>CM062818.1:1187665004-1190222504 GCA_031772625.1 Pinus tabuliformis
GGCCGCATCCGGTTGGCGATGATCTTAGCGATAATATTTTATATGTAGTTGCACAAAGAAATGGGCGATATTCTTCATAGGAGACCAGATTATTAGTTTTCGGGATGAGTTCGATGAAGGTAGAGGTGATGGATGCCTCAAGATATTCTCTGGTTCTAGAATCATCAACAATTTTTAGCAGTTCACCACCATGATGTCAAAGAAACCCAAATAGAACTCTATTTGGTCAATTCTCCTTCCTCCTCTTGATCTACAAACCTTGGGAAAAGTTGTGCCACCCTGATGATATTTGCCAGATTTTCATCTCGTGGGGAACAGTAAATACCTTTGAAATGAGAGGTTGCAAGCGCAGCCAGTAGTTGAATAGAGTTTACAACCTATCCCTGATCATTCTGGCGCTTCCAAATGGTGTTAATCGCCTTCCTTCCATTGGTGAACTTATGAAAAAATTTAGTATTTTCATCCCCCTCATGCATCCAAATGGCCCCATTCTTAATTGCCAGAATTCTTCCTGATCCTTAAGGATTTTCCCTTTGGCAGTGTATAGGGAAGTAATCCTCTCCGTATGTTCATCAGAAGTGAATAAACCTCCCTGATCATTTTCAAAAGCAGCTAAATAAGCTTCAATCAGTGTGAGGGACCGTTCCTCCTGTATTATTTTATTGTGAGCCCAATGCTTGGACAATTTCCTCAATTCAGCAAGATTGCATGTAAAACCATTAATATAGTCACCCCTCGTCCCAAGAGGGTTTCCTTTCCAGAAATTAGTGACCATACTAATATATGAATCTTCCCTAAGCCATGCAGAGCAAAATTTGAAAGGTCCTTTAGGCTTTGCTCTACCTCCATCAATATCCAAGTATATGGGGAGATGATCAGAGATCCCCCCAGATCCAACCCTCAGTCGAATGTGAAATCCTAGTTCCATAACCTTCTCTTTGACTAATAAGCGATAAGTCTTCGAGCCAGTCCTTATTCCCCAGTCTTGTTATTCCTCCAGGTCGCTTGTACTTTAGGTGAAGGGATATTGATCAATTGATAAGTGTCCAGAATGGATAAGAAGTAGTCCGATAGGGAGTCTTGCTATGCTCTATGTCCCCAAGACTCGGCATGACCGATGGAAAAATTTAGATCCCCTCCAAGAATCAGGTGTTCAGCCAAAAATAAATCCAAACCTAGAAGGTTTTGCTAGAATTCAGGTCTATTTTGACAAGGCCCATACACATTAAAGATCCAGAAGTTCATACCCAGATCTGTAGAGTGTATGCCAGCACCAATATGGCCAGCTCCTCCCCAACAATTGAGCAGCTTAATAGTGCCAGTATTGTAACCCAAGGCTAAACCCCCCGATCTCCCATGAGAATCTAGGCCAATAAAAATCAACCCAAGAAACATGATTTGTAGGGTATGGGAAATGTCAGCTGCAGGGCCTAGAGTCTCTTGTAAGAACAAAATATCATGCAAGTCAGATGTAAATAAATGACGGAGTGCTAATTTCTTATCAGTCCTAGCAAGCCCTTTGCAATTGAAGGAGATGATCTTCATGAAGGGGGTTCAGATTGGGTGTCTTTGGCTCTAAGTACCCTAGGGATAGTAGATTGTTTGCCCAAAGCAATCTCATCTGTTGCCACAAATTGATATTTTGAGAGTGAGGAGGGTCTCCCCCTATGGTGCTTATGAGGAGGGGGGGAGGTAATGATATCAAGCCCTACATGATCCAGTGCCTGTCTCTTGGCTTTTGAGCGGGTCATGTACCCTAATATAGAAGGAGCCTGATCTGAAGTGGATGGTGGTGGGTGAGGGGTAATCGAAGGGAAGGGCGGAGATGGAGTGTAAATGGGGCTGGACGCAACCTGACAAAAAATTAGGGCAGAGGCAGCAGAGGCAGAGGCAGAGGCTAGACAGAATCCCAATGTTACACCAGATGATATGAAGGAAAAGAAACCAGAAGATGATCCAGATGATATGATATCAAGAAATGATGAGCTGCAAAGGGAAGATGAGGTGAAGGGTAGGTTCTTACCCAGAGAAAGAGAGCCCTCGGTGGATGCCCTGGTACAAGCAGGAGGTGGCGGAGGTGGACAATGGGGAGGTCTACCACGTTTCTTCTAATTGGTCTATGAAGGGACCGCATTCGTGTCTGTCAAGGTCGTCTGTATCTCGTCCATCTCCTCTCTAGGTTCCATATTCTGTGGCTGCTTCTCCTGTGAAGGGGGCTCCTGTGCCACAGTTTCCTAAACCGGGTTCTGTTTGTTAGCCTTACCAATAAGAAGACAATCTTTATACAAGTGTCCCACCTTGTGGCAATGCTTGCATCTAAATGGCACCCCCTCATAATCCAGAATCTGTCTCCTAGCATTATTCCTCCATCGAATGTTTATGTGCTCTAGTAAACCATCAGAGAGATCCAGGTGAACCAGTATCCTGGCAAATGCCATGCACTCCGTAGTTTGAAAAGAGTCATCATATGTGAGATAGATGCCAAGGGCATTTCCAATCCTCTATAAGACATCCTCCATCTAGAAATGAAGAGGAAGCTCTGGGGAGGCGCACCTAGATAGGTCCAGCATCAACCCTCTCCCGTTCCAGATCAAACAATGGTGTCCATTTTCGAAGCAATACAGGTGCCTGATCTATGTGCCAGACCGTGGACAGTACCCAGATGGTATGTGCAAGGTAGCTGAATCGCAAAGCAAACCAACCCTTACAAATGTCTGTACCTTTGGGGGATATTTTAGGTCCCCAGACTTCCGAGGTCCATTGTTGAAGCTTGTCCACACTATAATGTCAGCCATGAACCCGGCCCACAAGAACTTTCTTCGCGGTATCCATGGAGTCTAGAAGTTGAGTGTCCTCGGTGAGATTGAGAAAAACCTCGCAGGACCGAAGCTTTAAGCACCTCTTTTTTTAAAACCCCAAATAATCTTGCAGCAAAGGTTTCCAGAGCCGAGGCTGTATGAGCAGTCGCCGATGTAGGGGAAGCCCTAGAATCCGCTGGGGTCGTCGACGGAATTGTTAGAAAATTATATATTACGGAGCAATGGAACACATAAAATATTGCAGAAATATAAACACATAAAATGCACGGAACAAGAGAGACACAGATATACGTGGTTCACCTAGTTTGGGCTATGTCTACCCCGAACAGCCAGTCCTTCCTTTCTATTATCCAACAAAATGAAGAGACACAACCTACAGCAAATCCGCTGTAATATCCTCTATTTTCTCTCGCAGTCTCACCTCTCTGTTTCTCGCTCACCGAATACACATATATCACACAACCTCAAATACAATACCCTCATACAAAGAGAGGGGTTTCCTTCTAGGGCAAAAAACCCTAAACAAACATAAGTTCTACCGTCAGATCATCTGCCTAATGAATGGCCCAGATTGACTAGAAATTACTATACTTTTACAAGGTAATTTTACATTTATTTTTGGCTTCGGGGACGCTGCTCCCGAGCCCCCGCCGGGGGACCGCTAGCCCCCGGACCCCCCCGCGTGGAGGGGTGTACAAAACTTCCTGGGGTATACATCCGGCTGAAACAAAGACCTCTGAACAATCATGCTCCACACACAACAATCTCCCACTTGGAGAATGATTGTAGCAACTCCACCGCTGCTTCATTTGCTAGACAATGGCTCCTCTTTGGACCTGGCTGTTTCTCATCTTCATCGTCATCCTTGAAGACCAATTGGAACTAAGCATGTTCTCAGTTTCTCCCTGGTTACAACTTTTTTTAGCATATCTGCAGGATTCTGGCTAGTGTGTATCTTTTCCAACTTCAACTCTCCATCTTCCAACACTGATCGTATGAAATGATAGTTGAGCTGTATGTGTTTAGTCCTGGAACGAAATGCTGAGTTCTTTGCAAGATGAATGGCACTTTGGCTATCACTGTATAACGTGCCCATATCATGCTTCTTACCCAACTCACCCATAAACCTTTGTAACCAAATCATTTCTTTACTAGCCTCTGTAGCAGCAACATACTCTGCTTCTGTTGTTGAAAGTGCAACAACACTTTGGATTTTTAAACCCAACTGACAGCTGTTCCTCCAACAGTAAATACATATCCTGTAGTGCTCCTCCTGTTATCTCTGTCACCTGCCATATCTGCATCAACATATCCTTGTAGGGAGATGTTTGAACCACCAAAGCATAATGCTTGATTTGTGGTACCTTTCAAATATCTGAGAATCCATTTCACTGCCATCCAATGTTCATTTCCTGGATTGTTCATGTACCTGCTTACAACTCCCACTGCATGTGCAATATCAGGCCTTGTGCAGACCATTGCATACATTAAGCTTCCAACTGCTGATGCATATGGAACTTTAGACATATAATCCATGTCTTCTTGGGTCTTTGGGCACATTTCCTTGCTAAGTTTGAAATGGCTAGAAAAAGGTGTACTAACTGGTTTTGCATTGTGCATGTTAAATCTTTTCAACACCTTTTGTATGTACTCATTCTGAGACAATGTTAATTTACGATTTTTCCTGTCTCTAGTTATTCTCATACCAAGGATTTGTTTTGCAGCTCCCAAATCCTTCATTGCAAATGAATTTGCCAATTTTCTTTTGAGCACATTTATTTCCTGCATGTTAGATCTTGCAACAAGCATGTCATCTACATACAATAACAATATAATATAGCTGCCATCATTTTGCTTTTTCAAATAAACACAATGATCAGAGTGACATCTAGTATAACCTTGTTCAGACATAAACTTGTCAAATTTTAGATACCACTGCCTTGGAGCCTGTTTTAAGCCATACAAGCTCTTCTTCAACCTGCACACTAGTTTCTCCTCCCTTTCACCTCATATCCTTGTGGCTGCTGCATATATATCTCTTCCTCCAAATCCCCATGGAGAAAGGCTGTCTTTACATCTAACTGCTCAAGATGCAAATCTTCAGCTGCTACAAGACTTAAAATAGTTCTGATTGAAGTCATTTTAACAACAGGAAAAATATTTCATCAAAATCAATACCTTTCTTCTGTGCAAACCCCTTCACCACAAGTCTAGCTTTATACCTCTGTTTTCCTCCATCTTCTTCCTTCAACCTATAAACCCATTTATTCTGCAATGTTGTTTTACCTGCAGGCAACCTGACTAAGTCCCAAGTCTGGTTATGTGCTAAGGAGTCCATCTCTTCTTTCATGGCTTGCTCTCACTTCTTCCTGGTTTCTACCTGCACTGCTTCTTCATAACATTCGGGTTCACCAGAATCAGTCAACAATAAATAATATAATGAAGGAGAGTATCGTTCAGGGGGTCTACTTATCCTGGTAGATCTTCTAACATCACTTTCAGGTGTTTGGGGTGCCTGTTGCTGTTGTGGTGGTTGCTGTTGTTGATTATTATTATTTTCAGGCACCTTTACCTTTTCAGTGATTTCATCAAGAACTGTGTATTCCTTGTTTTCATTTTCTTTCTTCTTTTCCTGCAACTGATTCTTATACAAGAACTTTTCATTGAATATTACATCTCTGCTCCTAATGATTTTGTGATTTTCATAATCATATAAGCGATAACCAAAATCATTAACACCATATCCAATAAAGGTACATTTCTTTGACTTTGCCTCAAGCTTTGTTCTATTTTCTTTATCAATATGGACAAAGGCCTCACAACCAAAAGGCTTTAAAAAGGAGTAGTTTACCCTTTTACCTGTCCATGCTTCCTCCGGAACACCACCATCCAAGGAACTTGAAGGCCCTCTGTTTATTAGATAAACAACAGTATCTACAGCATCTGCCCAAAACTGTAAAGGCAATCCTGCATGCAATCTCATGCACCTTGCACGCTCCATGATTGTTCTGTTCATCCTTTCTGACACACCATTTTCTTGTGGTGTTCTTGGAACTGTCTTCTCTCTGCAAATTCCATGCTCTGAACAGTACCTATCAAACTCTTTGCTGCAATATTCACCTCCATTGTCTGATCTAAGACACTTCAATTTCTTTCCTGTCTCAATCTCAACCAAAGCTTTCCATTTCTTGAAAGTATCAAATACATCAGATTTATTCTTAATACAATAAATCCAAGTTTTTCTAGTTGCATCATCAATAAAGGTAACATAATAACGAGAGCCACCAAGAGATGATACCTGAGCAGGTCCCCATACGTCTGTATGCACAAGCTCTAATTTTTCGTTCTTCTTTTCTTTCCCAACACTGAGAAATCTGACTCTCTTCTGTTTTCCATAAATGCAGTTCTCACAGAAGTCCAAATCAACATTCTTCAAACCTGGAAACAAATTCCTTGAGTGAATAATCTTCATCCCCTTTTCACTCATGTGTCCGAGCCTATGATGCCATAATGCTGCATCTGCTCCTTTGGAAGTCAAAGCATTAACAAAGTTAGAAATACCATTGCATAAATACAATGTACCAACCTTTTCGCCTTTTTCTATTACCAGGGCTCCTTTGGTGACCTTCCAAGCTTTATCTGTGAAAGTTGTCACACAACCTTCACCGCCTAATTTCCCTGTTGAAATCAGATTTTTCTTTAGATCTGGAACATGCCTTACCTCCTTTAATAGCCATTAGTTTCCATTCTGCTGTTTTACAAGAACCTTACCCATTCCAACGATTTTACAGGGTTTATCATCACCCAGACGAACTTGTCCAAAATCTCCTTGAACGTAGTCATGAAAGTATTTCTTATCAGGTGTGGCATGGAATGAAGCCCCTGAATCTACCACCCAGGAATCAGTAATATTTTTGAAAGAAAGAATCAAAGCATCTTGTAACACCTCACCTGTCACATTTGCTTCATGATTGTTTTTTTGCTGTGCATCTCCTTCTTTTCCCTTCCAAGATCTACAGTCTTTCTTTAGGTGTCCTTTCTTTCCACATTTCCAGCACACTATTCCCGATCTGGACTTGGATTTGCCTTTCCTTGATTTACTACGATATCCTGAGCTCTTTCCTCTTTCCATTTTTCTTCCTCTAGACTCTGCACTCAAACCATTTCCCGATGTCTCACCGGAGCTTTTCCGTCGCATTTCCTCGCTAAGGATAGCACCGACAACATCATCAAACTTTAAAGTACTAGATCTAGAAACGGAGTTACTAATGGCCATTACCAAACCATTCCAACTTTCTGGTAATGAGCACAAGAATAACAGAGCTCTAACTTCATCATCAAAGTTTACCCCTAAAGAACTTAACTGACTTGTAACTGTATTAAAATCATTTAAATGGTTTGCAACAGATCCACCTTCCGACATATTCATATTAAATAACTGTTTCATAAGAAATACCTTGTTTTAGGCCGAGGGTTTTTCATATAGTTTCGACAACCCCTGCATCAAACCCTCTGTCGTGGTTTCCTTCGAAATGTTGAAGGCGACTGACGCAGCAAGGCACAACCATATTGTTCCGAGTGCCTTTCTATCGAGAAGGTTCCATTCTTCATCTTTCATACCCGTCGGCATCTTTGTTTTTCCGCCCAATGTTAGGTATAGATCTTTCTGATACAGATAATCTTCCATCTGCATCTTCCACAACGAGAAGTTTTGGCCGTTAAATTTCTTGACCCTAAACTTACCATCTTCCACCATTGCTCCCACTTGAACTAGGAACCCTTCTTTCCTGCGAGTTTATCAGCCAAATAGACCTTCGGCTCTGATACCAGTTGTTAGAAAATTATATATTACGGAGCAATGGAACACATAAAATATTGCAGAAATATAAACAAAGAAAACACACGAAACAAGAGAGACACAGATATACGTGGTTCACCCAGTTTGGGCTACGTCCACCCTGAACAGCCAGCCCTTCCTTTCTATTATCCAACAAAATGAAGATACACAACCTACAGCAAATCCGCTGTAATATCCTCTGTTTTCTCTTGCAGTCTCACCTCTCTGTTTCTCGCTCACCGAATACACATATATCACATAGCCTCAAATACAATACCCTCATACAAAGAGAGGGGTTGTACAAAACTTCCTGGGGTATACAAAGAGAGGGGTGTACAAAACTCACCGAGAGAGGGGTGTACACCCCTCTCTGTTTCTCGCTCACCGAATACACAATATATCACATAGCGTCAAATCCGCTGTAATATCCTCTGTTTTCTCTCGCAGTCTCACCTCTCTGTTTCTCGCTCATTGAATACACATATATCACATAGCCTCAAATACAATACCCTCATACAAAGAGAGGGGTTGTACAAAACTTCCTGGGGTATACAAAGAGAGGGGTGTACAAAACTTCCTGGGGTATACATCCGGCTGAAACAAAGACCTCTGAACAATCATGCTCCACACACAACAGGAATGGAGGCAAATATCCCCAGGATAGGTCCAATCCCAGTAAAATTTCCCAGTGGGGGAGCTGTGGAGGACAGGGGAGCAGATGAGACAGGCCCCAAAGCAGCTGAGACCAAGAGACGGTCCGTCGAGGGTATGCTAGAAGCAGAAAAAGGAGGGTTTAGAGCTGAATCCTTGACAAGGGTTTTTCCACAAGGGTTTGACAGAGGGTTAGTAAATGCAAGCGTGTGCGGTGAGAGTGGATGTGTAATGAATTCAAGGGGTGAAGGAGCATCTTCAGGGAATGATAAAGATGTAGTGCGGGAGCGAGAGATGGGCGGGAGAGCATCAACCTCACCGGATAGCGCACTGTTGAAGAGAAAGTAACCGATAGCAGTGGTCTCGGGGGGTGTCCAAATGGGCACATCCTCTGAAGGATCCGCGGAGTAATCGACCAACTCATCCATAACTGTCAAGCTTGGGTGAAGGTCGGTGAAGATGGAGAGTAAGGAGTAAAAAACTGTCCGTCTGCAGTATGAAGCGCTGGTGAAAGCCTGTTCCAAGAGATGGGTGGGTGGAATGGGGGGCAAAAAACAACAGCTGAGAAGTTACAGGGGCAGGTGCTATCGTACCACAGATTTAGAGAACTACAGGCGGTCTCTGCAAAGAAACCCTAACCCCCTCGCCATGTTTCCCTCCACCTGAACATGGTCTATTGACTTATTTATTATTTGAATTGACAATGATTTTAATTTATTATTAACATTTTTTACTATATTATATAATATAAATTAGTGATTTTTATTTTTAAAATAATTATATATTAATTAGTTTTAAAATATTTAACTGTTTTTAATATATATTGAATAAAAATTTAAAAAATTTATGATCAGAATCTATATATATTTGAAACTTTGTTTTAGTTGGATTGTTTATTATTTTCAATCATTTTTTTATCTTCACAGAATGTCAATAAATGTCTTGATTCGTTGAAAAAATAATTTGTAGGAGATACTTTGCAAACTTTTGTGGCATTTATTTTTTATGTGAGTTGTGTTTAATGCGATCTTTTGGAAGGTTTTTTTGTGGGTTTTTCCGATCTAATTTCTCTTATTGAAATTACAACTTTGATGTGTAACCCCTGCAGAGTCCAAGTGCCTTAGAAGTTTTTCAACTCGCTGAATTCATTAAATAACACAAATCAAAATTTCAATTCAAATTTTTACACCAAAAAATCACACTAAAAACAACTCCATTATTATATAAATAATTATTAATCATTATACTTTATATACACTGAACCAAAGCTCTTACCTATTTAGTTTTAGATAACAAAAAAAAGAGTTCAGTCAAAAGTTAAAAAAAAATAAGACGTCAAAATCTTATTGATTAAGGATGCTGGCTAAAATATTTGCAAGAAGTTTTTGATTTTGTGTAATTATTAATCATTATACTTTATATATACTGGACCAAAGCTCTTACCTATTTAATTTTAGATAACAAAAATAAGAGTTCAGTCAAAAGTAAAAAAAAATAAGATGTCAAAAGTAAGAGAACGATTAACACGCAAGTTTGAGCTTTCCAATTAATTGTCTTTTTTTAACAAAATAAAGCAATTAATTCACTAAGTAATAGAAGTACGAGAGCGATTAACATGCAAGTTTGACCATTGCAATTAATTCCCTGTTGCCCCACGAAACAAACTAACAGAAGTACGAGAGTGATTAACATGCAAGTTTGAGATTTCCAATTAATTGTCTTTCTTGTAACAAAATAAGCGAATAGCCAAGGTGGAGAATTGTCTACATAGTTAAAAGTGGTCAGAATTTAGAATTTTTTATTTATTTTTTCAATAACAGTGTTTGAATCATGGTGGAAATGGATTTAATATCATCAAAAACTTTTCAGACACCTAAAATATTGAAGTTTGACAACTATAACATAGATTTACAGAAATACATGCCAAATTTGATCAAAATCTTGCCAAAATTTCCATAATTTTCAGAGCAAAAAATAAAAACTAACAAACAAAAATACAAAATATGAGAAAGATTAACATGCAAGTTTGACCTTTCAAAATTAATTCCCTTTCTCGCAACAAAACAAACAATCAGAAGTAAGAGAACAATTAGCATGCAAGTTTGACCTTTTTAATTAATTTGTTTCATTCCACAAAATCCCTCCCTTCCAAACAACAACATCTGTAACTTAGATTTACAAAAATTTCTGCTAAATTTTATGAAAATCTTGTTAATTTTTCTATAATTTTCAAAGCCAAAAATAAAAATTAGCAAACAAAAATACAAAATATAAAAACGATTATTAAAAAAAGAGTTTGACCAATCTCAATTAATTCCCTTTCTCGCAAAAAAACAAACAAACAAAAGTATGGTTTAAAAAAATTAAAAACCATCGTAATCCTTAGCCGGATTTAATCAAATTAAAAACCATCGTATTCCTTACGCCACTATATTAGAATTTATTGGGTAAATTACTCTTTGATTGCGTAAATTTTTGTTGTGATCCTTTTTTGTTTGTTTTCGTATTATGCCACTACATTAAGATGTATTGGGTAAATTAATATAATGTTTATTTGTCGTGTTGTATAAAGTCGGGCATCAATGACATTTTTTTAAAACAAAATCTTGGCGGATCTTTGTTGGGATGCTTTTTAAAAATTAAAAATCATCGTGATCCCTACGCCACTGCATTAAATTAATACAAAAAGTCTTTTGAAATGGTTTCAAGGCATCATTGCTTCAAGAAAGAGTGATCTCTTTTAGAGGGCTTGGATCATCAATTTCTTATTTTAATGGGTATTTATGAGTGTTGCACTCATGGAAAGCACACCAAAGCACCATTTTGCAAGGATAACTCACTAATAACAAAGTAACAATTACATTTGTTTACTTGGATGTATGTGAACCAATGCAATATCAATTTTACAATAGAATGAAGCTTTTTTTCTCATTAATGACTTTCCAAGAGATGTTTTCATTCATTCATTCTCATTTTAGCCCTGACGGTTAGCTCAATTGGTCAAGGTCTCATTGCTAAAGCATCTTGTCATTCGGAGGTCACAGGTTCAATTCTCCTTAATGCCCTCAAGGTTTAGGCTCAGATTAGTTTGGCTCAGGAGCATGGTCACTTCGAGTAGACCTACCTTGATTTTCCACGATATATATATATATATATATATATATATATATATATATATATATATATATATATATATATTTTATAATGGAGGAGATTATTCCTTCAAGAATTTTGAAAAAAATTGCATTGTAAAAAAGAGAAAAATAATGCAATTTTAGTATAGATATCTTGATACATGCTTTAGAGTATGTGTAATGCTCCATCCCACACTTTGTAGCCTTGAGGTTGAATGGGGTGTGTTAATTTTAATTAACTTGACCTCCATGATGTCACCACGGAAATGGTGTTACAATTTTTTTCCTTTTCCAAAGTTAGCATAATTAACTTTGGACATCACCATCATCTTCGGTTCTTCAAGAGCTTTCTGGTGATAGAAATTTTAACGTAATCCGACACCTGGATCGAACGTTATACTCACTTAAATTTATTCATTCCAACCCCGCCACATAAGCAAGAACCTGCCATATGGCACCCACATGTCACCCATGTGACACCCACATGGAAGCTACATGGTTCCACTAGCCCCACCCAAGCGATTCCACCTCATTCCTCGCACGAAATCGTGGCCATGGTTACATCCACGTGTCACCTACCACATCATGTTGCCCAAGGGCCCCATGACATCACCCTTAGCTTGCAAACCAACATTTACCATTATAAGAAATCTAAGTAAACCCTTCAACACTCACCCACTAGCTCATCATAAATTGATCACTAGTGTTTATACCAACAACACACATTAAATGTGGCCCCCTGCCTTCCAACAGTTAAAAAAGTGGGGGTATGCTATTTGTCCCTTTTTCCATTAAATGATGAGTGACTCCCCTCTATAAAACTCTTCCATGTCTCCACTTGACTGCAATGAAAAACTATATAAATTGTAGGTCCCTGCCTTTTATCAGATACCGGTGGTGGGGTCTTCAATTGTCAATTGACTATGAATTGGCTCGCAAATTTTTTTCCATTATGTTCCCTCCATAAGTTTGTGACTTCCCCACTCTAGTTCACTTAAACTATGACCTCGTGGCACAAAAACATTTCGCACGTCAAGTGATGGGAACAAAACTTTGTCTTGTGGTTCCCTTCAATTTCACCTTGGTTGAAAAGATACACATGAAATATCTCAGGGGACCCGTGCTCAATGGTGAGGTGGCTTCTAGCCACATTAACTTTCCATCAACACCACATAGTTCCCCAACACCTAATGGAACCACCAATCATCTCCATATGTCATCAAGTGACATGTAATTCCTAGTGTCATGTGTCACTTCGAAAATAGTCACTTGGCCTTCCAAATGGGTCATTCCACTATGTCACATTTTACACTAGTAGTAGACCACATTATCAAGCTTGCCACGTCTTGAGTACATGACATCGATGTCCCTTTTGGCATCTCCCACCTTGGCTCAAGTCCCTGGGCCGAATCATGTCCCAAAATTTGAGAAAAGCCCCACTTCCTCTGATCTGAAATTAAAAATTGAATATTTTTTGTGAAATTTTGCAAGCTAGTTTATGCCATGTGGGAAATGGATTGAAATTGAAAAAGCACATAAACTTACTAAAATTAGTTAAGTTTTTCATATTTTAACAATGAAAAATAGACAACATAAAACATCACAAAACAATAATTTGATGATGGAGTTCACCCCTCTTGGGCTACATCTCTGCGTCCATCTTCCAATGTTTGAGCTTTATATTATATGCTTAAAATGACAATTACATCAACTTATAATGCTCAAATTACAAAAATAACACCTCCATTGTGTACAAAACACCTAAAAACCCCTGTGCAGGCTCTTTTTAGGCTCAAAAAGGCTGAAAAATGGCTAAGTTAGGCCTCCTTCATTTCCCTGTTAATTGTCCTACAAAATTGGCAAAAATTTCTTCCTTTGGTAGCCTTGCATAGCGATAAACTGGCACAGGTTCAATGATAAATCTGCTAATAAATGTGCAAATTATCAAGTCATTAAGCATGCCAATAGGGTCACGCTCTAGTTCCTCCACCCCTTGGTTCAGTCGTATGGTATATAATAAGACTAGGATGCGCACCAAAGGCCATGTGCCCGCCGACCCTCTGTTTCAGGTCACATTATCTTTATATGACCATGGGATGGGGCGCAAGATGAGTGCCATGTGTCCCACCCCTCCCGTGATAAAATTCGAAGGTTACATGATATTTATGTAGAAAATCTGTTATAGGTTAACACGATAATGCAATATAAATCAAAGCAGAATACTATAACCTACTTCTACTATCAATTTGCAGAAGCTGAAATATCGAGCTGAAAAATATAACTAGAAGAAGAAGAATCAATGGCACAATACACATGAAAATACTTTGGGGAAAACCTTAGCTAAAAACCCACACTATTGTATTATCATACATGGTGGAAATACATAGGAATTATACAAAGCCTTAGCTCTCACATCTAGCCAACTCGTAGTACAATCCTCACAGATGCTCACAGGAAACCTTAGCTTCTCTCCAGCCTTCCTCTCTACCCTCCAAGCTCCTATTTCCTTGCTCTGTTCCTTGTGGATGATAAGCATGTTACCAAGTGGAAAACCAATCCTTCAAAACTATGCAATCTTCAAGGATGAATCCCTTACTGCGTGCATGAGTTTTCTCAATGAGAAAACATATGCAACTGATAGTACATTGTCCTTGAACATTAATCTCAATTGGGTATTTCTCAGAATAGGCATGCATGAGTTTCTGATGAGGGAATCTTTAGTTAATTGGAGTAGCACTAGTTGAGTGCATTAATGCATCAACTGACTATTAACTATCTATTAGTTCCTCAAACGGTTTGGAACTACTTTAACTGGACTTAACTCAATAAACCAAGTTAACTAATTATAACTCAAATATAACTCAATCTTATCTCCTTAATTTAAGGGATAACTCTTGCATGACTTTAGAAAGACTTCTAACTTGAATTTCTCCAACTAATTAATTTAAAATAAATTAAATAATTATTTCCAAGTAGTTGTTAAGACTAAATTCGATTTTAATTCACAATTTAATTCAAGGGAAAATTAAATTGGAATATTCTTGTTGTCGTATTTCAACACTCCCTCTCAACAAGAAAGGAATTATCTGTCACCCCGATCCTGTCTCTATGGAACTCGAATTTACACTTTTACAATGCCTTTGTCAAAATGTGAGCATCTTGCTCCTCTGTCGAAATATATTGTAGCAACATGATCCTCTCGACTTGTGAAAAGCCACGGGCAACAAATCTCCAAACTACCATCAGTAGCTTGCTTTACCTTGTAAAGCCAATGGGAACTCACAACTGACTTGTTCTTTGGTCTCGGAACCACGTCCCAAACACTATTATGAACAATGGAGTCATACTCCACCATAGCATCAACCCAAATCCGTTGTTGCACTGTTTCCTCAAAGGAAGATGGCTCGGTCTCAACAAATTCCCCAGCAAGGGCCATGTATCTAGTGTAGCTCTTAGGTCACCTACTTTGTCTACACTGAGAAGATGGTGCTCCCACATTCTCTCTCGCATCCTCCAACAATCTGTCAGCTTCTTTTGTGTGCTTCCATCAATCTCTGGAAGACTCTGCTTGAGTGGATGTCTCCACTCCTGGAACCTCTGCATGCGGCTACTCCGCATTAGCCTGAGGCTCCTCCTCCTTAGGAACCAATAGTTCCTCCATAGCCTGTAGTTGGAGCTCCCTCGCATGGCCTTCTGCTCATCAAATTTGAGATCTCTGCAAACCACTTTCCTCCAACTGGTAGGCAAGTACACCCAATAGTTGTGAGGTGTATCAGTGTACCCCATAAATATCCCCAAATCTGTTTTCGTCTCAAGCTTCTTCCATGCATCCTTTGTAACATTGCAATATATCAATGAGCCAAATATCTTGAAGTGATCCACATCTGGTCTCTTACGGAAGAAAGCTTCCTCTGGTGTCTTCATCCCAAGTATGTGATGTGGGCTTCTACTCTGCAAATAGACCGCTATGTTGCATGCCTCAGCCCACAAATGAAGTGCTATACCTTGGTCATGCAACATTTCCCGTGCTACCCCTACAATAGTTCTGTTCTTCCTCTCATCCACCCCATTCTGCTATGGGTTATGAGGTGTCATCAACTCTCGTTTAATTCCTTCTGCTGCATATAACTCCTTAAACTCTTGAGAGACATATTCTCCACTGTTGTTGCTTCTCAGGGCCTTGATCTTATTCCCTGACTCTTTCTCGACCAAAGCTTTGAACTCACAAAACTTTGTGAAATTTTGGTCCTTATTCTACATGAAATAAATGCAGCATTTACGAGACTAGTCATCAATGAAAATCACATAACACCTTTGCTTCACTTTGGATGCTGTCAAGAATGGTCCACACAAATCAGTATGAACTCGCTCTAAGATAGCCTCTGCTTGACTGTCTCAATGATGAAAGGAATACTTGGTGTGCTTCTCAAAGGTACAACCTTTGCATGTGTCAACTTGCTCAAGTTTACATTTGGGAAGTCCTGTAGATATATACTGCATTATCTTCAAAGCCCCATGATGAAAATGACCCAACTTCCTGTGCCACAACTTGCCAATATCTTAGCTTTGAACCAATTATACTTTTGTACTCAATGTTGCACAATCATCTACCTCTAGTTTATAGATATTCTTCACCTGAATCCCTAACCTCTTGGTCTGAGCCATGCCTATGTGTCTTAGGAATGCCTTTCCTTTACTGAAGACAGCATTGTAGCATTTGTCCTCCAACATCGTGACCGGTATCAAGTTCTTCTTCTGTCGAGGCACATACATCACATCTATCAAAGTGAGAGGAGCTCCACACTCCCTCTTAAAATCAACCGTGTCCACTCTTGAAACACTATACCTGCCATCGTCACACATCTCTATGAGCATCATGAGGTATTTCTCCTCCAAGGCATTGAATAAATTTTTATCACCGGTCACGTGGAATGAGCCTCCACTGTCAAGATACCAAATACAACCCATCATCGATGACACCGTGCATGCGATGAGGGTAAAGCCCATTTCGAACTGAGAGGCTAGTGCCTCAACTTCAGATCCTTTGGAGGATCCCCTCTTGGACTTCTTCGATGGGCAATTAGTTGCATAATGTACCATCTTGTGACAATTAAAGCATCTTACTTTAGACATGTCAACCTTCTTCACTTCATGAGAAGAATTCAATTTGAAATGGGAAGCCTTCCACTTTCCTTTCCTTGCTTTACTTGCTAAGGCCAGATTTTCTTCATCATCATTCTTGGATGAAGAACCATCTCGTGTTCTCCTCCTAATCTCCTCCTCCATAAGATCCAACCACAATCGTTCCCAATCTGGTAGTTTCTCCCTTCCATTCACAGAGTCCTGGTAGCTATTCCAACTCTTTGGAAGGCCAAGGAGAGTGAGGCTCACCATATCATCATCGGCAGTATTTATTCCCACATTGCCAAGCTCATATTTGTAGGTGGTGAGCTTGTTCAAATATGTGGAAATAGTATCACCCTTCTCCATCTTGATTCTTTGAAGCTTATCCTTGAGCACCAATTTCCTCTGGTCGTTACTGTTCTAGTAGAGGTCCTTCAATGTCTTCCAAATTGAAAATGGAGTATCCTTCCCATGGAGACTCGAGACAATATGGTCTCGAACTCACTCAAGGATGATCTGTCTCGCCTTCACCACACACTTCTTCCACTCAGCCAAATCTTATGCATTAGTTGAAGTTGGCTTTGGGATTTATTGATCATTGAATTCCTTCAATCCATTGTCTTCTAATACAGCGTCCATTCTATGTAATTCGAGCTACCTTCCAAGGCATACTTGAGTCTCAAGCCATAGAATGCCATTGGCCAACCTTGAAGTATGATATGACTACGATTTGCACCTGCAACCCTGAACTTCAAACTTCAAATTCTTTTCTTAGTATATTGTTCACAGCTCTGATACCATATAGAAAATTTGTTATAGGTTAACTTCATAATGCAATATAAATCAACGCATAATACTATAACCTACTTCTACTATCAATTTGCGGAGCTTAAAGGTTGAGCTGACAATATAACCCGAAGAAGAAGAATCAATCGCACAATACACATGAAAATACTTTGGGGAAAGCCTCAGCTAAAAACCCCACACTATTGTATTATCAAACATGGTGGAAATACATAGGAATTATACAAAGCCTTAGCTCTCACAGCTAGCCAGCTCTCAGTACAATCCTCACAGATGCTCACAGGCAATCTTGGCTTCTCTCCAGCCTTCCTCTCTGCCCTCCAAGCTCTTATTTCCTTGTGTTGTTCCTTGTGGATGATTAGCATGTTACCAAGTGGAAAACCAATCCTTCAAAAATGCGCAATCCTAAAGGATGAATCCTTGACTGCATACATGAGTTTTCTCCATGAGAAAACACATGAAACTGATAATACATTGTCCTTGATCATTAATCTCAACTGGGTCTTTCTCAGAATAGACATGCATGAGTTTCTGATGAGGAAAACTTCAGTTAACTGGAGTAGCACTATTTTAGTGCATTAATGCATCAACTGTCTGTTAACTCACTATTAGTTCCTCAAATAGTTTGGAACTAATTTAACTGGACTTAACTCAGTAAACTCAGTTAACTAATTACAACTCAAATATAACCCAATCTTATCTCCTTAATTTAAGGGATAACTCTTGCATGACTTCAGAAAGACTTCTAACTTGAATTTCTCCAACTAATTAATTTAAAATAAATAAATTAATTATTTCCAAGTAGCTGTTAAGACTAAATTCGATTTTAATTCACAATTTAATTCAAGGACAAATTAAATTGGAACATTCTTATTGCCATATTTGAACAATTTAATGAGACTGGGACCGATGTCAACTCCCCACCTCTTCTGCCTCGGCACGACACACGATCACGATCACGTCACATTCACAGGACTTGGTGTTGGATCAGTCAAGTGGTCTTGCCAGCTCGCTCCCCCCCGAAACTACTAATAATTACAGTTTAAATATATGCGGCCCATGTTATATAAAAAAAATCACTGTGTAGTGTATTGGTAAATCATTTCAGTTTACTGAGTGAGGTTTTGGGGTTGAACCCAGGTGAGTTTGGGCAGTCACCATAACAATTTACATGAACTTCGAGGGACACATGGCACCCTCTCATGGGGCCACGTGTCGCCCTTCGATTGGCCAAAACCAAAACTTCACCAACTAATATAAAACTATCAATTGTCCTTGTACGATCATGCCACATGTCATCATGGGATTGGCCCATCTGAACACCATACTGCATAGTCACCTTACGGACATCAGTGCCACATCATCGTACAACTTGCCTAGTTAGTTGTCGAGTCAACCCTGCAAGTTAACTTTTTAACTATTTGCCAAAAGCTTTAGAATGTGATAAATTTCTCATGCAATGTCAGATTGAGGCGATTCAAGCATCATTGGAATCAGAATGATGAGATCTATGATCTGGCACTAGTTTCAAGAGAATATGAGAACTTGATTTTTTAGCATATTTTTGACCCCCTGGATCATTCCTCCCCACTGGAAGCTTTTCGACCACCAAAAGTCTATTTTTACTCATCAAATAAGTTAGGGTACAAATCCCTCACTTTTCCAATCTCAATCCACCTTACATTACTTGGATTGGTACCTTTGAGCCCCAATTAAACATACTCCATATTGCCTCTGCGTGAAGTCTTGATTCTCCTGTCAAGAATTAAGTCTTCCTACAAATCATCTAAATGTTCAGGAGAAAAATATTCTAGAGATGGAATCTGAACATTCCCTTCATGATCATCAATCATTGGAAACTCATGCAATCTCAAGTTTTCTACATTGACAACAAAATAGATTTTCATGTAAAGTGGAAAATCTAATGAGAAAGCATTATTACCAATCTTCTCAAAGATTTTGAAAGGACCATATATGACTGGATTGAGATTTTTATCTTCACCTTGAATTATTTCCTTGTTGATATACAACCAAACTTGATCTCCTACTTGGAAATCATGATTAACCCTATGTTTGTCATGTCTTGCTTTGTACTTGGCTTTTCTCTTCTCTAGCTGCTCTTGTACTCTTTGATGCACTAGCTGAATTTGTTCAATGAAACGATTTCCTTTTTCCACATCACTATGTCCATCTATTGCAATATCATAATATCCTTAAAGAAGATGCATTACTATTTTATTCACTACTTATGTTTGGCCTTCGGTTTGTGGATGAAATTCAGTGCTTTTCTTCAACTTGGTGTCCTTGAGTTCCCATAAACTTGACCAAAATTTCTCAATATATCAAGAATATTGATAAAATATAATAGAAGTGAGTAATACAAAGTGAACCCATATATTCTGGAAGAATATATTTGCAGTTTTTTCAGCTGTAACTTGTTTCTTAAATTGCATCAACACACACACTTTATTGAAAAAATCCACAACAACATATAGATAATCATGAATTTTTCTATACGTTGGTAGCCTCCCTATAAAATCCATAGAAATACTTTCCCAAGGATGAGAAGGAATAGGAAGTGGAGTGTACAAACCTAATTTCCTATTGTTAGGCTTGCTAGTAGCACACATGGAAAATCCCTTTACATATTTTGAAACAATTTCATTCATGTGAGGTCAATAACAATACCTTTGAATTTGAGCAATTTTTTTGCCTACACCAAAGTGACCAGCAATAAGAGAAGTGTGGGATTCCCTTATGACATTGACTCTTTCACACTGTGGAACACATAACTTCCCAAGATGATACAAGAACTTGTTATGAACATGATAATCCAACTATTCAACATGATTACCTTGACTCAAAGTTGCATAAACATATTTAAAATCACCATCTTGAGCATATTTTTCAATATAAATTTCACGCATGATTGACTTATGCTTAAAAATCATAGATAAATTAACAATAGGCCTTGATAACATATCATCAACTTTGTTGTATATACCTTTCTTGTACCTAATTACGAAAATGAAATTGTTGTAAGAGTCCCATCCACCTGAAATGTCTAGTGTCTTGTAGCTTGGTTCGAGATTACAAATATTGCAAAGGTTGATGGTTATCATGAATAATCATTTCTTTACCCATCAAATAATGCTTCTATTTATTCATGCTTTATAAAAAAGCATACAACTCTTTATCATAATTTGTATAATTAATCAATGCATTGATACAGGTTTTAGAATCATAACAATTGTCGTACCATGTTGCATCAAAAATACTCCCATAGCATAATCACTTGCATCAATTTGAATATAGACCTATTTCACACTTGTCAGAGCATGTGATGGTGCTCTAGTGAGTAAGAAGTTATCGATAAATTTTCTCTAATATTGAGTTTCTCCCAAAAATCTCCTAACTTCTATTACATTGTTGGGTTTAGGCCAATTCACAATGACTTCAACTTTTGAGGGATAAATGTTCAATTCACCCCCTCCTACAATATGGCCCAAATAAACCAAAGAGGTTTTCTCAAATTCACACTTATACATCTTCAAATATAACTTTTCCTTTTTCAAGTCATCTAAAACTTGTTTCACATTCTTGACATGCTGTTCATGAGTCTTACTGAAAATCAGAATATCATCTAAGTAAACTATGACAAAATCATCAAGGGATGGTATCAAAACATCATTCATAACTCTCATGAATGTTGCAAGTGCATTGCAAATCCAAAACTACATAACTAACCATTCAAACAAACCTTTTTTTGTCTTAAAAGAAATTTTCCAAATATAATCTTTAGCAATCCTTATCTAATGATAACCACTTGTCAAATCTAACTTAGTAAAGTAAAGAACTTCCTTTAATTGATCTTGGAAATAATCAATGTGAGGAAGAGGATAGTGGTTCTTTATTGTGATCTTGTTCAAAGCTCAAAAATCTACACGCATTTACCATGTACCATCTTTATTTGGAACCAAAACAATAGGAGATCCACAAGGAGATGTGATAGGCTTGATGAACCCTTTTTCAAGAATCTCTTCAATTTGCTTCTTGATTTCTGCATTCTCCAAAACTGACATTCTATACATGTCAATATTTAGAAGTGGTGCATCTTGCTGCAACTGAATCTCATGTTGGATTCCTCTTTTAGGAGGAAACCCTTCAGGTTCCTTAAACATATTGTCATAATTGTTAACAAATTCAACCAATTCATGCTTGATTTTAGAATCACATCATGTGAAAGCTTCAGATTCCATAGTATCTTTAGCTTTAATTAACAACAACACAAAATTCTTACTAGCATTAAGAAGTCTTTTCATCTTACCAACACTTACAAGAGATAAGTTCATCTTCTTGTGATGTGCTCTAACAATATACTCAACTCCATCTTTAAAAAAATTGTATTTTTTCTCATGACGATAGAATATGGCTTTTCGGTCATACAAGTATGGACTCCCTAAAAAAATTCCACATATGTCAAGTGGTACAACAGCAAGCTCTACCTCATCTATA
Organism: Pinus tabuliformis; assembly: GCA_031772625.1. NCBI lineage: Eukaryota > Viridiplantae > Streptophyta > Pinopsida > Pinales > Pinaceae > Pinus > Pinus tabuliformis. Next base: position 1,187,686,889 of record CM062818.1, read on the forward strand.
AAATTTGCACTGATGGAAAATTTGAGTTTACACTTTCTTTTCACTTGTATGAGGTATAGTTTCTAGATTTAATTTCTTGACAATTGCTTCAGAAATAAGATTGACTTGGGATCCACTATCAAACAACATATCAACTTTTGTATGTTTTGTAATGACTCTGATATGAAAAATCTCACTTGTTTCTTGATCCAGGTTGATATTGGTTGACACCCGCCTATTCCACTTGGACCGCCACTGTTGTTTCTTTTTAGTTTCCTTAATGGTAGCACAACTTACTAGTTTTGGTGGTTTTTCAAGTCCTAAAGCTCCAGAGCCATTTTGAGAGACTAAAATACATTTTTAGGGAAAATGGAGAGACCAGAAAAGCTTAATTTTCAACCTCGTCTTTGATATCTTCGAAACGAGGTATTATTGTAGCCAAACAAAGATTGTCTACCAAAGTTAGGACCCAGGGAAGTTGATGTACCAATTTACCCAAATAGGGCCCACAATTTTGGTGCTTCATCTCCTAGGGTTAGGTTTTTGGATGTTTAGGGTTTTCCATTGTTCCTCAATAATAAATAGGCCTTTGAGCCTCATTGTAACATAGTTCAGAGGCATGTATCCAACACATCCCTTCTCAAAGATAAGCTACCATCGTTTGAGCTAGTTTATTTCCATTTTTGTATGTAAGCATATTTCAGTTCTTTGATATTAATGAAATGAATTTTATTTTGGCTACATCTCTGTGTTTATGTGTATCTCTTTATTTTATTGTGTTCTTACATAAGTATGGCTTAGTCGTATTAGAGCAGTCTACTCTTTCTCTATTTTTCTTTTCATGTCCCCAATGAGGTCAGGGTATAAGGAGTTAGGGATCGAATTGGTTGAACCTTTGCAAGACCAACCTCAAAAACCCCGATGGCCTCCCATGGAGGAAGAAAAGAAAGTTGAGGGGGTAGGAGATCCTTTTAAAATATTTCTTGAGGAAGCCCTCGAGCGACAAAGGAATGCAGATGATGGATAACATTTCCCAGATCCTTTGGCAGCTACCCACAAGTGACACATCTTCATCTAGCAGCCACTCTAGAGACACCACTCCTTTTAAGGTATAAGTTAACTTTGACGTTCCCATATTTTAAGGTCAGATAGATGCAGATTTCGTAGATAGATGGTTAAATTTCTTCGAAGGATATTTTTCAGTTCATGACTTTTCCAATTGGGAGAATATTACTTTTGCACTCCTCAAAGCTGCCCCACAGGTCAAGTACTGGTGGGAAACCTATTATGAATATTAGTATGAGGGAATCTTCATTGTTTTCAGCCGCACCCACTTGGAATTCTTTCTGAGACACCATCAAGGAATCATATTACCCTGTCAGCAGATATGAATATAAATACATAAACTGGACCAGACTTTGGTAGGGAAGGGACAAATATGTGCTAGAGTTCACAAATGTTTTCCATACCCTTCGTACGAAGTTGAATATCAAAGATTTTGAGTAGCATTTGGTACTCAAGTACCGCACCTACCTACACAAGTAATCTAGGATGAGATCAAATTCCTAGACATATCCTCACTTGCCACCGCCTATCAATATGTTGTGAAGATCAAGTAGAAATTTAAATAAGAGAAGCGATACTTTGGATCCTCGAAACCAAAGCAAGTGAAAGGCACCCCCAAACCACAAAGCAAAGGCCAAATCCAAGGTGGGGTAACCCAGGACAACTTGTTGAGACCACAAGCAAATAAAAACACCATGAATACAAAGAAGGACATAGGGAAATGATGTGAATTCCATAAGGGCCCCACTCACAACACAAGTGAGTGTCGAGCCAAGCAGTCACTGGCCGTCGAGCTGAGGGCTTCTAAATCAAATTCATGTTCTAACTCTACATCAAAAACCTATAAGGGGAATGGAAAATGGAGACAGATTATCGATGTGGAGCCTAGTGCCACCCTTGTCATCACCAAGATCGAAAGGATGAGCGCTAAAATCTAGAGGAGGGGGAGCAACTCTTTCACTCATGGATGTGGGTGAAGGGTTCTATGCTACAGTTCATTGTCAACAGCAAGAGCCAAAATAACCCCATTTCAGTAGAGTTCATGAAGTGGTTGGGTCTATCGACCACACCACACCCACAAACGTACATAATCGGGTGGCTTCACCAAGGGAAAGATCTTCACATCAGACAACAGTTTCCCCTTCCCTACAACATCAAGCCCTTCATAGATGAGGTACTGTATGATGTTACTCCTCTTGAAGTTTGTGATGTATTATTAGGTCAACCATACTTGTGGAAGTGACATGTTGTGTATGATTGTATGCCTCAAAATGTTATTATTACTTTGGGAAATAAGTTGTACATGATACCATAGGTAGCACTACCTACCGCCATTTCTTTGATCACTACGAAGAAATGTAGTAAGATCATTTACCAGACCAGGAAATTTGTTTTCCTTATGATTCGCCATCAGGGAAAGAATAAGATTGTGGCCACAACCTCCAAACATGGCTCTTTCGCACGACGACACTAGATGGACAAGGTTGTGGAGGAGTACAAGGACATATTGACCTCACCCAGAGGGGAACCTCTACACTAATAGGTAAAGAACTCCATCGATATGACCCTGAGCATGCCACTACCAAATGGACTAATCTATCAATGCTATGTTATGGAGAAGGATGAAATCCAGAGGCAGATTCAGGAGTTGTTACAAAAAGGGCACATTAGACCATGTTCATCACCCTTTGGGAGCCCGATCATGTTGGTACAAAAGAAGGACGAGACATGGAGTCTCTATATTGACTATCGGGTGCCGAACAAGATCATTGTCCGAAATAGGTATCCAATCCCATGCATTGATGACCTTCTGGACTAGCTCAAGGGGGCCCAATATTTCAGCAATATTGACTTGAGGTATTGTTATCATCAGGCACCGATCGAACCCTCAGATGTGTGGAAGACTTTGTTCAAATCCAAGGAGGGCCTTTTTGAATGGTTGGTCATACCTTTCAGGTTGATGAATGCCCTTGCAACCTTCATGAGGATGATGGATGACATCTTGCAACCCTTCACTAACTCATTATTGGTGGTGTATCTGGATAAAATTCTGATATTCAGCCAGAGTTGGGAAGAGAACCTCCACCATATTCAATAGGTCCTCCAAACCCTATGGCAGCACAAGCTGTGTGCCAATTTGGAGACATTCTCTTTTGGTATGACCTAGGTTAAATATCTATGGTACATCATTGATGAGCTGGGTGTGTCTCTGGACTGAGCCAAGATACAACTCATTCGAGATTGGCTAGCCCCAACCACTCTAACAAAGCTTCACAGCTTTCTGGGTCTTGTCAACTTCTACCACAGGTTCGTGTTGGGGTTCTCTCATATTGCTTAGCCTTTCAGTCAAGTCACCAAGGGAGGAGTGAAAGAAAATTTATTTTGGAATGAATCCTGTTAGGGTCTAAATCTACCTTAGGCTGAAAGAAGGCAAAATTCAGGATAACCACAAACCACACTCAGTCTGGTAGATAGCCCTACCAGAATAGGAGAGGGCTCTCTTCGGGTCACACTCAGTAGAAATAAACAATAGGGTCTGAGATGACTCAAAATGAATGTTGATTTTAGGCTAGTAAATAGATATGAAAAAGAGGTAATTGATTGAATGACTGAGTTTTCTGGGCTGTATGGGACCAACATGACCGCGTGAGCTGGGAAACTAAATCAAAGACACAGAATATTTTGTGAGGCCATATAGGCAGGAGGTTTAGCAATCAGATTGAAGTAATATGGGGTGGAAAGACTGTTGAGAAATCTAAAAAGGGCATACACATGAATCCTTTTCAGATAGAAGAAGAAACACAGAGGATGAATGCTTTCCAAGGCAGAACAATAAATTGGATTCTACGTTTCCTACTTAAAAACATTCAACTGGAAATGACTATGAATGAACTGCAAAGCATAACAAGTTACATATGAAACAGAGAAGAAGCATATTGCTAAACTCACACCACAGGAATCTCATGAATTAGAGCTGCATCATTTTTATTAATCTCCTGGCCAAACTGTACAGTGAATAGCTGAGCTTTCTCTCCCACCATTTCCCAGAAACTCCCACCTTTACAAATGATTTTCAATACAATAAATAAACTCTTCTCTGAGAAAGTAGATGGACCAAAAATGGGGGATTATTTAATCATTATTAATAGAAATGAAAAGCCAACCATCAGTAACAGGAGCAACATTACATTTTAATTTCTCTGATGACCAATTAATAAGGCAAAACTATAGCGTAGATCTTCTGAGTCGTAACTGAAGACAATGATTGTTCGCCTTCCTTTTTGAAGTTTGAATAACCGCTATTTTTTATTATAAAAATGGCTTTTGAATTTGTCTTTGATGATGGGAAAAATGAACAATTCCAGCTACCATTTCGTTAAACTCAATAATATCTCCTTCAATACCAGCAAAGGCCCAACGTGCACAAATTCCCTGCAATTTTCCAAATGATCCTCCCAGACCAGTTTGAGACCTCTCGGCTCCGGCGCACAAAAGAATCTTGTTAATACGGGGAACATGGAATGGCTACAGACAAACACGCAGATGGAACACGTCCTTTCTAGCGAACTTGGTCATGTACTTGTTACAGGCAATATGGGCCGCTTCCAGTGCCTCGCTCGTCACATTATATTTCTCCCAAATCACCAGGCGAACACAAAAAGGAAACTTGTCGGCTGCTCTTTTCTTGGCACCGACATTGTATAGATGGATTAAGAGATCTGGAACACCCAACATTATCGATATTTTGGGTATGGCTTGTTCTTGATATGATGGTAACATCTTACTGGGACACCTTTATAATTTACAACATCGAGCCGAACGCTCGTAATGGAGATGAATCCTTCATGAATAAAACAATGATATGACACACCTACAGTTAGGGAGCATAGGAAATTGAATTAGTTTGAAATTTTGATGAAGCAGTGGTGAAAAACTGGCTTGTCAGCCCTGTGCACCGCGCGCAAGCCCAACGTGCTGTGCTCACTGTATGCTCCACGACAATGTATTTTTACACTGTGGAATTTCGGCCAATGCGCTACGCGCGGTGGGTGTGTCGCGCCCTATCCCAATGCACCGCGCGCATTCCAAACACACAATTTCACCTTGGCTTCTTTGATGTAAAGATTCCATTTGAATAAAAACTGTCTTTTAATAAAAATATCTTGGAATTGCCATCTCCCCTTTGCACATTCAAAACACCATTTAATTGTCATTTCAAAAGAAATAATCCATAGCTATCAGTCATTACATATGCACCCTCATGAAAATGCCACCTGTCATTGACAACCCACTCCTTGCTCGTGCTCAGATCCTTTCACATCTTTGATGTTCATTATTTCCTGTTGTGCCTTTGGATTTGGAATTTGACTTTGATAAAATGGGGAGCTAGCTGCATCAGGACCTGTCGAAATCTTGCTTCCACTGCCTGGTTCAGGAGGACCTTAACCTTCTTTATCAATGTGAGGAGGCATATTTGGCACATTTGGATCGCCTCCTTCCCACTGCCAATGACCTTCTGCCTTTGAAGACATATAGTGCTGCTCTTCATCGAATGGTGGAACATCAGGCCTCCCTGGAGAGCCATGCAAACAAGGATTATGTTGCATTCTCTAGGCAGCAATATGCTACATTTGAACAGCAACCAGTGGATCGACATTGGAACCACCATATCCACCTTTCCGCCTCATGTTTGCTTCTACTAACTTTTGACTAAACCAATAACGTTCTAAATAATACCTCTATAAATACCTCATTCACTGCCAGGTCCACTTTCTGCATGTAAAATGCACAAGAATCTCACTAGCACTTTAGATTTTCTCTCTACTTGATTAGAAGTCCCTTCACGTGATGTGGGCATTCAAATTTGGACAAAGAGCGATGATGGATGCTCAACCCGTCAAATTCGTGTGCGTTTTGGGTGATGGAGGAAGGTTTCGGTAATTTTTTGGCCTCTTGGATGTGTGGATCGCGCGGCAGGCCCAATGCGCCGTGCCTCCTCGATGCACCGCGCACGTGTTATTTTACAATGAGAATTTGCGCCCAATGTGCCGTGCCTCACTAGTGCGCCGCACCACTTGCTCTATGCGTCGCGCACTGATTTTTTGACCAAATTCTTTCCAATTTCTCCTTGCTCACCCCAAATGACTTCGTTTTGGTTTTTCTAAGCTTTACGCATTTGGAGACATGATTTTTACATGAATATTTCCAATCTTAATTTTGCCAAACCCATTTTCGTAATTTTTGAAAACACCTTTAATTACCAATTCTTTTTTTGGGATTCATTCGTTTGTTCTGTAGGGATGTCTGGCATAGGATTTGGCAAAGGACCGGGGTGGTGCTTGAAACATATCATGACTAAAAACTGTGGAAAATTACATATTGGAAAGCAAAGTTGATGATTTCTTCTTCAAAACAGAGTTTTGAAGAAGAATTGTTCTCAAGCATTATTGACGAAGGGATTTTGCAATGGAAACTAATTTGGAACCCCTCATGCGTCTACTGGCCTTTTGAGGACTAGATCGACAAAACCCTAGACTTAAAAAACTCTAACCAAAAAAACTCTTTTGCTGCCCAAAAGACCATTCATGACTATGAATGACTGAAACATTGATTTCGATGAATTTTGATGAACTTTATTGATCAGACACAAGCCAGCAGATACATGACAAGACCCTTCTGTCAGATTATGGCATGCCCTGTTATGAAACCAGCTCAAGAAAAGATAGAAAAGATAGATCAACGCCTTAGAATTCAGCCTCTTCGAGGGGGCAACCTCCTTTACATTACATAAATGAACAATTATTGGATGATACAAATGAAAAAACCTCCTTTCTATATATAGGAGTCTAAGGAGTCACAATATAATCCAGCCGACCTAACAATAATAATATAAAGCCACAAAAATAACAATAGAGGGATTCTATGGGGCACAGAAATAACAATATGGGGGTAATAGGGGCACAACAATATAAATAAGGGGTATAACTACAATAGTAATGTGGTAATCACTAGTATTATAGGGACCCAACATGCCCCTCTCCTTCAAAAAAGTGTTGTCCTTAACGCTTGAGTAGTTCTGGATACTTCTGCATAAAATTCTTATCCTCCCATGTGGAATCTTCAGCGGATAAGTTCTTCCACTTGATAAGATACTCTGAAATTGATCGATTTCGTAGCTGTCGAGTTCTTGTTTCTGTGACTGCTTCCGGTTCCAATATAATTTTTCCTTCCTCATCAAGTTCTGGCAATATTGTTTGAATTGGGAGCTTGTCACCTATAACCTTCTTTAAACATGAAACATGGAAACTGGGTGCAATCGAGAAGCTGCAGGAAGCTCCAATTTGTATGCCATAGTACCAATCTTTTGCAACACCTTGTACGGACCATAATACTTTGGTGATAATTTATTATCCTTCTTAGCTTGCTTTAGGGACATTTGCTTATATGGTTGTAGCCGTAGGAATACCCAATCACCTACATCAAAACTTCTTTCACTGCGATGTTGATCTGCCTGTTGTTTCATTCTATTTTGTGCCAACACGAGGTTATCCTTTAAGAGTTGGAGGACTTGTTGTTGATGTTCGATGTGATGTTCCACTGCCTGAACCTTAGAATTTTCTCTTAAATATGATGTGATGGATGGTGGTTGATACACATAGAGTGCCATAAATGGGGTCACATTTGACCCATTGTGTATGTTTATCAGATACAAAGCAACGAAGATATCCTTCCAAACATTTGTTTACTATCTCAGTTTGCCCATCAGATTGAGGATGATAAGATGAGCTATGAGCTAACTGAGTACCAAGACAAGAAAATAATTCTGTCCAAAAATTTCCAGTGAAAATGGGATCTCTGTCACTTACAATAATCTTTGGGTTTCCATGTAGCTTTTGAACTGTTTCCATAAATGCAGTAGAAACTGTACTGGCTTTAAATGGATGTGATAATGCACAAAAGTGTGCATACTTGGTAAGTCTGTCAACTACCACCATGATGACACTCTTTCCCTCAGACTTGGGTAAACCTGTGATAAAATCCATTGAAACCTCCTCCCAACGTTGGCTTGGAATGGATAAAGGTTGTAATAGACCCGGTGTCTTAATTGTTTCAACTTTATTTTGCTGGCAAACCAAACATTCCGCCACAAACTTTTGAATATCTGATTTAAGGCCATCCCAAAAAAATTCCTTCTTAACCCTGTGGTAAGTTTTTAAAAATCCTGAGTGCCCTCCTAAGGGAGAAGTGTGCAATTCCATAAGAATCTTTTGTTTTAGCTGGGAATTCTTACAGAGGTATAAGCGATCTTTGTACCATAACGAATCATTTTGCCAGCTAAATGTATCAGAAGTACTGGAATCTTGTTGTAGCTTTCGAATAAGTGCCCACACTTCTTCGTCATTCTTCCATTCCTCCCTTGCTTCGTTTATCCAATCTGGTTGGATAATAGAAATGGCACACAACAATGCTTCCACATCCTCATCCTTTCTTGAGAGTGCATCTGCCACCACATTTTGCTTCCCTTTTTTGTAGATGATTTCAAAGTCATAACCCAACATCTTTGTGACCCACTTTTGTTGCTCTTCAGAGGATAATCTTTGTTCTAAAAAGTATTTAAGGCTATCATGATCCGTTTTTACCTTGAAGTGTCTTCCCATTAGGTAGGGTCGCCATTTCTTAAGTGCATGGAGTATTGCCAACATTTCCTTCTCATAAATAGCTTTGCTTAAAAACTTTCCCTTGATTGGACGACTTTCAAAAGCAATGGGTCTTTCATCTTGCATTAGAACAGCACCAATTCCATTTCCTGAAGCATCACATTCCACAATAAAGGTTTTTGTGAAGTCCGGTGTAGCTAAGACCGGTGCTTGGCACATTGCCTCTTTAAGATGTTCAAAGGCCTTTGTTGCTTCCAGAGTCCATGAAAATGAATCTTTCTTCAATAATGTTGTTAGAGGTGCTGCTATTCTCCCATAATTCTTAACAAACTTGCGATAATACCCTGTCAACCCAAGAAATCCTCGCAGATGCTTTATGGATGTGGGGATTTTCCATTCCTTAATGGCTTTAATTTTGCTAGGGTCTACCTTAACTCCTTCATGAGATACAATATGACCCAAATATTCCACCTCCTGGACTCCAAAGAAACATTTGGATCTTTTTGCATATAATTGTTTCTCCTCCAATAGTTGTAGCACCCTGTCAACATGTTCAACATGATCCTTCCAAGACTTGCTGTAGATTAGTATATCATCAAAAAATACTAACACAAATTTTCTAAGGAATGGTTTGAAAATTGAATTCATCAAACCTTGAAATGTTGAAGGTGCATTGGTAAGGCCAAAAGGCATGACCAAAAATTCATAATGACCCTCATGAGTTCTAAATGCTGTTTTTGGAATGTCTTCAATCTTCATTCTGATTTGATGATATCCCGAACGAAGATCCAACTTGGTGAAGTAAATTGATCCATGCAATTCATCCAGTAATTCATCAATAACAGGAATGGGGAACTTATCTTTAATAGTGAGCTTGTTGAGCTCCCTATAATCTGGACACATGCGCCATGATCCATCCTTCTTGTGCACCAATACTACTGGAGCTGAGAAAGAACTTTGACTCGGTTGAATTATACCAGCCTCTAGCATTTCTGCAACCATACGTTCAATTTCACTTTTTTGGACATAGGGATATCTGTACGGCCTGATGTTTGGAGGAACACTTCCTGGAATCAGATGAATAGCATGATCATGATCACGCATAGGTGGGAGACCTTTGGGAGTCTCAAATACCTTGGAATGATTGTCCAAGACTTTTTGGAGATCTGGAGAAATAGATGATTCCAATGTGGAAACATCTAGCGAACATAATTGTGCAATTACACCTCTTTGCTCCTTTTTTAGAAGCTTTGTCATACCATTAGAGCTGATTATCTTTCCTGGTTTCCCTGCAATACCCCTTAATTCAACTTCCTTTCCTTCCGTAGAAAATTTGATGAAAAGTTCTTGAAAATTAAAAGCTATTGTACCCAAGGATTGTAGCCATTGGACTCCTAGTACAACATCACACCTCCCATTGGAATGGAAAGCATTGGGCTAGTCAATACATATTCTCCCATGGATAGCTTGATATTATGGCACTTTCCAGAGCAATTTATTGTTCCTCCATTTGCAATCATCACTTGACACTCTGGTGCTGGATATAGGAAGCAATTCAATTCTTTTGCTACCCTACAATGAATAAAATTGTGGGTGCTTCCTGAATCAATCAACACTATTACCTTTTTCTTCTTGATTTGTCCTTCTATCTTGATGGTTTGAGGAGTGGTAATTCCCGCCAATGCATTACAAGATATGGTCGGATTTATTTGTTCTTCATCTAGGCTTTGTTCCTGGAGTATATCTTCTTCTTTTGACCTTTCTTGCTCCTTTTCTTCTTCCTCTTCACAATCTATGTAGAATAATTTCTTCTCAGCACACTTATGACCTTTAGTGTATTTGCTATCACAACTGTAACAAAGCCCTTTTGCTCTTTTTTCTTCCAATTGTTGTGGTGTCAACCTTATAGGTTGTGGAAGACTAGGGAAACAACACTTCCGTCTTTATAGTTGTGAGTGGTATGCTTCCTGGTTGCCATAATTTTGCTTTCCATTTTTCTTGCTAACCTGAATGCCTTCTCTAATGAATCAGGTTCCCAAAGGCGAACATCATGTTGGATATTATCCTTTAAAGACCCTATGAACACATCAATCCTATGCTCCTCTGGAATATCTTTTACCCTTATGTTCAATTTTTGGAACTCCTCAATGTGCTCCATTACTGAACCCTTTTGTTTGAGACTTATCAATTGGCTAAAAAAAGTGTTGCTTTTTGTATCTTCATAATGTGCTATCAATTCTTCCGTAAAAATTGCCCAAGTGATAAATTGTTTACGAGAGCAAAGCCATTGATACCATACAAACTGATTTGGTTCCAAATATACAGTTGCCATACGTACCTTTTGTGTGTTTTGCACATTATTGAGATCGAAGAATTGCTCCATCTGTAATATCCATGTGGCGGGATCCTTGCCATCAAACTTCCTCATATCGATTTTTGGAATATGGTGATTCTTCGATCCAACATTAGCGTCTATGGAATCATGATTAACATTTCTTTTGTTCTCATCATGAGTTTCCTTTACTACCTTTTCACCATTAGTGACCCTTTCTTGTAGCAACTTCTTCAATTCTTCCATATCTGTCTTCAAATCTATCTTCAAATCTGCCATGTCTCTCTTCAAATCTGTCTTCGAATCATCCATCTTAGCTTCCATGCCCTTTATCTTAGATTCCACGCCACTTATCTTAGCTTCTGTTAGCTTTTGTGAGCGTGACATTTGTTGCACTTGTTCTTGTAATTTTGATATATCATGTAGCATTTCTTCTTCTTCTTCATGAGTCATGCTAGAGCTTTCAGGTTCCTTACTAGGTGTTTGCATTTTCTTTCCTTGGGGCATCAGTTACCGATAATAATGCTTTACTATGCCCTTTGAATTCCGTTAAACCAAGCTTACACAAAAATTTAAAAAAAAAACTACACACCTTTTTTCACTTTATAGAAGCCTGATATTGAATCTGATGTATCTCTGTAATTTTGGATCATCCAGATTTGAAATTGCCACCTGTAGTAGCCTTCTGTGTCCTCTTTCCAATGCCACAAGTCTGAGCCAAATTGGATTCTCCAAGGAAGAGTTATGTGAAATCTCCCACAGTGACTTGCTTTTAGACTGGTTCAAAAGAGCGAACTTGTACGACGTGCCACGAGTCACTGTTTCAACCTTTGAATCTGAAACACACACACAAGAAACTACAGTCCGTCCTCTTTCTGTACCTTATTACGAAATTTCAATCCGATCCTCAGAGAGAGAGTTATGACGATTTTCCCCAGGTCACCTGTTTTGAATGTAATTCAGGAGTCTGCAAAAGGCCAACTTTCTCAGATCATATCTCTGAAAATATCACGCAAAAAGCTCTGAAATTCGGACCCAGGGTTCAGCGCCAATTCTTCTCAAATGGGTTTTTTTTGTGACTTCTGAAACATCACAGAAACAAAGTTATAGCGAAAATGCTGCGATGACCTGTTTGGAGCAGCGAAACCCTAGAATCCAAAGCTCTGATACCAAATGTTATGAAACCAGCTCAAGAAAAGATAGAAAAGATAGATCAACGCCTTAGAATTCAGCCTCTTCGAGGGGGCAACCTCCTTTACATTACATAAATGAACAATTCTTGGATGATACAAATGAAAAAACCTCCTTTCTATATATAGGAGTCTAAGGAGTCACAATATAATCCAGCCGACCTAACAATAATAATATAAAGCCACAAAAATAACAATAGAGGGATTCTATGGGGCACAGAAATAATAATATGGGGGTAATAGGGGCACAACAATATAAATAAGGGGTATAAATACAATAGTAATGGGGTAATCACTAGTATTATAGGGACCCAACATGCCCCTAGCGGAATGCAGAGTGAATGGAGCGAGACACCTCAAATGAAATGCGAAAAAGAGATTTTGATCTCTGATGGAGGACTGAATAGACCAACTCTAACATTAGCTCCAATGGGGGATGGTAGCTCGTTGGAGGTGCCAAGAACTGCTGATCTCTGGAAGAGCTAGACAATGCTTTTTCTATTGGGCTATGGAATCATTATTTCGACAAACAACACAAAACTCTTGACTCATTTATTAACTGAAAATTAACTGAAACTGACTCAAATTTGGACTTAAAATGACTCAAAGATTGACTAGACCAACTCAAACCGAAACTGAAATAAAATTGTATTTACAGCGACAATGGAAACAACAGAAACAACTCAGAAATGGTACCGCTTGAGCAGCTGACCATTGACGGGCCCTCCTGGACAATCTTCCCCGTTCATCTCCTTCAGAGGAAAGGCATTCTGACCCTGATATGATGCAATCTTTGAAGGGACCTTTCCAGAGATTCTCTAACTTACCATGCTTACCCTTTTCCTCATTCTTTGCATCCCACTTCAGCACCACATCATCCAACTGAAATTTGTCCGCCTTTGCTTTTCTGTCATAAATTTTCTTAATATTCTCCTGCAACTTGGATGTGTTTTGCAAAACTTCTTCTCTTGTCTGCTGCAAATGGATCATTTGATTCAATCTTCGCTGCATAGGATCATCTTCACTACCGGCTTCCTGAAGAATTTTTACTACTGGAGCTGCGAGAGAGGTAGGAAACACTGTATCAACTCCATAAACAAGCTCAAAGGGGGACATACCAATGGATTTCTTCTGACTGACCTGATCTGCCCAAAGTGCATTGACTAACATCTTATGCCAACTCTTCTTGTTGATTTCCAGCAGCTTCTTAATGATGTTGACTAAAGATTTGTTAGAAGACTCTGCCAACCCATTGCCTTGCGGATGATAGGCGGTTGAGTGACCCAAAATGATTTTATATTTGTTACAAAACTTGATCATCTTCTTTGATTTGAAAGATGTTGCATTATCAGTGATCAACTTATTCGGGCAACCAATTCGAGACAAAATGTTATTCTCCAGGAATGAAATAATTACCTCATCTATAACTTGTCTGGTGGGAATTGCTTCAATCCATTTCGTGAAATAATCTGTTGTCGTGAGGATCCACCGATGTCGACCAGAAGAAGCAGGATGAATTTTGCCAATGAAATCCAACCCCCACTGCTGAAAAGGGGCAATCACCTCAATGGGCTTAAGCGGCAAAGGCTGTAATTTCTGCCTTCCTTCAAAAATCTGACATTTATGACAGCTCTTGAAAACCTTATATGCATCAGCAAACAATGTCGGCCAATAGCATCCTTCTCTCAGAATTTTATTTTCCGTTGTTTTCCAAAAAATGTGACTGCCACAATCTCCTTTGTGGAAATCCTCCATGACCTATTTTGCTTCTTCTTCCACCAAACAATTCAACAGAACGCCACTGGGATCTTTCCAATAAAGTGGAGAATTTAGAATGCAAAACTTAGCAGCCTTTAATTTAAGAGTTCTACTTTCGTTTCTAGTCATGCCAGGTGGTGGTGACAAATTCTGAAGCACATATATGATATCTCAATACCACGGAGAAAGAACAAATATTTCAGATACCTGAATTGATGAACCTTCCTCATTCTCATCAGACATAACAGTGATCATATTTATGTGTAAGGCATGCAAGTTTGATTCAGCCATTAACTTTGCCAATCCATGTCCTTTAACAAGCTTTGTGGGCTTTATTTCCACATCATACTCCAACAAAGCTGCAATCCACTTGCCTCGTCTTCCTTCCGGATCTGTCTACACTAAAACATCCTTGACAGCAGCGTTAGGAACATAAGCCGAAATATGAGAATGCAGAATGTATACCTGAAAATCTTTCAATGCTTTCACAAGTGCAAGGAATTGCTTTTCAATGATGTTGTACTCTAAGGCTGCATCTCTTATAGTTCAATTGAAGAAAGAAATTGGTCTTTCGTGCTCATCTCTTTTCTGCATCAACACAGCCGCCATAGCATGCTCTGAAGCAAATGAAAACAATATAAAATCCTGAGTGTAATCCGGGCTGATTAGAACCGAAGCTGAAGAAAGAGGCAATTTGATTAAATTGAAAGATTTTACAGCCTCTTCCATCCACTTCACTTGGTTGTCCTTCTTAAGCATGTTTGTAATCTCTCTTAGGTGTTCAACAAGATTGGGTACAAAGCGACATAAAAAATTCATCTTACCATTAAAAGATTGAATCTCCTTCTTATTCCGGGGCAGATAAATTTGTTGAATTGCTTTTACACGTGCTGGATTAATACGAATGCCATCTTTTGAGATAATTTTCCCAAGTAATTTGCCCTCCTCCATGGCAAACAAGATCTTTTTCGGATTCAGTGACAAACCATATTTTCTGTACTTTTGGAAAATAGTTTTTAGATGATACATGTGTTCTTCATCTGATTTGGAAAACACTGTCAGATCATCAAGGTACGCGACCAAAAAGACATCCTTCTCATTTTTGAAAGCCAAGTCCATTGCCCACTAAAATGTGGCACCCGCGTTCTTCAAACCAAAAGGCATTTTAGTGTAATGAAAAGTTCCCCACGGAGTGGTGAACGCTGTCTTGTCTCGGTCATCTTCATGGGCCAAAATTTGGTTATCTCTAGAATAACCAACGAGTAGTGACATACGAGATTCTCCAACTACTCGCTGAAGTATATGATCCATTTTGGGCAATGGATAGTTATCCTTCAATGACACTTTATTTAGATTTCTAGAATCAATGCACACATGAATCTCACCTGTCTTCTTTCGTACGGGCACCAAATTAGAGATCCAATAAGAAAACTTGATGGGAACAAAGATTCCTAATTTGTACAACCTGTTTATCTCCTTTTCAATTGATGGCAACAGTTTTGGATTTAGCCTTCTCAACTTTTGTCTGAAAGGTTTTGATTAAGCTTAATGGGTATAGTGTGTTGAATTATATTGGTATCATATGTCTTTAAGTCAGAATAATCCCAAGCAAACACATCAGTAAAAGATGACAGCAAACTGATATATTTGGCCTTTATCTTTTGTGGCAATGCTTTAGACAGTTTTACCATATTGGGATTTGCAGCTGTTCTGATGTTGACCTCTTCAACACCCTTTTCTGTTGGCTACAATGTTCGTTTGCGGGCTACGTCATCTTGATCAAAGAGTTCTTCTATAGGTATCAAGCCTTTAGGAATAATGTTATCCTTAAGCTGCAACACTTCCATTTGATTGATCTGCACATCATCTTTACCGTCATCATTTTCTGCATCAATTGAGGTATCTTTGAACTTACCTTTGTTTTGTAGAAAATCATCAATCTCCTCATCATCTTGGAAAACTTGCCAATATCTCTGATTGTCCGGGACAGTCAGACGATGCTTGACATGGATTTCGAATTTATTACTGGAGTTCATTGGAATATTCAAACTACTCGCTGCCTTAGCAAGTGCATCAGCAATGCCATTTTGAATACAAGGCACACACGTCAAGGTATACTCTGAAAACAATTTCAGGACATCTAGGACTGCATTTCGGTAAGCTCTCATCTGAGGATGTTACGCTTGATACTCGCCTTTAATTTGCTTAATCACCAATTCGGAGTTGCCATATACTACAATCCTCTTAGCATTCAGCTTCCTTAGAATTTTTAGGCCAGCAATCAAAACTTTGTACTCAGCCTCATTGTTTGAACAATCAAAAGCTAGCTTGTAAGAGCATACCCGCACATTACTAGGCACTTTGTTCGGGGCAGACAAAGGATTGCGTACCCAAATACCAATTCCAGCACCATCATTTCCCACGGCTCCATCGAAATCCATGGTCCACAAACCTTCTTCCTCTTCTGCAAGTGCTAAAACTCTGTTTGTTGTGCTTTTCCTACTTGATCTCCATTACCTTCAGCTGATTGCTCAACGGGGTTTTACTGTTCTTGTCCTTCTTTCTTCAAAACTCCTCTAAAATTTTCTGCTATTTCTGGAATATCATCTGCTACAACTATCTGACTATCTATCTCATTGAACCTATCTGAATATAAAACTAAAGACTCTAGATCAGTATGTACATAATTGATCGTATGATTAATCAGTTTCTCTTTGCTAGTAATCATGTATTTCATTTTTTGTTCCCAGTAAAATTTTCTCATTTGGCCAAACACAGGAATCGTTGCATAGGAGAAATCTAGTTGTAGTGTCCCTTTCAGTTTTGTTGCCCAAGACCTGGAAAGAAGCATACCGAATCTGGGATTTGATCCAAACTTACAACCAAGTCTTTGATGAGCCCGATACATCTCACTCTACTGGAATCAAATGAATAGAGATCATGGTATTTCCTAGTGATGTCCAAACCCAGCTTATCCATGATAGCCTTTGGCATGAGATTGTGGGAAGCTCCAGAATCGAACGTGGCATTATGTTACACAAAATCATGCACTCTTAAACTGATATAAAAAGGTGGCACATCGCTATCTGGAGACTCACCATTCAATGTTGGCCCAAAAATCATTTCGGGTTGATCATCTTCGACATTCACCATATCAGACATTGGATCAAAATTCAAAATTTTAGAAACTTGCCCTCTATAAATGTTGTTCCTCATTATTTCAGTCAAGGGAATGGACACCTTCAATTTAGAAATTTCATTCTCTAAACTAAAAGCTGAAGTCTTTTCTACCTCTTTGACGGGGACATCTTTCCTTTCCTTTTCTTTCGATACAATTGGTTGATTTGATTTTTCTGCTGATGGTGATTTGTTGATATTAGGATCCATTGCCTCTTCTCCTTTCTTTTATACAACAGGCGAATCATTCTTTGATGTTGAAACTTCCTTCCTCTTCTGAATTGGTTTAATAGGCACATCTATATTTCTAAGTGAATATTTTCACTGCTGAGCGGATAGAGCATTCATATAATCTCTTTGATACTCATCTGATTCTTCTTCCAAAACTGTGTCATTTGCTAGAATGAAATCTACATCTTTGTGTGCCGCTGAACTTTCTACATACTCCTCATCTTCAGTAATATAAATAGGCAAATCATCAGGAGTAAAGAAGTGATTTTCCTCTCCTATTACATTCCCTTCCTCATCTGACTCCGGTCCATGCACAAAATTTTGCTGTAGAGGTGGCTGTACTGGTTGCTGTGCTATATGATCTTGGGCTCGGTACTCTCTCTGTTTTATTCTATATTGTGGTTACTGCTGGCCACGGAAGTTAGGATTCCTAACTTGTGGCTCAAGTTTGTCAAGTTTCACCCTTTCAAACATCTGCTCTACCTTCTGGAGTAATTGATCTATTGAGGAAGACTCTTCTTTTACTGTGAACTTCTTTTCTGCTTTTGCTCTAGCCCTCTTGGTCAGCAGATTTGCCTCAACACTGACCGTGATCTTCTGCATGTCTTCCATTGTTGGTGGCTCTCTCTCTCTTAGTTGATAAGCCATGTCAGCGTCAAAACCATCTAGAAACTTCATCATGTCTAGCCCCACAGGTGGCCTTAGATGATCAGGAATCTCATTATAAACGGAATTGAATCTAATGCAGTAGTCTTGGACCGACTCACCAACATTTCGCTTGATCTGCTCATATTCAGCGAGAATTTGAAGAGGATTATTTTTCACTTCCCAGCGGTCTAGAAATTGTCTTTGTAGGTCGGCCAAGGTAGTGATACGTGCAGCCGGCAAAGCTCTAAACCATTTCCTAACTTCACCCGCAAATGTTTGTACAAAGAGTCTCATTGTCACATTTTCTGCATTGATCTCATGAAGGTCACAGAAATCTGCCATTCTGTCCACATGTTTCTGAGTGGTGTTGAGTCTTGAAAATTTCATTCATTTCCATTACACTTTCACTATTATGTCGATTATATCACCTCCATTTCACTACTATGTCACCACATTCATCCCACTTTCATTATCATTGGGCCACCTTTATGTTTTTCCAATCTTTATTATTTCTAAGCCTTTTAAGTGAATTTGTGGTTAAACATTAGAAAATAATGTGCATATGCTTATACCTAACAAATGGGTTGAGATTGTTGACATGTGTAGGTTGAAAGGAGGCTTCTAGAAGACTCTTATGTGGCACTCTAAGGCCAAATTCGAATTTGGTTGGAAAGAATCATGGGATCATGAGGATATGTGTCACATCTCCTAATTGTATTGTAACTCTAAAAAGACATGTGTCTTATCAGTTTCTATTTTGATTAGGACTCTAGAGGTAGAGGGAGAGATTCATGGACTATCATTAATGAGATGGCTCTCATACTTTTGTATAAATAGGAGATCTCTCTCCTTCATTTGTTAGTCTTTTTAGTCCCTAGTTCTTAAGTTTGTAGTTCTTCCTTGATGGCTTTTGAAAGCTTTGGAGAACTTTGTTGTACTTTGTACTTTTGAAGAAATTGAATAAAGCTTTGATGTTCTCAACATGGAAGTAGATGTGAAGTAGATGTCATGGAGCATATTAGGATGTAAGGTAGAGTAGATTTCATTTTGTAAATATTGCTTTGTAGAATGTAAGGTAGATTAGATTTTTCATTCATGCAATTTTAATTCATGCAAGTGTGTTTAATTTTGCTTTGATTTCATAGGTGGAAGAGGGCCCCTGCCTTGTATAGTTGTCATTTAATTTTGCATTTTATTTCACCATGTATATTAGCTGTACATAACAAAGCTTTTTGATTATTGTTGTTTTACATTTTTCTCATGTATATTAGCTGTACATAAATTGCTTTCAAGTTGATTGTAGATTAGTGATGCACATAGCCTTTTAATGAACTAATGACGTGATAGAATCATCTTGTCCTTTTGCTGAAGCAGCAAGGATACTGGGTCTCATAGTCATTAGCTCATTGTTTGGTTATTGCATTTTATTTTGATTGAACTAGTTGTATATTCACACTTTTGTTTAAATACTAATTCCATCAATAACATGTTTTAAGTTCTTTTGAAGTGCTAAGTTTTGGAAGTTACCATTAGGGACATAGGCCTTGTCTTGAAATCTTTATCCATACTTGTCCTTTAAAAGTATTCTTAAGACCTTAGAATAGGATTTCCATTTGCATTTAACACTTTAGAAAACCAGCAAGAACAAAACCCCAAAAACAACATAAACTATAAAACAACGAAGTAAGAGAAAGGTTAACTAAGCACATATAGTGCACCACACTTCATCAGTTTACGATACCCGAATTGATAATTTATGTAGAGCAATTTAAGACATTAAATTGACTAGACAAGTGGTAATGCTGTGAGGAGTGCCATCAAACAAAGGAATTTTGCTTAGAGAATCTACGGGCATATCATCCAAAACTTGAGGCAGCACAAGAGGTGCAAAACGAGGAGCCATCACTCTTGGTGGATTTGGTCTTGGGGATGTTGGAGGAGTGGGTGCAGTTGATGTGTGAAGCATATGAGGAGGGGTGTACGGGTTTGAAACCACAATTGAATTTCAAAGCTATGTCACAATATAATCATCAATTGAACAGTTAGCCCTTTCAGTTTCTAGGTCTACAAGAAAATGTGGATTGGGGACAGTAGAGTCAACAACCCTTTCGGATTTGGTCTAAAACAATGATATTTGAAACTGCTCATCAAAATCAAGCTCTTCAAGATACTCAAAAATGGCAGGACATGAATGGGATTTAAACACGGGAGTCACAAAGCTCTCTTGACAAAGAAATCTTGGAATCAAATTAGGATTTTCGTAGACAGGAGGAGGATCTGGATCTGGATTAGCTCTGGTATATCTTATTGAAGCCAACGTGCTATTTTCAAAAGATCAAAAGGACATAAACAACTTACTCAGCATATCAAATCCTAAACTTATCATCCGGAGGCTTAGAATTATCAGAAGTACTGGGGTGTTTGTAGGTTAAGCATGTCGTTTACACAGCGAAGAAGACTAAAAAACAAAGAATTTTGTTCCCCAATGGAGTTGTCACTATGTTAGGGCCTAAATCTACCTTAGGCTAAAAGAAGGAAAAATTCAGGATAACCACAAACCACGCTCAGTCTGGTAGCTAGCCCTACCAGAACAGGAGAGGGCTCTGTCCTGGTCACACTCAGTAGAAATAAAAACTAGTAAATAGATATGAAAAAGAGGTAATTGATTGAATGATTGAATTTTCTGGGCTGTATGGGACAACAGGACCGCATGAGCTGGGAAACTAAATCAAAGACACATAATATTTCGTGAGGCCAGATAGGCAGGAGGTTTAGCAATCAGATTGAAGTAATATGGGGTGGAAAGACTGTTGAGAAATCTGAAACAGAGAAGAAACATATTGCAAAATCACACCACAGGAATCTCATGAATCAGAGCTGCATCATTTTTATTAATCTCCTGGCCAAACTGTACAATGAATAGCTAAGTTTTCTCTCCCATCGTTTCCCAGAAACTCCCACCTTTACAAATGATTTTCAATACAATAAATAAAATCTTCTCTAAGAAAGCAGATGGACCAAAAATGGGGGATTATTTAATCATTATTAACAGAAAGGAAAAGCCAACCATCAGTAACAGGAGCAGCATTACATTTTAATTTCTATGATGACCAATTAAGAAGGCAAAACTGTAGCATAGATCTTCTGAGTCGTAATTGAAGATAATGACTGTTTGCCTTCCTTTTTGCCGTTTGAATAACCACTGTTTTTTTTATTATAAAAATGGCTTTTGAATTTGCCTTTGATGACGGGAAAAATAAACAATTCCAACTGCCATTTCGTTAAACTCAATAATATCTCCTTCAATACCAGCGAAGGCCCCGCGTGCACAAATTCCCTACAGTTTTCCGAATGCTCCACTCAGACCAGTTTGAGACCTCTCGGCTCCGGCGCACAAAAGAATCTTGTTAATACAGAGAACATGGAATGACTACAGACGAACACGAAGATGGAACGCGTCCTTTCTGGCGAACTTGGTCACGTACTGTTACAAGCAATACGGGCCACTTCCAGTGCCTCGCTTGTCACATTATATTTCTCCCAACTCACCAGGCGAACACAAAAAGGAAACTTGTCGGCTGCACTTTTCTTGGCACCGACATTGTATAGATGGATTTAGAGATCTGGAACACTCGACATTATCGAGATTTCGGGTATGGCTTGTTCTTGATCTGATGGTAACATCTTGCTGGGACATCCTTTCTAATTTACAACATCGAGCCGAACGCCCGTAATGGAGATGAATCCTTCATGAATAAAACAATGATATGACACACCTACAGTTAGCGAGCATAGGAAATTGAATTAGTTTGAAATTTTGATGAAGTAGTGGTGAAAAAATGGCTTGTCAGCCCTGTGTGCCGCGCTTACTGTATGCGCCGTGATAGTGTATTTTTACACTGTAGAATTTTTCCCAATGCGCCGCGCTATGGGTGTGCCGCGCCCTATCCCAATGCGCCGCACGCATTCCAAACACACAATTTCACCTCGACTTCTTTGATGTAAAGATGTGATTTGAATAAAAATTGTCTTTTAATAAAAATAGCTTGGAATTGCCATCTCCCCTTTACACATTCAAAACACCATTTAATTGTCACTTCAAAAGAAATAATCCATAGCTATCAGTCACTACATATGCACCCTCATGAAAATTCCACCTGTCATTGATAGCCCACTTCTTGCTCGTGCTCAGATCCTTTCACATCTTTGATGCTTGTTTTTTCTTGTTGTGCCTTGGGATTTCAAATTTGACTTTGATAAAATGGGGAGCTAGCTGCATTAGGACCTGTCAGAATCTTGCTTCCACTGCCTAGTTCAAGAGGACCTTGACCTTCTTTATATATGTGAGGAGGCATATTTGGCACATTTGGATCACCTCCTTCCCACTGCTAGTGACCTTCTGCCTTTGAAGACATATAGCGCTACTCTTCATCCAATGGTGGAACATCAGGCCTCCCTGGAGAGGCATGCAGACTAGGATTATGTTGCATTCTCTGGGCAGCAATATGCTGCATTTGAGTAGCAACCAGCGGATCGACATTGGAACCACCATATCCACCTTGCCGCCTCATGTTTGCTTCTACTAGCTTTTGACTAAACCAATAAGGTTCTAAATAATACCTCTATAAATACCTCATTCACTGCCAGGTCCACTTTCTGTAGGTAAAATGCACAAGAATCTCACTAGCACTTTAGATTTTCTCTCTAGTTGATTAGAAGTCCCTTCACGTGATGCATGCATTCAAATTTGGATAAAGAGTGATGATGGAGGCTCAGCCCGTCCAATTCGTGCATCTTTGGGGCGATGGAGGAAGGTTTCGGCAATTTTTTTACATCCTGGCTGTGTGCGTCGCGTGGCAGGCCCAATGCGCCGCGTCTCCTGGATTCGCCACGCACGTGTTATTCTACACTAAGAATTTGCGCCCAATGCGCAGCGCCTCACCAGTGTGCCGCGCCACCTACTCTATGCGTCGCGCACCGATTTTTTGACCAAATTGTTTCCAATTTCACCTTGCTCACCCCAAATGACTTCGTTTTGATTTTTCTAAGCTTTATGCATTTGGAGACATGATTTTTACATGAAGATTTCCAATCTTAATTTTGCCAAACCCATTTTCGTAATGTTTGAAAACGCCTTTAGTTACCAACTCTGTTTTTGGGATTTATTCATTTGTGCTGTAGGGATGTCTGGCATAGGATTTGGCAAAGGATCAGAGTGGCCTAAAACATCTCATGACTAAAATCTGTGGAAAATTACATCTTGGAAACAAATTTGATGATTTCTTCTTCAAAACAGAGTTTTGAAGAAGAATCTTTCTCAAGCATTATTGACGATGGGGTTTTTGCAATGGAAACTGATTTGGAACCCCTCATGCGTCTGCTGGCCTTTTGAGGACTAGATCGACAAAACCCTAGACTTAAAAAACTCTAACAAAAAAAACTCTTTTGCTGCCCAAAAGACCATTCATGACTATGAATGACTGAAACATTGATTTCGATGAATTTTGATGAACTTTAATGATCAGAAACAAGCTAGCAGATACATGACAAGACCCTTCTGTCAAATTATGGCATGCCCCTAGCAGAATGCAGTTGAGTGAATGGAGCGAGACATCTAAAAATGAAATGCAATAAAGAGATTTTGATCTCTGACGGAGGACTGAACAAATCGACTCTAACAAATCCCAATAAAGGAATTTATTTGAGTTGAATCATCACCTCCACTCTACACCAGTGCTCACATTACGATACCTGCATCAACCATTGGAGATCGAGAAAAATGCCTCCGACTATGCTATTGGTGCATTTCTTACATAGCAGGGGCATCCTGTGGCATATCACAGTGAGACACTTTCAGACACAATGTGGAAGTATCCCACCTATGATAAAGAGATGTGTTCCCTTGTGTAGGCCCGCTGACCATGGAATCATTACATTTTAGGAAATGAATCGATCATCCACATAAACCACCGACCCCTGTAGTTCATACAAACATAGGGGAAGTTACATAACGATCACCATCATTCCACATACTTGTAATAGTTTCATTTGAACATTAAGTACTAGAAGGCCAACACCAACAATGTTTCAGAGTGCCTTAGCTGACCGTCGGTCATGGCGCTAACCATTATGCTCGATGTAACACCCTCCTCCCACATCTACCCAAGCAACTGGTCAGTCGAGGTAAACATGTGACTAGAGGCCACTATGATATGATTTGACCTCCTAAGTCACGTTAAGGAAGTGGAACCAACAAAAACACACCATACATACATTAATCATCAGCTACATGATCCTCAAGAACCAATCCAATACTTTAGACAACTTACCTTGGGGTCACACCGAACTTTTGGACAACTTAAGCCTCAGTCGCTCCCATGCTATAGGCACGAGTGTGACTAGAAACCCAAAGTCTCTCCCATAGCCTTTTTTGCTAGCGACTAGAGACCATAATTGTCAGTGTCATGCGAACATCTCTAGGATTTGAGCCACCTTTTCATGCCCAGAGCCCAGGTCACTGCCCAAAATTGAACCATCTCTTCAAATCATAAAAATAACATGGAAATGATAGTACCAAAGCAATCACTTTTTCAAGACATTGACTGGTCCCCTACTAGCCATGAGAGGAATTTCGTCAAACATATTAAAAATGTGCAATCTACAGGTGTAATTAACATTTATGAGCATAAGGGTATCATACTTAGCTGAGAATCGCTAAGAACCATTGATGCTTCAACACATCAACTTCCATTCCATCCATTAGGTCATAGATACATTGATCACTCAATTAAATTTAAAAACATGATGAAAGCCACACATGGCTACTGTCATAAAACACATACATAATCAACATAATAGCAACAAAAATACTCATGAAAGTACAGTCATATAGACCACATATAATCCATCAAAATTCTCATAGAAATACAAGGAAAAAATAGCTTTCATTAGTGATGCAAAATACAAACCCAGGATGGGGCTTCCATGTTCCACCTGACCATCGAATGGTTCAGGCAAATCTCTCTTCAGCCATTCACCCTTGTGTCATATTCCTAGCATGAATGTGGGATCTCATAGAACACATAAATCAAAAATCATCCAGGGCTTCTACAGGCCATCCACCTCAACCCATCAAACAGTGATTCCACCTCACGACTGGACATCACGAAACCATCATCAGATTGGTCTTGACCTAGGTCTTCCAGGGCTTCTAGAGTGTTTTTTCCAACCAAGGCTTCTATGACTAGTAACTCAACCCACAACTGTTGTCAGGCTTCCAGAGTGTTTGTCCAACCAAGGCTTCCAAGACTAGTAACTTAACCCACCAAGGGCTTCCAGAGAGTTTTTCCAACCAGGGATTCTAGGACTAGTAACTCAACCCAAGCTGTTATAGGGCTTCTAGAGTGTTTGTCCAACCATGCTTCCAGGAACTAACAACTCAACCCAAGCTAAAGAAACATGAGAATCAACCAAAAGCAAACAATGAAAGTAAACCCACAATCACCATGGCTATCCAGGAAATGGAAGGCTACGCAATCCACTGTCAATCTAGGAAATCCTCCATGACAATGATAGATCACAACCAAGAAACCACATGCATGTGCCATGTATTCCAGAACTAGTGAAGGAAACATACATGTAACTTGGTAACTGGAAGAAAATCTGATGTAGCTACTTATCCCCATGTCGTCTTGTGCTTTCCTGCTCTTCCTTTGACTACTTGCTCCGAAAATATAAGTATCCCACCCTCACCAAGAGCACTCGAATAAAAATCTAAGTCTCCAAGAGTATGAGAGAGAGAGAGAGAATAATGAGAGAGCTCCAAAACTAAACTGACAAAAGGTTACCAATTGATCCTTAGAAGCATTTTTGTGAATGAGGCCTCTATTTTCTTCATTTTCCATTATTTTCCTTCATTTTCCTCCTCACATGCAACCTATGACCTTTCACCTCCTTTTTCTCCTAATTTCCATTATTTTCATAAATAATTGTGCAAAAATGCCATTTTTCCTTTCCAAATCCTTAGCCATTTCCTTTGCCAATTTCCTTAGGCATAAACAATCAGAAGTGATCCCCATAATTGGGATTTTTCCTAACATTTATCTTGGAATAAGTGCCCCATCATCCGTGGTTATTATTTTTCCTTTATTTACTTTTATTACATGGAATTTTCACCAAGGCTATTACAAAACCCACCCCCTTGGGGGAACACTGTCCTTTGTGTTCAACAACACCTATAACCACAAAGATGATTTAACAAAAATATATATTGTAGATGGAGCTTTATAACTTAGCTCGATACAGTAATTACAATGATCGCGCTGCTGAAAAGCAAACCAAATCAACATAATAACATGACATCATAACAACATACCACATAGTGGAGATTTATAACATAACTCATGGCAGTGTTTACATCCATATAAATATGTACATAAACCAACATCATCAAAACATATACCAAAACATATACCAAAGCATATACCAAAACACCAAGCCAAAAATACTTTGCATCAACCAACAAACAAGGAAGGATACATAGCCCGCATATGATCTACCATCTCCCATGTAGCTTCATCGAGCTCAAAGTGCTTCCATTGCACCTTAACTTGCTCGATTTCTCGGTTCCTGAGCATGAGCACCTTTTTCTGCAATATACACTAAGGCTCTAGTTAGAATTATCCATCTTGTTCCACTTGAAATACATACCAAACAATCACATGATCAACATCCTTAAAATACTTCTTAAGAAAAGATACATGGAAAACATCATGGAATTTCACTGTCGGAGGCAGTGCAAGTCAACAGGCTATTGGTCTAATCCTCTCAATAATGCTGAAGGCTCCACAAAACTGTGGTGCCAACTTGGCACATGATCCAATCCGCAATTCTGCTTTGATTTGATGAACAAGTACACATGTTCCCAAATGTGGAACTCCTTGAACAACCTATTCTGGTTTAAATAGCTTTTCTGCCTATCCTGTGCTAGCTTTAGATTTTTCTTTATAACCTACATTTCTTGTTCCATGTCTACAAACATATATGGTCCAATCAATAACTTGTTAACCAGATCACCCCAACTGATGGGAGTGTTGCAAGTCCACCCATATAATGCCTCAAAATCACTCATCCTTAATGATACTTGACAACTATTGTTGCACTGAACTCCACCAGTGAAAAATACTCTTCCCACTTTCATTTTTGATGCATCACATTTATCCTCAACATGTCTTCCAATATCCTATTGACCCTTTTTGTTTTTTCATTTGTCTGCAGATGATAACTTGTGCTGAAGACCAACTCTGTGCCCAAACCTACAAACAATTCCTTCTAAAACTTGGAAGTGAACTGCGCATCCCTGTCTGACACAATATTCTTCGGAACACCATGCATTCTAACCAAATCTTGAATGAATACCTATGCTACATCACTAGCTGAGAATGTAGACTTCACCAGAATGAAATGTGAAACCTTCATCAACTTGTCCACAATAACCATAGTGTAATCATGTTCTTTCACTATCTTCAGCAACCCTGTGATGAATTCCATGGAGATTATTTCCCATTTCCACTCTACAATTGTAATCGGTTGTAGAATTCCACTTGGATGTTTAGACTCTTCTTTCACTTGCTAACATTCGAAACATCTAGCCACAAACTCTACTACATCCCTCTTCAAATTCAGCCAATAATAAAATCTCTTCACTGTAGTTAATGTTTTCTGATAACTTGGGTGACCTAAAAAAGGTTTCACGTGAAACTCCCTCAAGATCACCTTCTTGAGCTCACTTTTATCTGGTACATATATCTTGTCTCAGAACTTGACCAACCCATCTATTGTAAGATAATGATCCATACCTTGTACACTTGCACATGTACTTGTACCCATACTTGTACCTGTACTACCACCTGTACCTATACCACTACCTATACCTAAACTTGCACCAATACCTATACCAGCACCCTACTACAACCTATGCATAACTCCATATACTTGACATCCTTCTAATCTTCCTGCAAGATCCTATCCTATAAGTCTGTCCCATCAGATCTCATAGTTTCCAACTGATTTATCTATACCGTCTGTTGAGAGCATCTTCCACCTTGTTCTCTTTACCTTTGATCTAATTGATCTCGAAATTAAGCTCGCTAATCAGGCTAACCATCTAGTCTGACTAGCATTCAGATTCGGATGATCAAACAAATACCTCAACCCAACGTGATCACTCATAAGTACACACCTTCTGCCAAGAAGATAGTATCTCCACATCTTCAATGCATGTATGATCATTGCTAGCTCCAAATCATGTGTCAGGTAGTTCTTCTCATGCTCGTCTGGTTTCCAGGACTCATAACATACCACCTGTCCATCCTGCATAAGGACTCCAGTAAGTTCTCTCTTGCAAGAATTTGTGCATACCACAAACTCTTTTTCCAGATCTGCAATCTATAATATGGTGCATGTGTAAAAGAATTCTTGAGTTACTCAAAGATAGCCTCACACTCCTCAATCCTTTTGAACTTCTTACATTTCCTTTGCAATTATGTGATAGGATAAGCAATCTTTGAGAAGTTCTTGATGAACCTCCTCTAGTAGCATGTCAAACCCATGAAGGATCGCACCTCATCCACATTCTTAGGAGCTATCCTCTCCATGATGGCCCTTATCTTCTCTGGATCTACTACAATTCCCTCCTTGGAGACAACATGCCCCAAGTAGTGTACCTCAGTCTGAAATAAACTACACTTGTTGAGCTTAGCATACAACTTATTCTCTCTCAACAACCTCAACATTGCTGCTAAGTGCTCAATATGCTCTTCCTCATTTTTAGAATATACTAGTATATCATCAATGAAAACTATAATAGACATATCCAAATATTGATTCAACACACTATTCATCAAACACATAAATGTAGTTGGAGCATTAGTTAAGCCAAATGGAACTACAACAAACTCATAATGCCCACACCTGGTCCTGAACGCAGTATTTTAAATGCCCTCCTATTTGATGCGTACCTAATGGTATCTGGATCTCAATTCAATATTCAAGAACACTGTTTCTCCCTTTAGCTGATCAAACAAGTCATCAATCCTCAGCAAAGGGTACTTGTTCTTGATAGTCACTTTGTTCAACTACCTGCAGTCAATGCATAATCTGAGAGTACCATCATTCTTCTTCACAAACAATACCGTTGTTCCCCATGGTGATACACTTGGCCTAATGTACCCCTTGTCCAACATTTCCTTTAGCTGCAAATTTAACTCAACCAGCTTAGATGTGGTCATCTTGTAAGGTGCTTTTGATGTTGGAGCTACACCTGGTACTAACTCAATATTAAATTTTACCTCCATGTGAGGTGGAAACTCTGTAATGTATTCAAGAAATACATCCTTGAACTGTTGTAAAATTGGGTACCTACTCAACACATCTATATCCTAAACCTCCTTACCCTTATCACTAGAAATGTGCACTACGAATATCTTACACCCTTTCCCATGACTATAGATTGCCTGCATAGCTATCACCATCCTAACTGATGTAGCTTTCTTATTACCCTATAAGGCTCTTAGTTCCCTATTTTCATTGACACACTCAATAACTTTTTCATAATAGTCTACGTTGGATCTATGAAGATACAACCAGTCCATGCCCAACAACATACTATATGAACCGAATGGTAATACATTCAAATGTGTTGCGGTAGGAATACCATTCAAGTCAAATGCACAAGCTCTTACCCAATGATGAACTTGTTTCTTTGTAGCTGTAGCCAACTACACTAACCAAGACTCTGCATGCAATTCCTTACTCAAACCACACTTATCCACCAAGTCAAGATTAACATATCTATAATTAGATTTGGGGTCAATCAAAATATAAATAACTTGATCACAAAGCTTACTATCCATCTCAATGATAGATGCTTGATTCTCTATCTGTATCCAATGCTGCATCCTTACCAACATCCCCAACAGTCTGTGCCTCCTACACACTGTATATCTGAAATCTAACACCCTAATTCTGTGGACAATATCTCCTGTAATGATCCTTGCCACAAATCCAACACTCCATAGGCTTCCAACCTGTCTTCTTGTTTTGTTATCTTGATCAGAATCCTTGTCCTCTATCTAATCCATTGAACTTATTAGGTTGTGTGACATTATCCTTGTTACCTGTATCCATAGGCCTTGCTCACTTTCTGTCCCATTTTTCTTTGTTCTTTTCATTACCTCTCCAGTCTGGCTTAGTCTTGATTCTGTGCTTCGATTGTTCGTAGCAATGCCTTAGCTTATGAATGGCCTCCTCCAATGATCTAGTCTCATCGAACTCAATTCTATATTTAAATGCAATCGGTAACCCACTAATGAACCTATAAATATTTTCCTTTTCCTCTATGAGATATGTCATATACCTCAGTAACTCCAAGAACTTGCTAGTGTACTTATCATTTGCCATGGAACCCATCTTTAGCTCGTAAAATTCCTTTTATCTCTCATCAAAGTATCTATCTGAAAAGTGCTTATTCTTGAATAGCTTCTCAAAATCACTCTAAGTAAAATCCTCCTCAAGAATACATTTGAAATTCTTCACATCTTCCCACCAAATGTTTTCTTTACCATTGAGACTGAATGTAGCTACTCTAGCTTTCATGTTCTCTGAATAGTCATGCAACCTAAAGAATTTCCACATGCCAAGAAACCACACTTCTGCATCCTATGTTTTCTTTATCTCTCAGTTAAATTTTGGTGGTTTCTCTTTCTTAAACTAATCCGAATAATATCCCCTATCACTTCTCTTCTAAGGATGATATCGATGATGATCATGGTGCTTATTTGAATTAGAACTAGAATCATGCTTGTGTCTATCCCTTCTCCTATCCGGAGTGTCCGACCATATGCCATATCTGAATGTGTCATCTCTATCTGATCTATGATCACCATGCGATTAACTACCATATGCCCCATTAGTTCTATCCTCCTGCTCATAGCTGATCCGGCGTGGTCCTTGTTGCTGCAAATATGACAAACTTTGAAGTAATACTGCATTTACCTTTGCTTGTTTCTCTTGTTCCCTTATGATTCTGTCATTATCTTCCTTACAACTCCTTATCTTTTTCTTTAAGCTTCTTAGTGTAACTACCAAATCTAAATGGTTCCCAACACCATACTATTCTTTGAATTCATAGGGAGAGTCTTTGTAGTCAACCATCTTGCTAGCCATTTGATATTTCTTCCCGCAATGTGTATCATGTCAGCTACACCAAACCATAATAAACCAACATACCATAGTATATCTCGGGGAGGGTACCTTGTATACAAGATCAACAAATCAACGTGATATGTGTATAACATAATCATGACAACATATAGAAACATAAAACACAAGCATATGACCATGAAACTTCCATTCTAGCTAGGGTACAGTCATTAATTCATGACCTCAACCACCACACACACCACGACCTCATGAATGAAAACTATCATCATTATGTCACTATACACTTGACCACATGCAACCATGAACATGCACAAGTGATGCATAACCATCCACATATATGCATAAACACGCATGATCAAGCATGAATGAACAATACTTGAAATCAAACCTGCAAGAATGATACATGCAACCAAGCATACAAGAATGTAATCAATCAAGCAATATTGCAACCAAAAATACTACAATGATACATGTAAGCGACATAAATTGACATGTAACTACTCATACAGTCACGACACTTAATTTCACCACAACAAACTCAATTTTCACATGACAACATCACTAAAATCATGAACAACATCATGCAAATACAACAAGCACATGGAATGCAAGTGTAAGAGAAACACATACAACTGACATGCATGCATGACCAACACATAGCCCATCCAGTCTGAGGGGTGAACCATGATTTGATACCACTCTGTAACACCCTTTTCCCACATCTACCCAAGCAACCGACTAGCCGGGGTAAACATGTGATGAGAGGCCACTATGATATGATTCAACCTCCTAAGTCACATTAAGGAAGTGGAATCGACAAAAACACACCATACGGATATTAATCATCAGCTATAGGTGTTGTTGGGAAAAGTATCCAATTCAGAATGCCCCTATCCCACTCTAAGGTGTGATAGTGCCTTAGCAACAAACGAGGTAAACTAATTGAGTATTCTTCTTTATGAAATGTAAATGAGGAAGAAGGATCTAACTAACCTGTGTCTTCCGCTAGTTTGTCGATCCAAATCACTCCTCTCTTCAGTAGCTCCCAGCTTCCTGCTCCTTCACCAGCCCAGCTTCACCGAATTCCTGCAATATCACAAGAGAGAGAAACTACACGAAGATACAGATATAAATTCATAAAAAGCTCAAGATCAGATTAAGCTAAACATGTAAGCATAACAAAACATCATTGGTACACAGCATGTAAGAGAAACTCAAATAGTTTATTGATATGATAATAAAGTCCAAGAGGAGATACAACCAAGTGAGCTCCGATCCAGCATCTACCTCCCAGCAAAGGAATCCCTTCCTCTCCTCCAACAAAACATGAATCACCCAATGTACTAATCTCAATCTCAAACCAACAACAATTCTCTGCAAAGTACAAAATTCCAGCCTCCTGAACCTCTGGGTGAGAGATCCATATATAGATGTAAGTAGAGAGGATGAGTCAGCTTATGTTTTGACTTGTGGCTTCTCTCTGTCAGTTCTTGCTTCCACTTGGAGGTTGAGAACCTCTTACTCATCACTAGTCGAATTCATTGAGGCAAGTGTCATTGGAGAAGATTCTGGAAGCTTCCAGGGTCTTTCCACCTCGTTGAATGAGCTTTCCATTTGTCATTTCCCGCTCAGCGCACCCTGGTAGTGCTTCCACCTGCGTTGCAGTGCACCTAGCCAGTGTAGACTCTGCATTTCAACGCAGGCAGCTAGTGGAGCCTCTGAATTGATCCTGAATTGACTATTTCTGAGTGGTTTTTGGTGGAGAACTTCTGGGAGAAGCTGTCATTGGTTGACCTTGTTCCTTTAGGAGCTGTAACAACATCTTTAGGGACTTTGGATCCCTTGAATTATGGACATTTCATGCTTATAGCTGTAAGGCACAAAAATGTCTATAACAGTTTCCCCCTAAAGTATGAGGCCGTTTATCGGGTGAAATGCTTTATTAGGAGGATCCGAAGTTCATTCAATGCTGGGAGGAGACCTGTAATAAGATACAATACAATAAATTATTTTTCATACTGTTTTCATGATCTAGCTGAGGCGGGCATTCCCATGCTCAGCTTTATAAATTCATTTTTGTGTACATAGGACAGAAAATTGTCTGATGATAGACTGATGATCCTGCTGAAATCATCATCCTTTGGTAGGATGATTGTCTGTGCTGAAATGCTGTACATGTCAATGTCTTTATTTTTCCTGAATATATATCGCAGCTCGGATGGATGAAACTAGATCCGGGGTCTTCAAACTCGTTCGATCTTCACTCTAAGTACAAGTCGATCCATGTGAGAAATGTTCTGAAGTCGAACATGGAAAGACATCGCTTGATTACCGTCAATGATGTAAACCGTTAACAAGTGCGAGAGGAATCACCGATAATGATAATGACCCTCAAGGTACTACAGTACAATTCACGTGGTGTGAATAAAGGACTTGGCGTCGAACACCACGCAAAATCTTTCGGTCGAAGGTCATTGATGTATACCTGTCGCTGAAAGTGAGAAACTTGCCATTGAGGCATGCAAGCTTCAAAGTACTGAAGGGGGTGTCCCTAGATCAACTTCTTGGATAATGAGCTGATGTTGACAAGAAGTGATCCGTCAAAGGAGGGCCTTAATGTATCCCACATCAGTGACACGGAACGGAGCAAATGATTTTGATGGAGGTGAAAATGATCTAATGATATATGGTTCAGGGTGGCGGTCATGAAAGAATGAAGGATAATGTATGGTAGTGGATGGGACACGGTTGACTTCTCTGGATGACTTCTCTTGAACATATCGGCGACACTGGTGTGATGGATTGGTAGCATTTACCCCAAAGGTGGATGGTATGGCGAGACCATGGTGATGTGACCGGTGAATGAAACAACCCAACCCGACTCTGGCACGGAGTGGAAGTGTCATGTTCAAGAGCGACTTGCTACCAATAAAGTTCTTTGAGTTACTTCCCAATTTTTCCCCAGTCATTGCTGACCAATACCTCTTTATTTTTGTCAAGCTTGAGGAGGATAACATATGCTTGTTCTATAATTTTCCCTTCGGGCAAACCCATCGCTATGTTTTAACGAGCCTAGTGATAGTGAAACTCGTTCTCGTCTAAAGACAAGTTTGTCGCTATTAATGTTTTTAACGAGTCTAACGACAAAGATAACTCGGTCCTTTTCATTTTTAGAGAGTCTGAAAAGGTACGTAAAGTCAACTCCGAAAGTCCTTTTTCGTCATCTAATCCCTTATGTCCAAAAAAGTATAAAACAATACAGAAGGGATGAATTTTCGATAGTTTTAACGAGCCGAACAAAACAAGCGCTCGATCTTTTTGTGCAATAATCCCTCAGGTCCAAAAAGATTAAAATCTAGAGGAGGGATAACACTTCCGGTCGCTTTAACGAGCTGGAAGGCCAAAACTCGGCAATCTTTTCATTTTTTACGAGTCAGATGAAAAGAGCTTAAAGAAGACTCGTCTTTTGAGGAACGAGTGATAAAATGGGTTAGCAGCTGATTCCAGGTAAGGGTTGGAATTTTCCAATCACGGCAGTGTCACAAGGATGGCTAGTGAAATCACTCTTCGCAGCTGTTCCTCAAAATGGGTAAACAATCAATATGGAGGTGAATGATCGGCCAATGGAAAAGTGGAGGTGACGGTGCAAACACGACCAAGGCTTTAATGGTTGATAATGTTACATTCACGGTGGTTATTTACCGGAGGGTAGTTCATTTTTTAACAAGCTTAAACGCAGAAAAACACTGCTCGGTCTTATGTTTATTTTTTAACGAGCATGAACTATGTGCTAAAACTGCTCGATCTTATGTTTATTTTTTAACGAGCATGAACTATGTGCTAAAACTGCTCGATGCGGGTTTATTTTTTAACGAGCTTGAACCCTGTGGTAACACTGCTCATGATAAGTTTGCATGCCCCCAGCATAATAACGCAAATCGAGGTGCATGCCCCCCAAGCTTCATTGCATTCAACTTGGTGGTTGGAATGAAGGTTTACCTTTGAGATTTGAAAAGGGGATTTGTTTCATTTTTTAATGAGGTTGACACAGTAAAAGAACTATCCTCATGACTCCTTGTTTCATTTTTTAACGAGGTTGACACGAGATAAGAACCGTCCTCGGAGCCCACTGTATTTACAGTATTTGATAGAAAATCGAAAACTGAAGGATGATAAAGGTCATCTTTAGTATCTTCTCCACAATCCGGGAGAAGGGAACGATGGTGGGAATCATTCCATGGCGCCCCGTCAATTACCATTGATTGAATGATTCCTCCGTTTGTAGAATGTACAAGTGACGAAGGATTTGAAGAGGTGCCATTTTCCTTAGACCTATCTATCCAAACACTCGATGAGTGTTGATTTTGGTTTGCCCCCCAGGCCAAGAAAATTGATTGCTACAATATTTCTATTAGGGCGATGATCCATGCTGACAAAATGTTTAGGAATCTTCCGAATCCATTAGATATAGAAGATTTCATATTGTAGGTTTCCACTGTGGCCACTTTCGCCAGATTACTTGGAGGTGGTAGGGAAAAAGTACCCATTAAGGCAGGGTCTTTTAGGAGGCCTATTCCAATATTTTGAAGTGGATGATCGCTTCCATGGATCATTGGAATGCTTCCCGTAACTTGTGAACTGTCGGCGAGGAAATTTTGTTGGTCGACGACTGTAATTCCTCCTTGAAAGGGAAATGCAATCTTCCTGAAGTAGGTCGACACAACTGCGGCGATGGCATATATCCAGGGCCTTCCCAGTAGGATGTTGTAATCGAGGTTTCCATCAATTACTTCAACATCAATTCCTACTGTTTTTCCCCCTAGTTCAACTTGCAAGTTACTTAAAATCCCGTATGGAGTGTATGATCATCCATCAAATGCTTTTAACGTCGTTGACGATCTCGACAAGGGTGGTGAGCCTAAATTCTTCCAGCAACTCATCGACATAATACACGTGGATGCCCCCTCATCAATAATTGTTCGATGAACAGTTTTGTTGAGGGCTTTCACTTGAATAAGGAAAGCTAGTTGAGCTGGTAACTGAGGGTCATATCCTTTATGATCAAAGGCCACAAGACTGGAATCCCTTGGGCCAATGCCACCTATTGCTGATAATAAAGCTTGCTCTTGGGAGGGGCAATTTCGCGGTACCTCAAGTGTCGACATAGCGGAAGACGATTGGGCCAGGTCCTCTATTATATTATAATTCTGTGCTATTTTTGCACGAGGATTAAATGTCGATTTGTGTACTACTCCCTTTGGCGACTTTATCATTTGTTCAGGAATGATGGGTGGCACAACTTCGGTCAAAGTTGTCGTCGAACTACTAGGTTGTTCATTAGCCTTGTTATTCGACAGCTGTGGATTCCCGTAATCTTTATTCCTTGTCAAAGCATCATTTTGCTGCTTTGAGATAGACAACATAAGCACTTGGGATCGGGAAGCATTTTGATTAGAAACCAGCTTGGTTCCCGGGTTTGGAAACGGATCAGTCAAAACTGCTGAGGTTTTTGAACTCTTAAAGAATCTTTTAAGCTCAGCTTTGTATGGACATTCATTCGTCCAATGGTCCTCATCGCATATTTGACACCCGAAAGGGGGTTTCCTTTGCCCAGAAGGGTTTGCAGAAGCTTTTTCAGGAGATGACTCATCCTGCTTCTTTTTCCTCCCTTTCTTTTTCTTCTTGCCCCCTGGTTGCTTCAGTTTTTTGCCCTTGTCGGTCGACATGGCATTTACTTCCGAGGCAAGAAGTTCGTCTTTTGCATTTTGATCTGAAATCTTACGGGCTTTCTTGGACGTAGCCTTTGTCGATTTCGCGTTTGTCATGCCAATCACGCCATCGCCGGCGTGAGAGTCATTGTTTGATTTAGGAGGAGGAGGAATTGAGAATTCCGGTCTAGGGGCGTCAGGTATTTTGTCGTAGAGCGTGCCAGACTGAGTATAGACCAAGTCTAGATATTGCGCACGAGCGATAACTTGCTCTTCTGTTACGACTCCCCCCTTCGCCACATCTTCCGTTATGGTAGGAAGTAACGACTTGATAAACCATTCAGCTAATAGCTGATCAGGAACATACGTTTTTACCATCCTACGACGACGTTGCCACTCATGTATATGATCCGATATGTGAGTGGCCGTTGTCTGTTTGAAGTTGGTTAAGATTTCCGTTCCCGTTTCATACCTTATCGGTAATTGAAAATGGGTTAAGAAAGTCGTGGCTAAGGTGCTGAAATTGTCGAACGAAGCTCTAGGCAATTCAATATACCATTTTTCCGCTGGACCCGTTAACGTCCTCTAAAAAAGGCGAAGCCTTATTGAATCATCGTTTAGGGTGTTTGATGAACACCATAGATGAAATGTCATCACGTGATTCGATGGGTCCTCACCTGGATTTCCATTAAATTTAGGAATATCTGAAGGAAGTTTGTGAGGAATCGCTGGCCACCAAGGGGCATAAGCAATTGGATCGTTTGTTAACCGGTGTAAATCGGGTAACTCTAAAGTTGCCACGAACGGTAACTGTTGATTCAGGTTAGATGAAGCATACCCAGGATACGATGGAATTGCCTGAGCATTTGGCCTTTGCATACTAGCATAATGTAATTGATGCTGGTATGACTGATACGGTTGGTGGACATGACCACCGTAAAGTGGTTGATTTTGACCGTTTTGAATGTACGGTTGTCCACTGTTCGCAAAGATCTACTGCTCAGAACCTTGGTATACTTGTTGGAATTGTGGTTGTTGATATTGCACCAGCCACAGTTGCGAAGCCATGTTCTGTTGCGCTATACTAACCGTTGGACCAAGGTGTGGGGTAATTGTACCCGTTTGGACCTGTGTCACCCCACCAGTAGGCGATTGTGGTTGAGTCACAGGGTCAAGGGGCTGTTGCATTACAACCTGAGAAATCTGAGGTTGACACACAACAGGAAACGTTTGAACTTGCGACACGGTCACAATAGTTGGTGTAGTCGGGATGTTCGACATAGGTACACATTGTTGCATAGAATACACAACCCTTGGTTATTGGGGTAGTATAGGTACCCAACCACTTGATGTAACTCCAGTATAACCTGAATAATGTTGTGAACTCCCGTATGGATATCCTCCCGGAGGGGGTAGTGAAAGGGCATACTACCCCCCATATGGTGGCAATCCGGAACTCAAGGGGATTGTCTGCCCTTGGGGATTGGATTGCCCAAATTGAAGTCCAAATGGATCAATTTGGCGAGTCTCAACATAAGAGTTGCCGGATATTATTCCGGAGGAACAAACTGGAACGGACCATACTGTCGAAATAGTCCCTGGATGGACTCCTTCTAGCGGTTGTGAGCTAGTCGGGACAGATGGTATGCCGACAAACATTGTCGGAGTGACGATAGGGAGTTCTGCTATCGCTGTGTCAGTCGACACAGTCCTAGATGTTGACGGTTGTTCAGACATTTTGAGTCTATCCAAAAGATTACCTAGCGATTCTACAGGAACCTCCACTGGTGGTAGACTAACTTCTAATGTCGAAGGAAATAGAGTGACCCCGACTCCAAAATGTGTTGGAGTACTTGCTTGCGGATCTTCTACAATTTTCTCTATCGCAATCAAACCGGGTGGAAGGGGAAGACCATCAGGTCCGTAAAATATTTCTGGTGCCGAAGAAGGGGTTGAATCAATAGCGACAGATGTTTGAGGAAGAAGACTCTCTGAAACGGTTACAGATGAAACTGGTTCAGTAACACAAGTGTTTTCCCTCAGACTAGGATTAGTATCACTGTCCCTCTGTGGCTGTTGAACTTCTTCTTTAGAGGCAGGGTTTCCAGAAATGTTTGGAGTAACCGGAATCTCAGATGTAGTTGGAACACTTATTCTAACTTTGATAGGAGATTTCAAACCGGTTAAACGAGTTCGCTTTGTCCGTACTGTTTTCGATTCCGGAGACAAAGACGGTTGACTCGTAAGCCTCCGCGAACGACAGGGTTTCAATTGACTTTCTTCCACGATTGCGGATTACTTGATCAACAAAAATACAAAAAGGGGAAATTGTGTTTCCAAATTAAATGAATTTTTAGACGCTTTAGACACAACTTGCTTTTTCAATTTTAAAGAGTCGAGAAAAAGCTAAAGATGACTCTAGTCTCCTTCGATGTTTTAACGAGCCCGAAGTGACAAATGCTCAGATGGACTTTTTCCGTTATAGAGTCTGAAAAAGGCCAAAAGGAACTGCTCTAGAGTTCTAGGTAGAGGGTGTGCCAAACTTTTCGCAAAACCGCAGAATACTTTTTAAGGTACAGGCGGTCAATCTTCCCGAATGCTGTGTTCAGTGCATTGCGATCAGTAGGGTGGCCGACACGGCTTCCTAAGGATAAAGGTTTTATGCCTATAGGGGTATCCCAATATATACTCGACGGTACGTGGGAGCACAATCCGTACTGGCGCTATCATCTCTCAGGAGGAATCACCCAACCATCAGCGAGATCGACAGTCACCAGGTTTTACGACGCCGGAACACGTCTCTAGCCTAGACCTCTATGTTGTGCGTTAAGTTACAAAGCGTTGTTAAGTTCATTCAATTTATTGTAGGTTGATCTTTCTTAGAAGTTTGCCTTTCTGGATCACCACGAGATGTATGATACAATTCCTAAATGCAGTCTAAAGATGATAAGGAAGCTTTTATATCTTTTCAACAATGAAAATCCTAGCTACAAGGGGAAAAGAAAGACACAATCTTTTCTCAAAGAGCATAGAGCACACTGTAAATGCACTTTTCCTAAATCAAAGCATGCAAACTATCAAAATGCAAATGCACAAATGCATGTATTTGTTTTCGCTTTCTTAATATTGATGCCTAAAAAGAACGCTGTTGTACAAATTTGAATTCGATTTCAAGTGAAAACATAAACAAGTTCCTTTCTCGAAATCAAAAAGACAATTCGACACTTTATAATTTACTTGTTTCGACACTAGAAATGCATAAATTCAAACCAAACGACAAAAGTAAAAGCTCAATCAACTGTGAACAACAAACAAACTCACTCCTAAGATCAAAACGACACTTACGACAGGTCTAGATCTAAGGGCGACAATATGACTAGTTTACTTTTGTAATGGGAAACAAAAAATGATGTAACAAATACAAAAAGAAAAAATACAGTTTCTTTATACAACCGAGGCCTAATTGAGGCAAAGAAAAGGGGTTTCAGATAGGTACACTGACTGATAACAGGCTGCAAAAAATAGAGATAAAACTGAGCAAAAGGAAGCAGGGAACCACAGCTGCACAAGGCAAAGGCTGATCAGCGCACCCTCAACACAGAGAAACTGAACTTCAGCGCAGGTATCCTTCACGGGACCTACATTGAAATGCAGAACCTCTTCACAAAGTCTGCGCTGAAGTAGAAATGGGAGTTGTTTCTGGGTTCTGGGTCACGGTTTGCAGTTAAATCTACAGTGTTTGGCCGGATCAAAGCTATCAATTAGGTACAGTTAGGAGGATGATTTAAAGGAGGACTAAGATCTATCACAAAGGGCTGTTAGAGCACTTGTGGATCAGTTTGTTCAGATCATAAAAACAGGCCCAGTGAGTGGACTAGAGTGGCAGATCTCTACTTTGCATTTGAAAATGGAAAATGCATTTCGATTCGACACTCCTGAGTTTATGAGAAGAACAACAATAGAAACACAAATAAACTAACAAGATACTCTCCCCAGTGGAGTCGCCAATTTGTTGTTGGGAAAAGTATCCAATTCGGAATGCCCCTATCCCACTCTAAGGTGTGATAGTGCCTTAGCAACAAACGAGGTAAACTAATTGAGTATTCTTCTTTATGAAATGTAAATGAGGAAGAAGGATCTAACTAACCTGTGTCTTCCGCTAGTTTGTCGATCCAAATCACTCCTCTCTTCAGTAGCTCCCAGCTTCCTGCTCCTTCACTGGCCCAGCTTCACCGAATTCCTGCAAGATCACAAGAGAGAGAAACTACACGAAGATACAGATATACATTCATAAAAAGCTCAAGATCAGATTAAGCTAAACATGTAAGCATAACAAAACATCATTGGTACACAACATGTAGGAGAAACTCAAATAGTTTATTGATATGATAATAAATTCCAAGAGGAGATACAACCAAGTGAGCTCCGATCCAGCATCTACCTCCCAGCAAAGGAATCCCTTCTTCTCCTCCAACAAAACATAAATCACCCAATGTACTAATCTCAATCTCAAACCAACAGCAATTCTCTGCAAAGTACAAAATTCCAGCCTCCTGAACCTCTGGGTGAGAGATCCATATATAGATGTAAGTAGAGAGGATGAGTTAGCTTATGTTTTGACTTGTGGCTTCTCTCTGTCAGTTCTTACTTCCACTTGGAGGTTGAGAACCTCTTACTCATCACTAGTCGAATTCATTGAGGCAAGTGTCATTGGAGAAGATTCTGGAAGCTTCCAGGGTCTTTCCACCTCGTTGAATGAGCTTGCCATTTGCCATTTCCCGCTCAGTGCACCCTGGTAGTGCTTCCACCTGCATTGCAGTGCACCTAGCCAGTGTAGACTCTGCATTTCAATGCAGGCAGCTAGTGGAGCCTCTGAATTGATCCTGAATTGACTATTTCTGAGTGGTTTTTGGTGGAGAACTTCTGGGAGAAGCTGTCATTGGTTGACCTTGTTCCTTTAGGAGATGTAACAACATCTTTAGGGACTTTGGATCCCTTGAATTATGGACATTTCATGCTTATAGCTGTAAGGCAAAAAAATGTCTATAACAATAGGACCATCAAGAACCAATCCAATACTTTAGACAACTTGCCTTGGGGTCCCACTAAGCTTTTGGATAGCTTAAGCCTCAGTCGCTCCCATGTTATAGGCATGAGTGTGACCAGGAACCCAAAGTCGCTCCCATTGGCTTGCTTGCCAGCGATAAGAGAGCAAATGTTAGGTCCCTATAATACTAGTGATTCCCCCATTACTATTGTCATTGTAGACCTTATTGTTATTTTTGTGGCCCTATTTTTTTCCCCTTGCAAAAATTGTAATTTTCATTATATTAAGGAAAATGACATGTTGTAGATGTTGTTCGCATATGAGGTATATAAGGCTAAGTTCCTCTCAAGTAGAGGTAATAAAAAAATATATAATCAGCACTCCATGCAGGGAGGCTCTGTCATCAGTAGAGTTCATATAATGTTATA
The DNA here is from genome assembly GCA_031772625.1 of Pinus tabuliformis. Taxonomy (NCBI): domain Eukaryota; kingdom Viridiplantae; phylum Streptophyta; class Pinopsida; order Pinales; family Pinaceae; genus Pinus; species Pinus tabuliformis. The sequence continues at coordinate 1,187,729,331 of CM062818.1, forward strand.
AAAAAATAACTTTGCTCAGAGAGTATGTCTATCTGCAAATACAATTGTTAAAAATATAAACATGATAATATTAACATAAAACAAAAAAGCACAGGCTCTTGCTGAGCCTATAATATATGGTCCATGAAAGGGTGACGATAGTACTGGTTGTGTGCTTCATCACTCTGCTCATGTATCATCTACGTGTCACTTGGCTTGACCGCTACCTCCTTGGATAACATATCGACAATTGTGTTGCATTCCCTAAAGATAGCGCAGCTTTAGCAGTCGCCCTTGACCTAGACAGAGGATGAGATGGTGGCTGATATGATGCTTTTCCGCACTTCTTTGGAGTCTCTATCGCTGGGGAATGCTCTGCTACTTCAGGGGCTATGTGCTCCATTACTTCATGTGAAGGGTTGTGCCTTGTTGTTTCCTGAGGAGTTTTAGTTGGAATTGTCTGCCTCCTGTTCCCATTCCTCGCTTTCCCATTCAGAGGGAAGTCCTTGTAGAGGTTACCCCCTTTATTGAAGTGCCTGCACCTAAATGGTACTCCCTCATAATCCAAGATCTATGTTTGTGTGAAATTCATCCACTACAGAGTAAATTTCTCCTGTCGACCCTCTCGGATATTTATATGAACTAGCATCCTCGCGAAAGCCATGATTGCTACGGAGTGGTATGACTTGTCAAATTCCAGGTAGGTGCCGGGGGAGTTACCTATGTGTCTAAATATGTCCTCAGACCAGAATTGTAGCGGCAGGCTAGGGAGGTGAACCCATACTGGCCCATCCCCTAACCGTTCCCTCTTCGGATTGAATAGGGGGCTCCATCTCCTCAGTAGCATAGGGTTATACTCTATATGCCATAATGATGACAAAACCCAGTTCGTATGCTCGTCCAGAGTGAAATGCAAAGCAGACCAACCGCAGACGAAGGTTTGCATGAAAGGAAACTCGGCCAGGTGTTGCCCATAAATTTATGCCACCCATTGTTTTAGTTGTGCCACTGTATAGTTCTTGTCCCAAACTCTCCCCACCAGGACTCATTTGGCAGTGTCCACGGATTCACCCCACTCTATGTCTTCCTCCAAGCTGATGATGACATCCTGTGTTCTTGATTTTATGCTCTTATGTCGTTTCCCGGGCCTATGTCCCGTGTTAGTGTCGTCCTCCTGTGATTCACTGTGGTTAGGGTAAGTAGGGTTAGGGTTGATGGGTTCAAACCAAGGCCAGAGGGGAAGGTGTCTAATAGGGGCGGGGGACATTTGTGAAACTGCCTGAAAGGGGAAATGATATCAGAGTCGAGGTGGGTAGACCATGAGAGGAAAGCAGTGGCTCACCAAGGGATGCTATGGAGGGGTAATGGGATCTGGCGGATGGATGAAGAGGATGTCCACCAGAAGAGCAGGTAGCAAGATTAGGGCCAATGCAGCATGCCATGAATTGTAGGAAAGTCAATGACATAGGAGGCATAGCAAATGGTGGCTAGGAAGGAGGAACATCGGGTAGAGTGATAACTAAGCAAGAAGGCCCGTTAATCACAGGTAGAGAAGCGATGGCCTCTGTCAAGTCTCCATTGAATGGAAAGAAACTCTCCGAGTTAGTATGAGGGGTAGTTGATATGGAGTCACCTTTGAGAGGGTCCTTCGAATAATACATGAAATCTAGGTCCATGTCTTCTCCCTTTTGTGCCCCTATTGTCCCCATATTGTTTTTATTGTGCCCCATAGAAGCCCAATATTGTTAATGTTGTGCCCTTATATTATTATTGTTATGTCGGCCTTGATTATATTGTGACCCCTTAGAATCCTATTTATATAAAGGAGGTTTTGTCAATTGTATCATCCAAGAATTGTTCATTTGTGTAATGTAAAGGAGGTTTCCCCCTCGAAGAGGCTGATTTCTAATTTTTGTGAGCTCGTTTCATAACATTTGGTATCAGAGCTTTGGATTCTGGGGTTTCTCTGCTCCAAACAGGTCATCATGAAATTTTCACTATAACTTTGTGTATGCGCCATTTCAGAAGCTAAAAACAAAACCCATTTGAGCCGAAATTGTTCTGAATCTCGGGTCAGAATTTCAGGTCTTTTCTCACTATATTTGCGAAGATATGGTCTGAGGATGTTAGGGTTTTTTCATACTCCTGAATTACATTCGAAACAGGTGACCTTGGTAAAATCATCATAACTTTCTTTCTGAGTATCCTATTGAAATTTCGTAAGAAGTTACAAAAATAGGATGGACATTAGTTTTCGGTGTATCATTTTTAGATCCGAAGATCAAAATAGTGAGATGTGGAACGTCTTACAATTTCGCTCTACTAAAAAATTATATAATCATGTCATCTTTGGAGATTGCGCATAAATATTTCTTGGAGAATCCAATTCTGATTAGACTAGTGGCATTGGAAAGAGGACTCATAGGGCTACCATATAAAGAAATTTCAGACCTTGTAGATTTGTGATTACAGAGATACATTAGATTCAATATTGAGCTTCTACAAAGTGAAAAAAAACTTGTGGTCTTTTTAAAATTTTGCATAAGTTTGGGTTGAAAAATTAGGTTGAAGTTCAAAGGGCATAATGAAGCAGAATTATCATTAATTTATGCCTTGAAGAAAGAAAATGGAAACACCTAGTAAGCAACATGAAATCTCTAGCATGAGTCATGAAGAAGAGGAAGAAATGCAACATGATATATCAAAATTACGAGACCAAGTGCAACCAATTGTGTTGCAATTACGGAAACTGAAAAACTAAAAGAGACAGTTGTGGGGGTCCAAGTGGGATAGGTGGGTGGCCACCAACATCCACCTAGATCATTCCTCCCCCGTTAGGAAGCAATGGTACCCATTACGTTGAGTTCCTCCATCTGCTGAACTTGGCCCCTGGTGAGTTGTTCTGCAATCTCGGATGTGTCTAGTAATAGTGGGAAGCATGGTGGAGGGTGGTATACATTGAACACTTGGTGCAGTCGAAGGAATGGAGGAATATTGTGCTCCAAAGAATTATTTACCATAGCCTTAGTAGTGGTGTAAGGACCATGTCGGTGTGGTCGGAGCTTCTGATGGGCTCTTGTAAGGAGTTCTTTCTGCAGATGCAGCCAGACTTTGTTGTCCACCTAAAGCTTGTGTTGTACCTCTATGGGTGAGGAGAAGTTGTTCATGTGTTCTGTCATGACCGTATTCCTTTGATACTGCTGCTGCGTGGAGGCACCCTTCGTCGGGGTCATGGATGTGGCAACAACCTTCCCCTTACTTTGGGAGCGAACCAGACAAAATAAATTTCCTGGTTTGTGAGATGAGATTGCTGCCTTTCTTAGCAGCGATTAAATAAGTGGCACTAGGTGGGGCTACCTCTGTTATCCTGTATAATGAATTATTCAAATAAATAATGACAGCACGAGGTCTTGACTCATACACAGCATGTCGCGTCCATAAGTATGGTTGTCCTAATAATACATTACAAACAGCTAGAGGTGTAGCATCACACAATACCTCGTCTATGAAAGGCTTGATGCTGTAGGGAAGGCGGTACTACTGGAAAACTTTGAGATCTCGTCCTTCATGAAGCCACCCAATACTATACAGCTACGGTTGTGGTGTAGTCAGTAGGTCCAACTGATTCACGACCTTTGATGAAATGAGGTTCTTTTGGTTGCCATTGTCGAAAATGAATTGCAGCGGCAAACCCTTCACCCACATCTGTGAGTGGAAAAGACGTTCACCCTCCTCTAGATCTTCGAGCTCATTCTTTTGGATCTTGGCAGTGGCAACAGTGACGCTAGGCTCCACATCAATGATCTGCTTCCCTTTGCCATTCCCCTTATTGGGTTCTGAATTAGGGTTGGAACATACATCTGATTCGGAAGCCTTCATCTCGGCCAACAATGACTGCTTGCTCGGACACTCACTTGTGTTATGAGTGGGACTCTTCTGGAACTCACACTACTTTCCTGTGTCCTTATTCGACTTCATGGAGTTGTCCTTTTCTTGCAGCTTCGATGGGTTGTCTTGGGTCACCCCACCTTGGATTTGTCCTTTCGTCTTCAGAGTCACAGATCCAAAATCTCTCTTCTTCTGTTTGAACTTTTGCTCGATTTTGATAGTGTATCGGTATGCCGTGCCGAGCGAGGAGATGTTCAGGAACTCCATCGCTTCCTGGATGTATTTGTGTAGGCAGCCATGGTATTTGAGTACCAAATGCAACTCAGAGTCCTTGATACCCAACTGTGTACGAAGGGTATGAAAATGTTTGTGAACTCCGACACATCTTGGTCCCTTCCCTACCGCAGTGTGGTCCATTTGATGTATTTCCCCTCATAGCTTTTGATAGGGTCAGCATCCCAGAATGAATCCCAAGTGGGTGCGGCTGAAAATAGTGAGCCCATAATTTCATTCTTCTGCTCGCAGTAGGTTTGCCACCAGTCCTTGATGCGGGGGGCTACTTTGGGAAGAGCGAAAAAAATCTTTTCATGACTCGAAAATTCATGAACAGAAAAATACCCATCTAGCAGATTTAACCATTTATCTACAACATCTGCATCTATCTGACCCTCCAATATGGGGATTTCAAAATTAACTTGTACCTTAAAGGGCATGGAATTTCTAGAGTAGCTACTGGAAACTGATGCATCGCCTTTGGGTAGCTGCTAAAGGATCTGGGCAAAGTTTTCCATCATCACGTTCCTTTGTCGCTCGAGGGCTTCTTCGAGCAAGATTTTGATAAGATCTCCTGTCCCCTCATCTTTCTTTTCATCCACCATGGGAGGCCGTCGAGATTTGCGAGGCTGGTCTTGCAAAGGTTCGAATAGTTCAAGCCCTAACTCCTTATATCCTGACCTCATTGGGGACATGCAAAGAGAAACAAAGAAAAAGCAAACCACTCTGATACCACTGATTTGGATTTAAACAGGAACGCAATAAACTACAGAGATAACCATAAAAACAGATATGCAGCGAAAATAATACCTCATTTCATTACTGTAAAATACTAAAATATGCTTATAAACAGAAATGGAAATAAACCAGCTAGGGCGATGGTAGTGGATCTCTGAGAAGAGATGTGGTAGCTACAAGCCTCTGAACTATGTTACAATGAGGCTCGAAGGCCTATTTATTTTTTAGAAACAATGGAAAACCCTTAACATCCCAAAACCTAACCCTAGAAGATGAAATGCTAAATTGTGGGCCCCGTTTGGGTAAACTGGTAATTAATTTCCCGGGGTCGTAACTTTGGCATACGATCTTTGTTTGATTCATGCAATAGGTCGTTAGAAAGATCCATCCGAGCATTACAACTTTGGGAAGAGCAACATCTGTCTATGGACCCATGTTACTCCCAGATTTCCCAAAAAATGTCGTTTAGGGCCTGAAAATGGCTCTGGAAGTTGAGGACATGAAAAAATGCTAAAACTAGTAAATTGTGCTGCAATTACGGAAACTGAAAAACTGAAAGAGATAGTTGTGGGGGTCCAGGTGGGATAGCTGGGTGGCCACCAACATCCACCTGGATTAGTCAAAAAACCTGCCATCTCTCACTGTATAAGATCTATCTGACATGTGTCTACCAGGAGATCTACTACCATACGCCCCATTAGTTTTATCCTCTTTTCCATGGATGATCTAAAGTGGCTCTTGTCGCTGCAAGTCTGACAAACTCTAAAGAAGTATATCATTAAACTCTGCTTGCTTCTCTTGTGCCTGTATGATCTGATCACTATCTTCCTTACAACTCATTATCTCTTCCTTCAAGCTTCTCATTGTATCAGCCAAATTAGAAGTATGCCCCACACCACGCTACTCCTCTGATGCATATGGAGATTCTACATAGTCTACAACCTTTTTATCCATTTGATCTCTTTCTTTTTGTAATGCATAATATGTTAGATAAACCAAATCACAATAAACCAACGTACCTTAGTATAGATTGGGGAGGATACCTTGTCTGCAAGATCACCAAATCAGCATGAAACATGTATAAAATAATCATACACAAATAAATGTATCAATGCATAAACATCACTCTAAATAGGATATGATCATCAATGCAAGGCCATATCAACAACGCATGGTATGAAATCATGCATGACAACAACCATTAATCCATTATACACATTGTCACATGCAACTGACAATATGCATAAGTAATGCCTAACCAACTAAAAATACGCATAACCGCATGTAGTTGAATGTGATCGGTCATTTCTTGTAATCAACCTACATGACTGATACATGTAATTAAAATATTTAAAATGAAACTTAACATACAAGGATGTAAGTAGATGACATAAACTCAACATATACAGTTAGTCACATACTCATGTCAATTACTCTTCATGAAATCAACATCAAATTCTCCATGATAACCATACTACTACCCTAATCCATCATCCAGCAAATGCAACAAGTATATAAGTGTAAGAGACACACATCCAACTGACATGCATGCATGACTAACACATTTAACCCATTCAGTTTGAGAGTTGAACCATGATCTGATACCACTTTGTAACACCCTCCTCCCACATTCACCTAATTAACCATGCCAACTGGGGTAAAAATGAGACGAGAGGCTATTGTGATCATATTTGACCTCCTAGGTAACCTTAAGGAAGTGGAATCAATGGAACATCTATGTAACACCCTCCTCTCACATCCACCCAAGTAACCATGCCAACTAGGGTAAACATGAGACGAGAGGATAATATGATAATATTTGACCTCTTAGGTAACCTTAAAGAAGTGGAATTGAAATAACATCACACATAGTAATTTAAGATCATCAACAGAACCCCTAGGAGACAAGTCATCCACTCAGACAGCCTGTCCCTAGGTCCCACTATTGTTCTAGACCTCTTAGGCCATAGCTTCTCTCATGCTATGGGCAAGAGGATGACCAAAGACCTAAATTCGCTCTCACAAGCCTGCCTGCTAGTGAATGTGGACCAAACTTGCCATTTTTGTGCCAACAACCTCGGGAATTAAGCCACTTTTTCAGGCGAAGAGCCCAGACCACTACCCAAATTGGAATGAAAGCTCAAAATATAGTAAAGTACAGGGAAACAATGATGTAAAATTAAATATTTGATCAATACCTTAACTAGATCAATTCTAGCCATGACAAGCATTTCATCAAACATATTTTCAATGTGTAACCTACAGGTGTAAACAACATAATTAAGTGTAAGGATCTCATACTTATCTGCGAATCACCATGAACTATTGTTTCCTCATGTCATTTTTTGCCTTATCACATATTAGGTCATAGATACCATATCCATTCAAATACAAGTAAAAACATGCTGAGAGATAAGCATAGTTGCTACCACAAAATATACATCTAACCAACATAATAGGAACATAATTACAATGAACATATTAGCCATCAAAATCCATATATATATCAATACATTTACACTTGAAAACCAATGGAAGTAATTTCTCATTAATCAATGCAATGAACCAACCATGAGGGACTACCACATTCCACCTGATCGTAGATTGGATGAGCCAAGTCTCTCTTCAGCCAATCACCCCTGTTCCATATTCCAAGCATGAATGTGGGACTCATAGAACACATCAAAAACACGAATCAATGCAGATGCCACTGGAGTTATACGCCTACGCTGTGAGGAATTTGAGTGCCTCCTAGTGTCTGAGGTTTTACTGTGCATGCATAGTCTGATCCAGGGATCACTAGGTGCTACACTGAGACATATTCTCCAGGCTTCACTGTGCATTCCATCCCAGAATCATTAGGCCCAATAGAGATAAAATCCACCTCTTGTCTTTACCGTATATCCCACCATTCACCGGCAAGGATTCCTAGGCCCACCGAGGCACACAATTTGGCTTTATCGCGAACCATAGTCTTGTTCAAGGGCTACTAGGCCAATGGATTCATGCATCCTCAGTCTGGTTCAGGGACCACTACCACCATGTGTTTATCAATTTGGAGATCCACCCCACTTGACTTCAAATCCAATCTGGCCATCCCACACAAACCGTGTGAGAGAACCCATCTCATCAAAGATATCAGGAAATGGCAAGGCTAGGCTGAAAATACTGTCACACTTGGAAAAACCCATGCCATGGTAGAAAAGAAACACATGCAATCCCATGCATGCGAAATCTAGAAAGGAAAATACACATGCAAGTTGATATCTACAGTGAATCCTATTGTATCTTCTTGATCCTATCGTTCCCTGCTTGATCTTTACTTCCTCTTTCCTTCTTCGTCTTTCTTGCTCCAATGCCAAAATGCTCCAAGAAAACTCTAAGTGTCCAAGAGTATGAGAAATAGAGAATAATGAAAGAAATCCAAAGCTAAATTGACAAAAGGTTACCAACTGATCCTCATAAGCCTTTTTATGAATGAGGCCTCTATTTTCTTCATTTTCCATTATTTCCCTTCATTTTCCCCCTCACATGCAACTTGTGACCTTTCACTTCATTTTTATCCTAATTTCCATTATTTTCATAAATAATTGTGCCAAAAATGCCATTTTGCCTTTCCAAAGCCTTATCCATTTCCTTTGTCAATTTCCTTAGCCATAAATAAACAAATGAACACCCCCTAGGATGTCTTTCCCAACATTCAGCTTGGAATAAGTGTCGCATTCATCTGTTGTTATTGTTTTTAATTTTATTACATGGAATTTTCACCAGGGCTGTTACAAACTATGAGTGAAAATGGATAACCATGATTGTGAATGTTATAGATGAATATGGTTGGGCATGTTGATTATGTGTGACCATGTTGAGCATTGATCACCATGGCTAGCCATGTTACCCATGGTTGATTATGGGTGACAACCTTGACCATGGTTGACCTTGGTTGACCATCTTGGCCATGGCTAAGGTTTAACCATATTCAACATGATTTACAATGGTCAACCATGGGTGACCATGTTCTTTGCATCAAGCACATTAGAAGTGGTTGATATATGTTGATCAAACATGTTTGACCATGAAGACAATATATGACCATGTTTGGCTATGGTTGACTAGGACTTTCATTGTGTCATTTGTGACCATGTTTGACATGGTTGACTATGGTAAATTATAATTGACCATGTTTCCTATGTTAGATATGTTCCTCATGGTTGAGTATGGTTAATTGTGATGAATGTGATTACTACGGTGACCATGTGATGATGCTGACTATGATTGACCATGTGACTATGATTCACCATGGTGGACCACCATGACCATGCTTTACCATTGTGACATTGAGAAATTGTGACCGTGCTTGACCATGTTGACTATGGTTAACCATGCTTGGATTTGTTTGATAATGAAGACTATGTCTAGCCATGTTTGGCCATGGTTACTTATGGGTGACCATTATGCCACCATCACATTATGACACTAAGACATGGATGTCCATTGTAGAATCAATATTTTATTCATCACATTATGATGATTATGTTTGTTCATTACATTATGATGTGAACTTTTTTAATTACATGAGATTGTCAGACCTTGTTCAACATGTTGTGACATTGTTATCTAGTGCTTTTCTATTCATCACGTTCCAGTGTCAATTTTTCTTCATCACATTACATTATGGATTTTAGTTCATCACATGTGACATCAATTTTTTTCATCGCATTATGATGTTGATTTTTACTCATCAATGTGACATCAATTTCTATTTTTTGCATTGCAACATTGATTTTTGTTCACCACTTTGCAACATTGATTTTTGTTTGTTACATTGTGATGTTCATATTCGCTTGTCACTTTGTGACATTAATTTCTTTTCACCACATATGATGATCAGGTTTTTTCGTCACATTGTGATGTCAATTTCTATTAATATCACTGCAAGATTGATTTTTATTCATCACATTGTGAAATTGATTTTAGTTCATCACTTACAATGTCAATTTTTGTTTGTCACATTGTGACATCAAGTTTTTCCATCCCATCACAACGTTGCTTTTTGTTCACTACATTGCAATGTCAATAGTTGTTTATCATATTGTAATGTCAACTTTTGTTTATCACACTGCATCATCAATACTTGTTGCGTCACGAGGCACTCTACATCCCAATATGGGGGAGATGTTGTAGTGTCTATAAATGAGTGTAAACATTTAAAGATCAACTCAATATGAGAGATCTTGTAGTGTCCATAAAATCAAACATTAAATCAAATAATAACAATAATAAAGCATAATATTCGCTTACTTAAAAAAAGTAATAAAAATAATAAATGGATTCAACTCAATTTGTTGTATTGATTTTTTATTTTTATTAATATCCATATTTGTAATCATGATATTTCCAAACATATTAAAAAGCATATAAAAACATGATAAATTTAATTAATAAATGTATAATTAAAAAACAAAATGTCAAATATATAATAAAAATAGTAGTTATGGTTTGTGTGGGGTTTAGTTCCTCTTAAGTTTTAGGTTCAAATCTTACAGGGAGGGGTTGAGGATGAGAACCATTTGTGAGGAAAATAAACTATTGAAAGGATATCGAACAATCTTGATAACAACCTCTTGTTAAAAGTAACAAAAAATAAATAAGTATAGTTATAATACACATTATCATAATTAATATAATTATTAACCAATGTAGATCCATCTTAACTCCAGATCTATCAAGCACTGAGAGATGTTAAATCGATCAAGATGTAAACTTGTTTTTGAAGAAGAAAACATGGGGAAGGGTTTCAACCTCGGGAGATTTGATTCCTTTTATGCTTGGTAGATCCAGAGTTAAGATGGACCTATGTTGGTTAATCACATTGCAAGCCAACTTTTGTTCATCACAAGGTGACATTGATTATTGTTCATCGCATTACAACATCAACTTTTGTTGATTACAGTATGACCTCAATATTTTTTTCTTACATTGTGATATTGGTTTCTATGCATCACATTGTGACTAATTTTTGCTCATCGAATTACAAAATCGATTTTTTTGAATATGGTGAATCTTGTTTGAACATGGTTGACTATGTGTTAACATGTTTGATCATGTTTTGATCATGGTTTTAACTCATTTTGGGAATATCCTAGAATCCAATAGAAAATATCGAGATCAAACAATTGACCCTATTGTTGTCCATCAGATTCCAAGATATTCCTAGAATCTACATTTTGGATAAGGATCACCAAGCTAGACGACCATAGTTGAACATTGTTGAAGTTGATTTACCATTGTTGATTTGGTTTGACCATTGTAGGTCTTGTTTGACCATTGTTGGGCTTGTTTGACCATGGTTGTGAACATGTAACTATAGATGTATATGGTTGACCATGTTGACTATGGTTGATTGTGTTGACAATGATGACTATTGGGACCACAATTGATCATGGTTGGATATATTTGAACTTGTCAACCATATTGTACTATGGTTATACATGATGACCATGTTTGAACATGATCAACTATGAACAAGAATGGTTGGCTACGGGTGAACATGATTGAGCATGATTTCAATGTTTAATTATAGATGTTTATGGATTTTCATAACCATTGTGTATGAATATGGTGAGGATGGTTGACTATGTTCAACCTCATTTCCCATAATTTGACCATGTTACATGATTAATCTATGCATAATAATATATAATAATAATAAGAAAATATAAATTAATATTAGAAAAAATAGCTATTTATTTTAATTTAAGATTTACCACTATTTTAAAATAAATCACTTAAATAAAAAATCAATCTCATTAGAAAATATTTTATTAAATATACACTGATATCACTCTTTGCTGAAGGCTAGAATTAACTTTTTTATATAATAATAATAAAGAATAATATAAACAATTTTTTTAATATTTGAAAATGATTAGTTATTTTAAATGGTTAAAATAATTATAAAAATTAATTAAATAACTATGATGCTATGAAAATTAATGAGGGTAATGATTTATTTTTGGAAAATAATATTAAAATAATTAAGTGTCTGCACTATATATTTTTGTTCAAATATCAACCACTGCATAATGGAAATTTTATCAACCTGCACTTTATTTTCGTTCACAACGATCACTGCATAATAAATGCCAAAAGATTTATGGTGAATTTTCAAGCACTATGTGCGAAGATAAATTCATAACCAGATTTATTAGTGTTTTCATTGAAGGTTCAATTTTTAGAAGAAATTTATGAGAAACTTGTTTCACAACTTCATCACATGGATATATATATATATATATATATATATATATATATATATATATATATATATATATATATATATATATATATATATATATATATATATATATATATATATATATATATATATATATATATATATATATATATTTATTTATTTATTTATTTACATTTTAAATGAAAAGAACCAAATAACCTTATAATTGACTTCTAGATCTTGAGGTTTAGTGTAAATATAGTGTAAATATAATTAAATTCAAGTTTATATTAAGGTTTTGAATGTATTTAATTTAAGTTTTATTGATTAGTAAATTGAGATATTTTGTTAATTGTAGTCTTGTTTTGTGATATTGAAGAATCTAATCTTATCCATTAACAATAATAATGTCTCACTGTAATAATAATGTTTTTTTAATTATATATTCCTTTATAGTATGTAAATTATTAAAAACAAAGTTGCTTTATTTACTTATTTATTATTTGAATTGATAACCATTTTAATTTATTATTAACATTTTTTTACTATATTATATATTATAATATAAATTAGTGATTTTTATTTTTAAAATAATTATATATTAATTAAATAAATCTATATTAATTATTTTTAAATATTTACCTATTTTTAATATATATTAAATAAAAATTAAAAAAATGATGATTGGAATCCATATATATTTGAAATTTTGTTTTAGTTGGATTGTTTATTATTTGCAGGGATTTTTTTATCTTCACATAATGCTAACAAATGCGTTGATGCAGTGAAAAAATAATTGGTAGGAGATATTTTGCAAACTTTCATGGTACCCACTTTCTTATACGTGTTATCTTTAGTGCGATTTTTTGGAAGTGTTTTGGGTGGGTTTTTCCGGTCTAATTTCTCTAAACTCCGGCAGGAATTTATTGAAATTACAAGTTTGATGGGTAACCCCTGCACAGTCGAGGTGCCCTAGGGGTTTTTCAAGGCAATGAATCCATATATACAGTCAAAAAACCAATTTAAATAACACAAATCAAGATTTCACCTCAAATTTTACACCACAAAGTCCAAAAAGTCACACTAAAGATGACTCCCTTGTTATATGGATGGTTATTAATCATTGTACTTTATACACTTAACCAAAACTCTTACATATTTAATTTTAGATAACATAGATAAAAGATAAAAGTTCAATCAAAAGTAAAAACAAAAATAAGAAGTCAAAATCTTATTGATTAAGGATGTTGCCTAAAATATTTGCAAGAAGTTTTTGGTTTTGTGATAATATAAAATAAGCCCTAAATTAATCATATTTTGGTTTTTCAATAATAGTATCATTATATTAAAAAATAAGAGTTAAATTAATCATAGTGTATATAAATATTTTAAAATATTAATAGAAAATAAGAAAATTCAATCTATAATATTAAATTATAAAAACTTACAATTGTTTTTAATAAAAACAAAGTAATACCCTATTAAAGGTGAAATTGAATGCCTAACACCTGGTCCACGACAACTATAATAACAGTGTGTAAACAAACATCAAGGATACCTAGCAATATCTTTATTTCAATTTCAAATGAGAAGAATAACAACCGATGCATTTATTTACTAATAGTTCAATGCATTTGATTCTTGCGGAAATGCTCCATAATGAAACTTTAACTTTAAAAAACATTTATCCCGCCCTGCTTAAACAATCAATCAGTTATAGTTAAATTTTTAAAATAAATGAGGAATTTATTGTTAAATTATCATTCGCGATACATCCAAATACCACATACTGTCAAAAGTACTCATGGAGACCACAACGAAGATGAGTGGATAGAGGAGAATATCACAGCCTAATCCTGTAGGTGACGACAAACAGACAAACAAATTTACTGTGTTCGATAAGTTTAAAATAAGCCGAATATAGTGGACGTACTAAAGACACTTTAAACATAATTATTATTCAATATCTGAAAAATAATGACACTTTCTGATTTCATCCATAGTCGATAGATGCTAAAATTCGTAATGCCCATACCTAGTCTTGAACGCAGTTTTTTATATCTCTTCTTCTTTGACGCATACATGATGACATCTAGATCTCAAGTCAATCTTTGAGAACACTGCTGCTCCCTTCAACTGATTGAACAAGTCATCAATCCTCGACAAAGGATATTTGTTCTTGGTAGTCATTTTGTTCAATGCATAATTTGAGAGTAACATCTTTCTTGCTCACAAACAAAACCGGTCCACACCAAGGTGATACACTTGGCCTAATGTATCCCTCGTCCAACACTTCCTTTAGTTGTAACTTTAACTCAATCAACTTAGGTGTGATCATCATGTAAGGTGCTTTCGATGCTGGAGTTGTCCCTGGCACTAACTCAATTGAAAATTCTACCTCCCAGTGAGGTGGCAATTGTGTAATGTCCTCAGAAAATACATCCTAAAATGGTTGCAACACTAGGTACCTATTCAACATATATGCATCCTCAACCTCCTTACTCTTATCACTAGAAATGTGTACTACAAATAGCTTACGCCCTTTCCTGCGGCTACGCTTTTCTTGCATAGTTGTCACCATCCTAACTGATGTGGCCTTCTTCTTACCCTGCAAGATTCTTGGTTCTCCATTGTCATCAACACACTCAATAACTTTGTCATAGTAATGAACCTTGGTTCTATGTCGATACAACCAATCCATGCCCAATAACATACTGTATGAACCCAATGGTAATACATTCAAATGTGTTGTTATAGGCATACCATTTAACTCAAATGTGCAAGACCTTACCCAATGATGAACTCGCTTCTTTGTACCTGTAGCCAACTGCACTAACCAAGACTCTGCATGCAATTCATTACTCAAACCACACTTATCCACCAAGTCAAGACTAACATAGCTATAATTGGATCCAGGGTCATTCAAAAAAGAAATTACTTGATCACAAAGCTTATTGTCCATCTCAATGATAGATGATTGGTGTTCTTCTTGGCCAATGTCCATTGCTGCATAGATACGTGGAATGCTTTGACCAACATCCCCAACAATCTGTGCCTCATGTGCATTGTATATCTTAGGCCTTCCACCCTGATGCTATGAACAATCTCTCCTAAGGTGCTCCTCACCACATGTCCAACACTCCAACCGACCGCTGCCCTCACCTCTATGCTGATGTTGCTATTGTGGCCCATGTCCCTATCTAGTTTCATTAAATTTCTTTTGCGGTGCCACATTTTCTTTCCCATCTGCATGTTGAGGCCTTGTCCTCTTAGGCTACTATTTACCTCTACCTTTGTCTTTTCCTTTCCATCCATGTTGAGATTCATTCTTATGCTTTGATTGGTCATAACGATGCTTTAGTTTCGCAATGACTTCCTCAAGTGACCGAGGCTCATCATACTGAATATGATCTCTAAATGCTAATGGAAAACCACTAACAAATCTCTAAACTTTAGCCTTCTCATTAGTAAGATACAGTACATACCTCAATAGATCAAGAAAATTGGTCGTATACTCTTCATCTGTCATTGACCCCATATTTAACTCATAGAATTCTTTAGCCTTGTTGTCATAGTACCTTTCTGACAAGTACTTCCTCCTAAAAAGCCTATCGAATTCCCACCAACTCAAGTTATCTATTATGATGTCTCTAACCTGCTTGAAATCTTCCCACCATATGTCTTCTTTAATTTTCAAGCTAAAGATAGCTATCCGGACCTTCATGTTATCTTTGTACTCATGCAACTAAAATAATTTGTTCATTCCAAGTATCCAAGCCTCTGCATCTTCTGGCTTCTTCACATCTCCATCAAAAGTAGGTGGTTTTGATTTCTTGAATTCATCCGATAAGTATCCCCTATCATTACTCCTGTAAGGATGATAGGGACAATGATCATGATGTCTATTAGAACCAGAACTCAAATAATTCATGTACTCATTGCCCCTCCTCTCTGGAGTGTCCAACAACCTGCCATCTCTCACTGTATCAGATCTATCTGACCTGTGTCTACCAGGAGATTACTACCATACACCCCATTAGATTTATCCTCTTTTCCACGGATGATCTGAAGCATCCCTTGTCGCTGCAAGTCTGACAAACTCTAAAGAAGTATATCATTAACCTCTTCTTGCTTATCTTGTGTCTGTATGATCTGATCATTATTTGCCTTACAACTCCTTATCTCTTCCTTCAAGCTTCTACGTGTATCACCAAATCAAAAGTATTCCCCACACCACGCTACTCATCTAATGCATAGGGAGATTCTACGTAGTCTACAACCTTTCTAGCCATTTCATCTCTTTCTTTTTGTAATGCATAATATGTCAGATAAACCAAATCACAATAAACCAATGTACTGTAGTATAGATTGGAGAGGATCCCTTGCCTGTAAGATCACCAAATCAGCATGATACATGTATAAAATAATCATAACAACATATAAAGATACAGAAATAAATGTATCAACACATAAACATCACTCTAACTAGGATCCGATCATCAATGTAAGGCTAGATCAACAATGTGTGCTATGACCTTATGCATGACAAAAACCATTACTCCATTCCTATCCTTACTTTTCAACCCCCATACCTCGCATCCTAAATAATCACTAACTCTAATCTAAAAAATTTTAATTCAGATTTCAACTAGAAATATAAGGTTTTATTAGTTAAAAATTAAAAATAAAAAATTGAAAATTAAGTAAAATTATTTTTAACTACATAATTTCAAAAGTTAGATTAATATTAATATCAATATTATTCGTGATTAATATTATTATTAAACATTATTTCTTAATCCAACAAAATTAAAATCAATCATTTCGAAAGACAAATCTATTCTAAAAATTTAAAAATTTATTCTAAATTAAAATCAACATTAACTAAATAAAATAACTAGTTAAAATAATCTAAATCAAAATTACATTAATATTAATATTAACTTTACCATTAATTGTTAAGGAATTTTTCTAAATTAAAATTCAACATAAATTATATGATTATGGATATTAACATTATTAATAATTTTAAAATTTTAAAAAGACAAATTTATTCCAAATTAAAAATTAATTATTAATCTAAAAAAATTAAAAATCAATCATTTCGAAAGACAAATCTATTCTAAAAATTTTAAAAATTTATTCTGAATTAAAAATTAACATTAATTAACTAAATTAAAATTAGGTAAAATAATCTCAATCAAAATTATATTAATATTAATATTAGCTTTACCATTAATTTTTAAGGAATTTTTCGAAATTAAAATTCAACATAAATTATATGATTATGAATATTAATATAATTAATAATTTTAAAATCTTGAAAAGAAATTTAAAGCATCCTTATTAAAATTCTAAAATAAAATTAAAATTAATTAAACAAAGGTAATAAATGGAAAAAGAAAAATTAATTAAAATTATCATTAATTAAAATTAATAGAAAAAGAAAGGAAGAAAAAAATTAATTAAAATAAAAATAAAAAATATTTAAAATTATCATTATAAATAATGGCATCGTCGGCTAACAACATTCCCTCTCCACATAGCTCACTCCTCTATTTATTCAGTTCCCGCAAGATCTGTCCTTCACATTTATGGATCTATCTTGATGATAAGCCACAGTGGATGGCTCGAGACGTCGATTCTAACAACAATGGATGCGATAATTCCGGAAGAAAATTATACACACAATACAAATCGCAGAAGCCTCAAAATAATAACCATTACTCCATTGTACGCATTGCTACATGCAACTGACAATATTCATAAATGATGCCTAACCAAATACAAATACACATAACCGCATGTAGTCGAATGTGATCGATCAGTTCTTGTAATCAACCTACAAGACTGATACATGTAATTAAAATATTTAAAATGTAACCTAACATACAAGGATGTAAGTAGACGACATAAACTCAACATCTAAGCAACAAATAACCATATACAGTCAATCACATACTCATGTCAATTACTCTTCATGAAATCAACATCAAATTCTCCATGATAACCATACCACAACCCTAATCCATCATCTAGCAAATGCAACAAGAATATAAGCGTAAGAGACACACATGCAACTAACATGCATGCATGACTAACACATTCAACCCATTCAATCCCAGAGTTGAACCATGCTCCGATACCACTTTGTAACACCCTCCTCCGATATTCACCCAAGTAACACCCTACTATGATGAGATTCAACCTCCTAGGTAACAACCTTAAGGAAGTGGAATTAACAGAACATCTATGTAACACCCTCCTCTGACATCCACCCAAGTAACAATGCAACCAGGGTAAACATGAGACGAGAGGCTACTATGATCAGATTTGACCTCCTAGGTAACCTTAAAGAAGTGGAATCGACAGAACATCACATAGAGTCATTTAAGATCATCAACAAAACCCTCAGGAGACAAGTCAACCACTCAGACAGTCTGTCCCTGGGTCCCACCGTTGTTTTAGACCTCTTAATCCATAGTCGCTCTCATGCTATGGGAAAGAGGGTGACCAGAGACCTAAAGTCACTCTCATAGGCCTGCCTACCAGTGAATGTGGACCAAACTTGTCAGTTTTGTGCCAGCAACCTCAGGAATTAAGCCATGTTTTCAAGCCCAGAGACCAGGCCACTGCGCAAATTGGAATGAAAGCTCAAAATCAAGTAAAGTACATGGAAACAATGATGCGAAATTAAATACTTGATCAAGACCTTAACCAGACCCATACTAACCATGACAGGAATTTCATCAAACATATTGTCAACATGTAACCTACGGGTGTAAACAACATAATTAAGTGTAGGGATATCATACTTATCTAAGAATCACCATGAACCATTGTTTCATCATGTCATTTTCTTCCTTATCACGTATTAGGTCATAAACACCATATCCATTCAAATACAAGTAAAAGCATGCTGACAACGAAACATAGTTGCTACCACAAAATATACATCTAACCAGCATTATAGGAACATAGTTACAATGAACATATCGACCATCAAAATCCACATATATATATCAATACATTTACACATGAAAATTAATGGAAGTAATTTCTCATTAATCAATGAAATGAACCAACCAGTGATGGGACTACCACGTTCCACCCGACTGTAGATTGGATGAGCCAAGTCTCTCTTAAGCCACCACCCCTGTTCCATATTCTAAGTATGAATGTACGACTCATAGAACACATCAAAAACACCAATCAATGCGGATGCCACCGTAGTTCTCCGCCTACGCTGTGAGGAATTTGAGTGCCTCCTAGTCTCTGAGGATTTACTATGCATACACAATCTGATCTAGGGATCACTAGGCCCTACACCGAGACATACTCTCTAGGCTTTACCGTTCATTCCATCTCGAAATCACTAGGCCCAATGGAGAGAAAATCCACCTCTTGGCTTTACCATAAATCTCACCATTCACCAACAAGGATTCCTAGGCCCAACGAGGCACACAATCTGGCTTTATTTCAACCCACAGTCTGGTTCATGGGCTACTAGGTCAGTGGATTCATGCATCCTCAGTCCGGTTCAGGGACCACAACCACCATGTGTTTGTCAATTTGGAGATCCACCCCACTGGGCTTTGAATCCAATCCGGCCATCCCACACAAATAGTATGAGAGAACCCATCCCATCAAAACTATCAGGAAATGGAAAGGCTAGGCTGAAAATACTGTCACACCTAGCAAAACCCATGCCATGATATAAAAGAAACACATGAAATCCCATGCATGCCAAATCTGGCGAGGAAAATACACATGCAAATCGATACCTGCAATGAAGCCTATTGTAGCTTCTTGATCCTGCCTTTCCCTTCTTGATCTTATCTTCCTCTTACCTTCTTTTCCTTTTTTCATCCAATGCCAAAATGCTCCAAGAAAAGTGTCCAAGAGTATGAGAGATAGAGAATAATGAAAGAACTTCAAATCTAAACTGACAAAATGTTACCAACTGATCCTCATAAGCCTTGTTATGAATGAGGCCTCTATTTTCTTCATTTTCCATTATTTTCCTTCATTTTCCTCCTCATATGCAACCTGTGACCTTTCACTTCATTTTTCTCCTAATTTCCATTATTTTCATAAATAATTGTGCCAAAAATGCAATTTTGCCTTTCCAAAGCCTTATCCATTGCCTTTGCCAATTTCCTTAGCCATAAACAACCAAATGAACACCCCTTAGGATGTCTTGCCCAAGATTTAGCTTGGAATAAGTGTTCCATTCATTCGTGGTTATTGTTTTTAATTTTATTACATGTAATTTTCACCAAGGTTGTTACAAACTATGAGTGAACATGGATAACCATGATTATGAATGTTATAGATGAATATGGTTGGGCATGTTGATTATGGTTGACCATGTTGAGGATGGATCACCCTGGTTAACCATGTTACCCATGATTGATTATGGGTGACAACCTTGACCATGGTTGACCTTGGTTGACCATCTTGGCCATGGCTAAGAAATTTTTAACCATATTCAGTATGGTTTACCATGGTTAACCATGGGTGACCATGTTATTTGCATGAAGCACATTAGAATTGGTTGATATATGTTGATCAAACATGTTTGACCATGAAGACAATATATGACCAAGTTTGTTCGTCACATTGTGATGTCAATTTCTATTCATATCACTGAAAGATTGATTTTTATTCATCACATTGTGAAATTGATTTTAGTTCATCACTTACAATGCCCATTTTTGTTTTTCACATTGTGACATCAAATTTTTCCATCCCATCGCAACGTTTCTTTTTTCTCACTACATTGCAATGTCAATAGTTGTTTATCACATTGTAATGTCATGTTTTGTTTATCACATTGCATCATCAATATTTGTTGCATCATGAGGTACTCTACCTCCCAATATGGAGGAGATGTTGTAGTGTCTATAAATGAGTGTAAACATTTAAAGATCAGCGCAATATGAAAGAGATGTTGTAGTGTCCTTAAAATGAAACATTAAATCAAATAATAACAATAATAAAACATAATATTTGCTTAAAAAAATTAATAAAAATAATAAATGGATTCAACTCAATTGATTGTATTGCATTTTCGTTTTTATTAATAAAATTACAATCATTTTTTTCCAAGAAAAATGATAATATGCATATCACATTAATATAAACATAAATAATAATAATCCATATTTGCAATCATGATATTTCAAAACATATAATTAAAAAGCATATAAAAACAAAATAAATTTAATTAATAAATGTATAATTAAAAATAAAAAATAATATGAAATATATAATATAAATAGTAGTTATGGTTTGTGTGGGGTTTAGTTCCTCTTAAGTTTTAGGTTCAAATCTTACAGGGAGGGGTTGAGGATGAGAACCATTTGTGAGGAAAATAAACTATTGAAAGGGTATCAAACAATCTTGATAACAACCTCTCATTAAAAGTAACAAAAATTAAATAAGTATATTTATAATACACATTATCATAATTAATATAATTATTAACCAATGTAGATCCATCTTAACTCCAAATCTATCAAGCACTGAGAGATATTAAATCGCTCAAGATGTAAACCTGTTTTTGAATAAAAAGACATGAGGAAGGGTTTCAACCTCGAGAGATTTGATTCCTTTTGATGCTTGGTAGATCCAGAGTTAAGATGGACCTATGTTGGTTAATCACATTGCAAGCCAACTTGTGTTCATCAGAAGGTGACATTGATTATTTTTCATCACATTACAACATCGACTTTTGTTGATTACACTATGACCTCAATATTTGTTCGTTACATTGCTATATTGGTTTATGTTCATCACATTGTGACTAATTTTTGCTCATCAAATTACAATATCAATTTTTTTGAAAATGGTGAATCTTGTTTGAACATGCATCACTATGTGTTAACATGTTTGATCATGGTTTTCAATACTTAACTATAGATAAATATCATTGACCATGGGACCATGTTTGACTATCCTTGAGCTTGTTTGACCATGGTTGAATATGGATGTATTATTGACCATATTTTACCCTGGTTAACTATGGTCAACCATGTAAGACTTTGGGTGAACATGGTTGACCATGGTTTACCATGGGTGAATATTGTTGACCATATTGACTATAGTTGAACATGGATGACCATGGTTGAGTTCGATTGCTTAAAGTATCTCGATTACTCATTTTGGGAATATCCTAGAATCCAATAAAAAATAGCAAGATCAAATAATTGACCATGTTGTTGTCCATCAAATTCCAGGATATTCCTAGAATCTACAATTTGCATAAGGATCACCAAGCTAGACGACCATAGTTGAACATTG
Source organism: Pinus tabuliformis (assembly GCA_031772625.1). Lineage (NCBI taxonomy): Eukaryota > Viridiplantae > Streptophyta > Pinopsida > Pinales > Pinaceae > Pinus > Pinus tabuliformis. The sequence goes on from CM062818.1 coordinate 1,187,751,748, forward strand.
TTGAACTTGATTTACCATTGTTGAGTTGGTTTGACCATTGTAGGTCTTATTTGACCATTGTTGGGCTTGCTTGACCATGGTTGTGAACATGTAACTATAAATGTATATGGTTGACCATGTTGACTATGGTTGAGTGTTGACAATGATGACTATTGGTACCATAGTTGACCATGATTGGATATGTTTGAAATTTTCGACCATGTTGTACTTGGTTATACATGATGACCATGTTTGAACATGATCAACTATGAACAAGAATATTTGACTATGGGTGAACATGGTTGAGCATGATTTCAATGTTTAATTATAGATGTGTATGGATTTTCATAACCATTGTGTATGAATATGTTGAAAATAGTTGACTATGGTCAACCTCGTTTCCCATAATTTAAACATGTTACATAATTAGACTATGCATAATAATATATGATAATAATAAAAAAAGAAATATTAATGTTAGAAAAAAATTACTATTTATTTTAATTTAAGATTTACCACTATTTTAAAATAAATCACTTGAATAAAAAAATCTCATTCAATATTTTATTATTTTATTAAATATAAACCTATTTGATATCACTTTTTGCTAAATGGTAAAATTAACATTTTTATATTATTATAATAATAATGAATAATATAATTTTTTTATTTTTTTAATATTTGACCATGATTATTTATTTTAAATTGTTTTTTTTTCTAGTTAAGACTAACGTAAGTAGCCATGGGGATTTGAACCGGTGACCTATCGCAAGGAGTGCCTTAACAGTGCACCCATTCACCGTCAATCCAAAACCCCGTGGGCGATTATTTATTTTAAATTGTTAAAATAAGTATAAAAATTAATTAAATAATTATGATTTTATGAAAATTAATCAGGGTAATGATTTAGTTTTGGAAACTAATATTAAAATAATTAAATGTCCATGATTTTACCAAGTTGCACTATATCTTTTTGTTCAAAGATCAACCACTGCATAATGGCAATTTGATCATGATTATGATTTATCAATTTGCACTTTATTTTCGTTCACAACGATCACTGTGTAATAAACGGAAAAAGATTTGCATAATAAAATCATAACCAGATCATGTGTTCTGATTTATTGATGTTTTAATTTAAGGTTCAATTTTTAGAAGAAATTTATGAGAAACTTGTTTCACAACTTCATCGCACGGATATTTTTTTTCCATTTCAAATGAAAAGAACCACAAAACCTTATAATCAATTTGTAGTTAAGTTAAGGTTTAGCCTAAATATAATTAAATTAAAGTAAAAATATTAAATTCCAGTTTATATAAAAGCTTTGAATTTATTTAATTTAAATTTTGTTAATTGTAATTTTGCTTTGTGGTAGTGGAGAATCTAATCTTACCAATTAACAATAATAATATTTTATTATAATGATAATGTTTTTTCTGAGAAAAATATCTAGTAAAATATAAATAGATATATATTTTAAAAAGTAGTTATTCATATCAAATATATTATAAAAGATAGATTGAATATATTTCTTTATAATATATAAATTATTAAAAACAAAGTTTCTTTATTGACTTATTTATTTATTTTCCCTTAAGGAAAAATCATAATTTCATTAATAAAAGGAAATTACATTTTGTAGATGCATATGTGCATATTCAGATCATATCCAGGACATGACTATCAACAACTAACAGAGATCAATTTTTTTTTTCCTTTATCCACGCAGGGAGGCAGCAATATATAAGACTATAAACCAATAGTAATAGAAACTATTTAACTATCTGACGATAAATATATACACAAAAAAAAAAAAAAAATTGCAAAAAAATTAGCAAAAATTAAGCTTATATGTCCATAAAAGGCTGATGGTAATATTGATAGTGAATTCCATCATGAAGCTCTCGGATCATCCAGATGCCTGGCTCCCTAATCGCAACTTCTTTGGATAAGTTGTCAGCAGCCCCGTTCCATTCCCTGAAAATGTGATTACATGTAAATGAATCAAATGATGAAAGTAATCTCAGAGTTTCGTCCAGTATGTGATTCAATGAATAAGTAGTGCACCTAGATGTTCTATTCAGCCAGTCACATATGATTTTGGAATCCCCAAATAATTGTAAATCTCTGCAATTTCTCTCCAGTGCAAATTGAATGAGGTGTTTTGCAGCTAAAAGCTCTGCAAAATTATTAGTTCCACATCTGAAACCCATGAGCATGCTGTAGGAATGATGATGATTTATATGTAATACAACCCCCCCACCACACCCTGTCCCCTGTGCAGCCTCGTCGAAGTAAGCCCGTGGCTTGTGATGGTCTATATGTTCAAGTGTAATGTTTCAGGTGCACTGTGGGGGAGGATCATCAGGGATGAGGGTGTAATCGACCAGCACCCTGGCTGTCGAGACAGACCAGTTCAACTCTGTATTTTGGAATATTATTCTATTTCTGGCGATCCAAATTGCCCAGCAAATCAATAGGGGCACATTGCACTATTTATGAGCAGATACAGAAGTATAATAAGACTGCCAGGCCATGATAATAGATATGCTAGACCAAATGGATGATGGAGCAACAATAGGGATAATAAGATCCCATAGTTTTCGGGCTTCTGTGCATTCGAGGAACAAGTGGTTGGCGGATTCATTATCACTTCTGCACAGGTAGCACCAGTGAGTGCCAAATTGTGCTCGCTTAAGGAGGTTATCACCCATAGGGATTTTATTCTGAAGGATGGTCCACATTAACATCCACGACCTGGGGGGAGCTTTAAGCTTCCAAAGGTGCCTCCACCAGTGTGCAATAATCTGAGGCCTTCTAGCTCCAGTCAGGGCCAAATATCCATCTTTGGAGGAATATCTGCCAGATTTAGATAGTGCCCAAATAATTTCATCATCGCCATTAGTTATTCGTATGTGAGCTTCTGTAAGTGCCTAAGTGAAATCCTCCCAATACTGTACCCATAGAGGGGGAATGTTTAACTGAGGTGCAGTTTTCCAGGCCTGGTGCAGGAAAGTGGTATTATCCATATCAGCCATATGGGAAATATAAGAAGAATTTTTGTTTTGGAGGTGTTATATGAGCTCAATAGGAAGTCTATGCATATTTCCGCAGCCAACCCACGGATCAATACCAATGCAGACTTTATTACCCAAGCGGATTCTCCAAGTGATGCCTTCTTTGATAGGATTCAATGCCTTGATAACAACTTTCCAGATAATGGAAATCCCAGAAGTACATCTGTGGGGTCGCCTTATCCAATCCATAATATGCAGTGGGGTGATTTATTTTAGATAAGTAACCTTAGACCATAGGCTGTTAGTTGATACAAGGTGCCAACCAAGCTTAGCAACCAGTGCAGATGAGAAATCTTCTAGTTTTTTTAATCCCCAACCCCCCCACTTCTTTAGGAAATTAAGGGCCTCCCACTTGACCCAAGCGAATATCCTGCCTTGCTTGCTCCCCTACCATAGAAATCTGCAGCAAAGAGATTGAATTTTGGAGAGGATGCTTCTGGGCATCCATGCCAGAGACATCCAATAGACAGGAGTGGCCTCTAAGACACTGTTGATGAGGGTGAGACGGTCAGCGGGAGATAGATATTTGAGATACCAGATGTTGAGCCTTTTTTCCATTTTAGAGATGAGCCAGGTCCAGTCGGCAACCTTGTAGACCAAGGGCTTTAAATTGTACCCCAGATATTTTAATCCTTCTGCCAGGCTGAGTTGAGTAAATCGAAAGCGCTAGTCTGCAAAAAAAGATCCCATGTGGAGTACATTCTACAACTGTCAAGGTGGATTTTGAATCATTAATCAACATGCCAGTAGCCACTTGAAATAGAGAGAAGGTGGCTTTGATATTGGTAAGATCACCAACGCTGCCATTGAGAAATATTAGGATATCATCTACAAAAAGTAGATGAGTTAAAATGCAACCATCATATATCTTTACGCCCTATAATCTGCCTCTTCTATGTTCATCATTTATAAGTCTACTGAGGCCTTTCATGACAAGAAGGAAGAGTAAAGGTGATAGCGGACACCCTTGCGGCAAACCCCTTTCAGAAAATAAGAAGGGGGATGCACTACCATTCACCGGGATGCTGAAGGGGATGTTAGATATACAGCTCATAATCCATTTGATGTATATGAATGGAAAACCCAAGTGGGTTAAAATCATTCTAATGTATAACCAATTTACTTTGTCAAATTCCTTGGATAAATCAACTTTCATAATCATACCTTTGGCTCGCTTGGTATGTAGAGTATGAAATACTTCCTGAGCAGTGCCCATTGCTTCGTGTATCTGCCGATCCTGTAGGAAGGTGAATTGCTTCGGTGAAATGTGGTTGGATAGGATGGGCCACATCTGGTTGGCGATGATCTTAGCGATAATCTTTTATATGTAGTTGCAGAGAGAAATGGGGCAATATTCTTCATAGGAGACCGGATTATTAGTTTTCGGGATGAGTGTGATGAAGGTAGAGGTGATGGATGCCTCAAGATATCCTTTGGTTCTAGAATCATCAACAATTTTTAGCATATCTCCACCAATGATGTCAAAGAAAGCCAAATAGAACTCTATTTGGTCAATTCTCCTTCCTCCTCTTGATCTACAAACCTTGGGAAAAGTTGTGCCACCCTGATGATATCTGCCAGATTTGCATCTCGTGGGGAACAGTAAATACCTTTGAAATGAGAGGTTGCAAGCGCAGCCAGTAGTTGAAAAGAGTTTACAACCTGTCCTTGATCATTCTGGAGCTTCCAAATGGTATTAATCGCCTTCCTTCAATTGGTGAACTTATGAAAATTTTAATATTTTTATCCCCCTCATGCATCCAAATAGCCCTGCTTCTTAATCGCCAGACTTCTTCCCGATCCTTAAGGATTTTCCCTCTGGCAGTGTATAGGGAAGTAATCCTCTCCGTATGTTCTTCAGAAGTGAATAAACCTCCCTGATCATTTTCAAAAGCAGCTAAATAAGCTTCAATCAGTGTGAGGGACCGTTCCTCCTGTATTCTTTTATTGTGAGCCCAATGCTTGGACAATTTCTTCAATTTAGCAAGATTGCATGTAAAACCATTAATATAGTCACCCCTCGCCCCAAGAGCGTTTGCTTTCCAGAAATTAGTGACCATACTAATATATGAATCTTCCCTAAGACAGGTAGAGCAAAATTTGAAAGGTCCTTTAGGCTTTGCTCTACCTCCATCAATATCCAAGTATATGGGGAGATGATCAGAGATCCCCCCAGATCCAACCCTCTGTCGAATGTGAAATCCCAGTTCCATAACCTTCTCTTTGACTAAGAAGCGGTAAGTCTTCGAGCCAGTCCTTATTCCCCAGTCTTGTTATTCCTCCAGGTCGCTTGTAGTTTAGCTGAAGGGATATTGATCAACTGATGAGTGTCCAGAATGGATAAGAAGTAGTCCAGTAGGGAGTCTTGCTATGCTCTATGTCCCCAAGACTCGGCATGACCGATGGAAAAATTGATATCCCTCCAAGAATCAAGTGTTCAGCCAAAAATAAATCTGAACCTAGAAGGTTTTGCTAGAATTCAGGTCTATTTTGACAAGGTCCATACACATTAAAGATCCGGAAGTTCATACCGAGATCTGCAGAGTGTATGCCAGCACCAATATGGCTAGCTCCTCCCCAAAAATTGAGCAGCTTAATAGTGCCAGTATTGTAACCCAAGGCTAAACCCCCTGATCTCCCATGAGCATCTAGGCCAATAAAAATCCACCCAGGAAACATGATTTGTAGGGTATGGGAAATGTCAGCCGTAGGGCCTAGAGTCTCTTGTAAGAACAAAATATCATGCAAGTCAGATGTAAATAAACGACAGAGTGCTAATTTCTTATCAGGGCTAGCAAGCCCTCTGCAATTGAGGGAGATGATCTTCATGAAGGGGGTTCAGATTGGGTGTCTTTGGCTCTAAGTACCCCAGGGATAGTAGATTTTTTTCCAAAAGCAATCTCATCTGCTGCCACAAATTGATCTTTTGAGAGCGAGGAGGGTCTCCCCCTATGGTGCTTATGAGGAGGGGGGGAGGTAATGATATCAAGCCCTACATGATCCAGTGCCTGTCTCTTGGCTTTTGAGCGGGTCATGTACCCTGATATAGAAGGAGCCTGATCTGAAGTGGATGGTGGTGGGTGAGGGGTAATCAAAGGGAAGGGTGGAGATGGAGTGTAAATGGGGCTGGATGCAACCTGAAAAAAAATCAGGGCAGAGGCAGCAGAGGTAGAGGAATAGGCTAGAAAGAATCCCAATGTTACACCAGATGATATGACAGAAAAGAAACCAGAAGATGATCCAGATGATATGATATCAAGAAATGATGAGCTGCAAAGGGAAGATGAGGTGAAGGGTAGGTTCTTACCCAGAGAAAGAGAGCCCTTGGTGGACGCCCTGGTATAAGTAGGAGGTGGACGATGGGGAGGTCTACCACGTTTCTTCTAATTGGTCTGTGGAGGGACCACATTCTTTTTTGTCAGGGTCGTCTACATCTCGTCCATCTCCTCTGTAGGTTCCATATTCTGTGGCTGCTTCTCCTGTGAAGGGGGCTCCTGTGCCATAGTTTCCTAAACCGGGTTCTGTTTGTTAGCCTTGCCAATAAGAAGACAATATTTATATAGGTGTTCCACCTTGTGGCAATGCTTGCATCTAAATGGCACCCCCTCATAATCCAAAATCTGTCCCCTAGCATTATTCCTCCATCGAATGTTTATGTGCTCTAGTAAACCATCAAAGAGATCCAGGTGAACCATTATCCTGGAAAATGCCATGCGCCCCGTAGTCTAAAAAGAGTCATCATATGTGAGATATATGCCAAGGGAATTTCCAATCCTCTATAAGACATCATCCATCTAGAAATGAAGAGGAAGCCCTGGGAGGCGCACCCAGATAGGTCCAACATCAACCCTCTCCCATTCCGGATCAAATAATAGCATCCATTTTCGAAGCAATACAGGTGCCTAATCTATGTGCCAGACCATGGACAACACCCAATTGGTATGTGCAAGGCAGCTGAATCACAAAGCAAACCAACCCTTTACAAATGTCTGTACCTTTGGGGGATCTTTCAGGTGATGACCCCAGACTTCTGAGGTCCATTGTTGAAGCTTATCCACACTATAATGTCGGCCATGAACCTGACGCACAAGCACTTTCTTCGTAGTATCCATGGAGTCCAGAAGTTGAGTGTCCTCGGTGAGATTGAGGAAAACCTCGCAGGGCCGAAGCTTTAAGAACCTTTTTTTTTTGAAACCCCAAATAATCTTGCAGCAAAGGTTTCCAGAGCCATGTCTGTATGAGCAGTCGCCGATGTAGGGGAAGCCCTAGAATCCGCTGCGGTCATCGATGGAATGGAGGCAAATATCCCCGGGATAGGTCCAATCCTAGTAAAATTTCCTAGTGGGGGAGCTGTAGAGGATAGGGGAGCAGATAAGACAAGCCCCAAAGCAGCCGAGACCAAGAGACGGTCCGTCGAGGGTATGCTAGAAGCAGACAAAGGAGGGTTTAGAGCTGGATCCTCGACAAGGATTTTGCCGCAAGGTTTTGACAGAGGGTCAGTAAATGCAAGCGTGTGCGGTGAGAGTGGATGTGTAATGAATTCAAAGGGTGAAGGAGCGTCTCGAGGGAGTGATAAAGATGTAGTGCAGGAGCGAGAGATGGGCGGGAGAGCATCAACCTCATCGGATAGCACACTGTTGAAGGGAAAGTAACTGGCAGCAGTGGTCTCGGGGGGTGTCCAAATGGGCACATCCTCTGAAGGATCCGCGGAGTAATCGACCAGCTCATCCATAACTCTCAAGCATGGGTGAAGGTCGGTGAATATGGAGAGTAAGGAGTAAAAAACTGACCGTCTGCAGTATGAAGTGCCGGTGAAAGCCCGTTCCAAGAGATGGGTGGGTGGAATGGTGGGCAAAAAACAATAGCTGAGAAGTTACAGGGGCAGGCGTTGTCGCACCATAGATTCAGAGAACTACAGGCGGTCTCTGCAAAGAAACCCTAACCCCCTCGCCATGTACCCAGTCGACCAAGCATTTAATTGTTCCGTCTTCGTAGACTCTCACCATACCGGGAACCCGAAGTACAACAGATAAGGAAGACGACGATGACTCCATAGGCACGGCGTGGCTTTTGGTATGCAGCTGAACTGAGACGATAATCTTGGCAGATTTTTTTGAACAAAAATCTTGGCGGATCTTCCAAGATAAAATGTCCAATAACTCTCTTGGTTTACAGTAATGCGCCATTATTTCAAAACCATTATATAAGAAAGCGTTGCTATATGGAAAAAGCATTTCCACTCTATGGTCAATGGTCAATGACTCATTTTTTTAAGAACAAAATCTTGGCGAATCTTTGTTGGGATGCTTTTTTGTTTTTTTGTTTTTTTTTTAAACCATCTTAAAAATTAAAAACCATGTTAATCTTGGCGAATCTTTGTTGGGATGCTTTTTTGTTTTTTTTGTTTGTCGTGTTGTATAAAGTCGGGCATCAATGACATTTATTTTAAAACAAAAAAAATGTTGGGATGCTTTTTGTTTTTTTCATGTCTATGTGATGGTTTAAAAATTAAAAATCATCATGATCCCTACGCCACTGCATTAAGTTTTTGGGGTTTATTTTAAATATATAATTGAATATATATAATAATGGTCTCAAGGCATCATTGCTTCAAGAAAGAGTGATCTCTTATAGAGGGCTTGGATCACCAATTTCTTATTTTAATGGGTATGTATGAGTGTTGCACTCATGGAAAGCACACCAAAGCACCTTTTTGCAAGGTTAACTCACTAATAACAAAGTAACAATTACATTTGTTTACTTGGATGTATGTGAACCAATGCAATATCAATTTTACAATAGAATGAAGTATTTTTTTTTTCATTAATGACTTTCCAAGAGATGTTTTCATTCATTCATTCTCATTTTAGCCCTGACGGTTAGCTCAACTGGTCAAGGTCTCATTGCTAAAGCATCTTGTCATTCGGAGGTCACAGGTTCAATTCTCCTTAATGCCCTCAAGGTTAGGCTCAGATTAGTTTGGCTCAGGGGCATGGTCACTTCGAGTAGACCTACCTTGATTTTCCACGAAATATATATATATATATATATATATATATATATATATATATATATATATATATATATATATATATATATATATATATATATATATATATATATATATATATATGGAGGATATTATTCCTTCAAGAATTTTGAAAAAAATTGCACTATAAAAAAGAGAAAAATAATGAAATTTTAGTATAGATATCTTGATACATGTTTTAGAGTATGTGTAATGCTCCATCCCACCCTTTGTAGTCTTGAGGTTGAATGGGGTGTGTTACTTTTAATTAACTTGACCTCCATGATCTCACCACGGAAATGGTGTTACAATTTTTTTCCTTTTCCAAAGTTAGCATAATTAACTTTGGACATCACCATCATCTTCGGTTCTTCAAGAGCTTTCTGGTGATAGAAATTTTAACGTAATCCAACACCTGGATCGAACGTTATGCTCATTTAAATTTATTCATTCCAACCCCGCCACATAAGCAAGAACCTGCCATATGGCACCCACATGTCACCCATGTGACACCCACATGGAAGCTACATGGTTCCACTAGCCCCACCCAAGCGATTCCACCTCATTCCTCACACCAAATCGTGGCCATGGTTACCTCCACATGTCACCTACCACATCATGTTTCCCAAGGGCCCCATGACATCACCCTTAGCTTGCAAACCAACATTTACCGTTATAAGAAATCTAAGTAAACCCTCCAGCACTCACCCGCTAGCTCATCATAAATTGATCACTAGTGTTTATACTAACAACACACATTAAATGTGGCCCCCTGCCTTCGAACAGTTAACAAAGCGGGGGTATGCTATTTGTCCCTTTTGCCATTAAATGATGAGTGACTCCCCTCTAGAAAAATCTTCCATGTCTCCACTTGACTGCAATGAAAATCTATATAAATTGTAGGCCCCTGCCTTTTATCAGATACCGGTGGGGGGGTCTGCAATTGTCAATTGACTATTAATTGGCTGGCAAAATTTTTTCCATTATGTTCCCTCCATTAGTTTGTGACTTCCCCACTCTAGTGCACTTAAACTATGACCTCGTGGCACAAAAACATTTCCCACGTCAAGTGATGGGAACAAAACTTTGTCTTGTGGTTCCCTTCAATTTCACCTTGGTTGAAAAGATACACGTGAAATCTCTCAGGGGACCCGTGCTCAATGGTGAGGTGGCTTCTAGCCACATTAACTTCCCGTCAACACCACATAGTACCCCAACACCTAATGGAACCACCAATCATCTCCATATGTCACGTGTCACTTCGAAAATAGTCATTTGGCCTTTCAAATGGGTCATTCCACTATGTCACATTTTACACTAGCAGTAGGCCATGTTATCAACCTTTCCACGTCTTGAGTACATGACATCAATCTCCCTTTTGGCATCTCCCACCTTCGCTCAAGTCCCCGGGCCGAATCATGTCCCGAAATTTGAGAAAATCCCCCTTCATCTGATCTAAAATTAAAAATTGAATTTTTTTGTAAAATTTTGCAAGCTAGTTTATGCCATGTGGGAAATGGATCGAAATTGGAAAAGCACATAAACTTACTAAAATTAGTTAAGTTTTTCATATTTTAACAATGAAAAATAGACAACATACAACATCACAAAACAATAATTTGATGATGGAGTTCACCCCTCTTGGGCTACATCTCTGTGTCAAGATTCCAATGTTTGAGCTTTATATTATATGCTTAAAATGACAATTACATCAATGTATAATGCTCATATTACAAAAATAACACTTCCATTGTGTACAAAACACCCAAAAACCCTTGTGTAGGCTCTTTTTAGGCTCAAAAAGGCTGAAAAATGGCTAAGTTAGGCCTCCTTCATTTCCCTGTTAATTGTCCTACAAAATTGACCCTCTATCAAAATTGGCAAAAAATTCTTCCTTTGGCAGCCTTGTATAGTGATAAACTGGCACAGATTCAATGATAAATCTGCTAATAAATGTGCAAATTATCAAGTCATTAAGCATGCCAATAGGGTCACGCTCTAGTTCCTCCACCCCTTGGTTCAGTCGTATGGTATATAATATGACCAGGATGTGCACCAAAGGCCATGTGCCCACCGACCCTCTGCTTCAGGTCACATTATCTTTATATGACCGTGGGATGGGGTGCAATCTCAGTGCCATGTGTTCCACCCCTCCCATGATAAAAGTCGAAGGTTACATGATATTTATGTAGAAAATATGTTATAGGTTAACCCGATAATGCAATATAAATCAAAGTAGAATACTATAACCTACTTCTACTATCAATTTGCAGAAGCTTAAATATCGAGCTGAAAAATAGAACTAGAAGAAGAAGAATCAATGGCACAATACACATGAAAATACTTTGGGGAAAACCTTAGCTAAAAACCCACACTATTGTATTATCATATATGGTGGAAATACATAGGAATTATACAAAGCCTTAGCTCTCACATCTAGCCAACTCGCAGTAAAATCCTCACAGATGCTCACAGGAAACATTAGCTTCTCTCCAGCCTTCCTCTCTACCCTCCAAGCTCCTATTTCCTTGCTCTGTTCCTTGTGGATGATTAGCATGTTACCAAGTGGAAAACCAATCCTTCAAAACTACGCAATCTTCAAGGATGAATCCTTTACTGCATGCATGAGTTTTCTCCATGATAAAACATATGCAACTGATAGTACATTGTCCTTGAACATTAATCTCAACTGGGTGTTTCTCAGAATAGACATGCATGAGTTTCTGACAAGGGAATCTTCAGTTAATTGGAGTAGCACTAGTTGAGTGCATTAATGCATCAACTGACTGTTAGCTATCTATTAGTTCCTCAAATAGTTTGGAACTACTTTAACTGTACTTAACTCAATAAACTAAGTTAACTAATTATAACTCAAATATAACTCAATCTTATCTCCTTAATTTAAGGGATAACTCTTGCATGACTTCAGAAAGACTTCTAACTTGAATTTTTCCAACTAATTAATTTAAAATAAATTAAATAATTATTTCCAAGTAGTTGTTAAGAATAAATTCGATTTTAATTCACAATTTAATTCAAGGGAAAATTAAACTGGAATATTCTTGTTGCCGTATTTCAACACTCCCTCTCAACAAGAAAGGGATTATCTGTCACCCCGATCCTGTCTCTATGGAACTCGAATTTACACTTTGACAATGCCTTTGTCAAAATGTGAGCATCTTGCTCCTCTGTCGAAATATATTGTAGCAACATGATCCTCTCGACCTGTGAAAAGCCACGGGCAACAAATCTTGCCTTATGCTTCTCCAAACTACCATCAGTAGCTTTCTTTAACTTGTAAAGTCAATGGGAACTCACAACTGACTTGTTCTTTGGTCTTGGAACCACGTCCCAAACACTATTACGAACAATGGAGTCATACTCCTCCACCATAGCATCAACCCAAATCGGTTGTTGCACTGCTTCCTCAAAGGAAGATGGCTTTGTCTCAACAAATTCCCTAGCAAGGGCCATGTATCTAGTGTACCTCTCAGGTCACCTCCTTTGTCTACGCTGAGAAGATGGTGCTCCCACATTCTCTCTCGCATCCTCCAACAATCTGTCAGCTTCTTTTGTGTGCTTCCATCCATCTCTCGAAGACTCTGCTTGAGTGGATGTCTCCACTCCTGGAACCTCTGCATGCAGCTGCTCTGCATTAGTCTGAGGCTCCTCCTCCTTAGGAACCAATAATTCCTCCACAACCTGTAGTTGGAGCTCCCTCGCATGGCCTTCTGCTCATCAAATTTGAGATCTCTGCAAACCACTTTCCTCCAACTGGTAGGCAAGTACACCCAATAGTTGTGAGGTGTATTAGTGTACCCCACAAGTATCCCCAAATCTGTTTTCGGCTCAAGCTTCTTCCATGCATCCTTTGTCACATTGCAATATATCAATGAGCCAAATATCCTGAAGTGATCCACATCTGGTCTCTTACGGAAGAAAGCTTCCTCTGGTGTCTTCATCCCAAGTATGTGATGTGGGCTTCTACTCTGCAAATAGACCACTGTGTTGCATGCCTCAGCCCATAAGTGAAGTGCTAGGCCTTGGTCATGCAACATTTCCCGTGATACCCCTACAATAGTTCTGTTCTTCCTCTCGTCCACCCCATTCTGCTATGGGTTATGAGGTGTCATCAACTCTCGTTTAATTCCTTCTGCTGCATAGAACTCCTTAAACTCTTGAGAGACATATTCTCCACTGTTTTTGCTTCTCAAGGCCTTGATCTTATTCCCTGACTCTTTCTCGACCAAATCTCTAAACTCACAAAACTTTGTGAAAGTTTGGTCCTTCTTTTGCATGAAATAAATCCAGCATTTACGAGACTAGTCATCAATGAAAATCACATAACACCTTTGCTTCACTTTGGATGCTGTCAAGAATGGTCCACACAAATCAGTATGAACTCGCTCTAAGATAGCCTCTACTCGACTATCTCAATGATGAAAGGAATACTTGGTGTGCTCCTCGAAGGTACAACCTTTTCATGTGTCAACTTGCTCAATTTTATATTTGGGAAGTCCTGTAGATATCTGTTGCATTATCTTCAAAGCCCCATGATGCAAATGACCCAACTTCCTGTGCCACAACTTGCCAATATCTTAGCTTTGCACCAATTCTACTTTTGTACTCAATGTTGCACAATCATCTACCTCTAGTTTATAGAGATTCTTCACCTGAATCCCTAACCTCTTGGTCTGAGTCGTGCCTATGTGTCTTAGGAATGCCTTTCCTTTACAAAAGACAACATTGTAGCGTTTGTGCTCCAACATCGTGACCGGTATCAAGTTCTTCTTTTGTCCAGGCACATACATCACATCTGTCAAAGTGAGAGGAGCTCCATGCTCCCTCTTAAAAGCAACCATGTCCACTCCTGAAACACTATAACTGCCATTGTCACCCATCTCTATGAGCATCATGAGGTATTTCTCCTCCAAGGCATTGAATAAATTTTTATCACCGATCACGTGGAATGAGCCTCCACTGTCAAGATACCAGATACAACCCATCATCGATGACACCGTGCATGCAATGAGGGTAAAGTCCATTTTCGAACTGAGAGGCTAGTGCCTCAACTTCCGATCCTTTGGAGGATCCCTTCTTGGACTTCTTCGATGGGAAATTAGTTGCATAATGTACCATCTTGTGACAATTAAAGCATCTTACTTTAGACATGTCACCCTTCTTCCCTTCATGAGAAGAATTCAATTTGAAATGGGAAGGTTTCCCCTTTCCTTTCCTTGCTTTACTTGCTAAGGCTAGATTTTCTTCATCATCATTCTTGGATGAAGAACCATCTCGTGTGCTCCTCCTAATCTCCTCCTCCATAAGATCCAACCACAGTCGTTCCCAATATGGTAGTTTCTCCCTTCCATTCACAGAGTCCTGGTAGCTATTCCAACTCTTTGGAAGGCCAAGGAGAGTGAGGCTCACCATATCATCATCGACAATAGTTATTCCCACATTGCCAAGCTCATATTTGTAGGTGGTGAGCTTGTTCAGATATGTGGAAATAGTATCGCCATTCTCCATCTTGATTCTTCGAAGCTTATCCTTGAGCACCAATTTCCTCTGGTCGTTACTGTTCTGGTAGAGGTCCTTCAATGTCTTCCACATTGAAAATGGAGTATCCTTCCCATGGAGACTGGAGACAATATGGTCTCAAACTCCCTCAAGGATGATCTGTCTCGCCTTCGCCACACACTTCTTCCATTCAGCCAAATCTTATGCATTAGTTGAAGTTAGCTTTGGGATTTATTGATCAATGAATTCCTTCAAGCCATTGTCTTCTAATACAACATCCATTCTATGTAATTCGAGCTACCTTCCAAGGCATACTTGAGTCTCAAGCCATAGAATGCCATTGGACAACCTTGAATTATGATATGACTACGATTTGCACCTACAACCCTGAACTTCAAACTTCAAATTCTTTTCTCAATATATTGTTCACAACTCTGATACCATATAGAAAATTTGTTATAGGTTAACTTGATAATGCAATATAAATCAAAGCATAATACTATAACCTACTTCTACTATCAATTTGCAGAAGCTTAAAGATTGAGCTGACAATATAACCCGAAGAAGAAGAATCAATGGCACAATACACATGAAAATACTTTGGGGAAAGCCTCACCTAAAAACCCCACACTATTGTATTATCAAACATGGTGGAAATACATAGGAATTATACAAAGCCTTAGCTCTCACAGCTAGCCAGCTCTCAGTACAATCCTCAAAGATGCTCAGAGGCAATCTTGGCTTCTCTCCAGCCTTCCTCTCTGCCCTCCAAGCTCCTATTTCCTTGTGTTGTTCCTTGTGGATGATTAGCATGTTACCAAGTGGAAAACCAATCCTTCAAAAATGTGCAATCCTCAAGGATGAATCCTTGACTGCATGCATGAGTTTTCTCCATGACAAAACACATGAAACTGATAGTACATTGTCCTTGATCACTAATCTCAACTGGGTCTTTCTCAGAGTAGACATGCATGAGTTTCTGATGAGGGAAACTTCAGTTAATTGGAGTAGCACTATTTTAGTGCATTAATGCATCAACTGTCTGTTAACTCACTATTAGTTCCTCAAACAGTTTGGAACTAATTTAACTGGACTTAACTCAGTAAACTTAGTTAACTAATTACAACTCAAATATAACCCAATCTTATCTGCTTAATTTAAGGGATAACTCTTGCATGACTTCAGAAAGACTCCTAACTTGAATTTCTCCAACTAATTAATTTAAAATAAATTAATTAATTATTTCCAAGTAGCTGTTAAGACTAAATTCGATTTTAATTCACAATTTAATTCAAGGACAAATTAAATTGGAACATTCTTATTGCCATATTTCAACAATTTAATGAGACTGGGGCCGATGTCAACTCCCCACCTCTTCTGCCTCGGCACGACACACGATCACGATCACGTCACATTCACAGGAATTGGTGTTCGGTCAGTCAAGTGAGCTTGCCGGCTCGCCGCCACCTGAAATTACCAATAATTACAGTTTAAATATATGTGGCCCATGTTATATAACAAAAATCACTGTGTATTGTATTGGTAAATCATTTCACTCTGCTGAGGGAGGTTTTGGGGTTGAACCCAGGTGAGTTTGGGCAGTCACCGTAACAATTTACACGAACTTCGAGGGACACATGGCACCCTCTCATGGGGCCACGTGTCACCCTTCGATTGGCCAAAACCAAAACTTCACCAACAAATATAAAACTGTCAATTGTCCTTGTACGATCATGCCACATGTCATCATGGGATTGGCCCATCTGAACACCGTACTGCATAGTCACCTTACGGACATCAGTGCCACATCATCGTACAACTTGCCTAGTTCGTTGTCGAGTCAACCCTACAAGTTGACTTTTTAACTATTTGCCAAAAGCTTTAGAATGTGATAAATTTCTCATGCAATGTCAGATTGAGGCAATTCAAGCATCAGTGGAATCAGAACGATGAGATCTACGATCTGGCACTAGTTTCAAGAGAATATGAGAACTTGATTTTTTAGCATATTTTTGACCCCCTGGATCATTCCTCCCCACTGGAAGCTTTTCAACCACCAAAAGTCTATTTTTACTCATCAAGTAAGTTAGGGTACAAATCCCTCACTTTTCCAATCTCAATCCACCTTACCCTTGGATTGGTACCTTTGAGCCCCACTTAAACATACTCCATATTGCCTTTGCGTGAAGTCTTGATTCTCTTGTCAAGAATTAAGTCTTCCTACAACTCATCTAAATGTTCAGGAGAAAAATCTTCTAGAGATGGAATCTGAACATTCCCTTCATGATCATCAATCATTGGAAACTCATGCAATCTCAAGTTTTCCACATTGACAACAAAATAGATTTTCATGTAAAGTGGAAAATCTAATGAGAAAGCATTATTACCAATCTTCTCAAAGATTTTGAAAGGACCATATATGACTGGATTGAGATTTTTACCTTCACCTTGAATTCTTTCCCTGTTGATATACAACCAAACTTGATCTCCTACTTGGAAATCATGATTAACCCTATGCTTGTCATGTCTTGCTTTGTACTTGGCTTTTCTCTTCTCTAGCTGCTCTTGTACTCTTTGATGCACTAGCTGAATTTTTTCAATGAAATGATTTCCTTTTTCCACATCACTATGTCCATCTATTGCAATATCATAATATCCTTAAAGGAGATGCATTACTATTTTATTCACTACTTATGTTTGGCCTTCGGTTTGTGGATGAAATTCAATGCTTTTCTTCAACTTGGTGTCCTTGAGTTCCCATAAACTTGACAAAAATTTCTCAATATATCAAGAATATTGATAAAATATAATAGAAGTGAATAATACAAAGTGAACCCATACATTTTGGAAGAATATATTTGCAGTTTGTTCAGCTGTAACTTGTTTCTTAAATTGCATCAACACACACACTTTATTGAAACAATCCACAACAACCTATAGATAATCATGAATTTTTCTATACGTTGGTAGCCTCCCTATAAAATCCATAGAAATACTTTCCCAAGGATGAGAAGGAATAGGAAGTGGAGTGTACAAACCTAATTTCCTATTGTTAGGCTTGCCAGTAGCACACATGGAAAATCCCTTTACATATCTTGAAACAATTTCATTCATGTGAGGTCAATAACAATACCTCTGAATTTGAGCAATTTTTTTGCCTACACCAAAGTGACCAGCAATAAGAGAAGTGTGGGATTCCCTTATGACATTGACTCTTTCACCCCGTGGAACACATAACTTCCCAAGATGATACAAGAACTTGTTATGAACATGATAATCCAACTATTCAACATGATTGCCTTGACTCAAAGTTGCATAAACATATTTAAAATAACCATCTTGAGCATATTGTTCAATATAAATTTCACGCATGATTGACTTATGCTTAAAAATCACAGATAAATTAACAATAGGCCTTGATAACATATCATCAACTTTGTTTTATATACCTTTCTTGTACCTAATTACGAAAATGAAATTGTTGTAAGAGTCCCATCCACCTGAAATGTCTAGTGTCTTGTAGCTTGGTTTGAGATTACAAATATTGCAAAGGTTGATGGTTATTATGAATAATCATTTCTTTACCCATCAAATAATGCTTCTATTTATTCATGCTTTATAACAAAGTGAGTAAGAAGTTATCGATAAATTTTCTCCAATATTGAGTTTCTCCCAAAAATCTCCTAACTTCTATTACATTGTTGGGTTTAGGCCAACTCGCAATGACTTCAACTTTTGAGGGATAAATGTTCAATTCACCCCCTCCTACAATATGACCCAAATAAACCAAAGAGGTTTTCCCAAATTCACACTTATAAATCTTCAAATATAACTTTTCCTTTTTCAAGTTATCTAAAACTTGTTTCACATGCTTGACATGCTCTTCATGAGTCTTACTGAAAATCATAATATCATCTAAGTAAACTATGACAAAATCATCAAGGGATGGTATCAAAACATCATTCATAACTCTCATGAATGTTGCAGGTGCATTGCAAATCCAAAACTACATAACTAACCATTCAAACAAACCTTTTTCTGTCTTAAAAGAAATTTTCCAAATATCATCTTTAGCAATCCTTATCTAATGATAACCACTTCTCAAATATAACTTAGTAAAGTAAACAACTTCCTTTAATTGATCTTGGAAATAATGAATGCGAGGAAGAGGATAGTGGTTCTTTACTGTGATCTTGTTCAAAGCTCAAAAATCTACACGCATTTACCATGTACCATCTTTATTTGGAACCAAAACAATAGGAGATCCACAAGGAGATGTGATAGGCTTGATGAAACCTTTTTCAAGAATCTCTTCAATTTGCTTCTTGATTTCTGCATTCTCCAAAACTGACATTCTATACATGCCAATATTTAGAAGTGGTGCATCTTGCTGCAACTGAATCTCATGTTGGATTCCTCTTTTAGGAGGAAACCCTTCAGGTTCCTTAAACATCTTGTCATAATTGTTAACAAATTCAACCAATTCATGCTTGATTTTAGAATCACATCATGTGAAAGCTTCAAATTCCATAGTATCTTTAGCTTTAATTATCAACAACACAAAATTCTTACTAGCATTAAGAAGTCTTTTCATCTTACCAACACTTACAAGAGATATGTTCATCTTCTTGTGATGTGCTCTAACAATATACTCAACTCCATCTTTAAAAAAACTTGTATTTTTTCTCATGACGATAGAATATGGCTTTTCGGTCATACAAGTATGGACTCCCTAAAACAATTCCACATATGTCAAGTGGTACAACATCAAGCTCTACCTCATCTATAAAATTTGCACTGATGGAAAATTTGAGTTTACACTTTCTTTTTACTTGTATGAGATATAGTTTCTAGATTTAATTTCTTGACAATTGCTTTAGAAATAATATTGACTTGGGATCCACTATCAAACAATGTATCAACTTTTGTATGTTTTGTAATGAATCTGATATGAAAAATCTCACTTATTTCTTGATCCAGGTGGATATTGGTTGACACCCACCTATTCCACTTGGACCCCCACTGTTGTTTCTTTTCAGTTTCCTTAATGGTAGCACAACTTACTAGTTTTGGTGGTTTTTCAAGTCCTAAAGCTCCAGAGCCATTTTGAGAGACTAAAATACATTTTTAGCGAAAATGGAGAGAATAGAAAAGCTTAATTTTCAGCCTCCTCTTTGATATCTTCGAAACGAGGTATTATTGTAGCCAAACAAAGATTGTCTACCAAAGTTAGGACCCAGGGAAGTTGATGTACCAATTTACCCAAATAGGCCCCACAGTTTTGGTGCTTCATCTCCTAGGGTTAGGTTTTTGGATGTTTAGGGTTTTCCATTGTTTCTCAATAATAAATAGGCCTTTGAGCCTCATTGTAACATAGTTCAGAGGCATGTAGCCAACACATCTCTTCTCAAAGATAAGCTACCATCGTTCGAGCTAGTTTATTTCCATTTTTGTATGTAAGCATATTTCAGTTCTTTGATATTAATGAAATGAATTTTATTTTGGCTACATCTCTGTGTTTATGTGTGTATCTTTATTTTATTGTGTTCTTACATAAGTCTGGATTAGTCGTATCAGAGCAGTCTACTATTTCTCTACTTTTCTTTGCATGTCCTCAATGAGGTCAAGGTATAAGGAGTTAGGGATCGAATTGGTTGAACCTTTGCAAGACCAGCCTCACAAAACCCGATGGCCTCCCATGGAGGAAGAAAAGAGAGTTGAGGGGGTAGGAGATCCTTCCAAAATATTTCTTGAGGAAGCCCTCGAGTGACAAAGGAATGTGATGATGGATAACTTTTCCCAGATCCTTTGGCAGCTACCCACAAGTGACACATCTTCTTCTAGCAACCACTCTAGAGGCACCACTCCTTTTAAGGTATAGGTTAATTTGACGTTCCCATATTTGGAGGTCAGATAGATGCAGATTTCGTAGATAGATGGTTAAATTTCTTTGAAGGATATTTTTCAATTCATGACTTTTCCAATTGGGAAAATATTACTTTTGCACTCCTCAAAGTGCCCCACATGTCAAGTACTGGTGGGAAACCTACTATGAATATTAGTATGAGGTAATCTTCATTGTTTTCAGCCGCGCCCACTTGGAATTCTTTCTGAGACACCATCAAGGAACCATATTACCTATCGGGAGATATGAATATAAATACATAAACTGGACCAGACTTTGGCAGGGAAGGGACCAATATGTGCTAGAGTTCACAAATGTTTTCCATACCCTTCGTACGAAGCTAAATATCAAGGATTTTGAGTAGCATTTGGTACTAAAGTACCGCACCTACCTACACAAGTAATCTAGGATGAGATAAAGTTCCTATACATATCCTCGCTTGCCACCGCCTATCAATACGCTGTGAAGATCAAGTAGAAATTTAAATAAGAGAAGCGAGACTTTGGATCCTCGAATCCAAAGCAAGTGAAAGGCGCCGCCAAACCACAAAACAAAGGCCAAATCCAAGGTGGGGTAACCCAAGACAACCTGTTGAGACCACAAGCAAAGAAAAACACCACGAATACAAAGAAGGACATAGGGAAATGATACGAATTCCATAAGGGCCCCACTCACAACAGAAGTGAGTGTCGAGCCAAGCAGTCACTGGTGGTCGAGCTGAGGGCTTCTAAATCAAATTCATGTTCTGAGTCTACATCAAAAACCTATAAGGGGAATGGAAAAGGGAGACAGATTAGCGATGTGGAGCCTAGTGCCACCCTTGTCATCACCAAGATCCAATGGATGAGCCCTAAAATCCAGAGGAGGGGGAGCAACTCTTTCACTCATGGATGTGGGTGAAGGGTTCTACGCTACAGTTCATTGTCAACAGCAGGAGCCAAAATAACCCCATTTCAGCAGAGTTCATGAAGTGATTGGGCCTATCGACCACACCACACCCACAAATGTCCACAATCGGGTGGCTTCACCAAGGGAAAGATCTTCACATCAGACAACAGTTTCCCCTTCCCTACAACATCAAGCCCTTCATAGATGAGGTACTGTATGATGTTACTCCTCTTGAAGTTTGTGATGTATTATTAGGCCAACCATACTTGTGGAAGTGACATGTTGTGTATGATTCTATGCCTCACAATGTTATTGTTACTTTGGGAAATAAGTTGTACATGATACCAAAGGTAGCACCACCTACTGCCATTTCTTTGACCACTACGAAGAAATGTAGTAAGATCATTTACCAGACCAAGAAATTTGTTTTCCTTATGATTCGCCATCAGAGAAAGAATAAGATTGTGGCCACAACCTCCAAACAAGGCTCTTTCACACGATGACGCTAGATGGACAAAGTTGTGGAGGAGTACAAGGACATCTTGACCTCACCCAGAGGGGAACCTCTACACTAACAGGTAAAGAACTCCATCGATATGACCCCGATCAAGCCGCTACCAAATGGACTAATCTATAAATGCTATGTTATCGAGAAGGATGAAATCAAGAGGCAGATTTAGGAGTTGTTACAAAAAGGGCACGTTAGACCATGTTCATCACCCTTTGGGAGCCCGATCATGTTGGTACAAAAGAAGGACGAGACATGGAGTCTCTATATTGACTATCGGTGCCGAACAAGATCATTGTCTGAAATAGGTATCCAATCCCATGGATTGATGACCTTCTGGACTAGCTCAAGGGGGCCCAATATTTCAGCAATATTGACTTGAGGTCTTGTTATCATCAGGCACCGATCGAACCCTCAAATGTGTTGAAGACTGTGTTCAAATCCAAGGAGGGCCTTTTCGAATGGTTGGTCATGCCTTTTAGGTTGACGAATGCCCTTGCAACCTTCACGAGGATGATGGATGACATCTTGCAACCCTTCACTAACTCATTATTGGTGGTGTATCTAGATAAAATTCTGATATTCAGCCAAAGTTGGGAAGAGAACCTCCACCATATTCAACAGGTCCTCCAAACCCTGTCGCAATACAAGCTGTGTGCCAATTTGGAGACATGCTCTTTTGGTATGACCTAGGTTAAATATCTATGGTACATCATTGATGAGCTGGGTGTGCCTATGGACCGAGCCAAGATACAACTCATTCGAGATTGGCTAGCCCCAACCACTCTAAAAAAGCTTCACAGCTTTCTGGGTCTTGTCAACTTCTACCACAGGTTCGTGTTGGGGTTCTCTCATATCGCTTAGCCTTTCGGTCAAGTCACCAAGGGAGGAGTGAAAGAAAAGTTAGTTTGGAATGAATCTGATTAGGGTCTAAATCTACCTTAGGCTAAAAGAAGGAAAAATTCAGGATAACCACAAACCATGCTCAGTCTGGTAGATAGCCCTACCAGAATAGGAGAGGGCTCTCTTTGGGTCACACTCAGTAAAAATAAACATAGGGTCTGAGATGACTCAAAATGAATGCTGATTTTAGGCTAGTAAATAGATATGAAAAAGAGGTAATTGATTGAATGACTGAATTTTCTGGGCTGTATGGGACCAATAGGACCGCGTGAGCTGGGAAACTAAATCAAAGACACATAATATTTCGTGAGGCCAGATAGGCAGGAGGTTTAGCAATCAGATTGAAGTAATATGGGGTGGAAAGACTGCTGAAAAAGCTGAAAAGGGTATACACATGAATCCTTTTAAGACAGAAGAAGAAACACAGAGGATGAATGCTTTCCAAGGCAGAGAAATAAATTGGATTCTACGTTTCCTACTTAAAAACATTCAACTGGAAATGACTATGAATGAACTGCAAAACATAACAAGTTACATATGAAACAGAGAAGAAACATATTGCTAAAATAAAACCATAGGAATCTCATGAATCAGAGTTGCATCATTTTTATTAATCTCCTAGCCAAACTGTACAGTGAATAGCTGAGTTTTCTCTCCCACCGTTTCCCAGAAACTCCCACCTATACAAATGATTTTCAATACAATAAATAAACTCTTCTCTTGGAAAACAGATCGACCAAAAATGGGGGATTATTTAAAAATTATTAATAGAAATGAAAAGCCAACCATTAGTAACAGGAGCAGCGTTACATTTTAATTTCTCTGATGACCAATTAAGAAGGCAAAATTGT
Source organism: Pinus tabuliformis (assembly GCA_031772625.1). Classification (NCBI taxonomy): domain Eukaryota; kingdom Viridiplantae; phylum Streptophyta; class Pinopsida; order Pinales; family Pinaceae; genus Pinus; species Pinus tabuliformis. The sequence goes on from CM062818.1 coordinate 1,187,775,408, forward strand.
AGCGTAGATCTTCTAAGTCGTAACTGAAGACAATGACTATTCGCCTTCCTTTTTGCCATTTGAATAACCAATATTTTTTTTTTATAAAAATGGCTTTTGAATTTGCCTTTGATGACGGGAGAAATGAATAATTCCATCTGCCATTTCGTTAAACTCAATAATATCTCCTTCAATACCAGCGAAGGCCCCACGTGCACAAATTTCCTGCAGTTTTCTGAATGCTCCTCTCAGACTAGTTTGAGACCTCTCGGCTCCGGTGCAAAAAAGCATCTTGTTAATACGGGGAACATGGAATGGCTACAGACAAACACGCAAATGGAACACATCCTTTCTGGCGAACTTGGTCATGTACTTGTTACAAGCAATATGGGCCACTTCAAGTGCCTCGCTCGTCACATTATATTTCTCCCAACTCACCAAGCGAACACAAAAGGAAACTCGTCGAATTCTATTTTCTTGGCATCGACATTGTATAGACGGATTTAGAGATCTGGAACACCTGACATTATCGAGATTTCGGGTATGGCTTGTTCTTGATCTGATGGTAACATCTTGCTGGGTCATCCTTTATAATTTACAACATCGAGCAGAACGCCCATAATGGAGATGAATCCTTCATGAATAAAACAATGATATGACACACATGTAGTTAGGGAGCATAAGAAATTGAATTAGTTTGAAATTTTGAGGAAGCAGTGGTGAAAAATTGGCTTGTCAGCCTTGTGCGCCGCGTGCGAGCCCAACGCGCCGTGCTCACTGTATCCGCCACGACAATGTATTTTTACACTGCAGAATTTCACCCAATGCGCTATGGTGTGTTGCGCCCTATCCCAATGCGTCGCGCGCATTCCAAACACACAATTTCACCTCGGCTTCTTTGATGTAAAGATTCCATTTGAATAAAAACTGTCTTTTAATAAAAATAGTTTGGAATTTCCATCTCTCCTTTACACATTCAAAACACCATTTAATTGTCATTTCAAAAGAAATAATCCATAGCTATCAGTCATTACATATGCACCCTCATGAAAATGCCACCTGTCATTGACAACCCACTTCTTGCTCGTGCTTAGATCCTTTCACATCTTTGATGCTCGTTTTTTCCTGTTGTGCCTTGCGATTTGGAATTTGACTTTGATAAAATGGGGAGCTAGCTGCATCAGAACCTGTCGGAATCTTGCTTCCACTGCCTGGTTCAGGAGGACCTTGACCTTCTTTATATATGTGAGGAGGCATATTTGGCACATTTGGATCGCCTCCTTCCCACTGCCAGTGACCTTCTTCCTTTGAAGACATATAGCGCTTCTCTTCATCCAATGGTGGAACATCAGGCCTCCCTGGAGAGGCATGCAGACTAGGATTATGTTGCATTCTCTAGGTAGCAATATGCTGCATTTGAGCAACAACCAGTGGATCAACATTGGAACCACCATATCCACCTTGCCGCCTCATGTTTGCTTCTACTATCTTTTGACTAAACCAATAAGGTTCTAAATAATGCCTCTATAAATACCTCATTCACTGCCAGGTCCACCTTCTGCAGGTAAAATGCACAAGAATCTCACTAGCACTTTAGATTTTCTCTCTAGTTGATTAGAAGTCCCTTCACGTGATGCGGGCGTTCAAATTTGAACAAAGAGCGATGATGGAGGCTCAACCTGTCAAATTTGTGCGCGTTTTGGGCGATGGAGGAAGGTTTCGGCAATTTTTTGGCATCCTGGCTGTGTGCACCGCACGGTAGGCCCAATGCGCCATGCCTCCTGGATGCACAGCGCACGTGTTATTTTACACTGATAATTTGCGCCCAATGCGCTGCGCCTCACCAGTGCACCACGCCACTTGCTCTATGAGCCGCGTGCCGATTTTTTGACCAACTTCTTTCCAATTTCACCTTGCTCACCCCAAATGACTTCGTTTTTCTTTTTCTGAGCTTTACACATTTGGAGACATGATTTTTACATGAAGATTTCCAATCTTAATTTTGCCAAACCCATTTTCGTCATGTTTGAAAACACCTTTAGTTACCAACTCTGTTTTTGGGATTTCTTCATTTGTTTTGTAGGGATGTCTGGCATAGGATTTGGCAAAGGATCGAGGTGGTGCCTGAAACATCTCAGGACTAAAAACTGTGGAAAATTACATATTGGAAAACAAATTTGATGATTTCTTCTTCAAAACGGAGTTTTGAAGAAGAATCGTTCTCAAGCATTATTGACGATGGGATTTTGCAATGGAAACTGATTTGGAACCCCTCATGCATCTGCTGGCCTTTTGAGGACTAGATCGACAAAACCCTAGACTTAAAAAACTCTAACAAAAAAAACTCTTTTGCTGCACAAAAGACCATTCATGACTATGAATGACTGAAACATTGATTTCGATGAATTTTGATGAAATTTAATGATCAGACATAAGCCAATAGATACATGACAAGACCCTTCCGTTAGATTATGGCATGCCCCTAGCAGAATGCAGCTGAGTGAATGGAGCGAGACACCTAAAAATGAAATGCAATAAAGAGATTTTGATCCCTGACGGAGGACTGAACAGACCGACTCTAACATTGGCTCCAATGGGGATGGTAGCTCCTTGGAGGTGCCAAGAACTGGAGATCTCTGGAAGATCTAGACAGTGCCTTTTCCGTTGGGCTATGGAATCATTATTTTGACAAACAACACAAAACTCTTGACTCATTTATTAAATGAAACTTGACTGAAACTGACTCAAATTTGGACTTAAAATGACTCAAAGACTGACTGGACCAACTCAAACTGAAACTGAAATAAAATGGTATTTACAGCAAAAATGGAAACAACAAAAACAACTCAGAAATGGTACCGCTTGAGTAGCCGACCATTGACTGGCCCTCGTGGACAATCTTCCCTGTTCATCTCCTTCAGAAGAAAGGCATTCTGACCCCAATATGCTACAATCTTGAAGGGACCTTTCCAGAGATTCTCGAACTTACCGTGCTTACCCTTTTCCTCATTCCTTGCATCCCACTTCAGCACCACATCATCCAACTGAAATTTGTCTGCCTTTGCTTTTTTGTAATAATTTTTCTTAATCTTCTCCTGCAACTTGGATGTGTTTTGGAAAACTTCTTCTCTTGTCTTCTGCAAATGTATCATTTGATTCAATCTTCTCTGCATAGGATCATCTTCACTACCAGCTTCCTAAAGAAGTTTGACTACCGGAGCTGTGAGAGAGGTAGGAAACACTGTATCAACTCCATAAACAAGCTCAAAGGGGGACATACCAATGGATTTCTTCTAACTGACCCGATCTGCCCAAAGTGCATTGACTAACTTCTTATGCCAACTCTTCTTGTTGATTTCCAACAGCTTCTTAATGATGTTGACTAAAGATTTCTTAGAAGACTCCGCCAACCCATTGCCTTGCGGATGATAGGCGGTTGAGTGATCCAAAATGATTTTATATTTGTTACAAAACTTGATCATCTTCTTTGATTTGAAAGCTGCTGCGTTATCAGTGATCAACTTATTCGGGCAACCAAAACAAGACAAAATGTTATTCTCCAGGAATGAAATAATTATCGCATTTGTAGCTTGTCTGGTGGGAATTGCTTCAATCCATTTCATGAAATAATTTGTTGGCATGAGGATCCACCGATGCTGACCGGAAGAAGAAGGATGAATTTTGCCAATGAAATCCAACCCCCACTGCTGAAAAGGGGCACTCACCTCAATGGGTTTAATCGGAAAAGGCTGTAATTTCTGCCTTCCACTTCACTTGGCTGTCCTTCTTAAGCATGTTTGTAATCTCTCTTAGGGGTTCAGTAAGATTGGGTACAAAGCGGCATAAAAAATTCATCTTACCATTAAAAGATTAAATCTCCTTCTTATTCTGGGGCAGATCAATTTGCTGAATTGCTTGTACACGTGCTGGATCAATACGAATGCCATCTTTTGAGATAATGTGCCCAAGTAATTTTCCCTCCTCCATGGCAAACAAGCTCTTTTTCGGATTCAGTGACAAACCATATTTTCTGCACTTTTGAAAAACAGTTTTTAGATGATACATGTGTTCTTCATCTGATTTGGAAGACACCGTCAGCTCATCAAGGTACACGACCAAAAAGACATCCTTCTCATTTGCGAAAGCCAAGTCTATTACATGTTGAAATGTGGCACCCGCGTTCTTCAAACCAAAAGGCATTTTAGTGTAATGAAAAGTTCCCCACGGAGTGGTGAATGCTGTCTTGTCTCCGTCATCTTCATGGACCAAAATTTGGTTGTATCTAGAATAACCATCGAGTAGTGACATACGAGATGCTCCAACTACTTGCTGAAGTATATGATCCATTTTGGGCAATGGATAGTTATCCTTCAATGACACTTTATTTAGATTTCTAAAATAATTGCACAAGCAAATCTCATCTGTCTTCTTTCGTACGAGCACCAAATTAGAGATCCAATCAAAAAACCTGATGGGACCAATGATTCCTGATTTGTACAACCTGTTTATATCCTTTTCAATTGATGGCAGCAGTTTTGGATTTAGCCTTCTCAACTTCTGTCTGAAAGGTTTCTGATTAGGCTTAATGGGTATAGTGTGCTGAATTATATTGGTATCATATGTCTTTAAGTCAGAATAATCCCAAGCAAAAACATCAGCAAAAGATGACAACAAACTAATATATTTGGCCTTTATCTTTTGTGGCAATGCTTTAGACAGTTTTACCATTTTTGTATTTGCAGCTGTTCTGATGTTGACCTCTTCAACACCCTTTTCTGTTGGTTGCAATGTTGGTTTGCGGGCTACGTCATCTTGATCAAAGAGTTCTTCTAAAGGTATCAAGCCTTTGGGAATAATGTTATCCTTAAGCTGCAACACTTCCATTTGATTGATCTGCACATCATATTTACCGTCATCATTTTCTACATCATTTGAGGTATCTTTGAACTTACGTTTGTTTTGCAGAAAATCATCAATCTCCTCATCATCTTGGAAAACCTACCAATATCTCTAATTGGTCGGGACAGTCGAACAATGCTTGACATGGATTTCGAATTTATTACTGGAGTTCATTGAAATCTTCAAACTACTCGCTGCCTTAGCAAGTGCATCAGCAATGCCATTTTGAATACGAGGCACACACGTCAAGGTATACTTTGAAAACAATTTTAGGACGTCTAGGACTGCATTTCGGTAAGCTCGCATCCGAGGATGTTTCGCTTGATACTCGCCTTTAACTTGCTTAATCACCAATTCGGAGTCGCCATATACTGCAATCCTCTTAGCATTCAGCTTCCTTAGAATTTTTAGGCCAGCAACCAAAGCTTCGTACTCAGCCTCATTGTTTGAAAAATCAAAAGCTAGCTTGTAAGAACATACCCGCACATTACTAGGCACTTTGTTCGGGGCAGACAAACGATTGCGTAACCAAATACCAATTCCAGCACCATCATTTCCCACTACTCCAGCGAAATCCATGGTCCACAAACCTTATTCCTCTTCTTGCAAGTGCTAAAACTCTGTTTGTTGTGCTTTTCCTGCTTGCTATCCATTACTTTCAGCTGATTGCTCAACGGGGTTTTCTTGTTCTTGTCCTTCTTTCTTCAAAAATCCTCTGAAATTTTCTCCTATTTCTGGAATATCATCTACTACAACTAACTGACTATCTATCTTATTGAGCCTATCTGAATATAAAACAAAAGACTCTAAATCAGTATGTACATAATTGATCGGATGATTAATTGGTTTCTCTTTGCTAGTAATCATGTATTTCATTTTTTGTTCCCAGTACAATTTTCTCATTTGGCCAAACACAGGAATCGTTGCATAGGAGAAATCTAGTTGTAGTGTCCCTTTCAATTTTGCTGCCCAAGACCTGGAAAGAAGCATACTGAATCAGGGAGGAATATCTGCCACAACAATATCCATCAAAACATTCTTCATTGGGATTTGATCCAGACTTACAACCAAGTCTTTGATGAGCCCGATACATCTTACTCTGCTGGAATCAAATGAATAGAGATCATGGTATTTCTTGGTGATGTCCAAACCCAGCTTATCCATGATAGCCTTTGGCATGAGATTGTGGGAAGCTTCGGAATCGAACATGGCATTATGTAACACAAAATCATGCACTCTTAAACTGATATAAAAATGTGGCACATGGCTATCTGGAGACTCACCATTCAATGCTGGCCCAAAAATCATTTCATGTCGATCATCTTCGACATTCACCATATCAGACATTGGATCAAAATTCAAAATTTTAGAAACTTGCCCTCTATAACTGCTGTTCCTCATTATTTCAGTCAAGGAAATTGATACCTTCAATTTAGAAATTTCATTCTCTAAACTAAAAGCTGAAGTCTTTTCTACCTCTTTGACCGGGACATATTTCTTTTCCTTTTCTTTCGATACAATTGGTTGATTTGATTTTTCTACTGATGTTGATTTGATGATATTAGGATCCTCCGCCTCTTCTCCTTTCTTTTGTACAACAGGTGAATCATTCTTTGATGCTGAAACTTCCTTCCTCTTCTGAATTGGGTTAACAGGCACATCTCTGTTTCTAAGTGAATATTGCCATTGCTGAGCGAACAGAGCATTCATATAACCTCTTTGATACTCATATGGTTCTTCTTCCAAAATTGTGTCATTTGCTAGAATGAAATCTGCATCTTTGTGTGCCCCTGAACTTTCTTCATACTCCTCATCTTCAGTAATATAAATAGGCAAATCATCAGGAGTAAAGAAGTGATTTTCCTCTCCTATTACATTCCCTTCCTCATCTAACTCCGGTCCATGCACAAAATTTTTCTGCAGAGGTGGCTGTATTGGCTGCTGTGCTATCTGATCTTGGGCTCGCTACTCTCTCTGTTTTATTCTATATTGTGGCTGCTGCTGGCCACGGAAGTTAGGATTCCTAACTTGTGGCTTAGGTTTGTCAAGTTTCACCCTTTCAAACATCTTCTCTACCTTCCAGAGTAATTGATCTATCGAGGAAGACTCTTCTTTTACTGTGAACTTCTTTTCTGCTTTTGCTCTAGCCCTATAGGTTAGTAGATTTGCCTCAATGCTGACCGCGATCTTCTGCATGCCTTCCATTGTGGCTGGCTCTCTCTCTCTTAGTTGATAAGCCATGTCTGCATCAAAACCATCTGGAAACTTCATCATGGCTAGCCCCATAGGTGGCCTTAGATGATCAGGAATCTCATTATAAACGGAATTGAATCTAATGCAGTAGTCTTGGACCGACTCACCAACATTTCACTTGATCTGCTCATATTCAACAAGAATTTGAAGAGGATTCTTTTTCACTTCCCAGCGGTCTAGAAATTTTCTTTGTAGGTCGGCCAAGGTAGTGATACATGCAGCCGGCAAAGCTCTGAACCATTTCCTAACTTCAACCGCAAATGTTTGTACAAAGAGTCTCATTGTCACATTTTCTGCATTGATCTCATGAAGGTCACAGAAATCTACCATTCTGTCCACATGTTACTGAGTGGTAATGTTGTGAGGAGCGCCATCAAATAAAGGAATTTTGCTTTGATAATTTGCGGGCATATCATCCAAAACTTGAGGCAGCACAAGAGGTGCAAAATGAGCAGCCATCACTCTTGGTGGATTTGGTCTTGGGGACATTGGAGGAGTGGGTACAGCTGATGTGTGAAGCGTATGAGGAGGGGTGTACAGGTTTGAAACCACAATTGAATTTTGAAGCTATGTCACAATATAAATAATCATCAATTGACCGGTTAGCCCTTTCAGTTTCTAGGTCTACAAGAAAATGTGGATTGGGGACAGTAGAGTCAACAGCCCTTTCGGATTTGGTCTCAAACAATGATATCTCAAACTGCTCATCAAAATCAAGCTCTTCAAGATACTAAAAAATGGCAGGACATGAATGAGATTTAAACACGGGAGTCACAAAGCCCTCTTGACGAAGAAATCTTGGAATCAAATTAGGATTTTCGTAGACAGGAGGAGGATCTGGATCTAGATTAGCTCTGGTATATCTTCTTGAAGCCAGTGTGCTATTTTCAAAAGATCAGAAGGACATAAACAACTTACTCAGCCTATCAAATCCTAAACTTATCATCTGGAAGCTTAGAATTATTAGAAGTACTGGGGTGTTTGTAGGTTAAGCCTGTCGTTTACGCAGCGAAGAAGACTAACAAACAAAGAATTTCGTTCCCCTGCAGAGTCGCCACTATGTTAGGGCCCAAATCTACCTTAGGCTGAAAGAAGGAAAAATTCAGGATAACCACAAACCACGCTCAGTCTGGTAGCTAGCCCTACCAGAACAGGAGAGGGCTCTCTCCGGGCCACACTCAATAGAAATAAACAATAGGGTTTGAGATGACTCAAAATGAATGTTGATTTTAGGCTAGTAAATAGATATGAAAAAGAGGTAATTGATTGAATGACTGAATTTTCTAGGCTGTATGGGACAACAGGACTGCGTGAGCTAGGAAACTAAATCAAAGACACAGAATATTTTGTGAGGCCAGATAGGCAGGAGGTTTAGCAATCAGATTGAAGTAATATGGGGTGGAAAGGCTGTTGAGAAAGCTGAAAAGGGCAGACACATGAATCCTTTTCAGACAGAAGAAGAAACACAGAGGATGAATGCTTTCCAAGGTAGAGAAATAATTGGATTCTACCTTTCCTACTTAAAAACATTCAACTGGAAATGACTATGAATGAACTGCAAAACATAAGAATTTACATATGAAACAGAGAATATACATATTGCTAAACTCACACCATAGGAATCTCATGAATTAGAGCTGCATCATTTTTATTAATCTCCTAGCTAAACTATATAGTGAATAGCTGAGTTTTCTCTCCCACCGTTTCCCAGAAACTCCCACCTTTACAAATGAATTTCAATACAATAAATAAACTCTTCTCTGAGAAAGCAGATCAACCAAAAATGGGGGATTATTTAATCATTATTAACATAAATGAAAATCCAACCATCAGTAATAGGAGCAGCATTACAATTTAATTTCTTTGATGACCAATTAAGAAGGAAAAATTGTAGTGTAGATCTTCTGAGTCGTAATTGAAGACAATCACTGTTCGCCTTCCTTTTTTCCGTTTGAATAACAATGTTTTTTTTTTTTTTTTGTTTTTTTGTTTTTTTTTTTAAATGGCTTTCGAATTTGCCTTTGATGACGGGAAAAATGAATAATTCCAGCTGCCATTTCGTTAAACTCAATAATATCTCCTTCAATACTAGTGAAGGCCCCGCGTGCACAAATTCCCTGCAGTTTTTCAAATGCTCCTCTCAGACCAGTTTGAGACCTCTTGGCTCCGGCGCACAAAAGAATCTTGTTAATACGGGGAACATGGAATGGCTACAGACAAACACGCAGATGGAACACATCCTTTTTGGCGAACTTGGTCATGTAGTTGTTACAAGCAATATGGGTCGCTTCCAGTGCCTTGCTCGTCACATTATATTTCTTCCAACTCACCAGGCGAACACAAAAAGGAAACTCGTCGGCTGCTCTTTTCTTGACACCGACATTGTATAGACGGATTTAGAGATCTGGAACACCTGACATTATCGAGATTTCAAGTATGGCTTGTTCTTGATCTGATGGTAACATCTTGCTGGGTCATCCTTTATAATTTACAACATCGAGCCGAATGCCCATAATGGAGATGAATCCTTCATGAATAAAAAAATGATATGACACATCTGTAGTTAGGGAGCATAGGAAATTGAATTAGTTTGAAATTTTGATGAAGTAGTGGTGAAAAACTGGCTTGTCAGCCCTGTGCGCCGCGCTCACTGTATGCGCAGCGAAAGTGTATTTTTATACTGCGGAATTTTGCCCAATGCATCGCACGCTGTAGGCGTGCTGCGCCCTATCCTAGTGCACCACTCGCATTCCAAACACACAATTTCACCTTGGCTACTTTATGTAGAGATGCCATTTGAATAAAAACTGTCTTTTAATAAAAATAGCTTGGAATTGCCATCTCCCCTTTACACATTCAAAACACCATTTAATTGTCATTTCAAAAGAAATAATCCATAGCTATCAGTCATTACATATGCACCCTCATGAAAATTCCACCTGTCATTGACAACCCACTTCTTGCTCGTGCTCAGGTCCTTTCACATCTTGGATGCTCATTTTTTCTTCTTGTGCCTTGGGATTTGGAATTTGGCTTTGATAAAACGGGGAGCTAGCTGCATCAGGACCTGTCGGAATCTTGCTTCCACTACCTGGTTCAAGAGGACCTCGACCTTCTTTATATATGTGAGGAGGCATATTTGGCACATTTGGATCACCTCCTTCCCACTGCTAGTGACCTTTTGCCTTTGAAGACATATAGCACTGCTCTTCATCCAATGGTGGAACATCAGGCCCCCCTAGAGAGTAATGCAGACCAGGATTATGTTGCATTCTATGGGCAGCAATATGCTGCATTTGAGTAGCAACCAGCAGATCGACATTGGAACCACCATATCCACCTTGCCGCCTCATGTTTGCTTCTACTATCTTTTGACTAAACCAATAAGGTTCTAAATAATACCTCTATAAATACCTCATTCATTGCTAGGTCCACTTTCTGCAGGTAAAATGCACAAGAATCTCACTAGCACTTTAGATTTTCTCTCTAGTTGATTAGAATTCCCTTCACGTGATGTAGGCATTAAAATTTGGAGAAAGTGCGATGATGGAGGCTCAACCCATCAAATTCGTGCACGTTTTGGGCGATGGAGGAAGGTTTCAGCAATTTTTTGGCATCCTGGCTGTGTGCGCCGCGCGGCAAGCCCAATGCGCCACCCCTCCTGGATGCGTCGCGCACGTGTTATTTTACACTGATAATTTGCGCCCAATGCGCCGCGCCTCACCAGTGCGCCGCGCCACCTGCTCTATGCACCGTGCACCAATTTTTTGACCAACTTCTTTCCAATTTCACCTTGCTCACCCCAAATGACTTCATTTTGCTTTTTCTAAGCTTTACGCATTTGGAGACACGATTTTTACATGAAGATTTCCAATCTTAATTTTGCCAAACCCATTTTCGTAATGTTTGAAAACGCCTTTAGTTACCAACTTTGTTTTTGGGATTTCTTCTTTTGTTCTGTAGGGATGTCTGGCATAAGATTTGGCAAACGATCGGGGTGGCCACTGAAACATCTCATGACTAAAAGCTGTGGAAAATTACATATTGGAAAACAAATTTGATGATTTCTTCTTCAAAACAGAGTTTTGAAGAAGAATCCTTCTCAAGCATTATTGATGATGGGATTTTGCAATGGAAACTGATTTGGAAGCCCTCATGAGTCTGCTGGCCTTTTGAGGACTAGATCGACAAAACCCTAGACTTAAAAAACTCTAACAAAAAAAACTCTTTTGCTGCCCAAAAGACCATTCATGACTATGAATGACTGAAACATTGATTTCGATGAATTTTGATGAACTTTAATGATCAAACACAAGCTAGCAGATACATGACAAGACCCTTCCGTCAGATTATGGCATGCCCCTAGCGGAATGCGGCTGAGTGAATGTAGCGAGACACCTAAAAATGAAATGCAATAAAGAGATTTTGATCTCTGATGGAGGACTGAATAGACCGACTCTAACAAATCCCAATATAGGAATTTATTTGAGTTGAATCATCACCTCCACTCTACACCAGTGCTCACATTACGATACCTGCATCAACCATTGGAGATCGAGACAAATGCCTCCGACTATGCTATTGGTGCATTTCTTACATAGCAGGGGCATCCTGTGGCATATCACAGTGAGACTTTCAGACACAATCTGAAAGTATCCCACCTATGATAAAGAGATGTATTCCATTGTGTAGGCTCGCTGACAATGGAATCATTACATTTTAGGAAATGAATCGATCATCCACATAAACCACCGACCCTTGTAGTTCATACAAACATAGGGGAAGTTACATAACGATCACCATCATTACACAGACTTGTAATAGTTTCATTTGAACATTAAGTACTAGAAGGCCAACACCAACAATGTTTCAAAATGCCTTAGCTGACCGTCGGTCATGGCACTAACCACTATGCTCGATGTAACATCCTCCTCCCACATCTACCCAAGGAACTAGCCAGTCAAGGTAAACATGTGACTAGAGGCTGCTATGATATGATTTGACCTCCTAAGTCACGTTAAGGAAGTGGAACCAACAAAAAAACACCATACATACATTAATCATCAGCTACATGACCCTCAAGAACCAATCCAATACTTTAGACAACTTACCTTGGGGTCACACCGAACTTTTGGACAACTTAAGCCTCAGTCGCTCCCATGCTATAGGCACGAGCGTGACCAGAAACCCAAAGTCTCTCCCATAGCGTTTCCTACTAGCGACTAGAGACCATAATTGTCAGTGCTATGCCAACACCTCTAGGATTTGAGCCACCTTTTCATACCCAGAGCCCAGGTCATTGCCCAAAATTGAACCATCTCTTCAAATCATAAAAATAACATGGAAATGATAGTACCAAAGCAATCACTTGTTCAAGACATTGACTGGTCCCCTACTAGCCATGAGAGGCATTTCGTCAAACATATTAAAAATGTACAATCTACAGGTGTAATTAACATTTATGAGCATAAGGGTATCATACTTAGCTGAGAATTGCTAAGAACCATTGATGCTTTAACACATCAACTTCCATTCCATCCATTAGGTCATAGATACATTGATCATTCAATTATATTTAAAAACATGATGAGAGCCACACATGGCTACTGTCATAAAAAACATACATAATCAACATAATAGCAACAAAAATACTCATGAAAGTACAGTCATATATACCACATATAATCCATCAAAATTCTCATAGAAATACAAGGAGAAATTAGCTTTCATTAGCGATGCAAAATACAAACCCAGGATGGGGCTTCCATGTTCCACCTGACCATCGAATGGTTCACGCAAATCTCTCTTTAGCCATTCACCCTCGTGTCATATTCCTAGCATGAATGTGGGATCTCATAGAACACATCAATCAAAACTCATCCAGGGCTTCTAGAGGCCATCCACCTCAACCCATCAAACAGTGATTCCACCTCATGACTAGACATCACGAAACTATCATCAAATTGGTCTCCACTTAGGCCTTCCAGGGCTTCTAGAGTGTTTTTTCCAGCCAAGGCTTCTGTGACTGGTAACTCAACCCACAACTGTTGTCAGGCTTCCAGAGTGTTTGTCCAACCAAGGCTTCCAAGACTAGTAACTTAACCCACCAAGGGCTTCCAGAGAGTTTTTCCAACCAGGGATTCTAGGACTAGTAACTCAACCCAAGCTATTACAGGGCTTCTAGAGCATTTGTCCAACCAGGCTTCCAGGAACTAATAACTCAACCCAAGCTAAAGAAACAAGAGAACCAACCAAAAGCAAACAATGAAAGTAAACCCACAATCACCATGGCTATCAAGGAAATGGAAAGGCTACGCAATCCACTGTCAATCCAGGAAATCCTCCATGACAATGATAGATCACAACCAAGAAACCACATGCATGTGCCATGTATTCCAGAACTAGTGAAGGAAACATACATGCAACTTGGTACCTGGAAGAAAATCTGATGTAGCTACTTATCCCCATTTCGTCTTGCGCTTTCCTGCTCTTCCTTTGACTACTTTCTCCAAAAATATAAGTATCCCACCCTCACCAAGAGCACTCCAAGAAAAATCTATGTCTCCAAGAGTATGAGAGAGAGAGAGAGAATAATGAGAGAGCTCCAAAACTAAACTGACAAAAGGTTACCAATTGATCCTTAGAAGCATTTTTATGAATAAGGCCTCTATTTTCTTCATTTTCCATTATTTTCCTTCATTTTCCTCCTCACATGCAACCTATGACCTTTCACCTCTTTTTTCTCCTAATTTCCATTATTTTCATAAATAATTGTGCAAAAATTCCATTTTTCCTTTCCAAATCCTTAGCCATTTCCTTTGCCAATTTCCTTAGTCATAAACAATCAGAAGTGATCCCCATAATTGGGATTTTTCCTAACATTGATCTTGGAATAAGTTTCCCATCATCTGTGGTTATTATTTTTCCTTTATTTACTTTTATTACATGGAATTTTCACCAAGGCTATTACAGAACCCACCCCCTTGGGGGAACACTGTCCTTGGTGTTCAACAACACCTATAACCACAAAGATGATGTAACAAAAATATATATTGTTGATGGAGCTTTATAACATAGCTCGATGCAGTAATTACAATGATCACACTGCTAAAAAGCAAACCAAATCAATAACATGACATCATAACAACATACCACATAGTGGAGATTTATAACACAACTCATGGCAGTGTTTACATCCATATAAATATGTACATAAACCAACATCATCAAAACATATACCAAAACACCAAGCCAAAAATACTTTGCATCAACTAGCAAACAAGGAAGGATACATAGCCCACATATGATCTACCATCTCCCATGTAGCTTCATCGAGCCCAAAGTGCTTCCATTGCACCTTAACTTGCTCGATTTCTCGGTTCTGGAGCATGATCACCTTTTTCTGCAATATACACTAAGGCTCTAGCTATAATTATCCATCTTGTTCCACTTGAAATACATACCAAACAATCACATGATCAACATCCTTAAAATACTTCTTAAACAAAGATACATGGAAAACATCATGGAATTTCACTGTCGGAGGCAGTGCAAGTCAACAGGGTATTGGTCTAATCCTCTAAATAATGTTGAAGGCTCCATATACTGTGGTGCCAACTTGGCACATGATCCAATTCGCAAATCTTCTTTGATTTGATGAACAAGTACACCTGTTCCCAAACCCGGAACTCCTTGAACAACCTGTTTTGGTTTGCATAGCTTTTCTGCTTATCCTGTGCTACCTTTAGATTTTTCTTTATAACCTACATTTCTTGTTCCATGTCTAGCAGCGTATATGGTCCAATCAATAACTTGTTAACCGGATCACTCCAACTATTGGGAGTGTTGCAAGTCCACCCATATAATGCCTCAAAATGACTCATCCTTAATGATACTTGATAACTATTGTTGCACGTGAACTCCACCAGTGAAAAATAATCTTCCCACATTCATTGTTGATGCATCACATTTATCCTCAACATGTCCTCCAATATCCTGTTGACCCTTTTTGTTTTTTCATCTGTCTGCAAATGATAACCTGTGCTAAAGACCAACTCTGTGCCCAAACCTACAAACAATTCCTTCTAAAATTTGGAAGTGAACTTTGCATCCCTGTCTGACACAATATTCTTCAGAACACCATTCATTCTAACCACATCTTGAATGAGTACCTATGCTACATCACTAGTTAAGAATGTAGACTTCACCAGAATTAAATGTGAAACCTTCGTCAACTTGTCCATAATAACCATAATGTAATCATGTTCTTTCACTATCTTCAGCAACCCTGTGATCAGTTCCATGGAGATTACTTCAGATTTCCACTCTAGAATTGCAATCGGTTGTAGGATTCCACTTGGATGTTTAGACTCTTCTTTCACTTGCTAACATTCGAAACATCTAGCCACAAACTCTACTACATCCCTTTTCAAATTCAGCCAATAATAAAATCTCTTCACTGTAGTTAATGTTTTCTGATAACTTGGGTGACCTAAAAAAGGTTTAGCATGAAACTCCCTCAAGATCACCTTCTTGAGCTCACTGTTATCTGGTACATATATCTTGTCTTAGAACTTGACCAACCCATCTATTGTAAGACAATGATCCATACCTTGTACACTTGCACCTGTAACTGTACCCATACTTGTACCTGTACTACCACTTGTACCTGTACCACTACCTATACCTATACTTGCACCAATACCTATACCTTTAATATCACTTGTACCTATACCAGCACCCTGCTACAACCTATGCATAACTCCATATACTTGACATCATTCTAATCTTCCTACAAGATCCTATCCTATAAGTCTATCCCATCAGATCTCATAGTTTCCAAGTGATTTATCTATACCGTCTGTTGAGAGCATCTTCCACCTTGTTCTCTTTACCTTTGATCTAATTGATCTTGAAATTAAGCTCACTAATCATGGATAACCATCTAGTTTGACTGGCATTCAGATTCAGATGATCAAACAAATACCTCAACCCAACGTGATCACTCATAAGTACACACCTTCTGCCAAGAAGATAGTATCTCCACATCTTCAATGCATGTATGATCATTGCTAACTCCAAATCATGTGTCAGGTAGTTCTTCTCATGCTCGTCTGGTTTGCGGGACTCATAACATACCACCTGTCCATCCTGCATAATGACTCCACTAAGTTCTCTCTTGCAAGCATTTGTGCATACCACAAACTCTTTTTCCAGATATGCAATCTATAATATGGTGCATGCGTAAAAACATTCTTGAGTTACTCAAAGATAGCCTCACACTCCTCAATCCTTTTGAACTTCTTACATTTCCTCTGCAATTATGTGATAGGATAAGCAATCTTTGAGAAGTTCCCGATGAACCTCCTATAGTAGCATGTCAAACCCATGAAGGATCGCACCTCATCCACATTCTTAGGAGCTACCCTCTCCATGAAGGCCTTTATCTTCTTTGGATCTACTACAATTCCCTCCTTGGAGACAACATGCCCCAAGTAGTGTACCTCAGTCTGAAATAAACTACACTTGTTGAGCTTAGCATACAACTTATTCTCTCTCAACAACCTCAACATTGCTGCTAAGTGCTCGATATTCTCTTCCTCATTTTTTGAATATACTAGTATATCATCAATGAAAACTATAATAGACTTATCGAAATATTGATGCAACACACTATTCATCAAACACACAAATGTAGTGGGAGCATTAGTTAAGCCAAATGGAACTACAACAAACTCATAATGCCCACACTTGGTCCTGAACGCAGTATTTTAAATTCCCTCCTGTTTGATGCTTACCTAACGGTATCTGGATCTCAATTCAATATTCAAGAACATTGTTTCTCCCTTCAGCTGATCAAACAAGTCATCAATCCTTAGCAAAGGGTACTTGTTCTTGATAGTCACTTTGTTCAACTACCTGCAGTCAATGCATAATCTAAGAGTACCATCTTTCTTCTTCACAAACAATAACGTTGTTCCCCATGGTGATACACTTGGCCTAACGTACCCCTTGTCCAACATTTCCTTTAGCTGAAAATTTAACTCAACCAACTTAGATGTGGTCATCTTGTAAGGTGCTTTTGATGTTGAAGCTGCCCTTGGTACTAACTCAATATTAAATTTTACCTCCATGTGAGGTGGAAACTCTGTAATGTCTTCAGGAAATACATCCTTGAACTGTTGTAAAATTGGGTACCTACTCAACACATCTATATCCTAAACCTCCTTACCCTTATCACTAGAAATGTGCACTACAAATATCTTACACCCTTTCCCGTGACTATAGCTTGCCTACATAGCTGTCACCATCCTAACTGATGTAGCTTTCTTATTACCCTATAAGAGTCTTAGTTCCCTATTTTCATCGACACACTCAATAGCTTTTTCATAATAGTCTACGTTGGATCTATGAAGATACAACCACTCCATGCCCAACAACATACTATATGAACCGAATGGTAATACATTCAAATGTGTTGCGGTAGGAATACCATTCAAGTCAAATGCACAAGCTCTTACCCAATGATGAACTTGTTTCTTTGTAGCTGTAGCCAACTACACTAACCAAGGCTCTGCATGCAATTCCTTACTCAAACCACACTTATCCACCAAGTCAAGATTAACATATCTATAATTAGATTTGGGGTCAATCAAAATAGAAATAACTTGATCACAAAGCTTACTATCCATTTCAATGGTAGATGCTTGATTCTCTATCTGTTTGTTATCCAATGCTGCATATATATGTGGAATAATCTTACCAACATCCCCAACAGTCTGTGCCTCCTACACACTGTATATCTGAGATCTAACACCCTGATTCTGTGGACAATATCTCCTGCAATGATCCTTGCCACAAATCCAACACTCCATAGGCTTCCAACCTGTCTTCTTGTTTTGTTATCTTGATCAGAATCCTTGTCCTTTATCTAATCCATTGAACTTATTAGGTCGTGCGGCATTATCCTTGTTACCTGTATCCATAGGCCTTTCTCACTTTCTGTCCCCTTTTTATTTGTTCTTTTCATTACCTCTCTAGTCTAGCTTAGTCTCGATTCTGTGCTTCGATTGTTCGTAGCAATGCATTAGCTTATGAATGGCCTCGTAACAAATCAAGCAATATTGCAACCAAAAATACTACAATGATACATGTCAGTGACATAAATTTACATGTAACTACTCATACAATCACGATACTTCATTTCACCACAACAACCTCAATTTTCACATGACAACATCACTAAAACCATGAACAACATCATGCAAATACAACAAGCACATGGAATGCAAGTGTAAGAGAAACACATACAAATGACATGCATGCATGACCAACACATAGCCCATCTAGTCTAAGGGGTGAACCATGATTTGATACCACTCTGTAACACCCTTTTCCCACATATACCCAAGCAACCGACTAGCCAGGGTAAACATGTGATGAGAGGCCACTATGATATGATTCAACCTCCTAAGTCACATTAAGGAAGTGGAATCGACAAAAACACACCATACGGATATTAATCATTAGCTATAGGACCATCAAGAACCAATCCAATACTTTAGACAACTTACCTTCGGGTCCCACTAAACTTTTGGATAGCTTAAGCCTCAGTTGCTCCCATGTTATAGGCATGAGTGTGACCAGAAACCCAAAGTCGCTCCCAGAGGCTTGCTTGCCAGCGACAAGGGAGCAAATGTTAGGTCCCTATAATTCTAGTGATTCCCCCATTACTATTGTCATTGTAGACATTATTCTTATTTTTGTGGCCCTATTTTTTCCCCTTGGAAAAATTGTAATTTTCATTATATTAAGGAAAATTACATGTTGTAGATGTTGTTCGCATATGAGGTATATAAGGCTAAGTTCCTGTCAAGTAGAGGTAATAAAAAAATATATAATAAGCACTCCATGCAGGGAGGCTCTGTCATCAGTAGAGTTCATATGATGTTATAAATAAAATAACTTTGCTCAGAGAGTATGTCTATCTATAAATACAATTGTTAAAAATATAAACATGATAATATTAACATAAAACAAAAAGGAACAGGCTCTTGCTGAGCCTATACTATATGGTCCATGAAAGGGCAATGATAGTACTGGTCGTGTGCTTCATCCCTCTGCTCCTGTATCATCTACGTGTCACGTGGCTTGACTGCTACCTCCTTGGATAACATATCGACAATTGTGTTGCATTCCCCAAAGATAGCGCAGCTTTAGCAGTCGCCCTTGACCTAGTCAGAGGAGGAGATGGTGGCTGATATGATGCTTTTTTGCACTTCTTTGGAGTCTCTATGGCTGGGGAATGCTCTGCTGCTTCAGGGGCTATGTGCTCCATTGCTTCATGTGAAGGGTTGTGCCTTGTTGTTTCCTAAGGAGTTTTAGTTGGAATTGTCTGCCTCCTATTCCCATTCCTTGCTTTCCCATTCAGAGGGAAGTCCTTGTAGAGGTGACCCACTTTACGGAAGTGCCTGCACCTAAATGGTACCCCCTCATAATCCACGATCTATGTTTGTGTGAAATTCATCCACTACAGAGTAAATTTTTCCTGTCGACCCTCTCGGATGTTTATATGAACTAGCATCCTTGCAAAAGCCATGATTCCTGCGGAGTGGTATGACTTGTCAAACTCCAGGTAGGTGCCAGGGGAGTTACCGATACGTCTGAATATGTCCTTAGACCAGAATTGTAGCGGCAGGCTGGGGAGGCGAACCTATAGTGGCCATCCCCTAACCGTTCCCTCTCTAGATTGAATAGGGGGCTCCATCTCCTCAGCAGCATAGGGGTCTACTCTATATGCCATAATGATGACAAAACCCAGTTCGTATGCTCGGCCCGAGCGAAACGCAAAGCAAACCAGCCGCGGATGAAGGTTTGCATGAAAGGAAACTTGGCTAAGTGTTGTCCATAAATTTATGCCACCCATTGTTTTAGTTGTGCCACTGTATAGTTCTTGCCCCAGACTCTCCCCACCAGGACTCATTCGGCAGTGTCCAAGGATTCACCCCACTCTATGTCTTCCTCCAAGTTGATGATGATGTCCTACGTTCTTGATTTTATGCACTTCTGTCGTTTCCCGGGCCTATGTCCCATGTCAGTGCCATCCTCCTGTGATTCACTGTGGGTAGGGTAAGTAGGGTTAGGGTTTGATGGGTTCAGACCAAGGCCAGAGGGGAAGGTGTCCAATAGGGGCGAGGGACATTTGTGAAACTGCTTGAAAGGGGAAATGATATCAGAGTCGAGGGGGGTAGACCATGAGAGGAAAGTAGTGGCTCACCAAGGGATGCTATGGACGGGTAATGGGATCTGGCAGATGGATGAAGAGGATGTCCACCAGAAGAGCAGGTAGCGAGATTAGGGCCAATGAAGCATGCCATGAATTGTAGGAAAGTCAATGACATAGGAGGCATAGCAAACAGTGGCTAGGAAGGAGGAACATCGGGTAGAGTGATAACTAAGCAAGAAGGCCCGTTAATCACAGGTAGAGGAGCGATGACCTCTGTCAAGGCTCTGTTGAATGGAAAGAAACTCTCCGAGTTTGTATGATGGGTAGTCCATATGGAGGCACCTTTGAGAGGGTCCTTCAAATAATACATGAAATCTGGGTCCATGTCTTCTCCCTTTTGTGCCCCTATTGTCCCCATATTGTTATTATTGTGCCCCATAGAAGCCCAGTATTTTTATTGTTTGTGCCCTTAGATTATTATTGTTATGTCGGACTTGATTATATTGTGACCCCTTAGAATCCTATTTATACAAAGGAGGTTTTGTCAATTGCATCATCTGAGAATTGTTCCTTTGTATAATGTAACGGAGGTTTCCCCCTTGAAGAGGCTGATTTCTAATTTTTGTGAGCTCATTTCATAACATTTGGTATCAGAGCTTTGGATTCTAGGGTTTCACTGCTCCAAACAGGTCATCATGAAATTTTCACTATAACTTTGTGTACGCGCCATTTTAGAAGCTAAAAACAAAACCCATTTGAGCCAAAATCGTTCTGAATCTCGGGTCAGAATTTCAGGTCTTTTCTCACTATATTTGCGAAGATATGGTCTGAGGAAGTTAGGGTTTTTTCATACTCTTGAATTACATTCAAAACAGGTGACCTTGGTAAAATCATCATAACTTTGTCTCTGAGTATCCTATTGAAATTTCGTAAGAAGTTACAAAAATAGGATGGACAGTAGTTTTCGGTGTATCATTTTTAGATCCGAAGATCAAAATAGTGACATGTGGAACGTCTTACAATTTCGCTCTACTGAACAATTATATAATAATGTCACCTTTGGAGATTGGGCGTAAATATTTCTTGGAGAATCCAATCTTGATTAGACTAGTGGCATTGGAAAGAGGACTCATAGGGCTACCACACAAAGAAATTTCAGTCCTTGGAGATTTGTGATTACAGAGATACATTAGATCCAATATCGAGCTTCTACAAAGCGAAAAAACTTGTGTAGTCTTTTTAAAATTTTGCATAAGTTTGGGTTGAAAAATTAGGTTAAAGTTCAAAGGGCATAATGAAGCAGAATTATCATTAATTGATGCCCTGAAGAAATAAAATGGAAACACCTAGTAAGCAACATGAAATCTCTAGCATGTGTCATGCAGAAGAGGAAGAAATGCAACATGATATATCAAAATTACGAGACCAAGTGCAACAAATTGTGCTGCAATTACGGAAACTGAAAAACTAAAAGAGATAGTTGTGGGGGTGCATGTGGGATAGGTGGGTGGCCACCAACATCCACCTAGATCATTCCTCCCCCCTTAAGAAGCAATGTTCCCCATTACGTTGAGTTCCTCCATGAGCTGTTCTGCAATCTCGAATGTGTCTAGTAATGGTGGGAAGCATGGTCGAGGGTGGTATACATTGAACACTTGGTGCAGTCGAAGGAATGGAGGAATGTTTTGCTCCAAAGCATTATTTCCCATAGCCTTAGTAATGGTGTAAGGACCATGTCGGTGTGTTTGGAGCTTCTGATGAGCTCTTGTAAGTAGTTCTTTCTGCAGATGCAGCCAGACTTTGTTGTCCACCTAAAGCTTGTGTGGTACCTCTGTGGGTGAGGAGAAGTTGTTCTTGTGTTCTGTCATGACCGTATTCCTTTGATGTTGCTGCTGCAGGGAGGCACCCTTCGTGGGGGTCTTGCATGTGGCAACAACCTTCCCCTTACTTTGGGAGTGAGCCAGAGAGAAAATAAATTTCCTAGTTTGTGAGATGAGATTGTTGCCTTTCTTAGCATCGATTAAATAAGTGGCACTAGGTGGGGCTACCTTTGGTATCCTGTATAATGAATTATTCAAAGAAATAATGACAGCACGAGGTCTTGACACATACACAGCATGTCGCCTCCATAAGTATGGTTGGCCTAATAATACATTACAAATAGCCAGAGGTGTAGCATCACACAATACCTCGTCTGTGAAAGGCTTGATGTTGTAGGGAAGGTGGCACTGCTAGTAAACTTTGAGAACTCGTCCTTCATGAAGCCACCCAATACTATACAACTACGGGTGTGGTGTAGTCAGTAGGTCCAACTGCTTCACGACCTTTTCTGAAATGAGGTTCTTTTGGCTGCCACTATCGACAATGAATTGCAGCAGCAAACCCTTCACCAACATTTGTGAGTGGAAAAGACGTTCACCCTCCTCTGGATCTTTGAGCTCATTATTTTGGATCTTGGCGGTGGCAACAGTGACGTTGGGCTCCACATGAATGATCTGCTTCCCTTTTCCATTCCCCTTATTGGGTTCTGACTTAGGGTTGGAACATGCATCTGATTCGGAAGTCTTCAACTCGGCCACCAATGACTGCTTGGTCAGACACTCACTTGTGTTATGAGTGGGACTCTTCTGGAACTCACACCACTTTCCTATGTCCTTCTTCGACTTTGTGGTGTTGTCCTTTTCTTGCAGCTTTGATGGGTTGTCTTGGGTCACCCCACCTTGGCTTTGTCCTTTCGTCTTTAGAGTCACAGATCCACAATTTCTCTTCTTCTGTTTTAACTTTTGCTCGATTTTGATAGTGTATCGGTATGACATGCTGAGCGAGGAGATGTTTAGGAACTCCACCTCTTCCTGGATGTATCTGTGTAGGCAACCATGGTATTTGAGTACCAAATGTAGCTCAGAGTCCTTGATACCCAACTGTGTACAAAGGGTATGAAAAATGTTTGTGAACTTTGACACATCTTGGTCCCTTCCCTGCCGTAGTGTGGTCCATTTGATGTATTTCTCCTCATAGCTTTTGACAGGGTCAGCATCCCAGAATGAATCCCAAGTGGGTGCGGCTGAAAATGTTGAGCCTATACTTTCATTCTTCTACTCGCAGTAGGTTTCCCACCAGTCCTTGACGCGGGGGGCTGCTTTGAGAAGAGTGAAAACAATATTTTCATGACTCGAAAATTCATGAACAGAAAAATACCCATCTAGCAGATTTAACCATTTATCTACGACATCTACGTCTATCTGACCCTCAAATACGGGGATTTCAAAATTAACTTGTACCTTAAAGGGCATGGCGTTTCCAGAGCAGCTGCTGGAAACTGATACGTCGCCTTTGGGTAGCCGTTAAAGGATCTAGGTAAAGTTTTCCATCATCACGTTCCTTTGTCACTCAAGGGATTCTTCGAGCAAGATTTTGATAAGATCTCCTATCCCCTCATCTTTCTTTTCATCCACCATGGGAGGCCGTCAGGATTTGCGAGGCTGGTCTTGCAAAGGTTCAACCAGTTCAAGCCCTAACTCCTTATATCCCGACCTCATTGGGGACATGCAAAGAAAAACAGAGAAAAAGCAGACCACTATGATACCACTGATCTGGATTTAAATAGGAACGCAATAATTTACATAGATAACCATAAATATAGATATGCAGCGAAAATAATACTTCATTTCATTACTGTAAAATACTAAAATATGCTTATAAACAGAAATGGAAATAAACCAGCTAGGGCGATGGTAGTGGATCTCTGAGAAGAGATGTGGTAGCTACAAGCCTCTGAACTGTGTTACAATGACGCTCGAAGGCCTATTTATTTTTTAGAAACAATGGAAAACCCTTAACATCCCAAAACCTAACCCTAGAAGATGAAACGCTAAATTGTGGGCCTCGTTTGGGTAAATTGGTACATCAATTTCCCGGGGTCGTAACTTTGGCATACGATCTTTGTTTGATGCATACAATAGCTCCTTAGAAAGATCTATTTGAGCATTACAACTTTGGGAAGAGCAACATTATTTTGTGGACCCATGTTACTCCCATATTTCCCAAAAAATGTCGTTTAGGGCCTCAAAACGGCTCAGGAAGTTGAGGACCCGAAAAAATCCTATAAATAGTAAATTGTGTTGCAATTACAGAAATTGAAAAAGTGAAAGAGATAGTTGTGGGGATCCAAGTGGGATAGGTGGGTGGCCACCAACATCCACGTGGATTAGTCCAACAACCTACCATCTCTCACCGTATCAGATCTATCTGACCTGTGTCTACCAGGAGATCTACTACCATACACCCCATTAGTTTTATCCTCTTTTCCATGGATGATCTAAAGTGGCTCTTGTCGCTGCAAGTCTGAAAAACTCTAAAGAAGTATATCATTAACCTCTTATTGCTTCTCTTGTGCCTATATGATCTGATCATTATCTTCCTTACAACTCCTTATCTCTTCCTTCAAGCTTCTCATTATATCAGCCAAATTAGAAGTATGCCCCACACCACGCTACTCCTCTGATGCATAGGGAGATTCTACGTAGTCTACAACCTTTTTATCCATTTGATCTCTTTCTTTTTGTAATGCATAATATGTTAGATAAACCAAATCAAAATAAACCAACGTACCTTAGTATAGATTGGGGAGGATACCTTGTCTGCAAGATCACCAAGTCAGCATGAAACATGTATAAAATAATCATAACAGCATATAAACATACACAAATAAATGTATCAATGCATAAACATCACTCTAAATAGGATACGATCATCAATGCAAGGCCATATCAACAATGCATGGTATAAAATCATGCATGACAACAACCATTAATCCATTGTACACATTGTCACATGCAACTGACAATATGCATAAGCATTGCCTAACCAACTAAAAATACGCATAACTGCATGTAGTCAAACGTGATTGGTCATTTCTTGTAATCAACATACAAGACTGATACATGTAATTAAAATATTCAAAATGCAACTTAACATACAAGGATGTAAGTAGATGACATAAACTCAACATATACAGTTAGTCACATACTCATGTCAATTACTCTTCATGAAATCAACATCAAATTCTCCATGATAACCATACTACTACCCTAATCCATCATCCAGCAAATGCAACAAGTATATACGTGTAAGAGACACACATCCAACTGTCATGCATGCATGACTAACACATTTAACCCATTCAGTTTGAGAGTTGAACCATGATCTGATACCACTTTGTAACACCCTCCTCCCACATTCACCTAATTAACCATGACAACTGGGGTAAAAATGAGACGAGACTCTACTGTGATCATATTTGACCTCCTAGGTAACCTTAAGGAAGTGGAATCAATGGAACATCTATGTAACACCCTCCTCTCACATCCACCCAAGTAACCATGCCAACTAGGGTAAACATGAGACGAGTGGCTAATATGATCATATTTGACCTCTTAGGTAACCTTAAAGAAGTGGAATCGAAATAACATCACACAAAGTAATTTAAGATCATCAACGGGACCCTCAGGAGACAAGTCATCCACTCAGACAGCCTGTCCGTGGGTCCCACTGTTGTTCTAGACCTCTTAGGCCATAGCTTCTCTCATGCTATGGGCAAGAGGATGACCAAAGACCTAAATTCTCTCTCACATGCCTACCTGCCAGTGAATGTGGACCAAACTTGCGATTTCTGTGCCAGCAACCTCGGGAATTACACCACTTTTTCAGGCGAAGAGCCCAGACCACTACCCAAATTGGAATGAAAGCTCAAAATCAAGTAAAGTACAGGGAAATAATGATGCAAAATTAAATATTTGATCAATACCTTAACTATATCCATACTAGCCATGACAAGCATTTCATCAAACATATTTTCAACGTGTAACCTACAGGTGTAAACAACGTAATTAAGTGTAAGGATCTCATACTTATCTGAGAATCGCCATGAACCATTGTTTCCTCATGTCATTTTTTGCCTTATCACATATTAGGTCATAGATACCATATCCATTCAAATACAAGTAAAAACATGCTGAGAGATAAGCATAGTTGCTACCACAAAATATACATCTAACCAACATAATGGGAACATAATTACAATGAACATATCAGCCATCAAAATCCATATATATATCAATACATTTACACTTGAAAACCAATGGAAGTAATTTCTCATTAATCAATGCAATGAACCAACCATGAGGGGCTACCACATTCCACCCGACCATAGATTGGATGAGCCAAGTCTCTCTTCAGCCAATCACCCTTGTTCCATATTCCAAGCATGAATGTGGGACTCATAGAACACATCAAAAACACCAATCAATGCAGATGCCACTAGAGTTCCACGCCTACGCTGTGAGGAATTTGAGTGCCTCCTAGTTTCTGAGGTTTTACTGTGCATCCATAGTCTGATCGAGGGATCACTAGCTGCTACAATGAGACATATTCTCCAGGCTTCACCGTGCATTCCATCCCGGAATCACTAGGCCCAACAGTGATAAAATCCACCTCTTGTCTTTACCGTATATCCCACCATTCACCGGCAAGGATTCCTAGGCCCACGGAGGCACACAATTTGGCTTTATCGCAAACCATAGTCTTGTTCAAGGGTTACTAGGCCAATGGATTCATGCATCCTCATTTCGGTTCAGGGACCACTACCACCATGTGTTTATCAATTTGGAGATCCACCCTACTTGACTTCAAATCCAATCCGGCCATCCCACACAAACCGTATGAGAGAACCCATCTCATCAAAGATATCAGGAAATGGCAAGGCTAGGCTGAAAATACTGTCACACTTGGCAAAACCCATGCCATGGTAGAAAAGAAACACATGCAATCCCATGCATGCCAAATCTAGAAAGGAAAATACACATGCAAGTTGATATCTACAATGAATCCTGTTGTATCT
Source organism: Pinus tabuliformis (assembly GCA_031772625.1). Taxonomy (NCBI): domain Eukaryota; kingdom Viridiplantae; phylum Streptophyta; class Pinopsida; order Pinales; family Pinaceae; genus Pinus; species Pinus tabuliformis. The sequence goes on from CM062818.1 coordinate 1,187,802,662, forward strand.
TCTTGATCCTGCTGTTCCCTGCTTGATCTTTACTTCCTCTTGCCTTCTTTGCCTTTCTTGCTCCAATGCAAAAATGCTCCAAGAAAAATCTAAGTGTCCAAGAGTATGAGAGATAGAGAATAATGAAAGAAATCCAAAGCTAAATTGACAAAAGGTTACCAACTGATCCTCATAAGGCTTTTTATGAATGAGGCCTCTATTGTCTTCATTTTCCATTATTTCCCTTCATTTTCCCCCTCACATGCAACTTGTGACCTTTCACTTCATTTTTATCCTAATTTCCATTATTTTCATAAATAATTGTGCCAAAAATTCCATTTTGCCTTTCCAAAGCCTTATTCATTGCCTTTGTCAATTTCCTTAGCCATAAATAAACAAATTAACACCCCCTAGGATGTCTTTCCCAACATTCAGCTTGGAATAAGTGTCCCATTCATCTGTGGTTATTGTTTTTAATTTTATTACATGGAATTTTCACCAGGGTTGTTACAAACTATGAGTGAAAATGGATAACCATGATTGTGAATGTTATAGATGAATATGGTTGGGCATGTTGATTATGGTTGACCATGTTGAGCATTGATCACCATGGCTAACCATGTTACCCATGGTTGATTATGGGTGACAACCTTGACCATGGTTGACCTTGGTTGACCATCTTGGCCATGGCTAAGAAAGGTTTACCCATATTCAACATGGTTTACCATGTTGTTTGCATCAAGCACATTAGAGGTGGTTGACATATGTTGATCAAACATGTTTGACCATGAAGACAATATATGACCATGTTTGGCTATGGTTGACTAGGACTTTCATTGTGTCATTTGTGACCATGTTTGACAATTAGGATTTTGTGACCATGTTTGACATGGTTGACTATGGTAAATTATGGTTGACCATGTTTCCTATGTTAGATATGTTCCTCATGGTTGAGTATGGTTAATTGTGATGGATGTGATTACTACGGTGACCATCTGATGACGTTGACTATGATTGACCATGTGGCTATGATTCACCATGGTGGACCATCATGACCATGCTCTACCATTGTGACATTGAGAAATTGTGACCATGCTTGACCATGTTGACTATGGCTAACCATGTTTGGATTTGTTTGATAATGAAGACTATGTCTAGCCATGTTTGGCCATGGTTAATTATGGGTGACCATTATGCCATCATCACATTATGACACTAAGACATGGATGTCCATTGTAGAATCAATATTTATTCATCACATTATGATGATGATGTTTATTCATTACATTATGATATGAACTTTTTTAATTACATCAGGTTGTCAGACCTTGTTCAACATGTTGTGACATTGTTATCTAGTGCTTTTCTATTCATCATGTTCCAGTGTCAATTTTTCTTCACCACATTACATTATGGATTTTAGTTCATCACATGTGACATCAATTTTTTTCATCGCATTATGATGTTGATTTTTACTCATCAAATGTGACATCAATTTCTATTTTTTGCATTGCAATGTTGATTTTTGTTCACCACATTGCAACATTGATTTTTGTTTGTTACATTGTGATGTTCATATTCGTTTGTCACTTTGTGACATTAATTTTTGTTCACCACATATGATGATCGGGTTTTTTCGTCACATTGTGATGTCAATTTCTATTCATGTCACTGCAATATTGATTTTTATTCATCACATTGTGAAATTGATTTTAGTTCATCACTTACAATGTCAATTTTTGTTTGTCACATTGTGACATCAAGTTTTTCCATCCCATCACAACGTTGCTTTTTATTCACTACATTGCAATGTCATTAGTTGTTTATCATATTGTAATGTCAACTTTTGTTTATCACATTGCATCATCAATATTTGTTGCGTCATGAGGCACTCTACATCCCAATATGGGGGAGATGTTGTAGTGTCTATAAATGAGTGTAAACATTTAAAGATCAACTCAATATGAGAGATCTTGTAGTGTCCATAAAATCAAACATTAAATCAAATAATAACAATAATAAAACATAATATTTTCTTACATAAAAAAAGTAATAAAAATAATAAATGGATTCAACTCAATTTGTTGTATTGCTTTTTAATTTTTATTAATATCCATATTTGTAATCATGATATTTCAAAACATATAATTAAAAAGCATATAAAAGCATGATAAATTTAATTAATAAATGTATAATTAAAAATAAAAATAATGCGAAATATATAATATAAATAGTAGTTATGGTTTGTGTGGGGTTTAGTTCCTCTTAAGTTTTAGGTTCAAATCTTACAGGGAGGGGTTGAGGATGAGAACCATTTGTGAGGAAAATAAACTATTGAAAGGATATCGAACAATCTTGATAACAACCTCTCGTTAAAAGTAACAAAAAATAAATAAGTATAGTTATAATACACATTATCATAATTAATAGAATTATTAACCAATGTAGATCCATCTTAACTCCAAATCTATCAAGCACTGAGAGATGTTAAAGCGCTCAAGATGTAAACTTGTTTTTGAATAAAAAAACATGAGGAGGGGTTTCAACCTCGGAAGATTTGATTCCTTTTATGCTTGGTAGATCCAGAGTTAAGATGGACCTATGTTGGTTAATCACATTGTGAGCCAACTTTTGTTCATCACAAGGTGACATTGATTATTGTTCATCGCATTACAACATCAACTTTTGTTGATTACACTATGACCTCAATATTTGTTTCTTACATTGTGATATTGGTTTCTATGCATCACATTGTGACTGATTTTTGCTCATCGAATTACAAAATCGATTTTTTTGAATATGGTGAATCTTGTTTAAACATGGTTGACTTTGTGTTAACATGTTTGATCATGGTTTTCAATACTTAACTATAGATAAATATGATTGACCATGTTAATGATGGATGACCATGGGAGAATGTTTGACTATCCCTGAGCTTGTTTGACCATGGTTGAATATGGTTGTATTATTGACCATATTTTACCATGGTTAACTATGGTCAACCGTGTAAGACTATGGGTGAACATGGTCAACCATGGCTGACTGTGGGTGAATATTGTTGACCATATTGACTATAGTTGAACATGGATGACCATGGTTGAGTTAGATTGCTTAAATTATCTCGATAACTCATTTTGGGAATATCCTAGAATCTAATAGACAATATCGAGATCAAACAATTGACCCTATTGTTGTCCATTAGATTCCAAGATATTCCTAGAATCTACATTTTGGATAAGGATCACCAAGCTAGTCGACCATAGTTGAACATTGTTGAAGTTGATTTACCATTGTTGATTTGGTTTGACCATTTAGGTCTTGTTTGACCATTATTGGGCTTGTTTGACCATGGTTGTGAACATGTAACTATAAATGTATATGGTTGACCATGTTGACTATCGTTGATTGTGTTGACAATGATGACTATTGGTACCACAATTGATCATGGTTGGATATATTTCAACTTGTCGACCATACTGTACTATGGTTATACATGATGACCATGTTTGAACATGATCAACTATGAACAAGAATGGTTGACTACGGGTGAACATGATTGAGCATGATTTCAATGTTTAATTATAGATGTTTATGGATTTTCATAACCATTGGGTATGAATATGGTGAGGATGGTTGACTATGGTCAACCTCATTTCCCATAATTTGACCATGTACATGATTAGGCTATGCATAATAATATATAATAATAATAAGAAAATATAAATTAATATTAGAGAAAATAGCTATTTATTTTAATTTAAGATTTACCATTATTTTAAAATAAATCACCTAAATAAAAAATCAATCTCATTAGAAAATATTTTATTAAATATAAACTGATATCACTCTTTGCTGAAGGCTAGAATTAACTTTTTTATATAATAATGATAAAGAATAATAGAAACATTTTTTTTAATATTTGAAAATGATTATTTATTTTAAATGGTTAAAATTATTATAAAAATTAAGTAAATAACTATGATGCTATGAAAATTAATGAGGGTAATGATTTATTTTTGGAAAATAATATTAAAATAATTAAATGTCCGCACTATATATTTTTGTTCAAATATCAACCACTGCATAATGGCAATTTTATCAACTTGCACTTTATTTTCGTTCACAACGATGACTGCGTAATAAATGCCAAAAGATTTACGGTGAATTTTGAAGCACTATGCGCGAGATAAATTCATAACCGGATTTATTGGTGTTTTCATTGAAGGTTCAATTTTTAGAAGAAATTTATGAGAAACTTGTTTCACAACTTCATCGCATGGATATATATATATATATATATATATATATATATATATATATATATATATATATATATATGTATATATGTATATATACATTTTAAATGAAAAGAACCACATAACCTTATAATTAACTTCTAGATCTTGAGGTTTAGTGTAAATATAGTGTAAATATAATTAAATTCAAGTTTATATTAAGGTTTTGAATTTATTTAATTTAAGTTTTATTGATTAGTAAATTGAGATATTTTGTTAATTGTAATCTTGTTTTGTGATATTGGAGAATCTAATCTTATCCATTAACAATAATAATGTCTACTGTAATAATAATGTTTTTTTAATTATATATTTCTTTATAGTATGTAAATTATTAAAAACAAAGTAGCTTTATTTACTTATTTATTATTTGAATTGATAACCATTTTAATTTATTATTAACATTTTTTTACTATATTATATATTATATAATATAAATTAGTGATTTTTATTTTTAAAATGATTATATATTAATTAAATAAATCTATATTAATTATTTTTAAATATTTAACTATTTTTAATATATATTAAATAAAAATTTAAAAATGATGATTGGAATCCATATATATTTGAAATTTTGTTTAGTTGGATTGTTTATTATTTCCAGGGATTTTTTTATCTTCACATAATGCTAACAAATGCATTGATGCAGTGAAAAAATAATTGGTAGGAGATATTTTGTGAACTTTCATGGTACCCACTTTCTTATACGTGTTATCTTTAGTGCGATTTTTTGGAAGTTTTTTTGGTGGGTTTTTCAAGGCAATGAATCCATATATACAGTCAAAAAACCAATTTAAATAACACAAATCAAGATTTCACCTCAAATTTTACACCACAAAGTCTAAAAAGTCACACTAAAGACGACTCCCTTGTTATATGGATGGTTATTAATCATTGTACTTTATACACTTAACCAAAACTCTTACAATCAAAATTAAAAACAAAAATAAGAAGTCAAAATCTTATTGATTAAGAATGCTGCCTAAAATATTTGCAAGAAGTTTTTGGTTTTGTGATAATATAAAATAAGCCCTAAATTAATCGTATTTTGGTTTTGCAATAATAGTATCATTATATTATAAAATAAGAGTTAAATTAATCATAGTGTATATAAATATTTTAAAATATTAACAAAAAATAATAAAATTCAATCTATAATATTAAATTATAAAAACTTGCAATTGTTTTTTAATAAAAACAAAGTAATACCCTATTAAAGGTGAAATTGAATGCCTAACACCTCGTCTGCAACAACTATAATAACAGTGTGTAACCAAACATCAAGGATACCTAGCAGTATCTTTATTTCAATTTCAAATGAGAAGAATAACAACCAATGCATTTATTTACTAACAGTTCAATGCATTCGATTCTCGCGGAAATGCTGCATAATGAAACTTTAACTTAAAAAAACATTTATCCCTCCCTGCTTAAACAATCAATCAGTTATAATTAAATTTTTAAAATAAACGAGGAATTTATTGTTAAATTATCATTCGCGATACATCCAAAGCCCACATACTGTCAAAAGTACTCACAGAGACCACAACGAAGATGAGTGGATAGAGGAGAATATCGCAGCCTAATCCTGTAGGTGACGACAAACAGACAAACAACTTTACTGTGTTCGATAAGTTTAAATAAGCCGAATATAGTAGATCTACTAAAGACCCTCTAAACATAATTATTATTCAATATCTGAAAAATAATGACACTTTCTGATTTCATCCATAGTCGGTAGATGCTAAAATTTGTAATGCCCATACCTAGTCTTGAACGCAGTTTTTTATATGTCTTCTTCTTTGACGTGTACATAATGACATCTGGATCTCAAGTCAATCTTTGAGAACACTGCTGCTCCCTTCAGCTGATTGAACAAGTCATCAATCCTCGACAAAGGATATTTGTTCTTGGTAGTCATTTTGTTCAATGCATAATTTGAGAATAACATCTTTCTTGCTCACAAACAAAACCGGTGCGCCCCAAGGTGATACACTTGGCCTAATGTATCCCTCGTCCAACACTTCCTTCAGTTGTAAGTTTAACTCAATCAACTCAGGTGTGATCATCGTGTAAGGTGCTTTCGATGCTGGAGTTGTCCCTGGGACTAACTCAATCGAAAATTCTACCTCCCAGTGAGGTGGCAACTGTGTAATGTCCTCAGAAAAGACATCCTGAAATGGTTGCAACACTAGGTACCTATTCAACATATATGCATCCTCAACCTCCTTACTCTTATCACTAGAAATGTGTACTACAAATAGCTTACGCCATTTCCTGCGGCTACGCTTTGCTTGCATAGTTGTCACCATCCTAACTGATGTGGCCTTCTTCTTACCCTACAAGATTCTTGGTTCTCCATTGTCATCAACACACTCAATAACTTTGTCATAGTAATGAACCTTAGTTCTATGTCGATACAACCAATCCATGCCCAATAACATACTGTATGAACCCAATGGTAATACATTCAAATGTGTTGTTATAGGCATACCATTTAACTCAAATTTGCAAGACCTTACCCAATGATGAACTCGCTTCTCTGTACCTGTAGCCAACTACACTAACCAAGACTCTGCATGCAATTCCTTACTCAAACCACACTTATCCACCAAGTCAAGGCTAACATAGCTATAATTGGATCCAGGTTCAATCAAAAAAGAAATAACTTGATCACAAAGCTTATTGTCCATCTCAATGATATATGATTGGTGTTCTTCTCGCCCATTGTCCATTGTTGCATAAATACGTGGAATACTCTGAGCAACATCCCCAACAATATGTGCCTCATGTGCATTGTATATCTTAGGCCTTCCACCCTGATGCTATGAACAATCTCTCCTAAGGTGCTCCTCACCACATGTCCAACACTCCAACCGACCGCTGCCCTCACCTCTATGCTGATGTTGCTATTGTGGCCCATGTCCCTATCTAGTTTCATTAAATCTCTTTTGCGGTGCCACATTTTCTTTCCCATCTGCATGTTGAGGCCTTGTCCTCTTACGCTACTATTTACCTCTACCTTTGTCTTTTCCTTTCCATCCATGTTGAGATTCATTCTTATGCTTTGATTGGTCATAACGATGCTTTAGTTTCCCAATGACTTCCTCAAGCGATCGAAGCTCATCATACTGAATATGATCTCTAAATGCTAATGGAAAACCACTAACAAATCTCTAAACTTTAGCCTTCTCATTAGTAAGATACAGTACATACCTCAATAGATCAAGAAAATTGGTCGTATACTCTTCGTCTGTCATTGAACGCATATTTAACTCATAGAATTCTTTAGCCTTGCTGTCGTAGTACCTTTCTGACAAGTACTTACTCCTAAAAAGCCTATCGAATTCCCGCCAACTCAAGTCATCTGTTATGATGTCTCTAACCTGCTTGAAATATTCCCACCATATGTCTTCTTTAATTTTCAAGCTAAAGATAGTTATCCGGACCTTCATGTTATCTTTGTACTCATGCAACTCAAATAATTTGTTCATTCCAAGTATCCAAGCCTCTGCATCTTCTGGCTTCTTCACATCTCCATCAAAAGTAGGTGGTTTTGATTTCTTGAATTCATCCGATAAGTATCCCCTATCATTACTCCTGTAAGGATGATAGGGACAATGATCATGATGTCTATTAGAACCAGAACTCAAATAATTCATGTACTCATTGCCCCTCCTCTCTGGAGTGTCCAACAACCTGCCATCTCTCACTGTATCAGATCTATTTGACCTGTGTCTACCAGGAGATTACTACCATACACCCCATTAGTTTTATCCTCTTTTCCATGGATGATCTTAAGTGGCCCTTGTGGTTGCAAGTCTGACAAACTCTAAAGAAGTATATCATTAACCTCTTCTTACTTATCTTGTGTCTGTATGATCTGATCATTATTTTCCTTACAACTCCTTATCTCTTCCTTCAAGCTTCTAAGTGTATCGGCTAAATCAAAAGTATTCCCCACACCACGCTACTCATCTAATGCATAGGGAGATTCTACGTAGTCTACAACCTTTCTAGCCATTTCATCTCTTTCTTTTGGTAATGCATAATATGTCAGATAAATCGAAACACAATAAACCAACGTACTGTAGTATAGATTGGAGAGGATACCTTGCCTGCAAGATCACCAAATCAGCATGATACATGTATAAAATAATCATAACAACAAATAAACATACAGAAATAAATGTATCAACACATAAACATAACTCTAACTAGGATTCGATCATCAATGTGAGGCTAGATCAACAATGTGTGCTATGACCTCATGCATGACAACAACCATTACTCCATTCCTATCCTTACTTTTCAACCTCCATACCTCGCATCCTAAATAATCACTAACCCTAATCTAAAATTTTTTAATTCAGATTTCAACTAGAAATATAAGGTTTTATTAGTTAAAAATTAAAAATAAAAAATTGAAAATTAAGTAAAATTATTTTTAACTAGATAATTTCAAAAGTTAGATTAATATTAATATCAATATTATTCGTGATTAATATTATTATTAAACATTATTTCTTAATCCAACAAAATTAAAATCAATCATTTTGAAAGACAAATCTATTCTAAAAATTTAAAAATTTATTCTAAATTAAAATTAACATTAATTAATTAAAATAACTAGTTAAAATAATCTCAATCAAAATTACATTAATATTAATATTAACTTTACCATTAATTATTAAGGAATTTTTCTAAATTAAAATTCAACATAAATTATATGATTATGGATATTAACATTATTAATAATTTTAAAATTTTAAAAAGACAAATTTATTCCAAATTAAAAATTAATTCTTAATCTAAGAAAATTAAAAATCAATCATTTCAAAAGACAAATCTATTCTAAAAATTTTAAAAATTTATTCTAAATTAAAAATTAACATTAATTAACTAAATTAAAATTAGGTAAAATAATCTCAATCAAAATTATATTAATATTAATATTAGCTTTACCATTAATTTTAAGGATTTTTTCCAAATTAAAATTCAACATAAATTATATGATTATGAATATTAATATTATTAATAATTTTAAAATTTTGAAAAGAAATTTAAAGCATCCTTATTAAAATTCTAAAATAAAATTAATTAAAAACAAAAGTGATAAATGGAAAAAGAAAAATTAATTAAAATTATCATTAATTAGAATTATTTAAATTTATTGAAAAAATTAATTAAAATTATCATTAATTAAAATTAATAGAAAAAGAAAGGAAGAAAAAAATTAATTAAAATAAAAATAAAAATTATTTAAAATTATCATTATAAATAATGGCATCGTCGGCTAACAACATTCCCTCTCCACATAGCTCACTCCTCTATTTATTCAGTTCCTGCAAGATCTATCCTTCACATTTATAGATCTATCATGATGATAAGCCACGGTGGATGGCTCGAGACGTCGATTCTAACAACAATGGATGCGATAATTCTGGAAGAAAATTATACACACAATACAAATCGCAGAAGCCTCAAAAAAATAACCATTACTCCATTGTACGCATTACTACATGCAACTGACAATATTCATAAGCGATGCCCAACCAAATACAAATACACATAACTGCATGTAGTCGAACGTGATCGATCAGTTCTTGTAATCAAATCAACATCAAATTCTCCATGATAACCATACCACAACCCTAATCCATCATCCAACAAATGCAACAAGTATATAAGTGTAAGAGACACACATGCAACTGGCATGCATGCATGACTAACACATTCAACCAATTCAATCTGAGAGTTGAACCATGCTCCAGTACCACTTTGTAACACCCTCCTCCCACATTCACCCAAGTAACCATGCCAACCGGGGTAAACATTAGACGAAAGGCTACTATGATCAGATTCAACCTCCTAGGTAACAACCTTAAGGAAGTGGAATTAACAGAACATCTATGTAACACCCTCCTCTCACATCCACCCAAGTAACAATGCCAACCATGGTAAACATGAGACGAGAGGCTACTATGATCAGATTTGACCTCCTAGGTAACCTTAAAGAAATGGAATCGATAGAACATCACATAGAGTCATTTAAGATCATCAACAAAACCCTTAGGAGACAAGTCAGCCACTCAGACAGTCTGTCCCTGGGTCCCACTGTTGTTTTAGACATCTTAAGCCATAGTCGCTCTCATGCTATGGGAAAGAGGGTGACTAGAGACCTAAAGTCACTCTCATAGGCCTGCCTACCAGTGGATGTGGACCAAACTTGCCAGTTTTGTGCCAGCAACCTCGAGAATTAAGCCACTTTTTCAAGCCCAGAGACCAGACCACTGCCCAAATTGGAATGAAAGCTCATAATCAAGTAAAGTACATGGAAACAATGATGCAAAATTAAATACTTGATCAAGACCTTAACCAGACCCATACTAGCCATGACAAGAATTTCATCAAACATATTGTCAACATGTAACCTACAGGTGTAAACAACATAATTAAGTGTAGGGATCTCATAATTATTTGAGAATTTCCATGAACCATTGTTTCCTCATGTCATTTTCTTCCTTATCACGTATTAGGTCATAAACACCATATCCATTCAAATACAAGTAAAAGCATGCTGACAATGAAACATAGTTTCTACCACAAAATATACATCTAACCAGCATTATAGGAACATAGTTACAATGAACATATCAGCCATCAAAATCCATATATATATCAATACATTTACACGTGAAAATCAATGGAAGTAATTTCTCATTAATCAATGAAATGAACCAACCGGTGATGGGACTACCACGTTCCACCCGACCGTAGATTGGATGAGCCAAGTCTCTCTTAAGCCATCACCCCTGTTCTATATTCTAAGAATGAATGTATGACTCATAGAACACATGAAAAACACCAATCAATGCGGATGCCACCGTATTTCTCTGCCTACACTGTGAGGAATTTGAGTGCCTCCTAGTCTCTGAGGATTTATTATGCATCCACAATCTGATCTAGGGATCACTAGGCCCTACATCGAGACATACTCTCTAGGCTTTACCGTGCATTCCATCCCGAAATCACTAGGCCCAACGGAGATAAAATCCACCTCTTGGCTTTACCATATATCTCACCATTCAGCAACAAGGATTCCTAGGCCCAACGAGGCACACAATTTGGCTTTATTGCAACCCACAGTCTGGTTCATGGGCTACTAGGTCAATGGATTCATGAATCCTTAGTCCGGTTCAGGGACCACTACCACCATGTGTTTGTCATTTTGGAGATCCACCCCACTCGGCTTTGAATCCAATCCGGCCATCCCACACAAATAGTATGAGAGAACCCATCTCATCAAAACTATCAAGAAATGGAAAGGCTAGGCTGAAAATACTGTCACACCTAGCAAAACCCATGCCATGGTATAAAAGAAACACATGCAATCCCATGCATGCCAAATCTAGCGAGGAAAATACACATGCAAATCGATACCTGCAATGAAGCCTATTGTAGCTTCTTGATCCTGCCTTTCCCTTCTTGATCTTTTCTTCCTCTTACCTTCTTTTCCTTTTTTATCCAATGCCAAAATGCTCCAAGAAAAGTGTCCAAGAGTATGAGAGATAGAGAATAATGAAAGAACTTCAAATCTAAACTGACAAAATGTTACCAACTGATCCTCATAAGCCTTGTTATGAATGAGGCCTCTATTTTCTTCATTTTCCATTATTTTCCTTCATTTTCCTCCTCACATGCAACCTGTTACCTTTCACTTCATTTTTCTCCTAATTTCAATTATTTTCATAAATAATTGTGCCAAAAATGCCATATTTCCTTTCCAAAGCCTTATCCATTGCCTTTGCCAATTTCCTTAGCCATAAACAGCCAAATGAACACCCCTTAACATGTCTTGCCCAAGATTCAGCTTGGAATAAGTGTTCCATTCATTCGTGGTTATTGTTTTTAATTTTATTACATGTAATTTTCACCAAGGTTGTTACAAACTATGAGTGAACATGGATAACCATGATTATGAATGTTATAGATGAATATGGTTGGGCATGTTGATTATGTTTGACCATGTTGAGCATGGATCACCCTGGTTAACCATGTTACCCATGGTTGATTATGGGTGACAACCTTGACCATGGTTGACCTTCGTTGACCATCTTGGCCATGGCTAAGAAAGGTTTAACCATATTTAGTATGGTTTACCATGGTCAACCATGGGTGACCATGTTATTTGCATGAAGCACATTAGAATTGATTGATATATGTTGATCAAACATGTTTGACCATGAAGACAATATATGACCAAGTTTGTTTGTCACATTGTGATGTCAATTTCTATTCATATCACTGAAAGATTGATTTTTATTCATCACATTGTGAAATTGATTTTAGTTCATCACTTACAATGCCAATTTTTGTTTTTCACATTGTGACATCAAATTTTTCCATCCCATCGCAACGTTTCTTTTCGCTCACTACATTGCAATGTCAATAGTTGTTTATCACATTGTAATGTCAATTTTTGTTTATCACATTGCATCATCAATATTTGTTGTATCATGAGGTACTCTACCTCCCAATATGGGGGAGATGTTGTAGTGTCTATAAATGAGTGTAAACATTTAAAGATCAGCTCAATATGAAAGAGATCTTGTAGTGTCCTTAAAATGAAACATTAAATCAAATAATAACAATAATAAAACATAATATTTTCTTAAAAAAATTAATAAAAATAATAAATGGATTCAACTCAATTTGTTGTATTGCATTTTCATTTTTATTAATAAAATTACAAACATTTTTTTCCAAGAAAAATGATAATATGCATATCACATTAATATAAACATAAATAATAATAATCCATATTTGCAATCATGATATTTCAAAACATATAATTAAAAAGCATATAAAAAAAAATTTAATTAATAAATGTATAATTAAAAATAAAAAATAATATGAAATATATAATATAAATAGTAGTTATGGTTTGTGTGGGGTTTAGTTCCTCTTAAGTTTTAGATTCAAATCTTACATGGAGGGGTTGAGGATGAGAACCATTTGTGAGGAAAATAAACTATTGAAAGGGTATCGAACAATCTTGATAACAACCTCTCATTAAAAGTAACAAAAATTAAATAAGTATATTTATAATACACATTATCATAATTAATATAATTATTAACCAATGTAGATCCATCTTAACTCCAAATCTATCAAGCACTGAGAGATATTAAATCGCTCAAGATGTAAACCTATTTTTGAATAAAAAGACATGAGGAAGGGTTTCAACCTCGAGAGATTTGATTCCTTTTGATGCTTGGTAGATACAGAGTTAAGATGGACCTATGTTGGTTAATCACATTGCAAGCCAACTTGTGTTCATCATAAGGTGACATTGATTATTTTTCATCACATTACAACATCGACTTTTGTTGATTACATTATGACCTCAATATTTGTTCGTTACATTGCTATATTGGTTTATGTTCACCACATTGTGACTAATTTTTGCTCATCGAATTACAATATCAATTTTTTTGAATATGGTGAATCTTGTTTGAACATGCATCACTATGTGTTAACATGTTTGATCATGGTTTTCAATACTTAACTATAGATAAATATGATTGACCATGGGACCATGTTTGACTATCCTTGAGCTTGTTTGACCATGGTTGAATATGGATGTATTATTTACCATATTTTACCCTGGTTAACTATGGTCAACCATGTAAGACTTTGGGTGAAAATGGTTGACCATGGTTGACCATGGGTGAATATTGTTGACCATATTGACTATAGTTGAACATGGATGACCATGGTTGAGTTCGATTGCTTAAATTATCTCGATTACTCATTTTGGGAATATCCTAGAATCCAATAAAAAATAGCAAGATCAAATAATTGACCATGTTGTTGTCCATCAAATTCCAGGATATTCCTAGAATCTACAATTTGCATAAGGATCACCAAGCTAGACGACCATAGTTGAACATTGTTGAACTTGATTTACCATTGTTGAGTTGGTTTGACCATTGTAGGTCTTATTTGACCATTGTTGGGCTTGCTTGACCCTGGTTGTGAACATGTAACTATAAATGTATATGGTTGACCATGTTGACTATGGTTGACTATGTTGACAATGATGACTATTGGTACCACAGTTGACCATGATTGGATATGTTTGAACTTGTCGACCATGTTGTACTTGGTTATACATGATGACCATGTTTGAACATGATCAACTATGAACAAGAATATTTGACTATGGGTGAACATGGTTGAGCATGATTTCAATGTTTAATTATAGATGTGTATGGATTTTCATAACCATTGTGTATGAATATGTTGAAAATAGTTGACTATGGTCAACCTCGTTTCCCATAATTTAAACATGTTACATAATTAGACTATGCATAATAATATATGATAATAATAAAAAAAGATATATTAATGTTAGAAAAAAATTACTATTTATTTTAATTTAATATTTACCACTATTTTAAAATAAATCACTTGAATAAAAAAATCTCATTCAATATTTTATTATTTTATTAAATATAAACCTATTTGATATCACTTTTTGCTAAATGGTAAAATTAACATTTTTATATTATTATAATAATAATGAATAATATAATTTTTTTTTAATATTTGACCATGATTATTTATTTTAAATTGTTTTTTTTTTCTAGTTAAGACTAACCTAAGTACCCATGGGGATTTGAACCGGTGACCTATCGCAAGGAGTGCCTTAACAGTGTACCCATTCACCGTCAATCCAAAACCCCGTGGGCAATTATTTATTTTAAATTGTTAAAATAAGTATAAAAATTAATTAAATAATTATGATTTTATGAAAATTAATCAGGGTAATGATTTAGTTTTGGAAACTAATATTAAAATAATCAAATGTCCATGATTTTACCAATTTGCACTATATCTTTTTGTTCAAATATCAACCACTGCATAATGGCAATTTGATCATGATTATGATTTATCAATTTGCACTTTATTTTCGTTCACAACGATCACTGTGTAATAAATGGAAAAATATTTGCGTAAAAAAATCATAACCAGATCATGTGCTCTGATTTATTAGTGTTTTAATTTAAGGTTCAATTTTTAGAAGAAATTCATGAGAAACTTGTTTCACAACTTCATTGCACGGATATTTTTTTTCCATTTCAAATGAAAAGAACCACAAAACCTTATAATCAATTTGTAGTTAAGTTAAGGTTTAGCCTAAATATAATTAAATTAAAGTAAAAATATTAAATTCCAGTTTATATAAAAGCTTTGAATTTATTTATTTAAATTTTGTTAATTATAATTTTGCTTTGTGGTAGTGGAGAATCTAATCTTACCAATTAACAATAATAATATTTTATTATAATGATAATGTTTTTTCTGAGAAATATCTAGTAAAATATAAATAGATATATATTTTAAATAGTATTTATTCATATCAAATATATTATAAAAGATAGATTGAATATATTTCTTTATAATATATAAATTATTAAAAACAAAGTTGCTTTATTGACTTATTTATTTATTTTCCCTTAAGGAAAAATCATAATTTCATTAATAAAAGGAAATTACATTTTGTAGATGCATATGTGCATATTCAGATCATATCCAGGACATGACTATCAAAAACTAACAGAGATCAAAAATTTGTTGCCTTTATCCACGCAGGGAGGCAGCAATATATCAGACTATAAACCAACAGTAATAGAAACTGTTTAACTATCCGACGATAAATATATACACACCATTTCAACTCTGTATTTTGGAATATTATTCGATTTCTGGCGATCCAAATTGCCCAACAAATAAATAGGGGCACATTGCACTATTTATGAGCAGATACAGAAGTATGCTAAGACTACCAGGCCGTGATAATAGATATGCTAGACCAAATGGATGATGGAGCAACAATAGGGATAATAAGATCCCATAGTTTTCAAGCTTCTGTGCATTCGAGGAACAAGTGGTTGGCGGATTCATTATCACTTCTGCACAGGTAGCCCCAGTGAGGGCCAAATTGTGCTCGCTTAAGGAGGTTATCGCCCGTAGGGATTTTATTCTGAAGGATGGTCCACATTAACATCCACGACCTGGGGGGAGCTTTAAGCTTCCAAAGGTGCCTCCACCAGTGTGCAATAATCTAACGCCTTCTAGCTCCAGTCAGGGCCAAATATCCATCTTTGGGGGAATATCTGCCAGATTTATATAGTGCCCAAATAATTTCATCATCGCCATTAGTGATTCGTATGTGAGCTTTTGTAAGTGCCTGAGTGAAATCCTCCCAATACTGTACCCATAGAGGGGGAATGTTTAACTGAGGTGTAGTTTTCCAGGCCTGGTGCAGGAAAGTGGTATTATCCATATTACCAATATGGGCAATATGAGAAGAATTTTGGTTTTGAAGGTGTTATATGAGCTCAATAGGAAGTCTATGCATATTTCCACAGCCAACCCACGGATCAATACCAATGCAGACTTTATTGCCCGAGCGGATTCTCCAAGTGATGCCTTCTTTGATAGGATTCAATGCCTTGATGACAACTTTCCAGATAATGGAAATCCCAGAAGCACATCTGTGGGGTCGCCTTATCCAATCCATAATATGCAGTGGGCCGATGTATTTTAGATAAGTAACCTTAGACCATAGGCTGTCAGCTGATACAAGGTGCCAACCAAGCTTAGCAAACAGTGGAGATGAGAAATCTTCTAGTTCTTTTAATCCCCAACCCCACCACTTCTTTAGGAAATTAAGGGCCTCCCACTTGACCCAAGCGAATATCCTGCCCTGCTTGCCCCCTACCATAGAAATATGCAGCAAAGAGATTGAATTTTAGAGAGAATGCTTCTGGGGATCCATGCCAGAGACATCCAATAGACAAGAGTGGCCTCTAAGACACTTTTGATGAGGGTGAGACGGCCATCGGGAGATAGATATTTGAGATACCAGATATTGAGCCTTTTTTCCATTTTAGATATGAGCCAGGTCCAGTCGGCAACCTTGTAGACCAAGGGCTTTAAATTGTACCCAAGATATTTTAATCCTTCTGCCAGGCTCAGTTGAGTAAATCGAAAGCACTAATCTGCAAAAAAGATCCCATGCGGAGTACATTCTACAGCTGTCAAGGTGGATTTTGAATCATTAATCAGCATGCCAGTAGCCACTTGAAATAGAGAGAAGGTGGCTTTGATATTGGTAAGATCACCAATGCTGCCATTGAGAAATATTACGATATCATCTACAAAAAGTAGATGAGTTAATATGCAACCTTCAGATACCTTTACGCCCTATAATCTGCCTCTTCTATGTTTATCATTTATAAGTCTGCTGAGGCCTTCCATGACAAGAAGGAAGAGTAAAGGTGATAGCAAACACCCTTGCCGCAAACCCCTTTCAGAAAATAAGAAGGGGGATGCACTACCATTCACCACGATGCTGAAGGGGATGTTAGATATACAGCTCATAATCCATTTGATGTATATGAATGGAAAACCCAAGTGGGTTAAAAGCATTCTAATGTATAACCAATTTACTTTGTCAAATTCCTTGGATAAATCAACTTTCAGAATCATACCTTTGGCTCGCCTGTAGAGTATGAAATACTTCCTGAGAAGTGCCCATTGCTTCGTGTATATGCCGATCCTGTAGGAAGGTGAATTTCTCTGGTGAAATGTGGTTGGATAGGATGGGCAGCATCCGGTTGGCGATGATCTTAGCGATAATCTTTTATATGTAGTTGTAGAGAGAAATGGGGCGATATTCTTCATAGGAGACCAAATTATTAGTTTTCGGGATGAGTGCAATGAAGGTAGAGGTGATGGATGCCTCAAGATATCCTCTGGTTCTAGAATCATCAACAATTTTTAGCAGATCTCCACCAATGATGTCAAAGAAAGCCAAACAGAACTCTATTTGGTCAATTCTCCTTCCTCCTCTTGATCTACAAACCTTGGGAAATGTTGTGCCACCTTGATGATATCTGCCAGATTTGCATCTCGTGGGGAACAGTAAATACCTTTGAAATGAGAGGTTGCAAGCGCAGCTAGTAGTTGAAAAGAGTTTACAACCTGTCCCTGATCATTCTGGAGCTTCCTAGATGGTATTAATCGCCTTCCTTCCACTGGTGAACTTATGAAAAAATTTAGTATTTTCATCCCCCTCATGCATCCAAATGGCCCTGCTTCTTAATCGCCAGACTTCTTCCCGATCCTTAAGGATTTTCCCTCTGGCAGTGTATAGGGAAGTAATCCTCTCCGTATGTTCGCCAGAAGTGAATAAACCTCCTTGATCATTTTCAAAAGCAGCTAAATAAGCTTCAATTAGTGTGAGAGACCGTTCCTCCTGTATTATTTTATTGTGAGCCGAATGCTTGGACAATTTCTTCAATTTAGCAAGATTGCATGTAAAACCATTAATATAGTCACCCCTCACCCCAAGAGGGTTTGCTTTCCAGAAATTAGTGACCATACTAATATATGAATCTTCCCTAAGCCAGGCAGAGCGAAATTTGAAAGGTCCTTTAGGCTTTGCTCTACCTCCATCAATATCCAAGTATATGGGGAGATGATCAGAGATCCCCCCAGATCCAACCCTCTGTCGAATGTGAAATCCCAGTTCCATAACCTTCTCTTTGACTAAGAAGCGGTAAGTCTTCGAGCCAGTCCTTATTCCCCAGTCTTGTTATTCCTCCAGGTCGCTTGTAGTTTAGCTGAAGGGATATTGATCAACTGATGAGTGTCCAAAATGGATAAGAAGTAGTCCGATAGGGAGTCTTGCTATGCTCTATGTCTCCAAGACTCGGCATCACCGATGGAAAAATTGAGATCCCCTCCAAGAATCAGGTGTTCAGCCAAAAATAAATCCGAACCTAGAAGGTTTTTCTAGAATTCAGGTCTATTTTGACAAGGCCCATACACATTAAAGATCCGGAAGTTCATACCCAGATCTGCAGAGTGTATGCCAGCACCAATATGGCCAGCTGCTCCCCAACAATTGAGCAGCTTAATAGTGCGAGTATTGTAACCCAAGGCTAAACCCCTCGATCTCCCATGAGCATCTAGGCCAATAAAAATCCACCCAGGAAACATGATTTGTAGGGTATGGGAAATGTCAGCCGTAGGGCCTAGAGTCTCTTGTAAGAACAAAATATCACGCAAGTCAGATGTAAATAAACGACGGAGTGCTAATTTCTTATCAGGCCTAGCAAGCCCTCTGCAATTGAAGGAGATGATCTTCATGAAGGGGGTTCAGATTGGGTGTCTTTGGCCCTAAGTACCCAGGGATAGTAGATTGTTTGCCCAAAGCAATCTCATTTGCTGCCAGAAATTGATCTTTTGAGAGCGAGGAGGGTCTCCACCTATGGTGCTTATGAGGAGGGGGGGAGGTAATGATATCAAGCCCTACATGATCCAGTACCTGTCTCTTAGCTTTTGAGCGGGTCATGTACCCTGATATAGAAGGAGCCTGATCTGAAGTGGATGGTGGTGGGTGAGGGGTAATCGAAGGGAAGGGCGAAGATGGAGTGTAAATGGGGTTGGATGCAACCTGACAAAAAATCAGGGCAGAGGCAGAGGCTAGACAGAATCCCAATGTTACACCAAATGATATGATGGAAAAGAAACCAGAAGATGATCCAGATGATATGATATCAAGAAATGATGAGCTGCAAAGGGAAGATGAGGTGAAGGGTAGGTTCTACCCAAAGAAAGAGAGCCCTCGGTGGATGCCCTGGTACAAGCAGGAGGTGGTAGAGGTGGACGATGGGGAGGTCTACCACGTTTCTTCTAATTGGTCTGTGGAGGGACCTCATTCTTGTCTGTCAGGGTCGTCTACATCTCGTCCATGTCCTCTGTAGGTTCCATATTCCGTGGCTGCTTCTCCTGTGAAGGGGGCTCCTGTGCCACAGTTTCCTAAACCGGGTTTTGTTTGTTAGCCTTTCCAATAAGAAGACAATCTTTATACAGGTGTCCCACCTTTTGGCAATGCTTGCATCTAAATGGCACCCCCTCATAATCCAGAATCTGTCTCCTAGCATTATTCCTCCATCGAATGTTTATGTGCTCTAGTAAACCATTAGAGAGATCCAAGTGAACCAGTATCCTGGCAAATGCCATGCGCCCCGTAGTCTAAAAAGAGTCATCATATGTGAGATAGATGCCAAGGGCATTTCCAATCCTCTATAAGACATCCTCCATCTAGAAATGAAGAGGAAGCCCTGGGAGGCGCACCCAGATAGGTCCAGCATCAACCCTCTCCCGTTCCGGATCAAACAATGGCGTCCATTTTCGAAGCAATACAGGTGCCTGATCTATGTTCCAAACCATGGACAGTACCCAGATGGTATGTGCAAGGCAACTGAGTCGCAAAGCAAACCAACCCTTTACAAATGTATGTACCTTTGGGGGATCTTTTAGGTGATGACCCCAGACTTCCGAGGTCCATTGTTGAAGCTTATCCACACTATAATGTCGGCCATGAACCCGGCCCACAAGCACTTTCTTCGTGGTATCCATGGAGTCCAGAAGTTGAGTGTCCTCAGTGAGATTGAGGAAAACCTCGCAGGGCCGAAGCTTTAAGCACCTCTTTTTTTGTAACCCCAAATAATCTTGCAGCAAAGGTTTCCAGAGCCGAGGCTGTATGAGCAGTCGCCGATGTAGGGGAAGCCCTAGAATCCACTGCGTTCATCGACGGAATGGAGGAAAATATCCCCGGGATAGGTCCAATCCCAGTAAAATTTCCCAGTGGGGGAGTTGTAGAGGACAGGGGAGCAGATGAGACAGGGCCCAAAGCAGCTGAGACCAAGAGACGGTCCGTCGAGGGTATGCTAGAAGCAGACAAAGGAGGGTTTAGAGCTGGATCCTTGACAAGGGTTTTAAAAATAATTATATATTAATTATTTTTAAAATATTTAACTGTTTTTAATATATATTGAATAAAAATTTAAAAAATTTATGATCAGAATCTATATATATTTGAAATTTTGTTTTAGTTGGATTGTTTATTATTTTCAGTCATTTTTTTATCTTCACAGAATGTCAATAAATGTCTTGATGCGTTGAAAAAATAATTTGTAGGAGATACTTTGCAAACTTTTGTGGCATTTATTTTTTATACAAGTTGTGTTTAATGTGATTTTTTGGAAGTTTTTTTTGTGGGTTTTTCCGATATAATTTCTCTTATTGAAATTAAAACTTTGATGCGTAACCCCTGCAGAGTCCAAGTGCCTTAGAAGTTTTTCAACTCGCTGAATTCATTAAAATAACACAAATCAAAATTTCAATTCAAATTTTTACACCAAAAAATCCAAAAAATCACACTAAAAACAACTCCATTATTATATAAATAATTATTAATCATTATACTTTATATACACTGAACCAAAGCTCTTACCTATTTAGTTTTAGATAACAAAAATAAGAGTTCAGTCAAAAGTTAAAAAAAAAATAAGATGTCAAAATCTTAATGATTAGGGATGTTGGCTAAAATATTTGCAAGAAGTTTTTGATTTTGTGTAATTATTAATCATTATACTTTACATATACTGAACCAAAGCTCTTACCTATTTAATTTTAGATAACAAAAATAAGAGTTCAGTCAAAAGTAAAAAAAAATAAGACGTCAAAAGTATGAGAACGATTAACACGCAAGTCTGAGCTTTCAAATTAATTGTCTTTTTTTAACAAAATAAAGCAATTAATTCGCTAAGTAACAGAAGTACGAGAGCGATTAACGTGCAAGTTTGACCATTGCAATTAATTCCCTGTTGCCCCACGAAACAAACTAACATAAGTACCAGAGCAATTAACATGCAAGTTTGAGCTTTCCAATTAATTGTCTTTCTTGTAACAAAATAAACGAATAGACAAGGTGGAGAATTGTCTACATAGTTAAAAGTGGTCGGAATTTAGAATTTTTTATTTATTTTTTCAATAACAGTGTTTGAATCATGGTGGAAATGGATTTAATATCATCAAAAACTTTTCAGACACCTAAAATATTGAAGTTTGACAACTATAACATAGATTTACTGAAATGCATGCCAAATTTTATCAAAATCTTGCCAAAATTTCCATAATTTTCAGAGCAAAAAATAAAAACTAACAAACAGAAATACAAAATATGAGAAAGATTAACATGCAAGTTTGACCTTTCTCAATTAATTCCCTTTCTCGCAACAAAACAAACAAACAGAAGTAAGAGAATGATTAACATGCAAGTTTGACCTTTTTAATTAAATTTGTTTCATTCCACAAAATCCCTTTCTGCCAAACAACAACATCTGTAACTTAGATTTACAAAAATTTCTGCTAAATTTTATCAAAATCTTGTTAATTTTTCTATAATTTTCAAAGCCAAAAATAAAAACTAACAAACAAAAATACAAAATATAAAAACGATTAACATAAAAGTTTGACCAATCTTGGCGAATCTTTGTTGGGATGCTTTTTTGTTTTTTTCATGACTAATTAAGATGCCACTACATTGAGAATCAAATTAAAAACCATGTTAATTAAGATGCCACTACATTCAGACAAATTATTAATTTTTTATTTTAAATGTATAATTGAATATTAAGAAATTTAATTGTTTAAAACGAAAAGTAATAAATTTGAATTCAAAGATAAGTTAAATGGATTTTTATAATACAATTAAAAAATACCTCAACTAAAATTTAAAAAATGAGTTATTATTATAATCTCCACAATATTATAATATGGTCAAATTCCCTCCACTATAAATATTCGAAACATAAATATTTTAACAAAGGTCGAAAATCCCACTCCAACATTTTTTGTGTGTGTTTCACAAGACATTATCAAATCCATCTTTCATTAAAAAAAAATTCCAACATAATACACGTTTTGTGATAAAATTAAAACATAGTTCTTATTTTATTAATATATTGGAATCATTTTTATATGGATGTTTTGGGGTGTATCTTTGAAAAATTCCAAGTCTTAGTCAATCATAAGTTTCATAATTGTCTTCAATATTATTAATACTAACCAACTTAAAATTTAAAATTTATAATAGAGGGAAACCAAATTTAAAATCATTCCAATAATCCTAACCAATTACAAATTTTTCTATTTTTAAAATATATATATTTATATATAAAAGCTCATAATATTTTATTTTTTTTCATTGTAAAATATAGGTGGGATTATTTACATCCCACCAAAGCACCTTTTTGCAAGGATAACTCACTAATAACAAAGTAACAATTACATTTGTTTACTTGGATGTATGTGAACTAATGAAATATCAATTTTACAATAGAAAGAAGTATTTTTATTTTTATTTTTTTCATTAATGACTTTCCAAGAGATGTTTTCATTTATTCATTCTCATTTTAGCCCTGACAGTTAGCTCAATTGGTCAAGGTCTCATTGGTAAAGCATCTTATCATTCGGAGGTCACGGGTTCAATTCTCCTTAATGCCCTCAAGGTTAGGCTCAGATTAGTTTGGCTCAGGGGCATGGTAAACCCTTCAGCACTCACCCACTAGCTCATCATAAATTGATCACTAGTGTTTATACTAACAACACACATTAAAATGTGGCTCCCTACCTTCCAACAGTTAACAAAGCGGGGGTATGCTATTTGTCCCTTTTGCCATTAAATGTTGAGTGACTCCCCTCTAGAAAACTCTTCCATGTCTCCACTTGACTGTAATGAAAATCTCTATAAATTGTAGGCCCCCGCGTTTTATCAGATACCGGTGGGGGGGTCTGCAATTGTCAATTGACTATCAATTGATTGGCAAAATTTTTTCCATTATGTTCCCTCCATTAGTTTGTGACCTCCCCACTCTAGTGCACTTAAACTATGACCTCGTGGCACAAAAACATTTCCCACGTCAAGTGATGGGAACAAAGCTTTGTCTTGTGGTTCCCTTCAATTTCACCTTGGTTGAAAAGATACACGTGAAATCTCTCAGGGGACCTGTGCTCAATATTGAGGTGGCTTCTAGCCACATTAACTTCCCATCAACACCACATAGTGCCCCAACACCTAATGGAACCACCAATCATCTCCATATGTCATCAAGTGAAATGTAATTCCTAGTGTCATGTGTCACTTCGAAAATAGTCACTTGGCCTTCCAAATGGGTCATTCCACTATGTCACATTTTACACTAGCAGTAGACCACGTTATCAACCTTGCCACGTCTTGAGTACATGACATCGGTGTCCCTTTTGGCATCTCCCACCTTGGCTTAAGTCCCTGGGCCGAATCATGTCCCAAAATTTGAGAAAATCCCCACTTCCTCTGATCTGAAATTAAAATTTGAATATTTTTTTAAAATTTTGCAAGCTAGTTTATGCCATGTGGGAAATGGATCAAAATTGAAAAAGCACATAAAATTACTAAAATTAGTTAAGTTTTTCATATTTTAACAATGAAAAGTAGACAACATAAAACATCACAAAACAATAATTTGATGATGGAGTAAACCCCTCTTAGGCTACATCTCTGTGTCCAGCTTCCAATGTTTGAACTTTATATTATGTGCTTAAAATGACAACTACATCAATGTATAATGCTCAAATTACAAAAATAACACTTCCATTGTGTACAAAACACCCAAAAACCCCTGTGTAGGCTCTTTTTAGGCTCAAAAAGGCTAAAAATGGCTAAGTTAGGCCTCCTTCATTTCCCTGTTAATTGTCCTACAAAATTGGCAAAAAATTCTTCCTTTGGTAGCCTTGCATAGTGATAAACTGGCACAGGTTCAATGATAAATCTGCCAATAAATGTGCAAATTATCAAGTCATTAAGCATGCCAATAGGGTCGCGCTCTAGTTCCTCCACCCCTTGGTTCAGTCGTATGGTATATAATATGACCAGGATGCGCAACAAAGGCCATGTGCCTGCCGACCCTCTGCTTCAGGTCACATTATCTTTATATGACTGTGGGATGGGGCGCAAGCTGAGTGCCATGTGTCCCACCCCTCCCGTGATAAAAGTCAAAGGTTACATGATATTTATGTAGAAAATCTATTATAGGTTAACCTGATAATGCAATATAAATCAAAGCAGAACACTATAACCTACTTCTACTATCAATTTGCGGAAGATTAAATATCGAGCTGAAAAATATAACTAGAAGAAGAAGAATCAATGGCACAATACACATGAAAATACTTTGGGGAAAACCTTAGCTAAAAACCCACACTATTGTATTATCATACATGGTGGAAATACATAGGAATTATACAAAGCCTTAGCTCTCACATCTAGCCAACTTGCAGTACAATCCTCACAGATGCTCACAGGAAACCTTAACTTCTCTCCAGCCTTCCTCTCTACCCTCCAAGCTCCTATTTCCTTGCTCTATTGCTTGTGGATGATTAGCATGTTACCAAGTGGAAAACCAATCCTTCAAAACTACGCAATCTTCAAGCATGAATCCTTACTGCATGCATGAGTTTTCTCCATGAGAAAACATATGCAACTGATAGTACATTGTCCTTGAACATTAATCTCAACTGGGTATTTCTCAGAATAGACATGCATGAGTTTCTGATGAGGGAATATTTAGTTAATTGGAGTAGCACTAGTTGAGTGCATTAATGTATCAACTGACTGTTAACTATCTATTAGTTCCTCAAACAGTTTGGAACTAATTTAACTGGACTTAATTCAATAAACTGAGTTAACTAATTATAACTCAAATATAACTCAATCTTGTCTCCTTAGTTTAAGGGATAACTCTTGCATGACTTCAGAAAGACTTCTAACTTGAATTTCTCCAACTAATTAATTTACAATAAATTAAATAATTATTTCCAAGTAGTTGTTAAGACTAAATTGGATTTTACTTCACAATTTAATTCAATGGAAAATTAAATTGGAATATTCTTGTTTTCGTATTTCAACACTCCCTCTCAACAAGAAAGGAATTATCTGTCACCCCGATCCTATCTCTATGGAACTCGAATTTACACTTTGACAATGCCTTTGTCAAAATGTGAGCATCTTGCTCCTCTGTCGAAATATTGTAGCAACATGATCCTCTCGACCTGTGAAAAGCCACAGGAAACAAATCTTGCCTTATGCTTCTCCAAACTACCATCAGTAGCTTGCTTTACCTTGTAAAGCCAATGGGAACTCACAACTGACTTGTTCTCTAGTCTCGGAACCACGTCCCAAACACTATTACGAACAATGGAGTCATACTCCACCATAGCATCAACCCAAATCGGTTGTTGCACTGCTTCCTCAAAGGAAGATGGCTCAGTCTCAACAAATTCCCTAGCAAGCGCCATGTATCTAGTGTACCTCCCACGTCACCTCCTTTGTCTGCGCTAAGATGATAGTGCTCCCACATTCTCTCTCGCATCCTCCAACAATCTGTCAGCTTCTTTTGTGTGCTTCCATCCATCTCTGGAAGACTCTGCTTGAGTGGATGTCTCCACTCCTGGAACCTCTGCATGCGGCTGCTCCGCATTAGTCTGAGGCTCCTCCTCCTTAGGAACCAATATTTCCTCCACAGCCTATAGTTGGAGCTCCCTCGCATGGCCTTCTGCTCATCAAATTTGAGATCTCTGCAAACCACTTTCCTCCAACTGGTAGGCAACTACACCCAATAGTTGTGAGGTGTATCAATGTACCCCATAAATATCTCCAAATCTGTTTTCGACTCAAGCTTCTTCCGTGCATCCTTTGTCACATTGCAATATATCGATGAGCCAAATATCCTGAAGTGATCCACATCTGGTCTCTTACGGAAGAAAGCTTCCTATGGTGTATTCATCCCAAGTATGTGATGTGGGCTTCTACTCTGCAAATAGACCGCTGTGTTGCATGCCTCAGCCCACAAATGAAGTGATAGGCCTTGGTCATGCAACATTTCCCGTGCTACCCCTACAATAGTTCTGTTCTTCCTCTCATCCACCCCATTCTGCTATGGGTTATGTGGTGTCATCAACTCTCGTTTAATTCCTTCTACTGCATAGAACTCGTTAAACTCTTAAGAGACATATTCTCCACTGTTGTTGCTTCTTAGGGCCTTGATATTATTCCCTGACAGTCATCAATGAAAATCAGTATGAACTTGCTCTACTGAAGACAACATTGTAGCGTTTGTCCTCCAACATCGTGACTGGTATCAAGTTCTTCTTCTGTCCAGGCACATACATCACATCTGTCAAAGTGAGAGGAGCTCCACGCTCCCTCTTAAAAGCAACTGTGTCCACTCCTGAAACACTATACCTACCATCGTCACCCATCTCTATGAGCATCATGAGGTATTTGTCCTCCAAGGCATTGAATAAATTTTTATCACCGGTCACGTGGAATGAGCCTCCACTGTCAAGATACTAGATACAACCCAAATGACACCATGCATGCGATGAGGGTAAAGTCCATTTCAAACTGAGAGGCTAGTGCCTCAACTTCCGATCCTTTGGAGGCTCCCTTCTTGGACTTCTTCGATGGGCAATTAGTTGCATAATGTACCATCTTGTGAAAATTAAAGCATCTTACTTTAGACATGTCACCCTTCTTCCCTTCATGAGAAGAATTCAATTTGAAATGGGAAGCCTTCCCCTTTCCTTTCCTTGCTTTACTTGCTAAGACCAGATTTTCTTCATCATCATTCTTGGATGAAGAACCATCTCGTGTGCTCCTCCTAATCTACTCCTCTATAAGATCCAACCACAGTCGTTCCTAATCTGGTAGTTTCTCCCTTCCATTCACAGAGTCCTGGTAGCTATTCCAACTCTTTGGAAGGCCAAGGAGAGTGAGGCTCACCATATCATCATTAGCAGTAGTTATTCCCACATTGCCAAGCTCATATTTGCAGGTGGTAAGCTTGTTCAGATATGTGGAAATAGTATCGCCCTTCTCCATCTTGATTCTTCGAAGCTTATCCTTGAGCACCAATTTCCTCTGGTCGTTACTGTTCTAGTAGAGGTCCTTCAATGTCTTCCACATTGAAAATGGAGTATCCTTCCCATGGAGACTCGAGACAATATGGTCTCGAACTCACTCAAGGATGATCTGTCTCGCCTTCGCCACACACTTCTTCCACTCAGCCAAATCTTATGCATTAGTTGAAGTTGGATTTGGGATTTATTGATCAATGAATTCCTTCAAGCCATTGTCTTCTAATACAACCTCCATTCTATGTAATTCGAGCTACCTTCCAAGGCATAGTTGAGTCTCAAGCCATAGAATGCCATTGGCCAACCTTGAAGTATGATATGACTACGATTTGCACCTGCAACCTTGAACTTCAAACTTCAAATCCTTTTCTCAGTATATTGTTCACAACTCTGACACCATATAGAAAAAATTTTATAGGTTAAGTTGATAATGCAATATAAATCAAAGCATAATACTATAACCTACTTCTACTATCAATTTGTGGAAGCTTAAAGATTGAGCTAACAATATAACCCGAAGAAGAAGAATCAATGGCACAATACACATGAAAATACTTTTGGGAAAGCCTCAGCTAAAAACCCCACACTATTGTATTATCAAACATGGTGGAAATACATAGGAATTATACAAAGCCTTAGCTCTCACAGCTAGCCAGCTCTCAGTACAATCCTCACAGATGCTCACAGGAAATCTTGGCTTCTCTCTAGCCTTCCTCTCTGCCCTCCAAGCTCCTATTTCCTTGTTTTTTTCCTTGTGGATGATTAGCATGTTACCAAGTAGAAAACCAATCCTTCAAAAATATGCAATCCTCAAGGATGAATCCTTGACTTCATGCATGAGTTTTCTCCGTGATAAAACACATGAAACTGATAGTACATTGTCCTTGATCATTAATCTCAACTGTGTCTTTCTCAGAATAGACATGCATGAGTTTCTGATGACAGAAACTTCAGTTAACTGGAGTAGCACTATTTTAGTGCATTAATGCATCAACTATCTGTTAACTCACTATTAGTTCCTCAAACAGTTTGGAACTAATTTAACTAGACTTAACTCAGTAAACTTAGTTAACTAATTACAACTCAAATATAACCCAATCTTATCTCCTTAATTTAAGGGATAACTCTTGCATGACTTCAAAAAGACTTTTAACTTGAATTTCTCCAACTAATTAATTTAAAATAAATTAATTAATTATTTCCAAGTAGCTGTTAAGACTAAATTCGATTTTAATTCACAATTTAATTCAAGGAAAAATTAAATTGGAACATTCTTATTGCCATATTTCAACAATTTAATGATACTGGGGCCGATGTCAACTCCCCACCTCTTCTGCCTCGGCACGACACACGATCACGATCACGTCACATTCACAGGACTTGGTGTTGGATCAGTCAAGTGAGCTTACCGGCTCGCCGCCCCCTCGAAACTACGAATAATTATAGTTTAAATATATGTGGCCCATGTTATATAACAAAAATCATTGTGTAGTGTATTGGTAAATCATTTCACTCTACTGAGGGAGGTTTTGGGGTTGAACCCAGGTGAGTTTGGGCAGTCACCGTAACAATTTACATGAACTTTGAGGGACACATGGCACCCTCTCATGGGGCCACGTGTCGCCCTTCGATTGGCCAAAACCAAAACTTCACCAACAAATATAAAATTGTCAATTGTCCTTGTACGATCATGCCACATGTCATCATGAGATTGGCCCATTTGAACACCATACTGCATAGTCACCTTACGGACATCAGTGCCACATCATCGTACAACTTGCCTAGTTAGTTGTCGAGTCAACCCTGCAAGTTGACTTTTTAACTATTTGCCAAAAGCTTCAAAATGTGATAAATTTCTCATGCAATGTCAAATTGAGGAGATTCAAACATCATTGGAATCAGAACGATGAGATCTACAATCTGGCACTAGTTTCAAGAGAATATGAGAACTTAATTTTTTAGCATATTTTTGACCCCCTGGATCATTCCTCCCCACTGGAAGCTTTTCGACCACCAAAAGTCTATTTTTACTCATCAAGTAAGTTAGCGTACAAATCCCTCACTTTTCCAATCTAATCCACCTTACTTTACTTGGATTGGTACCTTTGAGCCCCACTTAAACATACTCCATATTTCCTTTGCGTGAAGTCTTGATTCTCCTGTCAAGAATTAAGTCTTCCTACAACTCATCTAAATGTTCAGGAGAAAAATCTTCTAGAGATGGAATCTGAACATTCCCTTCATGATCATCAATCATTGGAAACTCATGCAATCTCAAGTTTTCCACATTGACAACAAAATAGGTTTTCATGTAAAGTGGCAAATCTAATGAGAAAGCATTATTACCAATCTTCTCAAAGATTTTGAAAGGACCATATATGACTGGATTGAGATTTTTACCTTCACCTTGAATTCTTTCCTTGTTGATATACAACCAAACTTGATCTCCTACTTGGAAATCATGATTAACCCTATGTTTGTCATGTCTTTCTTTGTACTTGGCTTTTCTCTTCTCTAGTTGCTCTTGTACTCTTTGATGCACTAGCTGAATTTGTTCAATGAAACGGTTTCCTTTTTCCACATCAATATGTCCATCTATTGAAATATCATAATATCCTTAAAGGAGATGCATTACTATTTTATTCATTACTTATGTTTGGTCGTTGGTTTGTGGATGAAATTCAGTGCTTTTCTTCAACTTGGTGTCCTTGAGTTCCCATAAACTTGACCAAAATTTCTCGATATATCAAGAACATTTATAAAATATAATAGAAGTGAGTAATACAAAGTGAGCCCATACATTTTGGAAGAATATATTTTCAGTTTGTTCAGCTGTAACTTGTTACTTCAATTGCATCAACACACACACTTTATTGAAACAATCCACAACAACATATAGATAATCATGAATTTTTCTATGCGTTGGTAGCCTCCCTATAAAATCCATAGAAATACTTTCCCAAGGATGAAAAGGAATAGGAAGTGGAGTGTACAAACCTAATTTCCTATTGTTAGGCTTGCTAGTAGCCCACATGCAAAATCCCTTTACATATTTTGAAACAATTTCATTCATGTGAGGTCAATAACAATACCTTTGAATTTGAGCAATTTTTTTGCCTACACCAAAGTGACCAGCAATAAGAGAAGTGTGGGATTCCCTTATGACATTGACTCTTTCACCCCGTGGAACACATAACTTCCCAAGATGATACAAGAACTTGTTATGAACATGATAATCCAACTATTCAACATGATTGCCTTGACTCAAAGTTGCATAAACATATTTAAAATCACCATCTTGAGCATATTGTTCAATATAAATTTCACGCATGATTGATTTATGCTTAAAAATCACACATAAATTAACAATAGGCCTTGATAACATATCATCAACTTTGTTGTATATACCTTTCTTGTACCTAATTACGAAAATGAAATTGTTGTAAGAGTCCCATCCACCTGAAATGTCTAGTGTCTTGTAGCTTGGTTTGAGATTACAAATATTGCAAAGGTTGATGGTTATTATGAATAATCATTTCTTTACCCATAAAATAATGCTTCTATTTATTCATGCTTTATAACAAAGCATACAAGTATTTATCATAATTTGTATAATTAATCAGTGCATTGATACAGGTTTTAGAATGATAACAATTGTCTTACCATGTTGCATAAAAAATACTCCCATAGCATAATCACTTGCATCAATTTGAATATAGACCTATTTCACACTTGTCAGAGCATGTGATGGTGCTATAGTGAGTAAGAGGTTATCGATAAATTTTCTCCAATATTGAGTTTCTCCCAAAAATTTCCTAACTTCTATTACATTGTTGCATTTAGGCCAATTCACAATGACTTCAACTTTTGAGGGATAAATGTTCAATTCACCCCCTCCTACAATATGACCCAAATAAACCAAAGAGGTTTTCCCAAATTCACACTTATACATCTTCAAATATAACTTTTCCTTTTTCAAGTCATCTAAAACTTGTTTCACATGCTTGACATGCTCTTCATGAGTCTTACTGAAAATCAGAATATCATCTAAGTAAACTATGACAAAATCATCAAGGGATGGTATCAAAACATCATTCATAACTCTCATGAATGTTGCAAGTGCATTGCAAATCCAAAACTACATAACTAACCATTCAAACAAACCTTTTTCTGTCTTAAAAGAAATTTTCCAAATATCATCTTTAGCAATCCTTATCTAATGATAACCACTTCTAAAATCTAACTTAGTAAAGTAAACAAATTCCTTTAATTGATCTTGGAAATAATCAATGCGAGGAAGAGGATAGTGGTTCTTTACTGTGATCTTGTTCAAAGCTCAAAAATCTACACGCATTTACCATGTACCATCTTTATTTGGAACCAAAACAATAGGAGATCCACAAGGAGATGTGATACTCTTGATGAACCCTTTTCAAGAATCTCTTCAATTTGCTTCTTGATTTCTACATTCTCCAAAACTGACATTCTATACATGCCAATATTTAGAAGTGGTGCATCTTGTTGCAACTGAATCTCATGTTGGATTCCTCTTTTAGGAGGAAACCCTTCAGGTTCCTTAAACATCTTGTCATAATTGTTAACAAATTCAACCAATTCATGCTTGATTTTAGAATCACATCATGTGAAAGCTTCAGATTCCATAGTATCTTTAGCTTTAATTATCAACAACACAAAATTCTTACTAGCATTAAGAATTCTTTTCATCTTACCAACACTTACAAGAGATATGTTCGTCTTCTTGTGATGTGCTCTAACAATATACTCAACTCCATCTTTAAAAAAACGTGTATTTTTTCTCATGACGATAGAATATGGCTTTTTGGTTATACAAGTATGGACTCCCTAAAACAATTCCACATATGTCAAGTGGTACAACATCAAGCTCTACCTCATCTATAAAATTTGCACTGATGGAAAAATTGAGTTTACACTTTCTTTTCACTTGTATGAGGTATACTTTCTAGATTTAATTTCTTGACAATTGCTTCAGAAATAAGATTGAATTGGGATCCACTATCAAACAATGTATCAACTTTTGTATGTTTTGTAATGACTCTGATATGAAAAATCTCACTTATTTCTTGATCCAGGTGGATATTGATTGACACCCACCTATTCCACTTGGACCCCCACTGTTGTTTCTTTTCAGTTTCCTTAATGCTAGCACAACATACTAGTTTTGGTGGTTTTTCAAGTCCTAAAGCTCCAGAGCCATTTTGAGAGACTAAAATATGTTTTTAGGGAAAATGGAGAGACCGGAAAAGCTTAATTTTCAGCCTCCTCTTTGATATCTTCGAAATGAGGTATTATTGTAGCCAAACAAAGATTGTCTACCAACGTTAGGACCCAGGGAAGTTGATGTACCAGTTTACCCAAATAGGGCCCACAGTTTTGGTGCTTCATCTCCTAGGGTTAGGTTTTTGGATGTTTAGGGTTTTCCATTGTTTCTCAATAATAAATAGGCCTTTGAGCCTCATTGTAACATAGTTCAGAGGCATGTATCCAACACATCTCTTCTCAAAGATAAGCTACCATCATTTGAGCTAGTTTATTTCCATTTTTGTATGTAAGCATATTTTAGTTCTTTGATATTAATGAAATGAATTTTATTTTTGTTACATCTCTGTGTTTATGTGTATATCTTTATTTTATTGTGTTCTTACATAAGTTTGGATTAGTCGTATCAGAGCAGTCTACTCTTTCTCTATTTTTCTTTGCATGTCCCCAATGAGGTCAGGGTATAAGGAGTTAGGGATTGAATTGGTTGAACCTTTGCAAGACCAGCCTCACAAACCCCGATGGCCTCCCACGGAGGAAGAAAAGAAAGTTGAGGGGGTAGGAGGTCCTTTTAAAATATTTTTTGAGGAAGCCCTCGAGCGACAAAGGAATGCGATGATGGATAACTTTTCCCAGATCCTTTAGCAGCTACCCACAATTGACACATCTTCATTTGGCAGCCACTCTAGAGACACCACTCTTTTTAAGGTATAAGTTAACTTTGACGTTCCCATATTTGAAGGTCAGATAGATGCAGATTTCGAAGATAGATGGTTAAATTTCTTTGAAGGATACTTTTCAGTTCATGACTTTTCCAATTGGGAAAATATTACTTTTGCACTCCTCAAAGCTGCCCCACATGTCAAGTACTGGTGGGAAACCTACTATGAATATTAGTATGAGGGAATCTTCATTGTTTTCAGCCGCACCCACTTGGAATTCTTTCTGAGACACCATCAAGGAACCATATTACCCTGTCGGGAGATATGAATATAAATACATAAACTGGACCAGACTTTGGCATTGAAGGGACCAATATGTGCTAGAGTTCACAAATGTTTTCCATACCCTTCGTACGAAGCTTAATATCAAGGATTTTGAATAGCATTTGGTACTCAAGTACCGCACCTACCTACACAAGTAATCTAGGATGAGATCAAATTCCTAGACATATCCTCGCTTTCCACCGCCTATCAATATGCTTTGAAGATCAAGTAGAAATTTAAATAAGAGAAGCGATACTTTGGATCCTCGAATCCAAAGCAAGTGAAAGGCACCCCCAAACCACAAAACAAAGGCCAAATCCAAGGTGGGGTAACCTAGGACAACCTGTTGAGACCACAAGCAAAGAAAAACACCACAAATACAAAGAAGCACATAGGGAAATGATATGAATTCCATAAGGGCCCCACTCAAAACACAAGTGAGTTTCGAGCCAAGCAGTCACTGGTGGTCGAGATGAGGGCTTCTAAATCAAATTCATGTTCTGACTCTACATCAAAAACCTATAAGGGGAATGGAAAAGGGAGACAGATTATCGATGTGGACCCTATTGCCACCCTTGTCATCACCAAGATCCAAAGGATGAGTGCTAAAATCCAGAGGAGGGGGAGCAACTCTTTCACTCATGGATGTGGGTGAAGGGTTCTACGCTACAGTTCATTGTCAACAACGGGAGCCAAAATAACCCCATTTCAGCAGAGTTCATGAAGTGGTTGGGCCTATCGACCACACCACACCCACAAACGTACATAATCAAGTGGCTTCACCAAGGGAAAGATCTTCACGTTGGACAACAGTTTCCCCTTCTCTACAACATCAAGCCCTTCATAGATGAGGTACTGTATGATGTTACTCCTCTTGAAGTTTGTGATGTATTATTAGGCCAACCATACTTGTGGAAGTGACATGTTGTGTATGATTGTATGCCTCACAATGTTATTATTACTTTGGGAAATAAGTTGTACATGATACCAAAGGTAGCACTACCTACCACCATTTCTTTGATCACTACGAAGAAATGTAGTAAGATCATTTACTAGACTAGGAAATTTGTTTTCCTTATGATTCGCCATCAGGGAAAGAATAAGATTGTGGCCACAACCTCCAAACAAGGCTCTTTCGCACGACGACACTAAATGGACAAGGTTGTGGAGGAGTACAAGGACATATTGACCTCACCCAGAGGGGAACCTCTACACTAATAGGTAAAGAAATCCATCGATATGACCCCGAGCATGCCGCTACCAAATGGACTAATCTATCAATGCTATGTTATGGAGAAGGATGAAATCAAGAGGCAGATTCAGGAGTTGTTACAAAAAGGGCACATTAGACCATGATCATCACCCTTTGGGAGCCCGATCATGTTGGTACAAAAGAAGGATGAGACATGAAGTCTCTATATTGAGTATCAGGTGTCGAACAAGATCATTATCCGAAATAGGTATCCAATCCCATGCATTGATAAATACATTGATGGGAGACTCTTGGAATTCAGATTCTAGTGTCTCTTCACCTTATTTTTGTATTTACAATATTTACATAATTTCCCTAATCCCAAAGATTAGCTGCCAACAAAAACCATTAAAGTATCAGACTGGACCATATTAAATGTTAGGGGAACAAAAATATTTCACACAAACCTTCCCTTCAAATGTCTTTTTAGCTTAGGATTTGTAAGCAGGACACCACACTTATGTCAAGGATTATTATGCAATTAGCCATATTAGGTGCTTCCAACCCCTAAGGAGAAGGACATTTCACAAGTAAACCCATCAATCCATGGTTGCATCTGATTATTGTGGTCATGAAATAGGAAATACTTCAATGAAGATGACCCTAGCCATGTTTCTAGCTAAAGGAAGCCCAATATCTTGAGTATAATGATAAGAAGAGGAAGCAATCGTGAAGGAATGAGTTACCCATTTCCTTGGCCTACCTTTTCCACCCCTCTAGTGAGCCTTTTACTTTAATGAATTGTCATTCTTTCTAGCATATCTTAGGAGGCCCAACTTACTTTATGTTTTTCCAATACCCCTTTAAAGATGTAGCATTTTATCACTCATCGGGGTTAGGAGATTCATAAGTTCCTTTGTTTTAGATAGAATATGAAATGATATGGAACTCGGTGATGACTAATGAGGGGTATAGAGCTCATGTCAGGCTTTGTCGAATTTTGTATCTATGGTCGGTCTTCATAATTTATATTTTAGCTATCATCATGCACTGATCGAACCCTCAGATGTGTGGAAGACTGTGTTCAAATCCAAGGAGAGCCTTTTTGAATGGTTGGTCATGCCTTTCAGGTTAATGAATGCCCTTGCAACCTTCATGAGGATGATGGATGACATCTTGGAACCCTTCACTAACTCATTATTGGTGGTGTATCTGGATAAAATTATGATATTCAGCCAGAGTTGGGAAGAGAACCTCCACCATATTCAACAGGTCCTCCAAACCCTGTGGTAGCACAAGTTGTGTGCCAATTTGGAGACATGCTCTTTTGGTATGACCTAGGTTAAATATCTATGGTACATCATTGATGAGTTGGGTGTGTCTCTGGACCAAGCCAAGATACAACTCATTCGAGATTGGCTAGCCCCAACCACTCTAACAAAGCTTCACAGCTTTCTGGGTCTTGTCAACTTCTACCACAGGTTCGTGTTG
This sequence comes from Pinus tabuliformis, assembly GCA_031772625.1. Taxonomy (NCBI): domain Eukaryota; kingdom Viridiplantae; phylum Streptophyta; class Pinopsida; order Pinales; family Pinaceae; genus Pinus; species Pinus tabuliformis. The sequence continues at coordinate 1,187,839,789 of CM062818.1, forward strand.
GGGTTATCTCATACCGCTTAGCCCTTTAGTCAAGTCACCAAGGGAGGAGCGAAAGAAAAGTTATTTTGGAATGAATCCTGTTAGGGTCTAAATCTACCTTAGGCTGAAAGAAGGCAAAATTTAGGATAACCACAAACCACGCTCAGTCTGGTAGATAGCCCTACCAGAACAGGAGAGGGCTCTCTTCGGGTCACACTCAGTAGAAATAAACAATAGGGTCTGAGATGACTCAAAATGAATGATGATTTTAGGCTAGTAAATAGATATGAAAAACAGGTAATTGATTGAATGACTAAGTTTTATGGGTTGTATGGGACCAACAGGACCGCGTGAGCTGGGAAACTAAATCAAAGACACAGAATATTTTGTGAGGCCAAATAGGCAGGAGGTTTAGCAATCAGATTGAAGTAATATGGGATGGAAAGACTGTTGAGAAAGCTGAAAAGGGCATACACATGAATCCTTTTCAGATAGAAGAAGAAACACAGAGGATGAATGCTTTCCAAGGCAGAGCAATAAATTGGATTCTACGTTTCCTACTTAAAAACATTCAACTGGAAATGACTATGAATGAACTGCAAATCATAACAAGTTACATATGAAACAGAGAAGAAACATATTGCTAAACTCACACCACAGGAATCTCATGAATCAGAGCTACATCATTTTTATTAATCTCCTGGCCAAATTGTACAGTGAATAGCTGAGTTTTCTCTCCCACCGTTTCCCAGAAACTCCCACCTTTACAAATGATTTTCAATACAATAAATAAACTCTTCTCTGAGAAAGCAGATCGACCAAAAAAGGGGGATTATTTAATCATTATTAACAGAAATGAAAAGCCAACCATCAGTAATAGGAGCAGCGTGACATTTTAATTTCTCTTATGATCAATTAAGAAGGAAAAACTATAGTGTAGATCTTCTGAGTTGTAACTGAAGACAATGACTGTTCACCTTCCTTTTCGCTGTTTCAATAACCACTGTTTTTTTTTATAAAAATGGCTTTTGAATTTGCCTTTGATGACAGGAAAAATGAACAATTCCAGCTTCCATTTCGTTAAACTCAATAATATCTCCTCCAATACCAGCAAAGGCCCCGTGTGCACAAATTCCCTGCAGTTTTCTGAATGCTCCTCTCAGACCAGTTTGAGACCTCTCGGCTCCGGCGCACAAAAGCATCTTGTTAATACGGGGAACATGGAATGGCTACATACAAACACGCAGATGGAACACGTCCTTTCTGGCGAACTTGGTCATGTACTTGTTACAAGCAATATGGGCCGCTTCCAGTGCCTCGCTCGTCACATTATATTTCTCCCAACTCACCAGGCGAACACAAAAAGGAAACTCGTCGGCTGCTCTTTTCTTGGCACCGACATTGTATAGACAGATTTAGAGATCTGGAACACCCGACATTATCGAGATTTCGGGTATGGCTTGTTCTTGACCTGATGGTAACATCTTGCTGGGACACCTTTATAATTTACAACATCGAGCCGAACGCCCGTAATGGAGATGAATCCTTCATGAATAAAACAATGATATGACACACCTGCAGTTAGGGAGCATAGGAAATTGAATTAGTTTGAAATTTTGATGAAGCAGTGGTGAAAAACTAGCTTGTCAGCCCTGTGCACCGCGTGCGAGCCCAATGCGCCACGCTCACTGTATGCTCCACGACAATGTATTTTTGCACTGTGGAATTTTGGCCAATGCGCTGGGTGCTGTGGGTGTGCCGTGCCCTATCCCAATGCGCCGCGTGCATTCCGAACACACAATTTCACCTTGGCTTCTTTGATGTAAAGATTCCATTTGAATAAAAACTGTCTTTTAATAAAAATAGCTTGGAATTGCCATCTCTCCTTTACACATTCAAAACACCATTTAATTGTCATTTCAAAAGAAATAATCCATAGCTATCAGTCATTACATATGCATCCTCATGAAAATGCCACCTGTCATTGACAACCCACTCCTTGCTCGTGCTCGGATCCTTTCACATCTTTGATGCTCGTTATTTCCTGTTTTGCCTTGGGATTTGGAATTTTACTTTAATAAAATGGGGAGCTAGCTGCATCAGGACCTATCGGAATATTGCTTCCACTGCCTTGTTCAGGAGGACCTTAACCTTCTTTATCAATGTGAGGAGCCATATTTGGCACATTTGGATCGCATCCTTCCCACTGCGAGTGACCTTCTGCCTTTGAAGACATATAACGCTGCTCTTCATCCAATGGTGGAACATCAGACCTCCCTGGAGAGGCATGCAGACCAGGATTATGTTTCATTCTCTTGGCAGCAATATGCTGCATTTGAGCAGCAACCAGTGGATTAACATTGGAACCACCATATCCACCTTGCCGCCTCATGTTTGCTTCTACTAGCTTTTGACTAAACCAATAAGGTTCTAAATAATACCTCTATAAATACCTCATTCACTGCCACGTCCACTTTCTGCAGGTAAAATGCACAAGAATCTCACTAGCACTTTAGATTTTCTCTCTAGTTGATTAGAAGTCCCTTCACGTGATGCGGGCATTCAAATTTGGACAAAGAGCGATGATGGAGGCTCAACCCGTCAAATTCGTGCGTGTTTTGGGTGATGGAGGAAGGTTTTGGCAATTTTTTGGCATCTTGGGTGTGTGCACTGCGCGGCAGGCCCAATGCGTCGTGCCTCCTAGATGCATCGTGCACGTGTTATTTTACACTGAGAATTTGCGCACAATGCACTGCGCCTCATCAGTGCGCCGTGCCACTTGCTCTATGCGTTGCGCACTGATTTTTTGACCAACTTCTTTCCAGTTTCTCCTTGCTCACCCCAAATGACTTCATTTTTCTTTTTTTGAGCTTTACGCATTTGGAGACATGATTTTTACATGAAGATTTCCAATCTTAATTTTTCCAAACCCATTTTCATAATGTTTGAAAATGCCTTTAGTTACCAACTCTGTTTTTGGGATTTCTCCGTTTGTTCTGTAGGGATGTCTGGCATAGGATTTGGCAAAGGATCAGAGTGGTGCCTGAAACATCTCATGACTAAAAACTGTGGAAAATTACATATTGGAAAACAAATTTGATGATTTCTTCTTCAAAAAAGAGTTTTGAAGAAGAATCGCTCTCAAGCATTATTAAGGATGGGATTTTGCAATGGAACTGATTTGGAACCCCTCATGCGTCTGCTGGCCTTTTGAGGACTAAATCGACAAAACCCGAGACTTAAAAAACTCTAACAAAAAAAACCCTTTTGCTACCCAAAAGACCATTCATGACTATGAATCACTGAAACATTGATTTCGATGAATTTTGATGAACTTTAATGATCAGACACAAGCCAGCAGATACATGACAAGACCCTTCCGTCAGATTATTTAATGCCCCTAGCGGAATGCAGCTGAGTGAATGGAGTGAGACACCTAAAAATGAAATGCGAAAAAGAGATTTTGATCTCTGATGGAGGACTGAACAGACCGACTCTAACATTAGCTCCAATGGGGATGGTAGCTCCTTGGAGGTGCCAAGAACTGCAGATCTTTGGAAGAGCTAGACAGTGCACTTTCTGTTGGGATATGGAATCATTATTTCGACAAACAACACAAAACTCTTGACTCATTTATTAACTGAAACTGACTCAAATTTGGACTTAAACTGACTCAAAGACTGACTAGACCAACTCAAACCGAAACTGAAATAAAATGGTATTTATAGCGACAATGGAAACAACAGAAACAACTCAGAAATGGTACCGCTTGAGCAGTTGACCATTGACCGACCCTCTTGGACAATCTTCCGAGTTCATCTCCTTTAGAGGAAAGGCATTCTGACCCTGATATGCTACAATCTTGAAGGGACCTTTCCAGAGATTCTCAAACTTACCGTGCTTACCCTTTTCCTCATTCCTTGCATCCCACTTCAGCACCACATCATCCAACTGAAATTTGTCCGCCTTTGATTTTCTGTCATAAATTTTCTTAATATTCTCCTGCAACTTGGATGTGTTTTGGAAAACTTCTTCTCTTGTCTGCTGCAAATGGATCATTTGATTCAATCTTCTCTACATAGGATCGTCTTCACTACCGGCTTCCTGAAGAAGTTTGACTACTGGAGCTAGGAGAGAGGTAGGAAACACTGTATCAACTCCATAAACAAGCTCAAAGGGGGACAGACCAATGGATTTCTTCTGACTGACCTGATCTGCCCAAAGTGCATTGACTAACTTCTTATGCCAACTCTTCTTGTTGATTTCCAGCAGCTTCTTAATGATGTTGACTAAAGATTTGTTAGAATACTCCGCCAACCCATTGCCTTGCGGATGATAGGTGGTTGAGTGACCCAAAATGATTTTATATTTGTTAGAAAACTTGATCATCTTCTTTGATTTGAAAGTTGTTGCGTTATCAGTGATCAACTTATTCGAGCAACCAAAACGAGAGAAAATGTTATTCTCCGGGAATGAAATAATTACCGCATATATAGCTTGTCTAGTGGGAATTGCTTCGATCCGTTTTGTGAAATAATCTGTTGCCGTGAGGATCCACCAATGTTGACCAGAAGAAGAAGGATGAAATTTGCCAATGAAATCCAACCCCCACTGCTGAAAAGGGGCACTCACCTCAATGGGCTTAAGCGGCAAAGGCTGTAATTTCTGCCTTCCTTCAAAAATCTAACATTTATGACGGCTCTTGAAAACCTTATATGCATCAGCAAACAATGTCGTCCAATAGTATCCTTGTCTCAGAATTTTATTTGCCGTTGTTTTCCAGAAAAGGTGACCGCCACAATCTCCTTCGTGGAAATCCTCCATGACCTGTTTTTCTTCTTCTTCCACCAAACAATTCAACAGAACGCCACCAGGACCTTTCCAATAAAGTGGAGAATTTGGAATGCAAAACTTAGCAGCCTTTAATTTGAGAGTTCTACTTTTGTTTCTAGTCATGCCGGGCGGTGATGACAATTTCTAAAGCACATATATGATATCTGAATACTACGGAGAAAGAACAAATATTCTAGATACCTGAATTGACGAACCTTCCTCATTCTCATCGGACATAGCAGTGATCAGATTTATTTCTAAGGCGTGCAAGTTTTATTCAGCCATTAACTTTGCCAATCCCTGTCCTTTAACAAGCTTTGTGGGCTTTATTTCCACATCATACTCCAACAAATCTGCAATCCACTTGCCTCGTCTTCGTTCCGGATCTGTCTACACTAAAACATCCTTGACAACAGCGTTAGGAACATAAGCCGAAATATGAGAATGCAGAATGTATACCCGAAAATCTTTCAATGCTTTCACAAGTGCAAGGGCTTGCTTTTCAATGATGTTGTACTTTAAGGCTGCATCTCTTATAGTTCGGTTGAAGAAATAAATTGGTCTTTCGTGCTCATCTCTTTTCTGCATCAACACAGCCGCCATAGTATGTTCTGAAGCAAATGAAAACAATATAAAATCCTGAGTGTAATCCAGGATTATTAGAACCGGAGTTGAAGAAAGAGCCAATTTGATTAAATTGAAAGATTTTACAGCCTCTTCCGTCCACTTCACTTGGCTATCCTTCTTAAGCATGTTTGTAATCTCTCTTAGGTGTTCAGCAAGATTGGGTACAAAGCGGCATAAAAAATTCATCTTACCATTAAAAGATTTAATCTCCTTCTTATTCCAGGGCAGATCAATTTGTTGAATTGCTTGTACACGTGCTGGATCAATACAAATGCCATCTTTTGAGATAATTTGCGCTAGTAATTTTCCCTCCTCCATGGAAAGTAAGCTCTTTTTTGGATTCAGCGACAAACCATATTTTCAGCACTTTTGGAAAACAGTTTTTAGATGATACATGTGTTCTTCATCTGATTTGGAAAACACCGTCACATCATCAAGGTACACGACCAAAAAGACATCCTTCTAATTTGTGAAAGCCAAGTCTATTGCCCGCTGAAATGTGGCACCCGCGTTCTTCAAACCAAAAGGCATTTTAGTGTAACGAAAAGTTCCCCACGGAGTGGTGAACGTTGTCTTGTCTCGGTCTGTTGAGTCTTGAAAATGTCATTCATTTCCATTACACTTTCACTATTATGTCCATTATATCACCTCCATTTCACCTCCATTTAACTAATATGTCACCACATTCATCCCACTTTCATTATCATTGGGCCACCTTTATCTTTTTCCAATCTTTATTATTTCTAAGCCTTTTAAGTGAATTTGTGGTTAAACATTAGAAAAGAATGTGCATATGCTTATACCTAACAAATGGGTTGAGATTGTTGACATGTGTAGGTTGAAAGGAGGCTTCTAAAAGACCCTTATGTGGCACCCCAAGGCCAAATTCGAATTTGAGTGGAAAGAATCATGGGATCATGAGGATATGTGTCACATCTCCTAATTGTATTGTAACTCTAAAAAGACATGTGTCTTATCAGTTCCTATTTTGATTAGGACTCTAGAGGTAGAGGGAGAGATTCATGGACTATCATTAATGAGATGGATCTCATCTTTTTGTATAAATAGGAGATCTCTCTCCTTCATTTGTTAGTCTTTAGTCCCTAGTTCTTAAGTTTGTAGTTCTTCCTTGATGACTTTTGAAAGCTTTGGAGAACTTTGTTGTACTTTGTACTTTTGAAGAATTTGAATAAAGCTTTGATGTTCTCAACATGGAAGGAGATATGAAGTAGATGTCATGGAGCATATTAGAATATAAGGTAGAGTAGATTTCATTTTGTAATTTTGCTTTGATTTCATTATGTCATTTAATTGCTTTCAAGTTTGATAGATTAGATTTTTCATTCATGCAATTTAATTCATGCAAGTGTGTTCAACCGGTTGATTGTAGATTAGTGATGTACATATCCTTTTAATGACTAATGACATGATAGAATCATCTTGTCCTCCTGCTGATTTATTTTCTGAGTTCTAATTCCAAGATTGTTATTTCTTTCAGTTTTGTTTTGCTCATTTACTTTCATGCAATTTAGATATCATATTACTCAACTTGTTCATGATTGCTTCCCATAAGGTAGATTGAGCTGAAGGGTAAAGGATCAGAAGAGTTGAAGTAGTGTGATTAGTTTCCTTTATGCAATTTAGATATCATATTGCTTAACTTGTTCATGATTGCTTCCCATAAGGTATATTGAGCTGAAGGGTAAAGGATCAGAAGAGTTGAAGTAGTGTGAATTAGTTGATTTGCTTTCAGTCTTTGAGTTGCTTTAAGTTCAGTTTTTACTTTTTTTCAGTTTTCTTTTTATACAGCAGCAAGGATACTGGATCTCATAGTCACTAGCTCATTGATTGGTTATTGCATTTTATTTTGATTGAAGTAGCTGCATATTTACACTTTTGTTTAAGTAATAGTTCCATCAATAACATGTTTTAAGATCTTTTGAAGTGCTAAGTTTTGGAAGTTACCATTAGGGACATAGGCCTTGTCTTGAGATCTCTATCCATACTTATCCTTTAAAAGTATTCTTAAGACCTTAGAATAGGATTTCCATTTGCATTAGACACTTTAGGAAGCCAACAAAAACAAAAACCCAAAACAAAATAAAATCTATAAAACAACGAAGTAAGAAAAATGTTAACTAAGCACATATGGTGCACCACACTTCATCAGTTTACGATACCCGGATTGATAATTTATGTAGAGCAATTTAAGACGTTAAATTGACTAGACATTTTGGCGCCGTTGTCGGGGAAGTGTAATTAGGAGACCTTATTTCTTACATCTGAAAAAAAAGTTAGTAATTCTTGAGTATGATCTCCTCTTGCACTTTGCGTGATCCGGAGGATCAAAAAAAAAATTGTTATGTAAAAAAAAAAGAAGAAAAAAAAGGAGACAAAAATTGATTCAATAAAAAAATGAAAAAAAAAAATGAAACTCAACTGCTTTGATAGGTTCAAATTGTCCAAACTTGTCTGGTTATGCTTTGTAGTGGTCTTCAAAACACTGTATCTTGTTTTAATAAGGTTTTGCACCTTAGCTGCGGAAACTGCCCTGATTCCGCAACTAGATGAGAATTCCGTAGTTGTTTCAAGGTTTAGCAGGTTACAAGCGTCCAATGAAGAAATCAACCACATGGGCATCTCCAGAATCGTCCTGACATGGATCCTATCCTAGTCACTCATCTCAGATCGATGAAAAACCAGCCTAAGACCTCAGTCAAAGTCATGTTTTTAACATGTTTTTCTTAAAGTATTTTCTGCCTGAAATTGAAAATCATTAATCCTTTTCATAAAATTTTACAATTTCAGAGAAAAAGAAAAGAGAAAAACAATCCTAGCTTTTCATTATGGCTTCAACAAGAAAATCTGCCTCTCTGTTCAAGCTTTGGCCTGAAATAAACCTGCAACATAAAAAATGCACTGTATATGTGAGAAAAAAAAGGGGGATCAAATGTTAAAATGATTAGGTAACAACGAGGAGGTGAATGCAAATTTGAAGAATCCATGATAACTCCATCAAGGAGCCTCGACATTTCTTTTTAGAGGCTGAAATTTATTATTGTTAAGGTGGATTGAGCTCCTTGTTTGAGGACCGAATCGTGCATTTTTGGCGGTTGATTCATGTAGGAGGCATTTATCATTTAGTGACAGATTTCTAAGTTGATTTCACCTTTGGATAGCTACATTATCAATTAGAAACAGAGGGTCACACTCTCAATTTGCCTCATTTTCTGCTATTGAGTTTGAAAAAGATGAGTTTTACAGTTCAAAAACACGTAGGCAACATTGAACCTCATCTCTACCATCATGGATTCATAAAAATCCTTATTAAGGACCAGTTGAAGAAAACTAAGGATACTTGGGAGCAATTCTTGACAAGAAACCACTTCCAAGAGCCGTCTGAGGCCCCTGGAAGCAGTTTACCAGAAATTCCAAGGAAAACTAGGAAGAAATAAAAGAACATTATAGTCCAAGACTCCCCTGCAATAGAAATTCAAGAAACTGTCCAAAAAGAAGGAGAATATAGAGCTAAAAATAAGAAACAGAAGAAAGAAAAAGACAAAAGAACCATTCAAGAAGTTTATCCATCCCCCGAGCAATCCATAGAGGAGGATTATCAACCTCTGTCAGAAAATATTAGTAAATACATTGAAAGAAAAACTCAGAAAAAATGCGTAAACAACAGAGGCTTAACAGGCAAGTACTCGAACTCTTTTTGAGGATTCACTCTTCTTTTCATTGCTGTGAAAAGTTGAAAATTGTGGTGGACAACTTGACATGTATAAGAATGCACAAATTCGTATCATCCAACCACTAATTCCAAAATTTTACAGGCCGAATGCAGAACACTGATAACTCAGAAAAACGTAAACAACAGAAAAACGTCAAATTTAAAACGCTCTATTTTCCCAAACAGAGATGAAGTTCAAAAAACGAAAACATGGGTTTTTTTTCTAGCTGGGTTAGTTAGATAACCCAGAAACCATTTGAAGAAATTTATGGCGGTCTGGGAGAAATCCTCGGTTCCTTGGAGCCTCTTTTTTGCCGCCGCGTGAAGAAAAACGGATTTTGAGTTAATTCACTGATAGTTTGATGTGTGATTCAATTCCGCGTGCCCGAGGAAGAGAAATCCAAATAGGAATTGCATGTGCTGTTATTCAAGCTTAATTACATGTGTTTAATAACTAACAGTCCCATGCAACGTGTGATTGTGTTTCAGATTCACGACCAGCGACAAAGAGGTGTTTAAAACTCATACGACTCCTCTCCACCGTATTTTGTGCAACCATTTCATTAACGTGTAAACGTTTCTCACACAGCCGTTCAGTTCAAAAATTCCAACTCCACTTCCCTACCATACCATTGTGTTAAAGCTGCACCTTGTTCGCTACGTCTCCATTTCATTTTGAGAATTCATCTCAGCTGTTCATCATATGTTTCTGCTTACAGCTCCTGAACACTCCCGTACCCCTATCCATCTTCCATTTTCAGTCATTATTCTTCCATAAACCTTGCAACATAGTCATCTTACCTCTGTTAAACCATCACATGCAGTTGAATTCCAGGTTGAATTTTAAACAGAGGAAAGGATGAGTCGGTTATTAAGGGCAGAACCAAAAGGGCCTAAGTCTATGAAAGGGCCAAATAGTTATGATCATGGTTATAGGTTGTTTGTCAAATTATAAGTCCATCAATAAAACTGTTTTTCTCCATTCACAGAGTTCCTAAATGCAGAAAATAAAAATAAAAATCGGTTGACTGTTCCAGCCACTTTCCGCAGTTGGCTCAACTTTCCGCAGCTATTTTGTTAAACTCTAGGTTGCAGGTGTCATCGAGCAAAACAAACCACATGGGTAGCTAGGAGAATTTCATTACATGGATGGTGTCCTATTCATTCAGTCAAATTTGATGAAAAAGACCCCGTTCAAAGGGAAGTCAAGTTGAGTGTTATCACAAAGTCGCCACACTAAGTCGCTGCATGTCAAGAAAAAATAATAATTTTTGAATCATTGAAATGAATAAGTTATTTGCTCACTTTTCTGAAGGTATTGATTAATTTTGGATTGATGATGAAAGATGAATGGATAACTTTGTATTCAAGATTTTTAGCTACAGAACGGTGCACATTCCGCAGCTGTTCTCCAATTCCGCAGCGAGAAAAACCTCATTGTTCAAATCAACCTAACTTTTTCATACAAAATCAGATTTTGATGACTTAAGTACCATTGGAAAGATCTCAAAAAGATCTACACAATGAGAAAACCATCATTAGAGTTTGAAATGGCAAATAATGAGATAAATTGCTGAAAGGAAGCAACATTCAACTTGGGGCACCAACTCCAAAGCAGGTATAAATTCTTTTGATTTTTCCTTTGAGAACTTGTTTCATTAATACAAATTATTTGTTTTGTGTGTAAATATCATAACTAGAGAGATTGATCACCTCTCTCATTTGATAATCTTACATTCCATTGCAGAAGAAGTATTAGTTTTTTTGCAGGTTCTATGAGGAAGGACAAATGACTACAAGAGAATGGTGTCTCTCTAAGAGAGCAATTTGTTTCATAAAAGGATGATCAGCAACAAAGAGGAAATATGCTGATGCAAAATCAGATCCAAACACTTGAAAAACTTTCAGATACTATTGTCTCCATCACATCCATACTTCATAATAAACCATTCATCTCATTTTCCTCCATATTTTCCATTTACATTCACATACACTTTCCATCTCTTTTTGTCCATTCATAACCCACAAATAAAAGCAAGAGGCTCATTCACATGCTTATTTCCCATTACCATTTCTACTCTCCATTGCCATCTTCCATTTTCATCTTCCATTCCTGTCATTTTCATTCCGCAAATAAGCCCTGCTTCAATGCAAATTATTGAGTCCATAGTCCTTTGAGTCTAAGTTCTTTGTAAAAAAACCTTGAGGCTTGCATGCCTTAATGGCAAGTCCTCATGCTGATGAACAATGGGAATACATTAATGTCCCTTGTTCGTTAGATCTTCTAGGTGACTCGACATCAGCAAATTCATTCGTACCTAGCAAGATGTGTTTGGGCCTCTTGACTCTCATTGTCATCAATGGTGAGAGTTCTCGTGTTGACTAGTGGCATCCATTAATGGCCACTAAGCCAACAATTTCCTACTATGTTCGACATCAGAACATCTTTTCACATAGTAGGAATTGTGCCAATGAGTTTTGAAGACATGAAGACTATTATTTTCAGCGTTTTGGAGTAGATTCAGCAAGTTTTAGTAGAAGCAATAAAAAGTCATCTTATCTCTCTATCCATGACTCCTCTTGTTCAGCCACTTGAAGAAGAATATGATCAGAATTTTTCAGCCACCACACATATAACTCATCCATTCCAAAGGGTAAGTGAAGGTACGGCATTTTCTAACTTTTGACCATAGAATTCCATAAAAAGCTAGAATGATAATTGTTGGAAAAACATTTCTCTTCCTCATTTCATAAAATTGCCAATACCATCAGTTGGGGGGGGGAATAAATTCATATTCATATCTTGCCATGTCCATATCATATTCAAGAGCTCACATACTTCCAACATATATTAATTATTACATTTCTATTATGAGCATACAATGGCTTTTGAAAAAAGTGCTTAAAGGATAAATTGGATACAAACAAAATCATGGTTGTCACACAAGAACCAACCATCATGCAATCCAATAAAGATATACTTTGCAACAATAATCAAAATATCATTATGAAAAGTTCAAAGATCAAAATAGAAGGAAAAAAAAAAAAAAAAATTGGTTGTAACACAAGAACCAACCATGTTGCAAATCAAGTAAAACACTTTGCAGAAATATGAAGTTATCAAATGATATCATGCAAAGTTAAGCCAAAGCTCAAGGATCAAAAGAGTTAATGTAATATATATTGCATGAAGACATGCAATAGCTTCAGTTGGGGGGTATGTTGAGTCTTAAAAATGTCATTCATTTCCATTACACTTTCAGTATTATGTCCATTATATCACCTCCATTTCACCTCCATTTAGCTACTATGTCACCACATTCATCCCACTTTCATTATCATTGGGCCATCTTTATGTTTTTCCAATCTTTATTATTTCTAAGCCTTTTAAGTGAATTTGTGGTTAAACATTAGAAAATAATGTGCATATGTTTATACCTAACAAATGGGTTGAGATTGTTGACATGTGTAGGTTGAAAGGAGGCTTCTAGAAGACCTTTATGTGGCACCCCAAGGCCAAATTCGAATTTGAGTGGAAAGAATCATGGGATCATGAGGATATGTGTCACATCTCCTAATTGTATTGTAACTCTAAAAAGACATGTGTCTTATCAGTTCCTATTTTGATTAGGACTCTAGAGGTAGAGGGAGAGATTCATGGACTATCATTAATGAGATGGATCTCATCTTTTTGTATAAATAGGAGATCTCTCTCCTTCATTTGTTAGTCTTTAGTCCCTAGTTCTTAAGTTTGTAGTTCTTCCTTGATGGCTTTTGAAAGCTTTGGAGAACTTTGTTGTACTTTGTACTTTTGAAGAATTTGAATAAAGCTTTGATGTTCTCAACATGGAAGGAGATGTGAAGTAGATGTCATGGAGCATATTAGAATGTAAGGTAGAGTAGATTTCATTTTGTAATTTTGCTTTGATTTCATTATGTCATTTAATTGCTTTCAAGTTTGATAGATTAGATTTTTCATTCATGAAATTTTAATTCATGCAAGTGTGTTCAACCGGTTGATTGTAGATTAGTGATGTACATAGCCTTTTAATGACTAATGACATGATAGAATCATCTTGTCCTCCTGCTGATTTATTTTCTGAGTTCTAATTCTAGCATTGTTATTTCTTTCAATTTCATTTTGCTCATTTACTTTCATGCAATTTAGATATCATATTACTCAACTTGTTTATGATTGCTTCCCATAAGGTAGATTGAGCTGAAGGGTAAAGGATCAGAAGAGTTGAAGTAGTGTGATTAGTTTCCTTTATGCAATTTAGATATCATATTGCTTAACTCGTTCATGATTGCTTCCCATAAGGTAGATTGAGCGGAAGGGTAAAGGATCAGAAGAGTTGAAGTAGTGTGAATTAGTTGCTTTGCTTTCAGTCTTTGAGTTGCTTTAAGTTCAGTTTTTACTTTTTCTTTTCAGTTTTCTTTTTATACAGTAGCAAGGATACTGGGTCTCATAGTCACTAGCTCATTGATTGGTTATTGCATTTTATTTTGATTGAAGTAGCTGCATATTTGCACTTTTGTTGAAGTACTAATTCCATCAATAACATGTTTTAAGATCTTTTGAAGTGCTAAGTTTTGGAAGTTACCATTAGGGACATAGGTCTTGTCTTGAGATCTCTATCCATACTTATCCTTTAAAAGTATTCTTAAGACCTTAGAATAGGATTTCCATTTGCATTAGACACTTTAGAAAACCAACAAAAACAAAACCCAGAAACAAAATAAAATCTATAAAACAACGAAGTAAGAAAAAGGTTAACTAAGCACATATGGTGCACCACACTTCATCAGTTTACGATACCCGAATTGATAATTTATGTAGAGCAATTTAAGACGTTAAATTGACTAGACACGGTCATCTTCATGGACCAAAATTTGGTTATATCTAGAATAACCTTCGAGTAGTGACATACAAGATGCTCCAACTACTCGCTGAAGTATATGATCCATTTTGGGCAATGGATAGTTATCCTTCAATGACACTTTATTTAGATTTCTAAAATCAATGCACAAGAGAATCTCACCTGTCTTCTTTCGTACGGGCACCAAATTAGAGATCCAATAAGAAAACCTGATGGGAACAATGATTCCTAATTTGTACAACCTTTTTATCTCCTTTTCAATTGGTGGCAGCAGTTTTGGATTTAGCCTTCTCAACTTCTATCTGAAAGGTTTCTGATTAGGCTTAATGGGTATAGTGTGCTGAATTATATTGGTATCATATGCCTTTAAGTCAGAATAATCCCAAGCAAACACATCAGTAAAAGATGACAAGAAACTGATATATTTGGCCTTTATCTTTTGTGGCAATGCTTTAGACAATTTTACAATATTGGGATTTGCAGTTGTTCCGATGTTGACATCTTCAACACCCTTTTCTATTGGTTGCAATGTTGGTTTGCAAGCTATGTCATCTTGATCAAAGAGTTCTTCTAAAGGTATCAAGCCTTTAGGAATAATGTTATCCTTAATCTGCAACACTTCCATTTGATTGATTTGTACATCATCTTTACCGTCATCATTTTCTGCATCAATTGAGGTATCTTTGAACTTACCTTTGTTTTGCAGAAAATCATCAATCTCCTCATCATCTTGGAAAACTTGCCAATATCTCTGATTGTCTGGGACAGTCGGACGATGCCTGACATGGATTTCGAATTTATTATTGGAGTTCATTGGAATCTTCAAACTACTCGCTGCCTTAGCAAGTGCATCAGCAATGCCATTTTGAATACGAGGCACACATGTCAAGGTATACTCTGAAAACAATTTCAGGACGTCTAGGACTGTATTTCGGTAAGCTCGCATCCGAGGATGTTTTGCTTGATACTCACCTTTAATTTGCTTAATCACCAATTCGTAGTCGCCATATACTGCAATCCTCTTAGCATTCAGCTTCCTTAGAATTTTTAGGCCAGCAATCAAAACTTCGTACTCAGCCTCATTGTTTGAACAACCAAAAGCTAGCTTGTAAGAACATACCCGCACATTACTAGGAACTTTGTTCGAGGCAAACAAAGGACTGCGTACCCAAATACCAATTCCAACGCCATCATTTCCCACTGCTCCATCGAAATCCGTGGTCCACAAACCTTCTTCTTCTTCTTGCAAGTGCTAAAACTCTGTTTGCTATGCTTTTCCTACTTGCTGTCCATTACCTTCAGCTGATTGCTCAACAGGGTTTTGTTGTTCTTGTCCTTCTTTCTTCAAAACTCCTCTGAAATTTTCTGCTATTTTTGGAATATCATCTGCTACAACTAACTGACTATCTATCTCATTGAACCTATCTGAATATAAAACAAAAGACTCTAGATCAGTATGTACATAATTGATCGGATGATTAATCGGTTTCTCTTTGCTAGTAATCATGTATTTCATTTTTTGTTCCCAGTACAATTTTCTCATTTGGCCAAACATTGGAATCGTTGCATAGGAGAAATCTAGTTGTAGTGTCCCTTTCAATTTTGCTGCCCAAGACCTGGAAAGAAGCATACCGAATTGGGGAGGAATATCTGCCACAACAATATCCATCAAAACATTCTTCATTGCGATTTGATCCAGACTTACAACCAAGCCTTTGATGAACCCGATACATCTTACTCTCCTGGAATCAAATGAATAGAGATCATGGTATTTCCTGGTGATGTCCAAACCCAGCTTATCCATGATAACCTTTGGCATGAGATTGTGGGAAGCTCTGGAATCGAACATGGAATTATGTAACACAAAATCATGAACTCTTAAACTGATATAAAAGGGTGGCACATCGCTATCTGGAGACTCACCATTCAATGCTGGCCCAAAAATCATTTCGGGTTGATCATCTTCGACATTCACCATACATGACATTGGATCACAATTCAAAATTTTAGAAACTTGCCCTCTATAACTGTTGTTCCTCATTATTTCAGTCAAGGGAATGGATACCTTCAATTTAGAAATTTCATTCTCTAAACTAAAAGCTGAAGTCTTTTCTACCTCTTTGACCGGGACATCTTTCTTTTCCTTTTCTTTCGATACAATTGGTTGATTTGATTTTTCTGCTGATGGTGATTTGCTGATATTAGGATCCACTGCCTCTTCTCCTTTCTTTTGTACAACAGGTAAATCATTCTTTGGTGCTGAAACTTCCTTCCTCTTCTGAATTGGGTTAACAGGCACATCTCTGTTTCTAAGTGAATATTGTCGCTGCTGAGCGGACAGAGCATTCATATAACCTCTTTGATACTCATCTGATTCTTCTTCCAAAACTGTGTCATTTTCTAAAATGAAATCTGCATCTTTGTGTACCGCTGAACTTTCTGCATACTCCTCATCTTCAGTAATATAAATAGGAAAATCATCAGGAGTAAAGAAGTGATTTTCCTCTCCTATTACATTCCCTTCCTCATTTGACTTTGGTCCATGCACAAAATTTTGCTGCAAAGGTGGTTGTACTGGCTGCTGTGCTATCTGATCTTGGGCTCACTGCTCTCTCTGTTTTATTCTATATTGTGGCTGCTACTGGCCACGGAAGTTAGGATTCCTAACTTGTGGCTCAAGTTTGTCAAGTTTCACCCTTTCAAACATCTACTCTACCTTCCGGAGTAATCTATCTATCGAGGAAGACTCTTCTTTTACTGTGAACTTCTTTTTTGCTTTTTCTCTAGCCCTCTTGGTCAAAAGATTTGCCTCAACGCTGACCGTGATCTTCTGCATGTCTTCCATTGTGGCTGGCTCTCTCTCTCTTAGTTAATAAGCCATGTCAGCATCAAAACCATTTGGAAACTTCGTCATGTCTAGCCCCATAGGTGGCCTTAGATGATTAGGAATCTAATTATAAATGGAATTGAATCTAATGCAGTAGTCTTGGACCGACTCACCAACGTTTTGCTTGATCTGCTCATATTCAGCAAGAATTTAAAGAGGATTCTTTTTCACTTCCCAGTGGTCTAGAAATTGCCTTTGCAGGTTGGCCAAGGTAGTGATATGTGCAGCCGGCAAAGCTCTGAACCATCTCCTAACTTCACCCGCAAATGTTTGTACAAAGAGTCTCATTGTCACATTTTCTGCATCGATCTCATGAAGGTCACAGAAATCTGCCATTCCATCCACATGTTGCTGAGCGGTAATGCTATGAGGAGCGCCATCAAACAAAGGAATTGTTCTTTGATAATCTGCGGGCATATCATCCAAAACTTGAGGTAGCACCAGAGGTGCAAAACGAGAAGCCATCACTGTTGGTGGATTTGGTCTTGGGGATGTTGGAGGAGTGGGTGCAGCTGATGCGTGAAGCATATGAGGAGGGGTGTACGGGTTTGAAACCATAATTGAATTTCAAAGCTATGTCACAATATAATCATCAATTGACCAGTTAGCCCTTTCAGTTTCTAGGTCTACAAGAAAATGCGGATTGGGGACAGTAGAGTCAACAGCCCTTTCGGATTTGATCTCAAACAATGATATTTCAAACTGCTCATCAAAATCAAGCTCTTCAAGATACTAAAAAATGGCAAGACATGAATGGGATTTAAACATGGAAATCACAAAGCTCTCTTGATGAAGAAATCTTGTAATCAAATTAGGATTTTCATAGACATGAGGAGGATCTGGATCTGGATTAGCTCTGGTATATCTTCTTGAAGCCAGCATGCTATTTTCAAAAGATCAAAAGGACATAAACAACTTACTCAGCGTATCAAATCCTAAACTTATCATCCAGAAGCTTAGAATTATCAGAAGTACTGGGGTGTTTGTAGGTTAAGCCTGCTGTTTATGCAGCGAAGAAGACTAACAAACAAAGAATTTCATTCCTCAGTGGAGTAGCCACTATGTTAGGGCCTAAATCTGCCTTAGGCTGAAAGAAGGCAAAATTCATGATAACCACAAACCACGCTCAGTTTGGTAGCTAGCCCTACTAGAACAGGAGAGGGCTCTCTTCGGGTCACACTCAGTAGAAATAAACAATAGGGTCTGAGATGACTCAAAATGAATGTTGATTTTAGGCTAGTAAATAGATATGAAAAAGAGGTAATTGATTGAATGACTGAATTTTCTGGGCTGTATGGGACAACAGGACCGCGTGAGCTAGGAAACTAAATCAAAGACACAGAATATTTCGTGAGGCGAGATAGGTAGGAGGTTTAGCAATCAGATTGAAGTAATATGGGGTAGAAAGACTGTTGAGAAAGCTGAAAAGGGCATACACATGAATCCTTTTCAGACAGAAGAAGAAACACAGAGGATGAATGCTTTCCAAGGCAGAGAAATAAATTGGATTCTACCTTTCCTACTTAAAAACATTCAACTGGAAATGACTATGAATGAACTGCAAAACATAACAAGTTACATATGAAACAGAGAAGAAACATATTGCTAAACTCACACCACAGGAATCTCATGAATCATAGCTGCATCATTTTTATTAATCTCCTGACCAAACTGTATAGTGAATAACTGAGTTTTCTCTCCCACCGTTTCCCAGAAACTCCCACCTTTACAAATGATTTTCAATACAATAAATAAACTCTTCTCTGAGAAAGCAGATCGACCAAAAATGGGGGATTATTTAATCATTATTAACAGAAATGAAAAGCCAACCATTAGTAACAAGAGCAGTGTTACATTGTAATTTCTCTGATGACCAATTAAGAAGGCAAAACTGTAGCGTAGATCTTCTGAGTCGTAACTAAAGACAATGACTGTTCGCCTTCCTTTTTGCTGTTTGAATAACAACTATTTTTTTTTATAAAAATGGATTTTGAATTTGCCTTTGATGACGGGAAAAATAAACAATTCCAGCTGCCATTTCGTTAAACTCAATAATATCTCCTTCAATACCAGCGAAGGCCCCACGTGCACAAATTCCCTGCAGTTTTCCGTATGCTCCTCTCAGACTAGTTTGAGACCTCTTGGCTGCGGCACATAAAATAATCTTGTTAATATAGGGAACATAGAATGGCTACAGATGAACACGCAGATGGAACACATCCTTTCTGGCGAACTTGGTCACGTACTTGTTACAAGCAATACGGGCCGCTTCCAGTGCCTCGCTTCTCACATTATATTTCTCCCAACTCACCAGGCGAACACAAAAAGGAAACTTGTCGGCTGCTCTTTTTTTGTCACCGACATTGTATATATGGATTTCGAGATCTGGAACACCCGACATTATCGAGATTTCGGGTATGGCTTGTTCTTGATCTTATTGTAACATCTTGCTGGGACATCCTTTATAATTTACAACATCGAGCCGAACGCCCGTAATGGAGATGAATCCTTCATGAATAAACAATGATATGACACACCTGCAGTTAGGGAGCATAGGAAACTGAATTAGTTTGAAATTTTGATGAAGTAGTGGTGAAAAACTGGCTTGTCAGCCCTGTGTGCCACGCTCACTGTATGCGCCGCGATAGTGTATTTTTACACTGCGGAATTTTGCCCAATGTGTCGCGTGCTGTGGGTGTGCTGCGCCCTATTCCAATGTGCCGCGCACATTCCAAACACACAATTTCACCTCGGCTTCTTTGATGTAAAGATGCCATTTGAATAAAAACTGTCTGTTAATAAAAATAGCTTGGAATTGCCATCTCTCCTTTACACATTCAAAACACCATTTAATTGTCATTTCAAAAGAAATAATCCATAGCTATTAGTCATTACATATGCACCCTCATGAAAATTCCACCTGTCATTGATAGCCCACTTCTTGCTCATGCTCAGATCCTTTCACATCTTTGATGCTCGTTTTTTCTTGTTGTGCCTTGGGATTTGGAATTTGACTTTGATAAAATGGGGAGCTAGCTGCATCAAGACCTGTCAGAATCTTGCTTCCATTGCCTATTTCAAGAGGACCTTGACCTTCTTTATGTATGTGAGGAGGTATATTTGGCACATTTGGATCACCTCCTTCCCATTGATAGTGACCTTCTGCCTTTGAAGACATATAGTGTTGCTCTTCATCCAATGGTGGAACATCAAGCCTCCCTGGAGAGGCATGCAAACTAGGATTATGTTGCATTCTCTGGGCAGCAATATGCTGCATTTGAGTAGCAACCAGCGGATCAAAATTGGAACCACCATATCCACCTTGCCGCCTCATGTTTGCTTCTACTAGCCTTTGACTAAACCAATAAGGTGTAGAAATTTCTATTTTTGTCAGGCAGAAAGAGTCGATTGTGCAGACACAACCAACCTCCCTAGGAGCCTAAGACTCTCTAGTGACAAACAAGACAAACAAGAGCAATCCTTCTCTAAACATGCATTTACTATACGGGAAATCAAGTGTTTAGATCCTACCTGTAATCCAACGCTGTTGTAGTAGTCCAGCTCCGCTGATCCGGATGAGCTCCTCCTTCACTTTGAAACCTGCATACACTAACAATCAAACGATTAAATAGCACTTGATAATATCATAGAATAAAACATATTTAACACATAGACCAAGGAGTACATGAAACAACTCATAAATAACAAGTTATTGAGAAGAATGGACTCATTTGCTTTAATAGGTAACAAAAGGAACAAATACAACCTGAGCCTTGGTGTTGTGCAAGTCCCTCCCAGGGTCCATCAAGAGTTCTCCTTTACTTTGACAAAGCTCACCCACTTCCAAATAGAACAAGCAAAGATGACAATCTCTCCTCACAAGCTTCTAAATGGGAGTCCTAATTCCTGCAGCATTTACCCTTAGAAATGTATAGCTTTTAACCTCTTCTCCTTCTGGCCCAATGGCTGTATTTATAGTGCTCAAGAGGAAGTTAATCAGGTCCACCATCAATGGGATAATCCCCTCTTTGGATGGGATAGCTCCCTTATTGATGGGATAAGTTCCTCTTTGGTAGGAGTGCATGAACCATCTGGAGGCGCTCAATACACGTCGAACAACCTTCTAGAATGCTCTAGAAATGACCACAAGTGACTTTTTAAAGATGAAACTTGCGCATTTTAACCTTTACAGGGGGACGCACCTACCCCTTTACATACAGAGCGTCCAAAGACGCAGCTTTTGTGATCATTGGGTGCGTACCCGCAGGTAAGGTTGAGAGAACCTGCGTCCCCAGAGATAAATATATTTAGAAAGACTTTCTCTCTTTTTTGGAGTTTGACATGGAGAGCAGAGGCATAAGACTTGCCTAAGAGGGTAGCATGACTGTTGATAGAGCCATCCTAACTGTAAATAGTCATCGTGACATTTTTTAGTGTAACAGATTTCCCCCTAAAGTGCGAAGCCTGAAATAGATTAGGGTTTTGTATTATCTAGGAAGGGTGAAGCGCTTTATCATTTCAAGGATTATCTCGTGGAGAGCCTGGTCAGAACCTGCAATTTTCAACACAAAATACATGTATAAGATTATATCATCACTGAGGTAGGAATTCCCATACTCATATTAAAACTTTAACTAACAGACTAACTACTCTGATACAGGAATGATCTTGCAGTACATCATAATCATAGACTTTTGTAGACACAGTATGGGTGCAGCCATCTGTTTATGATTAGTCTACTTAGATAATGAATACAAAACTCCTCGCAGCCTGGATGGTGGAAACTAGATCCAGGGTCTTCATTTCTACTTCTTGAATTGGTACGATTCTAGCCATGCGAATAAATGAGTTGATGTCGAACATGGTAGAAACCACTTGATTACCAGTCGATGATGTAAACTGTTAACAAGCGTGAGAGAGACCACCAGTAATGTCAATGGTTCTCAAAGTACCCAGTACAATCCATGAGATGTGAATGAATGAGTTGATGTCGAACATTTCACGGAATCCTTTGATCGAAAGTCAATGATGTAAACTGACGTCAAAGGCGAGAAACCTGCCATTGATGCATGCATACTTCAAGGTACCGACGATTTTTAAGTCATCTCTCTAGATAATGTGCTGATGTCGATAGAAAGCAACCTGTTGCAGGCAAGCCCGCAACACGAAATCATTGTTCAAGTTGAATAAATGTTGCTGTAAGGACTGACTCAGGGATGGTCAAATGGATGACAAGTATTTTGCAGATGAAAGTTTTGCTTGCAGACCTCTTGAACACATAACGACATAACAGATGGCTTGGTGATAAACGACTCAAAGTTAATCCCCGGAACCTGGCTGAAGACTTTCAAAGTGGTTTGATCAACTGTGAGGTAAAGGATTTCCCCACCCAGGTGAATGAAAAAGTGTCGTGTTCAAGAGTGGTAATAAAGTTTCTTCTGAGACAAAAGGTAACAAATAGGCTCATTCTTCTCTCTTTTCCCCCACCATTTCTGGCAAGTACCTCTTTATTTTTAACAAGCTTGAGGAGGATAACATATGCTTGATTATAAGCTCATCCTTCGAATGAGTCCAACCTAGTTTTGATTCGAACCCTAGGAAGGAGTGGTTGGTTCCTGTTTGTAATTGAACAGGTCCTTTACTGTGAAATGTTTAACGAGCCCAGTATAGGAGAAACTCGGCGTTTTTCAATTTTAGAGAGTCTGAAAAACTTAAGAAGACACCAAGTTGAACTTTTTCGTAGATTTGTGTCCCTCAAGCCCGAAAAAGTATAAAATAATACCTGGGGGAACCGCTTGATCTTGCGACCAAGGAGTACTTTCATAATTAGTGTCACTGACCTAAAAAGTAAAAAGCGATCAAGGACACGTCGTTTTATTTCCGTATCGAGTTTGAAACGACAAAAACCTGGCAATCTTTTCCTGATTTTACGGTCAGAAAAGAGCTATAAGGGGACCGTCTTTTAATTCCGTTTTAGCGAGTGTAAAAGAAACGTTCGGCAATCTTTTCATTTTTTAGGAGTCAGAAAAGGGCTTAAAAGATGACACTGATATTTTGGTTCGTGAAAAATGACAATTTTCCCTCTAAGTCCCTTTGTCCTGCACAAAAACAACACATTACTCATACCTGTTTAAGATAGGCAAAAATACATCGAAAATCATCCTTCCATGGTGAAAAATGAACAAATTCATCCAAAAAACCTATAAAAAGACTTTTTACCATGTCATTTTTACCATTTTACTGTTGAGGTTGAAAAAAGGGCTTTTGGCAAGAAACTTCCCGTGGTCGCTGCGGAAAATCCGACCGTCAGAATCGAACGTCGTCTCTTCCAGGTATTTTACAACTTCCTACTCTTCATTTTCATCCGATTAAAATTGTATTTTAGGTTTTAGTTTTGTTTTTTGGGGGGGTTTAGGTTTCAAAATGCGCTCTGCGGTGGACGCAGGTGCCCTTCGGGTGACCTGCGTCCCCCGACTTTTTCCTATACAGGAAAAAGGTCGGGGGACGTAGCCCACCTTCAGGCCAGCTGCGTCCCGACGCCCTGTGTTCTAAACCCGGGGTGCGTCCTCCGTGAAATGCCGAATTTGAAACCCCAATCCTCACAAATAACCATTCAAATTTCCCCAAATTAATTCTAATCATTGTTTCTTGGTGTGTAGGGCACTCACCATGTTGGATTGGAGAGAAAGAGAGCACGAGGACGTTGATTTAGCTGCAATTGAACATCAACCTTCCATTGATGCCCTAAAAGCATGCGGGCTATATAAATACTGGGCCATACCTGGCATGAGGGCTCAGGTGAGATTCTTAGAATGGCTGGTTGAGAGATGGAACGTTCAAGAGCAATGCTTTTACATAGGAGGGCACCAGCTCGAGATAGAGCCCTCTGATGTATACTTTCTCACTGGCTTGCCAAATAGAGGCGAGCAACTCAATCTAGCCGGGACTAGGCCGGGTGGCCAATCCCTTGCTAGTCTCCGGGTAGATTGGTGCCCACCCAATGCACACCATGCGAAAGGCGTGGAAATCAAACACATCTCTCTGCGTGAACTCAAAGTTATAGCTTTCACGGTTACCAGAATTTGCGGTGCAGCTGCTTTACATATTGCTTCCGGGTCCCAAATGCGGATGGCAATTGACTGTTACCAAGGCACCATTTTCAACTGGTGTGATGCTGTGTCGGCTAATATGAAGAGCCAACTGACTAAGGCAAAGAACGGACGACTGAAAACTTTTGGATATGGGCCTTTAGTCGTGAGCTTTGCCTTAGAGAGAGTTCCGATGCTGATCCCTCAGCAACTCACTGTTGATATCTTGGGTCCTCGGGAGCCAAAGCTGGTACGATGGGTTGCGGTGATGGCCCGGCATCCTGACGAGGGCGCGGCGGTTGTTCGATTCACTGATAGTTATTTTCACTGGTTAGAGGACCAGATTTTTTCGATCCAGGACTTTCCGTATGCCGGAGTAGATTTTCGAGGTGATCCGGACACAGTTCTTCCACAGGGAGAACAATGGGACGACAGAGGTACTTTATTTTTCACAAGTTTTCAAATTATGTATTTTTTTTTGTTTTTTATATATATCGTCTCAAAACTGACAGTGAAAATTTTCAAAATGCAGATGTTGGTCCACAGCGCCCAGCTAACCTCCGGCCTTTTGAGAGGAGACATCCAGTTGCACCGGTACCGGCCCCACAGGACGCGGCTGCAGAGACACTAGCTGAGCTGGAGCAGGATCTAGATCGTCTGACGGCGGATATGCCTGAGACTACCATGGATGATATTCCTATCAGACTTCAGTGCTATGTAGTCGCAGTCCCTGGACCGTTTAGGAGATTTTTGCGTAAGGTAGCCCGTGCAGTGGTGTCGTATAGGGAGCACCACCAGTGATTGGCTAGTCACTTTGTAGACACATGTGACATTTTTGACTTTTTGTACTTTATCATTTTTGCCGATCATAAGGTGTTTCTCAACCTATGATCGAAGACGATGTATATTTTTTGACACACTCCTATCTATATATATATATCACTATTACCGGCTTATCTTGTTTAACATATGTGATGAAATGTTTTTAAATCTACTTGCATGATTATCGTAAATGTCTGTCGAACACTCGAGAAGCAATTGCATCTGCTAATGTATTTAAAGACCTTGGAATATGCTGATATTCAATGTAATCAAATTCACGTTCCAAGAGACGCACTCTCAAAAACAACCTTAATAACACAGGATTTCTAATGGCATAAACTCTATTAAGCTGTAATGCAACAAGTTCAGAATCTAACCTCACTATCAAACGTCGAATTCCAAATGAAACAGATTCGGATAATAATTCAACCACTGCACTATATTCTGCAATGTTGTTCGTTGTTTGACCGAGGCTTACCCCATGCATAGAAACTAACTCGTCAGAGGGTGAATAGATAACCCAAGCTGCGGAAGAGATATTCCGTGTACTACGACAAGCACCATCAGCAAATCCAATGTATGTTTGGAGAGGCGTCGACATCTGCAATATCAAGAGTAAAACCAAGATAAGCCAGAATAACGACGAAAAACACACTCGCTAAGCTAAGCACACTGACTAACTAACAAACATACTAGCTAGAAAGAAAACCTAACCTAACTAAAAATTCTCCATACCCACCATTTAAGCATAATACCTCTTTAGGTAAAGTCCATTTCTGGGTTTACCCAAAGAGTCCCCATCAAAATCTACCATCTCATAAGCCTCGTTTGCTAGCTTTCGCTTTACAATATAGGGTCCATGCCACATAGGAACGAATTTTCCAGCACCTAGCTTATCGTTAGCTTGATCATATAATAGCACTAGGTCTCCCTCCGAAAAACTTCGAGGGGTCACATTTCTATCATACTAAGCTTTCATTTGCTTCGCGTGAGTCTCGATTGCCAATGCAGCGTCACGTCGAGTCTCATCTAATTTAGCTATGTACAATAAACTTTTCTCCTCTTCGGAAGTAGCTGGGAGTAATTCGACATCCATTTGAAGTGATGGGATTTTGCATTCAATGGGTAACACAGCTTCCAAGCCATAAACTAGCTGGAAAGGAGTGAACCCTGTTGAAGTTTTCACTGAGGTTCGGTATGCCCATAGCGCTGAAAATAACATGTTGTGCCAATTCGACCGATGAATACCAATGGTTCGTCGGATCATGATAACCAGAACTTTGTTGATAGACTCTGTTATCACTTAGAATTGCAGTCAATGTATGTAATGTTGTCCAAAAAACTTCATATTCAAAAAGTGTGTCAAATGGTCATGGTCTTATGTGTGTTACTTAGGGGTCATGTTTTAAAAAGGTATTGATGTCAATCATTTTCAAAAACCGTTAGTCATCCTCCATCATAATTCTTTAAGGCATGTCTTGTCTTGTTTGCATCATTGGTCCTTTGCGCAGTTTCGCAGCGCAGTCTGATTGGCCAATTTGGCAGCGCAATGATGTTTCTGTTTTTCGTAGCGTGTCATCTATCAGCCATTTCGTAGCGCATTTCGTTAATTTTAAACTGTCTGCGCTACTAAATCGGGGATTCGGGGATTTTGCAGCGCGTTTTCTTGAAATGTCAAGTCTGGGGGGATGAGTCATTAGGTCCGTCCATATGTTGTCAGTTGATGTCCTCTCCAGGTCATTATGGGTCATCATTCCGCCATAAGGTTCAGAACCACGCACATAAACATCATTCAAAGTGATTTTATGATGTATGGTAGTGTCATGATATTTGTTATTTGTGTGTAAACAGATTTTCTTGTATGACAAGACTGTTGAAGCGCAAAGGGAGCCCGAGTTTTCTTTTAAAAGGACCTGATTGCAAGCGAGCCTGCATTCCAAAGTTTGAAGTTGCATTCTGAGTTGAAGCTGCTGTTAGTTCTCTGTCCGAAAGTTCTCAAAGAAAAATGGAGAAAAGGGAACATCGATCCAGTAGGTGCCAAAGAACAGAACCAGAGGGGCTTGATATTACGTTAAAAGATGAAGGTGTGGCAAGAGCTTTTAAAAGTGCTGGTTGCTGGAGGTTTTGTGAGAAGTTGCAAGGAGGGCACGCAGAGGTAACAAAAGCTTTTGCATTGAATTTTACTGGTTTAAACTCTAAGGTGTCAATGCTAGAATTCCCTGTATCCCCAGAAGCTATTTCTAATGTGACAGAGATTCCTAGAGGTGGACATGAATGGTTCAAAAAATTTAAATTCGACATGAGCCCCTGTAAGGAATTTTTGAAGGAGCCTTATGTAAACGAGGATCTCACAAAAGCTGTGCCAAGGAGTTACGTGAAGGAACATTTTGCCCTGCTCCTCACATGCATCCAAAAATATTTAACATGCGAAGGGAGGTATAACAAAGTTTACTCATATCATTTTAAACTTTTGTTACATTTCACAGGCAAAGCATCAATAGATATCCCTTTCTACTTGTTCAGAAGCCTAAGTAAAATGTGTGATAAAATTCAGCTGAAAAAAGATGACTGTGAAACATCACTGTTCCATCATGGTTTGGTGAAGTTGTTAGTGTTATATGGTTTGCAGAAGATTGGTAAGGATTGGGACTCCTTTATTTTTATGGCTGGCTTTCAGAGCAAGACAGGCCTTACTCCATTGCCTGTTAAGGAAAGAGAAAAAGAAATTGAAGAGCC
This sequence comes from Pinus tabuliformis, assembly GCA_031772625.1. Classification (NCBI taxonomy): domain Eukaryota; kingdom Viridiplantae; phylum Streptophyta; class Pinopsida; order Pinales; family Pinaceae; genus Pinus; species Pinus tabuliformis. The sequence goes on from CM062818.1 coordinate 1,187,867,371, forward strand.
TACTCTTTCTGAGCTCAGAAAGGAGGTGAAAGATCAGAAGAAGTCCAAAACCAAGTTGAAGAAACCAGTGAAGCCTTTGGTGATCAAGGAGACACCTCAATCATCATCAAAAGAGAAGGTCAAACAGAAGAAGCATGCACCTGCATCAAGTGGAGTTGAAAAGGTATCAAGAGTAAAAACCAGAGGTCAGTTAAGCAAGGAGAAGGGTAAGTCAATTGCTGTGGAAGAAAGTCCTGTGTCAAAAGCTAGTTTAACTGATTTACTTGAAGCAATTGAACTTGAACAAGATCAGTCAGTGCAGATTGAGCCAATGGAGCTTGAGCAGGACCAGCCAGTGCAACCAATGCACATTGACTTAACCCAATCCTCACCAGAGAGCATGAAGAAATCAAAGGCTTCGAAAAGGTTACGGTTTGAGGAGCCAAGTGAAGAATATGTGTTCAAGCCACGGAGGCCAATTACAAGAAGACAAATGAAAGAGGCCGAGAAAGTGCATAAAGAGGAGGCAGCTGTTAAAATGCCTAGTACAGAGTTTCTTGAGGTTTTGACTAAAACAGTGCATGCAGCCAGGAGTAAAGACAAAAGTAAAAAGGTTATTATTAGCCAAGGAGGGAATGTCATTGCTATCAAGAACCAGGCAGGAAAAACCCAGGAAGAGGTGGCTCAGATAAGGAGTTTTTCTAGAGAACGTGCAATGAGATATGCTAGTTATAGAAGGGCTGTATTAAAAGGCAGCACAAGTCTACTGAAGCAAGCTGGCTCAGGGTCTGATGTATTTTCGTGGATGATACCAGCACTTAAGCAAGCAAAACACGTAAGAAAGCTGAACCTGTGTCTGAGATCAGAAAATAAGGCTTTGAAGGAAGAGGTTAGCAGTTTGAAGAAGAAGCTAGGTAAACTAGCTCACTGACTTAAGAGGAAAGGTACTTTTCAAAGTTTTGATAAATTTTGGTTCAACTTCCATCATTTTGAAGTTATTTAGGTCCCTAACACCTGTATAAAATATCTGAAGAAATCATGAGTTTTAAGCAGAAAGCGCTGCAAGATAAATATGTTTTGTTTTGACAAAAACAGTAGTTTCGTAGCGCGCTACGAAACTACTGTAGAACGCTGTTTTATAAGAAAACAATGAAATTTGATGATGAGGTCAGCGAATTTTGAAAGGAATGCCTCGAGGACAGGAGGGAGATCATACAAGGCTGTCATAGCATTTCAAACAGTGACAGGTGTAAGTTTTGAAGAAAAAGTGAAATATTTTGGTTTTTTGCTAAAGTTTTCCTAAAGGCACTTTATGACCGAATTACTAGGGTTCTGGTAGGGTTACCGGAATTTTTGATTGGTACACCTGTTCAGTCCACAAGGCATCCAGATCATGAGGCATATGGTGTTATGCGTTGGTATTGAAGGATTAAAGAGCTTGGAGCGTGGTCTTTAAATGGTGAAGAAGAATGGAAGACAGGGACCGTGAAAATAGGGTGCTCATCTTTGCTAATTAATGAGCTATCTATACAGCTAGCATCCGAGGCCAGCCTGTTCAGTGAATGTTCCTCAACATATCTCAGCCACAACAGAAATTGTACAGCTGTCAAGGATCCAAGAAGAATCATGCATACGAGGAGATAGAGTTGGATTTTCAATGTAATTAGGACTCTATGTATTTACAGCACAATACCTTGTGTATTTAATAAGTTTGTTTAGAAATAGATAAGGTTAATTAATGGTAGATCATCGAGCTCTCCCCTCATGCTTGTTGAGGAGACTCAAGATAGTTTTAGTTTTGGTTTTCCTATATATAGTGAAAACTCTGATGTAAGTAGGGTTGGAGATTTATGAAAAAACAGAGTTTTTATCAGCTTATGTAAAAAGACTTTTTGACAGTAATATAAGGATTACTTTTTCTTCCCAAGATTCATCATGTGTTCAATGCTCAGAATATGTGTGGTTTTGTCATTATCCTTTATATATTTTACAGCTCACTAAATATGCAATCACTCTGAATTCACCTAGTGCTCAAACTTCCTGTGTATATTTATGAGTTGAGGTTCTTTTTGAGAGATGTTTTGAGTGTTAAACATTCTATGCCTTGGCTTCTATGATTGAGTGGTTTATAGTTTACTGCAGAAGTGTTTGACTCCATGAGCCCAATGGAAGAGATGTTATTTTGTTGTTCCAACCAGCTTGTTTTCATAAAATGTTTGAAGAGTTAGCCATCTTTTCTTGTTAATAATTCATATCACAAATCTGTGAGAGAGCCCTCTCTGACTAAGGAGGCTAACCTTAGTCTAAAGCCTGGTCTGAAGTAGTTACATAAAGTCTAACTGGTAGCAGCCATCAGTACATGATTTTGTGATAACAGACTCAACCAAACCGTTGGCTTGCGGATAATAAGGAGTAGAGCTATCGTGGCGCAAACCAAGCTGGCTTGTAAGCTCAGTCATCATGATGTTTCGAAAATGGCTCCCATGGTCAGTAATGATTGCTTGTGGGACACCAAACCTAGTTATAATATGATTGAATACGAAAACTGCAGTTGTTTTGCTGCTTGCGTCGAATGTAGGCATCGCCTCGGTCCATTTAGTGAAATAATCAACCGCGAGGATGATATACGCATGCCCCCCGTCCGAGTGAGGGTTACAAGTAATAAAGTAGATACCCCATTTGGCGAATGGACCAACGGCAATTATAGGGTGGAGAGGAGCAGGTGGTGCGCGCATCTTTCGATCAAACACTTGGCAGTTGTGGCACTTCCTGACTGCAATGATACAATCTTTAAACATAGATGGCCAGAAGTAACCAGCGCGCAACACCTTCTGAGTTGTGGCATACCCAGACATATGACCGCCACATGCTCCAGAGTGACAATCATTCAAAACCCTCTCAGCCTCTTTGTGAGTTAAACAACGTCGAAAAACTAAGTCTGCCCCTCGGCGATAAAGTGTATCTCCAATAATTTTGTATTGCTGGGAGTGAAACCGAATTTTTCGACGTTCCGCCTTTGAAGCTTCAGGCCGAAAGGTTTGGGTTTGGAGATAGATGATTATATCTCCGTACCACAGATCTAAAGTACTGATAAGAAACAAAGATTCGTCCGCAATGGACTCCTCTGCCACAGTCTCTGTGTCAGCACGCGGGAAATCACACATCAATTCCGCAAAAACTAAGGATTTCTTAGACTTGGACTTCTCGAACTCCAAGTCGAACTCTTGCAGGATAACGATCCATTTAGAGTACTTGCCCCCTAGCAGTTGTTTTGTCAAAATGTAAATCATAGGGTTGCAATCCGAAATAACTGTAGTTTTACGGAGAAGAATGTAGTGACGAAAACGCTGGACAGCTTGAACGGCTGCCAGGGCCAATTTCTCCACATGCGAATATTTTAGCTCAGTGGGATTTAAGGTCCTACTGAGATAATATATCACATGTTCCGCTCCGAATTCATCTTCTTGAACTAACACCATTCCAATGGTGGAATGCAAAGCTGCGAGGTATAAGCAGTAGTCCTGGTTGTAGTTGGGAGGATGCAACAACGGTGCATGGGTCAACGCGTGTTTAAGTGCATCAAAAGATTGTTGGGCAATCTCATCCCAAAAGAATTGAGCGTTCTGTTTCAACAACCGTGTAAAACCTTTAGTGACCTCGGCGTAGTTTGGGATGAATCGGCGTAAAAAGTTCGCTTTCCCTTGCAAACTTTGGAGTTGGCGCAAACTCGAAGGAGGAGGAAATTTGATGATAGCTTCGACTTTTGAGGGATCGACGTGAATGCCAGCTTTTGAAACAACAAATCCCAGCAATCGACCTGTTTCTATACAAAAAACACACTTGTGGGGATTCAACCGAATTCGATAATGCCTACACCTCATAAAGATTGCTCGTAAGTGGACAAGGTGGTTAGCTCGATGGAATGAATGAGCAGGCAAATCATCGAGATATGGTTGCACAATGTGCTTGATATCATGAAATGCGTCAGACATCGCCCGTTGAAAAGTGGCCCCGGCATTCTTAAGCCCAAAAGGTAATTTGCAATAAGCAAATGTCCCCCATGGACAAATGAATGCCGTTTTTGGTTGGTCGGCAGGTAGAATATTGATTTGATTATAGCCCGAAAAACCATCCATGAAGGAAAACATTTCACTTTCGGCACAATCGTCAATAATTTGATCGATATAAGGCGTAGGATAGTTGTCTTTTGGACAAGCTCGATTGATATCCCTATAGTCGATACAGATTCTTATTGTTCCTTGTTTCTTGTTGACCGGAACAATATTCGATACCCAATCCGTTAATGGGATCGGATAAATGAAACCTGCTTTAAACAACTTTTCGACTTCTGCTTTAATGGCAGCCGCTTTTCGAGGGTGAATCTGACGCAACCGTTGCCGGACGGGTTTAGCATCCGGGTAGGTCTTTATTTCATGAACAACAATGGCAGGATCGATTCCCGGCATTTCCTCGTAAGACCAGGCAAACACATCGCGGAATTCTTCGAATAGGGTCTTGTAAGTGTGAATTTCATCTTCTGTACATGTGGCACCTATATGAATGTTCTCCTCAATTCCGGGCTTCACTAAAATATCAATGGGAATAGTACGAGAAATATTCCCTAAATTCAACTCTGAATCAGAATGTTTCGTTGGATCCTGAGCGTCTTTGACATATTCAGCGGTAAAGATAGATGAAAAATCATTTTCAAATGCATCATCTTTAGGTAAAAACGAAGATCTGTGATGGAGATCTTCCCATGGTAGATCGTCTACACTTAGGATTTCACGAAGTTGTTCGTCAGATGACACGACTTCGGGAAACGCTATCCATTCTAAGGTTGAGGTGAAAAGTGATTCTTCACTGACCACATTCATTTGGTCGATCTCGGTTGAACGAGAGTCGGTAAAAGACATGACAGCTTCATAAGCAATTTCATATGGACTCAAAGGCATAGCATCACCGAATGAGTCTATCTCAGAGTCAGATGGGACAATCCAAGGATCATCATAAATAATGTGTTCTGATGTAATCATATGAATTGTTGCAAATGAAGGTTCTACGCTGAGTGGAGGGAGAGGAAAAGTTCCAAGTAAACCGGAATCCTTAACTAAACCTACACCAACGTCCCTATAAGGGATTGTCGTCTTACCGACATGCTGGATACTCTCTGAAGAGGCTGGGTCGGATGAAAAGTATGTCAGCTGATCAATAGTCACGATCTTACCGTTATGTGGAAACTTAATTACTCTGAAGACTGATGAAACGACCGCCGTCATAGCATATGACCAACTTCGACCCAAAAGAAGGTTGTAGTCTAGAGGGGCATCAACCACTTCCACATCCAGATTAACGGTTTTACCTTCTACCCCTATAGGCAATTCCTGTAGAATACCAAACGGACGGAACCCACAGCCATCAAAGGCCTTAAGGATGGTGGGGGATTGGTTCAACGAAGGAGAACCAAGAGATCTCCAACATTGAATCGACATAATACACGTAGAAGCTCCCTCATCAATCACAGTCCTATGAATAGGCCTGTTTTTGACTATCACTGGAATTTGGAAAGCCATTTGATGGGGGAGACGCGGTGTACTATTTTCTAGATCGAAGATTATTAGATTCGGGTCCTGAACATCAACAGCTCCGATAGCTGACAAAAGTAATTTTCGTTGTGCTGGGCATGATTGCAGCACTTCTAACGCCGACATTGCTGAGGGTGAAACAACTAAGTCCTCAACAATGTTGTAATTCTGGGCTGCTCTCGCATGTGGATTGAAAGCAGACCTTTGAAGTACACCCTTGGCGGGCGGTTTAATTACTAAGTCCGGGTTAGGTTTCTCGATCTGTAGTGGATCGGAACTAGGAGCTGAGGTTGATGGGTTAGAGTGAGAAGATTCTGCTTCCTTACCATCAACAGGATTCTTACTACCATAATCTTGCGATCGAGTCGCAATCCTCACATGAGACATCATCAAAATGGGTTCTTCACTGGCATTCGAGGAAGAACCTATCATCTTATTCTCCTGCTCCGGAAATGGATTTTTTAACACAGCAGGAGTGGGAGAACCTTTGACTATTTTCACAACCTCGGCCCGATGAGGGCAATCTCTTGTAAAATGATCCTCTTCACAAATAAGACAAGGATATCGAGGTTTGCGCTTTTCGTCATTGGTTTCAGACTTTTCTGTTTTCTCCTTCGGAGCCTTGTCTGCTTTAGCCTTCTTCTTTCCTTTCTTCTTTCCGCCGTTTTTTGATTTGGCCGTAGATGACTCTACAGCATGAATATCGGCGGTAAGTTCAGGAGAAGATTCTCCTGTCGGGGAATCAGGAAAAGTGATAATAGGAGTAGTTGAAGCCTTGGAAGACTTCTTCTTGCTCTTTGTATTCACGATACCAATCATACCGTCAGCGGCATGAGATCCCGAAGGAGCAACAACGATTTGATTTGACTTTGGAAGATCCGGAATCTTCTCCTGTAACGTACCCGACTGAGTGTAAACTAAGTCAAGGTATTGCGCCTGAGCAATGACTTTCTCCTCAGTGACTACTCTGGCCTTAGCTACATCTTTAGTAATCTTCGGTAATAATGATTTAACAAACCATTCAGCTAAGATTTGGTCTGGGATAAAAACTTTCACTAGCCTTCTTCGACGTCTCCACTCATGAATGTGATCAGAAATATACGTGGACGTTGATTGTTTTGGTGAAGTTAATAACTCCGTGCCGTTATCGTATTTGACCGGCAACTGAAAGTGAGTTAAGAACGAGGTAGCTAACTGGCTAAAATTGTAAAAAGAGGCCCGTGGTAACTCAATGTACCACTTGGCCGCGAGACCAATGAGAGTACGCTGGAAAAGACGTAAGCGGATCGAATCATCCGAGATAGAATTTGAAGCACACCAGAGGTGGTAAGTCATCACGTGATTGGACGGATCCTCTCCAGACTTACCTTCGAACTTGGGTATATCGCTGGGCAACTTATTTGGCATTGGCGGCCATAACGGAAGATATTGAATTGGATCGTTCGTTAGGCGCGTCAAGTCTGGTAAATCCAAAGTTGCGATAAACGGTAACTACTGGTTAGGATCTCTAAAACTCTGGGTCACAATACCAGCCCCAGGAGGAGGATATCCAGGATAACTAGGAACAGGAGTCGCATTTGGGATATTATATCCTCCTGGAAAACCAAGATTAACCGGACCGTACTGGGGTTGTTGAGGTTGTTGATAAGTGTACCCAGGATACGGTTGATACTGGTAAACCTGTTGTTGGACAGCTTGCCCAGGTTGGTACTGCCCCTGGTACGGTTGGTGAACAAATTGAGGTTGAGTAGTGACAACCGTACTTATACCAGGCTGACCTGCAGGCATCTGGATCGTGGTTTGAATCGTAGATCCAGACAACGGTAAAGATGTCTAAGGAGTGGTTACAGAGACAGTAGAAACCGGAGCCATCGATACTCCAGAAGTAAGTATGGTAGATGTGGCGGTAGTTGCACCAGCCGTTTGAGATGGAGTACTAGGTGAAATTGGCGGCTGAGTAACTACCGAAGTTACAGAAGTTTGAACATTTGACTGGACAGGTTGCGGTTGCTGGGGTGGACCAGAAACTACGGGTTGTCCAGCTTGAGGTACCAACTGTATACATGGCTGCAACACCTGTTGACCCTGTGACGGATCCCACACTAACATTCCAGGGTATTGACCCGTAATAGGTTTAGGATACTGAGATCCATAACTAGATTGAGGATAGGATTGATAATTGTAAGGTGTAGTTCCCATATTTTGACCATATGATTGACCTTGAGGTGGTTGATAACCTTGACCTGAGTATTGACCTTGAGGTTGATAACCTTGAGGTAAATACGGATACTGGGGTTGACCTTGACCTTGAGGTTGGTACCCTTGAGGTTGATACCCTTGGGGTTGATACCCTTGGGGTTGCCATCCTTGAGGTTGCCATCCTTGAGGTTGATATTGATACTGAGGTTGACCCTGGGGTACATATTGAGGCTGGGGTTGACCTTGAGGTATGTATTGCACCATAGGCGCGTACTGACCTTGAGGTTGCCCCCCAGACACAAATGATGTACCTTGAGGTTGCCCCCCAGGCGTTAACTGAGGCTGCCCCCCAGGCGGTAATTGGCCACCTTGAGGTTGGGAAACGGGAACTGAACCTAACATCATGTAAATGTCTCCTACACCCAATGGCATATTACCACTGTTTCCAACTAATAACCCATGATCAACGGGTTGAGGAGATGCCCCCGCAAAGGTACCAGAAGGAGATTGATACCCAGTGGGAACAGAAGGACCGCCATGTAAGAAAGATTCAGGACTTTGAGTAAACACGGACGACGGACCAGCCATATTGACAGGAGTATGAATACCTCCAGGTGGAAAAGGAGTACGAGGTGTAGAAAAACCTACCCCAAAGTTGTCTAAATAATTGGTTAACGAAAGGTACCAAGTAGTACTTATAGGAGGACTGTAAAAGATAGATTCACACTCCCTTAGATCAATAGTAAGTTGATCTTCAAGATTAGAGACGCCTATTTCTTCCTCTGGAGCAAGTTCTTCGATAGCAATCAAACCAGTAGGAATATTTTCGGTGATAATTCTTTCTATTCTCGGTGAATCAGGAACACTAGAAGTCGGAGTAACAGGTTCAGATATTTCTGGTTCTTTGCATGTATCACTAGCAGACGAAAAACTACCAACAAGCTCAGAAACTGTAACAGCTTCGGGATTATAACCTGTCTCTAAGCCTTGGTAATCTGAATGGACTACCAAGGAAGATTCTCCTTCTTCAGGTGAACCTACTCTACTGCCACTAGGAGGAGTTACAAGGACCTTTAAACCTTCTAGATTACCCGGGTCATCTCGAGGAGGTGATCCCCTAAGCCTACGGGATCTTCTCAACAATTCGGCCACAGAAACAACTTCAGGAGACTGGCCCCGAAGTCTACGGGACTGTCTCGGTAATTCCGCCACAGCTAAAAACTTTTAACTACTACACACGAAAACAAAATAAAATTTCAAATCAAACCACCTAAAGTCTCTAAGAACCAAACAAATTTGAATCACACGCCTAAAGAATCTAGGGCGTCAAACCAAGCACAAACAGTAGCCTTCTAGACCGAAAGCGCTAGTTGGTGATGAAGCCCAACATCGCTGGATTCAGTACAGAAGTGGCGGGTGGAACAGTTACCCCAGCAACCTGCTTGATGAATAGACTGGACCAAGTTCCTCCACTTTAACCGTCTCGAGTGAAGTGAACCCCCCAGAAAATCCAAGTGAGTCTAGCCGACGTCTGCTCTAGGTACAGTGGGATCTTCCCTCCACCGTCACCTCGGTAGAATCCTAAAGATAATGGTCACTAAGGTTACCAACCGCAACAAATGCACCTAGGGGAACAGTCTAAACTCCGACAGCACGCAAGGGTAGAGTAGCAAGCTCAATCCCCTTGCCGGCTCCTTGATAATAATCCATGGTTTACCGACAAGTGACCCCTGGCTCCTCGACAATGGTTAATCCGAGATTTATCATTTGTAATACGTGCGTGTCTGGCGTCGTTCCCAACGAGGGGGGATTGATCCCCTCATTGGTTCGGACACGAGCTCGTGCTTCTCCTTTAAGAGGAGCTTTCCCATAGTACAAATGAGACAATTGGATTTACTCTATCACAAGATAAGCTACTTGTTTGGTTTTGTTGTCTTGGAGAGTTAATTACTCACCTAATCCAAGACACTAGCCTGATCTAAATTGGTGTTTCAGAGCCCTAGTAAATAAAAGTTACTACGTCGATTTTACTTTAAGCGTTAATTTTATGGTTTTCTCTTAAAGACAAAAGGTAGCGGAAGTGAAACCAATGGTGTGTAGACTCGACTCAAACCACTACAAAGATGCACCTAAGATGATTTACGCTACTTTCCTTTTTCAATGAAATTCTTAACTAAGAGAGTTGAGAGATGCAAATTTTATAGAAAACCACTTCCTTAGAAAAGACAATCAAAGAAACAATTCTCTTTATCTTTTCAAGCATACAAACATGACCACTCCTTACGTGCACGAAAAAAACTATTTTTCTTTCAAAACTTTTCAAAGCTACTTGAAACAAAACTTTTCAAAGGAGATGTTTTTGTATTTTCTCTTTTTAATAAAGCATATAAACCTATCTTAACAAAAAACAATCTCAAGAGCTATAAAATCTATGAAAACTTGACTCACAAGCAAATCAAAAGGGAAATTACTCTAAGCAAACCTAACAAGGCAAAAGCTCACAAAGATGATTCTAGGTTGTTTTACTTGACCAAAATCAAATCAAGGACCAGCTAATGCAGAATCAAAAGACTAGTCAAAACAAAACTCAAATCTTTTTGTTCTTTTTGTAAAATGGAATTCAAGACTCAATCAACAAGCACTTCGAAATTTGCCCAAAGAGACAACTCAATGGTAAGTTTCTCTCACAGGTAGACTTTATGACAGGTCTGACTTCTTAGAATGTTGACAAAACTAGAGAGATCTAAGGCTTGACAACTTCTACCGCCAAAGTCACTACAAGACCTACTCAAAAATCAAACCCTAGGGCTTAAACTTCCATGAAATCCACTAAAACACTCAATGCTATCGAAACAAGTTCAGGTGAAGATCTTTGACAAGGGACTAATGAATCTGGGCAGTAAAAACTAAGAAAAAGCAAAATCTAAGAGCAAAAATGCAAAAAATGGAATTTTTTCAAATTTTAGCAGGGGACGCAGGCGACCCGTTAGAACAGGTGCAGGCCCGCTCTGTGCACACAGCGACAGTGCGTCCAGGGACGCACTGTGCAATACTCAGAGGGTGCGTCCTACTAGAAAACTCAAGAAAAACCAAAATGAATCTAACCCTAAGCTAACCCACCCAAAGACAAAGTCACAAAGCCAAAACCAGAAAAATAAACCAATTTTCTCAGAGCAATGTTCATACAAAGGAAAAGACTTTTCACATCAATGGAATCCCCAGCGGAGTCGCCAATTTGTCAGGCGGAAAGAGTCGATTGTGCAGACACAACCAACCTCCCTAGGAGCCTAAGACTCTCTAGTGACATACAAGACAAACAAGAGCAATCCTTCTCTAAACATGCATTTACTATACGGGAAATCAAGTGTTTAGATCCTACCTGTAATCCAACGCTGTTGTAGCAGTCCAGCTCCGCTGATCCGGATGAGCTCCTCCTTCACTTTGAAACCTGCATACACTAACAATCAAACGATTAAATAGCACTTGATAATCTCATAGAATAAAACATATTTAACACATAGACCAAGGAGTACATGAAACAACTCATAAATAACAAGTTATTGAGAAGAATGGACTCATTTGCATTAATAGGTAACAAAAGGAACAAATACAACCTGAGCCTTGGTGTTGTGCAAGTCCCTCCCAGGGTCCATCAAGAGTTCTCCTTTACTTTGAAAAAGCTCACCCACTTCGAAATAGAACAAGCAAAGATGACAATCTCTCCTCACAAGCTTCTAAATGGGAGTCCTAATTCCTGCAGCATTTACCCTTAGAAATGTATAGCTTTTAACCTCTTCTCCTTCTGGCCCAATGGCTGTATTTATAGTGCTCAAGAGGAAGTTAATCAGGTCCACCATCAATGGGATAATCCCCTCTTTGGATGGGATAGCTCCCTTATTGATGGGATAAGTTCCTCTTTGGTAGGAGTGCATGAACCATCTGGAGGCGCTCAATACACGTCGAACAACCTTCTAGAATGCTCTAGAAATGACCACAAGTGACTTTTTAAAGATGAAACTTGCGCATTTTAACCTTTACAGGGGGACGCACCTGCCCCTTTACATACAGAGTGTCCATAGACGCAGCTTTTGTGATCATTGGGTGCGTACCCGCAGGTAAGGTTGAGAGAACCTGCGTCCCCAGAGATAAATATATTTAGAAAGACTTTCTCTCTTTTTTGGAGTTTGACATGGAGAGCAGAGGCATAAGACTTGCCTAAGAGGGTAGCATGACTGTTGATAGAGCCATCCTAACTGTAAATAGTCATGGTGACATTTTTTAGTGTAACAATTTTCCCACCCCGGTTTTCAGTTTCACCTTATTTCTCCCATGTAGTTAAATGCCCTTTCCCATAACCATACATTTAACAAGCTGAAAAAATAAATATTGCTGAAAACACAAATTCTGGAAATTTTACAGAATCCTGGAAATTGCAGAAATAAAAATCAGCAGTAATAAACAGCCTTTAAAACACATTTAAACACTGAGATTTTTGGTCAACTTGACCTTGGAAAAACCCCCTACAACTCTTGGGGAAAACCAGTTCGAGAGCTCTTCTTCATTTCTGAAAATGCCTTTTTACAGTGTGAAATTTTTAGCAAAAATTAGCAAGCAAATTTACAACTTATCTCGATTTCTGAGCATCACAGCCCACCAGAAATTTCCAAACATCAACACAATGTTGTACGGCCACTGTACGGACGGTACTGATGGCTGTACGAACTGTGCGGACAGGTTGTACGGACGGTACAGACAGACTGTACGGACCTCGCTTTTGTGCAGAAAATCAGCTGCCTCGATTTCTGTGCAAAAACAAATCTATCTTTTACTGTTTGCTCAGCAAAAATCTACCTTTTATTGCTTGCACATTCAGCTATAAGGATTTTCTTAAATGCTGCCTTGGTATGTGTGCCAAGCTGCTATCTCCTTCTCCTCCTTGTCCAGAAATATCCCTTGCTCTCTTGCTCTCTCTCTCTCAATCTGCTCATGAAAGAATGAATGATCTTTTCCTCCATTTCCTCCCTTAACCCAACCCTAAGTGACTTTTGGGTGATCCCTAAATCCAATGCCTGAAATAGATTTAGATCAATGGCTGAGATTAAATGCTCATTTAAATCTCACTTTCTATTTTTTAATTCACCCCACTTTAATAAACACCCACTTAGTCATTTATTTCCAAAGTCACTTTTCCTTTCTAATTTTTCATTGACTTTATAAAAGTCACTTTAAAATTAGACTTAGTAACCTTATCACTTAAAGTCACTTTTAAATTAGATTTAACTTTATAAAAATTATAAAGTTACTTTAGGAGAAAAAATAAATTCTTTTGGACACTTTTCCCTAGGCCAAAGATCAAAGCCTAAGGGAACCACCTGTCCTTCGGTACCAAATTTCAACACTTCCTCTTACCGAGGAAGGTGTTCCTCACCACACCCATCTTGTCTCTGAAGTAGACATGCTTGCCCCGTGGTAAGGATTTGGTAAGAATATCTACAATCTGCTCATCAGTGGAAATATACTCAAGCTTCACAGCTCCCTTCTGAACATAGTCTCTGATGAAATGATATATGATCCCGATATGCTTTGACCTGTCATGAAATACTGGATTCTCCGTGAGTTTAATGCAACTCTGATTATCACAGTAAATCACTGAAGGTCTCAACGGCTAACCAAATAAGCCAAAAAACATCTTGCGAAGCCAGATGGCCTCACAACTAGCTAGACTGGCTGCCATATACTCTGCTTCCGCTGAACTCAGTGCTACTGACTGCTGCTTCCGGCTGAACCATGACACTACTACTGAACCCAACCCAAAACATCACCCTGAAGTGCTCTTCCTATCAGAAGCACAACCTTCCCAATCAGAATCAGTGTATCCTGCAAATATCACTCCATCTCCCTGCCTGTAGTCCAGACCATAATCCACTGTCTCCTGCAAGTACCGCAAAATGTGTTTGGCATCCACCCAGTGAACCTTCCTAGGTTCACACATAAACTGACTCATCGTGTTGACTGCAAAATAGATATTTGGTCTAGTGTTGACCAAATACATTAAGGAACCAATCAGCTGCCTGTACAATGTGGGATCCACCAACTTGGAATCCGAAGCATGAAGCTTCTTCCAGTTGGTGATCATCGGTGTCGACATGGGTCTACAATCCTCCATGTGGAATCTGCTAAGGATGTCCACAATATACTTCCCCTGCCCCAGGAAGAAATGCCCCTCCTCCTGCCACACCTCCAAACCCAAAAAGTAATGCATCAAGCCGATGTCCTTCATCTCAAACTCCGCCGCAAGATCTCTCTTGCAGTGCTCTATGAGTCTCTCTGCACCTATAATGACCAAGTCATCCACATACAACACCAGAATAAGAGGCTCCTCACCAATCACAATAAAGTAAAGGTTCAGATCTGCCTCACTCTTTGTGAAACCCATCCCCTGCAAATATGTATCTATCCTGGAGTACCAAGCTCTGGGAGCTTGCTTCAGGCCATAAAGGGCCTTCTTCAGTCTGCACACATGGGACTCCTTCCCATGCACCTCAAAACCCTGTGGTTGCTCAATGTACACCTCCTCCTGTATGAAGCCATTGAGAAATGCGGTCTTCACATCCATCTGGTGGATCTTCCAACCCATCTCTGCTGCTATCGATATAATGGAGCGTATCGAAGTATATCGAGCCACGGGAGCGAATGTCTCCTCATAATCAACTCCCTCTACCTGGGAGAACCCTCTAGCCACAAACCTTGCTTTGAATTTCTCAATGCTGCCATCTGCAGTATGCTTTACCTTGTAAAGCCATCTGGAAGTAACCATGGATTTGCCCTCAGGCCTCGGCACCACCTCCCAAACATCATTCTTCATGATAGAAGAATACTCCTCCTGCATGGTCTCTCTCCAGACCTGTTGGCTAGCTGCCTCCTCATAGCTAGAAGGCTCAGAGTCAAGGATGCTAGTAACCATCGCCATATAACTACAAAACTTCTCAGGTGGTCTACTCTCTCTGACCGGCCTCTTCGGCTCAGCAAAAGATGTGGCATCTCTCAAGGTGTCCTGAAGCCACTTGGGCTTCCTCTTCCCTGAGCATGCTTCTCCCATAGGAGAATGAAACTCCTCCTCCTCATCACCATCAGTAGCCTGAACTCCTGACTGTCTGTTTGCTGTCCTCCTACCTGTACCTGAACCTGTAGAAGCTGAGGTACTGTGTGAATTGTCCATCAGTGGACTCCCTAGTGAACTGCTCTGTGAACTGCTCTGCATGTTGCCCGGAGCACCACCCCTCTGGCTCGGTGACCCACTGCTCACTGATGGACCTGACATCCTCATAGATGTACCTCCTGATCCTCCTGATCCCTGCCCACTAGATCCCTGTGATTGACTCAACTGCTGCTGAGGGTCTGGCTGATCCAGATACTCTAACTCCTGTGACCTCCTAAAGGCCCTGTCCTCCTCGAACTTCACATCTCGTCTGACAACAACTCTCCTCTGTGCAGGAATGTAAATCCGAAAGGCCTTTGAGGTCTCACTGTAGCCCACAAAGATACCCTTCTCTGCGGTGGGCTCTATTTTAGTCCTCTTCTCCTTGGGTATATAGGAGTATGTAATGCATCCAAAGATATGAAGATGACCAATATCAGGCTTCTTCCCAGAGAAAGCCTCCTCCAGAGTCATGTGCCCCAAGGCACGATGCAAACTCCTGTTCTGCAAGTAAACAGCTGTGTTGCAGGCCTCTGCCCACAAGAACAATGGCAACCCCTGATCATGTAACATGGCTTTGGCAGCCCCTATGATGGATCTGTTCTTCCTCTCCGCAACCCCGTTCTGCTGGGGGTTGTAAGGAACAGTGAACTCCCTCCTAATGCCTGCCTCCGCACAATAGTCAACAAACTCTCCAAGGGTGTACTCTCCTCCATTGTCCGACCTCAGGGACTTGATCTTTCGACCTGTCTGTGTCTCCACAAGAGCTCTAAACTCTTGAAACCGCTTGAAGACCTCACTCTTGGTCTTCAAGAAATAAATCCAGGTCCTCCTGGAGTGATCATCAATGAATAAAACATATTACTCATATCCACTCAAGGAAACATGAGACATCCGACCGCTCACATCGGAATGAATCAAATCAAGTATCCCAGTCGCTCTACTGTCACTGCTGGGAAAAGGGGATTTGGCAAACTTGCCCATCGCACAACCTCTGCAAGTATCAAAGTGATCAGTACTGAAATCTGGCACACCTGTAGTGATCTCCCGCAATGTCCTCAAGGCTCCATGATACATGTGTCCCATCCTACGGTGCCAAATCTCACACAGCTCAGAACTATTAGCTCTGCTGTCGGTACTACTGCTCAATGCCAACAGGGGATGGAATGCAAACTTGTACACCTTTGCATGGCGTACACCTATCACTCTAGCTGAATCAGCTGGAGCGCCCCTGGGATACATCAACACCTGTCCTCCCCTGAACAGTACCTCATATCCTCTGTCCTCCAAAGCTGAGATAGATATGAGGTTCTTCCTCATCCTTGGCACATAAAGAACATCTGACACTTTCAAGGGAGGTTTGGACTCCCTCTGAAATGTTAGTGTCCCCACCCCGACTGCTCTAACAATGCTGTCATCACCGAGTACTACCTCTATATCAGTGCCACTCTCTGAAAGCTCTGGGAAGTACTCACGGACTCCTGTCATATGATGTGAAACCCCACTGTCCACATACCAGATACCTGAAGATGCTCCACTAATCGAGGGAAAAGCATGCTCCCTCTGAACCTGTGTGGCAGGTGATCCTGCACTAGAGGACTCACATGTAGTGAACGCAAGCTCCCGGTCAAAATGACCTGCAAAGTTCTCAATCTCTGCTGAAGCTGCCACGTCCTAATTCTTCCCCTTCTTCTTCGTCTTCTCCGGACACACAACTGCATAGTGTCCCATCTTCTAAAAATTCCAACACTTCACCTTGGAATAGTCCTTTTGTGTGTTCCCCTATTTACCTTTACCTTTTCCTTTGCCCCCACCACTGCTTGTGGAAGCCTGCTTCTTCCCTTTACCTTTCTTGCCTCCTACCACCAGTGCTACGTCCTCATCCTGCTCAACTGGCTTAGCTGCCCCAAGCTGTCCTTTCTTGATCTCTGTCTAAATGCAATCATCCCAAAACCTCTCCCATGTGAGAAGGGTCTCACATGCACAAACCCCATCAGCAAAGTTCAACCATGAACGGGGGAGGCCATTCACTGCAATCCGCACCAACTCAGTGGGTGGAATGGCCTCTCCAATCACTGCCAACTCATCTCTCACATTAGTAATCTTTGTGAGATATTCAGCTGCACTATCATTACCCATCTTCATGTTCTTCAACTTCTCCTTCAGGACCATTTTTCGGTTTTCATTAGTACTCTGCTAGAGATTGGACAATGCTGTCCACATCTCATGGGCATTGCTCTTTCCTCTCACATGAGGAATGCAATGGTCTTTGATTCCGTCTAGAATCAGCCTCTTACCCTTATTGTTCTTTTTATTATAAGCGGTCAACTGAGTAGCATCAGTAGGCACAACAACAGGGTTCTGTGTGGTATGCACCATGATATCTCAGACTTCTGCCTCCTCAAAGATACTCTGCATTCTCTTCTTCCAAATGCTGTAATTTGTATGCCCATCCAGCCTATCCTCTACCCTCAATCCCAATGACATCTTGCTGTCCTAAAACTGAAAAATAGCACTGCTGTGGTAAAGATAAAACTGTTGTTTATGAAAAATCAGCTTGCTGGAATTTTCTGAGTGAAAAATCAGCAGCTGTAATTTTTCCTTTTGCTGTCTCAAACTGCCCTTCAGCACTCAAGCTCTAATACCATGTAGAAATTTCTATTTTCCCACCCCGGTTTTCAGTTTCACCTTATTTCTCCCATGTAGTTAAATGCCCTTTCCCATAACCATACATTTAACAAGCTGAAAAAATAAATATTGTTGAAAACACAAATTCTGGAAATTTTACAGAATGCTGGAAATTGCAGAAATAAAAATCAGCAGCATTAAACAGCCTTTAAAACACATTTAAACGCTGAGATTTTTGGTCAACTTGACCCTGGAAAAACCCCCTACAACTCTTGGGGAAAACTAGTTCGAGAGCTCTTCTTCATTTCTAAAAATGCCTTTTTACAGTGTGAAATTTTCAGCAAAAATTAGTAAAAATCAGCAAGCAAATTTACAACTTATCTCGATTTCTGAGCCTCACAGCCCACCAGAAATTTCCAGACAGCAACACAATGACGTACGACCAATGTACGGACGGTACAGATGGTTGTACGGACGGTACTGATGGCTGTAGGGACTGTAAAGACAGGTTGTACGGACAGTACAGACAGACTGTACGAACCTCGCTTTTTGTGCGGAAAATCAGCTGCCTTGATTTCTATGCAAAAACAAATCTGCCTTTTACTATTTGCTCAACAAAAATCTGCCTTTTACTGCTTGCACATTCAGCTGTAAGGATTTGCTTAAATGCTTCCTTGGTATGTGTGCCAAGTTGCTGCCTTCTTCTCCTCCTTGTCCAGAAATCTCCCTTGCTCTCTTGCTCTCTCTCTCTCAATCTGCTCATGAAAGAATGAATGATCTTTTCCTCCATTTCCTCCTTTAACCCAACCCTAAGTGACTTTTGGGTGATCCCTAAATCCAATGGTTGAAATAGATTTAGATCAATGGCTCAGATTAAATGCTCATTTAAATCTCACTTTCTATTTTTTAATTCACCCCACTTTAATAAAGACCCACTTAGTCATTTATTTCCAAAGTCACTTTTCCTTTCTAATTTTTCATTGACTTTATAAAAGTCACTTTAAAATTAGACTTAGTAACTTTATCACTTAGAGTCACTTTTATATTAGATTTAACTTTATAAAAATTATAAAGTTACTTTAGGAGAAAAATTAAATTATTTTGGACACTTTTCCCTAGGCCAAAGATCAAATCCTAAGGGAACCACCTGTCCTTCGGTACCAAATTTCAACATAAGGTTCTAAATAATACCTCTATAAATACCTCATTCAGTGCCAGGTCCACTTTCTGTAGGTAAAATGCACAAGAATCTCACTAGCACTTTAGATTTTCTCTCTAGTTGATTAGAAGTCCCTTCACGTGATGCAGGCATTCAAATTTGGACAAAGAGTGATGATGGAGGCTCAACCCGTCAAATTTGTGCGCGTTTTGGGCGATGGAGGAAGGTTTCGGCAATTTTTTGACGTCCTGGATGTGTGCGCCACACAGCAGGCCCAATGCGCCACGCCTCGTGGATGTGTCGTGCACGTGTTATTTTACACTGAGAATTTGTGCCCAATGTTCAACACCTCACCAGTGTGCTGCGCCACCTGCTCTGTGCACCGCGCACCGATTTTTTGACCAACTTCTTTCCAATTTCACCTTGCTCACCCCAAATGACTTCGTTTTGCTTTTTCTAAGCTTTACGCATTTGGAGACATGATTTTTACATGAAGGTTTCCAATATTAATTTTTCCATACCCATTTTTGTAATGTTTGAAAACGCCTTTAGTTACCAACTCCGTTTTTGGGATTTCTTCGTTTTTTCTGTAGGGATGTCTGGCATAGGATTTGGCAAAGGATCGTGGTGGCGCCTAAAACATCTCATGACTAAAAACTGTGGAAAATTACATATTGGAAAACAAATTTGATGATTTCTTCTTCAAAACAGAGTTTTGAAGAAGAATCGTTCTCATGCATTATTGACGATGGGATTTTCCAATGGAAACTGTTTTGGAACCCCTCATGCGTCTCCTGGCCTTTTGAGGACTAGATCGACAAAACCCTAGACTTAAAAAAATCTAACAAAAAAAAATCTTTTGCTGCCCAAAAGACCATTCATGACTATGAATCACTGAAACATTGATTTTGATGAACTTTAATGATCAGACACAAGCTAGCAGATACATGACAAGACCCTTCTGTCAGATTATGGCATGCCCCTAGCGGAATGTAGCTGAGTGAATGGAGCAAGACACCAAAAAATGAAATGCAATAAAGAGATTTTGATCTTTGACGGAGGACTGAACAGACCGACTCTAACAAATCCCAATAGAGGAATTTATTTTAGTTGAATCATCACCTCCACTCTACACCAGTGCTCACATTATGATACCTGCATCAACCATTGGAGATCAAGACAAATACCTTTGACTATGCTATTGGTGCATTTCTTACATAGCAGGGGCATCCTGTGGCATATCACAGTGAGAAACTTTCAGACACAATCTGAAAGTATCCCACCTATGATAAAGAGATGTATTCCATTGTGTAGGCCCGCTGACAATGGAATCATTACATTTTAGAAAATGAATTGATCATCCACATAAACCACCGACCCCTGTAGTTCATACAAACATAGGGGAAGTTACATAACGATCACCATCACTCCACATACTTGTAATAGTTTCATTTGAACATTAAGTACTAGAAGGCCAACACCAACAATGTTTTAGAGTGCCTTAGTTGACCGTCAGTTATGGCGCTAACCACTATGCTCGATGTAACACCCTCCTCCCACATCTACCCAAGCAACTAGCCAGTCGAGGTAAACATGTGACTAGAGGCCACTATGATATGATTTGACCTCCTAAGTCACATTAAGGAAGTGGAAGCAATAAAAACACACCATACATACATTAATCATCAACTACATGACCCTCAAGAACCAATCCAATACTTTAGACAACTTACCTTGGGGTCACACCGAACTTTTGGACAATTTAAGCCTCAGTCGCTCCCATGCTATAGGCACGAGTGTGACCAGAAACCCAAAGTCTCTCCCATAGCCTTTCCTGCTAGCGACTAGAGACCATAATTGTCAGTGCTATGCTAACACCTCTAGGATTTGAGCCACCTTTTCATGCCCAAAGCCCAAGTCACTGCCAAAAATTGAACCATCTCTTCAAATCATAAAAATAACATGGAAATGATAGTACTAAAGCAATCACTTGTTCAAGACATTGACTGGTCCCCTACTAGCCATGAGACGCATTTCGTCAAACATATTAAAAATGTGCAATCTACAGGTGTAATTAACATTTATGAGCATAAGGGTATCATACTTAGCTGAGAATGGCTAAGAACCATTGATGCTTCAACACATCAACTTCCATTTCATCCATTACGTCATAGATACATTAATCATTCATTTAAATTTAAAAACATGATGAGAGCCACACATGGCTATTGTCATAAAACACATACATAATCAACATAATAGCAACAAAAATACTCATGAAAGTACAGTCATATAGACCACATATAATCCATCAAAATTCTCATAGAAATACAAGGAGAAATTAGCTTTCATTAGTGATGCAAAATACAAACCTGAGATGGGGCTTCCATGTTCCACCTGACCATCGAATGGTTCAGGAAAATCTCTCTTCAGCCATTCACCCTCGTGTCATATTCCTAGCATGAATGTGGGATCTCATAGAACACATTAATCAAAACTCATCCAGGGCTTCTAGAGGCCATCCACCTCAACCCATCAAATAGTGATTCCACCTCATGACTGGACATCACAAAACCATCATCAGATTGGTCTCCACCTAGGTCTTCCAGGGCTTCTAGAGTGTTTTTTCCAACCAAGGTTTCTATGAATGGTAACTCAACCCACAACTGTTGTCAAGCTTCCAGATTGTTTGTCCAACCAAGGCTTCCAAGACTAGTAACTTAACCCACCAAGAGCTTCCAGAGAGTTTTTCCAACCAGGGATTCTAAGACTAGTAACTCAACCCAAGCTGTTACAGGGCTTCTAGAGCATTTGTCCAACCAGGCTTCCAGGAACTAATAACTCAACCCAAGCTAAAGAAACATGAGAACCAACCAAAAGAAAACAATGAAAGTAAACCCACAATCACCGTGGCTATCCATGAAATGGAAAGGCTATGCAATCCACTGTCAATCCAGGAAATCCTCCATAACAATGACAGATCACAACCAAGAAACCACATGCATGTGCCATGTATTCCAGAACTAGTGAAGGAAACATACATGCAACTTGGTACCTAGAAGAAAATCTGATGTAGCTACTTATCGCCATGTCGTCTTTCGCTTTCCTGCTCTTCCTTTGACTACTTGATCCAAAAATATAAGTATCCCACCCTCACCAAGAGCACTCCAAGAAAAATCTAAGTCTCCAAGAGTATGAGAGAGAGAGAGAGAATAATGAGAGAGCTCCAAAACTAAACTGACAAAAGGTTACCAATTGATCCTTAGAAGCATTTTTATGAATGAGGCCTCTATTTTCTTCATTTTCCATTATTTTCCTTCATTTTCCTCCTCACATGCAACCTATGACCTTTCACCTCCTTTTTCTCCTAATTTTCATAAATAATTGTGCAAAAATGCCATTTTTCCTTTCCAAATCCTTAGCCATTTCCTTTGCCAATTTCCTTAGGCATAAATAATCAGAAGTGATCCCCATAATTGGGATTTTTCCTAACATTGATCTTGGAATAAGTGCCCCATCATCCGTGGTTATTATTTTTCCTTTATTTACTTTTATTACGTGGAATTTTCACCAAGGCTATTACAAAACCCACCCCCTTGGGGGAACATTGTCCTTGGTGTTCAACAACACCTATAACCACAAAGATGATGTAACAAAAATATATATTGTTGATGGAGCTTTATAACTTAGCTCGATGCAGTAATTACAATGATCATGCTGCTGAAAAGCAAACCAAATCAACATAATAACATGACATCATAACAACATACCACATAGTGGAGATTTATAACACAACTCATGGCAGTGTTTACATCCATATAAATATGTATATAAACCAACATCATCAAAACATATAGCAAAACACCAAGCCAAAAATACTTTGCATCAACCAGCAAACAAGGAAGGATACATAGCCCGCATATGATCTACCATCTCCCATGTAGCTTCATCGAGTCCAAAGTGCTTCCATTGCACCTTAACTTGCTCGATTTCTCGGTTCCGGAGAATGAGCACCTTTTTCTGCAATATACACTAAGGCTCTAGCTAGAATTATCCATCTTGTTCCACTTGAAATACATACCAAACAATCACATGATCAACATCCTTAAAATACTTCTTAAGAAAAGATACATGGAAAACATCATGGAATTTCACTGTCGGAGGCAGTGCAAGTCAACGGGCTATTGGTCTAATCCTCTCAATAATGCTGAAGCCTCCACAAAACTGTGGTGCCAACTTGGCACATGATCCAATCCGCAAATCTTCTTTGATTTGATGAACAAGTACACCTGTTCCCAAACCTAGAACTCCTTGAACAGCCTGTTCTAGTTTTCATAGCTTTTCTGCCTATCCTGTGCTACCTTTAGATTTTTCTTTATAACCTACGTTTCTTGTTCCATGTCTACCAACATATATGGTCCAATCAATAACTTGTTAACCAGATCACCCCAACTGATGGGAGTGTTGCAAGTCCACCCATATAATGCCTCAAAATGACTCATCCTTAATGATACTTGATAGCTATTGTTTCACGTGAACTCCACCAGTGAAAAATACTCTTCCCACTTTCAATGTTGATGCATCACATTTATCCTCAACATGTCCTCCAATATCCTGTTGACCCTTTTTTTTTCATCTATCTGCAGATGATAACTTGTGCTAAATACCAACTCTCTGCCTAAGCCTACAAACAATTCCTTCTAAAACTTGGAAGTGAACTGTGCATCCATGTCTGACACAATATTCTTCAGAACACCATGCATTCTAACCACATCTTGAATGAATACCTATGCTACATCACTAGCTGAGAATGTAGACTTCACTAGAATTAAATGTGAAACCTTCGTCAACTTGTCCACAATAACCATAATGTAATCATGTTCTTTCACTATCTTCAGCAACCCTGTGATGAATTCCATGGAGATTACTTCCCATTTCCACTCTAGAATTGTAATCGGTTGTAGAATTCCACTTGGATGTTTAGACTCTTCTTTCACTTGCTAACATTCGAAACATCTAGCCACAAACTCTACTACATCCCTCTTCAAATTCAGCCAATAATAAAATCTCTTCACTGTAGTTAATGTTTTCTGATAACTTGGGTGACCTAAAAAAGGTTTCGCGTGAAACTCCCTCAAGATCACCTTCTTGAGCTCACTGTTATCTGGTACATATATCTTGTCTCGGAACTTGACCAACCCATCTATTGTAAGACAATGATCCATACCCTGTACACTTGCACCTGTACTTGTACCCATACTTGTACCTGTACTACCACCTGTACCTGTACCACTACCTATACCTATACTTGCACCAATACCTATTCCTTTAATATCACTTGTACCTATACCAGCACCCTACTACAACCTATGCATAACTCCATATACTTGACATCCTTCTAATCTTCCTGCAAGATCCTATCCTGTAAGTCTGTCCCATCAGATCTCATAGTTTCCTAGTGATTTATCTATACCGTCTATTGAGAGCATCTTCCACCTTGTTCTCTTTACCTTTGATCTAATTGATCTCAAAATTAAGCTCGCTAATCATGGCTAACCATATAGTCTGATTGGAATTCTGATTCGGATGATTAAGCAAATACCTCAACCCAACGTGATCACTCATAAGTATACACCTTCTTCCAAGAAGATAGTATCTCCACATCTTCAATGCATGTATGATCATTGCTAGCTCCAAATCATGTGTCAGGTAGTTCTTCTCATGCTCTTCTAGTTTCCGGGACTCATAACATACCACCTGCCCATCCTGCATAAGGACTCCAGTAAGTGCTCTCTTGTAATCATTTGTGCATACCACAAACTCTTTTTCCAGATCTGCAATCTATAATATGGTGCATGCGTAAAAAAATTCTTGAGTTACTCAAAGATAGCCTCACACTCCTCAATCCTTTTGAACTTCTTACATTTCCTTTGCAATTATGTGATAGGATAAGCAATCTTCGAGAAGTTCCTGATGAACCTCCTGTAGTAGCATGTCAAACCCATGAAGGATCGCACCTCATCCACATTCTTAGGAGCTACCCTCTCCATGATGGCCCTTATCTTCTCTGGATCTACTACAATTCCCTCCTTGGAGACAACATGCCCCAAGTAGTGTACCTCAGTCTGAAATAAGCTACACTTGTTGAGCTTAGCATACAACTTATTCTCTCTCAACAACCTCAACATTGCTGCTAAGTGCTCGATATGCTCTTCCTCATTTTTATAATATACTAGTATATCATCAATGAAAACTATAATAGACTTATCCAAATATTTATGTAACACACTATTCATCAAACACATAAATGTAGTTGGAGCATTAGTTAAGCCAAATGGAACTACAACAAACTCATAATGCCCACACCTGGTCCTGAACACAGTATTTTAAATGCCCTCCTATTTGATGCGTACGTAATGGTATCTGGATCTCAATTCAATATTCAAGAACACTGTTTCTCCCTTCAGCTGATCAAACAAGTCATCAATCCTCAGCAAAGGGTACTTGTTCTTGATAGTCACTTTGTTCAACTACCTGCAGCCAATGCATAATCTGGGAGTACCATCATTCTTCTTCAGAAACAATACCGTTGTTCCCCGTGGTGATACACTTGGCCTAATGTACCCTTTGTCCAACATTTCCTTTAGCTGCAAATTTAACTCAACCAGCTTAGATGTGGTCATCTTGTAAGGTGCTTTTGATGTTGGAGTTGCCCCTGGTACTAATTCAATATTAAATTTTACCTCCATGTGAGGTGGAAACTCTGTAATGTCTTCAGGAAATAGATCCTTGAACTGCTGTTAAATTGGGTACCTACTCAACACATCTATATCCTAAACCTCCTTACCCTTATCACTAGAAATGTGCACTACGAATATCTTACACCCTTTCCCATGACTATAGCTTGCCTGCATAGCTGTCACCATCCTAACTGATGTAGCTTTCTTATTACCCTATAAGACTCTTAGTTCCCTATTTTCATCGACACACTCAATAGCTTTTTCATAATAGTCTACGTTGGATCTATGAAGATACAACCAGTCCATGCCCAACAACATACTATATGAACCAAATGGTAATACATTCAAATGTGTTGCAGTAGGAATACCATTCACGTCAAATGCACAAGCTCTTACCCAATGATGAACTTGTTTCTTTGTAGATGTAGCCAACTACACTAACCAAGACTCTACATGCAATTCCTTACTCAAACCACACTTATCCACCAAGTCAAGATTAACATATCTATAATTAGATTTGGGGTCAATCAAAATAGAAATAACTTGATCACAAAGCTTATTATCCATCTCAATGATACATTCTTGATTATCTATCTGGTTGTTATCCAATGCTGCATATATACGTGGAATAATCTTACCAACATCCCCAACAGTCTATGCCTCCTACACACTGTATATCTGAGATCTAACACCCTGATTCTGTGGACAATATCTCCTGCAATGATCCTTGCCACAAATCCAACACTCCATAGGCTTCCAACCTGTCTTCTTGTTTTGTTATCTTGATCAAAATCCTTGTCCTCTATCTAATCCATTAAACTTATTAGGTTGTGCGACATTATCCTTGTTACCTGTATCCATAGGCCTTGATCACTTTCTGTCCCATTTTTCTTTGTTCTTTTCATTACCTCTGTAGTCTGGCTTAGTCTCGATTCTGTGCTTCGATTGTTTGTAGCAATGCCTTAGCTTATGAATGGCCTCCTCCAATGATATAGTCTCATCGAACTCAATTCTATATTTAAATGCAATTGGTAACCCACTAATGAACCTATAAATATTTTCCTTTTCCTGTATGAGATATGTCATATATGTCAGTAACTGCAAGAACTTGCTAGTGTACTTATCATTTGTCATGGGACCCATCTTTAGCTCGTAAAATTCCTTTTCTCTCTCATCAAAGTATCTCTCTGGAAAGTGCTTATTCTTGAATAGCTGCTCAAACTCACTCTAAGTAAAATCCTCCTCAAGAATACATCTGAAATTCTTCACATCTTCCCACCAAATGTTTTCTTTACCATTGAGACTGAATGTAGCTACACTAGCTTTCATGTTCTCTGAATAGTCATGCAACCTCAAGAATTTCCACATGCCAAGAAACCACACTTCTACATCCTATGTTTTCTTTATCTCTCCATTAAATTTTGGTGGCTTCTCTTTCTTAAACTAATCCGAATAATATCCATTATCACTTCTCCTCTAAGGATGATATCGATGATGATCATGGTGCTTATTTGAATTAGAACTAGAATCATGCTTGTGTCTATCCCTTCTCCTATCCGGAGTGTCCGACCATATGCCATATCTGAATGTGTCATCTCTATCTGATCTATGATCACCATGCAATTAACTACCATATGCCCCATTAGTTCTATCCTCCTGCTCATAGCTGATCCGACGTGGTCCTTGTTGCTGCAAATATGACAAACTCTGAAGTAATACTGCATTTACCTTTGCTTGTTTCTCTTGTTCCCTTATGATTCTGTCATTATCTTCCTTAAAACTCCATATCTTTTTCTTTAAGCTTCTTAGTGTAACTACCAAATCTAAATGGTTCCCAACACCATACTACTCTTTGAATTCATAGGTAGAATCTTTGTAGTCAACCATCTTGCTAGCCATTTGATATTTCTTCCCGCAATGTGTATCATGTCAACTACACCAAATCACAATAAACCAACGTACCATAGTATATCTCAGGGAGGGTACCTTGTATACAAGATCAACAAATCAATGTGATATGTGTATAACATAATCATGACAACATATAGAAACATAAAACATAATCATATGACCATGAAACTTCCATTCTAGCTAGGGTACAATCGTTAATTCATGACCTCCACCACCACACACACCACGACCTCATGAATGAAAACTATCATCATTATGTCACTATACACCTGACCACATGAAACCATGAACATGCACAAATGATGCATAACCATCCACACATATGCATAAACACGTATGATCAAGCATGAATGAACAATACTTGAAATCAAACCTGCAAGAATGATACATGCAACCAAGCATACAAGAATGTAACCAATCAAGCAATATTGCAACCAAAAATACTACAACGATACATGTAAGCGACATAAATTGACATGTAACTACTCATACAGTCACGACACTTCATTTCACCACAACAACCTCAATTTCCACATGACAACATCACTAAAACCATGAACAACATCATGCAAATACAACAAGCACATGGAATGCAAGTGTAAGAGAAACACATACAACTGACATGCATGCATGACCAACACACTTCCCATCCAGTCTGAGGGGTGAACCATGATTTGGTACCACTCTGTAATATCCTTTTCCCACATCTACCCAAGCAACCGACTAGCCGGGGTAAACATGTGATGAGAGGCCACTATGATATGATTCAACCTCCTAAGTCACATTAAGGAAGTGGAATCGACAAAAACACACCATACGGATATTAATCATCAGCTATAGGACCATCAAGAACCAATCTAATACTTTAGACAACTTGCCTTGGGGTCCCACTAAACTTTTGGATAGCTTAAGCCTCAGTCGCTCCCATGTTATAGGCATGAGTGTGACCAAAAACCTAAAGTCGCTCCCATAGGCTTCCTTGCCAGCGACAAGAGAGAAAATGTTAGGTCCCTATAATACTAGTGATTCCCCCATTACTATTGTCATTGTAGCCCTTATTGTTATTTTTGTGGCCCTATTTTTTCCCCTTGGAAAAATTGTAATTTTCATTATATTAAGGAAAATTACATGTTGTAGATGTTGTTCGCATATGAGGTATATAAGGCTAAGTTCCTGTCAAGTAGAGGTAATAAAAAAAAATATAATCAGCACTCCATGCAGGGAGGCTCTGTCATCAGTAGAGTTCATATAATCTTATAAAAAAATTAACTTTGCTCAGAGAGTATGTCTATCTGTAAATACAATTGTTAAAAATATAAACATGATAATATTAACATAAAACAAAAAAGCACAGGCTCTTGATGAGCCTATACTATATGGTCCATGAAAGGGTGATGATAGTACTAGTTGTGTGCTTCATCCCTCTGCTCCTGTATCATCTACGTGTCACTTGGCTTGACCGCTACCTCCTTGGATAACATATCGACAAAGTGTTGCATTCCCCAAAGATAGCGCAGCTTTAGCGGTCACACTTGACCTAGTCAGAGGAGGAGATGGTGGCTGATATGATGCTTTTCCGCACTTCTTTGGAGTCTCTATGGCTAGGGAATTCTCTGCTACTTCAGGGGCTATGTGCTCCATTGCTTCATGTGAAGGGCTGTGCCTTGTTGTTTCCTGAGGAGTTTTAGTTGGAATTGTCTGCCTCCTGTTCCCATTCCTCGCTTTCCCATTCAGAGGGAAGTCCTTGTAGAAGTTACCCACTTTATGGAAGTGCCTGCACCTAAATGGTACCCCCTCATAATCCAGGATCTATGTTTGTGTGAAATTCATCCACTACAGAGTAAATTTTTCCTGTCGACCCTCTCGGATATTTATATGAACTAGCATCCTCGCGAAAGCCATGATTCCTGCGGAGTGGTATGACTTGTCAAATTCCAAGTAGGTGTCGGGGAAGTTACCTATGTGTTTGAATATGTCCTCAGACCAGAATTGTAGCAGCAAGCTGGGGAGGTGAACCCATAGTGGCCCATCCCCTAACCGTTCCCTCTTTGGATTGAATAGGGGGCTCCATATCCTCAGCAGCATAGGGTTCTACTCTATATGCCATAATGATGACAAAACCTAGTTCGTATGCTCGGCCCGAGTGAAACGCAAAGCAGACCAGCCGCGGATGAAGGTTTGCATGAAAGGAAACTCGGTCAGGTGTTGTCCATAAATTTATGCCACCCATTGTTTTATTTGTGCCACTATATAGTTCTTGCCCCAGACTCTCCCCACCAGGACTCATTCGGCAGTGTCCATGGATTCACCCCACTCTATGTCTTCCTCCAAGCTGATGATGACATCTTGTGTTCTTGATTTTATGCTCTTCTATCGTTTCCCGGGCCTATGTCCGTGTCAGTGTCGTCCTCCTGTGATTCACTGTGGGTAGGGTAAGTAGGGTTAGGGTTTGATGGGTTCAGAACAAGGCCAGAGGGGAAGGTGTCCAATAGGGGCGGGGTACATTTGTGAAACTGCCTGAAAGGGGAAATGATATCAGAGTCGAGGGGGGTAGACCATGAGAGGAAAGCAGTGGCTCACCAAGGGATGTTATGGAGGGGTAATGGGATCTGGCGGATGGATGAAGAGGATGTCCACCAGAAGAGCAGGTAGCGAGATTAGGGCCAATGCAACATGCCATGAATTGTAGGAAATTCAATGACATAGGAGGCATAGCAAATGGTGGCTAGGAAGGAGGAACATCGGGTAGAGTGATAACTAAGCAGGAAGGCCCGTTAATCACAGGTAGAGAAGCGATGGCCTCTGTCAAGTCTTCATTGAATGGAAATAAACTCTCCGAGTTTGTATGAGGGGTAGTCCATATGGAGTCACCTTTGAGAGGGTCCTTCGAATAATACATGAAATCTGGGTCCATGTCTTCTCCCTTTTGTGCCCCTATTGTCCCCATATTGTTATTATTGTGCCCCATAGAAGCCCAGTATTGTTATTGTTGTGCCCTTATATTATTATTGTTATGTCGGCCTTCATTATATTGTGACCCCTTAGAATCCTATTTATAGAAAGGAGGTTTTGTCAATTGTATCATCCGATAATTGTTCATTTGTGTAATGTAAAGGAGGTTTCTCCCTCGAAGAGGCTGATTTCTAAATTTTGTGAGCTCGTTTCATAACATTTGGTATCAGAGCTTTAGATTCTAGGGTTTCGCTGCTCCAAACAGGTCATCATGAAATTTTCACTATAACTTTGTGTATGCACCATTTCAGAAGCTAAAAACAAAACCCATTTGAGCCTAAATCATTCTGAATCTCGGGTCAGAATTTCAGGTATTTTATCACTATATTTGTGAAGATATGGTCTGAGGAAGTTAGGGTTTTTTCATACTCCTAAATTACATTCGAAACAGGTGACCTTGGTAAAATCATCATAACTTTCTCTCCGAGTATCCTATTGAAATTTCGTAAGAATTTACAAAAATAGGATGGACAGTAGTTTTCGGTGTATCATTTTTAGATTCGAAGATCAAAATAGTGACATGTGGAACGTCCTACAATTTCACTCTACTGAAAAATTATATAATCATGTCATCTTTGGAGATTGGGCATAAATATTTCTTGGAGAATCCAATTTTGATGAGACTAGTGGCATTGGAAAGAGGACTCATAGGGCTACCATAGAAAGAAATTTTAGACCTTGGAGATTTGTGATTACAGAGATACATTAGATTCAATATTGAGCTTCTACAAAGTGAAAGAACTTGTGGTCTTTTTAAAATTTTGCATAAGTTTGGGTTGAAAAATTAGGTTGAAGTTCAAAGGGCATAATGAAGCAGAATTATCATTAATTGATGCCCTGAAGAAAGAAAATGGAAACACCTAGTAAGCAACATGAAATCTCTAGCATGAGTCATGAAGATGAGATTGTTGCCTTTCTTAGCAGCGATTGAATAAGTGGCACTAGGTGGGGCTACCTCTGGTATCCTGTATAATGAATTATTCAAAGAAATAATGACAGCGTGAGGTCTTGACTCATACACAGCATGTCGCCGCCATAAGTATAGTTGGCCTAATAATACATTACAAACAGCCAGAGGTGTAGCATCACACAATACCTCATCTGTGAAAGGCTTGATGCTATAGGGAAGGCGGCACTGCTGGAAAACTTTGAGATCTCGTCCTTCATGAAGCCACCCAATACTGTACGGCTACGGGTGTGGTGTAGTCGGTAGGTCCAACTGGTTCACGACCTTTGCTGAAATGAGGTTCTTTTGGCTGCCATTGTCGATAATGAATTGTAGTGGCAAACCCTTCACCCACATCTGTGAGCGGAAAAGACGTTCACCCTCCTCTGGATCTTCGAGCTCATTCTTTTGGATCTTGGCAGTCAATCTATGTCTATGACTTGGGACACAAACTTCCATCCCTGCTTCTGGCTCCGATACTGCTACTAACACTGTTGCAGGTAGCGCTGCTGCTCGTTATTTTACAAATGGAATACGATATGCATACGGTTCGATGGAGTTCGGATGTACGAAGGATACCACTCGAGGCAACAGTGACGCTAGGCTCCACATCAATGATCTAATTCTCTTTTCCATTCCCCTTATTGGATTCTAACTTAGGGTTGGAATATACATATGATTCGGAAGCCTTCAACTCAGCCACCAATGACTGCTTGGTCAGACACTCACTTGTGTTATGAGTGGGACTCTTTTGGAACTCACACCACTTTCCTATGTCCTTATTCGACTTCGTGGTGTTTTCCTTTTATTGTAGCTTCGATGGGTTGTCTTGGGTCACCCAACCTTGGCTTTGTCCTTTCGTCTTCAGAGTCGCAGATCCAAAATCTCTGTTCTTCTGTTTGAACTTTTGCTCGATTTTGATAGTGTATCAGTATGTCGTGCCGAGCGAGGAGATGTTCAGGAACTCCATCTCTTCCTGGATGTATCTGTGTAGGCAGCCACAATATTTGAGTACCAAATGCAGCTCGGATTCCTTGATACCCAACTGTGTACGAAGGGTATGAAAAATGTTTGTGAACTCCGACACATCTTGGTCCCTTCCCTGCCGCAGTGTGGTCCATTTGATGTATTTCTCCTCATAGCTTTTGATAGGGTCAGCATCCCAGAATGAATCCCAAGTGGGTGCAGCTGAAAATAGTGAGCCGATACTTTCATTCTTCTACTCGTAGTAGGTTTTCCACAAGTCCTTGATGCGGGGGGCTGCTTTGAGAAGAGCGAAAACAATCTTTTCATGACTCGAAAATTCATGAATAGAAGAATACCCATCTATCATATTTAACCATTTATCTACGACATCTGCATCTATCTGACCCTCAAATACGGGGATTTCAAAATTAACTTGTACCTTAAAGGGCATGGCATTTCTAGAGTAGCTACTGGAAACTGATGCGTCGCCTTTAGGTAGCCGCTAAAGGATCTGGGCAAAGTTTTCCATCATCACGTTCCTTTGTCGCTCGAGGGATTCTTCGAGCAAGATTTTGATAAGATCTCCTGTCCCCTCATCTTTCTTTTCATCCGCCATGGGAGGCCGTCGGATTTGCGAGGCTGGTCTTGCAAAGGTTCGACCAGTTCAAGCCCTAACTCCTTATATCCCGACCTCATTGGGGACATGCAAAGAAAAACAGAGAAAAAGCAGACCACTCTGATACCACTGATCTGGATTTAAACAGGAACGCAATAAATTACATAGATAACCATAAAAACAGATATGCAGCGAAAATAATACTTCATTTCATTACTGTAAAATACTAAAATATGCTTATAAACAGAAATGGAAATAAACCAGCTAGGGCGATGGTAGTGGATCTCTGAGAAGAGATGTGGTAGCTACAAGACTCTGAACTGTGTTACAATGAGCCTCGAAGGCCTATTTATTTTTTAGAAATAATGGAAAACCCTTAACATCCCAAAACCTAACCCTAGAAGATGAAACGCTAAATTGTGGGCCCCGTTTGGGTAAATTGGTACATCAATTTCCTGGGGTCGTGACTTTGGCATACGATCTTCATTTGATGCATACAATAGCTCGTTAGAAAGATCTATCTGAGCATTACAACTTTGGGAATAGAAACATTAGTCTATGGACCCATGTTACTCCCAGATCTCCCAAAAAATGTCGTTTAGGGCCTCAAAATGGCTATGGAAGTTGAGGACATGAAAAAATGCTAAAAATAGTAAACTGTGCTGCAATTACGGAAACTAAAAAACTGAAAGAGATAGTTGTGGGGGTCCAAGTGGGATAGGTGGGTGGCCACCAACATCCACCTGGATTAGTCCAACAACCTGCCATCTCTCACTCTATCAGATCTATCTGACATGTGTCTACCAGGAGATCTACTAGCATATGCCCCATTAGTTTTATCCTCTTTTCCATGGATGATCTAAAGTGGCTCTTGTCGTTGCAAGTCTAACAAACTCTAAAGAAGTATATCATTAACCTCTGGTTTCTTCTCTTGTGCCTGTATGATTTGATCATTATCTCCTTACAACTCATTATCTCTTCCTTCAAGCTTCTCATTGTATCAACCAAATTAGAAGTATGGCCCACACCACACTGCTCCTCTGATGCATAGGGAGATTCTATGTAGTCTACAACCTTTTTATCCATTTGATCTCTTTCTTTTTGTAATGCATAATATTTTAGATAAACCAAATCACAATAAACCAACGTACCTTAGTATAGATTGGGGAGGATACCTTGTCTGCAAGATCACCAAATCATCATGAAACATGTATAAAATAATCATATCAACATATAAACATACACAAATAAATGTATCAACGCATAAACATCACTCTAAATAGGATACGATCATCAATGCAAGGCCATATCAACAATGCATGCTATGAAATCATGCATGACAACAACCATTAATCCATTGTACACATG
The DNA here is from genome assembly GCA_031772625.1 of Pinus tabuliformis. Taxonomy (NCBI): domain Eukaryota; kingdom Viridiplantae; phylum Streptophyta; class Pinopsida; order Pinales; family Pinaceae; genus Pinus; species Pinus tabuliformis. Next base: position 1,187,901,678 of record CM062818.1, read on the forward strand.
CAACTGATAATATGCATAAGCAATGCCTAACCAACTAGAAATACGCATAACCGCATGTAGTTGAACGTGATCGATCATTTCTTGTAATCAACCTACAAGACTGATACATGTAATTAAAATATTCAAAATGAAACTTAACATACAAGGATGTAAGTAGATGACATAAACTCAACATATACAGTTAGTCACATACTCATGTCAATTACTCTTCATGAAATCAACATCAAATTCTCCATGATAACCATACTATTACCCTAATCCATCATCCAACAAATGCAACAAGTATATAAGTGTAAGAGACACACATCCAACTGACATGCATGCATGACTAACACATTTAACCCATTCAGTTTGAGAGTTGAACCATGATCTGATACCACTTTGTAACACCCTCCTCCCACATTCACCTAATTAACCATGCCAACTGGGGTAAAAATGAGACGAGAGGCTACTGTGATCATATTTGACCTCCTAGGTAACCTTAAGGAAGTGGAATCAATGGAACATCTATGTAACACCCTCCTCTCACATCCACCCAAGTAACCATGCCAACTAGGGTAAACATGAGACGAGAGGCTAATATGATCATATTTGACCTCTTAGGTAACCTTAAAGAAGTGGAATCGAAATAACATCACACAGAGTAATTTAAGATCATCAACAGAACCCTCAAGAGACAAGTCATCCACTCAGACAGCCTGTCCCTAGGTCCCACTATTGTTCTAGACCTCTTAGGCCATAGCTTCTCTCATGCTATGGGCAAGAGGATGACTAAAGACCTAAATTCGCTCTCACATGCTTGCCTGCCAGTGAATGTGGACCAAACTTGCCATTTTTGTGCCAGCAACCTCGAGAATTAAGCCACTTTTTCAGGCGAAGAGCCCAGACCACTACCCAAATTGGAATGAAAACTCAAAATCAAGTAAAGTACAGGAAAACAATGATTCAAAATTAAATATTTGATCAATACCTTAACTAGATCCATACTAGCCATGACAAGCATTTCATCAAACATACTTTCAACGTGTAACCTACAGGTGTAAACAACGTAATTAAGTGTAAGGATCTCATACTTATCTAAGAATCGCCATGAACCATTGTTTCCTCATGTCATTTTTTGCCTTATCATGTATTAGGTCATAGATACCATATCCATTCAAATACAAGTAAAAACATGCTGAGAGATAAGCATAGTTGCTACCACAAATATACATCTAACCAACATAATAGGAACATAATTACAATGAAAATATCAGCCATCAAAATCCATATATATATCAATACATTTACACTTGAAAACCAATGGAAGTAATTTCTCATTAATCAATGCAATGAACCAACCATGAGGGACTACCACATTCCACCCGGCCGTAGATTGGATGAGCCAAGTCTCTCTTCAGCCAGTCACCCATGTTCCATATTCCAAGCATGAATGTGGGACTCATAGAACACATCAAAAACACCAATCAATGCAAATGCCACTGGAGTTCTATGCCTACGTTGTGAGGAATTTGAGTGCCTCCTAGTCTCTAAGGTTTTACTATGCATGCATAGTCTAATCTAGGGATCACTAGGTGCTACACTGAGACATATTCTCCAGGCTTCACCGTGCATTCCATCTCGGAATCACTAGGCCCAACAGAGATAAAATCCACCTCTTGTCTTTACCGTATATCCCACCATTCACCGGCAAGGATTCCTAGGCCCACCGAGGCACATAATTTGGCTTTATTGCAAACCATAGTCTTGTTCAAGGGATACTAGGCCAATGGATTCATGCATCCTCAGTTCGATTCAGGGACCACTACCACCATGTGTTTATCAATTTGGAGATCCACCCCACTTGACTTCAAATCCAATCTGGCCATCCCACACAAACCGTATGAGAGAACCCATCTCATCAAAGATATCAGGAAATGGCAAGGCTAGGCTGAAAATACTATCACACTTGGAAAAACCCATGCCATGGTAGAAAAGAAACACATGCAATCCCATGCATGCCAAATATAGAAAGGAAAATACACATGCAAGTTGATATCTACAATGAATCCTATTGTATCTTCTTGATCCTGTCGTTCCCTACTTGATCTTTACTTCCTATTGCCTTCTTTTCCTTTCTTGCTCCAATGCCAAAATGCTCCAAGAAAACTCTAAGTGTCCAAGAGTATGAGAGATAGAGAATAATGAAAGAAATCCAAAGCTAAATTGACAAAAGGTTACCAACTGATCCTCATAATCCTTTTTATGAATGAGGCCTCTATTTTCTTCATTTTCCATTATTTCCCTTCATTTTCCCCCTCACGTGCAACTTGTGACCTTTCACTTCATTTTTATCCTAATTTCCATTATTTTCATAAATAATTGTGCCAAAAATGCCATTTTGCCTTTCCAAAGCCTTATCCATTTCCTTTGTCAATTTCCTTAGCCATAAATAAACAAATGAACACCCCCTAGGATGTCTTTCCCAACATTCAGCTTGGAATAAGTGTCGCATTCATCTGTGGTTATTGTTTTTAATTTTATTACACGGAGTTTTCACCAGGGCTGTTACAAACTATGAGTGAAAATGGATAACCATGATTGTGAATGTTATAGATTAATATGGTTGGGCATGTTGATTATGGTTGACCATGTTGAGCTTTGATCACCATGGCTAACCATGTTACCCATGGTTGATTATGGGTGACAACCTTGACTGTGGTTGACCTTGGTTGACCATCTTGGCCATGGCTAAGAAAGGTTTAACCATATTCAACATGGTTTACAATGGTCAACCATGGGTGACCATGTTGTTTGCATCAAGTGGTTGATATATGTTGATATATGTTGATATATGTTGATCAAACATGTTTGACCATGAAGACAATATATGACCATGTTTGGCTATGGTTGACTAGGACTTTCATTGTGTCATTTGTGACCATGTTTGACAATTATGATGTTGTGACCATGTTTGACATGGTTGACTATGGTAAATTATGGTTGACCATGTTTCCTATGTTAGATATGTTCCTCATGGTTGAGTATGGTTAATTGTGATGAATGTGATTACTACGGTGACCATGTGATGATGTTGACTATGATTGACCATGTGGCTATGGTTCACCATGGTGGACCATCATGACCATGCTTTAACATTTTGACATTGAGAAATTGTGACCATGCTTGACCATGTTGACTATGGCTAACCATGCTTGGATTTGTTTGATAATGAAGACTATGTCTAACCATGTTTGGCCATGGTTAATTATGGGTGACCATTATGCCATCATCACATTATGACATTAAGACATGGATGTCCATTGTAGAATCAATGTTTTATTCATCACATTATGATGATGATGTTTGTTCATTACATTATGATGTGAACTTTTTTAATTACATCAGGTTGTCAGACCTTGTTCAACATGTTGTGACATTGTTATCTAGTGCTTTTCTATTCATCACGTTCCAGTGTCAATTTTTCTTCATCACATTACATTATGGATTTTAGTTCATCACATGTGACATCAATTTTTTTCATCGCATTATGATGTTGATTTTTACTCATCAAATGTGACATCAATTTCTATTTTTTGCATTGCAATGCTGATTTTTTTTCACCACATTGCAACATTGATTTTTGTTTGTTACATTGTGATGTTCATATTCGCTTTTCACTTTGTGACATTAATTTTTGTTCACCACATATGATGATCAGGTTTTTTCGTCACATTGTGATTTCAATTTCTATTAATATCACTGCAAGATTGATTTTTATTCATCACATTGTGAAATTGATTTTAGTTATCACTTATTATTAACATTTTTTACTATATTATATATTATATAATATAAATTAGTGATTTTTGTTTTTAAAATAATTATATATTAATTAAATAAATCTATATTAATCATTTTTAGATATTTAAATATTTTTAATATATATTAAATAAAAATTTAAAAAATGATGATTGGAATCCATATATATTTGAAATTTTGTTTTAGTTGGATTGTTTATTATTTGTAGGGATTTTTTTATCTTCACATAATGCTAACAAATGCATTGATGCAGTGAAAAAATAATTGGTAGGAGATATTTTGCGAAATTTCATGGTACCCACTTTCTTATACGTGTTATCTTTAGTGCGATTTTTTGGAAGTTTTTTTGGTGGGTTTTTCTAGTCTAATTTCTCTATACTCCGGCAGGAATTTATTGAAATTACAAGTTTGATGGGTAACCCGTGCATAGTCGAGGTGCCCTAGGGGTTTTTCAAGGCAATGAATCCATATATACAGTCAAAAAACCAATTTAAACAACACAAATCAAGATTCACCTCAAATTTTACACCACAAAGTCCAAAAAGTCACACTAAAGACAACTCCCTTGTTATATGGATGGTTATTAATCATTGTACTTTTACACTTAACCAAAACTCTTACATATTTAATTTTAGATAACATAGATAAAAGATAAAAGTTCAATCAAAAGTAAAAACAAAAATAAGAAGTCAAAATCTTATTGATTAAGGATGCTGCCTAAAATATTTGCAAGAAGTTTTTGGTTTTGTGATAATATAAAATAAGCCCTAAATTAATCATATTTTGGTTTTGCAATAATAGTATCATTATATTATAAAATAAGAGTTAAATTAATCATAGTGTATATAAATATTTTAAAATATTAATAAAAAATAATAGAATTCAATCTATAATATTAAATTATAAAAACTTACAATTGTTTTTTAATAAAAACAAAGTAATACCCTATTAAAGGTGAAATTGAATGCCTAACACCTGGTCTGCGACAACTATAATAACAATGTGTAACCAAACATCAAGGATACCTAGCAGCATCTTTATTTCAATTTCAAATGAGAAGAATAACAACCAATGCATTTATTTACTAAGAGTTCAATGCATTCGATTCTCGTGGAAATGTTGCATAATGAAACTTTAACTTTCAAAAACATTTATCCCGCCCTGCTTAAACAATTAATCAGTTATAATTAAATTTTTAAAATAAACGAGGAATTTATTGTTAAATTATCATTCGCGATACATCCAAAGACCACATACTGTGAAAAGTACTCACGGAGACCACAATGAAGATGAGTGGATAGAGGAGAATATCGTAGCCTAATCCTGTAGGTGACGACAAACAGACAAACAACTTTTCTGTGTTCGATAAGTTTAAAATAAGCCGAATATAGTGGACATACTAAAGACCCTTTAAACATAATTATTATTCAATATCTGAAAAATAATGACACTTTCTGATTTCATCCATAGTCGGTAGATGCTAAAATTCATAATGCCCATACCTAGTCTTAAACTCAGTTTTTTATATGTCTTCTTCTTTGACACGTACATGATTGCATCTGGATCTCAAGTAAATCTTTGAGAACACTGCTGCTCCCTTCATCTAATTGAACAAGTCATCAATCCTTGACAAAGGATATTTGTTCTTGGTAGTCATTTTGTTCAATGCATAATTTGAGAGTAACATCTTTCTTGCTCACACACAAAACCGGTGCGCCCCAAGGTGATACACTTGGCCTAATGTATCCCTCATCCAACACTTCCTTAAGTCGTAAATTTAACTCAATCAACTTAGGTGGGATCATCATGTAAGGTGCTTTTGATGCTGGAGTTGCCCCTGGCACTAACTCAATCGAAAATTCTACCTCCCAGTGAGGTGGCAACTGTGTAATGTCCTTAGAAAATACATCCTGAAATGGTTGTAACACTAGGTACCTATTCAACATATATGCATCCTCAACCTCCTTACTCTTATCACAAGAAATGTGTACTACAAATAGCTTATGCCCTTTCCTGCGGCTACGCTTTGCTTGCATAGATGTCACCATCCTAACTGATGTGGCCTTCTTCTTACCCTGCAAGATTCTTGGTTCTCCATTGTCATCAACACACTCAATAACTTTGTCATAGTAATGAACCTTGGTTCTATGTCGATACAACCAATCCATGCCCAATAACATACTGTATGAACCCAATGCTAATACATTCAAATGTGTTGTTATAGGCATACCATTTAACTCAAATGTGCAAGACCTTACCCAATGATGAACTCGCTTCTTTGTACCTGTATCCAACTGCACTAACCAAGACTCTGCATGCAATTCCTTACTCAAACCACACTTATCCACCAAGTCAAGACTAACATAGCTATAATTGGATCCAGGGTCATTCAAAAAAGAAATAACTTGATCACAAAGCTTATTGTCCATCTCAATGATAGATGATCGGTGTTCTTCTTGCCCATTGTCCATTGCTGCATAGATACGTGGAATACTTTGACCAACATCCCCAACAATCTGTGCCTCATGTGCATTGTATATCTTTGGCCTTCCACCCTAATGTTATGAACAATCTCTCCTAAGGTGCTCCTCACCACATGTCCAACACTCCAACCGACCGCTGCCCTCACCTATATGCTGATGTTGCTATTGTGGCCCATGTCCCTATCTAGTTTCATTAAATCTCTTTTGTGGTGCCACATTTTCTTTCCCATCTGCATGTTGAGGCCTTGTCCTCTTAGGCTACTATTTACCTCTACCTTTGTCTTTTCCTTTCCATCGATGTTGAGATTCATTCTTATGCTTTGATTGGTCATAACGATGCTTTAGTTTCCCAATGACTTCCTCAAGTGACCGAGGCTCATCATACTGAATATGATCTCTAAATGCTAATGGAAAACCACTAATAAATCTTTAAACTTTAGCTTTCTCATTAGTAAGATACAGTACATACCTCAATAGATCAAGAAAATTGGTCGTATACTCTTCGTCTGTCATTGACCCCATATTTAACTCATAGAATTCTTTAGCCTTGATGTCGTAGTACCTTTCTGACAAGTACTTCCTCCTAAAAAGCCTATCGAATTCCCACCAACTCAAGTCATCTGTTATAATGTCTCTAACCTGGTTGAAATCTTCCCACCATATGTCTTCTTTAATTTTCAAGCTAAAGATAGCTATCTGAACCTTCATGTTATCTTTGTACTCATGCAACTCAAATAATTTGTTCATTCCAAGTATCCAAGCCTCTACATCTTCTGGCTTCTTCACATCTCCATCAAAAGTAGGTGGTTTTGATTTCTTGAATTCATCCGATAAGTATCCCCTATCATTACTCCTGTAAGGATGATAGGGACAATGATCATGATGTCTATCAGAACCAGAACTCAAATAATTCATGTATCCCTTGGAGAGGATCCCTTGCCTGCAAGATCACCAAATCAGCATGATACATGTATAAAATAATCATAACAACATATAAACATACACAAATAAATGTATCAACACATAAACATCACTCTAACTAGGATCTGATCATCAATGTAAGGCTAGATCAACAATATGTGCTATGACCTCATGCATGACAACAACCATTACTCCATTCCTATCCTTACTTTTCAACCCCCATACCTCGCATCCTAAATAATCACTAACCCTAATCTAAAAATTTTTAATTCAGATTTCAACTAGAAATATAAGGTTTTTATTAGTTAAAAATAAAAAATAAAAAATTGAAAATTAAGTAAAATTATTTTTAACTAGATAATTTCAAAAGTTAGATTAATATTAATATCAATAATATTCGTGATTAATATTATTATTAAACATTATTTCTTAATCCAACAAAATTAAAATCAATCATTTCGAAAGACAAATCTATTCTAAAAATTTAAGAATTTATTCTAAATTAAAATTAACATTAATTAATTAAAATAACTAGTTAAAATAATCTCAATCAAAATTACATTAATATTAATATTAACTTTACCATTAATTGTTAAGGAATTTTTCTAAATTAAAATTCAACATAAATTATATGATTATGGATATTAACATTATTAATAATTTTAAAATTTTAAAAAGACAAATTTATTCCAAATTAAAAATTAATTCTTAATCTAAAAAAATTAAAAATCAATCATTTCGAAAGACAAATCTATTCTAAAAATTTTAAAAATTTATTCTAAATTAAAAATTAACATTAATTAAAAAAATTAAAATTAGGTAAAATAATCTCAATCAAAATTATATTAATATTAATATCAGCTTTACCATTAATTTTTAAGGAATTTTTCGAAATTAAAATTCAACATAAATTATATGATTATGAATATTAATATTATTAATAATTTTAAAATCTTGAAAAGAAATTTAAAGCATCCTTATTAAAATTCTAAAATAAAATTAAAATTAATTAGAATTAATTGAAAGTCTAAAATAAAATTAATTAAAAACAAAAGTAATAAATGGAAAAAGAAAAATTAATTAAAATTAATAGAAAAAGAAAGGAAGAAAAAAATTAATTAAAATAAAAATAAAAATGATTTAAAATTATCATTATAAATAATGGCATCGTCGGCTAACAACATTCCCTCTCCACATAGCTCACTCTATTTATTTAGTTCCCGCAAGATCTTTCCTTCACATTTATAGATCTATCTTGATGATAAGCCACGGTGGATGGCTCGAGACGTCGATTCTAACAACAATGGATGCGATAATTCCGGAAGAAAATTATACACACAATACAAATCGCAGAAGCCTCAAAACAATAACCATTACTCCATTATACGCATTGCTACATGCAACCGACAATATTCATAAGCGATGCCTAACCAAATACAAATACACATAACCGCATGTAGTCGAATGTGATCGATCAGTTCTTGTAATCAACCTACAAGACTGATACATGTAATTAAGATATTTAAAACGTAACCTAACATACAAGGATGTAAGTAGACGACATAAACTCAACATGTAAGTGACAAATAACCATATACAGTCAATCACATACTCATGTCAATTACTCTTCATGAAATCAACATCAAATTCTCCATGATAACCATACCACAACCCTAATCCATCATCTAGCAAATGCAACAAGTATATAAGTGTAAGAGACACACATGCAACTGACATGCATGCATGACTAACACATTCAACCCATTCAATCCGAGAGTTGAACCATGCTCCGGTACCACTTTGTAACACCCTCCTCCCATATTCACCCAAGTAACCATGCCAACCGGGGTAAACATGAGACGAAAGGCTACTATGATGAGATTCAACCTCCTAGGTAACAACCTTAAGGAAGTGGAATTAACAGAACATCTATGTAACACCCTCCTCTCACATCCACCCAAGTAACAATGCCAACCAGGGTAAACATGAGACGAGAGGCTACTATGATCAGATTTGACCTCCTAGGTAACCTTAAAGAAGTGGAATCGACAGAACATCACATAGAGTCATTTAATATCATCAACAAAATCCTCAGGAGACAAGTCAGCCACTCAGACAGTCTGTCCCTGGGTCCCACTGTTGTTTTAGACCTCTTAAGCTATAGTCGCTCTCATGCTATGGGAAAGAGGGTGACGAGAGACCTAAAGTCACTCTCATAGGCCTACCTACCAATGAATGTGGACCAAATTTGCCAGTTTTGTGCCAGCAACCTCGGGAATTAAGCCACGTTTTCAAGCCCAGAGACTAGGCCACTGCCCAAATTAGAATGAAAGCTCAAAATCAAGTAAAGTACATGGAAACAATGATGCGAAATTAAATACTTGATCAAGACCTTAACCAGACCCATACTAGCCATGACAGGCATTTCATCAAACATATTGTCAACATGTAACCTACAGGTGTAAACAACATAATTAAGTGTAGGGATCTCATACTTATCTAAGAATCGCCATGAACCATTGTTTCCTCATGTCATTTTCTTCCTTATCACATATTAGGTCATAAACACCATATCCATTCAAATACAAGTAAAAGCATGCTGACAACGAAACATAGTTGCTACCACAAAATATACATCTAACCAGCATTATAGGAACATAGTTACAATGAACATATCAGCCATCAAAATCCATATATATATCAATACATTTACACGTGAAAATCAATGGAAGTAATTTCTCATTAATCAATGAAATGAACCAACCAGTGATGGGACTACCACGTTCCACCCGACCATAGATTGGATGAGCCAAGTCTCTCTTAAGCCATCACCCCTATTCCATATTCTAAGTATGAATGTACGACTCATAGAACACATCAAAAACACCAATCAATGCGGATGCCACCGTAGTTCTCCGCCTACACTATGAGGAATTTGAGTGCCTCCTAGTCTCTGAGGATTTACTATGCATCCACAATCTGATCTAGGGATCACTAGGCCCTACACCGAGACATATTCTCTAGGATTTACCGTGCATTCCATCTCAAAATCACTAGGCCCAACAGAGAGAAAATCCACCTCTTGGCTTTACCATATATCTCACCATTCACCAACAAGGATTCCTAGGCCCAACGAGGCACACAATCTGGCTTTATTTCAACCCACAGTCTGGTTCATGGGCTACTAGGTCGATGGATTCATGCATCCTCAATCCGGTTCAGGGACCACTACCGCCATGTGTTTGTCAATTTGGAGATCCACCCCACTTGGCTTTGAATCCAATCCGGCCATCCCACACAAATAGTATGAGAGAATGCATCTCATCAAAACTATCAGGAAATGGAAAGGCTAGGCTGAAAATACTGTCACACCTAGCAAAACCCATGCCATGGTATAAAAGAAACACATGCAATCCCATGCATGCCAAATCTAGCGAGGAAAATACACATGCAAATCAATACCTGCAATGAAGCCTATTGTAGCTTCTTGATCTTGACTTTCCATTCTTGATCTTATCTTCCTCTTACCTTCTTTTCCTTCTTTTATCCAATGACAAAATGGTCCAAGAAAAGTGTCCAAGAGTATGAGAGATAGAGAATAATGAAAGAAATTCAAATCTAAACTGACAAAATGTTACCAACTGATCCTCATAAGCCTTGTTATGAATGAGGCCTCTATTTTCTTCATTTTCCTCCTCACATGCAACCTGTGACCTTTCACTTCATTTTTCACCTAAATTCCATTATTTTCATAAATAATTGTGCCAAAAATTCCATTTTTCCTTTCCAAAGCCTTATCCATTGCCTTTGCCAATTTCCTTAGCCATAAACAACCAAATGAACACCCCTTAGGATGTCTTGCCCAAGATTCAGCTTGGAATAACTGTTCCATTCATTCGTGGTTATTGCTTTTAATTTTATTATATGTAATTTTCAACAAGGTTGTTACAAACTATGAGTGAACATGGATAACCATGATTATGAATGTTATAAATGAATATGGTTGGGCATGTTTATTATGGTTGACCATGTTGAGCATGGATCACCCTGGTTAACCATGTTACCCATGGTTGATTATGGGTGAAAACCTTGACCATGGTTGACCTTGGTTGACCATCTTGGCCATGGCTAAGAAAGGTTTAACCATATTTAGTATGGTTTACCATGGTCAACCATGGGTGACCATGTTATTTGCATGAAGCACATTAGAATTGGTTGATATATGTTGATCAAACATGTTTGACCATGAAGACAATATATGACCAAGTTTGTTCGTCACATTGTGATGTCAATTTCTATTCATATCACTGAAAGATTGATTTTTATTCATCACATTGTGAAATTGGTTTTAGTTCATCACTTACAATGCCCATTTTTGTTTTTCACATTGTGACATCAAATTTTTCCATCCCATCGCAACGTTTCTTTTTTCTCACTACATTGCAATGTCAATAGTTGTTTATCACATTGCATCATCAATATTTGTTGCATCATGAGGTACTCTACCTCCCAATATGGGGGAGATGTTGTAGTGTCTATAAATGAGTGTAAACATTTAAAGATAAGCGCAATATGAAAAGAGATCTTGTAGTGTCCTTAAAATGAAACATTAAATCAAATAATAACAATAATAAAACATAATATTTTCTTAAAAAAATTAATAAAAATAATAAATGGATTCAACTCAATTTGTTGTGTTGCATTTTCATTTTTATTAATAAAATTACAAACATTTTTTCCCAGAAAAATGATAATATGCATATCACATTAATATAAACATAAATAATAATAATCCATATTTGCAATCATGATATTTCAAAACATATAATTAAAAAGCATATAAAAACAAAATAAATTTAATTAATAAATGTATAATTAAAAATAAAAAATAATATGAAATATATAATATAAATAGGTTATGGTTTGTGTGGGGTTTAGTTCCTCTTAAGTTTTAGGTTCAAATCTTACAGGGAGGGGTTGAGGATGAGAACCATTTGTGAGGAAAATAAACTATTGAAAGGGTATCGAACAATCTTGATAACAACCTCTCATTAAAAGTAACAAAAATTAAATAAGTATATTTATAATACACATTATCATAATTAATATAATTATTAACCAATGTAGATCCATCTTAACTCCAAATCTATCAAGCACTGAGAGATATTAAATCGCTCAAGATGTAAACTTGTTTTTGAATAAAAAGACATGAGGAAGGGTTTCAACCTCGAGAGATTTGATTCATTTTGATGCTTGGTAGATCCAGTGTTAAGATGGACCTATGTTGGTTAATCACATTGCAAGCCAACTTGTGTTTATCATAAGGTGACATTCATTATTTTTCATCACATTACAACATCGACTTTTGTTGATTACACTATGACCTCAATATTTGTTCGTTACATTGCTATATTGATTTATGTTCATCACATTGTGACTAATTTTTGCTCATCGAATTACAATATCAATTTTTTTGAATATGGTGAATCTTGTTTGAACATGCATCACTATGTGTCAACATGTTTGATCATGGTTTTCAATACTTAACTATAGATAAATATGATTGACCATGGGACCATGTTTGACTATCCTTGAGCTTGTTTGACCATGGTTGAATATGGATGTATTATTGACCATATTTTACCCTGGTTGACTATGGTCAACCATGTAAGACTTTGGGTGAACATGGTTGACCATGGTTGACCATGGGTGAATATTGTTGACCATATTGACTATAGTTGAACATGGATGACCATGGTTGAGTTCGATTGCTTAAATTATCTCGATTACTCATTTTGGGAATATCCTAGAATCCAATAAAAAATAGCAAGATCAAATAATTGACCATGTTGTTGTCCATCAAATTCCAGGATATTCCTAGAATCTACAATTTGCATAAGGATCGCCAAGCTAAATGACCATAGTTGAACATTGTTGAACTTGATTTACCATTGTTGAGTTGGTTTGACCATTGTAGGTCTTATTTGAACATTGTTGGGCTTGCTTGACCATGGTTGTGAACATGTAACTATAAATGTATATGGTTGACCATGTTGACTATGGTTGAGTGTTGACAATGATGACTATTGGTACCATAGTTGACCATGATTAGATATGTTTGAACTTGTCGACCATGTTGTACTTGGTTATACATGATGACCATGTTTGAACATGATCAACTATGAACAAGAATATTTGACTATGGGTGAACATGGTTGAGCATGATTTCAATGTTTAATTATAGATGTGTATGGATTTTCATAACCATTGTGTATGAATATGTTGAAAATAGTTGACTATGGTCAGCCTCATTTCCCATAATTTAAACATGTTACATAATTAGACTATGCATAATAATATATGATAATAATAATAAAAGATATATTAATGTTAGAAAAAATTGCTATTTATTTTAATTTAAGATTTACCACTATTTTAAAATAAATCACTTGAATAAAAAATCTCATTCAATGTTTTATTATTTTATTAAATATAAACCTATTTGATATCGCTTTTTACTAAATGGTAAAATTAACATTTTTATATTATTATAATAATAATGAATAATATAAATTTTTTTATTTTTTTAATATTTGACCATGATTATTTATTTTAAATTGTTTTTTTTTCAAGTTAAGACTAACATAAGTACCCATGGGGATTTGAACCGGTGACCTATCGCAAGGAGTGCCTTAACAGTGCACCCATTCACCGTCAATCCAAAACCCCATGGGCGATTATTTATTTTAAATTGTTTTTTTTTTTCTCGGCAAAGCTAACTAATCTATTATATTATATACAGGTAAACAGTACATTCAAAAAGACTTTCCAAAAGACTGGCTGCCCAGGGCCAACTGTGGCTCCTTGGGTGGCTCTGCTAGACTCAGAATTCTCCCTTGCAGGGCAGCATTTCCATTTTAAACCCAAACACATGACACAGAGATGTTCCCAGATAGTAACAAAACGGCCCACGCAGGGGCAACCAACAAAAAGACGCATAACAGACTTTGCCTAGCTTACTTCCCATACTACAGTAACCGTGAACATGACCAAGAACTGAAGGGAAACAAACAAAGATATTAAACATAATCCAGATACCAACTGAGACCTCGAACCTATACCCGACCTGAGAGAGAGAAGTGTATGCTGGAGAGCGCCTCTGAGAATTAGTCTTCTGGTTTTTCTTCAAGGATTCTGCACCAGCCTTGGCCTTCTGGGATGCCGTCCCACATTGCCATAGGATCTTGCGCGGGGGCTGACAGCTCTTGCTCTTGAGGTCGGGTGGGGGCTTGCTGAAGCTCCCCTTCTGAACTACCCTCTGCATTAGATGGCTGCCCCATTGGGCGTTTCTCCCTATTGCCCTCTGGTAGTACTTCATCAGGGACCGGATGCGTTCCTTCTCCAATCTCCTCCGGAATTTTGGTGAAAAGAACTGAGATATGTGCATTAAGGCCAGCATTATCCCGCGAGCTGCCCAGGGCAAAAATGACCGAGCCGAACGCTGGGAGCATGGGCGCACCATCATTGGAGCTGCCGGCCTCCAGAAACTGACTGGTTGGAATTGGTGTGGCTCCTGCCCGCCTGTAACAATAGCAGCAGCAGCAGTGATGGTGAACATCTGCTGCAGGGGGACGTGAGGACGCACCACGCCCAGAACGCCCAGTGCCTCTTCTACACGGCATCCTTTCACGCAGTCGCACCATGGATTCAACGACGCCCTTAGCTTGTTCCGGAGCCGAGCTTGAGGACCGTTCACTCCCAATTGAGTGCTGTCCACAGATTGGCGTGAGGCAGAGCTCAACTGAGCACAAACAAAGACCCGGATAAACAAGCAGAGAGCCAACCTCGTCCGAATTAATGTCTTCACTCTCAGCATCAACAGCGCAGCATTTTCTTGCAGATATCTGAGTGTCTTTCTCGACATTCTGTGCCCAGAACAGCCCCGTTCCATTCTTCTTAAACCAGCTAACATTCTCTTGAAACTTGCCCGCATTGAATGCTCGCTGCAGGCTCTCCATCGTTTCCAGTGTCTTCATTAAGGCTTCCATGATGCTTCTCCCGTCTTAACGTCTCGGCGGCGAGGAGCATTGAAGTCCCTTGATCCTCACGTGGCAGCACATGCTGGGCATGTGGCTCTCCAAGTCCTTGCTCGATGACACCCGCATCCGGGGTATTTATTTTAAATTGTTAAAATAAGTATAAAAATTAATTAAATAATTATTATTTTATGAAAATTAATTAGGGTAATGATTTAGTTTTGGAAACTAATATTAAAATAATTAAATGTCCATGATTTTACCAATTTGCACTATATCTTTTTGTTCAAAGATCAACCACTACATAATGGCAATTTGGTCATGATTATGATTTATCAATTTGCACTTTATTTTCATTCACAGCGATCACTGTGTAATCAATGGAAAAAGATTTGCATAATAAAATCATAACCAGATCATGTGTTCTGATTTATTGGTGTTTTAATTTAAGGTTCACTTTTTAAAAAAAAATTATGAGAAACTTGTTTCACAACTTCATCACACGGATATTTTTTTTCCATTTCAAATGAGAAGAACCACAAAACCTTATAATCAATTTGTAGTTAAGTTAAGGTTTAGCCTAAATATAATTAAATTAAAGTAAAAATATTAAATTCCAGTTTATATAAAAGCTTCGAATTTATTTAATTTAAAAATTGTTAATTGTAATAATGCTTTGTGGTAGTGGAGAATCTAATCTTACCAATTAACAATAATAATATTTTATTATAATGATAATGTTTTTTCTGAGAAAAATATCTAGTAAAATATAAATAGATATATATTTTAAAAAGTAGTTATTCATATCAAATATATTATAAAAGATAGATTGGATATATTTCTTTATAATATATAAATTATTAAAAACAAAGTTTCTTATTGAATTATTTATTTATTTCCCCTTAAGGAAAAATCATAATTTCATTAATAAAAGGAAATTACATTTTGTAGATGCATATGTGCATATTCAGATCATATCCAGGACATGACTATCAACAACTAACAGAGATCAAAAATTTGTTGCCTTTATCCACGCAGGGAGGCAACAATATATAAGACTATAAACCAATAGTAATAGAAACTATTTAACTATCCGACGATAAATATATACACAAAAAAAAAATTATGTTTGCAAAAAAATTAGCAAAAATTAAGCTTGTATGTCCATAAAAGGCCGATGGTAATATTGATAGTGAATTCCATCATGAAACTCTCGGATCATCTAGATGTCTGGCTCCCCGATCACAACTTCTTTGGATAAGTTGTCAGCAGCCCCGTTCCATTCCCTGAAAATGTGATTACATGTAAAGGAATCAAATGATGAAAGTAATCTCAGAGTTTCATCCAGTATATGATTCAATGAATAAGTAGTGCACCTAGATGTTCTATTCAGCCAATCACATATGATTTTGGAATCTCCAAATAATTGAAATCTCTACAATTTCTCTCCAGTGCAAATTGAATGAGGTGTTTTGTAGCTAAAAGCTTTGCAAAATTATTAGTTCCACATTTGAAGCCCATGAGCATGCTGTAAGAATGATGATGATTTATATGTAATACAACCCCCCCACCATACCCTGTCTCTTGTGCAGCCTCGTCGAAGTAAGCCCGTGGCTTGTGATGGTCTATATGTTCAGGTGTAATGTTTCGGGTGCACTGTGGGGGAGGATCATCAGGGATGAGGGTGTAATCAACCAGCACCCTGGCTGTCGAGACAGACCAATTCGACTCTGTATTTTCGAAGATTATTCGATTTCTGGCGATCCAAATTGCCCAGCAAATCAATAGGGGCACATTGCACTATTTATGAGTAGATACAGAAGTATAATAAGACTGTCAGGCCGTGATAATAGATATGCTAGACCAAATGGATGATGGAGCAACAATAGGGATAATAATATCCCATAGTTTTTGGGCTTCTGTGCATTCGAGGAACAAGTGGATGGCGGATTCGTTATCACTTCTGCACAGGTAGCACCAGTGAGGGCCAAATTGTGCTCGCTTAAGGAGGCTATCACCCGTAGGGATTTTATTCTGAAGGATGGTCCACATTAACATCCACGACTTGGGGGAGCTTTAAGCTTCCAAAGGTGCCTCCACCAGTGTGCAATAATCTGAGGCCTTCTAGCTCCAGTCAGGGCCAAATATCCATCTTTGGAGGAATATCTGCCAGATTTAGATAGTGCCCAAATAATTTCATCATTGCCATTAGTGATTCGTATGTGAGCTTCTGTAAGTGCCTGAGTGAAATCCTCCCAATACTGTACCCATAGAGGGGGAATGTTTAACTGAGGTGCAGTTTTCCAGGCCTGGTGCAGGAAAGTGGTATTATCCATATCAACAATATGGGCAATATGAGAAGAATTTTCGTTTTGGAGGTGTTATATGAGCTCAATAGGATGTCTATGCATATTTCCGCAACCAACCCACAGATCAATACCAATGCAGACTTTATTACCCAAGCGAATTCTCCAAGTGATGCCTTCTTTGATAGGATTTAATGCCTTGATAACAACTTTCCAGATAATGGAAATCCCAGAAGTACATCTGTGGGGTCGCCTTATCCAATCCATAATATGTAGTGGGGCGATGTATTTTAGATAAGTAACCTTAGACCATAGGCTGTCAGCTGATACAAGGTGCCAACCAAGCTTAGCAACCAGTGCAGATGAGAAATCTTCTAGTTTTTTTAATCCCCAACCCCCCCACTTCTTTAGGAAATTGAGGGCCTCCCACTTGACCCAAGCGAATATCCTGCCCTGCTTGCTCCCCTACCATAGAAATCTGCAGCAAAGAGATTGAATTTTGGAGAGGATGCTTCTGGGCATCCATGCTAGAGACATCCAATAGACAGGAGTGGCCTCTAAGACACTTTTGATGAGGGTGAGATGGCCAGCGGGAGATAGATATTTGAGATACCAGATGTTGAGCATTTTTTCCATTTTAGAGATGAGCCAAGTCCAGTCGGCAACCTTGTAGACCAAGGGCTTTAAATTGTACCCCAGATATTTTAATCCTTCTGCCAGGATCAGTTGAGTAAATCGAAAGCGCTAGTCTGCAAAAAAGATCCCATGTGGAGTACATTATACAACTGTCAAGGTGGATTTTGAATCATTAATCAGCATGCCAGTAGCCACTTGAAATAGAGAGAAGGTGTCTTTGATATTGGTAAGATCACCAACGCTGCCATTGAGAAATATTAGGATATCATCTACGAAAAGTAGATGAGTTAATATGAAACCTTTAGATATCTTTACGCCCTATAATCTACCTCTTCTATGTTCATCATTTATAAGTCTACTGAGGCCTTCCATGACAAGAAGGAAGAGTAAAGGTGATAGCGGACACCCTTGCGGCAAACCCCTTTCAGAAAATAAGAAGGGGGATGCACTACCATTCACCGGGATGCTGAAGGGGATGTTAGATATACAACTCATAATCCATTTGATGTATATGAATGGAAAACCCAAGTGGGTTAAAAGCATTCTAATGTATAGCCAATTTACTCTATCAAATTCCTTGGACAAATCAACTTTCATAATCATACCTTTGGCTCGCCTGGTATGTAGAGTATGAAATACTTCCTGAGCAGTGCCCATTGCTTCGTGTATCTGTCGATCCTGTAGGAAGGTGAATTGCTTTGGTGAAATGTAGTTGGATAGGATGGGCCACATCCGGTTGGCAATGATCTTAGCAATAATCTTTTATATGTAGTTGCAGAGAGAAATGGGGCGATATTCTTCATAGGAGACCAGATTATTAGTTTTCGGGATGAGTGCGATGAAGTAGAGGTGATGGATGCCTCAAGATATCCTTTGGTTCTAAAATCATCAACAATTTTTAGCATATCTCCACCAATGATGTCAAAGAAAGCCAAATAGAACTCTATTTGGTCAATTCTCCTTCCTCCTCTTGATCTACAAACCTTGGGAAAAGTTGTGCCACCTTGATGATATCTGCCAGATTTGCATCTCGTGGAGAACAGTAAATACCTTTGAAATGAGAGGTTGCAAGCGTAGCTAGTAGTTGAAAAGAGTTTACAACCTGTCCCTGATCATTCTGGAGTTTCCAGATGGTATTAATCGCCTTCCTTCCATTGGTGAACTTATGAAAAAATTTAGTATTTTCATCCCCCTCATGCATCCAAATGGCCCTGCTTCTTAATCGCCAGACTTCTTCCCGATCCTTAAGGATTTTCCCTCGGCAGTGTATAGGGAAGTAATCCTCTCTGTATGTTTGTCAGAAGTGAATAAACCTCCCTGATCATTTTCAAAAGCAGGTAAATAAGCTTCAATCAGTGTGAGGGACCGTTCCTGCTGTATTCTTTTATTGTGAGCCCAATGCTTGGACAATTTCTTGAATTCAGCAAGATTGCATGTAAAACCATTAATATAGTCACCCCTCACCCCAAGAGGGTTTGCTTTCCAGAAATTAGTGACCATACTGATATATGAATCTTCCCTGAGACAGGCAGAGCAAAATTTGAAAGGTCCTTTAGGCTTTGCTCTACCTCCATCAATATCCAAGTATATGGGGAGATGATCAGAGATCCCCCCAGATCCAACCCTCTGTCGAATGTGAAATCCCAGTTCCATAACCTTCTCTTTGACTAAGAAGCGGTAAGTCTTCGAGCCAGTCCTTATTCCCCAGTCTTGTTATTCCTCCAGGTCGCTTGTAGTTTAGCTGAAGGGATATTGATCAACTAATGAGTGTCCAGAATGGATAAGAAGTAGTCCGGTAGGGAGTCTTGCTATGCTCTATGTCCCTAAGACTCGGCATGACCGATGGAAAAATTGATATCCCCTCCAAGAATCAGGTGTTCATCCAAAAATAAATCCGAACCTAGAAGGTTTTGCTAGAATTCAGGTCTATTTTGACAAGGCCCATACACATTAAAGATCGGAAGTTCATACCCAGATCTGCAGAGTGTATGCCAGCACCAATATGGCTAGCTCCTCCCCAACAATTGAGCAACTTAATAGTGCTAGTATTGTAACCCAAGGCTAAACCCCCTGATCTCCCATGAGCATCTAGGCCAATAAAAATCCACCCAGGAAACATGATTTGTAGGGTATGGGAAATGTCAGCCGCAGGGCCTAGAGTCTCTTGTAAGAACAAAATATCATGCAAGTCAGATGTAAATAAACAACGGAGTGCTAATTTCTTATCAGGGCTAGCAAGACCTCTGCAATTGAAGGAGATGATCTTCATGAAGGGGGTTCAGATTGGGTGTCTTTGGCTCTAAGTACCCCAGGGATAGTAGATTTTTTGCCCAAAGCAATCTCATCTGCTGCTACAAATTGATCTTTTGAGAGCGAGGAGGGTCTCCCCCTATGGTGCTTATGAGGAGGGGGGGAGGTAATGATATCAAGCCCTACATGATCCAGTGCCTGTCTCTTGGCTTTTGAGCGGCTCATGTACCCTGATATAGAAGGAGCCTGATCTGAAGTGGATGGTGGTGGGTGAGGGGTAATCGAAGGGAAGGGCAGAGATGGAGTGTAAATGGGGTTGGATGAAACCTGACAAAAAATCAGGGCAGAGGCAGCAGAGGCACATGCAGAGGTTAGACATAATCCCAATGTTACACCAGATCATATGACGGAAAAGAAACCAAAAGATGATCCAGATGATATGATATCAAGAAATGATGAGCTGCAAAGGGAAGATGAGGTGAAGGGTAGGTTCTTACCCAGAGAAAGAGAGCCCTCAGTGGATGCCCTGGTACAAGTAGGAGGTGGTGGAGGTGGACGATGGGGAGGTCTACCACATTTCTTCTAATTGGTTTGTGGAGGGACCGCATTCTTGTCTGTCAGGGTCGTCTGCATCTCGTCCATCTCCTCTGTAGGTTCCATATTCTGTGGTTGCTTCTCCTATGAAGGGGGCTCCTGTGCCATAGTTTCCTAAACCAGGTTTTGTTTGTTAGCCTTGCCAATAAGAAGACAATCTTTATATAGGTGTCCCACCTTGTGGCAATGCTTTCATCTAAATGGCACCCCCTCATCATCCAAAATCTGTCTCCTAGCATTATTCCTCCATCGAATGTTTATGTGCTCTAGTAAACCATCAAAGAGATCTAGGTGAACCATTATCCTAGAAAATGCCATGCGCCCCGTAGTCTAAAAAGAGTCATCATATGTGAGATAGATGCCAAGGGCATTTCCAATCCTCTATAAGACATCATCCATCTAGAAATGAAGAGGAAGCCCTGGGAGGCGCACCCAGATAGGTCCAGCATCAACCCTCTCCCATTCCGGATCAAACAATAGCATCCATTTTTGAAGCAATACAGGTGCCTAATCTATGTGCCAGACCGTGGACAATACCCAATTGGTATGTGCAAGGTAGCTGAATCGCAAAGCAAACCAACCCTTTACAAATGTCTGTACCTTTGGGGGATCTTTCAGGTGATGACCCCAGACTTCCGAGGTCCATTGTTGAAGCTTATCCACACTATAATGTTAGCCATGAACCTGACGCACAAGCACTTTCTTCGCGGTATATATGGAGTCCAGAAGTTGAGTGTCCTCGGTGAGATTGAGGAAAACCTTGCAGGGCTGAAGCTTTAAGAACCTTTTTTTTTGAAACCCCAAATAATCTTGCAGCAAAGGTTTCCAGAGCCATGTCTGTATGAGCAGTCGCCGATGTAGGGGAAGCCCTAGAATCTGCTGCGGTCGTCGACGGAATGGAGGCAAATATCCCCAGGATAGGTCCAATCCCAGTAAAATTTCCTAGTGGGGGAGCTATAGAGGATAGGGGAGCAGATAAGACAGGCCACAAAGTAGGTAAGACCAAGAGACGGTCCGTCGAGGGTATGCTAGAAGCAGACAAATGAGGGTTTAGAGCTGGATCCTCGACAAGGGTTTTGACTCAAGGTTTTGACAAAGGGTCAGTAAATGCAAGCGTGTGCGGTGAGAGCGGATGTGTAATGAATTCAAGGGGTGAAGGAGCGTCTTCAGGGAGTGATAAAGATGTAATGCGGGAGCGAGAGATGGGCGGGAGAGCATCAACCTCATTGGATAGCGCACTGTTGAAGGGAAAGTAACCGACAGCAGTTGTCTCGGGGGGTGTCCAGATGGGCACATCCTCTGAAGAATCCGCGGAGTAATCGACCAGCTCATCCATAACTGTCAAGCATGGGTGAAGGTCGGTGAAGATGGAGAGTAAGGAGTAAAAAACTGACCGTCTGCATTATGAAGCGTCGATGAAAGCCCGTTCCAAGAGATGGGTGGGTGGAATGGGGGGCAAAAAACAATAGTTGAGAAGTTACAGGGGCAGGAGCTGTCGTACCACAGATTCAGAGAACTACAGGCGGTCTCTGCAAAGAAACCCTAACCCCCTCGCCATGTTGCCCTCCACCTGAACATGGTCTATTGACTTATTTATTATTTGAATTGACAATGATTTTAATTTATTATTAACATTTTTTACTATATTATATAATATAAATTAGTGATTTTTTATTTTTAAAATAATTATATATTAATTATTTTTAAAATATTTAACTGTTTTTAATATATATTGAATAAAAATTTTAAAAGTTATGATCGGAATCAATATATATTTGAAATTTTGTTTTAGTTGGAATGTTTATTATTTTCAGTCATTTTTTTATCTTCATAGAATGTCAATAAATGTCTTGATGCGTTGAAAAAATAATTTGTAGGAGATACTTTGCAAACTTTTGTGGCATTTATTTTTTATACGAGTTGTATTTAATGCGATTTTTTGGAAGTTTTTTTTGTGGGTTTTTCCCATCTAATTTCTCTTATTGAAATTACAACTTTTATGGGTAACCCCTGCAGAGTCCAAGTGCCTTACAAGTTTTTCAACTCGCTGAATTCATTAAATAACACAAATCAAAATTTCATTTCAAATTTTTACACCAAAAAATCACACTAAAAACAAATTCATTATTATATAAATAATTATTAATCATTATACTTTATATACACTGAACAAAGCTCTTACCTATTTAATTTTAGATAACAAAAATAAGAATTCCGTCAAAAGTTTAAAAAAAAAATAAGACATCAAAATCTTATTGATTAAGGATGGTGGCTAAAATATTTGCAAGAAGTTTTTGGTTTTGTGTAATTCTTAATCATTATACTTTATATACTCTGAACCAAAGCTCTTACCTATTTAATTTTAGATAACAAAAATAAGAGTTCAGTCAAAAGTAAAAAAAAAAAAAAAAAGACGTCAAAATCTTATTGATTAAGGATGTTGGCTAAAATATTTGCAGGAAGTTTTTGGTTTTGCGATAATATAAAATAAGCCTTAAATTAATCCTATTTTGGTTTTGCGATAATAGTATCATTATAAAATAAGAGTTGAATTAATCTTATTGTATATAAATATTAATAAAAATAATAAAATTCATTTATTAATATTAAATTATAAAAATTTGCAATTTAAAAAAAAACAAAGTAATACCCTATTAAAGGTGAAATTGAATGCCTAACACATGGTCTGCAATAACTATAATAACAGTGTGTAACCAAACGTCAAGGATACCCAGCGGTATCTCTGTTTCAATTTCAAATGAGAAGAATAACAACCGATGCATTTATTTACTAACAGTTCAACACATTCGATTCTAACACTTAAGGGATCTCTGCCCCTATCCCTCTCGCACTCTCTGTCCTCCCCTCCCTCTCTCTCTGGCTCCCTCTCCCCCTCCCCATCTCTTGCTCTCTCCCCTTCCTTCTCTCGCTTCCCCTCTCTACAGCCACATATCTCTCTATCTTCTTCTCTCCCTCTCCCTCTCCCTCTCCTTATCCTCCCTCTCGTCTCCCTCTCCCATCCCCCTCTCTCTCACCCTCCCTCCTTCTCTCTCTCTCTCTCTAGATCTCTCCCCCTCTCCCTCTATCTCTCTCTCTAACTCTCTTCCCCTATCCCTCTCTCTCCCCTTCTCTCCCTCCCCCTCTCCCTCTTATGCTCTCTCTCTCTCTCCCTCCCTCATTTCTCTGTCTCTCTCCTCCTTCTCCCCCACCCCCTCTACCTCTCTCCATCCACCCCTCTTCCACTCTTGCTCTCTCGCGGCCCCCACACTCTCATTATCTCTCTCGCTATCATTATCACCATCATATCATCAAACAACCTAAAGCATGCCATTTAACAATCAAAAAAATAATCATCGTTATCGTAATCATATCATTTAACAAATACAATCCACATCATGTAGCAAACAAAAACATTTTATCAATTAGAAATCAATAATCATGATATTATCTAAGAAAACCGATCACTATATCATCCAACAAAAAATAAAATAAATACATACATAAACATATACACATTAAAAGTGCAAAAAATGTCAACATCATATTATCTTTCAATGCAATCCTATTATCTAATTAGCAAAAGCACAACCATCATATCACATAAACAGACAAAAACTACTTTCATTTAAAAAAGCACATAAAGTACACCAACATATACATATCATTACAAATAAAAAACAATCTCTATACATAAATATCGATGTCATGTCATCTAACAAATATATCATATTATAAAAAAACACTATTTATGGGTGGTTGAAAAAAAACAATTAAGTCTCTTTTCACATTTAAATAATCAAACACATCCATTTCACTTATCTTATAAAAATAAAACAATTCTACTCATGAATAAATTATTTTATATCATCCAATTTCCAAATGACAAATAATTACATATAATAAAATAATACATAGATATCCTTTCACATTATAAACAATGAGTTACAAATAAAAAAATTCAATTCACAAAAAAAATTCAATTCAAAACAATATTCTTTTCATTATTATATAATTTCAAATTAATCAATAATTATACAAACACAAATATAACTAAACAATTCAAATATTATTTTATTGCACGGGTAAAAAAATTATGTTACATTAATCTTACATGGGTTTGGTGGCATGGGAAAGACTATCCTTGATCGATGTTGGTTTTACAAGCCTGTTTAATGCAAACAGAGAAGGATGTAGATTTCCTTTTGTTAAGTTGTTTGACAATATAGCATCAACTCCATATATATATATATTAAAATTGTAAGAGTTAAAGAGAGCAAAAACAATTAGGAGATAGGTATCACAGAACATAATGTTAATACATGTGGCTGCTTTCATTCTATTGAACCCCTTTTCTGTCATTTTAATATTGGTGTTTTTTCTCACGACTAAAAAAAATTGAAAATACAACAACAATACATAAATTCCTTATCATCACAACTATCACTATAAATTATAAATTATTTGAATAAACTGTGATACATGAAAATAAAGAAATGCATGGAAATTTGAACATTATTTTGCGTAAACAAAATAGGCAAACACATTTACCATAAAATGGACATTGATTTTATAAGACCCCGCAAGTCAAGAAATGCTTACTTGATCCGGATTTAAGCAGGAACGTAATAGATTACAGAGATAACCATAAATACAGAGATGCGATAACCACAAAAACAGAGATGCAGTGGAAATAATACTTCATTTCATTAATGGAGAATATTGAAATATGCTTACAAATAGAAATAACCCAGCTAGGGCGATTGTAGCTTATCTCTGAGAAGAGATGTGTCGGCTACATGCCTCTAAATTGTTTCGAACTGTCTTTAAAATGAGGCTCGAAGGCCTATTTATTATTGAGAAACAATGGAAAACCCTTCACATTCCAAAACCTAACCCTAGAAGATTAAACGCCAAATTGTGGGCCCCGTTTTGGGGTGAGTTGGACAGCCAACTTCCCGGGGTCGCGAATTAGTCGTATTATCTCCGTTTGATGCGCATGATAGCCCGTTGGAAAGATCTCTCCGAGGACTACGACGAAAAAGACAATTTTTATCAAAAAAATCGCTGGCGGAGGATTTCCCAAAAAAAAAACGTCGTTTAGGGCCTCAAAATGGCTCCGGAAGTTTAGGACCCGAAAAACTGCTAAAAATAGTAAACTGTGCTATAATTAAGGAAACTGAAAAAATGAAAGAGACAGTTGTGGGGGTCCAAATGGGATAGGTGGGTGGCCACCAACATCCTCCTGGATCATTCCTCCCCCCTTAGGAAGCAATGGTCCCCATTGCGTTGAGTTCCTCCCTAAGATGAGGAAGCTTCTGCTGAGCGGGGTCTCTGGTGAGCTGTAATACAATCTCTGATGTGTCCAGAAATGGTGACGAGCATGGTCGGCGACGGTCCACATTGAACACTCGGTGCAAGCGAAGGGATGGAGGAATGTTGTTTTTCAAAGCATTGTTTCCCGTAGCCTTATTACTGGTGTAAGGACCATGTCGAAGTGGTCTGAGTTTCTAATGGGTTCTGGTAAGGCGTTCTCTCTGCAGATGTAACCAAAATTTTTCGCCCACCTGAAACTTGTGTGGTACCCCTCTGGGTAAGGAGAAGTTGTTCCTGTGTTCTGTCATTACTGTATCCCTATGTTGCTGCTGCTGCGTGGAGGAACCCTTTGCGGGGGTCATGGATGTAGCAACGATCTTCCCATTACTTTGGGAGCGAACCAGATAGGAAATAAATTTCCTAGTCTGTGAGATGAGCTTGCTGCCTTTCTTAGCAGTGATCAAAGAGGTGGCGGTAGGTGGGGCTACCTCTGGTATCCTGTATAATGAATTATCCAAAGAAATGATGACAGCGCGAGGCCTTGACTCATACACAGCATGTCGCCTCCACAAGTATGGCTGGCCTAATAGTACATCACAAACATCCAGAGGTGTAACATCACACAATACCTCGTCTGTGAAGGGCTTGATGCTGTAGGGAAGGCGGCACTGCTGGCGAACTTTTAGATCTCGTCCTTCGTGAAGCCAAGCGATACTATACAGTTGTGGGTGTGGCGTAGTTGGTAGGCCCAACCGCTTCACGACCTCTGCTGAAATGAAGTTCTTTTGGCTGCCACTGTCGACAATGAATTGCAGCGGCGAACCCTTCACCCACATCTGTGAGTGGAAAAGACGTTCCCCCTCCTCTGGATCTTCGGGCTCATTTTTCTGGATCTTGGCAGTAGCAACAGTGGCGCTGGGATCCGCATCAATGATCTGCTTCCCTTTGTCATTCCCCTTATCGGGTTCTGACTCAAAGTCGGAACATGCATCTGATTCAGAAGCCTTCAACTCAGCCACTAGCGACTGCTTGGTCCGACACTCACTTGTGTTATGAGTGGGACTCTTGTGGAACTCACACCACTTTCCTGTGTCCTTCTTCGGCTTCATGGTGTTGTTCTTTTCTTGCGGCTTCGACGGGTTGTCTTGGGTCACCCCACCTTGGCTTTGTCCTTTGGGCTTTGGATTTGCAGATCCAAAGTCTCGCTTCTTCTGTTTGAACTTTTGCTTATTTTGACAGCATATCGGTATGTTGTGCCGAGTGAGGAGATGTTCAAGAAATCCATCTCTTCCTGGATGTATCTGTGTAGGTAGCCGCGGTATTTGAGTACCAGATGCAGCTCAGAATCTTTGATACCCAATTGTGTGCGAAGGGTATGGAAAATGTTTGTGAACTCCAGCACATCTTGGTCTCGTCCCTGCCGCAGTGTGGTCCATTTGATGTATTTTTCCTCATAGCTTTTGACAGGGTAGTACTGCTCCTTGATGGCATCCCGGAAGTCATTCCAAGTGGGTGCGGCTGAAAACAGTGAGCCTGTACTTTCATCCTTCTGTTCGCAGTAGGTTTCCCACCAGTCCTTGACGTGGGGGGCTGCTTTGAGAAGAGCAAAAACAATCTTTTCCCGACTTGAAAATTCATGAACGGAAAAATACCCATCTAGCAGATTTAACCATTTATCTACGACATCTGCGTCTATTTGACCCTCAAAGATGGGGATTTCAAAATTAACTTGTACCTTAAACGGTGTGGCGTTTCCAGAGTAGCTGTTGGAAGCCGATGCGTCGCCTCTGGGTAGCCGCTGAAGGATCTGCGCGAAGCTATCCATCATCGCGTTCCTTTGCCGCTCGAGGGCTTCTTCGAGCAAGATTCTGATAGGATCTCCTGCCCCCTCGTCTTTCTTCTCATCCGCCATGGGAGGTCGTCGATATTTGCGAGGCTGGTCTTGCAAAGGTTCGACCAATTCAAGCCCTAACTCCTTATATCCCGACCTCGTTGGGGACATGCAAAGAAAAACAGAGAAAAAGCAGACCGCTCTGATACCACTGATCCGGATTTAAGCAGGAACGTAATAGATTACAGAGATAACCATAAATACAGAGATGCGATAACCACAAAAACAGAGATGCAACGGAAATAATACTTCATTTCATTAATGGAGAATATTGAAATATGCTTACAAATAGAAATAACCCAGCTAGGGCGATGGTAGCTTATCTCTGAGAAGAGATGTGTCAGCTACATGCCTCTGAACTGTTTCGAACTGTCTTTACAATGAGGCTCGAAGGCCTATTTATTATTGAGAAACAATGGAAAACCCTTCACATTCCAAAACCTAACCCTAGAAGATTAAACGCCAAATTGTGGGCCCCGTTTTGGGGTGAGTTGGACAACCAACTTCCCGGGGTCGCGAATTAGTCGTATTATCTCCGTTTGACGCGCATGATAGCCCGTCGGAAAGATATCTTCGAGAACTATGACGGAAAAGACGATTTTTGTCATAAAAATCGTTGGCGGAGGATTTTTCAAAAAAAAACGTCGTTTAGGGCCTCAAAACGGCTCCGGAAGTTTAGGACCCGAAAAACTGCTAAAAATAGTAAACTGTGCTATAATTAAGGAAACTGAAAAACTGAAAGAGACAGTTGTGGGGGTCCAAATGGGATAGGTGGGTGGCCACCAACATCCACCTGGATCATTCCTCCCCCCTTAGGAAGCAATGGTCCCCATTGCGTTGAGTTCCTCCCTGAGATGAGGAAGCTTCTGCTGAGCGGGTTCTCTGGTGAGCTTTTCTGCAATCTCTGATGTGTCCAGAAATGGTGAGGAGCATGGTCGGCGACGGTCCACATTGAATACTCGGTGCAAGCGAAGGGATGGAGGAATGTTGTGTTTCAAAGCATTGTTTCCCGTAGCCTTATTACTGGTGTAAGGACCATGTCGAAGTGGTCTGAGTTTCTAATGGGTTCTGGTAAGGCGTTCTCTCTGCAGATGTAACCAAACTTTTTCGCCCACCTGAAACTTGTGTGGTACCCCTCTGGGTAAGGAGAAGTTGTTCCTGTGTTCTGTCATGACTGTATCCCTATGTTGCTGCTGCTGCGTGGAGGAACCCTTTGCGGGGGTCATGGATGTAGCAACGATCTTCCCCTTACTTTGGGAGCGAACCAGACAGGAAATAAATTTCCTAGTCTGTGAGATGAGCTTGTTGCCTTTCTTAGCAGTGATCAAAGAGGTGGCGGTAGGTGGGGCTACCTCTGGTATCCTGTATAATGAATTATCCAAAGAAATGATGACAGCGCGAGGCCTTGACTCATACACAGCATGTCGCCTCCACAAGTATGGTTGGCCTAATAGTACATCACAAACATCCAGAGGTGTAACATCACACAATACCTCGTCTGTGAAGGGCTTGATGCTGTAGGGAAGGCGGCACTGCTGGCGAACTTTGAGATCTCGTCCTTCGTGAAGCCAAGTGATACTATACGGTTGTGGGTGTGGCGTAGTTGGTAGGCCCAACCGCTTCACGACCTCTGCTGAAACGAGGTTCTTTTGGCTGCCACTGTCGACAATGAATTGCAGCGGCGAACCCTTCACCCACATCTGTGAGTGGAAAAGACGTTCCCCCTCCTCTGGATCTTCGGGCTCATTTTTCTGGATCTTGGCAGTAGCAACAGTGGCGCTGGGATCCGCATCAATGATTTGCTTCCCTTTGTCATTCCCCTTATCGGGTTCTGACTCAGAGTCGGAACATGCATCTGATTCAGAAGCCTTCAACTCAGCCACCAGCGACTGCTTGGTCCGACACTCACTTGTGTTATGAGTGGGACCTTGTGGAACTCACACCACTTTCCTGTGTCCTTCTTCGGCTTCATGGTGTTGTTCTTTTCTTGCGGCTTCGACGGGCTGTTTTGGGTCACCCCGCCTTGGCTTTGTCCTTTGGGCTTTGGATTTGCAGATCCAAAGTCTCGCTTCTTCTGTTTGAACTTTTGCTCGATTTTGACAGCGTATCGGTATGCTGTGCCGAGTGAGGAGATGTTCAAGAACTCCATCTCTTCCTGGATGTATCTGTGTAGGCAGCCGCGGTATTTGAGTACCAGATGCAGCTCAGAATCTTTGATACCCAATTGTGTGCGAAGGGTATGGAAAATGTTTGTGAACTCTAGCACATCTTGGTCTCGTCCCTGCCGCAGTGTGGTCCATTTGATGTATTTGTCCTCATAGCTTTTGACAGGGTAGTACTGCTCCTTGATGGCATCCCGGAAGTCATTCCAAGTGGGTGCGGCTGAAAACAGTGAGCCTGTACTTTCATCCTTCTGTTCGCAGTAGGTTTCCCACCAGTCCTTGACGTGGGGGGCTGCTTTGAGAAGAGCAAAAACAATCTTTTCCCGACTTGAAAATTCATGAACAGAAAAATACCCATCTAGCAGATTTAACCATTTATCTACGACATCTGCGTCTATTTGACCCTCAAAGATGGGGATTTCAAAATTAACTTGTACCTTAAACAGGTGTGGCGTTTCCAGAGTAGCTGTTGGAAGCCGATGCGTCGCCTCTGGGTAGCCGCTGAAGGATCTGCGCGAAGCTATCCATCATCGCGTTCCTTTGCCGCTCGAGGGCTTCTTCGAGCAAGATTCTGATAGGATCTCCTGCCCCCTCGTCTTTCTTCTCATCCGCCATGGGAGGTCATCGAGATTTGCGAGGCTGGTCTTGCAAAGGTTCGACCAATTCAAGCCCTAACTCCTTATATCCCGACCTCGTTGGGGACATGCAAAGAAAAACAGAGAAAAAGCAGACCGCTCTGATACCACTGATCCGGATTTAAGCAGGAATGTAATAGATTACAGAGATAACCATAAATACAGAGATGCGATAACCACAAAAAAAGAGATGCAGCGGAAATAATACTTCATTTCATTAATGGAGAATATTGAAATATGCTTACAAATAGAAATAACCCAGCTAGGGCTATGGTAGCTTATCTCTGAGAAGAGATGTGTCGGCTACATGCCTCTGAACTGTTTCGAACTGTCTTTACAATGAGGCTCGAAGGCCTATTTATTATTGAGAAACAATGGAAAACCCTTCACATTCCAAAACCTAACCCTAGAAGATTAAACGCCAAATTGTGGGCCCCGTTTTGGGGTGAGTTGGACAGCCAACTTCCCGGGGTCGCGAATTAGTCGTATTATCTCTGTTTGACGCGCATGATAGCCCGTTGGAAAGATCTCTCCGAGGACTACGACAAAAAGACGATTTTTATCAGAAAAATCGATGGCGGAGGATTTCCCAAAAAAAAACGTCGTTTAGGGCCTCAAAACGGCTCCGGAAGTTTAGGACCCGAAAAACTGCTAAAAATAGTAAATTGTGCTATAATTAAGGAAACTGAAAAACTGAAAGAGACAGTTGTGGGGGTCCAAATGGGATAGGTGGGTGGCCACCAACATCCACCTGGATCATTCCTCCCCCCTTAGGAAGCAATGGTCCCCATTGCGTTGAGTTCCTCCCTGAGATGAGGAAGCTTCTGCTGAGCGGGGTCTCTGGTGAGCTGTTCTGCAATCTCTGATGTGTCCAGAAATGGTGAGGAGCATGGTCGGCGACGGTCCACATTGAACACTCGGTGCAAGCGAAGGGATGGAGGAATGTTGTGTTTCAAAGCATTGTTTCCCGTAGCCTTATTACTGGTGTAAGGACCATGTCGAAGTGGTCTGAGTTTCTAATGGGTTCTGGTAAGGCGTTCTCTCTGCAGATGTAACCAAACTTTTTTGCCCACCTGAAACTTGTGTGGTACCCCTCTGGGTAAGGAGAAGTTGTTCCTGTGTTTTGTCATGACTGTATCCCTATGTTGCTGCTGCTGCGTGGAGGAACCCTTTGCGGGGGTCATGGATGTAGCAACGATCTTCCCCTTACTTTGGGAGCGAACCAGACAGGAAATAAATTTCCTAGTCTATGAGATGAGCTTGTTGCCTTTCTTAGCAGTGATCAAAGAGGTGGCGGTAGGTGGGGCTACCTCTGGTATCCTGTATAATGAATTATCCAAAGAAATGATGACAGCGCAAGGCCTTGACTCATACACAGCATGTCGCCTCCACAAGTATGGCTGGCCTAATAGTACATCACAAACATCCAGAGGTGTAACATCACACAATACCTCGTCTGTGACGGGCTTGATGCTGTAGGGAAGGCGGCACTGCTGGCGAACTTTGAGATCTCGTCCTTCGTGAAGCCAAGCGATACTGTACGGTTGTGGGTGTGGCGTAGTTGGTAGGCCCAACCGCTTCACGACCTCTGCTGAAACGAGGTTCTTTTGGCTGCCACTGTCGACAATGAATTGCAGCGGCGAACCCTTCACCCACATCTGTGAGTGGAAAAGACGTTCCCCCTCCTCTGGATCTTCGGGCTCATTTTTCTGGATCTTGGCAGTAGCAACAGTGGCGCTGGGATCTGCATCAATGATCTGCTTCCCTTTGTCATTCCCCTTGTCGGGTTCTGACTCAGAGTCGGAACATGCATCTGATTCAGAAGCCTTCAACTCAGCCACCAGCGACTGCTTGGTCCGACACTCACTTGTGTTATGAGTGGGACTCTTGTGGAACTCACACCACTTTCCTGTGTCCTTCTTCGGCTTCATGGTGTTGTTCTTTTCTTGCGGCTTCGACGGGTTGTCTTGGGTCACCCCGCCTTGGCTTTGTCCTTTGGGCTTTGGATTTGCAGATCCAAAGTCTCGCTTCTTCTGTTTGAACTTTTGCTCGATTTTGACAGCGTATCGGTATGCTGTGCCGAGTGAGGAGATGTTCAAGAACTCCATCTCTTCCTGGATGTATCTGTGTAGGTAGCCGCGGTATTTGAGTACCAGATGCAGCTCAGAATCTTTGATACCCAATTGTGTGCGAAGGGTATGGAAAATGTTTGTGAACTCCAGCACATCTTGGTCTCGTCCCTGCCGCAGTGTGGTCCATTTGATGTATTTGTCCTCATAGCTTTTGACAGGGTAGTACTGCTCCTTGATGGCATCCCGGAAGTCATTCCAAGTGGGTGCGGCTGAAAACAGTGAGCCTGTACTTTCATCCTTCTGTTCGCAGTAGGTTTCCCACCAGTCCTTGACGTGGGGGGCTGCTTTGAGAAGAGCAAAAACAATCTTTTCCCGACTTGAAAATTCATGAACAGAAAAATACCCATCTAGCAGATTTAACCATTTATCTACGACATCTGCGTCTATTTGACCCTCAAAGATGGGGATTTCAAAATTAACTTGTACCTTAAACGGTGTGGCGTTTCCAGAGTAGCTGTTGGAAGCCGATGCGTCGCCTCTGGGTAGCCGCTGAAGGATCTGCGCAAAGCTATCCATCATCGCGTTCCTTTGCCGCTCGAGGGCTTCTTCGAGCAAGATTCTGATAGGATCTCCTGCCCCTTTGTCTTTCTTTTCATCCGCCATGGGAGGTCGTCGAGATTTGCGAGGCTGGTCTTGCAAAGGTTCGACCAATTCAAGCCCTAACTCCTTATATCCCGACCTCGTTGGGGACATGCAAAGAAAAACAGAGAAAAAGCAGATCGCTCTGATAGCACTGATCCGGATTTAAGCAGGAACGTAATAGATTACAGAGATAACCATAAATACAGAGATGCGATAACCACAAAAACAGAGATGCAGCGGAAATAATACTTCATTTCATTAATGGAGAATATTGAAATATGCTTACAAATAGAAATAACCCAGCTAGGGCGATGGTAGCTTATCTCTGAGAAGAGATGTGCCGGCTACATGCCTCTAAACTGTTTCGAACTGTCTTTACAATGAGGCTCGAAGGCCTATTTATTATTGAGAAACAATGGAAAACCCTTCACATTCCAAAACCTAACCCTAGAAGATTAAACGCCAAATTGTGGGCCCCGTTTTGGGGTGAGTTGGACAGCCAACTTCCCGGGGTCGCGAATTAGTCGTATTATCTCCGTTTGACGCGCATGATAGCCTGTTGGAAAAATCTCTCCGAGGACTACGACGGAAAAGACGATTTTTATCATGAAAATCGTTGGCGGAGGATTTCCCAAAAAAAAACGTCGTTTAGGGCCTCAAAACGGCTCCGGAAGTTTAGGACCCGAAAAACTGCTAAAAATAGTAAACTGTGCTATAATTAAGGAAAATGAAAAACTGAAAGAGACAGTTGTGGGGGTCCAAATGGGATAGGTGGGTGGCCACCAACATCCACCTAGATCATTACTTCTCTTAGATGAATCCACAGGCTCTGAGAAATTTCTTCTCCAGAAAAACCCTCCCAATGGCATTTTCGACCACTGTTGGAATCTTCTATCATGGAGATGAGATGAGATGGCCTAACAGCAAGATTGGGAGGCCCTGTTTCTCTGGAGGAAACCATGGATGCAAAGGATTTGAGATTTAATTTTAAAAACGAAGAAAATAAAACCAAAAAACCATTGCAATTCGATTTTAAAAGTAGAAAATAAGCGCTAAAAAACGGACAGAATATATCAATGAAATAATTATCTGTAACCTATATTCAGAGTGATCGAATACAAAGAGTTGGAAAATAAATTTACCAGAGCCAAGCCAAATGATATGATGGAGGATGCATCCCTCCCTTGGCTTTCAAGTTCAATAGATTCAGAAAGCTCAGATTGATTGGAGGGAGTCCGTCCATATCCAAATCGAATCTGAGACCCCACTCTCATCTTCAATGTGACCCACTTTACGGCTCCTAGTGGCCACCGCCCACATAACTCTGACAGATGGATTCACAACAAAAAGGACCGCAGGCTATGAGGAATTGTTTGTCCAGAAAAACGCTCCCAGTGGCCACGGTTGGCATCTTCTAAGATGTCATCGCCCAGATCCAGCAGTGAGATTGGCAGGAGGCAGAGGATCAATGACAGGTTGAGGGATTGCGAATGGAAGTTATGACTTCGTCGCAGTCAATTGGGTTTTGTTGATTACTAGTAGCATAGCCATCTGCACATAATATTGTGTGGAGGAGGCACAATATTTTTCAATTTCCATCAATTGAACATAACATTGTCGAGATTTCTTCATCTTTTGAAAGCAATTAGTACGGCCAACTCCACCCGGCACAGTCTTCTTAAATCTCCATTCCTAGAACCTTATCGACATTTCCGCACCCTCTGAAAAGAATTCGGGAATCAGTATGGTGTAACATCCCATAGCCAATTCGCATTGTTGTTCTCACTTTCCAGAATTTTTTTTTTACTTCACATTTGATTCGGATTTTTTTTATACTGCACCTTCTGCTCCAAGTTGTCTTTTAATGATGAATTGTGTCTGTCAAGAAAGAAATCAGGGTCAGAAATGGAACTCAACCTAAAGATTCATATGCATGAGAAGCCTAGTCATTAAACACATTGGCCAGGAGTCAGAAGGCGGAAGAAATTGCCCATGTAGGCGTGGTGCCAATCGTTACTAACTCAGAGGTAAAATCATGTCCATGGAACGTGGATCCATGATAGGCCCAGGATCCTTTCTCTCGATCTCGATTTCGATTTCTGTGGAATGATGGACATCTATGCAGATGGTCTTATTACAAGAAAACAATGGTCTTATTACAAGAAAACAACTAGACACATAGAAAAACACTTTAATTCACTTTACAGAAATCGAGCTATGTTAATGAAATTTCCAAAATTAAATCAATTTCTCTCTCATTCATTCATTTAGATATACCAGAATCATTTAAGTGTGAGGAAGAATCGAATTACGCTACAAGGGATTAACTCAAAGGTTGACAGTCGAGAGGTATGGTACACAGGTATTAATGGTGGTCATATACGTGTTTGTGAGTGGTGGATTTGAGACCATTGTTGCGAATCCTGATTCCAGGTCATAGATATAAGTTTTTCTGTTCACATCTTCCTTTTCTATTTATCATCTGTATTCGTTCCCATATAAATGCACCTCACAACAACATCTATTTCAAAACGACATCAATATTCAAAAAAAGCTGTGATCCCTTAAAGGATGAGCATTTATTTATTAATACTCAACGGAGACCACAACGAAGATGAGTGGATAGAGGAGAATCAAGGAGACTAACAGCTTTACTACAGATGTTGTACTTTGACGTTCACATGAAAATATTCTATTTAGGGCTTTTACAGTGAATGAAGTCGGATATGCGTTTCAACATGGGGGGCGCATTCTCAGAGTTTGGATTGAAGAGATGAAACACGTGGCCTTCGCCTTCTGTCATAAACAAATCGGCATCTTTGCCTGCCTTCTTTAGCGCTTCGTAATACCGAATACCTCGATCTCTCAGAAGATCCTTCTCTGCCACGAATACAAGCATTCGTCCATACACCAAAGTCGACAGAGCCGGAGAACGCGGTCCAACTGGGTTGCAAAAAGGATGGTCTTTGTCCGCCCCTGCGGGGAGGGCGATGCTCCATACTATCTCGTTCCTCTTATAAAGATCCTCCACCGCCGCCTCTGACCCTAATTCGCAGCCAATTCGTTCTTCTCCGCCGAAGCCTGGGTGAACCGGAATGGCCCCTTGTAAACACAGGTTACCCCAATTCCTTGTACTGGCACGAATGCCCAGCTGGTGCACGATATTACCTCCAACGCTGTCACCTGCTACGAACACGTTACTGAAATCTGCGTGGCAAGCGAGCCACGGATCGATGGGTTCCCCCTCTGCTGCCTCCGCTTGGCGGGCGAGCCATTCGAGCACATCGAAACAATCGTCATAAGCCGCAGGGAGGCGATGCTCCGGCGTTCTTCGGTAATCCACGGATACGCAAATCACCTTGGTCTCTTTAGCCACTTTATTAAGATAGGTGTGAAAAAATGGAGATGCAGCGGATTCGATGCAGAAACCCCCTCCGTGAACATAAACAAGCACGGGCACTTTTTCATCCGTAACCTCGAGCCGGGGGAGGTAGAGACGAACGAAGACGCCTGTTTCAGGATTGATCACCACGTCCTTGGATGCTACTCCATCCTCGAATTCATCAACGATCTGTGAAGAAGGGGGAACCGTACCGCGGTCGACCAAGCGTTTAACTGTTCCGTCTTCGTAGACTCTCACCATACCGGGAACCTCAAGTACAACGGATAAGGAAGACGGCGACGACTCCATAGGCACGGCGTGGGTTCTGGTATGCCGCTGAACTGAGAGGAGGCCAGAGCAAGGAGCAAGCATAGAGTCACAAACCCCAGTGGCAGATTGCATTTAAAACAGCCTATACCCCATAATTTCCAAGATAAAATGTCCATAACTCTGTTAGTTTACAGTAATGCGCCATTATTTCAAAACCATTAGATAAAAAGCGTCGTTATATGGAAAAAGCATTTCCACTATATAAGAGTAAAGTTTCCAGCTGGCGTCGCTGCGTGGAAAAAGCAGCACTATAAGATGGTAAGTAAGTCGTGAAATGATAAAGAATTGTCAAATTGCTGGACAAAAATAATTTTTTATTTTAAATATATAATTGGATATATATAATATTAAACTTTTATTTTTAATATATAAATGAATATTATAATATTAAGAAGTTTAATGGTTTAAAACGAAAAGTTATAAATTTGAATTCAAGTGGATTTTTATAATACAATTAAAAAAATCCCTCATCCCTCCATTGTTGACTAAAATTTTAAAAATAAGTTATTATTATAACTCCCCACAATATTATAATATTATTCGACTTTTTCTTAATCTAAGTATGATCAAATTCCACGCCACCGTAAATATTTCAAACATAAATATTTTAACAAAGGTCGAAAACCCCACTCCAAACATAAATATTTTAACAAAGGTCGAAAACCCCACTCATGTCAATTTGATTTAAAACTCTTTTATATATGTCCTTCATATCCAAGAGTCACTAAAAGATCTTTCACTAATTATTTTGTGTGTGGGGCATGACATTATCACATCCATCTTTCGTTCCCAGACAACCCAGACACGTTTTGTGATAAAATTCAAACATAGTTGTTTTTTATTAATATATTGGAATTTTTTTATATGGATGTGTCACGGGTGCATCTTTGAGTCACTAAAATATCTTTCACTAATTATTTTGTGTGGCATGACATTATCACATCCATCTTTGTTTTTTATTAACATATTGGAATCTTTTTTATATAGATGGTGAGGGGTACATCTTTGAAAATTTCTACGTCTGGCTGAATCATAAGTTGCATGAGAAGCATTGTCTTCAAAATTATTAATACTAAACAATTTAAAAGCTATAATAAAGGGAAACTAAATTTAAATTTCATTCCAATAATCCTAACCAATTACAAAATCTTCTGTCTTTAAAATATATATATTTATATATAAAAGCTTATAAGATTTTATTTCATTATAAAATATGGGTGGGGTTATTTACAAATGGATTCCAAATATTAAAATTTTACATCACGGGTTTCCAGAAATTTAAACACTAATGAGATTACTTGCTTTCATATTGATTATATACCATATTTTGAAAGTGCGGTTGCTCTTTTTGTATTGGCCTACCAAGGTTGACCTAAATTCCTGGTAAGTTTTTAGGGATTTGATAAAACACCGACATATATAAGAAGTAAACTAGGTTGGGCGATTGGGAATTCGTTGGAGGGATTTTCCAATTGTTCTCGCTCAAGTTTTCTCATGTGCTTCTTATTCGTGCTTGTCCAGGCACTGGCCTTTATAAATATGTATTGGGATGAATAGTTTCTAGGTGTTGTTGCTCTAGCATATGAAAGGATGAGAATGACTTATCCAATCTTTCTTTCACGATTCATGGTTAAGAACCCAATCCAACAACGAACTATGAAGTAGCACATGTAGCATTTGAATCAAGAATATTGATAAATTTACAATGGCATCGATTATAATTTTAGAATACCAAACTTTTGTGGGGAAATAAGTGGAAAATGTTGTTAGTGTGGGAGATAG
Organism: Pinus tabuliformis; assembly: GCA_031772625.1. NCBI lineage: Eukaryota > Viridiplantae > Streptophyta > Pinopsida > Pinales > Pinaceae > Pinus > Pinus tabuliformis. The sequence goes on from CM062818.1 coordinate 1,187,940,914, forward strand.
TGAATGACACATTTAAAAAAAAAAACCAAAACCATCAGCCAACACAAAATCAAAAAATTGAATATGTGTTGCTCTAAAATAAGGGTGTGTATTATTAACCATAAATGATAGCAAGGTTGCCTTTGTATGTAGACACCTCCAATATCCAACTCTTTCACACCCCAATTATGATAATGGTGTCTTCCTCATAGGGGTGGTATTTGGTTTATGAAGGAACACCATGGATGACTTCTTACATGCTTGATAACACATCCCAATTATGATAATGGTGTCTTTCTTATAGGGGTGGTATTTGGTTTATGAAGTAGCACCATGGATGACTTCTCACATGCTCTGTGTTGTGTGAATAGTTGATAACACACCCCAATTATGATAATGGTGCCTTCCTCATAGGGTGGTATTTGGTTTATGAAGTAACACCATGGATGACTTCTCACATGCTATGTGTTGTGTGAATAGTTGATAAAAGGGAGGAATGTTGGAAATGGTGTTGAATATTTTATTGTGGGAAAATTTGTTTTTGTTAAATTTTATACGGTAAAATTAAGGGAGTCAAGTTTGTTTTTTAATATAATTATATTAATTAAGAATTTTCTAGTAAAAGGGAAAATTGTTAAATACAAGGTTATTTACTTAGTTTGATTTAACTAATATTTTATAAGAGCATGAATGATAAACTAATTATAAGAGTTTTGACAAAGGAAAACTTGTACAAACGGCAACAGAGGCCCATGAAGTTTCCATTAACATAGATAGTGATTCAAAAAGTCTTTTGAAATGGTCTCAAGGCATCATTGCTTCAAGAAAGAGTGATCTCTTGTAGAGGGCTTGGATCACTAGTTTCTTATTTTAATGGGTATGTATGAGTGTTGCACTCATGGAAAGCACACCAAAGCACCTTTTTGGAAGGATAACTCACTGATAACAAAGTAACAATTACATTTGTTTACTTGGATGTATGTGAACCAATGCAATATCAATTTTACAATAGTATGAAGTATTCTTTTTATTTTCATTAATGACTTTCCAAGAAATGTTTTCATTCATTCATTCTCATTTATCCCTAAGGGTTAGCTCAATTGGTTAAGGTCTCATTGCTAAAGCATATTTCCATTCAGAGGTCATGGGTTCAATTCTCCTCAACGCCCTCAAGGTTAGGCTCATATTAGTTTGGCCCGGGGGCATGGTCACTTGGTAGACCTACCTTGATTTTCTGTGAAAAAAAATAAAAAAATAAAAAAATATATGTCTATACACACACACACACACACATTCATTTTCCTTTCTTTACAAGAAAAGATGGAAGGCTATAGAAAAATTCAATTTTTTAATTTTTATTTTTTATAATGGAGGAGAGTATTCCTTCAAGAATTTTGGAAAAAATTGCATTGTCAAAAAGAGAAAAATAATGCAATTTTAGTATAGATCTCTTGATACATGTTTTAGAGTATGTGTAATTCTCCATCCCATCCTTTGTAGTCTTGAGGTTGAATGGGGCCTGTTACTTTTAATTAACTTGACCTCCATGATTTAACTACGGAAATGGTGTTACAAATTTTTTCCTTTTCCAAAGTTAGCATAATTAACTTTGGACATCACCATCATCTTTAGTTCGTCGAGAGCTTTCTGGTGATAGAAATTTTATGTAATCCGACACCTGGATCGAAAGTTATGCTCATTTAAAGTTATTCATTCCATCCCTACCACATAAGCAAGAATCTGCCATATGGCACCCACGTGTCACCCATGTGACACCCATGTGGAAGCTACATGGTTCCACTAGCCCCACCTAGGCAATTCCACCTCATTCCCCGCACCAAATCATGGCCATGGTTACATCCACGTGGCACCTACCACATCATGTTTCCCAAGGGCCCCATGACATCACCCTTAGCTTACAAACCAACATTTACCATTATAACAAATCTATGTAAACCCTTCAGTACTCACCCACTAACTCATCGTAAATTGATCACCAATGTTTATACTAACAACACAAATTAAATGTGGTCCCCTGCCTTCTGACAGTTAACAAAGGGGGGTTATGCTATTTGTCCCTTCTTCCATTAAATGATGAGTGACTCCCCTCTAGAAAACTCTTCCATGTCTCCATTTGACTGCAACGAAAATCTATATAAATTATAGGCCTCCTGCCTTTTATCAGATATCGGTGGGGGGATCTGCAATTGTCAACTAACTATCAATTGGTTGACAAAATTTTCTCCATTATGTTCCCTTCGTTAGTTTGTGGCTTCCCCACTCTAGTGCACTTAAACTATGACCTCGTGGCACAAAAACATTTCCCACGTCAAGTGATGGGAACAAAACTTTGTCTTATGGTTCCCTTCAATTTCACCGTAGTTGAAAAGATGCACATGGTTCCCCAATGGTGAGATGGATTCTAGCCACATTAACTTTCCATCGACACCACATAGTGCCTGTTATGAAACTAGCTCAAGAAAAGATAGAAAAGATAGATCAACGCCTTAGAATTCAGCCTCTTCGAGGGGGCAACCTCCTTTACATTACATAAATGAACAATTCTTGGATGATACAAATGAAAAGACCTCCTTTCTATATATAGGAGTCTAAGGGGTCATAACATAATCAGAGCTGACATAACAATAATAATGTAAGGGCACAATACTAACAATAGTGGGCTTCTATGGGGCACAATAGTAACAATATGGGCACTACATGGGTACATCATTATAATAAGTAGGTTATACTAATAACAATAAGGGGTTACACTAGTAGTATAGGGGCCTAACATGCCCCTCTCCTTCAAAAAGCATTGTCCTCATCGCTTGAGTAGTTCTTGATGCTTCTGTATAAAATTCTTGTCCTCCCATGTGGAATATTCAGCGGGTAAGTTCTTCCACTTGATGAGATACTCTAAAATTGATCGATTTCGTAGCTGTCGAGTTCTTGTTTCTGTGACTGCTCCAGGTTCCAATATGATTTTTCCTTCCTCTTTAATTTCTGGCAATATTTTTTGAATTGGGATCTTTTGCAACTTTTGAATAAGTGGCCATACTTCTTCGTCCTTCTTCCATTCATCCCTTGCTTCGTTTATCCAATCTGGTTGGATAATATAAATAGTACAAAATAATGCTTCCACATCCTCATCCTTGAAGACTCTTCCCATTCGGTAAGGTCGCCATTTTTTAAGTGCCTATTGTTTCGTTTGATTTTGCACCGAAGTGGTGTTATCCTTTAAAAGTTGGAGAACTTGTTGTTGATGCTCGATGTGATCTTTCACTGCTTGAACCTTTTTCTTCTTGATATGTCCTTCTATCTCTAGAGTTTGAGGAGTGGTAATTTCTTTCAATCCTTTACAAGATATGGTCGGATTTATTTCTTGATGCTCGATGCGATCTTTCACTTCTTGAACATTTTTCTTCTTTATATGTCCTTCTATCTTGATAGTTTGAGGAGTCGTAATTTTGAACAATGAATTACAAGATATGGTTGGATTCATTTCTTCTTTCTCGATGTGATCTTTCACTTCTTGCACCTTTTTCTTCTTGATATGTCCTTCTATCTTGAGAGTTTTAGGAGTGGTAATTCTTGCCAATGTTTTACAAGATATGGTCTGATTCATTTCTTCTTTCTCTGGGGTGGGGTCCTAGCGTATATCTTCTTCTTTTGTTGTTTCTTGATCCTTTTCTTCCTCCTCTTCATATTCTATGCAAAATAATTTCTTCTGAGCACACTTATGACCTTTAGTGCATTTTCTATTACAATTGTAACAAAGCCCTTTTTCTATTTTTTCTTCCAATTGTTGTGGTGTAACCCTTGTAGGTTGTGGAAGGCTAGGAAGAACAACACTTCCATATTTATAGTTGTGAGGGGTACGCTTCCTGGTTTCCATAATTTTTCTTTCCACTATGTCACAAAGCCCTTTTACTCTTTCCAATTGTTGTGGTGTTGCTCTAAAGAAGGTGTTGCTCTTTGTATCCTCATAATGTGCTATCATTTCCTCCGTGAAAATTGGCCACGTAACAAGTTGTTTACGAGAACAAAGCCCTTTGTACCATAAAAATTGATCTGGTTCTAAATATGAAGATGCAATACATACCTTTTGTAGCAGTTGTACACCATGTAGATCAAAATATTGCTCCATCTGAAGTATCCAATTTACCGGATCCTTGCCATCAAACTTCCTCATCTTGCTTTTTCTTGATTTTAGGAGCTTCGACCTTGAAACGACTGTAAATCTGTACTTTCAGATCTTTAAGTTCTGAAATTGAGACCTATAGTAGCCCTCTATGTCCTCTTTCCAATGCCACCCATCTTATCCAAATTGGATTCTCTAAGAAAGAGTTATGCACAATCTCCCAAGATGACCTGATTATAGACCTTTCGAGAAGAGAGAACTTGTATGAAGTGCCACGTGTACAATTTTCGATCTTTGGTTCTGAAAAAGATATACATGAAACTACAGTCTGTCCTCTTTCTGTACCTTCTTACTAAATTTCAATCCAATCCCTAGAGAGAAAGTTATGACGATTTTCCCCAGGTCACCTGTTTTGAATGTAATTCAGGAGTCTGGAAAAGGACCAACTTCCTCAGATCATATCTCCGCTAATATCGCACGAAAAGCTCTGAAATTTGGACCCAAGGTTCAACGCAACTTATTCTCAAATGGGTTTTGTTTTCGACTTCTGAAACGTCACAGAAAAAATGTTATAGCGAAAATTCCACGATGACCTATTTGGAGCAGCGAAACCCTAGAATCCAAAGCTTTGATACCAAATGTTATGAAACCAGCTCAAGAAAAGATAGAAAAGATAGATCAACGCCTTAGAATTCAGCCTCTTCAAGGGGGTAACCTCCTTTACATTACATAAATGAACAATTCTTGGATGATACAAATGAAAAGGCCTCCTTTCTATATATAGGAGTCTAAGGGGTCATAACATAATCAAAGCCGACATAACAATAATAATGTAAGGGCACAATAATAACAATAGTGGGCTTCTATGAGGCAAAATAGTAACAATATGGGCACTACATGGGTACATCAATATAATAAGTGGGTTATACTAATAACAATAAGGTGTTACACTAGTAGTATAGGGGCCTAACAGTGCCCCTACACCTAATGGAACCACCAATCATCTCCATGTGTCATCAAGTCACATGTAATTCCTAGTGTCTAAGTCATCATCCTTCTATCGACATGATGATGTCTCTCTGCCATGTCGCATCCTCCCATGTTGTCATGTGTCACTTAGGAAATAGTCATTTGGCCTTCCAAATGGGTCATTCCACCATGTCACATTTTACACTAGCAACAGACCATGTTATCAACCTTGCGCTGTCTTGAGTACATGACATCAGTGTCCCTTTTGACATCCCCCACCTTGGATCAAGTCCCTGGGCCCAATCATGTCCGAAAATTTGAGAAAATCACCACTTCATCTGATCTGAAATTAAAAATTGATTTTTTTTTTATAAAATTTTGCAAGCTAGTTTATGTCATGTGGGAAATGGATGGAAATTGAGAAAGCACATAAACTTATTAAAATTAGTTAAGTTTTTCATATTTTAACAATGAAAAATAGACAACATGCAGCATCATAAAACAACAATTTGATGATGGAGTTCACCCCTCTTGTGCTACATCTCTGTGTCCAGCTTTCAATGTTTGACCTTTATATTATATGCTTAAAATTACAATTACATCAACATATAATGCTCAAATTACAAAAATAACACTTCCATTGTGTGCAGAACACCCAAAAACCCCTGTGTGGTCTCTTCTTGGGCTCAAAAAGGCTAAAAAATGGCTATGTTAGGCCTCATTCATTTCCCTGCTAATTGTCCTACAAAATTGACCCTATGTCAAAATTGGCAACAAATTCTGCGTTTGGTGGCCTTGCAGAGTGATAAAATGGCACAGGTTCAATGATAAATCTGCCAATAAATGTGAAAATTATCGAGTCATTAAGCATGACAATAGGGTCATGCTCCAGTTCCTCCGCCCCTTGGTTCAGTCGTATGGTATATAATATGACCGAGATGCGCGCCAAAGGCCATGCACCCATCAACCTTCTGCTCCAAGTCACATTATCTTTATATGACCACGGGCTGGGTGCCACGCGTCGCACCCCTCCCCTGATAAAAGTCGAAGGTTACATGATATTTAATGAGATTGGGGCCGATGTCAACTCCCCACCCCTTCTGCCTCGGCACGACACATGATCATGTCACATTCACATAACTTGGTGTTGGGTCAGTCAGGTGAGCTTTCCGGCTCTCCCCCTACCCCTCCCAAAACTACTAACAGTTACGATTTAAATATATGTGGCCCATGTTATATAACAAAAATCATTGTGCAGTGTATTGGTAAATCATTGCACTCTGCTGATGGAGGTTTTGGGGTCGAACCCAATTGAGGTTGGTTGGTCACCTTAACAATTTTACATGAACTTCGAGGGACACATGGCACCCTCTCATAGGGCCATGTGTCGCCCTCCGATTGGCCAAAACTAAAACTTCACTAACCAATATAAAACTGTCAATTTTCCCTGTACGATCATGCCACATGTCATCGTGGGATTGGCCCAGCTGAACATTGTACTACATAGTCACCTTGCGAACATCAGTGCCATGTCATCGTACAACTTGCCTAGTTAGTTGTCGAGTCAACCTTGCAAGTTGACTTTTTAACTATTTTCCAAAAGATTCAGAATGTGATAAATTTCTCATGCAATGTCGGATTGAGGCGATTCAAGCATCATTGGAATCAGAATGATGAGATCTATGATCTAGCACTAGTTTCAAGAGAATTTGAGAACTTGATTTTTTAAGCATATTTTTGACCCCCTGGATCATTCCTCCCCACTGGAAGCTTTTGGACCACCAAAAGTCTATTTTTACTCATCAAGTAAGTTAGGGTACAACTCCCTCACTTTTCCGATCTTAATCCACCTTACTTTACTTGGATTGGTACATTTGAGCCCCACTCGAAGATGCTACACATTGCCTCTGCGTGAAGTCCTGATTCTCCTATCAAGAATTGAGTCTTCTTGCAACTCATCTAAATATTCAGGAGCAAAATCTTCTATAGATGGAATTTGAACATTTGCTTCATGATCATCAATCATTGGAGACTCATACAATCTCAATTTTTCCACATTGACAACAAAATAAATTTGCATGTAAGGTGGCAAATCTAATGAGAAAGCACTATTGCCAATCTTCTCCAAGATTTTGAAAGGACCATATATTATTGGCTTGAGCTTTTTACCTTCACCTTGAATTATTTCCTTGTTGATATACAACCAAACTTGATCTCCTACTTGGAAATCATGATCAACCCTATGCTTGTCATGTCTTGCTTTGTACTTGGCTTTTCTCTTCTCTAGCTGCTCTTGTACCCTTTGATGCACTATCTGAATTTGTTCAATGAAATGATTTCCTTTTTCCACATGACTATGTCCATCTACTGCAATATCAGAATATCCTTGAAGGAGATGCATTACTATTTTTTTCACTACTTATGTTTGGCCTTTGGTTTGTGGATGAAATGCATTGCTTTTCTTCAACTTAGTGTCCATGAGTTCCCATCAACTTTACCAAAATTTCTCGATATATCAAGAATATTGATAAATTATAATAGAAGTGAGTAATACAAAGTGAACCCATACATTTTGGAAGAATATATTTGCAGTTTGTTCAGCTGTAACTTGTTTCTTACATTGCATCAGCACACACATTTTGTTGAAACAATCCATAACAACATATAGATAATCGTGAATTTTCCTATACATTGGTAGTCCCCCTATAAAATCCATATAAATAATTTCCCAAGGATGAGAAGGAATAGGAAGTGGAGTGTACAAACCTAATTTCCTATTGTTAGCCTTACTAGTAGCATGCATGGAAAATCTCTTTACATATCTTGAAACACTTTCATTCATGTGAAGTCAATAACAATACCTCTGAATTTGAGCAATTGTTTTGCCTACACCAAAGTGACCAACAACAAGAGAAGTGTGGGCTTCCCTTATGACATTGACTCTTTCACCCCGTGGAAAACATAACTTCCCAAGATGATACAAGAACTTGTTATGAACATGATAATCCAACTATCCAACATGATTGCCTTGACTCAAAGTTGTATAAACATCTTTAAAATCACCATCTTGATAATATTGTTCAATATAAATTTCACGCATGATTGACTTATGCTTAAGAATCGCATATAAATTAACAATAGACCTTGATAACATATCACCAACTTTGCTGTATATACCTTTCTTGTACCTGATTACAAAATGAAATTGTTGTAAGAGTCCCATCCACCTGAAATGTCTAGTGTGTTGTAGCTTGGTTTGAGATTATAAATATTGCAAAGTTTGATGTTAGTATGAATAATCATTTCTTTACCCATCAAATAATGCTTCTAATTATTCATGCTTTGTAACAAAGCATACAACTCTTTATCATAATTTGTATAATTAATCACTGCAGTGATACAGGCTTCAGAATGATAACAAATTGTCTTACCATGTTGCATAAAATATGCTCCCATTACATAATCACTTGCATCAATTTGAATCTCAAATGGTTTCTTAAGATCTAGAAGTGCTAGAATAGGTGTTATACTAATTTTCTCTTTCAAAGTGTCAAAGGATTTTTGTTGTTTGCATCCCCACTAAAAGACCTATTTCACACTTGTCAGAGCATCCAATGGTGTTGCAGTGAGTGAGAAGTTAGCAATAATTTTTTTCCAATATTGGGTTGCTCCCAAAAATCTCCTAAGTTCTGTTACATTGTTGGGTTTATGCCAATTCACAATGACTTCAACTTTTGAGGGATAAATTTTCAATTCACCCCCTCTGTTGGGCATGGAATCCCCCCACAGCATGTTTTGGGGCTGAAAGCCCAAGTTTTGAGTATTATTGTTGAAAAGACTCCGCGAATTACGGGCGCAGAGCAGAAATTGTATGTTAGAGTCATAGGGTTGTCCGTCCTAAGTTTTGAATGTAGTTTTGGCATGGGATTGTATAAATAGAGCGAGGCACTAAGTTGTAAAGAAAAAATAAAGAGATACATAGAGGACGAATGGAGTCTAGAAGATAGCGAGCATAGAGAAAAGGTCTAAGTGCTTTGGGTCATAGTAGTAGGAAGAGGCTTTGCAGCTGAGTACGCAGAGGTCTAGTAGAGTCTGCAGCTGAGTGTGCGGACCCCTGCAACTGAGTGTGCAGGGCTATGTCAAGTCTGTAACCAAGGAAGAAGAATAATAAAGAGACATTTGATTCCAAATCTTGTGTATCTGTTTTGAGTTATTATATGGTTGATATATTTTGCAATTATACTGTTTTATTTATTGCGCGTACTGGTATGAATGGTGAACACTGTTAAGTATAACTAAACACATGCAGATAAGCTAAGTGATCAACTAATGTTGGGTTAATAGTAAGGGATTGGGTACCAAAGTGGATTGAGCCCCGAGTAGGGCTGCACGAAGGCAGCATCACAGGCTGCGAGGTACTGATAAGTACGCGTAGTGAAGTGCACGCAGGGTTAAACCGCGAACCACCGAAAATCATCAGACATCTCTATGGTGCAGAAACCTGGTTCTAGCACCCTCCCATACTACTTTGGGTGAGACCTCAGTCCGCGCTCTGCAGATTATTGCCGAAATTGCCAGTAGTACCGAGATTTGTTTGGCTAAATCACCTCTGAACTTGGGTCAGGCCCCTACAAGCCAACAAATGGTTTCGTTGTTGGGACCGGGATCTGCATAAGGGATGTCTGATGTCGTGTCACTGGAATCCAACCAAGAAAGAAATTGAAGGGTGGTTGGACAAGAAGATTCACAAGTTCGTGGCACAGGAAAATAGGAATCTGTGAGTATCGAAGGAACAGTATTTGGAGCGCTACTTATATACGGAAATCCACGAAATTTTCTTTGCATCGTTTCCTTCTGAGCTATATGAGTGGATCACAAAGCTAGCCGATAGTCAGGGAAGGTGTAGGCTCGACAAACTAATCGTTTGGACTCTGGAATTAGTGCGCCAGGGAAAATTGTAATAACCCCCCCTAAATTTACATGTATAATAAATGGGCGAATCTCGATGTTATATAGGAAAAATGGAAGGCGATTTTATCAATAATATGATATGTATATATAATTTTTTGGCGAATCTCTCACCAGGCATGGCGAATATTTTACTCAATTATAAAATCTTGTGTTTATTGAATACATAAATGAAATCATTGCATTTCTTTAAAATATCTTTTAAAATCAAAATTACCGAAATTACATATCCATAACCTAGTGGGTGTAGGATAAAATTCATCCGTGCCATTCACAGAAAGCATGAGAAAAAACCTAATACTATATATAAAACCAAGAAAAATTCAAATTCATCACTTCTAGGGACCTCGTAACCACCCTGCCAATACACAAGTATGTTCCTGTTTGCAATTAAAAAAATTACCCAAATTACAATCTGTTTACTCCAGCATATGTTGGAAAGTTATAGAAGGATAATCAATCCATTCCTTTTAGCTCTGGATTTGTTTCAGTTTAAAACAAAAGTATACAAATATTTTTGTCCAATGTCTATGCTTTAACCATTCACCTTAAGATGTTTTTACAATATAATTTCCTAAGTCTATTTAATATCTTCATTATCATAAAAACCAACCTATATCCATCTTCACTCCACATCTACCACTCTTGGGGGATGAAATCTATTTATCCCTCCGAGCACTTGGTAGACCCAAAATTAAGATGGATCTAAGATGATAGAATTTCCCCTTTAAATAGTCTATTCTCACATGAATACCATGGTATTACCATGGGTCAATACCATGGGTTATCATAAACCTGGAGCTTAAAAATTATTATTAGTAATTTATAAAAATTAATAAAATTAATAGTTGATTTTTATTTTATTTTTTATTTTAACCAAGCTAAAATATTTAACATACATTAAATTACAACATCCATTTTTACTCTTGATCGGATCAAATATTTTTTCACTCTATGCTAGTTTGCATATCACGATATTTGATACCTCTCGGGGGTTAGTAGATCCAGAGTAAAGATGGATCTATGCTGGTATAATTCCCCCATTTAAATAGGCCACATTCCAGGTGAATACCATGGGTCAATACCATGTGCCATTTTGGTGAATACCATGGGTCAATACCACGTGCCATTTTTATTTTTATTAATACTAATATTAGGGTTAATAATGTTTTTTTGCATGGTATTAATAACAATCTAGTCCATGGTATTTGTCCCATAGTATTTGTCCCATAGGTTTCACCTAAATATAACGCATTTTTTTGAGTGTTCTTAAATATAAGTTGACTTATGGAGTAAATACAAAAAAATGTTTTATTTGTTTACCATACCTCTCGTTTATTTATATTTATATTTTATTTTTTATTTTAACCAAGCTAAAATATTTAACATACATTAAATTACAACATCCATTTTTACTCTTGATCGGATCAAATATTTTTTCACTCTATGCTAGTTTGCATATCACGATATTTGATACCTCTCGGGGGTTAGTAGATCTAGAGTAAAGATGGATCTATGCTGGTTTAATTCCCCCATTTAAATAGGTCACATTCCAGGTGAATACCATGGGTCAATACCATGTGCCATTTTGGTGAATACCATGGGTCAATACCACGTGCCATTTTTATTTTTATTAATACTAATATTAGGGTTAATAATGTTTTTTTGCATGGTATTAATAACAATCTAGTCCATGGTATTTGTCCCATAGTATTTGTCCCATAGATTTCACCTAAATATAACACATTTTTTGAGTGTTCTTAAATATAAGGTGACTTATGGAGTAAATACAAAAAAATGTTTTATTTGTTTACCATACCTCTCGTTTATTTATATTTTTATTAATTTACCATACCTCTCGAGTATTTATATTTTTATTAATTTACCATACCTCTTTTACAAATATGGTATTTGGCCCATAGGATTCACTTAAATAAAACCTCTTTCTTGAGCCTTCATAAATAGAACGAGGGTTATGGACTAAATATAAAAAGATGTTTTATTTATTTAACATGCGTCTAATTTATTTATATTTTTATTTATTTACCATACCTTTTCAGTAAGTATAAAAAGACGTTTTATTTATTTACCATACCTCCATTTTACTTATATTTTTATTTGTTTACACCCTTGCATGTATATAAGGTGACTTATGGAGTAAATATAAAAAATGTTTTATTTATTTACCATACCTCTCATTTATTTATATTTTTATTAATTTACCATACCTCTTTTATAAATATGGTATTTGGGCCTTTGGCCCATAGGATTCACTTAAATAAAACCTATTCTTGAAAATTGGCGAATGGATTCACTTAAATAAAGCATATTCTTGAAAATGGGCGAATGGAAGGTTGTAACTCCAAATTTCAAGGGCTAAATTTACCTTTTTTACCCTCTTCCTTAAAATAAGGTGGGCTATTTGAGGTGATTTGTAAAAATGTACTATGATACAAAATATTCGCCCACCAAAAATTTAAAACCCCTTAATTTCGCCAAAGGGCGAACATTCGCCCCTAAAATTTTCTATGTAGTGCGAAAAACTAAAAGTGTCAAGAGATAAGATCGCGCGAGCTGTGGACCATTGGCTCAATCGGATTATAGGAGGATTTATCACTGAGTTCACGGTAGATATGACCGTCAGCTATAGTGAAGCGGAATGACGCTTCCTCAAAGGGTCGTGAGGTAAGTATATTAAATCTTTGAATAGCTGGATTAAGATGCTATTATGTGAAAAGCGGGTTATGCAAATAAATTAATGTTTGGGACTATGCGAAGTGGGAATATCTACAGAAATGGAAGTAGTGAAGAGTTAGAAACTAGTCCCTTAATTTCACCCTCGTGGGAAAGCGAGGAAGAGCTCGCGAAAGTTTCTCCGAGAAGCACAGTCAGTCTGATAAGGCAGTGAATTCCGCACTTACCACCTCCACCTACACCGCCACCCGTTTCACCCTCTTCACCTTCACTCCACCCACCCCACCTCTGCCACCACCACAGTTCAATATGGTGAGTGCGATCAAACTGCTGATATTCAAAGGAGTAGGGAACGAAGCCCCGGACCAATTTTGGTTCGTGGTAAGGGCAGTATGGGAAGCACAAGGAGTCGTGGATGACAATATAAAGAAGGTTACACTGGTAAGCGCGTTGCAAGATTACACATTAACATGGTACATTAAGCATTCTAATGACCATCCAAACACAGGAATCGTAGAAATCCAAGCCGCGCTGAACAGGGAATTTAGCAAGCCAAAGTCAGAGACACAATCAATTATCGGGTTTAAGGAGATCACAATGCTCTCGGGCGAGACCCCCTGGGATCTGGACCAGAGGTTGAAGAGTATGATTCGTGAAGCCAACATGACTTTGATGGATGGATAGCACCGTGCATGGTTTGTAGCATCATTAACACCACATTTAAGGATGGCGTTGTCACAACAAAAGCTTTCCACCCATGCCGAAGCCTTGGAGATGGCAATGAGATTGCATGAGACCCCTATATAAGATCCTGGTCTGGGAGTCCAACAAATCCACGCGCATGTGCAAAATTTGTGTCTGGAAATGCAGAGTTTGAAACAGGACAGGACATCTGGGAGTCCAGTTTTCGTGAATTACTTGGCGGGAGGAGGGCTAATGTCATTATGACTTGAGGCAAAAGCAGGACCAAGTGCGGCACCTGCACTATGGTGCGCGATTTGTCTGATAGGAGGAAAACACACTACGGATAATTGTCATCTATTGCAGAAGTATACATAGACGTCCCACCAACTATTTTGTAATTTCTGTAGGTCGGTAGGCCATGATGAATGCACCTGCAGAAGCTATGAACTAATGATGGATCAGACTCCTGCCTACAAGGGTACAGACCGAAACGCGAGCCCTTGACCCAAATGTAGGAATGGAGCACGCTGGATTTCAGGGGCGTGGACAAGGTCGAGGAGGAATGGGACCAGGAAGGGGTTGCCGAGAACTAATTTGTTACAATTGCGGAGGGCCAGGACATTATGCCCACGATTGTACAAATCCAACAAGGACATCATGTTTGTACTGTACTCAGTTTGATCATGAAGTAGAAGACTGCCCTACATTAATAACGAGGCTGCGCGAAAAAGGGGTACTCCAGCCTCCTCCAACTTAGAATTTGCAAATGATTAGGTCTGAGCTACGCGAAGAAGACCCAAACGTAAACATAGTGCTTAGGAGAAATATCACCACTGGAGATGATAAAGGGAATCAACCAGAAGAAAGTGCGTGGGTTCGCAAGGCTCCTACAAAGGAACCTGAATCTGATTTAGAACACGCAAAGGAGACATTCATGGAAGCTAAGAAGAGCTCCATGAATGCCTCCACTTCAGGTAGTAAGGATCAACTAGAACCCGTGATGGATCCTTCAATGATCACTACCTTTTTGGAGACATGCATGAAACTGTTGCGCAATAGCAAGGTAGTAAAAGGACTACAAGAACTTATCACTAGGTGTGCGGGGTCAAGAGAACTGTGCGTGGTCCAGAAACTTGGAAACCATGCATTGCGCATAGGGAGGGAAATGAGGTTGACTGTGTAAATCAGTGAGTATGAAATGGATAAGGTAATCCTAGATCTCGGGTCGGACACGAATGTGCTGCCGAAACAAACATGGGAACGCATGGGCAGACCCACACTACAATGGTCTCCTATTCAATTGCAAATGGTGAACCGGCAGAAGATCCTCCCCATGGGGAGATTGCAAGGGGTAATGGTGGATATTGAAGGTGTGAGTGCGTTGGCGGATTTCAAAGTGATAGAGATTGTCAATGATAGAAATCCCTATCCCGCACTACTAGGAATAGACTGGGCCACCGATATGAACATAGTCATAAATCTGAAGAAGCGCAAATGATTTTTGAGAAAAAGTCACTACGTGTAGTAGTACTACTAGATCCGGCCGAAGAAGCGCGACACACTGAACCAGTGCACGATGATGATAGTGATGATGATATTGATTGCATCTACAAGATAACCACATGAGAACAAGACTGGGTGAACCCAACTGCAGATGGTAGGATTTCGCGGGAGCACGAAAGCTCCTGCACTTCGGATTCATATGAAGAGATAGAGCGATGGAAGAATCGGCTGCACGAAGTAACAACGCTTAATTGCAACATGATGGTTAGATCACTGTGTTGCGTGACAACATAGGTAAGGGATCTACCTAGGTATGACGGGTTGACAGCGGTGGATGAATTCCTAGACAAATTTGAAAGCGCAGTGCCAGAACAGCAGCGGTTCGATGCTCTGAAATGGGCACTGAGCACGACACCCACAAGGTGGTGGAGTACACATCAGGGAAGTTTTGAGGACTAGCATGGATGCAAGAGGATGATGCACCTATGATTTGGAAAACCCCAGCTAAGGATGAAAGCCAATTATGAGGGGCAGAACAAATTGCGCGCCCACCTTTCCCGATGGGTACAGACATATGACATGCAACCCACACAAGCGCACACCACTCCTAGAATAGAGAATTGGAACAAAACGCGGCAGCAATAAAGGCAAAGCGTGCTAAGGATTATCCACAGAGAAGCACTCGATAGGTTGTGCGAAGTGCTGAACAGGGTTCACCAGGTGAGACGCACTGACTGAGACCTACGCGTACCATCGGTTTGATGGGCCTATGGAACCATATGAAAAACCCTGACCACGAAAACAATTCCAAGGAGGCGGACTGAAGTAAGGACTGTAATCTCAAAGGAGCATGCGAAGATGAATCCACACGAAATAGCACCCATAGGTGTGACAGTGCACGAAGCCCAGGACAAGGAAATGACACAGCTACGTGAAGTAGAACACATAAGGCTTTAGGAAGCCATTCGGAAAGGGAACCTTAGACTTAGCGAACTTGAAAAGGATCGAGTATGGCTAAGGAAGAAAAGAATTTTGATGGATAAAAAGGTCAAGAGGTTGGAAAATGAGATCAAGGGATCATGTCTCGTCGATAAACCAAGGATGGCAAGGCAAAGTGCGGGTGATCATACTAATGAATTAGAATACTATCGCCGAGAATTAATTAGTCTGCTGTTGTGGCTAGGACCGTATATCACCAAACGTAGTAACCAGGGGAGCGCACTACAAACAGTAGAGCGTGCGGTGACGATCACCACGATGACAGATGAGGATTTTCCGCGGACTATACTAGAGGGAAAAATGGAGCCTCGCACAGGTGGTACGACCACCTGACTAGCCATAGGAAGAATAGTCTTAGCACTCCAGGCAGCTGAAAGGGAGCGCGAGACTATAAACTATTCTCCTTGGAAGTTGCACGCTCTGACAGGTGCGCGCAAGAAAATCCTGTCACAAGGTTTGTGCCCGCGCATGGAGGGATGCGCCGCCACGCGGGTGGACTGGGAAGTGACCGTTGGTGTCACTGTTCATGACGGGATGTCTAATTTGAGGCCAAATGGAGTGGGCGGTGGGCATTTAAGACAAGAGTTATGGGCAAGATTTTGGAAAATCTACCGCCAAGAAAGCATTGATGGCTCGGAATTGGGGGGAATGGTCAAATTTGAATTCAAAAGGTGCTATAAAGCTCAAAGGGCTAGCCAATAGACAACACTTGGTCATTTGAGCATTGAGCGGTTGAGCAGAGCACAAAGTGTTGAGAGCCGAGCGATAATAGATCCCCTGAGTTCGCGGGAGACAAAATACTGTGTAGAAATGATGATAGCCACTGAGGATGGGTTGGGAATTGAGGAAGGAACTGCCGGCAAGGCCGCACAGACCCCCATGGTATAGGATGTTCCCGAAGGCACTGGGGTCATGACAGAAATCCCCAAATCACCCTGGACGCCGAGACCGAAGAAAGATAAGCAGTCAATGGGACCAGTACGTATGTCCCTGTGGAATCCACGGCACAGTAAGTTATCAATGGAAGAAAAAGGAAAGGCAGTTACCATTGAAATAGATGAAGAGGTAGAAGACTTGCAGGCCTTGATTTTCATCGCGGAGGAAGAAGAAAACATGGAGGAAGACATCCAACCATTGCGATCTACAACAAAATTGCCTGCGTATGTCCCTCTGCGGAAAGGGAAAACCAAAATACCGAAGGATCTGGATGCAACAAAGAGTGCACTCCAGATCCCGCTCCTCCCTGATGGAATTGTCTTTGAGGGATTTCACCTAGGACGTGTTCCCACCCTGAAATTTGAAGACTATGACCTCGCGGATAGTGAGAAGTTCCCGCACATAGAAAAAATGAACCCGATGAAACAAAATACGGAGGGACTGGCGATAACGTTAGGGCTGTGAAAATGGCTGCGTTGTGTGGAAAAGGTCGGATTGCTTCATCTGCTATGGATACCACATTTCCACCGCACTCCCATCTCCATTTTCATCATCAGGCAGCTGCTTTTCCTGGTGCATGATGGGTACTTATGGCTGGAGGAGCCTATTCCCATCATGGCAGATCTCATCCACCGAATTTCCCAGCTTCCCTGTAAGGGAAAGGACCCTGCGATGATAGCAGGGAAAAGAAGTGACTTGGCTCTCGCAAAGGCCATTGAAAAAAATATAAGCTCGAGAAGAAAAATAGGGTTTACGCTATCACCAGTATCAAGGATAAAGGGGTGTGCGTAGCCACCCAACTCCTGGCTGGTAAAGTAATGAGAAAATGTTGTGGGGATGAAGTACCAGCACCGGTAGTTGCGCTGACCCAACAATGTGCGGAATGGGTCCAGTTCAACTAGGCCGAGTTCCTCTGCGAGGAGTTTTTTCTCAACTACCATGAGGTGCAGGAATAGGGTAAGACCTTCCACTACACGTGGTTGCTCTTATCCATCTTGCTGGTAGCAGGAGAACTGCTACAGGACTACCAGTTCATGAGAATCGGCCGAGACCTACCATAGGCCGCGAAGTGCGGTTCGCTCTGGGCAACTAAGGACATGAAATGGATTCACGATACCAAGATTTTCTGGGTGCTCATGGAGGTGAGCATCCGAATGTGGATTAATAGGAGGCCACGCCTGTCCCCCACGGTGCACAACAATCTACATAGTTTTGCAGATTTCAAGGTGGACATGTTCAATATCTACATCAGAGCGCAAAAAGATCCGGTGTAGCAGTGGACAAAGCTCCCATTCATAGCCACTAACGACGCGATATTTACAGTGTTAGAGACATGGCCTCCCAAGTGGCGCGCCCCAGATTTGGTAGAACTAGAGAAGGCGGAAACACAGAAAAGGAAGTATGATGCCAAGCTGAGTGTCACCCAACTAGCCAAGAAAGGGTGCAACGAAAAAGCGGCAGCTGAGGTCAGGGCAGCCCGCGAAGCGGCACAGGTAGCCACAACACAGAAGAAGGCCGCCGAAGCAGTAGCAGTAGCAGCGCAAACAATAGAGGCCGTAACAGTGCAGGCAGAGGAGGGTAAAGCAGTTTCTGTAGGATAGGAGGCAGAGGACACAGACCTTGTAGAAGAGAGTGTATACCTAGGAACCACCTTGACCCAACTTAGATGGCCACGTGTCGCAGAAAGATCGGGTCCAAGAAAAAAGGTCAAGGCCTCGAAGCTGGCCATCGACCCGTTCACCTTAATTAAAGGTGATCTCCATGACAATGGCGAGACGGTCCATGATGTCACCAGTGAAGTGCTCCAAGAGTTTATGGCGGAGCACCAGAGTGTGTTGGGGGCTCTCAGGACGCAACTGTAGGAGTTAAAGGTGCAGCCCCCTCAAGAAGGTATCATGTCTACCCACGCCATAGAAGGCACTTCAACAGCAGAAAAAATGGTGTGCATGAGGATGGCCAACAAAATAGAGTTGCCAGAGGGAGCGTTAGTATCAGTAGATGCGATGGACTGAATGATAGTTAGCATGATGAAAGGCCTTGGCCTTAATCTAGCTGCCCTTTCACGGGAAACGCTCTATCAGCTATAGGATGGAATAACAACAGAGCTGCGTGCCAGGGAGAGCTGCGCGCCAAGGAGAGCCGCGCGATCCAGGTTCTAAGCGAGGAGAAGATTAATATAGAACAGCTTAGCTTGCAGCATGATGATTTGGTGTCACAGAACCAACAATTGGTGTAGATGGTAGATGACGCTTTCTGACATGTCCTAGAGCTGGCTATCGCAACAGATCTACCGGTAGAAGTATGGATTCACAGTTTAGCAAGTGGAGTTCGCAATGCCAGAGAAGAGACAACAAAGGTGCAGCTAGAGCTGAATCTCCAGATTTTCGAGCTGCGGTTGAAGGCGCAGCCTTCCACTCCCCTAGAGGTCAGAGAGCAGCGCGCCAGCGCTATTGCAGCAGGGATGGAAGAGATTGGAGGTGCAGTGCGCGACTGTACCAACATGTTGGAGCAGGTGCTTGAGGTCCTCATGACGTTGCAGGAGGACCCCAACATCCAGCGGCTAGAGACAGAGGCACGTGAACTCCAACAACAATATGACAACATCAAAGGGACTACACAGACAATAGTCCTTACTCAGTGGCTTGCAAGGATGCAGCAAGCCAAGGCATTAAAGGAGCAGGTGGACACGACGCGCCATAAGGAAGTCATTCTCAAAGTGCGCGTCCAGCCATGGATTGACGAAGCCTTCACAATCACAACAGATATTGAAGGAAAGCTCGCACAAATTTAGGGGATGCATGAATAGATGCAGCGCAGCATGCGGGAAACATAGGGCTTAGAAGACAGAATGCAGCAGGTTCAGCAGGCAGCAACTCAGTGCGCTGCCGACATTTAGGCCGTTCGGGACCAGCTGTAGGGACTCCGTGCTAAGATCGTCGTGCCGACAGAGTGACTCGAGGGTGAGTCACGATATTTGTGTTGGGGGCTTGTTGGGCATGGAATCTCCCCACAACATGTTTTGGGGCTCAGAGCCCAAGTTTTGAGTATTATTGTTGGAAATACTCCGCGAATTATAGGCGCAAATTGTATGTTAGAGTCATAGGGTTGTCCGCCCTAAGTTTTGAATGTAGTGTCGGCCTACCCATGATCCACGGACCATGGGATTGTATAAATAGAGTGAGGCTCTAAGTTGTAAAGAAAAAAGAAAGAGATACATAGAGGACGAATGGAGTCTAGAATATAGTGAGCATAGAGAAAAGGTCTAAGTGCTTTGGATCATAGTAATAGGAAGAGGCTCTGCAACTGAGTGCACAGAGGCCTAGTAGAGTGCGCAGCTGAGTGCACGGACCCCTGCAGCTGAGTGCGCAGAGTGGTGTTGAGTCTATAACCAAGGAAGAAGAATAATAAAGATACGTTTGATTCCAAATCTTGTGTATCTATTTTGAGTTATTATATGGTTGATATCTTTTGCAATTATACTGTTTTATTTATCGCTTGCACTGGTATGAATGGTGAACACTGTTAAATATAACTAAAAAGATGCAGATAAGCTAAGTGATCAACTAATGTCGGGTTAATAGTAAGGGATTGGGTACCAACATGGATCAAGCCTCGAGTAGGGCTGCGCGAAGGCAGCATCACAAGCTGCGAGGTATTGATAAGTACACATAGCAACGTGCGCGCAGGGCTAAACCGCGGACCACCGAAAATAATCAGACATCTCTAGGGCGCAGAAATCTGGTTCTAGCACCCTACCATACTACTTCAGGTGATACCTCAGTCTGTTCTCCGTGGATTGTTGCCGAAAGGGCCAGTAGTACCGGGATTTGTTTGGCTAAATCACCTCTGAACCTAGGTCAGGCCCCTACAAGCCAACACCCTCCTACAATATGACCCAAATAAACCAAAGATGTTTTCCAAAATTCACACTTATACATATTCAAATATAACTTTTCCTTTTTTAAGACATCTAAAACTTGTTTCACATGCTTCACATGCTCTTCACGAGTCTTACTGAAAATCATAATATCATCTAAGTAAACTATGAAAAAAACATCAAGGAATGGTCTCAAAACATCATTCATAACTCTCATGAATGTTGCAGGTGCATTGCAAAGCCCAAACTACATAACTAACTATTCAAGCAAACCTTATTTTGTCTTAAAAGAAATTTTCCAAATATCATCTTTAGCAATCCTTATCTAATGATAACCACTTCTCAAATATAACTTAGTAAAGTAAACAACTTCCTTTAATTGATCTAGGAAATAATCAATGCGAGGAAGAGGATAGTGGTTCTTTATTGTGATCTTGTTCAAAGCTCAAAAATCTACATGTATGTATCGTGTACCATCTTTCTTTGGAACCAAAACAATAGGAGACCCACAAGGATATGTGATAGGCTTGATGACCCCTTTTTCAAGAAGCTCTTCATTTTGCTTCTTGATTTCTGCATTCTCCAAAACTGACACTCTATATCTGCCAATAGTTAGAAGTAGTGCATCCTACTGCAACTAAATCTCCAGTTGGATTCCTTGTTTAGGAGGAAACCCTTCAGGTTCCTTAAACATCTTGTCATAATTGTTAACAATTTTAGCCAATTCATGCTTGAGTTTAGAATCACATCATGTGAAAGCTTCAGATTCAATAGTATCTTTAGCTTTAATTATCAACAACACAAAATTATTACTACAATTGACAAGTCTTTTCATCTGACCAACACTTACAAGAGATATGTTCATCTTCTTGTGATGTGCTAGGCTAACAATACACTCAATTCCATCTTTAAATAAACTTGTGTTTTTTCTCATGATGATAAAATATGACTTTTCGGTCATACATGTATGGACTCCCTAAAACAATTCCACACATGTCAAGTGGTACAACATCAAGCTCTACCTCATCTATAAAATTTTCAGTGAGGGAAAATTTAAGTTTACACTTTCTTGTCACTTGTATGAGGTATAGTTTCTAGATTTAATTTCTTGACAATTGCTTCAGAAATAAGATTGACTTGGGATCCACTATAAAACATGTATCAACTTTTGTATGTTTTGTAATGACTCTGATATGAAAAAGCTCACTTATTTCTTGATCCAGATGGATATTGGTTACTACCCGCCTATTCCACTTGGACCCCCACTGTTGTTTCTTTTCAGTTTCCTTAATTGTAGCACAACTTACTAGTTTTGGTAGTTTTTCAAGTCCTAAAGTTCCAGAGCTGTTTTGAGAGACTAAAAGGCTTTTTTAGGGAAAATGGAGGGATCATAAAAGTTTAATTTTCAGCCTCCTCTTTGATATCTTCCAAACAAGGTACACCAAACGAAGATTGTCTACCAAATTTAGGACCCAGGGAAGTTGATGTACCAATTTACCTAAATAGGCCCCACAGTTTTGGTGCTTCATCTCCTAGGGTTAGGTTTTTGGATGTTTAGGGTTTTCCATTGTTTCTAAATAATAAATAGGCCTTTAAGCCTCATTGTAACATAGTTCAGAGGCATGTAGATGACACATCTCTTCTCAGAGATAAGCTACCTTCGCCTGAGCTAGTTAATTTCCATTTTTGTATGTAAGCATATTTTAGTTCTTTGATATTAATGAAATAAATTTTATTTTGGCTACATCTATGCGTTTATGTTTATATCTTTATTTTATTGTGTTCTTGCATGAGTCTGGATCAGTGGTATCAGAGCAGTCTACTCTTTCTCTATTTTTCTTTGCATGTCCCCAATGAGGTCAGGGTATAAGGAATTAGGGATCGAATTGGTTGAACCTTCGCAAGACCAGCCTTGCAAACCCCAATGACCTCCCACAGATGAAGAAAAGAAAGTTGAGGGGACAGGAGATCCTTTCAAAATATTTTATGAGGAAGCCCTCGAGCAACAATGGAATGCGATGATGGATAACTTTGCCAAGATCCTTTGGCAACTACCCACAAGTGACACATCTTCATCTAGCAGCCACTCTGGAGGAACCACTCCTTTTAAGGTACAAGTTAACTTTGACATTCCCATATTTGAAGGTCAGATAGATGCAGATTTTGTAGATAGATGGTTAAATCTCTTTGAAGGATATTTTTTAGTTCATGACTTTTCTAATTGGGAAAATATTTCTTTTTCACTCCTCAAAGCTGCCCCACGTGTCAAGGAATGGTGGGAAACCTACTATGAACAAAAGTATGAGGGAATATTCATTGTTTTCAGCCGCACCCACTTGGAATTCTTTCTGAGATGCCATCAAGGAACCATATTACCCTGTCGGGAGATATGAATATAAATACATAAAGTGGACTAGAATGTGGCAGGGAAGGGACCAATATGTGCTAGAGTTCACAAATGTTTTCCATACCCTTCTCACGAAGTTGGATATCAAGGATTCTGAGTAGCATTTGGTACTCAAGTACCGCGCTTGCCTACACAAGTATATATAAGATGAGATGAAGTTCCTAGACATATCCTCGCTTCGTGCCACCTATCGATACGTTGTCAAGATCGAGTAGAAATTTAAATAGAAGAAGCGAGACTTTGGATATGTGAATCCAAAGAAAGTGAAAGGTGCCCCCAAACCACAAAACATGGCCAAAGCCAAGGCGGGGTGACCCAGGACAGCTCGTTGAATCCACAAGCAAAGAAAAACACCACAAATACAAAGAAGGACATAAGGAAATGATTCCAATTCTATAAGAGCCCCACTCACAACACAAGTGAGTGTCGAGCCAAGCAGTCACTGGTGGTCGAGCTGAAGGCTTCTAAATCAAATTCATGTTCTGACTCTGAGTCAGAAACTGACAAGGGGAATAGAAAAGGGAAGCAGATTGTTGATGCGGAGCCTAGTGCCACCCTTGTCACCACCAAGATCCAAAAGGATGAGCCCAAAAATCCAAAGGAGGGGGAGCAACTCTTTCACTCAGATGTGGGTGAAGGGTTCTATGCTACATTTCTTTGTCAACAGCAGGAGCCAAAATAACCTCATTTCAGCAGAGTTCATGAAGTGGTTGGGCCTATCGACCACACCACACCCACAAACATACACAATCAGGTGGCTTCACCAAGGGAAAGATCTTCACGTTAGACAAAAATGTCGCCTTCCCTACAACATCAAGCCCTTCACATATGAGGTACTGTGCGATGTTACTCCTCTTGAAGTTTGTGATGTATTATTAGGCCAACCATACTTGTGGAAGCAACATGTTGTGCATGAGTCTACGCCTCACAGTGTTATTATTACTTTGGGAAATAAGTTGAACATGATACCGAAGGTAGCACTGCCTACCACCATTCCTTTGATTACTACGAAGAAATGTAGTAAGATCATTTGCCAGACCAAGAAATTGCTTTTCCTTATGATTCGCCATCAGGGAAAGAATAGGATTGTGGCCACAACCTCCAAACAAGGCTCCTTCGCACGAGGACACCAGATGGACAAGGTTGTGGAGGAGTATAAGAACATCTTGACCTCACCCAGAGGGGAACCTCTACACTGTCAGGTCAAGAACTCCATCGATATGACCCCGGGCACGCCACTACCAAATGGACCAATCTATCGACGCTATGTTTTGGAGAACAATGAAATCAAGAGGAAGATTCAAGAGTTGTTATAGAAAGGGCACATCAGGCCAATTTTATTGCCCTTTGGGAGCCTGATCATGTTGGTACAGAAGAAGGATGAAACTTGGAGTCTCTATATTGACTATCAGGCATAGAACAAGATCATTGTCCAGAATAGGTATCCAATCCCATGGATTGATGACCTTCTGGACCAGCTCAAGGGGGCCAAATATTTTAGCAATATTTACTTTAGGTCTTGTTATCACTAGGTACCGATCGAACCCTCAGATGTGTGGAAGACTATGTTAAAATCCAAGGAGGGCCTTTTCGAATGGTTGGTCATGCCTTTCAGGTTGACGAATTCCCTTGCAACCTTCATGAGGATGATGGATGACATCTTGAAACCCTTCACGAACTCATTATTGGTGGTGTATGTGGATGACATTATGATATTTAGCCAGAGCTAGGAATAGAACCTATGCCATATTCAACAGGTCCTCCAAACCCTGCGGAAGCACAAGTTATGTGCCAATTTGGAGAAATGCACTTTTGGTATGACCTAGGTTAAATATCTAGGGTACATCATTAATGAGTGGGGTGTGCCTGTGGACCCAGCCAAGATACAACTCATTCGGGATTGGCTAGCCCTAACCACTCTAACAGAGCTTCACAACTTTTTGGGTCTTGTCAACTTCTACCACAAATTCGTGTTGGGGTTCTCTCATATCGCTTAGCCTTTCAGTCAAGTCAGCAGGGGAGGAGAAAAAGCAAAGTTATTTTGCCTTGAATCCCAATAGAAGTATTTATTTGAGTGGAATCATCACCTCCACTCTTCACTAGTGCTTACATTACGATACCTGCATCAACCATTTGAGATTGAGACAAATGCCTCTGACTATGCCATTGGTGCAATTCTTACGCAACAAGGTGATCCCATGGCATATCATAGTGAGACACTTTCAGACACAATCTGGAAGTGTCCCACCTATGTTAAAGAGATGTATTCCATTGTTTAAGGAAATGATCATCCACATAAACCACTAACCCATGTAGTTCATACAGACACAGGGGAAGTTGCATAAAGATCACCATCATTCCACATACTTACAATAGTTCCATTTTAAAATTAAGTACTAGAAGGCCAAAAGCAACAATGTTGCAGAGTGCCTTAGCTGACCGTCGGTCATGGTGCTAACCACTATGCTCGATGTAACACCCTCCTCCCACATCTACCCAAGCAACCAGCCAGCCAAGGTAAACATGCGACGAGAAGCCACTATGATATGATTTGAACTCCTAAGTTACATTAAGGAAGTGGAACCAATAGAAACACACCATACATACATTAATAATTAGCTACAAGATCCTCAAGAACCAATCCAATCCTTTAGACAACTTACCTTGGGGTCACACTGATCTTTGGACAACTTAAGCCTCAGTCGCTCCCATGCTATATGCACAAGTGTGACCAGAAACCCAAAATCGCTCCCATAGCCTTTCCTGCTAGTGACCAGAGACCAAAATTGTCGGTGCTACGCCAACACCTCTAGGATTTGAGCCACTTTTTCATGCCCAGAGCCCAAGTCACTACCCAAAATTGAACCATCTCTTCAAATCAGAGAAATAACATGGAAATGATAGTACCAAAGAAATCACTTTTTCAAGACATTGACTGGACCCCTACTAGCCATGAGAGGCATTTTGTCAAACATATTGAAAATGTGTAATCTACAGGTGTAATTAACATTTCTGAACATAAGGGTATCATACTTAGCTGAGAATCGCTAAGAACCATTGATGCTTCAACACATCAACTTCCATTCCATCCATTAGGTCATAGATACATTGATCATTCAGTTACAAGTAAAAACATGATGAGAGCCACACATAGCTACTGTCATAAAAAACATACATAATCAACATAATAGCAGCAGAAATACTCATGGAAGTACAATCATATATACCACATATAATCCATCAAAATTCTCATAGAAATACAATGAGAAATGACCTTTCATTAATGATTCAAAATACAAACCCGGGATGGGGCTTCCATGTTCCACCCAACCATAGAATGGTTGAGACAAATCTCTCTTCAGCCATTCACCCGTGTGTCATATTCCTAGCATGAGTGTGGGATATCATAGAAAACATCAATCAAAACACATCCAAGGCTTCTAGAGGCCATCCACCTCAACCCATCAAATAGTGATTCCACCTCATGACCAAACATCACGAAACCATCATCAGATTGATATCCATCCAGGCCTTCCAGGGCTTCTAGAGATTTTTTTCCAACTAAGGCTTCTAGGACTAGTAACTCAACCCACAGTTGTTGTTAGGCTTCCAGAGTGTTTGTCCAACCAAGGCTTCCAAGACTAGTAATGCAACCGACCAAGGGCTTCCAGAGAGTTTGTCCAACAAGGGCTTCTAGGACTAGTAACTAAACCCAATATGTTATAGGGCTTCCAGAATTTTTGTCCAACCAGAGCTTCCAGGAACTAATAACTCAACCCAAGCTAAAGAAACATGAGAACCAAAAAAAACAAACAATCAAAGTAAACCCACAATCACCATGGCTATCCAAGAAATGGAAAGGCTACGCAATCCACTGTCAATCCAGGAAATCCTCCATGAAAATGACATATCACAACCAAGAAACCACATGCATGTTCCATGTATTCCAAAAATAGTAAAGGAAACATACCTGCAACTCGGTACCTACAAGAAAATATGATGTAGTTGTTGATCTCGATGCCCTCTTACGCTTTCCTGCTCTTCCTTTGACTACTTGCTCCAAAAATAGAATTACCCCACCCCCACCAAGAGCGCTCCAAGAAAACTCTAAGCCTCTAAGAGTATCAAAGAGAGAGAGAATAATGAGAGAGCTCCAAAACTAAATTGACAAAAGGTTACCAACTGATCCTTAGAAGACTGTTAAACTCACATGGACAGCAAGACAGATGTGAAAGATAAATCAGTGAGTTCATTTTTTTATTAACAGGAGATGTACATTTATAATACAATGTTGTGACTCTTGGGTTTTAGATCACAAGGTCTCTTGGACTGCTTAGTCTTTTCAGCTTCCACACTAACCCTTTAGGATTAGGTGTCCAACATTCCCCCCCTTAATCCGAAGGGTTATGTATGAGTCCAAGAAGAGAGCTGTAATACAAAATGTGAAAAAAATGCATGGCAGCACTAGGCTGAATGTGCTCTATGAAATGTTGGTATAAAAAAGGGCAGTGGTTTAAGGATGACCACCAACACTGGAACGCTTAGTGCAGTTCCCAGAACTCTTCCAAAACTGGCAAGAAACTGAAGTTTTTTGCTAGAGGAAATGTTCTCAATCTGTGATGGTTTAAGGATGACCAACAACTCTGGAATGCTTAATGCAATTCCTGGAACTCTTCCAAAACTGGCAAGAAGCTGGAGTCTTCTGCTAGAGGAAGTGTTCTTAATCTGTGATGGTTTAAGGATGACCAACAACTCTCCGATTCCTGGAACTCTTCCAAAACTGGCAAGAAGCTGGAGTCTTCTGCTAGAGGAAGTGTCCCAGATTGCCAACTGAAGGCATGTTCAGGGGCATCTTTGTCTCTGGCTACAACTCTGAAACTGGTGTGGCAGGTTGTGGCTCAGGCTCGCTTGATGTGACTTTGAAGCTTATACATGACCATCATTTCCCCCCCTGTCAGATACAAGGTGAGAAGATGGAGAAAACTCAACTGCAAGAATGTTCAATATTCTGGAACAAGTTCTGACATGTGTTTGGAATATCTTCTTGGCTGTTGATGCCCATTGCCAAGAAGCGATCCATCCAAGATGAATCTTTGTTCTTGCAGGACGTTTGTCTTTGAAGCATCTGTGTGAAGAATGACTGGTTTTATGACAATGCTTACATGGATGAAGATCAAAACAGTGATCTTTCAAATGGCCAACTCGGTCACAGTGTTGGCATTTCACAATCTGTTGTTGTTGTTTCTGTGGAAGAGGGGCACAATCTGGAACGACTGGAGGTGAAATGTTATGAGGAGCAAGTGAACTGTCATAAATGAATCCAGCACTCTGAAACTGAATGGGCTTGGCATAGTCTGGAATATGAAAGGACAAGTCCTTGTCATATCCAAGACCAGTTTTGTGCTTGTTGTGGACAAGCTGTTCCCAAGGTCTGATGATGGGCTTGGGAAGTGCAGACTAAGTTTCTGCATCTGCATATACAACTGCTGCTTTATTTGAATGAACTGTACCATTATTGACTTGCTGTTCATGGGAGTCTGTTTCATTGTTCTGAACAGAAATAGGTTCAGAATGATGACTCCACTGCTGTAATTCTTCCTGCTGCAGTTGTGATTCAAGCTGCAAAAACTCTATCTTTTCTTGTGCATATTGCAGACATGTTTGAATGTCTGAAAGAGAGGCTTTGTTAATTTTGACTGTGCTGTTAGCAGTGGACATGATTAGAGTTCTCAATAATTCTAATATTCTTTCAAGCTTAGCCATTTTTCTACACCTTAAAAATCTCCAAATCCCACAGAAAAATGTAAGCTGCTAAATATCTTCAAGTTGCACAAGAGAGCCCTATAGCTTAAAGGGAAACATCAACCAGAGATATCTTGAAACTGTCAAAATTGTACAAATATCACCAGACTTTCAAAGATTCTGTTCTTTAAATTCAGCAAATGTTAGGAAGAACAGTGGCTGTAGATAAGTGTAACCACAGAAAATACAAGTTTGTAGCCTTGGGGCTAGATCATTCTTTATGGAAGTCGCTGTAGAAAATACAAAGTTGGCCTATGCAAGTCACGAACCAACTTTAGAAAGATTGCTTTAGGCCTGGAAGTTACAAGGCTATTGGAGGAGAACACCTGGTATAGGATCCTTCTATTAAGAAATTGAATAAGTTGATTGCATACGCCACTGAAATAAACTCAATCTTCTGTATAGGCAGTCTGCTAAAGAATTATGGCAGAATACTCAATTCAATCAGCTTGCAATACTGTGTAAAAGAATACTCTCCAGCAAGGTACCTTACCAACGTACATATGAATAAGACTTAACTCTTTGACCACATACAAAATTCCAACTCTACTATATTCTTGTTGACAACACAAGCATCATACATTATTCCCACTCAGCACTTAATACATGACTCGGGTTTGTACATGATATAAGGCTCACAATCATTGTACTATTGTAAACAAATTTCTTCAAATCATTTGAGAACAGGATTGATAAGAATTTCGAAGACAGAATTAGAAGGAAGAATATGACTGAATTATTTCAGATGTCAGCGCCAGTACAATCTGAAGCAGAGAACTATTCACGTGGTTGTAATGGATGCAGCGGGCTTCTTCTAATTGAACCAACCACACAATGAATTCACCCACACTTTTTAACCTAGATCTAGATCTGGCTTCTCAGATTTCACCGGGTCTTTCTGCGCATCACACAACAGGTTCTGGGTTCTTTCGATGCGCTCTGCCACTGAAACACAACACATAAATTTTTAAGTGATATCACCACCTACGTTGGACAGCTACAAGCAACGGTTGTCAACTTCTCCTGAGAAGAGCTTTATCAAAAGCATCACTGTAAAATACATATATCCCAACTCAAATTATAGTTGCGGCTTGTGAGTGAAAGGATCTTTTATCTATGTTACCAGAAAATTTTCATTTCGATCCAACAGCTACAGTGATAAATAGAAAAAACAATGCCAGATGCATGATTTTCCACATGGTTTCTATCGATATTGAAACCCTTCAGAATTGCTCACGTACACTTCAAACCTTTAAAAGAACGCTAAAGAAACGCCCTAGAAACATCCCATGCAAAGAAATGCCAACTCAATCTCTTGAATGCCATTCTTTTTTTTTTTAATGACAGGATCAGAATCAATATCATGGGAGATTACTGTGTCATTTTCAAGCGAGTTGTTGCTAGGAGCTATTACATTACCAGTGTTGCGAACGGCGTTAGTTTTTTTTTCAAAGAAATGTATCTTTCCTCATTGTAATAGCAAGGGCCGGCCTAGGTTCTATCATCATACAAATGTTGACGCTTAAACCAGTGATCTAAAAATGTTCACCAAACAAAACTTCAGTAAACAAAGAAATACTCGGAATTTTAGTCCCACAAAGGCCAAATCTGAGTGGCAATAAATCTTACTCTTGTTTGTGAACATACCAAAATGTCCAAATACACATACGACATAAACAACACCTCTTCCATCTAATAACAGACGAGGAACACACTAACTGGTTTTGTCGGTCTTTGCAACAGCTGATACAGCTTGTCCACGTAAACGACCAATTCTTCTTGCAGCAATAAGACCAAAGATATACACGTCGCTCTGGTTGATTAAATTCAGATTGCCAACACAAGAAACCACATGACTGGTCCACATGTAATTACTGAAAAGATTTGTGAGTTAGCTGCAGATTCCCAGCTTGTTTTTTTTGAAGTTGGGTTACTGCTTCTGTGCAAGACGACTCTCCTCACGGACCACCAAGACACAAAATCTTTAATCAAAAACCCCAAATTCATGAAGATTACTTGTAATTTATAAGCTCACTAGAGACCGAGAGAAGGGAATTCTACGAAGAATCAACAGTCGCATGCGCCTTGGGAAAGGAGATTGAAGCACTGCTTGCGCGAAACCTCTGGTCAAAATTATCATATATTCCTCCAACAAACGTGCGAGTACTCCAAGTAGGATCATTTTCTGGGATCTAATGCACAAAGAAATACTATTCGACAGGATGAAAATATTAAAAAGAGCAAGCTTGGAGGTGGCCAAATATCCATGTGGTCTGAATGAAAAGGTTAATGATTTTGAAAAGATAGTCCTATCGCAGCAGCAGAGTGACTCATATCTTTTCCAAATCACATTTCTGGTTTCGCGAATTCAGAGAATAAAAGTACATCGCAGGTTGTGCAGCGCTTTTAAATCGACCGAGAGCGTTATGCAGATGCGTTATGGACAGAGGGGGTGAGCATTATGCAGATGCATTTGGAAATGATGCGTTATTCAACGTAGCAGATGCATTTGGAAAATGATGCGTTATGACAGATTCGTAGCAGATGTATGCGTTATTCAACGTAGCAGATGCATTTTGAAATGATGCATTATTCAACTAAGTTTGAATTCAATGGTAGCTTCACCTGCAAATCTGCGAGGATTAAGATTTCACTTCCACAAATAGATGAGAAGAAAGTCAAAGAGGTTGTAGATGCCATGCCATTGATGCTGCAATAATCCGAACAACAGAGGCTGAGCGTATATGGACAGTGAACGCAGAGCGTATATGGACAGTGAACGCAGGTCTCATAAATAGAATATGGAAGACAGACATCTCAGAACGGCTAGGACAGATGCGTTATATGGCAGAGGCAGCATGTCAGGAGCGCTGGAAAAGAATATGGCAGAGGGCCAGGACTGACATGCACATAACAGGCCACAGAAAAACAAGTGGCTCTGATACCATGTTAAACTCACATGGACAGCAAGACAGATGTGAAAGATAAATAAGTGAGTTCATTTTTTTATTAATAGGAGATGTACATTTATAATACAATGTTGTGACTCTTGGGTTTCAGATCCCAATGTCTCTTGGACTGCTTAGTTTTTCGGCTTCCACACTAACCCTTTAGGATTAGGTGTCCAACAAAGACTTTTTATGAATGAGGCCTCTATTTTCTTCATTTTCCTCCTCACATGTAACCTGTGACCTTTCACCTCCTTTTTCTCATAATTTCCAGTATTTTCATAAATAATTGTGCCAAAAATGCCATTTTTCCTTTCCAAAGCCTTAGAAATTGCCTTTGACAATTTCCTTAGGCATAAAAAATCACAAGTGATCCCCATCACTAGGATTTTTCCCAACATTGATCTTGGAATAAGTGTCCCATCATTCGTGGCTATTATTTTTCATTTATTTACTTTTATTACATGGAATTTTCATCAAGGCTGTTACATAACCCACCCCTTTGGGGGAACACTGTCCTCAATGTTCAACAACACCTATAACCACAAAGCTGTTGTAAGAAAAATATATATTGTTGATGGAGCTTTATAACTTAGCTTGATGCAGTATTTACAATGATCACCCTGCTGAAAAGCAAACCAAATCAACATAATAACATGACATCATAAAAACATACCGCATAGTGGAGATTTATAACACAGCTCATGGCGGTATTTACATCCATATACATATGTACATAAACCAACATCATCAAAACCAAAACACATACCAAAGCATATACCAAAATGCCAAGCCAAAAATACTTTTCCTCAACCAGCAAATAAGGAAGGATACATAGCCCACACCTGATCTACCATCTTCCATGTAGCTTCATTGAGCCCAAAGTGCTTCCACAGCACCTTAACTTGCTCGATTCCTTAGTTCCGGAGCATGAGCACCTTTTTCTGCAATATACACTAAGTCTCCAGCTAGAGTTAGCCATCTTGTTCCACTTGCATTACAGACCAAACAATCACATGATCAACATCCTTAAAATACTTATTAAGCAAAGATACATGGAAAACATCATGGAATTCCATTGTCAGAGGCAGTTCGAGTCAATAGGCTATTGGCCTAATCCTCTCAATAATGTTGAAGGCTCCATAAAGTTGTGGTGCCAACTTGGCACATGATTCAATCCGTAACTCTTCTTCGGTTTGATGTGCAAGTACACCTATTCCCAAACCTGGAACTCGTTGAACAACCTGTTCCGGTTTGCATAGCTTTTATTCCTATCCTACGCTACCTTTATATTTTTATTTATAACCTACATTTCTTATTCCATGTCTACCAACATATATGGTCCAATCAATAACCTGTTAACCGGATCACTCCAAGTGATGGGAGTGTTGCAAGTCCACCCATATAATGCCTCAAAATGACCCATCCTTAATGATTATTGATAACCATTATTGCACGCAAACTCCACCAGTGGAAAATACTCTTCCCACTTTCATTGTTGATGCATCACATTTATCCTCAACATGTCCTCTAATATCCTATTGACCCTTTCTGTTTTTTCATCTGTCTGCAGATGATAAGTTGTGCTGAAGACCAACTATGTGCCCAAACTTGCAAACAATTCCTTCTAAAACTTGGAAGTGAACTTCACATCCCTGTATGACACAATATTCTTTGGAACACCATGCAATCTAACCACATATCGAATGAATACCTATGCTACATCACTAGCTGAGAATGTAGACTTCACCGGAATGAAATGTGCAACCTTCATCAACTTGTCCGCAATAACCATAATGTAATCATGTTGCCTCACTATCTTCAGCAACCCTGTGATGAAGTCCATGGAAATTACTTCCCATTTCCACTCTAGAATCGCAATCAGTTGTAGAAGTCCACTTGGATGTTTACACTCTTCTTTCATTCGCTGGAAGTCGAAACATCTAGCCACAAACTCTACTACATCCCTCTTGAAATTTGGCCAATAATAAATTCTCTTCACTACAGTTAATGTCTTCTGATAACTTGGGTGACCTGAAAAATGTTTCACATGAAACTCTCTCAAGATCACCTTCTTGAGCTCACTGTTATCCAATACATATATCTTGTCTCGGAACCTCACCAACCCATCTATTGTAAGACAATGATCCATACCCTGTGCACTTGCAGCTGTACCTGTACCAATACTTGTACCTATACTGCCACCTGTACCTGTACCACTACCACTACCTATACTTGCACCAGTACTTGTACCTTTAATATCACCTGTACCTATACCAACACCTTGCTACAACCTGTGCATAACTCCATATACTTGAAATCCTTCTAACCTTCCTGCAAGATCTTATCCTGTAAGTCTGTCCCATCAGAGCTCATAGTTTCCAAGTGATTTACCTGTACCGTCTATTGAGAGCAGCTTCGACCTTGTTCTCTTTACCTTTGATGTACCTGATCTCAAATTTAAACTCGTTCATCATGGCTAACCATCTAGTTTGCCTGGGATTCAGATTTGGATGGTCAAACAAATACCTCAAACCAATGTGATCACTCATAAGTACAAACCTTCTACCAAGAAGATAGTATCTCCACATCTTCAATGCATGTATGATCGTTGCTAACTCCAAATCATGTGTTGGGTAGTTCTGCTCATGCTCGTCTCGTTTCTAGGACTCATAACATACCACGTGTCCGTCATTCATAAGGACTCCACTAAGTTCTCTCTTGCAAGCATCTGTGCATACCACAAACTCTTTTTTCGGATCTACAATCTATAATACCTGTGCATGTGTAAAAAATTTCTTGAGTTGCTCAAAGATAACCTCACACTCCTTAGTCCATTTGAACTTCTTACCTTTCCTTTGAAGTTATGTGTTAGGATAAGCAATATCCAAGAAGTTCTTGATGAACCTCCTGTAGTAGCATGTCAAACCCATGAAGGATCTCACCTCATCCACATTCTTAGGATCTACCCACTCCATGATGGCCCTTATCTTCTTTGGATCTACTACAATTCCCTCCTTGGAGACAACATGCCCCAAGTAGTGTACCTCAGTTTGAAATAAACTACACTTGTTGAGCCTAGCATACAACTTATGCTCTCTCAACAACCTCAACACTGTTGCTAAGTGCTTGACATGCTCTTCCTCATTTTTAGAATATACAAGTATATCATCAATGAACACTATAAAAGACTTATCCAAATATGGATGCAACACAATATTCATCAAACACATAAATGTAGTTGGAGCATTAGTTAAGCCAAATGGAACTACAAAAAACTCATAATGCCCATACCTGGTCCTTAACGTGATCTTTTAAATGCCCTCCTCTTTGATGCGTACCTAATGGTATCCAAATCTCAAGTCAATATTCAAGAACAATGTTTCTCCCTTCAGCTGATCGAATAAGTCATCAATCCTCAGCAAAGGGTACTTGTTCTTGATAGTCACTTTGTTCAACTACTTGTAGTCAATGCATAATCTGAGAGTACCGTCTTTATTCTTCACAAACAATACCGTTGCGCCCCATGGTGATACACTTGGCCTAATGTACCCCTTTTCCAACATTTCCTACAGTTTCAAATTTAACTCAACCAACTCAGATGTGCTCATCTAGTAAATTTCTTTTGATGTTGGAGCTGCCCCTGGTACTAACTCAATATAAAAGTTTACCTCCCTGTGAGGTGGAAACTCTATAATGTCTTTAGGAAATACATCCTTGAACTATTGTAAAATTGGGTACCTACTCAACACATCTATATCCTCAGCTTCCTTACCCTTATCACTAGAAATGTGCACTACGAATAGCTTACACCCTTTCCTGCGACTATGCTTTGCCTGCATAGTTGTCACCATCCTAACTGATGTAGCTTTCTTCTTACCCTATAAGACTCTTGGTTCCCCAATGTCATTGACACACTCAATAGCTTTTTCATAATAGTTTACCTTGGATCTATGAAGATACAACCAGTCCATGCCCAACAACATACTGTATGAACCCAATGGTAATACATTTAAATGTGTTGCGGTTGGAATACCATTCAAGTCAATTGCACAAGCTCTTACCCAATGATTAACTTGTTTCTTTGTACTTGTAGCCAACTGCACTAACCAAGACTCTGCATGCAATTCCTTACTCAAACCACACTTATCGACCAAGTCAGGATTAACATAACTATAATTAGATCCAGGGTCAATCAAAATAGAAATAACTTGATCAAAAAGCTTACTGTCCATCTCAAGGATAGATGCCTGATCCTCCACCTGTTTGTTATCCAATGTTGCATAGATACGTGGAATACTCTTACCAACATCCCCAACAGTCTTTGCCTCCTACGAACTGTATATCTGAGGTCTAACACCCTAATTCTATGGACAATCTCTCCTGCAATTACCCTTGCCACAAATCCAACACTCTATAGGCTTCCAACCTGTCTTCTTGTTTTGTTCTCCTGATCGAAATCCCTGTCCTCTATCTAATGCATTGAACTTATTAGGTTGTGTGACATTCTCCTTGTTACCTGTATCTAGAGGCCTTGCTCACTTTCTGTCCCATTTTCGTTTTTTATTTTCATTACCTCTCTAGTTTGGTTTAGTCTCAATTTTGTGCTTCGAATGTTCATAGCAATGCCTTAGCTTATGAATGGCCTCCTCCAATGATCTAGGCTCATCGAACTCAATTATATCTTTAAATGAAATCAATAACCCACTAATGAACCTATGAATCTTTGCCTTTTCTTCTATGAGATATGTCACATACCTCAGTAACTCCAAGAACTTGCTAGTCACTTGCTAGTGTACTCATCATTTGTCATGGAACTCATCTTTAGCTCATAAAATTCTTTTTCTCTATCATCAAAGTATCTCTCTGACAAGTACTTCTTATTGAATAACCGCTCAAACTCACTCTAAGTAAAATCCTCTTCAAGAATACATCTAAAATTCTTCAAATCTTCCCACCAAATGTTTGCTTTACCGTTGAGACTGAATGTAGCCACTCTAGCTTTCATGTTCTCTGAATAGTCATGCAACTTGAAGAATTTCCACATGCCAAGAAACCACACCTCTGGATCTTGTGGTTTCTTTATCTCTCCATTAAATTTTGGTGGCTTCTCTTTCTTAAACTCATTCAAAAAATATCCCCTATCACTTCTCTTGTAAGGATGATATCAATGATTATCATGGTGCTTATCTGAATTAGAACTAGAATCATGCTTGTGTCTATCCCTTCTTCTATCCGGAGTGTCCAACCATATTCCATATCTGACCGTGTCATCTCTATCTAATCTATGACCACCATGTGATTAACTACCATATGCCACATTAGTTCTATCCTCCTTCTTATAGCTGATCCGACGTGGTCCCTGTCACTGCAAATATGACAAAACTCAAAAGTATTACTACATTTACCTCTTCTTGTTTCTCTTGTGTCCTTATGATTATGACATTATCTTCCTCACAACTCCTTATCTCTTTCATTAAGCTTCTCAGTGTAACTGTCAAATCGAAATGATTCCCAACACCATAC
Source organism: Pinus tabuliformis (assembly GCA_031772625.1). NCBI lineage: Eukaryota > Viridiplantae > Streptophyta > Pinopsida > Pinales > Pinaceae > Pinus > Pinus tabuliformis. Next base: position 1,187,978,347 of record CM062818.1, read on the forward strand.
TGTTCTTTGAATTCATAGGGAGAGTCTTTGCAGTCAACCATCTTGCTAGCCATTTGATATTTCTTCCTAGAATGTGTATCATGTCAGCTAAACCAAATCACAATAAACCAACGTACCATAGTATAGCTCGGGGAGGATACCTTGTCTGCAAGATCAAAAAATCACCGTGATACATGTATAACATAATCATGACAACATATATAAACATAAAACATAAGCATATGACCATGCAACTACAATTCTAGCTAGGGTCCAGTCATCAATGCATGACCTCAACCACCACACACACCACGACCTCATGCATGAAAACCACCATCATTACATCCATATACACTTGACCACATGCAACTATGAACATGCATAGGTGATGCATAACCATCCACACATATGCATAAACACATATGATCGAGCATGAATGAACAATACTTGAAATCAAACCTGCAAGAATGGTACATGCAACCAAGCATACAAGAATGTAACCAATCAAGCAAGATTGCAACCAAAAATACTACAACGATACATGTAAGCGACATAAATCGATATGTAACTAGTCATATACTCACGACACTACATTTCACCACAACAACTTTAATTTTCACATGACAACATCACTACAACCATGAACAACATCATGCAAATGCAACAAGCACATGGAATGCACGTGTAAGAGAAAAACATACAACTCACATGCATGCATGACCAAAACATAGCCCATCCAGTCTGAGGGGTGAACCATGCTTTGATACCACTCTGTAACACCCTCCTCCCAGATCTACCCAAACAACCGACCAGTCGGGGTAAACATGTGATGAGAGGCCACTATGATATGATTCAACCTCCTAAGTCACATTAAGGAAGTGGGATCGACCAAAACACACCATACATACATTAATCATCAGCTACAGAACCATCAAGAACCAATCCAATACTTTAGACAACTTACCTTGGGGTCCCACTGAACTTTTGGATAGCTTAAGCCTCAGTCGCTCCCATGTTATAAGCATGAGTGCCACCAGAAACCCAAAGTCGCTCCCATAGGCTTGCCTGCCAGAGACCAGAGACCAAATGTTAGGTCCTTATAATACTAGTGATTCCCCCATTAATATTGTCATTATAGCCCTTATTATTATTTTTGTGCCCCTATTGTCCCCATATTGTTATTATTGTGCCCCATAAAAGCCCAGTATTGTTATTGTTGTGCCCTTATATTATTATTGTTATGTTGGCCTTGATTATATTGTGACCCCTTAGACTCCTATATATAGAAAGAGGGTTTTGTCAATTGTATAATCCAAGAATTGTTCATTTGTGTAATGTAAAGAGGTTTCCCCTTTGAAGAGGCTGATTTCTAAGGCATTGATCTTTCTTTTCTATGTTTTTTTGAGCTAGTTTCATAACATTTGGTATCAGAGCTTTGCATTCTAGGGTTTTGCTGCTCCAAAAAGGTCATCGTGGAATTTTCACTATAACTTTGTTTTTGAGACATTTCAGAAGCTAAAAACGAAACCCATTTGAGCCGAAATCGTTCTTCATCTCAAGCTAGAATTGTAGGTCTTGTCTCGCTATATTTTCAGAGATATGATTTGAGGAAGTTAGGGTTTTTCATACTCTTGAATTACATTCCAAATAGGTGCCCTTCGTAAAATTGTCATAGCTTTCTCTTTGAGTATCATATTGAAATTTAGTAAGAAGTTACAGAAAGAAGACAGACTATAGTTTTCTGTGTATCATTTTTAGATCCAAAGGTTGAAACAGTGACACGTGGCACGTCGTACAAGTTCTCTCTGCTGAAACGTTATATAATCAGGTCATCTTGGGAGATTGGGCATAACACTTTCTTGGAGAATCCAATTTTACTCAGACTGGTGGCATTGGAAAGAGGACTCAGAGGGCTACCACAAAAAGGTATTTCAGACCTTGGAGATCCGCAATTACAGAGATACATCAGATTCAATATCGAGCTTCTACAAAGAGAAAAAACTTGTGTAGTCTTTTTAAAATTTTGCATAAATTTGGGTTGAAAAATTAGGTTCAAGTTCAAAGGGCATAGTGAAGCATAATTATCATTAATTGATGCCGTGAAGATAGAAAATGGAAACACCTAGTAAGCAACATGAAATATCTAGCATCAGTCATGAATAAGAGGAAGAAATGCAACATGATATATCAAAATTATGAGACCAAGTGCAACAAATTTCACTCTCACAAAAGGTAATAGAAGCTAATATTGATGGTTTAATGAAAGGCATGGAAGATAATATGAATGGAGTGCAAGTTAATATGGATGGCATGGAAGCTAAGATGAATGACATGGACACTAAGATGGAAGATTTGAATATAGATTTGATTAAGTTTCTACAAGAAAAGCTTACTAATGGTGAAAGGGTAGTAAAGGAAGCTCATGATGAGAACAAAAGAAATGTTAATCATGATTTCATAGACTCTAATGTTGGATTGAAGACCCACCATGTTCCAAATATCGATATGAGGGAGTTTGATGGCAAGGATCTCATAACATGGATACTACAGATGGAGCAATATTTAGATCTCCATAATGTGCAAAACACAAAAGGTATGCATTTCAACTTTATATTTGGAACCAAATTAGTTTGTATCGTATCAATGGCTTTGCTCTTGTAAACAAATTGTCACTTGGGAAATTTTTAGGGAAGAAATAATATCACATTACAAGGATACAAAAAGAAACACTTTTTTTAGCCAATTGATAAACCTCAAACATAAGGTTTCAATGATGGAGCACACTGAGGAAATCCAAAAATTGAATATAAGGGTAAAATATATTCCAAAGAAACAGAGGCTTGATGTGTTCATAGGGACTTTAAAGGATAAAATCCAACATGAGGTTTGCCTTTGGGAACCTGATTCATTGGAGAAGGCATTCAGGTTGGCAAGAAAAATGGAAAGCAAAATTATGGCAACAAGGAAGCCTACCACTCACAACTATAAGGATGGAAGTGTCGTTTCCCCTAGCCTTCCACAACCTACAAGGTTGACACCCCAACAATTGGAAGAAAAAATAGCAAAAGGGCTTTGTTACAGTTGTGATAGAAAATACACTAAAGGTCATAAGTGTGCTGAGAAGAAATTTTTTTACATAGATTGTGAAGAGGAGGAAGAAAATGAACAAGAAACGTCAAAAGAAGAGGATATACACCACGAACAAAACCTAGAGAAAGAAGAAATGAATTTGACCATATCTTGTAATGAATTGGCCAGAATTACCACTCCTCAAACTATCAATATATAAGGACATATCAAGAAGAAAAAGTTAATAGTGTTGATTGATTCGGGCAGTACCCATAATTTTGTTCATTGTAAGATAGCCAAGGAATTGAATTGCTTCCTATATCCAGCACCAAAGTGTCAAGTGATGGTTGCAAGTGGAGAAACCATAAATTTCTTTGGAAAGTGCCATAATATCAAGCTATCCATGGGAGAATATGTATTGAATATCCCAATGCTTTCCATTCCAATGGGTTGTGTTGATGTCCCTTGGGTACAATAGCTTTTAACTTTCAAGAACTTTTCATGAAATTTTCTTCGGAAGGAAAGGAAGTAGAGTCAAGAGGTATCGCAAGGAAACCAAGAAAGATAATAAGCTCTAATGGAATGACAAAGCTTCTAAAGAAAGAACAACGAGGTGTAATTGCACAATTATGTTCGCTAGAGGTTCCCACATCAAAATCATCTATTTCTCTAGACCTCCAAAAAGTCTTGGACAATCATTCCAAGGTATTTGAGACTCCCAAAGGTCTCCCACCTATTCGTGATCATGATCATGCTACTCATTTTATTCTAGGAAGTGTTCCTCCAAACATCAGGCCTTACAGATATCCCTATGCCCAAAAGAGTGAAATTGAATATGGTTACAGAAATGCTAGAGGCTGGTATAATTCAACCTAGTCAATGTTCTTTTTTTGCTCCAGTAGTATTGGTGCACAAGAAGGATGGATCATGGCGCATGTGTCCGGATTATAGGGAGCTCAACAAGATCACTATTAAAGATAAATTTCCCATTCCTGTCATTGATGAAATATTGGATCAATTTACTTCACCAAGTTGGATCTTCGTTCAGGATATCATCAAATCAGAATGAAGGCTGAAGACATTCTGAAAACAACATTTAGAACTCATGAAGGTCATTATGAATTTTTGGTCACGCCTTTTGGCCTTACCAATGCACCTTCTACATTTCAAGGATTGATGAATTCCATTTTCAAATCCTTCCTTATAAAATTTGTGTTAGTATTTTTTGATGATATACTAATCTATAGCAAGTCTTGGAAGGATCATGTTCGACATGTTGACAGGGTGCTCAAACTATTGGAGGAGAAACAATTATATGAAAAAATCTCAAAATGTTTCTTTGGAGTACAAGAGGTGGAATATCTGGGTCATATTGTATCTCCTGAAGGTGTTAAGGTAGACCCTAGAAAAATTAAAGCCATTAAGGAATGGAAAATCCCCACATCCATAAAGCATTTGCAAGGATTTCTTGGGTTGATAGGGAATTATCACAATTTTGTTAAGAATTATGGGATAATAGAAGCACCTATAACAACATTATTGAAGAAAGATGCATTTTATGGACTCCAAAAGCAATGAAGGCCTTTGAACATCTTAAAGAGGCAATGTGCCGAGCACCAGTCTTAGCCATGTCTGACTTCACAAAAACCTTTATTGTGGAATGTGATGCCTCAGGAAATGGAATTGGTGTTGTTTTAATGGAAGAAGAAGGACCCATTTCTTTTGAAAGTCGTCCAATCAAAGGAAAGTATTTACACAAAGCTATTTATGAAAAATGTTGGCAATACTACACGCACCTAAGAAATGATGACCCTACCTAATGGGAAGACACTTCAAGGTAAAGACGGATCATGATAGTCTGAAATACTTTTTAGAACAAAGATTATCTTCAGAAGAGCAACAAAAATTGGTCACAAAGATGTTGGATTATGACTTTGAAATCATATATAGAAAAGGGAATCAAAATGTTGTGGAAGATACACTCTCAAGAAAGGATTAGGATGTGGAAACATTGTTTTGTGCCATTTTTATTATCCAACTAGATTGGATAAATGAAGTAAGGGATGAATGAAGAATGATGAAGAAGTGTGGAACTCATTCATTACAACAAGATCCCAGTAAATCTGATACATTTAGCTAGAAAAATGATTCGTTATGGTACAAAGATCGCTTATACCTATGTCAAAATTCCCAACTCAAACAAAATATTTTTATGGAATTGCACACCTCTCCCTTAGGAGGGCACTCAGGATTTTTAAAAACTTACCACAGGGTTAAGAAGGAGTTTTTTTGGGATGGCCTTAAATCTGATATTCCAAAGTTCGTGGTGGAATGTTTGGTTTTCCAACAAAATAAAGTTGAAACAATTAAGACCACGGGTCTATTAAAACCTTTATCCATTCCAAGTGAACGTTGGGAGGAGGTTTCAATGGATTTCATCATATGTTTACCCAAGTCTGAAGGAAATAGTGTCATCATGGTGGTGGTTGATAGACTTACCAAGTATGCACACTTTTGTGCATTATCTCATCCATTTAAAGCCAATACAATTTTTACTACATTTATGGAAACAATTCAAATGCTACATGAAAACCCAAAGATTATTGTAAGCAACAGAGATCCCATTTTCACTGGAAATTTTTGGACAAAATTATTTTCTTGTCTTGGTACTTAGTTAGCTCATAGCTCATCTTATCATCTTCAATCTGATGGGAAAACTGAGATAGTAAACAAATGTTTGGAAGGATATCTTCGTTGCTTTGTATTTGATAAACATACACAATGGGTTAAATGGTCGCCTTTGGCTGAATGGTTGTATAACACTTCCTTCCATACGATAGCAAAAATGACCCCATTTATGGCACTTTATGGATATCACCCACTGTCCATCACATCATATTTTAAAGATAATTCTAAGGTTAAAGCAGTGGAAGATCACATCAAGCATCAACAACAAGTTATCCAACTCTTAATGGATAACCTAAATTTGGCATAGAATAGAATGAAACAACAGGCAGATCAACATCGCAGTGAAAGAAGTTTTCATATAGGTGACTGGGTATTTCTACAGCTACAACCATATAAACAAATGTCCCTCAAGCAAGGTAAGAAGGATAATAAATTATCACAAAAGTATTATGGTTTGTACAAGGTGTTGTAAAAGATTGGTACTATGGCATACAAATTGGAGCTTCCTGAAGCTTCTCGAGTGCACCCGGTTTTCCATGTTTCATGCATAAAGAAGGTTATTAGTGACAAGCTCCCAGTTCAAACAATATTTCTAGAACTTAATGAGGAAGGAAAAATCATATTGGAACCTGAAGCAGTCACAAAAACAAGAACTCACCAGCTGAGAAATCAATCAATTTCGGAGTACCTTATCAAGTGGAAGAACTTACATGCATAAGATTCCACATGGGAGGATGAGAATTTTATACAAAAGCATCTATAACTACTCAAGCATTGAGGACAACAATTTTTTGAAGGAGAGGGGCATGTTAGGTCCCTGTAATACTAGTGATTCCCCCATTACTATTGTCATTGTAGCCCCTATTGTTATTGTTGTGCCCCTATTGTCCCCATATTGTTATTGTAGAATTTTCACTCTAGATCACTTGATATATGCAATGTCCTAAAGCATCATACTAGATCTACCTATACCATAAACTTTATGGAAGCTTAAACATATATGAGCATCATCAACCAAGAACAAATATAACTGAGAATGAGAAGTATTCAACCATAACAAAAAAGATATAACACTGGGGAAAGAAACTGCCTAAAACCCCAACTTTGTATTATCATACAAGTGGAAATCTTGTTCAAGTTACAAAAAGAATCAGCTCAAAAGCTATCCTGCTCTCTCTGCAATCAAACAATACAGCTCACAGACTGAATAGTCATAGAATATATCTTCCTCAAGCCCTCCAAGCCTCATATTTCCTTGCGGAGTTTTGATTGGGGTCCAATGATGTCACATGTGTGAATTGGCCTCATCACTCTCACTGTAACTCTGATCCAACTGCGCAATCCTTAAGGAATAATATTCTTTCTGCATGCAAGGAATATTCATAATGGAATATTCTTGCAACTGATAGTACACTTTCCCTCCATCTGATCTCAACTGGGTCTCTGACTGAATTGACATGCATGAGTTATCCATGAGTGAATACTCAGTTACCTGAAATATAGTAGTTACATGCATGCAAGCATTAACTAACTGAACTCTCATTAATTTAACAAACTGTTAAATTAATCTAACTAGACTTGACTCAGTTAACTGAGCCAACTAATTACAACTCAATATTACAACTTACTCTTATCTCTTTAACTGATGGATAAATCCCTCAATGAAAGGAGAAACTTTTGCATGTCCTCACATAGACTTCATGTTCATAATTCCTTAACTAATTAACTCAAGATGAATTAATTAATCAATTTACAAACAGTTGTTAATATCAAATTCAAATTTTACTCCTTTTTTTAGTCTAGGGACTGACTAAAATAAGAAGGGATCTCGAAATGCTATTTTTAGAAAATCTATTTTTACCACTTTCGCTTTTCACCCATTTTTGCTAAGATCCACAATGGCTGAACTGCTATTTATAGCAAGGATATTTATAGTAGTGCTATTTTTAGCATTTCTTGTTGCACTTTTCAAAACTCCCTCTCAATAAGAAAGGGATTATCAGTAATCCCGATCCTGTCTCTGTGGAACTCGAACTTGCATTTTGACAATGCCTTAGTCAAAATATTTGCATCCTGCTCCTCGGTCGAAACATACTGCAACATCATGATCCTCTTGACCACACAATATCGTAGATGATGGTAACGGATATCTATGTGTTTGGACCTACCATGAAACACTGGATTCTCAGAGAGTTTTATGCAACTCTGATTATCACAGTATATCACTATAGGATCCATCATCTGACCAAATAGTCCCACTAGAATCTTCCGCATCCAAATGGCCTCGCATGCTACCTGACTCACATCCATGTATTCAGCCTCTGCTGAGCTAAGTGCAACTGATCTTTGGTTCCTGCTGTACCAGGAAACTGCAGCTGAACCATGGTTGAAGATTCCTCCAGAAGTGCTCTTCTGGTCTGATGGACTACCTGCCCAATCCGCATCCGTGAAGCCTTGCAACTTCACTCCCTCTGTCCGTCTGTACCATAATCCATACTATGTAGTGACTTTGAGATATCTTAGCACATGATTCATTGCCTTCCAAAACAACTTGTTAGGCTGAACCATAGCTTGACTCAGCTGGTTCACCGCAAAGCACAAATCTGGTCATGTGTTCACTAGATCCATGAGTGAACCCACAAGCTACCGATAAGCAGTAGCAGCTACTCCTCACCTGAAGTAGCATCCTCCTTCCTCTAGTTCCTAGCTAGAGGAGTCTGCATGGGTTTGCACTTCTCCATGTGAAAGCGCCTGAGTATCTCATTGGCATACTTGCCTTGAGACACAAATACTTCCCCATCTTTCTTCCACACTTCTATGCCTAGAAAGTAGTGCATGAGGCCCATGCCCTTCATCTCAACTCTCTTGTAAGGTCCTCCTTACAAGATTTGATCAGCTGATCATCACCTGTCAAAATCAAATCATTGACATAAAGTACAATAATCAATGGCTTACCCTCTACCGTGATGTGATAAAGGTTCGCATTTGCTTCACTCTTGGTGAAGCCCAATCTAGTGAAATAGTTTTCGATCTTGGTATACTAAGCACGGGGTGGTTGCTTTAGCCCATATAGTGCTCACTTGAGTCAAAAAACACGCGACTCACGATCAAAGGTCTCAAATCCTTCGGGTTGCTCAATGTATACCTCTTCCTCAATCTTGCCATTGAGGAACGCCGTCTTCACATCCATTTGATGGATCTTCCAACCCATCTGAGCTAATAGAACTAGCATCGATCTGATAGATGAGTACCTTGCTATGGGAGAAAATTTCTCATTGTAGTTGATCCCCTCAACCTGTGAGAAACCTTGGGTAAGAAATCTTGCCTTGTGTTTCTCAACAATGCCATCAGCTGCCTGCTTTACCTTGTAAAGCGATTGAGAACTAACCACTGACTTGTCCCCAGGTCTAGGGACAACATCCCACACACTGTTATGTATGATAGAATTGTACTCTTCTACCATTGCATCAACCCAGACTGGCTTCTGCACTGCCTCCTGAAAAGAAGAAGGTTTGGTCGCTACACACTTCCCAACTAGGGCCATATAGCTAGGGTATCTCTCGAGAGATCTCCTCTATCTGCGCTGAGAGGATGGATACCCCACATTCTCTCTCGCATCTAGCAGCAATCTATCAACTTCCCGTGAGCGTTTCTGCCCATCTCTTGAAGACTCTCTAGGAGTGGTGGTCTCCACTACTGGATCCTCTGCATGTGGCTGATCCACATCATCAGGAGGCTCCTCCTCCTTTGGAGCTAAAAGTTCCTCATCTCCATGCAACTTGAGCTCCCTCTCAAGTGACACTCACATGGCTCTCTACTTGTCAAACTTCAGATCCCTCCGCACTACGGTCCTCTGATTGGCAGGCAGAAACACACAATAGTTGTGGGGTGTATTTGTGTACCCCACAAGTATCCCAACTCAGTTGTTGGGTCTAGCTTCTTCCAAGCATCTTTGGTCACATGACAGTAAAATGATGATCCAAAGATGCGGAAGTGACTCACATATGGTCGCTTCCCTAAAAAAGCCTCCATAGGTGTCTTCATCCCCAAGATATGATGAGCACTTCTTTTCTAAAGGTACACCACTGTATTGCATGCCTCAACCCACAGATGAAGTGGTAGGCTTTGGTCATGCAACATCACTTGAGCTGCTCCCACAATAGATCTGTTCTTCCTTTCAGCCACCCCATTCTGTTGTGGGTTATGGGGTGCCGTCAGTTCCCATTTAATTCCTTCTGCAACACAGAAGTCTTTAAACTGCTGGGAAACATACTCTCCACCATTGTCGCTATGCAAGGCTTTTACTTTATTTCCAGATTCTTTCTCTGCCAAGGCTTTAAACTCACAAAACCTCAATAAGGTCTAATCCTTATTTTGCATAAAGTATATCCAACATCTACAAGAAAAATCATCAATAAAAATAACATAGTACCTTTTCTTAGTGGTGGAGGCTGTAGAGAATGGTCCACATACATCTGAGTGAACTCACTCCAGGATTGCTCCAGCTCTAATATCTTGATCCTGAAAGGAAGCTTTTGCATAGATCCACTATAGATCACCTGATATATGCAATGTCCTAAAGCATAATACTAGATCTACTTCTACCATAAACTTTGTGGAAGCTTAAATAGATATGAGCATCATCAACAAAGAAAACTGAGAACGAGAAGTATTCAACCATAACACAAAAGATATAACACTGGGGAAAGAAACTACCTAAAACCCCAACTCTGTATTATCATACAAGTGGAAATCTTGTTCAAGTTACAAAAAGAATCATCTCAAAAGCTATCCTGCTCTCTCTGCAATCAAACAATACAACTCACAAACTGAATAGACATAGAATATATCTTCCTCAAGCCCTCCAAGCCTCCTATTTCCTTGCGCAATTTTGATTGGGGTCCAATGATGTCACATGTGTGAATTGGCCTCATCACACTCACTGTAACCTCTGATCCAACTGCGCAATCCTTAAGGAATAATATTCCTTCTGCATGCAAGGAATATTCACAATGGAATATTCTTGCAACTGATAGTACACTGTCCCTCCATCTCATCTCAACTGGGTCTCTGACTAAACTAACATGCATGAGTTATCCATGAATGAATACTCAGTTATCTAAAATACATTAGTTACATGCATGCAAGCATTAACTAACTAAACTCTCATTAATTTAACAAACTGTTAAATTAATCTAATTGGACTTGACTCAGTTAACTGAGGCAACTAATTACAACTCAATATTACAACTCACTCTTATCTCTTTAACTGATGGATAAATCCCTCAATCAAAGGAGAAACTGTTGCATGTCCTCACATAGAATTCATGTTCATAATTCCTTAACTAATTAACTCAAGATGAATTAATTAATCAATTTACAAACAACTATTAATATCAAATTCGAATATTACTTCCTATGTTTAGTCCAGGGACTGACTAAAATAAGAAGGGATCTTGAAATGCTATTTTTAGAAAAGCTATTTTTACCACTTTCACTTTTCACCCATTGTTGCTAAGATCCACAATGGCTGAAATGATATTTATAGCAGGGATATTTATAGCAGTGTTATTTTTAGCATTTCTTGTTGCACTTTTTCAGTAGTTATTATTGTGCCCCATAGACGCCCAGTATTGTTATTATTGTGCCTTTATATTATTATTGTTATATCGGCCTTGATTATATTGTGACCCCTTAGACTCCTATATATAGAAAGGAGGTTTTGTCATTTGTATCATCCAATAATTGTTCATTTGTGTAATGTAAAAGAGGTTGCCCCCTTGAAGATGCTGATTTCTAAGGCGTTGATCGTTCTTTTTTATGTTTTTGTGAGCTGGTTTCATAACACCAAAACCGTTAGTGCTATGCCACCGACTCCGAGATTTGAGCCACTTTTTTAGGCCCAAATCCCAGGTCACTTCCCATAACTGAACCATCTCTTCAAATCAGAAAAATAACATGGATATGTAAGTACTAAAGCAATCACTTGTTCAAGACCTTGACTAGACCCCTACTAGCCATGACAAACATTTCGTCATACATATTGCAAATGTGTAATCTACAGGTTTAATTAACAATTATAAGAACATTCTCATACTTAGCTAAGAATTGCTAAGAACCATTGATGTCTCAACATATCAACTGCCATTCCATCCATTAGGTCAAAGATACATTGATCATTAAATTACAAGTAAAAACATGATGAGAGACACACATGGCTACTGTCATAAAACACATACATAACCAACATAATAGAAACATAAATACTCATGAAAGTATAGTCATATAGACCACATATAATCCATCAAAATTCTCATAGAAATACAAGTAGAACTGAACTTTCATTAATGGTTGAAAACCAAAACCCGGATGGGACTTCCACATTCCACCCAACCGTAGAATGACTAAACAAAATCTCTCTTCGGTCATTCACCCTTGTGCCAAATGCCGAGCACGAATGTGGGATCTCATAGAACACATCAATCAAAACTCAGCCAGGGCTTGCAGAGGCCATCCACCTCAAACCACCAAACAATGATTCCACCTCACGATCGGACATCATGAAACCATCATCAGATTGGTCTCCATCCAGGCCTTCCAGGGCTTCCAGAACGTTTGTTCCAACCAAGGCTTCCAGGACTAGTAACTCAACCCATAGTTGTCGTCAGGCTTCCAAGACTAGTAACTCAACCCACCAAGGGCTTCTAGATAATTTTTCCAACCAGTGCTTCTAGGACTAGTAACTCAACCCAAGTTTTTACAGGGCTTCCATAGTGTTTTTCCAACCAGGGCTTCCAGGAACTAATAACTCAACCCAAACTAAGGAAACATGAGAACCAACAAAAAACAACCAATGAAAGTAAACCCAAAATCACCATGGATATCTAGGAAATGGTGAGGTTAGGCAATCCACTTCCAATCTAGGCAATCCTCCATGCCATTGACAAATCACAACCAAGAAACCAAATGCATGTGCCATGCATGCCAGAACTAGTGAAGGAAACATACATGAAACTCAGTACCTACAAGCAAACCTGATGTAGCTACTGATCTCGGTGCTCTCTTTCACTTTCTTGTTGTTCCTTTGCCTTCTTGCTCCAAAAATCCAAGTATGCCACACCCACCAAGAGTGCTCCATGAAAATTCTAAGTTTCCAAGAGTATAAGAGAGAGAGAGAAAATAATGAGAGAGCTCCAAAACTAAACTGACAAAAGGTTACCAACTAATCCTCGGAACCATTATTAAGAATGAGGCCTTTATTTTCTTCATTTTCCATTATTTTCCTTCATTTTCCTCCTCACATGAAACCTGTTACCTTTCACCTCCTTTTTCTCCTAATTTCCATTATTTTCATAAAAAATTGTGCCAAAAATTCCATTTTTCCTTTCCAAAGCCTTAGCCATTGCCTTTGCCAATTTCCTTAGCCATAAACAATCACAAGTGATCCCCATCACTAGGATTTTTCTTGACATTTAGCTTGGAATAAGTGTCCCATAATCTGTGGTTATTATTTTGCCTTTATTTACTTTTATTACATGGAATTTTCACTAGGGTTGTTACACTCGACTCTTGTGGGCACGAGACTACAGGGTGGACGCATCTTTGCAAGAGCAATCCAGAATTGGGTAACACATACCAGAAGCTCCTGGAAGGAAAGCAAGTTCCAAATTTTCACCTCCACGATGTACTGTTATACCACCTCAGACACCTCTGTGTTCCTTCAAGTGAGCATGAAAAGATGATTTTGGAGGCGTACTATAACCCGGTCACTAGAAATTTCGAGGTAGAGAAAATATTCACAGTGTTGCAGAAGTATTTTTATTGGCCGAACCTTCAACAAGATGTTGGGAAGTACATCATATCCTACACTGCTTACACCATTGCCAAACCAACCATCAAGAATAAAGGCTTATACACTCCTTTTCCTACTCATAGTAGACCTTGGGAATCCATCACCATCGATCCCATGTTAGGGCTTCCTTTTACTAAGCATGGTAATGACTATGTTTTCGTGTTCGTCGATAGATTCTCTAATATGGCCATTCTGGCGGCCTGCAAGATGAGTATCACAACAAAATTCACTATTAATATCTTCTTTGTATGAGTGTAGGTACACTTTGGGATCCCACGTCCATTATCTCAGATCAGGACAACAAGTTCCTAAGTACATTTTGGTCAAGTCTCTGTTTGATGCTGGATACCAAGCTCACTAATTCCATGACTTTGAACCCCTAAACTGATGGCCAAATAGAGGTCATCAACAAGATGATCGTACACATTCTACATAGGTACAACTCAAAGCATCTAGGCACATGGGACGATAGCCTCCCCTATGTCCAACATAGCTACAATAGAGCTATCCATAGCTCAACTGGCCATAGCCCCTTTCAGGTGGGGTTGGGACTCTAGCCACTATGTCCCATTGAAGTGGCCATACCATTTGTAGCTATTGAGGTAGATTTGTCTCATTTCCAATCCGAAACTAACAGGGCTAACAACTTCATTGAGCGCATTCAACACATCCGCCAATAGGTCCATGACATATTAGACAGAGTCAATGGTAAATACAAGCAACGTCACGATTAACATCGAGTGCCACACAAGTTCCAGGTGGGTAACAAAGTTTGGTTACATTTGCATAAGGAGCGCCTCACTGGGCCCCACTGCAAGCTTCACCCACTCTGATATAGGCCTTAAACCATCACTAAGGGTATAGGGGACATTTGTTTCGAGCTCAACATTCCACATTCCTTGGCCTGCGCCCACTGCTCAATGTGGACCGCCTTTTGATGAGCCCCAAATTTGGTAACATTTTGGGCTCATTTGGCCTAACTACCCTTGTTCAACCCTTCATTTTTAATAGCTTATGCATTATTTTCTAGTATGTTTATGTCATTTGTACGAATAAGGGTAGTGATTATTCCTAGGTGGCTAACACGTGCTCATTTCAGGATTCTTGACACATGTGGAAGCAAAACCGAGCAGACATGGGCTAGGAGACAGCCAAGCTTGGGTTGAGGATTCGTAGGGGGTTTGTCTATGGCATTAAATAACCTCCCTCGGGATCTTCACCCCCAACTCCGACCTCCAAAGGCCACCAAAACTGGATCTAGAAGGCAGCCAAGCAGATTTCTTGGAAGGAGCTGTTCACTCACAGTTTGGGTAGCCAAGTCTCATAAACTTAGGAGGCCAGCCAGGGCCTCGTAGTGTATAAATGATAAGGCTCCAGCCTTCGAAAAGGACTTTTGAAAAACTTTTGCACATTCTGCACTACGTGTTGCTAGCCCTGTTTTGTTCTTTTGTAGCCATTATTGGCATAACTCTTGACTTATGATTATTTTTTGATAATGGGAAGCAGTCAGATTTGATATCAGCTCCGAGATTTTTATAGGAGCCATAGCTCTCGGGGTTGGGCCCAACCTGAGAGCCTAGGGCCTCCTTATTTGTATTGTTATCTTTCCTTTCAGCACTGTGATTTTCCTTTTATGCATCTGAACGAAGTTTGTTGAGCTAGGATTTAGTTGTGTTGGTTAAGTAGGATACTGATGATGAATAGAATTACTTTGGATGTATAGAATAGATTGATAAGACAAAGATCCATAAAATATCCATAAAAGGGTTGCCTGCACTCTCATTTTCACCTCTCCCTTATTAGATCAGGGGCTGGAATTGTGGAGCCAATGCTGCTCAACAAAAACACTAGGTTGCTTGGCCATGCAATCATTGGTGTAATGTTTTTCACTTGTGGAAATTAGTCATGCGTTTATACCTTTTTAGATGTTCCTTTGATTAAGTGTTGTACATGGTTTTCTTTGGGAATAAAGTTGTTGTTCATGCGTTTCATTGACAGTTCTGATAAATTAGCTAAGATTTCGGTTGTATGCAGGACTTGGTTGATTCAGTTAGGTGCACACCGTGTAGGGCTTATCCATATTTCTCTCGTCCACCTAAGCTTTGTCCAGGACAACTGCTCCATCTCCTAATTAGCTTCCTCGTCTCACCACTCCTCTTCTGTCCACGTAACCCTACCTTCTTGCTCTTCCATTGCCTTGGTCTTCCTTAAGACAAGTTACCTCTCCACACCCTCTCATCACTTCATCCACCAGTCTCTGGGTCATCTCAGACCCCTACCCTACCTCCCTATCCATTCATGCATCCTATTTCACTCACCCATCCTCCAAAATCCAATTTTAAAACATCCTGTAGAAATTTCCGAACATCTTGTAGAAATTCCTGAAACATCCTTTAGAACCCCTGCAGACTTCCTGTAGAAGCTCACAAACAAGGTCTTTTGGCAACCAAACTTGGTGAAACCCTCTGGAAGAGTGTTAGGTGCTTCTTAGGACCTCTCTGTACCATCCCAACCTTTCCAAAGCATTTCTCCTCCTTGATCCACCCCTGCACAGTGAAAAGCCAGTTAAATGCACATGCATGATAATTCTAATAACTTAGTCAAAAATACAAAAAGATGTTTTCTTCAAATAGAGGTAGTCTAGATACATGTATTTTACCTTCATAGAAGTAATGGCATCTCCTTCAATAGTTTGCCTCCTTTCCTTTGCATCAGTAGGACTAGCTGGTAGAATTAGGGTTTGCTAGGGTTATGGTACTATTTGACTTTCAGTTTCTTTCTACAAGTAGATCAGCTTCCTTTGAGTTAGCTTCCATCCATCAGGTATAAAGCTTCTTCTAAGAGCTCATAGAAGTTGGCTTGAGCCCCTAGCAGACTTGTGCCAGCTGACCAAGTGACAGCTGCGGCAAGAGCTAGTACTTGTGCATACAGCACCGTCGCTTCCAAGTTTGTTACGAACTACCGGGTTGATAAAACTAAAGAAGGGAGCTCCAAGAGTTGTAGCATTATTGCTACAATAGTGGGGCCCACCATATTTTTGGCGCCGTCGCCAGGGAAGCGTCAGAGTATTGGTGATTGTTGCTTTTCTTCTATTTTTCCACACTCGCCTTCTACTAAATAGTTCATTTCATTTCCATTATGCAGTTTCATTTCCGCAAAAGTAAAATAGATATTTCCTGCTTTGGTAGATTAGCAATTTCAATTCTGAAAGCATAGATTAGCATTTCAATTCTGCAAGCATAGACTAGCATTTCAATTCCACAATTTCATTTGAGCAAAATATATTAGTCCTTTCCTGCTTTCATTTCAATTCCGCATTTTCATTTTGGCAAGATAGTTAGTTGCAGTTCAATCTATTTCAATTTTGCAGGTACAAGAAGAAAAAGCAAAAAGCAATCAAAAGCCTTTCCATTTCATGCCTCGTAGGAATAGAGATAAAACTGGCAAATTCCTACCCAACACCCCCACCACTTCACTGAGTCACCCTTCTCTCTTCTTTGGTGACAGTGATCTAGAAGAACTTATAGGCGAGCCTCTTGAGACATACGAAGATCCTATACCAGAAGAAGAGTTAGAAACCATCCCACCTGAAGCCATGGCTGAAGATGGAAGAGAAGATGAGAGAATAGAAGGTGCCTTTCCCATCCGAGAGACCAATGGAGACATGAAAATGAAAAACATAAGCCCCTCCGCTTTACCTCACTTCCATGGATTGACTACTGAAGACCCTGATACCTTCCTGTTTGAGTTTTTTGTCCTTTGTCGAACCTATGACTATACAGAAGATGAGCAAAAACTGAAAATCTTTCCCTCTACTCTCAAGGATGCAACATTACGCTGGTTCATGGGATTACCTGGGAACAATATTACCACTTGGGCTCAGATGCAGCAAGCTTTCAATACCAAATATCGGGACTACTGTAAGTCCAAGGAAGCCAAGGGAGAGATCTTTCGGATGACCATGGGAAATGTGGAGTCTTTAGAAGATTATGAGGAAAGATTCCAACTTAGCTATAAACGGGCCAGGTGTACACTTGACCCTAAATCTCTCAAGTTGGTCCTGCTCCGAGGAGTCCCTGAAGACCTCCTAGATACCCTTCACATGCTAGCTGGAGGAGACATCTACCAACTACCTTACGAGGATATAAAGACTGCGTTTAGAAACCATTCTAGGGCAACCCAGAAAAGAGGTAGGGGAAACTCCCTTTCAGCTAGTGCAACTTTATCCAAGCATGAGTTTGTTAATCAGCTGGAGGACCTCAAAAGTGAGGTGAGACAGACCATTGCCATGCAACTTGATACATTTCAGATCCAGCAAAAGAAAGAGGAAGCTGAGAGGGCTTTGGCCATCTTATGTCCTAGGTGTACAACGAAGCACCCTAAGAATGAGTGTCCCTTACACTCGGTAGAGGTATGCTTCGTTTGTGAGGAGAACCACCCCACAAACCAATGCCCAAACTTACCTGGGTTTAAGGCCATGTACCAAGGAACTGAGGCACCCACTGAACCTCTCTACCTCCTCAATCAAAGAAGGCCGCATGGACCTAGACCCTACCAGCAGGGGATGCAAGGGACATCCAAGCTTATTATAGCCCCAACCAATCTTCTCCTATGCCTTCTTGGGGGCCCCCTGCTCATCCTCCCTCGTCTGTGCCTCTGCCATGGTCCTACCCACCTCAATACCATACTCAACCCACTACTCATTCGTTTCACTCACATGTCCAACCACAGCCTCAGTGGAATGCACCTCAGTCGGGGTGGAGGCCCCAGTACAACAATCCTCCCACCATTTTGCCTCCACCACCAGCTCAACCACAACCATTACCTCCTACTCCTCCCAGACAACCCCAAATGCCTGCTCAACTGAACCTGAACCCCAACAACCGAAAAGCCCAGCAGGTATATACCGGGGAAACAACCTGCCCTACCTATGTTGTGGAGATCCAGGAGATCAACCTACGATCCGGGAAGACTCTTCCGGATCGCCAACCTCCTCCCTTAGATGACGAGGAAGACAAATAGGAAAGTGAACCCAAGGCCACTCCACCCTTTCCTGAGAGACTAACAGTAACCACACAACCCGACCCAGAGGAGAATGAGCTTCTAGGAGAACTCAAACAGTTGTGTGTGAGAATACCACTTCTCCGAGCCATCAAAGATGTACCGATATACAACAAATTGGTTAAGGAAAAGTGTTTCAAGCACCCAGACAGGCGAAAAAGAGATGCCTCAACCATCAATGTCATAGGACAACTGTCTGATCTTATGTTGGGGCAAGTAATCTGTCCAAAGTATTTGGATCCTGGGAGTCCTGTAGTTGATGTCCACATCAATGGCACCATCATACCCCACACTTTGATTGGTTTAGGGGCTGCCATTAATGTGATGACCAGGGATACCATGCTCAAACTCAACCTTCAGGGTTCCTTAAGGAAGACCTCGACAATCCTACAGTTGGTAGATCGCTCCACTGTGACTCCCGAAGGGATTGTGGAGGATGTCTTGGTCTCTATTGAATCTTGGGAGTATCCTGCGGACTTCTTGGTTCTTCAGCCAAAGGCAAAGCTTACCGGATGCCCCCTTATTTTGGGAAGACCTTGGCTAGCCACTGCGGATGCTTACATAAGCTGCCGAGCAGGGAACATGACCATCAAAAATGGTCCTATGTCCAAGCAGCTAGTCCTATACCCTCCTGCCCAACCCCTATTAGAGCATGACTTACCACTTTGGTTGGAAGAAGGAGAAGAGGATGAGGTGTACTCTACACCCTTGTGCACTTTAGAGACCACCAGGGAAGGTCCTCAAACTGAGGATGATTTGATTGAGACCTTGATTCAGAATCCGCCTCCCAGTGCATTGTCCTTAGAGAAATTGGTGGAAGATACTCAAGCCAGCACCTTAGTAGACCTTTGTGTGACCGATCCACTCTCTCCCAGGGTCAAAAATGTGGAGTTTTGCCCCGAGAGATCGTTAAAGATCAGCTCCTCCCTGTCTCCTTCCCAAGAAAAGGAGCTATATAGTCTGTTGGTCAGTCATCTAGATGCTTTCACTTGGAGCTATAAGGAGATGAAAGGAGTCCGCCCTTCAGTCTGTACCCATCACATCTACATCAAAGAAGATTGTAAACCATTCAGGAAACCTCAGAGGAGAATGAATCCAACCCTTAAGGACATTGTCAAAGAAGAACTGCAAAAAATGTTGGATGCAGGATTCATCTACCCCATCTCGGATAGCGAGTGGGTGTCCCCTCTAGTGTTGGTACCCAAGAAAAATGGAAAGTGGAGAATTTGCGTGGACTACCAAGAACTGAACAAAGCCACCAAGAAATACCACTTTCCTCTGCCTTTCATAGATCAAGTGTTGGATGGACTAGCAGGGAAGAAGTTTTTCTCTTTCCTAGATGGGTTCAACGGGTATAACCAGATCCAAATCAGCAAGGAAGACCAAGATAAGACCACCTTCACTTTTCCTTGGGGTACCTTTGCTTACCGAGTCCTTCCCTTTGGGCTATGCAACACTCCTGCTACTTTCCAAAGAGTAGTATTGAGCATCTTCTCTGAGTTGGTCCATGATTCGGTGGAAATCTACATGGATGACTTCACTCCCTATGGGTCCAACTTCCAAGAAGCATTGTCCAATCTGGGAAAATTCCTAACCAAGTGCATTGAGATGAACCTGTCCCTTAGTTCGGAAAAATGTGAATTCTTGATGACTGAGGGGACCGTGCTAGGACATACCATTTCTCGCCAGGGATTGCAGGTGGATCCTGATAAAATTGCTCTCATAAAAAAGGTTCCACCTCCTCAGAAAGTAAGAGATGTTAGGAGTTTCCTAGGCTTAGCAGGATTATAGAAGGTTTATTAAATATTTCAGTAAGCTAGCCTCGCCACTATTTGGCCTCTTAGCAAAAGATGTTGATTTCAAATGGACGGACGACTGTCAAAGGGCTCTGAATGAATTAAAGGATAAGTTGGTGTCCGCCCCGATATTAAGAGGTCCAAACTGGGCCCTACCTTTCCACATCCACACTGATGCTTTGAACAAAGCCATAGGGGAAGCCTTAGGATAGGTTGAACAAAAACTCCCATATGCCATATACTTTGTCAGCAAAAACTTATCCAAGGCATAACTGAACTATACTGTAACTGAGAAAGAGTTCCTGGCTGTGGTCCATGCCCTAAACAAGTTCCGACACTACATCACTGGTTATCAAACATTTGTACATACTGATCATGCTGCAATTGGATATTTAATGAATAAACCAGATGTGAATGCTCATATTATTAGATGGTTACTTCTGTTGCAGCAATTTTATTTGACTATCGTTGACAAACCAGGTAAAGAAAATGTTGTTGCTGACTTCTTGTGTAGATTGGATTTACCTGCAGGTGAATATGGAACAGTGGATGACCAGATTCCAGAAGAACATCTGTTTGCTATCTTAGTACTCTCCCCATGGTTTGATGATATAGCAAACTATCTGGTCTCAGCACAGTTCCCTCCGCATCTATCTTCCAAGGAGAAAAGTAGAATTGTAAGGAAGAGTGCCTCGTTCACTTGGATCGAGGGCAACCTGTTCAAACTTGGCCCCGATCAGATCTTAAGGCATTGTGTAAGGGAGGAGGAAGTCTTTGACATCCTCCTAACCTGTCATGATGGGCTTTGTGGAGGACATTTTGCAGCCAAGAGGACTGCCTTCAAAATTCTACAGGTAGGCTACTATTGGCCCACGCTCCATCAAGATGTCAAGAGATATATCAGCCAATGTGACCGATGCCAAAGGATGGGGAAGCCAACCCCAAGGGATGAAATTCCTCTCCAACCTCAAGTAACTCTTGAACCATTCGAGAAGTGGGCATGGATTTTGTGGGTCCTATCAATCCTCCTTCAAGGCAAAGGTCTTACATCATTGTGTGCACAGACTATTTGACCAAGTGGGCAGAAACCAAGGCAATCAAAGCAGAAACGGAAGAAAAGGTGGCTGAGTTTTTAAGAGAAGACATCTTCTACAAATTTGGCTACCCAAGAGAGCTAGTCACCGATCAAGGAAGCCAGTTCACCTCCAACTTAATTGAAGATTTGCTTGCTCATCATAAGATCAAGCATAGGACTTCCACTCCCTATCATCCTCAAGAAAATGGGCAGGTGGAAGTCACCAATAGAGCATTAGAAGGGATTTTGACTAAGGTGGTGAGCAGCAGCAGGAAGGATTGAGCAGATCGCCTGGTTGAGGCCACCTGGGCTTACAACACCACTTGGAAGACCACAACCGGTTTCACACCTTATGAACTGGTCTATGGGAAGAGAGCTTTGCTGTCAATTGAGTTCGAGTACAACACATTGAGGATGGCAGCTCAGCTGGACCTAGATCTCAGCCACGCCCAACAAGAAAGGTTATTGCAGCTGAACGGGCTAGATGAACACAGAATGCAGGCCCTTCTCCACTCAGAAGTGGTTCAACTTCAGAGGAAGATATGGAATGATTGGCACCTCAATGACAAGAAATTCCAACCGGGAGATTGGGCGCTGTTGTATGATTCCAGACACAAGGATTTCAAGGGGAAGCTGAGGACAAGATGGTTAGGGCCATATGCAGTGGAGAAGTGTAATGATAATGGGTCTATTCTCATCCGAACCATCGATCAGGAAGCCATCCCCATGCTTGTCAATGGGCATCGACTAAAGATCTATAGGAAACCTCTTTCGAGGCAAGAGTTCATCAAAACTGTGGAAAAATCAGTGCTGGTCATAGAGAAGGGTTCTGCCTCTGTTTTGGGCATACCCTGAGCATCCAAAAAAAAAAAAAATCATAATAAAAAGATCCTTGGGTGAAAACCTTTTTGAGGCTCCCAAGGCAGATGGTAGGGGTGAAAACCTCATTGAGGTGCCCCTGCTGTCTCTCTAAAAAATTGGAATAAAAACAAAAAAGATCCTTGGGCGAAAACCTCTCTGAGGCACCCAATGTAGATGGTAGGGGTGAAAACCTCATTGAGGCACCCCTGCTGTCTCCTAAAAAAAAAAGAGAAAAAGAAAAAGAGAAAACAGAAAAAAGCAGTAACAAAAAACAGGCTCAAGTTTTTGAAATTAATGGAGGTTGCAGGTATCCCATGTAGAAAAGGAGGCCTCTCAGCTCAAGGATAAGGGTTCCTACCATGCTACCAGGTGACCTCACCAACACTCCCTCCAGAAACACACATCTCTTCCAAGGTTTGGGCACGGTCCGGTCATAGTTTAGCCTCCTACAGGAAGCTACAAGACTTTCTACAGGAAGTTCTGTATTTCTACAAGAAACTTCCTGTAGAATCTTAGAACGGGCCAGGACCGACTGTGTAGGAAAATTTGAAGCCCGAAGTCCAATAAGGAGGCATGCAACTAATGTTTTTCTCTAGCACCCACTGCTATCGCCTCCTTCCACCACCATGGCTGCCATACGATTGAAATACCTGCGCAGTCAAACCAGAATGTTGGACTTTCAGAAGAAATCATTTTCAAATGAAAAACAAAGCATGCAGAGGCCGCTGCGCTACCTGTCAAGGCAATTCGAAGACCCTGCAACCGTGAGCGTGACTCCATCGTTTCAGCATGCACCTGAGGAGGAGAAATGGCTACAGGATGTCCTACAGGAATCCTGTAGCAGTTGATCCGGCTAAAGCACACGTTATGGAGATACCTGAAACTCGTGAGCCAGCGCATGCACTATCCACATCTGAGCGACCGGTCTCGTAACCAGTAGCAGTCAGCAAACCAGAGCTCCCGTGCCTGTGCACGAAGCGGCAGCAAGCGGATCCGTCACCCTCGGCCTGAAGCGTCAGAAAAATAATGTCACAGCCGCACAGGTAAGTGCCTCACCCTGTTTTGTCAAATCACATGAATAATACTTTAAAATGTGTGTAAACATGAAAATGAATGGGTTGAGCAAATCAGGTAGCCATTCAACTGGCCACCACAACCAGCTCGACAGCCTCGTCTGATCCAAAAAGCTTTAGGGGCGTCGACAAGGCAGGAAATGGACACGTGGAAAGAGTCTAGTCAGAGAGAAGCGACAGTCTAACAGGAGTGGCGGCGGTAGATATGCAGGGAATGATTTAGCGGTAAGGCAGACATTCAATGGTATGATCACAGGTGACGTCGGCCAACGGGCCGACGGGGACAGCTCACTCCCGTGCCACGAGTTCCGCAGAGATTCAAATCTACCAGCTAGATCGCGTATGGTGCACTACACTCATTTATTCCAACCGCTTTGCAGCCGAGTACGCATCCGCAATTCCCTGAAGTTTAATACTCTGATTTCTCAGCCTGATCAACATCCTTTTGTTGCGCAGAAGGCCCAGAACCGCTGAAGCGCTCCCCAGAACCCGTGCACGACTCCTACAGGAAGCTGTGCTACAGGAAGCTCAACACTACGGAGAAATCAAACTGTTCACGTCAAAGGTGGCAAGTTTGGAACGAGGTAAGCCTGAACATAATCCTCCCATGCAATTGGTCCGAGAGGTGGTGAAGTCGACGTATCAAAGGGGTAGAAAACCGTAAATTTCAGCTTGTGCATGAATTTGCAAGTGTCTTCTTATTTCTGCATGGGAATTGTCATCGTAGTGTATATGCGAGATTTTTCTACAGGGTTTGGTTCATAATTGAGCCACTGTCAAGGCTCACCGGTAGACAGTCGTAAATTTATAGACGGTGTGCATGATAAAGATGTAACTCTACGCTCTGTCTGAGGAAATCCTAAAGGCCCATCCTCTTATATGCGCCAGCCAGCTCAGGCCACCACAGCAAGCTTTTACCATGTCAAGTGGGTTCATCAGGAAAGAGCCTACAGACTCAAAGAAACTACGGGAGACCCCTGAGGTGGTAGACCTGTTTTCTCGTGCACGGTGGATGTCATTCTGTGACAAGCTCCAAGGTCACGATGACGAGGTTGCAGAGGAATTCTTGTGATCCTTGCAACCAAAGTCCAAAACGTTGGCTATTTTTGACTTCAGAGGTTTGACCCTCAGACTTACCCCACAGTTCATTAGCAGGGTCACTGATCTACCGATGGGGGTACCTTGGGATAAGGAGGAGAGAAAACTAGGCCAGAAGGCTAAGAAGGAATTCTTTTTGCCGGAGGAGCAATTCTCAGAGGACAAGAATGGAATGCGAAGAACCAGCCTACAACTGTTTTGGAGTGAGGCCAGCCTCCAAATTATGAAGTATATCATGTGCGAGGGGCGATTCAGCATCATGTATGGATACCATTTTCGGCTGCTCACAGAACTTAGACACCAAATGGACCTACCCTCATAGAAAAAGTTGAGCATCCCTTACTTCCTCCTACAGTCCATGACCGAGTGTGCCACTAAGTTGAAAGAGGGGATGCCAGATCAGATAGCCCATCATGGGCTCATTAAGCTCCTCATGGAAGATGCACTTCACACGTATACCGTCCCTCTCTCCTGGGAAACCTTCCAGAATTTGACTAAAGATGATGATATCTGAGTACTGGCTGAGGAGCTCACCTCCTCCAGAAGCGAGGAGAAGGAACCAATTCAGACAGAAAAGAAATAAAAAGGCCGAGAAAACATGACCAAAGCACGAAAGAAAGAGCACAAGGGAAAACAAGAGGAAAAGAAAGAGCCCAAGGGAAAACAAGAGGAAAAACAAGCTGCCAAAACAGAGGGTGAAAAAACCACATTAACCCCCAGGGAAAAATGGCTACAAAGCAGAGTGGAAAGGACTAAAAAGGTCCATGTCAGTGAGGGCACCTCTAAGGCAGCCTCAGCAAAATTGAAAGAAAAAGCACCCTCAGCCAAGCAAGCTAAAACGGTGGCATCTGTCTCTACAGGAAAATTGAAAACGCCTTCTACATGAAGCCAGAAATCAACCACTACAGGGCTTTCTACAGGAAATCTTGAGAAAAGAACACAGAAGGAGAAGACAGCCAAAATTCTTGCTCGGGAGGCAGCAGCTGTGCTGGCCACCCTAAGTACCTCCCCCAAGCCAAAGGAGAAACGCAAAAGGGAGATTCCTCTGTATTTCAAAGCGAGGAGAAGTGTGAGAATTAAAACTGGCAGGCCCCCACCTCCATCTAAAGACCCAATTATCGTCGAAGATACCCCTACCTCGCCAAGGGAGAAGTCCCCCTCCAAAATATCAGTCACTTATGAGCGGGGGAGCCCCAAGACAACTACCTGGAGGGAGAGAATGGAAAGGTCAGCGTCAAAATCCCCTCTATAGGATGCTGAAGCAGTTCTACAAGAAACTTTAGCCAAGCTCAAGGAGACCGAAAGAATGGAGGGAGAAGCAGCCACCTCACCACAAAGGGAAGCAGAGGTAGAACACATCATGGAACCTAGCCCCCAACCCAGCTTGAGCTCTTATTATAACTTTTTGGAGGCCGGGAAAATCATCCCACAAAAATTCACAGTACTGCTCTTCTTTGCATTGGAAGAAGAAAGAGTATGAACCCACACGTGGATGAGGATAGCTAAATCTAAAGGAGTAGTAGATATAGACCCATTGGAGGAACAACTCAAGGAGGCAAGAAGGGAATTAGCTATGGCCAAGCACGTGGGAAGCTGCCAGCGAGTATTTCTACAGGAAGAGAATGAGAAGCTCAAACTGCAGCTACAGGAACATAGGAAAGAAAGGGGCACAACCTCAGGGGACACTACAACAGAACATCAAGGCAAAGAAGGAATGCAAGCTGGTCCTGAGGGACTAAACCAACATCTACAGGAAATGGAATTGCAAGCAGACATAGAGATACAAGCTCTCAAATAGCAGTTGCAAGAAAAAGAGGCACAACTGGCCTGCATGGCTAGTTGGGCTATGGATGCTCTAAAATTTAGGTAGCCGGCCAAATCTTATGGCCTATACTTATGGGACCAGTGGCTGCAATTCCAGATTAATGCATTAGCATAGAGGGGTATCTCCCAGATCCAAAACCCCCAGCAGTTCACAGATTTATGCAGCAGTAGCTCCTCAGAGGACAAGGCCAAGCTATCAGAGTTCTACCTCCATAATTTGGCCCTTCCTAATGAAACTTCATGGGATCCCAACACGGTTGTGGGAGATATGCAGCTAATGGAATTTACCTCATGGTTAAACCACAAAGAAAAGAGAGCGACAGAGGTCAAAGATGTTATGAACCGGGAGTTACATGAATCACTGTTAATCAGAGCAGAGCCAGGGGACCCCACTGCATTGATATTCGCCCACCAACACCTAGCAACCAACCTGTAAGCTTTACTAAAATACATGGATTAGCAGGCTCAGGCTATAGCACATTTAGGGGATATGGAGTGACTACTAGGGGAAAATTGTGTTCATGCTTGCACCCGGAGGTGGAACACATTGTCCCACGGCCTCAAAATCAGGGAGTATCACACTCCAACTAGAATGAGGGAGGGCCTAGTACGGGTACCTCTCTACAAGAAGTCCATGCAGAACCTCCAGGCCAACTGGATCGGCCTCAAGCTAAGCCCACCTTTGCTTCTGGGATTGGTAGAAGGAAGCACAGAAAAAGAAGAACATAAGCAATGGGAAGAGGTGGAAAAGAAGGTCGGGTTCCATGACAGTGAGGAAGATACTACTGCAGAAGCCTGGGATGTGAGAGTGGCGGTTAAGGTAATGAAGGACGAGGAGCTGGATTAGTTGCTCAAGGATGAGCAATCATTTTAGCAGGGGGTGATGATGAGCCCAAAATTTGGTAACAGTTTGGGCTCATTTGGCCTAACTACCCTTGTTCAACCCTTCATTTTTCATAACTTATGCATTATTTTCTAGTATGTTTATGTCATTTGTACGAATAAGGGTAGTCATTATTCCTAGGTGGCTAACACGTGCTCATTTCAAGATTTTTGACACATGTGGAAGCAAAATCGAGCAGACATGGGCTACGAGACAGCCAAGCTTGGGTTGAGGATTCATAGGGGGTTTTTCTATGGCATTAAATAACCTCCCTCAGGATCTTCACCCCCAACTCTGAGCTCCAAAGGCCACCAAAACCGGATCTAGAAGGCAGCCAAGCAGATTTCTTGGAAGGAGCTGTTCACTCACAGTTTGGGCAGCCAAGTCCCATAAACTTAGGAGGCCAGCCAGGGCCTCGTAGTGTATAAATGATAAGGCTCTAGCCTTCGAAAAGGACTTTTGAAAAACTTTTGCACATTCTGCACTACGTGCTGCTAGCTCTGTTTTGTTCTTTTGTAGCCATTATTGGCATAACTCTTGACTTATGATTATTTTTTGATAATGGGAAGCAGTCAGATTTGATATCAGCTCTGAGATTTTTATAGGAGCCATAGCTCTCGGGGTTGGGCCCAACCTGAGAGCCTAGGGCCTCCTTATTTGTATTGTTATCTTTCCTTTCAGCACTGTGATTTTCCTTTTATGCATCTGAACGAAGTTTGTTGAGCTAGGATTTAGTTGTGTTGGTTAAGTAGGATACTGATGATGAATAGAATTACTTTGGATGTATAGAATAGATTGATAAGACGAAGATTGATAAAAGCTCCATAAAAGGGTTGCCTGCACTCTCAGTTTCACCTCTCCCTTATTTGATCAGGGGCTGGAATTGTGGAGCCAGTGTTGCTCAACAAAAACACTAGGTTGCTTGGCCATGCAATCATTGGTGTAATTTTTTTCACTTGTGGAAATTAGTCATGTGTTTATACCTTTTTATATGTTCCTTTGATTAAGTGTTGTACATGGTTCTCTTTGGGAATAAAGTTGCTGTTCATGCGTTTCATTGACAGTTCTGATAAATTAGCTAAGATTTCGATTGTATGCAGGACTTGGTTGATTCAGTTAGGTGCACACCGTGCAGGGCTTATCCATCTTTCTCTCGTCCACCTAAGCTTTGTCCAGGCCAACTTCTCCATCTCCTAATCAGCTTCCTCCTCTCACCACTCCTCTTCTATCCACGTAACCCTACCTTCTTGCTCTTCCATTGCCTTGGTCTTCCTTAAGACAAGTTAGCTCTCCACACCCTCTCATCACTTCATCCACCAGTCACTGGGTAATATCAGACCCCTACCCTACCTCCCTATCCATTCATGCATCCTCTTTCACTCACCCATCCTCCAAAATCCAATTTTAAAACATCATGTAGAAATTCCTGAAACATCCTGTAGAACCCCCGCAGACTTCCTGTAGAAGCTCACAAACAAGGTCTTTTGGCAACCAAACTTGGTGAAACCCTCTGGAAGGGTGTTAGGGGCTTCTGAGGACCTCTCTGTACCATCCCAAACTTTCCCAAGCATTTCTCCTCCTTGATCCACCCCTGCACAGTGAAAAGCCAATTAAAAGCACATGCATGATAATTCTAATAACTTAGTCAAAAATACAAAAAGATTTTTTCCTCAAATAGAGGTAGTCTAGATACATGTATTTTACCTTCATAGAAGTAATGGCATCTCCTTCAATAGTTTGCCTCCTTTCCTTTGCATCAGTAGGAGTAGCTGGTAGAATTAGGGTTTGTTAGGGTTATGGTACTATTTGACTTTCAGTTTCTTTCTGCAAGTAGATCAGCTTCCTTTGAGTTAGCTTCCATCCATCAGGTATAAAGCTTCTTCTAAGAGCTCATAGAAGTTGGCTTGAGCCCCTAGCGGACTGGTGCCAGCTGACCAAGTGACAGCTGCGGCAAGAGCTAGTACTTGTGCATACAACACCATCGCTTCCAAGTTTGTTACGAACTACCGGGTTGATAAAACTAAAGAAGGGAGCTCCAGGAGTTGTAGCATTATTGCTACAATACTGGGGTCCACCACCTTTAACCATACTTTCCACCATTACTAGACACATCAGACATTGTAGAACAACTCACACCAACACAAATAAGCCCACAACTGATCGGATCATGGACATGCATATCAAGAACACTCACCAGTATAAGATCCAACTATATCGGGTTGTCAAAGCTAGCCAAATATTGCACCAAGGCAAGTGGCTCACTAGGGACCAAGTTCAACAAAATTTTCCCCATCTCATAGAGTCACTCAATGTAATGGGGACCATTGCTTACTAAGGAGGGAGGACTGATCCAAGTGGATATTGGTGGCCACCTGCCTACTCCAATTGGACCCCCAATGTTGTTTCTTTTCAGTTTCCTTAAATGTAGCACAACTTTATATTTTTGACAGTTTTTCGGGTCCTAAACTTCCAGAGCCATTTTGAGGGACTCAAAGAAGTTTTTAGGGAAAACCGAGAGACCAAAAAAGTCCCAAAATAATCTAAATTTTTTTGTTAGTACCCTCTTTGAGATCTTTGAAACGAGGTATTATGATAGCTAAATGGAGATAGTATGACAAAATTACGACCCTGGGAAGTTGATGCACCAATTTAACTAAACGAGGCTCACAGTTTTGGCACTTCATCCCCTAGGGTTAGTTTTTTGGATGTTTAGGGTTTTATATTGTTTCTCAATAATAAATAGGCCTTTGAGCCTCATTGTAACAAAATTTAGAGGCATGTAGCCGCCACATCTCTTCTCAGAGATAAGCTACCATTGCCCAAGCTAGTTTATTTCCATTTTTGTATGTAAGCATATTTTAGTTCTTTGATATTAATGAAATGAAGTTTTCTTTCTGTTGCATCTCTATGTTTATGTGTGAATCTGTGTTTTGTTGCGTTCCTGCATAAGTCCATATCATTTCTTTATCACTTTGAGACTCAATAGGCTTACTAGAGGAACTAGTACCTGCATTAGAAGCTTTACATTTTATTCGCATGGTTGTGATTTTGGTTTCATCACCTGAATCAAATCCTAGATCTTTTTGAGTTGTAGCTGCAGTCTTTTGTTCCCCCTTGTTATTAAAATTATTTTGTCTCATTTATGGATGTAATTTCGAAAAATGGTCTTCATCATGGCCTTCTTTTGAACAATGTTTATAGGTAATTTGCTCTTCCTCTTTCTTGATTGTAGCTTTCTTTTTTTCTTTTGCTTTAAACTTCCCCTTTCCTTTGTCTCCAGATTTGGAAGGTTTCTTACTAGTCTCTTAAGGAACATTCTTGGCTCTTGATTCTAAATAAGTTTCTTAAACGCATGCTTCATCTAGATTGGTGGTATTAAACATAACTATAGTATGTCTCAAATAACTTTGTAATCCGCCTATATATTTGAGGAGAGTGTCTTGTGAAGACAAATCAACACCCATGATTAAAGTTCTTCTTCTAAATTCTTGCATGTAACTTTGGACACTCTAACCTTAACTTGTCTAAATTTTTTCCAATCCATAATTGTTTTTTGCATATAAGCTAGTGGATAAAATTTCCTTCTTAATACAGTTATAAAATCATTCCAATAACTGATAATTTTACCACTTTTCTTCAAATCTTATTGAGTTCTGGCCTCCCATTAGATGAGAGATGTACTTTCCAAATGAAGAGAAGCAATTTGGATCTGAGTAACATCATCATTGATCTTTTGAATCCTACAATAGACTTCAATTTGATGAACTCAATTATCCAACGTTTCAACATTTACTTCCCCATTGTACATAGGAAATTCAAACTTGACATCAATCTTAAGAAAAGGAGACTTAGCATGTCCTTTTCAAGATCTAGGAGGAGCATGTCTAGGTGTTGAAGGAGGTGAATATGGAGGTGAAGATGGAGGTGAAGGAGGAGGTGGAGGTGGAGTCTTGCTCCTATCACCACCATTACCTTTTTTTTTTTAGAACTTTCTCCTTACATCCTTTCTGTCCTCTCATTGTACAACACTTTCACCATCTCTGACATATCATAGAAATCATTTCTAAAATCTCTCTCATCCTCATACATCAGCTCCTACCCTTCTTCATGTGCCATGATTGGTGGGGCTTTTGTAGTTTTCAACCTCCTTGAACCAATTTGAGGGTTTGGTTATTCAAGAACTCCTCTTCTCAATTTAGACCTTGTAATCTTTCAAGAAAACACTTGCAAAACTGTTAAACCTTCAAAACAACTAGGCTCTTATGCAAAACTAATTTAAAATTTAAAATTAAAGGTTTCTTGTAAAAATTTTCAAGCTACTTTATGTCTTGTGGGAAATGGATCGAAATTTCAAAAGAGCATAAACTTATTAAACTTAGTTAGGTTTTGCAAATTTTTACAGTAAAAAATAGACAACATGCAACATCAAAAAACAATAATTTGATGACAGAATTCACCCCTCCTAGCCTACGTCTCTGGGTCCAACTTCCAATGTTGGAACTTTATATTATATGCTCAAAATTTTAATTATATAAACATACAATGCTTAAATTGTAAAAATAATACTACGATTATGTCCAGAACACCCAAAAACTCCTGTGTCAAAATTGGCAACGATTCTGCCTTTGGCGGCGTTGCAGAGCAACAAGATGGTGCGGGTTTAGTGACAAATCCACTAATAAATGTGCAAATTGTGAGGTCGTTAAGTGCACCAATAGAGTCATGCTCTTATTCCTCTGCCCCTTAGTTCGGTCATATGGTATATAATATGACTGATACATGGGCTAGAGGCCATGCTCCTATCCACCCTCTGCTCTAGGCCACATTATCATTATATGAGCGTGGGCTAGGGCACAGGCAAGGTGCCATGTGCCCCGCACCTCCTGTGATAAAAGCTGAAGATTACATAATATTTAATGGGACTAGAGTCGAGGCCAACTCCTCACCCCTTCCACCTTGGCATGACACACAGTCATGTCACATTCACATGACTTTAGGTTGGGCCTATCGGGTAAGCACATCAGCCCGCTCAACCCCCCCCCCCCCCTGTACCCTCCAAACTACCAACAATTACAATTTAAATATATGTGGCCCATGTTATATAACAAGAATAACTACACGTTGTATCAGTAAAGTGTTGCACTGTGTTGTCGGAGGTCGTCGGGTCGAACCCTACAATGGTCGGTCAATCACCCAACAAATTTTACATGAACTTCTAGGCCCATGTGGCGCCCTCTCATAGTGCCATGTGTCCCCCTTAGATTGGCCAAAACAAAACTTCACCAACCAATAGAAAACCACCAATTGTCCCTATATGATCATGTTATTTAGCACGAGATTGGCCTATCTCACCAACATATTACATAGTCACCCTGCTGATGTCAGTACCACATCATTGTACACCCTACCCAGTCAACTCTGCAAGTTACTTTTTTAGTTATTTTCCAAAAACTTCAAAAGGTGATAACTTTCTCATGCGGTGTCGAATTGAGGAAATTCCAGTATCGCTGGAATCAAAATGGCTAGATTTACGATTCAACAGTAGTTTTGAGAGAATTTGAGCATATTTGTTATCCCTTAGATCATCATCATTATAAGAAATTTACGGGGATCACCATGGACCCCTCCTATAGAGATTGCATGTCATTTCACCTAGCATCATCATGCTAGGACATGGAGTAGGCCCCCACCCAGATTGGGCACAAAGTGAATGGGAAAAATTCTTGTCAAGTAACGGAAGGAATTTCTGTCTCATGAAGGCTGGCCTTCATTCCCCAGGATGTGAATATGTCTGGGACCATACGAACATTCCTTGACAAGAATCCAAACATATTTAATTTTCAGTCATAGAGTTTTCTTAGTGCATATGACAAACAATAATGGAATTTTAGACGCCATAGTAGTCTGGCTAGATTCTTAACAATAAACACTAGTCATGAAAATGATTATGCAATAATAAATATATATTATCCATTCCAGGAAGCTACAATTCTCTCACAGTTTGAGAAAGAAACATGCAATACATCCCATTTCATACGCACATACATAGGAATACACATCCTACATTAACAATGTTGATACACATCCGTTGTTATACAATGATAACATTCAACATTCAAGTGCAACAGGTATACATGAAAACACTTAGCTTATTATCTTGAGTGACTAACAATTGAGGGAGGGACTTCAACTGGCCACCCAACTGTAGGCTAACTGCACTACAATATTTCTTGTAGTTGATAACCCCTGTGTCAAATTTAGAGTCTTAGGAGTAAATGCCCAAGGGACTTAAATTGATGCCATTCAAATTGACCACATAGAAATATAGAGACCACCTATCTCCACCCACTTAGTTTCATATTTAGTACCCTAGTTTCTCCACCTTTTCACCCAAGAATTCAAATCACACTGGTATTCATCTATTATTCTCGTAGATATCAAAAAACACACAAGGATTTTCCCTCTGAACCAAGAGTCCATAGTAGACTAAATTTCCACCTGCTCAACTCGGCAAGGATACAGAACACACAATGTCTCCATTTGTATTCCTTTTTCAACTTCACTCCTCAACATATTCCTACTCCAATGACAATGCTTATCCTAGTGTTATCTTGTTTTCCCATGAGTTTTTTTCACTAATCCTTGTGCACTTAACCTGACACACAAACACCCACAACAATAAATTAGGTCTGTGTTTCTTACTAGATTGACCACATTAAATTCCTAATGTGTTTTTTGCGCTTTGTATACTGCAGTGAATGTCTTCTCTTCTCTTTCCAATAATTGTTATCATCCATCTCCTCTGAATGAAAATTCCCCTTCTTCTTTTCTCGTCGGCTCTTTTCTCCACTAACCCCCTCATGACCACTTGCATGTTGGCCTCACAATTCCTTCCACAAGGTATGAAATAGGGGGTATGGGCTTGTCCTCCACTCAATAATCCCATAATTCAGCTCCCTGTCTACAATGTAGGCCATTAAACTCAGTCAGAGGATGGTGGGACTTAATTTACAACATGTACTTAACCAAATTCCCTAACAAGTACTCCTCAAAACTTTGTATCTATGTCCACTGCTCATTGCAAGTAATTGTGTTTACATTTCCAAAATAGTTACATGAATTTACAACTCGCAAGGATAATTTCAATAGGGATAGCCAAAAAGAGTTTTCACAAACCCCACCTCGTTGGAGGAACACCATCCTTGGTGTTCTATACCTGAACACAAGTGCAACCATGCTCTGTATCATGCACAAAATTTCACTATGAGCTTTATACACAAGGTGATTTACATTCATTTTCATTCATATTTAGATTTTCTTAACCAGCAAACAAAAATGGGTCAGATGCCCTCATCTATTCCGCCATTTATCAAGTGGATTTATTTGGTCCAAAGTTCCTCCACTACACCTTAACCTGCTTGACTACTTCATTCCGAAGTATGATATGCCTCATATTCAGGATGCACATTGGCTCTAGCTAGAATTCTCCCCCGGATTGCACCTATAAATAGACCAATCAACAAGATAATTAACATGTACATACTTTTTAAGTAAAGAGATATGGAAAACATCACGAGCCCTCACTGTGGGAGGTAATTCCAATCCATAATCCATTGCATTAGAAAATTATATATTACAAAGGAATGGAACACATAAAATATTGTGGAAACACAAATATAGAAACACATAAAACAAGAGAAAAACAAATATACATGGTTCACCCAATTTGAGTTATGTCCACGGATAAACATCTAATCCTTCCTTTTATATTATCGAGTAAAATGAAGAGATACAAGCTATAGTAGATCCACTATAATTTCCTCTTCACTCTCACATAGCTTCCTCTCTCTCTCTCAAAATAATCATTCACAGCCGCAATAAAATTCCCTCATATACATTGTGGGTTTCCTTATACGGAAAACCCACCCCCCACCTGTTAGCACATGATAAATTTTGGCAAAATTTATGCCCTAGAAATGCTTAGTTTGGTATGTAGAGTTTCAAGATCATTTATGATGGTCTAACAAAATAAACAAAATTGGCTTTTATACCTAATTTCAATTTCCCTCATCAAAGTTTTATTCAAATTTAATTTAATTTTATTCAGGATATAAAATCAATATATTTAAATATTATTTTGGTTTATATTTTAAATAAAATAATATTTTATAAAATAAAACTACACTCATCTCCCACTCATTCTCTCATATATTTGCCTCATATATTACCTATATTCATCTTACCTTATCCTATATTCCACCTTATCTCTTTCCATTTCCACATTGCAATTAAAGTTACCATATGCATTAAACTCTGACTTCATATCACCATATCCATTAAATTTATACTTCAAGTCACAAGTCAAATCCCTAAAGTCAAAGTAAATTATGTCCCCACGCAACACTTAACTATTAAATCACCCTAATCTTTCATGCCTCGAGATATGTGTAAAAAGTCAAAGTAAATTGTGTCCCCATGGGGCACTAAACTATTAAATCGCCCTAATCTTTCATGACTAGAGATATGGGGTGCCTTTTGACATTTAATGAAGGGGTCCGAAAAGATGTTTTTCACTTTACAACTTTTTACAGTTGTCACCCACCATTTACTACCTACCGGCTTGAAAACCATTCATTGTATTGATTTGAATCTTATGATGTATGGTGGTTCTCTTTGAGTAATTGAAAAGAGACTCAACAAAAATGAAATTTGACAAAAGGAATTGAACGAAAGTGAAAAGTCACTAATATTCATTTATTTTTGTGTATGTTGGCACAAAGGAATACTTAAATTATTTTGAGATTGAAAATAATTTTAATTATTTTTAAAATCAAAACCATGAAACCAAAACCAACAATAGTTTTACAGAGAGGAGGAAAGAAAATGAATTATGAATGAAAAATGTATGGGATTTGGATAAATATTTATCCAAATATTTTATAGGGGTTAAAGGAAAAGTAAAAATAAAAACACATGGATAAACAACACATGGTTTTGGAAATCCATGGATATTTATCCAAATATTTTAGAGGGGTTAAAGACAAAGTAAAAACAAAAACAGATGGATAAACAACACATGGTTTTGGAAATCCATGGGAAGGCAAAAAACATAGTTTAAAAACACGTGGATAAACAACACATGGTTTTGGAAATACATGGGAAGGCAAAAAACACATAGTTTTGAAAATCCACGAGAAGGAAAAACAAGGCATGGCTTTAAAAGATTTCAAAACAAGACACAATTTCAAATAATGGATGGATTTACGGGATGCAATTATTTGAAGAGATATTTTGAGGATTTCATTTAGTAAATTCATGAAAATAGAGAAATATGAAATTCATTTATAGAATATTAGAAAATATTTCCTTCCAAAATATTTTATGACATTGGTGAAGCACTGTCAAAGGGTGACATAAAATCATTAGTAAATTCAAGTAATTGACAGATTTTCAGGGACAACTTCACAAACCCCAGATTTTAAGGCACAAAATTAGAAGTTGAAAGACAAATGGAAAAAAATCAACAACTCTATATTTCAAGGGCATGAAGATATCAATAATAGAGAAGCAGCCTTTTCCATCCAGGTCATCACCAAAATCCTCGAAATCAGTGCCATAGAGCTTCAACAGTTTAATTCTCCTATATTCTTTTACTATTTTTGTAAACAATTTTTAGGATATTTTGTAAAAACATCTTGATATTTTAAATCAAGATATTTTGATGAATAGTATAAATACTTCATATATTGAAGTACAAAGTGTGGGAAATCATGTGAATAAATAAGATCTTTGATGTAAAGATGTACATGTAATGAAGTGATCATTTCCATTAATACAAAAAGTTTGTTCCAGGATTCCTGTGTCAGGCAATTGGTGAAGTTTCCTCTCTTGTAAAATTGTTATTTTTCCAGTTTTTCATATGTTCTTTCTGTCTCTATTGTTTAAAGAAGATTAAGGGTTGAATTTGTTTAAATACACTCTGCTCTGGCTTATAAATAATATCTATGTTTTCACTATGATAATAAATATAGAATTCATCCTAGTATACTCTCTATTTAATTGAATCTAATCTATTTCATCCCATTCACTCCACAAATTCTCTAAATATCCAAAATCCTGCCTACCTTTCCCTGTTACATCTGTTCTGATATTTTTGTATTTGATAACCCTAAGACTTATAACTCCATTTCCCAATGGACTTTCCTTGCATTTTCAACCAAATCTTTGAAAAAACCAAACTCAGAACTCATAACTAGCCTAATATCTTAAAACAAAAAATCTAAATATAATAGAGAGATCCCTCTCTAAAGTGGAAAGGGATAGATCCTAGCTTTGCAAGAGGTTTTGTGGTTACCTTTGGGTTTCTCTCACAGCCTTGGAAAATTATGGAGTGATAACATTATGGCGACCATACTGGGGACAAGCTTTCATCATCTTCAGGAAAGAGTAGCAACTTTCGGATCTAATTGGTGATGGTGGACAATGATTAGACACAATAAGGTTGATCCATTCACCTGGTGACTCCAATCAAGTTTTCAACTTGATCCAAAGACTCCATTGTCAAAGAATCTAGATTGAAGAATGCTCATGGCATCTCTACTACACAATGATAAGGTTTCTTTCTAAACAAGGTGAGAGGGTATGTGGAAACTATTGAAGGTTTCAAGGAATATTGGGATAATTTTGATGATGATCAAATTGATGAGGCTTTCTCATACTTTTGCCTATTTATCTAGAGAAATGCAAATGTAGCTCTGAATCCAAGACCACATTTTTAGCAGAGTTTGTTGAACAAATCGAGAAGGATTTTCAAGGCTTAGAAGCCAAATTCAGGGCCACAATTTACAATTTCAAAATGATTTCTTTGAGAACCTTTGTCAGCCAAAATAAGAAGTGGTAGTGTTGCATTTTTATATTGAGGTTGATGATTGTCTTGAGAATAGATCTAATGACTGATAGCTAAAACTGTATGATGGTAAAGAAAGCATATATGAAACATGACCATAAATCTGCAGAATACTTTGAAAATCAAACAACAAGTCATGTCTTTTATGATCACATAGCTGTCTATATGGAGGAATTGTTCACTACAGAGTTCCGATTATGTTTGTGTTGTGAAGATCAAGCTTACAATAAGCTTCTAGTGCCCTTACAAGCTCTAGTTTTGATTCTTCTTAAATAGAGTCAACGAACCCAGGTATTGGATCAACTTTTTGATTGGTTATATTGGATGTCTTAAATTTATTGAAATCAAGCATTTGGTTCTCAGCTGTTAGAATAGGATGTCTATACATAAAGAATCTTACTGGGCAAGCATCTTTTTCATCACTTAGTTTACATTTTGCAGTATTCAGTATCATTTTCGGTTTTTACAAAGGTTTGAGTTTCAGAATAGGTCACAAGTTGCAGGATGAGGGGTGTGATGACTACTAAATGGTCACGCACTAGAGTTACATTTATTTAATGCCCTGTAGGGGGGCCATCATCCCCAGTTGGAGACGATGTTAGGACATGATAAATTTAGGAAAAATTTATGCCCTGGACATGCTTATTTTGGTATGCATAATTTCAAGCTCATTTATGAGGGTCTAACAAAATAAACAAAATTGGCTTTTATACCCAATTTTCAATTGCCCTCATCAAAGTTTTATTCAAGTTTAAATTAATTTTATTTGGATATAAAATCATTATATTTAAATATTATTTTGGTTTTATATTTTAAATAAAATAATATTTTATAAAATAAAACTACACTCATCTCCCACTCATTCTCTCATATATTTGCCTCATATGTTACCTATATTCATCTTACCTTATCCTATACTCCACCTTATCTCTTTCCATTTCCACATTGCCATTAAAATCACCATATCCATTAAATTCCCACTTCATAATTGTATTATATATGTCAAGTCACAAGTAAAATCCATAAAGCCAAAGTAAATTGTGTCCCCACCCCGCACTTAACTATTAAATCACCCTAATCTTTCATCCCTCGAGATATGTGTAAAATAAATCAATGGTTATTGACGGATTTCTAGGGGGCCCCCTTTTCAACATTTAACGAAGGGGGGGTCTAAAAAGATGTTTTTCACTTTATTGGTTTTTACAGTTGTCACCCTCTTGTTAATTTCATACCTCCTCTCCTAAACCATTTACTACCTACCCCCCTCTGAAAACCATTACTTGTATTGGTTTGAATCTTATGATGTATGGCGGGAAGGTCAACGGTTTAGTTTGATTAATCGAATTTCTCTGGAGTTAGAGGTTGGATTCCTCTACAACTTGGATGATATATTTATAAAATAACTTTACGGATGTCACGGTAAGTAAGAATAAGATTGAGGTGAACAAGATTGGGGTAAAAAGGAGACTTACAGGTGTGAAATGAGGTTACGGATGAAAGTAAAAGGAGTCTCAACAAAAATGAAATATGACAAAAGGAATTGAACCAAAGCGAAAAGTCACTTATGTTCATTTATTTTCCCAACTCATCCATAAAACTTTGTAACCAAATCATTTCTTTAGTAGCCTCTGTAGTAGCAACATACCCTACTTCTATTGTTGAAAGTGTAACAATGTTTTGCAATTTTGAAACCCAACTCACAGTTGTTCCACCTACAGTAAACACATACCCTGTGGTGCTCCTCATGTTATATCTATCACCTTCTATATATGCATCAACATATCCCTGTAGAGCAATGTTTGAACCACCAAATCATAATGCTTGATTTTTGGTACCTCTCAAATATTTGAGAATCGACTTCACTGCCATCCAATGCTATTTTCCAAGATTGTTCATATATTTTCTTACAACTCCCAATGCATATGCAATATCAGGCCTTGTGTAGACCATTGCATACATTAAGCTTCCAACTGCTGAAGCATATGGAACTTTACACATATAATCCATCTCTTCCTGGGTCTTGGGACACATCTCTTTACTTAGATTGAAATGGCTAGCCAAAGGTGTACTAACTGGTTTTTCATTTTGCATATTAAATCTTTCCAACACATTTTCTATGTACTCACTCTGAGACAATGTTAATTTGTGACTTTTCCTGTCTCTAGTTATTCTCATACTAAGGATTTGTTTTTCAGCACCCAAATTCTTCATTGCAAATGAAGTTGCCAATTTTCCCTTCAGCACATTTATTTCATGCATGTTATAACCTGCAACAAGCATGTCATCTACATACAACAGCAATATAATATAGATGACATCATTTTGTTTCTTACGATAAACACAGTGATCAGAATGACATCTAATATAACCTTGTTCAGAGACAAACTTGTCAAATTTTAGATACCATTGCCTTGGAGCCTGTTTTAGGCCATACAAGCTCTTGTTCAGCCTGCAGACTAATTTCTCCTTCCCTTTGACTTCATACCCTTGTGGTTGTTGCATATATATTTCTTCCTCCAAATCCCCATGGAGAAATGTTGTCTTTACATCTAACTGCTCAAGATGAAAATCTTTTGTTGCCACTAGACTTAAAATAGTTTTGATTGAAGTCATTTTAACAATAAGAGAAAAAAATTCATCAAATTATATACCTTTATTTTTTGCAAACCCCTTCACCACAAGTTTAGCCTTATACCTTTGTTTTCCTCCATCTTTTTCCTTCAACCTGTAAACCCATTTATTCTGCAATGTTGTTTTACCTATGGGAAACTTGACTAAGTCCCAAGTCTAGTTATGTATCAAGGATACCATATCTTCTTCCATGGCTTGTTCCCACTTATTCCTAGTTTCTATATGCATTTCTTCTTCATCTATTTTCAATTCACTATAATTAGTCAACAATACATAATATAATGAAGGAGAATATTATTCAGGGGTATACTTATCCTGGAAGATCATATAACACCAATTTCAAGTGTTTGAGGTGTGTGTCGTTGTTGTGCCTGTTGATCATTATGAATTCTAGGCACCTTTACTTTTTCTGTGATCCCATCAAACATTGCATATTCTTTGTTTTCCCTTTCATGTTTCTTTTCCTGCATCATCTCCTTATACAAGACCTTTTCATTGAATATGACATCTCTGCTCCTAATGATTTTTTTATTTTCATAGTCATATAAGTGATAACCAAAATCATTAACATCATATCCAATAAAGGTACATTTCTCTGATTTTACATCAAGCTTTGTTCTATTTTCTTTATTAATGTGGAAAAAGGCTTCACAACCGAAAGTCTTTAAAAATGAGTAGTTTACCTTTTACCTGTCCATGCCTCCTTTGAAATACCACCATTCAAAGAAATTGAAGGCCCTTTGTTTATATTATAAACAGAAATATCTACAACATCTACCTAAAATTGTAAGGGAAATCCTGCATGCGATATCATGCACCTTGCGCGCTCCATGATTGTCACATTCATCCTTTTTGACACACCATTTTCCTATGGCGTTCCTAGAACCGTCTTCTCTCTGTGAATTCCATGTTTTGAACTGTAGTTATCAAACTCTTTGTTGCAGTATTCACCTCCATTATCTGATCCGATACACTTCAATTTGTTTCCTGTCTCATTCTCAACCAAAGCTTTCCATTTCTTCAAGTATCAAATAGATTAGATTTATTCCAAATACAATAAATGTAGGTTTCTCTAGTTGCATCATCAATAAAAATAACATAATAGTGAGAGACACCAATAGATAATACCTGAGCTAGTACCCATACATATGTATACAAAATCTCTAATTTTTCTCTCTTCTTTTCCTTCCCAACTTTGATATATTTGACTCTCTTCTGTTTTCTGTAAACGCAATTATCACAGAAATCCAAATCAACACGCTTCAAACCCGGAAACAAATTTCTTGAGTGAAGAATCTGCATCCCTTTCTCACTCATGTACCCAAGCCTATGATGCCATAATGCCATATCTTCTCCTGTGGAGGTTAAAGCATTAACAAAATTAGAAATACCATTGCATAAATACAATGTACCGACCTTTTCTTCTTTTTCTATTACCAAGGTTCCTTTAGTGACCTTCTAGGTTTTATCTATGAATGTAGTTACACAACGTTCACTACCTAACTACCCTGTTGAAATTATATTTTTCTTTAGTTATTGAACATGCCTTACCTCCTTCAATAGCCATTGGTTTCCATTTTTTTCTTTACAAAAATCTTACCCATTCTAGTGATTTTATAGGGTTTATCATCACCCAAACGAACATGTCCAAAATCTCCTTGAGCATAGTCATGAAAATGTTTCCTATTAGGTGTAGCATGGAATGAAGCCCGTGAATCAACCACCCAAGCATATAATGAAAAAATCAAAGAATATTGCAACACATCCCCTATCACATTTGCTTCATGATTGTTCACTTGGTGTCCATCTCCTTCTTTTGCTTTTTGATATTTGTAGTCTTTCTTCAAGTGTCCTTTCTTTCCATATTTCCAGCATACTATCCCTCATCTAGATTTGGATATGCCTTTGCTCGACTTACTATGATTTCCTGGGCTCCTTCCTCTTTCCATTTTTCTTCCCATAGTCTCTATAGTCAAAGCATTGCCTAATGTCTCACCGGATATTTTCCATCGTATTTCCTCGCTAAGGACGACACCAAGAACATCATCAAAATTTAAAGTACTAGATCCAGAGACAGAGTTACTAATAGCCATAGGTAAGCCATTCCAACTTTCTTGCAATGAACACTGAAATAACAGAGGTCAACTTCATCATCAAAATTTACCCCTGCTTAACTTAACTTATTGGTGACTGTGTTAAAGTCATTTAAATGATAAGTAATGGATTCTCCCTCTGACATATTCATATTAAATATACGCTTCATAAGGAATACCTTATTTTAGGCCAAGGGTTTTTCATATAGTTTGGCTAATTCTTTCATTAAACCTTCTGTTGGAATTTCCTTTGAAATGTTGAATGCCATTGATGCTGCTAAACATAGTCGTATTGTTCCCAGTTCCTTTTTGTCGAGAATCTCCCATTATGCATTCATCATACTCATCGGATTCTTTGATTTTCCAGTCAATGGTAGGTATAGACGTTTCTGATATAAATAATCTTCCATCTGCATCTTCGACAGATGGTATTTTTTTCCATTAAATCTCTCGACCCTAAACCTACCATCTTCTATCATTGGTCCCACTTGAACCAGGAGCACTTCTCTCCTATGACTTTATCAACCAA
Organism: Pinus tabuliformis; assembly: GCA_031772625.1. Lineage (NCBI taxonomy): Eukaryota > Viridiplantae > Streptophyta > Pinopsida > Pinales > Pinaceae > Pinus > Pinus tabuliformis. The sequence goes on from CM062818.1 coordinate 1,188,021,765, forward strand.
ATAGACCTTCAGCTCTGATACCAGTTGTTAGAAAATTATATATTACAGAGCATTGGAACACATAAAATATTGCAAAAACACAAATACAAAAAAACATAAAACAATATAGACATAGATATGTGGTTCACCCAATTTGGGCTACGTCTACAGAGAAAAAACCAATCCTTCCTTTTATATTATCCATCAAATGAAGAGATACAACCTACAACAAATCTGCTATAATTTCATCTTCTCTATCACACAACCTCCTCTCTCTCTCAAAATAATCATTCACAACCACAATACAATTTCCTCATATAAATCAAGGGTTTCCTTCTAGGGAAAAAAATCATAAATTAACATAAATTTTGTCATCATATCATTCGCCTAATGAACGACCCAAATTGACTACAAAATTACAATATTTTACAAGGTAATTTTTCATCTATTTTTAGCTTCAGGGGAACTACTCTCGAACCCCTTCTAGAAGGTGCTCTTTAAAAGTAGTGGCCGCCCCCCCTAGACCCCCCTAATGGTTATCATATGGGCAATGTGTTGCCCCCCCATTTAGGAATGGAATCCAACGCAGCTGAGACCTCTGAATCAAGAACAAAATCAAGCTCCACACCCAACACATTGACCTCACTCATTCTAGAACTTGAAATGGCACACAAAATCATGGTGCAAACGTGGCACAAGACCCAAGCCTTAAATAAATTTTCCTCGATTTGACACAAAGAAAAACATGATCTCCAACTTGGAATTCCTTATGCATCCTTTATTGGTCTACATAGCTCTTCTTCCTGTCTTGAGCTATCTTCAATTATTATTTAATAAAAAACACTTATTGTTCCAATTCTTTCAGCATATTAAGCTTGATGTGCACCCAATTCATTGGATCACAATAGCTGATAGGATTTTTGCATTTCCTTCGATATAGAGCCTCAAATGGACTCATTTCCAATGACTCCTAGTACCTATTGTTATAGGAAAAATGAACCACATTTAGAAATTCTTGCCACCTCCTTGATTGATGCATGACATGCATTCTCAGCATGACTTCCAAAACCCTATTCACTATTTCGATCTTCCTATCTGTTTGAGGTTTCCATGCTATACTGAATGCTACTTATACCAGGAGACAATGCCTTCCAAAACTTAGATTTTAATTTTGCATCCCTAGCGGAGATGATATTCTTGACCACACCATGTAATTTCACTAACTCCTTTATAAAAATATGGGTGATGTCACTTGCCTCATCAGTGGATTAAACAAATGTGAGTTACCTTGCTTAACTTATTCACCACCATCATTATTGCATCATGTTTACTAATTGTCCTTGGAAGCCCAGTAATGAAGTCCATTGAGATGATTTCCCACATCCATTTTGGAATGGGGATTGTTTTAGTAATCCCTCTAGATGTTTACATTCTACATTTAGTTGTTGGCATTCCAAGCATTTTGCAATGTACTCAACCACATCCTTTTTCATGCCTAGACAATAATATGTCTTTTTCATTGCTTTTATCAATTTTTGATAATCGGGATGACCATAATATCATCTTATATGGAATTAATCCAATATGATCTTATTCAAGTCACCCATACAAGGTATATACCACCTTCCTTTGAACTTTACCAATCCACCCTCTATGAGAGATAAATATTGCTCATTGTTGCTTCAAGATCTTGCTGCAAACATTCTTTTATTTACTAGTATCGCTCATCTTGTTGTTCTTCCTCTATAATTTTTTCTTGAATATTAATTTCATAAGAAATTACAGGCACTACTTGAGCCACTTGTAGCCTTCTACTGAGTGCATCAATCACCTTGCTTTCCTTTCCTTTAATATACTTGATTTCAAAATAAAACTCACTAATTAAGTTCAACCATCTTTCCTGCTTGGAATTCAACTCATGTTAATCAAACAAGTAGCTCAACCCTCCATGATTTGATATTAATATAAAGTTCCTCACAAGGAGGTAATACCTCCATATTTTTAGTGCGTAGAATATTGCTACCAATTTTATATCATGGGTGACATAATTATGTTCATGATATTTTATCTTTCTAAACTCATAGCATACAACTTGTCCTTCTTGCATGAGGACTCAAATAATCCCTTCCTTGCATAAATTTGTGCACATTTATTTTTTATTTGGATCTGTTATCCTTAGTAATGATGCATGAGTGAGAAAATATTTCAATTTCTCAAAGCTAGATTAACATTCTAGTGTCCACTAGAATTTAACTCCTTTTATTTGCAATGCGGTGATTGGTGTCCAATATTGGAGATATTTTGGATGAATCTCTAGTAATAACCGACCAAACCCATAAGAGATCTAACTTCTATCATGTTTTTAGGAGTATGCTACTCCATAATATCTTTAATATTATTTAGGTCTACAACTACTCCTTTGTTGGAAACAATTGTCACAAGTACTAAATCCGTGACAGGAAAAACTCACAATTTCTCAGTTTAGCATAGAGTTGATGATATCTCAACAATTTTAGTACAACTGATAAATGTTTCTCATGTTCCTCCTTGGTATTTAGATCAACCAAGATGTCATCAACAAAAACCAATACAAATTTATCCAGATATGGTCTAAGAACATTGTTTATTAAACTCATGAACATTGTTGGGGTTTTTGTGAACGCAAATGGCCCAAATACAAATTCATAGTGCTCATTCCTAGTTCTAAAGGCAGTCTTATGAATATATTTGTCTTTAATGTGAAACTGATGGTATCCAAACCTCAAGTCAATCTTTGAAAACATTGCATCCCCTCTCAACTAATGCAAATGGCCCAACTACAAATTCATAGTGCACATACCTAGTTCTAAAGGAAGTATTATGAATATCTTTGTCTTTAATGTGCAACTGATGGTATCCAAACCTCAAGTCAATCTTTGAAAACACTGCATCCCCTCTCAACTGATCAAATACATCATCAATCCTTGGTAGAGGGTACCTATTCTTTATGGTGGATTTGTTCATTTATCGGTAATAAATGCACAATGTTAACACGCCCTCGTTCTTTTTGACAAATAATATGGGTTCTCCCCAAGCTAATACTATGGGTCTTATGTACTATGTGTACTTTATTTCTTTTAATTATAGTTTCAGCTCTACTAATTCTGGTGTCCTCATTCGATATGGAGCTTTGGATGATGGCATTGATCTTAGCAGCAACTCAATAGAAAATAAATTTATCTTCGCGACGATAGCCTTGGGATCTCTACAAGAAATACATTATTGAACTTTTTTATTATTGGGTGCTCTTCATCCCCTTCCTTCCCATCCTCTAGTTCTCTATACACTTGCACCGCAAATAGTCCACTCCCCTTCCTGTTGCACCGCTTTAGCTATCATGCAATTATTTGTTGAACTATCACGGGCTTCTACTTTCTCTATAACGTCATTATTTCCTCATTTTCATTGAGGCATTTGATTGATTTGCTGAAGAAATCAATTTTTTTCTTGTTTCTTTCCAACCAATCCATGCCAATTAATACATCATATGAACCCAATAGTAGTAGGTTGAAGCTGAATGATGTGGGAATATTTTCCATTATAAATGGACATGGCTTTACCACATGCTCGACCTGCTTCTTAGACTTGGTGGCTAGTTGAACCACTTAAGAGCTTTCATGTGTTTTTCTCTCCAACGCACACCTCTTTGCCATTGATGGACTTACATAAATGAAATTAAAACTAGGTTCAATTAAAATCAAAATAAATTGGTTGTTTACCATACCCTCAATTTTGATCATTGAGGCTTGATGATCAACTCGCATGTTGTCCAATGCTACATAGATGCATGGGATACTCCAACCCATGTCATTTACTATCTCTACATATTACACAATGTACGGTCTCATATTGCTCTTCTATCACTGAGGACATTCTCTCTTCCTGTGGCTTTCTCCACATGTGAAACACTTCATAGGCTCTCCTTTGAGACCCTTGACTTCCTCTTCCATAGGTTGAGAGAAGAATTCTCTACCATCAATGGTGAATCTCTTCTAAAACTGACCCCTGATAAACGTGGAAGAATTCACATTCTTTCCTCCAAGTTATTTCCTTGTAACATTTTTCCCCTTTCTCTTAAGGATGGGATTTCCTTTTGTTTTACAATTAGTTTGAAACTCAATTCTATGCTTTTTCTATTCATAGTAATGCCTCATCTTCCTCATATCATCCTCCAGTGTTTGTGGTTCTTCTAACTCTATCTTGTCCCTAAATTCTTGTGTCAACCCAATAATATATCTTTGAATCATTTCCTTTTCATCCTTGAGGAATGGTACATACCTCAATAGCTCGAGGAATCTAGTTGCAAACTCATAAGTTGATATTTTTCCTAACTTATATTCATAAAGTTATTTGGCCTTGTTGTCATAGTACCTCTCAGATAGGTACTTTTCCCTCAAGTACCTCTCCAATATCCTTTAGGTCAATTTTTTCTCCCTAATATCTTTTACATTCCTCAAATATTCCCACCAGATATTAGACTTTCCCTTCATGCTAAAGACGACTACTCTTTCCTTCATATTTTTAGAGTAGATGTGGACCTTGAAATGATTTTTCATTCCTAGCAGCCATGCCTCTACTTCTTCTGCCTTCTTCACTACTCCATCAAAGGTGGGAGGCTTTTCCTTTTTAATTTTTTTTTGCAATCCTTTCCTCTTCTTTTCTTCTGATAGTGTCTCTTGGTGGAAACACTAGATAGTTGCTTGTAATTATTTGTCCTCTTGTCTAGAATACTCAATGGGGTGCGACCCCTCAATTGTTGAAATATGTAGCTAGGTTCAGTCTTCATAATGACATATGTAATCATGCTTTTATGTCTTTAATGTAATGAGAAAAAAAATAATAATAATATTATTGTTGAGGCATGGGTTTCATGCTCAAGGAAATTTTTTTTTTAGGTCAAGCACCCATTGAGTGCTTCTAGGTTTTTCATAAAGTCAATTGAGTCATTGTCATGTATTGAAGACCCATTTGGGCATGTTACATATTGTCAATAAAATTTATTTGAGTCAAAATAGAGTCAAAAGACCTTGCAAGACCTTTTCATGGTGAAAAGATCAAGTTGGCCTACAGGAAAGGACAAGGAAACCTAAAGATAACATTTTGTACCCCTCACAAGCCTATATCTAAGAAGAAACTCGGCCTCATTTTGACATTCACTCAAGAAAGTTCAATCTCCTCGAGATAGAAGCTGGAAAAGGATGATGAAGAAGAAGAAGAAGAAGAGCAAGATCAAATTTTTGGGCCTCTCCCTCTTTCTCTTGTGTTAGGGTTTTTGTAAGCACTAGGCAAGACAAAATTATGAAGCTGCATCAAATTTGTGATGTTGCATCTAGGTCGAAGCTCTGAAGCTACATCTAGGTCAAAGCTTTGAAGCTACATCTAGGTCGAAGTTGTGAAGTTGCATCTAGGTAAAAGTTGTGAATTTGGATCCAGTTCGAAGCTGTGAAGCTGCATCGAAGTTGTGAAGCTACAACTAGGTCAAACTTGAGAAAGGTCAAAGTGTGGCAGGTCGAAGTTGTGAATCCACTAGGTTGAAGTTGTTGAAGCTACTATGTCAAAGTTGTAGAAATTGTTTCTAGGGGTCGAAGTTGCAACATAATTTGTTGGGGATCAAAATTGCAGAAGTTGTTGGAAGGATATTTAACTTGTTCTTGGGGGGCCTTGTTCAAGGGTCATAGGTATTGGAATTTATCAATTGAAGATATATAAGAAGAGAAGAATTCTTGTGAGTTTTCCTCTCAATTGGAGAGGTTTTGGCTTTGGCTTATCACTTATATCTTATGTCATCTTGTCTCAATGTTCTTTATTTTTTAGTAGTTGTTTTATGAAAATAACACAATACTAATCAAGTTGAAGAAGAAATTAATTAAGATAAGTAAAAAGACATCTCAGTCAGTTATCAAAGTAAGAGAAATCACCTATCTTGTTTCCCCTATATTTCTCAACATCGTTGTGTCTTCACTTCCTTATCAGTGTATTTTCTTAGATATGTTTCCTTATGTACCATCAGTGTTTAATTATTTCCTTCCAAGTCTTCATAAACTTTTCTTAAGCTTGTAGCTAGCACCTAACTCATGTTGTTTCTATCTTTGTATACCTAACTAGCTTTGTAGTATAACTACATTCACTTCTACTTGTTTTTCCTAGGTCCTAACAATCTTCCCATTGTTATCCTTGCAGCTCCTTATCTCATCCCTTAAACCTTTGAGAGTATTCATTCAATCAAGGGAGCCTTCCTCTCTTCTTTTATCCACTAACTCCTCTTCATGTCCATTAAGATCTATCAATTCTATAATGTACCATTCTACTGCTCATTCATTTTCTCTTCATTGTCTTTATTGTTGCTCTCTTATGTGTTGTCACACACATACAATTGTTATGCAATCCAAAACCTAAATACATATTCTTACCCATCACCTTGGCTTAATTACCGTAAGCCTGCTGGTATATGGATATCTAAGACACCAACCTCAAGTTAGCATGTGTGCTAGAAAATAATAATCATGTCAATTTCAATACTTTCATATAGAATATAATCTCCAATCTAATGCTACAAGTAGCACACCACAATCATCCACAATAGTTACTACACTTTGTAACATAGTTCTAAGAGTCATCCTTCTAGGCCCATTCAACCCAAGTGTTGAGCCATGCCCTCACATTACTCTATAACAAACTCTAACACATTACCATACTACACTAGAGTCCCAAATTTTATCTCCTGAGATCCAATATTGAGCCTTCTGCACTGATACTACACTATAACACTCCCCTCCACCCCCCCTTATACTCACCAGGCTAAATGAGAGGTGTTACTATTAATTAACCTAACCTCTATGGTCTCACTATGAAAATGAAATTGTAAAATTTATCCTTTCCAAATATTAATGGAATTAAATTTGGACATCAACATCTCATTTAGTTCGTCGAGAGCTCTCTGAAAATAGAAATTTTAACATGATCTAATAGCTAGATCAAAATTTATGCTCATTTAAAGTTAGTCATTTCATCCTTTCAACATAATCAAGAACCTACCACATGGCACCCATGTTTCACCCATGTGACAACAAAGTGGAACACACATGGCTCCACAATGCCACCCAGGTGGCTCCACCTCATTCTTGGCACCAAATCATGACCATGATTATGTCCACGTGGCAGCTACCATATCACCTAGCCCAAGAGCTCCATGACATCGACCTTAGCATGTAAACCAATGTTTCTCGTTATAAGGCATACAAGTTAAGCCCCTTGCTACTCACCCATTGGCTCATCGTAAACCGATTATCACCATTTATATCAATGACCCACATTAATTGTGGCCCCCCTGCCTTTTGGCAGTTAACGAGGTTTGTTATTTGTCCCTTCTATCATTAAATGGTGTGTGACTCCCCTATGGCAAACTTCTTCCATGTGTTCACTTGACTACATGGATGGTATATACAAATTGTGGGCGCCCCTACCTTTTGACAAATAATGAGAGGGGGCGTTCATTATTTGTCCTTTCTACCATTAAACAAACATGTGAATGCCCTCTAGAAAACTTTTTTAATGTGTCCACTTAATTGTACCAGCGACCTATAAAAATTGTGGGCCCTCCTGCCTTCTGGCAGATAATGAGAGGGGGTGGGGATCTTCAATCGTCAATTGACTATCAATTGCCTCACATAATTTTTTCCATTACACCCCCTCCATTAGTTTGTGGCTTCCCTAATCTAGTGCACTTAAATCCGACCTCCGCAATGCGATGGAATTTCTAACATCAAGTGATGGGGATAAATATCCATCTTGTGGCTCCTGTCAAATGTGCCCCAGTTGAAAATATGCACACAAAACACCTCAGGGGATCCATGCTCCGTAGTGCCCTATTAACAAGTTGAAATATTCTTCCATAAGTTGAAAGAACGCAAAGTTGTTGGAATAGGTGTTCTTCCTGCAACAGGGGAGATGCCACCCGAACAAGGTCCCAACTTAGACCCTTACTGAGTTGGTGTGGTGGATCTCACTAGTTTAAGGGCCCAACTACCTCTAACTAATTCCAACCTAAAAGCAATGTTAATCCTAATCTAACCTAATCTAAAAGTTAAAGTCTAATCTATTATTTACATTTTCCTCTTACTGTTGATATGTGGTGAGCATTTGTGGGACCAACTAGTATGAAGGAGAAAGAATCACTCACAATCTCGTTAAGAGATGCAAATAGTCTTTTGGGTTGGCTAATATATGGGCTCAACCAAGCCAATAAGAAAGTTTCACTCCTCATAAGGAGACTCTCAAATAAACTTGTTCAAAATCTAACCTAAATGAAAACTAACTAAAATTCTAAGTGTAGAAAGGAAATGGGCTTAAAGTCGGTAATAGAAGATGGCTCATACTTATCAGTATAAAAGAGATCTAGAGACAAGGATTGAACATAAGTTTCTAAACTCGATATTTGGTTGTGGAAATAGTTCTCATAACAAATATAATTTTCTCAATTCATTTTCTATTTAGAAAGAAAATGTTAACTAAAAATGATCCAAAGTAAATCGTAATGGAAATAATTTTCACAACATGACAAACTATTGGATCACAAGAAATTTGAAAAGGACATAACAGATTCCAATCCAAATTATAACAATAGTTTATAGTTTTTACAAATGACAACAATGCCCAATCATACAAACCAACACGTGAATCTGGTACACAATTTGTTAACGCTAAAAGTATGAAATTACACTTCAATTGGTAACAATATCGAAATTAAATACAATGCCCAAAACCTCAAGGTCTCTGATGTGTTCTTCAGTTGCAAATCCTTCAAACATTCCTTCTCTGGTCTTCAATCTCTGCCTCCGAAATTGCTCACAACAATGTTGACTTTCTCTTCCTCATTCAGGAAATAAGTTGCTAGAAAAATACTTCCTTGAGAAAATCTTGATCTTAGACTAAAACTAAAATACACATGGGCTTTCCTATCACTATCATCTAAATGAAATATTCTTCCCCTTTGTTCTTTGAAAAACTTTATTTTATAATATATTTACATTACGAAACCCATGTTTTGTTGAATAATTTCAATTAAATTTTGTTGAACACGTTTGGCCAATTTTGAAAATCCATAGACTAAAACTTATTTTTGTGTAACAAAAACGTGTTATTCCAATATTGAACTTGCGAGAAAGGTTTCTTAAGCATCTATGCTCTAGATGCTTAAGATTGCATCTATCCCCAACTTAATCTCCACCTATAATAACAAATGCAATCTTTATTAAGAATCTCATCGTTTGAATTTTCATTTAAAACCAATAAAAATCGCTGAGAACCATGTTTAATTTTCATTTGAATTTTCAAGAACCATGTTTAATTAATTCATTTTGTTTGAAAGATCGGGATCGAAAGGCTGTACAATAGTTATCAATTAATATATAAATGAATCCCCCACCTTTAGTGAACCAAAAAAAAATCATGTGTATGACACTTACAAGATTTTCAGGATTTGTTTTGTTTTGTGTGGCATAAGCACGTGATTTCCACATTGCTTGAACTCTGGGTTTTCCAATATATTTCGGATCTACTCTTGTTTTTGTGGTAGTGAGATGTGGCAAGAGGAATGACTGAGATATGGAGAAACGATGCATATGGCGTATTTCATTTAAAAAAAAATTGTAGTTTTTATTTTTTTAAGCTCAAATTTCTTTTGAGAAATCACATAAAAATTTTAGGGTAGACTTTTTTCGAATCCCTATCAAAATTGTTCATTATGAAAAGTGCAAATTCTAATTTTTTTATTGGATTTTTCCAAAAAATTCTCAATTTAAATCATAAATCACAAAAATATTATTTGAAAAATTTTCTATTGCTTTTGAGTTTAGTCTCAAAATATCTACAATAAAAACCATATTTATCAACATTTCAAATCCCAATAAAAATCATTAAAAAAAACATCTACCAACACATTTCAACTATATTGCTCATCACATCATATACAACGACGCTTTTTCTTATTCCTTACCTTTTGTTGCTATTTATCTGCTTGCTCATTCATTGTTAATTTTAGGCGTTCTTTTGTAAACCTTTACTTTAACTCAAAAACTTGCACGTAAATTAATCGTTCGTTCCCTTAGTTGTGGTTTTTTTTTTATAACACATATTTTATATAATATATGTTATATGCTCAAGTATGTTTTTCCTTTTGGTAATATATTACATTATATAAATAATTATATACATGGTTATATATAATATATAGGGTATATTATATTATATATAATATATTAAAGTATATAATAATAATTACTATTAAAGTTTATATAAAAATAAGTATATATTTTTTTGCAGAGTATAATGGGAATGCTATATATAGTTTTAAGTGGAAATGAGCTAGATAGCCATCTTACTAAATCTGGTCACCAAACCAGTGAAAACAACTCAACTTCAAGCAATCATGACTTTTAAATTAGGAATCAAAATTGACCAAATTATATATCATTAGAAAGCTCTTAGAGATGTGGAGGCAATGGCGTGATCAAAAACATAAAATAATGAAATCAAAGTCACTCAAAATATATAAATCACAAGAAATCCAAAGTGATATTTACAAAATTTACATGGGGGGCGTGACAACAACTGGTCCTTTGTGGGGAGAAACAATTATCTATGGCGATGAAGATAATCCTCTTAAATTTATCCAAAAGTAAAAAGATAAGTTTTACATAATTCCCAAACATCATACTATTTTCTATGGGTTCGACATAAAATAAATCAAGCAATATCAATTCTTAAAACATAAGTACTTGATATCTACAAAGTCCAAAATCGACAAATCTAAATAGAGGGAGTTTAATTTTTTATGTTTTCCTCATATTATTGGATAGAAGAGGTAGGGCTAGGAATTTTTATGACATGTACCCATCTATTCGATATATAGGTTATCCCTTTTTCTCGACATTGCTTTGTTTCCTATGGGCGTCCATAGCCCCAACGATGTCCTCATACCATACAATCATAACCCCACTGCTAGCAGACGTCTATACCCCTGACATGTTTACTTGTACTTCCCACACTTAAAGTGCTTCTAAACCTCTTATGTGAAACCCTATAGATGAGCTTAATTGTGAATTATCTTTTGGAAATTGGGTGAAAAGAGTGGAGTGGTACAAAGGATATTTTTGTGTAAAGAAAATAGATGTAATACTTGTTAAGTTTGATTCCACAATCCTTACCGACAACTACCAATGTAGAGGACATTATTACAATGTGGTGGGATTCAAGAACAAGACCATAGTTGATTCTTTCCTTTATAAATATGAACAATACCACTCAAAACACATATATGTGTTCTTTTATAGTCTTTGGGTTAATATAAAGAAAATAAACTTTATAAAAATGATATTTTTAGCTAAATAAAAACTCATTCAGTATGACAGCATAGATTTCCAAAGGTTACCAATTGGTGTTGCATGGAAAATATTCCCCATATAAATTTTAAAAACGTCAATAAAATCCAAAACTAAAGTAAACGCAAAAACAAAATGAATGAACTGTACAAGGTGCTATCATAATGCTCTACAAATGTCGCAATTTTTTTTACTAAACTAAAAGTGGAAGTAAAACCAAAGCACTTTATAAACATAAAAATAATTAAAGTTTGAAAACTACCTACCAAACGAGGAAAACAAAAAGTATAACAATCCATGAATAAAGGAAAAATTCAACAAGGCAAAATATGAAAAATATATATTCATATAAATAAAAGTGTCAAATCAATATGTGCTAGGTTAAGATTATGATTAGTCATATCTTGCATGGTTGATATTGATCAAGCTCTTATCTCGAAAATACAACCCTCCATTAAAAAATGTAGTTTTCATTGCAAAGTTAAATAAAATTCACTAAGATGTTGCTCCTTTCTCATATCTTTCTTCATGATTATTGAGATGTAACTCCTTTATCATATCTTTTTTCATGATTAATGATAGCATTAAAATTTTATTAAATAAGCTTAAATGATGAGCTTTCGAGGATAACACTTAAAACTTAATGAAAAATAAACCAAAGCGAGAGAATAAGTAAGGAGTAAGAAAAAGTAATTTGATTATAACTCAACTTTAGTTTTAAAATCTTCACAATTACTTTATTTAAATAAAAATAAATAAATAAAACTAAACTTAACCTATTTAACCTAATTTGGAAGTTTCGAACTAGGTAAATTGAAACTTCTGATGGAATCTTTTAGTTGATTAAAACTTGCACATATACATATTGATTAAAACTTGCACATATACATATATTTGAAATTAGTGAAATAAAAACCTAAAATATCGTTATTTATATCTAAAAGTTACAAGAAAAGAATCCTATTATTTTCAAGATACTTTGCTTGGAAATATTTTCCCAACCATGTTTCTATTCCAGTGAAAGCCAATATTATAAACATGAAATTGTTGAGAAAGAAACATAGTTGGAGCAACTATCTATTGAACAACATCTATAAGAGTTAATATTAATAATTCTATTTACAATATGAAATTTAGCATAACCATTACTATAATCGGAAAGATTTTTGAAAATAATTCCTCCATCATGTTTCAATTGGATCAATAAAATCAAAATGGACATACATTATAGATGATAAAAAAATCCATGAATGGATAGCATTATTGACAGGTCTGAAATGATACACTTATAGGTACTATAGTTTCTTGAAAAGTGAGATTATTTGAAAATAACTTTGCATTATTATATTCACAAATTACATTATTGTCAGAAAGAAATGGGAATTTATCTGTAAATGATTACTTTTCACAAGTATTATTCGAGATGTTACTATTAAGGTCAAAAAAATTATTACTTGTGCAAGATGTTCAATGCCATTATAAATTTAACCGAAACTTGATCCATGTTTTCAAAATCATTTATTGGAATGGTTATTTGTTATAAACAATTGCAATCTTTATGATTTTTAGAGGGTATAAGATAAGGGTATATTATAACAATATATGTATTAGGACATGCCTCATCTTGTATTATAGATTCACTTTGAGGATTGATAACGCAAGGCCCTGACATAACCATCACCAAAGGGTGAAATTCCTCATTATTATCAATCTCCAAAGGTTTATCATAAATGAATTCATTGTCTTTTCCCATAAAAGATAAATCAGAACTAGAAGGTAAATCAAATATATATGCTTTATATTCATGAGAACTATTTACATAATGATTACTTATCTCTTCTTTGTTTTGATCTTGATTGATGGAAAGTTAAAAATCATTATTCCTTACAGTTCTGTTCACGGTTATGGACCCACCAACGTTCAGGGAATCTCCGCGGCAAGAAGTCCCAACTAGACCTCGGACTCTTTGGAGTAGGAGTCCCAACAATGCGTGGTAATGTAATGCCTTGACCGTGGTAACACACATAGATAAGTATGATAACTTTGAGCTTAAGAAAGTGTGTGACCTTGCAGCAAGTCAAGTTAGATACATGGGGCTTCTAACACATGGAAGGGAAAAGGAAGTGTGCCCCTTAGAAGCTTGTAATATGTTGCAGCAGCTACAACACCCTCCAAAATTTTTCCTTAGACTATTTTGGAGCCTCCCCTACCAACCTTACACAAGAATTTGTCTTGCTTCATCAAGTACTCAAGCTTCAGTGTTTTCCTCTCTCAAAGGTAGCCTGTCGATCACAGTTGATCCATTCCCCTCATAGGCTGCTCACTAGGACTTGGTCTAGTTACAGGCTGAGAAACTTCCCCTTGAAAATTGTGCATTCCTGGAGGGAAACCATCTTTCCCTCCATGAATTGCGCAATCCTCTCTGACAGCCTGCTAGGCTCTAGGATTGCGCAATCCTGCCAGCCATCCATCTGATTAGGATTTGCGAAAATTTTCCCAGCAGCAAGCTGTTCAGCCCAGGATTTGCACAAATCTGGGCAACAATGAGCTTCTCTACCTAGAAATTACACAAACCTCCTGGGCAGTCAGCCCAGATCCTAGCCAAAAATGCCCATTTTTCTCTAGCAGTCGAGCAATCTCTTGCATGTGCAACTGAGTTGACTGGTTCCCTCTCGGACTAAGCAAAACAGACTTGCATGCATGGGCTGCTTCTCCCAAGGTAGCATGCAAAGGCATCCCTTGTTTTAGGGATCTATGTTTAGCAGTTGGAGGTTACACGCAAGGATCAATTCTGAAACCTCCGACCAAGTGTCGCTTCCCCTAGATTCGTGGCATGCATGTCACAACCTTGATGTTATCAAAACTCATCAACCAGATGCTGCAGTGCTCATTCCTCGCATCAAACTTGTAGCTCTGACATAACACATCACATCTAGAAGCAGTTGGCACATTCAACTCAGTTGTTTTGGGGTAATCCTGCTTCCCATGCCTTGTGCTACAGCTTGGGGAAGTACTGTTTTCTTGATTTCTTTGAGTGCTTGCTATCATTTACATATATACTAGCTTGTCCTAGCTCTGTTTTGGCTTTCATTGCTATCTCACTGTTGTCACATGCATGAAACTGTTTTTCATGAACGTTCACCCACTATTAATCACTTCTATTATCACTTAGTGTCACCATGCATTCACTAACTTAATTTCTTTCAGTTGTCGGTCGGTGAGTTGGGACAACTTTGGCCCGGACTTTGCCTTCATCAAGGCTGCATTGCACAATCTAGGGAGGGAAGACTCATATTCCTCTCCTTAGTTGCACATTCCTACCCAACAGTGGCCTCCAGGACTATTTTCCACATTTTTGGAGGAGAGTGGATGCTTGGCCCAAGAAATTGTGCAAATCTGTCCCTAGGCCAGCAATCCTTCCCAGCTAGAATTGTGCATTGTGCAATCCCAGCAGACAGCAACCAGATTGGACTATGCATTGCACAGTTATAGTAGTCAGCTACTCTCCTACCAGCCCAAACTATGCCTTAAGCAATCTTGGCAGTCGGTCTCCCGACCTCCCAGCTGAAATTTTGCAACCTTCATGATCATTTACCCAAGTATGTTGCAAGTCAATTCTCATGTTCATTTAGTTTTTGACTGACAGATTGCTTCTTATGAGTGTTGTCATGTCTCCACGTATCGTAGGTGTTCATCTGCCTCTCATCAGTACATGTACAACGGTTTCCAGAAGGGTAGAGCCAGAAACACCATTCAGAGCATGATTGGGGATGCAATCGATCAAGTGTCTATGAGCTTGCCTACTCATGAAGACATCAAGTTGTTCATAGACAAGGACATCAAGCAGTAGAATCACAACAAGCAACATCATGAAGAATAGTTGAAGGCAACATACCGAATGCAGTGAATGCAACAAATGCAGCAAACACAGCGAATGCAAGAGGAAGTGTTAAGTTATGGTATGTTCTATGCTTATAACAGTTTACTTATTTTTCTTATATTCCACTGATTAGCAATCACGTGTACATAAAGTAAAGTGCAGATAGAACATTAAACGATCGACAGAAAACAAGCCAAGACAAGAGACATAAGATGTGGCGGCTAGCCAGGGACAAACCCCACAATGTGTGGGGAAACCCTTTGATCAAATCTTCTTTTATCTTCAATAATTCAGCAGAGAGAAATAATACAGTAAATATGATTCATATCAGCAGTAGCAAACCCTAGATCAGTAGCATCAGCATTAGCGGTTTCATTATCAAACTAGGGTAGACCATATCTCACAAACCGACAGTCGGATTGACTTCATTCCACAACCAAAAGTTTCGGCTTCCAGAGGAGGTTCAGATGAACCTACAACACAGTTCAGATGAGGAGATCTTCTAGGCCACGTAAGTCAATCTTTACTTCTGCAATTGCAGCTTCAGTTTCAGCAGTTTCCGGCTTCAAACTAGGGCAATCGATGTCTTGCAAACCGTTCGTCGGATTGACTTCATTCCACCACCAAAAGTTGCGGCTTTCAAAGGAGGTTCAAATGAACCTGCAACGCAGTTCAAATGAGGATATCTTCTAGGCCACGCAAGTCAATCTTTACTTCTGCAGTTGCAGCTTCAGTTTCAGCAATTTCCGACTTCAAACTAGTGAGAGAGAGAGACCCATTTCAGCGTAGTAGAGAAGAGACTCATATCTGTGTAGTAGAGAGAGAGAGAGATGTGATGAGATGAGTGAGTCCAAATGAGGAAAATTCCTCTTATATTTATACACAACGTTGGTGGGTGAACATATACGACTGTTGGGCTTCTAAGCCTACATGAGTTGTAGATCGGCTTGATAATAATTCCATAATCAAAATAAATTCATATCTCCATGAATACTTATCGGAATCGGATGATATTTATATCAATCCTACACCTCTCGACGAGAGGAATCTAATAAAAATTATTATCAGCCATGAATAAGATGACCCACATGAATTTTTGCCCTGTTTGCCAATTTTAATACTCCCTCTCAACCATGGAGAACTTCAGCTGCAATCTATCTATCGGTCGTTACTATTCATCCATAAAATGCACTGCCCTATATAGCCTGACCCTTGCCCTGCTCTGCTCTATTTTTCCTGTTCTGCTTTGTCTTGTTATGTCCTTCACTGATCTGTACTGTTTTGTTCTGTTCTGCTTTGCTCTTGCATTGTTCTGTTCTACTCTGCTTTTGTCCGAATTATGAAGAAGAAGAAATGATCGAGGATGTATCATACTAACTCAAAGTCAGTCTCAGAGTATGTACCATTGGTCTCAGACCAGTCTCAACCAACCCAAAGTCAGCGTCATAGTGAGTACAACTCCAATGGTCCCAGATCAATATCATCCTCCACTGACTCAAAGTCAGTCTCAGATTATGTACCACTGATCCCAGACCAGTCTCAACCGACCCGAAGTCAGCGTCATAGTATGGTACAACCCCTACCACTTGTCCCAGACCAGTATCATTGATCCTAGATCAATGGAGGTCATCCTAGTGTAGGGAGTACGGTAGTTACAATGATGCGTCCATCGGTACTACTATGGTCCCTAACTTCATTTCCCTGCTCATTGATCAGATGAGAGGTACTTCCCATGAGTCCCAGACTGCATGGGTAGGATGCCTCGACAGGAGAACTAATCAATCCTGTCCTCACAGGAGAACACATCAATCCAGGCCTCACAGGAGAACACATCAATCCTGCTACAATTGCCATGGAGAACACATCAATCCAGGCCTCACAGGAGAACACATCAATCCTGCTACAATTGCCATGGAGAACACATCAATCCAGGCCTCACAGGAGAACATATCAATCCTGCTACAATTTCCATGGAGAACACATCAATCTAGGCCTCACAGGAGAACTAATCATCCTGCTACATAGGAGAGCGAATCATCCTGTTCCACAAGAGAGCGAATCATCTTGTCCCACAAGAGAGCGAATCATCTTGTTCCAGTGTGCACCACCAGGGGAGGGTGAGTCACCCTGTGGTCATATGTTGCTCCAGTAGGAACCGCAAGCCCTCAGAGCTCCCAGAGCTCAATGTATGCAACATGCAGGACCCTTGTACAAGGGTTTCTTGCCAACTCCAAGTCGTTTGGGAAAATCACAGATTAGATCTTTCCTCGGGGCTTTGACAAGGTGTATCAACCTGTACATCATCTTAATGTGATGGAGCTTCCTTGCTCATCGACTTACCATATCCCAGATGATGTCTATCTACTGGAGCAGTTGACGAATTCGAGATTATTTAATAATTGAATCCCACCTCTAGTTGTTACAGACAATCACAGTGGTATCCAATGTAAATCCAAACAGCTCACTGAAGAGCTTTCGCAACCAGACTTCCTCACACGAGGTTATGCTAGCAACAATGTATCCTGCTTCAGCAGTGCTCAAAGCCACCGACTTCTGCTTCCTGCTCATCTAGGATATCGAAGCAGATCCCAAGGAGAAACAACACCCGGAAGTGCTCTTACGGTCCTCCACATTGCCTGCCCAGTCAACATCTGTGTATCCAAATAGTCTCACATCTCCGACAATGTATCTTAATCCATGAGAGATTGTGTCCTGAAGACATCTCAGAAGATTCCTGGCATCAATCCAGTGAGGCTCAACCAAATATGAGCTCACAATGCTAACTTCAAAACATATGTTCAGACGGAGGTTCACCAAGAACATCAATGTGAATGAGTTTTTGAAACTCAGAGGCATTTCCCAAGTCTGGTTCGACATCACTACCATATAACTTCTAAAAGTTAAGATCCTCGAGGTAGTCACAGGCTTGCAGTCCATCATACCGAATCTTTCCAATATATTTACCACATATTTTCCTTGAGATAGGAAAATTTCCCTTTGCTTCTGCCACACTTCAAGTCCCAGGAAGTAGTGCATCAGTCCTAGGTCTTTCATTTTGAATTCAGAGGCCAGCTCCCTCTTACATTTGTGAATGAGAGGGTCTGCACCTGTTAGAAAGAGGTCATCCACATACAACACCAGTATGAGAGGCTTGTCATCTTCAAACTTAAAGTAAAGGTTAGGATCGACTTCACTCCTAGTGAGTCTGAGCTTCATCAAGTAGCTATTGATCCTCTCATACCATGCTCGGGGAGCTTGCTTCAGCCCATAGAGAGCTTTCTTCAACCTGTATACATGAGATTTTCGATCATAAATCTCAAATCCTTCGGGTTGCTCCACGTAGACCTCTTCTTTGATCGATCCATGCAAGAACACAATATTGACATCCATCTGATGTAGGTTCCATCCTTGTGAAGCAGCAAGGGCTATGATCGAGCGGATGGTCGTATATCTGGAAACAGGTGCAAATATCTCATCATAGTCTATACCTTCCTTTTGGGAGAAACCTCGAGCAACAAAACGAGCCTTATACTTTTCCATGCTTCCATCTGCTGCATGCTTTATCTTGTAAAGCCATTTGGAAGTAACAACAGTCTTGTCCTGGGGTCTGGGAACTACTTCCCAAACATCATTCTTTATGATAGACTCATATTCTTCAGTCATAGCATCCTTCCATACTTGATACTTGACGGCATTCGAGAATGAAGAAGGCTCATTTTGTATTATCGTGCTCATGATGGTCAGGGATCCTTGATACCTATAAGGTTTCTTACTTTCACGAAAGGTTCCTCGGGGTGCAGCATGTCCTTCAGCATCATCAAGTAACCCCTTAAGCCATGAAGGCCTCTTCCTAGAAGAGGAAGGCTCATATGGAGGAGGATCAATCA
The DNA here is from genome assembly GCA_031772625.1 of Pinus tabuliformis. Taxonomy (NCBI): domain Eukaryota; kingdom Viridiplantae; phylum Streptophyta; class Pinopsida; order Pinales; family Pinaceae; genus Pinus; species Pinus tabuliformis. The sequence continues at coordinate 1,188,040,928 of CM062818.1, forward strand.
GATCCATGGGTTCTTCTACATCAGCCATTGATTCATCATCCTTTTCTTTCGGTTCCCTGGTGTTGGCTTCTTGAGAGCTACTCAAATTCAGCAGATTGTCCACCTTGCTGAGAGCCATATCTTTGTCAAAGGTGACATCATGACTAATCACGACTTCCCTTTGACCGGTGGTGAACATTTCTTCATGAGTTTAGGAACCCAATGCTTGATGAGGGCATCGATTTTGTACATATACGGCGGTGATTGTAGTTTCAGCCCATAGAAACTTTGGAAGTCTTTGATCATGTAGCATGGCCCGGACAACTTCCATCATCGTGTGGTTCTTCCTTCCCACCACACCATTCTGCTCAGGAGTATGTGGTGTAGTAGTCTCCCTCTTAATGCCAACCTCAGGTATGCCTGAGTAAACCAATTGTAATATATCTGAGGTCTTGCTTTGGCTTGAGGGGAATGGTCCCCTTTTGAGCTTTCCTTTGGCACATCCCAGACATACACCTTCTTTCTCTACTTGGAATTCGGGCATCCCTGTTACAATCTATCTTACATCGGGTAGAGTTTTGTAATGAAGGTGGGAAAACCTCCGATGCCAAAGTTCGGACTAAAGAGTTGTGTCACAAGACATGACACCTAGCGGAATTCCATCATCCTGATATAATGAATCAACACTAAACCCAAGAGTAAAGGCATCTTTAACATCATTTTTCCATATACATACCTTGCCATTGCTGAAGGTTACTTTGTAGCCTCTGTCTTCCATTGCCAAGATGGACACTAGGTTCCTTTTGAGGTCAGGTGCATTTAATACATCCTAGAATTTCTAGCCTTCTTGAATGCTTGTCCTCTTCCTTGATTCCCACCTCTCCTCTTACCTTTGCTGTTGAATTTGTCATTCCTTTGATTGCCATCAGAGGGATTTCGAGTTGCACCACTACATACTGTATCATGCTTCTCAAATCATGATTATCATCATGCTGCCCATGTCCATGATTTTATCCATCATAATGCTGCTCAAACTAGTGTGCATCATCATCATGCTATCCTATATGTCCATGATCTCATGTTGCCCTTTATGTTCATGATCTCATTCATCATGATGCTCATTATCTCATACATAATGACTTGCTTTATCGCAAATGTAACATCATCATTTTCTTCTAGCCTTAGGCCCAACCTTTCCTTTTGATTTAGTCCCGGAATTATTTCTTTTCTTTGCATGAGAAGAAAAGGCAACAGGAGGACCTTTAGGCATGGGAATTTCTTGCACTTCTTCCCTTGTTTCTTCTTGAATGCATCTAGCCACTAATTCCTTGAAACCAGGAATTACATTATAGTTCAAAAGAGTAGTCCTGAACACATACCATTCAGATGGTAATCCTACGAGAGTTGTGAGTGCCATTTCTCTGTCAGTAATGGTTTCCCCAATAGATAGGAGATCGTTCTTGATCTCGGTGATTCTTAAGAAGTATGCTTGCATACTTTCATCTTTACCCTTCTTGATTTCCCTCAACTTATTTCTAAGAAAAAAAACTTGATTTGCATCATTAACTTTAAATAAACTCACCAGTCTGTCGTAGATTTCCTTGGAGGTGTCTAGATCAGAGATGTAGGCCACCAAGTGCTTGTCGATAGAGTCCCGGATGATATTCTTTGTTTTTATTTCTCCATTTTTCCATTTGTTCCAGGCAGCAGCAGATGCATTTGATGAAGGCTCAAAAATATCGCCTCTTACATGGTCCAACACTCCTTGATCTTCAAGGGTTAGATCGATGGACATCTTCCATCCGTGATAGTCAGCTTTCTCACAGAGCTTGTCTTCGGCAGGAAAGAGTGTTGAGGACCCCATAGTTCTTTGAGGATAGCCTTGCCAATATTCTCTTCAATGATTGCTCTTGCTCTTGCTCGGGCTTTGTCTTCACCTCAGCTCCGATACCATGTTAAGTTATGGTATGTTCTATGCTTATAACAGTTTACTTCCTTTTCTTATATTCCACCAATTAGCAATCACATGTACATAAAGTAAAGTGCAGATAGAACATTAAACGATCGACAGAAAACAAGCCAAGACAAGAGACACAAGATGTGGCGGCTAGCCGGGGACAAACCCCACAATGTGTGGGGAAACCCTTTGATAAAATCTTCTTTTATCTTCAATAATTCAGCAGAGAGAAATAATACAACAAATCTGATTCATATCAGCAGTAGCAAACCCTAGATCAGTAGCATCAGCATTAGCGGTTTCATTATCAAACTAGGGTAGACCATATCTCACAAACCGACAGTCGGATTGACTTCATTCCACCACCAAAAGTTTCGGCTTCCAGAGGAGGTTCAGATGAACCTACAGCGCAGTTCAGATGAGGAGATATTCTAGGCCACACAAGTCAATCTTTACTTCTGCAGTTGCAGCTTCAGTTTCAACAGTTTTTGGCTTCAAACTAGGGCAGTCGATATCTTGCAAACTGTTCGTCGGATTGACTTCATTCCACCACCAAAAGTTTCAGCTTTCAAAGGAGGTTCAGATGAACCTACATCATAGTTCAGATGAGGAGATATTTTAGGCCACGCAAGTCAATCTTTACTTCTGCAGTTGTAGCTTCAGTTTCAGCAGTTTCCGGCTTCAAACTGTGTGAGAGAGAGAGACCCATTTCAGCGCAGTAGAGAAGAGACTCATATCTGCACAGTAGAGAGAGAGAGATGTGATGAGATGAGTGAGTCCAAATGAGGAAAAGTCCTCTTATATTTATACACAAGGTTGGTGGGTGAACAAATGCGACTGTTGGGCTTCTAAGCCTACATGAGTTGTAGGTCGGCTTGATAATAATTCCATAATCAAAATAAATTCATATCTCCATGAATACTTATCGGAATCGGATGATCTTTATATCAATCCTACACCTCTCAACGAGAGGAATCTTCAGCCATGAATAAGATGACCCACATGAAGTTTTTCCCTGGTTTCCAATTTTAACAGGAAGGTTGTTGACAACACAAAGGCGGAACGGGCCGAACCAATGCACCGATCGTAACGAAAGCAAGAGTTCACTTCAGCAGGATGTCACCATGAGGTGCATGCACACCATCATGAATGACCAAGCTTGGCATCAACTTACCAGCTTCACCATCACAAGAATGTCAAAGATTTGGTCTCACCATAGCAGACCGAGTGTCAATGATGTCTTGCAAGGCTTAATCAAGCCATGTTGTCTCACATGAGTACATGTGCATTGTAATGTTGAGTCATGTGAAGTGTAAGTAAAGTGTCAACAGTTGGATGTAACAATCATAGAGTAGGTGAAGAGTTATGAGGGTAGTTGAACTACTACGAAGGGAATGTCAAGGGTCACCCCATCCTTTGGTATAAATAGTCCCTCATAACTCATTGTATGGGCTTTCGGTTAGCCAAGCATCTACTAAGACGATTTTGAAGAAGGCTTGGAAAATATTGTAACGCACCTTAGCTTCTCCACTGCACAGAGCTAGTACATCTCTTTGGAGGAGAAGGCCGATGTGGTTGTAATGTTCCATTGTTGGGGCCAATAGGTTTACATGGTGTATTGCATGATTGTGACTTACACTTCTTTATATAATAAGAGCCATCACATTTTCATGCATATGTTGTTATTGTAGTTGGACTATTCTAGTCACCTTAATGATATATGTTGTTTAACTTACGTACTTGTATATGAACTAATTTGTATGCAATTATATGAATCTTGTTGTTAATGTGTTGCATATGTTGTTAATGTTGTCACCGTCTATGTCGAATGCTCTTCTAGACATCAGATAGACCTTTCTCATGAACCTTTCTATATAAACTATCACACTCGTGTCAGATTGATCCGTGAGTGTTGCTCGTGTTATTTTACCTTTTTGTTGTGACTGCCGCATCCGAGTGGACTTCTCCACCAGAATTTGTGCATGACCTTTGTGTGGTGTGTTCCTAGCCAAGTTGGGATTGATCCCTTTCAACCTGGAACTCACCTTCACCTTCCTCTCCCTTCGAAGTGTTAGAACCTCTAGTACACATTCCTTGACTCTATGCATCAGTCACACCCTTGCTACTGATAAAGTTATCTTACCTACCTCTGTGCGACATCACGGTCAAGGCATTACCTTACGACCCACTACTAGGACTCCTACACCAAACAGTCTAAGGTCTAATTGGGAATTCTTATCGGGGAGATCCCCTTGACATGTTTGTTGGTCCAACGCTGTCAACATTTCTCGCACTAGATGGAGGGCTTGATGACAAGCAGTTTCCTCTCATTCAGTTTTGAACCTTTGCGTATCTTTCATGGAGTCTTGCACTCTTCTTGCCCCGAGGTGTTTTTCGAATCATGAAGATGTCTCCATCTTGGGGAAGATTTTCAATCTCTTGCCCAGTCACATGTATGATGGTGAACGCGAAGTGGCCTAGCCTAAGCACTTACATAACTTTCTTTCCATGATTTATGAGGAAGATGAGTTTACTAACGAATAGGCCAGGTTGTTGCTCGCATACACACTTTGCAAATGTCCATTTCGTGGGGTTCTCCACCTACCGACTGACACCGTGCACTCATATGAGAATTTTTGTGATCTTATTGAAGACATGTTCTATCATTTTGATCCAGACCATCTTGACCGGAAATTGTTACGGTGGCAGAGGGCTCCGCATGATTCTATTATTGATTTTAGGCAGCGCTTCTGTGACTTGCAGTTTCAAGCTCCGAGGAGCCAGATGAAGTTCACTTATCTCTGGGATCGTTTCGAGTATTGTCTTAAAAAATCTTCCCATCCTAAGAGAAAGCTTGATGTCAAGCCTCGCTCAAACTTCTTCGTTGATGGAACTATGAAATCACATGTGGGACCAGGCACTGTTCCAACAAAATGTACGCATCCCTCTCATTCAATAGTTCCACCATCGCCCAGTGATGCTGAGGATCATGTTCGCACATCTGTTCATCCTTCACACCCTCCCAACATCACTCCACTCAATTTTTGTGCAGAGTTGGTTGTGAGTCCTTCGAGTTACCATATGTATTATTTTCTTTGACCTCCGTCTTCGCACTCAGGTGTTCCTCTAGATGATGTTGTCTTGTGTTCATCCATTCTGAACTCTTCACTTATTGTGAACGAGTAACAACCCATTAATGGAGTTGGTGTTGCACAACCGACATGCATTGTCATTCATGAAGAGTATGAGTGGGAGCTTGAACATCAAAACTCGGCGAAGGATGACTCCCTTCTATTTCAGCCCCCTCTATTCTTTCCTAGCTTCTTTGGTGAGCCTGCCATCCATGATTTTGCATGTGTGTCTTCATCCATGGATGCACCCATTGTTGATCACTCGTAGGACTCACCGGATGTTATTCCATCATTCAACAACGGGGAGGATAAGTTATTCATTGAAGATCCACTTGATCCTTCATCTGTCTTCTCTGGAAACACAGAGGATGAGCTCATTTTCTTTTCATCTATCCCTCTGTTTGATTCATATGATCATGATGATGTCAAAGAATTCATTGATTTTTCTGATCGTGGTGGTCGTGATCCATTTGCTTGCAATTTTTATCATGATCATGAATCTACCACATATGATTTTTCAAAGCCATCGATGTATGATGATCTACTTGATGATGAAGTTGAGACACCCAAGACTATCAAGGCACTTCAGCCCGAGATGATGGGTATGTCAGGCCCTCGCTCTCTTGAGGTTAGTCTTACTTCTGATCATGAAACTGTTCAATCACCCAAGGCTCCTCATCACTCGTCTATATGCATTGAAGATCCATCTCACTCATAGATCACACTTCCTCCACTCGAACTGCATGATCCCATTGCTCATACATTGGAGGAGTCTTACATTGCAAGCACTCATTCACGATGCAAGTTATCTTTGTTTCTTTAATTTTCTTGCATGTCTCAGTCAAGAGTGTGCTTTTGCTTCAAAGTTGCACGTAGTGTCACATAACACCATGATAAGTCCATGGACTATCCGTCATGCACATCCACTCACTTATTTCCCATGGGAACTTTGAAACACGAAGTGTGGCTATCTTCATTGTTATATCTTTCTTGTATGCCAATCCGCACAACTGGGTTACTCGCGGACCAAGCCTTTACCCACATGGGTCTACCAATGCATCAGTGGCTACATTGGAAGTATCACTTCATGTGATCAGGCCCATGCACCATTAGTGTAGGAGTAGGAGTAGTGTTTGCTTTCAGTTTTTTGTTTGCATGCTTGTTTACTTTCATTCTTTGATTGCTTGACTGTTTTCTTTCTTGTTTGTTTGCTTGCTTTTCTCTCATTTTTGCTCCTGCTTTTTCTTGGATTTGTTGTTAGTTCATTCGCTTGTTTTGTTTGTAGGTTAGTTCGCATGAAACCATGTGTGACTCATGAAACGATCTGGGTAAAGTACAAGAGCGTTTGTACAACTATCGTTATTTGGTTATCTCTCATCTTGCCTCTATATGATTAACTTGTTACTCTTAGCCCATGATACGTCGAAGGAAAATACATACTCTTCGAAGTGAACCTTGGTGTAAACACAACGCTTGCATGCTAACTAGTGTCACCTTCTCTAATCAATTGTTTTTGGGTTAACTTGTTTACGGTGCTGGACCTGCAACATGTCAAGGGAATCCACCTGGTAAGAAGTCCCAATTAGACCTCAGATTGTTTAGTGGATGAGTCCCAATAGTGGGTCGTAGGGTAATGCCTTGACCACGATGTCGAGGAAAGTAAGATAACTTTGTCAGTAGCAAGGGTGTGATTGATGCACTGAGTCAAGGAATGAGTATGAGAGGTTCCAACACTTCAAAGGGAGAGGAAGGTGAGGTGAATTCTAGGTTGAAAGGGATCAGTCCCAACTCGGCTAGGAACACACAACACAAAGGACATGCACAACTTTTGGCAAAGCAGTCAAAATGGATGTTGTAGTCACAACATACAAGGTAAGATAACACGAACAACACTCATGAATTAGTCTGAAAGGAGTGTGATAGTTGATATAACAAGGTTCAGAGAAAGGTTTGTCTGATGTCTGGTAGAGAAGTTGACACAGACGGTGATAACATTAGCAACATATGCAACACATTAACAACAAGATTCATATAATTTCACGTGAATCAGTTCATACAAAAGTACACAAGTTAAACAACATATATCATTAAGGAAACTCGAGCAGTCCAACTACAATAACAACATATGCATGAAAATGTGTTGGGTTTTATTATATAAATAAGTGTAAGTCACATCATACAATAAACCATGTAAACCTACTAGCCCCATCAATGGAACATTATAGCCACATCCGCCTACTCCTCCAAAGAGATATACTAGCTCTGTGTAGTGGACAAGCCAATACTGTCCAAGCCTTCTTTAAGATAGTCTTAGTAGAAGCTTGGCTGACCAAAAGCCTATACAATGAGTTATGAGGGACTATTTATAACAAAGGCTGGGGTGACCCTTGACATTCCCCTTTGTGATAGTTCAACAACCCTCATGACTCTTCACCTACTCTATGACTCTTACATCCAAGTGTTGAAACTTGACTTACACTTGACATGACTCAGCATTACAATGCACATGTACTCATGTGAGGAAACATGGCTTGAGCAAGCCTTGCAAGACATCATTGACACTCGGTCCACTGTGGTGAAACCAAATCCCTGACAAGCTTGTGATGGTGAAGCTAGTGAGCCCATGCCAAGCCTGGTCATCCGTGATGGTGTGCATGTACGTCATGGTGACATCTTGCTGAAGTGAACTCTTGCCTCCGTTGCAACCGGTGCATTGGTTTGTCCCCTTCATCCAACTCATCTAGTAACATGTGCATGGTCTTCTTAGGTACGGTTGAACTAGCAACACACTGATGCATAGTGTCTTTGCTGATATTCAAGTGTGTGTTGGTGGTCATGCGCATCAACTTGCCGAAGTGCATGTTCAGTGCTAGTTGGACTTGCTTCTTGTCTTCGCCGTGGTGAGTGTGTTGAATGGGTTGGATTGCATGCGTGCGCTCAACACGTTTTCTCTGTGTCAGTTTCTAGGATGGATCCTTAACTTGTACTGGATCAGTTTCATCCATGAGTGCATGTTGCACCCACTGTTGTTCCCGTTCCTGCTGCAACTCATTGGATTGTCTGTGGTGCTTCATGTTCTTCCTAAGTTGCTACTTCAGCACATGAAACTCCTTCTTTGTTCCATCTTCTACCTTCATGCAATCTTCATGTCACACCATCACTTCATAGCCTAAGTCTCCAAAGTTTCTTTCATTATCAGTGCATTTGCTTGATCTTGCAAGTTTTCTCTCCCTCTATGTTGTCAGCAACTTTCCTCTTGCATTCATTACGTTTGCTGCGTTCGGTATGTTGCCTTCAGCTCTTGTTCATGATGTTGCTTGTTGTGATGCTACTGCTTGATTTTCTTGTCCATTAAAAACTTGAGGTCTTCGTGAGTAGGTAAGCCCATGGACACTTGATCGAATATATCCCTAAGTGTGCTCTGGATGGTGTCTTCGTCTCTGCACTCTTGGAAACCATTGTACTTGTACTGCTTAGAGGCATATGAACACTTGTGATACTTGGAGACATGGAAACACTCATAGCAATAAATATATTAGTCAAAAACTAAAATGAACACGAGAACTAACTTGCAACATACTTGGGTGAATGATGATTAAGGTTGTGCAATTTTTGCTAGGAGGTCGGGAGAGCAACTGCCAAGACTACACAAGGCATAGTCCGGGCTGTTGGGAGACTGTCTGACTATTGGAACTACAAAATGCACAACCCATTTGGGTAGTTAACTATTGGGTTTGTGCAATGCACGATTCCAACTGGGAAAGACTATTGGCCCAGGGATATATTTGCTCAAACTTTTGGGCTAAGCAGCCACTGACTTCTAGAAATGTGAAATTCAGTCTAGGAGGTTAGTGTTGGGCTAGAACATGAAAATATGGAGAGGAAGGTGAGCCTTCCTTCTCCAGATTTCACAAAGCAGCCTTGGTCAAGGCAGAGATTGGGCCAAGGTTGGTCGGACTCGCCAATGGGCAACTGAAAGAAGGTAAGTCGATGAAATGCATGGCGATACTAAGTGATAGTAGAAGTGATAAACAGAGCATGTAAAACATGAATGGAAGATTCAACAAATAGATCAACATGCATGTGGGTGAGGCAGTTCACCAGTTGGGCGAACGTTCGTGCAAAACAGTTTCATGCATGCGACAACAATGAGATAGAAAAAAAATTAAAATAGAGGTAGGACAAGATAGTATACATGTAAACGACAAGAATATTTCAAAGAAATCAACTAAACAACACTCACACAAGTGAATGCACAAAAATCTACACAAATGCAGCACAAGGCATGGGAAGGGAGCTTCCCCAAAACAGCTAAGCTGAATGTGTTGACTACTCCTAGATGTGATGTGGGATGTTAGAGCTACAAGGTTGATGTGAGGAATGAGCTCTGCAGGGTCTGGTTGATGAGTTTTGATAACATTGAGGTTGTGATGCACATGCCACAAATCTAGGGGAAGTGACACTTAGAGGGAGGTTTCTGAATTGTTCCTTGCATGTAACCTCCAACTGCTAAACATAGATCCTTGAAATAAGGGATGCCTTTGCATGTTGCCTTGGGAGTGAAAGCCCCTACATGAAATTCTATTTTTCTCAGTTCTAGAGGGAACCAGTCAACTCAGCTGCACATGCAAGAGACTACTTGACTGCTGAAGAAAAATGCGTATTCCTAACTATAAGATGGGATGACTACCCAAGGGGATTGTGTTGGGCCCAATAGCTAACTTCTGCCCAGATTTGTGCAAATCTTGAGCTGAACTTCCTGTTGATGGGAAAAATAGCACAAATCCTATTGGGAGGGTTGGCTGGCAGGATTGTGCAATCCTGGAGCCTAGCAGGCTATTAGAGGGAAGGCTGGTTTCCCTTGAGAAATGCACAAATTTCACTGGGAAGCTGCTCAACCTGCAACTAGACCAAGTAATAATGAGTAGCCTGTGAAGGGAAAAGATCAAATTGTGATCAATAGGCTGCCTTTGAGCAAGAAAGACACTGAAGTTTGAGGACTTGACGAAGCAAGGCAAGCTGCTGTGAAGGTTGGTAGGGAGGCTCAAAAACCGGCTAAGGAAAAATTTTGGAGGGTGGTTGTAGCCGCTACAACACTTGGCGACACACCGGTAGAACTCCATCTCTCTGAATCGACCTTTTTCATAAAAAGCAAGTCTAACACCTCCTTAAGTATTGTTCAACTCTTAGCGCATCTTGGCTTCACACCTGCTTGATTGTAAGATGTAGCATCTGCTAGACTCTTGGTCGATTAACACACATTCCAAGCCAAGGCAACACAGTTGTTTCAATTGGGGTTGAGGGGTATGTAAGTGCACAAGCAGTATAGTCGTCAAAGTCTAAGTTTCATCTATGGTTTTCCTCCACCGCTAGTAGGACTGGACAGTACCTTGATGGAGTCACATAGGAACACAAGCGTGGCTCCACTGCCAGTGAGCTTGGTCAGTACCCCGACAGAGTTGTTTGCATCACCTCCCTGCATAGGAAGCCTTTGTCTTCTTTCGCCTTATTCATTTTTCATTTTGATTTTTTTTGACTTTTCATTTTTTTCATTTTTCATTTTCACTGTGCATAGCACTTATTCATTTCAAAGGTGAAAGAGAGATATTGACTTATTGAGACCAGAAGAGGTTGTTCCAACATAGAAGTAGTTTAATGTATCTCTAATGTGCCTATTAAGGTTTCCCCCCTCACCTTACTCTACTTGACTGAGTTGACAAGGGATAACCCAAAAACAATTAACTAGAGAAGGTGACACTAGTTAGCGCGCAAGCATTGTGTTTACACCAAGGTTCACTTCGAAGAGTATGTATTTTCCTTCGACATATCATGGAATAAGAGTAACAAGTTCATAGTATAGAGGCAAGATGACAGATAACCAAGTAGTGATAGTTGTACAAACCCTCTTGTACATTGGCCATCTCATTTCATGAGTCACACATGGTTTCATGTAAACTATCCTATGAACGAAAAAAGTGAATGAACTAACAATCTACAAAGCAAAGCGAGAGCAAAAGATAAAATGAAAGTGAAACAAGTAAACAAAAAATCAAGCAAACAAGAACGCAAAAAAACAACTGAAAGCAAACACTACTCCTAATCCTACACTAATGGTGCAAGGGCCTGATCATGTGAAGTGATACTTCCAATGCAGCCACCGGCACATTGGTAGACCCATGTTGGTGAAGGCTTGGTCCGTGAGTAACCCAGTTGTGTGGACCAGCATACAAGAAGGATATAACAATGAAGATAGCCACACTTCATGTTTCAAAGTGCCCACGAGACATAAGTGAGTGCATGTTCATGATGGAAAGTCTGTGGACTTATCATGGTGCTGTGTGACACTATGTGCAACTTTGAAGAAAAACCACTCTCTTGATTGAGACATGAAAGCAAAAGAAAGAAACAAATATAACTTGCGTCGTGAAAACATAAGACTCCTCCAATGCATGAGTAATGGGATCGTGTAGCTTGAGTGGAGGAAGTGTGGTCTGTGTGTGAGATGGATCTTCAATGCATACAGATAAGTGATGAGGAGCCTTGGGTGATTGAAAAGTTTCATGATCGAAAGTGAGACTGACCCCAAGAGAACGAGGGCCTAACATAACCACCAACTCAAGTTGAAGTGCCTCGACCATATTAATTGTCTCAAATTCATCATCAGGTAGATCATCATAAATCAGTGGCTTTGAAAGATCAACTGCGATAGATTCATGATTGTGATAAAAAATGGAAGAAAATGGATCACGGCCACCATGATCAGAAAAATCAATGAATTCTTCGGCATCCTCATGATCAAATGAATCAAACAGAGGGGGAAAAAACTCATCTTCTGTGTTTTCGGAAAAGACAGATGAAGGATCAAGTGGACCTTCGATGAATAACTTATCCTCTCCATTCTCAAATGATGGACTAACATCTGGTGAGTCCTGCGAGTGATCAACAATGGGTGCACCCGTGGATGAAGACACACATGAAAAATCATGGATGGCAGGTTCACCAAATAGGCTAGGAAAGAACAGAGGGGGATTAGAAGAAAGGGAGTCATCCTTCGTCGAGTGTTGATTTTGAAGCTCCCACTCATACTCTTTATGAATGACAGTGCATGTTGGTTCTGAAACACCAACTCTGTTAATGGGTTGTTCCTCATTCACAACAAGTGAAGAGTTTGGAATGGACAAACACAAGACATCATCATCTGGAGGAACACCTGAGTGCGAAGACGGAGGCCGAAGAAAAGAACGAATATGGGAACTCGAAGGACTCACAACTAAATTTGCATGAAAATGGAGTGGAGTGATGTTGGGAGAGTGTAAAGGATGAACAGGTGTGCAAACATGATCCTCAACATCACTAGGTGATGGTGGAACTATTGAATGATAGGGAGGCGGAAAACTTGTTGGGACAGTGCTTGCTCCCACATGAGATTGTGGATTTCAAACAATGAAGAATGTTGACCGAGGCTTGACATCAAGCTTTCTCTTGGGACAGGAAAATTTGTTAAGATAGTACTCGAACCAGTCCCAGGGATAAGTGAACTTCATCTGTCTCTTCAGAGCTTGAAAATGTAAGTCACGGAAGTGCTACCAAAAATCAATAACGGATTCATGCAGAGCCTTCTGTTGCTGTAATATTTTCTAGTAAAGATGGCCTAGATCAAAATGATAGAACGTGTCTTCAATAAGATCACAAAAGTAATCACATGAGTGCACGGTGTTAGCCGGTAGGTTGAGCACCCAACAAAATGGAGATTCGCGAAGTGTGTATGCAAGCAGCGAATTGGCATGTTCATCAGTAAACTCATCTTCCTCAAAAATCATGGAAAGAAAGTTATGTAAGTGCTCAGGCCAGGCCACTTCACCTTCACCATCATACGTGTGAGTGGACAAGAGATAAAACAACTTCCTTGATATGGAGACATATTCACAATTTGAAAAACACCTCGAAAGAAGAAGAATGCAAGACTCCATGAAAGATATGAAAATGTTCAAAACTGGATGAGAGGACACTGCTTGTCATTAGGCCCTCCTTCTAGCACTAGAAATGTTGATGATGTTGGACCTGCCAACATGTCAATGAGATCTCCCCAGTAAGAAGTCCCAATTAGACCTCAAACTGTTTGGTGTAGGAGTCCCAATAGTGGGTCGTAAGGTAATGCCTTGACCGCGGTGTCACATAGAGGCAAGTAGGATAACTCTGTTAGGAGCAAGGGTGTGACTGATGCAGTTAGTCAAGGAATGAGTATGAGAGGTTCCAACACTTCAAAGGGAGAGGAAGGTGCAGGTGTGTTTCAGGTTGAAAGGGATCAGTCCCAACTCGGCTAGGAACACACAACACAAAGGACATGCACAACTTCCAGTAGAGCAGTCGACACAGATGCGACAATCACAACATACAAGGTAAGATAACATGAACATCACTCATAGATCAGTTCGAGATGAGTGCGACAGTTGATATAACAAGGTTTAGAGAAACGTCTGTGTAATGTTTGGCAGAGAAGTCGACATAGACGATGACAACATTAACAACATATGCAACACATTAACAACAAGATTCATATAATTGTATGTGAATTAGTTCATACACAAGTACGTAAGTTAAACAACATATATCATTAAGGCAACTGGAGCAGTCCAACTACAATAACAACATATGCATGAAAATGTGCTAGGTTTTATTATATAAAGAAGTGTAATTCACAATCATACAATACACCATGTAAACCTGCTAGCCCCATTAGTGGAATGTTACAGCCACATCTGCCTACTCCTCCAAAGAGATATACTAGCTCCATGCAGTGGAGAATCCAATATTGTCCAAGCCTTCTTCAAGATAGTCTTAGTAGAAGCTTAGCTGACCAAAAGCCTATATAATGAGTTATGAGGGACTACTTATAGCAAAGGGTGGGGTGACCCTTGACATTCCCCTTTGTGACAGTTCAACTACCCTCATGACTCTTCACCTACTCTATGACTGTTACATCCAAGTGTTGACATTTGACTTACACTTGACATGACTCAACATTATAATGCACATGTACTAATGTGAGGCAACATGGCTTGAGCAAGCCTTTCAAGACATCACTGACACTCGGTCCACTGTGGTGAGAACAACTCTTTGACATGCTTGTGATGGTGAAGCTGGTGAGCTGATGCCAAGCTTGGTCGTCCATGATGGTGTGCATGGACCTCATGGTGACATCTTGCTGAAGCGATCTCTTGCCTCCATTGCAATCGGCGCATTAGATCGGCCCCTTCATCCAACTTGTCTTCTAACATGCACATGGTATTCTTGGGTACGGTTGAACCGGAAACACACTGATGTATAGTATCCATGTTGATCTTCAATTGTGTGCTGGTGGTCTTGCGCATCAACTTGCGGAAGTGAATGTTCAGCCCCAGTTGGACTTGCTTCTTTTCTTTACCTTGGTGAGTGTGTTAAATGGGTTGGATTGCATGCATGAGATCAAAGTCATGCATGTTGTTGAATCCTTTGCATGCAATCAACAACACTGCTCACCATGTTTGCTCTGTGTCAGTTTTTGGGATGGATCCTTAACTTGTACTGGCTCAGTTTCATCCATGAGTGTATGTTACGCCCACTGTTGTTCACGTTCCTATTGCAACTCATTGGACTGCCTGTGCAACTTCATGTTCTTCCTAAGTTGTTGCTCTAACACATGCAACTCCTTCTTTGTTCCATCTTTTGCCTTCGTGAGATCTTCATGTTTTGTTGTCACTTCATAGCTCGAGTCTCCAAAGTTTCTTTCATTATCAGTGGATCTTCTTGATCTTGTAACTTTGCTCCGCATCTATTTTTTCAACAAACTTCCTCTTGCATTCATTGTGTTTTCTATGTTCGATATGTTTCCATCAGCTATTGTTCATGATGCTGCTTGCTGTGATGTTGCTTCTTGATGTCGTTGTCCATGAAAAACTTGAGGTCTTTGTGAGTAGGTAAGCCCATGGACACTTGATCGACTACATCCCCAAGTGTGCTCTAGATAGTGTCTTCATCTCTGCTCTCTTGGAAACCATTGTACCTATACTTCTGAGAGGAAGAAGAACACCTATGGTACTTGGAGAGATGGTAACACTCATAGCAAGCAATTTGTCAGTCGAAAGCCGAAATGAACATGAGCACTGACTTGCAACATACCTGGGTAAATGATCATGAAGGTTTTGCAACTTCGGTTGGGAGGTCAGGAGACTGACTGCCAAGACTGCACAAGGCAAAGTCTGGGTTGCTAGGAGATTGTTTGAATATTGGAATTACAAAATGGACAATCTAGTTGGGAAGTTGACTATTGGGATTGTGCAATGCGAGATTCCAGTTGGGAAAGGCTATTGGCCCAGGGACAAATTTGCACAAATCTTTGGGCCAAGTAGCCACTAACTTCTAGAAATATGTAATTTAGTTGAGGAGGTCAGTGTTGTGCCAGAATTCACAAATCTGGAGAGGAAGGTGAGTCTTACTTCTCCAGATTGCGCAAAGTAGCATTGGTGAAGGCAGAGACCAGGCCAAGGTTGGTCTGCCTCACCGACTGGCAACTAAAAGCAAGTAATTCGATGAAATGCATGGAGACACTAAGTGATAGCAAAAGTTATAAAAAGTGCATGCAAAACATGAATGGAAGATTTAGCAAATAGATTAACATGCACGTGGATGAGGTAGTTCACCGGTTGGGTGAACGTCTGTGCAAAATAGTTTCATGCATGCAAGAGTATTGAGATAGCAATGAAAACTGAAATAGAGCTAAGACAAAATAGTATACATGTAAATGAAAACAAGCGTTCAAAGAAATCAAGAAAACAACACTCATGCAAGCAAATACAGAAAAAGCGACAGAAATGCAGCAGAAGGCATGGGAAGCGAGCTTACCCCAAAAAAACTAAGATGAATGTGTTGACTGCTCCTGGATGTGATGTGGGATGTTAGAGATACAAGGTTGATGTGAGGAATGAGCTTTGTAGCATCTGGTTGATGAGTTCTGATAACGTCGAGGTCATGATGTCCATGCCACAAATCTAGGGGAAGCGACACTTGGAGGGAGGTTTATGAATTGTTCTTTGCATGTAACCTCCAATTGCTAAACATAGGTCCCTGAAACAAGAGATGCCTTTGTATGCTACCTTGGGAGAGACAACTCATGTATGCAAGTCTATTTTTCTCAGTGCCAGAGGGAATCGGTCAACTCAGCTGCACATGCAAGGGACTACTTGAATCCTAAAGAAAAATGTGCATTCCTGACTGTAAGTTGGGCTGACTGCCAAATGGGATTGTACAATTTTGGGCCCAGCAGTTGTCTGCTACCCAAATTCTCTTAAATCCTGGGTTGAACTTCTCGTTGATGGGAAAAATTGCGCAAATCCTACCTGGAGGGTTCGTTGGCAGGATTACGTAATCCTGGAGCCCAATAGGCTGTTAGAGGGAATTGTGTAATTCCTGGAGGGAAGGCTGGTTTCCCTCCAGAAATGTGAAAATTTCACTAGGAAGTTGCTCAACTTGTAGCTGGACCAAGTTCAGATGAGTAGCCTGTGAAGAGAAAAGATCAAACTGTGACCGATAGGCTGCCTTTGAGCAAGAAAGACACTGAACCTTGAGGACTTGACGAAGCAAGCCAAGTTGCTGTGAAGGTTGGTAGGGAGGCTCCAAAACAGGCTAAGGAAAAATTTTGGAGGGTGGTTGTAGCTGCTACAACATAACCCTTGTCATCTCAGTCAAGTAGAGTAAGGTGAGGGGGAAAAACTTAACAGGCACGTCAGAGATACAATAAAATACTTCTCTACTAGAAAAATCTCTTCTGCTCTCAATAAGTCGGGATCCCTCTTCCACCTTTGAAATGAATAAGTGTTATGCACAGTAAAAATGAAAAAAAAAATAATGTCAAAAAATTCAAAATGAAAAATGAATATTGCAAAAGAAGAGAAATCCTTCCTATGCATGGAGGTGATGCAAGTAACTCCGACGGGGTACTGACTAGGCTCGCTGGTAGCGGATCCTTGCTTGTGTTCCTATGTGACTCCACCGGGGTACTGTCCATGCCTACTGGTAATGGAGCAACACCAGAGATGAAACTAAGACTCTGACGACTATACTGCTTGTGCACCTATATACCCCTCAAGCCCAATCGAAACAACTATGTTGCCTTGGCTTGGAATTTGTGTCAAATGACCAAGAGTATGGTAGACGCTACATATTACATCAAGCTAGTGTGAAGCCAAGATGAGCTAAGAATGGAACAATACTTCCAGAGGTGTTAGACTCGTTTTTCACGAACAGGTCCATTCAGAGAGCTGGAGTTCTACCAATTTGTCACCAAGTGTTGCAGTGGCTACAACACCCTCCAAAATTTTTCCTTCACCTATTTTGGAGCCTACCCTACCAACCTTACACAATACTTTGTCTTGCTTTGTCAAGTACTCAAGCTTCAGTGTTTTCCTCGCTCAAAGGCAGCCTGTTGATCACAATTGACCCATTACCCTCACAAGCTACTCACTAGGACTTGGTCTAGCTACAAGTTGAGCAACTTCCCTTTGAAAATTGTGCATTCCTGGAGGGAAACCAGCCTTCCCTCTAGGAATTGTGCAATCCTCTCTGACAGCTTATTGGGCTCTAGGATTGCGCAATCCTACTAGTCAACCCTCCCAATAGGATTTGCTCAAATTTTCCCAGCACTAGGCTGTTCAGCCCAGGATTTTCCCAAATCGTGGTAGCAGTTAGCTTCTCTACTGAAAAATTGCACAAACCTCCTAGGAAGTCAGCCCAGCGCCCAGCCAAAAATGCACATTTTTCTCTAGCATTCGAGCAGTCTCTTGCATGTGCAACTAATTTGATCGGTACCCTTTGAGACTGAGAAAAATAGACTTGCATGCATGGGTTTATTCTCCCAAGGCATCATGCAAAGGCATCCCTTGTTTAAGGGATCTATGTTTAGCAGTTAAAGGTTACATGCAAGGATCAATTCCTGAAACCTCCCACCAAGTGTTGCTTCCCTTAGATTCGTGGCATGCGCATCACAACCTTGATGTTATAAAAACTCATTAACCAAACGTTTCAGAGCTCATTCCTCACATCAAACTTGTACCTCTGACATCCCACATCACATCTAGGAGAAGTCAGCAAATTCAGCTTAGCTATTTTGGGGTAAGCCCGCTTCCCATGCCTTGTGCTACATTTTTGTCACTTTTTATGTTTTTTCTTATGGGAGTACTGTTTACTTGAATTCTTTGAGTGCTTGCTATCGTTTACATATATACTAGCTTGTCCCAACTCCGTTTCAGTTTTCATTGCTATCTCACTACTTTCGCATGCATGAAATTGTTTTGCATGAATGTCCGCCCAAATAACGAAATGCCTCACCCACATGCATGTTGATTTGTTTGATAAATCTTTCATTCATGTTTTGCATGCATTGTTAATCAGTTCTGCTATCACTTACTGTCACCATGCATTCACTGACTTACTTGCTTTCAGTTGCCTGTCAGTGAGTCAGGCCAACCTTGGCCCGGACTCTACGTTCATCAAGGCTGCATTGCACAATCTAAGGAGGGAAGGCTCACCTTCCTCTCCATGTTTGTGCATTCCTACCCAACACTGGCCTCCAGGACTATTTTGTGCATTTCTGGAGGATAGTGGCTGCTTGGCCCAAGAAATTGTGCAAATCTGTCCCTATGCTAGCAGTCCTTCCCAGCTGGAATTGTGAATTGCAATCTCAAAAGTCAGCAGCCAGAATGGACTGTGCATTGTGTAGTTCCAACAGCCAACTAGTCTCCCAATAGCTCATACTGTGCCTTGAGCAGTCTTGGCAATTGGTCTCCCGACCTCCCAGCCGAAATTGCGCAACCTTCATGATCATTTACCGTGGTATGTTTCAAGTAAGTTGTCATGTTCATTTTGATTTTTGATTGACAGATTGCTTACTATGAGTGTTGCCATGTCTCTAGATATTGTACGTGTTCATCTACCTCTTAGCGCTACAAGTATAGTGGTTTCCAGGAGAGAAGAGCCGAAGACATTGTTTAGAGCATGCTTGGGGATGCAGTCGATCAAGTGTCTATGAGCTTGGCTACTCACGAAGACATCAAGTTGTTCGTAGACAAGGGCATCAAGAAATAGCATCATAACAAGTAGCATCATGAAATATAGTTGAAGGAAGCATACCGAATGTAGCGAATGCAGCAAAATCAATGAATGCATCCAATGAAAGAGGAAGGATGTTGACAACATAGAGGCGGAACAAGGTTGCAAGCTCAAACAGGCCCATTGATGATGAAAGCAACTTTGGAGACTCCATATATGAAGTGACGGCATGACATAAAGATTGCACGAAGGAAGAAGATGGAACAAAGAAGGAGTGTCATGTGCTAAAGCAACAACTCAGGAAGAACATGAAGTTGCACAGACAGATGAATGAGTTGCAGTAGGAACAGGAACAATGGTGGGTGCAACATGCACTCACGAATGAAACTGTGCCCGTACAAGTTAAAGATCCATCCCAATAGCTAACACGGAGTATACATGGTGAGCAGTGTTGTTAATTGCATGCAAGGGATTTAACAACATGCATGTCATTGTGTGCAAGCATGCAATCCAACCCATTCAACACACTCACCAAGGCAAAGACAAGAAGCAAGTCCAATTGGAGCCAAACCGGTACTTCGACAAGTTGATGCGCATGACCACCAACACACACTTGAAGATCAGCATGGACACTATGCATCAGTGTGCTGGTAGTTCAGCTGCACCTAAGAAGAGCATATGCATGTTAGCAGACAAGTTGGATGAAGGGGCTGAACCAATGCAACGGTTGCAATGAAAGCAAGAGTTTGCTTCAACAGGATGTAACCATGAGGTGCATGCACACCATCATGGACGACCAAGCTTGGCATAAGCTCACCAACTTCACCATCACAAGCATGTCAAAGTGTTGGTCTCACCACATTGGACTGAGTGTTAGTGATGTCTTGCAAGGCTTGCTCAAGCCATGTTGTTTCAAATGAATGCATGTGCATTGTAATGTCATGTCAAGTGTAAGTCAAGTGTCAACAGTTGGATGTAACAATCATAGAGTAGGTGAAGATTCATGAGGGTAGTTGAATTGTCACAAAGGGGAATGTCAAGGGTCACCCCACCCTTTTCTATAAATAGTCCCTCATAACTCATTGTATGGGATTTTCTTCAGCCAAGCTTCCACTAAGACTATTTTTAGGAAGGTTTTGACAGTATTATAACGTGGCTTAGCTTCTCCACTGCACAGAGCTAGTACATCTCTTTGGAGGAGCAGGCTGATGTGGCTGTAATGTTCCACTGTTTGGGCTAGTAGGTTTACATGGTGTATTGTATGATTGTGACTTACACTTCTTTATATAATAAGAGCCAACACATTTTCATGCATATATTTTTATTATAGTTGTACTGTTCTGGTTTCCTTAATGATATATGTTGTTTAACTTACGTACTTGTATATGAACTGATTTGTATGAAATTATATGAATCTTGTTGTTAATATGTTGCATATGTTGTTAATGCTATCACCATCCGTGTCGACTGCTCTGCCGAACATCAGATAGACCTTTCTCATGAACCTTGTTATATCAACCGTTACACTCATCTAGGACTGATCTATGAGTGTTGTTTGTGTTATCTTACCTTATTATTGTGACTGCCGCATTTGAGTGGACTGCTCCACCGGAAGCTATGGATGTCCTTTGTGTGGTGTGTTCCTAGCCGAGTTGGAAATGATCCCTTTCAACCTATAACTCACCTTCACCTTCTTCTCCCTTCGATGTGTTGGAACCTCTCATACACATTCCTTGACTCTCTGCATCAGTCACACCCTTGATACTAGCAGAGTTATCTTACTTGCCTCTGTGTGACATCGTGGTCAAGGCATTACCTTGCGACCCACTACTGAGACTCCTACACTAAATGGTCTGAGGTCTAATTGGGACTTGTTACCGGGGAGATCCCCTTGACATGTTGGCGGGTCCAGCACTGAACATAATAGTACACAAATTGAAAGGAACAAACGAGAGGAATGGCATCACCGGCTAAGATGAAAAATAGTCCACAAGTTAAAGTGATGGGTTATTCCAACACCACAAATTCAATAAGATTCACACTATTGCATAAAAATTAGTTCATAAGAAAATGCATAAGTTAAACAACATACATTGCTAAAGCAACTAGAATAATCCAACTACAATAAAAACATATGCATGGAAGCATGATGGCTTTGATATTATATTATAAGTGAAAGTTCCATCCATACATACACCATTGACAACCACTAGCCCCAATAGTGGAACATTACAGTCAAGAACACCTGCTCCTCCAAAGAAATATACTTGCTCTATGTTGTGGAGAAGCCAAGGCTCCTCAAAATAATCCCAAACCTTTTCTAAGCCTAAGCCTAACCAAAGGCTTAGCCAAAAGCTTAGCTACCAAAAGGGTCATTCTATGAGTTATGAGGTTCTATTTATAATAAAGGGTGGGGTGACCCTTTACATTCCCCTTTGTGCCTCTTTGACTACCCTCATAACTCTTCAACTTCCTTACAAGTAACTCATTACATAACATGATGACCTTTCACATTCCACTAATGACACTTGGAATTTCACTTACAACATATTTACAAATAACATTACATTTCCCTCATGTACCAATGTAAGAATATATAGGCTAGAGGCAGCCCAACAAGACAAAACACTACGATTCTGAAATTTGGGGAAAGACCAGCTTGACAACCTCCACTTGGTGCTTCTCGGTCGCATATTGATGCCAAGATTGGTATTGCATGATGATGTCCCCAAACTACTTGATGGTGTATTTATGATAGTAGACTCTTTCCTCCATAGCATATGGGTATATGGTCTTTTAACCTATGTCCAACTTGTTCTAAAGAATGTGCAACATGGTGTTGACCATGACGGTACCACCAATGTACTTTTGCATGTTATGTGTGCTCAGCTCCAAGTCTTCCCTGGTGAGATCTCGTCTTAGCTACTCCATGTGCTCATCGATCTCTAGTCAGACTTGGTTCTTGTGTTTAGCATTGGTGAGGGAACCTGTATCTGTTCACTCTTTTCCTTAGTTGTTGGTTATTCCGACTCATCAACCTGTATTGGTGTTGTTTGCTCTATTATTGCACCTTGCCTTTGTTCTTCTTCCCACTTCTGCTTCTCTTCCTGTTCTTTCCTCCTCATGTCCCATCCTTCCTTTGATTGTTCTTTTACTTGTTGTAGTCTCAGTTTTACTACCTGGAAAATCTGCTTTTCTCTCTTCCTCTGCTCTGTTGGCTATGTCCTTCTGTTGCCAAAGCTCCCTACATGAAGATTGAATCTACTTTTACTCTACAAATTTGTTCTCCCTCTATTATGTCAACAACTTCCTCTTTCCCTGATATTTTACTAGATTGTTGCCTTCTACAATTGTTGTTGGACTTACTACCATGTTAGTGTTGACTCCTTTTCTATGAGCAGTTGAGCGTCCGCATATATTGGCCAGTTAACTGGAGCTTGCTCAATTGTTTCCCTAGTACATCTTTCAATGGTCTCTCTTGAAGCATCTCTGTTTGGTTCCATGGTACAATTACTTGTTGGAAATAATACTGAGAGGGGGGGTGAATCAGTATTATCAGATCAATAAAATCTTTTCAATTTCATGCTCAGAAACATATACGCGACTTCAGTTAAGTGAACCCGCGTGTACACGCGACTGTGTCTAAAGCAACTAGCGTATATGCAGAGATCTTATGATTCAGTTAATCTTATCTTCAGTAAATGCATCAGAATATTATTAAGCATATTAACAGTAAACAGGTGCAGTATAACAGAATAGATCATCACACAAAAGCCACACACATGAACACCATGATATAAGGTGGAAACCCAATGTGGGTGAAAACCACCTGCTGCAATTTGTCTCTTTCTTCTTTAATGAGAAACTTCTTTTACAATGTACTGGTGCAGTCCTTTACCAGCACGCAGGCTACAACCTGCAGGGGGCTACAACCCTCTTAGCTTTTGTACTAGCCGATCCATTTACTAGTACGTAGGTGCCTACCTACAGAATGCTTCTTTACTCATTTTCCAGCTGCTAGTGGAAGGGAGCTACAACCCCCTGGCTCTTGTACTGGCTGATATGTTTACCAGTACGTAGGTGCCGGACTACGATCTACCCGGGACCATGTTTCATACATTTTCATACTGGATCCATAAGACAATCATCATTGTAGTACAACCTGCATCATCAATCACTGAAACACCCAATTCTGAATCACTGTAACCCTGTCAACAACAACCAGACAACATAGCAATAACCAGATCCAGCTCCATATTCAAATATCATACTTCACATTGTATACGCTACTTGGATGAACCCAACCTGCGTGTATACGCTCTTTTACCAAAACCAACCCGCGTACAGATCTGTAAATTCAACCTTAAAAATCTGTAGCTATATCAGACATCAAAACATACCCAGATCATAATAATAAACATGCGTCAGTAGATCTAGTCTATCCAGAGTCAAACCATATGAAGATAATCATTCCAACCCTTGAGATCTCGTTCCATCATTCATCATCCTCCACATGAGTGAAACCTTGGTTCAGATCACCAACCCATAACCAGCACTTGGATCTCACACTTCCTCAGATCTTCATCACTCATACTCATTACTTACTCAACTTGCCTAATGATCTTCTCCTTATATAGCCTTAGGCCTTATTTAATACCAAGAGCCAAAACCATAGTAACCCAATACCATCAACTTCAAAACTAGGGATCGACACGCCCGTCGAGACACAATGGTCCGAAACCATAGGCACAACTTCCAAGGACTAACCGTCATGGACCAAAGGTACTTTTCCACATACATGCGCTTTTGCTGAAGCCAACCTGCGTGTACACGCGACTTGGGCTTAACGAACCTGCGTGTATTAACTTTCTTGCCATGCTGTACTAAGATCTGTCCTCTGATTAAGTTGCCATCACCTTTACCAACCTCTGAGCACCTGTACCAACCTCTGAGTGAGTTGCCATCAAGGACAACACTTGAATCATAATGCCAACAATCTCCCCCTTTGGACTTGATGGCAACCACCACACCAAGTCACTCTCCCCCTTTGACATCAAGGGCAAAGGGTGGACCAAGATATTCTCTTCTTTGGTATACCTTCTGCTGTCCATACTCCTCCTGAGTACCTGCTGAAATCTCCAAATGTGCTCCCCCTTTGTGTATGCCAAAGTGTACCAATCTATCCATCCTGCTCTTGCTGAATTGTGCTGTTCATGCTCCCCTTGACTGTAGGCAAGATCTGTAAAAGATGTTCTTCAAGAAGAACAAAGACTTATACATCATAAAAGACCTTCCTATCACCAAAAGACTCAACATACATTCATCACCCAACCTAGTGGGGATATACCAATATTGACTCATCCACCTAACCATGTGGAGATACATGATAATACATGAACATTTCATCATTCATCCCAGGCATAGTGGGGAAACCAACATAGGCCGTTACATGACCTTGACATCATAAAAGAGATACATGACATAGTGATGAAATATCTAGACCAAGACTTATGAAAGCCACCAGCAGCATCATGATCTGTACCATAAGCATCAGCCTGCAATACCATTCCTAAACAGTAAGATGTATCATTTAGCTTCATAGACTTTATCAACAACTTCTAACCATAATGCCAACAATGCATTATTTGAAGTATATGCTCCCCCTGAGCCTGTGCCATAAGTATCAAGACATTTCCAGACATCCTCAGCAGACTGTAACTGTTAACCAATAGAGCATATACTAGACTGGATTATATCAGACCCCCTTTTTTTGAGTCTGTCCCCACTGCTTTTTCACAAACTGACATATATGCGACTTTGCAGTGTGAAATTCGCGTATGTACGCGTATTTCCTTCATGAAACTTGCGTATGAGAATTAGAACACTGAAGTTTTACACCTTCAGCTCCCCCTGAGTCTGTTATGTCTGTGCTGTGCTGAGTACCCTATGCTGTGCCATATTTTTCTGACTGAACCTCCTTCTTCTTCCATATCTTCAAGCATGTTGATGATTTCTTCTTATCATGAGCTTTGTTCCTACAATCTCTTGCTTTATGTCCAAACTTGTTACATGCATAGCATCTTACATGTTTCATATTCCTCCTGTAGCAATCAGCAGCTTTGTGGCCAAACATATTGCAAGAAAAGCAATATCCATTAAAGTACCTTGAATGTGATGATCTTTCTGCATGATGGTCTTGAAACCTTCTTCTTCTACATATGGCTGCAACATGTCCAAGATTATGACATACATAACATTCAACATTATTCAGTGGAGGAAATAATCGTCTATCACGTCCATAGTTAGGAGTAGAGAATCTTCCTTGAGGAATTTCTTTCCTTGGTTGTTCCTTGTTGGGCATTTCAGATTTCTCATTAGAGTTTCTTGCCTCACTTTGTGAACTAGATTCACCTTCAACATATTCATGAAAACCAAGACCAGTCTTGATAGCAGGAGATCTTTGACTACTAAGAATATCATCCAAGACTTTAGAGCTATCTTGAAATCGTAAAAGCTTATCCTTTTCTTCTAATTTGCTTTTCAAGATATTTACCTCAACTTGATGTTGTTCTTCTTTTTCAAGACATTGCTTCTTCAAGGTCTCTTCAGCTTTCCTTCCTTCATCCAACTGATGCCTTAGTTTGAGGATCTCGTTTTCTTGCTCTTTATTCAGTGCTAGCAGCATTTCTCGAATTCTGGAGGCACATTCCAACTGATCTTCTAATCTGATGATTTCTTCTTTGAGGGCATTCTCCCTTTTGCTAGGTAGATCTTGTTGATCTATGATTTGATCTGATGCTTCATTTGCTTGTCCATCTTCAATCTGAGGTGCTTCAGGATCTGAATACTTGCAATACTTGCTTCCACTCAACGACAGGTTGTCATTGTTCCTTTGAGCTGTCTTCTTCTTCTGACGTGCTTTCTTCCCCATTGTTCTACGAATCTCCTTCAAGCGATCAAGCTTCTCTGAAGGACCTGCTCTGATACCAATTGTTGGAAATAATACTGAGAGGGGGGGTGAATCAGTATTATCAGATCAATAAAATCTTTTCAATTTCATGCTCAGAAACATATACACGACTTCAGTTAAGTGAACCCGTGTGTACACGCGACAGTGTCTAAAGCAACTAGCGTATATGCAGAGATCTTATGATTCAGTTAATCTTATCTTCAGTAAATGCATCAGAATATTATTAAGCATATTAACAGTAAACAGGTGCAGTATAACAGAACAGATCATCACACAAAAGCCACACACATGAACACCATGATATAAGGTGGAAACCCAATGTGGGTGAAAACCACCTGCTGCAATTTGTCTCTTTCTTCTTTAATGAGAAACTTCTTTTACAATGTACTGGTGCAGTCCTTTACCAGCACGCAGACTACAACCTGCAGGGGGCTACAACCCTCTTAGCTTTTGTACTAGCCGATCCATTTACTAGTACGTAGGTGCCTACCTACAGAATGCTTCTTTACTCGTTTTCCAGCTGCTAGTGGAAGGGAGCTACAACCCCCTGGCTCTTGTACTGGCTGATATGTTTACCAGTACGTAGGTGCCAGCCTACGATCTACCCGGGACCACGTTTCATACATTTTCATACTGGATCCATAAGACAATCATCATTGTAGTACAACCTGCATCATCAATCACTAAAACACCCAATTCTGAATCACTGTAACCCTGTCAACAACAACCAGACAACATAGCAATAACCAGATCCAGCTCCATATTCAAATATCATACTTCACATTGTATACGCTACTTGGATGAACCCAACCTGCGTGTATACGCTCTTTTACCAAAACCAACCCGCGTATAGATCTGTAAATTCAACCTTAAAACTCTGTAGCTATATCAGACATCAAAACATACCCAGATCATAATAATAAACATGCGTCAGTAGATCTAGTCTATCTAGAGTCAAACCATATGAAGATAATCATTCCAACCCTTGATATCTCGTTCCATCATTCATCATCCTCCACATGAGTGAAACCTTGGTTCAGATCACCAACCCATAACCAGCACTTGGATCTCACACTTCCTCAGATCTTCATCCCTCATACTCATTACTTACTCAACTTGCCTAATGATCTTCTCCTTATATAGCCTTAGGCCTTATTCAATACCAAGAGCCAAAACCATAGTAACCCAATACCATCAACTTCAAAACTAGGGATTGACACGCCCATCGAGACACAATGGTCCGAAACCATAGGCACAACTTCCAAGGACTAACCGTCATGGACCAAAGGTACTTTTCCACATACACGCGCTTTTTCTGAAGCCAACCTACGTGTACACACGACTTGGGCTTAACGAACCTGCGTGTATTAACTTTATTGCCATGCTGTACTACGATCTGTCCTATGATTAAGTTGCCATCACCTGTACCAACCTCTGAGCACCTGTACCAACCTCTAAGTGAGTTGCCATCAAGGACAACACTTGAATCATAATGCCAACATTACTGGTAGAGAGAAGTGTTTCATGAGTGTGGTACCTGTCGTAGAGAAATGACACTCATGGCAAGCAAACATTAGCTCTTACAAATCTAACATCACAGCATGATCAAGCGTCAATCAGGGAATCTAATGAGAGGTATTGTGCAATTTTGACTGACAGGGATGATTGACTGACTGTGGGAACTTCACATTGTACAACCTCAATAGTTAGTGTGGAAGATTGATGATTGGAATTACACAATGAATAGTTTAGTCTCGGTCAGGGCCTAGGAGAGACTGCACATTGGGAAGTCCTAGTGGCCATGCTAGAAGATTGGCTCCTAGAATTACGCAATGCACAGTTGGAGCCAAGCCAAGATAGGTTTTGTGAAATTCTAGAAGCCAAGGTAGAGGCCTTGAGCTCCTATATTGTGCATTGCATGCAGTGAAGTGTGAGATCAGGGCAAGGGGACATAGATATTCCCATGGGGAGTGCAAAAATCAAGAATATCTAAAGGATGATGTGATGACGGGTGAAAATATGAGTAAGTGATGATGCATGAATGTGAAACAAGTGCAACAATTGATAAAACTGAAGGAAAAAGAAGCGTGTGAAGGGAGTCGCCACAAGAGCGACTATTAGTGCAAAAATGGGAAAACTCACGTGACACTTGGGAAAGGCACCCTATAACTTGAAACAACACTTCTACAAGTTAAAACTCTGGCAGTCATTCAAATAAACAAGTGAAACAACACTCTCACAAGATAAACCATAAAAAGCGTCAGAAAAAGCGGCAGAAGATAATAAAAGAAGCAAGTCACCCTGAAAAATGAGGACAATGCTCTGAAGGTTCCTTGATCTCCTTAGGAGTGCTAGACCTTGATGATCGAATGTAAAAATGAGCTCTAGAGGTGTCCATAACATAGAATTGAGCCAATTGGAATTTATGACACATATGCCTAAGATTAATGACAAAAGCGACACTTGGAGGAAAATTCTAAAGATAGCAATGTGCCACCTTCAGGAAACTAATAATAGATCCCTACTTCCTAGGGATGCTTTTTTCCCTTTATTTTTCTTAATTTTCTAGGGGTGAAACCTACCATGCATTGCCCCGAAAGGTTGCACAGTTCTAGGATGGAATAGGAAACTCTCTAGCTCATGCACTGTGTAGTTTCTGAGCACAGTGAGGTCCTACGCAATTTTTGGGTTGAGTGGGTTTGGGTTGCCCCTCATGCTCTATGCAGTTTCCCAATTTAAGGCTAGTTTTCAACTATCTCTATGTAATTTTGGAGCTTAAGGTTCAGTCTCAGCTTGGAATGCATAATTCCCGAGAGCAAGGCTAGTTTCCCTCAAGGATTGTGCAGTTCACTAAGGCAAGCCTGGAACTAGGTGAAAACCAAGTCAAGAGATTAGCTTGTGGATTAGAAAGTAAACCAAGTAATAAAACACAAGTCATAATGCAAAGTGTGAAGCTCAATCAAAGCATAAGTACCCGGGTCAATGCAAGATGAGCTACTTTGATTTAGGAGGGAGGGTCCAAAATGAAGCATAGGTAAAATTTTGGAGGGTGGTTGTAGCCGCTACAACATTAGAAGCACACTAGTAGAACTCCAACTCTCTATATGGACCTGTTGTTGTGTAAAGTGAGTCTAACTCTTCCGAAAGTATTGTTCTATTGTTTGATTGTGATAACTTCTTCACTAGCTTGAGTTAAAGATGTAGTCCCTACCAGTCTCTTTATTGATATCACACATACCAAGCCAAGTCAAATGAGTTGTTTCGATTGGGAATGAGAGTTATATTGATGCACAAGTAATTTAGACTGTCAGAGTTTAGGTTTCATCTCTGGTGTTGCTCTACTGCTAGCAGGCCTCGACATTACCCTGATAGAGTCACTTCAGGAACACAAGCATTGCTCCACTCCTAGTGAGCTTGGATAATACCCTGATAGAGTTACCTGCTTCACCTCTCTGTGTAAGAAGACTTTCTCTTCTTTTGCCTTTATTTTATTTTAGTCATTTAAGTTTTTTCATTTTTCAAAGAACTGTGCATAGGCACTTATTTATTTCATGAGGTGAAAGAGGGATCCCGACTTATTGAGAGAATATGAGGTTGTCCCTTCAGAGAAGGATGTTTATATATGCTTCTGACATACTTGTTAAGGTTCTCCCCCTCTCCTTACTCTACTTGACTTAGTTGACAAGGTTAACCAAATATATAAAATTGATAAGAATAGGTCGTACTAGTTAAGAGTGCAAGTGTTGTGATTTCACCATGACTCACTCTGAAAGGAACATATTTCCCATCAAGGTATCATCGACTAGAAACAATGCAAGATCCTCATAAAGAGAGGGAATAGATAGATAACCAAGTGTTGATAGATTTACAAATTCCTCTTGGATTTCACCCTGCTTGTCTCAAGAAGCCAAACACAGTTTCATATGGAAACTAATCCTACAGGTCCACATGCAAACGAAATAAGTGAGACGAAGAAAAACAAAGTAAGCAAAACAAAATAGGAAAGAAAACCCTACTATTCCTAAGCGAAGCAGAGGATGGTCCAACAAATGTGAAGTGATATTTCCAATGCAATTATTGGCGTACTGGTTGACCCATGTAGGCGATATCATGATTAACAGGAAAGATATTCAAGCATACCAACAAACAAGAAAGATAAAGAAATGAAAACAAAATCATTGAAAGTTTTAATGCGTCCACATAAAAGAAAATATTGAAAGCACATGAAAGGCACTCTGCAAATGTATCATGGTGTTATGTCACATTGTGCATGGATGACAAGCATGTACACACCTTCGAACTTGAAAAACCAGGAAACATGAAGAAAGAAGAAAATTTTCATTTCAAAATAGTGATTTCTACGTATGACTCCCCCAATGCCTGAGTGATAGGATTTGTGATTGTGATGCAGGTAAATTCTAAGTTCAAACACAAACAGTTCCTCTATCCCAAGAGCGGGTCTAGTCATAAACAGACAATCTACCAAAGATTTCCTTAAGGTAGAATCAATTAAGAGGGCCTACCTCTTAGAGCGCTATTTCGCTTCGTGATGATCCTGCTTCCTCGCTCTAGCTATCTTTCGTTTCCTTCCTTCGAACACCTTGAACAAGTAAACAATAGAAAACAACAAATGTAATAACATAAAATATTGTATTCAACCTACTTAACAGGTCAAGGAACATTAAGCCATAAATATGTAAAATGACACTTCATGTAGGAAATCAGTTGATAGTTGCATTTATATAAATCAAAAAGAGATTACACTTGTTGGTCTCCTTTGATGTATCTAGGTTCCGACACTTCCGATAGCACTTCATGGACATCCCCCAACAATAGAGGTTTTAAGGCCTCTTTCCCTCTAGTATCAAATCACACAAAAGCACACTATTCTCCCTCAAACATACATTAGAAAACTTCAGACTATAGATGTCGCGATGATTATTCTAACTCCAAACTAAAAAATGGATTTTGCTTGGGAAAAAGAGAGGTTTTTATAGCTTGGATGGATGGGAGATGGTTCCTCTTCTCATGGGAGAAGGCCTTATCTCTTGGATTAGTTCCATCCTAATAGGGGAAAGGAGCCCAAACTGACCTCCTCGACTCCATCTGGTCTAACCATTTACCAGACTTCCGTTACGAATCTTCTAGAGCTGGAAGCTTCAGCTCCATATTTAAAAAGCTTTCCAAAAGAGGATCAGTGTGACTGAGAAACGGCTCAGTTGATCCAATCGACACTAGGGACAGTTGTAATCCTTGCATATCGGTGCGAGGAGGACATGAGTCATTAGCGTTGGTCTTGTAAACTGGGATAAACATAAGATTTTTGGGAAATGATGCAAAAGGGAATTGTTCTTCTCATGAAGAGGGACATAAAGGGAGTGTCTTCATGAGAGTAAAGCATGTGGGGTTCACTGTAGAGGTCCTCTAGGATCGTGGATGGGGAGTATAGGGACAGTGACAAAATGTTGTGTAACAGATGCTCCCTAAAGCATGAAGGCTGAACTAGAGTGAGGAGTGAAATGCTTTACAACGTGTGGGGAACTGGAGTCCATCGTTGGAGAACCTACAAGTAAGAATAGATACATATATATCACTGAAAAATATGAATAATAATACATGAATCATGGTATGGACATATCCATCCAAAGAATGATCATGTAAAAGGATCTAAGGGATGGGTGCAGCCATCCAGCAGAAAGTATCATAATGAAACCAAGGTATGGTTGCAACCACCCAATAATGAGAAGGATCACATATAACAACTCATGGTATGGTCGTAGCCATCCATTTGAAAGGGACATGTATATCAACATGACCATGCCACATCGCCTTGCAACCTGGACCTGTGTAATCTTAGCCAAGGTTCTTGCGCTCCAAACGACCTGATCAAAGTACAAATCTTAACATGAGAATGAATCTATTGAAGTCAAACATGCTAGGAAGTTGCTTGATTACTAGTCAATGATGTGAACCATTAACAAGCGCGATAGAAAATACCAACTATGACAATGGATCTCAAGGTACTGGCAGCACAACTCACAGAATGTGAATAAAGGAACTGATGTCGAACACCCGTGAAATGACCCGATCGAAAGCCAATGACGTGAAATTGTTGTTGAGTGTGAAGAACTTGCCATTAGGGCATGCAAGCTCTAAGGCATTGGAAGGGAATCTCTCAGTCATATTCGTCGATAATGAGATGAAGTCGACAGGAAGTGATCGTGCCGAAAGGGGGCCATGATTTGTCCCAAATCATCGAAACAAGACAAAGGGATGCAAATGGTTTTATAGGGTATAGAGAATCAGGAGTAAGTGTAACTGCAGAGTGACTGACTCTTGAACATATCGGCGACACAATTCTGGAGTTTTGGCATCTTTTGGATCCATGGGATCGGTGGTCATGCTTGTTGGAAAATACTGAGAGGCGGGGGGGCGAATCAGTATTCTTTAGCAATTAGAAATTTTAAATATTTTCATAGCATTAGTTAATCTTCAATTATCATTAATGTTTATGCAGTAACAACAGTGAATAAAAGACACAGGAGGCACAAAAATTTTAGGTGGAAAACCCCCTCCGGGTCAAAAACCACCCAATGATTTTCTAATAACTCTTTAATCTTCAACTCCAATAGAAAAGAAAGCTCAAACTTCCTAGAATCTAGAAAAGCATTCTTCTCCAGCTCCCACTGGATGGATGCTCCAATGCTCGAGATTCTTCAGTAGTCAACTAAATGGATGCCCCAACACCCAATGAGCTACAACTCACCCTACCACCACCCTACCACCCTAAAGTTTTCATAGGCTTGAACCTGTTGGTGACTTCATGCACCAACCTAGCACCACCCTACCACCCTATAGAAGAATAAAATAAGAATGGACTTCCGTACCAGGGAAAATGATCCACTTTACAATAATATAGAATGATGTAGAAGAATATGACATAATAGACCATAACCCCAACTATGACACAACCACCTAATGATGATCCTAGACCTCCTGAAACTACCTCTTCAACTCTTGGCCGATAGACAGTTGTACAACTTTTATGAAGATGCTTTGCAATGACTCTGTACAATGATACTTTTACAATGTTTGTATGCAGTGCTGCCCACTTGAAGACTTCATGTGGTGAACTTCTTATTGTTGTTCTACACCTTGATTTCTGCTCTTGTCATGCTACCCTTTCTCATTTTTCATAACATTAGATTATGCATTGAGTCTTCTCTTGATGAATATATAATACTTGCAAAAAGTCTTAAAGAAAATATCCATGACATGATAATAGAAAAACTTACCTCATCCTACAGAGCATATGTTAGTGCTAAACAAAAACAAAAAAATTAGAATACAAAGAACCTAATGCATTTATGAGATGAAAATGTATATATATAATATGCTTACCTATATCTTACATCTGTTGCATCATTTTGTTGCACCTTTCTCTTTGCTTCCATAGAAAGTCTGGTCCTTTGCACCCCTTGACAACACTTGATCTAGTTTTTCTTTCCTTCTAGGAGCATTATATTTAATCTGATGTATCTCTGTGATTTCAAATCCCCAACATGTGATATTCAGTCCTGTAGAATCCCTCTAAGTCTTCTTTCCAATGCCATAGGTTTGACCTGATTTAGACTCTTCAAGACAAAGTTATGTCCAATCTCTCACAATGACCTAATTATGGACTAGTTCAGTAGAGCGAACTTGTATGACGTGCCACGTGTCATTGTTTCCTCCTTCAGCTCTGAAATTGATACACAGAAAACTATATTCCATGAACTATCCATCACCTTTTATAGAGTTCCAATCCTCTTCTCAGAGAGAGAGAGAGTTATGATGATTTTCCCAAGGTCACTTCTTTGAGATGAAATTCGACAGCCTGCAAAAAAACCTAACTTCCATAGATCATATCTCCGAAATATAGCGAACAAAGATCTGAAATTTAGTCACAACATTCATCAAGATTGTGAATCAAATGGGTTTTAATTTCATAATCTAATACATCACAAAAGTTAAGTTATAGCGAAATTGCCACGATCAATACATTTGGAGGATATATGAGATTTCTTTTCATAGAGTTGAGAGGGGCTTCTATAGAGAATGTTGGAGGGATTTTAGGAGGTTAAACAATTATTAACTAATGACTATTCAATGACCAAAACCAATTATTAGTGCCATGCCACAACCCCATAGGGTTTTAGCCCACTAATTGGGGTTACTAACTTCAAACATGAATATCTCTCAAACCGTGAAGAATTACCTGGCTTGCCATCTATCAACAAAAATATCTCGACAAGTAGAATCTATATAGAAGATCCTTGACTCAAAATAGAGTATTTTATCAAGTCAAAATTCCCTTTCAAGATAAGGGTATCCCCTGGTGCTGCGTGGGTTGACATCAATGACAACCTTAGATTATATTTAGATCAATAATCTCCCCCTCTAGCGTTTATGGCAACACACATACTCCCCCTGTAATCAGGGCACCTCTTCCTACTACCTTCTCTGCCCCTTTGACATCAATGGCAAAGGATAACTCCCCCTAACACACAACCATCCTACGGACCTGTACACACTTCCACTCCCCCTTTATTTTATGAATAAGGAAAATCTAATGAGAACTTGGGAGAATCCCAAGCTTCTAGTGAAGATATTCAATTGATTCACGAGGTAAGGGTTTAGTAAAGATATTAATGATTTGTTCTTTTGTACCAACATATTCAAGTTTGATATTCTTTTCAGCAACTTGTTCTCTAACAAATGATATTTTATCGGAATGTGTTTTGTTTTTGAATGCATGACAGGATTCTTGGAGATGCTAATGGCACTGGTGTTATCACAGAAGATGGGAATAAGCTCACTGAATTGTACTTGAAGATCTTGCAAAGTTTGTTTCATCCAAAGGATTTGAGTACAACAAGCTGTCTCTGTAATGTATTTTTCTTCGACTAAAGATAATGAGATTGAGGTTTTCTTTTTTCTCAACCATGATACGACATAACCACCTAGATAGAATGTTGCTCCACTAGTACTCTTATGATCATCAATGCTTCATGCCCAATCTGCATATGTAAAGGCTTGAATAATGAGATTGCTTCCCTTGGGATACCACAAGCCATATTCTGTTGTGCCCTTTAGATATCAAAGAATTCTTTTGACCGTAATAATATGTGATTCTTTTGCTATTGCTTGGAATCTTTCTACTTGTCGAACTACTTGCATAACATCTAGTCAGGAGGCTGTTACATATAGAAGACTACCAATCATAGATCTATACAACCTCTGATCCACATCCTTATATGAGTCATCTATGCTCAATTTTCAACTTGTTACCATCGGATTAAGGACGGGTTTGCAATATTCCATTTTGAATTTCTTGAGCATTTCCTTGATGTACTTGGCTTGACATATAAATATTCATTTCTCTTGTTGAGAAATTTGAAGCCCTAAGAAGTATGTCAACTCACCAAGTAAAGACATCTCGAACTCACTTTGCATCTTTGTAGCAAAGTTCTTACTTAGTCAATCATCATTGCTACCAAAGATTATATCATCCACATATACCTCAACGATTCTTAAATTATCCTTATTTATTTGTACATAAAGGTTGTTATTAGCAGTACCTTTCTTGAACCCTTGTTGATGTAGATATCCATCAAGACAAGCATACCATGCTCTAGGAGCTTGCTTGAGACCATACAGAGCCTTCTTTAACCTGCAAACATAGTCTTATTTTTCTGATAGTAGAAAACCTTCAGGTTGTTTGATGTAAACTTCTTCTTCTAATTCTCCATTTAGAAATGCTGACTTAACATCCATTTGGTAGACTTTTATTTTTCTTCAGCATGCATAGGTGAGAAACATCTGGATGGCATCCATTTTGGAAACTAGTGCAAATGTTTCGTCGAAATAAATTGCTTCCACTTGTGCATAGCCTTTGCAAATTAATCTTGATTTATTTCTGGTAACTTGTCCATCTTCATTCAATTTGTTCCTGAACACCCATTTAGTCCCAATGACATTTTTATCTTTTGGTCATGGAACTAATTCCCAGGTGTTATTCTTCTTGATTTGATCCAATGCTTCATTCATAGATGCTAACCAATGTTCATTATGATTGGCTTCCTCAAAACTACTAGGCTCAAAGGTTGATAGAAAAGCAATGTGAGCTTGTTGTGATGAATGAAGCTATCGACCTTTTCTTGTTCCAATTCCTTTATTTATGTCACCAATGATTTGATTTGATGGATGGTTCTTTTGAATCCATTCATTTGTTCTCTTTGGAGGAGCTTCTTGTTGTTGTTCCTATATATCTTGTTGATCATTATTTACTTCTTCCTAGTTGACAGTTGCTTCTTGTTCTAGAATTTTCTCTATACCTTTTGCAGCCTCTGTCTCAAGTTTCAAAGATTCTAGATCATCATCATTATTCATTAGAACACTATCTTCGTCAAATGTGACATTTATGCTCTCCACTATCTGTTTTCATCTTAGATTATAGCATTTATAGGACTTCCTTTTGCGTGAATAACCAACAAAGGTACCTTCATCAACACGCGATTCATACTTACCCAACTTTTAATCTTCTCTTTTGATATAAAATCTGCTTCCGAATATTGTGAAATATTTTACATTAGCTGGTTTTCCTTACCATAATTCATATGGGGTCTTATTGCAATTATTTCTGAGAAGACTTCTATTGATAATGAAGACTGTCGTATCAATTTCTTGAACCCAGAATTTTTCATCCAATTTTGAGTCCTTAAGCATTATTCTACCCATTTCCTGTACAGTTCTATTCTTTCTTTCAGCAACTCCATTTTGCTGAGGTGTTCGTGCTGTTGAAAATTGTCCTTTTATTCCAATATTGTCACAGTATTTCTGAAATAATTTGGAAGTGAATTCTCCACCCTTATCTGATCTTATACACTTTATTTTTAAATCAGTTTCATTTTCAACCAACTCCTTGTAGATCTTAAAGCACTCAAATGCTTCAGATTTTTTCTTTAGGAAATTGACGGCTGTCATCCTGGTATAGTCATCTATCATTAACATGAAATATAATTCTCCATCTAAGCCTTTTGTTCCCATAGGACCACATAGATCAGTATGTATCAATTCCAATGGATGTGATGCAAAGTGTTCTTTTGTTTTAAATCCGCATTTTGTCTGTTTGTCATGCCGACAGGCCTCACATAGTGTGTTGGAAGGTTTTGAGATTTTCGGCATTTCTCATACTTCTTCCTTTTTTCTTATCCTGACAAGATTATCAAAGTTTATGTGACCCATTCGTTTGTGCCATAACCAACTTTCATCTTCTTTATCTAGTGGACATGCTTTAGTTGCTTCATCCAGAACATATATGTCGTTTGGAGCTCAACTAGCTATAGCCACAATTTTACCATACCTACCTTTCCTAATTTCACATTTTGTGGAGTTGAATAGCATTATGTGTCCTTGATCACACATTTTTCCAACACTGAGCAAATTATGATTTATGTTTTCAACCAATAGAACATTCTTGTCTAGAGAATCTTTTCTTCTGAGACTAACAGTACCTGATCCTATAACATTTGAAAGTCCATCATTTCCAAAGGACACAATTCCATCCTTCTTCTCTTTCAGAGATACAAATTTATTTCTATCTCCAGTCATATGCATTGAGCAACTACTATCAACATAACGCACATCTTTGTTGTTTTGAGCCTTGAGAGCGACAACACAATTATCAGTCTTCTTCTTCTTCCATGTTCGTTCGTTCTATGGCTTCGAAGATTTTTCTGGAGGATTTTCAAGTCTGCAATATCTAGCTATGTGTCCAAAGTTTCAACATATTTAACATTAAATATTACTTCTTAAATGTTCAAATCTATTGATGTTTCGTTGAGCCCTGGGAGGTTCATATTTGACAGATTTCCTGGAATTGTATTGGTTCCTAGGGTACGTGTGACATTCTACAACTTTATGACCAAATTTTCCATATGAATAACAATAGTCATGCAAAATATGTTGGTACTTGGATGGAAATATTCATAAGGGAATTGTCTTCCAAGGCTTTTCTTGCGAATATTGTCCAATGAAGTCTACATGCCTATCATATCTCATAGGTTCATTGTATTTTGTTGTAGAAGGTCCTACTTCTTCTTCTTTGTAACTGAGGCTAGTTCTATCATTGTAAGATTGTTGATTGTTGATGAGTTCTTCCAACGCCATTGAGCTGTTGGCATAGTTTTGGACAGTTTTTCCCTTCTTCACTTCCTTATGCAGTGAAACTACTTCAGCTTCTAATGCTTCCTTTTCTCGGTTGCTTTCTTCCAACTTCTTTTGAAGTGACTATTCAATACATTTGTTTTATTCAACTTCAATTTTGAGACCTTGAACTTGTTCTTCAAGAGCGTTGGAATGGATCTTCTCAGCCTTGAGCTCTTTTATAAGCTTGATTGCCTCAGAAAATTCTTCTATGGTCAACCCTTCTTCTTCGTTTTTTGATACCTCTTGTTTATTGTGCTTGGCCATAAACAATACTTTCTCATTGGCTTCTTCTTCACTGTCACTATCTTCATCGGATGATGAGCTGTCTTCTTTAGAGAGAAAGTTCCTTTTGAATCCTTTCTTCTTGCGTTGCTTGTTGAATTTCTTAAAGCCTTTCTTTCCTTTTGAGTTTCCATCACTTATGTTCAGACATTTTGCTGCGAAATTCCCAACCTCACCACAACCGAAACATATCAATGGAAGTTTACCTTCTAATTTTCTCTTACCAATTTTTAGTTTTCTCGTAAAGTAAGCATATTCTCCATTTGAAAAACCTTCTTCATCATATTCCTTTTCTTCACACTTGTAGGTGTAGGTGTAGTCCTTTGCCTTTGAAGGTTGTTTTTCCTTATTGGTTTTATTAGATGTAGCGAACGCAGTTTCTAGATGCAAAGTACCCTCTTCTTCATCAAGTCTCGTTGCATATGCTATGAGAACTCCATGTAATTCCTCTTTACTGATTTTGTCCAGATTTGCATTGTATTCTAAGACCGACACCTTTGGGTTGAATCTTTCTAGTAATGTTTTAAGAATCCTTCGTATAATAATCTTCTTGTCAACAGGCTCTCCCAATCCTTCCAAAGTGTTGGTCATTTCATCAACTCGTTGGAAGTATGGAACAATGTTGTCATCTTCTTTCATTTTGAGTTGCTCAAATTTTGCTCTATAGATTTGAAGCTTTGCTTCTTTGACATTTGAGTCACCTGCATATATATTCTCAAGCTTTTCCCATACATTTTTGGTGGTTTTACAACCCAACACCTTATGATAAGCAGATTCAATAAGTCCACTAATAATAATATTCTTTTCTTTTGCATCATTTACCAAACTCCTCTTACCTTGTTCATCTGCGGTTGGTGTAAAGCCATTTTGAACAGTGTCCCATACTTCGTAACCTTGCACCAAGAGATAGACCTCCATTCTTCCATTCCAGAGTGCATAATTATTTTCATTGAATATAGGTACACCATTCTTGGTATACTCCATGATCTCATTCCAGTTGTTAAACTGTTATTGAAGGAACCAAGCTCTGATACGAATTGTTGGAAAACACTAAGAAGGGGGGGGGGTGAATCATTATTCCTTAACAATTAGCACTTTTAAATATTTTCAGAGCATTAGTTAATCTTCAATTATCATTAATGTTTATGCAGTAACAACAATGAATAAAAGAACATGGGGCACAAAAAATTTAGGTGGAAAACCCCCTTCGGGTAAAAATCCACCGAGTACTTTTCTAACAATTCTTTAATCTTCAACTCCAATTGAAAAGAAAGCTCAAACTTCCTAGAATCTAGAAAAGCATTCTTCTCCAGCTCCGATTGGATGGATTCTCCAACGCCCAAGATTCTTCATTAGTCAACTGAATGGATGCCCCAACACCCAATGAGCTACAACTCACCCTAGCACCACCCAACCACCCTGAAGTTTTCACAAGCTTGAACCTGTTGGTGACTTCATGCACCAACCTAGCACCACCCTACCACCATATAGAAGAATAAAAGAAGAATGGACTCCCGTACCAGGGAAAATGTTCCACTTTACAATGATATAGAATGATGTAGAATAAGATGACACACTAGACCATAACCCCAACTATGAAACAACCACCTAATGATGATCCTAGACCTCCCGACACTGCCTCTTTGACTCTTGGCTGATAGACAGTTGTACAACTTTTACAAAGATGCTTTTACAATGACTTTGTACAATGATACTTTTACAATGTCTATATGCAGTGCTGCCCACTTGAAGAATTCATGTGGTGAAATTCTTATTGTAGTTTTGCACCTTGATTGTTGCTCTTGTCTTGCTACCCTTTCTCATTCTTCATAACATTAGATTATTCATTTGAGTTTTCTCTTGATGAATATATAATACCTGCAAAAAGTCTTCAAGGAAATACCCATCACATGATAATAGCAAAACTTACCTCATCCTCTAGAGCATATGTTAGTGCTAAACAAGAACAACAAATTAGAATACAAAGAACCTAATGCATTTAAGATATGAACATGGATATATAGAATATACTTACCTATAGCTTACCTTTGCTGCATCATTTTGTTGCACCTTTCTCTTTGTTGCCCGAGAAAGTCTGGTCCTTTGCACCCCTTGACAACACTTGATCTAACTTTTCTTGCCTTCTAGGAGCATGATATTTAATCTGATGTATCTTTATGATTTTAGATCCCCAACATGTTTTCTTCTTTCCATTGTCATAGGTTTGACCCGATATGCACTCTTCAAGACAAAGTTATGTCCAATCTCTCACAATGACCTAATTATGGACTAGTTCAATAGAGCGAACTTGTACGATGTGCCACGTGTCACTGTTTCCTTCTTCGGCTCTGAAATTGATACACAAAAAACTACAGTCCGTGCACTGTCTTCCACTTTTTACAGAATTTCAATCCTCTTCTTAGAGAAAGAATTATGACAATTTTCCCAAAGTCACTTCTTAGAAATGAAATTCAGAAGCCTGCAAAAACCCTAACTTCCATAGATCATATATCCAAAAATATAGTGAACTAAGATATGAAATTCGGTCAATATGTTCATCAGGATTTTTAATCAAATGGGTTTTTGATTTAGAATCTACGACTTTGCAGAAATGAAGTTATATTGAAAATTCCACAATCACTACATTTGGAGGATATATGAGATTTCTTTTTATAGAGTTGAGAGGGGCTTCTATAGAGAATGTTGGAGGGATTTTAGGAGCTTAAAAAATTATTAATTAATGACTATTCAATGACCAAAACCAATTATGAGTGCCATGCCACAACCCCATAGGGTTTTAGCCCACTAACTGGGGTTACTAACTTAAAACATGAATATCTCTCAAACCGTGACAAATTACTTGGCATACCATATATCAACGGAAACATTTTGACGAGTAGAATATATCTAGAAGATCCTTGACTCAAAATATAGTAAGTTGTCAAGTCAAAATTACCTTGCAAGATGAGGGTAACCCTTGGTGCTGCTTGGGTTGACATCAATGACAACCTCAGATCATCTTTAGATCAACAATGATGATGCGGAAAAGATCAAATGGAAGGTCAAGTGAACGACCCAACCTAGGAAAGTCAATGATGAAGGGAGGATATCCCAGCCCACCATGAAACAAAGAGTGTCATGTTCAAGAGTGAGCCGTCGACACGACTAATAAGATTTCCAATTTTCTCCCACCATTTTTAGTAGGTACTCCAATTATTTTTTATCGCAAGATTGAAGGGTATAGCATGTGCTTGCAATGTAATTTCATCCTTTGAACTAATCTAACCTAGTAAGTTCAATGAGCCATAGGAAGGAGAATCTCATGTTAGTCATGGTGATGAATCCGATGTCATTTAATTCTTTAATGATTCTGACAAAGGTGTAACTCGATATCTTTTTCATGTTTAGGGAGTTTGAAAAAGGCATGGAAAAGAAAATTCCACATGGTCCCTTTTCATACATTTGTGTCTCTCGAGCCCAAAAAGGTAGAAAACCATACTTGAGAGAACCGCTTGACCATTCCAGTCAAGGAGTAGCTTTTCTGTAATTAGTTTATCCTAGTCCGAAAAGGGGTAAATGTATACTGGGTAAACGACATTTCACATCCTTTAACAAGTTAAAAACGACAAGATCTTGGAAATATATTTGTGTTTAAAAGGTCGGAAAAGTGCTGAAAGCATACCACCCCATTTTCTTTCCTTTAACGAGTCAAAAGGGAAAAATAGTCGGTGATCTTTTCATTTGAGTTTTACGAGCCAAGAAAAGAGCTTAAACGGGACTCAAGTATCATCGTCAAAAATTCATCACCTATCATTTCCCAATAAAGGTAAATGCATTATGCAGTTTTGAGGCAAAATAGGTCAAAAACACTTTAAAAACCCTAATATTTTCATAAAAAATGAATAAAAAAGGGGAAAAGATAATTATTTTTTACCATTTACCATTTTACCTTTGTGTGAAGAGATTTTTACCCTTTTGTGCCCTAATTTTTCTGGAGTAGATTGCGGGAGATCCGGGAAGTCATTTGCCAGGCTGTCAGCTGTAGGTAAGAACCAAGACCTTAAGCTCCATTTTCATACTGTTTTTACCTGTTTTTATCAAT
Source organism: Pinus tabuliformis (assembly GCA_031772625.1). Taxonomy (NCBI): domain Eukaryota; kingdom Viridiplantae; phylum Streptophyta; class Pinopsida; order Pinales; family Pinaceae; genus Pinus; species Pinus tabuliformis. The sequence goes on from CM062818.1 coordinate 1,188,083,680, forward strand.
TTTTTAGATTTCAAGGGAAGGATTTGGAAAAAAAATTCGCCCTCAGTTGTCGCGAATTCTTGGAATGGATCTGCGCTGACCGGGGGTTAAGAAAACCACCAATCACGGTGTTGGAGCCATTTTTTTAAAACAGTCGCGCCGATGCCGTGACCAAAGAAAAACATGTTTTTGCTCAATTTGACCGCTTGAATCCAATTTTCTCCGTCAATAGATGATCATTGACTTGATTAAATGGTTTTTGCAGGAACAAAATTGTTGAAAATAGTGGATTGGAAAGAACAATAGCATGAGGATATCAATACTCAAGCAATAATTGATCGAAATTTCTTGGAGGCTTTGAGGAACTGTGGGCTCCTCAAGTTATTTCTCACACTAGGGATGTGGGCTCAACCCGAGCTACTACGCTCCCTGATTAGTCGGACATAAATCAAGAAATTTTCATCATTGGTGACTAAGAGTTGGAGTTGGAGACTTTAGACAATTATTTCATCACATGATTGTCTCGAAGAGGGGAACCAGTCAACCTATATGGGTCAAGACCAATTGGGGCAAGTGTGTCCATGCTACTTTCCGAACATTTCCTAGAATCTGTCAAATCCAAAAGTGGCAAGATCGAGATTGCAACTGTTCGGGATCTTGTGTTGAGAGTGTTACTATTGACCAGCAATAGAGTGGTTGGGTCCTAAGTGCCGCATGAGACTAACAAGTCAAAGTTTCTGTATGATATCGAGTGCGCAATGCCCACTACTTTAATTGGGCGAAATATATGAAAATAAACATGAAGCGCCAACTATCAAAAGCTAAGGTGGGAAACCTGAAGTATTTTTGCTTTGGGTCTGTGCTAGTGGCCTTCTTCTTGGACTGGGTTCCATTGTTCCAATACCAGCTGACTAAGGTGGATCCTCTAATGCCATGAGACCCATGGGTGGTCCGTTAGAGCAAGTTGGTGCCCAGGGTTACGGGGGGGAACAAATGTCCTATAAGTCCGCCTTCTTCTCAAGGCTACGAAGGAAGCTGATCGTAGTGGAGGATTGGCCTTACAACAGTACTGACTTCTGCGGAGATCCGGATATACTGCTCCCAGAGGGGTAGGACTTTCATGTTGAAGGTGAAAAAAAAATAGTGTTTTTAATGTTTTGATGTTTGTTATTGTTTTTTAAATATATGTATTCGTGACATTTTAATTTTATGAATGCAGATGTTGGACCAGAAAGCCCTACTATGATGTCCCCTATTACTAGGCGTATTGCTCATTAGTTTGATGCTGCTCCTTATTAGGAAGGAAGCAATAATGAGGAAGAGATCGTGCAGAACCTCGAGGAATTGACCCACGGTATCGCAAAGTATGCCCAGGTGGGTGATATTCCACGACAGTAATAGAGGCACACGGTGGGAGTATCAGACTCGATCCACTAACTGTTGACTCGTGTAGTTCGAGCAGTTACATGCTACCATGAGCATCATGCTGATTAGTGCATAGGCATAGCATTCCACATTTTTTGAGGCGTACGAGCCATGAATATATAAGACCTACGAACCATGGATGTTGTTGAACACACATATTATTTTTTGGGGTTTTGATGTATGACAAACATTAAACATTATATATATATATATATATATATATATATATATATATATGGTATATTTTCCTCCTTACTATGATACAAATGATTTGTTTTTATTTTTACATGTTTCACAAATGTTTATCTAGCACATAATTAGCTAATGTATATTTCAATTTATTCATATGTCTAGGAATATGATGATATATAATGTAATCAAAATTTCTCTCCAATAGATGAATACATAGATGCATTCTCAATATATTAGGGTTTCTGATGGAATATTTCCCATTGAGTTGAAGAACGACAAGCTGTGAATCAAGGTTGACAACCAGATCTCAGATGCCAAGAGCGATAGCTTCTAACAACAATTCGATAATTGTGCTATACTCAATGATGTTATTAGTTGTTTGAACTATACAAATACCTTGAAGATCAATCAACTCATCATGGGGGTCATAGATGGCCCATGCCGCAGATGATAGATTTCGGGTACTTCGGCAAGCACCATCAGCGAAAATGATGTGCGGAGACATCAACATCTGCATAGCAGGAAAAACATAATAAGCAGGAAAGTTGCTTGCAAAAAAACACACTAAACCACACTACACAAAAAATGAATGACACACTTATTGTACAAAAGTAACCATGCAAGATGACCTAAGCATAGTACTTTTTGAGATAAAGCCCATTATGGGGTTTGTCTAGGGGATTTCCCTTGTAATCAATAAGCTCATGGGCCCCTTTTTGTAACACACGTTTAACAATATAGGGCCCATGCCACATGGGTTCAAACTTGCCTACCCCCAGCTTATCATTAGCTTGATCATACAGAAGGACCAAATCACCTTCAGAAAAAGCTCGAGGAGAAATAGACTGATCAAAATGGGATTTGAATAAATTTTTTTGTTCTTTGATGACCAAAGAAGCAAGACGGTGAGTCTCGTCCAATCATTCTAAATACAAGAGACACTCTTCCTGAGGTGAGGTGTTTGGGAGAAGTTTGAAAGCCATCTTGAGGGATGGAATTTCGCATTCAATCGGTAAAGTTGCTTTCAGACTGTAGACTAGTTGGAATGGTGTAAATCCAATTGCATCCTTGGTTGAGGTTCGATAAGCCCACAGAGATGAAAAGTGCATGAGATGCCAATTTGACTTGTGCATCCCAATGGTGCGTTGAATCATCGTAACCAAGACTTTGATCAAAGCTTCAACTTGGCCATTGGTCTGAGGGTAATATGGGGTTGATCCATCATGGCGTAAACCCAACGTAGGGGTTAGCTCAACCATCATGTAATCTCGGAAGAGGGAGCCATGGACGGTGACAATGGCCTGAGGCACTCCAAACCTAGAAATAACGTGATTGAATAGAAATTGAGCCATCATTTTACCATCTACAGAGTATGTAGGCATCGCTTCAGCCCATTTGGTGAAATAATCCACAGCAACGATAATATATCCATGCCCCCTAGCCAAATGAGGGTTACATGTCATATAGTTGATGCCCCATTTGGTAGAAGGACCAACGGTAATAATGGGTGTTGGCTTATTGGGGCCTGATAGAGGTTCAGAGATGATTTAGCCAAACAAATCCCCATACTACTGGCCCTTTTGGAAACAGTCAGCGGAGCGCAAACTGAGGTCTCACCCGAAATAGTATGGGAGGGTGCTAGAACTAGGTTTCTGCACCCTAGGGATGTCTAATGGGTTCCAATTGGTGCACGATTTGACCCTACGCGCATGTCGCTACATGCACTTATAAGTACCTCGCACCCTGCGATTCTACCTTTCTGTAGCCTTACTCGGGGCCCAAACAATGTTATTACCCAAATCCTTACTAGTAACCTGATATTAGTTGATTAACTTAGCTTATCTATATGCTTTCAGTTATACTTAACAATATTCACCATTCATACAAGTATGCGTAGTAAATAAATAGTATAATTGCAAATGATATCAAATAGGAAATAACACAAGAACAGATACACAGAATTCAGATAAAACTTCTCTTTATTATTCTTCTTCCTTGGTTATAGACTCGACCCTACCCTGCGCACTCAGCTGTAGGGGTCCATGCACTCAGTTGTGAACTCTACTAGGGCTCTGTGCACTCAGCTACAGAGCCTCTTCCTTCTACTACGACCCAAGATACTAGACTCTTGCTCTATGCTTCGCTATCTTTCTGACTCCATCCATTGGTTTTCTAACTATTTTACAACTTAGAGCCTCACCCTATTTATACAATCCCATGGTCCACAGACCATGGTTAGGTTGACAGTACATTCAAAACTTAGGGCGGACAACCCTATGACTCAAACATACAATTTGCGCTCCACGCCTGCAATTCGTGGAGCTTTTACAATAATATTTCTCAAAACATGGGCTTTGAGCCCCAAACCATGCTGTTGGGGGGATTCCATGCCCAACAGGCCCCCAACAAAAACATCATGACTCACCCTCGAGTCACTCCTTCGGTGCGACAATCTTGGCGTGGAGTCCCTCCATCTGGTCCCGAACGGTCTTGATGTTTGTAGCGCACTAAGCTGTTGCTTGTTGTACCTGCTGCATTATCTCTTCTGAGCCCTCTATTTCCGATGTGCAGCGCTACATCTATCCATGGATCCCCTAAATCTACGTGAGATTTCCTTCAATATCTACCATGAATGTGAAGGCTTAGTCAATCCATGGTTGGACGCTCACTTTGAGAACTGCTTCCTTATGGTGCGCTGCGTCCACCTGCTCCTTTAGTTCCTTGGCTTGCTGCATCCTTGCAAGCCACTGAGTAAGGAATACTATCTACGCAGTCCCTCTGATGTTGTCGTACGGTTGTTGGAGTTCACATGCCTCTGTCTCCAACCGTTTGATGTTGGGTTCCTCCTGCAATGTCGTGAGGACCTCAAGCGCCTGTTCCAACATGTTGGTGCGGTCACGGACTTCACCTCCAATCTCTTCTAACCATGTTGTAATAGTGCTAGCACACTGTTCTTTGATTTCCATGGGAGTGGAAGGCTACGCCTTCAATCGTATCTCGACGATCTGGAGATTCAATTCCAATTCCACCCTTGTTGTTTCTTCTTTCGCGTCGCAGACTCCATTGGCCAAATCGTGGATTTGCACTTCCACTGGTAGATCTACTGTGATAGCTAGCTCTGGGACACATCGGTAAACGTCATCTACCATCTGCACCATCCTTTGGTTCTGCGACACCAACTCGTCACGCTACAAGCTGAGCTGTTCCATATTGATCTTTTATTCACTAAGAACTTGGATCGTGCGGTTCTCCCTAGCGCGCCGCTTTGTTGTTATTCCATCCTATAGCTGATAGACCATTTCCCAGGGAAAGGCAGCTAGATTAAGGCCAAGGCCTTTCATCTTGCTAACCGTCATTTGGTCCATTGCATCTGATGATACTAATTCTCCCTTTAGCAACACTATTGTGTTGGCCATCCTTGCGCGCAACATCTATTCTACTGCTGAAGTGCTTGCTGCGACATGGGTAGACAGGGTACCTTCGTGAGGGGCCCGCACCTATAACTCCTGTAGCTGTGCCCTAAGGGCCCCCAACACACTCTAGTGCTCCATCATAAACTATTGGAGCACTTCATTGGTGACATCACAGACCGCCTCATTGATGTCATGGAGATCACCTTCAGTTAAGGTGATCGGGTCAATGGCCAACTTCGAGGCCTTGATATTCTTCTTTGGACCTGATCTCTCTATGATGTGCAGTCATTTGAGCTGAATGGATGCGGTCCTTGGGTCCATGCTCCCTTCTGCTATTTGTGTGTCATCTGCCTCCTACCCTAAGGACACTTCCTGGCCCTCCTCTGTTTGTACCGTTGCAACCTCTACTGTCTGCACTGCTGCTACTGCTTCTGTAGCCTTCTTCTGCTCCACAGCCTTCTTCTGCCACTTCGCAGACTAGTCTTGCCTCAACTGCCATTTTTTTGTTTTTCCTTCTCGCAGCCAGTTGGGTGACGTGCAGCTTGGCATCATCCTTCTTTTTTTGTGTTGTCGCTTTCTCCAGTTCTGCCAAATCTAGGGTGTGCCACTCGGGAGGCCATGTCTCCAATACCATAAAGATCATGTCGTTAGTGGCTAAAAATGGTAGCTTCGTCCACTGCTTCATCGGATCCTTCTGCACGCTAATGTATATGTTGTGCATATCTTCCTTGAAGTCTACAAAACTCTGTAGACTATTGTGCACCATAGGTGACAGGCGCGGCCTCCTGTTGATCCACATTCGGATGCTCGCCTCCATGAGCACCCAGAAATTTTTTATATCGCAAATTTGTTTCACGTCCTTGGTGGCCCAGAGTGAAGTTTGCTTTATGGCCTTTCGTAAGTCTCGGTCAATGTTTGGGAACTGACTATCCTCCAACAGTTCTCCCACTACCAGCAAGATGGATAAGAGCAACCACACGTAGTGGAAGGTCTTACCCTACTCCTGGGCTTCGCGACAATTTAACAAAAACTCCTCGTAGAGGAACTCAACCTAGTTGAACTGGACCCCCTCTACGCATTGTTCGTCCAATGCGACCACTGGCATTGGGACCTAATGAGTGTGACATTTTCTCATCACTTTACCAGCCAGGAGTTGGGTGGCTACGTGCACCCCTTTATCCTTGATGTTGGAGATTGCGTAGCCCCTATTCTTTTTCTCCAACTTATACTTTGCCTTCATGGCCTCTATGACAGCCAAATTGCTACTTTTCCTGACTATCATCGCGGGGTCCTTTCCCTTACAGGGAAGCCTAGAAATCCAGTGGATGAGGTCTATCGTGATGGGAATAGGCTCCTCTAGCCATAGATACCCATCATGCACTAGCCAGAGTAGTTGCCTGATGACGAAAATGGTGATGGGCGTGCGGTGGAAATGTGGAATTCATAACAAGTGCAGCAACCCAACCTTTTCCACACCGTGCAACCATTTTTGCGGCTCTAACGCTATCACCAACCCCTCTGTATTTTTCTTCATCAGATTTTCCATCTCTAGGTGCGGGAAATTCTTGCTGTCCGTGAGGTCCCAGTATTCGAATTTCATGGTGGGCACACAGCCTAGGTGCGAGCCCTCAAATATAATGCCATCGGGGAGGAGCGGAGTTTGGAGCGAACTCTTTGTTGCATCCAGATCCTTCGGTACTTTGGCTTTCCCTCTCCACAGAAGGACATACACGGGAAGTTTCGCTATAGAGTGCAACGGTTGGATGTCCTCCTACACATCTTCTTCTTTTTTACACCAGAAATCAGGGCCTACAAATCTTCTTCCTCGTCATCTGTTTCAATCGTGACTGCCTTCCCTTTTTCTTCCATTGATCACTTTTTGTGCTACGGATTCCTCGGGGACATGCGTACTGGTCCCATTGCCTGCTTATCCTTCTTTGGCCTCAGTGTCTGTGGTGATTTTGGGATTTCTGTCACAACCTCAGTGCTTTCAGGAACATCCTGTACCATGGGGATCTGCGCGGCCTCGCCGGCAGTTCCTTCCTCAATTCCCAACCCATCCTTAGTGGCCGTCATCATCTCTACATAATATTTTGTCTCTCGCGAACTCAGGGGCTCTATTATCGCTTGGCTCTCAACACTTTGTGCTCTTCTCAACCACTCAATGCTCAAATGACCAAGTGTTGTTCGCTGGCTAGCCTTTTGAGTTTTATAGAACCTTTTGAATTCAAATTCAACCATTCCCCCCCATTTCAGGCCATCAATGCTTCCTCGATGACATATTTTCCCAAATATTGCCCATAAATTTCACCTTAAATGTCCATCGCCTGCTCCATTTGGCCTCAAATCGGACATATCCTCATGAACAGTGACACCAATGGTCACTTCCCAGTCGACCCACGTGGCAATGCAACCCTTCGTGCGTGGTCACGAAATCTATGATGTCCTTATCCTGCGTGCATCTCTCATTTTCCCAGCCCCCAGGAAGAATATTTTATAGTCCCGCACTCTGTTTCAACTACCTAGATCACTAAGACTGACCTTCCTACAGCTAGTCAATTGGGCACTCCACTCGGGCAGGGCTTTATCTCGTCTTCCACCATGGTTCGCGGAGAATCCCCATCTTCCATTGTAGTGATCGACAATGCGCACTCTACTATTTGCACTGTGCTACCCTAGTCACTATGTTTGGAGAGATGCGGTGTCATCCATGGCAGCAGACTAACCAATTCATGATAATAGCTCTCCAATATGTCAGTATGACTGTACGCACCTTGCCTTGCCATCCCAGGTTTCTCGAAGAGAAATTCTTCCTTTATTTTGTTTTCTAGTTTCCTGACCTCTGCATCCATTAAAATTATTTTCTCCCTTAGCCGTACCCAGTCTTTTTCAAGTTCGCGAAGTCTAAAGTTTCCCCGTCAGATTTCTTCCTCAAGTCTTATATGTTCTATTTCACGCAATTGTGTGATTTCTTCGTTTCGGTTGCCATGGGTCAGCGTATCTCCGGGTGTTGTTATGCGCAGACTCATCTTCACATGCTCCATTAGGACTATAGCCCTTGCTTCATACTTCATCTTCGAAAGTTCTTGCACGGTCAAAGTTTTGCACATGGTCCTATAAGGCCATACAAGCACTGGTACACACAGGTCCTAGTCAGTGCGTCTCACATGGTGGACCCTGTTCAGCACTTCACACACCTTGTCAAAGGCTTCTCGTGTATGATTTTTGGTGCGCTAGGTTTTATCATGCTTCGTCATTCATGCACTTGTCTTGCCTGCTTCTGCTTATTGTTCCTATTTCCTATCGTGATAGCGGTGTGTGTTCATGTGGGCTGCGTACCGTATGCCTGTACCCATCTGGAAAGGTTGGAGCACAAGATCTTTCACCCCTCATAACTGGCTCTCATCTGTAGCTGAGGTTTTGCAAATCGTATAAACATCCCCCTTCTACATCGGCACCAGCTTCCAAATCTTCTCTGATGCATACCCCACCACCTTGCAGGCGTCGTGAGAAGTGCCCATTTCAGAGCATCTAACTGCTGTTGTTCCGGCATTGTGCTTTCAAATTTGTTCAAGAATTCGTCCACCACTGTTAACCTATCATACATAGGCAGATACCTTACCTTTGTTGTCACACAGTGCAGTGATCTTACCATCATGTTACAATTGAGCTTGGTTACCTTGTGTAATCGTTTCTTCCATCATTCTATTTCCTCATCCAAATCTAATGTACAAGAGCTTTCACACTCCCATGAAATCTGGCCATCCGCTGTAGGATTCACCCAATCCTGTTCCAGAGTAGTTATCTTGTAGTTACAGTCTAGCTCATCGTCACATTTGTTGTCACGCACTGGCTCTATGTAGTATGCTCCTTCCACAGGGTCTAAAGGTACCACTACGCATAGTGACTTTTTATCAAAAATAATTTTTCTCTTCTTTAGATTTATTACTCCATTCATATCAGTGGCCTAGTCGATTCCTAGTAGTGCGAGATAGGGATTTCTGTCATCAACAATCTCTATCACCTAAAAATATGCAAGTGCGCTCGCACCTTTGATGCCTACTATTATCCCCTATAATCTTCCCATCGGTAGGATCTTCTGCTTGTTCGTCATCTGTAATTGAATAGGGGACCATTGCAATGTGGGCCTACCCATGCACTCCCATGTCTGCTTTGGAAGCACATTCGCATTTGATCCTAGATCCAGAATTACTTGATGCATTTCATACTACTCGATTTCTGCCATAAATCTCATTTCCCTTCTTGTTCACAATGTGTACTTTCCGAGTTTCTGGACTACGTGCGGCTCTCCTGACCCAACGCACCTAGTTATAAGTTATTGCAGCCCTTTCACAACCTCTGTTGTGTGTGGAGAATGATTTTTCAGGGGTCTTTGTTTCAGCCAGATGTATACCCCAGGAATTTTGTACAACCCTCAACGCGGGGGGTGCGGGGGGGACTTTTTGCCCCCGCGGGGGTGCGGGGGGGCCGATCCCCCCCGACTAAAAACATATGTAAAATTGCCTTGTAAAAGTATAGTAATTTCTAGTCAATCTGGGTCGTTCATTAGGCGGATGATCTAACGGTAGAACTTATGTTTAGTTTAGGGTTTTTTTCCCTAGAAGGCAACCCCCTCTCTTTGTATGAGGGTGTTGTATTTGAGGTTGTGTAATAGATGTGTATTCTCTGAGTGAGAAATAGAGAGGTGAGACTGTGAGAGAAAATAGAGGATATTACAACGGATCTGCTGTAGGTTGTGTCTCTTCATATTGTTGGATAATAGAAAGGAAGGACTGGTCGTTCGGGGTGGACATAGCCCAAACTGGGTGAATCGTATCTATGTCTCTCTTGTTTTATGCGTTTTCTATGTTTATATTTCTGCAATATTTTATGTGTTCCATTGCTCCGTAATATATAATTTTCTAGCAACTGGTATCAGAGCCGAAGGACTATTTGGCTGATAAACTCGCAGGAAAGAAGGGTTCCTCGTTTAAGTGGGAGCAATGGTGGAAGATGGTAAGTTTAGGGTCGAGAAATTTAATGGCTAAAACTTCTTGCTATGGAAGATGCAGATGGAAGATTATCTGTATCAGAAAGATCTATACCTACCATTGAGTGGAAAAACAAAGAAGCCGATGGCTATGACAGATGAAGAATGGAACCTTCTCGATAGAAAGGCACTCGGAACAATACGGTTGTGCCTTTCTGTGTCAGTCGCCTTCAACATTTCAAATGTTTACAATGATAGAGGGTTTGTTTCAGGTGTTGTCGAAACTATATGAAAAACCCTCAGCCTCAAACGAGGTATTTCTTATGAAACAATTATTTTAATATGAAGATGTCGGAAGGTGGATCTGTTGCATATCATTTAAATGATTTTAATAGAGTTACAAGTCAGTTAATTTCTGTAGGGGTAAACTTTGAAGATGAAGTTAGAGCTCTGTTATTCTTGTGCTCATTACCAGAAAGTTGGAATGGTTTAGTAATGGCCATTAGTAACTCTCTCTCTGGATCTAGTACTTTAAAGTTTGATGATGTTGTCGGTGCTATCCTTAGCGAGGAAACGCGACGGAAAAGCTCCAGTGTGACATCGGGTAATGCTTTGAGTGCAAAGTCTAGGGGAAGAAAAATGGAAATAGGAAAGAGCTCAGGATATCGCAGTAAATCAAGGAAAGGTAGATCCAAGTCCAGATCGGGGATAGTGTGTTGGAAATATGGAAAGAAATGACACTCAAAGAAAGACTGTAGATCTCGGATGGGAAAAGAAGGAGATGCACAACAAGAAAACAATCATGAAGCAAATGTGACAGGTGAGGTGTTACAAGATGTTTTGATTCTTTCTTTTGAAAATATCACTGATTCCTGGGTGGTAGATTCAAGGGCCTCATTCCATGCCACACCTAATAAGAAATACTTTCATGACTATGTTCAAGGAGATTTTGGACAACTTCATTTGGGTGATGTTAAACCCTGTAAAATTGTTGGAATGGGTAAGGTTCTTGTAAAACAGCAGAATGGAAACCAATGGCTACTAAAGGAGGTAAGGCATGTTCCAGATCGAAAGAAAAATCTGATTTCAACAGGGTAGTTAAGCAGTGAAGGTTGTGTGACAACTTTCACAGATAAAGCTTGGAGTCACCAAAGGAGCCCTGGTAATAGCAAAAGGCGAAAAGGTTGGTACATTGTATTTATGCAATGGTATTTATAACTTTGTTAATGCCTTATCTTCCAAAGGAGCAGATGTAGCGTTATGGCATCATAGGCTCGGACACATGAGTGAAATGGGGATGAAGATTCTTCACTCAAGGAATTTGTTGCCAGGTTTGAAGAATGTTGATTTGAACTTCTGTGAGAATTGTATTTATGGAAAATAGAAGAGAGTCAGATTTCTCAGAGTTGGGAAAGAAAAGAAGAGCGAAAAATTAGAGCTTGTGCATAAAGATGTATGGGGACCTGCTCAGGTATCATCTCTCAGTGGTTCTCATTATTATGTTAATTTTATTGATCATGCAACTAGAAAAACTTGGATTTATTGTATTAAGAATAAATTTGATGTATTTGATACTTTCAAGAAATGGAAAGCTTTGGTTGAGATTGAGACAGGAAAGAAATGGAAGTGTCTTAGATGAGACAATGGAGGTGAATATTGCAGCAAAGAGTTTGATAGTTACTATTTAGAGCATGGAATTCACAGAGAGAAGACAGTTCCAAGAACACCACAAGAAAATGGTGTGTCAGAAAGGATGAACAGAACAGTCATGGAGCATGCAAGAAGCATGAGATTGCATGTAGGATTGCCTTTACAGTCTTGGGCAGATGCTGTAGATACTATTGTTTATCTAATAAACAGAGGGTCTTCAAGTTCCTTGGATGGTGGTGTTCCAGAGGAAGCATGGACAGGAAAAAAGGTAAACTACTCTTTTTTAAAGCCTTTTGGTTGTGAGGCCTTTGTCCATATTGATAAAGAAAATAGAACAAAGCTTGAGGCAAAGTCAAAGAAATGTATCTTTATTGGATATGGTGTTAATGATTTTGGTTATCGCTTATATGATTATGAAAATCACAAAATCATTAGGAGCAGAGATGTAATATTCAATGAAAAGGTCTTGTATAAAAATCAGTTGCAGGAAAAGAACCAAGAAAAAGAAAACAAGGAATATGCAGTTCTTGATGAAATCACTGAAAAAGTAAAGGTTCCTAAAAATAATAATAATCAACAACAACAACCACCACAACAGCAAAAGACACCCCAAACACCTGAAAGTGGTGTTAGAAGATCTATCGGGATAAGTAGACCCCCTGAACAATACTCTCCTTCATTATATTATTTATTGTTGACTGACTTTGGTGAACCCGAATGTTATGAAGAAGAAATTCAGGTTGAAAGGAGGAAGACGTGGGAGGTAGACATGGAAGAAGAGATGGACTCCTTAATGAATAACCAGACTTGGGACTTAGTCAGGTTGCCTACAGGAAAAACTACATTTAAGAGTAAATGGGTTTATAGGCTGAAGGAAGAAGATGGAGGAAAACAGAGGTACAAATCTAGACTTGTGTGAAGGGGTTTGCACAGAAGAAAGGTATTGATTTTGATGAAATATTTTCTCTTGTTGTTAAAATGACTTCAATCAGAACTATTTTAATTCTAGTAGCAGCTGAAGATTTGCATCTTGAGAAGTTAGATGTAAAGACAACTTTTCTCCATGGGGATTTGGAGGAAGAGATATATATGCAGCAGCCACAAGGATATGAGGTGAAAGGGAAGGAGAAACTAGTGTGCAAGTTGAAGAAGAGCTTGTATGGCTTAAAAAAGGTTCCAAGGCAGTGGTATCTAAAATTTGACAAGCTTATGTCTCAACAAGGTTATACTAGATGCCACTCTAATCATTGTGTTTATCTGAAAAAGGAAAAATGATGGCAGCTATATTATATTGTTATTGTATGTAGATGACATGCTTGTTGCATGGTCTAACATGCAGGAAATAAATGTGCTCAAAAGAAAATTGGCAAATTCATTTGCAATGAAGGATTTGGGAGCTGCAAAACAAATCCTTGGTATGAGAATCACTAGAGACAGGAAAAATCGCAAATTAACATTGTCTCAGAATGAGTACATACAAAAGGTGTTGAAAATATTTAATATGCATAATGCAAAACTAGTTAGTACACCTTTTGCTAGCCATTTGAAACTTAGTAAGGAAATGTGCCCAAAGACCCAAGAAGACATGGATTATATGTCTAAAGTTCCATATGCTTCAGCAGTTGGAAGCTTAATGTATGCAATGGTCTGCACAAGGCCTGATATTGCACATGTAGTGGGAGTGAACAATCCAGGAAAGGAACATTGGATGGTAGTGAAATGGATTCTCAAATATTTGAAAGGTACCACAAATCAAGCATTATGATTTGGTGGTGCAAACATTTCTCTATAGGGATATGTTGATGCAAATATGGCAGGTGACGGAGGAGCACTATAGGATATGTATTTACTGTTGGTGGAACAGCTGTCAGTTGGGTTTGAAAAAGCCAAAGTTTTGTTGCACTTTCAACAATAGAAGCAGAGTATGTTGCTGCTACAGAGGCTAGTAAAGAAATGATTTGGTTACAAAGGTTTATGGGTGAATTGGGTAAGGAGCATGATATGGTCACATTATACAGTGATAGCCAAAGTGCCATTCATCTTGCAAAGAACTCAACATTTCATTCTAGGACTAAACACATAAAACTCAAGTACCATTTCATACGATCAGTGTTGGAATATGGAGAGTTGAAGCTGGAAAAGATACACACTAGCTAGAACCCTGCAAATATGCTAACAAAAGTTGTAACCAGGGAGAAACTGAGAATGTGCTCAGTTTCAATTGGTCTTCAAGGATGACGATGAAGATGAGAAACATCCAGGTCCAAAGAGGAGTCATTGTCCAGCAAATGAAGCAGCGGTGGAGTTGCTACAATCATTCTCCAAGTGGGAGATTGTTGTGTGTGGAGCATGATTTTTCAGAGGTATTTGTTTTAGCCGGACGTATACCCCAGGAAGTTTGTACACCCCTCCTCGTGGGGGGGTGCGGGGGGGGACTTGTCCCCCCCACGGGGGTTCGGGGGTACCGATCCCCCTCGACTAAAAACAAATGTAAAATTGCCTTGTAAAAGTATAGTAATTTCTAGTCAATCTGGGTCGTTCATTAGGTGGATGATCTGATAGTAGAACTTATGCTTAGTTTAGGGTTTTTTTACCTAGAAGGAAACCCCATCTCTTTGTATGAGGGCATTGTATTTGAGGTTGTGTAATAGATGTGTATTCTCTGAGTGAGAAACAAAGAGGTGAGACTCTGAGAGAAAAGAGAGGATATTACAGTGAATTTGTTGTAGGTTGTGTCTCCATATTGCTAGATAATTGAAAGGAAGGACTGGCTGTTTGGGGTGGACGTATCCCAAACTGGGCGAACCACGTATATCTGTGTCTCTCTTGTTTTATGCATTTTTTGTGTTTATATTTCTGCAATATTTTATGTGTTCCACTGCTCCATAATATATAATTTTCTGACAGCCTTGTTGTCACGGAGCAGTTTCATACATGTCTCCAGAAAGGTAGTTATCATTGAAGGATCCATCTCCGGCACTAGTTGATCCTTACTACCTAAAGTGGAGGCCTCCGTGAAGCTCTTCTTATATTCCATGAATGTCTCCTTCGCGCGTTCCAGATCAAATTCAAGTTCCTTTGTAGGAGCCTTGTGAACCCACGCACTTTATTCAGGCTACTTACCTTTGTAGTCTCCTGTCTTGATACTGCTTCTAAGCACTATGTTTACATTCGAGTCCTCTTCGCGTGGCTCAAACCTCATCATTTGGAAATTCTGAGTTGGGGGAGGCTGGAGTACCCCTTTCTTGTGTAGCCTCGCTATCAGTGTAGGGTAGTCCTCTGCCTCATGATCAAATGAGTATAGTATAAACATGATGTTCTCGTCGGATTCATACAATCACGGGCATAGTACCCTGGCCCTCCGCAATTGTAAAAAATTAGTTATCCGCGACCACTTCCAGGTCCCATTCCACCTCGACCTTGTCCACGCCCCTGAAATCCAGTGCGTGCCATTCCTGCATTTGGGTCGAGGGCTCGCGTTTCGGTTTGTACTCTGTAAGCAGGAGTCTGATCCATCATTAGTTCATAGCTTCTATAGGTGTGCTCATCATGGCCTACCGACCTGCAGAAATTACAAAACAATTTTTGGGACGTCTATGTATACTTCTAAAATAGATGACAATTATTCGTAGTGTGTTTTCCTTCTATCTAACAGATCGCACACCATAAAGTAGGCATCGTGCTTGGTCCTACTTGTGCCTCTAGTCTTAATGGAATTGTCCCTCCTCCTGCCAAGTAATTCGCGAAGACTCGACAATGGTCCTTGTCATGCCCCTGGCCTTTGTATTTTATGCACCATACCTCCTCGCATGCTTCTGGGAGAGTTTTCTTGTCCTGTTTCAAACTCTACATTTCCAGACACAAATTTTGCAGTTGCACGTGGATTTGTTGGACTCCCAGGCCAAGATCTTGTATTGGTGTCTTGTGCAATCTCATTGCAATCTCCAAAGCTTTGGCCTGGGTGGATAACTTCTGCTGCAACAGTGTCGTTCTTAGATGTGGTGTCAGTGACGCTACAAACCATGCGAGGTGTTGCCCATCTGTTAAGGTCATGTTGGCTTCATGAATCATACTCTTCAGTCTCTGATCCAGATCCCATGGGGTCTCACCTAGAAGCATCGTGATCTCCTTAAACCCGATAATCGATTGTGTCTCCGACTTTGGCCTGCTAAATTCCCTGTTCAGCGTGGCCTGGATATCTGTGATCCCTGCATTCGGATGGTCATTAGAATGCTTAATGTACCATGTTAGTGCGCGATCTTACAATGTGCTCACCAACATTTCCTTCTTTATATTGTCATCCACGACTCCTTGTGCTTCCCATACGACCCTTACCACGAACCAAAATTGGTTCGGATATTCGTTCCCTACTCCTCTGAATACCGAAAATTTTATTGTGCTCGCCATATTGAACTGTGGTGGTGGCAGAGGTGGTGTGGGTGGAGATGGAGGAGAATATGGTGAGACTAGTGGTAGTATAGGTGGAGGTGGTAGGCACAGAATTCACTTCCTTATCAGACTGACCACGTTTCTTAGAGAAACTTTCGCAAGCTCTTCCTCACTTTCCTACCGAGGTGAAATCAAGGGGCTATTTTCTATCTCTGCGCTACCTTTCCTTGATTTCTAGGGTGCATTGGGCGGAGCCATTGGTGAACAGGCTTCGCATGAGGATAAGTCTGTATTTCATGCACAACTATACTTGGGTCAATGCCAAACATTTATTCATATGACCACGCAAAAACATCCCGGAACTCTTGGAACAGACGAGTATAGATCTTGATCTCTTCTGGAGAACAAGTTACCTCGATATGGATATTTTCAATGACACTAGGCTTGATAGAAATAACAATTGGCATCATTTGGGTAATTTTACCCATGTTCCCTTCTGACCAAACATCATGAGTCATGATTGGTGTCTGAAGTGGTAGGGAGGGGAACCGAGAAGAGAACTCCTCGAGACAAGTAGACAAGACCATTGAGCTAGGCAAGAATGAGGAATGACGATGAGTATCGTTCCAAGGTACTTCTTCTAGAGACATTACTTCCATGATACTCTCGTCAGAAATAAAAGTCTCGACTATGGGATCGAGAGATTCCGAAGCACTAAGCCACGGGGATTGAGAATACGAATCAATAGAGGTGCTCGAAACAAGATAATCATAGGACACCGAAGGAAAAGCCAAAATAATTTCCACGTAATTAATTTCGGTGGGACTTAACGACATTACCTTGCCCCATGTGTCAACAATATTTGGAGAGGGAATGACCCAAGGATCATACTTGACTAAAATCATGTTAACAGAGGCAACATGAGGAGGTGGGAGTAGAATGATACCCATTAGAGTAGGATCTTTAAATATTCTTGCTCCCACACTCTCATAAGGAGCACTGGTTTGCTTGACATATGGAACATTGCCATCCAAGGAGGAAGAGGCAAAGAAGGATAGTTGGTCAACGATGGCTATCTTACCTTAATGGGGAAACGAATCACATGAAACAAGGAGGAGGCTACAACATACATGGTGTTGTACCTTAAGAAACCAATTTCCTAACTGTATAGAAATTGAGCTTAAGACATTAATGTTTATAATTATTGTCACTTGTTTGTCACTTAATTTTATGTTGTATTCTCAAATGAAGGACATGAAAGACTTGGTTTTAAACCCTCAATACTTAGATGACATGAAAATCTCAGAATGTCATTTGATTGCTGAATAGATGATGAATGAAGAAAGCTTGAAGAAGTCATAGACAATATGTTGTTTTACACAGGATCTACTATCTGTGACACTTGGATAAGTTAAATATAATATGTTTTCTTACACAAAAACTACTATCTGTAGCTTAGAAGAATTACAGAGGTGGGAACTTCAAGTATAAGAGTGCTCTTTTAAGGGATTTTAACTTCATTTACATAAGAAAATAAAGACCTACAACTTTATTACCATACTTAAAGGAAGAAAACATTTAATGACACATAACAAAGAAGTCACAAAATCATACCCAAAAATGTGTGGAAAACTTCTGATTTTTTAATTAATCAACAGTTTTATCAAGAATACAGTTGCCTAGTCTCCAGGTTATCCAAAATTCGAACCCCCTCTCTGTAAATTTTCCTCTTTTTATACATTATGAGACAATTGGTAATCACCAAAACTGTCAAACTACCTTACTATTCTCTAACTACTCTGAAGTAAAGATCATTACAAAATATTACATTTGAGGGTAAAAACACCTCATTCATTTCAAGGAAACAAGATAATAAGAGGTAACAAAAAATCAGAGAATGATGGGAGATTGCTGCTCTCTGTTAGAATCTATAGTTTGAACCTGTGGTTTTGCTGATGGCTGAGCATTAATGGAGTAGTGGATGAAGTGGCAGGGTATGGTGAGTTGCGTAGGCAATTAATAGATGAAAGTGGTGGAAGATTTGGAATGAGCGACATGAGGTCACTTTGGTAATTTCTAGATATGTAAGAGGGTGTACCATGTGTGCTAAAAGCAAACCTAGCAATAGAAAACTAGGTTTGTACACTCCATCACCAGGTCCTTCTCACCCCTGGGAAAGTGTTTCTATAGACTTTGTTGGGGGAATGCCTAAATCTAGAAAAGGTCATGACTATTTATATGTTGTTGTGGACAGGTTCAGCAAAATGTGTATTTTAATACCTTGTAACAAACAAATTACAGCTGAACAAACTGAAAAGTTGTTCTTTCAGCGTGCATGGGTTCATTTTGTATTACCCACTTCCATTATATTTGATCGAGATAACCGATTTGTTGGGAAATTTTGGTCAAGTTTGTGGGAATTGATGGACACCAGACTGAAGAAGAGCACAACGTTTCATCCCCAAATAGATGGCCAAACAGAAGTGGTCAATAGGACAGTGATCCAGTTGCTCAAAGGCTATTGCAACAAGCATCTCAAGCATTGGGATGAACATTTATTTTATGTGCATCATGCTTACAACCGAGCTAAACATTCTTCTACACAAAGATCTCCTTTTGAGACCTGTTTTGGTTTCACACCAAGGTATCCCTTGGATTTTGTCTTTGGTAAAGACATAGCGGTTGATGGACATAGTGATGTGGACAAGGAAACCAAGTTCATTGAACCAGTCCAAGAGATTCACCAGGTAGTACAGGAACAACTGGAAAAGAGCCAAGCTAAGTACAAGGCAAGGCATGATAAGCATCGGACTGAGCATAGTTTCCACGTTGGTGATCAAGTCTGGTTATATATCAGCAAAGATAGAATGCAAGGTGAAGGTAAGAAGCTGAAGAGAATAAGGTATGGACCTTTCAAGATACTTGAGAAAATTGGTGAGAATTATTTTCACCTTTATTTACGAGCTTACATGCACATCTACTCAATTTTTAATGCAGACAACTTGAGACTATTTGAACCTTCATTGATTGAAGATCCTGAAGAGCAGAGTCAATTGCCTTCTATTGATGATATGTTACCTGAATATCTCAATGAGTTGTAGGAAGATACAGTTCTGGACAGAAGGTGAGAACTATGCATAGGGGGGATGTTGAGTACCTGAGGATTGGACTCAAAGGTTCAAAACGAAGCAATGCAAAATGGAAAGAAATTGGGCAAGCGAGGAATCTGTACCCTCAATTGATAAATGCTTAAAAACCAACTTTTGGTGGTCCAAGATATTTTCAGTTGGAAGGCCATGATCCGAATTGGATCCTAAAGAATTCTCTTAGTTTTCATAACTCTGTAAAATTCATGCCAAAGTTTCAAAGACTTATAAAGTTCGAGCTTATCAGAAATATCCTTGAATAGTTGTAATTTGTGAGCAATGCCAAGCAATGAGTGTTACACTAAAAAATGTCACCATGACTATTTACAGTTAGGATGACTCTATCAACAGTCATGCTACCCTCTTAGGCAAGTCTTATGCCTCTGCTCTCCATGTCAAACTCCAAAAAAAGAGAGAAAGTCTTTCTAATTGTATTTATCTCTGGGGATGCAGGTTCTCTCAACCTTACCTGCGGGGACGCACCCAATGTTCAAAAAAGCTGCGTCTTTGGACGCTCTGTATGTAAAGGTGCAGGTGCGTCCCCCTGAAAAGGTTAAAATGCGCAAGTTTCATCTTTAAAAAGTCACTTGTGGTCATTTCTAGAGCATTCTAGAAGGTTGTTCGACGTGTATTGAGTGCCTCCAGATGGTTCATGCACTCCTACCAAAGAGGAACTTATCCCATCAATAGGGGAGCTATCCCATCCAAAGAGGGGATTATCCCATTGATGGTGGACCTGATTAACTTCCTCTTGAGCACTATAAATACAGGCATTGGGCCAGAAGGAGGGGAGGTTGAAAGCTATACATTTCTAAGGGTAAATGCTGCAGGAATTAGGACTCCCATTTAGAAGCTTGTGAGGAGAGATTGCCCTCTTTGCTTGTTCTATTTGGAAGTGGGTGAGCTTTGTCAAAGTAAAGGAGAACTCTTGATGGACCCTGGGAGGGACTTGCACAACACCAAGGCTCAGGTTGTATTTGTTCCTTTTGTTACCTATTAATGCAAATGAGTCCATTCTTCTCAATAACTTGTTATTTATGAGTTGTTTCATGTACTCCTTGGTCTATGTGTTAAATATGTTTTATTCTATGAGATTATCAAGTGCTATTTAATCGTTTGATTGTTAGTGTATGCAGGTTTCAAAGTGAAGGAGGAGTTAATCCGGATCAGTGGAGCTGGACTGCTACAACAGCGTTGGATTACAGGTAGGATCTAAACACTTGATTTCTCGTATAGTAAATGCATGTTTAGAGAAGGATTGCTCTTATTTGTCTTGTTTGTCACTAGAGAGTCTTAGGCTCCTAGGGAGGTTGGTTGTGTCTGCACAATCGACTCTTTCCGCCTGACAAATTGGCGACTCCTGTTCCTAGTTATCCTGGATATCCTCCTCCTGGGGCCGGTATTGTGACCCAGAGTTTTAGAGATCCTAACCGGCAGTTACCATTTATCGCAACTTTGGATTTACCAGACTTGACGCGCCTAACGAACGATCCAATTCAATATCTTCCGTTCTGGCCGCCAATGCCAAATAAGTTGCCCAGTGATATACCCAAGTTCGAAGGTAAGTCTGGAGAGGATCCGTCCAATCACGTGATGACTTACCACCTCTGGTGTGCTTCAAATTCTATCTCGGATGATTCGATCCGCTTACGTCTTTTCCAGCGTACACTCATTGGTCTCGCGGCCAAGTGGTACATTGAGTTACCACGGGCCTCTTTTTACAATTTTAGCCAGTTAGCTACCTCGTTCTTAACTCACTTTCAGTTGCCGGTCAGATACGATAACGGCATGGAGTTATTAACTTCACTAAAACAATCAACATCCACATATATTTCTGATCACATTCATGAGTCGAGACGTTGAAGAAGGCTAGTGAAAGTTTTTATCCCGGACCAAATCTTAGCTGAATGGTTTGTTAAATCATTATTACCGAAGATTACTGAAGATGTAGCTAAGGCCGGAGTAGTTACTGAGGAGCAAGTCATTGCTCAGGCGCAATACCTTGACTTAGTTTACACTCAGTCGGGTACGTTACACGAGAAAATTCCGGATCTTCCAAAGTCGAATCAAATCGCTGCTGCTCCTTCGGGATCTCATGCCGCTGATGGTATGATTGGTATCGTGAATACAAAGAGCAAGAAGAAGTCTTCCAAGGCTTCAACTACTCCTATTATCACTTTGCCCGATTCCCCGACAGGAGAGTCTTCTCCTGAACTTACCGCCGATATTCACGTTGTAGAGTCATATACGGCCAAATCAAAAAACGGCGGAAAGAAGAAAGGAAAGAAGAAGGCTAAAGCAGACAAGGCTCTGAAGGAGAAAACGGAAAAGTCGGAAACCAATGACGAAAAGCGCAAACCTCGATATCCTTGTCTTATTTGTGAAGAGGATCATTTTACGAGAGATTGCCCTCATCGGGCCGAGGTTGTGAAAATAGTCAAAGGTTCTCCCACTCCTGCTGTGTTAAAAAATCCATTTCCGGAGCAGGAGAATAAGATGATAGGTTCTTCCTCGAATGCCAGTGAAGAACCCATTTTGATGATGTCTCATGTGAGGATTGCGACTCGATCGCAAGATTATGGTAGTAAGAATCCTGTTGATGGTAAGGAAGCAGAATCTTCTCACTCTAACCCATCAACCTCAGCTCCTGGTTCCGATCCACTACAGATCGAGAAACCTAACCCGGACTTAGTAATTAAACTGCCCGCCAAGGGTGTACTTCGAAGGTCTGCTTTCAATCCACATGCGAGAGCGGCCCAGAATTACAACATTGTTGAGGACTTAGCTGTTTCACCCTCAGCAATGTCGGCGTTAGAAGTGCTGCAATCATGCCCAGCACAATGAAAATTACTTTTGTCGGCTATAGGAGCTGTTGATGTTCAAGACCCGAATCTAATAATCTTCGATCTAGAAAATAGTACACCGCGTCTCCCCCATCAAATGGCTTTCCAAATTCCAGTGATAGTAAAAAACAGGCCTATTCATAGGACTGTGGTTGATGAGGGAGCTTCTACGTGTATTATGTCGATTCAATGTTGGAGATCCCTTGGTTCTCCTTCATTGAACCAATCCCCCACCATCCTTAAGGCCTTTGATGGCCGTGGGTTCCGTCCGTTTGGTATTCTACAGGAATTGCCTATAGGGGTAGAAGGTAAAACCGTTAGTCTGGATGTGGAAGTGGTTGATGCCCCTCTAGACTACAACCTTCTTTTGGGTCGAAGTTGGTCATATGCTATGACGGCGGTCGTTTCATCGGTCTTCAGAGTAATTAAGTTTCCATATAACGGTAAGATCATGACTATTGATCAACTAACATACTTTTCATCCGACCCAGCCTCTTCAGAGAGTATCCAGCATGTCGGTAAGACGACAATCCCTTATAGGGACGTTGGTGTAGGTTTAGTTAAGGATTCCGGTTTACTGGGAACTTTTCCTCTCCCTCCACTCAGCGTAGAACCTTCATTTGCAACAATTTATATGATTACATCAGAAAACATTATTTATGATGATCCTTGGATTGTCCCATCTGACTCTGAGATAGACTCGTTCGGTGATGCTATGCCTTTGAGTCCATATGAAATTGCTTATGAAGCTATCATGTCTTTTACCGACTCTCGTTCAACCGAGATCGACCAAATGAATGTGGTTGGTGAAGAATCACTTTTCACCTCAACCTTAGAACGGATAGTGTTTCCCGAAGTCGTGTCATCTGACGAACAACTTCGCGAAATCCTAAGTGTAGACGATCTACCATGGGAGGATCTCCGTCACAGATCTTCGTTTTTACCTAAGGATGATGCATTTGAAAATGATTTTTCATCTATCTTTACCGCTGAATATGTCAAAGACGCTCGGGATCCAACGAAACATTCTGATTCAGAGTTGAATTTAGGGAATATTTCTCATACTATTCCCATTGATATTTCAGTGAAGCCCGGAATTAAGGAGAACATTCATATAGGTGCCACATGTACAGAAGATGAAATCCACACTTACAAGGCCCTATTCCAAGAATTCCGCGATGTGTTTTCCTGGTCTTACGAGGAAATGCCGGGAATCGATCCTGCCGTTGTTGTTCATGAAATAAAGACCTACCCGGATGCTAAACCCGTCCAGCAACGGTTGCGTCAGATTCACCCTCAAAAAGCGGCTGCCATTAAAGCAGAAGTCGAAAAGATGTTGAAAGCAGGTTTCATTTATCCAATCTCGTTAACGGATTGGGTATCGAATATTGTTCCGGTCAATAAGAAACAAGGAACAATAAGAATTTGTATCGACTATAGGGATATCAATCGAGCTTGTCCAAAAGACAACTATCCTACGCCTTATATCGATCAAATTATTGATGATTGTGCCGGAAGTGAAATGTTTTCCTTCATGGATGGTTTTTCGGGCTATAATCAAATCAATATTCTACCTGCCGACCAACCAAAAACGGCATTCATTTGTCCATGGGGGACATTTGCTTATTGCAAATTACCTTTTGGGCTTAAGAATGCCGGGGCCACTTTTCAACGGGCGATGTCTTACGCATTTCATGACATCAAGCACATTGTGCAACCGTATCTCGATGATTTGCCTGCTCATTCATTACATCGAGCTGATCACCTTGTCCACTTACGCGCAATCTTTATGAGGTGTAGGCATTATCGAATTCGGTTGAATCCCCACAAGTGTGTTTTCTTTATAGAAACAGGTCAATTGCTGGGATTTGTTGTTTCAAAAGCCGGCATTCGCGTCGATCCCTCGAAAGTCGAAGCTATCATCAAATTGCCTCCTCCTTCGAGTTTGCGCCAACTCCAAAGTTTGCAAGGGAAAGCGAACTTTTTACGCCGATTCATCCCAAACTACGCCGAGGTCACTAAAGGTTTTACACGGTTGTTGAAACAGAACGTTCAATTCTTTTGGGACGAGATTTCCCAACAATCTTTTGATGCACTTAAACACGCGTTGACCCATGCACCGTTGTTGCATCCTCCCAACTACAACCAGGACTACTTCTTATACCTCGCAGCTTCGCATTCCACCATTGGAATGGTGTTAGTTCAAGAAGATGAATTCGGAGCGGAACATGTGATATATTATCTCAGTAGGACCTTAAATCCCACTAAGCTAAAATATTCGCATGTGGAGAAATTGGCCCTGGCAGCCGTTCAAGCTGTCCAGCGTTTTCGTCACTACATTCTTCTCCGTAAAACTACAGTTATTTCGGATTGCAACCCTATGATTTACATTTTGACAAAACAACTGCTAGGGGGCAAGTACTCTAAATGGATCGTTATCCTGCAAGAGTTCGACTTGGAGTTCGAGAAGTCCAAGTCTAAGAAATCCTTAGTTTTTGCGGAATTGATGTGTGATTTCCCGCGTACTGACACAGAGACTGTGGCAGAGGAGTCCATTGCGGACGAATCTTTGTTTCTTATCAGTACTTTAGATCCGTGGTACGGGGATATAATCATCTATCTCCAAACCCAAACCTTTCGGCTTGAAGCTTCAAAGGCGGAACGTCGAAAAATTCGGTTTCAATCCCAACAATACAAAATTATTGGAGATACACTTTATCGCCGGGGGGCAGACTTAGTTTTTCGACGTTGTTTAACTCATGAAGAGGCTGAGAGGGTTTTGAATGATTGTCACTCTGGAGCATGTGGCGGTCATATGTCTGGGTATGCCACAGCTTAGAAGGTGTTGCGCGCTGGTTACTTCTGGCCATCTATGTTTAAAGATTGTATCATTGCAGTCCGGAAGTGCCACAACTGCCAAGTGTTTGATCGAAAGATGCGCGCACCACCTGCTCCTCTCCACCCTATAATTGTCGTTGGTCCATTCGCCAAATGGGGTATCGACTTTATTACTTGTAACCCTCACTCGGCCGGGGGGCATGCGTATATCATCCTCGCGGTTGATTATTTCACTAAATGGGCAGAGGCGATGCCTACATTCGACGCAAGCGGCAAAACAGCTGCAGTTTTCGTATTCAATCATATTATAACTAGGTTTGGTGTCCCACAAGCAATCATTACAGACCATGGGAGCCATTTTCAAAACGTCATGATGTCTGAGCTTACAAGCCAGCTTGGTTTGCGCCACGATAGCTCTACTCCTTATTATCCGCAAGCCAACGGTTTGGTTGAGTCTATCAACAAAGTTCTGGTTATCATGATCCGACGAACCATTGGTATTCATCGGTCGAATTGGCACAACATGTTATTTTCGGCGCTATGGGCATACCGAACCTCAGTGAAAACTTCAACAGGGTTCACTCCTTTCCAGCTAGTTTATGGCTTGGAAGCTGTGTTACCCATTGAATGCGAAATCCCATCACTTCGAATGGCTGTCGAATTACTCCCAGCTACTTCCGAAGAGGAGAAATGTTTATTGTACTTAGCTAAATTAGATGAGACTCGACGTGACACTGCATTGGCAATCGAGACTCACGCGAAGCGAATGAAAGCTCAGTATGATAGAAATGTGACCCCTCGAAGTTTTTCGGAGGGAGACCTAGTGCTATTATATGATCAAGCTAATGATAAGCTAGGTGCTGGAAAATTCGTTCCTATGTGGCATGGACCCTATATTGTAAAGCGAAAGCTAGCAAAAGGGGCTTATGAGCTAGTAGATTTTGATGGGGACTCTTTGGGTAAACCCAGAAATGGACTTTACCTAAAGAGGTATTATGCTTAAATGGTGGGTATGGAGAAGTTTTAGTTAGGTTAGGTTTTCTTTCTAGCTAGTATGTTTGTTAGTTAGTCAGTGTGCTTAGCTTAGCGAGTGTGTCTTCATCGTTATTCTGGCTTATCTTGGTTTTACTCTTGATATTGCAGATGTCGACGCCTCTCCAAACATACATTGGATTTGCTGATGGTGCTTGTCGTAGTTCACGGAATATCTCTTCCACAGCTTGGGTTATCTATTCACCCTCTGACGAGTTAGTTTCTATGCATGGGGTAAGCCTCGGTCAAACAACAAACAACATTGCAGAATACAGTGCAGTGGTTGAATTATTATCCGAATCTATTTCATTTGGAATTCGACGTTTGATAGTGAGGTTAGATTCTGAACTTGTTGTATTACAGCTTAATAGAGTTTATGCCATTAGAAATCCTGTGTTATTAAGGTTGTTTTTGAGAGTGCGTCTCTTGGAACGTGAATTTGATTACATTGAATATCAGCATATTCCAAGGTCTTTAAATACATTAGCAGATGCAATTGCTTCTCGAGTGTTGGACAGACATTTACGATAATCATGCAAGTAAATTTAAAAACATTTCATCACATATGTTAAACAAGATAAGCCGGTAATAGTGATATATATATAGATAGGAGTGTGTCAAAAAAAAAATATACATCGTCTTCGATCATAGGTTGAAAAACACCTTATGATCGGCAAAAATGATAAAGTACAAAAAGTCAAAATGTCACATGTGTCTACAAAGTGACTAGCCAATCACTGGTGGTGCTCCCTATACGACACCACTGCACGGACTACCTTACGCAAAAATCTCCTAAACGGTCCAGGGACCGCGACTACATAGCGCTGAAGTCTGATAGGAATATCATCCATAGTAGTCTCAGGCATATCCGCCGTCAGACGCTCTAGATCATGCTCCAACTCAGCTAGTACCTCTGCAGCCGCCGCGTCCTGTGGGGCCGGTACCGGTGCAACTGGATGTTTCCTCTCAAAAGGCCTGAGGTTGGCTGGGCGCTGTGGACCAACATCTGCATTTTGAAAATTTTACTGTCAGTTTTGACACGATATATATAAAAAACAAAAAAATACATAATTTGAAAACTTGTGAAAAATAAAGTACCTCTGTCATCCCATTGTTCTCCCTGTGGAAGAACCATGTCCGGATCACCTCGAAAATCTACTCCGGCATACGGAAAGTCCTAGATCGAGAAAACCTGGTCCTCCAACCAGTGAAAGTAACTATCAGAAAATCGAACAACTGCCGCGGCCTCGTCAGGATGCCGGGCCATCACCGCAACCCATCGTACCAGCTTTGGCTCCCGAGGACCCAAGATATCAACAGTGAGTTGCTGAGGGATCAGCATCAGAACTCTCTCTAAGGCAAAGCTCACGACTAAAGGCCCATATCCAAAAGTTTTCAGTCGTCCGTTCTTTGCCTTAGTCAGTTGGCTCTTCACATTAGCTGACACAGCATCACACCAGTTGAAAATGGTGCCTTGGTAACAGTCAATTGCCATCCGCATTTGGGACCCGGAAGCAATGTGTAAAGCGGCTGCGCCGCAAATTCTGGTAACCGTGAACGCTATAACTTTGAGTTCACGCAGAGAGATGTGTTTGATCTCCACGCCTTTCGAATGGTGTGCACCAGGTGTGCACCAATCTTCCCGGAGACTAACAAGGGATTGGCCACCCGGCCTAGCCCCAGCTAGATTGAGTTGCTCGCCTATATTTGGCAAGCCAGTGAGAAAGTATACATCAGAGGGCTCTATCTCGAGCTGGTGCCCTCCTATGTAAAAGCATTGCTCTTGAATGTTCCATCTCTCAACCAGCCATTCTAAGAATCTCACCTGAGCCCTCATGCCAGGTATGGCCCAGTATTTATATAGCCCGCATTCTTTTAGGGCATCAATGGAAGGTTGATGTTCAATTGAATCTAAATCAACGTCCTCATGCTCTCTTTCTCTCCAATCCAGCATGGTGAGTGCCCTACACACCAAGAAACAATGATTAGAACTGATTTGGGGAAATTTGAATGGTTATTTGTGGAGATTGGGGTTTTAAAATCCGCCTTTCACGGAGGACGCACCCCGCGTTTACAAAACAGGGCATCCGGACGCAGCTGGCCTGAAGGTGGGCTGCGTCCCCCGACCATTTTCCTGTATAGGAAAAAGTCGGGGGACGCAGGTCACCCGAAGGGCACCTGCGTGCACCGAGGGGCGCATTTTGAAACCTAAACCCCCCCAAAAAACAAAACTAAAACCTAAAAATCAAATTTAATCGGATGAAATTGAAGAGTAGGATGTTGTAAAATACCTGGAAGAGACGGCGTTCGATTCTGATGGTCGGATTTTCCGCAGCGACCACGGGAAGTTTCTTGCCAAAAGCTCTTTTTTCAACCTCAACAGTCAAACGGTAAAAATGACATGGTAAAAAGTCTTTTTATAGGTTTTTTGGATGAATTTGTTCATTTTTCACCATGGAAAGATGTTTTTCGATGTATTTTTTCCTATCTTAAACAGGTATGAGTAATGTGTTGGTTTTGTGCAGGACAAAGGGACTTAGAGGGAAAATTGTCATTTTTCACGAACCAAAATATCAGAGTCATCTTTTAAGCCCTTTTCTGACTCCTAAAAAATGAAAAGATTGCCGAGCATTTCTTTTACACTCGTTAAAACGGAATTAAAAGACGGTCCCCTTTTAGCTCTTTTCTGACCGTAGAATCAGGAAAAGATTGCCGGGTTTTTGTCGTTTCAAACTCGATACGGAAGTAAAACGACGTGTCCTTGATCGCTTTTTACTTTTCAGGTCAGTGACACTAATTATGAAAGTACTCCTTGGTCGCAAGATCAAGCGGTTCCCCCAGGTATTATTTTATAATTTTTCGGGCTTGAGGGACACAAATCTACGAAAAAGTTCAACTTGGAGTCTTCTTAAGTTTTTCAGACTCTCTAAAATTGAAAAACGCCGAGTTTCTCCTATACTGGGCTCATTAAACATTTCACAGTAAAGGACCTGTTCAATTACAAACAGGAACGAACCACTCCTTCCTAGGGTTCGAATCAAAACTAGGTTGGACTCATCCGAAGGATGAGCTTATAATCAAGCATATGTTATCCTCCTCAAACTTGTTAAAAATAAAGAGGTACTTGCCAGAAATGGTGGGGGAAAAGAGAGAAGAATGAGCCTATTTGTTACCTTTTGTCTCAGAAGAAACTTTATTACCACTCTTGAACACAACACTTTGCATTCACCTGGGTTGGGAAATTCTTTACCTCACAGTTAATCAAACCACTTTGAAAGTCTTCAGCCAGGTTCTGGGGATTAACTTTGAGTTATTCAGCACCAAGCCATCTGTCGTGTCGTTATGTGTTCAAGAGGTCTGCAAACAAAACTTTCATCTGCAAAATACTTGTCATCCATTTGACCACCCCTGAGTCAGTCTTTACAACAACATTTCTTCAACTTGAACAATGATTTCGTGTTGCGGGCTTGCCTGCAACGGGTCGCTTTCGATCGACATCAACACATTATCTAGAGAGATGACTTAGAAATCGTCAGTACCTTGAAGTCTGCATGCATCAATGGCAGGTTTCTCGCCTTTGACGTCAGTTTACATCATTGACTTTCGATCGAAGGATTCCGTGAAATGTTCGACATCATCTCATTCATTCACATCTCATGGATTGTACTGGGTACTTTGAGAACCATTGACATTACTGGTGGTCTCTCTCGCGCTAGTTAACAGTTTTCATCATCAACTGGTAATCAAGTGGTTTCTACCATGCTCGACATCAACTCATTTATTCGCATGGCTAGAATCGTACCAATTCGAGAAGTAGAAATGAAGACCCTGGATCTAGTTTCCACCATCCAGGCTGCGAGGAGTTTTGTATTCATTATCTAAGTAGACTAATCATAAACAGATGGCTGCGCCCATACTGTGTCTACAAAAGTCTATGATTATGATGTACTACAAGATCATTCCTGTATCAGAGTAGTTAGTCTGTTAGTTAAAGTTTTAAATCTGAGTATGAGAATGCCTACCTCAGTGATGATATAATCTTATACATGTATTTTGTGTTGAAAATTGCAGGTTCTGACCAGGCTCTCCACGAGATAATCCTTGAAATGATAAAGCGCTTCACCCTTCCTAGATAATACAAAACCCTAATCTATTTTAGGCTTCGCACTTTAGGGGGCAATCTGTTACACTAAAAAATGTCACCATGACTATTTACAGTTAGGATGACTCTATCAACAGTCATGCTACCCTCTTAGGCAAGTCTTATGCCTCTTCTCTCCATGTCAAACTCCAAAAGAAGAGAGAAAGTCTTTCTAAATGTATTTATCTCTGGGGACGTAGGTTCTCTCAACCTTACCTGCGGGGACGCACCCAATGTTCACAAAAGCTGCATCTTTGGACGCTCTGTATGTAAAGGTGCAGGTGCGTCCCCCTGAAAAGGTTAAAATGCGCAAGTTTCATCTTTAAAAAGTCACTTGTGGTCATTTCTAGAGCATTCTAGAAGGTTGTTCGACGTGTATTGAGCGCCTCCAGATGGTTCATGCACTCCTACCAAAGAGGAACTTATCCCATCAATAGGGGAGCTATCCCATCCAAAGAGGGGATTATCCCATTGATGGTGGACCTGATTAACTTCCTCTTGAGCACTATAAATACAGGCATTGGGCCAGAAGGAGGGGAGGTTGAAAGCTATACATTTCTAAGGGTAAATGTTGAGGAATTAGGACTCCCATTTAGAAGCTTGTGAGGAGAGATTGCCATCTTTGCTTGTTCTATTTGGAAGTGGGTGAGCTTTGTCAAAGTAAAGGAGAACTCTTGATGGACCCTGGGAGGGACTTGCACAACACCAAGGCTCAGGTTGTATTTGTTCCTTTTGTTACCTATTAATGCAAATGAGTCCATTCTTCTCAATAACTTGTTATTTATGAGTTGTTTCATGTACTCCTTGGTCTATGTGTTAAATATGTTTTATTCTATGAGATTATCAAGTGCTATTTAATCGTTTGATTGTTAGTGTATGCAGGTTTCAAAGTGAAGGAGGAGCTAATCCGGATCAGTGGAGCTGGACTGCTACAACAGCGTTGGATTACAGGTAGGATCTAAACACTTGATTTCTCATATAGTAAATGCATGTTTAGAGAAGGATTGCTCTTGTTTGTCTTGTTTGTCACTAGAGAGTCTTAGGCTCCTAAGGAGGTTGGTTGTGTCCACACAATCGACTCTTTCCGCCTGACAATGAGGACCCTCAGTCAAGCGCATCGACCGTTGGCCTATGCTAATGCGCACTGCCATGAAACAATAAAACATGAAGCCTTTTTGAGAAATGGGGGAGGTTTATGATATTCGATTAGCGAAGAAAAATCCCCAAGTCGCTAATTGCATATCGCCGGGTAAACCGCTCATAGAAGAAAAAGCCCAGAGTGACTCGGACCTGAAAAGTCAAAAACCATATGGAATTTTCCGATTCCATCAGAGGTGGGTCCCAGATGAAAACTGGTAGGATATTGGAAGGGCTTTGAATGGTAAGCGGTTTCGACTAAGTCCCGCCCAATGCCACATAGTGGGTGCCATGCATCTGGCAGAAGAGAGAGGGAACCACTCACATCATACGGGTAAACATCATGCAACTTACCCGCCCGATATGGATATAGACTGTAGGACCTGAAGGCTCCAGATCAACGACAGACATGCAATCTGATGGATGACTGGATTCAACGGGGTAAACAGGCCGAGTTGTATAAAGGTTGAAGTTTGGCATGAACGATGAGTTGGTAGAGGAATCATGTTCGCAGGCATTCTGACAAGTTAAACATAAATAACAACATTTCAAACATTTCCAAGAGAATTGACACTCAGTTCATTATGAAACAGGTGGCCAGCTCCCTGTGAGGTGTTACATAGTGAGGATGATGCAAAATAGAGGAATTTAAACGGACAAGAGGCATGAGAACCAGAACGTCAAGAAGTGGAAACGAACAGTCAAGAAGCAGATCGGCTTTAAAGCCACGAACAAAAAAAAATAAAGCAAACAGTGAGAAAAGCAAGTAAAAAAGCTAAGAGCAGAGAACAGAGAAATTAAGTTGAGTTGACCTGCAGAGCAAAGGCAACATCAAGACAGAGCCAGAGAGAGTCAGAGATTTTGTGTACTCCCAAGAAGGCTTGAGAGGTTCAAGCGAACTCCTCGGCATAGGCCTGTCATGTATGAGTCTCAGATTGGGCTCATACTACTATGACCAACAGAGGTCGAGTTTCAGTAAGGAGAGTCTGTGTACTCCAGAGACTTGGGGGATCCAAGTATAGTCCTATTGATTTATATCTGTTGAGTGAGACTCAAATTAAGCTCACTATTGTAAAAAATCGACTTTGAAAACATAATAGAGAGGCCACCACTGAAGGTTGGACCAGGAGACGTAGCCCGGGAGAATTGGGTGAACTCCTTATTAAAATTGTTGTATTTACATGTTTTACTATTGTGTTTTCTCTAACTTCTTTAGTGTCTATGTATTTCAAAATCTTATCGATCCGCTGCATAAAGTAACATAGGCACGTCCATGCACATGAGTCTGTAATACCTTTAATTCTTTGTCTTGGATAAATTCCAGATCATTCGGTTACCACGGAACTCAAAACAATTAAAACTATAGTTCATAACCTGTCGCGTCCGCATCTTCAACACCCCTTTGACTCCCATACATACCTGATAGGAAATAAAACTGCCAGCGAATGATTTATCGGGTCCAATTTTAAAGATAAAACCCAATTACTTGCCAACCCGATATCCATTGGCGTCATACGAACTTGATAGGAAATAAAAATTTCCAATTAATGATTTGTCGGGTCCAATTTTAAAGACAAAACCCCAGTACTTTCTGACCTAATATTTGGCCCAGACTTCAACGAATTAAACTATATTTGATACACCATTGCATCCAATTTATAAAATAAAATTTGTTCTAGTTACCCACGCGATTATCATCGGATTTGTGGCCTATTGGTCAGAGGACCCATATCTACTTGTGGGTTTATCACTTTCAAAAGCCATTAATAATATAAAATCAACCATTTCTTTCAAATCCTCAAACTCCTTTTTATTTCCCATTATAACATAATATTTGGTTTCTCTTTCATATTTTTTTACTTTTCTTTCATATTTTTGATAAAACTGAAAATAAAACTTAAATAACAATGGATGCTACAACATCTGGCTCCACTTGGGGATAGTGCTTTTTCCATAGAAGTGCTAAGAACTGCAGATCGGTGCCTTCACCTCGGGCATGGAGTCATATATAGTTTAACCAATTCAAATTATATGGCATTTTTTCACTAAATTCACTCTGGTATCTACAATGATAGGATGCTTATGCTTCAAAACTGGAAGTAATGCTTGAGGTACTACCCATTGCTAGGCAGTTATAGATTTTCATCATCAAGATTCTCTACAGTAGTTTTCTCAAGGATTCTCATCAAAGTTTTTCTAGTGAATTCAGCCAATCCATTTCCCTGTGGATGAAAAGCAGTTAAATGAGATAAAATGGCATTATACTTTTGACGAAAGGCAACAAACTTACTTGAATTGAACACTTGAGAATTGTCTGTTATGACTTTGACAGGGAATCCAAGTCTATTGAGCATACTTTCCTCATATGTCTTGAGATCCTCATAGGACCAAGCCAAATCATCAGTGTATTGCCTGAAAATATTAATATATCTCTCCTTATAATTAAGTGAAACTTCCTTGAACAATTTGACTAGCTTGGGCTCCTTCTTGGTTCCAATATTGTGATTTTGAATCTGTTCATCCTGTGAAAGGAAACCATCACTTGTTCCTTCTTTAGAATAAGCTCCATGAAAGAAGCACTTCCACACCCCTTCTGTTTGCAGCATTGTATTTACACAGGCTAGAGTAAGCTGCCTCTGGTTATCTTCAGCCAATTTTATATTATCATGTAGCATGAAGCAAGAAAAGTCATCTTTTTCTTAGCTATATACAGGTGAATTACTTGCTTCATTATTTCTGATTGTTCTAATAAATCTTGTTTCTTTGTACAACCTCCTTTCTTCCACACCAAAAATTGGTATGACAGCATAATAAAAATCTAGTTTCAAAACACCACGCAATTTAGCCCCGCATGACCTACTAGATAGTAACATTCCAAACGTAGCAGGGATATCTACTACCACTACATCCATTACCAATCTTTTGGTTGAAATCTAGGCTAGTGACACCACCATATCTTTAATGCCCCCCAAACACTTGACTTTATGTGAATCAAAAGAATACAAGTCTCTGTAAGGTTTAGTAACTTGTAGGTTTAGTTGTTTCATCACTGATAATGGCATAAGGTTATGTGAGGCTCCTGAATCAAACATACAATTGTGCAAGAGTAAATCATGAACCAATAAAGAAATGTAGAAAGGAGGTGTTTAAGAACCTACCTCCTCCACATGTTAACCAAAAACCACTACTAGTTTATCTTCTTGCAAATTCACAATGTCATTTATATTCACATTCTGAGATGGATTGATAAACTCTGTAATTTCTCTTTGATAAGCTGGTGTTTTTACTAACTCTGTGAGGGGCACTTGAATTCTAATTTTTTCTAATTCTTTAGTTAAACTGAACACATGACCCTGTTTAATGTTTTTTTCTTCTTCATCTTCACTTCTCTTCATGACTGAAATCTCTTGTGGAATGGAAACAAGTTTTTTTAAAGGATATTTTTCACTTTTGTCTTGAGGAAACTCCCCTTGAAGCATTTGAGTCTTGCTACTTGTGTTTTGTTGCTGCTTTCCTTTATTCAATTGTTTTGCAGGTTTTGGTTCTTGTTCTTATGGAGTCACCTTTTGTAAGGGAGCTGGAACTTGCTGCTCACCTTCATCTTCTTGAGTTCGAGATATTTTCCTTGATCTGAAGTCATATTTATTATGTAGTTCTGCCTGCATAAAATCATAAAACTGCTTCCAAATTTCATCAATTTCATTATCATCATAGATGACATATGTTTCACTATATTCTCCTCCCTCAAAATCTAGTTCATATTCCTTTACTGCATACAATGTGAAAATATGGTCATCATGATCCTTGAAATGCTCTGGTACTCCATCAGGATCTAGCTCTATATACAGTGGTGCTTGGATCTGATCTTGATCTTTTCTTTCCCCTTGTAAAATTTGCAGAGGTTGTCTTCTATATTGAGGATTAAAATTTCTATTTTGTTGTACTTGTCTCTGAGAATTATTATTCTCTAATTCCAATTTAATCAATTTATTAGACAAATTTCTAATTACATTATTCATATCCTCTAATGTTTGATCTTGAGAGGATTCTACTTTAGTCTTTCCCTTATCTTGGATAGGTTGTGCATCTGGTGTTTTACCTGCAGCCACCAGATTTTCTTCTATCTCTAATGCATATGTTTGGATCGGATCAAGGGTTGGGGATCTCCTCTCCCTCAATGTGAATCCAAAATTTGACTCAAAATCCCCTGCAAAAGTTATTTTTGCACCAGCAGGATGGGGCTTAATCTCCACTTGAAGACTATTGTACAACTTATTAAATATTTTGACAAATTCAACTATAATTTCATCAGATTTCTTCTTTATAGCATTAAACTTTGTGAGTGAATACCCATGGTCTCTTTTTTCTCCCCATCTCTGGGTGAACAGGTGCTCCATCTCTTCCCATGTTGTAATATAGTTATTAGGAAGCCCTTTAAACCATTTTCTTGCTTCACCATCCAAGGATTGGACAAAAAGTCTTAGAACAACATCTAGGTGTTCAACATTTAGGCTTTCTGCAAAATTACAAAATACTGATATATGATTCTCCGATGTTTATTCATCCTCCCTGGTGAAACGAGGAAGAATATTCAAGTATTCTTGTGGCATTTGGTTCAACTATTGTGGCAATTGAATAGGTGCATACCTATTCATAAAAAATCCAGGTACTACCATATTTGCTTGTGAATTTACTAAAGCTTGATTACCAGCAAATGTGGAACTTGATTGAGGAGTAAATGGAGTGTGCAAAGGTGGTAATGTAGTTATAGGTTCAGGGTGAATAAAAATAGAATATACTGAAAAAGAAATAGAATCTAAATACTGTTCATGATAGTTGGGTTCTTGGAATGAATTGGATGTAGAAGGTGACTTTTGTTCAATAAAATATGAATGTGAAAGATGTGATGAGTTGCTGCCTGGTGCAAACAGTGTAGGACTTGGTGTATGTGGAGTTTTAGGCCTTCCAACCCTCCTGGAAACTATCCTCTCAGGATCTGAAAGGGCTTGAACTTTCTATTGTGAGGTATCTAACCTTGTATGGGGTCTCTTTGGAGCCAAAGTTATTGCTTTTATTCAAAACAACCAAATATTTCTTCCTCATTGAACAACCAGAGGAAACTATTGAAAACCAAGGGAAAAGTGTTCTTGTCTTCTCTCCCCGGCAATGACGCCAATTAATGTTGTACCTTAAGAAACCAATTTCCTGGTTGTATAGAAATTGTGCTTAAGACATTAATGTTTATAATTATTGTCACTTGTTTGTCAGTTAATTGTATGTTGTATTCTCAAATGAAGTACCTGGAAGACTTGGTTTTAAACCCTCAATACGTAGGTGACATGAAAATCTCAGAATGCCATTTGATTGCTGAATATAAATGATGAATGAAGAAAGCTTGAAGAATTCATAGACAATATGCTATTTTACACAGAATCTACTATTTGTGACAGTTGGAGAAGTTAAAGATAATATGTTGTCTTACACAGAAACTACTATCTGTAACTTAGAAGAATTGCAGAGGTGGGATCTTCAAGTATAGGAGCACTCTTTTAAGGGATTTTAACCTCCTTTACATAAGAAAATAAATACCTACAACTTCATTACCATACTTAAAGGAAGAAAACATTTAATGACACATAACAGAGAAGTCACAAAATCATACCCAAAAATGTGTGGAAAGCTTCTAATTCTTTCATTAATCAACAATTTTATCAAGAATACAATGGCCTAGTCTCCAGGTTCTCCAAAATTCGAAGCCCCTCTACGTAAATTTTCCTCTTTTTATACATTATGAGACAATTGGTAATCACCAAAACTGTCAAACTACCTAACTATCCTCTAACTACTCTGACGTAAAGATCATTACAAAATATTACTTTTGAGGGTAAAAACACCTCATTCATTTCAAGAAAACAAGATAATAAGAAGTAACAGAAATCAAAGAATGATGGGAGATTTCTACTTGTTATTAGAATCTATAGCATGAGCCTGTGGTTCTATTGATGGTTGAGCATTAATGGAGTGGTGGATGAAGTGGCGAGGTATGGTGAGTGGCGTAGGCAATTAACAGATGAAAGCGGTGGAATATGTGGAATGAGCTATGTGAGGCGAAAAGCTTTGGGAGCTCACCGTGGGGGTAAGGAATGTACAGGAGCTTCAACGAGGTTGAACCCCGCAGTGATTTCAAGCCACACATTTCGGTCAACCATGCTAATGTCATGATCAACTGCGGGGGTTGATCTTTAATTAACCTTCGTGCTCATTGCTTCCCAGTAGCACACCTCAACGTACTTATCAACATAATTAACCTTGATCATGCCTCTTGAACTTGCATGACCTTTAGACAACGACAAACCTTTGGTTACCATGAAACTCAAAAGAATTAACACTCTGGTTCATAACCTATTGTGTCTGCCTTTTCAATGTCCCTTTGACTTCCATATGGAGCCGATAAGAAATAAAAATTGTCAGTTAATGATTTATAGTGTTCGATTTTAAAGATAAAACTTGATTACTTGCCGACATGATATCTGTCGACGTCATATGCACCCGATAGGAAATAAAAACTGCCAGTTAATGATTTATCGAGTCTGATTTTAAAGACAAATCCATTACTTTCCGACCTGATATTTGGCACGGACTTCAGCGAATTAAACTATATTTGATACACCATCGTGTCCAATTTCCGAAGTAAACTTCATTCTAGTTACCAATGCGATTGTCATTGGATCTGTGGCTTGTTGATCAGACGACCTAGATATTCTCGTGGGTTTATCACTTTCAAAAGCCATTAATAATTTAAAATCAACCATTTCTTTCAAATCCTCAAATTTATTTTTATTTCTGTTATAACATAATATTTGGTTTTTCTTTGATATTTTTTATTTTTCATTCATATTTTTGATAAAATTGAAAATAAAACTTAAATAACAATGGATGCTAGAACACATGGCATGGGTCCAACTCCATTCGAGTAGAAGCTTATACTTGAGATTAGTGTCAATGATCTCTACTTTGACATGCACTATCTTGCCCTCCAAAGTAATGGCAAGGTCAGGTAAGACACTGAATGGCCACGAATCGCGCCCATCAAAAGCTTCCAAAATGTTAGGGGACTGGTTTAGAGTAGGAGAACCACTTTCCTTCTAACAAGTAACAGACATGATGCAGGTGGAAGCACCTTCATCGATGATGGTCTTGTGAATGATTTTCTCATGGATAATGACTTGAATGAGAAAGGAAATTTCATGAGGCAAACATGGAATGTGGTTTTCCAAGTCAAAACAAATAAGATTAGAATCAGTAGGATCAATACCGCCAATAGCCAACAATAATGATGTTCGTTGAGAAGGACACCTTTGAAGGACCTTGAGAGGATACATAGTTGATGGTGCTTGAGACAAATCCTCAACAATGTTATAATGTTGAGTGGCTCGAGCATTTGGATTGTACAAGGACTTTCGTAACACACCTCGAGAAGGTGGTCGAACGACGAAGTCAGGATTAGGTCACTCTATATGGAGAGGACCAGAACTTGACTGGGTAGAAGAAGAAGGGCCACCTTCTTTTTATTTCCATGTTGTTAGAGTAGGAGTTTGATAATCTTTTGTTCTGGTAGCCACATTAATCAATGTACTTATCATGAGCACTTATGAACCTAAGGAAGCAGATGATTGAGGTTGGGCTACATTTGGGTCTGCTGGGATGGAAAGGGCTATTTTAGCACAGATGGGGTCCCTTTGAGCAACTGAATAACCTTGGATCGTCTGGGACAGTCCTTAGTATAGTGATCTTCCTCACAAATGAGGCATGGATACTTAGGCTTCTGTTGGGAATCATCACCAGCAGACGACTTAGGAGGACCCTTTTTTGGAGCATCAGCTTTGCCTTTGCCTTTACGTTTCTTCTTACCTTTTGATGATTTGTCTGTTGTGGTAGACTAAGCAACATTGACCTCTAAGGTTTTACCAGGGCTAGGTGGATTCTGAGAGGGACTATTGGAAGTAGTGTTTGAGGCCGACTTCTATTTGGAAGAATATTTTGCAAGGGCTTGGGACACTGAACCAATTACTCCATCAACAGGAGGTGTAGCCTATGACTTTGATGCCGTTGGATCAGATGATGGCCTCGGAGCATCGGGTAATAACTCATACAAAGTGCTAGACTGAGAGTAAACAATATCTAAGTACTGGGCACGAGAAATGGCTTGCTCCTCCGTGATGCACCCACCCATAGTGATATCATGAGAAATTAGAGCGACGAATGATTTGGTGAACCATTCGGTTAGTAACTAATCAACAATCTTGAATTTGATTAGGCAACACCTACATCTCCATTCATGGATGTGATCAAAGATGTGGGTTGAAATATTTTTCTTGAGCGATGTAAGCAAATAGGTGTCGGTTTCATAGCGAACCGGCAATTGGAAATTGTAGGTTTTAACCCCGTACAAAAATTACCTGCATTACGAATTCTAAAACACACAAAATAAAAATGCGAGAGCATAACACATAAAACACATATACACAGAGATTTTCCCCTGGATACCAAAAC
The DNA here is from genome assembly GCA_031772625.1 of Pinus tabuliformis. NCBI lineage: Eukaryota > Viridiplantae > Streptophyta > Pinopsida > Pinales > Pinaceae > Pinus > Pinus tabuliformis. The sequence continues at coordinate 1,188,123,408 of CM062818.1, forward strand.
CGAGACTACGAGCTTGATTTTTTATTATGTTCCTTTCAATGTTACAATACATATTTATACATGCTGAAGCATCCAATACCATGGACTGAAAACCATTGCATCCAAAACTATGGACCGAAAACCATCGCGCCCAAAGCCATGTGCGAAAAACATGCACAAAATCATAGGTAGGTCCGCCCAACCTAATATAGGGTCCAAAATGGGGTTATCTGCACCTGTCAAACCCCCCAAAATGGGGTTATCTGCACCCCTCAAACCCCATGTGGCTCCTCCCGTGTTACCGGGAAAAGTGTCTATTTAGAACTGCTCTATCCCACTAAGGTGTGACATCTGCCTTAGAAACAAATAGAGAAAACTACTTTTGTATTTCCTTTATGAACTATAGATAGAGAGGAATAGAAAGAACCAACCTGTGTCTTGCGCTAATCCTTTGATCCAATCCCTCTCTTCTTTGACAGCTTCCAGCTACCTGCTCCCTTACTTGCCCAGCTTCACCAAGTACCTGTAAGATCACAGAAGAATAAAACTATACAAAGACATGGATCTATATTCATAAACAACTTAGGATCAGATTTAAGTTAACCATACAAATGTAACAAGCATCAATGATACAAAAGCATGGAGGAGAAACTCAAATAGTTTTTATTGATAAAAAAGAAGATCCAGGAGGAGTTACAACCGATGAGTCCTGACCCAGCATCAAACTCCCAGCAAAGAAGCCCCTCTTCACCTCCAACAAAGCATAGATCACCCAATTCTCTGATGTTTGTCTCAAAACCAACAACAATTCCTTACAATGTGAAAAATTCCAGCCTCCGGATCTCTGGGATGAGGGATCCATATATAGATGTGTGTAAGGAGGATGAGTCAACTTGTGATTTGATTAGTGTCTTCTCTCTATCATTTCTTGCTTCCACTTGGAGACTAATGGCCTCTTACTCATCCTTGGTCGAATTCAGTGAGGCAAGTGTCATAGGAGAAGATTCTGGAAGCTTCCATTGTCTCTCCACCTCGCGGAATGACATTGCCATTTGTCATTTCTCACCCAACGCACCCTCATAGTGCATTTAGGTGCATTGCAACGCACCCAGCCAGTGGATTTAGGTGCTATGCAACGCACTTAGCCAGTGGAGCAGCTGAAATGATCCTGTTTGACATATTCTAAGCAGTTTCTGGTGGAGAACTTCTGGGAGAAGCTATAATTTGTTGACCTTGTTCCTTTAGGGGTTAGAACAACACTTTTAGGGACTTAGGAGCCCTTGGTTTATGGACATTTCATGCTTGGAGTTGTAAGGCACAAAAATGCCTATAACAGTTGGCCCCTAAAGTATGAGGCCATTAATTGGGTGAAATGCTTTATTATGAGGATCCGATGTTCTTTCAATGCTGGGAGGAGACCTGTAATAAGATACAATACAATACATTATCTTCATACTGTTTTTATGATCTAGCTGAGGCGGGCATTCCCATGCTCAGCTTTATAAATTCATTTTCATGTACATAGGATAGACAATCGTCTGATCGTAGACTGATGATTCTGATAGAGCCATCATCCTTTTGGTAGGATGATTATCTGTGCTACAATGCTATACATTTTAATGTCTTTATTTCCCTGAATATATATCGCAGCCCAGATGGATGAAACTAGATCCGGGGTCTTCAATCTCATCCGATATTCACTCGAAGTACAAGTCGATCCATGTGAGAAATGTTTTGAAGTCGAACATGGAAAGACATCACTTGATTACCAGTCAATGATGTAAACTGTTAACAAGCACGAGAGGAATCACCGATAATGGTAATGATCCTCAAGGTACTGCAGTACAATTCACGTGGTGTGAATAAAGGACTTGGCGTCGAACACCACGCAAAATCTCTCGGTCGAAGGTCATTGATGTAAACCTGTCGCCGAAAGTGAGAAACTTGCCATTGAGGCATGCAAGCTTCAAAGTACTGAATGGGGTGTTCCTAGAACAACTTCTTGGATAATGAGCTGATGTCGACAAGAAGTGATCCGTCATAGGAGGGCCTTAATGAATCCCACATCAATGACACGGAACGGAGCAAATGATTTTGATGGAGGTGAAAACGATTTGATGATATACAGTTCAGGGTGGCGCTCATGAAAGAATGGAGTATAATGTATGGTAGTGGGTGGGACACAGGTGGCCTTTCTGGATGACTTCTCTTGAACATGTCGACGACACTGATGTGATGGATTGGTAGCATTAACCCCAAATTTGGATTGTATGGTGTGACCATGTCAATGTGACCGGTGTGTTAGCGCTTGAGATTTCACCTCAGGCTGAGAAAGGCAAACTCCAAGGCAACATCAAACCACTTAGCCTCGTAGCTAGCCCTACGGGGCAGGAGAGGGCTCTCTCCGGTATATCTCGACAAAGATCTTCAAAGGGCAGAGATAACCAATAAATAAGACTGATTTTAGGCTAGTAAACTGATAAAAGGTTTGATTTGAGATTTTTGGGATTTTGGTGGAAAATCGGGGAAAGGCAATTTTGGGTGTGGGGATTGGACACGGTTTTTGCAGGGGGTTCTTTGGGGCAAGGTAGGAGACTGTATTGATGCCTTTGAAAGAGTCAGATGGTCAAGAATGACTGGTGAGGAGCTAAGGAGAGCAAGTAAATACCTTGAGTTCTCCTTAAACAGATGAAAACATTGATATTAAGCAAACTTAAAAGCAGAGCATGGCAATCATGAATTCTAATTTAACACTTCATTTGCCTAATTTGCAGAAGGAAAAGTAAGAATATGATTCACATAAAAAACTTACAAGTACAAAGAGAAACACACCATCAATACATGTAACCACAGGAATCCCAAAAAGGATTGCAAAACCCTGGTCTTTCTTCCTTTGCCAAAATTGCAGAGATACAATGAGTCATACAATAGAAGCTTTCTCCCTCAAGAGTCCAACCATGAAAATGACCAAGAAAGTACATAATATAGGCAATCTAACATCTTTCCTTGCCTCTAGGGGTTGAGCTCACTATCCTAGGAGCTGTTTCAACCAATTCTAAACTGAGCACTGAAAACTAGGCAGTCAAAACAACTTGCCTCTATAAGCTAGGAAACCAATTCATTCATTAAATTTTTGCCTATCTCATGAATGAATCTTCTAGAAGAGATAAATAAGTGTAAAAATATCATAAAATTACATCATTTACAACAAGGAAGATCAAAATCTACTCCAAAAAGTCAAATCCAGTTAAAACTGCGTTTTGCTGAGCTGTAGGTGAATTTCTGTGAAAACTGCCCAACACGTCGCGCCCTGATCCTGAACGCATCACGCGCCTTTGGAGCTGCTTTTGAGGCACTTTCAGGTGTCCAAATGAAGCAAAAGTGGGCTTGTTGGAAAGGTCTGGATGTCTACTTTCGAACCCAAGTGGAATTTCGGAATTGTTTGGCCATTTGCTCCTCCAAAATGGCAATCTCCCAAGACTGCTTCCTGTGTGTCAAAAAGGTGGCAGAAAGTCATTTTTTGCTTGTTTTTTGACTTTCTGGAGGCCCAAACTTGGTGAAATTTCTTGGAAATTGCTGAGCAAGTGTATCTTTGCATGAAAAATCCAAAAATTCTGAGTTTTCTTGAAAAGGAGTTGCCCATCGAAAGGGTCACGCGCGGCGCGCGACGTGTTGGTGGAGAAAACTTGTTTTTTGCCCAAAAATTCACAAGTCACCAAAAATGCTCAATTTTTTTTGAAATTTGTGCTGGAGTTAAGTGATTTAGCATCATGCTCCTTCAAGGAAGCCTCAACCAAGATGTGGAGGGGATCAGGCCTTTTCCTTCGTTTTAGTGCTTTGGCCAACCGTCTTTGGAGCACCTTCATTCTTGCCTTGCATACGTGCATTCGGGCCCAATAGTGGTTCTTCATGTTCCAGAGCAGGTCCTTATCTTGGTTGGCCTTGGCCAGCAACCTCTCCAAATGAGCATTGACCCGGAGAAGCATAGCCTCTCGTTCAACGGGTACCAAATCACCGGGTCTCTTGCGAGCCAAGTTGCAGTCCTCATGAATCCTCTGCAACTCATCAAGAGTGTGCTCATCTTCCAATTGCTTGTTGCGCTGCTCCAAATATGTAGTTGTCCATTGTGCCATCTCTAACTTTTGCTGCAACAAGCGGTTCTCAGTTTCCTTTTGATGAATGATCTCGTGAAGCTTCGTGCTAGGGGAATGGATGTCAAGATCAATGATGTCGATATCTAGTTCACCTGACGGTCCCTCCTCAATCATGGACTTCTTGCCCCTCTCTGATACCTGTGCTGCTGTCGGAAGCGAGGCCCCTTCCACCTGATGTGGAGATAACACTCGCTGAGCTGATGAAGAAGGCGAGACCCCTTCCACCTGATGTGGAGAAAATACTCGTCGAGCTGATGCAAATAAGGCCCTGTGGCCTCTCTGATATGTGACCAATGGAGGAGAGCTGACATGTCTGGTCTCAGGGATATCATGCTGCTGTGATGGTCCTCCCTCCTCATGAACAACCTCAGGAGGTGGTGGTGGCACTGTGAAAAAATCACGAGAGATAAAATCCTCCCATGGGATACCCTACTGAGCCAACTGATGTATGACCACAAGCTGGATCAAACCATAATGATAGATGCTCCTGTGTTGCTGTGCTGGGCTATTTCTCTGCATCAAGGGCACCATCTTCTCAATATTCCGGCACATGAAAAATGGTATGTTCATCATCCGTACCCATGTGAAATGCATCAACAAGCAAATATGGTACGAATACAAACATGAAAATCTGCCCTCACAGGTGAAATAGCGCATGATGAGCCTCATCAAGGGAGCATACTCATCCCTCAAAAATCTGAAAGGAAATACACCAGTCATGTGCCTCATATATGCAGGTTTAATGTAGGGCTCATACTGAAATCTGTCCAATAGTTTGCGCTTGTTCCACTCTTCTCCAACATTAGGTATCCCTGTTGCTTGAGCAACCATCTCAGGTGTTAATGTAAAATCCACCCCTGCAAGGTTCACATTCCCGTCATGCAAATGCAAAACAAACAAGTGGACCAATTCCCTGTGATGCTGAATTTGAGAGATCATCTCGCAAAACTCATAACATGAAAGGTGGCGAAAACATGTGACTACAAGTGGACAAGCCTGCAAATAGGTCAAAGAGGTGGTCTCCTCTCTCACATGGTGACCACTCTTACCACCCCTGTGAGGCCTCCTTTGTACCTCAACCTCTAGCGTTGACTCACGGTCATCACTTTGCTCATAGTCGGTTTCGGTTTCTGACATGGTTTCAAGAGCAAAGTGGCTGAAATGTACCGCTGCTTCTGCTAAAAAATCTATTGTTTTAATTGTTGAAATGTTGTTTCAAGGGGACAAATAACAAAAGGGAGATGTTAGGTAGGGGAGACTTTTAAGGGAAATTAGGGAAAATATATGAAATATGGAATTAAGGGAATGAATCATGACATATACACCATCACACAATTATAATTTGCAAGGGTTTTATGGGAGGTAGGTTTTAGGGTTATATTATTGATTTTTAGGAATAGGGGTAGGGTTTTAGGGCTTTTGGTATTTTTGGTAGGGAGATTAGGTAGAAATGATATGGGAGGTGGTAAAGGGATGTGGGGAAAAAGTGGGGGTGAAAAGGATGACCTTGTGTTAGGATATTCCGACACATAGGATATAGTTAAGTTCAACTTGGTCTAGTTTAGAGTTAGGTATAGAGTTAGGTAAAGTGTGTTTCTTTACCGTTGTACATATTGTAACTTACAATCCGACGGTCACGATATGTAGTGATCCGACGGTTCACTCTCACCTCGGTATTACCGACACTTGATCCGTGGCTTGACACCCGATTGGTCCATGAGTTCTATTTAAAGCGCATGGAGGGTCATTGTTCGGGTAATCCGTGCATGAGAGAAGCTTATGTAAATTTTCATTCTTTGATTAATAAATTGCCTGTAGTACCCACGTTGGGACAGGCCGTGGACTGTTTCCCTCCTTGCACTCTGAGGGTTTTAACCACGTCAAAAATACTGGTGTATTGATTTGAGATCTGGTTGTGAGCGGTGTCCTTTTGGTATTCTTTCTGAGGAACTTTGTGAGCGGTGTCCTTTTGGTTCAAAGCTATTTTAAGAGAGTAGAGGTCTTGGGTTCACGTCTCCATTTTGTGGGGGCGGATTTTTTCATTCCCGCACTTTCGCGCACTTTGCCGGCAACGTCAACAATTTTTTTTTTCAAAAAGCCATAACTTCTTCATCCGGAAACCTTTTTCAGAGCCGTTTTTTTTAAAACCGCCTTTTTTTTCGAGATCTATCCATTAGACCACTTACTTTCAGCATCTTCAGCTTCAGTTTTTTTCAAAAAAAATGGAAAGTCCATGCCAAGTCATTCTTGACAGCACTAACTACTTCCAATGGGTAGCCTACATGGGAGATTTACTTAGAAGTAAAGGTCTCTTCAGAATAGCCACAGACCAAGAGAAGAAACCAAAAGATGAAGACAAGGTTGAAAAATGGGAAAATAGAAAAGATCAAGCACGTGGTTTGATAGGAATGTCTATTTCTCCTGATCTTAGATTCCATATTGCAGAACTTGAAACTCCTCATGAAGCATTAGAAAAACTCGCTAAAGTTTTTGGAATTAAAAATGAAATTAGAGCCCATCAACTTGAGAATGAGTTGCTTACTTTGGATCCTAATAATTTTTCTTGCATTGAAGATTTCTTGTCCAAATTCAAGACCCTTAGATATCTCTTGGAAGGTGTTAAAGTTAAGAAAGAAGATGGTAACCTTATTTATTCCATCCTTACTAAGTTGGGACCAGCCTACTCTGTATTTGTTTCCACTTTCCATTCTACAAGGGAAGCTTTCATTTGTCAAGGCAAAGACTACAAGCCCCCTTCCTTTGACTTCTTAGGATTCTTTGAATTTGGTTGCTGCTGGGCGGCTAACGCTTTCGAGGAAGAGTTTCCAAGATTAAGAAGACCAAGATGTAAGAGTTTTTCTTGTTCTCTTATTAAGGAATCACAAAAGGAGTCAAAGGAAGTTGTCACTAAGGGGGGATAAGCTCTAGTGCCTCCTTCCTTCTCCTATTGTGTCATATTTGTAAATCCTTCAATCCTATCCCAAGTTGTTCTTAAGGGGGGATGTTAGGATATTCCGACACATAGGATATAGTTAAGTTCAACTTGGTCTAGTTTAGAGTTAGGTATAGAGTTAGGTAAAGTGTGTTTCTTTACCGTTGTACATATTGTAACTTACAATCCGACGGTCACGATATGTAGTGATCCGACGGTTCACTCTCACCTCGGTATTACCGACACTTGATCCGTGGCTTGACACCCGATTGGTCCATGAGTTCTATTTAAAGCGCATGGAGGGTCATTGTTCGGGTAATCCGTGCATGAGAGAAGCTTATGTAAATTTTCATTCTTTGATTAATAAATTGCCTGTAGTACCCACGTTGGGACAGGCCGTGGACTGTTTCCCTCCTTGCACTCTGAGGGTTTTAACCACGTCAAAAATACTGGTGTATTGATTTGAGATCTGGTTGTGAGCGGTGTCCTTTTGGTATTCTTTCTGAGGAACTTACCCTGTAAATTCCTACACCTTGAAAACAGAAAAACAAACCCTAGCTTTACTAGCACTTTGACATTCTTAAGCAAATACACATGGAATCCTCATTTGAAAATAATGGCCTTTAAATACATTCTCATGCTCTTTCCAGCTTTAGCAAACAATACATTTTGATGATTGGAGGCCTACCTACAACCTTGAAGAAATTTGGGGTCGTTTTGCAGTTTACAGGCAATTTTCTGTGGATGAATCCCCAACATGTAGTGCACGGGTCTGGATGGGTCGCGCGCACCCAACGCGTCATGCCAATGCTTTTTTTCCAACTGCGATGACTCCCTTGACGCGTCGCGCCTGCCCAACATGTCGCGTGCAGGTCTGAACGGGTCGCGCGCGGGTTCTATCTACAATTTTGCTCAGTTTCTCTTCAAATCGCCTTTCACTCTTGCTTTGAGGCAAATGATGACCAATGGAGGGAGAGATGGGCTTTATAAGCTTGATTTAAATTAATTTCCTCTCAAACCCTCTTTCTAATGTTTATAACATGACACTTTTTCAAAATTTAAATGTTGCTGACTTTATGGTTTCCTTTTGTCCTGAAATTGGTTGAACTGATGCTTTTTCTTGAAAATTTTTGCAGGGATAGCTTCTAAGGAATCTTGGCAAAGGGGACCAGGGCTGCATGCTGACTTTCGAAGAATTTTGAATTTTTACAACTTTTTACAAAAATGAGAAAATGACCTTATCTTTAAAAACAGGGTTTTTAAATCCAAGGTAAAAATTAGCTCTACAAGATGAAATCTTTTGAAGAAATACTTTGATAGTCATCCCTCTGGCCTGCTGGGCATTTATTGACTTTTAAAGACATGACCTCAAAGACAAATTGGACCTAAACCCTAGACCTAGGACTTTTGACCTCAAGACAAGACAAGTAACCTTGAAAGAGTTTATTGACTGAAACAACTTGATCCAGCAGTGCCAAGAGGGGAATAAAGACACTAGCTCCTCCATCAGGGTTATGGCATGCCTAATGGAATGCAATGAGATGAAACTGATGAGACACCTACTTATGCAAATGCAAAGAGCTTTGATCATTGATGGAGGGCTACTAGACCGACTCTAACACGGTGAATGAAACAACCCAACCCGACTCGGACACGAAGTGGAAGTGTCATGTTCAAGAGCGACTTGCTACCAATAAAGATTCTTTGAGTTTTCTTCCCAATTTTCCCCAGTCATTGCTGACCAGTACCTCTTTATTTTTGTCAAGCTTGAGGAGGATAACATATGCTTGTTCTATAATTTGCCCTTCGGGCAAACCCATCGCTATGTTTTAACGAGCTTAGCGATAGTGAAACTCGTTCTCGTCTAAAGACAAGTTTGTCGCTATTAATCTTTTTAACGAGTTTAACGACAAAGATAACTCGGTCCTTTTCATTTTTAGAGAGTCTGAAAAGGTTCGTAAAGGTAACTCCAAAATTCCTTTTTCGTCATCTAATCCCTTAAGTCCAAAAATGTATAAAACAATACAGAAGGGATGAATTTTTGATAGTTTTAACGAGCCGAACAAAACAAGCGCTCGATCTTTTTGTGCAATAATCCCTCAAGTCCGAAAAGATTAAAATCTAGATGAGGGATAGCACTTCTTGTCCCTTTAACGAGCTAGAAGGCCAAGAACTCGGCAATATTTTCATATTTTACGAGTCAGTTGAAAAGAGCTTAAAGAAGACTCGTCTTTTGAGGAACGAGTGATAAAATGGGTAGCAGCTGATTCCAGGTAAGGTTTGGAATTTTCCAATCACGACAGTGTCACAAGGATGGCTAGTGAAATCACTCTTCGCAGCTGTTCCTCAAAATGGGTAAACAATCAAATGGAGGTGAATGATCGGCCAATGAAAAAATGGAGGTGACGGTGCAAACACGACCAAGGCTTTAATGGCTGAAGTACTACATTCACGGTGGTTATTTACCAGGAAACAGTTCATTTTTTAACGAGCTTAAACGCGGGTGGAAACATTTTCTCGGTGCGGGTTTATTTTTTAACGAGCTTGAACCTTGCGGTAACACTGCTCGATTAATCCAATCGTATGATAAGAATGTCTCATATAAAAACAACAACTTTTAGAGTTTTGCCCCACATCCTTTCTTTATGCAAGTTAGGAAACGACCAATCCAAAAAACAGATAAATGACCGCTCTTTGCTTGCACTCCAAAAGGTTTGCATGCCCCCAGGTATAAAACAGAGTTTCAAGGTTACCTCTACTTCCATCCGCCAAAACATTTATTTTACCGAGAGAGGCCTACCTCTTACAGGTCACCCAAAGATTGTTCTATTCACAGCGCAAACAAAACACTTCTTTGGCAATGTCTACGGAAATAAACAAAGGTGAACGGATGATCTAGTGAGACCATCCCTGACATAACTTTGACAAGAGAATCTTGTTCTAGAATAACCCCCTCTTCCAATCATTGACGGGGGTACAAACTAGTCATATTCTCCTGCGGAAACCTACCCTATACCCGAAGTTTTCCTGCCGAAGCAGACCAGGGTGCATGCCCCCTGGGTTTCAGTCATATCCCTCTGAATTACTCGCGCTCATCGGGAGGACGGACTGGAGATTGAGACATTTATTGCGTGAAAAGACTATTCAGGGATGTTATATGACTATTTTCTCTGTATGATCCAGGAAATGAAAGCTGGTCCACGAGCTTGACCACTCTTCCTTCGTTCGGAAAACACATTACTCTAAAGAGTGAGGAGACAATTGCCCCCATGCAATAAATATAGTCTCGTCCAAGGAGTAGATTGTAATCCAGGGGTCCTTGAACTACCATTACGTTCATGCGAACTGTTTTCCTTCTCAATGTTATGGGCACATCGGGAAGGATCCCTAAAGGTCGACTGGTTCCTTTATCAAAGCCCGTCAGATTTCTCATCTCAAGCAAAAGCGATGGCGAACCAAGCGCTTTCCAAGCAGTTGAGGAAAGGATACTCACAGAAGCCCCCTCATCTATGATGGTACCAGCCATAACCATTCTATATATTTGAACGATGATTCGGAATGGTACGCTTGTTGGTAAACGGGGTCTACCTAGTTGATTCCAGTCAAAGGAGACAACTAGGTTGCTTGGAGGTGGGAACGAATAGACGGCCGGGTACGGATCTGACGAACTTCCTTCCTATGGTAAAGGAACGGGTAAATTTCCCCCATGTTCGTCGGAGTCTGTGTTTATGAAGAGAATTTAGACGGTGTCATCCTTGTTCTCTTCAGTGACTGTATCATCTGAAGATAAAACCTCTGAAGGCAAGACCGGGTCAACTGCCACCTCGACCTTTTGACTTTCGTCTGGTATGGATCCGGATGGTTTATCTTCAATGATAGGTGCTTCAGCCGACCACCTGAGCGGGCCAGCCGGATTTTAAACTAATGACGGAATCGGCAAGAGTTTTTTATATCCAGGAGGAAGTCGTAACAGTGAAACCGGACGATCATCCAAAAATCTTTTAGATTCGTCTAAGAAGGGACAACAGTGGATGACATGATCGCCTTCGCACAGTTTACAAGGAAATCTACATTTCCCTTTTTGTCCTGGGGCTTCACTTCCACTGATTGATGGTGTGCTTTCAACATGATCATCAGAGGTTGACGACACCGGGTTGTGCAAACGAGGAGACCAGTCCCTTAATATCCAAGGGATGCAAGGACAATCTCTGTGAAAGTGGTCTCCTTTGCAAATGACACATGGCGATTTAGGCCTGGTCGGTGCAGTGTGTGGATTTTCGTTAAACGACACTCGTTTTCCCCCATTCGCCTTTGGCTCCTTCTTCTCCTTAGGAACTTGAATTTTGGCTTTACCAGCCCCATCAAGCGAAGAGGAAGGAGGAGAGGAAGAATTAGAGGAAGTAGAAGGCTGGTGGGCAACTCTGGACTCGTCTAATTGCTTATTCGATTGTTCAGGAATAGTGGTGTTCTGAACGATAGAGGTTGAGAAGAGCCATACAGGCAAACCAATTGTCAGACCTGGAAGCGACAATGTGGCCATATGGGGTGCACCAACATCTCCCCAAGAGGAGAAGGGACTAGGATTTCCACCAAGGGGAATTCCTTGGTTGGTAGACTCCATTTTCTCAACCCAAGATCAACGTAGGAAAGGGGTATGAATATTCCATTTAAAATAAATTTTATACGCTTTGACACAAATTTTTTTTTCAGTTTTTAAGAGTCGAGAAAAAACAAAAGATGACTCTAGTCTCCTTCAATTTTTAATGAGCCTGAAGTGACAAGTGCTCAGATGGACCTTTTCCATTAAGGAGTCTGAAAAGGAATGAAAGGGACTACTCTGGAGGTCTAGGTAGAGGGAGTACCAAATCAATCGCAAAACTATAGAATACTTTTTACGGTACAACAGTCAATCTTACCGAATGCTGTGTTCAGTGCATTGCGATCGATAAGGCGGTAGACACGACTTCCTATGGATAAAGGATTTAAGCCTATACGGGTCTCCCAAAATATACTCAATGGTACGTGGGAGCATAAGTCCGTACTAACACTTATCGTCTCAAAGTGGAGGAATCACCCAACCATCAGTGAGGACAACAGTTACCAGGCTTTACGACACCGGAATACGTCTCTAGCCTAGACCTCTAAATGTTGTGCGTTAAGTTCCAAAGCGTTGTTAGATTCATTGAATTTATTTTAAGTTGATCTTGCTTATGAAGTTTTCCTTTTGGGTTCATCACGAGATGTAGATGTAATTCCTAAAATGCAATCTAAAGATGATAAACAAACTTTTATCTCTTTTCTGCAATGAAAATCCTAGCTACTAGGGGAAAAGAAAGAAACAATCTTTTCACAAAGAGCAAAGAGCACACTGTAAATGCACTTTCCTAAATCAAGCCAAACAGACTGTCTATATGAAAATGCACATGCATGTATTTGTTTTCCACTTTCTTAGTATTGATGCTAAGAAGAAATTTGATGTACAATTCTGAATTTGCTTTCAAGCGACAAACACAAACAAGCTTCTTTTCGAAATCAAAAGATAGAGATGATTATGACACTTTACGATTTTGAAATGAATACTCGTTTTGACACTAGAAAATCAAAAATTCAGACCAAAGGCAATAGTAAAAGTATAATCGACCATCAACAGCAATCAAGCTTTCTCCTATGATCGAAATCGACACTTGCGATAGATCTAAATCAAAGGATGACAGTACGATTATTCTACTTTTGCAATGGAAAACTGTAAACGACTCAACAAACACACAAAAACATCTACAGTTCTTTTGTACAAAGGAGGCAAAATAACAGTAAGGAAAAGGGGTTTTAAACAGACATATACTGATCACAGGCTGCAAATTTCAGAGACAAAACTGGAAAGAATGAAGCACAAGAACCTCAGCTGCACAGGGCTAGTCTGATCAGCGGACCTGTAACACAGAGAAACTGCATTGCAGTGCAGGTTGCCCTTTCAGGAAGTGCGTTGAAATGCAGGATCTCTTCACAGTACCTTCGCTGGGCCAGAAACGAGAATCTGTCTGGGTTCTGGGTCACAGTTTGCAGTTTAGTCTTTGGTTTTTGGCCGAGTAAAAGCAATCAGTAATGCACAATCAGGGGTAGATCTAAGGAGGGTCTAAGAGCTATCACAAAGGCAATCAGATAGTCTGCGAATCAGCTATTCAAATCATAAACAGATCCAATGAATGGATTGAAGCAGCAGATGTCTACTTTGCATTTGTTATGGCAAATGCAGTTCAAATGCTACTTATAAGTTTATGAAACAAACAACAAGAGATACAAAAACAAACTAATTAGACATTCTCCCCAGCGGAGTTGCCATTTTTTTACCGGGAAAAGTGTCTATTTAGAACTGCTCTATCCCACTAAGGTGTGACAGCTGCCTTAGAAACAAACAGAGAAAACTACTTTTGTATTTCCTTTATGAACTATTGATAGAGAGGAATAGAAAGAACCAACCTGTGTCTTGCGTTAATCCTTTGATCCAATCCCTCTCTTCTTTGACAACTTCCAGCTACCTGCTCCCTTACTTGCCCAGCTTCACCAAGTACTTGTAAGATCACAGAAGAAGAAAACTATACAAAGACATGGATCTATATTCATAAACAACTTAGGATCAGATTTAAGTTAACCATATAAATGTAACAAGCATCAATGATACAAAAGCATGGAGGAGAAACTAAAATAGTTTTTATTGATAAACAAGAAGATCCAGGAGGAGTTACAACCGATGATTCCTGACCCAGCATCAACCTCCCAGCAAAGAAGGCCCTCTTCACCTCCAAAAAAGGATAGATCACCCAATTCTCTGATGTTTGTCTCAAAGCCAACAACAATTCCTTACAATGTGCAAAATTCCAGCCTCCTGATCACTGGGATGAGGGATCCATATATAGATGTGTGTAAGGAGGATGAGTCAGCTTGTGATTTGATTACTGTCTTCTCTCTGTCATTTCTTGCTTCCACTTGGAGACTGAAGGCCTCTTACTCATCCTTGATTGAATTCAGTGAGGCAAGTGTCATAGGAGAAGATTCTGGAAGCTTCCATTGTCTCTCCACCTCGCAGAATGACACTGCCATTTGTCATTTCTCGCCCAACGCACCCTCATAGTGCATTTAGGTGCATTGCAACGCACCCAGCCAGTGGATTTAGGTGCTATGCAACGCACTTAGCCAGTGGAGTACCTGAAATGATCATTTTTTGACTTATTCTGAGCAGTTTCTCGTGGAGAACTTCGGGAGAAGCTGTAATTTGTTGACCTTGTTCCTTTAGGGGTTAGAAAAACACTTTTAGGGACTTAGGAGCCCTTGGTTTATGGACATTTCGTGCTTGGAGTTGTAAGGCACAAAAATGTCTATAACACCCCGCTACGCAATCAACGCAACCAATGGGGGCTTTGCCCCCGTTCTAACCCCCCGGTTAACTACGTGGGCTAGTCATGGAAAGAATATAACAGAACCCAACGTTCTCCCACTTGTTGTTTTATTTCCACAAGGGGCCATAAGAGAGCTTAGTCATTTATCGAGCCCTGCAATGCCCATTGTTTCTATACACCAAGAGAACTTCTCAGAGCTCATAGATTTTTTCAATACATCTGCAATATTCTTCAAAGTGTCCACATTTACCAGCAACACCTTTTTGTCTTCTATCATATCCCTCAAAAAGTGATACTGAACATCAATTTTCTTTGTCTTTGAATGGTAAGCAGGGTTCTTTGCCAAGAAAATTGCACTTTGGATGTCACAATCTATCCTTATAGCTCCCTGTACTAACCCCATACTTGAACACAATCTCTGCAACCAAACTGCTTCCTTGCTTGCATGAGTGGTTGCCATGTATTCTACCTTTGTAGTTGATAGTGCCACTACACATTGTTTCTTACTCATCCAACTGACTGCACCTCCAAATAGGTTAAAAATATACCAACTTGTAGATCTTCTCTGATACAGATCTCCAGCCCAGTCTGCCTCAATAAAGCCACAGATATCCAAAACTCTATCCAATCCTGGTCTTCCTTAGTAGCACAAACCATAATCACTAGTTCCACGCAAATACTTGAAAACCTACTTCACTGTTGTCCAATGCTCCTTTCCTGGTTTTGACATAAACGTACTCAATACTCCCACTGCATGTGCAATGTCTGGTCTGGAACACGGGGCATGTCCTCTTCCTCTTCTTGTGTCTTGGGACACTGTTCAAGAGATAACTTTATACCTACACGAATAGGAACCTTCATCGGTTTACTATCCCGCATATTAAATCTATGCAATATTGTCTCGACATACTTCCTCTAGTTTAACCAGATCTTCCTCTTTGCTCGATCTCTTCTAATTTCCATGCCCAAAATATAGTTTGCAGCACCAAGATCTTTCAGGTCGAATTTGGAGGACAATTGGGTCTTCAAATCCTAGATAATTTCTTTGTCATTTCCAACCAGCAACATATCATCCACATAGAAGACCAGATAAATGACACGGTCACCAATTAATTTAAAATACACACAGTGATCTGATTTTCTTCTGTTGAAGCCAAGTCCCCGTATAAATGTATCAAATTTCTGATACCACATCCTTGGTGACTGTTTTAAACCATACAGGGACTTATTTAACTTGCATACCAGTTCTTTCTTACCCTTCACCACAAATCCTTCAAGTTGCTTCATGTAGATCTCCTCTTCCAAATCCCCATGAAGAAATGCTATCTTCACATCCATCTGTTATACCTCAAAATCAAAAGCAGTAGCAACATATAAAATTAATCTATTAGAAGCTACCTTGGCAATAGGAGAAAAAACATCACCAAAATCAATTCTCGACACCTGGGAATAACCTTTTACTACCAACCGAGATTTGTATTTCTCCACCTTTCCTTCTACATTTGTCTTCTTCTTGAACACCCATTTGCTGCCAATGGGTTTCCTTCCAACCAGCAACTCCACCAGATCCCAAGCCTCATTTTTGTGCAAAGATGCCATTTCATCAACCATGGCCTCTTTCTAGAGTTTTCCATCCTCTGAATCTACTGCTTCCTTCACAATTCTGGGATCATCATCAGTAATAGATAAAGCAAAATTTTAATAGAAATCAGATGGACTATACCTTTCTAGCTGCATTTTTTCTCGAACTGATCTTCTCACACCTAGAGATTGTTGCTCTTCATCTTTTGATTGCTTCTCTGTTGTAGAGTTTGATTCTTCATCCTTTAGATCAAAATCTATCTTCTTAGGTTCTTTTGGTTGGAATTCATGTTTAGTAACATCTTTCACCTCTCTGAACACCACATCTCGGCTATACACAACTTTCCTTGTTACTGGGTTCCAAGGCTTATAACCCTTTAAACCATCTTTATACCCAATAAAGATGCACTTTTCAGATTTACTATACAATTTGGTTCGTTTCTCCTTTGGAACATGTACACATGCATCACATCAAAATACCCTCAGATGTGAAAGAGAGGGTTTATTACCAATCCATACCTCTTGTAGAGTCTTATCCTCCAACGCTGATGAAGGTGATCTATTGACCAGGTAACATGCTATCTCCACCGCCTCTACCCAGAATTCCTGTCCAAACCCAGCACCACTGAGCATGCTTCTTGCCCTTTCCACCAACATATTGTTCATTATTTTTGTAACTCCATTTTGCTGAGGTGTATATGGCGTAGTCTTCTATCATGCTATACCACACTTCTTATAGAATTCTTCAAATTCCTTACTGTAAAACTCTCCACCGTTATTTGTCCTCAGCACCTTTATCTTCTTCTCTGTCTGGTTTTCCACCAAAGCCTTAAATTCTTTAAACTTGTCAAAGACTTCAAATTTCTTCTTAAGGAAATATATCCATGTATTCCTTGAGAAGTCATCTATAAATGATACATAGTACACAGACTTAGCTAGTGATGGAACCTTCACAGGTCCAAACACATCACTATGCACAAGCTCTAATATATGTTTCCGCTCTTACAACCAGAGGGGAAACTCACCTGATTTTGCTTCCCATATACACAATTTTCACATAAATAAAAATCCAAAGATCTATTACTCATACCTTCTACCATACATTTACCATCAAGTATTCGATGGCCCTTCTCTCCAATATGTCCAAGCCTTTGATGCCATAGCATGGTCTTCTCTACAGAGACCACTAGATTTTCTTCTCCTCTTTCAGGAACCACAGAACTGTTGCACCCATCAACAATAGTGCTACCTTGCAGCTTGTACAGAGTTCTAATCCGAACTCCCCACATCAATACCAGTGCTCCCCGAACCATCTTCCAGGTATCCTTCTCAAACACTGTTTTTACACCTGCATCATCTAACTTGCTTACAAAAATTAGATTTATGGCCAATACAGGAATATGTTGAATACCCGAAAGTGTTCTAACCCTTCCACCTTGGAACTTCAACCTTACTTTTCTATGACCAACAATTCTAGTCTTCCTATCATCCCCTAAGAAGACATCACCACCATCTTATTTCTCATACTCGCAGAACCACTCTCTGTGGGGAGTTAAGTGAAAGGATGCACTTGAGTCAATCAACCATGCCTCATGATCTACATGTGTACTTGAAGAAGCCAAGTACACATCCCCACCTTCATCTAAGGTGGTTTTCACCTCTGCAGAAGGATCATCATCAGATCCCTTTCTTTTGTCGGGAGCTTTAGATTTACAGTCCCTTTTGTAGTGCCCTTCCTTTCTGCATTTCTAGTACACCACCTTTACAGGTTTTCCTGGAGATTTAAATCTCCCTCTAGATTTAGATCTCCCACTCGATGGCGTATTTTTGTTTCTGTTTTGGGATCGTCCTCATACAGACAAGGCATCACCATTCTGGCTCTCCATATTTTTCCATCTCATATCCTTCGTTAACAACGATGAGACTATTTCATCAAAACTACAAGGCAGTTGCATTGCTACCTATTTCAATAACCAGACTATCCCATGAATCTGGTAGAGAACACAACAAGCTAATGCACTTATCTTCATCTGAAATTTTGATATCAACAGATGATAACTGACTTACCACAGTATTAAATGCATTTAGATGATCTGTCATCGAGTCTCCATCCTTCATCCTCAGGTTATACAGCTTTTTCCATAGGAACAGTTTATTCACCAGAGACTTAGGTTGGTACAAAGTCCCTAACTTGTCCCACAAAGCCTTCACCATAGCTTCCCCTGATACATTTAGCAATACTAAGTCTAATCATATTTTTCTCTTTGCCTTCTGATCCAACTTCTTCTATTCTTAATTGAACACTCCCGTTGGTTTAGTACCCAGATCTACCACAATCCACTTATCTTTATCCACCAATAGATCCTCCATCTTGAGTTTCCACAAATCAAAACTCTAACCATTAAATTTCTCGATCTCTATCTTTCCACTGCTCGCCATCTTCTTTCACCACCAGAATCAATCTCGCATCTCCCACTGAACAGGGTCTAACACAAGCCTGAGCGAAACCCCTCAGCAACAAAGGCATCCCCTTGAAGCCAAAACAGCTCTAATACCGAATGTAGGTTTTAACCTCGTACATAAATTACCTTCATTACAAATTCTAAAACACACAAAATAAAAATGCGAGAGCATAACACATAAAACACATATACACAAAGAATTTCCCCTGGATCCCAAAACCAAGACTGCCAGCTTGATTTTTCATTATGTTCCTTTCAATGTTACAATACATATTTATACATGCTGAAGCATCCAATACCATGGACCAAAAACCATCACGTCCAAAAACATGGACTGAAAACCATCGCGTCCAAATCCATGTGTGAAAAACATGCACAAAGTCATAGGTAGGTCCACCCAACCAAATATACAGTCCAAAAAAAGAATTTCTGGGGTTTTGCCCCAAACCCCATAAAGTGGGGTTATCTACACCCCTGAAACCCCCTGTGACTTCCCCCGCTATGCAATTGGCACAACGAAGGGGGGGATCCGCCCCCATTTCAACCCCCGGGTTAACTACGTGGGCTAGTCGTGGAAAGAATATAACACAACCCAAAAGAAATGTGTGAGGAAATCCATGGCTAAAGAGTTGAAGTCATAATAACTACTTTGAGGGAGCTCAATGTACGACTTGGTTTTAGTGCCTGTGAGAGTTCGTTGGAAAGGATGGAGACGAATAGAATCGTCAACGTAGGAATTCGAAGAGCACCAAAGGTGATATGTCATCACATGGGCTTGAGGATATTCTTTTGCTTTCCCATCGAACTTCAAACAATCACTCGGGATCTTAGATGGGACCGTAGGCCAGTAGGGTGAATGAAGAATTGGATCATTCATGAGTCGAGACACATCTGGCAACTCTAGTGTAGCCAAGAACAACAATTGAGTATTGAAAGGCATTGGAGGTCGATAAGCGGGTCCAACTAGAGGCCCTAACGCTGTTGGTAAGGATTTTCTCCCCATATTGGAGGGCTTTGTCCATAGGGAATTTGATTTTTCCCCCATTGTAGGTTACGTTGCCCATAGGGAGAATTTTGACCTTGAAAGCCTTGAAATTTTCCAGCCATAGGTTGTTGATAAGCAACATACAGGTTAAAAGGTTGTTGAGCCTATTGACCTTGGACATATGGGATTTGCACCTGCTATCCATGGACATATGGGTTTTGAACCTGTTGGCCCTGGACATAAGGATTTTGGACCTGTTGTCCTTGGACAAAAGGATTTTGAACTTGTTATTTTGGGCCTACTACTGCAGGACTTGACCTTGACCTTGTCCTTGCAAAGGTTTCCCCTGTTGATATGTATATAGGGCTACCCAGGTTGACCTTGCTACTGCAAGGGCTGACCTTTCGGTTGCAAAATTTGTCCCTGTGGCTCCAGAGGTTGGCCTTACGAAGACATAGGTTGGGAGGTTTGCTGAACATACTGCTTTTGCGGTTGCATGGTTTGCTGCAACTACTGCGAGGGTTTCCCCTGTGGATGTTGCAGTGGTCCTTACTGCTGCATCATCGACCCCTACTGCTGCATGGATGGCCCTTACTGCAATGAAGTTTTCCCTTGTTACTGCAGAGGTTGTCCTTGCTGCTGCAGGGGTACTTATATAGTTCCCGGATTGAAACCTTGAAAATTTCTGAATTGTGTCTGGCCATAGCCACTGGGAATGGTGGTGGGATCAAGCTGAACGTACTGTGTAGGCATAAGGATGTAAGGTGGATTTACCATTCCTTTGGAACCATATGGAACATAAGGAGTTGAGTACTGAACCTTAGCCTCGCAAGGCTGTTGATACTGGAAATTTCTTGACCCAGACGGACCAATGGGATTTTGGACCTATTGGTACTAGACATTGCTTGATCCAGTAGGACCAACAAGGTTTTGCGTAGCACCAAAAGAAGGCTAGTTCACCCCATCCATGTGAGCCTGTGAGCTACTCACATTAGTTGTGCCCGACACCATAGAGACATTCAGATTTTGCCCCCCAAGTGGTGGCACAACCTGTGCATTTACTGGAGGGACCGAAGGATTAAGAAAAGCAGGACTCAATACCATCGGTTTCACCAGATGGGTGACTTGGACTGATGATACAAGAGGGTTGAAAATGGTGGGTTGCACCGAGACTGAAGTAACTGCAGAAATCACCATCTTTTGGGGGGTCATGTTTTGAATAAACGAATCCGCGGTAGGCATAGTACCAGACGCCCAAACAGGATTATGATAAAGCAAAGAGGCACTAGGTGTACCAGAGACCAACTGTGCCGAAGTCACATAATTAGGAGGTAAGTCGCAATCAACACTGATGGGAATGATTCCCGTAAGGGGAAACCTTCAGGAGGAAATTGATCTTCTTCCTCTTCGACAGTGTGTGGAGTGGAAACCTTTGAGTGTCCCGGAGAGGAGACTGGAAATTTGCCTTCGCGTTCCATGGGCAGAAACAAGCAATGATGAACGACCAAAGATGTCCTAGGGGATAATTCCAGAGTAGTCGGCTTATCGTACGGACTGTACGGACACTGCAGTGATGTCACAATAGGGTCGAACAAAGGATTCAGAGGATAAACAACCAGTCCAAGCTGATCGTGAATAGTCGGTTGACTCTCGGGATTCGGGATAGGGTTATTTGGAGATTCCGGGCCAATATTAGAAAGTGACCCAGTATCTGAGGGAGGTGGCGGACGAGATGAAAAAGGTTGAATGCTCGGAACAATTACAAGTTCAACACCTTGGTCCTCAAGTGACTACGGTAATGCAGGAAATGGCTCCTCAGACAATCTTTCAGACAGAGGAGAGGAAGAGGAACTAGGTGAACTAGATGGTTTATCCATGATGGCTTTGTCTCAAATAATAGGAAAAGAGAGATAAAATCCAAGGCTTTAAATATAATTTAAAAGGAATAATCATGATTTGGTCTAGAAAACACTAATAAGGATGTTATGATATCGTGGGCAACAATTTTTAAGACGCAAAAACAAATTGGTCCTCTTTCATGTTTTAATAATCAAGAAAGAAGCAAAGGTGACTCTATCACTTTCGATTTGAAGCGAGCTCGAAAGGTCAAGTGCTCGGACGATATTTTAAGCTTAAAGAGTGAAAAGGATCAATTGAATACTCAGGATGATCTAGGTAAAAAGGATTTCCAGGTAACTGTGAACTGCAGAATACCTCCCATCGAACTGAGAAGTACAGGCAGGCGATCTCCCTGAATGCTGTGTTTGTTATATCACGTCAACAAGGTAGTAGAATTGGCTTCCTATGGATAAAGGATTGAAACCTAGTGGGGTCTCCCTTCATATACTTGATGGTATGGGGAGCACAAGTCCGTACCAGCACTGTCTAGTGTCGGAGCGAACGACAACTGCTAGGTTTAAAGACGTTGGAACACGTCTCTAGCCTAGACCTTCTAGATGTGATCATTAGGTTTCAAATGCACCTTAGGTTAATTGAGTTCATTTTAAAGTTTATCTTGAATTATGTCTCAGTTTTCAGGCCTTAGCGATGTGACTCGAAAAATCCTATATGCAGCTAAATGAGACAAGACTCTTTCAAATTGATGAATTGTTTACACTAGAGAGGGTGGAAAACACAATCAAATGCAAACAACCAAGCAAAAGAAACAAAAATGATTTTTTCACTACTTTACTCTTTGAAAACAAAATAATGAAAAGACCCTTCCCAATTCCTATTTTCCTAACAAGTGCACTTCAAGCAATCCTTTCAAAAAGAAAGAGAATTCTTTTTCTTTTCAAATGCAAATGCAAATATAGTCTTCAATGATGCTAAATAATGTAACATATTGTGCAGCAAACTAGAATTGTGTACTTTTCATGAAATTACAAAAATATTTTTTTTTGTAAAACACTTCAATGAAAAAGTTTTCAAGACAATCAATCCTAAGGCAGATGAAAAGACACAAAAAGAACTTCTTCCAAACTAATGACGCAATGACTCTACCAAGAAACAAGACAAGAAACGAGATCTATGTTGAAAAAGAGACATTTAAACAAGATTATGATAACTTTTCAAACTTGAATGATGGAGATCAAAGCAATAAGAGGACTACAAATGAAACGCAAGAAGTAAATTCACCAACAACTTGACTCACTGAGTTCACAATCAGCTGAATGGATGACAACCTAGATGTCCTAGAGCTACTAACCATCCAAAGACTCATGAAATCAAGAAAAAAAAAGGCAAACCAACAAGCACATAAACCAAGCCAAATCAAGCTTTCCAGTCAGGGAGAAATAGTCTAAAACAAGCTAAGAGGCAGAAATTAGGAGAGCAAGACACATTGGTTGAGATTTGGGGTAAACCCTAATCTCCACCTATAGGCATTGACGCAACTGCCTAACTAAAAACAAGCGCTAGAAGGAGGTCGACGCGACTATTTTTGAGAAACTCGATCCGATCGGCACGATTGTTTTAGCAAAAACCATTCTGGATGAGGATTCAAAGGAAAAAATAAAAAATTCCTTAGGTAAAAACCAAAATTTCTACTATAAATTTTAGACTCAGAGCAGTAAACTAGGAAAAGCAAAGAACATAAGATGGAAATGGTGATACTAGAAAAGTTCACACAAAACCATGAAATTACAATCAATCAAACAGAAGGATTGGTTCCCGAGTGGAGTCGCCAATTTGTGATGCAGGTAAATTCTAAGTGCGGACACAAACAATTCCTCTAGCTCGAGAGAGCAGGTCTAGTCACAAACAGACAATCTATGGAATATTTCCTTAAGCTAGAATCAATTAAGAGGGCCTACCTCTTAGAACACTATTTCGCTTGGTGATGATCATGCTTCCTTGCTCCAACTATCTTTCATTTCCTTCCTTCAAACACCTGAAACAAGAAAACAACAACAAACAACAAACATAATAGCATATAATATTGTATTCAGCCTACTTAACAAGTAAAGGAACATTAAGCCATAAAGATGTAAAATGACACTTCATGTAGGAAATCAATCGATAGTTTCATTTATATAAGTAAAAAAAATATTACAACCGGTGCCTTGACGTTGTTGGTCTCCTTGGACATATCCAGGTTCCCACACTTCCGCTAGCACTTCATGGGCAGCCCCCAACAATAGAGGTTTTAAGGCCTCTTTCCCTCTAGTCTCAAATCACACCAAGGCACACTATTCTCCCTCAAACATACACTACAAAATTTCAGACTATAGATGTCTTGCTGGTTATTCTAACTCCAAACTAAAAACTAGCTTTTGCTTGGGAAAAAGAGAGGTTTT
This sequence comes from Pinus tabuliformis, assembly GCA_031772625.1. NCBI lineage: Eukaryota > Viridiplantae > Streptophyta > Pinopsida > Pinales > Pinaceae > Pinus > Pinus tabuliformis. The sequence goes on from CM062818.1 coordinate 1,188,147,193, forward strand.
TATAACTTGGATGGATGGGAGATAGTTCCTATTCTCATGGGAGAAGGCCTTATCTCTTGGATTAATTCCATCCTAATATGGGAAAGGAGCCCAAACTCACGTCTTCCACTCCAGCCAACCTAACCATTTACCAGACTTCCGTTACGAAGATTCTAGAGTTGGAAGCTTCAGCTCTATATTTAAAAAACTTTCCAAAATAGGGTGGATGTGACTGAAAAAGGGCTCAGTCGATTCGATCGGCTCTAGGGATAGTTGTAATCCCTACATATCGGCATGAGGATGACACGAGTCATTAGCGCCGATCTTGTAAACTAGGAAAAATGAAATATTTTTGGGAAATGATGCAAAAGGGAATTGTTTTGCTCATGAAGAGGGACATAATGGGAGTTTCTTCATGAGAGGAAAGCATGTGGGGTTCACTGTAGAGGTCCTCCAGGATCATGGACAGGGATTATAAGGACAGTGACAAAATGTTGTGTAACAATTGACTAGAAAAATGCAATATCCTCATAAAGAGAGGGAATAGACAGATAACCAAGTGTTGATAGCTTTATAAGTTCCTCTTGGATTTCACCTTGCTTATCTCAAGAATCCAAACACAATTTCATATGGAAACTAATCCTACAGGTCCACAAGCAAATGAAAGAAGTGATATTTCCAATGCAATTATTTGCGCACTGGTTGACCCATGTAGGCGATAACATGATTGACAGGAAATATATTCAAGCATAGCAACAAACAAGAAAGATAAAGAAATGCAAACAAAATCATTTAAAGTTTGAATGTGTCCACATAAAAGAAAAGATTGAAAGAACATGAAAGGCACTCTGCAAATGTATCATGGTGTTCTGTCACATTGTGCGTGGATGATAATCATGTACATAACTTCGAACTTGACAAATGAGAAAACATGAAGAAAGAAGAAAATTTTCATTTCACAACAGTGCTTTCTACGTATGACTCCTCCAATGCTTGAGTGATAGGGTTTGTGATTTTGGTGGAGGATGTGAAAATTGTGGATTGGATTGATTTTCACTATGAACAAGAGAGTGATGAGGAGCCTCGGGAGATTCAACAAATTTCTGATCAGAGGTGGAACCGACCTGAAGGCTATGAGAACCTGACATAACCATATGCTTGGGCTGAAGTGTCAGAGTTTCCACTTCATCAGAAGATGGATCATCAAAGACTAGTGGCTTATAAAGATCGACAGTAGGTGAATCATAATCATGATCAAATGAATGAGTGAAAATCACAAAGAGGGGGCAATAAAAAACAAAACATTTCACCCTCTGAGTCTCCAGAAATGAAAGATGAGAGATCAATGGATGTGGGAAGATAGATTTTTCCTCTCTGCAATTAGATGACAAAATTAAATCCCACACATTCTGTGAATGATCGGAAGTGGAAGCATCCAGAGATGGATTTTCACAAGAATGGAAAGAAATGGTAGAACTACATAAGATGTTAAGATAAAACAGACAAGGTGCAGATGGAAGGAGGTCATCCTTCGCTGCAAATTGTTGTTCAAAATCCCACACATACTCATCAAGAATGATAGTGCAAGTTGGCTATCCAGCACAAAATTTGTCCACAACTTGATCCATGTGAACATCACATATGGAATCCAAAACGGATGAACACAACACACCAAAATCCGAAGGATCAAAGGAACGAAAGAACAAGGGATGAGGAGATAAGACCGCATGACAACCATTAGGCTTGCAATCCAAAGCTGCGCAAAAATCCTAAGCATGTGAGGTACGAGAAGATGATGACAGATCAACAGGTGGATTCTCAACTTCTCCCACCTCAACCTACAGAGATAGAGCTATTTGATGAGAAGGGGACGGAGGGTCACTTGGGACAACAACCTTGTCCGTCTCAGATTTAGAAGCTCTAACACCGATGTATGTTTGGAAAGGTTTGAAAGATTATAACTCATGTGGATTTTAGAGATGTGAACAAGATACTGAAATATTTCCTCCAAAATTTTTCATTCAACTTCATCTTCAGGGAATTCATAACAGTAATGAAGAAAATGATTGTGAAAACAATCAAGAGATTTGTCATGTCATTTTCACAATTTGATATTTTTTTGATTAATTACTTTATGGTCATAAAGAACGAAAATTTGTGATCAAAAGAGTGTATAGAGGTTGCGAGTAATGTTTTGACACCATTAATTGATGCACCCTTCAAATGTGAAAGCGAACAAGCCACAAGCAATGTCATCCGAGGGGACTTAATTCTTGTCACAGAAGCCCAAAGAGGCAATTCTGTGAATTAATAGGGGTGTTCCATTTTTTCAATCAAATTTGTATCTTGACAAGTCATATATAACATGCACCGACACATCGCAATCAAGAGTGTGAGAAAGACATGTTGGGGTTTTGATTATGATATAATTCATGAATGATGTGCAAAAACTCAAAAATAGACTTCAAGGGAAGAACTTGTCATCTGGCCCTCCTTCTAGCATCAGAAATGTTGATGGTGATGGACCCACCAACATTCTGGGGATCTCCCCGTAAGAAGTCCCAACTAGACCTCAGATAGTTTGGAGTAGGATTCTTAGTAGTGTGTGGTAATGTAATGCCTTGACCATGGTAGCGCATAGAGATTAGTATGATAACTTTGAGCCGAAGCAAGTGTATGACGTTGTAGTGAGTAAAGTCAGATTCATCGGGGTTCTAACACATGGATAGGAAAAGAAAGTGTGCCCCTTAGGATCCGGTAGTAATACGCAACTTGAAAGGAACACACGAGCGGAATGAAATCACGGGCTAATATGTAGAATAGTGTACAAGTTAAAGTGATGGGTTAATCCAAAAACACTCATTCAACAATATTCATACATTTTCATCCAAATTTTCATAAGCAAATGCATAAGTTAAATAACATATATTTCTAAAGAAACCAGAATATTCGAACTACAATAACAACATATGCATGAAAGTGTGTTTGGTATGATATTATATTATAAGTGAAATTTCCATCCATACATACACCATTGACAACCACTAGCCCCAATAATGGAACATTACAGTCAAGAACACCTACTCATCCAAAGAAATATACTCACTCTACACTATGGAGAAGCCAAGGCTCGTCAAAATACTTCGAAGCCTTTTCTAAGCCGAAGCCTAGCCAAAATTTTGGCTCGCAAAAGCCTGTTCTATGAGTTATGAGGTTCTATTTATAAAAAAGGGTTGGGTGACCCATTAAATTCTGCTTTGTGACTCTTTGACTACCCTCATGACTCTTCAAGTTCCTTACAAGTAACTCCTTACATAACATGATGACCTTTCACATTCCACTAATGACACTTGGAATTTCACTTACAACATATTTACAATAATATTACATTTTCCTCATGTACCCATGTAAGAAAAAATAGGCTAGAGATAGCCCAACAATAAAAAACACTATGATTTCAAAATTTGGGGAAGGACCAACTTGGCAACCTCCACTTGGTGCTTCTCAGTCACATATTGATGCCAAGCTTGGTACTGCATGATGATGTTCCCAAACTTCTGGATGGTGTCTTTTTGATAGCGGGTACTTTCCTTCATATCATACGGGTATATGGTGTGAAACCTGTGTCCAACTTGTTTTGAAGCATGTGTAGTAGGGTGTTGACCATGACAGGACCACCAATTTACTTCTGCACATTATGTGCACTAAGCTCCATGTCTTCCCTTGTGACCTCTTGTCGTAGCTGCTCCATGTACTCATCAGTCTCTAGTCGCACTTCTCCTCAGTTGTTGGCTATTTCGGCTCATCAAATTTTATTGGTGTTGTTTTCTTTGTCATTGTGCCTTGCCCTTTTTCTTCTTCCTACTTCTACTTCTCTTCTTATTCTTTCCTCCTCAATTCTCGTCGTTCCTGTTAGCCTCCTGCTACGACATGTTAATCATCTTTCATGATCGACATTTTTACATGCCAAATATGTCGTACTATGCATGCTGCAATGCTCCATATTTGCTACAGATGTCCAGAGAAGTATCCATGAGAGTGTGCTAGTCTAAATGCCACTGTTGTGTATCATTTTTGATGAGTTGATCCATTTTTGATGAGTTTTCAACTAAGGGAGGTCTAAACAGCTTAATATCAAACAACTTAATATCGGTCTCCCTAGGTTTCAATTTCCTGTTGTAGAATATAGAGAATGAACATCTATCCAAACAACTTAATCTTGGCAGATTTGTAGATAGGTAGAGAAACAAGGGTGCTCAATAGCCTAATCTGAGCCCCTGGATGCAATAAGTGTAGATTTAGATAGGAGGACAACAAGAAGAAAAGAATGAAAAGATGGGTATGCTAGTTCAAGTGCACCCAAACCAAAAAGAAGAGAAAATGCTAGGTGAATAAGCCGGGTAGGTAGCTTTGTGGGTGCAGAATCATGACTTGTGATCCATTTCAGATTTTCAAGTGTCATATCTGTTCATATCACAAGTTTGAGGCAGTTTTCCATTTGAAGGACTTCAAGAAATGCATGTCTAACTTCCCCCTTCTTCCTCTCCCCCAAATCACTCACTAACTTCCCTAAAAGAGGTCAAGATCGGCTTGATACCTTTTAGATTCATCATGCTCCATATCATTTGCCTTGGTGAAGATCTGCTTCACTCAAGGAATGTTCACACTTCTTCTATCAGTCATTTTCCCCCATTGATAGCCTAAGACTTCATTCTTAGCACTTTTTCTCATCATTATCATATTAACTACTAACTTTATTATGTAACTCCCTATCTATTTCCCCTTCCCCTACTAAAACTATGTATATAACTCGCATATATATTTATCCCTCCCCCTGGTTGAAAAATAACCATATACATCCTTGGGAATTGCTAAGTTTATCAGAAACTCAGCAAGAACCCACACTGCCCCCCTCTAACCATCTTCCAAATGCAAAAGGACTCATTCCTTTGCATAGTTTCCCTTCATATGTATAAAAATCATCTCTTTGGCCTTCGTTTGCCTTTATAAGACATGAAACCCTCTTTGGCCACTAAACCCCTCTCAAAACCACATCACTTTCCCCCTAAGTGTCTTTGCAGTCCTTCCAAGGCATGAAAGTTGCCAAAAACCATGCAAAAACCATGAAAAACCTTCAAAAAAGGATAAAATCCTCCCTCTTTTGGCTATCGGACCCCTTCCGATGCCTTAGAATCCATGCCAAACTGTAAAGGAACCCTTCTGATTTCCCAAAAGGCTTGGCAGTTCACAAAAACGTGGGTCCGATATAATAAAGTTTCATTTGGATGCCCTTCGATGCGATATCGCTATCGGGAGAGGGCAGTGGCATATATAAGCGAAAATGGCTAAGTCCCAAGGCATGGGGCATAGTGCTGATGGGTCGGACCTGAAAGCATATAAAGTGGACTGGTAATAGAATATCGGGTCCGCGCAGTTCGGCGATTCCATATGTGCCGCCCTCTGGTCCCTCCGACTGCCGATTCGCCGACAGATCCAAGACCGTTGGATCGAGCCCCATATCTGACGGTCCAGATCTTGTCGCGCGGCCCTCCACTTCGCATCCCCCCATATACTACTCCGATTTGGCGGATTTGATGACTTATCAAATGCAGTGTTAAGGGCTTTCCGGTCCGCGGACCCATTCCACTGTTAAAACCGCAGATTTGGGTTCTGCTGATGGGTCGGACCCGAAATAAAATAAAGAGGGCCTGTATAAATTATCGGGTCTGATGGGTTTTGACGTTTCTATGTGGCAACCCCATGACCCCACCGATAGCGAATTGCCGAGTTAATCTCAGCCGCCCATTCAGGCCCAAAGATCAACGACCCATATTTAATCGCATCACTCCTATATGGCTCTGACCAGCGGAGTCGAAAAGTAATAAAGAACGGAATAAAGGCATATCGGGTCCGAAAGGGTCCGCACTGTGTGCTCCTATAACCCGGAGCCGAAAAATATTAAAGGACAGTTTTAAAGGATTTCAGGTCCGCATATTGATTTTGTTAAAATCCGCCGATATGAAATCGCCGATGGACCGGACCCGATCTCCATAAAGAAAGGGCATGTAAGCATTTCGGGTCCGCCAAGTTCATCGCTATTCGGAGGTTTTATGTGTTGGGACCAATGGTCCGCCCCGATGCAAGTTAGTGCCAACCGTTGGATCTGCCTTCGCGCGATCCAACGGCCAGGATTTAATCTCCACTACAGTGCCGCTCCCGCCTATGTTCTTCACGAATTTTACATAGAAATTGGTCTTTTTCTGTGTAAAAGAAAAGGTGGCATTTGTTCATGTTTTCACATATATGCCCATGCCCGGCTCCCGATAAGGGAATTCATGCATCCCTAAGCTTTCTGATATCGCCCCAAGGCCCGGTTTTGCTTCGGATAGCCAGTTTTGGCCTCGGTACAGTCAGCAGTATACAAGTCCTCCTTTTTGCGGCATTTTTTGCAAGGTTCAATGCTATTTTTGATCGGCCAAGCGTTGATTGCACCCAAAGGCCACGGAGGACATTAGCAGCAGTTATTTTTGCACTAAAAGGAAGAAAGGGGCGATGGGACAGTCTAAATAGTATCAGCGGTGAGAAAAGGCCCAGATTTAGTGCCAAAGTATATCAGGATGCGACAAAGAGTACCAGTCCAGTTTTTCAAAGTAGATGAAAGCAAAGCAAGCCCAGCAAAGTCAACAAAGCATCATTCGGCCATTAAGGCTCACCAACACTTCTTTTGTTTCTTTAAATCCACATAAAGGCATAGATGAAGCCTTTCAAGGCAGAGTTATTGCAGAGATATTGTTCCTAGTCATATTTTTGGAGCAGCGCTGCTTCCTTAAATGCATAGTTATCACTCAGAGGACAACGCATGGCTCAAGGAACACTTTTAGTCCATTTTTTGAAGATGCAGGACCATGTGCAGCCCTAAAGAGCCATTTTGATGAGGCTTATCCCTCATGAACACCTGATTTAGATATTTTATTGCATTTATTTCCAGCACAACTTAGCATTAGAAGCAGTTATTGCACAGATCTCTTTTGGCTCTGTTTTGATAGATATTTTGAGATATTTTCTCCCTTGACACCTGTTCAAGGGATGTTTGTAAATTTTTTCTATTTAAACCACCCTCTGTTATGATGTAAAGGGTTGGTTGGTCGATAACTTCCTCGAGACTTGCATTGTATTTTCTGATAGTTTCTATAATCAAAGATCGCTAGAATGTTTGGGAGATGAACTGACTGTTGTGTTTTAATGACTGAAGAGTGACTATGGAATCCTAACGCTTCTACATAGTCCAATAAGTGTTTCTTATCTATGTTTACAGTTTATATGTGTTTATGCCATCATTGTTTCACTATATAAATAACAGAAAGAAAGAATAGTTTAGATCTCACTTAGCTGTATTTTGTTCTCAATTTCTGTGATTTATCTATGTTTTCCTCTGAATTAGTCCTAAATATGAATACTGATTTGCTCATATTTACACTAGTTCCTTCATATATGAATGTTGTTTAGGAATCCTTGATTGCTCCTATATAAATGTTCATTCACCTTCCCTATGTTAGCATAATGAGAGCTAGTTAGTTGCCTTTCATTCTCTGACCTTCGTTCCATCTCTATTCCAGCTTGATATTGTTTTATGTGTAGCTATCCTGCTCTGTATTCCTCTTGTGACCAAGAAAACACAACAACAAGCCTAATCCACGACTCCATGCCCAATGGTTTGAACTTCTCACACTATGCATCCCAACTCTGTTTGAAAGAATCCTCCATCCCACCAAAATCAAAACAAAACCCAAGAAAATCATAACTAGCCTAAAATCAACCCAAAACAAAGCTAAATTATAAAGAGAGAGCCGTCTCTGATTGCAGGTAGGCTAGGACCTGCAGTCCAAAGATTGGTTTGTGGTTACCTCGGTCGTATCCTTTAAGGATCTTTAAGGACAACCTGAGTGATAACATAATGGCGACTCCACTGGGGAGCATCCTCAGATGATTTCACAAATCAAGGTGGAAAGATCCACTGGGAAGGAACCATACCTTCAAAAGTTTCTTTCTAACCCTTATATTCTTAGGAAATCCCCAAAGACAAGCTAGAAGCTGGCTCCCAAAAAGAATTCACGTTATACAAATTCCCAAAGACAAGCTAGAAGTTGGCTCCCAAAAAGAATTCACGTTATACAAGGTCAAATCCAGACCCAAATCCCCCAGCATCTTTTGAAAATCCCAATATAATCCTAAGGAACCTCAGGAAGCTAGAGGGAAGAGAGGATTTTGCTGATAATAGTCCTGAAGCAGTTCACCCACGCTGTGGCCCAACCCCTGTCAAAGTTTTATTTCGTTCAACCCCTAGTTCCCCTTGTTTTTCATCCACCTCTCAAAGCACTCCTTCCACACCTCCATTCACTACACATACTACCACTACTACTCCTATTATCCCAGTTGTTCTAGTTGTTCTGTTTATCCCTGTTGTTCCGTTTATCCCTGCCAATATGGCTAACAGATATGCACCTTTGCAATTACCTGCAAATCCCGGGGCTATGCCTCAGGATTACCAAACTAAAATCACATATTTTGATGGCACAAGTGCCTGCACAACCCTTTAGCATACAAAGAAAATGTAGGATTACTTTGAAAGCTATGAGATTGATGATGATGGTGTGAGAATGAATATTTTTGTCCAAAGTTTGACAGGCGATGTTAGGACTTGGTTTAGAACACTTCCAGCCAATTCCATAGCAGACCCAGAAGCCTTATACCAGTCATTTATCAACGGATGGGAGAAAAAGAAAGACCCTTTGCACATACTAGCTGAATACGATACAATCAAAAGAGGTCCACAAGAAACAGTCTTGGACTATTGTGCAAGGTTCAATAGCGTTTATAATGCTATCCCAGAGAACTTAAGGACCCCACCTGACCTTACCTTTTATAAATTCCCTGATGGATTCGACTCAGATATGGCCTACCAATTAAAAGAAAGAGCCCCTAACAGCCTTGCAGACATGCAAAATGTGGCTGTCACTGTGGAGGCAAATTTAATTTCCAAAAGAAATAGAGCTAGAACTGAGAGAAGAACCACCTTCAAGGAAGAGCCCTTAGCCTTAGATCAAAAGCTAGATGCTATTATCAATGGCATGCACAGGCTAGGAGACAGAGTAGAGAGTGTTGAGAGGACATCATCATGGGAGGAGCAACAACCCAATACCATAAGGAACCCAAATTTTAGGAAAACTCAGAACTCAAACGCTGGTAGATCTAGCCCAGACCGTGATATAAGGCCTCCTTTCCAAGAAAATTATACAGAAGCATCCACATCTAGTGATGCCATAGAGGACACTCACATGAACTTGGTGGATTTGAAGGGTGAGCAACAATTTTTCCTAACTCAACAAGACCAAGATGACCATGAGATAAATCAATTTCAGACTAAGTCTGGTGAGTCTTTTGACTTTAAACAAGGTTATGATTTAGTTGTTTATGAAGTCCACAAATAGTATAAGCTGAGGACAAGAACCATAGATGTGCCCAAAAAAGTTAAACCAAAGGAGGGCAAACAGCCCAACCAGATTAGAGGCAAGGCTATTATAACAGAAACAACTGATATAACTGTCCCAAACCCACACCAAATGACTGTAGAGGACATAACAGACATGCAGCCCTCTAATGATCAGCCTCTGCTACCTTCATCCTCAAAGGAAAATGTAAATAGCACTCCTAAAAGCCTTCCCAAAATAGAAATACCGCAAGGTATCACTCACCATAACACTAATAATCAAGAGGAAAATGCAGAAAATACACTTGAAAAAGGGAAATCTGCTATTGCCAACACAAAGACTCCATTAGAGAAACCATTCAACTTAGAAGCAGAAATAAGCAAACTTAAGATTTCCATCCCCTTATCTGAACTTGGCAAACATGATGTGTATAGGCAACAAATTCAAAGATCACTTCAAATGCCAAAGAATAGGGATGATGTAAATGTTTTAGATGATATACCTGAATTGATTTTTGGTCCAGAAGGTGATGGCAAATCAGCCCATGGAGCTGTTGTCCCCTTTTATGTCAGTCTGCACATACATGATAAAGTTTTACATAATGCAATGTTTGACTCAGGTGCCTCACACAACCTTATGCCCAAAGCTGTAATGGAGAAGCTAAACCTTGATGTAACAAGACCATACAAAGATCTATTCTCCTTTGACTCAAGTCAAGTCAAATGTTTAGGCGTCATCAAAAACTTGTGTGTCTCCTTAGTCCAATACCCAAACAAGACAATCCTCATGGATGTGGTGGTTGCTGAAATTCCACCATGGCATGCTGTTGTCAAGATCTTGGGGGGAAAAACTCCAAGGATCTCTCTAATTAGACCTCTCCTATGCCACTATTTCAGTCTTTGGGCAACCAAAGAGACTGTATAGAGAAACACTGATGAAGTATGTGATAAGTAGTGAGGAAAAGCCCCAGAATTTCCCTATCTATTCAATCCATTCTGATATGGATTCTTTTATTTTGTTTAATGATGAAACAAGTCCTCCAACTAATCAGAGTCCTTTGCCTTTAGAACAAGAAACATGCATCAATCAAGAATTGGTTGCTCATACCTAGGAAACTGTCAAAACAGTCAGCACAACCAGCATACAAGAAGAACCACTTGAAGCACAAAACCTAGGTCTGCCCAATCCTAAAATGACTGAAACTCTTAATGTCAACCACAAGCAAGAAATCAAATGGTATTTAGAGTTTGATGGTTCTGTTAATAAGCTAGGACCAGGGGCAAGAATATGGATTCACAATACACATAATAGCCATGCAGAGGGTCATGCTTACAGACTTAACTTCAGATGTACCAACAACATGGCTGAGTATGAGGGCACTCCTCTTAGGCCTTAAGCTGCTCAAAGCTTTAGGAGCTGCCAAAGTTTCCATTCTAGGTGATTCATACCTAGTAATCCAACAAATGAAAGGCAACTTCGTTACCAATGATAGAAGGCTAAGAGCTTATAGGACTGCTGCCACTGCAATACTTGATACCTTCACCAAATCCAAACTTGCTAAGATTTCTAGAAACAATAACATGCATGCTCACGGCCTAGCTACTTTTGCTAGCACTTGCAAGCTTCCTTTTGAGTTCAATCACCACTTTACTGCTGAGATAAAGCACAGGCCTGTTGTCCTTAACAATTTTAAGGATTGGCAAGTGTTTGACGATGATGCTAAAATCAGCAATTTTCTTACCTTACAGCATGAGTTTTCAGGCCTAAACATTGATATGGATGCCATGGATGATCCACTGCAAGCAATAAACCAAATCCAGCAAACTGTAACAGCTGAAACAGCTAGAAAATTGCTACAGCCAACCATCTTTGATGGAGAAAACATAGAAGAGCTGAAACAGATGCATTTAGAGGAAATAGCCAAAACAGAGGTCGAAATCATTGATCTAAAGGACAATTTTCTCCCAGTTGGCCTCACTCCACTAGAAGACATGTTTGATGCAAATGATGTCCCCAGAAGACCAAAATTGCAACCCATAAATACTGAGATAGAAGAACATAACATTGGGACAACAGAGAACCCGAAAATGATCAAACTATCCAAAAATTTACCAGCTGATCAAAAGCCCAAGTACATGGATTTGTTCAAAGAATTCCAAGATGTATTTTTTTGGAGTTATGAGGACTTGAAGTCCTATGACACCCCAATTATTCAACATACCATTCCCTTAAAGCCAAATCAAAATCCCTTCAAACAAAAACTGAGGAGAATCAATCCTGTGCTTCTCCCTTTGATTGAGACAGAAGTGCAAAGAATGTTTGAAGCAGGTATCATAGCACCCATTAGATTTTCTGAATGGGTATCCAATCTTGTTCCCACAAGAAAGAAAACAGGTGAGATTAGGCTTTGTGTAGATTTGAGAAACTTAAACCAAGTCTCCCTTAAAGACCACTACCCATTGCCCAAAATGGACCACATCCTACAAAGAGTAGTGGGGTCATCTAGAATCTCTTTGCTAGATGGCTTTTCAGGTTTTAATCAGATACTGGTTCACCCAGATGATCAAGACAAGACAGCCTTTACAACACCGTGGGGAACATTTAAATATGTGAAAATGCCTTTCGGCCTAAAGAACGCAGATGCCACCTTTCAAAGGGCCATGGACATTGCATTCCCCAAAGAAATCCATGATTTCCTAGTTGTCTACCTTGATTATCTTACTCCTTTCTCCAAATCTGATCAAGAGCACCTAAGAAATTTGATACAAGTGTTCCTAACATGTAGGAAATATGGCATTTCCTTGAACCCCAAGAAGTCTTTATTTGGCCTTGAAGAAGGAAAATTACTTAGACATATCATTTCAAAAGACGGGATTAGAATTGATCCGGAAAGGATCCAAGCCATTCTCCAAATCCCATATCCAAGAAACATAAAAGAGCTGCAAGCATTCCTAGGAAAGATCAATTTCCTAAGGAGATTTATCCCAAATCTAGCCATGCTGATAAGACTGTTGAGCAACATGTTAAAGAAGGATGCCAAGTTAAAATGGTCTCTTGATACCAAGCAAGCATTTTAGAGTATCAAAGTTGCCTTAACTCAAGCCCCAGTCCTCACAAGTCCTCAATTTGATAGGGACTTTATCATATTTTCATTTGCATCTGATAATACCATAGCTACTATCCTATTGCAAAAGGATGACCAAGGAAATGAAAAGCCAATTGTTTTTTTCAGCCGAGCCTTAAGAGATGCACCCCTGAAGTACCAAATCATGGAGAAGCAGGCCTATGCCCTTGTTAAAGCAATCAAAGACTTCAGAATTTACATTTTATATTCACACGTGATTGCCTATGTCCCAAATGCTGTTGTAAATGACATATTGACCCAAGAAGGATTAGAAGGCAAAAGAGGCAAGTGGATTGCTAACATTCTTGAGTATGGTATAGAAATAAAACCAACCAAGCTAATAAAGGGGCAAGGTTTAGCCAAACTAATGTTCGAAACAAACTTTCAAGCCTTAGACCTCAACCAACTGGACAATGAACAGGAGCTGGCGACTCCACAGATCAGTGACACCTTTTTGCAATCCCCATGGTATGCTGATATTTGCTTTGTATTGTTAAACTTGTGTGCTCCCCCATGATTGTCCAGGACCAAGAAGAGATTTTTAAGAATGAAGGCTTTGAAATTTTGTGTCTTAGATGGTGCTTTATTTTAGAAGAACCATGAAGGCATATTGCTTAATTGTTTGACCATGAATGAAACTAATAATGTCATGAAAGAATTCCATGCAGGGGGCTATGGAGGACATCTATATTGGAAGTCCACTGCTGATAAAATTTTAAGGGTTGGTTTCTATTGACCCTCTTTGTTTGCAGATGTAAAGAAGTTTGCTATCTCATGTCACAAATGCAAAATCTTTGAGGGAAAAAGAAAGCTGCTCCCCTTGCCTCTGAAACCCATCTCAACCGAGAAGCCTTTTCAATAATGGGGTCTTGACTTCATTGGAGAAATCCATCTCTCTTCCTCAGGCCAACATAAGTGGATTTTAACAGCCATCGACTATTTCACCAAGTGGATTGAGGCCATCCCATGTAGGCAAGCCAATGACACCACCATTATCCAATTCCTTGAGTGCAATATCCTTTCTAGTTTTGGCTGCCCTGAGAAGATCATCATTGACAATGCCGCTGCTTTCAAATCCAAAAAGATGATCAATTTTTGCCATAAATTCCATATCACTTTAGGCCATTCCACAACCTAATACCCTCAAGGTAATGGCTTAGCCGAGTCATCTAACAAGAGCCTGATCAGTATTATCAAGAAGATCTTAGAAGAAAAAAAGAAGAACTGGCATAGAAAGCTCACAAATGCCCTATGGGCACACAGATTGTCAACGAAGAAATCCATTGGGATGAGCCCTTATGAGCTAGTATATGGCATGGAGGCCAGATTTCCTTCATCACTGGGCATTCCTATTATCAAGCTGCTGCAAGAGATTCAAGCTGAGCCAAATGATATACAAAGGAGGATAAACCAAAAAATTCATTTGTAGTAGACAAGAGAGCAAGTCTATGACAGAGCTCGAATTATGCAAGAGAAGCTCAAAAGGATGTTTGATAAGAGGACTAAGGCTGAGAATTTTTGTGTTGGAAACAAAGTTCTAAGGTGGGACTCACGAAGAGAAGACAAGGGAAAACATGCAAAATTCGATTTCCTTTGGAGAGGGCCATTTGTTATTTCTGTTGTTCAGGGAAATAACACATATTTCCTCAAATCTGTAGAGGGCAGCACTGCTGAAGAAGGTCCTGTAAATGGCGGTATGCTGAAGCATTATCATGATCCCTTTTGTTGAACATAACGCAGCTTTGTATATATCTCTTTGTACATTGATATTTGTATATATTAACACTTTTGTGTTTATTTTGTATAAACAGTCCGATTGCTAGAGGAGCAGCAACAAAGTTTCTGAAAACAGAGCCAATGCAGGTCCTCTATTTTTAATCTCTGTCTCTGCAGTAATCTCAGCAACACAGCAGATCAACACTGTCATATCATAGTGATTTATGTTAAAGAGAAACTATTTGCAGCTTGTACTCTTCAAGTCAATAGTATCAAAAAGAAAGGAGGATTTTCAGTTTACTTCAGCACCCTTTCAAAGACAAGAAAAGAAGAGCTCCAGTTTTATTCTATTTTTTGTGTTTATTTCACAAGGCAGTGCTCAAACAAAAGTGTATGCAATATCAAGCATGCAGAAGAAAGCAGGCGATGCTTTATTTTTCATAGTGTTTCAGTTAAGGAGGAGTGCTGCATTCAAAAGTTAAAGTTCTAGTCATTCAGAAATTAGCACAGAAGAAATTTTCAATTAACAGCAACTACAGAGGATCAAGGCATTTTGACCTGCTGTTCTTGGCTTGTCACAAGGGAAAGGCATCCCCAAGTGGAGCCACTGTTAGCCTCCTGCTACAGCAGGTTAATCATCTTTCATGATCTACATTTTTACATGCCAAATATGTCGTACTATGCATGCTGCAATGCTCCATATTTGCTACAGATGGCTAGAGAAGTATCCATGAGAGTGTGCTAGTCTAAATGCCACTGCTGTGTATCATTTTTGATGAGTTGATCCATTTTTGATGAGTTTTCAACTAAGGGAGGTCCAAACAGCTTAATCTCGGTCTCCCTAGGTTTCAATTTCCTGTTGTAGAATATAGAGAATGAACATCTGTCCAAACAGCTTAATCTTGGCAGATTTGTAGATAGGTAGAGAAACAAGGGTGCTCAACAGCCTAATATGAGCCCCTGGATGCAATAAGTGTAGATTTAGATAGGAGGAAAACAAGAAGAAAAGAATGAAAAGCTGGGTATGCTAGTTCAAGTGCACCCAAACCAAAAAGAAGAGAAAATGCTAGGTGAATAGGCTGGGTAGGTAGCTTCGTGGTTGTAGAATCATGACTTGTGATCCATTTCAGATTTTCAAGTGTCATATCTATTCATATCACAAGTTTGAGGCAGTTTTCCATTTGAAGGACTTCAAGAAATGCATGTCTAACTTCCCCCTTCTTCCTCTCCACCAAATCACTTACTAACTTCCCTAAAAGAGGTCAAGATCTGCTTGATACCTTTTAGATTCATCATGCTCCATATCATTTGCCTTGGTGAAGATCTGCTTCACTCAAGGAATGTTCACACTTCTTCTATTAGTCATTTTCCCCCATTGATAGCCTAAGACTTCATTCTTAGCACTTTTTCTCATCATTATCATATTAACTACTAACTTTATTATGTAACTCCCTATCTATTTCCCCTTCCCCTACTAAAACTATGTATATAACTCCCCTATATATTTGTCCCTCCCCCTGGTTGAAAAATAACGATATACATCCTTGGGAATTGCTAAGTTTATCAGAAACTCAGCAAGAACCCACACTGCCCCCCTCTAACCATCTTCCAAATCCAAAAGGACTCATTCCTTTGCATAGTTTCCCTTCATATGTATAAAAATCATCTCTTTGGCCTTGGTTTGCCTTTATAAGGCATGAAACCCTCTTTGGCCACCAAACCCCTCTCAAAACCACATCACTTTCCCCCTAAGTGCCTTTGTACTCCTTCCAAGGCACGAAAGTTGCCAAAAACCATTCAAAAACCATGAAAAACCTTCAAAAAAGGATAAAATCCTCCCTTTTTTGGCTATCCGACCCCTTCCGATGCCTTAGAATCCTTGACAAACTGTAAAGGAACCCTTCCGATTTCCCAAAAGGCTTGGCAGTTCACAAAAAAATGGGTCCGATATAATAAAGTTTCATTTGGACCCCCTCGGATGCGATATCGCTATCGAGAGGGGGAAGTGGCATATATAAGCGAAAATGGCTAAGTCCTAAGGCATGGGGCATAGTGCCGATGGGCTGGACCCGAAACATATAAAGTGGACCAGTAATAGAATATCGGGTCCGCGCAGTTCGGCGATTCCATATGTGTTGCCCTCTGGTCCCTCCGACTGCCGATTCGCCGACGGATCTAGGACTGTTGGATCGGGCCCCAGATCTGACGGTCCAGATCTTGTCACGTGGCCCTATGGGCGGAGCCAATGAGTTATCAAATGCAGTGTTAAGGGTTTTCGAGTCCGCGGACCCATTCCACTGTTAAAACCGCCGATTTGGGTTCCGCCGATGGGTCGGACCCAAAATAAAATAAAGAGGGCCTATATAACTTATCGGGTACGATGGGTTTCGACATTTCTATGTGGCAACCCCATGACCCGGCCGATAGCAAATTGCCAAGTTAATCTCAGCCACCCATTCAGGCCCAGAGATCAACGACCCATATTTAATCGCATCACTCCTATATGGCTCCGACCAGCGGAGCCAAAAAGTAATAAAGCGCGGCATAAAGGCATATCGGGTCCGAAAGGGTCTGCACTCTGTGCTCCTATATCCTGGAGTCGAAAAATATTAAAGGGAAATTTTAAAGGATTTCGGGTCCGCATATTGATTTTGTTAAAATCCGGCGATATGAAATCGCCGACAGACCAGACCCGATCTCCATAAAGAAAGGGTATATAAGCATTTTGGGTCCGCCAGGTTCATCGCTATTCTTTGCTTTTATGTGTTGGGACCAATGGTCCGCCCCGATGTGAGTTAGCGCCAACTATTGGATCTGCCTTCACGTGATCCAACGGCTAGGATTTAATCTCTGCTACAGTGCCGCTCCCGCCTATGTTTTTCACGAATTTTACATAGAAATTGGTCCTTTTTCTGTGTAAAATAAAAGGCAGAATTTGTTCATGTTTTCACATATATTCCCGCGCCTGGATCCCGATAAGGGAATTCATGCATCCCTAAGCTTTCTTAGATCGCTCCAAGGCTTGGTTTTGCTTCGGATAGCCAGTTTAGGCCTGGGTACAGTCAGCAGTATACAAATCCTCCTTTTTGCGGCATTTTTTGCAAGGTTCAATGCTATTTTTGATCGGCCAAGCGCCGATTGCACCCAAAGGCCACAGAGGACATTAGCAGTAGTTATTTTTGCATTAAAAGGCAGAAAGGGGGGATGGGACAGTCTAAAGAGTATCAGCAGTGATAAAAGGCCCAGATTCAGTGCCAAAGTATATCAAGATGTGGCAAAGAATATCAGTCTAGTTTTTCAAAGAAGATGAAAGCAAAGCAAGCCCAGCAAAGTCAACAAAGCATCTTTCAGCCATTAAGGCTCACCAACACTTCTTTTGTTGCTTTAAAGCCACCTAAAAGCATAGATGAAGCCTTTCAAGGCAGAGTTATTGCAGAGATATTGTTCCCAGTCATATTTTTGGAGCAACGCTTCTTCCTTAAATGCATAGTTATCACTCAGAGGACAGCGCGTGGCTCAAGGAACCCTTTTAGTCCATTTTTTGAAGCTGCAGAACCATGTGCAGCCCTAAAGAGCCGTTTTGATGAGGCTACTCCCTCATGAACACCTATTTTAGATATTTTATTTCATTTATTTCCAGCACAACTTAGCATTAGAAGCAGTTATTGGAAAGATCTCTTTTGGCTCTGTTTTGATAGATATTTTGAGATATTTTCTCCCATGACACCTGTTCAAGGGATGTTTGTAAATTTTTTCTATTTAAACCACCCTTTGTTATGATGTAAAGGGTTGGTTGGTCGATAACTCCCCCGAGACTTGTATTGTATTTTCTGATAGTTTCTATAATTAAAGATTGCTGGAATGTTTGGGAGATGAACTGACTGTTGTGTTTTAATGACTGAGAGTGACTATGGAATCCTAACACTTCTACATAGTCCAATAAGTGTTTCTTATCTCTGTTTACAGTTTATATGTGTTTATGCCATCATTGTTTCACTATCTAAATAGCAGAAAGAAAGAATAGTTCAGAGCTCAGTTAGTTGTATTCTGTTCTCAATTTCTGTGATTTATCTATGTTTTCCTCTGAATTAGTCCTAAATATGAATATTGATTTGTTCATATTTACACTAGTTCCTTCATATATGAATGTTGTTTAGGAATCCTTGATTGCTCCTATATAAATGTTCATTCACCTTCCCTCTGTTAGCATAATGAGAGCTACTTATTTGCCTTTCATTCTCTGACCTTCGTTCCATCTCTATTCCAGCTTGATATTGTTTTATGTGTAGCTATCCTGCTCTGTATTCCTCTTATGACCAAGAAAACGCAACAACAAGCCTAATCCACGACTCCATGCCCAATGGTTTGAACTTCTCACACTATGCATCCCAACTCTGTTTGAAACAATCCTCCATCCCACCAAAATCAAAACAAAACCCAAGAAAATCATAACTAGCCTAAAATCAACCCAAAACAAAGCTAAATTATAAAGAGAGAGCCCTCTCTCATTACAGGTAGGCTAGGACTTGCAGTCCAAAGATTGGTTTGTGGTTACCTCGGTCGTATCCTTTAAGGAGCTTTAAGGACAACCTGAGTGATAACAGTTCCTTCAGTTGTTGTTCTTCTTATTGCGGTCTCAATTATGCTACCTACAAGCTCTGCTTTTCTCTCTTCCTCTACTCTGTTGTATGTGTCCTCTGCTTCCTTTTTTTTCTACTGCCAAATCTGCTTGCATGAAGATTGAATCTTCTTTTACTCTGCATATTTTTTCTCCCTCTATTATGTCAGCAACTTCCTCTTTCCCTGATCTTGTACTGGATTGTTTCCTTCTGCTATTTCTAATGGACTTGTTGCCATGCTAGTGTTGACTCCTTTTAAATGAGTAGTTGAGTGTCCAAATATATTGGTCAAATATATTGGTAAGTTAACTGGCGTTTTATTAACTTCTTCCCAATACTGATTTCAATGGTCTCTCTTGAAGCGACTCTCTTTGATTGCATGGTACAATTACTACTAGAGAGAAGTGCTTCATGAGTGTGGTCCCTATGGGACAGAAAGGACACTCATGGCAAGAAAACATTATCTCTTACAAATCTAACTTGACAACATGATCAAGTAGCAATCAGGGCATCTGATGAGAGGGGTTGCACAATTTTGACTGAGATGGGTGATTGGCTAACTATGGGAACTACGCATGGCATAGTCCCATCAGTTAGAGTGGAAGCTTGATGAATGGAACTATGAAATGTGCAGTTCTAGTTTGGGCCAGGGTCTAGGAGAGACTGCACATTGTGTAGTCTCAGTGGCCAAGATGGGAGGCTAGGTCCTGGAACTACGTAGTCCGCAGTTGGAGCTAGGCCAGGACAGGTTCTGTGCAATTCTAGAAGCCAAGGTAGAGGCCTTGATCTCCTATATTTCGCAGTGCATGCAATGAAGTGTGAGATCTGGGCAAGGGGACACATATATTCCCATGGGGAGTGTGAAAATCAAGCAAATATGAAGGATGATTTGATGATGGGTGCAAACCTGACTAAACATTGATGCATGAATGTGAAACAAGTGCAACAATTGATAAATTTGAATGAAAATGAAGCATGTGAAGAGAGTCTCCACAACAGCGACCATTGGTGCAAAACTGAGAAAAATCATGTGACACTTGGGAAGGCAACCTATAACTTGAAAAAAAAATTCTATAAGCTAAACCAAGTTAAAATTCTAGTAGTCATTCAATAAAATAAGTGAAACAACACTCTCATAGCTAAACCACAAAAAGCTAGAGAAAAAGCAACATAAGTCAATAAAAGCAAAAACTCACCTAGAAAAGTGACAAAAATAC
This sequence comes from Pinus tabuliformis, assembly GCA_031772625.1. Classification (NCBI taxonomy): domain Eukaryota; kingdom Viridiplantae; phylum Streptophyta; class Pinopsida; order Pinales; family Pinaceae; genus Pinus; species Pinus tabuliformis. Next base: position 1,188,167,336 of record CM062818.1, read on the forward strand.
TTTGAAGGTTCCTTGATCTCCTCGGTAATTCTATAGCTTGATGAGCGAATGTAAGAATTAGCACCAGAGGTGTCCATTACATAGAATATATCCAATTGGAATTTATGACGTGTATACTTGAGATCAAGGAAAAAAGAGACACTTGGCAGAAACTTCTAAAGATAGAAATGTGACACCTTCAGGAAACTAATAATAGATCCCTACCTCCTAGGGATGCTTCTTGGCATTTAGCTTTCTTACTTTTCCAGGTTCAAAACCTGCCATGCATTACCCTGAAACATTGCACATTTATGGGCAGGACTGGGAAACTCTTTGGCTCATACACTGTGTAGTTTCTCAGCACAGTGAGGTCGTGTGTCATTTCCGGGCTGAGTGGCTCTGGGATACCCCTCATGCTCTACACAGTTTCCTAGCTAAAGGTTGGCTTTCAATTGGCTCTGTGCAATTTTGGAGTTGAAGGCTCACTGTCATCTTGGACTGCACAATTCCCGAGAGCAAGGATGGTTTCCCTCAAGGATTGCATAGTTCACTAAGGCAAGCCTGAAACCGGGTGAAAACCAAGTCAAGAGATCGGCTTGTGGGTTAGATAGTAAATCAAGTAAGAAAACAAAAGTCATAATGCAAAGGGTGAAGCTCAATCAAAAGAAAAAGTACCTGGGTCAGTGCGAGATGAGTTGCTGTGATCTAGGAGGGAGGCTCCAAAATGAAGCATAGGCAAAATTTTGGAGGGTGGTTGTAGCCGCTGCAACAAGTTCCTTCGTTTTCCCTATGTGGATTTACATAGGAAGGGACTAACCCATAAAAGGAGTCATTATAACATGAGAAAGAATCAACAAACAAATCAGGTTGTAATGAATAATCATTGTTAGAGAAAATACGATTACATGCTTCTCTATTGACACAATCGTTATCATTATAATATGAGACTTAAGTTACTATTTTTTTATTATCCTCTTTATGATAAACATCTAGTTTACCATCATTTGAACTAGTTTCAGGAATGGAATTGGTTTTGTTGAATGTACCTATACTTTCTTGAAACCACTCATTAGTATGTATTATAGGAGTTGTTTGAACATAATTATTAATGTTATTAGTATACTTTGTATAATCAAATGTAGCATGTACACTTAGAAAAGGAAGATTTATAGGTTTAGCATAACAATTTTTTATACAAGGAAGAAATAAGAGATGAAGAAACCATTCATTTAGGTGAGTGTCAGAAGGCTTATCATCAATGTGAAATTTGAAAGAGATTAGTTTAGATATAATAAGAAAATCAACCAAAGATTCACCTTCTAACCTATGTAGGGTTTCAAGTTCTGAACATATTTCGGCATATTCATAATCTTGAAATGTATGTACAAATTTAGTTACAAACTAATCCCAGGTGTGTATGGAAGCAACTGGGAATGATTGACACTATTCGTTAACCAAGCTTGCAAAGGTGAAAGTGAAGACCCTGCACATGATAGATTCATTGATATCATATGAACTACAATTATGTATGTACTAAAAAACATATTTACTTGCAATTCTTTTACTCTTACCATCAAATTTGTCCCTAGACAAGTGTTTAATTATGTTCATCGGATTGTTGCGTGAGGATTTTCTAGTAGCACACTTCTAGATGGAATTAGGGAAGGAACAATTTTAAAAATATTTTTTTAAATGAAAGTCTCCAAACAGGTTAGTCTATCAGTGGCCCTCCTTCTAGCGCCAATTTTTTGATAGGCACAAATATTTTTATGGAAGTTGACATAACGAAAAGTTGTTGGAATAGGCATTTCGCTAGCAACAGGGGAGATGCCACCCTATCAGGGTCCAAATTTATACTCTTACTCATTTGGTGTGATTGATCTCACTAGATTAAGGGTCCAACTGCCTCTAACTAACTCTAACCTAAAATCAATGTTAATCCTAATCTAAAATAATATAAAGTTTCAAGTCTAATCTATTATTTACACTTTCCTTGTAATGTTGATATGGGATAAGCATTGGTGATACACACTAGTAAGAAGGAAAATGAATCTCTCACAATATCGTTAAGAGATCACAATTGGAAGTATTTTAGGTTGGCTAATATGTGGGCTCAGCCCATCCATTGGCAAAGTTTCTCTCCTCGTAAGGAAACTCTCAAATAAACATTTTTAAAATCCAAACTAAATGCAAAGTTAGAAAAGGAAATTGGATTAAAACCGATAATAAAACATAGCTTATATTTATCAGTAGAAAAGGGAAATGGAGGTAGGGATTGAACATATGTTTATAAAGTGAATATTTGGTTGTGGAAACGGTTCTCATAACAAATATAATTTTCACTAGTCATGCTCCATGACAAACTCTTATATCAAAAAAACTTTCAGAGAGACATAATAGATTCCAATCCGTATTATAACAAGAGATTTCACAAATGGCAACAATGCCCAATCATACAAACCAAAATGTGAATCTATGACAAAATATACTAACATTGAAGGTATCCCACTACACTTAAATTGATAATAATATCCAAACTAAATACAATGCTCAAAAGCTAAATGTCTCTAATGCATTCTTACAGCTGCATAATCCTTCAAACAATCCTTCTATAGTCTTCAAGCTCTACCTTGGAAAATTGCTCACAAAAATGCCAAATTTCTCTTCCTCATGCAAAAATAAGTTGCTAGCAAAGTTCTTCCCAAGAAAATATTGATCTCTAACTAAACTACATAGGCTCTCCTGTCGTGATCCTATAAAGGAGGAATTCCCCTTGCTTACAAAACTCCTGTTCTATTGAACAAACCCTTATCGAATAAATTATGTTGAACATGTATCACCAATTTTTGAAATCCACAGAATAAAAATTGTTTGTGTCTAACTGAAAGATATTACTCCAACCTTGAACTCGCCATCAAGGTTTCTTGAGATTTATCTACAGTTTGGATGTTTAGGAGTGGACCTCTCCTCAACTTAATCTCCAACTCCAACAACAAATACAATCTTATTAAGAATTTCATTGTTTGAATTGTCATATAAAGCCAATAAAAATGGCTCATAAAGAAAGAAAATTCGAGATCAAGAACCAAATTTATTTAAAACATTTTATCTAAAATATTGGAATCCAAAGGCTACAACAATTATCAATTAATATTATAAATTATCCCCCAGCTATCAGTTTAACACAAACTATAAAATTTCATGTGTATGAAGCTAACAAGATTTTAGTTATTTATTTTTTTAGGTTTTATTTTGTTTTGTGTGGCATAAGCATTTGATCTCAACATCACTTAAATTTTTGGGTTTTAAATATATTGCGGATCTATTCTTATTTTTCTAGTATTGATGTGCTACATGAGTGTGTGACACATGGTGGGAGACTTTGGAGATATGGATCAACAACTCGTATGGCGTGTTTGATAAAAATTTGTAATCTTTGTTTATTTCGTGCCCATTCCACATCACATATCCATGCATTTCAACTATTATTTGATCATCACATCACATATATATCTCTTTCTGGCTGAGGCATTTTGACACATTAAAATGCGCTAGATTTGGCATGTGTTGTGGATTGTTGACATCTTAGTCTCTCTTTCTTAACCATTTCTTGACCCATAAAGTACTATTTTAATAAATTATTCATACTATATTAAAAAAGAATTAATATAAATAATTATGATTCCTAATGACTACTTTGTAACTAAATTTATAATATTTTAATTAATTAATAATTCCTAGCTGCCATTTTTAGAATATTTGTAACTAATCACCAATGACTAGTTTTCAATGGCTAACTTCGGGAAATGATGCATCCATACTATTTATTCTTGAAGACTGGTTGATTTTTTTACCTTGTCTTGAGGATGAACCACATTAGTTGGTATGAAACATCGACAAAATCCTAATGATGTGATTATTCCGAAAGACATTTATTTACAATATGGATCATAAAAGCTTAGATCTAACATATGTACATGCGTGGGTTAGTTATGAAGGATAGTAACCTGTTGTTATATGCATTGTTGTCATATGCATGATGAGTATGTTCATTGCAACTAAGATATTGATGTTATATTTATTGTGGTAATATATATTAGTCTATGTAGATGATTGTGGGTATGATACTCAGGTATGAGTCAATATAATTGTGATATCGTGTTGTACTAATCTAGACTGACTGTGCATATGTGATTGTTATGCATGAATGAAAATTGTTTATGATTTTATGATGTGAACATGTTAGCTAGTTACTATTATGGACACCATTCCCTTATTTATGTTTGAGTTGATGTGTTATGAAGTTATATCGTGCTAATCTAGATTAATTGTGCAAACAATATAGCCTCCCCTGAGATACATTAAGGTATGAGTTTCCTTATGTCATGTATTTGGTGTTTGAATGTTTGATTATGTTGTCTATTTGGTGTTTGAGTTTTTGGTGTCTATTAGGTCATCTATCTATTGCTTGAATATTTGATTAATTGCATGATATGAATTTGTATCTATAAGATTGCATGAAGAAATGACCTTGTTTTAAGATGGTTGTACTAATACATATGTGTTGAGATAATTGGTATGTACTTGAGTGTGAGTAGGTGATAGTTGTAGCATTATGTATAATGACTGATGAATGTGGGTTGATTGTTGATTATGACATGGTTGTTAGACTTGGTAAAGGTTGATTTCAAATTAACAGATATGTTGTCTTAACCCTTGGAACATGTGGTTGACATGTGTGTTCAGTTACAAGGTAGCGTACTTGGCATAACAAGGTATGATAAATGATATATTTATACATGTGTTTATATACTAACAATTGTATGTTTATGGAAGTATGATATAGGGAATTGCATGGAAAAGAGACTGCCATGAAATCTTGAAGAAGGCTCGGGTTGATCTTTCCCTTGGAAGCACTAGGAACCATGGGTATTAAGTCATGGTGTTTGTTGATAGTCGCGTTCTTTCGGTATTTTGATGTGTTTGTGATTGATTTGTTGTCTTGATTGAATCTAGTGCATGATCATGACACTTTGTTTGTGGTGTCTTATTTATATTGGTTTTCATGGTTTTCTTCTTACTTGTCATTTTTCTTGCCTCTTATGTTTTGTGGGTCTTGGCAATTGGTTGGGAAAGATGAATTTAATGGAGCTCAAGGAGAGCTGAATGAAACCCAACAAGTAATGTAAGACATAGATGAATCCCACCACATCTAAGGGTAGTTGAAGGAAAGAGTATGACAGTCGGTTGAGTTGGATGGGTCCATTGGGATAAACACCCTCCTCCCACATTTACCCAATCTAACTGGTCCACTGGGATAAACATGTGACAAAGAGTCACTATGATATGATTCAACTCCCTAAGTGCATTTAAGGAAGTGGAATTGACGAACGAACACTTTATAGACCTCCCTTAGGTGTTGCAGGACCCCTAAGAGGTAATCCACCACTCCAGGTGCCCAACCCCTGAGTTAACCTAGCCTTTTAATGAATTAAACACCCACTCACTCCCATGAAATGGGAATGCCTGTGAATGGGACCCTATATTTTCTCCCACAATTCCTACAAGGGAGAGGTTGCAGTCTTTTTCATCCAATTTTGTGCTAGAGACTGTGAGATTTAAGACACTTTTTTAGGACTAGTCTCCAAACCACCTCCCAAAACTTGATGAGAATTTCGAATATAATAAATGACACCAAGAAAAAGCCTCTAACACAAAACTTGATCAAGGACTTGACCTTACCAAGCCTAACCATGACAAACATTTCATCGAACACATTATGCACATGTAATCTACTGTCATAACAACAAATCTAGGCATAGGGGTCACATACTTATCTGAGATTCATAAGGAACTATTGATGCCTTATTAAATTAGTTACATTATCATCTATTGGATCATATGTTCCCTTTTCATTCATTTATCAACCAAAACATGATGAGATCCATACATCATAACTGTCATAAAACATGCTCATAACCAACATGTAGCCAACATAAATAACAAGGATACAACAACCATAAACACCACATATGAACCAGTACATTTACACATGAAATACCAAGGAGAAGGAACTTTTATTAATGAATTCATAAGCGAAATGAGTATGGGACTAACACATTCAACCTGACCATAGATTTCCTGAACCAAATATCTCTTCAGTCAATCACCCCTGTGCCATATTCCAAGCATGAATGTGGGACTCATAACCAAAACTCAACTAGGGCTTCTTGAGGCTAAACCATCTCATCCTCATCAATAGAAATAGGCTTTACTGCAATCCACACCGGATCACTAGGCCCTAAACCATAAAAATACAATACCCGGCTTTACCATAATCCCCACTGGATCACTAGGTCATAGAGAAGCATGGATACTACCAGATTTCTCCACCTACACCATGAGGAGTTTTCTTGTCTCCTAGTCTCTAGGATTTACCAAAATCCAAAGTCTAATCCAGGGATCACTAGGCTATAATTGAGACACTGTTGGGTTCTTAATATGTCATTATTATTATCAATTTTTAATGCTTATTCCACCCATTTCTACCATTTTTCATCACGCCATTTATCATAATTTATCAAATAATTCGATTTTATAATTATTTATGCTCTAATGAATAAATATTATTTATTCTCCTTTATTTTTAATAAATTGATGATTATGCATGATTTTATCAATGATGGTTTATTAATAAATTGGTTGTAACATTATTCACCATTTTTAGCCTCCAAGATAATTTCCAGATTGAAGATTTGATCATTAAATATTCCAACTTAGAAATTCGGTGGAATAAGAAGTGACAGTTTTACAGTTGAGATTCTAGGAAAATGAAGAATAATCTGGAAAATCCGAAACATGGGTTTTGTCCAGAACGAACCAAATTAACTTTAAAATTGAACTATTTGCCCAAATTCGGCTTGTACTGAGAGAAACACATGGTTCTTTGAGCATGATTTTCTTAGATATGCTGCATGGCCGTTTTCCAAATCTCAGCTACAAAGCCAAATTCGCCTTGCTCTTGTTGAAAGATGGATGAAAATATATTTTCTTTTTGATCAATCGGTTAAAAAAAATCCAATTTTGTAATAATGATCATATTTTAATCATCACGGTTGTAACTGCTCTCTGCTCTTTGTGAATTTAAATCAGAACAGAGATTAGAGAAGAAAGAGGATGAATTCAGAGATGGATGAGAAATGGAGAGATTTCTTGTTGTAACTATACAATTCCTCATCGACTCTCATTGATTAAACAAACATCAACTGTTTGTAAACGTTGTTATGCATGATTAATACAAGAACGTGTTGCCATTTAACTTTTTAGTTCTGCAGTAGCTCAGCGGTGTTTCACCAGTGGTTGAGGGTCCGACCCTGGTGGATCGATCCGCTGTTTGTATCTCTACCTTTTCATTATTGTTGTGAGATGGTTCATATTTTATTTTATTATAGTTTGCAATTTAATCCGTTTGTTGTTTAATTTCTTTGATATCAGTTTGTTATATTAATGAATTGCGTTGCTGTTCTTTTATTATTTAATAAGAATCTCAACATTATATAATTTATCTTGTTAATGCCTTAATAGAGCTTCGCTGTTCTATTTCAATTATGGTTTCATTCCACTTGTTGTTCCGTTTGATTGATATTCATTACAGATTGTTGCTTAATAGGATTCGTTGTTTAATTCCTTTAATTACAGTTTGTTGTCCATTTACTTTGTTGTTCATTTCTGTTGATTAATTACAAAGAGTTTGCTTTTAAAGAGTTTTCGTAGTTTACTTTCAATAGCAGCGTTAGTTCAATTTCTATTTCCTTTTAATTGCTTTGAAGCAGGACTGTCAACTGCAGAGAACATTGGTTATTGCTTCCTCGTTCCTAGATTGATTGTCTTGTTGTAGTTTGATTTCAATTGTATCAATCTATAGGGGAATGAGTTATTGTTTTTTTTTCTTCTATATAATACTACCTAAGCATCCATAGGGGATTTGAACCGGTGACCTATCACAAGGAGTGCCTTAACAATGCACCCATTCACGGTCAACCCAAAGCTCCATGGGCAGGGGAATGAGTTATTGTTACTGTATCCTCGATTGATGGTTATTTGAGTGAATGATTTAGTTAAGAACATTTCAGTTTCTTGCGGTTCCGATTATATTTTGTCTCAAGCATTGATTTACTTTTGGATTTTAAGCACTATACTGCAAAGCATTACTCTTGAGTAAATAGCCGCCTCAGGCTGAGTACACTCTTGAAACAAAAAATCGTCCCTCGGTTGACAATTAATGTGAAGATAAATAGGAGTTAAAAAGAAACCTTTTATTGCTCAACATTTTGGCGTCATTTCCAGGGAGAGTGTAGCCATTTCTAAAGAGTAGAGTGAATCTGATGACTGCCTGCTAGGAGAGAATTGGGTATTAAAAATAGAAGGTAGGAACCTGCGTACAGAGCATGTAACAGCCTTGCTCCCCTGCCCACTTTCCAGAAAATTTGTTAATTTTTTTGGGTAGAAATAAGCATTGGAGTTGTGTGAATGACTAAGAAAAAAAATAGAAATTTTGAAAAACAAATCTCATGATTTCACTCAAGTGGTGATGTAAGCACCACCCACCTCACTAGCCAATTGACAGGAACATTTGAAGAAGGAGCTTTGAAAAAAAACACATGAATAACATCTTCTATTATGTGTTATAGACATTTTTGTGCCTTACAACTCCAAGCATGAAATGTCCATAAACCAAGGGCTCCTAAGTCCCTAAAAGTGTTGTTCTAACCCCTAAAGGAACAAGGTCAACAAATTACAGCTTCTCCCAGAAGTTCTCCACCAGAAACTGCTCAGAATAAGTCAAAACAGGATCATTTCAGCTGCTCCACTAGCTAAGTGCGTTGCATAACACCTAAATCCACTGGCTAAGTGCGTTGCAACACACCTAAATGCACTATGAGGGTGCGTTGAGCGAGAAATGACAAATGGCAGTGTCATTACGCGAGGTGGAGGGACAATGGAAGCTTCCAGAATATTCTCCTATGACATTTGCCTCACTAAATTCGACCAAGGATGAGTAAGAGGCCTTCAGTCTCCAAGTGGAAGCAAGAACTAACAGAGAGAAGACACTAATCAAATCACAAGCTGACTCATCCTCCTTGCATACATCTATATATGTATCCCTCATCCCAGAGATCCAGAGGCTAGAATTTTGCACATTGTAAGGAATTGTTGTTGGGTTTGAGACAAATATCAGAGAATTGGGTGATCTATGCTTTGTTGGAGGTGAAGAGGGGCTTCTTTGCTGGGAGGTTGATGTTGGGTCAGGAATCATCGGTTGTAACTCCTCCTGGATCTTCTTGTTTATCAGTAAAAACTATTTGAGTTTCTCCTCCATGCTTTTGTATCATTGATGCTTGTTACATTTGTATGGTTAACTTAAATATGATCCTAAGTTATTTATGAATATAGATCCATGTCTTTGTATAGTTTTCTTCTTCTGTGATCTTACAGGTACTTGGTGAAGCTGGGTAAGTAAGGGAGCAAGTAGCTAGAAGCTGTCAAAGAAGAGAGGGATTGGATCAAAGGATTAGCACAAGACACATGTTGGTTCTTTCTATTCCTCTCTATCTAATAGTTCATAAAGGAAATACAAAAGTAGTTTTCTCTGTTTGTTTCTAAGGCAGCTGTCACACCTTAGTGGGATAGAGCAGTTCTAAATAGACACTTTTCCCGGTAACAAAATGGCGACTCCACTGGGGACTATGTCTAATTAGTTTGTTTGTGTATCTCTTGTTGTTTGTTTCATAAACTTATAAGTAGCATTCAAACTGCATTTTCCATAACAAATGCAAAGTAGACATCTGTTGCTTCAATCCATTCACTGGATATGTTTATGATTTGAACAGCTGATTCATAGACTATCTAATTGCCCTTGTGATAGCTCTTAGACCCTCCTTAGATCTACCCCTGATTGTGCATTACTGATTGCTTTTACTCGGCCAAAAACCAAAGATTAAACTGCAAACTGTGACCCGAAACCCGGATAGAATTCTCGTTTCTGCCCCAGCGCAGGTACTGTGAAGAGATCCTGCATTTCAACGCACTTCCCGAAAGGACAACCTGTGCTGAATGCAGTTTCTCTGTGTTACAGGTGCGCTGATCAGCCTAGCCCTGTGCAGCTGAGGTTCTTGAGCTTCACTCTTTCCAGTTTTCTCTCTGAATTTTGCAGCCTGTGATCAGTATATGTCTGTTTAAAACCCCTTTTCCTTACTGATATTCCGCCTCCTTTGTACAAAAGAACTATAGATGTTTTTGTGTGTTTGTTGAGTCGTTTACAGTTTTCCATTGCAAAAGTAGAATAATCGTACTGTAATCCTTTGATTTAGATTTGTCGCAAGTGTCGATTTAGATCATAGGATAAAGTTTAATTGCTGTTGATAGTCGATTATACTTTTACTATTGCCTTTGGTCTGAATTTGTGAATTTCTAGTGTCAAAACGAGTATTCATTTCAAAATCATAAAGTGTCGTAATCATCTCTATCTTTTGATTTCGAAAAGAAGCTTGTTTGTGTTTGTCGCTTGAAAGCAAATTCAGATTTGTACATCAACTTTCTTTTTAGCATCAATACTAAGAAAGTGAAAAACAAATACATGCATGTGCATTTGCATATAGATAGTCTGTTTGGCTTGATTTAGGAAAGTGCATTTACAGTGTGCTCTTTGCTCTTTGTGAAAAGATTGTGTCTTTCTTTTCCCCTAGTAGCTAGGATTTTCATTGCAGAAAAGAGATAAAAGTTTGTTTATCATCTTTAGATTTCATTTTAGGAATTACATCTACATCTCGTGGTGAACCCAAAAGGCAAACTTCATAAGCAAGATCAACTTAAAATAAATTCAATGAATCTAACAACGCTTTGGAACTTAACACACAACACTTAGAGGTCTAGGCTAGAGACGTATTCTGGCGTCGTAAAGCCTGGTAACTGTTGTCCTCACTGATGGTTGGGTGATTCCTCCACTTTGAGACGATAAGTGCCAGTACGGACTTGTGCTCCCACGTACCGTCGATTATATTTTGGGAGACCCCTATAGGCTTAAATCCTTTATCCATAGGAAGTCGTGTCGGCCGCCCTACTAATCGCAATGCACTGAACACAACATTCGGGAAGATTGACTGCCGTACCGTAAAAAGTATTCTGCAGTTTTGTGATTGGTTTGGTACTCCCTATACCTAGACCTCCAGAGCAGTCCCTTTCGTTCCTTTTCAGACTCCTTAACGGAAAAGGTCCATCTGAGCACTTGTCACTTCAGGCTCATTAAAAATTGAAGGAGACTAGAGTCATATTTTGTTTTTTCTCGACTCTTAAAAATTGAAAAAACAAGTTGTGTCAAAGCGTATAAAAATTTATTTTAAACGAAATATTCATTAACCCTTTCCTACGTTGATCTTGGGTTGAGAAAATGGAGTCTACCAACCAAGGAATTCCCCTTGGTGGAAATCCTAGTCCCTTCTCCTCTTGGGGAGATGTTGGTGCACCCCATATGGCCACATTGTCGCTTCCAGGGCTGACAATTGGTTTTCCTGTATGGCTCTTCTCAACCTCTGTCGTTCAGAACACCACTATTCCTGAACAATCGAATCAACAATTAGACGCGTCTAGAGTTGCCCATCAACCTCTACTTCCTCTAATTCTTCCTCTCCTCCTTCCTCTTCGCTTGATAGGGCTGGTAAAGCCAAAAGTCAAGTTCCTAAAGAGAAGAAGGAAAAGAAGAAGAAAGAGAAGAAGAAGAAGGAGCCAAAGGCGAAAGGGGGAAAACGAGTGTCGTCTAACGAAAATCCACACACTGCACCGACCAAGCCTAAATCGCCATGTGTCATTTGCAAAGGAGACCACTTGCACAAAGATTGTCCTTGCATCCCTCAGATATTAAGGGACTGGTCTCCTCGTTTGCACAAACCGGTGTCGTCAACCTCTGATGACCATGTTGAAAGCACACCATCAACTAGTGAAAGTGAAGCCCGAGGACAAAAAGGGAAATGTAGATTTCCTTGTAAACTGTGCGAAGGTGATCATGTCATCCACCATTGTCCCTTCTTAGACAAAGCTAAAAGAGTTTTGGATGATCATCCGGTTTCACCGTTACGACTTCCTCCTGGATATAAAAAGCTCTTGCCGAGTCCGTCATTAGTTGAAAATCCAGCTGGCCTGCTCAGGTGGTCGGCTGAAGCACCTATCATTGAAGATAAACCATTTGGATCCATACCAGACGAAAGTCAAAAGGTCGAGGCGGCAGTTGACTCGGTATTGCCTTCAGAGGTTTTATCTTCAGATGATACAGTCACTGAAGAGAACAAGGATGACACCGTCCAAATTCTCTTCATAAACACAGACTCCGACGAACATGGGGGCAATTTACCCGTTCCTTTACCGCATGAAGAAAGTTCATCAAAGCCGTACCCGGCCGTCTATTTGGTCCCACCTCCAAGCAACCTAGTTGTCTCCTTTGACTGGAATCAACTAGGCAGACCCCGTTTACCCGCAAGCATACCATTCCGAATTATCGTTCAAATATATAGAATGGTTATGGTTGGTACCATCATAGATGAGGGGGCTTCTATGAGTATCCTTTCCTCAACTGATTGGAAAGCGCTTGGTTCGCCATCGCTTTTTCCTGAGATAAGAAATCTGACGGGCTTTGATAAAGTAACCAGTCGACCTTTAGGGATCCTTCCCAATGTGCCCATAACATTGAGAAGGAAAACAGTTCGCATGAACGTAATGGTAGTTCAAGGACCCCTGGATTACAATCTACTCCTTGGAGGAGACTATATTTATTGCACGGGGGCAGTTGTCTCCTCACTCTTTAGAGTAATGTGTTTTCCACACTAAGGAAGAGTGGTCAAGCTCATGGACCAGCTTTCATTTCCCAGATCACGCATAGCAAATAGTCATATACCATCCCTGAATGGTCTTTTCACGCAAGAATTGTCTCAATCTCCAGTCCGTCCTCCCGAAGAGCACGAGTAATTCGGAGGAATATGACTGAAACCCAGGGGGCATGCATCCTGGTCTGCTTCGGTAGGAAACTTCGGGTATAGGGTAGGTTTCCGCGGGAGAATATGACTAGTCTGTACCCCCGTCCGTGATTGGAAGAGGGGGTTATTCTAGAACAAGATTCTCTTGTCAAATTTATGTGAGTTGGTGAGTGCTGCCACTCACCTTTGTTTATTTCGGTAGACATTGCCAAAGAAGTGTTTTGTTTGCGCCGCGAATAGAACAATCTTTGGGTAACCTGTAAGAGGTAGGCCTCTCTCGGTAAAACAAATGTTTTGGCGGAAAGAAGTAGAGGTAATCTTGAAACTTTGTTTTATACCTGGGGGCATGCAAACCTTTTGGAGTGCAAGCGAAGAGTGATTATTTATCTGTTTTTTGGATTAGTCGTTACCTAACTTGCATAAAGAAAGGATGTGGGGAAAAACTCTAAAAATTTCCGTTTTTATATGAGACATTCTTATCATATGATTGGATTAATTGAGCAGTGTTACCGCAAGGTTCAAGCTCTTTAAAAAATAAACCCGCATCGAGCAAATGTTTCCACCCATGTTTAAGCTCGCTAAAAAATGAACTATTCCCTGGTAAATAACCACCATGAATATAGTACTTCAGCCATTAAAGCCTTGGTCGTGTTTACACCATCACGTCCACTTTTTCATTGGCCGATCATTCACCTCCATTTGATTGTTTACCCATTTTCAGGAACAGCTGCGAAGAGTGATTTCACTAGCCATCCTTGTGACACTACCGTGATTGGAAAATTCCAAACCTTACCTGGAATCAGCTGCTACCCATTTTATCACTCGTTCCTCAAAAGACGAGTCTTCTTTAAGCTCTTTTCAACTGACTCGTAAAATATGAAAAGATTGCCGAGTTCTTGGCCTTCCAGCTCGTTAAAGGGACAGGAAGTGCTATCCCTCATCTAGATTTTAATCTTTTTGTACCTGAGGGATTATTGCACAAAAAGATCAAGCGCTTGTTTTGTTCAGCTCGTTAAAGCTATCGGAAATTCATCCCTTCTGTATTGTTTTATACTTTTTCGGACTTAAGGGATTTGATGATGAAAAAGGAATTTTGGAGTTACCTTTACGTACCTTTTCAGACTCTCTAAAAATGAAAAGGACCGAGTTATCTTTGTCGTTAAACTCGTTAAAAAGGTTAATAGCGACAAACTTGTCTTTAGACGAGAACGAGTTTCACTATCGCTAGTCTCGTTAAAACATAGCGATGAGTTTGCCCGAAGGGCAAATTATAGAACAAGCATATGTTATCCTCCTCAAGCTTGACAAAAATAAAGAGGTACTGGTCAGCAATGACTGGGGAAAAATTGGGAAGAAAACTCAAAGAATCTTTATTGGTAGCAAGTCGCTCTTGAACATGACACTTCCGCTCCATGTCCGAGTCGGGTTGGGTTGTTTCATTCACCGGTAACATTGCCATGGTCACACCATACCATCCACATTTGGGGTTAATGCTACCAATCCATCACATCAGTGTCGCCGACATGTTCAAGAGAAGTCATCCAGAAAGGCCACCTGTGTCCCACCCACTACCATACATTATACTCCATTCTTTCATGACCACCACCCTGAACCGTATATCATCAGATCGTTTTCACCTCCATCAAAATCATTTGCTCTGTTCCGTGTCATTGACGTGGGATTCATTAAGGCCCTCCTATGACGGATCACTTCTTGTCGACATCAGCTCATTATCCAAGAAGTTGGTCTAGTAACACCCCATTCAGTACTTTGAATCTTGCATGCCTCAATGGCAAGTTTCTCACTTCCGGCGACAGGTTTACATCAATGACCTTCGACCGAAAGATTTTGCGTGGTGTTCGACGCCAAGTCCTTTATTCACACCACGTGAATTGTACTGCAGTACCTTGAGGATCATTATCATTATTGGTGATTCCTCTCACTCTTGTTAACAGTTTACATCATTGACTGGTAATCAAGCGATGTCTTTCCATGTTTGACTTCAAAACATTTCTCACATGGATTGACTTGTACTTCGAGTGAAGATCGGACAAGATTGAAGACCCCGGATCTAGTTTCATCCATCCGGGCTGCGATATATATTCAGGGAAATAAAGACATTAAAATGTACAACATTGCAGCACAGATAATCATCTTACCAAAAGGATGATGGCTCTATCAGAATCATCAGTCTACAATCAGACGATTGTCTGTCCTATGTACATGAAAATGAATTTATAAAGCTGAGCATGGGAATTCCCGCCTCAGCTAGATAACGAAAACAGTATGAAGATAATGTATTGTATTGTATCTTATTACAGGTCTCCTCCCAACATTGAAAGAACTTCGGATCCTCATAATAAAGCATTTCACCCGATTAACGGCCTCATACTTTAGGGGGCACCTGTTATAGACATTTTTGTGCCTTACAGCTCCAAGCATGAAATTTCCATAAAACAAGGGCTCCTAAGTCCCTAAAAGTGTTGTTCTAACCCCTAAAGGAACAAGGTCAACAAATTACAGCTTCTCCCAGAAGTTCTCCACCAGAAACTGCTCAGAATAAGTCAAAACAGGATCATTTCAGCTGCTCCACTAGCTAAGTGCGTTGCATAGAACCTAAATCCATTGGCTAGGTGCATTGCAACGCACCTAAATGCACTATTAGGGTTCCTTGAGCGAGAAATGACAAATGGCAGTGTCATTCCGCGAGGTGGAGAGACAATGGAAGCTTCCAGAATCTTCTCCTATGACATTTGCCTCACTAAATTCGACCAAGGATGAGTAAGAGGCCTTCAGTCTCCAAGTGGAAGCAAGAACTGATAGAGAGAAGACACTAATCAAATCACAAGCTGACTCATCCTCCTTGCATACATCTATATATGGATCCCTCATCCCTGAGATCCAGAGGCTGGAATTTTGCACATTGTAAGGAATTGCTGTTGGTTTTGAGACAAATATCAGAGAATTGGGTGATCTATGCTTTGTTGGAGGTGAAGAGGGGCTTCTTTGCTGGGAGGTTGATGCTGGGTCAGGAATCATCAGTTCTAACGCCTCCTAGATCTTCTTGTTTATCAATAAAAACTATTTGATTTTCTCCTCCATGCTTTTGTGTCATTGATGCTTGTTACATTTGTATGGTTAACTTAAATCTAATCCTAAGTTATTTATGAATACAGATCCGTGTCTTTGTATAGTTTTCTTCTTCTGTGATCTTACAGGTACTTGGTGAAGCTGGGCAAGTAAGGGAGTAGGTAGCTAGAAGCTTTCAAAGAAGAGAGGGATTGGATCAAAGGATTAGTGCAAGACACATGTTGGTTCTTTCTATTCCTCTCTATCTAATAGTTCATAAAGGAAATACAAAAGTAGTTTTCTCTGTTTGTTTCTAAGGCAGCTGTCACACCTTAGTGGGATAGAGCAGTTCTAAATATACACTTTTCCCGGTAACATTATGGTAAGAAATGGCTCACATTGCAACTTTTGAATTTCCTATCAAAGATCTAGGAGGAGTGACACAAATGCACATAATTCCCCCATCTTCTCTACCAAATTTTCAAGGTTTGACAAATGAATATCTAAATACATTCTTATTTGAGTTTGAAGTACTTTGTAGAGGATATGATTATTGTACTAATGATCAAAGGTTGAAATTGTTTCCTCTTACTCTAAAAGGAGAAACTCTCCGATGGTTCATGAGCCTTGGTGGGAACTGCATCCAAACATGGGAGGACATGAAGAACATATTCTTGAAAAATTACCAGGGCTATTGCAAGGACAATGAAGATATTTTCAATATGAAACAAGGGGAAGATGAAATCTTGGAGGACTATGTAGATCGATATCAATACAACCTTCAAAAATCGAAATATAAGCATTCGGAAAAAGAGATCTTAAAAACACTGCTTCTTAAAGGAATCAAAGATGAATTTTTGGAACTCTTAAATCTGATAGGAAAATGTGATGTTTTTCAGTTATCATATGATGATGTTTGTGAATTGTACATAAGGTATTCAAGAGGAATCTCCAAGGTTGGTAAGAATTCTAGAGATGTTTGTTCTTTTTTTTCCAAATCTTCAACAAGAATAGGAGATATAAGAGCTGAAATCAATGTTGTATTTAAAAATTTTAAATTTGATTTTATTAGCTCTCTAAGTTCAAAATTGAATGTTTTGCAAGTTCAAAAAAATCAAGAATTTGATGAAGTGTTTTTCCCTCATGACCGAAAGGAGCATCCCATAGATAGTTGTTCTTCCTTATCTAGGATGGAAGTAGCATATCAAAGAGATGAGGAAGTTGCAACAAGGTAAAAAGCATGGAGATCATGGCCTACAGGTATGGTTCAAAACACTTCTTCTCCATTCTTTTACTTACATAATCCATTATGGAATACTAATGTGTTAGGGCAGCGATGTCAATCTCAATATAACCACACCCAATCTTGTCTACAAGTTTGGCATTGTTCACCTTATGATTGCATGACTACTCTCCCTCATCTTGTAGCACAAACACATTCTCCATATTCCTTACTAGCTCTTCCACAACATCCTGCTTGCATATCAAAATCATCCACTCAATCCAATCATCTACATCATCAAAATGCTACATTTCGGACACAATTTCCTGCTCAACTCATTCCACACCCTCACCATAATAAACCAGTACAACATACTTAGAGTGTTGAACTGCAAAATTTATCCACCCTTCCCACCCATTCTATCTCACATGCACCATTGGAGAAAACTTACAATGAGATTCAGAATGTTTCAAATTCAAAAATTGTAGAAGTTATGGAAGAAAATGAGGTTTCTTTTAGTATGCATCAACAAGTCATTTTAAAAGCTCAAGAACTTCATGATATGATGGCTATGGAAAATCAAGAAAGTAAAGGATATATTGAATATTGGTTTCACTCCATCACTTGTTTGCAGCATCACTCCATACTTCAACAATTTTTGACACCATATTTTCAAGGGAAGTTGGCTTCTCATACCCTAATATTCATTAATATGCATTTTTCAAATTTGGGTATGTGCATACATGAAGCCTTATTTCGAAAATGGTTCCATTGGAAGTACTCCTATACGTAATCATATTCATTTTTCAAATCAAAGTAGGTTAGTGTAAAAAAATAAAATAAATAAGGAAATAAAATAAACACAATTTTTTTAATAGTGTTTTTGTTGCAACACGCTGTGAAAATCAACATTGGTGATAAATGTTTTAATTAATTTGTGTATGTAGATGATTTATAATGGAAATATTAGTTCTACAAACACTCATTTTCATTTTTATCATCAATTTGAAAAAAAATGCTTGAATATCATATTTTTTTGTTTGTGGGATTGATGAAATTTCTGAAAACACAGTCGGGACAGTCATGCTTTGGAGGCCTAAATGACAATATTTTTAAAACATTTTTATATACTAGGTAGCCTTTGATGTCTAATTTTCAACCCAATTTGAATCATTCAATTTGGATTTGAAACGAAAAATCTAGAACCAAAACATTGATAGGGTGTCTAGCGGGCAGCTCAGGAACAAAGTTGGGACAATCGGTTTTTGGAGGCCTAAATGACCATAATTTTAAAACCTATTTCTATAGTATATTTCCCTATGAATCTAGTTTACAAGTCAATTGGAATCACTCATTTTTGATATCATATGAAGAAGTTATGATCAAAATACTGACTGCCTATCATAAATCAGCACTCTTAAAACTCTGTCTTTTCGGCTCTTCCTTAGAGTATTTGACCTATCAATTCTTCTTGTCCTCAAAAACTATTTCTATTAGAGATGAATAAATGAATTTAATTTCATTTCCAATTTGGGTAATTTGAATCTAACATCAAATGAAAAATCTATGCTTAAAAATCCACTATTGTTCTAAGTGGGGTAATAAAAAATGACTCTGTTATGTAGGTTGTTCTAACCAAAATTGACATATCATATCATTGAATTTCTAAAACTTGTTTCTATTGGAGATATACCTTTGAATTAAATCCCATTTGGATTTGGAATCACTAAATTTGGACGAAAAAAAAAGGAGTTGTGATTAAAACACTACTGGTTAGTATGGTCGACCACTGCTCTTCCACAGGTGACAAATAAATTTTACTCTGTTATTTTCTCAATGGATTTGTTATATAGACTAATTACTTGTTATTTTTTTGCATAATTCTTGGATTAGGGTGGCCCGATCACCTCTCTTTCTCCATGATTTAATGTTTTATTGTAGATAGACACTCTTTTTTTGCAGGTCCTAGGAGAAAAAGAAGGCCAATTTATGAACGAGTGATTCTTGAAAGAAATTTTAATGAAACAAGAGAATTTCATCCAACTCATTGCCCAACAGATTCATAACAGAAGAAATGAAGAGTTGATTTCCATTTGAAGATTCATGTCATGTCTCTGTCGCCAAAACATTTTTTGAAGAAGTCATTTTTTTAATAACATCATAGTTGTTGTAACTTAATTTATTTATTTACATACTGTTTTTAAATAAAATGTTATTTATTTTCTGATTTCTCTTATATTTTGTGTTTGAAGTATTGCTTCCTTCAAATTGTAACCTAGCCTTAGCATCAATGCTGTGAACAGCTAATTTGTTTTTCGTGTGCTTGTATTTTATGATTGCGCATTTTGCTGTTCCTTTTTAAAGGAATAGCACTTCTGCATTTTGCTGTTTCTTTTTCAAAGGAACAACACTTCTGCACTTTCAAATTTTTGTTGTTCTTTTTCAAAGGAACAACACTTTTTCATTTTCACATTTTTGTTGTTCCTTTAAACTTTTCAAAGGAACATTACTTTTTCACTTTCATGTTTTTGTCGTTCCTTTTCAAAGAAATAACACTTCTGCACTTTCACATTTTTATTGTTCATTTCCGAAAGGAACAACACTTCTGCATTTTCATGTTTTTGTTGTTTCTTTTTAAAGGAATAACACTTCTGCACTTTAACATTTTTGTGGTTCCTTTCTGAAAGGAACAACAGTTCTGCACTTTTACGTTTTTGTTGTTCCTTTCCGAAAGGAACAACACTTTTCCATTTTCACGTTTTTGTTGTTCCTTTTTAAAAGAACATCACTTCTGCACTTTCACGTTTTTGTTGTTCATTTCCGAAAGGAACAACACTTTTGCACTTTCACGTTTTGTTGTTAAGGAACACTTTTTCACTTTCACGTTTTGTTGTTCCTTTCTGAAAAGAACAACACTTCTGCACTTTCACATTTTTGTTGTTCCTTTCCGAAAACACTTATGCACTTTCACTTTTTTACTCTTCCTTTCCGTATGAACAACACTTTCACATTTTTGAAAGGAACAACATTTTCGCATTCTTTTGTTGTTCCTCTTAGAGAACAACACTTTTTCACATGCATTTTTTTTGCTGTTCCCTACAACGAACAACACCTTTTTGGTGTGTATTTGTGCTTTTTGTTGTGCATTTCCTTTGTTGTTCCCTACAAGGAACAACACTTTTTTTTGAGTGTTTTTGTTGTTCCTTCAAAGGAGCAACACTTTGAGAGCATTTTTTAGAACAACTCTCCCTTCCTCTTGTGAGATTATTCCTAGTTCATCTCAACCATATTTAACTGATTCCCTTTCATTGAATGAAGTACACTACTTTTATGAAGACAAGAATTATGGATTCTGTTAAAGCGAGTTAATATCATTCACGTTATGATCTTTAATAAGACAACTCCTTGATGATAGATTCTTTTGAAAATGGACAATTATTTACATACTACTTTACTGCATTGTTTTCTGTTGAACATGATATTGATTGATCATCTTAATACCATGTTGGTTCCACTCTTCCTGGTTGTAATTTTATCTGTCTGTAATAAATGAGATTATGGGTATGTTTTTTCTATTGACATTTTCAACTTATTCCACCATCCCTACTCTCAAGGAGTATAGAGCCTCCCTCTTTTTATCATAAAAAAGTGTAAAAACAACAAAATTTTGTTCGCAGATGGAGGATAGAGGGTCTCATTACGAGCTAGCCTACCATGTTCATAAGGCTGTAACAAAGTGACATTCCCATTATGGCCACCACACCAGGGTTATGATCCATTGGATAGCCAAATTATCCTTGGAACAGGAGGTCTCATCATGAGCGATCCTCATCACTTTTGCTACATCCCAGTGAATGGCAGTGTGGTTATCTGGTTACCATGCCAGCACACTGATCTCTTCTGTAGAACAACACTGGAATAAATTGAGGATCCTGGCTCATATGGGTTAGAAAGCAACCTTGCCGAGGCTATGGACACTTGATGGTAGCAGAGGCTCTATACTATAATACCCTTTTCTTATTCTCTTTTTTTATCGGAGAAGTAATTTCCTTAATTTCCATGTTTTGAACCTTTATGCATGAGAAATTGTTTTCGGATCAATCGCATCATTTTTAGCTAGAATACCGTCAGTAAAGCATCTTTTTGGAATATTGCTGTCATTTTTATCTTTCACATAACTTATCATCAATCCAAAGTGTCCTATCTCTTATTCATAACTATCTTTACACACTCTGCTCTCATTATAACCATAACTCTCACTGTCCTATCATTGATATGTGTGCTCTGCTTCATTTACTGTTGTATTTTTCATTCCTTTGCCTTGTCGTCAGCATAACACCTTTCATAGGCTTTATGGTAATGGAATCCATTTGCCAATTGGAGGAGGAAATATATGCATAATGGGATAGCATGCGATATGATTACTGCACTCTGCCATAACTTGTTGATTTGACAAAATATTAGTATTTCATGTATACAAACATTTTTATGGTTGAAATTTTTGCATGCATTTTATCTGTTGCTATTCAAAACTAACAATGTGGATTCAAAAACATTGTACACCAAAAAAGTGATTTTTTTACACGAGAACAACAAGTGTGGGAAAAATTCTATTCAAAGCATGACCACACTATTGCAACTAACAGAAGAGGCTCACAGACACAAACAATTCTTCAGACGTGATGTGCTTTTCTGAATTCCATCTTTTGCATCACCTTCAGTATCTACTCAGCCTACATTAGCTTCGACACATGTTAGTCCATATATGTCATTCTACATTTTTCTTTTTGGAGGTAAAACTTGAGGTCAAATGGCATAATTTTCTGATTTATTATGAATTTAGGAGAATTTCTTGAAAATCCATTTTGAGCATTATTTATCGTCCTTCATTCCACATCTTAACCACTTCCCATTTTTCAGCGGCATATCATCTTTTAGTTTGGGGGAATGTTGCTTTCATTCATTTCTTTCTTATGACCATGTCATTCATATTCTTTACCATCCATTGCTATTCTTGTTCATTCTCAACCCCTCCCTTATTCCATGTTGTTTTACACCAGGTATAGAATTCAACACATGGTAGCAACCACCTCAATTTGTTTTCTAGCATTGTATGAGGGCATGCTAATTCTTCAGAGAGGGGGAGGAATTGTTACGCACGATAGATGTTTTCTACTTCCGTTCTCATTTAAGGCATACAATTTCATTTTTACACAGTGAAGAAATTGACTTCCATAATATTTTTAAAACTATGAATTCAATTCTTATGAGCTCTAGAAAACACAAACGTATCATTAAAATACACAAACTCAGATAATTTCAAGTTAAATTGGTTCATAAAATTTTGGAAATCATGCACTATCACCTACAGCCATTTTTCTTATATCTCATGATCCGTGCATCAAAACGATCTGATTTTTGGATCATAGAAGCATTAATATATTATAAATCTACTTGCAACATTTCAGCAAAATCTGGTTTCTAGTTTTTGAGAAAATGGTTAATGAAGTTTGCTATTACTTATATCATATTTTGCTGCAACTTCATATACACATAAGTTGGACGCCAATGAAAAATTGTTACGCCTTCATCAAGATTGCTAAAATTGAATATT
Source organism: Pinus tabuliformis (assembly GCA_031772625.1). Lineage (NCBI taxonomy): Eukaryota > Viridiplantae > Streptophyta > Pinopsida > Pinales > Pinaceae > Pinus > Pinus tabuliformis. Next base: position 1,188,190,242 of record CM062818.1, read on the forward strand.
CATTATTTGAGGAAGAATTCATTTGTTCCATCCATTTCATGAGCTGGGATGAACAAATTTTTTTATTTCTTGGTTAATACATGGGTTTTGTTTTTGGGTTGCATGAGGACATGCAATATATTCATTTTTTGTTGCATGAGGACATGCAATATATTCAGTGTGGGGGTATGTTGGACTGTTAATATGTCATTATTATTATCAACTTTTAACGCTTATTCCACCCATTTCTACCATTCTTCATCACCCCATTTATCATAATTTATCATATAATTCCATTTTATAATTATTTATGCTCTAATAAATAAATATTATTTATTCTCCTTTATTTTTAATAAATTGAGGATTATGCATGATTTTATTAATGATGGTTTATTAATAAATTGGTTGTAACATTATTCACCATTTTTAGCCTCCAAGATAATTTCCAGATTGAAGATTTGATCATTAAATATTCCAACTCAAAAATTCGTTGGAATAAGAAGTGACAGTTTTGTGGTTGAGATTCTCGGCAAATAAAGAAGAATCTAAAAAATCAGAAACATGGGTTCTGTCCAAAACGAACCAAATTAACTTTGAGAAGAAATGTTTGCTCAAATTTGGCTTGTATTGAGAGAAATGCATGGTTCTTTGAGCATGATTTTCTCAGATTTACTATGTGACCATTTTCCAAATCTCAGCTGCAAAGCAAAATTCGCCTTGCTCTTGTTGAAAGATGGATGGAAATATATTTTATTGTTGATCAATTGGTTAGAAACAATCCAATTTTATAATAATGATCATATTGTAATCATCACAGTTGTAACTGCTCTCTGCACTCTGTGTATTTAAATCAGAACAGAGATCAGAGAAGAAAGAGGATGAATTCAGAGATGGATGAGAGATAGAGAGATTTCTTGTTGTAATTATATAATTCCTCATTGACTCTTATTGATTAAAGAAAGATCGACTGTTTGTAAATGTTGTTATGCATGATTAATACAAGAATGTGTTGTCGTTTAACTTCTTAGTTTTGTAGTAGTTCAGCAATGTTTCACCGATGGTTGAGGGCCCGGCCCTGGTGGATCGATCCACTATTTGTATCTCTACCTTTTCATTATTGTTGTGAAATAGTTCATATTTTCTTTTATTACAGTTTTCCAGTTAATCGGTTTGTTGTTTAATTTCTTTGATATCAGTGTGTTATATTAACAAATTGCGTTGTTGTTGTTTTATTATTTAACAAGAATCTCAACACTATATAATTTATCTTGTTAATGCCTTAATAGAGCTTCGATGTTCTATTTCAATTATGGTTTCATTCCACTTGCTGTTCCGTTTGATTGATATTCATTACAGATTGTTGCTTAATAAGATTCGTTGTTTAATTCCTTTAATTACAGTTTGTTGTCCATTTACTTTGTTGTTCATTTATGTTGATTAATTACAAAGAGTTTGCTTTTAAAGAGTTTTCCTAGTTTACTTTCAATAACAACTTTTGTTCAATTTCTTTCCTTTTAATTGCTTTAAAGCAGGATTGTCAACTGCAGAGAATATTGTTATTGCTTCTTCGTTCTCAGATTGATTGTCTTATTCCAGTTTGATTTCAATTGTATCAATCTCTAGAGGAATGATTTATTGATATTGTATCCTCGATTGATGGTTGACTGATTGAATGATTTAGTTTAGAACATTTCAGCTTCTTACTGTTCCGATTATATTTTGTTCAAGCATTCATTTACTTTTGGATTTTAAGCACTATACAAAAAAACATTACTCTTGAGTAAATAGCCGCCTTAGACTGAGGACACTCTTGAAATAAAAAATCGTTCCTGGGTTGACAATTAATGTGAAGAAAAATAAGAGTTAAAAAGACACCTTCTATCGCTCAACATTTTGACGTCGTTGCCAGGGAGAGTGTAGCCATTTCTAAAGAGTAGTGTGAATCTGATGAGTGCCTGCTAGGAGAGGATTGGGTATTAAAAACGAAAGGTAAGAACCTGCGTACAGAGCATGTAACAGCCCTGCTCCCTTGCCCACTTTCCAGCAGATTTGTTAACTTTTTTGGGTAGAAATAAGAATTGGAGTTGTGTGAATGACTAAGAAAAAAATAGAAATTTTGAAAAACAAATCTCATGATTTCACTCAAGTGGTGATGTAAGCACCACCCACCTCACTAACCAATTGACAAGAACATTTGAAGAAGGAGCTTCGAAAAAAACACATGAATAACATCTTTTATTATGGTAAGAAATGGCTCACATTGCAACTTTTGAATTTCCTATCAAATATCTAGGAGGAGTGACACAAATGCACATAATTCCCCCATCTTCTCTACCAAATTTTCATGGTTTGACAAATGAAGATCCAGATACATTCTTATTTTAGTTTGAAATACTTTGTAGAGGATATGATTATTGTAATAATGATCAAAGGTTGAAAGTGTTTCCTCTTACTCTAAAAGGAGCAGCTCTCCGATGGTTCATGAGCCTTGGTGGGAACTGCATCCAAACATGGGAGGACATGAAGAACATATTCTTGAAGAAGTACCAGGGCTATTGCAAGGACAATGAAGATATTTTCGATATGATACAAGGGGAAGATGAAAGCTTGGAGGACTATGTAGATCGATTCCAATACAACCTTCAAAAATCAAAATATAAACATTTGAAAACGAGATCTTAAAAGCACTCCTTAAAGGAATCAAAGATGAATTTTTAGAACTCTTAAATCTGATATGAAAATGTGATGTTTTTCAGTTATCATATGATGATGTTTGTGAATTGTGCATAAGGTATTCAAGAGGAATCTCCAAGGTTGGTAAGAATTCTAGAGACGTTTGTTATTTCTTTTCCAAATCTGCTACAAGAACAGGAGATATAAGAGCTGAAATCAATGTTTTATTTAAAAATGTTAAAGTTGATTTTATTAGCTCTCTAAGTTCAAAATTGAATGTTTTGCAGGTTCAGAAAAATCAAGAATTTGATGAAGTGTTTTACCCTCATGACCGAAAGGAGCATCCCATAGATAGTTGTTCTTCCTTATCTAGGATGGAAGTACCATATCAAAGAGATGAGGAAGCTAAAACAAGGTCAAAAGCATGGAAATCATGGCCTACAGGTATGGTTCAAAACACTTTTTCTCCATTCTATTACTTACATAATCCATTGTGGAATACTAATGTGTTAGGGCAGCCATGTCAATCTCAGTATAACCACCACCAATCTTGTCTACAAGTTTGGCATGGTTCACCTTATGATTGCATGACTACTCTCCCTCATCTTGTAGCACAAACACATTCTCCATATTCTTCACCATCTCTTCCACAACATCATGCTTGCATATCAAAATCATCCACTTAATCCAATCATCTACATCATCAAAATGCTCTATTTCGTACATAATTTCCTACTCAACTCACTCCACACTCTCACCATATTAAACCAGTACAACATACTTACAATTTTGAACTGAAAAATTTATCCACCCTTCCCACCCATTCTATCTCACATGCACCATTGGAGAAAACGTACAATGAGATTCAGAATGTTTCAAATTCAAAAATTGTAGAAGCTATGGAAGGAAATGAGGTTTCTTTTAGTATGCATCTGTTAACACCCAGGTTGTTCCCTTTGACTCCCAAGGGAATACGGCCGGGGTAACCACTAACCAATCTTTGGATTGCAGCTTCTAGCCAGGCTGCAATCAGAGAGGGCTCTCTCTTTAAGGTTTAGCTCTGTTTGTGTAGAAATTTCAGGCTAGTTATGATGTTCAAGATTTGTTTTTGTATTTGGTTGGAGAATGTTTCAGTCAAGATATGTATGTTCTCACTAGAATGTTATAGGTCATTGGGCAATGGAGTCAGTGGTCCTTTAGTTGTTTGGTGTGCTATGTTGATACAATAGTGAAGCTGCAGAGCTGGATAAATGTCTGGGAAACAACGCTTGGAAATTTTGATTAAGTATGATGTATTCAGTTTATGAAAGGCAGTTAAGAGTCTTTCAATAAAAGGATATGTAAAGAAGTGAGAATATTATTTAGAAGCAACTAAGAATTTCTAGATAACATTCACATTTATAGAATTAATGCAAACATGAGCATTCAAGATTTCATGTCCATGGTTAATTCAGAAGAAAACATTTACAACAATAAAAGATTGAGCACAGGGTGTGATGAAACATGTCCTGTACTATCCCTTTTCTCTATTGCTAGATTTGATGAAAACATGAGTATGAAATAACATAAGAAGACAAAACAGAGATTAAGAAGACTTATTATTCCATCAGACAACACAAGAATTCTGCAACAGCACGCAGGTCCTCAGCAAGACATCAAATTTTCAGGAAATCACTGAGCTGGTCCAGCCCTTTGTATTAGAAAATTCTGAAAGTGTACAATACATTTGCCTCAGAGTGAAAATTACCAACCCCTTATACATTACCAACGGGGGTATATATACAAAATTTACATGAAAAATATCAAGGAAATGAGTTAATGGCTCATTGATGTTATGCCAACTCCTAGAGCGTTGTAGCTGAGAAAGTTAATGCTGTAATAACTCTTCAGTGCTTTTAGCTGTCAAAATGGTCAGAGACTGTTGACTTGGTGGCTGTTGGAGTCGGCTGAGAATACGTTGTCAAAGATATGCGTTTTTTCTTATCCTTTTGGCTAGCTGTCGTTGTCCATGTGCTGAGTCACTTTTCAGCTGCCTTAAATGCTAACGTTTTTCTGTTGTTTGTCTTCTAGTGAGCTGGAGATGGCAGTGACCGAGAAACTGAGGCTACCGTGGTAAAATTTGAAGCATTTCCTGCCACCAATCTTCCTTAGGAATTTGATGTCTTCGAATCTTAATTAAAGTTTCATCAGCCTCTGTATACCTGTAAAAAATAGGAGGAATTTCAAAAAGGTGCTTTACCTCACTCTCAATAAAAAACAGGCCTTCAAGTTTATTATATAAGCTCTGCCCTGTCGGAGGCCCTGTTTCCTGAGAGGTACTGCCAGATGCAGTGATTTGGTTTTCAATATAAGCTGCCATCCTGTTAGAAAATTGATCTCGGGAGATCAGTCTTCCTGCACCGCTTAGTAGGCTGGGAAGTCCTTTTGCTTGCAATGCTGCCATCTTGTGTTGGTACTCATGCACCTCAGCCTGTATTTCAAAGCACTTTCTCTCCACAGTCTGTACATAATTCCTGAGAGTGAGTACTTTCTTGGCTGTGAGGATGGCCTCTATTCTATTTATTATGCCAATGGCTGCCAGTTCCTCTTTTTCTTGCCTATTCAAAAAATCTATCATTCTGTTGGCCTGTTCAGGCTTGTCTCCCAGTATTTTTTGGCCCTCTGAATCTCTGTTTGTGCTTGGCCAATTAAATGCATCTGCTCATGTATAGTTTTAATTGACCTCCATTGTTTATCGATGGATTGGCCAATTATGGCCCACATAATTCTTCTTATTTTAGCCATGGCAGTTTCCAGATTCAGCTCTTTTTCCAAGGCCTTTATCTTTTCTTTTAGGGCCTTTATTTCTCTGCCTTGTTCTGCCACAGTCATCTTTGATTTATCAAACTTGGCATCTAATTCTGCCAATTTTTCCTTGGCCTGCTTTATTTCATTTGCCTGGAGCTCCATTTCCTTAATGGCCTTAGTTAATTCTTCCACACTTGCGCTGGAACTTGGAGCTGTTGTTCTTGTTGCTACTTCTGTTGTGGGAGCCACTGCTGGCTCTGTAGTTGTTGCAGTGGTTGAATTATTTGGAGGAGCTTGGGATGTGGATTCTACCTGTTTATCTTGTAATGCCCCTTCAAGCTCTTTCTCCAACTCAAGGATCTTCTGGTTTAGCTACATTATGAGGTCCCGCTGCTCATCGACCTGCTTTTCCTTTTGTAGCTCTGCTGTCTGAGGATGCTCTGTATGCAACAGCTTTAACCTCTTCTTTAATGCATTGAGGTCATCCTCCTTTTTCTTCATCAGGGCCCTTACACCCTTTGGATCCTTAGGATCATGCCCTAGGTCAACAATAATGTCCTCAAGTGACTTTATTATGTTATCTTTAGCTAGGGAGGACATTCTCTCAAAATCCAACTGAGTGTTGGTATTTTTGAGTGACTCTTTTAGTTCATGGGCCGTGGTTGCCCTCTCCACCAAGGTTGCATAGACCATTTCTCCAGTCTGTTTGTGGAGTTCAATCTGGTCCATGGGATGGATGTCTTTGGCTAGGACATCCACCCTTGTCTTCACATAATTTGCTGCTGATTTTGGATGGGGCACTGTAGGCTTGAAATGGCTGAGGATCATTTTCTCCTCTTGAATGTCATATACAGACATTAGCCTTTCCTTTTGGGCTGGTGTGGCATTGAGAAATTGTTTATAAACCTCCACCCTCAGCAAGTCATTCTGTGCCTTTATTTTCTTGAAAAACTCCTTAGTGCCTTTGGGCTTCTTGCTTTGCTGAGAGGAGGAGGACACCTCCAAACCAAGTTGTAATCCTTGCTCCTGCTGAAAGGAGTTTGTACCTGTGTGCTGGCTTCCCTCCCTGTTTTTCCTTGAACTGTCAAGGAATTGTTCAGTGATGTCTTCTACCTCCCGGGAATCAGCTCTTGGCCTCTTGGTCTGGGGTTGCTGGGAGGATCCACTAGCAGGAGTGGACTCTTCTCTGGCTCTTTTCGTACCCCTGTCCTCTTGTGCTGGGGTCTGCAAAATTGGAGCTGTTGGTGGCTCAGTTTGTGGAGGGGGAGTCTGCTCTTGCTGCTGCTCCGGTTGCTGTTCTTGTTGCTGCCCTTGTTGCTGTTCACTTGAAGGGGCAGGCTTTTCTTTCACTATTTCTTCTTCAGCACCCATTATGCCTTTCCCTTTGTCTGTAGCTGGTGCTGCTGTAGAAGGTGCTTGTGTGGCTGGTGCGGTCCTTGAGGCCGAGGTCCCTTCTCCTGCTGAGTAAGGCCGTTTGAAGGGTACCTGCTGCACAGAATCTAGGTCAAGAGTCTTTTCCAGTTCCTTGACATTCTTTAGCATTGTCTCTTCTTCAGTTAATTTTTCAATTAAAGTATCCTGCTGCCATTCTTGCTGGTTGGCATATCTTTCAATATGTGGGTATTTGCAATGCCTATAACCTAGAAGCCTGTACTTGATTCTTCTAGCAGTAATGAAGCCTTCAGGGTCATAAGGGACCCACCGAAAACTATATGATAGCTTGTATTTGTCTTTGAGGATTAGGTCAGCCTCTTCCCATCCTTCTTTTTTATTCATGATGAAGGGGCCCACCTGGTGTTTGAACTTGAGGTGGGCTTTCTTTTTGGAGCTGTGGAAGTGAGTGAGGTCAGACTGAATCAATTGCCTGTAATACTCCAAGGCAAATATCCTCATAGGCACATATTTTGGGAGCCTGTATGGACAGAGCTCACAGCCATAGACTCTGATGACTGTATGATTCTCATATAGGTACCAATCACCTATTTTGTAATTTTTGGAAAGCTGCAGAGCTTTCTGTATCTCAGTTGATATTCTGGGAGGAGGGGACCTCATCAATAGGCAAGAGACAGGGTATACAAATTGGTCAATAAATTCACAATAGGAATAGGGTGAATTTGAGACTTTGTGATAGACAGATGTCCAGAAGATAACAGATCTTCTTTCCCCTCTATAATCCAGCTTTTTGATGTAGCATGGAAAAACCTCGGACTGATAGTACATGAAAAGGTGGTAGATATAGGCCGAGTACTTGAAGACACCCTGTCTGTCCACTGTGCCCAACTGATCATGAATCTTGTTAGCTATGAACTTAGCAAAGTTATATTTGCGGGCAGGGGGTTGGCCTGGGCTGTAAGCAGCTAGCAATACCAGCATTGTTTCATCCACATGCTCGCTGGTTCTGTATCCCAGTACATAAGCAATCATGTCCAGCAATAGTCTGCCTACTTCAGTAAAATAGACATCCAAGTAGGGAGGTGGCCCTGTAGGCTGGCACTCAGGTCTCATGAATGTCCTGGTGACCTTTTGAATCTCCTCACTAGTCATCTTGGCACCAGTGTCCAGCAGATAATTCATGGAGAATGGGAACAACAGCTCAGTCTGATCAAAATGGAGCATTTTATTGATGGATTCAGGATTAATGTAAAAGAGGATGCTCCCAGATGGAGACTTAATAGCTCTGTGCTGCACATCATAGTTTTCAGCACATAGGCGAATGATCTCAGGAAAAACATTGACAGAGGGGAGACAGTAGTATGGCAGGTTTGACTCCCATATCCCATATGTATCATGACCATTCAGGTAGTCCTCTCTCAATTGCCTGAAGGTCTAAAAAATGTCCCTGTTACCCACAAAGTCTTCAATGAGGTAGTACTTGTCAGCAAGAGGTAAGGACTCCAGGTCTTTATTTGGTGGATTTAGTGGAGCAACACTGAGGGCTGAGGGTGCAGGAGCAGCCATTATGCAGCTTGAATTTAGACAAGGTGATTACAATGGTTTGCAAGGTTCCTCAAAGATTTGAGTGACAGGCTTATTGCAGACAATGCTTGAAATTCTCTTCAGAGTTGAAAAGGCAGGCTTGGCATACTTGTTTTTTTTGTTTGTTGATAAATTCACAGGGATTGTGAATTCATGAGGATGATTACAGAGGGTGAGCGGGCTTCAATTTGGTGACATACAGACTTGGGCCTCCACCCGGCAAAAGGGAACAATGCCGGGCAAGTTCGGGGCCGAAATTGTAACCTTCGACCGTGAATTATCGTTTTAATACAGAATTGTCGGGGCAAAGGGTAATGCAGGTAGATTTGATGGAAAATTCAGTGACAAACAATGTGCAGTTTAGGATTTAAATGATTCTTATGGGGAATTCACATAGAAATGGTATGCACAGGGGCGAAACAGGGAATTTGCGATGAATACCTTGAGAACATGCACGGAATGCCTTCGGGCCGAACGGGGGAGCTCACTGCAGCTGGATTTCCAAGTTATAGCGGCCGTAACTTTAAATTTGAAGACTGGGAGGCAATTTTGTGGTGAACAGGTCGACAACAGCTTCGTCTTCTTCGCACGAAAATGATCACAAACGGCTAGTTTGGGCGTTTATAACGGCAAATTTGGACAAAAAGGGCCATTGGCGCTTTTTCCGCCAATGACATCAGCATGACGTCACAGCGGGCCCGGTACCGAGGGTGACGTGGACGCTGAGCTGGAGGCCAGCGTGGGGGACGCGGTGGCAGGCGGATGTGGTGGCAGGTGGATTGACGCGACGTTATGGTGACGTGGGCGCTGACGTGCGGGAGGGGTGGTATCGGGGAGGCGGTAAGCGGTCTCCCCGCACCGCTTTTGGTGACAGGCGGTATCAGGGAGGGGGATCCGAACAACCCCAGCGCCTGCCACGCATCCTGGGTACGGCGCCCAATACCGCCCTTCCCCGGACGTTAAAGGGAGGCAGGTCGGGGAGCGAGATTGACCGCCCACTGTTGGATCGGGGGCGGCAGAGATCGGACGGCTGGCGGGTACTGCTGTCGGTCGCGCAGCTCTGGGCTGGGTCCTGCCTGGCCATTAAAATATTCCATTTAATAATTATGCGCGAGACCATAGGTTTAAGGGGTTTTGTGGGTTTTTTCGGATTTTTCGGGTTTTTTGGGTTTTTTGGGTTAATCTTTAGGAAAAAGAGGTTAAAAGTGGGTTTTAGAAGAGGGAAAGGGGTTTTTTATGGAATTTTTTGAACAGAGGGAAGGTGAGGGCTTAGGGGGAGGTTATCACTCCAACCAGAGGTTAGAGCAATCCCATGACAGGGTTGACCATAGTCCCTGGTGGACTAATGTCTCCGTTAGACAAACTTATTTAGCTATAGTGCTAAAAAGGGAAGGATATTTATACAATGATTGGGATTTATACACCATGGTGTTATAATAGTAGGGGGAAGGGAAACATAAGGGATTTAGTGTAGATACAGTAAGTAGTTAGTACTGGGGGGAATAAGAATGGGAAATGGTGTTTACTAAGTTTTTTTGGACTTAAACTTAGTTAGGAAGTAGATCAAAATGAAAAGAATTTTACACAGGAAATGTGGCTTCTTTTCAGGAATAAGGACCATCATAACACCTTAATTTTTTTTCATGAATTACAACTAATGAAGGGATGTTAATGATGAGTGTGAAAGGGGGAAAGGAAGTTAGTCATGCTCCTTTGCTTTGCTGCAACATGATGTAGAAGAGGACCTTCTCTATTCACTGATATTCCTTTGCAAATAGGTTCTCACACACTCACTTGAAAGGAATGATATTTCTGCCACCCCATCTGCCTACCCATCTATTTGCCTAGCATTTTTTGTTTCTTCATGGAGGGTGCACTTAGACTTGCAGACCCTTCTGTGCCTTTTCTTTTGTTTGGCTTTTTTCTTTTGATTTCCTATCTAGAACTACCCTTATTGCTTCCAAGGTCCCAGATTAAGCAGTTGGGAACCTTAATTCTCTACCTAAGCTACTGGTCTGCCAAGATTGAACAGTTTGGACAGACTTTTTTCTCTATATCTACAACAGAAAATTGAAACATGGCATGATCCAGATTAGGCTGTTAGACCACCCACTAAAATTTTGTGAACATCAAGCTATATACACACATTGTCTTCTCTTGGAAATATGAGATCTTTGCATCACCAAAGCAGAGCATATTTGGACCTTTCTTTGTCAATCATGAAATATGAAACCTATTGGTATAGGTAGCTAACAGTGGCTCCACATGGGGATGGTTTTTCCATTTGAAAGACCAAGAACAGCAGGTCAGAATGCCTTGGCCCTTGATTTCTTGTATCAAACTTGGAGTATTCCTCTTTGAAATGCCAAAGTTATGCTCTTCCCATCTTAGTAAATCTCTGAACTTATTTGCCTTTTGCTGATAACTTATAAAACTTGAGAAACTGCATTTTTACATTTTAACATAAAGTAATATATATACACCTGAATATGTACAAGGGAAACTCAGGCTACACTTATGGATAGTAGTCAAAATAGTGCTTCAACATCCTGCCATTCACAGGACCTTCATCCAGATCAGCTTCATCAAGACTTTTAAGGAAGTAAGTATTGTTTCCTTGTACTGCTTGAACAGCAAATGGTCCTTTCCAAAGGGAATCAAACTTTCCATGTTTTCCTTTGTCTTCCCTTCTTGAATCCCATTTGAGGACTTTGTCACCAACGTTGAAATCTTCTGCCTTGGTCCTTCTGTCAAAGGCTTTCTTTAACTTTTCTTGTAAAACTTGAACTCTGTTGTAAACTTGGTCTCTAGTTTGCTGCAAACATATTATTTGATTGATTCTTCTTTGCATATCATTTGGCTCAGCTTGACTTTCTTGAAGCAATTTCATAACAGGAACCCCTAATGATGAAGGAAATTTGGCTTCTAATCCATAAACTAACTCATATGGGCTGATCCCAATTGATCTCTTGGTTGTTAGTCTATCTGCCCACAAGGCATTCACAAGCTTCTTATGCCAATTCTTCTTATTTTCTTCCAATACCTTCTTTATGATGTTTACAAGGCTTTTGTTTGATGACTCAGCAAGGCCATTTCCTTGGGGATAATATGCAGTAGAATGGCCCAAGGTAATGTGAAATTTGTGGCAGAAATTCACCATCTTCTTTGATCTGAAGGCAGCAGCATTGTCTGTTATTATCTTATCAGGACAACCAAATCTAGAAAGGATATTGGTCTCAAGGAACTGAATGATAGTGGAATCATTAGCTTGTCTGCATGGAACAACTTCAATCCATTTAGTAAAGTAGTCTGTAGCTGTTAGAATCCATCTATGTTGGCCTGAAGATGAGGGATGAATTTCCCCAATGAAATCCAAGCCCCATTGTTGAAAAGGTCTCTCTGTTGCAATAGGTCTCAAAGGAAGTGGCAGTAACTTTCTCTTTCCCTCAAACACTTGACATTTATGACATGAGGTGGTGAATTTCTTGACATCAGAGAAAACAGTGGGCCAATAGTCACCAGCCCTCAGTATTTTATCCACAGTGGACTTCCAATACAAGTGTCCACCACAGTCACCTGCATGAAATTCTTTGGTGAAATTGTTAGCCTCATTCTCAATCAAGAAGTTTAACAGTATACCCTCATGGTTTTTCCAAAGCAAATCGCCATCCATGACACAAAATTTTGAAGCTTTCATTTTTAGGAATCTACACTTAGTTCTGGACAATCCTGGTGGAGCACACAGGTTTTGTAACACATAACATATATCAGAGTACCAAGGGGATTGTTCAAAGGCTATATTGATCTTTGGAGTCGCCAGCTCCGGTTCATTGTCCAGCTGGTTTATGTCTAATGCTTGGAAGTTTTCTTCTGTCATTAGTTTGGCCAAACCTTGCCCTTTTATTAGTTATGTAGGTTTTATTTCAATGTCAAATTCTAAGATGTTGGCTATCCATTTTCCTCTTCTTCCCTCTAAGTTTTCTTGAGTGAGTATGTCTTTTACAATAGGACTTGGCACATAAGCTATAACATGGGAATAAAGGATGTAAATCCTAAAGTCTTTAGTGGCCTTGACCAAAGCATAAGCTTTTTTCTCCATGATCTGATATTTCAGAGGTGCATCTCTAAGAGCTCTACTAAAGAAAGCAATGGGTTTCTCATTTCCTTGGTCATCTTTCTGTAACAAAACAACATCAATTGTATGCTGGGAGGCAAAAGAAAAAATGATAAATTCTCTGTCAAATTGAGGATTTGTTAGGACTGGAGTTTGGGTAAGGGCCAATTTTATGCCTTCAAAGGCTTGATTTGCTTCTACTGTCCATTTTACTTTTGAATCCTTTTTTAGCATGTTGTTCAATAATCTGATCAGTTCTGTTAAGTTTGGGATAAACCTTCTCAAGAAATTAATTTTCCCTAAGAAAGCTTGCAATTCTTTGATGTTTCTTTGGTGGGGCATTTGCAAGATAGCTTGTATCCTGTCTGGGTCAATTCTGATGCCATCCTTTGAAATGATATGTCCTAACAACTTACCTTCTTCCAATCCAAACAGTGATTTCTTTGGATTCAAGGAAATTCCATATTTCCTACATGTCAAGAAGATCTGTCTCAAATGTTTCAAATGTTCTTGGTCTGATTTTGAGAAAGGTTTGAGGTCATCCAAATAAATGACAAGGAAGTCATGAATCTCTTTGGCAAAAGCAATATCCATTGCTCTTTGAAATGTTGCCCCTGCATTTTTCAATCCAAAAGGCATTTTTACATATTTGAAAGTTCCCCATGGGGTTGTGAATGCAGTTTTGTCTTGATCATCAGGGTGCACTAGGATTTGATTAAAACCTGAGAATCCATCAAGTAGTGAGATCCTTGATGCTCCTACCACTCTTTGGAGAATGTGATCCATCTTAGGTAAGGGATAGTTATCTTTGAGGGACACTTGGTTTAGATTTCTAAGATCAACACAAAGTCTTATTTCACCAGTTTTCTTTCTCGTAGGCACCAAATTTGAGATCCAATCAGAAAACCTGATTGGTGCTATGATACCAGCTTTAAACATTTTTTGTACCTCTTTCTCAATTGCAGGGAGAAGCATAGGGTTTATTCTTCTCAATTTTTGCTTAAATGGCTTTTGATTTGGCTTGAGAGGGATTGTGTGTTGGATAACAGAGGTGTCATAGGATTTTAAGTCCTCATAACTCCATGCAAAGACATCCTGGAACTCTTTGAAGAGGTCAATGTATTTGGGCTTCTGATCAGGAGGTAGGGATGCAGACAGTTTTATTATCTTGGGTTTCTCAATGGTTCCAATGTTGCATTCTTCCATGGCAGAGTTAAGGGGCTTCATTTTTGGTTTTCTAGGGACATCATTTGAATCAAAAATATCCTCTAGTGGAGTTAGGCCTGTTGGAAGAAAATTATCTTTCAATTGTATCACTTCAGCTTCAGCATCAGCCACTTCTTCACAGCTGATTTGTTGAATTTCTTGTATGTTGTTTTTGTTGAAAATTGTTGGATGTAGGATTTGGTTAGTTGTTTTAGGTGATATTGGCTTATAGTTCTATTGATCAGGTATTTGTGATTGACTTGCTCTTTCAAGTATTTGTGATTGACTTGCTCCCTCAGTGTCAATATTTAGTCCTGCAAATTCTTGTTGCAAGGTCAAGAAATTATTTATTTGTGCATCATCTTCAAATACTTGCCAGTCCTTGACATTGTTTGGGACAGAAGGTCTGTGTTTTACCTCAGCTGTAAAATAGTGGTGGGGCTCAAAAGGTAGCTTGCAGGTACTTGCAAATGTGGCCAAACTGTGAGCATGAAGATTATGGGTTCTAGGAATTTTGGTAATCTGAAATTCAGTGAAGGACTGTAGTAGTTCAGCAGCAGCAGATCTATAGGATCTCAGTCTTTTGTCATTGGTGACAAAATTTCCCTTTACTTGTTGGATAACTAGGTCTGAGTCTCCTAGAATTGAAACTTTTATGGCTTGTAAGGATTTTACTAGCTTGAGGCCTAGCAAGAGAGCTTCATATTCTGCCATATTGTTGGTGCATCTGAAGTTTAACCTGTAGGCTCGGCCTTCTGCATGACTGTTTTGTTTATTATGTATCCAAACTCCAGCTCCTGCCCCTAATTTGTTGACTGACCCATCAAATTCAAGGAACCATAGGATTTCTTGTTCTAGGGGAGACTTAATCACTTCTCTGTGATCTTGGATCATGAGTTGAAGTTTTGGTTTTTCATTTAGTTTCTCTTTTAGGACAGTCTCATCACTTGTTTGAATCAGCTTTATTCCTGGGGCAGCAGTTTGTTCATTAATGTGTGCCTGGGTTTCATCATTATTTATAAGACCCGAATTATCATTGAAAAGAATATACCAATCTATATTAGAATGGACAACATATATGGGAAAGTTTTGAGGTTTTTCTTCACTGCTGACCATGTATTTCATAAGTGACTCTCTATATAACCTCTTGGGTTGACCAAAGACTGAGATGGTTGCATATGACATGTCTAGTTGTAGGGAACCTTGGAGTTTAGCCCCCCACGACCTTGATAACAACATCCCATATTTGGGTGGGATATCAGAAACTACAACATCCATCAGGATTGTCTTATTGGGATATTGGACGAGTGAAACACAAAGATATTTTATGAGACCTAAACACTTAACTTGGCTGGAGTCAAATGAGAATAGGTCCTTATATGGTCTTGTAATATCTAGATTCAATCTTTCCATGACTGATTTAGGCATCAAGTTGTGAGAGGCACCTGAGTCAAACATTGCATTGTGTAATACCTTGTCATGAATATGCAGACTGACATAAAAAGGTAAGATACCTGTAACAACTGTCTTTCCATCCACTTCTGGACCGAAAAGTAATTCTGGGGTGTCATCTAGCACATTTACATTATCTTTATTATGAGTCAGTTGAAGGGACTTATTGATTTGTTGTCTATACATGTCATGCTTGGCTAGTTCTGAAAGAGGAACAACTACCTTCAATTTTCCAATTTCAGCTTCTAAGTCGAAGGGTCTTTCAGATTGGATCTTGGTGTTGTGGGTGGCAGCCTTTTCCTTGTTCACTAGGTTTTCTTCTTGATTCTTATCTTGATCTTGAGGCTTGTCCTTGTTACTCATCTCCTGAGAAGTGTTACTTAGATTGGGCTGCAAGGGTGATGTAGCCATAGGCTGCTGTTCAGTTATTTCCTCAACTATCACCTCATCTGTAATTGGACCAGTTTTGTCACTTGGTTCTGTGACAATGGCTTTCTTAGGCTGCTGGCTATCCTTTGTTTTTTCAGGCTGTGTTACATTTATAGTTCTGCTTCTTAGCTTATATTGTTTATGAACTTCATAAACAGCTGTGTCATAGCCTTGTTTAAAGTCAAATGACTCACCTGACCTGGTTTGGAATTGTTGAATGTCATCATCCTTATGATCCTCTTGACTTAGAAAAACTTGCTGCTCATCATTCAGGCCCATCAGGTTAATGTGGGTGTCATCTGTTTGTTCATCCGAAGTGGATGCCTCAATATAGTTTTCCTGGAAAGGAGGTCTTATGTCTGGGTCAGAACCGGTCTTGCCAACGTTTGGGTTTTGATTTCTCCTAAAATTTGGATTCCTGTTAGGGTTATTTTGTGGTGCATCCCATGATGACTTTCTCTCAACTGATTCTACTCTGTCCCCCAATCTCTTCATACCAGTGAGTATTGCATCCAGTTTTTGATCAAAGGCTGAGGGTTCTTCTTTGAAGGTGGTTCTCTTTTCTAATCTTGCCCTGTTTCTTTTGGCAATCAGGTTAGCCTCTACTGTGACAGCAACCTTTTGGGCATCTTCAAGGGTTTCAGGGGCTCTTTCCTTCAACTGATAGGCCATATCAGGGTCAAAGCCATCAGGAAATTTGTATAAGGCTAAATCAGGAGGAGGTCTTAAATTCTGTGGTATTGCATTATATACGTTGTTGAACCTTGCACAATACTCCAAAACGGTCTCTTTAGGACCTTGTTTGATGGTATCATATTCACCAAGTATATGCAGGGGGTATTTCTTTTTCTCCCATCTGTTGGTAAAGGCTTGATAAAGCTCATCAGGAGTTGTGATGGTATTTGCAGCCAATGATCTAAACCAAGTTCTTACATCCCCTGTCAAACTCTGAACAAAGATTCTCATTCTCACACTATCATCATCTATTTCATAGTTCTCAAAATGGTCTTGCATCCTCCTGGCATGCTGAATTGCTGTGAAAGGGCCAGTGGAGTCAAAATATGAGATCTTGGTTTGGTAGTCATGAGGTAGAGCTGCAGCATTAGCAGGCAACTGCAAGGGTGCATATCTATTAGCCATATTTGCAGGATTTATAGGGTTGATTGGGACAACTGGGATGGCATGAACAACTGGTACAACAGGGGTGGTTGGAACAGTGGAAACTAGAGTGTTGGTCAAGGGAATATGTGCAGTGGATGGAGGTGTGAAAGGAGGACTTTGAGAGGTAGATGGTGAACTAGGGGACTCAAGGGTAGATCGAAATAGGACCTTGATTGGAGTTGGAACAGGGTTTGGATGAGCTATCTCAGGACTTGAATCAGCAGGAGTTTGTTGTCCTTGCTGTTTCCTAATGATCTTAGGGATTGTATTAGGGTTTTCAAAAATAGCTGGTGGATTGGGGTCAGGATTTGACCTGGTATATCGCAGATTCTTCTTAGGAGCCAGCTTCTGAACTTATTTTTGAGTATGTTTTTTGGAATATTTATGTGTCTACAAGGGCCAGACAGGATTTTGGAGTTACTGTGTATATTTTAAAGCTAGCACAAAAAGTGACTGAAGCAGCTTCAAGAAATATACAGAAATTAGAAAATCCTGAGGAAGTCCCTAGTGGAGTCGCCAATTATGTTAACACCCAGGTTGTTCCCTTTGACTGCCAAGGGAATACGGCCAGGGTAACCACTAACCAATCTTTGGATTCCAGCTTCTAGCCAGGCTGCAATCAGAGATGGCTCTCTCTTTAAGGTTTAGCTCTGTTTGTGTAGAAATTTCAGGTTAGTTATGATGTTCAAGATTTGTTTTTTTATTTGGTTGGAGAATGTTTCGGTCAAGATATGTATGTTCTCACTAGAATGTTATAGGTCATTTGGCAATGGAGTCAGTGGTCCTTTAGTTGTTTGGTGTGCTATGTTGATACAATAGTGAAGCTGCAGAGCTGGATAAATGTCTGGGAAACAACGCTTGGAAATTTTGATTAAGTATGATGTATTCAGTTTATGAAAGGCAGTTAAGAGTCTTTCAATAAAAGGATATGTATAGAAGTGAGAATATTATTTAGAAGCAACTAAGAATTTCTAGATAATATTCACATTTATAGAATTAATGCAAACATGAGAATTCAAGATTTCATGTCCATGGTTAATTCAGAAGAAAACATTTACAGCAATAAAATATTGAGCACAGGGTGTGATGAAACATGTCCTGTACTATCCCTTTTCTCTATTGCCATATTTGGTGAAAACATGAGTATGAAATAACATAAGAAGACAAAACAGAGATTAAGAAGACCTATTATTTCATCAGACAGCACAAGAATTCTGCAACAGCACGCAGGTCCTCAGCAAGACATCAAAATTTCAGGAAATCACTGAGCTGGTCCAGCCTTTTGTATTAGAAAATTCTGAAAGTGTACAATACATTTGCCTCAGAGTGAAAATTACCAACCCCTTATACATTACTAAGGGGGGTATATATACAAAATTTACATGAAAAATATCAAGGAAATGAGTTAATGGCTCATTGATGTTATGCCAACTCCTATTGCGTTGTAGCTGAGAAAGTTAATGCTGTAATAACTCTTCAGTGCTTTTATCTGTCAAAATGGTCAGAGACTGTTGACTTGGTGGCTATTGGATTCGGCTGAGGATACACTGTCAAAGATATGTGTTTTTTCTTATCCTTTGGGCTAGCTGTCGTTGTCCATGTGCTGAGTCACTTTTCAGCTGCCTTAAATGCTAACCTTTTTCTGCTGTTTGTCTTCTAGTGAGCTGGAGATGGCAGTGACCGAGCAACTGAGGCTACCGTGGCAAAATTTGAAGCATTGCCTGCCACCAATCTTCCTTAGGCATTTGATGTCTTCGAATCTTAATTAAAGTTTCATCAGCCTCTGTATACCTGTAAAAATTAGGAGGAATTTCAAAAAGGTGCTTTACCTCACTCTCAATAAAAAACAGGCCTTCAAGTTTATTATATAAGCTCTGTCCTGTTGGAGGCCCTGTTTCCTGAGAGGTACTGCCAGATGCAGTGATTTGGTTTTCAATATAAGTTGCCATCCTGTTAGCAAATTGATCTCGGGAGATCAGTCTTCCTGCACCGCTTAGTAGGCTGGGCAGTCCTTTTGCTTGCAATGCTGCCATCTTGTGTTGGTACTCATGCACCTCAGCCTGTATTTCAAAGCACTTTCTCTCCACAGTCTGTACATAATTCCTGAGAGTGAGTACTTTCTTGGCTGTGAGGACGGCCTCTGTTTTGTTGACTATGCCAATGGCCGCCAGTTCCTCATTTTCTTGCATATTCAAAAAATCTATCATTCTGTTGGCCTGTTCAGGCTTGTCTCCCAGTGTTGTTTTGGCCCTCTGAATCTCTGTCTGTGCTTGGAAAATTAAATCCATCTGCTCATGTATAGTTTTAATTGACCTCCATTGTTTATCGATGGATTGGCCAATTTTGGCCCACAAAATTCTTCTTATTTCGGCCATGGCACTTTCTAGATTCAACTCTTTTTCCAAGGCCTTTATCTTTTCTTTTAGGGCCTTTATTTCTCTGCCTTGTTCTGCCACAGTCATCTTTGATTTATCATACTTGGCATCTAATTCTGCCAATTTTTCCTTGGCCTGCTTTATTTCATTTGCCTGGAGCTCCATTTCCTTAATGGCCTTAGTTAATTCTTCCACACTTGCGCTAGAACTTGGAGCTGTTGTTGTTGTTGCTGCTTCTGTTGTGGGAACCACTGCTGGCTCTGTAGTTGTTGCAGTGGTTGAAGTAGTTGGAGGAGCTTGGGATGTGGATTCTCCCTGTTTATCTTATAATGCCCCTTCAAGATCTTTCTCCAACTCAAGGATCTTCTGGTTTAGCTGCATTATGAGGTCCAGCTGCTCATCGACCTGCTTTTCCTTTTGTAGCTCTGCTATCCGAGGATGCTCTGTAGGCAACAGCTTTAACCTCTTCTTTAATGCATTGAGGTCATCCTCCTTTTTCTTCATAAGGGCCCTTACACCCTTTGGATCCTTAGGATCATGCCCTAGGTCAACAATAATGTCCTCAAGTGACTTTATTCTGTTATCTTTGGCTAGGGAGGACATTCTCTCAAAATCCAACTGAGTGTTGGTACTTTTGAGTGACTCTTTTAGTTCATGGGCCATGGTTGCCCTCTCCACCAAGGTTGCATAGACCATTTCTCCAGTCTGTTTGTGGAGTTCAATATGGTCCATGGGATGGATGTCTTTGGCTAGGACCTCCACCCTTGTCTTCACATAATCTGCTGCTGATTTTGGATGGGGCACTGTAGGCTTGAAATGGCTGAGGATCATTTTCTCCTCTTGAATGTCATATACAAACATTAGCCTTTCCTTTTGGGCTGGTGTGGCATTGAGAAATTGTTTATAAACCTCCACCCTTAGCAGGTCATTCTGTGCCTTTATTTGCTTGAAAAAGTCCTTAGTGCCTTTGGGCTTCTTGCTCTGCTGAGAGGAGGAGGACACCTCCAAACCAAGTTGTAATCCTTGCTCCTGCTGAAAGGAGCTTGTACCTGTGTGCTGGCTGCCCTCCCTGTTTTTCCTTGAACTGTCAAGGAATTCTTCAGTGATGTCTTCTACCTCCGGGGAATCAGCTCTTGGCCTCTTGGTCTGGGGTTGCTGGGAGGATCCACTAGCAGGAGTGGACTCTTCTCTGGCTCTTTTCGTACCCCTGTCCTCTTGTGCTGGGGTCTGCAAAATTGGAGCTGTTGGTGGCTCAGTTTGTGGAGGGGGAGTCTGCTCTTGCTGCTGCTCCGGTTGCTGTTCTTGTTGCTGCCCTTGTTGCTGTTCACTTGAAGGGGAAGGCTTTTCTTTCACTGTTTCTTCTTCAGCACCCATTATGCCTTTCCCTTTGTCTGTAGCTGGTGCTGCTGTAGAAGGTGCTTGTGTGGCTGGTGCGGTCCTTGAGGCCGAGGTCCCTTCTCTTGCTAAGTAAGGCCGTTTGAAGGGTACCTGCTGCACATAATCTAGGTCAAGAGTCTTTTCCAGTTCCTTGACATTCTTTAGCATTGTCTCTTCTTCAGTTAATTTTTCAATTAAAGTATCCTGCTGCCATTCTTGCTTGTTGGCATATCTTTCAATATGTGGGTATTTGCAATGCCTATAACCTAGAAGCCTGTACTTGATTCTTCTAGCAGTAATGAAGCCTTCAGGGTCATAAGGGACCCAACGAAAACTATATGATAGCTTGTATTTGTCTTTGAGGATTAGGTCAACCTCTTCCCATCCTTCTTTTTTATTCATGATGAAGGGGCCCACCTGGTGTTTGAACT
The DNA here is from genome assembly GCA_031772625.1 of Pinus tabuliformis. Taxonomy (NCBI): domain Eukaryota; kingdom Viridiplantae; phylum Streptophyta; class Pinopsida; order Pinales; family Pinaceae; genus Pinus; species Pinus tabuliformis. The sequence continues at coordinate 1,188,211,202 of CM062818.1, forward strand.
TGAGGTGGGCTTTCTTTTTGGAGCTGTGGAAGTGAGTGAGGTCAGACTGAATCAATTTCCTGTAATACTCCAAGGCAAATATCCTCATAGGCACATATTTTGGGAGCCTGTATGGACAGAGCTCACAGCCATAGACTCTGATGACTGTATGATTCTCATATAGGTACCAATCACCTATTTTGTAATTTTTGGAAAGCTGCAGAGCTTTCTGTATCTCAGTTGATATTCTGGGAGGAGGGGACCTCATCAATAGGCAAGAGACAGGGTATACAAATTGGTCAATAAATTCACAATAGGAATAGGGTGAATTTGAGACTTTGTGATAGACAGAGGTCCAGAAGATAACAGATCTTCTTTCCCCTCTATAATCCAGCTTTTTGATGTAGCATGGAAAAACCTCGAACTGATAGTACATGAAAAGGTGGTAGATATAGGCCGAGTACTTGAAGACACCTTGTCTATCCACTGTGCCCAACTGATCATGAATCTTGTTAGCTATGAACTTAGCAAAGTTGTATTTGCGGGCAAGGGGTTGGCCTGGGCTGTAAGCAGATAGCAATACCAACATTGTTTCATCCACATGCTCACTGGTTCTGTATCCCAGTACATAAGAAATCATGTCCAGCAATAGTCTGCCTACTTCAGTAAAATAGACATCCAAGTAGGGAGGTGGCCCTGTAGGCTGGCACTCAGGTCTCATGAATGTCCTGGTGACCTTTTGAATCTCCTCACTAGTCATCTTGGCACCAGTGTCCAGCAGATAATTCATGGAGAATGGGAACAGCAGCTCAGTCTGATCAAAATGGAGCATTTTATTGATGGATTCAGGATTAATGTAAAAGAGGATGCTCCCAGATGGAGACTTAATAGCTCTGTGCTGCACATCATAGTTTTCAGCACATAGGCGAATGATCTCAGGAAAAACATTGACAGAGGGGAGACAGTAGTATGGCAGGTTTGACTCCCATATCCCATATGTATCATGACCATTCAGGTAGTCCTCTCTCAATTGCCTGAAGGTCTGCAAAAAGTCCCTGTTACCCACAAAGTCTTCAATGAGGTAGTCCTTGTCAGCAAGAGGCAAGGACTCCAGGTCTTTATTTGGTGGATTCAGTGGAGCAACACTGAGGGCTGAGGGTGCAGGAGCAGCCATTATGCAGTTTGAATTTAGACAAGGTGATTACAATGGTCTGCAAGGTTCCTCAAAGATTTGAGTGACAGGCTTATTGCAGACAATGCTTGAAATTCTCTTCAGAGTTGAAAAGGCAGGTTTGGCATACTTGTTTTTTTTGTTTGTTGATAAATTCACAGGGATTGTGAATTCATGAGGATGATTACAGAGGGTGAGCGGGCTTCAATTTGGTGACATACAGACTTGGGCCTCCACCCCGCAAAAGGGAACAATGCCAGGCAAGTTCGGGGCCGAAATTGTAACCTTCGACCATGAATTATCATTTTAATACAGAATTATCGGGGCGAAGGGTAATGCAGGTAGATTTGATGGAAAATTCAGTGACAAACAGTGTGCAGTTTAGGATTTAAATGATTCTTATGGGGAATTCACATAGAAATGGTATGCACAGGGGCGAAACAGGGAATTTGTGGTGAATACCTGGAGAACATGCACGGAACGCCTTCGGGCCGAACGGGGGAGCTCACTACAGCTGGATTTCCAAGTTATAGCGGCCGTAACTTTAAATTTGAAGACTGGGAGGCAATTTCGTGGTGAACAGGTCGACAACGGCTTCGTCTTCTTCGCGCGAAAATGACCACAAACGACTAGTTTGGGTGTTTATAATGGAAAATTTGGACAAAAAGGGTCATTGGCGCTTTTTTCGCCAATGACGTCAGCATGACGTCACGACGGGCCCGGTACGGAGGGTGACGTGGACGCTGAGCTGGAGGCCAGCGTGGCGGACGCGGTGGCAGGCGGATGCGGTGGCAGGTGGATTGACACGACATTATGGTGACGTGGGCGCTGACGTGCGGGAGGGGTGGTATCGGGGAGGCGGTAAGCGGTCTCCCCGCACCGCTTTTGGTGACAGGCGGTATCGGGGAGGGGGGCTCCGAACAACCCCAGCGCCTGCCACGCATCCAGGGTACGGCGCCCAATACCGCCCTTCCCCGGACGTTAAAGGGAGGCAGGTCGGGGAGCGAGATTGACCGCCCACCGTTGGATCGGGGGCGGCAGAGATCGGACGGCTGGCGGGTACTGCCGTCGGTCGCGCAGCTCTGGGTTGGGTCCCGCCCGGCCATTAAAATATTCAATTTAATAATTATGCGCGGGACCATAGGTTTAAGGGTTTTTGAGGGTTTTTTCGGATTTTTCGGGTTTTTGGGTTAATCTTTAGGAAAAAGAGGTTAAAAGTGGGTTTGAGCAGAGGGAAAGGGGTTTTTTATGGAATTTTTTGAACAGAGGGAAGGTGAGGGCTTAGGGGGGGGGTTATCACTCCAACCACAGGTTAGAGCAATCCCATGACAGGGTTGACCATAGTCCCTGGTGGACTAATGTCTCCCTTAGACAAACTTATTTAGCTATAGTGCTAAAAAGGGAAGGATATTTATACAATGCTTGGGATTTATACACCATGGTGTTATAATAGTAGGGGGAAGGGAAACATAAGGGATTTAGTGTAGATACAGTAAGTAGTTAGTACTGGGGGGAATAAGAATGGGAAATGGTGTTTACTAAGTTTTTTGGGACTTAAACTTAGTTAGGAAGTAGATCAAAATGAAAATAATTTTACACAGGAAATGTGGCTTCTTTTCAGGAATAAGGACCATCATAACACCTTAAATTTTTTTCATGAATTACAACTGATAAAGGGATGTTAATGATGAGTGTGAAAGGGGGAAAGGAAGTTAGTCATGCTCCTTTGCTTTGCTGCAACATGATGGAGAAGAGGACCTTCTCTATTCACTGATATTCCTTTGCAAATAGGTTCTCACACACTCACTTGAAAGGAATGATATTTGTGCCACCCCATCTGCCTACCCATCTATTTGCCTAGCATTTTTTGTTTCTTCATGGAGGGTGCACTTAGACTTGCAGACCCTTCTGTGCCTTTTCTTTTGTTTGGATTTTTTCTTTTGATTTCCCATCTAGAACTTCCCTTATTGCTTCCAAGGTCCCAGATTAAGCAGTTGGGAACCTTACTTCTCTACCTAAGCTACTGGTCTGCCAAGATTGAACAGTTTGGATAGAATTTTTTCTCTATATCTACAACAGAAAATTGAAACATGGCATGATCTAGATTAAGCTTTTGGACCACCCACCAAAATTTTGTGAACATCAAGCTATATACACACATTGTCTTCTCTTGGAAATATGGGATCTTTGCATCACCAAAGCAGAGCATATTTGGACCTTTCTTTGTCAATCATGAAATATGAAACCTATTGGTATAGGTAGCTAACAACATCAACAAGTCATTTTAAAAGCTCAAGAAATTCATGATATGATGGCTATGGAAAATCAAGAAAGTAAAGGATATATTGAAGATTGGTTTCACTCCATCACTTGTTTGCAGCATCACTTCATACTTCAATAATTTTTTACTCCATCTTTTCAAGAGAAGTTGGTTTCTCATACCCTAATATTCATTAATATCCATTTTTCAAATTTGGATATGTACATACATGAAGCCTTATTTTGAAAATGGTTCCATTGGAAGTACTCTTATACGTAATCATATTCATTTTTCAAATCAAAGTAGGTTAGTGTAAAAAAATAAAATAAATAAGGAAATAAAATAAACACATTTTTTTAATAGTGTTTTTGTTGCAACACGCTGTGAAAATCAACATTGGTGATAAATGTTTTAATTCATTTGTGTATTTAGATGATCTATAATGGAAATATTAGTTCTAAAAACACTCATTTTCATTTTTATCACCAATTTGGAAAAAATGTTTGAATATCATATTTTTGGTTTTTGGGCTTCATGAAATTTCTAAAAATACAGTCGGGACAGTCACCTTTTGGAGGCCTAAATGACAATATTTTTAGAACCTATTTCTATCGTAGGTATCCCTTGATGTCTACTTTCCAATCCAATTTGAATCATTCAATTTGGATTTGAAACAAAAAAGCTAGAACCAAAACATTGACAGGGTGTCTAGCGGGCAGCTCAGGAACAGAGTTGGGACAGTCGGTTTTGGATGCCTAAATGGCCATATTTTTAAAATCTGTTTATATGGTAGATTCCCCTATGAATTTAGTTTACAAGGAAATTGGAATCATTCATTTTTGATATCGTATGAGGAAGTTATGATTAAAATGCTGACTGTCTATCGTAAATCGACATTCTTAAAACTGTCTTTCTGGTTGTTCCTTAGAGTGTTTGACCTATCAATTCTTCTTTTCTTCAAAACCTGTTTCTATTGGACATAAATAAATGAATTTAATTTCATTTCCAATTTGAATCATTTGAATCCAACATAAAACGAAAAATCTATGCTTAAAAATCCACTATTGTTCTAAGTGGGGTAATTGAAAATGACTCTGTTATGCAGGTTGTTCCAACTAAAATTGACATATCATATCATTGAATTTTTAAAACATGTTTCTATTAAAGATATAACTTTGAATTATCTCTCATTTGGCTTTGAAATCACTCAATTTGAACAAAAAACTAGGAAGTTGTGATTAAAACACTGCTGGTTAGTATGGTCGACCACTGCTCTCCCGTAGGTGACAAATAAATTTTACTTTGTTATTTTCTCATTGGATTTGTTATATACAGAGTAATTACTTGTTATTTTTTTCATAATTCTTAGATTAGGGGAGCCTGATCACCTCTCTTTCTCTACGATGTAATGTTTTATTATAGGTAGAAACTTGTTTTTTTGCAGGTTCTAGGAGAAAAAGAAAGTCAATTTATGAACGAGTGATTCTTGAAAGAAATTTTAATGAAACAAGGTAATTTCATCAAACTCATTACGCAACGGATTCATAACAAAAGAAATAAAAAATTGATTTCCATTTGAAGATTCATGTCATGTCTCTGTTGCTAAAACATTTTTCAAAGAGATCATTTTTTTAATAACATAATAGCTGTTTTAACTTAATTTATTTATTTACATACTGTTTTTAAATAAAATGTTGTTTATTTTCTGATTTCTCTTATATTTTGTGTTTCAAGTCTTGCTTCCTTCAAATTGTAACTCATCCTTAGCATCAATGCCATGAACAACTAATTTGTTTTTTGTATGCTTGTATTTTATGATTGTGCATTTTGTTGTTCCTTTTCAAAGGAACAACACTTCCACATTTTGTTATTCCTTTCCAAATGAACAACACTTCCGCATTTTTCTATTCCTTTTTCAAAGGAACAACACTTCTGCACTTTCACATTTTTGTTGTTCATTTTCAAAAGAACAACACTTTTTCGCTTTCACATTTTTTTTGTTCCTTTGAACTTTTCAAAGGAACAACACATTTGCACTTTCATGTTTTTGCTGTTCTTTTTCAAAGGAATAACACTTCTGCACTTTCACATTTTTCTTATTCATTTTCAAAGGAACAACATTTCTGCACTTTCACGTTGTTGTTGTTCCTTTTTAAAGGAACAACACTTCTACACTTTCATGTTTTTGTTGTTCTTTTCCGAAAAGAACAACACTTCTACATTTTCATGTTTTTAAGGAACATCATTTCTGCACTTTCACATTGTTGCTGTTCTTTTTTAAAGGAACAACACTTCTGCACTTTCATGTTTTTGTTGTTCCTTTCCGAAAGGAACAATACTTCTGTATTTTCACGTTTTTGTTGTTCTTTCTTAAAAGAACAACACTTCTGCACTTTCACGTTTTTGCTATTCATTTCCGAAAGGAAAAACACTTCTGCACTTTCACATTTTTGTTGTTTTTTCCGAAAGTAACAACAGTTTTGCATTTTCATGTTTTTGCTGTTCCTTTTTAAAGGAACAACACTTCTACATTTTCACATTTTTGTTGTTCATTTATGAAAGGAACAACACTTCTGCACTTTCACATTTTGCTATTCCTTTCCGAAAGGAACAACACTTCTGCACTTTCACATTTTGATGTTCTTTTCTGAAAGGAACAACACTTCTGCACTTTCACATTTTTGTTGTTCCTTTCCGAAAGGAACAACACTTCTACACTTTCACATTTTTGTTGTTCCTTTCTGAAGGAACAACACTTTCAAATTTTTTGAAAGAACAACATTTTCACATTTTTTTGTTGTTCCTTGTAGGGAACAACACTTTTTCACATTCATTTTTTCGTTGTTCCTTATAGGACACAACACCTTTTTCATGTGTATTTTTTCTTTTTGGTGTGAATTTCCTTTGTTGTTCCCTACAAGGAACAACACTTTTTTTTTATTGTTTTTGTTGTTCCTTCAAAGGAGCAACACTTTGGGAGTATTTTTTAGAACAACTCTTCCTTCCTCTTGTGGGATTATTCCTAGTTCATCTCAACCACATTTTACTGATTCTCTTTCATGCCATGAAGTACACTACTTTTATGAGGACAAGAATTATGGATTCTATTGAAGTGAGTTAATATCATTCATGTTATGATTTTTAACAGGAAATCTCCTTGATGATAGATTCTTTTCAAAAGGGACACAATTATTTATATACTACTTTACTGCATTGTTTTCTGTTGAACATGATATTAATTAATCATCTTAATACCATGTTGGTTCCACCCTTCCTGGTTGTAATCTTCTCTGTCTGTAATAAATGAGATTATGGGTATATTTTTTTCTATTGACATGTTCAACTTCTTCCACCATCCCTACTCTTAAGGAGTATTGAGCCTCCCTCTTTTTATCATAAAAATGTGTAATGACAACAAAATATTGTTCACAGATGGAGGATAGGGGGTCTCATTATGAGCCAGCCTACCATGTTCATAAGGTTCTAACAAAGTGACATTCCCATTATGGCCACCACACCAGGGTTATGATCCATTGGATAGCCAAATTATCCTTGGAACAGGAGGTCTCATCACGAGCTAGCCTGATCACTTTTGCTACATCCGAGTGAATGGCATTGTGGTTATCTAGTTACCACGCCAGAACAATGATCTCTTCTGTAGAACAACACTTGAATAAATTGAGGATCCTGGCACATATGGGGTAAAAAGCAACCCTGCCGAGGCTATGGATGCTTGATAGCAGCAGAGGCTCTGCTTATGGTATTGAAGTTATATCTTATCGTCAATTATTACTATAATACCCTTTTCTTATTCTCTATTTTTATTGGAGAAGTTATTTCCTTAATTTTCCTTGTTTCGAACCTTTATGCATGAGAAATTGTTTTCAGATCAATCACATCATTTTTAGCTAGAATACCATCAGCAAAGCATCTTTTTAACATATTTCTGTCATTTTTATCTTTCGCATAATTTATCATCAATCCAAAGCATCCTATCTCTTATTCATAACTACCTTTACACACTTTTCTCTCATTATAACCATAACTCTCATTGTCGTATCATTGATATGTGTACTCTGCTTCATTTACTGCTGTATTGATCATTTCCTTGCCTTGTCATCAACATAACACCTCTCATAGGCTTTATGGTCATGGTATCCATTTTCCAATTGGAGGAGGAAATATATGCATTATGGGATAGCATGCAATATGATTACTGCACTCTCCCATAACTTGTTGATTTGACAAAATATTAGTATTTCATGTATACAAATGTTTTTTTGATTGAAATTTTTGCATGCATTTTATCTGTTGCTATTCAAAACTAACATTATGGACTCAAGAACATTGTATGCCAAAATAGTGATTTGTTTACAGGAGAACAACAAGTATGGGCAGAATTCTATTCAAAGCATGACCACACTATTGCAACTAATAGAAGAGGCTCGCGAACACGAACAATTCTTCAGACGTGATGTGCTTGTCTGAATTCCATCTTTTGCATCACTTTCAGTATCTGCTCAGCCTACATCAGCTTTGACACATGTCACTCTATATATGTCATTCCAAATTTTTCTTTTTTGAGGTAGAACTTGAGGTAAAATAACATAATTTTTTGATTTATTATGAATTTAGGAGAATTTCCTGAAAATCCATTTTGAGCATTATTTATCATCCTTCATTCCACATCTTAACCACTTCTCATTTTTCAGCGGCATATCATCTTTCAGTTTGGGGGAATGTTGCTTTCATTCATTTCTTTCTTATGACCATGTTATTCATATTCTTTGTCATCCATTGCTATTCTTATTTATTCTCAACCCCTCCCTTATTCCATGTTGTTTTACACCAAGCATAGAATTCAATAGATGGTAGCAACCACCTCAATTTGTTTTTTAGCATTGCATGAGGGCATGCTAATTCTTCAGAGAGGGGGAGGAATTGCTACACACGATGGATGTTTTCTACTTTCTTTTCTTATTTAAGGCATACAATTTCATTTTTAAACAGTGCAGAGATTGATTTCCATAATATTTTTAAAACTATGAACCCAATTCTTATGATATCTAGAAAACACAAATGTATCATTAAAATACACAAACCCAGATAATTTCAAGTTAAATTGGTTCATAAAATTTTGGAAATCATGCACTATCACCTACAGCCATTTTTCTTATATCTCATGATCCGTGCATCAAAACGATCTGATTTTTGGATCATAGAAGCATTAATATATTATAAATCTACTTGCAACATTTCAGCAAAATCTGGTTTCTAGTTTTTGAGAAAATGGTTAATGAAGTTTGCTATTACTTATATCATATTTTGCTGCAACTTCATATACACATAAGTTGTACGCCAATGAAAAATTGTTACGCCTTCATCAAGATTGATAAAATTGAATATTCATTATTTGAGGAAGAATTCATTTGTTCCATCCATTTCATGAGCTGGGATGAACAAATTTTTTTATTGCTTGGTTAACACATGGGTTTTGTTTTTGGGTTGCATGAGGACATGCAATATATTCATTTTTTGTTGCATGAGGACATGCAATATATTCAGTGTGGGGGTATGTTGGACTGTTAATATGCCATTATTATTATCAATTTTTAACGCTTATTCCACCCATTTCTACCATTCTTCATCACCCCATTTATCATAATTTATCATATAATTCCATTTTATAATTATTTATGCTCTAATGAATAAATATTATTTATTCATAATAATATTTATGTCAATATTTCATTATTATTATCAATTTTTAACGCTTATTCCACCCATTTCTACCATTCTTCATCACCCCATTTATCATAATTTATCATATAATTCCATTTTATAATTATTTATGCTCTAATGAATAAATATTATTTATTCTCCTTTATTTTTAATAAATTGATGATTATGCATGATTTTATCAATGATGGTTTATTAATAAATTGGTTGTAACATTATTCACCATTTTTAGCCTCCAATATAATTTCCAGGTTGAAGATTTGATCATTAAATATTCTAACTCAGAAATTCGTTGGAATAAGAAGTAACAGTTTTGCAGTTGAGATTCTGGGCAAATGAAGAAGAATCTAGAAAATCTGGAACATGGGTTTTGTCCAGAACGAACCAAATTAATTTTGAGAAAGAATGGTTTGCCCAAATTTAGTTTGTATTGAGAGAAACACATCATTATTTGAGCATGATTTTCTCAGATTTGTTGTGTGGCCATTTTCCAAATTTCAGTTGCAAAGCCAAATTCACCTTGCTCTTATTGAAAGATGGATGGAAATATATTTTCTTGTTGATCAATTGGTTAGAAACAATCCAATTTTGTAATAATGATCATATTGTAATCATCACAGTTGTAACGGCTCTCTGCTCTCTGTGTATTTAAATCAGAACAAAGATCAGAGAAGAAAGAGGATGAATTTAGATATGGATGAGAGATGGAGAGATTTCTTGTTGTAATTATACAATTCCTCATCGACTCTCATTGATTAAACATAGATCGATTGTTTGTAAATGATGTTATGCATGATTAATACAAGAACGTGTTGTCGTTTAACTTCTTAGTTCTGCAGTAGCTCAGCAGCGTTTCACTAGTGGTTGAGGGCCCGGCCTTGGTGGATCGATCCACTGTTTGTATCTCTATCTTTTCATTATTGTTGTGAGATAGTTCATATTTGCTTCTATTACATTTTGTAAGTTAATCAGTTTGTTGTTTAATTGCTTTGATATCAGTGTGTTATATTAACAAATTGTGTTGCTGTTCTTTTATCATTTAACAAGAATCTCAACACTGTATAATTTATCTTGTTAATGCCTTAATAGAGATTAGTTGTTCTATTTCAATTATGGTTTCATTCCACTTGTTGTTCCGTTTGATTGATATTCATTACATATTGTTGCTTAATAGGATTCGTTGTTTAATTCCTTTAATTACATTTTTTTTCCATTTACTTTTCTGTTCATTTCTGTTGATAAATTGCAAAGAGTTTTCTTTTAAAGAGTTTTCCTAGTTTACTTTCAATAGCAGCTTTAGTTCAATTTCTATTTCCTTTTAATTGCTTTAAATCAGGACTGTCAACTGTAGAGAACATTGGTTATTGCTTCCTCGTTCTCAGATTGATTATCTTGTTCCAGTTTGATTTCAACTGTATCAATCTCTAGAGGAATGAGTTATTGCTACTGTATCCTCGATTGATGGTTGTTTGAGTGAACGATTTAGTTTAGAACATTTCAGTTTCTTACTGTTCCGATTATATTTTGTTTCAAGAATTCATTTACTTTCGGAATTTAAGCACTATACTGTAAAACATTATTCTTGAGTAAATAGCCGCCTCAGACTAAGTACACTCTTGAAATAAAAAATCATTCCTGGGTTGAAAATTAATGTGAAGATAAATAGGAGTTAAAAAGACACCTTTTATCGCTCAACAGACACCACCCTCAAGGATTTACCATATATCTCGTCATTCACCAGCATGGATTCCTAGGCCTGGTCAAGGGAAACCACCTCTAGGATTTATCGTATATCCCACCGTTCACTAGTTGAGGATTCCTACGCCTATCGAGTCACAAAATACATATCTTTACCACAACGCATAGTTTGGTTCAAGGGTCACTAGGCCAGTGGCTTTACCGCAATCCACAGTATGGTTCAGGGATCACTATGCCATGTACTCTTTCATTTAGAGATCCACCTCACTTAGCTTCGAATCCATCTAGCAATACAACTCAACCAAAATAGGAGAACCCCATCACACCATGGCTATCCATAAATGGAAAGGGAAGGTTGAAAACATTGTCACATATGGAAAAACCCATGTCCATGAAAAAAAGAGAACCAAGAACACACATATGAACTAGTACATTTACACATAAAATACCAAGGAGAAGTAAATATTATTAATGAATGTATAAGCCAACTAGTTATGGCACTACCATGTTCCACCTGACCATAGATTGGGTTAACCAAATCTCTCTTCAGCTAATCACCCCAGCTCCATATTCCAAGCATGAATCTGGGACTCATAACCAAAAATCAACCATGGCTTCTAGAGGGTACACCACCTTATCCTCATCAATAGAACTAGGCTTTACCACAATCTACACCGGATCACTAGACCCTAAACCATAAATATACAATACGAGGCTTTACCGCAATCTCCACTGATCATTAGGCCATTTTTTTTTAGCATGAATGCCAGTGGAAATCTCCACCTACACCATGAGGAATTTTCCTGTCTCCTAGTCTCTAGGCTTTTCCATAATCCATAGTCTAGTCTAGGGATCACTAAGCCATAATTCAGACACCACCCTCTAGGCTTTACCTATATGGCATCATTCACCGACAAGGATTCCTAGGCCTAATCAAGGGAAACCACCTCTAGGATTTATCATATATCCTGACATTCAACGATTGAGGATTCCTAGGCCCACCAAGGCACACAATACCTAGCTTTACCACAACCCACAGTTTGGTTTAGGGGTCACTAGGCTAGTAGCTTTACCACAATCCACAGTCTGGTTTAGGAATCATCGGGCCATGTGTTCTTTCATTCAGAGATCCACTTCACTTAGCTTCAAATCCATTCGGTAATCCAGCTCAACCAGAACATGAGAACCCCATCACACCATTGCTATTTGAAAATGCAAGGCAAGGATGAAGAACACTATCACACCTGGAGAAACCCATGCCCATGACATAAAGACAACCAAAATCATACATGCATAACCATGCATGACAAATATAGCAAGGAAATCACACATGCAAATTAATACCTGCAAGTAAACCCATTGTAGTTGCTTGATCCTGCTCTTTCTTGCTTGATATTTTCTTCCTCTTTACCTTCTTTTCCATTCTTGATCCAATGTTCAAGCTCGCAACGAAAACTCTAAGTGTCCAAGGGTAAGAGAGCGAGGGAATAGAGAGAGATCTCCAAAACTGAACTTGCCAAATGCCATGAACTGATCCTCATAAGCCTTTTTATTAATGTGGCTTCTATTTTATTTATTTTCCATTATTTTCCTTCATTTTCCTCCTCACATGCAACATGTGACCTTTCACCTTCCTTTTCTCCTAATTTCCATTATTTTCATAAATAAAATGCCAAATAATGCCTCTTTCCTTTTCAAATTCCTTTTCTATTTCCTTTGATAATTTCCTTTAGCCATAATAACCAAAATTAACATCCACTAGGGTGTTTTGCCCAACATTCATCTTGGAATAAGTGTCCCATAACCATGGTTATTATTTTGTCTTTATTAACTTTTATTACATGGAATTTTCACCAGGGTTGTTACGGAACCCTCCTCTTTAGGGGAATACCGTCCTTGGTGTTCAACGACACCTGCAACAAGAAATACCATTGAAAACCAAAACATATTTCCCATGGACCTTTATAACACAGCTCATTACAATATTTACAGTGACCACTGTTGAAACATGACAAACATATCATTTACTGGAGCTTTATAAAATAGCTCATTACCGTATTTACAATAACAACCACATATGCTCATGCACATTTTCTTCAATCAGCAAATAACCATACTGTCTATTGAACTTTATAAATCCAGCTCAATACAGTAGTTACAATAATATACACATATGCTCAACCAACAAATAAAAGGATATGATATCCACATCAAAAACAAGGGAATATATAGGCTCACACCTCCACACTCAAAGTAGTACTAGGATTCACCACCTTCCCAGGAAGTTCAAAATCCATTGCCAAAGTCAAATATGCTTCCAATGTCTAACACTGCAATCATGTGCCACTTGTCCTCTCAGTAAATAATTACTGAATCCTTGTTCCATGGCACACTACCAATGTGCATCAAATTCCATTTGGAAATTCTAATGACCAAAACAAGTCCATCCTGGACCTTCCCTTCTATACTACATAGTCCCTCGGGAAATATGGTCACCTCCTTTTGTGCAGTCACTCACCTTCCAAGTTCCCTGACATCCCCTTTCCTAGGCGATCCATCCCTTGGTAAGGTTTCCTCGCATCGGAAGTTTAAACAACCAAGGCATATACCTGTTTCAAAACCATCATATTGGTCATAGTATGTTCATGGAAATCAATGGACACGATTGGTCACCGGTGCTCCACAACAACCCTGCTCCTAAAGTGCTTTACCATCACACTGCTGCATGTTTGAATTTCTTTTTCTATTGCTGCTAATCCTTGCAGTCAATTTAAACCACCCAATTGGGCATCTCTATACTTCCTATACGAAGCACATAACTTCCATTAGATTTTAAATAAATTGAAATAAATTCACATCATACCTCATTGGTAGCTTTTCGATAAGGTACACTTGCAATCATGTTTAATTCCCGTCACAACAATTCAAGCTAACATCTTTGAAAAAATCATTATGTATAAACATATAACATCTGGATAGCTCGAAACAGAATCATCATAGATAAAAATCATGAATCACATGCAATCATCATAAACCAGAATCATAGATTACATGTAACCATGATAAATCAGAATAATAGACTACATGCATAATAAAACTGGAATAAAATAATGATACTTATCCTTTAATCAATCCTTATCTTCTACCTTTATCGTTTTTCCTTTCTGTACGCACACCGGATTGATTGCCTCACCCAGAAACACCCATTTCCATTTATTTTCCTCAATGGCGTACACACACACAATGTACATCACAACACATACACCTACACTCGGTATACAACATGACACTTACACCTACACCTAATGTACAACACAACACATACATCTATACCCAATGTACAACACCACACAATACATGTCCCTACACCTGGCATACAACACAACATAATACATGTACTTGCAGAATACAACACAATGAATACACATGTCATGATCCCACAACTACACAATACACATACATAGCCCAGAACACATCATGTATGATATTCACACACTACCACATGTACACCAATACCATATGTACAACATGTACACAGTACCACATGTACACAACACCTCCTTCACAACGTGTGCACAACATCACATGTACATGAGACTACCTCCACAACATGTACACAACGCCACATATACACTGCACCATCTATACAATGTGTGTGCAATACCACATGTACACAACACCACATGCATGACATGTACATGATTCCACATGTACATAACTCCATATGCGCGACATGTACACAACACCACTTGCACACACCACCACGTATACAATATGTACAGAACACCACATGTACAATCATGCACACAACACCATATATACATAGTAACACATGTACAACATGCACACAACATCATATGTACATAGAATTGCATACACAACATGTACATAGCACCATATGTACACAACACTACATATCCAACATGCGCACAACACCATATGCACACAACATTGCATATCCATCATGCATATAGTACAATATGTACACAACAATGCATATCTGACATGTACATAGCACCATCTATACCCATCACTACATATAAAATATGAACACAAACCTATCGGTACCACCCTGTACATAACATTGCATAAAAAACACGTACACACACTATATATACACAACACCGCATGTGCACAACATCATAGATGCAACATGTGCAACATATACAACCTATGCACAAAAATGTTAAAACACATCCATAAACCACACTATCTCTACCAAGAAACCTTGTTTCAAGTGTATTTCCACCATCCATGCTTATCCCAACATATCGTATACCACACTACTTTCATTCCATTGATGCACCCCTTAGAATTACCTTCCATAACATAGACATAATATAATCGCATAATATCAATTGATATCTACATGATACTGACCTTATATATCTGTTAGGGTTACTCTTCCCATTTGTTTCCTCATAAGACCAGGAACCCCTTCATTCCATTCACCTGCATAAGAAATCATTCCTCCACAAGAATGATCCCTCATGACCATGTCAAACGATGACATACATACATACATATATACATATAAACATCAACATAAAGAAATCATGATCCCTGACAACCCTATCAAACAACTACAGACACACACACACACACACACACACACACACACACACACACATATATATATATATATATAGATACACACACACACATACATGCATACATATATACAAACAAATATGCATATATAAACATCAACATAATCATAATTACAACACAATTACCAAATGTCATAAGGTCTAGGTTAAGAAAACTCCCTTTATCGGTGCACAACATGCATGACATCGATAACAACAGTTCCCAACAAAGCTAAGGCATATGATGCCTCAATTCATTTACTTTACCTTTTATGTTGCATTTCTCATAATTGTTTTCCACCATCCATTTACACTAATAGACCGAACCAATCCAACTAGTTGTCATACTCTTACCTCTAGCTGCCCTTATACATACTCCAATCTTCATCTAGGCATTACATTATCTACTAGGCTTCATTCAACTCGTCTGAGCTCCATTAAATTCCTCCTTCCCAACCAATTCCCAATACCCTCAAACATGAAAGGCAAGAATAAGAAGCAAAACATTAAATACTAATAGAAATATGACACCAAAAACAAAGTGGCAAGGTCTTGCACTAGACATAAACAAACTCACAAGAAAGTGCAAAAAAATCATAAAATACCAAAAGCACAAGATTAGAAACAAAGACTATGACTCAATCCCCATGGGTTCCCAAGGCTTTCAAACAAAATCTCAATCTGAGCCTTCTCCAATATTTCATGGTAGTCTCTTTTTCCATGCAATCCCCTACATCATACTACCATAAACACACAACTTTAAACACATAAATAAATATACAATATATTAGCTATCTTACCTTGTTGTGACAAATACACTGCCTTGTAGTTGAACACATCCGTGCCATCTCTCAAGGGACTCCAATTCCCTTGACAAATCTAGCTATAACTAGACACTAGTTGTTACACATATCAAATACATGTCCATAAATATAACACATATCCACATAATGTGAGATGAAATAAAGGTTAAGGATACTTATTGTATGCAAAGAATTCATTCATTTGGAATTAGGGTTTCCTAACATGGCCAAAGTAATTCTTACCCAATTCCTTTCTTTTACCTTTTTACTTTGTTTCAATCGAGTCTTACCATGTATTGTCACATCAGCCAACTGTTAGTTATATAAACACATCAACTATTACCTTGTCATGTAATTACCAAGCATGTTACCCTGCAATTATTCACACACATCAATCACATGTTCCAAATGTCAATACATCATATCTATTAATCTAAAACCAACCTTTACCAAGACTGAAACCATTTCATAATCAACTAATAATCATTACTCATACTACCACATCTAGCACCTACTTACACTCAAGTGCATATCATTTGTCTCGGCACATATGTGTTAGTAAAACCATCTTAAAACAAAATCATTCCTTCATGCAATATTATAGACACATACTCATATCATGTAAGTAATCAATCATTCAAACAACTTGAAAACATACCATGTTAAATAAATCAACTAGATTACATAATAAACCACTCAAACACCAAATAGATGACATAATCAAAATCATACCTTGTTGTATCTCAGTGGAGGCTATCTTGTCTGTACAATCAATCTAGTTTAGCCTGATATAACTTCACAACATATCAACTCAAGCATAAATAAGGTCATGATATCCATGACAGTTACTAGATAACATGTTCACATTATAAACTCATAAAAAATTGTCGTTTATGCTTAACAATCACATATGCATAGTCAGTCTAGATTAGTATAACACGATATCAAAAATATATCAACTCATACTTGAATGTCATAACCATAACCATCCACACAAACCAATCCAGATCGACACAATACATACAACATCAAGGCCTTAATGAGATAACCCTAATCATCAAGTTAACTAACATATAACACCAAAAATATAACATATAACATACTCATCAACAACATATAACATAATCATCAAGTTAACTAACATATAACATCAACACAAATTCATATAACAACAATTTACTATCCTACATGACTATCTAATGCACGTGCATATGACCACACTTAACTAGCATCTACCACACATGTAACCAAAAACTATAGAATGGCAAGTATATAAGTAACCCTAATTCTTATAACAACCATTAACCACATACCTTCTTGCCCAACATACAAATATATATGATGATCTACTCTTACCGCAAAGTCTAGTGATGCAACCTCGCTTTGATGATATGCATCTCCTGCTCTATCTCAACCGACACATCAACATCATAACATACCAACCACATCATGATGACCTAAAATGGATACAATGACTTCATGGACAACAACCTTTACCATGAAAATGCATGCATAACAACATATAGATCCTGACATGCATAACAAATGCATTTACATTTGACATACACTCATGACAACCACATTCAACAACACACCATCCACTTCCACACGACGACACCACTATAATTATGAAAACCACCATGCATATGCAACAAGTACATATACAACAAGAATAGAGAACACATGTATGAAACCAACATGAATGCGTGATCAACACACTGCCCATCTAGTTCAAGTGTTGAACCATGCTCTGGTACCACTCTGTAACACCCTCCTCCCACATTTACCCAAGCTAGTCGGTCCACCAGGGTGCACATGTGATGAAGAGTCACTATAATATGATTCAACACCATAAGTGTATTTAAGGAAATGGAACCGATGCACCAACACTTTACAGACCTCCCTCAGGTGTTGTAAGATCCCCAAGGGCTAATCCAATACACCAGGTGGCCAACCCCTAAGTTAACCTAGCCTTTCAATGAAATAAATCCCCAATCACTCCCATGACATGGGAATGCATGCGACTGGGACCATCCAGTCGCTCCAACAATGCATGCAAGGGAGAGACTATAGTCTTTTTTAGCCAATTATGTGCCAGAGACTGCGAGATTTAAGCCACTTTTTTAGGGCTAGTCTCCAAACCACTTCCCAGAACTTGATGAGACTTTCCAAGACAATAAATGACATCAAGACAAATCCTCTAACACAAAACGTGATCAAAGGCTTGACCTAACGAAGCCTAATAGTGATAGACATTTCTACGAACACATTGTGCACATGTAATCTACAAGTCATAACAACATATCTGAGCATAGGGTTCTCATAATTATCTGAGATTCATAAGGAATCATTGATGCCTTATCACATTAGTTGCATTATCATATATTAGTTCATATATTCATTGTTCATTCATTTATCAACTAAAACATGATGAGATCCATATATTATAATTGCCATAAAACATGCTCATTACCAACAAATAGCCAACATAAATAAAAAGGATACAACAACAATAAATACCACATATGAACCAATACATTTACACATGAAATACCAAGGAGAAGGAATTATTATTTATGAATACATAAGCCAACCAGGTATGACACTAACATGTTCCACCCAACCATAGATTGGCTTAACCAAATCTCTCTTCAACCAATCACGCTTGTGCCATATTCCAAGCATTAATGTGGGACTCATAACCAAAAATCAACGAGGGTTTCCAGAGGCTACACCACCTCGTCCTCATCAATAGAACTAGGTGTTACCACAATCTAAATCGGATAACTATGTCCTAAACCATAAGCATACAATACAAGGCTTTATTGTAATACCCACCAGATCACTAGGCCATAAACAAGAATGGATGACAACAGATTTCTCCACCTGCACCATGAGGAATTTACCAGTATCCTAGTCTCTAGGCTTTACCGCAATCCATAGTCTAGTCTAGGGATCACTAGGCCATAATCAAGACACCACCCTTTACGCTTTACCTATATGCCACCATTCCCCGACAAGGATAACTAGGCCTAATCAAGGGCAACCACCTCTAGGATTTATTGTATATCCCACCATTCACTGGTCGAGGACTCCTAGGCCCACTGAGGCACACAATACCTGGCTTTATGCAACCCATAGTTTGGTTCAAGGGTCACTAGGACAGTAGTTTTACCGCAATCCACATATTGGTTTAGGAATCACTAGGCCATGTGTTCCTTCATTCATAGATCCACCTCACTCGGCTTCAAATCCCTATGGCAATCCAACTCAACTGAAACATGAGAACCCCATCACACCATGGCTATCCAAAAATGGAAATGAAAGGTTAAAAAAAATTTTCACACCTGGAAAAGCCCATTCCCATGAAAAAAAGAGAACCAAGAACACACATGCATAACCATGCATGCCAAATCTAGCAAGAAAATAACACATGCAAATTGATACCTGCAAGTAAACCCGTTTAGTTGATTAATCCTTCTCTTCCTTGTTTGATGTTTTCTTCCTCTTTTCCTTCTTTGCCCTTCTTTATCCAATGTTGAAGTTCTCCAAGAAAACTCTGCATCTAAGAGTAAGAGAGAGAGCTCCAAAATTTAATTGACCAAAAGCCATGAATTGGTCCTCAAAAGCCTTTTTATTAATGTGGCCTATATTTTCTTCATTTTCCATTATTTTCCTTCATTTTCCTCCTTGCATGCAACCTATGACCTTTCACCTCCTTTTCTCCCATTTTTCGTTATTTTCATATAGAAAAATGGAAAATAATGCCTCTTGCCTTTTCAGATTCCTTTAGCCATAATAACCAAAATGAACAATCACTAGGATGTTTTTCCCAAAATTTAGCTTCGAATAAGTTTCCCATCACTGTGGTTATTATTTTGCCTTTATTAACTTTATTACATGGAATTTTCACCAAGGTTGTTACGCCTAAGAGGTAATGTAAGATCTAGATCAATCACGGCACATGTAAGGGTAGCTAAAGGCAAGAGTATGACAGTCGGTTAAGTTGGTTGGGTCTATTGGGATAAATGGATGATGATAGAACAATCATGAAAAAGGTAATTAGGTAAGGTAGAGTAAATGGATTTGAGGCGTCATATACCTTGGCTATATTGGGTACGGTTGTTCTCGATGTTGTGCATGGTGTGCACAGATAAAGGAAGTTCTCTTAACCTTGAGCTTATGACATCTGGTAATTGTGTTGTGACTATGATTATGTTGGTTCTTATATATGCATATATGTATGTATGTACGTATGTATGTATGTCATTGACTAATATGGTCATTAGGATTGTTTTGTGCTAGTGTTCACATGTATAAATGTAGATATGTATGTATATATGTTGTTGTCTGACAAGGTCATCGGGGATCATGATTGTTGCATGTTGATGTTTATATGTATATATGTATGTATGTATGTCATTTTTTGATAGGGTCATAAGGGATAATTCTTTTGGTAGAATGATTTCTTATTCAGGTGAATGGCATGAAGGGGATCTTGGTCTTACGAGGAATCAATTATGAAGAATAGCCCTGACAAATCTATGAGGTCAATATCATGTGGATATGAATTTATATTATGTCTATGTTATGGTAGGTAACATTGAGGGGTACATCAGTGGAATGAAAGTAGTTTTATCTGTGGCATGCTGGGATATGCATGGATGGTGGAAATGCACTTGAAACAAGGTTGCGTGGTAGAGCAAAAGTGGTCTCTAGATGTGTGGTACTATTTTTTTCATATCTTGTATATGTTGTACATATTGCATCTATGATGTTTTGCACATGTGGTGTTGTGTACATATAGTGTGTGTACATGGTGTGTAGGTAATTTTGTGTACATGTGGTTTTGATTATACATTGTGCAAGTGGTGTTGTGTGCATGTGACGTTGTATACACGTTACATAGGTGTTGTTGTGTACATGATGTGTAGGTGGTGTTGGGTACATGTTATACATGTGGTACTGTTGTACATGTTGTTTTGCGTATGTGTGGTACTGTGTGTATGCATTTCATAATCGCGGTATCATGACATGTGAATTCGTTCTGTTGTAATCTGTCTAAGTATATGTATTGTGTTGTACACCGAGTGTAGGTGTATGTATTGTGTTGTGTCATACATTAGATGCAGGTGTATGTGTTGTGTTGTACACTAGGTGTAGGTGTATGTGTTGTATGTAAGGTATAGGTGCATGTATTGTATGGCATTGTATGTTGTGTGTGGCTATATGTGTGTGATGCACATTATGTGTATGTGTACGTGGTTAAAGAGAAGGCATTCGATGTTTGTCAGGTCTAACAACTGATTC
Organism: Pinus tabuliformis; assembly: GCA_031772625.1. Taxonomy (NCBI): domain Eukaryota; kingdom Viridiplantae; phylum Streptophyta; class Pinopsida; order Pinales; family Pinaceae; genus Pinus; species Pinus tabuliformis. The sequence continues at coordinate 1,188,232,751 of CM062818.1, forward strand.
GATGTGCGTACAGAAAGGATTGGTTGAAGGATAAGTATTCGCATTTTCTTTCAGTTTATTATGCATGTGATCTATGATTTTGATTATTGTGGTTACATGTCATATATTATTTTGATTTATGATGGTTGCATTTTGACCTAACCAGATGTGATATATTCAAAGAGCTAGTTTGACTTGTTGTGACGGGAAGTGAACAAAGTTGTAAGTGTTCCTCATCAATGGGCTACTGATGAGGTATGAAATGAATTTATTTCAATTTATTTGAATGTAATGGAAATTATGTGCTTGGTACAAGAAGTATGAAACTACCCGGTTGTGTGGTTGAAACTGATGGAAAGGATTAGTAGCAATAACAAAAGGAATTGGAAAATGTGGAAGCATGTTGTTAAAGCACTTTAGGAGCAGTGCCATTGTAGGACACTAGTACCTAATAGTGTCCATTGATTTCCATGTGCATGCTATGATTAGTATGATGGAATCAAATGCACATTTGGAGTGTTTTCCAGAACAATGAGTCAGTAACTTTTCACTGAGGGAACAAGTAGCGCAGGATTGTAGTGCTAGATATTTGATGGATATATGCATTTGGTAGTGGATTTTGGACTTCCTAGGAAGGAGGTGAGTCCTGGTATTACTTTGAGGGTGGAGGTGTGAGCCTCTGGATTCCCTTGTTGCAAATGCAGGCATCGTATCCTTTTATTTACTAGTTGATCAAATGTGCATATGTTTATATGTGTAAAGTACTATAAATACTATATCGAGCTAGATTTATAAAGCTCCATAGACAGTATGGTTATTTTTTTGTTGAATAAAATGCACATAAGTAAATGTGGTTTTATTGTAAATACTATAATGTTGGGTAGCGTAAGCCCCACGGAATGAGTATGGGGTACGAAGCCCAGAATTTTGGGTAATATTAGGGTAAAAGGCTCCACAGAAAGTGCGGAGCGTGAACTATAGTATGTTGAGTCAAAGGGTAGTCCACCCAAAAATAATGTAAATAAATAGTAATAGAGTCAGCCCACATAGGGATCGTGGGCCAAGGGAGAGTATAAATAGAGCGTGTCTCTATGAGGGAAAAGGAGTTCATTTTAAAAAGATGGAATGTAATGGGTTCTGAAAGGCAATAGCTTGAAAGCATCTGTAAGTCCGAGTCAAGGGAGTAGGGTAGAAGGTAGAGGCTCTGCAGCTATGTGTGCAGAGGCCTAGAAATTAGTCCACAGCTGTGTGCACAGAGGCTTGGAAAGTCCGCAACTGTGTGCGCGAACCCCAACAGCTAAGTGCGCAGGGTGGATCTAGATGTATTAGTGAAAATTGATAATAAAGATAAGTTTCTTCTGAATTTTGTGCTAATTGTGTCTTCATTGTTTTATGATAAATGAACTATTGTGATTTCTGCATTTGCTATGATTAAATACATGTGAACTGGGTTAATCTTGATGTGCGAAGTAACCAAAAGTAATAAGTGTTTACTTAAATACCACTTTGACTAGATCAAACTAGTAATAAGTGACTCAATATGTGCTAAGCACGATTAGGATAGTCTGATCTGCGCGGATCTAGTGTAGAACGAGGCTGCAGAATAGCGCGCGAGCCCCAACCCACATCCAAGACATCCCCAGGGTGCGGAAACCTGGTTCCAACACCCTCCCCTGCTACCTCGGGTGAGACCTCAGTCCATGCTTCGCAGGCTGTTGCCGAAAGGACCGGTAGTTGCAAGATTTGTTTGGCTAAATAATTCTTCCGAACCTGGGTCAAGCCCAAATAAGCCAACATGTAATGAGTTGTGTTACAAAGCTCAAGTAAACCATATGATAGTCATGTTTTCGATAGGTGGTCATTATAAATACTGCATTGAGTTATGTTATAAAGCTCCATGGGTGGTATTTTTTTCTTTCAGCAGTCTTGTTGCTTGTAGGTGCCATTGAACATCGAGGATGGTGTTCCCCCAAGGGGGAAGGGTTTTGTAACAACCTTGGTGAAAATTCCATGTAAATAAATTTAATAAAGGCAAAATAATAACCATGGTCATGGGACACTTATTCCAAGTTGAATGTTGGGAAAATAAATCCTAGTGTGGGTGTTCATTTTGTTTATTATGGCTAAGGAAATTGGCAAAGGAAATGGAAAAGGATTTGGAAAGGAAAAATGGCATTAATTGGCATTTTATTTATGAAAATTATGGAAATTGGGAGAAAAGGAAGGTGAAAGGTCACAAGTTGCATGTGAGGAGGAAAATGAAGCAAAATAAGAGAAAATGAAGTAAATAGAGGCCTCATTAATAAAAGGCTTATGAGGATCAGTTAGTAGTGTTAGGATATTCCGACACATAGGAAATAGTTAAGTACAACTTGGTCTAGTATAGAGTTAGGTATAGAGTTAGGTAAAGTGTGTTTCTTTACCTTGTACATTTTGTAACTTACAATCCAATGATCACGATATGTAGTGATCTGACGGTTCATTCTCTCCTTGTATTACCGACACTTGATCCGTGGCTTAGCACCCGATTGGTCCATGATTTCTATTTAAAGTGCATGGAGGGTCATTTGTAGGGTAATCCGTCTATGAGAGAAGCTTATGTAAATTTTCATTCTTTTATTAATAAATTTCTTGAAGTGGCCGCGTTGGCTCAGGCTGTGGACTGTTTCCCTCTTTGAGGGTTTTAACCACGTCAAATATACTGGTGTATTTATCTGTGATCTAGTTGTGAGCGGTGTCCTTTGGTGTTATGTCTGAGGAACTTACCCTGTAAATTCCTACATGGTATCAGAGCTATTTGAGGGTCGCGTCCGTTGTTGATCCAAATCTGAAGCCGGTAGAACTGCATCTGACTGTTGTTTCCCAGATCTACTGTTTCTAACTACTTTCGGGCCGAGAGGACTGCTCTATTGTGTTGGGAGCATCTGTTCCAGTGAGGAACCCCTTTCGTTTCATGCGAAAAGGTTTCTGATAGCCCTAGCTGCGTCATTTTTAATATCTGGAGGTATATAGTGTTTATTTGTAGTTTACAATTATTTTCTCTCTATTTATTTCAGTTTCAGTTTATTTAGCTTTTTTCATTACCGGATCTATACCTTTCATTTCTGCGTATGCTCTTTGCCCTACGAATCTGTGCAATCTGGGCGAATCAGAAACAGAAAGGAAGGATTTTTCTCATGCGTATGCTCTTTTCCATGCGCCTTACTGTGATCTCGGAAAATCAAAAACATTGAGGAAAATATTTAGTTTGCGGCTAAAGCTAACTTTGAGCCGCAAGGTTCATTTTTGAAAATATTTAGCTTTCGGGTAAAGCTAACTTCGAGCTGCAAGGTTCATTTTTTTGGTATGTCTGTGTTGGGTTTTTTGTTTTTTGTTTTGTGGTGAAAAAGAGCCTTCTCAAAGCAAGCATGCAACCCAAAGCATCAACCCCCCCCTCTCTCTCTCTCTCAAATTTTTTGTATAGCTCAATTGGTTCAAAGCTATTTTAAGAGAGTAGAGATCTTGGGTTCAAGTCTCCATTTTTTTTGGGGCAGATTTTTTTCATTTCCGCACATTCCCGCACTTCGTCGGCGACTTCATCAACTTTTTTTCAAAAAGCCATAACTTCTTCATCCGGAAGCCGTTTTCAGAGCCGTATTTTTTAAACCAACCTAATTTTTCGAGATCTATCCATTGGAACACTTACTTTCAACATCTTTAGCTTCAATTTCCATTGAAATGGAAATTCAATACCAAGTTACCCTTGACAGCACCAACTACTTCCAATGGTTGTCCTACATTGAGGATTTACTTAGAATTAAAGGTCTCTACAGAATAGCCTCAGGCTAAGAAAAGAAACCGAAGGATGAAGATAAGGCTGCTAAATGGGAAAATAGGCAAGATCAAGCACACGGATTGATAGGGATGTCTATTTCTCCAGATCTTAGATTCCATATTGCAGAACTTGATACTCCTAATGAAGCAATGAAACAAATCAATAAAGTTTTTGGGATTAAAAATGAACTTAGAGCCCATCAACTTGAAAATGAGTTGCTTACATTGGACCCTAATAATTTTTCTTGCATTGAAGATTTCTTGTCCAAGTTCAAGACCCTTAGATATCTCTTGGAAGGTGTTAAGGTTAAGAAAGAAGATAGTAACCTTATCTATTCCATTCTTACTAAGTTGGGACCAGCCTACTCTGTGTTTGTTTCCACCTTCCATTCTACAAGAGAAGCCTTCATTTCTCAAGGAACAGACTACAAGTCCCCTTCCTTTGACTCTTTTTGTGATTCTTTAATAAGAGAACAAGAAAAACTCTTACACCTTGGTCTTCTTAATCTTGGAAACTCTTCCAAGAAAGCGTTAGCCACCCAGCAGCAACCAAATTCAAAGAATCCTAAGAAGTCATATCCTAAAAAGAATGGTCCTAAACCAAACAAGTGTCCTAAGCAATCTCAGCCTCAAAATGAAAAATCATTTCAACAAAATGATAAGACAAATAAAAACAAATGGAAGAAGACTGATAGACATTGCAACTTTTGTAATCGAGATGGCCACTTAGAATCCAAATGCTTTAAGAAGATGGAACCCTTGGAAGCAGCGATGAAGAAAAATAACATCCATTTGGAGCAATCTTCAACTTCAACTTCATCTTCAGGAATGACACTTTCTGCATGTGGTTGTCAAGCATCTCGGTCTGGCTATGCACTAAATGTATCTTCTTCTTCTCATTCTCATGAGTGGCTCATTTGATTCTGGAGCTTCTTATCACATGGCCAAAAACAAAGCCATGTTTTCTTCTTTAAATGATTGTAACACCAAAAATATATATGTTGGTGATGATAGATCTCTTAGTGTTGTAGGGATTGGAACTATTCATCTAGACAATGTTCAGTTTAATGATGTATTATGTGTTCCAACCTTATCCTACAACCTTCTATCTTTATATCAGATAACTCATTCATGTGAAGGTAAAATCGTTGAATTTTCACCTCATGATGTTGTAATCAAGGACCTAAGAGATCCTAAACAGATTTTAGCTAGTGTCATTGCTGATGATTCTACAAGGTTGTATAAGTTTCACAACTTTGGGTCATCAAATCTTCCCTCAGTATTTGTTGCTCATAACGCTGAAGTGAGAAAACTTTGGCACGAGTGATTTGGTCACTTAAACTATCGCTCCCTTCAACATCTATGTAAAGAAAATATGGTGACAGGTCTTCCTATGTTATCTTGCAGAGATGGTTTTTGTTCCGGATGTGTACTCGGAAAACATCATCGAGACAGTTTTGAAAAATGTGCCTCTTGGCATGCCTCAACCCCTTTACAGCTTGTGCATAGTGATTTATCTGGTCCACTTCTAGTTGTTTCATTCTCTGGCTGCAAGTATTTCTTAATTTTCATTGATGATTTCTCCAGACGCACTTGGGTATACTTCTTAAAACTCAAGAGTGAAGTATTTAACACATTTTTGGCCTTCAAGGCCTTTGTTGAAAAACAATCTGGACATCAAATTCTTAAGCTAATATCTGATAATGGCGGAGACTATGTCAAAAACACATTCATCAACTTTTGCATTGAGAATGGAATTCAAATGAAACATACTGTTCCATATACTCCACAACAAAATGGTGTAGCTGAAAGGAAGAATCACACCTTAAAGGAAATGGCTAATTGTATGCTACAATCTAAAGGACTTGGTCTTACTTTTTGGGCAGAAGCAATTAACTGTGCAAATTACATAATAAATCGCACTCCTACTAAGGCTTTAAAGAATATCACTCCAGAAGAAGCATGGAGCTCAATCAAACCAGATGTAAGTCACTTTCGTGTTTTTGGAAGTGAAGCGTGGGCCCATATTCCAAATGAAAATCATAAAGATTTAGAACCTAAGAGTGAAAAATGTACTTTTGTTGGATATTCTGAAGATGTCAAAGGCTATAGACTTATTCCATTTAAGTCTAAAAATGTTATCATTAGAAGAGATGTAAAATTTGATGAAAATATATCGGCCTGCAAGCCTAGTCCGGTGGATGTACCACCTCTCCCTATCTCTTCTACTTTTGAAAACATTTCTTCTTCAGATGATGAAAGTGAGGATGAAAATCCTCCCCCACCATCTCAGGATCCTCCTTCAGCTCCTCACCTTCCAAACTGGGTTCGTGCTACTTGAGATGCAGCGGGTGATCTTGCCGGTGATCCTATAGATCAGTGATGCACACGTTCTCAGTTTGACAGAGCCTCTTCTTTACTGGCTCAAGCTCCAGTAAATTATGATCCTGACACCTTTGCAGAAGCTTCAGGCCATCCAGATTGGGAAGCAGCTATGAATGAAGAATATCATTCATTATTGGCAAATGATACATGGGATCTTGTTCCTCTACCAAAGGGACGAAAACTTGTTAGATGCAAATGGGTTTACAGAACCAAGTATGGACCAGATGGGAAAGTTGATAAACATAAAGCTCGTCTTGTTGCTAAATGTTTTTTGCAGGTTGAAGGCATTGACTACATTGAAACCTTCTCCCCTGTTACCAAAATGAACTCTATCCGCCTTGTTCTTTCCCTTGTTGTCTTGTTCAAATGGGAAGTCCATCAGATGGATGTTAAATCTGCCTTCTTGCATGGGGACTTGCATGAATAAATCTATATGGAACAACCTATTGGCTTTATACAAACAGATTCCAGCCTTGTATGTTGACTTAAAATCCCTTTATGGTCTCAAGCAAGCTCCTCGAGCTTGGTATGCCAAAATGGATAACTTTCTTTTAGAATCTGGCTTCTCTAGGTGTCATTCTGACAATACTCTCTACACCAAGAAAGTGGGCAAGTCTCTTATCATTCTTGTTCTTTATTTTGATGATCTTATCCTGACTGGTAGTGATCCCAACCTTATAAACCATGTGAAGTCTATCCTTAAAAGGAAGTTTGAAATGACAGACTTAGGACACTTACATTATTTTCTCAGTCTTCAAGTCTTTCAATCCAAGGAAGGTATTTCCCTTTCTCAGTCCAAGTATGCCTGTGATATTCTACGCCACTTTCACATGGAAGACTGTAAGCCAACCCCTTCTCCCTTTCAGTCTGGAGTCAAACTTTCAGTCACTTGTACTTCTCCTGAAGTTGATGCTACTTTATACCATCAACTTGTAGGAAAACTTTTGTATCTAACCCATACTTGTCCTGACCTTTCCTTTGTTGTTGGCCTTATTGCTCGGTTTATGCAAAACCCACGTGAAAGCCATTGGAAAGCAGCTAAAAGAATACTTCGTTATGTTCAAGGTACAGTTCAATTTTGGATTCATTACAGTGCCAAAGCATCTCCTCTATTGGTTGGTTTCACTGATTCCGATTGGGCTGGTGACCCTGATGATCGGAAGTCTACTGTAGGTTATGTGTTCACTCTTGGTTCAGGACCTATTACATGGGCCTGCAAGAAACAAGGTGCCATTTCTCTTTCTTCAGCAGAAGCAGAATATCGTGGTGCCATAGAAGCTAGTAAGGAAGCCTTGTGGCTTTGTCAGATCCTGTCAGAATTTGGCTTTCAGTAGAAGCATCCGACTACACTTTGGTGTGATAATCAAAGTGCCATTTAGCTATGCAAAGATCCAGTCCAACATTAGTGCAGCAAACACATTGAATTGCACATGCACTTCATCAGAAAGCTCATTCATTACCATGTTCTTGAAGTGAAATATTGTTCAACAGATGATCAAGTTGCAGACATCTTTATAAAGGCTCTCACAGAGGTGAAGTTGACTAAACTTCGATTTATGGTTGGAGTTCAGGAAGTTTTCACTAAGGGGGGATAGGCTCTAGTGCCTCCTTCCTTCTCCTATTGTGTCATATTTGTAAATCCTTCAATCCTATCCCAAGTTGTTCTTAAGGGGGGATGTTAGGATATTCCGACACATAGGAAATAGTTAAGTACAACTTGGTCTAGTATAGAGTTAGGTATAGAGTTAGGTAAAGTGTGTTTCTTTACCTTGTACATTTTGTAACTTACAATCCAACAGTCATGATATGTAGTGATCCGACAGTTCATTCTCTCCATGGTATTACCGACACTTGATCCATGGCTTAACACCCGATTGGTCCATGATTTCTATTTAAAGTGCATGGAGGGTCATTTGTAGGGTAATCTGTCTATGAGAGAAGCTTATGTAAATTTTCATTCTTTTATTAATAAATTGCCTGAAGTGGCCGCGTTGGCTCAGGCCATGGACTGTTTCCCTCTTTGAGGGTTTTAACCACGTCAAAAATACTGGTGTATTGATCTACGATCTGGTTGTGAGCAGTGTCCTTTGTTGTTCTGTCTGAGGAACTTACCCTGTAAATTCCTACAAGCAGGATTTTGTCAACTTAATATTTTGTTAGTTTAGTTTCATAGCTCTCTCTCTCTATTCTCTCTCTCACTCTTGGACACTTAGGTTTTTCTTGGATCGCTTTAGAATTGGATCAAGAAAAGTAAAGAAGGAAAGACGAGGCAAAGATTAAACAAGGAGGAGCAAGATCAAGCAGCTACAACAGTATTATATGTAGGCATCCATTTGCATATGTGGTTTCCTTGCTAGATTTGGCATGAATGGTTATGTATGTGTGTTTTTGGTTCTCTTGTTGTCATTGGAATGGGTTTCACCAGGTGTGACCATGTTTTTCATCCTTTCCTTGCAATTTACGGATAGCCATGGTGTGATGGGGTTCATATGTTTTGGTTGAGCTGGATTGTTGGATGGATTCAAAACGAGTGAGGTGGTCTCTGAAAGAAAGTACACATGGCCTAGTGATCCCGAAATCATACTATGGATTGTAGTAAATCCTTGGTCTAGTAACCCCTGAACTGGGTTGTGGGTTGTGGTAAAGCCAGATATTTTGTTACCTCAGTGGGCCTATAAATCCTTGACCAGTGAATGGCGGGATATACTGTACAACTTATATGTGGGTTCCCTCAACCAGGCCTAGGAATCCTTGACCGGTGAATGGCGAGATAGACTGTAAAGCTTATATGTGGGTTCCCTCAACCAGGCCTAGGAATCCTCGACCAGTGAATGGAGGGATATATAATAAATCCTAAAGGGTGGAGTCTCAATTAGGTCCTAGTGATCTGATGTGGATTGTGATAAAGCCTAGAGACTAGGAGAAAGGAAAATTCCTCACGGTGTAGGTGGAGAAATCTGTTGGCATCCATGCTTGATTAGGGCCTTCTGATTTGGTGTTGATTGAGTTAACATTTGGTTATATTGATGAGGGTGAGGTGGTGTAGCCTCAGGAAGCACTGGTTGAGTTTTGGTTATGAGTCTCACATTCAAGCTTGGAATATGGTAGGCGGGTGATTGGATGAAAGAAATATTTGGTTTATCCAATCTATGTGGTTCATGGAAGTCACATACCAGTCTCCTAGTCTCTAGGCTTTATCGCAATCCATAGTCTAGTCGGGGGATCACTAGGCCATAATCAAGACACCACCCTCTAGGATTTACCTATATGCCACCATTCATTGGCAAGGATAACTAGGCCTGACCAAGGGCAACCACCTCTAGGATTTATTTTATATCCCACCATTCACCGGTCGAGGATTCCTAGGCCCACTGAGGCACACAATACTCGACTTTACACAACCCATAGTCTGGTTCAAGGGTCACTAGGCCAGTAGTTTTATTGCAATACACAGCCTAGTTTAGGAATCACTAGGCCATTTGTTCTTTCACTCATAGATCCACCTCACTAAGCTTCAAATCCATATGGCAATCTAGCTCAACCAAAACATGATAACCCCATCACACCATGGCTATCCGAAAATGGAAAGGAAAGGTTAAATAACATTGTCACACCTGGAAAAACCCATTCCCATGACAAAAAGAGAACCAAGAACACACATGCATAACCATGCATGCCAAATCTAGCAAGAAAATAGCACATGCAAATTGATACCTGCAAGTAAACCCTTTTTAGTTTATTTATCCTTCCCTTCCTTGCTTGATGTTTTCTTCCTCTTTTCCTTCTTTTCCCTTCTTTATCCAATGTTGAATTTCTCCAAGAAAACTCTATGTCCAAGAGTAAGAGAGAGAGAGAATAGAGAGAGAGCTCCAGAACTGAATTGACCAAAAGCCATGAACTAGTCCTCAAAAGCCTTTTTATTAATGTGGCCTCTATTTTCTTCATTTTCCATTATTTTCCTTCATTTTCCTCCTCACATGCAACCTATGACCTTTCTCCTCCTTTTCTCCTAATTTCATATATTTTCATAAAAAAATAACAAATAATGCCTCTTGCCTTTTCAAATGCCTTTAGCCATAATAACCAAAATGAACACTCACTAAGATGTTTTTCCCAACATCTAGCTTCAAATAAGTGTCCCATCACCGTGGTTATTACTTTTCCTTTATTAACTTTTATTACATGGAATTTTCACTAGGGTTGTTATGCTTGAAAGGTAATGTAAGATCTAGTAATGTAAGATCTAGATGAATCATGACACATGTAAGGGTAGCTAAAGGCAAGAGTATGACAATCAGTTAAGCTGGTTGGATCCATTAGGATAAATGGACGATGACATAACAGTCATGAGAAAGGTAATTAGGTAAGGTAGAGTAAATGGATTTGAGGCGTTAGATGACTTGGCTATGTTGGGTATGGTTTCTCGATGTTGGGCATGGTGTGCACAGATAAAGGAAGTTCTCTTAACCTTGACCTTATGACATCTAGTAATTGTGTTGTGACTATGATTATGTTGGTTTTTATCTATGCATATATGTATGTATGTACGTATGTATGTATGTCGTTGACTGATATGGTTGTTAGGATTGTTTTGTGCTAGTGTTCACATGTATAAATGTATATATGTATGTACATATGTTGTTGTCTGACAAGGCCGTTGGGGGTCATGATTGTTTTATGTTGATATATATATACATACATACATACATACATACATACATACATACATATATATATATATATATATGTATGTATATGTATATATATATATGTATGTATGTATGTATGTATGTATGTATGTATGTATGTATGCATGCATGCATGCATGCAGGCATGCATGTATGTATGTCATTGTTTGACAGGGTCGTAAAGGATAATTCTTGTGGTAGAATGATTTCTTATTCAGGTGAATGGCATGAAGGGGTTCTTCGTCTTATGAGGAATCAATTGGGAAGAATAGCCCTGACAAATATATGAGGTTAGTATCATGTGGATATGAATTGATATTATGTGATTATATTATGTCTATGTTATGGCAGGTAATATTGAGGGGTACATCGGCAAAATGAAAGTATTTTTATCTGTGGCATGTTGGGATACAGATGGATGGTGGAAAGGCACTTGAAGCAATGTTGCGTGGTAGAGACGATGTGGTCTTTAGATGTGTGGTACTACTGTTTTTCATATCTTTTATATGTTGTACATCTTGCATCTATGATGTTTTGCATATGCACTGTTGTGTACATATACTGTGTGTACATGGTGTGCACGCAATGTTGTGTACATGTGGTTTTGTTTATGCATTTTGCAAGTGGTGTTGTGTGCATCCGATGTTGTGTGCATGCAATGTTGTGTACACATTACGTAGGTGGTGTTGTGTACATGTTGCATAGGTGGTGTTGTGTACATGTTATACATGTGGTACTGTTGTACATGTGGTAGTGTGTTCATGTCGTACATGTTGTGTCATGCACATGTGGTATTGTGTGCATGTTGTACATGTTGTTTGTGTATGTGTGGTATTGTGTATACGCATTTCATAATTGTGGTATCATGACATGTGCATTCCTTCTGTTGTACTCTGTCTATGTATATGTATTTTGTTGTTCATCGGGTTTAGGTGTATGTATTATGTTGTGTCGTACATTAGATGCAGGTGTTTGTGTTGTGTTGTACACCAGGTGTAGGTGTATGTGTTGTATGTAAGGTATAGGTGCATGTATTGTATGGCGTTGTATGTTGTGTGTGGCTATATGTGTGTGATGCACACTATGTGTATGTGTACGTGATTAAAGAGAAGGCATTGGATGTTTGTCAGGTCTAACAACCGATTTGGTGTGCGTACAGAAAGGATTGATTGCAGTATAAGTATTGGTATTTTATTTCAGTTTTATTATGCATGTGATCTATGATTTTGATTTATGGTGGTTACATGTGATATGTTATTTTGATTTGTGATGGTTTCATTTTAAGCTAACTAGATGTGATATATTCAAAGAGCTAGTTTGACTTGTTGTGATAGTAAGTGAACAAAATTGCAAGTGTTCCTCTTCGACGGGCTACTGATGAGGTATGAAATGAACTTATTTTAATTTATTTGAATGTAATGGAAATTGTGTGCTTGGTACAAGAAGTATGAAAATGCTTGGTTGTGTGGTTGAAACTAGTGGCAAGGATTAGTAGAACAAGAAAAGGAATTGGAAAATGCGGTAGCATGTTGTTAAAGCACTTCAGGAGTAGGGTCTTTGTAGGAAATTGGTAGCCAATAGTGTCCATTGATTTCCATGAGAATGCTATGATTAGTATGATGGTTTTGAGGCAGGTATATGCCTTGGTTGTTAGAGCTTCTGATGCGAGGAAGCCTTGCCAAGGGATGGGTCATCCAGGGTAGGGAATGTCGGGGAACTTGGAAGGTTAGTGACAACACAAAATGGGGTGACCAGAGGGACTATGTAGCAAAGAAGGGAATGTCGAGGATGTATTTTTTTGGTCATTAGTATTGCTAGATGGAATCATATGCACATTGGGAGTGTTCGCTAGAACAATGAGATGGTAAATTTTCACTAAGGGAACAAGTAGCAGAGGATTGTAGTGCTAAATATTTGATGCATATATGCCTTTGGTAGTGGATTCTGGACTTCCTAGGAAGGAGGTGAGTCCTGGTATTACTTTTAGGGTGGAGGTGTGAGCCTCTGGATTCCCTTGTTGCAGATGCATGCATCATATCCTTTTATTTACTGGTTGATCAAATGTGCATATGCTTATATGTGTATATTATTGTAAATACTGTATCAAGTTGGATTTATAAAGCTCCATAGACAGTATGGTTATTTTCTGGTTGAAGAAAATGGGCATAAGTAAATGTGGTTTTTATTGTAAATAATGTAATGAGTTGTGTTATAAAGCTCAAGTAAACCATATGATAATCATGTTCTTAGTAGGTGGTCATTGTAAATTTTGCATCGAGTTGTGTTATAAAGCTCCATGGGTGGTATGTTTTTCTTTCAGTAGTTTTATTGGTTGTAGGTGCCATTGAACACCGAGGACGGTGTTCCACCAAGGGGGAAGGATTTTGTAACAACCTTGGTGAAAATTCCATGTAAATAAAGTTAATAAAGGAAAAATAATAACCACGGTCATGGGACACTTATTCCAAGTTGAATGTTGGGAAAAGACATCCTAGTGTGGGTGTTAATTTGGTTCATTATGGCTAAGGAAATTGGAAAAGGAAATGGCAAAGGATTTGGAAAGGAAAAATTGTATTAATTGGCATTTTATTTATGAAAATTATGGAAATTGGGAGAAAAGGAAGATGAAAGGTCACAAGTTGTATGTGAGGAGGAAAATGAAGGAAAATAAGAGAAAATGAAGAAAATAGAGGCGTCATTGATAAAAGGCTTATGAGGATCAGTTAGTAGGCTTTTTTCAACTAAAAAATTTGTTAGTTTAGTTTCATAGCTCTCACTCTCTATTCTCTCTCTCACTCTTGGACACTTAGGTTTTTCTCGGATCACTTTAGCATTGGATCAAGAAAAGCAAAGAAGGAAAGAGGGGGTAAAGATAAAACAAGAAGGAGCAAGATCAAGCAGCTACAACAGGATTATATGCAGGTATGAATTTGCATATGTGGCTTCCTTGCTAGTTTTGGCATGAATGGTTATGCATGTGTGTTCTTGGTTCTCTTGTTGTCATTGGAATGGGTTTCACCATGTGTGACCATGATTTTCATCCTTGCCTTGCAATTTCTAGATAGCCATGGTGTGATGGAGTTCTTATGTTTTGGGAGCTAGATTGTTGGATGGATTCAAAATGAGTGAGGTGGTCTCTGAAATAAAGTACACATGGCCTAGTGATCCTGAAATCATACTATGGATTGCGGTAAATCCTTGGCCTAGTAACCCCTGGACTGAGATGTGGGTTGTGGTAAAGCCATATTTTTTGTTACCTCAGTGGTTCTATAAATCCTTGACCAATGAATGGCAGGATATATTGTACAACTTATATGTGGGTTCCCTCAACTAGGCCTAGGAATCCTCGACCGGTGAATAGCAGGATAGACTGTAAAGCTTATATTTGGGTTCCCTCGACCATACCTAGGAATCCTCAGCTGGTGAATGTAGGGATATACAGTAAAGCCTGAAGGGCAGAGTCTCAGTTAGGGCCTAGTGATCCGGTGTGGATTACGGTAAAGCCTAGAGTTTAGGAGAAAGGAAAATTCCTCATGGTGTAGGTGGATAAATCCATTGGCATCAATGCTTGATTAAGGCCTTTTGATTTGGTGTTGATTGCATTAAAGATTGGTTATATTGATGACGGTGAGGTGGTGTAGCCTCAAGAAGCCCTGGTTGAGTTTTGGCTATGACTCCCACATTGAAGCTTGGAATATGGTAGGGGGGTGATTGGATGAATTAAATATTTGGTTTAGCCAATATATCGTCAGGTGGTCCATGGAAGTCACATACTTGGTTGGCTTATGCATTCATTAATAAGACTTACTTCTCCTTGGTATTTCATTTGTAAATGTAATCATTTATAACTGCATTTTATGGTTGTTGTATCCTTATGATTTATCTTGTTTATATATTGGTTATGAGTATGTTTTATGACAATGATGATGTATGGCTCTCATCATGTTTTGATTTGCAAAGGAATGATTAATGAATATATGACGTAATATATAATAATGCAACTAATGTGATAAGGAATCAATTCTTCTTAGTGATTCTCCAATAATTATGAGACCCCTATGCTCATATTTGTTATTATGACAAATGGAATGCATATTGTGACATGTTTGATGAAATGTCGGTCATGGATATTAGGGGTCCAGTAAAGTCTTTGTTTAATTATTTGCATTTGTATCATTGTTTCATTGTTACTTTTCATTTTTGGATGTTTCATGAAGTTTTGGGTAGTGGCTTGAGTCTTGGCCCTAAAACAGTGGCACAAAATCTTGGGTTGCGAGATCAGAACTAGTTGAAAAAGACCCCAGTCACTTACATGCCCTTGTTGTGAGAGCGACTAGAGGGTCCTAGTTACATGAATTCCCATGTCATGGGAGAAACATAGGCCCTAGGTCATTAAAAATTTAAGTTTCCTCAAGGGTTGTCACTTGTAGAGGTTGGTTGGCTCCCAGAGGTTTTGTAACATGTGGAGAAGGTTACATTAGTTGTGTTTTGTCAGTTCCACTTCCTTAAATTTACATGGGGAGTTGAATCAGATCATAGTATCCTCTCGTCACATGTTAACCCCAATAGACTAGTTATCTTGGGTAAATGTGGGAGGAGGGTGTTACAGTAAAGCACTATGATTAGATTATTATTTGTTTGAATTATTTATATGTAAGGCTTTGTGTCTAAAAGATGAAGTCTAGGAGTTGTGAAAAAACCATAGAAAGAATTCGAAGTCTAGTACGTAAATAAATGTAAATTTTGTTGATTATGAACCTAGCTAAGTTTAGGTGATTGATATCTAAAATATAAATTCTTCCATTATAGTAACATAATTTTGGTATAGTTAACTTCATGCTTCTGTATGTTTGTATTTGGTTGTACTTTCTACTAAAGTTTTGCAGGTACATAATCTTCAAATGATGAAGATGTTCATAGGATAATAATAATCATGATGAAGGAAGTTATGATGATCAAGACGACCTTGATGTTATAGAAGGAATAAATCCATGAAATTCTCTCCGATTTTATCGAAGAAGGAAGTGATTGATCTCCCTAAGTTAAGAGGGAGCCTAGATAGAAGAAAGGGTATATCTCCCTAGTTAAGAGATAGGGCATATTATGATAGTGAATTCCTTAAAATAGGAATTAAGCCAAATCAATGAAAGTACTATCGTTAAATGTTCATGAAGTTTGAAACAAAATACTTAAGGAAATCTGAAGAAGTATTTGGTATTGCCAAAGAAGTGAAAGAAGAAAAATTTCGACAAATTGTATATGGATAACTAGATGATAGTAGCATCAGAGGACTTAAAAGGTTTGTGTTTACTTATATTTGAAAAGTTTACTTATGATTGGGGTTTTGTCTTTGTATAATTAAATCTCTTCATAAGAAGGTTGAACACTTTGGAAGCATGCTTGGACAAATGGATATATCTAGTTTGATAGGGAGAGTTCAAGCATGTAATGGTGGATGCTTGGGAGGACATCTGGATGCCCTATATGTTGATGTCTAGATCCTGAAGAGGGAAGGTGATGTTGGTCATGGAACTATAACCTTGGATATGCACCTAGATCCCGGGGTTGATGGTTAGCTAGTAAACCTGATGGTACCAAGAGTGGTTGAAAGCTTGACTCCATCTTACTCCCACTCGGATAGAATACCTTGGTGAGGTATATTTTCCACAACACTGAATGTGCTAGAAATATTCTTATTTCAGATATTCCATGCACCTCTATATATATGTAATTATGGATACCTCCCTCATTAAGAGGGAGTGTTGAAAAAAATGTAACTAGTATCAGTCTTCATAATTATATTTGAGTCTCAATGAAATGTATTTGTCAAAAGAAAAGAAAATGAAATTTTATTATTAAATAAATTGAATTATTAAAGCATGGGTTGCATGCTTGGGTCAATTGTTTATAGGCTAAATCCTCTATTGTAGGCTTCTAGGGTTTATTTCAAGTGTCCTTTTCCATGTCATATTGTAAAAAGCCCTTCTTGGGATTTGTTTGTCAAGAAAGAAATTTATTTTATTGTAAAATAGGTCAATTTGGCCTCATCTACCAAGTTATCCTAAACAGAGGGACAAAAAATCCTATATAAAGGTAGCAACTTGACCTCATTTTTCATTCTCTCACAAGTTCGATCTACAACTTATGGGGCCTTAAAAAGTGTGAATTTCCAAGGAAGAAGAGGAAAGAGATAATGAATAAGGAGGAATTTACCAAGCAAGAGAAGTTGATATTTTTCTCTCTCTCCTATTTGACATGTGTGAAGTTATGGAATATTATAGCGGCCAAAATTTTGCATTAGTTGGGGGGGTTGAAATTCTGCAAACGGGAAGTCATATTTTTGGATTGTTGCTAGGTTGAATATATTGGATAAGAAGAGACTACTAAATCATTTTGGAAGTCTTAATTTATGGAGGAGGAAGGTTTTTTGGTCTAATTTCTTGGTCTATCTCATTGGAATCTATTGAAGGAAGAGTCTTTTACTAGGTTTTCCCCTATATAGGGATTTTATCCCTGGTTGAGTGCCTACATCTGGTGTCCATGATCTTCATGTTTTTTCTTTGATAATTTATTGATGAGAAGAAGATAAAGGAAGAACATAAATAAGTTTATAAGAACATAATAATAACACAACTAATTATCATCATAAGAAAGTCTTTATGCCTTTATGCTTTTCTAACAACTATCACACACATTATCTCCGTAGTGCCCACATATCGACATCTTCCAAAAAGGATGTGAGGACAAGCAAGCTAGCCCTAATAAGGTACCTAAAGTGGATTCCAGAGGACATAAATACCCCCATCACTCCCTTTTTCATCCAAGGCCATTGTCTCACATCCCTTCCAAAATTGATCCAAAAAATTTTGTACCCTCTCACTTGAGACTTTTGTCTCCTGTAACATAACAATTGAAAGTTTGTCCTTTCTTATTCTATCCCTAAGATACCTCTATTTACCTAGGTTTTGACGCCATGAATATTCCAAGTGATAATATCCATTGGGTATAATGTTGAGAGGAGGATAACATCTCTAGGACTGTGACCACCTAACTTAAATTCACTAGAAACTCACCGACAAATTGGATTCCTTCTTTAGTGGATTTTTTTTTTTTTTTTTTTTGTTACTTTCTTTGATTATTTCATCATTTCCTTTGCCTTTCTATGTTTGAATTACCAATCCCATGCTTGTTGATCCATTCTCCCCATCTCCTTCCATTTTTTGGTTCTCCCAATGAACATAAACCTAATATTATTGGTATTTGTTTTCATACAAAATGGAATATGATTCCATGTGCTCCCATTCTTTGATAAGATTCGTCATAAATGTTCATTTTCCCTTATGGTCTCTTAGTTCTATTTTAGATCCATATTGACCTCATCATTGATGGATAACTCTTTCATCTCTAAATTCTTGATTGGGGTTTTTGAGGTCTTTCTCTTTGGAGTGGGTTTCCCTGCAGAACGTCCCCATTTGGCTCCATAGCCATTAGATCTTCTAGAAATTGTATGTTCTCCTCTTGATTCATAAGTGCTAAGAAATTATTTTCCACTAGGATATCATCTTTTGTTGATTAGGTTGACTGAAATTTAGGGTTTCTCCTCTCATTTCCCACTTTATGGAACCCATTTGTGTTACCTTGTGAGGTTTCGTCCTATAATTTCACTTTCCTAAATGGAAAAATTGAAATAGGTGGACATACTCATGACAACATCAACACTTGAATGGAATGTGCTCATAATCTAGAGGTTGATTCCAGAATTTGTCATGATAAGAAATTTCAGTTGTATCTTAGGAGGGTTGAGAAATATTCATGTACATGCATATTCTAGTGTAAGAGGTGTAGTGGCATCTCCTTGTAAGCTCCAAAATATTCACAAAATTTCCAATGGAGTTTCCAATTCTTTTGAGAATATCAACATCCCAAAAATCCTCCAAAAATGAAAAGATTTGCACCTAAACTAGAGTTTCTATAATTTTTTCCTTCTCTAGATTGTCAAGTTCTTCCCATAATCTCATGAACAAACCAACATTGTTAAAAAATTAAGGGTCATTTTCAAATTTCCTAGCCTTGTCTTCTAGGTTAGAGAAAATCACCATAAAGAATCCTTTGGCTCTTGATTTCTCTAACACCCTCCTCCTAAATCTACCCAAGTAACCATGCCAACTGGGTAACCATGCAACAAGAGGCTACTCTAATTGGATTTGACCTCCTATGTGACCTTAAGGAGTGGAATCAACAGAACACATCAACCAACCTATCCATATCAGCAACAAAACCCTCAAGAGACATGTCAGCCACTCATACATCTTGTCCCTGGGTTCCACTAATGTTCTGGACATCTTAATCCTTGGTCACTCTCATGCTATAGGCATGACAGTGTCCAAAAACCCAAAGTCTCTCTAACAAGCTTCCCTTCAAGCATCCAGAGACCCAATTTTCCAGTGTTACGCTAGCGACCTCAGGATTTGAGTTGCTTTTTTAGGCCCAGATCCTAGGTAACCACCCATAATGGAATGATAACTTAGGCGAAGTAAAATAACAGGGAAAAATGATGCAAAATCAATAAATTAAACAACACCTTAAATAGATCCCTACTAGCCATGATAGGGATTTTGTCAAACATGTCACAAGCATGTAATCTACAGGTGTAACCAACATAATTAAACATATGGATCTTGTCTGAGAATTTTTTGATGGTACTAGACCTGCCAACATGTGAAGGGGATCTCCTCGGTAAGAAGTCCCAATTAGACCTCAATCCATTTGGTGTAGGAGTCCTAGTAGTGGGTCGTATGTTAATGCCTTGAATGCGATTTCGCATAGAGGAAAGTAAGATAACTCTATCAGTAACAAGGGTGTGACCGCTGCATTGAGTCAAGGAAGGTGCATGAGAGGTTCTAACACAGGTGGGTTGAGATGAGTGAACCCCTTGGAAACTTGTAAAAATACTCAGCTGGCAAGGGAACACACGAGAGGAGAGATATCACAAACTCGGAAGTGAGTCAGCTGACAATCCAAAGTGATGGTTAAACCAACAGCACATCTGCAACAAGATTCATATAATTGCATAAAAAATAGTTCATACACAACTACATAAGTTAAGAAACATAAATTTCTAAAGAAACCGGAACAGTCTAACTACAATAACAACATATGCATGAAAACGTGTTGGCTCTTATTATATAAAGAAGTGTAAGTTCCAATCATACAATACATCCATGTAAACCCGCTAGCCTAAAAAGTGGAACGTTACAACCACACCTGCCTGCTCCTCCAAAGATATATACTTGCTCTGTGCAGTGGAGAAGCCAAGGCACATTACAATACTATCCAAACTCTCTCCAAGATAGTCTTATCGGAAGCTTGGCTGACAAAATCCTATACAATGAGTTGTGAGGGACCATTTATAGCAAAGGGTGGGGTGGCCCTTAACATTCCCCTTTGTGACCATTCAACTACCCTCATGACTCTTCACCTACTCTATGAATGTTACATCCACTATTGACACTTGACTGACACTTGACATGACTTAACATTAGAATTCACATGTACCCATGTGAACACAACTGGCTTGAGCAAGGCAAACTAGACATCACTCTAACTTAGAAAACAATGGAATTCCAACTCCTTAACATCTTCATGTTGTTAGATATCATTTTTGGGATTCAACTGCGTTAAGTAAGTCATTCATCTATGACCATTTCCATGAGAGGTAGTCGTAAGTGACTAATTTATAATGATTTGAATAGTTCACATAGCACTCATTGCATTGGGTGATGCTCACAGGGGTGAAGAAGTGGGATTGAAACTTGTGAAATAAATCACATAGCATCAATCATCACTTCCAGTACTTGCACCTGGTAACTAGGACTTCCCAGGAGGTCACCCATCCCGAATAGCCTCTGGCTTGAGCGCACTTAACTGTGGAGTTTCCCACAATCATGCCCACTTAGCTTGCTACCCCATTTGCAAAACCTTAGCAAGTATTGTGCCTCATGAACCATTCAAGTAGAGATCCCCTCACTCTTTTTGAATTTAAGTATAGGGGGTTTATGTAGGGCATTATATTAGATATCATCTTTGGGATTCAACTGTGTTAAGTAAGTCATTCATATATGACCATTTCCATGAGAGGTAGTCGTAAGTGACTAATTTCTCATGATTTGAATAGTTCACTTAGCACTCATTGCGTTGGGTGATGCTCATAGGGGTGAAGAAGTGAAATTGAAACTGGTGAAATAAATCACATAGCGTCAATCATCACTTCCGGGACTTGCACTTGGTAGCCAAGACTTCCTGGGAGGTCACCCATCCCAAATTGCCTCTGGCTCAAGCACGCTTAACTATGGAGTTTTCCTCACAATCATGCCCACTTAGCTTGCTACCCCATTTGCAAAACCTTAGCAAGTATTGTGCCTCATGAACCATTCAAGTAGAGATCCCTTCACTCTTTTTGAATTTAAGTATAGGGGGTTTACACAGTGCATTATATTAGATATCATTTTTTGGATTCAATTATGTTAAGTAAGTCATTCATCTATGACCATTTCCATGAGAGGTAGTCGTAAGTGACTAATTTATCATGATTTGAATAGTTCACTTAGCACTCATTGCATCAGGTGATGCTCACAGGGGTGAAGAAGTGGGATTGAAACTGGTGAAATAAATCACATAGCGTCAATCATCACTTCTGGGACTTGTACTCGGTAACGAGGACTTCCCAGGAGGTCACCCATCCCAAATCACCTCTGGCTCAAGCGTGCTTAATTGTGGAGTTTTCCCCACAATCAAGCCCACTTAGTTTGCTACCCCATTTGAAAAACCTTAGCAAGTATTGTGCCTCACGAACCATTCAAGTAGAGATCCCTTCACTCTTTTTGAATTTAAGTATAGGGGGATTACGCAGTGCATTATATTAGATATCATTTTTTGGATTCAACTGCGTTAAGTAAGTCATTCATCTATGACCATTTCCATGAGAGGTAGTAGTAAGTGACTAATTTCTCATGATTTGAATAGTTCACTTAGCACTCATTGCATCGGGTGATGCTCACAGGGGTGAAGAAGTGGGATTGAAACTAGTGAAATAAATGATGTAGTGTCAATCATCACTCGTTAAGCACGCTTGAGCCAGAGGCGATTTGGGATGGGTGACCTACCGGGAAGTCCTGGTTGATTTGGGATGGGTGACCTCCTAGGAAGCCCTGGTTACCGGGTGCAAGTCCCAGAAGTGATGATTGACGCTATGTGATTTATTTGACCAGTTTCAATCCCACTTCTTCACCCTGTGAGCATCACCCGATACAATGAGTGCTAAGTGAATTATTCAAATAATGAGAAATTAGTCACTTACGACTACCTTTCATGGAAATGGCCATAGATGAATGACTTACTTAATGCAGTTGAATCCCAAAAATGATATCTAATATAATGCACTGCGTAAACCCCCTATACTTAAATTCAAAAAGAGTGAAGGGATCTCTACTTGAAAGGTTCATGAGGCACAATACTTGCTAAGGTTTTGAAAATGGGGTAGTAAGTTAAGTGGGCTTGATTGTGGGGAAAACTCTACAGTTAAGCGCGCTTGAGCAAGAGGCAATTTAGGATGGGTGACCCCTCGGGAAGTTCTGGTTACCGGGTGCATGTCCTGGAAGTGATGATTGATGTTGTGTGATTTATTTCACCAGTTTCAATCCCACTTCTTCACCCCTATGAGCATCACCCGATGCAATGAGTGCTAAGTGAACTATTCAAATCATGATAAATTAGTCACTTACGACTACCTCTCATGGAAATGGTCATAGAGGAATGCCTTACTTAACGCAGTTGAATCCCAAAAATGATATCTAATATAATGCACTACATAAACACCCTATACTTAAATCTTCATGTTTATCAACAGTAACATATTGATGCCAAGATCTGTAGTCCTTGATGGTGTATGTGCGTTCCGCGATGAAATCTATCTAAAACCTGACCCTTGCCTCCATAGCATCCCGATACATTGCTCAAGCTCCTCTATCCAACTCATCTGAAAGCATGTGTATCATTGTCGTCAAGGTGGCTGGACCAGTAACATACTTGTGCATGATGTCTGCATTGATGGGCAAGTATGGGTTGGTGGCAATGCACATCAACTCATTGAAGTATGATTCAAGCTCAAGTTAAACTTGTTTCCTTGTCTGCACCTGGGTGAGAGTCCAAAGTGATGGGATCACATGTGTGCACACCACAATATCCATACTTTTGAATACTCGTGCATGGGAAGCCTATATGCTAGTGATGAACTATGGTAGTTCTTCGTAATTCTGGATCTGAATCCGAATACGGGGTTTCAGCTCGACCGCATTGACCCTCATAATCTTAGGAAAGTGAAGTGGGGCTCCCTTGCACTTCATCGTCCATGTTTGCATGTCATTAACATTAACATGCAAGTTCATCAAGATACGTGCTCTTCAAGAACATCATTACTTCCATCCGTCGAGATGGATGACTGTCTTGTGCATAGTACCAAACTTGGAGTACAATGCTCACATAACTGTGTCAAGGGAAAATACTTCATCTAGTATTTCCTTCTTTAGTTCCGCTTGGGTGGACATTGTCACCAAGTCTCCTCCTTACTTGTACGTTTGTAGTTCCCTTTCCATTCGCTCATTCTCAGCTATTAGGAAGAAAAGACTTGAGCTAGTGGCTTCGACATACACTCTAGTCACATCAGCCAAGGCAACTGGATGTTTGTGCACATCATTCAAGATCACTCGTTCCTCAACTTGTGAAGGAGACGTATGATCCTTTGGAGTTGACACTCTGCGAGACTGCACAACTCTATGTTGGGATTAATCAAACTAGATGTTGTGCATCTCTTCTTTTGGTTGATCACCAAGGATCTCAGTGCCTCCTTGGTCATTCGAGACTTGCTCATCATTTGTATGCATTGAGGTGGGTGATTTTACCTCTTTGTGGTGAGGCATGAGGTCTGTGTCATGTTCCAACTCCTGCTGCTCCATGTCTGCATCCAACAGTTGAAGTTCTTGTTCTATCTCATGAATGAATTCTTGCCCCTACGATGGTTCACCCCGTTCACCTGATGCCAGTTGTTCAGATGAATCAACTAATTGTACAGGCATTGCTTTGTCTTTTTGCACATGTTGCGACCCCTATTGTACCTAATGTTGTTGCACTTCCCTCTCCTGTTTGTGCAGCTCTTGTTCCTTTCAGAGTTTCTCCCTTAGCTCATGCAACTCCCTCTCTACTTCTTCGGTTCTCTTCTTGTCCTTCTGCCTTCACGCAATTCATTTGTTATGTTGCTACCTCTTTGCCTCTATAGCCATAACTGCTTTCTCTACAAGTGGATCTGCCCGAAACTTGCAGCCTTTCTCCTCCTCCATGTGATCCGCAATCTTCCTCTTACCTTTATAATGCACTGGTATGCTTGCCTCTACTACCAGTGCTTCTACTGTTGGTGCTCTCCGTGATGCTACTTCATGTTGCTTCACTAACCACTGTATAGCAAATCTAACTGGTTCATTGGGTCTGGAGAAACTGTAGCAATATCTCCATGGGTCCTCCTCAACCCAATGATATGCCCCATATATCCAGTTGAACTGAACTCTCATGCAGTGATGTTTCACAATGCAATGTGGGTCATACATATTGTAGCTTCGGAGGTTGAATGGGTACTTCTTCATCAGTTCTGCTTCAACATCCGCTTGCTTGATACTTCGGATCTCATATAACCCAATCTGCAATGGAAGAGTGGGCCGAGGTACCTTCCTCTTCCAATGCAGTCTAGTTGTCAATCTTGCTGAGATGTGATATGCTACTTCCTGCATGACAAGTATGTCCAAGGCAAACTTTGGCAGAACATGCAGAGGCCTCTTCACACAGAACATTTGGATGAAAGTGTTGGATGGAGAGGCATACCAATATCCAATGTCTATCAATTCCTCCATTGCTTCCTTTGACATGCAGGGTGGATCCTGTTCGAATATAATCTTGTACACAAGGGTGAAAAAATGAGCGAACAGTCGCATTATTACTCCTTTGAAGTTGCATTCGGATAACAACTTGAAATACATGTTCACAATAGTATCTGCTAGTGACCATGATCAATCCAAGGCCGGGAACTCCTGTTGGGTACAAACTGCATCTAATATATAGGCGAACATGTAAATCTCTGCATGCATACCTTTAGGTGACTGTCGAGCCTTCGTTACTTGTTCCTTCAGCTGGTGAGCCAGTATGTCGGACCAGTTACATGGTTTTCCTTCTCTAGCTAATTCGTCCAGTGCAACCACCCAACTTTGTGGGATGCTTTCTTGGACATAGAGTTGAAAAGAAAATATGATCAAGTATTGGTACGCCTTCCTTAGTCTCTTTGTCTTGTAGATTTGATTGGGTGTCAACCTGAATTGAGCTAGCTCCTTTTACCCAATTATTCAAAATGTCTCTGGAGTTAGCACTACTGTTGGGTAAGCTGAATGGAGTCTCCATGAAAGTCACGAGCTCTGATATTTGATACATATCATCATAATCTCATTTCCATAAGGTCACAAGCTTCGTTCCACTCACACTGCTCAAATTGATCATCTTGAGATCACTATGAGAGATGATCCTGTGTATCATGTCCGCACATGGGAACGCGAGATATCTGCATGCAATCCGGTACAAGCCAGACTTGTGAATGTTCATGTACACCTGACGATCTTCAAGGTGTTCCCTAAAAGTGCCTGAAAATGTTTCATTGACCTCTTGCCACTTCATTTTGATGTCCTTGTCTAGATACAACTTTGTATCTTCATAGATCGGCAGACTAGAGGACACTTTCTCAACTACTGCTCCAGCTGCATTGCCATCATTTTCTTGTGATCCTATTCTCTTGGAAGCCATTGAGATAGATGAACACCTGAAAGATATGGAGACAAGAAACATGCATGGAAAAAAATTTGTCAGTGAAAAAAAAGAAACTTCGGGGAATGACACGGCACATACCTGGGAAACAGATGGGAAAGATTGCACAGTTTCTTTTGGGAGGATGGGTGACTGGTTGCCAAAACTGTGAAAAGTTAGTCTATACTCTCTAGGAGGTATGATTCACTGTTGGATCTGCACAATGCACAATCCAGACTAGATGTTGGCTTTTGGCATTGTGCAATGCGCAATTCCAGCTGGGAGTGACTGCAGGCTCAGGGACTGCATTGCGCAATTTTCTAGGCCAGCAATCATAACCCCTCAGAAATGTGAAAAATATTCATGGAGGGAATTCTTAGTAGAAATGCGCATTTTTCGAGAGGAAGGCAGAGCCTTCCTTCCCCAGATTATGCAATGCAATCTCAGTGAAAGCAGAGCCTGGGCCAAGGTTGGCTTGACTCACCAACGGGAAACTAAAAGCAAATACGACAATGAATGCATTGCGACACTAAGTGAAAGCAGAAGTGATTAAAATTGCATGCAAAACATAAATGAAAGATTCAGCAAATAGATCAACATGCATGTGGGTGAAGCGATTCGTATTCAGCGAACATTCGTGCAAAATAGTTTCATGCATGCGACAACAGTGAGATAGCATAGAAAACTGAAACAGAGCTAGGACAAGATAGTATACATGTAAACGATAGTAAGCATTCAAAGAAAACAAGAAAACAACACTCACACAAGAGAATACACAAAAAACAATAGAAATGTTGAAAAATACAAGTTGAGGTCATTTACCTGTGAATAACTAAGCCAGATATGTCAAAGAGTCCTGAATGTGTTGTGGGATGTTAGAGGTGCAAGATCGATGTGAAATAATGAGCTCTAATGCGTCGAATAAATAAGTTTGGGCTCATGACATGCATGCCACAAATCTAGGAAAAAAAGACACTTGGAGGGAAGTTTCTAAAACAACTTTCCATGTAACCCCTGGCTACTAAAAATAGCTCCTTGAATCATGGGATGCCCTTTTCATGTCACCTTTTTCTATTTTGGGAAAATGCAAGTCATGCATGCATGAAAGTCAATTTTCCTTGGTCCTGGGTGGAACTGGTCAAACAGACTGCTCATGCATGAAACTGCTCAACGGCTTGAGAAAAATGCACATTTTTGGCTAGGAGTTGGGATGACTTCCCAGGAAGTTTACACAATTTCTATGTAGAGTAGCTGACTTCTACCTAGATTTGCGCAAATTTTGGGATGAGTAGCCCTACTGGGGAAATTTGCGCAATTCCTGTTGGGAGTGTTGGCTGGCAGAATTGCGCAATTTTGGAGCCCAACAGGCTACCAAACAGAATTGCGCAATTTCTGGAGGGAAGGCTGGTTTCCCTCTAGAAAGATGAAATTTTCTTGGGGAATTTGCTCAACCTACAGCTGGATCGAATCTAGGTGACCAGCCTAAGAGGAGAATGCATCAAGTTGTGATCAACAGGTTTCCTTTTTGCAAGAAAACATTGAAACTTGTGTACTTTATGAAACAAGACAATTGTTGTGAAAGGTTGGGAGGGAGGCTCCAAAACAGGTTAAGGTAAAGTTTTGGAGGGTGGTTTTAGCTGCTACAACACTTGGCGACACACTGGTAGAACTCCAACTCTCTTAATGGACGTTGTTCGTGAAAAGAAATTCTAACACCTCCAGAAGTATTGTTCATTTCTCAACTCATCTCGGTCTCACACTAGCTTGATTGTAAGATGTAGCATCTACCAACCTCTTGGTCGATTGACACACATTCCAAGCCAAGGCAATACAATTATTTCGATTGGGGTTGAGGGGTATATTGGTGCACAAGCAGTATAGTCACCAGAGTCTTAGTTTCATCTCTGGTGTTGCTCCGCTGCCAACAGGCCTGGACAGTACCCTGGCGGAGTCACATAGGAACACAAGCATGTCTCTGCTACCAGTGAGCCTGGTCAGTACCTCGATGGAGTTACTTGCATCACCTCCCTGTGCAAGAAGCCTTTCTCTTTTTTCACCTTACTCATTTTTCATTTTTCATTTTTTGACATTTCATTTTTTCATTTTTTTCATTTTTCACTATGCATAGCACTTGTCCATTTCAGTGGTGGAAGAGAGATCCTGACTTATTAAGAGCAGAAGAGGTTGTTCCAGTAGAGACGTAGTTTATTATATCTCTGACGTGCCTATTAAGGTTTTCCCCCTCACCTTACTCTACTTGACTGAGCTGAAAAAGGTTAACCCAAAAACAACTGACTAGAGAAGGTGACACTAGTTAGCGCGCAAGCGTTGTGGTTTCACCAAGGTTCACTTCAATCAATACGTATTTTCCTTCGATGTATCACGAACTAAAAATAACAAGTTCTTCATACAGAGGAAATATGACAGATAACCAACTAATGATAGTTGTACAAGCCCTCTTGTACTTCACCAAACTCATTTCAAGAGTCATACATGGTTTCATGCAAAACTAACCTATGAAAGAAACGTACGAACTATATGAACGAAACAAGAGAAATAACAAACAACAAAGCGAAGCAAGAGAAAAAACGAAAGTGAAATCGAATCAAGTAAGTAAGCATGAAAGCAGACAAACAAACAAAGTAAGCAAGCAAACAAGCATGCAAGAAAACTGACTGAAACAAAACACTACTCCTACTCCTACACTAATGGTGCATGGGCCTGATCACATGAAGTGATATTTCCAATGCAGCCATCGGTGCATTGGTTGACCCATGTTGGTGAAGGCTTGGTCCGCGAGCAACCTAGTTGTGTGAACCAACAAGAAAGAAAGATATAACAATGAAGACAACCACACTTCATGTTTGACAGTGCCCACAAGACATAAGTGAGTGCAAGTGCATGACGAGCAGTCCGTGGACTTATCATGGTGTTGTGTGACACTACGTACAAATTTGGAGCATAAGAACACTCTTGACTGAGACATGCAAGCAAATGAAAGAAACAAAGATAACTTGTGTCGTACATGTGTGCTTGTAATGTAAGATTCCTCCAATGCATGAGTGATGGGATCGTGCAGTTCGAGTGGAGGAAGTATGATCTGTGTGTGAGATGGATCTTCAATGCATACAAATGAGTGATGAGGAGCCTTGGGTGATTGAACAGTTTCATCATTGGAAGTGAGACTAACCCCAAGAGAGTGAGGCCCTGACATAACCACCACCTCAGGCTGAAGTGCCTCAATGGTCTTGGGCGTTTCAACTTCACCATCAGATAGATCATCATAAAATGGTGGCTCGAAAGATCAATTTTGATAAAGTCATGATCATGATAAAATATGGAAACAAATGGATCACCACTGCCATGATTAGAAAAATCAATGAATTCATTGGCATCCTCATGATCATATGAATCAAATAGAGGGGTAGATGAAAAGTAGACAAACTCATCATCTGTGTTTCTAGAGAATACAAATGAAAGATCAAGTGGATTTTCAACGAATAACTTATCCTCTCTGTTTTTGAATGATTAACCAACATATGGCAAGTCCTGTGAGTGATTAATAATGGGTGTATCCATGGATGAAGACACACATGTGAAATCATGGATGGCAGGTTCACCAAAGATGTTAGGAAAGAATGGAGGGGGCTTGGACAGAAGGGAGTCCTCCTTCTTCGAGTGTTGATGCTCAAGCTCCCACTCATACTCTTCATGAATGACAACGCATGTTGGTCATGCAACACAAACTCCATCAATGGATTTTTCCTCGTTCACAACAAGTGAAGAGTCCAGAATGGACGAACACAAGACAGTATCATTTGGAGGAACACCCGAGTGTGAAGACGGAGGTCATAAAACAGAATGCATATGAGAAATCGAAGGACTCACAACCAAATCTATGTGAAAGTTAACTGAAGTGATGTTGGGAGGATGTGAAAGATGAACAGGTGTGTGAGCATGATCCTCAGCATCACTTCGAAGTGGTGGAGCCGTTGAATGAGGGGAAGATGGACAGTCAGTCGAGACAGTGCCTACATCCATATGAGATTGCATAGCTCCATCAATGAAGAATGTTGAGCGAGGCTTGATCTCAAGATTATTCTTGGGACAAGACTATTTCTTAAGGAAATACTCAAACCGGTCCCAAAGATAGGAAAATTTCATCTGGCTCCTCGAAATAGGAAACTGCAAGTCACGGAAGCACTGCAAAAATTCAATAACTAATTCATGCGGAGCCTTCTGTTGTTGTAATAGTTTTTGGTCAAGATAGTCTGGATCAAAATGATAGAAAGTGTCTTCAATAATATCACAGAAGTGCTCAAGTGAGTTCATATTGTTAGCCAGTAGGGTGAGAATCCAACAACATGGAGATTCACGAAGTGTGTGTTTAAGCAGCAAGATGGCATGTTCGTCAAAACACCCATCTTCCTCATGAAGCATGGAAAGAAAGGCATGTAAGTACTCAAGCCAGACCACTTCTCCTTCACCATCATATGTGTAAGTGGACAACAGATCAAAAATCTCCCCCTGTGATGGAGACATCTCCACGATTCGGAAAGCATCGCGGAGGGAGAAGAGTGTAAGAATCCATGGAAGGTATGCAAAGGTTTAAACTAGATGAGAGGACACAACTTGTCATCTGGACCTCCTTCTAGCACCAGAAATGTTGACGGTGTTGGACCCGCCAACATGTCAGGGGGATCTCCCTAGTAAGAAGTCCCAATTAGACCTCAGACCATTTGGTGTAGGAGTCCCAGTAGTGGGTCGTATGGTAATGCCTTGACCGTGATTTCACACAGAGGAAAGTAAGATAACTCTGTCAGTAGCAACGGTCTAACCACTGCAGTGAGTCAAGGAAGGTAAATGAGAGGTTCTAACATAGGTGGGTTGAGTTACGTGCGCTCCTTGGAAAGCTGTAATAGTACTTAGCTGGGAAGGGAACACAGGAGTGGAGAGACATCACAAATTAGAAAGCGATTCAGCGGGCAATCCAAAGTGATGGTTAAACCAATAGCACACTTGCAACAAGATTCAGTACAAGAAAAAATGACACTGGTGAGGGATGAAAAATGTCACCATAAGCTCATTGGTGACAGTCAAAAGAGAATTCGTCACCAAAAACTGAACGTCACCAAAGGTGGCGTCGCCAAAAGTATAGGTGTTGTAGTGACATACAAAGTTTGTCACCAATAATGATTTATAATGATGGATAACGACCGTCACCATTTCATATGAGCAATGGTGATTGACCATAACCTCCGTTACCAAAAACTAAACGTCACCAAAGGTGGCATCGCCAAAAGTATAGGTGTTGTAGTGACATTCAATGCTCGTCACCAATAATGATTTATAATGACAGATAGTGACCATTACCATTGCATATGAGCAATGGTGACGGACCATAACCTCGGTCACCAAAAACTGAATGTCACCAAAGGTGGCGTCGCCAAAAGTATAGGTGTTATGGTGACATTCAAGGTCCATCACGAATATTGATTATAATGACAAACAATGACCATCACCATTTCATATAAACAATAATGATTAACAGTTATGGATCTTTAATGGTCGTCACTATTGATGCATATATATGGTGATGTTCATTGACCGTCACCAAAAGTCGCGTTGCTAGAAGTATAGGTGTTGTGGTGACATTCAATGTCGATCATGAATAATGACTATAATGATGAACAATGACCGTCACCATTTCATATCAACAACAATGATTTATGGTTACAGACATTTGAGGGTCGTCACTATTGATGCATATATATGGTGGCATTTGTTGACCGTCACCATTTCATATTTTTGGTGAGGGTCGAAAAATGTCGCCAAAGCTCATTGGTGATGGTCAAAAGAGCCTTTGCCACCAAAAATTGATCATCGCCATTCCATATGGATGTCAGGGCATGATGGAATCGAACCACCAACCTCCTGCTTGTAAAGCAGGTGCTCTTCCATTGAGCTAGCACCCTTTAAAGAATTATATTTTTTAAAATTAGACCTTGAAACTTCATAAATTGTAAATTCTACAACTTTCAATAAATTAAAGTCTCAGCAATATTTTACTAAACAAGCAAAGCAACATCGAAGATGTAGGTCCCTACCTAATGGTTATTGAAGTTATGAAAATTGGGTGGAGGGAAAATAGTTATGTATAAGAGAATCAATATGTTTAGTTGAATACTCAATTAGAAATGAAACTCTAAAGAAATTTATAACCTATAAATGACCTATAACTATCAAATGCACCAAATATCTAAATGTCCACTACTGGTATACCAATGGCCTGCTACAGAGCCTGTACAGCTAGCTGATCCGATGTCATATCATATAGCTGCTATAACTGATCTTGCTCATCCTGTAGTCTGTCTCTCTCCTGGATCAGTGTGTCTCTCTGAGTGATAGCAATATCCCTCTTTGCCTGCATCTGTGCTATGTCCACTATCAGCTAAGCTCTATCTCCCTGAGCATCCTGACGCTGAGCTTGTACTTCAGCCAGCTCATCCATAAGATCCTGAATCCTCTGATCCCTCTGAGCAACAACAGCTGACAACATTGCTGGATCACTAGGTCCTGTGCCAGCCTGTGCATCTGCCTCTAGCTGAGCTATCCTTTGTCCTAGAGGCAGAGACTTGGAACCCTTGTACATCATGGCATGCCTTAGCACTTGGCACTTCTTATCTTGTTTCACATGTCTTCATACTATTTGGAACATCTTAGCTTGTTTGACATGTCTTCGTACTATCTAGCACATCTTAGCATGCCCTAGCATTCCCTAACACACCTTGGTAGTCATGACATCTCAAATAGAATTGCATTTTTCCATTACTTGGGAACCTTACATTCACTAGAAAATCTTGGCACTCCCTAGTTGTCATGCCCTCTATTATCCTCCATAATTTCCCATGCCGATGAAGAGATCGATGGAGGTAACCATAGACCAAGATTTTAGTTTCATATCTACCCCTACCAAACAGAGAGGGCTTTATTTATGAAATAACAGCCAAGAGATGACTAGAATGTAAAGGATTTCAGGCTAGATAGCTAGGGTCAGATGGGTTTTTGGAAAATTTAGGGACTTGGAACTCTATCCACCGGTGTCTTGTCTGGCAAGTACTTTG
The DNA here is from genome assembly GCA_031772625.1 of Pinus tabuliformis. Taxonomy (NCBI): domain Eukaryota; kingdom Viridiplantae; phylum Streptophyta; class Pinopsida; order Pinales; family Pinaceae; genus Pinus; species Pinus tabuliformis. The sequence goes on from CM062818.1 coordinate 1,188,265,632, forward strand.
TCAGGGAGGCAAGGACTTGGAACTTTGTCTAAGATAAATCATGTAACATGCATGATAGAAGCTCCCCGGAATAGAGTGCCTCCTACCTAGAAGGGTGTCCCCTGCTCAAAATATAGAACCCTTCTCTATTGTGCACTTTTCTTAAAGATAAATCTATGCATAAAATAGTACTAAGAAAAACACCTGAATTAAGAAAAGTAAGCATCTAAGTCAAACTATAAAAGTATAATAAATATGACTCTATATAAGTTTTGGAAACACTAGACAAGCATGCTTTCATACCGCAATAATAAGATGCCTAAAATTGATGTCATTCTTTCATCGTTTCTATACCCTCGCAACAAAACTGGAATCTATGGTGTGTACCCCAAGGCTGTATGCATTTGCTGAAGGTTTAGATTGAAAGGATCTACTGAGATGAAGTACTATAGAAGGAGAAACACCTTCAAAAAAATAGATAAAGTCTAATGTGAATTCAACCCATTTTTACATAGACCAAGGCTGCTACTGGGTACGCTTCTCTGCTGAATGGAAACTACAATGTATTGTAGTGCTACTAAAGGAAAAACACCTTTAAGGCAACATGGATAAAACTCTAACAGATATTGTCACTGTGGCCTTGGTTGTTGATGATCTCATCAATATAGGTAACAACTTTGATAATTGAAAAAACAAAAGGTGAGATGCATAGATCATTTGAAATGACAGATTTGGGCATACTTTATTATTGTTTAGGAGTGTTAATATAGAAAATGCAAGGTAACTTGTTGCATATTTATGTCACAAGCCAAGGATGTGAATAAATACATAAAATATTAAATAGCATGGTATAAGTTGATTGCAGGTTATTTTGAAATGGGAATGGAATTCTCCTTGTGCAGGTTCTAATCTAGTGGGTATAACTTTAAATAAGAAACTAATAGTTATGGGGTTGAAATTGTTTCACAATTCATGAAAAGTCCCAAATTTGTTCACTAGAAAAAAGTAGAGTGAGTCATCAGGTTTATGGAAGGGAACACCCTATTCGTAGGAAGATAACTTGAAATTAGTTGGGCATATTATTTCTCGTCTTCTTGTACATGTGTGCTTTGAAAAGATAACCACATCCAAATAATCAATAACAACTCTGGTAAAGTTTATAGATTTGAAGCACTTCTAAGACAACTCATCGCTTAATGACAATTGAGTGAGGAATATGTCGAAGGATTCAATCTTGCACTCAGTCATAAAAAGGAAGCTGGGGTATCCAACATCTTGCCAACAAACTAACTCCAACCATAATGTGAAAGGCAAGTTAACTGTGAAGCCTCTTTCCAAATTTTTAGTATTGTTCCCTCTTGAATTCCAATAGGTATCTGGCTACTTAGATCCATAAAACTCGTGGCAGGTAAACTCTGCATGATACAATTATGACGTGCAAGATTGGCACACACTCTAGTTTCCCTCTAAAATAGGGTAAGTAAAAATATTATGACAATCTTAACTTTAATTTGATCATACAATATCATGGTATTGCATGGATTAAACAATACATTATTAATGCACTAATGAAGAACTCAAAATAAATGAATTTCTTATTGCTAAAATAGTGCCTCTTTGGATTCTCAGATAAAGCACCTAACTTGCATGGCAAAATCTTCCTAGAATAGAGTACCTCCTACCTAGAAGTGTGTCCCTTGGTCAAAATATAGAACCCTTCTCTACTATGCACTTTTCTTAAAGTTAAATCTGTGGATAAAATAGAACTAAGAAAAACACCTAAATTAAGAAAAGTGAGCATATAAGTCAAATTATAAAAGCATACTAAATATGGTTGTATACAATATTGAGGTATTGCATGGAATAAACAATATACTATCAATGCACTAATGAAGAACTCAAAATAAACAAATTTCTTATTGCTACAATAGCACCTCTTGGGATTCTCGGATAAATCACCTAACCTGCATGGAAAAAGCTTCCTAGAATAGAGTACCTCCTACCTAGAAGTGTGTCCCTTGCTCAAAATATAGAACCCTTCTCTACTGTGTACTTTTCTTAAAGATAAATCTGTGCATAAAACAGAACTAAGAAAAACACCTAAATTAAGAAAAATGAGCATCTAAGTCAAACTATACAAGCATACTAAATATGCCTAAAATCGATGCACTTCTTTCATCATTGATACAACCTCATAGGAAAACAATAATCTACAACATGTATCCAAGGAAGCATGCATCTACTAAAGGTGCAGACCGAAAGTATCTACTAAGATGAAGTATTGTTGAAGGAGAAACACCTTCAAAACAACAGATAGAGTCTAATGTGCATTCAACCCATTTGCACACAAGCCAAGGTTGTTACTGGGTACACTTCTCCCCTAAATGGAAACTACAGTGTATTGCTGCTCTATTGAAGGAGAAACACCTTCAGAGAAACACGGATAAAACTATAACATATATTCTCACTGTGGTATCGTTTGTAGAAGTTCTCATCAATATAGGTAATAACTTTGATAATTGAAAAACCAAAAGGTGAGCTACATAAATAATTTGAAATGATAGATTTGGGCATACTTTATTATTTTTTAGGAGTGTTAGTATAGAAAATGCAAGGTAGCTTGTTGCATCTTTATGTCACAGACCAAGGATTCGAATAAATACAAAAAATATTAAATAACATGGTACAAGTCGATTGCAAGTTCTTTCGAAACAAGAATGGAGTTCTCCTTGTGAATATTCTAATCTATTGGGTATAGATTTAAATAAGAAATTTATAGTTATGGGGTTGGAATTGTCTCACGATTCATGGCAAGTCCCAAAGTTGTTCACTAGAAAGAATTAGAGCGAGTCATCAGGTTTATGAATGGGAACACCCTATTCATAGGTAGATAACTTCAAATTAGCTTAGCATATTAATTCTCCTCTTTTTGTACGTGTGTTCTTTGAAAAGATAACCACCTCCGAAGACTCAAGAACAACTCTAATAAAGTTTATAGGTGTGCAACACTTCTGAGAAAACCCATCACTTAATGACAATTGAGCGAGGAATATGTTGAAGGATTCAATCTTTCACTTAGTCATAAAAAAAAAAGTTGGGGTATGCAACATGTTGCCAACAAATCGACTCCAACCATAATGTGAAATCTAGCTTAACTGTGAAACCTCTTTCCTGCTTTGTAGTATTGTTGCCTCTTGAATTCCAACAAGTATCTTGCTGCTTAGACCTACAAAACTTGTCCTACTTAAACTTTGCATGATACAATTGTGATGTGCAATCTTGACACGCACTCTAGCTTCCCTCTAAAAGAGGGTAAGTCAAATTATTATGACAGGCTTAACTATAATTTGATTATACATTGTTGAGGTATTGTATGGAATAAACAATATACTATCAATGAAATAATGAAGAACTCAAAATAAACGAATTTCTTATTGCTATAATAGCGCCACTCTTGGGATTTTCCAAGGAGCCGCTAATTTATACACATTTGGAATCTTTACTTGGTGTGCAAAAAGATTAAGCAATGGTAGTGATCACTCTTTGCCCTCCCATGGAAGATCTATACAGACTCAGCAATAAGTTGATTTAAAAGTGAGGTATATGCCTGAAAAATTGGAGTTAGACTCTTCAACTCTAATTTAGTGGCAAGGAAATATTCAACTGTAAATGCTTGATCTTCTACAGTGTAAATTTATAGATAAATGGTTAGCGTAAATATGTCCATTGTCCACATATCCCGAAAAACCATGTATGTCTAGACTTTGGTTATGCCTAAGAGAGGGGAGATCACATAAATAATCCATTATCAAAAGAAAAAGTTAAAGCACAACATTCTATGGAGATTTTTTTTTTTAAATTTTATTACATACCTTAGAAAGTTTGAAGGGACATAACTAAAGCTTCCCTCTCCTTCCACACTTCATTAAATATGCCCCTTTTCCAATGCAAATGTGGCTTGGAGAATCACAATCAACAAATAGAATATGAAAAGTAAGTTTAATGAATTAAAGTAGCTTTGTTATACCTCAAGAAAATGGATTATGCGAATCTGGATTCATTTTCTACAAAAGATGATATAGAAAGATCTAATTACATTTTTAACTAAAACAAAGGTAAATTGGATTCATGCTCTGTAATAGACGATATAATGAGATCTAATAACATTTTCAACTCAAACAAAGGTAAGTTGAGTAAGCTCAAGCTCCAAAATGATGGCATCCAACTTCTGAGTGGAAGTTACTGTATATATCTAGCTAGAGGTTATAACATAAAGATATTTGTTATATGTGAAGATATAAAAATGAAAGGAATGTGAAATTTTGACCATCAACTATAAGTTCCTTTCCAGGACTAGATCAAACCATAACATTGTTATCAAGATAATCAACTCACCCATTCTAGTACACTTCTAGTAGTTTCATGATAAAACTCAAACTCAATAAACTTCAAGCAACATAAATTAACCAACAATATGTCTGAGGTTGGTTACCTAAGGATTATATCATACTAAATAACCTTTTACATCTAACGTTGAAAATGACTATGAAAGAAATGAAGACAAATAAGTGATTATGATGGATGCATGTGATGAAATAAAATAAAAAAAAGACCTTTCTTCTTGATACTGATGAGCCCTCTAGGGGATACTTGGATGAAGTTGATCCTGATCCTCTTTTTGAAATCAAAGAGACACTTTCTAGCTACTATGATTTGGCGGACAACAACCCTAATTCTTATGAAAATGAATATGGAAAGAAATAAGAATCGATGAACCTGGTCTTGAAGAAGGTGTCTCAAAGTCTAATATGGATAGTATTTTAAATTTCTACAGCTAGCAAAGGGTTTTCCCAGTTGGGTTCCCTAGAAAATTTTGTTTTTTTTGTTATAGTGTGACTGTGTTTTATTTATGTTCTATTCCACTACAAATTGGTAGAGATATTTTTTGTCTTCATGCAATAATTAGTTTCAGAATTATTCATTCAAGCAATAGAAAATTTTCAAGGAAATTCTACACAAGGGACAATTAATCTTTATTTTCACTTATATCTTTTGCAAGTAAAATTCACAACTAAATTTTCATCCAAAGTGTTTAGGTTACTAGCAAGTGGTATCATAGCATATCTCAACATTGCAAGGCATAAATCATACTATTCAATAAGGTTGAGACTTGAGATACAAAAATCTTCCCAAGTTATGTAAGCAAGAAAACTACTGATTTTTAGTTCTAAATCTATCCAACTAGAACAAAATTATGCCATTTTCAACACCCTCTAGTCAAATTTATTCCTCGCCTCATTCAACTCAATTTAAGAATATGTCAATCTCGTCGAGGTTTCTTCTTCATTTCATGCTTCTACGTTATATATTTATGTAACCTAATATATCATTTATGTTAAGTGATTATTCATTAAAAATTATTTAGTCCATCCAGCACGGAAGACTCTATCAGACATTTGCAGCAGAAAATAGAAGACTATTTCAGTACCTAGTGTTATAAAACTCTAATCTGGAAAACGTATTTTGGGTTATTTCCCTAAACATATTTACAAAATTTTCAATCCCAAAGCCATTTTAGGGAGAATTTGAATGCAACTAAAACAAATTCTTCCGGTTTGCTCAAAAGATTCCAGCACCAAATATGAGTGAATTCACCGAATTTAAGATTTGGAAATAATTAAATTTCACTTCACTTTTCAAGGACCTTATATGAGTGAACTAACAAAACTTGAGATTTGGATTCTGGAAACACTTAAATTTCACCTCATTTATTAGGATTGGAAGTTCCCTAAGATACAAACATGTAGCATTAAGGATCTACTTTGCTTGTTTAAGGACAATGTTCAGTTTATAAATAGTCATACAATAATCCTTGTATACATGTTTGACACAATTATTTGGTCACAACTAATGAAATTGAACTCCATCAATACATAACAGAAAAGGTAGAATGTACTCTGACAAAAATAAACATCTATACAGTCATATAAAGTTGTCACCACACCAAAGAAGGAATTAAAGACCAAAATAAAAATAGGAACATACTTGGATTATTATGGTTACTCCAAAAAAATGTTAAATAGGATCAATATGTTAATATGGAAAATAGTGTAGTTGATTATGATTTATTGAGCCCAAGGGGTTAGCCCAACCAAATGTCATTAATGTTACTGGGTATTTTGCTAGTTGGGTGAGGTGCGCTAGTTAATGGAAATGGGTTTACTAGGGATGCCATCCATGAATGTGGGGAAACATCCACTGGGATTCCCCAGAGAGTTTTTCTTGGAAAGAATAAAAATAGGATTTCCTAAAGAGAAATTTTGAAACCATAAAAGAAGGAAAAATACATATGATTTTACCTATGTTCCCTCGTTTTCCCTCCCACCTTGTGAAAATTGAAAATATGCTACTCTTAAACTTAAAAGAAAGGATGAAAAAAATAGTGAATTTTGAACCAGTCCTCCTTCTGTGGAAGAAGACTAAAAGTGGGGTCGAAATGCAGCGAGGTTAGGAATGAAACATACGTAGGAGCCATTAATGGATTGAAGAGGTAAAACCTTAACTCATAACTCTCTTCAATCTCATTTTCCCTCCCGCCCTATGAAAAGTGAAAATATGCTACTCGTAAACTTAAAAGAAAGGATGAAAAAAATAATGAATTTTGAACCCGAGATCTCAGGTGTGTGTACTTGTCCCTGTGGAAGAATACTAAAAGTGGGGCGTAAATGCATCGAGGTTAGAAATGAAACATACGTGGGCGCCATTAATGGATTGAAGATCCAATGATGGGGGATCTGAAGTGTGTGTACTCATCCCTATGTGGAAGAAGACTAAAAGTGGGGTGGAAATGCAATGAGGTTAGAAATGAAACATACCTGGGTGCCATTAATGGATTGAAGATCCAATGGTGGGGTTCAATATCAATCTACTACTGGTAAAACCTTAATTCACAACACTCTTCAATCTCGTTTTCCCTCCCGCCCTGTGAAAAGTGAAAATATGCTACTCTTAAACTTAAATAAAGGATGAAAAAATTAGTGAATTTTGAACCAATCCTCCTTGTGTGGAAGAAGACTAAAAGTGGGGTGCAAATGCATCGAGGTTAGAAATGAATCATGAGGTTAGAAATGAAACATACATGTGCACCATTAATGGATTGAAGATCCAATGGTGGGTTTTTATAAAAACCTTAATTCACAACTCTCTTCAATCTCATTTTCCCTCCCACCCTGTGAAAAGTGAAAATATGCTACTAGTTTTCCCTCCCTTCGCCTTATGAAAAGTGAAAATTTAATTCACAATTTGCTTAGTTCACAACTCTCTTCAATCTCGTTTTCCCTCCTGCCCTGTGAAAAGTGAAAATATGCTACAAGTTTTCCCTCCCTTCGCCTTATGAAAAGTGAAAATTTAATTCACAATTCTCTTCAATCTTGTTTTCCCTCCCACCCTGTGAAAAGTGAAAATATCTACCAGTTTTCCCTCCGCCCTATGAAAAGTGAAAATATACTACTTGTTTTACAAATTAAATGAACATTGGAATTAGGAGGGCTTTGTTACATCAAAATTAAAGCTCAATTTTTTCAAAAATGTTAAAATTTCCCTCCCTAAAAAAACAATAAACACAATATTTATAGAGTATAGAGTAGATGTGTAGGTGTAATGTAAGTATGTAAACAATTCTAAATATGGGCTTAGTTAAAGAATAATAATAATAATAATAAAAGTCAAAAGTATGGGGATGAGTGCAAAAATATAAATATTGGCTCAATTAATAATAAAAATAATAAAATTCAATTTGTTATATTTTGATTTTGTTACAATAACATGAGGCAATACCATGGCTTATCAATACCTCAAGCCCAAAAACCATAACTTATTTCACAACCAAAATATTTTATAACAATATGACAAGATTCTTAACCATGGATATTCACCCCCCACTTTACAGTAGATATTATTAACTTGTAAAAAATTGGTTTTGTTATAATACCATGGGCCAATACTATTGATTATCAATACCACATGCTCTAGAAACATAACTTATTTCACAATCAAAATATTTTATAACAATATGAAAATATTCTTTACCATGGATATTATTAACTTGGAAATATAATTTGTTACAATACCATGGGCCTATGCCATGGTTTATCAATATCACATGCCTAAAAAACATAACTTATTTCAAAATCAAAATATTTGATAAGAATATGATAGGATTCTTAATCATCGATATTCACCCCCGCTTTGTCATTGATATTATGAACTTGTGAATAGGCTTTGTTACAATAGCATGGGCTAATACCATGGCTTATCAATACCACATGCCAAAAAATCATATCTTATTTCACAATCTAAATATTTTATAACAATATGACAAGATTCTTAACCATCGATATTCACCCCCACTTTACCATGCATATTATTAACTTGTAAATAGGCTTTGTTAGAATACCATGGACCAATATCATGCCTTATCAATACCACATGCCCAAAAACCATAACTTATTGCACAATAAAAATATTTTAATTTAATTTAATTTTATAACATTTTTTTTAAGCTAATAGGAAAAGGGTTGTAATTAGTTTTGATATATATATATATATATATATATATATATATATATAAACCCTCTATCCCCACAACTACTAAAATTATTCCCATATAAATTAAATTAAGGTTTTAATAAAATTAAAAATGAGAATACTTTTGTAGTTAAAGATATGAAATTTATATAATACAAATATTAGTAAGAACCAACATACATCTATCTTAACTAAGGACCCAAGTGATGATAGCAAGAAAAGTGAAGGGAAGAGAGGGGGAGGGAGATAGTGACACAGATGGAGGGTTGAGAGAGAGAGAGAGAGAGAGAGAGAGAGAGAGAAAGAGAGTGTGAGAGAGTGATGGGTGGAGATAGAGAGAAGGAGGTAGGAAGAGAGAGAGGGGAGAGAGAGAAGAAGGGAGTGGGGGAGAGAGAGGGAGGAAAGAACTAAGGCATAGGGAGATAGAGGTGGAGAGATAGGGAGGAAAGAAATAAAGCATAGGGAGATAGAAGTGGAGAGAGAGGGGGAGTGAAAAAGAATAGATGGATGGAGAGAGAGGGAGAGAAGGGAGGAGGGGAGAGAGAGAAGGGAAAGAGAGAGAGAGGGAGGAACAAATATGGAGGGGGGATAGAGAGAGAGTGATGGGGGGGATAGAGGTAGGTGATAGAGAAAGGGAGAGAGAGGACTAAGAGAGAGGAGAGAGAGATGAAGTTAGAGGAGGGGAGAGAGGGAAGGAAGAATAAATACATAGAGGGAGAAAGGTAGAGAGAGAGAGGGAGTGACAAGGGAGTGATGGAGAGAGGAGAGATAGAGGGAAGAGAGAGAGGCGGAGAGGAAGAGGGAGGGAGAGAGAGATAGATATGGAGAGAGAGTGTGTATGTTTGGGGGGTGAGATAGAGAGAGGGAATAAGAAAGAGACACATAGATACAAATATAGATATTATATAGTATTATATAACCAGCCTAGATCCATCTTAACCTGGATCTATCAAGCACCAAAAAAGAGGTTTGCACATCGAGAGATTGGATCCCTCTCGACGCTTGATAGATCCGGGTTAAGATGGATCTAGGTTGGCTTAATAAGTTTGTAGTTGTATTTTATAAACTAACACTTTTTTTATGGTTGTGTTTGAAAACAATTTTTCCATATTTGGTGTATTTATCACAATAATAATAATCTAATTTTAATTTTATTTTAAGCTTACCTTTTTTATGCAATGATTTTGTTGTTAGTTTATAGAGATAGACATGCTATACTTTTGGAATTTTAAAAGGAAACAGATGCTCTTAACTTGGTTGTATTGAAAACATTTAAGTGTAAGAAAAAAACATGCCCTCTTGTTAAGTTATGGTATGTTCTATGCTAGAGAAATTTATTTAATTTCTTTTCCATATTAGCAATCACATCAGCATAAAGTAAACTGCAGATAGAACATGAATATAAATAAAAAAAGACAAGCCAAGGCAAGAGGACACAAGATATGGTGCAAGCCAGGGACAAACCCCACAATGTGTGGGGAAACCCTTTGATCAAATCTTCTTTTATCTTCAAAGTTCAGCAGAGAAAGAGAGAGCGAGTACATTTACAACAGAAGTCAACACTTTGACTTGTCTAGATCTAAGCATAGATCATCTCCTATAATGATGAGATCAGTTGAAGACATTCTGCTTCAACTGATCCTCCAAGGTGACTCCTTCACCTATCATCGTGCTGCATCTGCACCACTGCATACTACACCATGCTGCACTAATCATGATTATCATCATGTTTCCCATGTCCATGATCTTAGTAATTATCTTGCTGCCTTTTATGTTGCATCCTCTATCATCATGCAGCCCTATGACTAAGCTGCTCTCATCTACTCTTAGCATCATCTTTCTGCCCATGCCCATCATAATCGGAGACATATCATTCTTATCATTCTCATTATGTTGATATTGTAACCATCATTGCTCATGATCCTTATGCTGCTCATGCTCCCATACATCACTGTGCTGCCCATGCTACCCATGCATCATTATATTGTCGCTGCATCCTTATGATAATACATCCTTCTTCCTGCATAGATATTTATTGCCATAACCTGCATATATATACCTTATCATTATCCATATACATACATAGCGTATAACTTGTATCACCCCAGCGTATATATTGTGTGTGACCATGCTACCAAATCTAGGGCCTGCATATATAAATATATATATATATATATATATATATTGTTGTCCTGTGTATATATGTACTGTCTTCATTACTGAGTGCCTGGACTGCATTCATATGTACAACCTTCATTACCTTGACTATGTTCATATGTATAGTCTTCAATAGATGACTGCGTTCACATGTATATTGCCTTCATTACTTGTGAGCCTTGTCTGTGTTCATTTCGCGTGTTAGGGTTTACAACATTAGCGTACCATAAGTATATCAGCGTATCATAAATATATCAACATATCAATGTGTTAGGGTTCAATTCGTAGATGAATACATCTCAGCGGATTCATGATTCTGTGCTCTACTTATGAACAACGTATATGTGTCAGCATATATGAACAGCATTGTAAGTGTCACCATGACAACGTATGAATCTTTCAGCCCTATGTAAATAACAAGATATATGAACAGCGTAGATATCTACATTGCCTGCTCAGCGTATGACAATGTATACTGCGTGGATGTCTAACTGCGTAAGGTTTCTCTATTACCAGCATACTGATTTGCGTATTAGGGCACTTTTACCTTCGTATATATGTATGTTTGCACTGTGGCTGATCTGCGTATTATAAGGTGTCGATATTTACCTGCATATATCTACTGCGTAGATTGCTTGAGTGACTGCGTGTATACCTGAGTGTGAAAGCTGTGCGTGCATATATATATTGACTGCGTTGAATTTGGATGTCATCACGTTCATTGTCTTGTCTTCATGTTATGCGTATGTACTCCATTACAGCATATAAGTTCCTACCCTTACTGCGGCTCTTCATCACTTCGGCTTGATGACTTTGGCACTCTTAACTGCGTATGTGTTTTCTTGACTAGCGTATATATATAACCATGAACAACTTCATGACCAGTGTGTAACTTCCACAGTGTATCTACTATGAACAACGTATTAATCTTATTGATCTACGTTGGATTATCTTAGGGCATCATAGCAAATACTCTTAGTGTTTTCTCCTTCTCCAAAAACCCAGACCTGGAGAGGAGATCACCTAAAGAGTGTGTCTAAATGACATCAAATCCTATTATATTTATACTAAAATGAGGGTGATGAATAGACACGACGGTTGGGCTTCTAGAGCCTACATAAGAGCTGGTCGGCTTGATAATAATTACATAAACAAAATAAATTCATATCTCCATAAATACTTATCGGAATCGGATGATCTTTGGATCAATCCTACACCTCTCGACGAGAGGGATTCAATTAAAATATCAGCTGCCATAAATAAGCCAACCCACATGGAGTTTTCCCTAGTTGCCAATTTAACACCTCTTAACTTGGTTGTATTAAAAACCTAAGTGTTCTTGTATACTAGGTGGGTGCAAACAAGAGAGAGTATATGGTAAGTGGATTAAATAGTTAAAAACAAATGTAGTTAAGGAGAAAGTTACAAAAAATGTAACAAATAGGCTAGGGTTAGGATATTACTATTTTGTGACAACTAAAGTTGAAGGTACATTTCATGGAGGTGTAGTCTAAGTCCTTGGGTGTAGGGCACATATTATGGGTATCTTGGAGTTTTGGTGTGTGTTAGTGGTGCCAGCTAGTGGTCGAAGGTACAGCCAATGAGTAGGCAAAGTTTTTCATTTACAAGGTTGGCATTAATCAAGTATTCTCCCTCTCTACCCAACTCTAAGATGAGGAGTGTGCATAGTGGACTTATTATTGTAACAAATTGCAAATATTTGATTATCTTTAAGTTCAAAGGCTTGAAGTGGTTGCCTCAACCTACAAATCTTTAAAGGAACTATGTGCTTTTCAATTAAGCCCTTGTGGTGAAGGAGCTGCAAAAGAGGAAGGCCTTATGGCTATTTTTAAGGGGTTGTAATGACCCTCTTCTTGTGGTAAATATGTAGATATGATGCTAATGGTCCTGATCTTAGTACATTCACGTATATAATGTAAATATTTTCCTATCACCTTGCATTGTGTAAATATGATAAATATTTTGTGGTTACCCTAATGTACATGTTGAAGTTCCACTTGCATGATTACGGAAAACACTTCTTAGTTATCCTTGTGTACATGGGGAAGATCAATATTACTCTATGTGATAAAAAAACCTAGTAATATTTTCACATTGAACACTATACAAGAAACTTAACCCTAATATCTTAGTGAAGAACAAGTAACTAGATAGGCTCTGGAAGGGTTTTTGGATTGAATGTTAGCGAAACTCATTGCAGTTAGGTGTGCAAATGTGTGGTGAGTGTTAGTGAGTGCTAGGGAAACACAAGGGAGCACTAGGTAAAAATGTATGGAAATGAATGAATAAGATTGTGTGACAGGGAGTGTCAATGAGTTCTAGGTGTGATAAGAGGGGAGTGACATGGTATGCTAAGCAGCGCTAAGTCATTCTAGTGTGCCAGAGCGACATGCTGCCAATATGTGCTAGGTGCCAAGGTGTGCCAAATAGTGCTAAGAAGTGTTAGGGAGCGTTAGGGAAACACAAGGGAGCACTAGGTGAAAATAATCCATGCAAATGAATGATTAAGAGTTTGTGACAGGAAGTGTCAGTGATTTCAAGGTGTGCTAAGGAGGGAGTGACAAGGTATGCTAGGCAGTGCTAAGGAATTCTAGAGGCCAGGGAAACATGACAATATATGCTAGGTGCTAAGGTGTGGCAATGCATGCTAGGGAGATTTATGGAGTGCCAGGGAAAAACAAGGGAGCACTATTTTCAAATGCATGGAAATGAATGAATAAGAGTGTGTGACAGGGATTTTCAGTGAATTCTAGGTGTGCTAAGGAGGGAGTGACAAGATATGCTATGTAGTTCCAAGGAATGATAGAGTGTCAGGGTGACATGAAAAGATGTGCCAAGTCCTAGGGTATTCCAATGTGTGTCAGGGAGTGCGATGAGAACACAAGGGAGAACTAGTTCAACTTGCATGGAAATGAATAGATAAGAGTGTGTGATAGGGAGTGCTAGCAAGTTCCAATTGTGTTAAGGAGGGAGTGACAAGGGTATATGCTAGGCAGTGCTAAGGCATGCTAGAGTGTCAAGGCATGTTAGGGAGTGGTAGGATCTGTTAGGGAGTGGAAAATCATGCCAAGGAATGCAAGGGATGATAATGTGTGCCATGTAGTGCTAATGGATTGTTATATGTGCCAGATGTTATGGCATGTGAAGATGTAAACTATGTTTCTTAGTTGTTTTATGGGCAGTGTTGGATGTGAGCCTTGATTTGGTAACATGTTAAGTGGGATGAGTTAATATTGGACATGAGAAGCCTAAGATGATTTATAGTCCATTAGGGGAACAAGGAATAGTCTAGTTGTAGTAAATGTAACTTGGTAAAGTTGTTGTAGTCGAGGCAAGACTTGGTTGGGTTCCTAAGTCTAAAAGAAAATAAGGGTAGTTATGAGGGAGTGATAATTAAGGAGTGCCATAGAATGCCAAGGAATGAAAAGGCATGTTGACATATGCCAGATGGTGTCAATGCATGTCAAGGAGTGTTTTGGAGTGTCAAGGAATCATAAGGGATAACTAGGTCAAAGTGCATGGAAATGAATAAATAAGAGATTATGCCAGGGAGTGTCGGTGAATTCTTGGTGTCCCATGGATGAAGTGTGTTAAAAGAATTTCATATTAAGACTTCAAGGAGGAAAGCGTACAATTGTGATAAGAGGATGGAAAAAGCAGTTTGAGACAAAGGGATACTTTGGTCTAGCCACAACAATATTTTTTCAATGTAGAAATTCCCACTGTAGATCAACAGATTTAGCAATATACTAAAACACAATACAAGATCTACTTCTACAACACATTGCAGAAGCTTAATCAAATTGAGTAAGATCAAGAGAACACATATAACTGAGAATGAGAAATAAATCACACATAATACAAAAGAAATAACCTAGGGAAAGCCTTAGCCTAAAACCCCAATCTCTGTATTACCATACAAGTGGAAATCTTGTTCAAGTTACAAAAAGAATCAGCTCTCAAGCTATCATGCTCTCTCTGCAATCAAACAATACAGCTCACAAACTGAATAGGCGATGTATATGTCCTCCTCAAGCCCTCCAAGCCTCCTATTTCCTTGCGCAGTTTTTCTTGGGGTCTAGTGAAGCCACATGTGTGAATTGGCCTCAACACACTCACTAAACCTGAAGAAGTAACTACGCAATCCTCAAGGAAAGAATTCCTTCTGCATGCAAGGAATATTTGCAATGGAATATTCTAGAAACTGATAGTACACTTCCCCTCCACTGATCTCAACTGGGTCTCTGTCTGAGCTGACATGCATGAGTTATTGATGAGAGAACACTCAGTTATCTGAAGTGCAGTAGTTTCATGCATGAAAGCATTAACTAATTGAACTTACATTAATTCAACAAACTGTTTGAATTAATCTCACTGGACTTGACTCAGTGAACTGAGCCAACTAATTACAAATCAATATTACAACTCATCCTTATCTCTTTAACTGATGGATAAATTCCTCAATTAATGGAGAAACTGTTGCATGTCCCCACATAAACTTCATGTTTCATTTTCCTTAACTAATTAACTCAAGATGAATTAATTAATTATTTTACAAACAACTGCTATGATCAAATTCGAATTTTACTTCACTATTTTAGTTTAGGGACTGACTAAAATAGGAAGGTATCTCGAAATGCTATTTTTAGAACTTCATTTTTCCATCCATTGTTGCTAAGATCAACACTAGCTGAACTGCTATTTATAGAAGTGCTATTTTTAGCATTCCTTGTTGTTATTTTCAACACTCCCTCTCAACAAGAAAGGGATTATCAATAACCCCAATCTTGTCTCTGTGGAACTCGAACTTGCATTTTGGCAATTCCTTAGTCAAAATATCTCCATCCTATTCCTCGGTCAAAACATATAGCAACAACATGATACTCTTGACCACACAGTCTCGAATATGGTGATAGCGGATATCAATGTGCTTGGACCTGTCATGAAAAACTGTATTCTCGGAGAGTTTGATACAACTTTGTTTATCGTAGTAGATCACTTTGGGATCCATCATCTGACCAAACAATCCCACTAGAATCTTCCACATCCAAATGGCCTCACATGCAGCCTGACTAGCAACCATGTATTCAGCCTATGTTGAGCTAAGTGCAATTGATCTCTGTTTCCTGATGTACCAGGAAACTATAGTTGAACCAAGACTAAAGATTCCTCTAGAAGTGCTCTTCCAGTCTGATGGACTCCCTGCCCAATCCGCATCTGTGAAGCCCTGAAGCTTCACTCCCTCTGTCTGTTTGTACCACAATCTGAACTGAGATGTGCCTCTAAGGTATCTCAGCACATGCTTCGCTGCCTCCCAAAACAACTTGGTAGGATGAACCATAGTTTGACTCAACTGGTGCACCACGAAGCATAAGTCTGGTCATGTGCTCACCAAATACATAAGTGAACCCACCAACTATTGATAAATAGTAGCAGCTACTACCTCACATGAAGTAGCATCCTCCTTCCTCTAGTTCCCAGCTAGAGGAGCCTGCATGGGCTTGCACTTCTCCATGTGAAAGCACCTAAGTATCTCATTGGCATTCTTGCCTTGAGACACAAATACTTCACCATCTTTCTGCCACACCTCCCTGCCTAGAAAGTAATGCATAAGGCCCATGTCCTTCATCTCGAACTCTCTTGCAAGGTTCCCCTTGCAAGACTGTATCAACTGATCATCACCTATCAAAATTAGATCATCGACATAAAGAACAATGATCAATGGTTTACCTGCTACCATGATGTGGTAAAGGTTCGCATCTGCTTCACTCTTGGTGAAGCCTAAATCGGTGAAATTGTTGTCGATCCTGGTGTATCTAGCACAGGGTGCTTGCTTCAGCCCATACAGAGCCCTCCTGAGTCTGCACACATGCAACTCACGATCGAAGGTTTTGAAACCTTCTGGCTGCTCATTGTACACCTCGTCCTCAATCTTCCCATTGAGGAATGTTGTCTTCACATCCATCTGGTGGATCTTCCACCCCATCTGAGCTGATAGTGCCAACATCAATCTAATTGATGAGTACCTTGCTACGGGAGCAAAAGACTCATCGAAGTCGATCCCCTCGACCTATGAGAAACCCGATGCAACAAACCTTGCCTTATGTGTCTCAACACTGCCATCAGCTGCCTGCTCTACCTTGTAAAGCCATCTGGAACTCACCACTGACTTGCCCTGAGGCCTTGGGACAACATCCTACACACTTTTCCGAATTATAGAGTCGTACCCCTATAGCATTGCATCAACCCAGATTGGTTGCTGCACTGCCTCCTCGAATGAAGAAGGTTCGGTATCTACACACTCCCAAACCAGGGCCATGTACCCAGTGTACCGCTCAGGTGAACTCCTCTATTTACACTAAGAAGATGGTTGTCCCACATTCTCCCACGCATCCAGCATCAACCTGTCAACTTCCCTTGAGCATTTCCGCCCATCTCTGGAAGTCTCAATATGAGTGGATATCTCAACTCCCAGATCCTCTACATGTGGCTGCCTCACATCAATCTAAGGCTCCCCCTCCTTAGGAACTGAAGGTTCCTCATATGCATGCAACTTGAGCTCCCTCTCAAGTGATAAGCACATGGCTTTCTGCTCATCGAACTTTAGATCCCTGCGTACCACTATCGTTTGAGTGGAAGGCAGGTACACCAAATAGTTGTGGGGTGTGTCTGTGTACCCCACAAGTATTCCCAACTCAGCTGTTTGGTCTAGCTTCTTCCTGGCATATTTGGTCACATGAAAGTAAATTGATGATCCAAATATTTGGAAGTGACTTACATCAGGTCGCTTCCTAGAATAGGCCTCCATAGGTGTCTTCATCCCCAGTATATGGTGCAGGCTTCTGTTCTACAAGTATACTGCTGTATTCATTCCTTAGCCCACAAATTCAATGGTAGGCTTTGGTCATGCAACATAACTCAAGCTTCTTCCACAATCGATCTATTCTTCCTTTCGGCCACCCCATTCTGTTGTGGTTTATGGGGTGCTGTCAATTCCCGTTTAATTCCTTCTGCACAACAAAAGTCTTTAAACTGTTGGGAGACATACTCTCCACCATTGTCACTATGCAAGGCTTTTAGTTTCTTTCCAGATTCTTTCTCTGCCAAGGCTTTAAACTCACAAAACCTCAATAAGGTTTGATCCTTCTTTCACATAAAGTAGATCCAGCATCTACGAGAAAAATCATCAATAAAAATAACATAGTACCTTTGTTTGGTGGTGGAGGCTATAGAGAAAGGTCCACAAACATCTAATTGAACTCACTCCAGGATTGCTCAAGCTCTATTGTCTTGATCCGAAAAGGAAGATTTCACATACTTACCCAAGATACAACCTTTGCATGTAGTCGTCTACTCAAGTTTTCCCTTGGTTAATCCGGTAGAAATCTGCTGCATGATCTTCAGGGATCCATGGTGCAAGTGGCCTAGTCTTCTATGCCATAGCTTGCCCATATCTTGGCTCTGCACCATCTCAACTTTGGAACTCAAAGCAGCACAGTCGTCTACCTCCAGTTTGTAGAGATTCTTGACTCGAATCCCTATTTTATTTGTTTGTCTAGTACCGATATGCCTCAAGAATACCTTTCCTTGACTAAAGACTACGTTATAGCCTTTATCTTCTAGCATAGCAAGAGACACAAGATTCTTATTCAGACCTGGTACATACTTTACATCAGTCAGGGTGAGGGGAGCTCCATGCTCCCTCTGAAACACAATTATACCTTCACCTGAAACATGGTGCTTTCCATCATCACCCATCTCGATCTGCATCTGGAGATCCTTCTCCTCCAAGGTATTGAAAAGAGTCTTGTCACCTGACATGTGGAATGAGGCTCCACTGTCTAGGTACCACACACATCCCACCATGGATGAAACCATGCATGCGATAAGCGAGAAATCCAACTCAAACTGTGAGGCCAATTCCTCACCATCAGATCCCTTCGAAGAACCCTTCTTGGATTTCTTCTGTGGATAATTCGTAGCATAATGGCCCACATCATGACAATGAAATCACCGCACTTTCGATTTGTCAATACTCTTCCCACCATGGGAAGAACCGAATTTGGAATGGGACACCTTCCCTTTGCCTTTCCTCACCTTACTCACTAAGGCTATATTTTCCTCATAATCTTGCTTCGATGAGGATCCATCTCTGGTGCTTCTTCTTATTTCCTCCTGCATCAGATCTGACCAAAGTCGTTCCCAATCTGGCATTTTTTCTCTTCCATTAACTGAGTCTTGGTAGCTATTCCAACTCTTAGGAAGACCAAGGAGTACAAGACTCACCATGTCATCATCAGCGGTTGTGATCCCTACACTTCCAAGCTCATCCCTGCAGTTGGTGAGTTTGTTCAGATATGTAGAGATCGTGTCGGCCTTTTCACACTTGATCTTACGAAGCTTGTCTTTTAGCGCCAGCTTCCTCTTATCATTGTTGTTCTTATATAAATATTTCAATGTTTCCACATCGAAAACAGTGTCTCCTTCCCATGGAGGCTCGAGAAAATGTGGTCTCGAAATCTCTCCAGGAGGATTCTCCTTGCTCTAGCCACACATTTCTTCCATTCTGCTAGTTGAGTAGCATCAGTCGGGTTGGGGACTTCTTGATCAATGAAGTCCTTTAGAGCATTATCCTCTAATACGACATCCATGCGATCCTTCTAGGCTATATAATTTGAGCAGCCATCAAGGGCATACTCGAGTCTTAAACCACTAAACGCCATCGGTGAAATTGAGATGTGATAAGAACTCGATTTCTATATTCAGGAACCACAAACTTCGAACTTCTCCTTCTTGTATAATGTTCTTCACCTTGATCAACTTAGCTCTGATACCATGTAGAAATTCCCACAATAGATCAACAGATTATGCAATATACTAAAACAAAATACAAGATCTACTTCTACAACACTTTGCGGAAGCTTAATCGAATTGAGCAAGATCAAGAGAACACATATAACTAAGAATGAGAAATCAATCACACATAACATAGAAGAAATAACCCAGGGAAAGCCTTAGCCTAGAACCCCAATCTTTGTATTATCATAAAAGTGGAAATCTTGTTCAAGTTACAAAAAGAATCAGCTCTCAAGATATCTTTCTCTCTCTGCAATCAAACAATACAGCTCATAGACTGAATAGACACTGTATATGTCCTCCTCAAGCCCTCCAAGGACCAACATTATTATTTCCTTGCACAGTTTTTCTTGGGGTCTAATGTGTGAATTTGCCTTATCACACTCACTAAACTTGAAGAAGTAACTACGCAATCCTCAAGGAAAGAATTCCTTTTGCATGCAAGGAATATTCACAATGGAATATTCTAGCAACTGATAGTACACTACCCCTCCATCTGATCTCAACTGGGACTCTGTCTGAACCGACATGCATGAGTTATTTATGAGAGAATACTCAGTTATCTGAAGTGCAATAGTTTCATGCATGCAAGCATTAACTAAATGAACTTACATTAATTCAACAAATTGTTTGAATTAATCTAACTGGACTTGACTCAATTAACTGAGCCAACTAATTACAACTCATCCTTTTCTCTTTAACTCATTGATAAATTCCTCAATTAATGGAGAAACTGTTGCATGTCCCCACATAGACTTCATATTTGATTTTCCTTAACTAATTAACTCAAGATGAATTAATTAATTATTTTACAAATAGCTGCTAAGATCAAATTCGAATTTTTCTTCACTATTTTAGTTTAGGCACTGACTAAAATAGGAAGGTATCCCGAAATGCTATTTATATAATGCTATTTTTAGCACTTCCATTTTTCCATTCATTGTTGCTAAGATCAACATTGGTTAAACTGCTATTTATAGCACTACTATTTTTAGCAATTCTATTTTTAGCATTTCTTGTTGCTATTTTCAACATTCAATGACTTGGTTGGGTACCCAAGTCAAAAAAAAATTAAGGTTATCTATGAGGGCATGAAAAATAGTGAGTGCCAAGGTGTGTAGGGAATTTCAGGAAGTGCTAACACATGTTATAAAGTTCCAAGGAATGTTAGGCATGCCAAGACATGCCAAGTGCTAAGGCATGCCAATGTGTGCTAGGTTCTAGGATGTGACACCAACACATGTTAGGGATTGCCAAGGAAACACAAGGGAGGACTCATTTTAATTACATGTAAATGAATGATTGTGCGTGTGTAATAAGGAGTGTTAACAAGTTATAGGTGTGTTAAGGAGGGAGTGACAACATATGATAAGCAGTTCCAATAGATGATAAAGTGCTAGGAAATCCTACTAAGATGTGACAAGTGCCATGGTGTGCCAATGTGTGCCAAGGAGTGTTAAAGAGTGTTAGGGAAACAAAAGGGAGCACTAGGTCATAATGCATGGAAATGAAGGAATAAGAGTGTGTGGCATGGAGTGTTAGTTAGTTCCAAGTGTGTTAAGGAGGAGTTACAAGGCATGCTTGGCAATGCTAATGAATGCTAGAGTTCTAGGGTGACATGTGGCCAATATGTGCCAATCCGTGTAAGGAAGTGTTAGGTTGGAGTGCCAGGGAAACACAAGGGAGAACTATGTCAAAATGAATGGAAATGAACAAATAAGAGTTTGTGATTAGAAGTTTCAGTGAGTTCTATGTGTGCTAAGGACAAATTGATAAGGTATGCTAGGTAGTGCTAAGACATGGTAGAGGCTAGGGAGACATGCCAAGATGTCATAGGTGCTAGGGTGTAACAACATGTGCCAAGGAGTGATAAGGAGTGCCAGGGAAACACAAGGGAGAACTAGGTAAAAATGCATGGAAATTAATGAATAAGAGTTTGTGACCAAGAGTGTCAGTGATGTCTAGGTGTGCTAAGGAGAGAGTGACAAGGTATACTATGTAGTGCTAAGGAATGGTAGAGTGTTAACGTTGTAGGCCAAGATGTGTCAGGTGCTAGGGTGAGCTAGGGAGTGTTAGGGGGTTTCAAGGAAACATAACAAAGTACTAGTTCAAAATGCATGGAAATTAATGAATAAAAGTGTGTGAGAGAGAGTTTCAATGAGTTCTAGGTGTGTTGAGGAGGGAGTGACAAGGTTATATGCTAGGAAATGCCAAGGTATGCTAAACTACCAAAGCATGTTAGGAAGTGCCACGGTGTCCTAGGGAGTTTTCAAGCATGCCAAGGAATGTAGGGGATGTTAACGCATGCCACATAGTGCCAAGGCATTCTAAGACATGTCAGGTGCTATTGCATGTTAAGATGTAAATTGTGTTGCTTAATTGTTTTAGACCAAGGTTGGATGTGAAGAGCCTTGTCTTGGTAACTTGTTAAGTGGGATGAGTGAGATTGTACATGAGTACCCTAAGATGAGTTACAAGTAGTTCTTAGGTGAACAAGGCATATGTTGAATTTCCATGACACATGAGAATTTGGGTTTGGCCTTAGAAGGTTTTATGTGAACACACTCAAGTGCCACAACACATCTACTATGCAGAACGAAATTTGCGATGAAAGAAAAAGTAATGGATTGAATGCACATAGTTTAGGGTATGCACATCTTCATATGTTAATGCTTATTATTGTGATATACAATAGCCATTTATATGTGTGGTGTAAGACTCCTCTAGAGATTTCTATCCAACAACAACATACATGTGGTAAAAGGTGTATTGTCAGAGGTTGCTCCATCAAAAATAGCAACCAAAAGGGACCTTACTCTTCATACAGATGAAGAATTAAGAATATTGTTATCTATGAGTGTTGATGTGGAGGTATGGGACAAAATTACATAGGCAACGAAGCTTTTTGTTCAACCAATCAAGATCTAAAAAGGAAAATGTGTGATTATATATACATGTGTGATAGTATTTGGAGCAATGCCAACCTAACCCACAAATGTTTTGACATTTTGCTGGAGCTTACCTATAATTGTTCCTAAATTCAATAAACATGTAAAATAGGACTGAATTTTCAATACAAAATATAAATTGATAGGAACATGGCCAAATTGTGAATGTGTGAAAATTGCTATGGTTTAAAGGGACCGATCCCTTTGAAAAATCTTAAATGTGGTAATGAAGGTTGAGCCTTGTTCTAGAACCCCTTTGGGCATCCATCTTAGGAATTGGTGTAGGATGCAACACTTCAGAATAATTTTTGTACCAGTGATGTCAGCACTTGTATAATGACATGGGGTTGGAGTTGGCCTATCAAACCTCATTGGTCTACTTTGGAACTTCTCTAGGGTGATGCATTAGATGCTTTGGAGTACGAGGGCATAATTTGATATTTAGTTTGCATTGAAGAAGCTTTGGAGGCTAGATATTGCAGAAAAACCCCTTGTTCTGAATAGGGAAACACATGCCACTGAGGAAAGTAACAACAAGTACACAAATTTGAAACTCAAATCACATCACTATTTATTACTCTTTGAAACAAGAAATAACTAAAAATTTCCAACACTACTATTCAATTTTCCTTTAGTCTAGAAGGTACAATGAATATGGAAACATGTACAACAATGTCTCAACTTTCTTAACTCCTAATCCTAATGCACCTTCCTTTCATGGATAGACAAGACAATTAAAGTCTTCCACTAGTGAATATGATATGAGATATGGAAACATGCTTCCTTAGCTAAGGCTGAGAATTAATAACTAGGGGAGTGCTACTTTTAACTGTGCATGCAAAAACTAAATAAAGCAAAGAGTTTCTCTACTCCAGGTGCCAGAAAGGAGTACACTGCCTAAGGTAAGTTCTTCGCCTAGAACAAGATATTAAGGACTCAGAAACTTTGTTGCTTCCTTCAAGAGAGGTCTATGCCAAACAGAACTAAGCTATCATGCACTATCCTCCAAATTCATTCACCTTTTACATAAATCTTGTGCCCAAAAAAATACAAGATACCAATATCCAACAGAATTCGCTGACCAACCAGAGACCCTTGTGCTCAAACAGCGAGATAATAAGGGAATGTCAACTAGGGTGGAATATTTCACCACTGAGATTGACAAGATATAGAAGGGGTAAAAAACTTTCAGACCTAATGCTCAAGAACAAATGAATTAATCCACACTTGGTGATCCAAAATGAATTCTGTCCTTCTTTATTTATAGATTTTCTAGAGGGGTTTCATATTCTTAAGTGATTGAGTAAACCTTACTCCAAACCCCATATTTGGGTTTTCTATGCCCAGATTCCCCAAAAATTGCCCAACAATGGGTATTGTGGGGTTTTTTCCCCTTTATGGAGGACTATAGTATACAGGGATGGATAGGATATTATGTCCCATTCGTCCTCAATTTGTAGAGGATGTTACATGGCAGCTAATAAAAGAAACAGTGCTTTAGTTTAGGAGGTAATAGCTAAATTCTTATTTCTTTCCACATAGGGCATACATCTTGCAAAAATGATCATGGGGTACAAATACTACAAAAGGCCTAAATCTTACTAGCATTGTCATAGTCCAAGAGTAAAAACCCTTTCAGGTGAAACAAGGTCAGTACCACATACTACAAGCACAAATGACAAATTCAAAAACAATATACTTATTCAATGAAAGAATGACAAATCATATTAGTTCACTTTAAATTTAATAGCTCTTGAGTTGCAGTGTCAATCAAAATTTCTTAGGTTGGATCATAATTAAGTACTCAATGTTGCTTTCAGTCCAATTTGGGGAAAATGAGGAGCTCTTGGTGACAATGGGATGATCAGGCTTTTCAGAAGGGAGCTCTGTTATACTTTTCAACATACAAGCCATTCATTATAGTGGAGGAGATATAGAGAAGCCTTCAATAAAGACCTTTCCAAGATCAATTTGGAGGAAAATCGATTTTCAAAGCTTAAACATAGTTCTAGATTCAAACAAGAGTAGTAATTTTTCAAAACAATTATTAATTCCCAAGAAATTGGAGCCAAGCTAACATGTTGACCATTTATTATTCTACTGGACAAGGAAGCATTTATGAAAAGTCCTTGGCCCTTTGATCCAGTATTTGATTTAAATCTGTTGATTAGAAATGTAATAAGAGATGCAGTTTATATTAAGGAAAAGGGAAAAGTAGAGGGCCAGTTAATAATTATCTATAAAAAACTCTCAATATAATCCTAACATATTTGAAATGGAAAAGGATAACTCCATGGTTATTTTTTTCTTTAGAAACTTTGCTAATTTCCATGATTCAAGCATGTATTCATGACTTGAAAGAAGCTCACAAATTCTTTTGATATTGGTTGAAGCAAAGAAAATGTGCAAAGTCACACTCACATAGAGGAATCGAAAAAAAGTATGCACAACTTGTTGTCCTAGACTCCAAACAAATAATGGACAAAAGGTGAAAAAAGCAAGTCAAAAGGTATGTGTAGCTTTTGTCATGCAGAGGTAGATGTTAACTCCACACTCTAAAGAAAAGGCTTTGCAGTGCAAGTGACACAAATGTTTGCATGCAGAACTTTGGATTAAAAGGAGTGGAGCTTGATGCTACATGTCCACTATTACCCCACTTTCTGTATGAGTTACAGGAGATAAAAGTAATGAGATACGTGTTGTTGGGAAAAGTATCCAATACAGAATGACCCTATCCCACTCTAAGGGTGATAGTACCTCAGCAACAATCAAAGCAAAGCTATTAGAGATTACTTCTTTATGAGATGTAAGAGAGAGGGGGAAGAGATCCACTAACCGATGTCTTCCGCTAATGATTGATCCAATCTTCTCTCTTTGCTGCTTGCTCCCAGCTCCTTACTCTTTCACTGGCCCAGCTACACCAAGATCCTGCAAAATGACAAGAGAGGGAAACTACAAGAAGCATACATTCATAATTGATTCAAGGATTAGAATAAATCAAATATACAAGCATGACAATACACCATTGAGACACATGCATATAGAAGAACCTCAAATGCTTTATTAATGGAAGAAGTAAAGTTCAGGAAGTGATACAACCATAAAAGGCCCAATCCAGCATCACCTCCCAACAGAAAGAAATCTCCTCTTCACCTCCTTCAAGCAAATCACCCAATAGTTCTATACTCAAACCAACTGCACTTCCTTACATTCACAAGATTCCAGCCTCCCTAGACCTCATGAGAGAGATCTATATATAGGAGTTTTGGAGAAAGGATGAGTCAGCTTGAGCTTGGCATGAAGCTGACTAGTGTCCTCTCTCACTTCAATTATTCTTCAGTTCTTGAGTCCACTTGGAGGTTCTTGCTTCCACTTGGAGATCTAGACCCTCTTACTCATCACCAGTCGAATTCCCTGATCCAAGTGTCATTTTGGAAGCTTCCTGGGCATTGACACCTTGAGGAATGACTGTACCACATGTCCCAATTCGCTCAACGCATGTAGCCTTCTTTGCAGTTGACATTCAGCGCAGGTAGACAGTGGAGCAGTTGACATTCAGTGCAGATGCTCAGTGGAGCAGTTGACATGATCCAGAATTGCCTTGTTTTTGAGTGTTTTCAGGTGGAGAACTGTTATTCAGTGCTGTGGTTTGCTGACCTTGTTCCTCTAGGGGTAGGAACAACATGTTTAAGGCACAAAAATGTCTATAACAGTTGCCCCCTAAAGTATGAGGTCGTTTATCGGGTGAAATGCTTTATCAGGAGGATCCGAAGTTCATTCAATCGCTGAGAAGTGACCTGTAATAAAATAAAATACAATACATTATTTTCCATTCTGCTTTCATGATATAGCTGAGGCGGGCATTCCCATGCTCAGCTTTATAAATTCATTTTAGTACATAGAACAGACGATCGTCTGATGGTAGACTGATAATTCTCTGCTGAAATTATCATCCTTTGAGTAGGATGATCATCTGCTGAAATGATGTACATGTCAAATATCTTTATATTTCCTGAATATTTATCGCAGCCCGGATGGATGAAACTAGATCCGGGGTCTTCAAACTCGTTCGATCTTCACTCTAAGTACAAGTCGATCCATGTGAGAATTGCGCTGAAGTCGAACATGGAAAGACATCGCTTGATTACCGGTCAATGTTGTAAACCGTTAACAAGCGGGAGAGGAATCACCGATAATGATAATGACCCTCAAGGTACTACAGTACAATTCACGTGGTGTGAATATAGGACTTGGCGTCGAACACCACGCAAAATCTTCTGGTCGAAGGTCATTGATGTATACCTGTCGCCGGAAGTGAGAAACTTGCCATTGAGGCATGCAAGCTTCAAAGTACTGAGGGGGCTGTTCCTAGATCAACTTCTTGGATAATGAGCTGAAGTCGACAAGAAGCGATCCATCAAAGGAGGGCCTTAATGAATTCCACATCAGTGACACGGAACGGAGCTAATGACTTTAATGGAGGTGAAAACAATCTGTGACATATGATTCAGGGTGGTGATCATGGATGGATGAAGGATAATGTATGGCAGTGGATGGGACACGGTTGACTCTTTCTGAACAACACCTCTTGAACATATAACGACACTGATGTGATGGATCGGTAGCATTACCCCAAATGTGGATGGTTTGGCGAGACCATGGTGATGAGACCGGTGAATGAAACAACCCAACCCGACGTGGTACGAAGGAAAAGTGTCATGTTCAAGAGCGACTTGCTACCATTAAAGCTTTGAGGTTCTCCCAATTTTTCCCCAGTCATTTCTGACCAGTACCTCTTTATTTTTGTCAAGCTTGAGGAGGATAACATATGCTTGTTCTATAACCTGCCCTTCGGGCAAGCCCATCGCTATGTTTTAACGAGCTTAGCAATAGGGAAACTCGTTCTCGTCTAAAGACAAGTTTGTCGCTATTTAATCATTTTAACGAGTCTAACGACAAGGAAAACTCGGTCCTTTTCATTTTTAGAGAGTCTGAAAAGGTACATAAAGTTAACTCCAAAATTCCTTTTTCGTCATCTAATCCCTTAAGTCCGAAAAAGTATAAAACAATACAGAAGGGATGAGTTTTCAATAACTTTAACGAGCCGAATAAAACAAGCGCTCGACCTTTTTGTGCAATAATCCCTCAGGTCCAAAAAGATTAAAATCTAGAGGAGGGATAGCTCTTCCGGTCACTTTAACGAGCTGGAAGGCCAAAACTTGGCAAACTTTTCATATTTTACGAGTCAGTTGAAAAGAGCTTAAAGAAGACTCGTCTTTTGAGGAACGAGTGATAAACATGGATAGCAGCAGATTCCAGGTACAGGTTGGAATTTTCCAATCACGGCAGTGTCACAAGGATGGCTAGGTGAAATCACTCTTCGCAGCTGTTCCTCAAAATGGGTAAACAATCATATGGAGGTGCGATCGGCCAAATGAAAGTGGAGGTGGCAGGTGCAAAACACGTCCAATGGCTTTTTATGGCTGATAAATTTACGATCACAGTGGTTATTTACCGGGATAGGTTCATTTTTTAACGAGCTTGAATGCGCCAAAACACTGCTCAATCTTATGTTTATTTTTTAACGAGCATGAACTATGTGCTAAAACTACTCGGATCTCACTTTTCTATTTTTTAACGAGCATAAATTCCGCGATAAAACTGCTCGATTATATGGTCAAATTTTGATTTTTCACCATTACTAGCTTTTCTCTTTTCAAGGATAGTACTGCATTTTCAATTGCTGCAACAAACTTTGTTAGAAATGAATAATATTTGCATGAAAATGAGATTATAACCCTAATATTTCACTTTGAACTACGTAAAAAGCTATTTAAAAGGTGTTTTTACCTCTCATTTACCATTTCATTTGCATTTGGTTTGTTGGAGCTCTGGAGGTGCCTCTTCCCCCTTGATTTTCATCAGCTGATTCCGGGAGATTCTGCGGACGATTTTCGGCGCCGTCTGGACCAGGTAGGAGCTAAACCCTAGCTCTTTCTTTTCATGGTTTTCTTTTCCAGTTTCATGCCTGTTTTTCAGTCTTTCTGAGCCCCTGGGGTTTTGCCAGGGCGCCCTAACTTCAGCGCAGGTTCCCCATTCGAAACCTACACTAAATGTCAAGCTGCCTTAAG
This sequence comes from Pinus tabuliformis, assembly GCA_031772625.1. Lineage (NCBI taxonomy): Eukaryota > Viridiplantae > Streptophyta > Pinopsida > Pinales > Pinaceae > Pinus > Pinus tabuliformis. Next base: position 1,188,294,310 of record CM062818.1, read on the forward strand.
GCAGCCTGACCCTCAGCACAGGTGGGAGACTCTCTGCCTGCGCTGGGCTCAGAAAAATTGAGTTTCAGGTCATTTTTTTATGAATTTTCGCCAGTTTTTCATCAAAATCAGGAACTTACTCCTTCTCTTGTTTGCTTTGCAGGGAACTTTGAACAAAATGTCCCTTACGTGGCGAGAACGAGAACATGAAGAGGAGGACATGATTGCCCTCCATGACCCTGTCACGGTGAACGCGCTGCGGAACTGTGGCCTGCTGAAGTTTTTACGTATCTCTAGCATGAGGGCACAGATTACTTTGCTGCAGTATATGCTTGATGCTTGGGATCCTGTTAACCAAGTATTCCAGATTAGGGGAAATTCCATCCCCTTGACCATAGAGGACATGTACTTCTTGACTGGGTTGTCAAGACGGGGTGCCCCCATTTCCTTGTCAGGTACGGCTCGGGGGACCGATTCCACCAGAGATTATGTCCGCCAGTATTGCAGGGAAGGTTCTCCGCCGAGCAGAGACAACAAGATTGTTATCTGTGAGATTACTGACAGGTCTCTCAGGTCCATTCTGTATACTATTGGTAGGATGGCCGGTAGCGCAACTCTACATGTTGCCAATATATCTTATATGCAGCACGCCTTGGAGTGTCTCCAACCGAAAGTATTCAACTGGTGTGATGCAGTACTTGTTCAGATGAAAAGTCAATTGACCAAGGTAAAGGATGGGAAGCTGAAGAACTTTGGATTTGGTTCTATTCTGACTGCCTTTGCCTTGGAGAAAATCCCACTTATGCAGCCTCAGTACATCATACTCGACTTGCCTTCTCCGACCGAGCCACGCATGCAGAGGTGGGTTGATCACATGTCTAGGCATGCTGGTCAACCTCAGATTACTTTTACTAAGGCCTTCTTCAGGTGGTTCGAGCACTAGGAGATGGTCTTCTCCAAGTATCCATATGTGGGTATGGATTTCCGAGGTGATCCAGATTTGGTGCTACCGGATGGCGAACAATGGGGTGCTATTGGTAAGCTCTTTTGACCATATCATTGTTTACTGTTTCATTCATAATGTTGTTGTGCTTTATTCTGTCAAGACTTTTAATCATACTCTTGGGTGCATGTAGATGTTGGTCCTATTCGTCCAGCAGTTCGTCCGAGACCGCCGGTTGCTGCCCCGGCAGTGGAGCCTGCTAGGAGAGCTATTCTCCGCGACCTCGACGATACTGAGACTCTTACAGTTGTGCAGGAGCAGGTTGAGAGCCTTACTCTCGGCATTCCCGATGTGAGGATTGACGAGTTACCTTTACAGCTGCAACGACACACTACTGGTGTGCCTAGACGATGGACTCGTCTCTTGCGTATGATTGCACAGGCCGTGACGTGCTATCATGAGCACCACTAGGCTAGGGTGCCCCCTAGCATCTTTTTGAGTTTTAGGTCATATGAACAATTTTGTCTTGGTTACAGAACATTATGTATGAACTATAAACAGCTTATATATATTTTGATTTTCGAGTTTTATTCTGTTTGAGTTATATGATCCATATGTACAATATTTGATGATGTGTCCTTTTTATAAATGTTGCAAATGTCTATCTAACACATAGTTTTCTAATGAGTCGGTTAATGTGTTTAAGTTTCTGGAAATATGTTGATATTGAATTGAATCAAATCGTCTTTCCAAGATCTTAACCCTTAGGAACATGCGATAAATAGCTGGATTGCGAACAGAATATATACCATTGAGTTGTAGTATTACGAGCTGTGAGTCTAGCCTGACAATTAGTCGGCGTATGCCACGTGTGATGGCATCAGAGAGTAGTTCTATCAACGTGCTATACTCAGCGATGTTATTCTTCGATTTCCCAATACACACACCTCTGAAACTTACTAACTCGCCGCTTGGATCAAAAATGGCCCAGGCTGCGGAAGATAGGTTCCGTGAACTACGACTCGCTCCGTCGGCATATCCAACACATGTCTCCAGAAGGTTCGACATCTGCAACAAATGAAAAAGGTGGATCACTCGACCAGAACAAATACTTTAGCGAAAACAAAATACAACAAAAGCATGCAAGTTACTATTTAAGCATAGTAACGCTTGAGGTACAACCCGTTGCGGGGCTGCGCCAGTGGAATTCCGTCGTAATCCATTAACTCGTAGAAGACACGGGGTTTGACACTTTTGTCGAACTGAGCCTTGAGTCATTTCTTATGAGCTTCGTTAGCCAAAGCGACATCACGACGGGTTTCATCCAATCGGATTAATTCCAAGAAACGAGCCTCTTCTTCTGAAGTTCCGGGGAGGAGATCGATTGCGAGTTTAAGAGACAAAATTTCGCACTGGATTGGCAAGACTGCTTCTAGGCCATACACCAGTTGAAAAGGTGTGAACCCGGTTGCGTTCTTTACCGACGTTCGGTAAGCCCACAAAGCTGAGTACAGGATTAGGTGCCACCTTCTTTTATGAACCCCGATCATCCTTTGCAACATACGTTTCAGGACCTTGTTGATTGCCTCAACTTGTCCATTGGCTTGCGGATAATACGGGGTAGAGCTGTCGTGAGATAGCCCTAGCTTGGCAGCTAATTCGACCATCATGTGATTGTGAAAATGCGACCCATGATCTGTCACTATAGCCTGTGGTACGCTGAACCTGGCGACTACATGATTGAAAAAGAAAAGGGCAGTTGTTTCACCAGTGTTATCCAATGTAGGCATCGCCTCGGCCCATTTGGTAAAATAGTCAACAACGACTATAATATACCCATGCCCCCCGGTCGAGGTGGGGTTACATTGCATGAAATCGATGCCCCACTTGGCGAAGGGCCCAACAGCAACTATTGGCTGTAAGGGTGCAGGTGGTCGTCTGGTTTTGCTATCAAAAATTTTGACAAGCATGGCAAATTCTGACTGCGGTTATGCAATCTTTGAACATGGTTGGCCAGAAGTATCCTGCTTGTACGATTTTTTGTGCTGTTGCAAATCCAGATTGATGCCCCCCACACGTGCCTGAATGACATTCATTCAGGGCTTTTTCGGCCTCCTCATGGGTAAGGCACCTCCTCAGAACTGTATTGATACCACGACAGTAAAGTGTATCACCGACGATCATGTAGTCTTTTGCTTGGTATCGTATACGTTTTTGTTCGGAGTGAGAGGTGTTTGACCTGAACTTCTGGGTTTGGAGATAAACTATGATATCTCCATACCACTCATTGCTCGCAGATATGAGAAACAAACTTTCGTCCACGATTGACTCTTCCGATGTTTCATCGTTGGACGACGATGGGAGATCGCACAATAATTCTGCGAAAACTAGAGCTTTCTTTGATTTGGACTTTACAAATTCCAGATCAAACTCTTGAAGGATCGCTATCCATTTTGAATATTTCCCCCCAGCAACTGTCGCGATAGTATATAAGTCATCGGGTTGCAATCTGACAAGATGGTAGTTTTCCGAAAGAGGACATAATGTCGAAACCTTTGAATCGCTTGAACAGCTGCAAGCGCTAGTTTTTCAACATAGGAATATTTACTTTCTGTATCATTTAAGTTTTTACTTAAATAATAGATAGGGTGTTCAATTCCGTCGACTTCTTGAACTAAAACCATCGCAATGGTCGTATCCGCTGCAGCCAGATACAGGTTAAAATCTCTTTAATAGTCTGGGGCGTACATTAATGATGCTTTTACTAGACAATCTTTCAGAGCATTAAAGGAAGCTTGCGCCACCTGGTCCCAGAAAAAAGGTACATCCTTTTTCAAAAGACGAGTATAACCCTTAGCAAGTTCTGCGTAATTTGGAATGAACCTCCTCAGAAAGTTCGCTTTCCCTTAGAGTTTCTGAATCTGAAGCAAATTTGAAGGTGGAGGCAAATGAATGATTGCCTGAACCTTGCAGGGGTCGAGACGAATCCCATCCTTAGAGACTACAAAGCCAAGTAAACGACCAGAACCGACGCAAAACACACATTTGTGTGGATTGAGTCTTATCTTGTAGTGTCAGCAACGTAGAAATATCACTCTTAAATGCTGCAGATGATCAGTCCGCTTTCGCGAATGAGCCGGGAGGTCGTCGAGATAAGGTTGAACAATGTTCTTGATGTCATGGAAGGCATAATTCATTGCCCTCTGAAACGTCGCCCCTGCGTTCTTTAAACCAAAGGGTAATTTTCGATAAGCGAATGTGCCCCACGGACAAATAAATGCAGTCTTTGACTGGTCCTGTGGGCGGATATTTATTTGATTATACCCGGAAAATCCATCCATAAATGAAAAGATTTCACATCCGGCGCATTCATAAATTATCTGGTCGATGAAGGGTGTAGGGTAGTTGTCCTTCGGAAAATCTTGGTTTACATCCCTATAATCGACACACACTCTAATCGTCCCTTGTTTCTTCATAACAGGGACAATATTCGATACCCAATCGGTTAGAGGAACCGGGTAGATGAATCCAGCATGGAGGAGTTTTTCAACTTCCGCCTTAATGGCAGCGGCTTTCTTGGGGTGCACCTGCCGAAGCCGTTGTCTTACTGGTTTGACATCAGGATACATTTTAATTTCATGTTCAACGATACTCGAGTCAATGCCTAGCATTTCATCATATGACCAAGCAAAGACATCTCTGAATTCGCGAAACAGAGCGTTATATATTTCCAGTTCTGAAGGGGAACAACCTTTGCCGACATAAATATTCTCTACAACATTTGTTTTGGTCGAGATATTTATGGCTATAGTCTCTTCAATATTGGATAGGTTTCGCTCGGAATCCACCGTATTTACAGTATTTGTTAGGAATTCAAATACTGAAGGGTGATAAAGGTCACTTTGAGTATCTTCTTCAAATTCTGGAAGAAGGGAACGATGGTGGTGATCATTCCATGGTGCCCCCTCAATCAACATTGATTGTAAGATTCCTTCGTCAGTCCCATGTACTTTTGACCAAGGATCTAATGAGGTACCATATTCTCTAGACCTATCTACCCAAACGCTTGACAAGCGTTGATTTTGGCTCGCCTCCCACGCATGAAACATTGATTGCTACAATATTTCTAAAGGACTTGGGGGCAAAACCATTGTACGATCCATGTTGACCTTCGTGGAAGATATCATGTTGCAGGTTGCTACAAACGGTACATTTCCTATATAAATAGGAGGTGGTAATGCAAAAGTTCCCATCAATGTGGGGTCTTTCAATAACCCTACTCTGATATCTTGAAGCGAATGGTTGCTCTCATGGATCATGGGAATGCTTCCTGTAACTTGTGAACCATTAGGGAGGAAGTTATGTTGGTCGACGACCGTAATCCCTCCTTCAAACGGGAATGCGATCTTCCTAAAATAAGTCGACACAACAGCTGCCATGGCATAAATCCATGGCCTACCCAGTAGGATGTTATAGTCAAGATTTCCATCAATGACCTCAACATCAATTTCTACTGTTTTTCCTCCTAGTTCAACTTTTAAGTTATTAAGGATACCGTAGGGGGTATAAGTCCTTCCGTCGAAAGCTTTTAATGTCGTCGATGATCGAGACAAGGTTGGAGATCCTAAAGTTTTCCAGCAGCTCATCGACATAATACATGTCGATGCTCCCTCATCAATAATTGTTCTGTGAACAGTTTTGTTGAGGGCTTTCACTTGAATAAGGAAAGCTAGTTGAGCTGGTAACTGAGGATCATATCCTTTGTGATCAAAGGATACAAGATTTGAATCCTTAGGGTCAACCCCACCAATAGCTGATAACAACGCCTGCCTTTGGGATGGACAATTTTGTAGTACCTCAAGAGTCGACATAGCGGATGGCGATTGTGCCAAATCTTCCACTATGTTATAATGCTGCGCCGCTCTGGCGCGAGGATTAAATGTCGACTTGTGTACTACACCCTTTGGCAGTTTTATTGTTAATTCAGGAATGATGGGTGGTACAACTTCTGCTGAAGTTGTTGTCGAACTACTTGGTTGATCTTTACCTTTTTCGTTCGACAGCTGAGGATTCCCATAATCTTTGTTCCTTGTTGAAATCAAAGCATCATTCTGCTATTTTGAAACTGACAACATAAGTACTTGAGACGGGGAAGCATTTCCACTATCAACCAGATTTTGACTTGGGTTGGGAAATGGATCAGTTAACACAACTGAGGTTTGGGAACTTTTGAAGAACCTATTTAACTCAGCTTTGAATGGGCAATTCTTCGTGTAATGATCCTCTTCATCACATATTTGACATGGATAAATTTGTTTCCCTTGCCCAGGAGGGTTTGAATAATTTTTCCTAGGAGATGATTCACCCTGTTTCTTCTTCTTCCCTTTGTTTTGTTTCTTCTTGCTTCCTGGTTGATTGGTTTCTTTGCCTTTATCTTCTGATATGGCATTTACTTCCGAAGCAAGAATTTCTTCTTTTGCATTTTTATCCGAATTCTTACGGGCTTTCTTTGACGAAGCCTTTATCGATTTCGTGTTTGCTGTGCCAATCACACCATCACCGGCATGAGAGTCACTATTTGATTTAGGAGGTGGAGGAATTGAAAATTCCGGTCTAGGGGCGTCAGGTATTTTGTCGTAGAGCGTGCCGGACTGAGTATAAACTAAGTCCAAATACTGTGCACGAGCAATAACTTGCTCCTCTGTTACGACTCCCCCCTTGGCCACATCTTCCGTAATAGCAGGAAGTAACGACTTTATAAACCATTCAGCTAATAGCTAATCGGGAAAGAATGTTTTCACCATCCTACGACGACGACGCCACTCATGTATATGATCAGATATATGGGTGGCAGTTGTCTGCTTGAAGTTGGTTAATATTTCTGTTCCCGTTTCATACCTTATCGGTAATTGAAAATGGGTCAAGAAAGTGGTGGATAGGGAACTAAAATTGTCGAAAGAGGCTCTTGGAAATTCAATATACCATTTAGCCGCTGGACCTATCAATGTCCTCTGAAAAAGGCGAAGCCTTATCGAATCGTCGTTTAGGGTGTTCGACGAACACCACAGATGAAAAGTCATCACGTGATTCGATGGGTCTTCACCTGGATTTCCATTGAATTTAGGAATGTCAGATGGAAGTTTATGAGGAATCGCTGGCCACCAAGGGGCATAAGCAATCGGATCGTTGGTTAACCGGTGTAAGTCAAGTAACTCTAAAGTTTCCATGTGTTGATTCAGGTTAGGTGAAGCGTAACCAGCGTACGATGGAATCACTTGAGCAGTGGGCCTTTGCATACCAGCATAATGTAATTGATGCTGGTATGATTGATACGGTTGGTGGACTTGACCACCGTAAAGTGGTTGGTTTTGACTGTTTTGGATATACGGTTGTCCACTGTTCGCAAAGATCTGCTGCTCAGAACCTTGGTACACTTGCTGGAATTGTGGTTGTTGGTATTGCACAAGCCATGGTTGTGAAGCCATGTTCTGTTGTGCTATGCTAACCGTTGGACCAAGGTGTGGGGTAATTGTACCCGTTTGGACCTGTGTCGCCCCACCAGTTGGCGACTGTGGTTGTGACCCATGGTCAAGCGACTGTTGCATTACAACCTGAGAAATCTGAGGTTGACATGTAATAGGTATCGCTTGAACTTGTGACACTGTTACGATAGTCGGTGTTGTTGGGATGTTCGTCACAGGTACACACTGTTGCATAGAATATACAACCCTTGGTTGTTGAGGTAGTATAGGTACCCAACTACTTGATGCAGTATAACCTGAATACTGTTGAGAACTGCCATATGGATATCCTCCCGGAGGAGGTAATGAAAGGGCATAGTGCCCCCCATACGGTAGCAATCCAGAACTCAGAGGGATTGTTAGTCCTTGAGGAATGGATGGCCCAAATTGACCTCCATGAGGATCAATCTGTCGAGTTTCAACGTAAGAGTTTCCGGGTATTACTCCGGATGAACAAACTGGAACAGACCATACTGTCGAAATAGTCCCTTGGTGGACTCCTTCTAGCGGTTGTGAGCTAGTTGGGACAGTTGGTATGCCGGCAAACATTGTCGGAGTGACGACAGGGGCTTCTATTGTCGTTGTGTCATTTGACACAGTCCTAGATGATGAAGGTTGTTCAGAAATTTTAAGTCTATCCAATAGATTGCCTAGCGATTCTACAGGAACTTCCACTTGTGGTGGATTAACTTCTGATGAAGGAAATAGAGTGACCCCGACTCCAAAATGAGTTGGAGTACTTGCTTGCGGATCCTCTGCAATTTCCTCTATCGCAATCAAACCCGGTGGAAGGGGAAGACTGTCAGGTCCGTAAAATATTTCTGGTGCCGAAGAAGTGATTGTTTCGACAGCGACAGTTGTTTGAGGAACAAAACTCTCTGGACCGGTTACAGATGGAACTGGTTCAGTTATACAAGTACTTGCCCCCAGACTAGGATCAGTATTACTGTCTTTCTGTAGCTGTTGAAATTCTTCTACAGAGGTAGGGTTTCCAGAAATGTTTGGAGTAACCGGAACCTCAGATGCAGTTGGAACACTTGTTCTAACTTTTAAAGGAGATTTTGAACCGGTTAAACGAGTTCGCTTTGTCTGTACTGTTTTCGATTCCGGAGACAAAGACGGTTGACTCATAAGCCTTCGTGAACGACGAGGTTTCAATTGACTTTCTTCCACGATTGCGGATTACTCGATCAACCAAAATACTAAAAGGGGAAATTTGTGTTTCCGAATTGAATGAATTTTATTAGACGCTTTTAGACACAACTTGCTTTTTCACTTTTTAAGAGTCGAGAAAAAGCTAAAGATGACTCTAGTCTCCTTCGATGTTTTAACGAGCCCGAAGTGACAAATGCTCGGATGGACTTTTTCAGTTATAGAGTTTGAAAAAGGCCAAAAGAAACTGCTCTGGAGATCTAGGAAGAGGGTGTGCCAAACCTTTCGCAAAACCACAGAATATGTTTTACGGTACGAGTGGTCGATCTTCGTGAATGTTGTGTTCACTGCATTGCGATCAGTAGGGCGGCCGACACGGATTCCTATGGATAAAAGCTTTGTTCCTATAGGGGTCTCCCAATATATACGCGACGGTACGTGGGAGCACAAGTCCGTATTAGTGCCACCGACTCTCAGGAGGAATCACCCACCTTCTTCGAGATCGACAGTCACTACGTTTAACGACGCCGGAACACGTCTCTAGCTTAGACCTCTATGTGTTTGCGTTATGTTTCAAAACGTTGTTAGGTTCATTCAATATATTTTAAGTTGATCTTTTTAAAGTTTGCCTTTCAAGGTTCACCACGAGATGTTTGATACAAATTCCTAAATGCAGTCTAAGATGAGAAGCAAGCTTTTTCAATCTTTTCGACTTATGAAAATCTTAACTACTGAGGGAAAAGAAAGACATAATCTTTTCACACAGATCAAAGAGCATACACTAATGCACTTTTCCCTAAATCAACATGCAAACTTATCAAATGAAAAATGCAGAATGCAGGTATTTCTTTTCTCTTTCTTAATGTTGATGTAATACAAAAAGAAAGTTGTTGTATAATTTTGAATTCAATTTCAAGTGAAAGCAAACAAGCTTGTCCAAAATCAAAAGACACCTTAAGATTTACTTGTTTCGACACTAGAAATATATGAATTCAAACCATATGACGAAAGAAAAAACTCAATCAGCTATGAACAGCAAATAAACAAACACTTAAGATCAAAACGACACTTTATCACAGGTCTAGATCTAAGAGGCCACAGCAAGACTAGTTCACTTTCGTTATGGGAAACTGCAAATGATACAAGAAATACACAAAGAACAAACACAGTTTCTTTATACAACCGAGGCGGAATAGTGGCAAGGAAATTTGGTTTCAGATAGGTACATTGACTGATAACAGGCAGCAAAAACAAGGATGAAAACAGGGCAATAAACAGCAGGGAACCCCAGTAGCACTAGGCAAAACTGTTCAGCGCAGGTGATACACTGTCAGTTTGAAATTCTGCGCAAGTAGCCCCTTCAGGATCTGCGCTGAAATGCAGACTGCCTTCACAGTGCCTGCACTAAAGAGATAAACTTTCGTTTTTCTCAATTTCCGGGTCACAGATTGCTCAAAAATCAACAGTTTTTGGCCAAATCAAAAGCTATCAATCAAGTACACACTAAGGGATGAAAAGGAGGATGAAAAGCTATCACTTAAGAGCTATTTAGAGTCCTTGTGAATCAGCTCTTCAAATCATAAACATGCCCAGAAACTGAGCTAGAGTAGCTGCCCTCTACTTTGCATTTGAAAGCTCCAAATGCAGTTCGATTCAGTACTCCCTGTGTTTATGAAATGAATAGCAAAAACAAAAACAACCAACAAGATACGATCCCCAGTGGAGTCGCCAATTTGTTGTTGGGAAAAGTATCCAATACGGAATGACCCTATCCCACTCTAACGGTGATAGTACCTCAGCAACAATCAAAGCAAAGCTATTCGAGATTACTTCTTTATGAGATGTAAGAGAGAGGCGGAAGAGATCCACTAATCGATGTCTTCCGCTAATGATTGATCCAATCTTCTCTCTTTGCTGCTTGCTCCCAGCTCCTTGCTCTTTCACTGGCCCAGCTACACAAAGATCCTGCAAAATGACAAGAGAGGGAAACTACAAGAAGCATACATTCATAATTGATTCAAGGATTAGAATAAATCAAATATACAAGCATGACAATACACCATTGAGACACATGCATATAGAAGAACCTCAAATGCTTTATTAATGGAAGAAGTAAAGTTCAGGAAGTGATACAACCATAAAAGGCCCAATCCAGCATCACCTCCCAGCAGAAAGAAATCTCCTCTTCACCTCCTTCAAGCAAATCACCCAATAGTTCTATACTCAAACCAACAGCACTTCCTTACATTCACAAGATTCCAGCCTCCCTAGACCTCATGAGAGAGATCTATATATATGAGTTTTGGAGAAAGGATGAGTCAGCTTGAGCTTGGCATGAAGCTGACTAGTGTCCTCTCTCACTTCAGTTATTCTTCAGTTCTTGAGTCCACTTGGAGGTTCTTGCTTCCACTTGGAGATCTAGACCCTCTTACTCATCACCAGTCGAATTCCCTGATCCAAGTGTCATTTTGGAAGCTTCCTGGGCATTGACACCTTGAGGAATGACTGTGCCACATGTCCCAATTCTCTCAGCGCAGGTATCCTTCTTTGCAGTTGACATTCAGCGCAGGTAGACAGTGGAGCAGTTGACATTCAGCGCAGATGCTCAGTGGAGCAGTTGACATGATCCAGAATTGCCTTGTTTTTGAGTGTTTTCAGGTGGAGAACTGTTATTCAGTGCTGTGGTTTGCTGACCTTGTTCCTCTAGGGGTAGGAACAACATGTTTAGGGACTTTGGATCCCTTAGATTATGGAAATTTCATGCTTCATGCTGTAAGGCACAAAAATGTCTATAACAATACGGGAGATAAAGAGTAGATACTATTGTTATTCAAATTTAATAAAAAATATTACTATGTCTTCCTTGACATAAAAGAAACATCTTCCATAAAATATTTTCTCCATGAACCTGATTTAAAATGAATCTCTTCCATTGATGCACCCATCCACAAATCGAAACGATGTTTATGGGCCAATTTCAGTTTAGAAAATACAAAATTAGTCTAAATTGTAAGATCTCCTATTTTCAGTTTAGATTTCAGCTACAAGCAGTGAAACAGGACTCGCCGATCAATCACGATTAATAACGAGTCAAAATCTTCTCACTCTCCATACGGTCCGATCTAAATATTTGTGAGTCAAAATCATGTTGACCAATTTTAACTCATGGTCAATGAAAGTTTGACTTGAGACTTGTTGATTAAACGAGATTCCTACGATTGATTCCAATTTATTTGATTTTCAGCCTTGACTTGACAAGCAAGAGTTTTTCAAGTTTAGGTTTGCCGCATTGCTAAAAACTAAACATTAGTCATTCCAAAATTTATTTCTCATTTCTCAGGCCCAAAACTCATACATCGAGACCTTCAGTAATCAATCACTACTCACTATTACACACTCTAGACTCAATATCGAGGAACAACTAAGGTGAGCCTATGTCTTGAATCCATATAAGGAAGTCGCCAATGTGTGCTCTATCCATACTCCATATCGACCATCAGGCAGTGATGCGTCACCTTCATCATGTGTTACCTTTAGGCTTAGCTGCTTCACTATTCAAAAATCGAGGTACATTGGCACTTTGCTTAAATAATAGGTATATTACTATATTGAAGTTCTAATGTCGTTTTCAATGGCAAGTTTCAAGTTTCACTGTTCAGCAATCTAATGTTCGGTGTATTCCATTGGTTATGAATTTTCAACCCTATAAATGGGGCTTAAATAGATTTTTAAAATGCACTAAGAAATGGTTTCATACCAACCATCGACCAAGTCATCATGCATTCCTTCCTTGGTCGATGTCTTGCCGACTTCAAAGGCTTTAACCATGCATTCACAACTTTGGTTATTTTTGTTCTTCCAGAATCTGTTATTGATGTATTGGTTCAGTTGTCTTATGATAAATGAACTTGCAAATTCAAGATTACAATGAACTATATGTTGATAATATTTCCTTTAGGTAGCATTTCCTCATATATACCTAATTGTGTTTCAAGGTCATAATTACATATTACGTCGAAATGTGCTTATGGTTCTAGATAGACTCCTCTTTGATCCTTAAAAAAACCTCATATTGCATTTTTAATTTTAATTGTTTATTGTATTTTACAGGAGCCAAATTAAATAGAAAGCACAAATCCAAATCTAAACAGAAGCTGCAATTTAAACACAAGTCCAAAACAACAATAATACCGAGGGAGAAGGACTTTGCTTGGGCTTATTGTGACAAGATTCTTGGAGACCCTAAGCTCCTTTGTAAATTTTGCAAAGCGAAATGCAGTGGAGGAATTTATAGATTCAAGTACCACCTTGCACAAATACCTAGCCATGATATAGGTTTCTGCAAAAGTTGACGAAAATGTCAAACACTAAGCAACCTTGGCCATTGATATGTTGAGTTCGCATAATGCAAAGAAAGAAAAGAAAAAAAAAGAAATAGGAAATCCTAGAGTTGACAATTTTTCTTCCACTACCCCATTGTCATCTCCCTCTATTGAATCCTTAATGCAGTGCCCAAGTTTCCCACACATGCCTCCAAGTCCAAGTCAAGCTGTCGGCCGGAAAAGTCGTTCTTGTGGACAAGACCGACCTCCCTAGTATCTAATGATATCTAGTGACAAGCAAACCAAACAAATTCTATCTTTCTCTAAATATGCAATTTATAAATAAAGGCAAACAAGTGTTTTTAGGCCTACCTTGGGTCCAGTGCAAGTTTGTGGAAGCCACGCTCCGTTGATCCAAATGAGCTCCTTTATAAAGAATCTACAAAAACAAACAAGCACACACATTAAATAGCACCTGAAAAGCCAATATAATAAAGCATAATTATCATGATGATCAAGGAATTCATGAAACAAATCCCATAAGACAATTTGTTGAGAAAAATGAATCTAATTGTATTAACTTTAATCAAAGAAGAACTTTGCAACCTGATGCCTTGATGTTGTACAAGCTCCTCCCAGGGCCCAGCAAGAAGTCTCCTCTACTTTGACAAGTTTCACTCTCTTCCCAATGAAGCCAAAAGTTATGTAATCTCTCCTCTCAAGCTTAACTAGGAAATCTTAATTCCAACAGCATTTACCCTCAAAAATATTCAGCTTCTAACCTCTCTAGCAACCAGCCCAATGCCTTAATTTATAGTGCAATGGAGGGAAGTTACTAGGTCCACCTTCAAAGGGATAAATCCCTTCTTCAAAGGGATTAGCTCCTCTTATCAAGGGGTTGGCTCCTTTAGTTATGGGATGCATGAAACACCTAGGAGCGAACCAACCACGTCAATATTCCTTCTAGAAACATCCGGAATTAACCCAAAGTGAGTTTTTAATAATAAACTTGCACCTTTTTAACTTTCACAGGGGTCCACACCCACCCCTTTAGAGACAGAGCAGGCAGGTCCACAGGTAACATGACCAGTGGGTGCGGGACCGCAGGCATTGCTAACAGAAAGTGTGGGCCCAGAGTTTTATTGATTTTCAAGGACTTTCTCACATTTTTGAAGCTTGACATGAAGAGCTGAGGTTTGAGACTTGCTAAGGAGGACAATATGAATGATGATAGACCCATACTGACTACAAATATTCATGGTGACAATATTTTGTGTAACACAAACTCAAGGCCAAATGAATCCTCCTGCATTCAACATTGGAGGTGGAAACATAAACACCTTTTTCTCTCCCCGCACAAAACCGGGTTCCAACATACCTTGGATACCATTGGTTGGAAAAAAAATATCCATAGTCAGGAAAGGAAGGCCATTGCTAACCTTTGGTACTATTCTTACATACCTTTCCGTTTTGTTATAAGTCCTTATTGGAAAGCTATGATTGATGCAGTTGTTGTTGCAGGTCCAGGGTTTAAAGCTCCTTCATTAGAGAGCATTAGGACAAATTTTCTATTAGAAAGTGTTGAAGATGTGATGCTTTTGCTATCTGAGTTTTGTTCATCATGGGTAGAAATAGGGTGCACGATCATGAGTGATGGATGGATAGATAAGAGGAATAGAACATTAATAAATTTCCTTGTATCTTGTCCAGTAGGTACAATGTTTCTCAAATTAGTGGATGCCTCAAAAAAGGTTAAGGTTGCAAAACTTATTTATGAAATGATGGAGGAAGTCACTCAAGAAGTGGGAGAATAACATGTTGTACAAATTGTCACCAACAATGCAGCCAATTATATGGCTGTTGGTAGACTTTTTGAGATTAGGCACCCCACTATTTTTTGGACCTATTGTGTTGCCCATGATATAGATTTAATGCTTGAGGACATTGATAAGATTCATTGGATACATGAGGTTGTAGAGAAGAAAAAATCCATAACAAAATACCTTACAACCACATTATTGTCCTAAACACCATGAGAAAATACACTAAAGGTAAAGAAATTATTCAACCTGTAGTGACTAGATTTGCAACAAATTTCATATCTTTGTAGTTTCTGGTTGAGCAAAAGATAAATCTGAAGAGGATGTCCTTGGGACCTGAGTGGATGGCATCTAAACATTCCAAGACCCTTGAAGGTATTGAAGTTGCTGCACTTGTGTTTAATGATGGTTTCTGGAAAGATTCTAAAGAGATTATTGCTATGATGGAGTCCCTTGTTAGAGTTCTCAGGTACTTCAAGTCTTTTAACTTTTTCATGTTTGAAATTTCATTTCAATTTTATTTTTATTTTCAATGTTTCATATTAATTTAAATTTGAAAGCTTGAACTTTCAAGATGGTTGATGGTGACAAAATCACTATGGGTTACATTTATGAGGCGATGGATCTCGCAAAGGAGGCCATCAAAAGAAGATATGGGGATGAGGAGGAAAAGTATATGCCTCTATGGGACATTATTGATGCACATTGGGATAGGAAATTGTACTCCCCCTTACATTTTTCTAGGTACTTCTTAAACCCATAGTATTTTTATGATAAGAGAAAATTTAATGAGGATGGGGAGGTTCACAGAGGACTTGTGACATGCATGGAAAGGTGTTGTATAAATTTTGAATAATAAACACATATGCAACAGAGATTATCCCGATTATACACTATTGTGGAATACATGCACAATACATAATCTCCTCTACGTTGATCATCAATTTTTAGAAGCAGAAACAATAACATGCGCACATAAAAGCATCAATCACACATATCAACACAGTATTTTCCCAGGGAAAGCATCTCACTAAAAACCCCAACTATCTGTATATTATATTGATTGAGAACATGTAACAATACATAGTACAATACTCCTCACAAGTATCTAGCACTATCTCTACCTGTTACACACAATACAGCTCAGATTTGATCTCCAAATCTCCTCCACTGCTTTGCCTACCTCCTGTGCACAATACCTGGTGAGAATGAATGAGAATGGCTGAACCAAACTCGTTTTTACCTCAAGAGAATCACCCACACTAGGAATCACGTGAGAAGAGGCTATATTCACTTGGTATTGGCCCCATATTGTACAATTTTCATTGGCATTACTCAATCCATGCATGTGCAAAATCTCACGCATAATTGATAGCAATCTCAACCTCTAACACCTGTCTCCACTAAATTGTACATGCACTGAGTTAACTGATGTATTCTTCAGTTGCATTATGAGTTAATAATTAGTGAATCAATTAATAACTAACTCACACAACTCATAACTTAGTCTATTGATCAGTTAGACTAAATACAACTAGTTCAACTAAGTCAAACTGAACACAACTCCATTAACTGCTCATCCAACTCCACAGAACTCAACCACATGAGTTCTAACTAATGTCCTGCATGCAATAGCTCAACTGACTCATAAAGAAAGCATATTTCCTTCTGACAGCTGCATGTGCCACATCTGTAGCTCAAATTAAAGTGCTCCAAGAGGATAAGATAATGTTTATAGTCTAAATATTATTATGAGACAATAATATTTGACTTTTCTATCTTTGACTAGCAATCTAAAAATAGACTTTGATCACTCCTGCTGTAATCACTCATGCTTTGATCACTCCTGCTGTAATCACTCCTATTATGATCACTCCTACTGTGATCACTCCTGTTGTGATCGCTCCTGCTGTGATCACTCCTACTATGATCCAAAAATAGAATTTGCACCATAATTTTCCTATGGGCCCACTTAGTGAAGGCGACTCCCTTCCACTAACCTCCATCATCTTGTTGCATTCTCAACAAGCATTTCTTGTTGCACACTTTTCAACACTCCCTCTCAACAAGAAAGGATTCCTCTCAAACCTGATCCTGAAACTCTGGAATGTTCTTCATGCAACACAGCTGCCTGGTCCACTTTGCTCCAACAACACTTGGAACAAAAACACTCCCAACTGACCACTCTGTTGGGCTAGGAACATACTCTGATGCTGAAGCTCTACCTACTGCTAACAACTGCTCCCCCTCTGACATCTGTACTATTGCAACATCTCCATGCATATCACACCATTGCACACCTCTCTGTGCCACCTAGCACTGTGCAAAACACTTGTTCCTCTCGCATTGCTGCAGCCTGCATGCTATGCGTTGTCCTAGGATTCCCTGCACTGTCGCTCTCTCTCCCGCTCCATCCGCATCTATCTCTACCCAATCAATCAGTTCCTGCTACTCCACATCGGGGCTCCCATAGCAAGGTCTCATCCAAGAGGTTGGGTACCTCAGGGATCTTGTCCCTCCTCCTTGGGACGATCAATCCACATCACCCCACCTCCTACCTGGAGGTATGGTTACATGCGATCCTTCAGCCCACCTGGCTCAAAGTTTCCCCCTATTGGAGGTCTCTGCATGACTAGATGTCTCTACTCGATCTCCTCTCAGCTTCCCTTGTTGTGGCTGCTCCACAACCTCCTGAAGCGGCTGCACCAATTGTGGCTCCTCAACAATCGTCTGAGACTTCTTCTGGCTCTACATGTTAAGCGGTAATATACGCTCCCTCTCAACCAACAAGTCTCCATCGGTTGCCTCGCTGCTCAAGGCTTTGCATGCATCTTGAACCTCAAGAGCATACAGGTTCTTAACCCGTGAACCAATCTGCATCACCTGTCTAGTGATGATGTGTCTAAGGAAAACCTTTCCCTTACTAAAGACTACATCATAGCCTCTGTCTTCCAGCATCATGATCGACACCAAGTTTCTCTTCAGTCCTGGTACATACTTGACATCGGTCAAGTTAATGTGAGCTCCATGCTCCCTCTGAAAAATAACTGTGCCTACACCTGAGACACTATACTTCTCATCATTACCCATCCCTATGAGTATCTGGATATCTTTTTCCTCCAAAGTACTGAACAAACTTTTGTCACCAGTCATGTGGAAAAAAGCTCCACTGTCAAGAAACCAACCACTTCCCACCATGGATGAAACCATGCATGCGAAGAGTGTGAAGTCCAACTCAAACTGTGAAGCAAGTGAGGCTACCTCACCTTCAGATCCTTCCATAGATCCATTATTGGACTTCTTCTTTGGGAAATTAGTAGCATAATGGTCCAAATCATGACAACGAAAGCATCGCACCTTCGACTTGTCAACCTTCTTCCCATCATTGGAAGAACTAGATTCAGAAAGAGAAACCTTCCCCTTCCCCTTCTTCGCCTTACTCACTAAGGCATAGTTCTCCTCATCATGCATAGATGAAGAACTCTCTCTGGTGCGCCGTCTAATCTCCTCTTGCACAAGATCTGACCAAAGTATCTCCCATCCTGGCAATTTCTCCCTTCAATTCACCGACTCCTGGTAGTTATGCCAACTCTTAGGAAGGCCAAGGAGTTCTAGACTCACCATATCCTCATCCTCAACAGTTTCCCCCAAAGTTCCCAGCTCATCCCGGCATTGGATGAACTTCGTGAGATACCAGGGCATACTGTCTCCATTCTCAGCTTTGATGTTTTTGAGTTTATCCTTGAGCGCCATTCCACAAGCTCAAAACTCAACTGCTTCTGATCTAAAATTTGTGAGAACAAAGTATTTCTTGTACAGAGATCGACTCTATGGGCATTCACCAGATATCTAACCTTCTAAAATAAGGATGAGTCCAGAGGCTACCTGGCCCGATCATAGACTCTGCCTGAAGAAATAAAATGTAAACACTTTCTGAATAATAGATCTGATGATCAATACAACACTGATATCATGTAGAACTTCTTCTACAAATCAGCTAGCTCTGATACCATGTAGAAATTTTGAATAATAAACACATATTAAACAGAGATTATCCCGATTATACACTATTTTGGAATACATGTACAATACAAACTCTCCTCTACGTTGATCATCAATTTGCAGAAGCAGAAACAATAACATGCGCACATAGAAGCATCAATCACAAATATCAACACAGTATTTTCCCAAGGAAAGCATCTCGCTAAAAACCCCAACTATCTGTATATTATATTGATTGAGAACATGTAACAATACATAGTACAATACTCCTCACAAGTATCCAGCACTATCTCCACCTGTTACACACAATACAACTCAGATCTGATCTCCAAATCTCCTCCACTGCTTTTCCTGCCTCCACTGCACAATACTTGCTGAGAATGAATGAGAATGTCTGAAACAAACTCATTTTTACCTCAAGAGAATCACCCACACTGGGAATCACGTGAGCAGAGGCTATATTCACTTGGTATTAGCCCCATACTGTGCAATTATCATTGGCATTACTCAATCCATGCATGTGCAAAATCTCATGCACAACTGATAGCAATCTCAACCTCTAACACATGTCTCCACTGAACTGTACATGCACTGAGTTAACTGATGTATTCGTCAGTTGCATTATGAGTTAATAATTATTGAATTAATTAATAACTAATTCACACAGCTCATCACTTAGTCTATTGATCAGTTAGACTAAATACAACTAGTTCAACTAAGTCAAACTGAACAAAACTCCATTAACTGCTCATCCAACTCCACAAAACTCAACCACATGAGTTCTAACTGATGTCCTGCATGCAATAGCTCAACTGACTCATAAAGAAAGTGTATTTCGTTCTGACAGCTACATGTGCAACATCTATATCTCAAACTGAAGTGCTCCAAGAGGATAAGATAAATTTTATAGTCTAAATATTATTATGAGACAATAATATTTGACTTTTCTATTTTTGACTAGCAGTCTAAAAATAAAATTTGTTCACTCCTGCTGTGATCACTACTGCTGTGATCACTCCTACTGTGATCACTCCTACTGTGGTCACTCCTGCTGTGATCACTCCTATTGTGATCACTCCTGTTGTGATCACTTCTACTTTAATCACTCCTGCTGTGATCACTCCTGTTCTGATCCAAAAATAGATTTTGCGCCATAATTTTCCTGCGGGCCCACTTAGTGGAGGTGACTCATCTCCACTAATATCCATCATCTTGTTGCATTCTCAACAAGAATTTCTTATTGCACACTTTTCAACACTCCCTCTCAACAAGAAAAGATTCCTCTCAAACCCAATCTTGAAACTCTGGAATGTTCTACATGCAACACATCTGCCCGGTCCACTTTTCTCCAATAACACTTGGAACAAAAACACTACCCACTGACCACTATGTTGGGCTAGGAACATACTCTGATGTTGAAGCTCTACCTGATGCTAACAAATGCTCCCTCTCTGACATCTGCGCTACTGCAACATCTCCATGCATCTTGCACCATTGCACACCTCTCTGTGCCACCTAGCACTGTGCAAAACACCTGTGCCTCTCGCATTGCTGCAGCCTGCATGCTATGCATTGTCCTAGGATTCCCTGTACTATTGCTCTCTCTACCGCTCCATCCACATCTATCTCTACCCAATCAATCAGTTCGTGCTACTCCACATCAGGGCTCCCATAGTAAGGTCTCATGCAAGAGGTTGGGTACCTCAAGGATCCTGCGCCTCCTCCTTGGGATGATCAATCCACATCACCCCACCTCCTACCTGGAGGTATGGCTGCATGCGATCCTTCAGCCCACCTAGCTCAAAGTTTCCCCCTATTGGAGGTCTCTGCTTGTGTAGATGTCTCTACTCAATCTCCTCTCAACTTCCCTTGTTATGGCTGCTCCACAACCTCCTGAAGCTACTGCACTAATCGTGGCTCCTCCACAATCGTCTAAGACTTCTTTTGGCTCTACATGTTGAGCGGTAATATACGCTCCCTCTCAACCACCAAGTATCCATCAGTTGCCTCGATGCTGAAGGCTTTGCATGCATCTTGAACCTCAAGAGCATACAGGTTCTTGACCCGTGAACCAATCTGCATCACATGTCTAGTGATGATGTGTCTAAGGAAAACCTTTCCCTTACTGAAGACTACATCATAGCCTCTGTCTTCCAGCATCGCGATCAACACAATGTTTCTCTTCAGTCCTAGTACATACTTGACATCGATTAAGGTAAGGCGAGCTCCATGCTCCCTCTGAAAAATAACCGTGCCTACACCTGAGACACTATACTTCTCATCATTACCCATCCTATCAGTATCTAGAGATCTTTTTCTTCCAAAGTATTGAACAAACTTTTGTCACCGGTCATGTGGAAAGAAGCTCCACTGTCAAGAAACCAACCACTTTGGACCATGGATGAAACCATGCATGCGAAAAGTGAGAAGTCCAACTCAAACTGTGAAGCAAGTGAGGTGCCTCACCTTCAGATCCTTCCCTAGATCCCTTCTTTGACTTCTTCTTTGGTCAATTAGTAGCATAATGGCCCAACTCATGACAATGAAAGCATCGCACCTTTGACTTGTCAACCTTATTCCCATCATTGGAATAATTGGATTCGAAAAGAGAAACCTTCCCCTTCCCCTTCTTTGCCTTACTCGCTAAGGCACAGTTCTCCTCATCATGCATACATGAATAACTGTCTCTGGTGCGCCATCTAATCTCCTCTTGCACAAGATCCGACAAAAAGCTTTACCATCCTGGCAATTTCTCCCTTCCATTCACCGAGTCCTGGTAGCTATGCCAACTCTTAGGAAGGCCAAGGAGTGTTAGGCTCACCATATCCTCATCCTCGACAGTTACCCCCACACTTCCCAGCTCATCCCGGCATTGGGTGAACTTCGTGAGATACCGGGGCATACTGTCTCCACTCTCAGCTTTGATGTTTCTGAGTTTATCCTTGAGCGCCACCCCACCAGCTCAAAACTCAATCGCTTCTGATCTAAAATTCGTGAGAACAAATTATTTCTTGTACAAAGATCAACTGTATGGGCATTCACCGGATATTTCACCTTCCAAAAGAAGGATGGATCCAGAGGCTACCTGGCTCGATCACAGACTCTGCCTAAAGAAATAAAATGTAAACACTTTCTGAATAATAGATCTGATGATCAATACAACACTCATAATGTAGAACTTCTTCTACAAATCAGCTAGCTCTGATACCATGTAGAAATTTTGAATAATAAACACATATTCAACATAGATTATCCTGATTATACACTATTGCAGAGTACATGCACAATACATAATATCCTCTATGTTGATCATCAATTTGTAGAAGCAGAAACAATAACATGTGCACATAGCAGCATCAATCACACATATCAACACAATATTTTCCCAGGGAAAGCATCTCGCTAAAAACCCCAATTATCTATATATTATGTTGATTGAGAAATGTAACAATACATAGTACAATACTCCTCACAAGTCTCCAACACTATCTCCATCTGTTACACACAATACAGCTCAGATCTGATCTCCAAATCTCCTTCGTTGCTTTGCCTGCCTCCACTGCATAATACCTGGTGAGAATGATTGAGAATGGCTGAACCAAACTTGTTTTTACCTCAAGAGAATCACCCACACTGGGAATCACGTGAGAAGAGGCTATATTCACTTGGTATTGGCCCCATAGTGTGCAATTGTCATTGGCATTACTCAATCCATGCATGTGAAAAATCTCATGCACAACTGATAGCAATCTCAACCTCTAACACCTGTCTCCACTGAACTATACATGAACTGAGTTAACTGATGTATTCTTCAGTTGCATTATGAGTTAATAATTAGTGAATTAATTAATATCTAATTCACACAACTCATCACTTATTCTATTGATCAGTTATACTAAATACAACTAGTTCAACTAAGTCAAACTGAACACAACTCCATTAAGTGCTCATCCAACTCCACAGAACTCAACCACATGAGTTCTAACTAATGTCCTGCATAAAATAGCTCAACTGACTCATAAAGAAAGTGTATTTCCTTCTGACACCTGCATGTGCCACATCTGTAGCTCAAACTGAAGTGCTCGAAGAGGATAAGATAAAGTTTATAGTCTAAATATTATTATGAGACAATAATATTTGACTTTTCTGCTGTGATCACTCCTCATCCAACTCCACAAAACTCAACCACATGAGTTCTAACTGATGTCCTGCATGCAATAGCTCAACTGACTCATAAAGAAAGCGTATTTCCTTCTGAGAGCTACATTTTCCATATTTGTAGGTCAAACTGAAGTGCTCCAAGAGGATAAGATAAAGTTTATAGTCTAAATATTATTATGAGACAATAATATTTGACTTTTCTATTTTTGACTAGCAGTCTAAAAATAGACTCTGATCACCCCTGCTGTGATCACTCCTACTGTGATCACTCCTGTTGTGATCGCTCCTGATGTGATCACTCTTGCTGTGATCACTCCTACTGTGATGCAAAAATAGACTTTGCACCATAATTTTCCTGCGGGCCCACTTAGTGAAGGCGACTCCTTTCCACTAAGCTCCATCATCTTGTTGCATTCTCAACAAGCATTTCTTGTTGCACACTTTTCAACAGGTGCTTCCCTGATCCAGAATTTCAAAGTCGTGTCTTTTCCCAACTATAGGATTATAGAGAACAACCTAAATTATTTTCCTATACCAGTTTTATACAATAAAGGTCTAAGGTCTTGCCAGGTACCCTTTGAGGCTTGAACGCTTTATCAGTTCATTAATTTGTTTAAACTTTATTTTGTATGTTAAATGTTTTATTAAATTTTGTTATCTTTTTAAGTTTTACTATTTATTATTTAGTACGTCTACTCACGAACCCTTGCCACTTGCTAGGTCTTTGGTGACAAAACTTTTGTAGTGATACGCCAGATTTGAAGAGATTTTCCATTTGAATCTTAAACCAAGCATGCAGTGCTTCAGGTTGTGAGTGAAACTGGAGCATTTTTGAGAAAATACATTATAAGAAGCGCAACCGATTTAAACAAAAGCACTTAAATGACCTAGTATTTTTCCATTATAATCTACAACTTGGCAATAAGAAAATATTAGGTTAGAGCTTGAATTTGAAGGTTTCATAATTTGATTTGGAATTTAAAGTTTAAACTTAAAGTTCAAAGTCAAAATTAAATTCACATTTCAATGTCTCATGATAATGATAGGTTTGGATCATTCACCAATAGACCTTGAAGAGATAGATTTGCAAACTACAAATGTAGTAGATTGGGTCCAATTAGAGGAGACTCCTCTTTTAAGCCGACATGACTTGAAGAACTTTGAGAGTCAAGCAAGTGGAGGAGTGGAAGGGATCACTTCTAATTCTCGCTCTTAATGGTCTTAGACTCCTAGTTACTGATTTTTTCTAATTAGTATGCAGTTGTTTGTAAACTTTTAGAAGTAGTTTCTTCTAGTTATATGTAGTCACTAGTTAGGAGTCATGAATCGGTACTTTGGATCATGTTTGGACTCATAACATATATGAGATGCTTATTCATTCATGATATTTTGGACATCTATTGATATTATGAATTGTTTTGACATGGCTTTACTGAATATAAATGTTTTTTTTTTTAATTCAATATATGTGTATATTTTTATGTATTGAATTCACTAATTTTTTCCTGATTTTTTTTTCCGATTTTTCCCCAATCTGATTAAAACTCTTAGCTCTTTTGCCTTGCTGATTTATTGTCTATTTCGAGTCTGGTAACATTGGTTACAAGTTTCATTCTTCACTTATGAGTGCTAAGGTGTGCTAGAGAGTGCCAATGCATGCTGAGGAGTGTTAGGGAGTACTAGGACAACACAAGGGAGCACTAGGTCAAAATGCATGGAAGTTAATGAATATGAGGGCATGTTGGGGAGTTTCAATCAATGCTAGTTATCATGCCAAGGAGGGAGTGACAAGGTATGCTAAGAACAGGTAAGGCATGCCAGGGAATATCAGGGAATGTCAAGAAGTGCTAGAGTGTGCTAGGTAGTTCTGGGGTGTGCTAACATGTGCCAAATAGTGCCAAGGCATTCCAGGTGCTAAGACATGCTAGGATGTGTAGGGTGCCAGAGTATGCCAATATGCATCAAGGAGTTTCAAGGAAACAAAAGGAATAACCAAGCTAAAATGAAAGGAAATGAACACATAAGAGGGTTAATAAGTCGAGAGTTTATCTTTTTCAAAAGGGACATGCTAGGCACACTAATAATATGTTCCAATACATGCCAAGTGACAATGTGTGCCAAGTACCAATTTTTGTCAATGAAATATTATGCCAAGGAGTTCCAAGGCATGCTAGGGACTACAGGGAATGCCAACACATGACATGGGAGTGATATGCTATGCTACAACATGCCAAGATGTGCTTTGTCATCTTACTCATGGCAAGATGTTCTAGGTACAAATATATTCTAGGTACAAAAACGTTCCAAGACATGTGAGGTGCCAAGGAATGTTAGTGTATTGTTCCAAACCATGTTAAGGTGTGCCATGAGTGTTGAGGAGTGCTAGGTATCCCTCATTAATAGAATTGACAGATATTGATTATGTATTAAATAATATAGTTCCTACACACACTAGTGGAACTTTATTTAAAGGAAGTTTGCTAGATAATAAGCCTAATAGAGATGAATCATGTGTTTACTCATAGGAAGACTATATTCTTATGACTTGAGAGAAATGATACACACTAATTACTTCTTAACAAATTAACTAGATATTATAACCACTATGACCTTGGACACATAATGAAAAAGACTCCACAATAATGGTCTTAAATCATTATATTTTAACAAAAAATATAGTAAGACGTACATAACGTCATAAAAAACTCATTGGAATGATTAATGATGACGAACATTTTTTGACCATCACCAAAAGTAACCAAAAAGATCATTGGTGAGGGTCAATAAAATATCGTCACTCGAAGTGTCACCAAAGAGAGAATTAGTGATGGGAAATTAACGACCCTCACCAAAAGTGTCATTGAAAATGGCTTTGGTGACAAACCTTAAAGGACCATCACTATATACACTTACAACAATGATTTTTTAAAGACCGTCACCATATGCGACATTGGTGATGGACCTTAAAGGTCCGTCATAGGCATGAAGCATCATCAAAAACTCATTGGAATGATAAATGATGACGAACATTTATTGACTGTCACCAAAAGTAACCAAAAAGATCATTGGTGATGGTCAATAAAAGATCATCACTAGAAGTGTCACCAAAGAGAGAATTAGTGATGGGCCTTTAATGACCCTCACCAAAAGTGTCACCAAAGAGAGAATTAGTGACGGGCCTTTAACGACCCTCACCAAAAGTGTGATTGAAAATGGCTTTGGTGACAAACCGTAAAGGACCATCACTATATACACTTACAACAACACTTTTTTAAAGACCGTCACCATATGTGACATTGGTGACAGAACTTAAAGGTCTGTCACAAGCATGACCCTCACCAATGACCTTTTTTCTTGTAGTGATTCATATATTTGCATAAAAAATAGTTCATACACAACTACATAAGTTAAACAACATACATTGCTAAAGCAACTGGAACAGTCCAACTACAATAACAACATATGGATGAAAACATGTTGGATCTTATTATATAAGTAAGTGCAAGTTCCAATAATACAATACATCCATGTAAACCCGCTAGCCCCAATAGTGGAATGTTACATCCACATCCACCTACTCCTCCAATGAGATGTACTTGCTCTGTGTAGTGGAGAAAACAAGGCATGTTACAATACTATCCAAGCTCTCACCAAGATAGTCTTATCGAAAGCTTGGCTAACCAAAAGCCTATACAATGAGTTATGAGGCACCATTTATAGAAAAGGGTGGGGTGGCCCTTGAAATTCCCCTTTGTTATTATTCAACTACCCTCATGACTCTTCACCTACTCTATGACTGTTACATCCACTATTGACACTTGACTTACACTTGACATGACTAAACATTACAATGCACATGTACCCATGTGAACACAACTGGCTTGAGTAAGCCAAACTAGACACCACTCTGACTTAGATAACCATGTAAGTCCAACTCCACAAAATCTTCATGCTAATCAACAATAACATATTGATGCCAAGATCTGTAGTCCTTGATTGTGTCCGTGTGTTCTGCGGTGACATCTGTCTAAAACTTGAACCTTGTCACCATAGCATCTGGGTACACTGCTCATGCTCCTCTGTCCAACTCATCTGAAAGCATGTGCATAATTGTCTCCAAGGTGGTTGGACCAACAACATACTTGTGCATGATGTCTACACTAATGGACAAGTCTTGGCTGGTGGCAATGCGCATCAACTCCTGAAAGTACGAATCAAGCTTGAGTCGGACCTGTTTCTTTGCCATTTCCTGGATGAGAGTCCCAAGTGATGGGATCACATGTGTGCGCACCACAACATACTTACTTTTGAATACTCGTGCATGGGAAGCCTGTATGTTGGTGATGAACTGTGGGAGTTCTTCGTAATTCTAGATTTGACTCTGGATACTTGCTTTTAGCTTGATCACATTGACCCTCATCATATTAGGGAAGTGAAGTGGGCACCCTTGTACTTCATCATCCATGTTTGCATGTCATCAACAACAACATGAAAGTTCATGAAGATACATGCTCTTCTAGTGAAACGTTGTTGCCATCTGTTGAGACGGACATCTGCCTTGTGCACGGTACCAAACTTGGAGTACAATGATCAGATAACTATGTCAAGTTACAATACGTCATCTAGTATTTCCTTCTTCAGTTTAGCTCGAGTAGACACTGTCACCAATTCTCCTCCTTACTTGGCCATTTGTAGTTCCTTTTCCATTCGCTTATTCTTAGTTATTAGGAAGAAAACACTTGAGCTAGTTGCTAAGGAATACACTTTGGTTGCATCGGCCAAGGCAGCTGGATGTTTGTGCACGTCATTCACGTTCACTCGTTACTAAATTTGCACAGGAGACGTATGATACTCTGAAGTTTACACTCTGCGAGACTGAACAACTCTTTGCTGGGATTCATCAAGCGAGATGTTGTACATCTCTTCTTCCCACTGATCACCGAGGATCTCAGTGCCTCCTTGGTCATTCAAGACTTGCTCATCATCTGGATGCATTGAAGTGGGTGAGTCGACCGCTTTGTGGTGAGGCATGAGGTCGGTGTCTTGTTCCAACTCCTACTGCTCCATGTCTCCATCCAACTATTGAAGTGCTTGTTCTATCTCATGAGATAAGTCTTGCCCTTGCGATGGTTCACCCTGTTTTCTTGATGCGAGCGAGCTATTCAGATGAATCAAATACTTGTACGAGCACTGCTTTGTTTTTTTACACATGTTGCACCCCCTATTGTATCTGTTATTGTTGCGCTTCCCTTTCTTGTTTTCACAACTCTTGTTCCTTTCGAAGTTACTCCCTCGGCTCATGTAACTCCCTCTCTACTTCTTCCATTCTATTCTTTTCCTTCTGCCTTTGCACGATTCACTTGTTTCACTGCTACCTCATTGCGTCTATAGTCATAGCTACTTTCTCTACAAGTGGATCTACTAGAAACATGCAACTTAGCTCCTCCTCCATGCGATCAAAAATTTTCTTCTTACCTTTGTCGTGCACTGGTAGGCTTGCCTTTACTGCCATTGCTGCTACTACTGGTGCTCAACATGATGCTACTTCATGTTACTTCGCTAACCACTCCACAACGAAGTTGACCAATTCATTTGGTTTGGAGAAATTGTATCAATATCTCCATGGGTCCTTCTCGGCCCGATGATATACCCCATATATGCAGTTGAACTGAACTCTTGTGTAGTGATATTTCACAATGCAATGTAGCTCATACAAGTTGTATCTTCAGAGGTCGAATGGGTACTTCTTCATCAATTCTACTTCGACATCCACTTGCTTGATACTTTGGATCTCATATAACCCAATCCATAATGGAAGAGCGAGCCAAGGTACCTTCTTCTTTCGATGCAGTCTAGATATCAATCTTGCCGAGATGTGATATGCTACTTCCCGCATGACAAGTACGTCCAAGGAAAACTTTGGCAGAACATGCGGAGGCTTCTCCACACTGAACATTTGGATGAAAGTACCGGATCGTAGGCATGAAGCATCATCAAAAACTCATTGGAATGATAAATGATGACGAACATTTATTGACTTTCACCAAAAGTAACCAAAAAGATCATTGGTGATGGTCAATAAAAGATCATCACTAGAAGTGTTACCAAAGAGAGAATTAGTGATGGGCCTTTAATGACCCTCACCAAAAGTGTCATCAAAGAGAGAATTAGTGACGGGCCTTTAACGACCCTCACCAAAAGTGTGATTGAAAATGGCTTTGGTGACAAACCATAAAGGACCATCACTATATACACTTACAACAAAACTTTTTTAAAGACCGTCACCATATGTGACATTGGTGACAGAACTTAAAGGTCCGTCACAAGCATGACCCTCACCAATGAACTTTTTTCTTGTAGTGATTCATATAATTGCATAAAAAATAGTTCATACACAACTACGTAAGTTAAACAACATACATTTCTAAAGCAACTGGAACAGTCCAACTACAATAACAACATATGCATGAAAACATGTTGGCTCTTATTATATAAGTAAGTGCAAGTTCCAATAATACAATACATCCATGTAAACCCGCTAGCCCCAATAGTGGAATGTTACATCCACATCGACCTACTCCTCCAATGAGATGTACTTGCTCTGTGTAGTGGAGAAAACAAGGCATATTACAATACTATCCAAGCTCTCACCAAGATAGTCTTATCGAAAGCTTGGCTGACCAAAAGCCTATACAATGAGTTATGAGGCGCCATTTATAGAAAAGGGTGGGGTGGCCCTTGAAATTCCCCTTTGTGATTATTCAACTACCCTCATGACTCTTCACCTACTCTATGACTGTTACATCCACTATTGACACTTGACTTACACTTGACATGACTAAACATTACAATGCACATGTACCCATGTGAACACAATTGGCTTGAGTAAGCCAAACTAGACACCACTCAGACTTAGATAACCATGTAAGTCCAACTCCTCAAAATCTTCATGCTAATCAACAATAACATATTGATGCCAAGATCTGTAGTCCTTGATGGTGTCCGTGTGTTCTGCGGTGACATCTGTCTAAAACTTGAACCTTGCCACCATAGCATCTGGGTACACTGCTCATGCTCCTCTGTCCAACTCATCTGAAAGCATGTGCATAATTGTCTCCAAGGTGGTTGGACCAACAACATACTTGTGCATGATGTCTACACTAATGGACAAGTCTTGGCTGGTGGCAATGCGCATCAACTCCTGAAAGTACGAATCAAGCTTGAGTCGGACCTGTTTCTTTGCCATTTCCTGGATGAGAGTCCCAAGTGATGGGATCACATGTGTGCGCACCACAACATACTTACTTTTGAATACTCGTGCATGGGAAGCCTGTATGTTGGTGATGAACTGTGGGAGTTCTTCGTAATTCTAGATTTGACTCTGGATACTTGCTTTTAGCTTGATCACATTGACCCTCATCATATTAGGCAAGTGAAGTGGGCACCCTTTTACTTCATCATCCATGTTTGCATGTCATCAACAACAACATGAAAGTTCATGAAGATACATGCTCTTCTAGTGAAACGTTGTTGCCATCCATTGAGATGGACATCTTCCTTGTGCACGGTACCAAACTTGGAGTACAATGATCGGATAACTATGTCAAGTTACAATACGTCATCTAGTATTTCCTTCTTCAGTTTAGCTCGAGCAGACACTGTCACCAATTCTCCTCCTTACTTGGCCATTTGTAGTTCCTTTTCCATTCGCTTATTCTTAGTTATTAGGAAGAAAACACTTGAGCTAGTTGCTAAGGAATACACTTTGGTTGCATCGGCCAAGGCAGCTGGATGTTTGTGCATGTCATTCACGTTCACTCGTTACTAAATTTGCACAGGAGACGTATGATACTCCGAAGTTTACACTCTGCGAGACTGAACAACTCTTTGCTGGGATTCATCAAGCGAGATGTTGTACATCTCTTCTTCCCACTAATCACCGAGGATCTCAGTGCCTCCTTGGTCATTCAAGACTTGCTCATCATCTGGATGCATTGAAGTGGGTGAGTCGACCTCTTTGTGGTGAGGCATGAGGTCGGTGTCTTGTTCCAACTCCTACTGCTCCATGTCTCCATCCAACTATTGAAGTGCTTGTTCTATCTCATGAGATAAGTCTTGCCCTTGCGATGGTTCACCCTGTTTGCTTGATGCGAGCGAGCTATTCAGATGAATCAAATACTTGTACGAGCACTGCTTTGTTTTTTTACACATGTTGCACCCCCTATTGTATCTATTGTTGTTGCGCTTCCCTTTCTTGTTTTCACAACTCTTGTTCCTTTCGGAGTTACTCCCTCGGCTCATGTAACTCCCTCTCTACTTCTTCCATTCTATTCTTTTCCTTCTATCTTTGCACGATTCACTTGTTTCACTGCTACCTCATTGCGTCTATAGTCATAGCTACTTTCTCTACAAGTGGATCTACTAGAAACATGCAACTTAGCTCCTCCTCCATGCGATCAAAAATTTTCTTCTTACCTTTGTCGTGCACTGGTAGGCTTGCCTTTACTGCCATTGCTGCTACTACTGGTGCTCAACATGATGCTACTTCATGTTACTTCGCTAACCACTCCACAACGAAGCTGACCAATTCATTGGGTTTGGAGAAATTGTATCAATATCTCCATGGGTCCTTCTCAGCCCGATGATATACCCCATATATGCAGTTGAACTGAACTCTTGTGTAGTGATATTTCACAATGCAATGTAGCTCATACAAGTTGTATCTTCAGAGGTCGAATGGGTACTTCTTCATCAATTCTACTTCGACATCCACTTGCTTGATACTTTGGATCTCATATAACCCAATCCATAATGGAAGAGCGAGCCAAGGTACCTTCTTCTTTCGATGCAGTCTAGATATCAATCTTGCCGAGATGTGATATGCTACTTCCCGCATGACAAGTACGTCCAAGGAAAACTTTGGCAGAACATGCGGAGGCTTCTCCACACTGAACATTTGGATGAAAGTACCGGATCGTAGGCATGAAGCATCATCAAAAACTCATTGGAATGATAAATGATGACGAACATTTATTGACTTTCACCAAAAGTAACCAAAAAGATCATTGGTGATGGTCAATAAAAGATCATCACTAGAAGTGTTACCAAAGAGAGAATTAGTGATGGGCCTTTAATGACCCTCACCAAAAGTGTCATCAAAGAGAGAATTAGTGACGGGCCTTTAACGACCCTCACCAAAAGTGTGATTGAAAATGGCTTTGGTGACAAACCATAAAGGACCATCACTATATACACTTACAACAAAACTTTTTTAAAGACCGTCACCATATGTGACATTGGTGACAGAACTTAAAGGTCCGTCACAAGCATGACCCTCACCAATGAACTTTTTTCTTGTAGTGATTCATATAATTGCATAAAAAATAGTTCATACACAACTACGTAAGTTAAACAACATACATTTCTAAAGCAACTGGAACAGTCCAACTACAATAACAACATATGCATGAAAACATGTTGGCTCTTATTATATAAGTAAGTGCAAGTTCCAATAATACAATACATCCATGTAAACCGCTAGCCCCAATAGTGGAATGTTACATCCACATCGACCTACTCCTCCAATGAGATGTACTTGCTCTGTGTAGTGGAGAAAACAAGGCATATTACAATACTATCCAAGCTCTCACCAAGATAGTCTTATCGAAAGCTTGGCTGACCAAAAGCCTATACAATGAGTTATGAGGCGCCATTTATAGAAAAGGGTGGGGTGGCCCTTGAAATTCCCCTTTGTGATTATTCAACTACCCTCATGACTCTTCACCTACTCTATGACTGTTACATCCACTATTGACACTTGACTTACACTTGACATGACTAAACATTACAATGCACATGTACCCATGTGAACACAATTGGCTTGAGTAAGCCAAACTAGACACCACTCAGACTTAGATAACCATGTAAGTCCAACTCCTCAAAATCTTCATGCTAATCAACAATAACATATTGATGCCAAGATCTGTAGTCCTTGATGGTGTCCGTGTGTTCTACGGTGACATCTGTCTAAAACTTGAACCTTGCCACCATAGCATCTGGGTACACTGCTCATGCTCCTCTGTCCAACTCATCTGAAAGCATGTGCATAATTGTCTCCAAGGTGGTTGGACCAACAACATACTTGTGCATGATGTCTACACTAATGGACAAGTCTTGGCTGGTGGCAATGCTCATCAACTCCTGAAAGTACGAATCAAGCTTGAGTCGGACCTGTTTCTTTGCCATTTCCTGGATGAGAGTCCCAAGTGATGGGATCACATGTGTGCGCACCACAACATACTTACTTTTGAATACTCGTGCATGGGAAGCCTGTATGTTGGTGATGAACTGTGGGAGTTCTTCGTAATTCTAGATTTGACTCTGGATACTTGCTTTTAGCTTGATCACATTGACCCTCATCATATTAGGCAAGTGAAGTGGGCACCCTTTTACTTCATCATCCATGTTTGCATGTCATCAACAACAACATGAAAGTTCATGAAGATACATGCTCTTCTAGTGAAACGTTGTTGCCATCCATTGAGATGGACATCTTCCTTGTGCACGGTACCAAACTTGGAGTACAATGATCGGATAACTATGTCAAGTTACAATACGTCATCTAGTATTTCCTTCTTCAGTTTAGCTCGAGCAGACACTGTCACCAATTCTCCTCCTTACTTGGCCATTTGTAGTTCCTTTTCCATTCGCTTATTCTTAGTTATTAGGAAGAAAACACTTGAGCTAGTTGCTAAGGAATACACTTTGGTTGCATCGGCCAAGGCAGCTGGATGTTTGTGCATGTCATTCACGTTCACTCGTTACTAAATTTGCACAGGAGACGTATGATACTCCGAAGTTTACACTCTGCGAGACTGAACAACTCTTTGCTGGGATTCATCAAGCGAGATGTTGTACATCTCTTCTTCCCACTAATCACCGAGGATCTCAGTGCCTCCTTGGTCATTCAAGACTTGCTCATCATCTGGATGCATTGAAGTGGGTGAGTCGACCTCTTTGTGGTGAGGCATGAGGTCGGTGTCTTGTTCCAACTCCTACTGCTCCATGTCTCCATCCAACTATTGAAGTGCTTGTTCTATCTCATGAGATAAGTCTTGCCCTTGCGATGGTTCACCCTGTTTGCTTGATGCGAGCGAGCTATTCAGATGAATCAAATACTTGTACGAGCACTGCTTTGTTTTTTTACACATGTTGCACCCCCTATTGTATCTATTGTTGTTGCGCTTCCCTTTCTTGTTTTCACAACTCTTGTTCCTTTCGGAGTTACTCCCTCGGCTCATGTAACTCCCTCTCTACTTCTTCCATTCTATTCTTTTCCTTCTGTCTTTGCACGATTCACTTGTTTCACTGCTACCTCATTGCGTCTATAGTCATAGCTACTTTCTCTACAAGTGGATCTACTAGAAACATGCAACTTAGCTCCTCCTCCATGCGATCAAAAATTTTCTTCTTACCTTTGTCGTGCACTGGTAGGCTTGCCTTTACTGCCATTGCTGCTACTACTGGTGCTCAACATGATGCTACTTCATGTTACTTCGCTAACCACTCCACAACGAAGCTGACCAATTCATTGGGTTTGGAGAAATTGTATCAATATCTCCATGGGTCCTTCTCAGCCCAATGATATACCCCATATATGCAGTTGAACTGAACTCTTGTGTAGTGATATTTCACAATGCAATGTAGCTCATACAAGTTGTATCTTCAGAGGTCGAATGGGTACTTCTTCATCAATTCTACTTCGACATCCACTTGCTTGATACTTTGGATCTCATATAACCCAATCCATAATGGAAGAGCGAGCCAAGGTACCTTCTTCTTTCGATGCAGTCTAGATATCAATCTTGCCGAGATGTGATATGCTACTTCCCGCATGACAAGTACGTCCAAGGAAAACTTTGGCAGAACATGCGGAGGCTTCTCCACACTGAACATTTGGATGAAAGTACCGGATCGTGAGGCATACCAATCTGCAATGCCTATCAATGCCTCCATTGCTTCCTTTGACATGTAGGGTGGATCCTATTCGAATATCATCTTGTACACAGGGGTGACAAAATGATTGGACAACCATGTGATTACTCCTTTGAAGCTGCATTTGGACAACAACTTGAAATACGTGTTCACAGCAGTCTCTGTCGGTGACCATGACCACTCCAAGCTCAGGAAATCCTATCAAGCATAGACTACATCTAAGATGTAGGCAGACATGTAAACCTTTGCATGCATACCTCTGGGTGACTATCGAGCCTTCATTACTTGTTCCTTTAGCTAGTGAGCTAATATGTCAAACCAGTTACATGGTTTTCCTTCTCTAGCCAATACGTCCAGTGTAACCACCCAACTTTGTAGGAAGGTTTCCGTGCTTTCTTGGCCATACAGTTGACAAGAAAATATGATCAAGTATTGGCATTCTTTCCTCAGAATCTTTGTCTTGTAGATCTGTTTAGGTGTCAACCTGAATCGTGCTGGCTCCTTTACCCAATTCTTCAGAATGTCTCTGGAGCTAGCACTCCTGTTGGGTAAGCTGAATGGAGTCTCCATGAAAGTCACAAGCTCTGACATCTGATACATCTCATCATAATCTCATTCCCAGAAGGTTGCAAGCTTCGTCCCACTGACACTGCTCAAGGTCCTTGTCCTGGGATCAGTGTGAGAAACGATCCTATGTATCATGTCCGCGCATGGGAACATGGGATATTTGCATGCAATCTGGTACAAGCCAGACTTGTGAATGTTCATGTACACCTGATGGTCTTCAAGGTGTTCCCCAAAAGTTCTTGAAAATGTTTCATTGACCTCTTGCCACTTCAGTTTGATGTCCTTGTCTAGATACAACTTTGTATCTTCATAAATCGGTAGACTAGAGGACACTTTCTCAACTGTTGCTCCAGCTGCATTTCCATCAATGTCCTGTGATCCTGTTCTCTTGGAAGCCATTGAGACAAATGAACTCCTAAAAGATCTATAGACAAGCAACATGCACGGCAAGAAATCTGTCAATGAAAACAAAGCAACTTTGGGGAATGACACGCACATACCTGAGAAATTCATGGGGAAAGATTGCACAATTTCTTCTGGGAGGCTGGGTGACTGGCTGCCAGAACTATGCAAAAGGCAGTCTTGGCAGTCTGGGAGGAAGGACTAGCTGCTTGATCTGGTAAATGCATAATCCAAACTAGCTGTTGGCTGCTAGGAGTGACTATAGGCTCAAGGACTGCATTTCCCATTTTTTTGGGCCAGTAGTCATTGCCCCTTAGAAATGTGCAAATCAGTCCTAGAGGGAACTGCTGGGCATAAATGTGCATTTCTGGAGAGGAAGGCATAGCCTTCCTTCCCCAGATTGCGCAATGAAATCTCAGTAAACATAGAGTCCGAGCCAAGGTTGGCCTGACTCGCTGATGGGCAACTGAAAGAAAATAATACTTTGAATACATGGTAACACTCAGTGAAAGCAGAAGTGATTGACAGTGCATGCAAAACATGAATGAAAGATTCAACAAACAAATCAACATGCATGTGGGTGAAGTGATTCGCCGGTTCGATGAACGTTCGTGCAAAATAGTTTCGTGCATGCGACAACAATGAGATAGAAATTAAAACTGAAACAAAGCTAGGACAAGCTAGTATACATGTAAATGACAGCAATTATTGAAATAAATGAAGGAAACAACACTCACACAAGCGAATACACAAAAAACGACAGAAATTCTGAAAAAGACAAGTTGAGGTCGCTTACCTGTGAATAGTTGAGCTGGATGTGTCGAAGAGTCCTAGATGTAGTGTGGGATGTCAAAGCTCCAATATCAATATGAAAGAATGAGCTCTGATGCGTCGAATAAATAAGTTTGGGCTCATGATGCACATGCCAAAAATCTAGGAAAAAGCAACACTTGGAGTGAAGTTTCTAAAACAACTTTGCATGTAACCCTTGACTACTAGAAATAGCTCCGTGAATCATGGGATGCCTTTTGCATGTTTCTTTTTTCTATTTCGGGAAAAATCAAGTCATGAATGCATGCAAGTCAAGTTTCCTTGGTCCCAAGTGGAACTGGTCAACCGGACTGCTCATGCATGAAACTGCTCAACTACTTGAGAAAAATGCACATTTTTGGCTGGGAGTTGGGTTAACTACCCAGGAGGTTTGCGCAATTTCCAGGGCATAGCAGTTGGTTGCTCCCTAGATTTGCGCAAATTCTAGGTTGAGCAGCCATATTGGGGAAATTTGTGCAATTCGTGTTGGGAGTGTTGGCTGGTAGAATTGCACAATTTTGGAGCCCAACAGGCTACCAGACAAAATTGCGCAATTTGTGGAGGGAAGGATGGTTTCCTTCTAGAAATGCGCAATTTTCTTGGGGAAGCTGCTCAACCTACAGCTGGACCGAGTTTGGGTGAACAACTTGTGAGAGGAATGCATCAAGTTGTGATCAACATGTTTCCTTTGTGCAAGAAAACATTGAAGCTTGTGTACTTGACAAAACAAGACAAGGTGTTGTGAAAGGTTGCTAGGGAGGCTCCAAAACGGGCCAAGGAAAAATTTTGGAGGGTGGTTGTAGCTGCTACAATAGAATCACTAAGAGCCATTATTCCCTCACGCCATTTGCTGCATTACCATCTATTAGGCCACAAATACAATATCCATTCATTTACAAGAAAAATCACGTTGAGAGCCATACATAGTTGTTGTCATAAAGCACACATATAACCAAAATAATAACATAAATACTCATGAAAGTGCAACCATATAAACCAAATATAATCTATCAAAATGCTCATAGAAATACACGGAGAAATAACCTTTCGTTAATGATGCAAAAACCAAACCCGAGATGGGACATGCATGTTCCACCCGACCATA
The DNA here is from genome assembly GCA_031772625.1 of Pinus tabuliformis. NCBI lineage: Eukaryota > Viridiplantae > Streptophyta > Pinopsida > Pinales > Pinaceae > Pinus > Pinus tabuliformis. The sequence goes on from CM062818.1 coordinate 1,188,332,088, forward strand.
GAATGGTTGAGCCAAATCTCTCTTCTGCCATTCACCCCTATGCCATATCCCAAGAATGAATGTGGGACTCAAACCAAAAGAACCAACTAGGGCATACCAGGGCTAAACAGCCTCACCCTCACCAATAGAAACCAAGATTTACCATAATCCATCTTAGATCACTGGCCAACACAATGAACATGTCATAACAGGCTTTACCATGATCTCCACCCGATCACTAGACAAAACCAGCATGGATGCCACTAGATTTCTCCACCTACATCGTGAGGAATTTTCCAGTATTCTAGTCTCTCAAGCTTTACCACAATCCAAATCTGGATCACTATGCCCTAAACCAAAACCCACTCTCAAGGATTTACCGCATATCCAAAGCCAGGGATTACTAGGACCAACAGAGATAAAACCACCTCTTGGATTTACTGTATATCCTTCCATTTACTAGCAAGGACTCCTAGGCCCACCAAAGAAGATAATCATGGCTTTACCGCAACCCACAATCTGGCTTAAAGGTCACTAGCCTAGTGGCTTTATCATGATCCATAGTATGGTTCAATGACCACTAGGCCATGTGCTCTATCATTCAGAGATCCACCTCACTCAGCTTCAAATCCATCTAACAATCCATCTCAACCAAAACATGAGAACCCATTCACACCATGGCTATTTGAAAATGTCAAGGCTAGGCTTAAAACACTGTTACACCTGGAAAAACCCATTCTGCAATAGCAAAAGAACCACATGCAATACCATGCATGCCAAATCTAGAAAGGAAAATACACATAAAAATCGATACCTACAAAGAATCCCATTGCAGCTACTTGATCCTGCCTTTCCCTGGTTGATCTTTGCTTCCTCTTTCCTTCTCTGCCTTTTTGGCTCCAATGCCAAAGTGCTCCAATAAAATTCAAAGTGTCCAAGAGTGATAGAGACATATAGAATAGAAGAGAGCTACAAAACTGAATTGATCAAGCTTGAGGCAAGAGCTTACACTAACTAAGAGATTTCCAATTGATCCTCAGAAGCCTTTTTATGAATTAGGCCTCTATTTTCTTCATTTTCCATTATTTTTCTTCATTTTCCTCCTCACATGCAACTTGTGACCTTTCACCTTCCTCTTCTCCTATTTTCCATTATTTTCATAAATAAATGTGCTAAGAATGCCATTTTTCCTTTCCAAAGTCTTACCCATTGCCTTTCCAAATTTCCTTAGCCATAAACAACTAAATGAATACTCCCTAGGATGTCTTGCCCAACATTCATCTTGGAATACGCGTCCCATCACCGTGGCCATATATATATTTTTACATGAATTTTTACTAGGGTTGTTACAGAGCCCTCCCCCTTGGGGGAACACCGTCCTTAGTGTTCAATGACAATTATAACCAACAAGAATGATGAAAACAAAACATACTTCCCTTGGAGCTTTATAACACAGCTTGTTGTAATATTTATAATGAATAACCTGCTCAAAAGCAAAAAATCATGACAACATGTCCAGATAACAACCATACTACATGTTGGAGCTTTATAACACAAATCATATGGTATTTACAATAACATCCACATTTTTTTCACCCAACAAATAATCATACTGTCTATGGAGCCTTATAAATCCAGCTCGTTATAGTATTTACAATAGTACACACATATACACATATGCACATTTTCTCAACCAACAAATAAAAGGATGTGATGCCTACATCAGCAACAAGGGAATCCAGACGCTCAAACCTATACCCTCAAAGAAATACCAGGATTCACCTCCTTCCCAGGAAGTCCAGAATCCATTGTCACAGTCAAATGGAATCCAATGTCTACTGCTACAATCTCGCGCCACTTGTCCTCTCAGTGAATAATTATTGTCCCATTATTCTAGGGCGCACTCCCAATGTGCATCTGATTCCATATGGCAATGCTAATGACCAAAACAAACATATCTGCGACCTTCCCTTCTCTGATACATAGTCCCTAGGTAAATTTGGTCACCCCCTTCCATGCAGTCACTCACCTTCCAAGTTCCCTAGCATCCCCTATCTCGCACGATCCATCCCTTGGTAAGGCTTACTTGCATTATAAGGTCAAACAACCAAGGCCTATCACTCCCTTAAAACCATCATACCTTTCATAGCATGCTCATGGAAATCAATGGACACTATCTGATACTAGTGTCCCACCATGGCCTTGCTCCTGAAGTGTTCTACCAGTATATTCCTAAATGTTCCAATTTATTTTTCTGCTACTACCAATTCATATAGTTGATTTCAACCACCTAATTGGGCATGTTCCTACATTCCTGTTCCAAGCACATAATTTCCATTAAATTCAAATAAATTGAAATAACTTCAAATCATACTTCATTGGTAGTTCGTCAATAAGGTACACTTGCGATCCTGTTTACTTCCTCTCACAACAAGTCAAACTAGAATCTTTGACGAAATCATCATGTATAAATATATCACATCAGGTTAGCTCAAAACATAACCATCATAGATCAAAATCATAAATCAGATGTAACCATCATAAACCATAATCATAGATCATATATAATCATCATATACCATATTCATAAATCACATGCATGATAAAACTAAAAAAAAATAATGATACTTATCCTTCAATCAATCCTTATATTCTACCTTTGTCTTTATTCTGTACACACTCCGGATTGGTTGCCACACTAGACAAACACCGAAATGCCTTCTCCTGAACCATGTTCACATACCCATAGTTTTCATCACACACATACAACTACACACCATGCAATACATGCATCTACACCAGTACCATATTTACCACATGTACACAGTACAACCTGTACATTACAACCACCTGCACAATGTGTGCACAACATCACATGTACATGGCACCACCTACACAACGTGTACATAATGCCACATGTACACTGCACCATTATACAACGAGTACACAATACCATATGTACATAGTACCACACGCATGACATGTACGCGATGCCATATGTACCACACATCCAGAAGCACACTGTCTCTGCAAAGAAACCTTACCTCCAGTGTCTTATCCATGCTTGTCCTGGCACGTCACAAACCACACTGCTTTCATTTTGCTACCATATCCCTCGGTATAACCTGTACATAACATATACATAATATAATCAGATAATATCAACTCATAAAAACATGATACTGACCTCATATATTTTTTAGGGCTACTCCTTCCCATTGATTCCTCATAAGACCAGGAACGTCTTCATGTCATTCACCTACGTAAGCAATCATTCCTCCATAATAACAATTCTTGATGACCTTGTCAAACAGTGACATAGATACACACCTACATGTATATATATATAAACATCAGCATAATCATGATCATAACATAATTACCAAATATCAAGGTCAAGGTTAAGAGCACTTCCTTTATTCATGCACAACATACACAACATTGAGAACAACGGTTCCCAACATAGCCAAGGCATCCAATACCTCAAATCCATTTACTTTACATTTTCTAGTTACATTTCTCATGTCTATGTTTCCACCATCCATTGATCGTAATGGACCCAACCAGTCCAACTGACTGTCATAGTCTTACCTTTCGTTGCGCTTACTCATGTACATAGCTTCATTTGAGTCTTACATTACCTGTTGGGTACCACACAGCTCTCCCCGAGCTCCATTAACTTTCCTCTTCCCAAAAACAATTCCCAAGACTCAAAACATAAAAAGCAAGTCAAGAAACAAACAAGAAGAAAACCATGAAAAACAATAACGATACGATATTGCAACAAAGTGTTATAGCTATGCACTGGACACACAAAAAATTTCTAATCAAGCACAACAATTGAAAAATACCAAAAGCACCAGACTAAAAACAAACAACATGACTCAATCCCCATGGTTCCCAAGGAAATCTCAACATGAGCCATCTTCACAACTTCATGGAAATTTCTTTTGCCATGTAATCCCCATCATCATACTGCCATAAACACATAATTGTCACTGCATAAATAAGTATAAAAGTACACCAGATACCTTATCTTTTTGTGCCAAGTATGTTGCCTTGCAACTGAACACATCCACGCCATCTCTCATGGAACTCCAATTCCTTGACAGATCAACTTGTAACTAGAGACTAGCTAACATATCTTTCAACTACATGTTCATGAATCTAGCACATATCCATGTAATGTCAGACAAAGTCAAGGTTAAGAATACTGCCTATAGGCAAAGCACTCATTCATTTGGAATTAGTGTTTCCAAATATAGCCAATGGAATTCTTTCCCAATTCCTTTCTTTGACCTTTTCCTTGCTACAATTGAGTGTTACCATGCACTATCAAATCACCTGACTGTTAGTGATATAAACACATCAACTATTACCTTGTCACACTAATACCAGCATGCTTCCTACAACTTCTCACACATGTAAACCACATGTTCCAAATATCAACACAATCATATCTATCAATTTCAAATCAACATTTAACAGGACTAACAATCATGTCATAATCCATAGTCAACTCATAGTCATTAGACATAATAATACAAATATCACCTACTTACATGTAATAACATATCAACTGTCTCGACACATATGTATTAGTATAATCATCTTAATACAAGATCATTTATTCATGCAGCCCTATAGACTCATACCCATATCATGTAATTAATAAAACATTCAAGCAACCTATGAATGCACCATGTGAAATAAATCAACTAGATGACAAAATGGGCACCAAACACTCAAACGCAAAATAGATGATGTAATAAACAATGAAGCACCCAGTATACTACATGAGAAAAATCATACCTTAGTGTATTTCAGGGGAGGCTATCTAGTCTACACAATCAATCTAGGTTAGCATGATACAACTTCACAACATATCCACTCAAACATAAATCATGATATTCATAACAGTAACTAACTAGCATGTTCACATCATAAGCTCATAATAATTTTTCATTCATGCATAACAAACACATATGTATGATCATTCTAGATTAGTACGGCACCATATCACAAATTTGTCGACTCATACCTGAATATCACAACCCTAACCATCTTCATAGGCCAATCCAACTTAGTTTGATATATATAACATCAAGGTATAAATGCTATAACCCTAATCAAGCTAACTATCATCTAACAACAAAAAATTAACCTATAAGATACTTCATCAATAACATATAACATAATCATCAGGTTATCTAATATAAAACAACAATAGCAATGCATAGAACTATAGGTTACTGTTATTCTTGACTATCCAACACGTGCATATAGCTACACTAATCAACTAACATCTATCATGAATGTAACCATACATCAAAATACATGTTCATACACCTAACGTATATAACCTAATGCATATAAAAATTATTTACTTACATACCTGCATGCCAAATATACAATACCAGTATGACGGTCTACTCTTACCCCAAAGTCCAATGTTTTAACCTCATTATGATGATCTGCATCTCTTTCTCTATCTTAACAAACAAATTAGCATCATAACATACCAATATCACGTTGATGACCTAAATTCCATACCATGACTTCACAAGGAATTTTTTAACTACTATTCATGCATAACTATAACCAAGATCATACTTGCATGACAACTGCATATAGACATATAACACCTGAGTACCAAACCATATTCACATCATTCTAGCTAGAGTCCAGTCATTAATGCATGATTATATCAACCACACAAAGGTTGACCTCATGCATGAAAAAAACCATTACTCCATTGTACACATTGCCACATGCAACCATCAACATGCATAAGCAATTCCTAATCAACTACACATGCGCATGAATGCATGTAGTTGAGCATAAGTGATCAATTCTTGTAACTAACCTACAAGACTGATACATGTGATTAAACCTGAAATATTGAAACCTAGAATACAAGGATGTAATGAAGTTGTACATAATCATGTAACCATTCATGTAATCTAATGATGCATTCCAAAAAATCAACATCAAGTTCCTCATGACAACCTTACTAAAACCATGATCAACATTATCCAATGCAACAAGAACATGGAATGCAAGTGTAAAAGACACACATGCAACTCACATGCATGCATGACCAACACTTTCACCCAAGGAGAGTGCAACCATGCTTTGATACTACTCTGCAACACCCTCCTCCCACATCTACCCAAGTAACTATGCCGACTGGGTAAACATGCAACAAGAGGCTACTATTATTGGATTCGACCCCCTATGTGACCTTAACGAAGTGGAATTGATGGAACACATCAAAAAACCTATCCACATCAACAACAAAACCCTCATGAGACATGTCAGCCACTCATACATCCTGTCCCTGGATCCCACTGATGTTTTGGACATCTTAAGCCTCAGTCGCTCTCATGCTATAGGCATGACAGCATCTAGAAACCCAAAGTCACTCTCACATGCTTGCTTTCCAACGTCCAGAGACCCAATTTTCCAATGTTATGTCAATGACCCTGGGATTTGAGCCACTTTTTTAGGCCCAAATCCCAGGTCACTACCCAAAATGGAATGATAACTTAGGAGCATTAAAAGAACAAGGAAACAATGATGCCAAAGCAATAAGTTAGACAAGACCTTAATCAGATCCATACTAGCCATGACAAGCATTTCATCAAACATGTCACAATCATGTAATCTACAGGTGTAACCAACATAATTAAACATAGGGATCTTGTACTTATCTGAGAATCGCTAAGAACCATTTCTCCCTCATGCCATTTGCTACATTATAGTTTATTAGGCCATAGATACACTATCCATTCATTTATAAGAAAAAACATGTTGAGAGCCATACATAGCTACTATCATAAAACAAACATAGAACTAGCATAATAACAACATAAATACTCATGAAAGTACAACCATATAAACCACATATAATCCATAAAAATGCTCATAGAAATACAAGGAGAAATAACCTTTCATTAATGATACAAAAACCAAACCTGTGATGGGACTTCCACGTTGCACCGGACTATAGAATGGCTGAGCCAAATATCTCTTTAGCCATTCACCCCCGTGCCTTATTCCAAGCATAAATTTGGGACTCAAACCAAAAGAACCAACCAGGGCATACTGAGGCTAAACCACCTCACCCTCATCAATAGAAACCAGGCTTTACTGTAATCCATCATGGATCACTAGGCCAACATAATGAACACATAATAATTTATTATGATCTCCACCCGATCACTAGGCCAAAAAAGCATGGATGTCACCAGATTTCTCCACCTACACCATAAGGAATTTTCTTGTCTCCTAGTTTCTCAAGCTTTACCGCAATCCAAACTCAGATCACTAGGCCCTAAACTGAGACCCACTCTCCAGGATTTACCGCATATCCCAAACTCATGATTACTAGGCCCAACAGAGAGAAAACCACCTCTTAGATTTACTTGATATCTTGCCATTCACCGGTAAGGATTCCTAAGCCCACCAGGGCAACACAATCTTAGATTTACCGCAACCCACAATCTGGCTCAGGGGTCACTAGGCCAATGGCTTTACCGTGATCCACAATCTGGTTCAGGGACCACTAGGCCATGTGCTCTATCTTTTAGAGATCCACCTCACTCATCCTCGAATCCATCCGATCCTTAGAAGCCGTTTTATGAATGAGGCCTCTAATTTCTTCATTTTCAATTATTTTCCTTCATTTTCCTCCTCACATTCAACCTATGACCTTTCACCTTCCTTTTCTCCTATTTTCCATTATTTTCATAAATAAATGTGCCAACAATTCCATTTTTCCTTTCCAAATCCTTAACCATAAACAACCAAATGAACACCCCCTAGGATATCTTGTGCAACATTTAGCTTGGAATATGTGTCCCATCACCATGGCCATATATATATTTTTACATGAATTGTTACTAGGTTTGTTACAATTTCAAATCGATTTAGCCTTTAGGTTGCCATTTTGTTTGGATCCACTTCACCAAATACCTCCTAGATGTCCAAATACCAATAAATTTTCATATGAGGGCATGATCATTTATATATTAATGTTATCCCTCTAGTTTGTTGGGTTACACCATGTATTTAGGGTTAATTGCTTCTTTGGGTAAACACCTACCCTTAAGGTGATATTTCGATTGGGATATAAGAATTACTCTATCTTGGTTGTTATTGTACCCTGAGGAGAATCGTAATCCACCTACATTAATTTTTTGAGTATGAGTTATGACATTTTTGTAAAAGGGGTTTGCATGCCTTCTCGTAGAACCACTCATTTAGTCAGTTAGGCTCCGCTAGAAAGATATCATCTAAAAGAGATACACCTAGTTGGAAGATCATAGTCGCAATTAGAATACAAAGTATTCTGATAAATATGCTAAAGTAAACCCTAATCCTAGCAGAGCTCTCCCTTCAAATAATATTGTTGCATTTAACAATAATAAAATAATACTTATATTCATAAATTAAAAATTAGTGATAACAAAAAACCATGGTTGGCCATAAATAAAATCTTAAATTTCCACCTTAATTTAACAATACTTTATATATAGAGATGAACTAATTAAAACTAAATACTAATAATAATTATTTTCCTTTTAATGTGAGGGAGTTATGTAATTCTTTCACCACTTAATATGTAGTTCATAGATGTAATAATGAAAACAAAAATATTTAATAACAAAAAACTATTTTAGTGCTAGTGATAGACATAACATAACTTTTTACCAATTTTTTATAAAGAAAAATAAAGTAATTGAAATTAAAAATATTCTTATTTTCACTTTACATTCTGAGGGAGATTTGTAGTTTATTCTATTCTTAATATGGAATTGGTATATAACATTTCAAAAATATTAATAACAAAAAGTAATTTAATGTGGTTTATAAATCAAATATTTCGGTATGATTTGTTGAGTAAATTTTTTTAACATCAAATATATATATACACACCCCAACACACACACACACAACTCTTATTTCGCTAATAGTTACTTTATTATTCAAGCTATCCTTCAATGTTATATATATATATATATATATATATATATCTATATATATATATATCACACACACACACAACTCTTATTTTGCTAATAGTTACTTTATTATTCAACTTATCCTTCAATGTTATATATATATATATATATATATATAGAGAGAGAGAGAGAGAGAGAGAGAGAGAGAGAGAGATGTTCTTGAACTTTGCATACGTAGACTAGATCATTAGGAGGAGCATATTATTTCTTGAATTTTATTGATGATTGCACAAAATATACATGGGCTCTATTTATGATAAAGGAGAGTGATGTATTTGAATATTTCAAAGAATTTAAAAACTTAGTTGAGAATCAAATAAGAAAATACATAGAGAGAGAGAGAGAGAGAGACGTTTTCTACCTCTGAATATTAGTATTTCCTATGGAGAGAAACAAAATTGGAAGAAAACTGGGTGCTTGTAGCTTGGGATAATATCTACAAACCAAAATTGAAGGGAGGTATGGGGCTAACAGATCCTTCAACTTTAGTTATGGTTATAGGAGCCAAGATCCGGTGGCATTGGATCCAAGGATTTCAAGGACTTTGGAAATGTATCTGGTTGAGAAAATATGCGAAACACATTCCTATTCAATACCTCATAAGAATTCCCTTTGTAACACCCCCTCCTCTTAGGTCCACTGAAGAAACCGGTCAGTCGAGGTAAACATATGATGAGAGAGGCTACTATAAGGGATTAAACTTCCGTGGTGACCTTAAGGCAATGAAACCGACAGAACATATCAAAAAAACCCATCCACATCAGCAACAACACCTTAACGAGACATGTCAACCACTCAGACATCTTGTCCCTGAGTCCCACTGATTATTTAATCCTTTTAGCCCCTGGTCACTCTCATGCTATAGGCAAGACAACGACTAGAAGCCAAAGTCACTCTCACAGTCCTGTGTGATAGCGTCCGTAGACATTTTCTAGAAGAACGGTGCCAACGTCCCCGAGACTTGAGCCACTTTTCTAGCCCAAAATCCTAGCCTCTACCCAGAACTTATTATAACCTTCAGAATCCATCAAAGACATTATGACAATATAAACAAATAAAAAATGAACCTCAAAAGTAGGCCTGATCATCCCCAACTAGGACTGACATTATGTCAAACACTTGGCATCAATGCAACCTACAGGTCAAGGATACAAGACAAAGCATAAATGACTAAAATAACTTATGAAACATAACTAGAAGGATCGCCTCCTCCATTTAACTATTAGTTCTTGCATCCATTAGGTCTTGCATTCATCCATTTAACAATTACAAGTAAAAACACGAAATAACCGTTACATGAACTACTCATTTAGCCATGCTTATAACCATCATAAAAGCATATAAATATCAGAGATATGATAGCCATTAAATCCACATATAAACCAGTGAAAAAGTAAGAGAGCTTAGCTTTTATTAATCATAGGAAAATTTGACTAGTTAAAGGACTTCCACGTACCACCTAACCATAGACATGGCTGAACCAAATCTCTCTTTCAGCCAGTCACCCTTGTGCCATATTCGAAGAATGAATGTGGGATATAATAAAACAACCAATCCATGAAAAACTAATGGAATCCAAAGGATAAACCACCTCCACACTCATCAAACCTTGATCACACCAAAACTGATGCTCCAATCACAAACGAATTGAACTTGGAATGCCATCCAGAATCCATCACTATCCTTGAGGAATTTTTTGTCTCCTTATATCTCAGTCTTTACCTCAATCGAATCCCAAATCACTAGGCCCTAAACAGAGATCAGTCTCTCATGCTTTACTGCAACGCAAACCCGGATCACTAGGCCCTAAACTGAGACTTCTCCCTTAGGCTTTACCATGTATCCCGTCAAAACCGGTCAAGGGATTCCTAGTCCTTTGGGAATGAAACTTGGGACCACATATGCCCCGGATTCTGAAATCCATACAATAAACGAAAGCTCAAAACCAAGATAAACATCCCAATATACCATGGCATCTGGAAAAAGGAAAGGCTAGGCTGAAAACCACTACCATAGCCCAGCAAAACCATGCCACCAACAACAAGAGAACCATACACCAACATGAAAATCCATGCATGTCCAAACCAGATAGGAAATCACACATACCAAAGGTTACCTGCAATTATTCCTGCTAAATCTACTTTATCTTGCATTTTCCTTCCTTGATCCTTGCTTTCCTTCCTTTCCCTTTGCTTTCTTTTCCTTCCTTGATCCAAATCTAGAGTGATCCAAGGAAACTCTAAGTGATCAAGAGTGAGAGAGAGAGAGAAAGAAGAATGAGAGAGATCCAAACTTGAACTGACCATGAGCTTACATTGACCAAGCCTAACACTGACTAAGAAAATTCACTTGCCAAGCCTGCCAACTAATCGTCAAAATCCTTTTATTAATGAGGCCTCTAATTTCTTAATTTTCCCTTACTTTCCTTCAATTTCCTCCTCACATGCAACCTGTGACCTTTCACCTTACTTTTCTACTAATTACCTTTATTTTCATAAATAAATGTCAATTAATGCCTCATTCCTTTCCAAAGCCTTAGCCAATTTTCCTTAGCCAAAACACACATCCAATGATGCCCAATAGGATATCTCTCCCCAACACTCAACTTGGAATGCATGTTCCTTACCTGTGGTCTTATTTTGCATTTATTTACATTATTACATGATTTTTCACCAATATTGTTACAGAACCCTCCCCCTTGGGGAACACCGTCCTCGGTGTTAAACCACATCAATACCTCAAAAAAACCACTGAAAAACAAACCCACTGCCCATGGAGCTTTATAACTTAGCTTGTTGTAGTATTTACAATGAAATACCTGCTCAAAGGAAAACATCATGACAACATGACTAGATAACAACCATACTGCATACTGGAGATTTATAACACAACTCATTATGGTATTTACTATAACCACATATACACACATGTACATTTTCTAAACCAACAAATAAAAGGACATGATGCACATATCAATCAACAAGGGAATCCAAATGATCACACCTCCACCCTAAAAAGTATCACCAGGATTCACCTCTTGCCCAAGAAGTCCAGAATCCACTGCCATAGTCAAAGCTGCATCCAATTTTCAGTGCTACAATCCTACACCACTTGTCCTCTTAGTGAATAGTTACTAGCTCATTGTTGAGAAAAATTGGAAGACCCAAATTTCTACTGCAACAATTGATTAAGTTTCTTCTATTTGTTGAATTATTGAAAAAATTATTTATTGCATCCTACAACGAATACCAAAACTAATACACTGCAACCTTAACCAATTAAAATTATATGCGAAAACAAGAAACTGGGAAAGAAATAAATACACAACATAATTCACTTTTATTTTTGGACAAATGCCCCCCGAAAAACCCAATGTGGGAAAACAAATGCAGCAACTGAGGGTTTGTATTATTAAGAAATAGTTTTTTGAATACAATTCGTTGGAAGCCCAACTAAATATCGAATATAGAGCATCTGACTAGAAGACGGAGAGTGAGAAAAACCTCACACTATCACTGGAAATATGACACTGATCGAGCACCTGAATGGCTAGCCCATAGCTGCCTTTACGTAGTTTCTGTGAAATCATTATGCTTCTTTGCATCATAGCTTCTAGGAATTGCATCACTCTTCCTGACTAATCAATTTTCCTCTGAGACTTTGACTTCTGCCCTCCCAGTCTCACACCCTGGCTTCTAGATCTAGAAATCGATTCTACAACAAATTTGTGGATTCCCTTTCAAGCTCAGCGCTGCCTCTGTGTGGCTCTATATTTCCTAGTGTAGCCTCTTCACTGTATCTTCTAGATCTCTCTCTTCCTCCTCTACGATGTATTTCTGGATCAGGAAACTCTCCAACCAGAACTATCCCTGCCCTTCACTGTAATAAATCACTTTGATCTTCTCTTTAGCAACTATTGTGCTTCCCTCTCTGATAAATTTGAACTCTTTATCTCTCACTAATGTTATTTCAAAATGCTTGTCAAACCTCTTCTTATAATCCTCTCATTGATCAATTAATGGCCCAGATTATATTTTATTCAATGGTTCAAATCATTTTGGCTTGATCCTTGTCTTCTTCTAGAAGTCTCACCCTCAATTTGATTAATACCCTTTAATTATTTTAATTTCATTAGTTTAGACATAGGCACCCATTAAAAATAATTAATTATTTTAATAAAACTGTCTTTGGGTGGAATTTCCCAAAACGATTTCTGGGTATTGTGGAATACCTGTGTCCAAGCCTCCCTACAAACTTTGAGGCTTAGATCACATATGATGCTACCAAAAATCAACACTCCCTCTTAGCAAGGAACGTGTTATAGTAATGCAACATGTTGAAGCATCACCCTTCTTTGTAACATCTCCCTCTGCACTATTGATGTAGGACATCACTTCCCACCAACTACTGTAGAAATGTTGCATCTATTCTACTACTGACCCTACCACTTTCAACACTACATCTATACTACAACCTTCATAAGTTCTACATTTGTGCTGATGCTGGCACTGCCACTACCAACACTGCATCTGCACTACAGCCTTCTCCAACTACTGCTGCTACTGCATCAATAATGGAAAAGCATCGAAAATTATTGAATAGGTGTTTAGTATGATGCATCTATTGCTGGAGTTATGATTGTTGCTAGTGTCTGCGTTGACCCTTTGAAGCCTTTGTGCTACTGCTGACTCTGCACTTTGCCAACTAAATTTCTTCCAACTATGCTTTGCGCTACTCAGTCTCTCGTGCTCCTAGCCACTGCAACTATCACTCCAACACTCCAGTACACCAAATGACACTAGTCCATCCTACTACTTCTGATATGGGCTGCCGAAGAAAGGTATTGATCTGAGAGGTGTACTCCTCAAGGATCCTACCCATCTACAGTTCTTTTGAACTACGGTACTAGATCACCCCACCTCTCTCCTCGAGCTATATGGGAAACCATGGTAAATTCCTCCTCCTTGATCTTTCTGGATGCAACCTTTAGATCATGAGTCTCATCCTTTTCCTTCTTCTTGAGATGACACTACGTAGTGTAGTGACCAAATTCACCACACCGAAAACACTTAATCTTTGAGATGTCCTTCTTTTGGCTCCACTACTCCTACTGCCCCTTGGATGCAAGGGACACATTTTCTTCCTCTTCCTTAGGCTTCATCCCACTGCTATTGCTACTATCAAGGTTTCATTTTTCCAAGTCTCTCCTCATCTCTTCTTACTAAAGAACGACCCACATTCCTTCCCAATTTGACAATCTTTCTCTACCTAGGATGCTCTGGAAAAATACTTTCCATTCTTCTGAGAACGAATTCAGGGCTAGGCTCACCATATTGATAGGTTGAGGTGTTTACCCCATAGCTTCCAATGAGTCTCATATTTCCTGAAGCTTCTTTAGGAATGGATCAATGCATTCCCCCTTCTGCATCTGCGTGGATCTCATCTTCTGATCCAAGTACATTTTCCACTACCCGGAAGATCCTTCATATAATGTGGCCAATGCTTCCCACATTTGTTGGGCAATATCCTTGCTGACAATGTGACACACTATGTGATCTCTCACTCCATCGAGGACCAATCATTTGGCCTTCACCATTTAAACCTTTTACTTCTTGAGAAATTATGGATCCATGGGTATAGCTACCACATTATCGACAGAGGTTTTGAGATTTTCTCATCTAGAAGGCATGAGATCCTTGCCTTCTAGATCACGTAGTTGGATGCACTCTCCAACCCATCTTGATCTTGAAACCCATGAGGTTCCATCTCTGCCAATGAAATGTCAAGCTACCTCCTCTCTCCTCTGTGTTGTTGCTAGGTTGGCCTATGCACTCCATGCTAAAGTTAGTAGATCTGATTCTCCCTACTACCGCTCAGTAAATGAGAAATCGAATTCCGAATATAGGAATTCTCTGAGGAAGAAATTCCCTCAACAATGTCTTTCTTCTTCCTTCTGACGTTTTTCTGCCCCAATAACCACTGCAGAAAACTATGTCACACCAGTAACCTCCTCTATGCTAAGGCTTCTGCGCTTCTCCCTTTGACACTATAAAGCTTCGATCTAGAAGTATTACTCTCTGTCGACTCTCTCAGAGAGAGACTTTCCTTGAAAAATAATTCACTCCTGGCCTGGACTACACAATCCCTCTGGGGATTCAATTTGATGCCTACGCATCATTAAAAACCCTCCTTCTCTTCAGCGCTAGGCTCTTCTGGCTCTGCTTTCTTGTTTCACCTGGACCTCCAATACCATGTGAAAACTTGGAAGACCCAAATTTCTACTCCAACAACTGATTAAGTTTCTTCTATTTGCTAAATTACTGAACAAATTATTTATTACATCCTACTGCAAATACCGAAACTAATACACTGCAACCTTCATCAATTAAAATTATATGCAGAAATAGAAACTGAGCAAGAAATCAATACACAACATATTACACCATTATTTTTGGACAAATGTCCCTGGAAAAACCAATGTGGGAAAATCGGTGCAACAACTAAGGGTTTTTATTATTAAGATTTTAATACAATTCATTGGAATCCCAACTCGCTATCCAATATAGAGAATCTAACTGGAAGAAGATTAGTGAGAAATACCTCACACTATTACTAGAAATCTGACACTGATCTAGCCCCTTAATGGCCAGCCCCTAGCTGCCTTTGCACAGTTTCTATGCAATCACTACGTTGTTCTGTGTCACAGCTTCTGAGAACTTCATCACTCTTCCCTGATAATTGATTTCCCTCTAAGACTTCAACTTCTTCTCTATTGATCTCACACCTAAGATTCTGGATCTGGAAATCGATTCTACATCAAATTTTGCGGATTCCCTCTGAGGCTCAACGCTACCTCTACTTGGCTTGATGCTGCCTAGCATAGCCTCTACATTTCCTCCTCTGGATCTCTCTTTGCCTCCTCTGTGATGTATTCTTGGATCAGGAAGCTCTCCAACTAGAATTATCCCTGCCCCTCATTGCAAGAAATCACTTCGATCTTCTCTCTAGCAATTGCTACGCTACCCTCTTTGAGAAATTTGATCTCTTCATCTCTCACTGATGTGATTTCCAAATTCCCATCAAGCCTCTTCATATAATCCTCTTACTGATCAATCAACGACCCATATTAGATTTTAATCAATGGCTCAGATCATTTTGGATTTATCATCATCTTCTTCTAGAAGTTTCACCCTGAGTTTCATTAATACCCTTTAATTATTTTAATTTCCTAAGTTTAGACTTAAGCACCCATTAAAAATAATTAATTATTTTAATAAAACTATTTTTGGGTGGAATTTCCCAAAATTATTTATGGGTATTGTGTAATACATGTGTCCAAGCCTCCCTACAAATTTTGAGGCTTATATCACATCCGATGTTACCATAAATCAACAATTGTTCCAAGGTGTACTCTTAATGTGCATCTGATTCCATCTGGAAATGCTAATGACTAAAATAAGTATATCCATGAGCTTCCCTTCTCTGTTACACGGTCCCTTAGGAAATCCAGTCACCCCCTTCCGTGTAGTCACTCACCTTCCAAGTTCCCTAGTATCCCCTATCTAGGGCAATCCATCCCTTGGCAACGCTTCCTTGCATTGGAAGATAGAAAACCAAGGCATATACCTACCTCACAATGATCATGCTGGTCATAGCATGCTCATGGAAATCAATGGACACTATTGGGTACCAGTGTCCCACAGTGCTCCTTCTCCTGAAGTAATCTACAAGCATACTACTGCATGTTCTAATTTATTTTTTTGTTGTTGCCAATTCTTGTAGTTGATTTCAACCACCCAACCAAGCATGTTCATGCTTTCCTGTTCCAAACACATAATTTCCATTAGATTCAAATAAATTGAAATAACCTCAAATCATACCTCATTAGTAGTTTGTCAATAAGGTACACTTGCAATCCTGCTTGCTTCCTATCACAACAAGTAATACTAACTATTTGATCAAAACATCATTTATAAACATCTCACATCTTGTTATCTCAGAAAAAAACTATCATAGATCAACATCATAAATCACATGTAACCATCATAAACCAAAATCATAGATCACATATAATCATCATGTACCATAGTCATAAATCACATGCATAATAAAAATGAAATAAAATGCTCATACTTATCCTTTCATCAATCCTTATCTTCTACCTTTGTCTTTATTTTGTATGCACTCTGGATCAGTTTCCACACCAGACAAACACCCAGTTCCTTCTCCTCAACCATGTGCACATACACATAGTGTGCATCACACACATACAACTACACACGTCATACAACACCATGCAATACATGCATATACACCAATACCATATTTACCACATGTACACACTACCACATGTACATTGCAACCACCTATACAATGTGTGTACAACATCACATTTACATGGCACCACCTGCAGAATGTGTACACAACACCACATGTGCATTGCATGACTATAAAACGTGTACACAATACCATATGTACATAGTACCACACGCACTACATGGATGTGATAGCACATGTACATAACATTTCATGCACGACATATACACAACACCACATTTACAACATGTACACAACACCACATGCTCATAGCACCACTTGTACAATCATGCACACAACACCATACATACATAGCACCATATGTACAACATGCATAGAGCACCATATGTACATAATTGCATATCCAACATGTAGATAGCATCATATGTACACAACACTGCATGTCCAACATGTGCAAAACACCATATGCACACAACACTGCATATCCATCATGTACATAGCACCATCTATACCCAGCAATGCATATGCAATATTCAAACAACACTATATGTACCATCTTGTACATAACATTGCATAAAAAACATGTACACATGCTATGTACACACAACATCGATGCAACATGTACAACATATAAAACATGTGCACAACAATAGTACCACACATACAAAACCACATAGTCTCTACCATGCAACCTTGCTTATAGTGTCTTATCCATGCTTGTCCCAACATGCCACAGAACACACTTCTTTCATTTCATTGTTGTATCCCTCGGTATAACATCTCCATAACATAGACATATTATAATCACATAATATCAATTCTTCACAATATGATACTAACCTTGTATATTTGTCATGACTACTCTTCTGAGTTGATTCCTCATAAGACCAAGAACCCCTTCATGTCATTCACCTGTGTAAGCAATCATTCCTCCACAAGGACGATCCCTGATGACCCTGTCAGACAATGACATAAAGACATACATACATACATATATAATCATTAGAATAAAACAATCATCATTCTTTCAGACAACAACATACATGCATACTTGTATACATATATAAACATCAACATAATCATGATCATAACATAATTACCAGATAACATAAGGTATAGGTTGGGAGAACTTTATTTATTCATGCAAAACATTTACGACAATTGTTCCCAACATATCCACGGCATCTGACACCTAAGATCCATTTACTTTACCTTTTCTAGTTACCTTTCACATGTCTGTATTGCCACTGTCCATTTACCACTATGGACCAACCAGTCCAACTGACTCTCATAGTCATACCTTCTACTTCTCTTACTCATGCACTGAGCTTCATCCAGGTCTTACATTATATGTTGGGTACCACACAACTCTTCCAGATCTCCATTAACTTCCTCTTTCCCAACCAATCCCCAAGACTCAAAACAATAAAAGGCAAGAATGGAAACAACAACAAGAAGACCATGAAAAACCAAAAGCAATATGACATTGCAACAAAGTGGCATAGATATGCACTAAACACATGCAAATTCGCAAATCAAGTGCAAAAATTGCAAAATACCAAAAGAACCAAACTAAAAATAGACACCATGACTCATTCCCCATGGTTCTTAAGAAAAACTCAACTGGAGCCTTATTCAATATTTCATGGCAATTTCTTTTGCCATGTAATCCCCTGCATCATATTGCCATAAACACATAATTGTCACTGCATAAATAAACATATCAATACACCAATTAACATATCTTGTTGTTACATGCACATTGCCTTGTAACTGAACACATCCATGCCATCTCTTAAGGGACTCCAATTCCCTTGACAAATCCACCTATAACTACATATTAGCTAATATATATGTCAAGTACATGTTCATGAATCTAGCACATATCCACATAATGTCAAACAATATCAAGGTTAAGAAGACTTCCTGTATGCAAAGCACTCATTTTTTTGGAATTAGGGTTTCCAAACATAGCCAAAGGAATTCTTGTCCAATTCCTTCCATTTACCTTTTACCTTGTTACAATCGAGGCTTACTGTGTACTGTCACATCACCCAACTATTAGCTATATAAACACATCAACTATTACCTTGTCATGCCAATACCAACCATGTTTCCTGCAATTGCCCACACATGTCAACCACATGCTCCAAATATCAAGACAATCATATCTATCAATTGGAAATCAACCTTTAGCAGTACTAATAATCATGTCATAATCCATAGTCAACTCATAGTCATTAGACATAATGCTACAAATGTCACTACTTACATGCAAGTACATATCAACTGTCTCAATGCATATGTATAAGTACAACCATATTAAAACAAGATCATTTGAACACATACTCATATTATGAAATTCATCAAACATTCAACCAACTTGCAACCATACCATGTTAAATAAATCAACTAGACAACATAATCAAACAGTCAAGTATTAAATATACGACATAAGAAAACTCATACCTCAATGTATCTTAGGAGAGGCTATCTTTGTCTGCACAATCAAGCTAGTTAGCATGATATAAATTCTCAACACATCAATGTCAATAAGATCATGCTATCCATAACAATCACTAACTAACATGTTCACATCCTAACTCATAAACAAATATCATTTATGCATAGCAATCACATATGTATGATCGGTCTAGATTAGTACCACACAATGCAATATAATAAGTCAACTCATACTTGAATGTCGTAACCCTAACCATATGCATAGGCCAATCCAATTTAGCATGATACATATGACATCAAGATATTAATGAAATAACCCTAATAATCAAGCTAATTTTCATATAACAAGAAGTTAACCTATAACACACCCATCAATATAACATAATCATTAGGTTATCTAGTATAAAACAACAATAGCAATGCATACAAATACAAATTACTATCATTCTTGACTATCCAAGACATGTGCATATAACAACACTAATCAACTAACATCTATCATGAATGTAAACATAAAATCAAAATACATGTACATAAACCTAATGTATATAAACCTAATGCATATAAAAATCCTTAACTTACAATACCTGCATGCCAAGCATACAATACCTGTATAACGATCTTCTCTTACCCCAAAGTCCAATGTTGCAACCTCATTATGATGATCTTCATCTCCTACTCTATCTCAGTGAACACATTAGCATCTTAACATACCAATATCACCCTGATGACCTAAATTTCATACCATGAATTCACAAGCCATGTTTGACATAATATTCATGCATAACTATAAGCAAGACCATACATGCATAACGAATGCATATAGACATATAACACATGAGTACCAAACCATATACACCTCATTCTAGCTAGAGTCCAATCATCAATGCATGATCATATTAACTTCACAAACCATGACCTCATGCATGAAAACAACCATTACTCCATTGTACACATTTCCGTATGCAACCATAAACATGCATACGCAATTCCTAATCAACTACACATATGCATGAACACATGTAGTCGAGCATAAGTGATCAATTCTTGTAACCAACCTACAAGACGGATACATGTAAACAACCATACAAGAATGCAACCTAACATACAAGAATTTAATCAAGCAACATATAATAGCGTTGGATTAGGTTGGGCTGACCCAAGTTCGATTCTTTTATTGCACACCAAAAAATCCTTAATCACTAGCCCTTTTGGCAACGACCTACAAGCAGATCATAGTCTCACCTGAAGTGACTATGGGAGGATGTAGAACCAAGTTTCTACAACCTTGAGGGATGCAAAGGTGTGCTATTTTTTTGTTTTCTTATACTTTAACCTTCATAAATTACTTCAAATTCATACATTACTTCGCCACATTACATTCATCACTTAAAACATACCATATACATCCATAAAACTTCACTGTACGGAAATAAAGTGAAATTGTAATAAACTACTACACTATAATAGATAATAAGTAAATTAACAAATGAAGACACAATTTTTACTGTGGTTCATCCCAATGTGGGACTATGTCCACAAGAACTGTTGCTTATAATAGATAATTTGCACAACAAACATTTCTTGGCCTGCACACTTAGTTGTAGGTAGTCTGCGCACTCAACTGTGAACTCAGGCCTATCTGCACTTAGCTGCAGAGCCTCACCTTCTTGCCCAAACCACAACTAAAAAAGATACAACCATTCAATACATGATGTGATTCTTCAATACTCCTTAGGCTATCTCCTTCTTTATTATCCACCCCTATATATACTATACCCACCCCTATGCCCATAATCCGCACTATATATCTATTGCACAGTCCACTTTGACACTCCGTTGCTCCACTGCGTGCTCCGATGCACCCTTTGGTTCGCGTTCCGCTACCCAAAATGTGGAGTCTTCATCAAAATCTGGGCCAAGTTGGGTTGTGCCAAGTAGGCCCCTAGCACTCACATGTGACTCATCCTGAGTCACTCAGTTGCTTTGCCTATGATTTTTGTTATGATGATGTTGTAGGCCTAGTTGAACTTTTGCAAAGTTTCTGTCGCCTACTTTTCCTCACCACGTTCTTCCTCCAATAGTGCCTCTATCACATGTTCTGCATCCTTCTGCACCAACATAGTTTGCCTTTGTTGAAGCTCTTGAAGCTTCTCATCCACTTCTTATGATCATTGGAGGGCCTCGTCCTACCAAGGTTGAGTCCTCTCTACAAAAATATACTCCTCCTTCTTCAGTTCCTCAATGTTCTTCTCGAGGGCCTTACTTTCATTGATCTTCATGACCCTCTGCGATATGGGTAATATCTTTGCAGATGCACAAATCTCCTCTAATTGTTGTTGCTTCTACTGCATTTCTTCCTACAATTTCTGTACATTTGGATCTTCTTGCAGCGAAGTCCAAAGTTACAAAATTTCTTCTAACAATTTCCCACATTCTTCCATTATTGCAGAGATGTTGTGCATTATAATATTTAGGTCAATCTCCCTCTTATCTCTCACTTCCTATGGCGTAGTCAGTTTCATCTTTATTTGCATCTACTAATATGCATTTCATACTTAAATTGCACTACAGAAATTTTTTCGTGATACTCCTTCACTACAAGGTTGAGCTTCGCAACTGTGTCTTCTACTAGCTCTTCCTCTTGGACATCAAGGTCCAAAATCTCTTTACATGTGGCTTCTACTACCTCCTTGATCTTCTGGTATTCCTCTATCATTTGATCATTTTCTTGCATCACCTACTTGAGCTTATTTCAAAGTGCAGTGCACTCTTTTTCTACTTGTATATTCAGCTGCGATGTATGTTGTTCCCTCAGCTTTAGTTCCTCTATAATCTCTAAGTGCAGTTTGTGTAATCTTGGCAACGACACTGCTGCAATGTTCATGTTTACATGCTTCCATTCTTTAGCCTGTCGTTGCAGTTTGACAGCTTCAAATTGTAAGACTCCTACAAGTATCTATTCCAACCTCGCTACAAGCGTAGGCTCTATTTTCCTTTCTACTCTAGCCCTTTCCTCTATCTGTGCTGGTTGTCTGATGATCTAAGCTAGTATCTTCAATTCTGCAATCCAGTCTGCGATACTGGTCTGAAGTGTGCCATAGTGATATTCTACTATGTTCTAGGATTTTGTTGTTGCTTCATGTATCTGGTCCCTACTTTCCCCTTCAGTAAGGACCATGATATCCTTCGTCTTATTAGCCTTCTACTTCTTCTTTTTCATTTAGGCAACTTCGCCCTCTGCCTTCCTCTTCTCCGCGACAATTTTTTCTGTTTCTGCCTTTTCTGTCTCCTTGGTCTACTCATCTCCCTCAAGAGGATCCTGTTGACCCTCATCATACTTCTTTTCCTCCTCTGACTCATGTTCATCCTGCTCCTTATCTTTTTCGCTGGCTTGTCCATGTTGTGTAGTGTCCACCTCTTCTTCTGTGGCATTGTCTCCTTCTCCCTCTAACGGAGTCATCCGTTGTACAATCCATTTCTATATCTACGCTGCAATATCGTCTTCAGTAACCATATATGGAAATTCATGTAATTTATTCTTTATATCCTTGTGCACCTCTATGTACACTTTGTGAAAGTCTTGTTTGAACTTAGTCATGGAGCTATACTTCTCGTATAAGCTCGGCAAGAGTCGGGGACGATGGTTCACTAGCATATGTAAATCCATGTGGTACAGTACAAAAAATATTTTTTTTTCTTATGTGCACAACTCTTCAGTGGTAAACCGCAACGAAGCATACCTCACGACTTCACAGGTATATGTAGGCACCCGAGGGAAGTGTGACTCCTCTGGTTCTCTCCATGCCAACATAGCAATGATTAAAATATACCAAGCGTAATGGAAAGTTGTACCTTTCTCCTAGACTTGACAGTTGTCATCCAGGAACTCCTTGCATATGTATTCAGCCAAGTTATCCTGAACCTGATTAGTACACTACACGACTAATGACACCATTGATGCAGGAACTTCATTTATGTATCATTTCCTCATAATCTTCCCAACCAAGCTGTGCGTCGTGAAGTGAATTGTTTGGTTGTTGATCGAATTTATATCGTGAATTCTCCTTCCTTTGACCAGCCCATAATTTTTCTTCATACTTTTCTATATAGTGCAGTCCTGATCCTTTCCAATGAACTCCTTGACGGGGTTTCGTCCTTGGTGTGGCAATCTTGTGATCCTCCATATCAACATTGCTTCTATGAGGATCTTATTTCCCATCCATAAATTTCCATCGTGCACCAGCACAAGTAACTGCCTCACACACATTGTGATCCACGCACTTCTGTTGAAGTGCGACACATTCAACATATTTATAAATCTTGATTGCACCAACTCATTTTCCCATTGTTGTGGTTCTAGCCTCCTCACTCCGCTGTCTGGGTAATGTACTTGCTTAAAATAGCATTCTGGTGTGAATTAACGGTACTTCTTCTTGTTGTTAAAGTGATAATCCATGAACTTGAGGTGCGTAATTTCCCTAAAAGTTATCCTTTGAAGGGTGCTGCTTCCAGCAACAAGGGTGTAGATGTGCCATACTTTGAACCATTTGATTCTTTTACAGGTTTAGCATTTGGTTTCCTTGTCGGGATGTATGGTGGTAGGGGTGATAAAAATACTGCACTGCCTTCCTCTGCCTATATCTCCTCAACTTATTCTTCATTGTCTTTTACTTGTTCTGGTTGTTGTTGAGGTTTAACAGGTTTCCTATCTTGTTTATTATGAGTTCTCTCTTCCTTTGTTGGTTTCTTCCTTGGCGATCTCCATTGTTTTTTTTTTTATGTTGTTGTAGTTGATGCTACTATGGGCATTTCAACTAATGATGCTAGTGTACTAGAGGCTTCCATGATTCCAAATAATCCCTTCTCATGAAACTTTCACACAATTTCTTCCCAAGAATGCTCAGATGACATACACAATGAAAATTGTTGCACTTCTTCATACTATGAACACTCAAGCTCTCGATTCAACAAAGTTCTTAATCTAGGCGGGAGGTGGCTTATTTATAACAATTCTAAAATTCGGACCCCATCATTAGATTTGATTTTGTCCAGATTGCATTTTGATTTTCTCATTAATTACATATCTATCCTTAGATTTTTCCAATCTGTCCTCATAAATGAAACTTCTGTGTATTTTTCCCTTTTAATGGTCATATTTACGTTTTCCGGTGAACTTCAAAACATTCCGCATTATAATGCACATCTTGTCTTACATCGCAAATCCTATGAACTTTGACATACTCCAGGCTGTAGTGAAGTAACTTCCTATGTTGAAGCTCTCTGCAACATAGTTTATAGTCTAGTGCCCACTTTCAACTACAGGTGGCACTCATAATTTTCTCCTTTCATCTCAAAGAAAAGTTGTAGGGGCAAGGATGTCCCTATACAGCTTCAACCTACTACCATTTACTTTTTCCTGAATCAATTCTCCATTTAAATTCACTAACTAAACTGTGTCTCCATCAATAACATACTTGATAACATATGGGCCTAACAATTGCATTTTGAATTTTCCTAGGAACTTCACGAACTCACTGTCATATAGAAGATCGAGGCTTCCTACCTGTAAATTCCTTTTCTTAATATGCCTATCATGCCAAGCCTTTTCTCTTTCTTTTTGTACTTGTTGATGGAATCCTGCTATAAATATGTCTTCTTCCAAAGAAATCAACTGCGACATTCTTTCTTCCATTATGTCAGGGTCTCCCATATTTGTAAAAGATAAAATCCTTAGGCTAGGAACAATGCATTCTATGGGAATAACAACTTATTTCCCATCAACCAACCTAAAGGGTGTCTGACCTGTCAACTTCTTACATGTAGTTCTATAATCCCATAATACTACTGGAACCCTAAGGTCCCAAACATCTATATTTACATTGCATACCTTAGTCAGTGCATTCTACAAAATCTTATTGAATGCTTCCATAGTTCAATTGGGCTAAGGTTGATAGGGAGTAATATTTTGGTGATAAACTAGAAATTCCTTAGTCAATGCTTCAATAGTCTTGTTCAAGAAATGTGAACCTTGGTCACTCATCAAGATCTTTAGACACCTGAATCTAGACAGTATATATTCAAAAATAAACTTCGCAATAGTCTCTATGTTGCAGTCCTTTATTGTTTGTGCTTTAGCCAATTTTTTCAAATAATCAGTTGTAGTAATTATGTACCTTGCACCAGTCCTCTTTCCAGGTGGATTCATAGGTCCAACAAAATCAATAGCCCATTTATCAAAAGCCTGCAATGTAACCTGTGGTACCAGTGCCATATCATCTCTTCTTGAAGGTTGTCCTATTCTTTGGCACACATCACAAGCTCTGCAATACTCCTTTGCATCTCTATGTAGTGTAGGCCACCAAAATCCCGCACCTAAAATCTTCTGCACAGTAGCTTTTCTTGCATAATTTCCACTAGCTACGCCCTCATGAGTATATGTTAGAATGATTTTCTTTTCATGTCTAGGAACATATATACACAATATTTCATCTAGTCCCATATTATATAAGTGTTCTACTATCAATGAAAAAACAATTGCCTTCACCACTAATTATTTATTCTGCTTCGTAGTATATTCTGAGGGAGACATTCGTGTGTTCAAAAACTAAATAATGTATGTAAAGTGGTCATCTTATACTCTGATTTCAAATAACTGTGCATTAGGGAGATTATCTTCTATGCTGGTTAGTTCTTCACCTATTTCTAATCTTAACAAATGGTCGAGTCCTGCGTTCAGTCTTCCTAGTTTAACAATAACTTAAAAATCATATCCTTGGAACAACAATAACCATCTACAAATTTTCCATCCTAAAATAGGTTTATCAACAAAATACTTTAATGCAGAATGATCTGTGAACATCTTGAAATGTGACCCCAACAAATAATGTCTAAACTTTCACAAGGCATATACCATTGCCAATCGCTCCCTTTCTATAGTTCTGTAATTCTTCTCTACTTTAGATAGTTTCCTACTTGCAAAAACAATAGGATGATCAACTTCTCCTTCACCAGGTTGTGTTAGTACCACTCCCAAAGCTATACAAGATGCATCCACATGGACATGAAATTCCTTATTCCAATCAGCGAATACTAATATAGGAGAAACTACCATCTTTTCTTTCAATATGTCAAGGCTCTTTTGACATTCTTCATCCCATTGATAAGTGATATCCTTATTCAACAATTTTTCCATAGGCGCAGTAATTTGAGCATATCCTTTGATAAAATTCCTGTAATATCCTATATGTCCCAATGTAGTGTGAATCTATCTTACTGTCTTCGGTGGAGGTAAGTTCACAATGATAGCAATTTTCATAGAGTCTACCATTAATCCTTGCTTGCAAACAATCTTCCCCAATAATACACCAAAAGGTACACAAAATATCCACTTCTTCAAGTTCAACGAGATATGGTATTGTCTACATGTATCAAGCATAAACCTTAAACTTCTAGCTTGTTTGCTTAACAACTCAAATATTGTCCAATCATCAAAATATACTTCTAGAAATTTTTGGATATATTGTTTGAAAGTTGCGACCACCACTCTTGAAAATATAGCAGGGGAATTCTTCAGTCCAAAAGGAATCACTATGTATTGATATGAACCCCATTTTGTAGCAAAGGTGGTATTATTTCGATCTTCAGGTGCAATTCTAATCTGATGATATCCTGAAAATCCATCTGTAAATGAATAAACTTTCTGCCCTCCTATGTTTTCTAGCACTTCATTTATGAAAGGGGTAGGGAAAGGATCATGTAAGCATGCATCATTCAACTTCCTCAAATCAACACAGATCTTGATTTCTCCTTGAGTTTTTTTTTCTTGTACCACCATAGGAGTTACCCATTCTAATTCTTCCATAGGTTCTATAAATCCTGCTTCTATCATCTTATCCAACTCATCTTTTACTTTCTCCTTATACTTCGGATTCAATCTATAGTGTATTTTCTTGACTAGCTTCACATTAGGATTAAGGGGGATCTTCATAACTCCTAAACGTCTTACTATACCCTTCATTTCTGAAACTTTAGTGGGAAATGGCTCCTAATATTAATGAAGCAATTATGTAACCTTGCTAATTGTCTCTTCATCCCAATAATCTTTTATAGTTGAAAACTCGGTTCCTCTTCTGATCATATATTCACCTTCTTTGCCTTTGTTGGTTTTGTTATATTTGATATCTCTGCCTCAGCTCCATTTACTTAACGGTGTCCTTTTGATTTTGCTATGTCAATGTTGTGAGGCTCTTTTGCTTCTTCTACAATAAGGTTATAGCATTCTAGTACATGTTCTATATGCTCAGCCGAATCAGGTTGCTACCATGTCCTTGGAGCTAAATTCTGAAATATATTCTTCTTAACTATCTAAAGGGTTGAATCTATATGTGAACAATCATCTTCAAAGCTAAATTTCAATATAAAACCATCAACCATATCTGCCCAACTTGTAGTACCATGTTGAATCTCTATTTCTAGGTACCAGTTCTGAGGGATTGTCTACAATGTATGAATGAACCCATGTACCCATTATTGTTGTGGAATTCCCTTCCATGTTTTAGTACATAACCAGATATGCTCCCTGGGACTATTTTCACCATCATATTTCAACTCCATCTCTCTGTTTATCTGACCAAATCTTATCCACATCAATCTTCGACATTCCTGCCAACCTCCTATATTCTTCTCATGTGTACCCGACCATCTAGCAGGAGTAGTTTTTAGGGAAATATCCAAAGCTAACAATCTTTGAATTTCTGGAACCTGTTCCTCATAAGCATCAAAAAAAGTATTCACATCACCC
Organism: Pinus tabuliformis; assembly: GCA_031772625.1. Classification (NCBI taxonomy): domain Eukaryota; kingdom Viridiplantae; phylum Streptophyta; class Pinopsida; order Pinales; family Pinaceae; genus Pinus; species Pinus tabuliformis. Next base: position 1,188,360,636 of record CM062818.1, read on the forward strand.
AATACATCATAAGAATGCAGATACATACCTTAGATGTCATGCAACGAATTGATTTAGTAACCCTTGCACAACACCTTGTAGATACTTCATGTAGCATGTTCTACCAATTCTCCAATTCTTATTCTGAGTTTGATGCACAAGAACTATCATGTTCCCAAGTTAGCTTGCCTTCTACAGTAGGGTTAACAAAATCTTGTTCCTTTTCTATCAATTGATAGATATTATCTATATCAGTTGCACATTACTCTTCTCTAACTGGCTCTGTATACCTTACTCCTTCTGATGGATCCAAGGGAATAATTACCCTCATATTATTCCCTTCGAATATCATTTGTCTCTTCTTTAGGTTAATTATAGTAATGTTATCAAATGGCCAATCAATTCCAAGTACTGCAGGATCGGGGTTACTGTCATCTACAATTTCTATTACTTTGAATTCAGTAGTAGTGCGAACTCCTTCAATGTATACTATCACACCTAATAATCTTCCTAAGGGGAAGATCTTCTGCTGATTTGACATCCTCAACTGAATAGGTGACCACTATAACTTTGACTTACCCATTAACTCCCATGTCTGATCAGTCACAACATTAGCTTCAGATCCCTGATCTAAAGTAACTTGATCCATCTCATAGTCTCTTATCTATGCACTAAGCCTCATTTCTCTTCTTGTTCTCTTATGTTGATGCAAATTGTTAACCAAGCATAACTCACTTCATAGTATTTCTTTAGATTCACATGAATCTATCAATTCTTGAAGTCCTTCTACAACCTTTTGATCTCTTAATAAATTCATACAAGTTTACATAAAAGAATTTAAAATACCTTCTTGGTTCGTTTCCTCTTGATCTTGTGTTAAATCTTGTTTCTGTGTCGAAGTTGATGCTATGTCACAGTTACTTTTCCGTTTCGGCTGTGCACTAGATGTCAAAGCTCCATCATCTATAAATCTTCACTTTTCTTCCATAAACACCTCTTTTTCTTTCTGAATATCAGAGACAAGATATTTTTCAATAGTCTTTCTAACCCATGTGGTCTCAGATTCCTTCTTTTCATTTACTTTTTTATCACTGGTCACAACTCCAATTCTAGTAACAATATTGATTCGGGGATCATCAGTTCTCCTTTCGGAATCCATCATCTGGATATTCTATGTTGGATGCTAGTTTCTCTTTTCTTGAATTTTTTCAATAAGTACCGAACACTCTTCAATTACATGATCAAAGGCTTTACAATACTTGCATGTTGTAGTGGGATTCTAACAATCTCTCACAAAGCATCCTGGCTGGCTAAAGTTACAGCAAATAATTTGTCCATGTCCTTGACCAGCTCTGTCACCTTGTCCTCTTCCTTGAGAACCTCCTCGACCACTGCACTCACCATTAACCCCATCTCCATGTTCTTTCACTTTCATTATATAAGTGTCATCACTGCGCTCCATCATTAGTTCATAAGCTCGAAAATGGTTTTCATCATGCCCTACTGATTTATAGAACTTCAAATATACGTGTTTGGTCAATTTAGTATGTCCTAAATTGCTATTTAAAATGTCAATCTGAGAGTCGTAAACTATTGAAGTGAAGTGCACTGTATATGCAAGATAACCGATTTCTTAGTTCTTTTTCGTTTTTGAGTTTTTTTTGGTTTGTTTTTGGGTTTATCTTCTGTTGATTCCCTAATGTAAGATGACAGAATTGAAAGTCAAGTATGGTGATTTCTACAATGATTTTCCAAACTTTAAAGTTCTCAAAAAGGTTTCAAACTTGCTGTGATGAAATCAATTCTCAAAAGAAAATAAAAATGTGCCAAAACAGTGAACTAATGAAAATGAAGCCCAGTATTCTTACTGTTGTATAAAAAGAAAATAAAAACTGAACTCAAAGCAATTCAAAGACTGTAAGCAAAGCAAACTAAATCACATTACTTCAACTCATATTTTGACCCTTCATCTTTCGACTCACTCTAGCTATAGGAAGTAATCATAAACAAATTGAGTAATATGATATCTAAATCGCAGGAAATGAAATTGCATAAAATGAAACTAAGATTTAAACTACTCACTCATATTTCAATCCCTGAAAATGACATAAGTAATTTAATCACTAACGTGCAGGAAAGTAAACTAAATCATACTACATCAAGTAATATTATGATTCCTCACTATTTGAGTCACTTGGCTATAGGAAGGAAATCATAAACAAAGGAGTAATATGATATCTAAATTGCATAAAAGTAAATAAGCAAAGCAGAACTGAAAGAAATGACAATGCTGGAATTAAAACTTAGAAAATGAATCAGCAGAAAGGACAAGATGATCTCATGTCATTAGTCATTAAAACTATGTAAATTTTCCCGGGCTGCCTACAAGAACCTGAAAGAAAAGCACTGATCAGCTAACAGCCATGAGAAAGCATAAAAGAAAATATGGACAGTAGTTAACATGAATATCAGAATAGCGTAATATATACAAGAAAATGATTATAAAAGCAGTAACATAATGAAAGCAAGTAAGAAACTATACAGTTGATACAGAGCCTTGGTGTACAGGGGCCCTCTGCAACCTCGGCCAATCAATACTCAGTGACAAATCGAAATTAAGAACGTTGTCTTCTCATATATTAAACTGCAGTCATAAGAGAAAAGTAAAGCACGACACAATGGGCTCATAACAACAGTCAAAATTACATATGAAAAGCTAAGTTATCAAGCGTATGATAACGCGTTATTTATAACTGAAGATGGTATAACTAATTCCTAAATTCTATGCTGCCAAACAGACACGTAAATCTCCACGTCTTGAGATCTAGCAGTATGATAGCTGTGAAAAATAAATATGAGTGGTGGCTGTTTGATTTGGTTCACAGATTGATCCGCAAGTGTTAGCACACCTCCAGAGATTGAGGAACTTGCCACACAAAACTTCACGTGGGAAAAACAGAGCCGTGCCACCACAAAACTCTTGGTTTGACCACTCCTTTGACCGTCCTTGACCATGGTTGTTTGTGAGTGATTCGGCTGAACCAAGGGGACACGTTCCATTTACAGGTCATTTGCAGCTTGCCCATGTGGCTAGATTCTCCATTGGACACCTGTAACATAGTCTTCAACAAAATGGCTGCGGAAACTTAAGCTGGCTGCGGAAAGTGACAAGTTTCCGCAGCTGATTGAACAAAAATCTAAATCAAACAGCAGTCACAAACATAGTTAGGAAACCATTTTATAAGCTCTTTTTAAACTAATATGCAATGATTTGACAGCTTGGTGGGTCAAGTAAATGGAAAAGAAGGCTGAAAAGGTGTATAGGGAAGTTGCAAGTTTGGGACTCAACAATAAGTTCCTAGGAGTCTGCACATATTTTTGCAATAAATAATAATCTTTTGATTTTTGTTCGCCTCTAGTTTTACATATCTTGAACCATAGGTTGGTTTCGACATCTAAAAGATTTGGTGCTCCACTAGCCATGTAATTTCTGAAGAGGGGCCATTGTTCTTTAGAGTGGCCTTATGGTTTTCACTTTGTATACCATAATTATTCTCCAACTTACTTAATTTTCTTCATATCTTGTAACTATGGAGTCAAATTAGGCAGTTGAATTTGAATCTGTTGCATACTTGCATTGGTATCTTCTATAGGCGAAGCTTCTAATTTCATTTTTGGTTCTAGAGCTTCGGCTTGAGTTTCTATCTTCTGGTGCATCAAAGGAAATTTGATATGTGGCAGCAGCACAACTCTAAACCATTACTTATGTTTTTTTGGATCTATGTTGAATCTCACCTAATCCAATAATACTTTGAATCTGTGGTTAGATTACCAAACAGACTCAGTAGGCCTTTGTTTGATCTCCTTTAACTCTATGATACACTGCGATTTAGACATCAGTTTCTTAAATTATTTTACCAGTGTTGTTTTGATGTATGTGAATGATCTGATATGATTGATTGAATACTTCATGTACCACATCAACACTCTGTCTCATAATCTCGTCACAAGTTGTGCTTTATTTATATTTTCATCATGGACTTGCCTCACTGTCCATACTACTTTGCGTAAAAACCAGAATTGTTCTAGATCCTCTAATCCAGGTACTTTAAAAATAGGTAGCTTAATATCATTAGCCATATTTCTTTCCGGAGGGGGAGGGGGATGGGGAGGGCATGGAGAGTAGGGGGGTAGGTGGACGTTGAAATCCAAAAGCACCCTAATTATTACTCGATTCTAGCTTTGGCTAATTTTCAGGCTGGAGAGGTGAATACTGTAGAGTTACTTTAGGGTTTTCATGGAGGCTTTCTTCGCTTTCAAATTCACCTAAAAGAGGGCTACAGTTAGTTTCCATAAAATTCTTCGGATTTTGGCCATGAGATCTCTTTTTAGTGTTTATTCTATATCTTTTTCCACTTTGCGTTGTTTGAGTCTATTCTTCAGACCTTCTCCCGAAAATAATAACCTGAATGCATTCATAAAATTCCCTTTTCGCACCAAAGCATCTTAATCTAGAGTTTTAGAGATATTAAGTACTTACCTCACGGTCCTTTGAAGAATTATCATTCTGCTTCACTGGAGGACACAATCGAGTCTACCCCAAACTCAGTGATGAATCCTCCAAAGATCCTATTGTTGGTGTTCTTGAGTCGTTGTATTAATTTAGAAGGCCACTCCTTAGGTTCATGTCCTTTAAAACAATTCTTTTTCTTTGTCAACCTTGATATCCACTCGTATAGCTCAACATGAAACGAGCCGAAGAAAATTTCATATTCATCTTCAAAAATATACTTTTGTAACCACCTTTCGGATGACAGACAAGGGCTTCTATTCTCTTTTCCTGAAAATTCTCGTTCCTATGTTATACCCAATCTCAAATTAGTTTCTTTGATGGATTCCACATAAACATATCCCTCAAATAGATCTTGGTCCTGAAAACGGAACCATTTTTTCGCTTTTAGGTTGGGCTAACCCAGGTTCGAGCTTTTACTACACACCAACAAAACCCTAAATCACTGGCCCTTTTGCCAACAACTTGGAATCGGATCGCAGTCTCACCTGAAATGACTACGGGAGGATGTAGAACCAAGTTTCTGTAGCCTTAAGGGATGATGTGATGTGGTATTTTTATGTTCTTTTATCCTTAACATACATAGATTACTTCACATCCACACATTACTTTGTCACATTTCATTCATTACTTAAAACATATCATATAAACCCTTAATCATTATTGCGCTGTAATAAATTTCCACTGTATTAAACTTCTATGCTACAAAAGAAAATAAGAAAATAAACACTTAAAGACACAGATTTTACCATGGTTCATCCAAATGTGGGACTATGTCCACAAGAAATGTTTCTTATAATAGAGAATTTGTACAACAAACAGTTCTTGGCATGCATACTCAGCTACAAGCAGTTTATGCACTAGTTGTGGACTTCGGCCTCTACGCACTTAGTTGCAGGTAGTCTATGCACTCAGTTGCAGACTTCAGCCTCTTCGCACTCATCTACAGAACCTGGTCTTCCTTCCCACGTATAGATCACAATAATTCAACCATAAATTTTTTTCTAGATCATAAGATGGTGATTCTTATCTTTATTATTTGACCCTATTATATACTATTACATTGAGGGTCCATCATTATAATACCACAACCCATATACTATGGACTCCCCTAATACAAGCTACTATGGTCTGAAAATCATTCATCATATACAAAATAGTATTCTTTTACAAAAAGGGAGGGGCTTCGACCCACTTCAAAGCCCATATACCACACATTATATTTACTACTTGGTTCTCTTTGGCACTCAACTGCTCCACTGTGCGGTCCACTTTGCTCTCTGCTGAATCCTTTACTTCACACTTTGCTCCCCAAAATGTTGATTCTTCATCAAAATCTAGGCCAAGTTGGGATATTCCCAACACCACATCATGCTAATGTTAGTTACACTGTACCTTATCAGAGCCAATCATATGTTGCCATGTGTCCTTATCAAAGCCAATCACATGCATTCATGTGTCCTACTAGAGGAGAGAGAGGAGGACCTGTCAACCTTTGTTTTGCACCAAAATCCTTTTTTAATTCTCTTTTTGCATTCCTCGGCACTCTTAAAGGATTCTCAGCACTTATCGATATCACAATATTTTAAAGGTTCCTCACTTGAAAAAGTTTCAATATTGCGATCTCTGATATGTCGATGTTACGATACGCTGATCTCCTAGATTTCGATATCCTCCAACCTCTGATACATCCTGCTCTGATGTATCGCACCTCCAATATTTTGATATTGCTGATATGTCGACCTCTGACATTCCAATGCATCGATACGCCAATCTCCAAGGTTCTGATCTCCTGATGCTTCGATATGATGGCATTTGATTGCTGATGTGCTGATATGCTCACCTTTCTTCTGATGTGCCCATATGCTAAACCTCCAACATTCCGATCTCTGATATGTCGATTTGTTGGATGTGTCAATCTCTAATATCCTAGACCTATGATATTCCAGCCCTCTTAGGACTTCAAGTCCTTGATCATCGGCAAGCCATTACTTTTGATCTAGGAGTCCATTTTTGGCTTCTGCATATCATTGGAAAGCTCTTCCAGAGCACTTTCCAATGGATAGGGTCTGATGTAGGTTTTGAGCCCATCTTCTACCTCTAAGATGACTCCAAAATGTAAGCCATTATTTTCCTCCTTGACTCTCCCGAAAACTGAAATCACACCCACCATGGTGATCCTTTGCATGAAGCCTACAACTACCATGGGATTTCATCTTGGGCCACACTACCAACATCTGTTGCATGAATCATCCAAGCTAGTCTAGTTGACATCAATGCCAACACTCCTACTAATAGTTAGGTATTGTGAACTTCCAAACAAATCTCCCCAACATGACTATTGACATTAATGCCAACACACTTGCATATGCCTTCACTAGGCCACTAGCCATCCAGACAATGCCAACTGTCCAACAATCTTCCCCTTTGGCATTGATGGCAACACTCCATCCTTCTCTTTATGTGATGGCCAAACCTCTTGTTACTTCCACACATCTCATTGCATGAGACACCAATGGCCATATTTCTTTTGCACAATCCATCATAACTTCTCCACATATTCTTTGCCCCTTTGACATCAATGGCAAGGGGCTACAAGCTTCCTTTCTCTCCCCATGCAATCACTTGGCTATGAAGACTAGAGTCTAGCTGTTGAGATGTTCATTCTGCTTCGCGGACATCTCTTTTAGGATTGTCATTATTGCTGCACCATAAACTAGGCATATTTGATATGCTTCCTATGAACATATACTGCCTATGACTTGAATGTCTAAAAGTTTGGATACCTTATGGCTGCCAGCTGAGTACTCTCTCCACTAATACATATTTTGTATCATTTTAAAAAAAAATGATACCAATTAAAATTCTCATGGTATTGTTGTTGCTGCAAATACCAATTAATGATGATGCATTTCAGATCGCACTTCACTATTGTTGCTACTTCCGAGGTTGTGCTCACATTATTTGAGCATCTCCATTTCTCCCCTTGAGATCATACTTAATCAATAGGGATTTCTTCTCAACTAATACCAATTGCACCAAAGGAAATGATACAAATGCAACAATGTACTAGGAAAACTCTAATACTTTCTTTCAAAAAGAAATGTCCATTTGCACACAAGGTTACTCATCATGAGCCCAATGTAGCCAAATGACATAGCAATACCAATTGAGGGTTAAGGGACATGAAAATATTGCACCAATTATGTTTCATGAACACAAGACTGATATGCATAATCAAACTCACAACTTAAATGAAATAAGGGAATTTCACCCAAGATGCAAACCTTTCATTTTCTTAGTAATATCCCTTTCTGAGGCTGCCAATTATTGCCTGCTACTTCTTATCAAAGCAGCTCCCCCTGAGCCAATTCTCTTTGATCTCCTGCAACTATTTTGTTGCCTCTGCATGGGGACTGATTCTCTGCACCTAACATAAGATATTGTTGTGTACTTTTCATGCTAGTTGCACTCCTCCTTTTCAATGTTGATACATTGAAAATAAACCAATTTACTCTTGTAATCAACAAGAAAGCACAATGATACCTTCACCAATCAAATGCACCTTTCTGTCCATTCCTTTTAGCTTCTTGCATCTGACTTATTCAGACTCCCTTGAGGCCCTTCTCTTCCTTTATTGAATAGAAACAGAGGATCTAAACCTCCTGAGAAGGTTATCTCCCTTCTTCCTCCAAACCTTCAATGGTCGAATCCTGACAGATGTATTGCTATCCAGCTTCTTCTTTTCCCATGTTTGGGCTTCTTCTCAAATGCACATGGATAGAGAAATCTTATCCTTCAATTCCACCTTCTTATCCCAACCCGTATTGCTACCATTTTTCTTTTTTTGCAAGAGAATGGTAATTGGGTTATTGTTGCTTCCTTTCTTTACCTGAAGCTTTTGTTCATTACAACAGGTGTCTAGAAAGGGTTTTCTCACAGGAATATGAGAATCATCCTTCTTAATTTTTCTTTGATTTTTCTTTAGAGAGAATTCGACACCTTGATGATTTCTCCTTCCATTTTTCACCATGCTCTCTTTAATCAGAGAAATAAAGACATTCTTGACTTCATTTTGTCGCATCGCCTAGAATGTATGCTTCGACTTCCCATGGCTGCAACAAGCTTCCTTGTGCCCAATTTTTTCACAATTGTAGCATTTGATTTGGCCTAGGAATGCGACAGAGGAGTTATGCTTTTTGACACTGCTTTTTTCAAAACTCCTATTGCAGCTAGCATGCCTTCTCCTACCCTCTTTATGCATTCTTGGGTTTCTACTACCCAAAACATCTTGTTTCCTTGCATGCCATCTACAGTCTATGGATTTATGTCCAAAATTATTACAAGAAAAATAATACCCATAAAAAGGCTTTTGCTGATAGAGGTTACCATTTCTTTGAAGGCTTTTTCCTTTGGAAGGAAAGGACCTCTATTGGCTCTTCATGTGCCTTCCATGACAATTTGAATTACTACCATGCAATCTCTCTTACAACTGCCTAAACCTCTTCTTTTGCACTAGTGATTGTTGCTTCTTATCCTTTTGTTGTTTCCTTTCCTTCTCTTTTGTTTGTTGCTTTCCATGTTGTTGCTACTCTCCAACAAATTTTATTTCTTTGTTCTTGTTGGTACCATAGACTCCCTTTACCTAGGAAGTTGACCCTTCAGTGTTTACCTTATTGGAGCTAGGTTTTTCCTTGAAATCTATACTGTTCTTGATGAGAGGGGATATTTTCTTGCCAAGTATATCATCCAAGACTTTCTTGCTCCCCTCAAGCTTCTGAAAATGATACAACACATTATTTGACTTTTCTAAGTCATGTCTCAATGAGACTACCTCATTTTGTAGTCTCCCACAGTAAGATTCCTTCTCACCCAACTGATTGGTTAACTTTCCATTAAGTCGCCTAGCTTCTTCTTGTTGATCATTTAGATCAACTAATGTTTTTCTCAACCTTTGATTCTCAAGCTCATAAATTCTCAGTTTATCCTCTTGCTTGAGATTTACCTTTGATGGGTCCTTGATCTCTTTTAGAGCCGATATCAACCTATTTCTAGAAAATATCCTTTCATCTAGATCATTTTCTTCACTACCAGAGGTGCTAGATGAGTTACTATTGAGATATAAAACCATCTCTGTGTCCATGGAGTCTTCCACATGTCTAAGGGTTATCCCTTCATCATCACTACCTGGGGTATTCTCATTTTCTCCTATGGATGAGCACACTGGGAATCTCTCTTCTTCCTCTTAGGATTCCTCTTTTGATATTACTACTAAAGTGGATCGATATTCATTACAATTACTATATACATAGATATCTCTATATTCTAATGATACACATGTACATTTATATAATGAAGAACCTATCTCGTTGCACTTATCACACACAATATCTTACCTACTAAGTAGCAAGATCTCCCTTCCAAGACTTTTACATCACCACCAGGAGTGTGATGAGCAACAACTTCTCCATGTTTTGGTTCATTGATAGAGCAACAAGGCTCCTCAACCTCTTCTTGAGCCACATGGCTATCTCCAATATACACACATTGTAGATTATCCAACACTTCCTTTGTTGACTCACAATGCCTCACTTTATCAACATTCAACTTAGATAGCCCCTTCATGATAATATTTTGGGCTTCTTCATTATTCTCACTCTTTTATCCATTCAATACAGAGAGCCACATATCATCATCCAAGGCCATTAAATAGGTTACCATTCTAAACTTCCAGATTTCATACCATCGCTCATGGCCTTATCTATATAAAAGTGGAACTCCTTGTGTTGTTAGCCAAGGTCGATTATCCATTGTTTTCCTTTGATCTACCTTCTAGCGATTAAGATATTCCTGAAGGAACGTGGCTCTGATACCAATTGTTGGAAAAAATGATAATACTGAGAGGGGGGTTGAATCAGTATTAAGGCTAATTTTAATTTTTTATGCCAATTACTTTTTTGATTCATACTTGGCAACCATCTGTATAATGAGCAACAATATAAAATCAACAGAACTTGCAATATAGGTTCCTAGGAGTCTGCACATACTTTTGCAACAAATAAAAATCTTCTAAGTGGTGTTCACCTCTATTTTTATATATCTCATAGCATAGGCTAGATTCGACATTCAAAGGATTTGGTGCTCCACTAGTCATGTAATTTATGAAGAGAGGGCACTATTCTTTAGAGCGACCTTCTAATTTTCACTTCGTACACCACACTTCTTCTCTGAATTCTTTGCTTTATTCATACCTTATAACTGTAGAGTCAAATTTTCTAGTTGACTTTGAATCTACTGCATACCTGGATTGGTATCTCCTATAGGCGAAGCTTCTAATTTCATCGCAATCTCTAGAGCTTCGACTTTAGTTTCTATCTTCTGTTGTGTCAAAGGAAATATGATATGTGGTAGTAGCATAGCTATGAACCACTCGTTATGTTGCTGCGGAGCTATGTCGAAGCTCACTTTATCCAATAATACCTTGAATCTCTGGTCAAATTCCCAAACAGACTCAGTGCACCTCTGTTTGATCTCCTTTAACTCTATGATACATTGCGATTTAAACTTCGGTTTCTTAAATTATTTTACCAGCATTGTTTTAATTTCTGCAAATGATCTGATCTGATTTCTTGAATACTTCATGTACCATGTCAACGCTCTATCTCAAAATGTTGTGACAAACTATGCCTTCTTTATATTTTCATCATGGACCTTCTTCGTTGTCCATACTTCTTCGCATAAAAACCATAATTGATTTGGGTCTTTTGATCCAGTTCCTTTAAAAATAGGTAGCTTAATATCATCAACCATATTTGTTCTCAGAGGGGGACAGGGACGGGGATAGGGATTTATAAGGGGAGGAGGATGGGGGGTAGGGGGACGGGGAAAACAAAAAGCACCCTGATTCTTATTTGATTTTGGCTTCAACGAACTTTTAGGATGCAAGGGTGAATAATACGAAGTTACCTCGGGGTTCTTAGGGGGATTTTCTTCACTTTCATATTCACTCAATAGAGGGCTATAATCAATTTCTATGAAATTCTGCATATCTTGGCCACAAGATCTCTTTCTAGTTTCTATTTTGTATCTTTTTCCACTTTACGTTGTTCCAGTCTCGTCTTCACATCTTCTCCCAAACACAACTAATCTAATAATTTGACTGCATTCGTAAAATTCCCTTTTCAAATAAAAGCATCTTAATCCAGAGTTTCATATATCTTAAGTACTTACCTCGTGGTCCTTTGAAAAATTTTCATTCTGCTTCGTTGTAGGACACAGTCGAGTCTATAGTGAACTTAGTAATGAATCCTCCTAAGATGTTATCAATCCAGAAATTGATAGCTCTTGAAATCCTATTATCGGTGTTCTTGAGTCACTATATCAATTCAGGAGTCCACTCCTTAGGTTCATCTCCTTTAAAACAATCCTTTCTTTCTATCAACCTTGATACCCACTTGTACAACTCAACATGAAATGAACCAAAAAAAAATTGTATTATCTTTGAAAATATACTTACGTAATCACCTTTCAGATGATAGACGAGGGATTCTATTCTCTTGGTCTATAAATTCTCTTACTTATGTTCTACCCAGTCTTTAATTTATTTCTTTGATGGGTGCCACATCCACATATCGCTGATACAGATCCTAGTCCCAACAATGGAACCATTTTTTGGCTTAAGTTGGGCTAACCCAAGTTCGATTCTTTTATTGTGCAACAACAAAACCCTCAATCATTAGCCCTTTTGGTAACAACCTACAAGCAGATCGCAGTCTCACTTGAAGTGACTATGGGAGAATGCAGAACCAGGTTTTTTCAGCCTTGAGGGATACAAATATGTGGTATTTTTTTGTTTTCTTATACGTTAACCTTCATAAATTACTTCACATTCATACATTACTTTGCCACATTACATTCATCACTTAAAACATATCATATACATCCATAAAACTTCACTGTACTGAAATAAAGTGCAATTGTAATAAACTACTATTCTACAACAGATAATAAGAAAATAAACACATCAAGACACAGATTTTACCATGGTTCATCCCAATGTGGGACTACATCCATAAAAATTGTTTCTTATAATAGAGAATTTTTACAACCAACAATTCTTAGCCTGTGCACTTAGCTATGGGCTTGGGCCTCTTCACACTCTGCTACAGAGCCTCACCTTCTTGCCCGAACCACAACTCACAAAGATACAACCACTAAATACATGATGTGATTCTTCAAGACTCCTTAGGCTATCTCCTTCTTTGTTATTCATCCCTATATATACTATTACATCAAGGGATATATCATCGCAATACCACGATCCATATACTATGGACTCCCCTAATACAAGTTACTATGGTCTAAAAACCATTCATCATATACAAAATTACATTCTTTTAACAAAAGGGAGGGGCTCTGACCCACCCCTATGCCCATATACCGTGCAATATATCTATTGTGTGGTCCACTTTGGCACTCGGCTGCTCCACTGCACCCTTTACATCACACTTTGCTCCCGAAAATGCAGAGTCTTCATCAAAATCTAGGCCAAGTTGGGTTGTGCCCAACAAACATCATGTAACCAGTCATATACTCATGACAATGCATTCCATAAAATCAACATCAAGTTCCTCATGACAACCTTACTACAACCATGATCAATCATTATGCAATGCAACATGCATATCGAATGCAAGTGTAAGAGACACCCATGAAACTCACATGTATTCATGACCAACACATTCACCGAACGAGAGTGCGACCATGCTCTGGTACCACTTTGTAACACCCCCTCCTCCCAGGTCCACCCATGAAACCGACTAGCCGGGTATACATGTGACAAGAGAGGATACTATCAGGGATTCAACTTCCTTGGTGACCTTAAAGAAATGGAACCGACATAACATATCAAACAAACCAATCTACATCAGCAAAAACACCCTTAGGAGACATGTCAGCCACTCAGACATCCTGTCCCTCAGTCCCATTGATGATTTAAACCTTTTAACCCCTGGTTTTTCTCATGCTATAGGCAAGAAAGTGACTAGACACCAAAGTCGCTCTCACAAGCCTATGTGCCAACGTCCATGGAATTTTTCCAACAGACCTGTGCCAGCGTCGCTGAGATTTGAGCCACTTTTCTAGCTCAAAATCTCAGCCTCTTCCCAAAACTTCTTATAACCTTCAGAATCCATCAAAGACGTGATGAAAATATAAACAAATAAAAAATAAACCTTTGGACTAGGCCTGAGCATTCCTAACAAAGACTGACATTATGTCAATCACTTGGTATCAATGCAACCTGCAGGTCTAGGATACAAGGCAGAGCATAAATCACTGAAATTACTCATAAAACATAACCAGAGGGATCACCTCCTTCTCCATTGAACCATTATATCATCAATTAGGTCTTGCATCCATCCATTTATCAATTACAAGTAAATACATGAAATAACCATGACATGAACCAGTCATTTAACCATACTTATAACCATCATAAAAGCATATAAATATCAAAGATATGACAACCATTAAATCCACATATAAACTAGTGCAAAAGTAAGAGAACTTAGCTTTTATTAATCATAGGAAAATCTAACCATGTTCAGGACTTCCATGTACCACCCGACCATAGACATGGCTAAACCAAATCTCTCTTTCATCCATTCACCCCCGTTCCATATTCCAAGCATGAATGTGGGATCTCATAGAACAATCAATCTAAGAAAATCCAAGGGAATCCAGAGGTTAAACCACCTTCACCCTCATCGAACTGTGGTCACACCAAAACTAGTGCTCTGATCACAACCAAAACGAACTTGGATTGTAATCCAGAATCCATCACTATCCTTGAGGAATTTTTCGTCTCCTTGTCTCTCAAGCTTTACCGCAATACAATCTCAGATCAATATGACCTAAACTGAGACCATACCCTCAAGCATTACCACAATCCAAACCCAAATTATTAGGGCCAAAACCGAGACTTCTCCCTCAGGCTTTACCGTGTATCCTGCCAAAATCGATTAAGGGATTCCTAGGCCTTTCAGAATGAAACTTGAGACCACCTCCGCCCCAGATTCTGAAATCCATCTGGAAAACCAAAGCTCAAAACCAAGATAAATATCCCAACACATCATGGCATCCAGAAAAAGACAAGGATAGGTTGAAAACCATTTTCATAACCTCGCAAAACCATGCCACCAATAGCAAGAGAACCATACACCAAGATGTAAGGCCATGCATGTCCAAACTAACTAGGAAATCACACATGCAAAAGGTTAACTGCAAGTATTCTTGCTGAATCTACTTCATCCTTACTTTCCTCCCTTTCCCTTTTCTTGTTTTTCCTCCCTTGATACAAAGCTAGAGTGCTCCAAGAAAAATCCAATTGACCAAGAGTGAGAGAGAGAGAGCTCCAAACTTGAATTGACCAAGAGCTTACACTGACCAAGCCTAACACTGACTAAGAAACTTCACTAACCAAGCCTGCCAATTGATCCTCAGAAGTCTGTTTTATTAATGAGACCTCTAATTTCTTTATTTTCCTTCAATTTACTCCTCACATGCAACCTATGACCTTTCACCTTACTTTTCTCCTAATTTCCTATATTTTCGTAAATAAATGCCAATTAATGCCTCATGCCTTTCCAAAGCCTTAGCCAAAACACACATCCAATTATGCCCTCTAGGATATGTTTCCAAACATTTGTCTTGGAATATGTATCCCTTACCCATGGTCTTCTTTTACATGTATTTGCATTATTACATGAATTTTTCACGAGGGTTGTTACACCCTTCTCCCAAAAATTCTCCTCCATTTGGAATCTAGCAAAAA
Source organism: Pinus tabuliformis (assembly GCA_031772625.1). Classification (NCBI taxonomy): domain Eukaryota; kingdom Viridiplantae; phylum Streptophyta; class Pinopsida; order Pinales; family Pinaceae; genus Pinus; species Pinus tabuliformis. Next base: position 1,188,376,019 of record CM062818.1, read on the forward strand.
AGGAATGAATTTGGTACAAAAACACTACTTCAGGGAAATTCATGATGGATAGATAACCATGTTTTGGGAGGACTTATAAAAAAAACTCCCAAAATTCCAGGACTAAAACAACTTAAGGGTTATGTGCCTCCACATGATTTCCCAAGGCATTCACAAATTCGAAGACTATTGGGATAACTCTACCTCAAATAAAACATGGATACATTGGTCACCTCCAAGGGAATGGAACCCTAATCCAAAGGAGGAGACTTGGTCAAGATTTTAGTGGAAGCTTTAGCAAAGAATCATCCTAATATTGAACATAGCTAATAAACTATGATAGGGTTATGGAGTAATTATTTCATTTTCCATAAATGAGGCCTATAGCCTAGAAGTGAGTTTTAAATAATTTCCAAAAGATTCTAGCTAGAGCTACATCTTGTAGAGAAATTGGTGAGCACTAGTATTGAAACAATAATGCTGAACTCCTGGGCTGCCTACTTTAATCTTATCAACCTTGTAGTTTGTAACAAACTTGGAAGCGATGGTTCTATATGCACAAGTACTAGTTCTTACTGCAGGTTGTCATTTGGTCAGTTGACGCAAGATCACTAGGAGCTCAAGCCAACTTCTATGGATTCCAGAAGAAGATCTATATGTGATGAAAGGAGAAGGAGACTACTCTATAGATACTATTCTAACTGCAAAACGGAGAAAGTTTGAAATGTCAAGAAAAACTAGTAAACCCTAATTAACCAACTAATCCTACTTTTGTAGAAAGCACTATGAAAACCATGGAAGGAATTCCATCACCTACTCAAGGAAGTAAATAACATATAACTAAGCTATTTTTGAAAGTAAATAATCAAAAAGCATCTTTTCCAATTTTTATGTATTTTTATGTGGATTTGATATGCATGTAATTCATTATTTGTGAATGTGGTAGTGAATAGGTGGCGTTGGAAAGTGGTTTTGGGACTTGAGAGGGTGTAGGATAGTGTGGATGGGTCCTAGGAGGTCTCAGGTGGCCTTCTGGAGGCTTTTACCACACTCGGCCTTCAAAATAAAACCTATAGGAAAATCTACAAGAGGACACAGGAAATCTACAGGAGGAAAACAACGTTCTACAGGATGCCTACAGGAGGAGGCCAAGAGTAGTTTTCACTATTTTTAGGGTGTGAGAGTGGGTGAAAGAGGTGTATGAAGGTTGGAATGAGGTGTTGGGGCACATAGGGTCTACTAAGAATCATTAGGAGAGAGAAAGATGATTGGATTTGCTCAAGGAGAGAGGAAGAAATTCTATGGAAAATGCAGGAAACTAAGGTAGAATTGAGGGGAGAATTGGGTAACCTATAGGGCATGGATCAGATGGAGGATGGGATGGATGATAGGCTGGCCTACTTCTAGAAGAGATTTTTTGCATAAACAAATAACATTCAACCAATACGATCAAGCAAGCAATCAAATAAGTGCACCTAGGAGAATAGAGTTTTGCATCAAACTAGTCTAAACTATGATCTATGAAAGGAAATGTTGATAACTTCTGAAAGAAAGGAAAGCATGGGAGAATAATATGGTAAATAAATAATTTAGCATGACGAATAAATTCTGAAGCAAAGCAAAACTAGACTATTAACCACTAAAAAGCTGCAAACACTAGAAGTCCTATGAATGAGGAAAATCTGTGCTTTTGGGGCAGCAAGAGGGTCTTTGCCTCAAATCATGGTCCCAAGGGGAGGAAGAGAGGCCAAGGCATTGTTTCTAGCCTTTTGAATCTTCTCTTTATCACTGCTTAACCTGATGTAGTAAGCACAAATGAAAGCAAACTACCGAATCATCAAAAGCAACCTATTCTTAACCATAAAAGAAATACATTTAACAGCAACCTAATCTACAAACTGAAATAAAGCATACAAATAAAATTGAAGAGAATTTTGGCTACTTGTATTGGGCCCTAACCAAGAGCTTCAACCCTCTAAGGTAACTCAATTCTAGCTCAAAAAGGATTCCACCTTTATTATCAAAACAATAACAAGATTACATGAAACTGTCTCAAAAATAATGAGCTCGAAGTTGGAGCAGAGTTTACATAAGTAAAAATTCTACAAAAATCCAACCCTAGTGAGGCCCTATGCCTCTCTACTTATACAAATGAAGCTACCAACGGCTTCCTTAAAATCAGGGAGGCTCAGCTCCCAAGACTCTAGATAATCATCAGTCATCCTCCACTTGCTCGACTGCCTTATAGTCCATGACTTGGATGCTTGTACTCTGAGATGAATGAAGGGGAATTCGAAGTGAGGAGTAATAAATGAGGGGGGTTCCCTCCTATAAGTCCTCTCCTTTGTCCACTTCGAGTTATTGCTTCCATTTTTCCACTGGATCCTTGAATTTGACCTCAAAATTCATCAATAATCTGCATTAAGCACATGTTAGACCACATGGCATCATAACTAACTCAACTCACTCCATAAGCATAAATATAATTATAAAACCATACAGTAAGCTAGGAGAATGGTTGATTTGACTAGGTTAGGAGGTAAAATGAGCCCATATAAATACCCATTTATGAGGCTCATCATCACCCCCCAACTGAAAGTGTTGCTCATCCTCTGAGCCACTTAGTCCATCTCCTCATCTTTTATGGCCCTGGTGGCCTCCCTAGCATCGCAAGCCTCTGATGCGGTCTCCTCTTCCTTGTCATAGAATCCTGCCTTCCTTTCTATCTCTTCCCACTGCTCCTCCTCTTCTTCTTCTCTTGTGCTTTCCAACATGCCTAACAGCAGTGGGGAACTCAGTTTGAGGCCAATCCAATTAACCTTCAGCCTCTGCATGGAGCACTTTTACAGTGGCACTCTTTTTAATGCCTCCTTCATCCTCATGGGGGGAATGATATTCCCTGATCTGTAGACTATGTGGTAAGGTGTTCCATATCCTCATGCATGCATGCACACAGTCATCCCCAAGTAGCCTTTGCATATCCTCAAAGTGTTCAATGGCTTGTGCCTGATCTGGGGGAAATCTGAGGATTATTGGCAAGCAGGTTATGTGTGCTAATGAGTGCCATGGGATCTAATGGCTCAACTTTGGTCATTAATGGCTCATTCTACTCTTTTATCATCAACCTTCTTATTTCTATTTCCTTTAAATCTTCATGGTTCATCCATGAGGCCATGGCCATTAGTTGCAGGTCCCCTAGCCTAGCATTGGGGTCCCACACAGTCATGTCTATGAGGGCCATGTTATGTAGGTAGAATTCTGCCATCTTTGCCTTATCTTCTGATGTGATTTGGTCACATAGGTCCATAAACTTCCAGTAATCTTGGAAAGGCATTATGCCTCTTTGTGCCAAAGTCTTTATCTGAAATTGCAACCATTGGTCCTTGAGATACAGGCCATAGGATTTTGCTGGTGTTCTACATTGCAATGCCTCCATGGATAAGTTGGCCATGCATGCCAGCTGGGTCTCTTTCTCTTGCAGTTGCCTCCTTAGCAATTCATTTTTAGTTTCAAGGTGGCTTCTTGTAATTACTTCCCTGTGTCTGATAGGACTCAACTCTCTGCCCATTTCTCTGAGTTTGTTCTCCATATGGCCAATATCCTCAACTGATTTGGATTTGGCAATTTGCATCCACCTATGTGTTCTTCTTCTCTCTTTCTCTAATTCGAAGAATAGTGGAATTACAAATTTTTGTGGAATTATTCTTCCTCCCTCAAGTATATTGTAGTAGGAGGCAAGACTAGGCTGGGGATCAGGTTCTTGTAGCTCTATTTCTTCCTCCTTTACCTGTGGTTGTCCTTCCATTTCTTTCTTAAACTTTTGGGTCTCTTGTAGTTTTTACAGTGTCTCCTATAGAACTATCTGAGCCTCCTATAGGACTATTTTTGGGTCTTGCAGTTCTACCTTTTCTTTCCATGTGAGAGATCTAGGAGTCCTCATTTCATATGTGATAGGCGCCTTGGAAGGGGATTCTTTTCCTTGGGAAGAGGGTGAATCTTCAATTGTAATTGGCACTTTTGAAGAGGGTCGAGGTTTCCCTGTTTTGATTCTTTGCTCTTCCTAGCCCTGAAATACATGGAGGCATGCCTTTTCCTCTTTTGTTTTGGCTTGATTGGTGTACTGCCTCTCTTTCAAGAGTCTCAGGGGACAATTCTTCTTGTTTTGTCTTTTCTGCCTCTTTCTCTCCTCCTTTTGTCTCTTTTTATGTCTCTATTTCTTCTTGTTTTGTTTCTTCAGCTTTCTCCTCCTTTATCTTGGTTTCTTCCTCCTTCCTTTCTTGTTCTACTAAGTCACCAGTTGCTTCACCTTCTCCCCCTGACTACTCTTCCTCCTCACTGCCAATAGGACTGATATCATAGGTTAGGGTCTTTATGTCATCCTCAGTTGTCATGTTTCGGAAGATTTCCCGTGCTATAGGGAGTGTAAATGTATGGAGGGCTTCTTCCACTAAAATTTTAATTAACCCATGCTGAGCCAACTGCTCTGAATTTCCTTCTTGAACCTTAGTGCTGGATTCAATGAGGGACTGCACGAGGAAGTAGGGGATGCTGAGCTTCTAAGGGGATGGAGTGTCCATGCCATACCTTAATTCATGAAGGATTCTAAAGTGGTAACCATAGAAAATGTTGTACCTCCTCTCACAGGAAATATATTTTATTATTTGGTAGCTAACCTCATCCGAAGGATATGGTATGCTAGCCCTTCTAATGCCATTTTTATCCTCTACAGGGGTTTCATTGTTTTGGAAGAAGTTTTTCTTAGCGGCCTGGCCAATTGGTTTCTCATCCTTACTCCAAGGTAGCCCAAGAGGAAGGGTAGTGACTCTACTCATAAATTTAGGGGTTATCTCCATGGAAATACCTCTAAAGGTGACAGTGGCATGTGTTCTTGAGTGAGGGACCAAAGAGTGGGAAAATTCTTGGGCAATTTCCTCATCAAACCCTCAGAATTTCTAAAAAAAGTTCATCCAATTTGCTCTTGTGAAGATGTCCACTACTTGGGGATGTGCATGGAGCCTGGAGGAGTTGGTGGGCTCCTTCCTCATAAATCCTCCTGTCATTTTTTTATACTTCTTTGGAAAACCAAATGTGGAGATGGAGACAACAATTTTTGAAGAAAATAGAGAAACATAGGAGACTGTGTTTTTTTTTAAATAAGCAATTTTTTTTATGTATTTCCTCCTCCTAAAGACTTTATCTCCTCTTCAAATTTAAACCACTGCTTGCATATTTTGATATTCAATGGGGGCATGCATGGAACCTACCTCCTTAGATCGAAAACCATGCTAAAACCCATGTTTTCTCCCTTCAAACAACTCACTGCCCCTCCTGTAGAAGCCTGTTGTCCCTCCTGTAGAATTCCTGTAGGTGCTCCTGTAGAACCTGCAAGTGCTCCTATAGAAAATTCCAAGAGTAGGAATATGGGAGAGATCAATGGAGAATGATGGTTACGAGGCTGTGGGGGCACAGAGAAACTGTTGTAGCTGAGTTTCGAGGAGAGAATGAAGGAAAAGGTGGTGAGAGTGCTCGGAGAGGAGTACTTATTGCCCTTTATGGATATTTCTGGTGATGGAGGGTAAGCTGGCAATGTATATGTTGGCTATATTCATACCATTGGTCCCCACCTTCCTTGTCATCATGGCCCCTCCTCATAATCATCCCTCATGATTGCATCAGAGTTCACACTTCCTCCACTACCTGTCCTTGACATCTTTCTTGAGTTGACTGTGCGCACGTGTGGGTGACATCTTCGGATTAGTAGAGTCAACTAGATGAAGGTGTCCAATTTAACTGGCCACCTTTCCCTCATTCAAACTCAACCATATCGTTACTTTTGCATGCCTTCTAATTACAAAAATGCAAATAGAGGAGCGGGTTAGTTACTTACCTGAGATTCGAATGTATTTTCTTGTGAGGTGTTGTGGCTTTCTCTCTCTGCTACATGCCTTTGTTTCTTTTGATGCATGATGTTTGCTTGTTAATGTGTGGGTGTGTCTTGTGCAAGTTCTTCTCTGGCTGGATCTGAGCTTCAGGTGTCTCCATCAACCTTCATGTTTGCACCCTCTTGTTGTTGATGCTGGATTTTAATGGGATCAACTGCTATAGGAATTCCTACAGGAGCTCCTGTAGCTGCTTCTCCCCTTGAAACTTTAGCTTCCTTCTATGCTTAGAGCTATGAGGATGATGCCAGAGGTGTAAATAGGGATGGAGAGGTAATAGGTAGGCTTCAGGTGAGGTGTCTTGTGCTGCTTCCTCTCTTATTTATTTTTTTCCTTTTCCTGAAAACTATTTTTTCTGTGTTTTTCTTAGATAGGAAGAAGAATGATTCTTGGGGTTGTGATGCAGGCTTGGAAATTGTGGCAAGGAGGGTTGAAGACTACAGGAGGGTTTATAGTTTATTCATGTAGCTTCCTTGTCCCTCAAACTACCTTTTATACCCATTTCTGGTTCTCTGTAATCCCTACAGGAGCCTCTTGTAGAAAACACAATTTTTGAAAAAGAAGCACAGTGAGGTGAAAGAAATGCCAAGAATGATGGAGAAAGGTATGGGAAGGTAGGATAGGTGTTGGTGTTGGTTTCAGGGCTCCCTTAGCACCTTCTGCTACTTCCTGTAGTCCTCCTGCAAACCTGCAATGCAAATGAAAATTCATTTTTCTTTTTCTTTTTTCTTCCCCCTTTTTTTGAAAACAAGTAGGGTGCCTCAGGGAGGTTTTCACCCTAATTACCTGCCCTGGGAGCCTCCAAGGGAGGCTTTCACCCAAGGATATTATTTTTCTCTCTTATTTTTTTTTTTTTGACATCACTGGGTCACCTCAGAAGAGGTTTTCAACCCAATGATGGGACTCAAGCGCCTCATGGAGGTTTTCACTTGAGTCCTTATTTTTTATTTTTTCTTTTTCTTCATTGAGTGGGTGAAGTGGAGGCTAAGACATGCTCCACTACCATCATTGTCTTATTCAAATCTTCAATGAACTCTCGCTTGGAGAGGGGTTTCTTGTAGACTTTCAACCGGTGTCCATTGACAAGCATGGGGATGGCTTCATCATTAATGGTTCTGATCAGAACTGAACCATTGTCATTGCATTTCTCCATAGTATAGGATCCCAGCCATCTTTTCCTTAATTTTCCATTGAAATCTTTGTATCTTGAATCATAGAGTAGTGCCCAATCTCCCTCTTGGAATTGCTTCTCCTTGATATTTTTTTCATGCCATATCTTTCTTTGAAGTTGAACTACCTCTGTATGGAGAAGGGCCTGCATTTTATGTTCATCCAATCCATTAAGCTGAAGTAATCTTTCTTTCTGTGCATGGTTGAGGTCTAGGTCTAGCTAAGCTACCATCCTTAGGGTATTGAATTCAATTTCTATTGACAACAAAGCCTTCTTCCCATAGACCAGCTCATAGGGTGTGAACTCTGTGGTGGTTTTCCATGTTGTGTTTTAGGCCCAAGTGGCCTCAAATAATCTGTTTGCCTAGTCTTTTCTGCTACTGCTCACTACCTTTGTCAGGAGCCCTTCCAATGCCATGTTAGTGACCTTCACCTACCTGTTGGCTTGTGGATGGTAAGGGGTCGAAGTCCTATGCCTGATTCTATGATGTGTGAGCAGATTTTCAATCAAATTGGAAGTGCACTGACTAGCTTGATCTATGACCAACTCTCTTGCATACCCGAACTTGTAGAATATGTTCTCTCTCAAAAATTCAGCTACTTTTTCCTTTGTCGCTGCTTTGATTGCTTTTGTCTTTGCCCACTTTGTTAGGTAATCGGTGCACACAATGATGTATTGTTTCTGCTTTGAAGGAGGGCTGAGAGGCCCCACAAAGTCCATGCCCCACTTCTCAAATGGCTCAAAGGTCAGTTGAGGTTGCACGGACATCTCATCCTTTGGAGTGGGTTTCCCCATCCTCTAACACCGATCACACTGGCTGGTATATCTCCTAACATCCTGATGAAGAGTGGGCTAGTAGTAGCCTGCTGTTGTGGGGAAAAGTATCTAATGTAGAATGCCTCTATCCCTACTCTGAAGGTGATAGTACTCCAGCAACAACTGAATGCAAAGCTATTCAAAGTTTCTTCTTTATGAGATGAGAGAGGGAAGAAAGAATGATCTACTAACCGTTATCTTGCGCTTATAGTCGATCCAGTCTTCACTCCTTGCTGCTTGCTCCTAGATCCTTGCCCTTTCACCGGCCCAGCTACACACAGATCTTGTAAAAGCACAAGAAAAGGAAACTACAAGAAGCATACATCCATAATCGATTATAGGATTAGCATAAATCAAATGTACAAACATCTATTCATCATAAAGATACATGCACATAGAATAATCTTGAATACTTTATTGATAATAGAAGTAAAGTTCTGAGAGAGTTACAACCACAATGGGCCCAATCCAGCAACACCTCCCAGCTGAATGAAATCTCCTCTTCACCTCCTTCAAGCAAACACCCAATAGCTCTAATCACAAACCAACAGCACTTCCTTACTTGCACAAAATTCCCGCCTCCCTAGACCTCATGAGAGAGCTCTATATATAGGAGATTTGGAGAAAGGATGAGTCAGCTTGAGGCTGGCATAAAGCTGACTAGTGTCCTCTCCCACTTTAGTTAATCTTCAGTTCTTGAGTCCACTTGGAGAATCTTGCTTCCACTTGGAGATCAAGACCCTCTTACTCATCATAGGGCGAATTCCTTGAACCAAGTGTCAGTTTGGAAGCTTCCTGGGCAGTTGACACCTTGCAGAATGACTGTGCCACTTGGCCAATCTCGCCCAGCGCAGGTAGCCTTCATTGATTTTGACCTTCAATGCAGGTACAAGGAGGAGCAGTTGACATTCAGCGCAAATGCTCAGTGGAGCAGCTGACATGATCCAAAAATAACTTGTTTTTGAGTGTTTTTGAGTGGAGAACTGATTTTCAGTGTTGTGGTTTGCAGACCTTGTTCCTCTAAGGGTAAGAACAACATGTTTAGGGACTTTGGATCCCTCAGATTATTGATGTTTCATGCTCCATGCTGTTAGGCACAAAAATTTCTATAACAGTTGCCCCCTAAAGTATGTGGTCGTTTATCGGGTGAAATGCTTTATTAGGAGGATCCGAAGTTCATTCAATCGGCTGAGAGGTGCCCTGCAATAAAATACAATACAATACATTATTTTTCATTCTGCTTTCATGATCTAGCTGAGGCGGGCATTCCCATGCTCAGCTTTATAAATTCATTTTGGTACATATAACAGACGACCGTCTGATGATAGACTGATAATTCTCTACTGAAATTATCATCCTTTGAGTAGGATGATCATCTGCTGCAATAATGTACATATTAAATGTGTTTATATCTTGAATATATATCGCATCCCGGATGGATGAAACTAGATCCGGGGTCTTCAATCTCGTTCGATCTTCACTCTAAGTGCAAGTCGATCCATGTGAGAATTACGCTGAAGTCGAACATGGAAAGACATCGCTTGATTACCGGTCAATAATGTAAACCGTTAACAAGCGCGAGAGGAATCACCAATAATGACAATGACCCTCAAGGTACTACAGTACAATTCACGTGGTGTGAATAAAGGACTTGGCGTCGAACACCACGCAAAATCTTCTGGTCGAAGGTCATTGATGTATACCTGTCGCCGGAAGTGAGAAACTTGCCATTGAGGCATGCAAGCTTCAAAGTACTGGGGGGGTTGTTCCTAGATCAACTTCTTGGATAATGAGCTGAAGTCGACAAGAAGCGATCCGTCAAAGGAGGGCCTTAATGAATCCCACATCAGTGACATGGAACGGAGCTAATGACTTTAGTGGAGGTGAAAACAAACTGTGAGATATGATTCAGGGTGGCGATCATGGGTGGATGAAGGATAATGTATGGCAGTGGATGGGACACGGTTGACTCTTTCTGAACACATCTCTTGAACATATAACGACACTAATGTGATGGATCGGTAGCATTACCCCAAATACGGATGGTTTGGCGAGGACCATGGTGATGAGACCGGTGAATGAAACAACCCAACCCGATGTGGTACGGAGGACAAAGTGTCATGTTCAAGAGCGACTTGCTACCATCAAAGCTTTTCGAGATTCTCCCAATTTTTCCCCAGTCATTTCTGACCAGTACCTCTTTATTTTTGTCAAGCTTGAGGAGGATAACATATGCTTGTTCTATAACCTGCCCTTCGGGCAAGCCCATCGCTATGTTTTAACGAGCCTAGCGATAGGGAAAGTCGTTCTCATCTAAAGACAAGTTTGTCGCTATTTAATCATTTTAACGAGTCTAGCGACAAAGACAACTCGGTCCTTTTCATTTTTAGAGAGTCTGAAAAGGTACAGAAAGTTAACTCCAAAATTCCTTTTTCGTCATCTAATCCCTTAAGTCTGAAAAAGTATAAAACAATACAGAAGGGATGAATTTTCGATAACTTTAACGAGCCGAATAAAACAAGCACTCGACCTTTTTGTGCAATAATCCCTCAAGTCCAAAAAGATTAAAATCTAGAGGAGGGATAGCTCTTCCGGTCCTTTTAACGAGCTGGAAGGCCAAAACTCGGCAAACTTTTCATATTTTACGAGTCAGATGAAAAGAGCTCAAAGAAGACTCGTCTTTTGAGGAACGAGTGATAAACAGGGATAGCTGCAGATTCCAGGTACAAGTTGGAATTTTCCAATCACAGCAGTGTCACAAGGATGGCTAAGTGAAATCACTCTTCGCAGCTATTCCTCAAAATGGGTAAACAATCATATGGAGGTGAACGATAGGCCAAATGAAATGGAGGTGGCGGGTGCAAACACGACCAAGGCTTTTATGGCTAATAAATTTACGATCACAATGGTTATTTACCGGAATAGGTTCATTTTTTATTTAAAAATGAGCTTAAACTCTGGGGGAAACATTTCTCACTGCTTATATTTATTTTTTAACGAGCATGAAGACCGCGATAAAACTACTCGGATCTTGCGTTTAATTTTTAACGAGCATGAACTTTATGCTAAAACTGCTCGATTTGTGGTCAAATTTTTGGTTTTTACCATTACTAGCTTTTCTCTTTTCAAATGTAGTACTGTATTTTCAATTACTGCAACAAACTATGTTAGAAATGGATAATATTTGCATGAAAATGAGATTATAACCATAATATTTTACTTTAAACTGTGTAAAAAGCCATTAAAAGGAGTTTTTACCTCTCATTTACCATTTCATTTGCATTTGGTTTGTTGGAGCTCTGGAGGTGCCTCTTCCCCCTTGATTTTTACCAGCTGATTCTGGGAGATTCTGCGGACGATTTTCGGCGCCGTCTGGACCAGGTAGGAGCTAAACCCTAGCTCTTTCTTTTCATGGTTTCCTTTTCCTATTTTCTGCCTGTTTTACAATCTTTCTGAGCCCCTGGGGTTTTGCCAGGGCGCCCTAGGATCAGCGCAGGTTTCCCTTTCGAAACCTGCGATGAAGGTCACGCTGCCTTAAGGCAGCCTGACCCTCAGCGCAAGTGGGAGACTGCCTGCCTGCGCTGGGCTCAAAAGGACTGAGTTTTAAGGTAATTTTTGATGATTTTTTCGCCAGTTTTTCATCAAAACAGGAACTCATTCTCTCTCTTGTTTGTTTTGCAGGGTGACTTGAGCAAAATGTCCCTTACATGGTGAGAACGAGAACATGAAGAGGAGGACATGATTGCCCTCCATGACCCGGTCACGGTGAACGCGCTGCGGAACTGTGGCCTGCTGAAGTTCTTCTGGATCTCTAGTATGAGAGCACAGATTTCATTACTGCAGTATATGCTTGATGCTTGGGATCCTGTTAACCAAGAGTTCCAGATTAGGGGGAAGACCATCCCCTTGACTATAGAGGACGTGTACTTCTTGACTGGGTTGTCGAGACGTGGTGCCTCTGTTTCCTTATCAGGTACGGCCCGGGGGACTGATTCCACCAGAGATTACGTCCGCCAGTATTGCAGGGAAGGTTCTCAACCGAGCAGAGACGACAAGATTGTTATCCGTGAGATTACTGATCGGGCTCTCAGGTCCATTCTGTTTACTATTGGTAGGATGGCCGGTAGCGCAGCTTTACATGTTGCCAACAGGTCCTATATGCAGCACGCCTTGGAGTGTCTCCAACCGAAAGTATTCAACTGGTGTGATGCAGTACTTGTTCAGATGAAAAATCAATTGACCAAGATAAAGGACGGGAAGTTGAAGAACTTTGGATTTGGTTCTATTCTGACTGCCTTTGCCTTGGAGAAAATCCCACTGATGCAGCCTCAGTACATCATACTTGACTTGCCTTCTCCGACTGAGCCACGCATGTAGAGGTGGGTTGACCACATGTCTAGGCATGCAGGTCAACCTCAGATTACTTTCACTGAGGCCTTCTTTAGGTGGTTCGAGCATCAGGAGATGGCGTTTTCTGAGTATCCATATGTGGGTATGGATTTCCGAGGTGATCCGGATTTGGTTTTACCGGATGGCGAGCAGTGGGGTGCTATTGGTAAACTCTTTGACCACATTACTGTTTATTGTTCTTGTTCATAACGTTGCTATGCTTTATTCTATCAAGACTTTTAATTGTATTCTTGGGTGCATGCAGACATTGGTCCTGTTCGTCCAGCAGTTCGTCTGAGATCGCCAGTTGCTGCCCCAACAGGGGAGCCTACTAGGAGAGTTGTTATCCGCGATCTTGACGACACTGAGACCCTTACAGCTATGCAGGAGCAGGTTGAGAGCCTTACTCGTGGCCTTCCGGATGTACAGATTGACGAGTTACCTTTACAGATGCAGCATCACACCATTGGTGTGCCTAAACGATGGACTCATCTCTTGCGCATGATTGCACAGGCCGTGACGTACTATCATGAGCACCACTAGGCTAGGGTGCCCCCTAGCATCTTTTTGAGTTTTTAGGTCATATGACCAATTTTGTCTTGGTTACAGAAAATTATGTATGAACTTATATAAACAGCTTATATATTTTGATTTTTGGATTTTATTCTGGTTGATTTACGTGATCCATATGTACAATCTTTGATGATGTGTCCTTTTTATAAATGTTGCAAACGTCTATCTAACACATAGTTTGCTAATGAGTCGGTTAATGTGTTTAAATTTCTTGAAATATGTTGATATTGAATTGAATCAAATCGCCTTTCCAAGATCTTAACCCTTAGGAACATGCGATAAATACCTGGATTGCGAACAGAATATATACCATTGAGTTGTAGTATGACGAGCTGTGAGTCTAGCCTGACAATTAGTCGGCGTAGGCCACGTGTGATGGCATCAGAGAGTAGTTCTATCAACGTGCTATACTCAGCGATGTTGTTCGTTGATTGCCCAATACATACTCCTCTGAAACTTACTAACTCGCCGCTTGGATCAAAAATGGCCCAGGCTGCGGAGGACAGGTTCCGCGAACTACGACTCGCTCCGTCGGCATATCCAACACATGTCTCCATAAGGTTTGACATCTGCCATCATAAAAAGGTGGATCACTCGACCAGAACAAGATGCTTTAGCGAAAACAAAATACAACAAAAGCATGCAGGTCACTATTTAAGCATAGTAACGCTTGAGATACAACCCGTTGCGGGGCTGCGCCAGTGGAATTCCATCGTAATCCATTAACTCGTAGGCTCCTTTTGCTAACACCCTTTTAACAATATAGGGGCCCATCCATAAGGACTTGAATTTACCTGCTCCCAATTTATCGGATTCTTGATCATAAAGCAAGACCAAATCACCTTCTGAGAAGACACGGGGTTTGACATTTTTGTCGAACTGAGCCTTGACTCGTTTCTTATGGGCCTCGTTAGCCAAAGCGGCATCACGACGGGTTTCATCCAACTGGATTAATTCCAAGAAACGAGCCTCTTCCTCTGAAGTTCCACGGAGGAGGTCGATCGCGAGTTTAAGCGACGAAATTTCGCACTGGATTGGCAAGACTGCTTCCAGGCCATACACCAATTGAAAAGGTGTGAACCCGGTTGCGCTCTTTACCGAGGTTCGGTAAGCCCACAAAGCTGAGTACAGGATTAGGTGCCATCTTCTTTTATGAACCCCGATCATCCTTTGCAACATACGCTTCAGGACTTTGTTGATTGCTTCAACTTGTCCGTTGGCTTGCGGATAATATGGGGTAGACCTGTCGTGAGATAGCCCTAGCTTGGCAGCTAATTCGACCATCATGTGATTGCGAAAATGCGATCCATGATCTGTAACTATAGCCTGTGGTACGCCAAACCTGGCGACTACATGATTGAAAAAGAAAAGGGCAGCTGTTTCACCAGTGTTATCCAATGTAGGCATCGCCTCGGCCCATTTGGTAAAATAGTCAACAGCGACTATTATATACCCATGCCCCCCGGTCGAGGTGGGGTTACATTGCATGAAATCGATGCCCCACTTGGCGAAGGGCCCCACAGCAACTATAGGCTGTAAAGGTGCGGGTGGTCGTCTGGTTTTGCTATCAAAGATTTGACAAGCATGGCAACTTCTGACTGCGGTTATGCAATCTTTGAACATGGTTGGCCAGAAGTATCCTGCTCGTAAGATTCTTTGTGTTGTTGCATATCCGGACTGATGCCCCCCACATGCGCCTGAATGACAATCATTCAGGGCTTTTTCGGCCTCCTCATGGGTAAGGCACCTCCTCATAACTGTATCGACACCACGACGGTAAAGTGTATCACCGACGATCATGTAGTCTTTTGCTTGGTATCGTATACGTTTTTGTTCGGAGCGAGAGGTGTTAGGCCTGAACTTCTGGGTTTGGAGATTAACTATGATATCTCCATACCATTCATCGCTTACTGATATCAGAAACAAACTTTCGTCCATGATTGACTCTTCCGATGTTTCATCGTTGGACGACGATGGGAGATCGCATAACAATTCCGCGAAAACTAGAGCTTTCTTTGATTTGGATTTTACAAATTCCAGATCAAACTCTTGAAGGATCGCTATCCATTTTGAATATTTGCCCCCAAGCAACTGTCGCGACAGTATATAAGTCATGGGGTTGCAATCTGACAAGATGGTAGTTTTCCGAAAGAGGACATAATGTCGAAACCTTTGAATCGCTTGAACAGCTGCAAGCGCTAGTTTTTCAACATAATAATATTTACTTTCTGTATCGTTTAAGTTTTTACTTAAATAATAAATAGGATTTTCAATTCCATCGACTTCTTGTACTAAAACCATCGCAATGGTCGTATCCGCTGCAGCCAGATACAGGTTAAAATCTTTTTGATAGTCTGGGGCGTACATTAATGATGCTTTTACTAGACATTCTTTCAGAGCATCAAAGGAAGCTTGCGCCACCTGGTCCCAGACAAAAGGTACATCCTTCTTCAAAAGATGAGTATAACCTTTAGCAAGTTCTGCGTAATTTGGAATGAACCTCCTCAGAAAGTTCGCTTTCCCTTGGAGTTTCTGAATCTGAAGCAAATTTGAAGGTGGAGGCAAATTAATGATTTCCTGAACCTTACAGGGGTCGAGACGAATCCCATCTTTAGAGACTACAAAGCCAAGTAAACGACCAAAACTGACACAAAACACACATTTGTGCGGATTGAGTCTTATCTTGTAGTGTCGGCAACGTAGAAATATCGCTCTTAAATGCTGCGGATGATCAGTCCGCTTTCGCGAATGAGCCGGAAGATCGTCGAGATAAAGTTGAACAATGTTCTTGATGTCATGGAAGGCATAATTCATCGCCCTCTGAAACGTCGCCCCTGCGTTCTTTAAACCAAAGGGTAATTTTCGATAAGCGAATGTGCCCCACGGACAAATAAATGCAGTCTTTGACTGGTCCTGTGGGCGGATATTTATTTGATTATACCCGGAGAATCCATCCATAAATGAAAAGATTTCACATCCGGCGCATTCATCAATTATCTGGTCGATGAAGGGTGTAGGGTAGTTGTCCTTTGGACAAGCATGGTTTACATCCCTATAATCGACACACACTCTAATCGTCCCTTGTTTCTTCATAACAGGGACAATATTCGATACCCAATCGGTTAGAGGAACCGTGTAGATGAATCCAGCATGGAGGAGTTTTTCAACTTCCGCCTTAATGGCAGCAGCTTTCTTCGGGTGCACCTGCCGAAGCCGTTGTCTTACTGGTTTGACATCGGGATACATTTTAATTTCATGTTCAACTATACTCGAGTCAATGCCTGGCATTTCATCATATGACCAAGCAAAGACATCTCTAAATTCGCGAAAAAGAGCGTTATATATTTCCAGTTCTGAAGGGGAACAACCTTTGCCGACATGAATATTCTCTACAACATCTTCTTTGGTCGAGATATTTATGGCTGTGGTCTCTTCAATATTGGATAGGTTTCGCTCAGAATCCATCGTATTTACAGTATTAGTTAGGAATTCAAATACTGAAGGGTGATAAAGGTCACTTCGAGTATCTTCTTCATATTCCGGAAGAAGGGAACGATGGTGGTGATCATTCCATGGTGTCCCCTCAATCATCATCGATTGCAAGATTCCTTCGTCAGTCCCATGTACTTTCGACCAAGGATCTAATGGGGTTCCATATTCTCTAGATCTATCTACCCAAACGCTTGACGAGCGTTGATTTGGGCTCGCCTCCCATGCCTGAAACATTGATTGCTACAATATTTCTAAAGGGCTTGGGGGCAAAACCATTGAATGATCCATGTTGACCTTCGTGGAAGATATCATGTTGCAGTTTGCTACAAATGGTACACTTCCTGTATAAAAAGGAGGTGGTAGCGCGAAAGTTCCCATCAATGTGGGATCTTTCAATAATCCTACTCCGATATCTTGAATTGAATGGTTACTCTCATGGATCATGGGAATGCTTCCTGTAACTTGTGAACCATTTGGGAGGAAATTTTGTTGGTCGACGATCGTAATCCCTCCTTCAAACGGGAATGCGATCTTCCTAAAATAAGTCGACACGACAGCAGCCATGGCATAAATCCATGGTCTATCCAGTAGGATGTTATAGTCAAGATTTCCATGAATGACTTCTACATCAATTTCTACTGTCTTTCCTCCTAGTTCAACTTTCAAGTTATTAAGGATACCGTAAGGGGTATAAGTCCTTCCGTCGAAAGCTTTTAAAGTTGTCGATGATCGAGACAAGGTCGGAGATCCTAAGGTTTTCTAGCAACTCATTGACATAATACATGTCGAGGCTCCTTCATCAATTATTGTTCTGTGAACAGTTTTGTTGAGTGCTTTCACTTGAATAAGGAAAGCTAGCTGAGCTGGTAACTGAGGATCATATCCCTTGTGATCAAAGGACACAAGATTGGAATCCTTAGGATCAACCCCACCAATTGCTGATAACAATGCCTGCCTTTGGGTTGGACAATTCTGCAGCACTTCAAGGGTTGACATAGCGGATGGCGATTGGGCCAAATCTTCCACTATATTATAATGCTGCGCCGCTCTGGCGCGAGGATTAAATGTCGACTTGTGTACTACACCCTTTGGCGGTTTTATTGTTAATTCAGGGATGGTAGGCGTTACAACTTCTGTCGAAGTTGTTGTCGAACTACTTGGTTGATCTTTACCTTTTTCGTTCGACACCTGAGGGTTCCCATAATCTTTGTTCCTTGTCGAAATCAAAGCATCATTTTGCTGTTTCGAAACCGACAACATAAGGACTTGCGACGGGGAAGCATTTCCACTATCAACCAGATTTTGACCTGGGTTGGGAAATGGATCAGTTAACACAGCTGATGTTTGGGAACTTTTAAAGAACCTCTTTAACTCAGCTCTGAATGGGCAATTCTTTGTGTAATGATCCTCATCATCACATATTAGACATGGATAATTTGGTTTCCCTTTTCCAGGAGGGTTTGAAGAATTTTTCCCAGGGGATGACTCACCTAGTTTCTTCTTCTTCCCTTTGTTTTGTTTTTTCTTCTTGCTTCCTGGTTGATTGGTTTCTTTCCCTTTATCTTCCGATACGGCATTTACTTCCGAAGCAATAATTTCTGCTTTTGCATTTTGATCCGAATTCTTACGGGCTTTCTTTGCAGAGGCCTTTATCGATTTCGTGTTTGCGGTGCCAATCACACCATCACCGGCATGAGAGTCACTATTTGATTTAGGAGGGGGAGGAATTGAAAATTCCGGTCTAGGGGCGTCAGGAATTTTGTCATAGAGCGTGCCGGACTGGGTATACACCAAGTCCAAATACTGTGCACGAGCAATTACTTGCTCCTTTGTTATGACTCCCCCCTTGGCCACATCTTCCGTAATAGTCGGAAGTAACGACTTTATAAACCATTCAGCTAATAGCTGATCGGGAACATATGTTTTTACCATCCTACGACGATGACGCCACTCATGCATATGATCAGATATATGGGTAGCAGTTGTCTGTTTGAAGTTGGTTAATATTTTTGTTCCCGTTTCATACCTTATCGGTAATTGAAAATGGGTTAAGAAAGTCGTGGCTAGGGAACTAAAGTTGTCGAAAGAGGCTCTTGGCAATTCAATATACCATTTAGCCGCTGGACCTGTCAATGTCCTCTGGAAAAGGCGAAGTCTTATCGAATCGTCGTTAAGGGTGTTCGATGAACACCACAGATGAAAAGTCATCACGTGATTCGACGGGTCTTCACCTCGATTTCAATTGAATTTAGGAATGTCAGATGGAAGTTTATGAGGAATCGCTGGCCACCAAGGGGCATAAGCAACTGGATCGTTGGTTAAATGGTGTAAGTCAGGTAACTCTAAAGTTGCCACGAATGGTAACTGTTGATTCAGGTTAGGCGAAACGTAACCAGGGTATGATGGAATCGCCTGAGCAGTGGGTCTTTGCATACCAGCATAATGTAATTGATGTTGGTATGATTGATACGGCTGGTGGACTTGACCACTATAAAGTGGTTGGTTTTGACCGTTTTGGATATACGGTTGTCCACTATTCGCAAAAATCTGCTGCTCAGACCCTTGGTATACTTGTTGGAACTGCGGTTGTTGGTATTGTACAAGCCATGGTTGTGACGCCATGTTTTGTTGCGCCATGCTAACCATTGGACCAAGGTGTGGGGTAATGGTACCTGCTTGTACTTGTGTCATCCCACCAGTCGGCGATTGTGGTTGTGACCCATGGTCAAGCGACTATTGCATTACAACCTGAGGTTGACATGTAACAGGTATTGCTTGAACTTGCGACACGGTTACAATAGCCGGGGTGGTTGGGATGTTCGTCACAGGTACACACTGTTGCATAGAATATACAATCCTTGGTTGTTGAGGTAGCATAGGTACCCAACTACTTGACGCAATTCCAGTATAACCTGAATACTGTTGAGAACTGCCATTAGGATATCCTCCCGGAGGAGGTAATGAAAGGGCATACTGCCCCCCATATGGTAGCAATCCGGAACTCAGAGGGATTGTTAATCCTTGAGGACTAGATGGCCCAAATTGACCTCCATGAGGATCAATCTGTCGAGTTTCAACATAAGAATTACCGGGTATTACTCCGGATGAACAAACTGGAACAGACCATACTGTCAACATAGTCCCTTGGTGGACTCCTTCTAGCTGTTGAGAGCTAGTTGGGACAGCTGGTATGCCGACAAACATCGTCGGAGTGACGGCAGGGGGTTCTGCTGTCGCTGTGTCATTTGACACAGTCCTAGATGATGATGGTTGTTCAGACATTTTAAGTCTATCCAATAGATTTCCTAGCGATTCTACAGGAACTTCTACTTGTGGTGGATTAACTTCTGATGAAGGAAATAGAGTGACCCCGACTCCAAAATGAGTTGGAGTACTTGCTTGCGGATCCTCTGCAATTTCCTCTATCGCAATCAAACCCAGTGGAAGAGGCAGACCGTCAGGTCCGTAAAATATTTCTGGTGCCGAAGAAGTGGTTGTTTCGACAGTGACAGTTGTTTGGGGAACAAAACTTTTTGGACCGGTTACAGATGGAACTGGTTCAGTTACACAAGTATTTGCCCCCAGACTAGGATCAGTATTACTGTCCTTCTGTGGCTGTTGAACTTCCTCTATAGAGGCAGGGTTTCCAGAAATGTTAGGAGTAACCGGAACCTCGGATGTAGTAGGAACACTTGTTCTAACTTTCAAAGGAGATTTTGAACCGGTTAAACGAGTTCGCTTTGCCCGTACTGGGTTCGATTCCGGGGACAAAGACGGTTGACTCGCAAGCCTCCGCGAATGACGGATTTTCAATTGACTTTCTTCCACGATTGCGGATTACTCGATCAACCAAAATATTAAAGGGGAAATTTGTGTTTCGAATTGAATGAATTTTATTAGACGCTTTTAGACACAACTTGCTTTTTCACTTTTTAAGAGTCGAGAAAAAGCTAAAGATGACTCTAGTCTCCTTCGATGTATTAACGAGCCCGAAGTGACAAATGCTCGGTTGGACTTTTTCAGTTATAGAGTTTGAAAAAGGCCAAAAGAAACTGCTCTGGAGATCTAGGCAGAGGGTGTGCCAAACCTTTCGCAAAACCACAGAATACGTTTTACAGTACGGGTGGTCGATCTTCGTGAATGCTGTGTTCACTGCATTGCGATCAGTAGGGCGGCCGACACAGTTTCCTATTGGATAAAGGTTTTGATCCTATAGGGGTCTCCCAATATATACACGACGGTACGTGGGAGCACAATCCGTATTAGTGCCACCGACTCTCAGGAGGAATCACCCACCTTCGTCGAGATCGACAGTCACTATGTTTAACGACGCCGGAACACGTCTCTAGCTTAGACCTCTAGATGTTTGCGTTATGTTTCAAAGCGTTGTTAGGTTCATTCAATATATTTTAAGTTGATCTTTTTTAAAGTTTGCCTTTCAAGGTTCACCACGAGATGTATTGATACAAATTCCTAAATGCAGTCTAAGATGAGAAGCAAGCTTTTCCAATCTTTTCGACTTATGAAAATCTTAACTACTGAGGGAAAAGAGAGATAAAATCCTTTTCACACAGATCAAAGAGCACTCGCTGATGCACTTTTTCCCTAAATCAACATACAAACTTAATGCAAAATGCAAAAAATGCAAGTATTTCTTTTCTCTTCCTTAATGTTTGATGAAATACAGAAAGAAAGTTGTTGTATAATTTCGAATTCAATTTCAAGCGAAAGCAAACAAGTTCGTCCAAAATCGAAAGACACTTTACGATTCACTTGTTTCGACACTTAGAAATATTTAAATTCAAACCATATAATGAAAGCGACAAACTCAATCAGCTATGAACAGCAAATAAGCTAACTCTTAAGATTAGAAACGACACTTAATCACAGGTCTAGATCTAAGAGGTCAATGCAAGACTGGTTCACTTTTGTTATGGGAAACTGTAAACAACATAAGAAATACAAAAGAACAAATACAGTTTCTTTATACAACTGAGGCGGAATAATGACAAAGGAAGATGGTTCAGATAGGCCTACTAACTGGCAGCAAACAGCAAAAACAACAGTGAAAACAGATCAAGACACAGCAAGAAACCATAGGAACTCAAGCCAAGACTGGTCCAGCGCAGGTGTAACACTGCCTGTTTGACCTTCAGCGCAGGTAGCCCCTTCGGGAACTGCGCTGAAATGCAGACTGCTAGTGTACAACCTGCAATGAAGAACGAGACTTTCGTCCGTCTGGGTTTCCGGGTCACAGATTGCTCAAAAATTCACAGTTTTTGCTCAAATCAGAAGCTATCAGTCAAGGACACACTAAGGGATGTAAAGGAGGATGAAAAGCTATCACTAAGAGCTTATTAGAGTTCTTGTGGATCAGCTCTTCAACTCATAAACTTGCTCAGAAACTGAGCCAGAGTAGCTACCCTCTACTTTGTGTTTGATAGATTCAAACACAGTTCGATTTAGTACTCTCCTTGTTTATGAAATGAATAGCAAGAAACACAACAAACTACCAATATCTGATCCCCAGCAGAGTCGCCATTTTGTTGTGGGGAAAAGTATCTAATGCAGAATGCCTCTATCCCTACTCTGAAGGTGATAGTACTCCAGCAACAACTGAATGCAAAGTTATTCAAAGTTTCTTCTTTATGAGATGAGAGAGGGAAGAAAGAATGATCTACTAACCGTTATCTTGCGCTTATAGTCGATCCAGTCTTCACTCCTTGTTGCTTGCTCCTAGCTCCTTGCCCTTTCACCGACCCAGCTACACACAGATCCTGTAAAAACACAAGAAAAGGAAACTACAAGAAGCATACATCCATAATCGATTATAGGATTAGCATAAATCAAATGTACAAACATCTATTCATCATAAAGATACATGCACATAGAAGAATCTTGAATACTTTATTGATAATAGAAGTAAAGTTCTGAGAGAGTTACAACCACAATGGGCCCAATCCAGCAACACCTCCCAGCTGAATGAAATCTCCTCTTCACCTCCTTCAAGCAAACACCCAATAGCTCTAATCACAAACCAACAGCACTTCCTTACTTGCACAAAATTCCCACCTCCCTAGACCTCATGAGAGAGCTCTATATATAGGAGATTTGGAGAAAGGATGAGTCAGCTTGAGGCTGGCATAAGGCTGACTAGTGTCCTCTCCCACTTTAGTTAATCTTCAGTTCTTGAGTCCACTTGGAGAATCTTGCTTCCACTTGGAGATCAAGACCCTCTTACTCATCATAGGGCGAATTCCTTGAACCAAGTGTCAGTTTGGAAGCTTCCTGGGCAGTTGACACCTTGCAGAATGACTGTGCCACTTGGCCAATCTTGCCCAGCGCATGTAGCCTTCATTGATTTTGACCTTCAGCGCAGGTACAAGGAGTAGCAGTTGACATTCAGCGCAAATGCTCAGTGGAGCAGCTGACATGATCCAAAAATAGCCTGTTTTTGAGTGTTTTTGAGTGGAGAACTGATTTTCAGTGCTGTGGTTTGCAGACCTTGTTCCTCTAAGGGTAAAAACAACATGTTTAGGGACTTTGGATCCCTCAGATTATTGACGTTTCATGCTCCATGCTGTTAGGCACAAAAATGTCTATAACACCTGCTTGTAGTATCTTGAAGGTAGTTCCTTTTGCTGCAAAATGACCTCCACAAGGCCCATCATGATAGGTTAGGAGGATGTCAAAGACTTCATCCTCCCTGACACATCTTCTCAAGATCTGATCTAGGCCAAGTTTGAAAAGATTGCAGCCAATCCAGTTGAAAGGGGAACTTTTCCTTACTATCTTGCTCTTCTCTTTTGAGGACAGGTGTGGTGGGAACTGTGCTGAAACCAAGTAGTTTTCTATATTAGCAAACCATGGAGAGACTACTGAGATAGCAAATAGATGTTCATTTGGTATTTGGTCATCCACCATTCCTTCTTCACCTGTAGGCAAATTTACTCTAGACAAAAAGTCAGCAACAACATTTTCTTTACCAGGCTTATCAATAATGGTCAAGTCAAACTGCTGAAGTAAAAGCAACCATCCAATAATGTTAGTATTTACATCCAGTTTTTTCATTAAATATCTAATTGTAGCGTGATCAGTGTGCACAAAAGTTTGATAGCTTGTGATATAATGTCTAAATTTGTTTAAGGAATGCACAACATCTATGAGTTCCTTCTCGGTCACCGCATAGTTTAACTATGCCTTTGACAAGTTTTTGCTTATAAAGTATATGGCATAAGGTAATTTTTCATCAATTTGTCCTAAGGCTGCTCTTATTGCTTTATTCGAGGCATATGTGTGAATTTGGAAAGGTAGGGCCCAATTTGGCCTCTCAAAATTGGGGCAGTCACGAGCTTGCTCTTCAAGGTATCTAGGGCTTCTTGACAGTTTTCCGACCATATGAACTTGACATCTTTACCTAAGAGGCCAAAAAAAGGAGAGGCTAGCTTGCTAAAATCTTTAATGAATCTTTGTAATATCTAGCTAAGCCTAGGAAACTTTTGACATATCTCACTTTTTGAGGAGGTGGGATCCTTTGGATGATGGCAATTTTGTTGGGGTCCACCTGTAGTCCTTGTTGAGATATTGCATGACCTAGCATAGTCCCTTTAGTCATCAGAAAGTCACATTTTTCCAGACTGAGGGACAGGTTCATCTCAATACACTTGTCTAGAACTTTTCCTAGGTTAGATAAAGCTTCTTGAAAGTCAGAACCATAAGGAGTAAAGTCATTCATGTATATCTCTACTGCATCATGAACTAATTCAAAAATAATACTTAGTACGCTCTTTGGAAAGTGGCTGGAGTGTTACACAAACCAAAAGGAAGGAGCCGGTATGCAAAGGTACCCCAAGGACAAGTGAAAGTGGTCTTATCTTGGTCTTTCAGGCTAATTTGAATCTGATTGTACCTGCTAAACCCATCTAGGAAAGAGAAAAATGTTTTCCCTACCAGACCGTCTAACACTTGATCTATGAAAGGTAAAGGAAAATGGTCCTTTTTAGTGGCTTTTTTCAATTCCCGATAGTCGACACAGAGTCTCCACTTACCATTTTTCTATGGCACTAGCAGCAAAGGAGAGACCCATTCACTATCAGAGATGGGATAGATGAATCCTGCATCAAGAAATTTCTGCAGTTCTTCTTTAACAATATATTTAAGTGATGGATTCATCCTCCTTTGAGGCTGCATGACTGGCTTGCAATCCTCCTTGATGTATATATGATGAGTGCATACTGAAGGATGCACTCCCTTCATCTCCTTATAACTCCAAGCAAAGGCATCTAGGTGTTTTCTCAGCGGGCTACACAGTTCCTTCTCATGGGAAGTGGATAGGGATAGATTGATTTTCAAGGTTCTTTCTGGGCCAAACTCTATATTCTTAACACAAAGAGGAGTGGAGTTGGCCGCACAGAGATCACTTGAGGGGTTGTTTTGGGTTTCCCTTACTATGTCCTCTAATGGAAATACACTAGGAGGTGGATTCTGAATCAGATTTTCAATCATATCATCCTCATCTTGCAGTTTCCCACCCATGGTGATAGCTAATAAACAAAGTGTTGCAGAATAGAATTCATCCTCATCTTCCTCCTCCAACCAGAGAGGTAGATCATGTTCTATCAAGGGTTGGGCAGGAGGATATAGGATTAACTGCTTAGACATATGCTCGTTCTTTATGGTCATGTTCCCAGCTCGACAGCTGATGTAGGCATCAGCGGTAGCCAACCAGAGTCTTCCCAGAATGAGAGGATACCCAGTGAGATTTCCCTTTCGCTGGAGAACTAAGAAATCAGTAGGGTACTCCAAGAATCAATGGAGACCATCACATCTTCCAAAATCCCCTCAGGTGTCACAGTGGAGTGGTATGCAAGTTGTAGCATGGTCGTGGTCTTCCTCAAGGATCCCTGGAGGTTGAATTTGAGCATTGTGTCCTTTATCATCACATTAATGGCAGCTCCCAGATCAATCAAGGTGTGTGGGATCATGGTGCCATTAATGTGGACATGAACTACAGGGCTTCCAGGGTCCAGATATTTTGGACAAATTACCTACCCTAACATCAGGTCAGACAATTGCCCTATGACATTAATGGTTGGGGCATCTCTCTTGCGCCTTCTTGGATGCCTGAAGCACATCTCTTTGATCAACCTATTGTAGATAGGCACATCTTTTATGGCTTGGAGAAGTGGTATCTTCACACATAAATGTTTTAATTCTCCCAGGAGTTCAGTTTCTTCTGGGGTAGGCTGGACTGTTGTGGATAGTCTCTCAGGAAAGGGTGGATTTGCTTTAGGTTTGCTTTCCTCTTTATCTTCCTCAACCTCCCTGGGTGGAGGCTGGCTATTTGGGAGAAATTTCCCAGATCGCAAGTTAATTTCCTGAATCTCCACAGCATAAGTCGGGCATGATGGTTCCCCACTATACACTTGCTAAGCATGTCTGTTTTTCGAGTTTGGATTTGTCTAGGTAGGTGTTTGGGGTTGATTTGGTGGAGCAGGAGGTAACAGTTGTGGTTGGGCAGGTGGTGGAGGAAAAAGAGTAGAAGCAGAGTTGTATTGGGGCCTCCACCCCTGATGAGATGCATTCCACTGAGGCTTTGGTTGAGAGTCGGATTGAAATGAACGGGTGGCTGGTTGGGCATGATATGGAGATGTGAAGGACCAAGGAGGAGGTGTGGACCAGGAAGGATGAGCAGGGGGACCCCAAGAAGGTATGGAAGTGACTTGGTTGGGGTTGTAATATGCCTGAGATGTCCCTTGCATCCCCTGCTGATATGGTCTAGGTCCATGTGGCCTCCTTTGGTTTATGTAATAAAGTTGTTCAGTGACTCCCTCAGCCCCTTGATATACAACTTTAAGTCTAGGTAAGGAAGGGAACTTGTAAGTAGAATGATTTTCTTCACAAACTGAACAAACTTCTATAGATTTCAATGGGCATTCATTCCTAGGATGCCTCCTAGTGCATCTTAGGAAAAAAATGGCCAAAGCCCTCTTTGCTTCCTCTTGTTTCCTTTTGATATGTAAGGTATCCATTTTCATGGCAAGAGTCTGCAACATCTCACTCATGAATTCTTCCAGCATGTTTCCAATTTCTCCTTTAATGGATGAGTTAGAGGAAGAGGCATTCGCTATCGGTTGAATCCCCCTACCTTTCCTTATGGCTGCTCTAGAATGGCTTTTAAAAATAGTCTTTGTGTCCTCATAGGACAGTTGGTAAATGTCTCCCCTAGCCAGTAGATTGAGGGTGTCTAAAAGATCTTCCCGAATTCCTTCGAGCAGGACCAACTTCAGAGACTCAGGGTCAAGTGTACACTCAACCCTTTTGTAACTAAGCTGGAACCTCTCTTCATAATCTTCCAGGGACTCATCACTTCCTATAGTGATTCAGAAAATTTATTCTTTAGTATCTTTTGACCTACAATAGTCTCGATACTTGTTGTTAAAAGCTTGCTGCATCTGAGCCCAAGTTGTGATGCTATCGCAAAGTAATCCCATGAACCAATGCAATGTTGCATCCTTGAGAGTAGAGGGAACAGTTTCAACTTTTGCTCATCCTCTGCATAGTCATAGGTTCAACAGATAATGGAAAACTCAAACAAAAAGGTGCCAGGATCTTTTGTAATCAGACCATGGAAATGAGGTAGGGTGGAAGGGCTTATATTTTTCATTTTGGTGTCCCCATTGGTCTCCTGAACGGGAAAGGTACCTTCTATTCTCTCCCCATTCCCCCTAGCATTTTTGTGTTCAGCCATTGGCTCCAAAGGAATGTTTTATTCTTCTTCTTCCCCTATAGGTTCTTCAAATATGTCTTGTTGTTCACCTAAGGGTTCTTCTTGATCATAGCCACCGAAGAAGAGAGAAGGCTGGCTGTGTGAAGCAGTGGGGGTGTTGGGAAAAAAATTTCCTGAGTTATCTCTATTCCTACGAGGCATGAAAGGAAATATTTTTAGTCGGTTTTTGTTTCTTTTGTCCCCACACTCATAGTACCTGCAAAACTAAAATTGATTGAACAAAACAACTTGCAATTAACTGAAATGAACTTGCTAAAATGAAATTTGCAGAATTTGAAAAGGAAAGCAAGGAAATGCAGAACTTGAAAGGAAAGGAAATGACTAGTCTACTCTTGCTAAAATGAAATTTGTAGAATTGAAAAGGAAAGCAAGGAAATGAAGAACTTGAAAGGAAAGGAAATGAATAGTCTACTCTCACTGAAATAAACTATTAGCAAAATGTTGCAATAGAAAATAGAAGAAAACATTAATCACAAAATACTCTGACGCTTCCCCGGCAACAGCACCAAAAAGTGGTGAGCACCAGTATTGCAACAATAATGCTGCAACTCCTATGATGACTACTTTACTCTTATCAACCCGGTAGTTTGTAACAAACTTGGAAGCGATGGTGTTGTATGTATAAGTACTAGTTGTTACTGCAGGTTGTCACTTGGTTAGCCAGCGCAATATCACTAGGAGCTCAAGCCAACTTCTATGGATTCCAGAAGAATCTCTATATGTGATGAAAGGAGAGGAAGACTACTCTAAATATACTATTCTAACTGCAAAAAGGAGAAAGTATGAAATGTAAAGAAAAACTAATAAACCCTAATTAACCAATTAATCCTACTTTTACAGAAAGCACTATGAAAACCATGGAAGGAATGTCATCACCTACTCAAGGAAGTAAACAACATCTAACTAAGCTATTTTTGGAATTAAATAAGCAAAAAACATCTTTTTGGATTTTTATGTATTTTTATGTGGATTTGATATGCATTTAATTTATTGTTTGTGAATGTGGCAGTGAATAGGTGGCATTCGAGAGTGGTTTTGGGACTTGAGAAGGTGTAGGATGGTGTGGATGGGTCCTAGGATGTCTTAGGTGGCCTTCTAGAGGATTTTCCCACACTCAACCTTCAAAAGAAATCCTACAGGAAAATCTACAGGAGGACACAGGAAAATCTACAAGAGGACACAGGAAATCTACACGAGGAAAACAACGTTCTACAGGAGGCCTACAGGAGGAGGCCGAGAGCAATTTTCACTGTTTTTAGGGTGTGAGAGATGGTGAAAGAGGTGGATGAAGGTTGGAATGAGGTTTTATGGCACTTAGGGTCAACCAAGAATCATCAGGAGAGAGAAATATGATTGGATTTTCTCAAGGAGAGTGGAAGAAATTCTATGGAAAATGCAATAAACTAAGGCAGAATTGAGGGGAGACTTGGGCGACCTATAGGGCATAGATCAGATGGAGGATGGGATGGTTGATAGGCTGGCCTAATACTAGAATAGATCTTCTGCATAAATAACTGACAGACAACCAATAAGATCAAGCAAGCAATGAAATAAGTGCACCTAGGAAAACAGAGTTTTGCGTCAAACTAGTCTAAACTATGATCTATGAAAGGAAATTTTGATAACTGCTACAAGAAATGAAAGCATGGGAGAAGACTATGGTAAATAAATAAGTGAGCATGATGAAGAAGTTCTGAGGCAAGCAAAACTAGACTATTAACCACTAAAAAGCTGCAAACACTAGGAGTCCTATGAATGAGGAAAATTTGTGTTTTTGCGGCAGCAAGAGGGTCTTTGCCTCAAATTATGGTCCCATGGGGACGAAGAGAGGCAAGGAACTTTTTCTAGCCTTTTGAATATTCTCTTTATCATTGCTTAACCTGCTATAGTAAGCATAAATGGAAGCAAACTACTGAATCATCAAAAGAAACCTATTCTTAACCATAAAAGAAATACATTTAACAACAACCTAATCTACAAACTGAAATAAAACCTACAAATACAAGTGAAGAGGAGCTTGTCTACTAGTATTAGGCCATAACCCAAAAGCTTCAACCCTCCGAGGTGACTCAATGCTAGCTCAAAAAGAATTCCATCTTTATTATCAAAACAATAACAAGATTACATGAAACTGTCTCAAAAATAATGAGCTCAAAGTTGGAGCAGAGTTTACATAAGAAAAAATTCTACAAAAATCCGACCCTAGTGAGGCCATGGGCCTCTTTACTTATAAAAATGAAGCTACTAATATCTTCCTTAAAATCAGGGAGGCTCAGCTCCCAAAACTCGAGATAATCATCAGTCATCCTCCACTTGCTCGGTTGCCTTCTAGTGCACGACTTGGCTTCTTGTACTCCAAGCTGAATGAAGGTAATTCAAAGTGAGGAGTAATAAATGAGGGGGATTCCTTCCTATAATTCCTCTCCTTTTTCCACCTCAAGTTATTTCTGCCATTTTTCCACTGGATCCTTGACTTTGACCTCAAAATTCATTAATAATCTGCATTAAACACATGTTAGGCCACATGGCATCATAACTAACTCAACTCACTCCATAAGCATAAATATAATCAAAAAATCATATAATAAGATAAGAGAATGGTTTATTTGGCTAGGTTAGGAGGTAAAATGAGCCCATATAATTACCCATTTATGAGGCTCATCTGAAATATATGGTCAAAGTATTCCAACTTCCTACTGCTCCTAATTCAAGACAAAAAAATAACCTCAGAAACATTTAGAAACACATGCGTATGGGCCCTTCTCGTTGTTCTTTGGGCCTCTAGGAAGTTGAAAATGTAAAGCATCTCTTCAATAGGTGCCCCTATTCCAATCATCAAACGATTGATCTAGAAGCTAGCATGAAGAGATAAGACTGATTTATCCAATATCCCTCACATCATTAAAAACTGGAGGCTCACGATTTTGATAATACTACATTAACTATATATGGACTCTCCTTCTAGGTATTCTCCTTTTGGGCTACTTGGAAAGAGAGGAATCATAACATATTCAATAATCACTCCCTTCCTCATGACTCTCTTTAGATCATAGTTGAAAATAATGTAAAGGAAACAATTGTTGTGTAGCCTTACTCAAATCAAGACTAGAAAGCCACATATGAGGAGGCGTTGCTACTTAAGAGTTGGTTCCCTCCTCGAGGAGTCATGATTTCCCCCTTTCTTTTCCCTACTACAATGTCTATACCCTCCTCCTAGAGCCCTCCTCCCCCTAATTTTCTAAAGCTTAATTTTGACGACACTTCAAAATGTAAGCTAGATGAGGTGAGCTATGGAGGTATCTTTAGGGATCATTTTCGATCTCCTATCTACATTTATTTATGCTTTATGAGATATAACAATAAAAATAAAATAGATCTAGGAAACCCTAGAGCTTTGAAGGATGGCTACCATGGTGTTATTGTGGCTCAGTAGCCCGATGCCTGACGGTTTTGGCTAAACCATTACGACTCGTCAGACCCCATCCGTCCATCTACCTATCTTCCTGCGATTTTTCCTAGAGCCCTCCATCCTCATGGTCTCCCCGATATTCTCACCATCCGTTACTATCACGGAGTGTTTACTATCCATAGTAATGGATCTGGATGATGTGGATTATGAGGAGAACCCTCATCCCCATGAGGTCATTTGGTCACACCATCGCATCGTGTCGGGTTATGGCCCTTTTGTTGAAACACTGTGATCACTGTCAGCCATTAACACTACCTTGGTCTGACCAAGGCCATCTATGCCTCGTCCCCTGCCCTCGATTAACATCGTTGTTGCCCCCAGTTTGGATTGCCCACTTCTTTCCCTGACGACCTTGAATTTGCTCGGCACTTGTCTTCAACCTTCTCCCACCTTTGACGTGCCGCTTCCCTAGCTCCCCCACATCTCTGTTTTGCACTACATCCCGTCCTCCTCATGCATCCCCCCACCTGGGTCTACCTCCTTCTCAAACCCTCCACACTCTGGCGCTACCTTAAACCCTGGTGGCCCCAACCCCAGCACACCTATCCGTTCTAGATGTTTTAACTCCCTGATCCCTAACCGTAAATCCACCCCATCTGTGGTCTCCTTTCGGACTATCCGATGACCTTCCATTCTGATAAACTCAAAATACGTAGGTGCCTCAAAGTTATGGATAAGGATATCAACCTTGCTTTGGGCGAAGACATCTCGATGGGAGAAGTCGTTGAGACTGCCAAGAAGGTCTTGGTCAACCGAGTTTGTGGGTGGAACTATTCTATCGAGAGGCTTCATCTTTGGACCACAGAGATCTGGGGATCCTTACTCAAAGAATTGCCCATCATTCGGGTGCTGGCGCGAGGATGGTTTTCCCTCTGCTTTCATAGGGAGGAGTACATAGACTGGATATTATCTCGGTTCTCGCACATCAAATTAGCACTGCATCTGCTAAAGAGATGGGATCCCCTGTTCGACCTTGAGAGGGAAAAATTGGGATCCAGGCCAATTTGGGTCTGTTTGTCGGGCCTTCTGATGAAATTCTGGACTCCTGTTGTTTTCAAGCACATTGGAGACATGTTGGGTACTTATTTGGAACATGATCAATCCTTTGAGAAGACATGGATCATGACTATGGCTCGCATCCTAGTACATTTGGATACGAGGGAAGGGCTGGAGGAAAGGATAACCCTCCATTGGTGGAATTTCTCTCATCGACAAAATCTTGACTATGAGGGAGTTCCATTTAGGTGCAGACGATGCCATAAGGTCGGACATCTCTACAAGGATTTCCCATTTCTCATGCCTGCTACTCCGACTACTACAAAGGGAATGAAGCATTGACAGACGGAAGACCCGATTGTGGACGAGCAGCCCACAGGTCCAGATCGTCCAAAGGATGTGGCTGGGGTCACTGTTTAGCAATCCAGTGCTTCCCAGATGTTGTCTATATCCCCCCCATTGACTAGATCTCAGTCTGCTGCAGAGGCTGCTCCTACACCGGGTACTGTTTCTTATTCCTTATCCTCTGCTCTATTTTTTAATCAATTTATTGTCTCACTGGCATCATCTACATCGACTTCTTGTTTGGTAACTTCCCCCATCACTTGTGCACTTGATCTTCCATCCCTTATCTTTTCCACCACCCCGTTGGCCATCCTTGGACTAGGACAACTACAACATCCTCATTCCCCTACTGCTTCAGGTTCACACTCCTATAACCTCCATTCCCAAATCATCAAACAAACCCTGATATGCTTGGCCTAGGTATCCCATCCTCTACCATTGAGCATAAACCCTCCAAGGGGAGGCCTTCCAAGATGTCCAAAGCCATTAAATTTTTTGGGACTGATGTTGCCCAGGGCTGAAAGAACACCATTGAAAGGGCTGAAAGACACCCTTGGTCCTATTCCCTGATGAAGTGGCTATCTTATAACTGCAGGGGTTTAGCTAGTCCCTCAAAAAAATTAGCCCTTAAGATAATTTTGTGCTATGAACCCTGTGACAATATTTTCCTTCAAGAGACCCTAGGATGTTATGAGCAGATTGTTAAGACCTTACAAGCCATGATGCTCGACTGGCACTTAGAAGCTCTTGATGCTACTGGGAAATCTGGGGTTCTTGCTCTTGGGATCAACCCTCAATCCATTAAGGTGACTTCATCATGGGGAGGTTAGGGTTTCCTTGGAATGGATATATTCTCAGCTGAATTGGGCAAACATCTTCGTATTATGAAACTTTATGTTCCCAATCAAAATAGACTGGCCTTCTGGCAACAGTTCCTAGATAACCCTCTGATCATCCAGTCCTCTATCTTGGGGAGTGATCTTAATTTCTCCATTGGACATGAGGAATCCTGTGGACACAACTCAAAGCTAGATCCACTCTCAGATCAGCTGAGCACCCTCTTGGAGCAATATGGTCTTATTGATGTTCCTATGAACAAGAACATGCCAACGTGGCATAATAAACGGACTGGAGATGCAGCTCTAGGGAGGAGACTAGACAAGTATCTCATTTAGGAAGACCTTCTTAATTCCATCTCAAACTATAGACAATGGGTGGGCCCTAGGGGAATCTCGGATCAATCCCCTATATATCTGGAAGTAGCTGGCTCTTTCAAGAAACCAACGACTCCTTTCAAGTTCAACTCGACTTGGATAAAGCATCCCGACTATCTTAACCCCCACCAAATGATCAAAGGAAGGCCGAAGGTTTTTGTAGTAACCTGAATAATCTTAAGCAATTATCCATTAATTGGGAAAAAAGGAAAAAATATAGGGAGGAGCACACCCTAGCTGACATCGAAAATCAGCTGGCCTCTTTAACGGATGAACAGGGAAGAGGTTTCATCTCCATAGAAGAAAAACTACATCTTGTGGAATTGGAAGCCCAAAGATCAAAGATTCTGTTGGAATGGGAAGAAACATGGAGACTCATAAGCATGGCCATTTGGTTACAAGCAGGGGATGGTAACACAAAATTCTTTCATAAATTTGCAATTGGAAGGAAAGTGAGCAACACCATCTGGTAGATGCCCACAGAATAGGGCCTTATTGCAAATACACACCCACAGCTAGCCCGACTGGGTAACACTCACTTCAAGTAGTTGTTCAAAGCCCCTCTAGGCACACCACTTGCTGATATCATCCGCATTGTTGGACATTTCCCCAGATTTGTGGAACCTGACTTGATGGAGGATTTCATAAAACCTGTTATTATGGGGGAACTGGAGAGAACCCTAAAGTGGTTCAAGAAGGACAAAAGTCCAAGGCCGGATGGCTGGTCCGTGGAATTTTACCTTACTTTCTTTTACATCATTGGACCAGAAATACTTGGCGTGGTCAAAGAAAGTTGGTTATTGGGTTGAATGTTTGAACCTATCAATTCCACCTATATAGCCCTCATCGCCAATTTAGACTCCTTGCTATCTTTCAATGGTTTCAGGTCTATATCTCTATGCAATTTCTTTTATAAAATTATCACGAAGATCATTGCAAACTGAATTAAATTGATCTTGTCAGATCACATCTCTCTGGAACAATTTTCCTTTCTACAAAACTGACAAAGCCATGAGGCCATAGGCTCGACACAAGAGGCCCTTCACTCCATCAAACTGAAGAAACTCAAAGGGGTGTTTCTAAAAATTGACCTCTTAAAGGCTTTTTACAGGGTCAACTGGTTATACCTAAGGATGATACTTACCCATTTGGGGTTCCCACTGGTTTTTAACAGATGGATTATGTGCTACATCACCTCAGTATCATTCACAATCTTAATCAATGGATCAGCTTCCCACTCTTTCCGGGTGGAGCATGGAATCAGGCAGGGGTGCCCACTATCCCCTCTATTATTTCTATTGGTCATGGAAGGCCTAAGTAGACTGATTACGACGGAGAAGTGAGTAGGGAGGTTCATGGTCCTCAGGATAACGGATCAATGCACAATATCTCATCTACTCTTTGTTGATGACATACTCATTTTCCTGGACGAGGGAATACAAGACATCATCACACTCTCTGAAGTGTTGAAACTATTTAACGTTGCAATAGGGATGGAAATATATCGGGCCAAATCCACTATATCAGTCTCTGTCTGCTCTCAATAGGAAACCCACCTTGCACTACAAAATTTCCCCTTTCAAAACCTGTCATTGGAGGATGGTTTGAAGTACTTGGGCTTCAGGATAAAAGCAGATGGATACAAAATTGCAGACTGAACATGGTTGATTGCCAAGGTGGAAAGAAGATTAAACATTTGTAGCCATCGTCTACTCTCCAGAGCCAGTAGACTAGTGCTCATTAAAGCAATTCTAGAAGCCACACTATTCTTTTGGATGTCCCTAGCCTAGATCCCCCAAGGTATACTACAAAGGATATAGTGAGTCTTTTGTCATTTCTTATGGAATGGCCATAAGGAAGTAAAACCCTATGCATGGGTCAAATGGAGTAGAATAGCAACTCCTCAAAAATGGGGAGGTTGGGGCTTAAAAAATATCTCTGCTTTTGCACAAGCACTTGCGGCTAAGCTAGGTTGGCTACTATGAAACACAAGATCCTTTGGTCAGAGGTGGTCACCTACAAATACATTTGGCTAAGCTCTATCCTTGATTGGTTAAGGTTACCCACCTGGAACAGGAAGGGTATATCAGTGATCTGGAGGACTGTTTTAAATACCCTTCCCGCCATAAGAAGGGGTCTCACCTGGAGGATTGGTAATGGTGGGTCTGTCCGCATTGGGATCGATCCATGGATTGGATGTGACAACTCCTACCATCTCCCATCTGACCTAATTACCTTCCTCAAACAAAATGGAGTGGACAACATTGCACAACTCGGGGACCCTCACAATACTACTATATATCAGCAAGCGTGGCTATTTGGGGAGGCCTTGGATATTCTAGTACAATGAAAAATGGAGTGGAGGATTTACTTGTAGACATTAATCGAATCCCATGTGAGATTAAGGGATGAGGATGATGACCTGATCTAGGGATTTGCATAGAAAGGAAACTATACCCCAAAGGATGGATATTGTATCATACACGTGGGCCATAAGCCCGAATCTCTGGAAAGCTGGTGGAGTAATATCTGGAAGTTAAAAGGTCCACCATGCACTCGCTTACTGATGTGGAACATCATTATGGATAAAACCCCGAATGGATCTAATCTTAGGAAATGATCGTATCTGGGGCCTACATGGTGTGTTTTATGTCGAGAAGAGGAGGAATCAAATCAACATCTCTTCCTCTCATGCCCCACTACTCAACAGGTATGGGCATAGGTCTTACACACACTAAACTTACCACTTACATGGACTGGCGTTGATATACCAACTGCCTGGAACAGGTGGTGGGCAGCAGAAACTAACCCAAGAGCTCGGAACCTGCCTTTAATAGTATGCTCGTACATTTCGATGTGCCAGAACAACAATATCTTTCGGGGGAAAAACATTGTCTCGACACAGATAATCCCCAAGATATGTAATAGCTATTTGGAAATCCTGGTCAATGAACAGGTTGTCTGGACTCGGAACATTACTCTGGAAGTCATTGACAAAGAGCACCCTTGGGCCTATTTCGATGGAGCAGCACAAGAATAGGGTTGTGGTGGTAGAATTATCCTTCATTTGACTGAAACACACTATTTTCACATCTGTTTGGGGTTGGGAGATGGCACAAATAATTTCGCGGAGCTCCTTACACTCTGTCATCTCTTATATTTTTTTATTTACAAAAATTGCAGACAAATACAAATTTATGGGGATTCCAAGATTGTTATTAACTGGTTCAACTACATATCAACATGCCATGCATATACACTCAGAACCATATTGGATGATGTTTTATTTCTAAAAACACAATTTGATCTTGTTTCATGTACTCATATCTACAGGGAGCATAATTAATCTGCGGACTGGCTATCAAAAGAGGAAACACATCATCTTAGAGGGGAATGGCTAATCGCGGAGAATACACCTAAGCAGATCCACCAGTTCTTCCATATACCTTACATAGAACATGATCTACAAAGGGCTAACATGCCCTAACTTATCAATATATTTTGTGTGTTAATTTTTTGGCCTAGAGAATAGTAATCACCATGGTGAAATTTTGAATATGTAAATAAAATGTATATGATCAAATACTATCAGTATACCTTACACAAGGTATTCTGTAGTTTCTTTACAATTACAAATAGTCCACAGTTGACCACCGTCACTTTTATGTATATTCCTATGGCATTTACAACATGTCATTTTCTCTGATAATGAAAAATATGATATTTTCTCCCCGGGAAAAATCAATAAAAGTACAATAGAATTGAAAGCCCTAGAAGAGGTATTATTGGTTTCCTAAACACAAGACTACACCAAACTTATGGTGGAGGGAGATTCTCAACTTGTTATAAACATGATCTGCGAGATCCTACATGGCACCTATGTCAACAAAATATCTTGTAATTGGAGACTTGAAATCCTACTCATAAAAGTAGCATTGCTCCTTCCTTCCATTCCGGTGAACATTCCTACTCACATAAGAAGAACTAGAAATAAAATAGCAGATTAGCTAGCCAAATAGGGATATGTATCATCAACTTCACATATTTCCTCCTCATGTAAATTCTTTAAAGATTCTCCCTCAAGCAAGAATATTGGACCATAGTTAAGAAGGGAAATTTTCCTTGATCTATCTGTTTCTATCTTATTCCTTCATGCCCTTTGTCTATATCTCTGAGTTTATAATTGGCCTATGTAGCCCAATTTTTAAGATTTTGGCTTTTAGTTTTTGTATCAATAAGTAGAAATATGTCCTCTACTCTATTGAAAAGATTGAAAATTTGAGTTTGGTCTAGATTTCCTAATGACGGACCAATGTAAAACTCGATGACTTAATTACGCCGAGAGGCGCTTTACAACCTAGTATTAGGGAGATTTATAGGCATTAGGTATAATGTATGAAAGATTGTATGTCAACAATTTTTTAAATATTTTAGATTAATTTAATTTTATAATGCTTTCTAAATTAAATCTAAAAGAAAAAGGTATTGGAGAGATGTAGTGGTGTAAAAAATGATTCTGTAGCCATATTTAATTTTAATTAATAAACACATAAAAAATTAATTCTTACAATAAACTTACAATACAACAATTCTCAACCATGTATATTCACCCCTATTTTGACATGGATATTATTAACTTGCAAATAGATTTTTTTACAATACCGTGAGCCAATACCATGGCTTATTAATACCACATGCCCAAAAACCATAATTCATTTCAATATATATATATATATAATTTTTGTTTTTATCTTATATCTTCTAAATTAAATCCGAAAGAAAACATGTATAGGGGCTTGAGGTTGGAATGCCTGTAAACATTTTGAGTTGGTGAAAATAAAATAAAATAAAAATAAATTAAATTTGAAAAATAAAACAAATTAATTGATAATTGATAATTATAATTATCAATTCAACATTTTTACTCAACCAAATTGCACAATACTAAAAATAAAAAAATAAAAATTAGAAAAAAAATTGACTAATATGGAAGAGCTATTATTATTATTATTATTATTATTATCCAATTTTAAGGTCACGGCCAAGCCAGACACCAAATTGGTGTATGAGACCCCCTTGTTTGTGCGACAAGGGACATTTGACTACTACTAGGGCATACATACTCTACCCGTGATCAGGCTAATGTTTAACTTTTTCACTAAGTAGAATGACATAAAAATAAAATAAAAAACAAAAATAAAATAAATTAAAAGATTAATATAATTAGAAGAGAATTTTTCCGAGATGATCAAATTAGAACTTATTTGTTTACATAATGTCGTATGATAATATGGTAAAACCTAATTATTCCAAACAATAAAACTGATAAACCAAAACAAATAAATAATAATAATTGTTATTGTTTTATTGTTTGGAATAATTAAGTTTTACCATATTATTTAATTTTAGTTTATTCTAGAGGATCTTCTTATTTATCCATTCATTTATTTTATTATTATTATTTATTTATTTATTATTTGAAATTATTAAATATGATTATATTAGTTAATTTCGGTTTTATCTTTTTATTTATTTTTAAATCATATGACATTAATTTAATTCATTACATCGATTTATTTTATATTTATATATTTTTATATTATTATTTGTTTTGGTTTATTATCTTTATTGTTTGGAATAATTAAGTTTGACCATATTATTATAGGACTTTCCTTTTGATTAAAATAATAATAATAAAATTAATTTAATTCATATTTACTTTAATAAAAAAATTGTCTTTTAAAAAATAACTATTTTAGTTAATTTGGTATCATGATTTGGTTCTTCATCTTGTCATGAAGATGAACCACACTAGATGATTAGAAACGTGTCGAAAAATGAATTCTGATGTGATCATTTCTGAAAAAAAATCTCTTGTAATCAAGATATGAATCACAAAAGCCTAAATTATGAGATTAATATAATGTAAACATTTTAACTAGGTCAAAATAAAATAAATAAAAATAACTTTATAAAATCAAATAATAATAAAAATAAAAATGGCCTATGGTATTGGCCCATGGTATTCATGTGGAATATAACATATTTAAATGGGAATAAAACTAGACTAGGTCCATTTGAAATCGAGATCTACTAAGAGACCAAATATCTTGATAAACAAACCTCTTTTAAACTGAAAAGAGATTCGATCCCTCTAAGATATTAGTAAATCAAAAATTTATTGAGATAGATCTAGATTGGTATGTACTTCATGTTTTCAAACAATACAAAATATTTACCCAACAAAAATACATTAAACATGTAACTTAATAACTCTTTAATTTATTCACCCTATTTAAACATTAATTTATTAAACTCTTAACTACTAACACATTAATCCCACAAATTTGAATTAAATAAATCACTACCTACTAATTCCAACTCAATAATATGTACCCCTTAATTAACCCACAATATTGTAATATTATGTCCCAAAATAATACCAACCACTAATCTACTAATTAATCATTAATACCAACCACTAACACTTTAAACAACAGGTTCTCCCACCATTAATCATTAACTCACAATCCCCCAGATATTAAGTAGGCAAAGAACTAACCCGTTGAGATACCCTAATCACTATCACATTAACTACCTAATTATTATTATAATTAATTTTAATCAACCCAAAACTATAATTCAATATAATTCCAAATATGACTGATAATTCTTGAAATTATGTCGACAACTCACGGGACCCATTTTTGATATTCTCAAGAAGCATTGAAAATGATGCAGAGATCTACACAAAGTGCGCGATCTTTTTTTTAATTTAAGATAATAGGTAACTGATGAGAATTATCTTCAACAAGCCCAAGATCAAATATGGAAAAACATTCAAAACGATCAAGGGAGGGATCCGCAGAAAGTGCTCCCAACGGTATCCGTCGTAACTTTTCTTGAATGCCTTCTCCCTGCTTCCTGCCACCTGGTTACACAATTACTGGGAAACGTAGTGCCTTAGAGGAGAAGTCTGGCGACGCTGGTCCTTTATGCCAAACTACCATTAAATTTTGATCCTTACCAGACGTTTAGGGCCACGTGGCCATTCAGTTTTGGAATTAGGGTGGAAAAAATTTCGTTATCCGGAGATTCTGGAACTAGGGTAGAAAAATATTTGTCACCTGGAGCTTTAAATAGAATGTGTCTTTGTTGCTCGGCTAAAAGAAAACTTGTTGCTTGCATTTGCCTTTTTTTGGCGTCATCTAAAGTGCAACACCTATGGAGTCGCCGT
This sequence comes from Pinus tabuliformis, assembly GCA_031772625.1. Lineage (NCBI taxonomy): Eukaryota > Viridiplantae > Streptophyta > Pinopsida > Pinales > Pinaceae > Pinus > Pinus tabuliformis. Next base: position 1,188,416,428 of record CM062818.1, read on the forward strand.
CACCCTTGTCTATCATTGTTGAAGCCCCTGGTTTCGTGAGAGTTTATGAAGACGGAACGGTTGAACGCGTGGTCGATCTGGGTACGGTTCCGCCTTCTCCAGAGCTCGAATCTGGTGATTTGCATGGAGTGGCATCCAAAGACGTGGTCATCAATCCTGAAACAGGCGTCTTCGTTCGTCTCTACCTCCCCCGGCTTGAGGTTACCGATGGAAAAGAAAAGGTGCCACTGCTTGTTTATGTTCACGGAGGGGGTTTCTGCATTGAATCCGCTGCTTCGCCATTTTATCACAACTATCTTAATAAAGTGTGTACTGAGGCCAAGGTGATTTGTGCATCGGTGGAGTACCGGAGAGCCCCTGAGCACCGCCTCCCTGCGGCTTATGACGATTGTTTCGGTGTGCTCGAATGGCTCGCCCTCCAAGCAAGGGCAGCAGAGGGCGTGCCCATCGATCCGTGGCTCGCTTCCTACGCAGATTTCAGAAACGTGTTCTTGGCAGGTGACAGTGCTGGTGCCAATATCGTGCACCAGATGGGCATTCGTGCAAGTGCAAGGAATTGGGATGGGGTGTGTTTAGAAGGGGCCATTCTGGTTCACCCCGCCTTTGGCAGCGAAGAACGAATTGGCCGCGAATTGGGGCCAGAGGCGGAGGTGGAGGATTTTAATAAGTTGACGGACGTAATATGGAGCATCTCTCTCCCCGCAGGGGCGGACAAGGACCATCCTTTCTCCAACCCAGTTGGACCCCGTTCTCCTGATTTGTCCACTCTGGTGTACGGACAAATTCTTGTATTTGTTGCAGAGAAGGATCTTCTGAGAGATCGGGGTGTTTTATATTACGAAGCGCTAAAGAAGGCGGGCAAAGATGCCGATTTGGTTGTGACCGAAGGCGAAGACCACGTATTTCATCTTTTCAATCCGAAATCTGAGAATGCACCCCCCATGTTGAAACGCATTTCCGACTTTATGCATTCCTCCTCCTACGATCTGTGCAAGAAACCCACACACAATTCCCCCTCCTCCGATCAGTGCAAGAACCCCACGGAAAATCTTTTCATATGATAACATGGAGCGAAAATATTGAAGAAATGTGGGTCTCATTATTATTATTCAGATGTTGGAATTAATGTCTCCGTTTTTGCTGACTTTATTGTACTTATTTTGAAGTGAGGACTCTGTATTCAATGTTCTGGAACATGTTACAGCTGTTTCTCATCTCCTACATGATTAGGGTAGTAGTTTTTTGTCATCTCCTCCAGCGAATGGTCTCGGTTGAGTATACACTGGTTGGTTGATACATAGTCTCTGTGTGGTCTCTGTTAGGTATACACTGGTTGGTTGATACATAGTCTCTGTGTGGTCTCTGTTTAGTATTTGTCATGGAATGTGGTCTGTGGATCGATAGCAAAGAGCATAGAATTTCAGGTTCATCCTCCATTTTCTCTGATTGTTTTCATGATGTTAAAATTTTCGGGTGCCTTTCTGTTGAAGTGTTATATTTCTGTTGAAGTGTTATAACGGGTTGAGAAATTGAATTCACCCTTGCATTTTTAGGTCAGGATTTGCTATCTGTTTCTAGAAAGCTTAAGTGACTAATTGTTTTGCCCGCATCTGAATCCATTACACAAAAAGAAAGCCGGATGGATTAAAATGGAAATTTCACTAATAAGCCGTTGTGTTTTCTGCATTTGACTATAGCTTGGAATATAAAATACGGTGTGTGGGTTGTCAAATTCTAAGAATAGCTAATGATAAGGTAATTGTAATTAAGCAAATAAACTATAATTAATTGACTGTTGAAACAGTCTAGGATAAATGTTTATGTACTCCTTATGTACTCCTTCGAGGTGAATGTATTGAATTGTATGTGAACGAATGCGTCCGCTGTGATTCTATCGGATTCTTTTATGGGTACACCTATGCTGTGTTATTGGGGTTATGCTGTTTTCTTATTTGAAGTGGATTTATGGAGTTACATTGTTCGGCTAGAGCGCTGTGTTACGGTATTTATTTATTTTTAATATTTTTTAATAATTTTAATATTTGGTTTGCTTTAATCATTTTAGGGAATTTTTTTTTTTTTACTTTTAATAATTTTTAATTATTTTCAAATTTTGTAGTGAAAGGTTTATTTATTTATTTTTAATAATTTTTAATTATTTTAATATTTTCAGAATATGTAGCGAAGGTTTATATTTTTTTAAATCATTAAGCATGCACAATTTATAAATGTTAAAATAATTTTAATATATATTATAATATTTTGTTTTCTTTATGATTTTGATGTATGGAGGGTTATTGAATTTTTGATACTTCAAAAAAAATGAAGGAAAAGATTTTTACACGGAATAAAAGTTTTTTTTTATGATTTTGATGTATGTAGGGTTATAGAATTTAATTTATTAAAAAAAACTATTGTGGAAATGTTTTTTATATAAAGAAAATGTTGCAGTTCAAAAATAAATTTGTGAATATATATATATATATATTTTTGTGAATATATATATATGAATTTATTATGAAGCTATTCTTAGAAGCATGTTTCCAAATCTTGCTTTTTCAAGGAAGACTTTTGTTTGAATACTAGTTCTTCTCACTTGAATACTAGCTCCATTTACATCAACCCAACCTTGTTTTAAACCATTATTTCACATGAATAGTTTATTTTTCATAGCTATTGATATGACAATTTTTCACTTTAGGGGAGCATGGAGTTTCAAAAGAAGCCTCCACCACCATTTATTTCCCCCAAGAATTGAGCTTTGAAATGGGTTGAATAACCCAATTTAGTTGTGTATTCTACTCCCCATCCTCATTTAGTCTAATAAAATTGGATATCATCTTCCCCATATAGTTGTGCCACTTTGCATCTTCTAGGCCTTCCAAACCTTACTCAGAATTCCACCTTTACCTGTGCTTTGCTTGGGGAGACTACACTTTGGCATTAGTTAATGAAAAAAATACCTATTGCATGGAGATACTTAATTAGGGATTTTGAGAGTTGTTAATTGTAGTCTTCCCCCTATCTAGGTATCCTCACTGAACTCGACCTTTCACATTCCCCACTATCTGGATCATCTAAGAGCCAACTAAAGGGAAAGCATCTACCAATGCTTTCCAAACGATATAACCTTTGGTCAATTTCCTTGTCTATTGATATTATTCCTCCATCAAGAGATGCTTGATATACTTAGATAGCATTACCCTTCATAAGGAGAACAGGCTCCAAGTTGCTAAAGCTTTGCTAAATAAATATATTTTTGAGGCCCCATAACCCCACTTTATTTGGAGTAGCTATATGACTCCATTTCATAAGAGAAATGCCCTTTGATTACTAAGATGTTGTATATAAGAAATGGAAACTAATCCTCTTGGTTTTTGTAAGAATCCCTTTGTTAGAAATAGTACCAAGGAGAGGTGTTACTAGGCATTTATCCCTTTTAGCCTTGTAGACACATTTATGACTTTTGTCTTGGTGACATTTATGAGTTATATAAATGTCATGGGTGGAAAAGGTACGTAAAAGCATTGTACCATGTATTTCTTCTAATATTAAAGTCACTTGTACTTTATAAAATGACTTTATATGTAAAGTACATATTGTAATTATCTAATATTAAAGTGAGGTACACACTTGAAAAAGTTAGTATGAGGCATTTAAGTAATGGGGCCAATGTGTGAGGGGGGTCATTTGGGAGAATTGATCTCAACCACACATCTTAATATTTGGAGATTAAATCTCATCCATTGGATCCTAAGTTTAGGGATTCCATCTTTTCTAGGAGACAAAAGGAGAAAAGGGAGGCTCATTATTCACTTCACACTTGAGAGAGAATGAGGAGAAGAGTAGAGGAGAACTTGAAGGAGGATTTGCAACTAGAGAAGGAGGGATCAATTTTCTAGGAGGGAGGTAGCCATTGGAGGCACAAATTACAAGGAGAGGAACATGAAAATCAATGAGACCGTCAATGCAGAAACTGAGGCAAAACAACAACACGCATTTTGATAGATGTTGCATGCATTTCAAGGGATTGTTCAACATGATTTTTGAGGAGGGTCTCTGCTATCCCTAGGCACAAATTTGGAGGAACATTTGTCACTTCCAACGCATAAATAAAGGCATCTTTAGCACAAAATTTGAGGCATATTTGTCAAAAATTTGATGCTTTTCCCATAGAAATCGAGGATGCTTCAACATAGATTTTGAAGCAAATTTCTATGCACAAAAATCGAGGAGCTGATTTGTGGACAAGTGCAGAAAATTTTTGGGCATGAAAAATTTGTAAATCTAAAAATTATCTGTGGGGACAAATTTCCAAAAATTGCATTTAATGCTTCAGATGAAGGGAGATAAGTATTGTGTTTAATATTATGTACTTAGATTAATTTGTCAAGAAATAAAATCCTCCTTTGAAGACTGGTTTTCCCCAAGAGGCTGTGGGGTTTTTCCTAGGGTCACCTTGACCAAAAATAAGTATCTCACATGCTTGAATGCTTGCCTAAATTTTGTATTTATTTCAACTGATAGGAAAAGTGAAAGGACAAGTACTCTTTGAATGTTTACAATTAGTGCATTATGGAATTTATATCAACATGACCAAACATGTGGGTTGGGCCAAATAAACACATGCAAAATTGTAAAATCAGGTAAGGGTGCCGATCATTAATTTTTTACATGGTATCAGAGCCAAGTTCAAGCTTAAATCTTCATTTTTATTCAGCCATTAAAGAGGGAAACAAGCTACCAAAGTCTTCAAACAGTGAACCATACTTTTCCAGAAACCCAAAGACTTTAGTAGTTTAGAGGGAGAGAGGTTTTAGTGTCGAGGTTTGCTTCATTTTGTTGGTTGTGGGGTCATGGCTAATGGGTTGAGAGTAGAGGATAGATTGTTGGGGGCTATAAACTTTGGCCCATGGAAGGAGGGGATTATGCTTTTACTGGAGGAGGTGGAAGAGTTGGAAATTGTTGAAGCGATTGTGCAAGCACCCATTGCTCCAGCTTAGATGGTAGAGTTCAACAAGAAAAATGTGAAGGAAAAGAGGATCCTTCTAGATGTCATCAAGGATCATTTATTCCCTCACGTTTGAGATATGCATGTGGGAGTCCTTCGTATCTTTGCACCAAAGTTCTATGAGATTAAGAAGATGGTGTTGAGACAAAAACTACGCAACACCAAAATGACCAAGACCGACAGTGTGACACCTTTCCTCACTAGAGTCTCACAGGTGAAGGATGAGTTAGCTGCTATTGGAGAAACTGTCCTAGAGGAGCAGTTGGTTCCTATTGCTTTAGAGGGGTTCATCGAGAAGTGGGATAGATTTATCCATAGCTTGGTGGCTAGAGAGCACTTTCCTGTTTGGAGGAGGATGTGGTGTGATTTCCTCTAAGAGGAGATCAAGAGGAGTATGAAAAGTGGTACCAAGAGTGGTGGGGGAGGTGAGGAGGAGAATGTTTCTCTTGCAACAAAGGGCAATAAGAACAAGAATATCCAGAAGGTGTCTTCTAGTGGAGCAAAGTAGGTTAAGGGGAAGTAGAAGGCTAAGGAGAAGGAAATGAGAAAAGTGAAATTGTTTTCTTGTGGGAAGATGAGACACTATGTTGTTTAGTGTCCCATCAAGAAGGGTAAGAAGAAACAAGGAGTTGTAGCTTTAGCGGATGTGGATGAGTTTCCTTATATGTTTGATTTAGGTTTGCTTTGGTGGTGATTTTAGCCACTCATGTCACATCTTCCCCATGCATGGTTCATAGATAGTGGAGCATTCTGCCATATGACCATAGTTAGAGAGAACTTCATGAGCCTTTTGGAGGATTACATTTACTTGGAGGTTGCACTTGGTGACAAATCCAAAGTCAAGGAAAAAGATATGGGGACAATTTAATTTTAGAGGGAGTCATCACCTCCTCCGAGGGTGACAAATGTTCTTTATGTTCCATGGTTGAAGAAGAGTTTGATATTAGTTTCTAGCTTGGAGGACATGGGGTATGAGGTATTATTTCTGAAGGGACAGGTGTTGATATATCCTCGAGGATCTAGTGTCAAGTTTTGTCATGTTATTGGAGCTCGTAGTTGGAGAATATACAGACTCATGTTTCATCCTCTTCAATTTATGGTAGTGAAAACCAATAGCAATGATTTATATGAGTTGTGGCACAGAAGGATGGCCCACTTGCACCATGGAGCTTTCTGGATGCCCAGGAAGATGGTTATCGGGTTGCCAGATTTCAATACTGAGCATCATTATGTGTGCAGGGGGTGTGCTTTGGGAAAGTACACCAATACACCTTTCCAAAGAAGTGACAGTCGAGTTACATGTATCCTTGATTTGATTCATTATGATGTATGTGGTCCTATGTCCCATGTCTCATTGAGTGGATATGAGTACCATGTGACATTCTTTGGAGAACCAGACAAGGAGGAAGATTTGGGTGTTGAGATCGGAAAATGGGGGTGAGTACACTTCAATAGAGATGAGAGATTTTTGTGGGAGTGTTGGCATCAAGAGGGAGCTCATTGTGCCATATAAACCTAAGAAAAATGGGGTGGAAAAGGGGAAGAACAAGACCATTGTGGGTGCAGCTAGAGCGATGCTGCATGATCAAAGTTTACCTTTCTTCTTGTGGGTTGAGGCATGTAACATTATTTCTTATTTGTGGAACAAGAGCCCACACAAGGTATTGGGGAGTAAGACTCTCGAGGAGATATATACCGGGAAGAATTTGTAATTGGGCACATAAAGATATTTGGGTACCTTACATATTCAGAAGTCCCTACGGAGAATAGGACGAAGTTGGAACCCACTGCAGAGAGGGGTATCCTAGTGGGATATAGTGAGAGCAGCAGAGCCTACTGCATATATCTTCTTGCACAAAGGAAGATAGTCCCGAGGAAGGATGTGACATTTGAGGAGGTCTGAGGAGGTTGATCAGGTAGAGCAATAGGCTCCTAAGCAGGAAGCCACACCACGGGTCGAAGGTGCATCAGGTGGTAGATCAAGATCAGGAAGTTCACCTTATTTAGGGGTGACAGGTTCACAGGGTATAGCTTTGCCTGGCATGGGATCACCTGATGAAGGTTCATCAGGTAAAGTATATCAGAGTTCAGGGCCTCCTTTGCTTATTTCAGAGCCTTCCTCACATGGAGGAGAGGAACCAGTTGAGGATTTTACCATACCACCATAGGAGTCTACTATGGGGAAGAGTAAGCCAAGATGGCCTTGGGAGACCTTTAAGGAGGCTTAGGAGGCAGTGGGGAGACCTAAGTTGTTTGTGATGGAGAGTAGACCGCTAGAGAGGATTGGTGGCTTCATTGCAGATGTTGTAGAGACAGAACATCTGGAGGGATGCCATGGTGGAGTAGGCCTATATCATGAAGAATGATTTATGGGGGGTAGTTCCACGACCTGATGGGAAGTCATTTGTGACTTCCATGTGTCTCTACAAGGTAAAACATGTTGAAAATTGTAGTGTTGAGAAGTTCAAAGCTCGGTTTATGGCACAGGGGTTCTCATAAGTAGATGGAGTTAACTGCGAGGAGACCCTTGCACCGATTTCTCGTTATACTTCCATTAGAGAAGTGATATATAAAATAGTTAAGATGGGCTAGAGGATTCACCAGATGGATGTGAAGACCACCTTTCTCAATGGTTTATACAGGAGGAGGTGTACATTGAGAAGCCTGAGGGCTTTGATGCATGAGAGGGAGTCTCATGTTTGTAGGCCGAAGAAAGCCTTGTATGGACTAAAGCAAGCACCGAGGGCATGGTACAAGAGGATAGATGCGTACTTGTAGTAGATGGGTTTCTAGAATAGTGATGCAGATTCGAACCTATATTTTATCCTAATATGTGACGATCCACTCATTCTGGTACTGTATGTGGATGACTTGTTTATCACAGGGGAGGGTAGTCTCATCCAATGCTACAAGAGAGATATTGCCTCAGAGTTTTATGTAACTAATATGGGGCTGATGCATTATTTTTTTGGGTTAAAGGATTGTAAGGAGGATGGGAAAATATTTATGGTATAGGGAAGGTATGCAAGAGATATCTTGAGGAGATTTTGTATGGATGGTTGTAGGCCTATGGATACTCCTATGATCACCAAGTAGAAGAAGATTCATGGTGCTGATTCTGAGTTGCTCGATCCCAATTTATATCGTCATTTGATTGAGTCATTGATGTATCTGGTCAACATTAGACCGAATATTTATTTTGCAGTCAACTCATTGAGTCAGTTTATGATGGAGCCTAGGAGAGTACATTGGGTGGCTACAAAACATGTGTTAAGGTACCTACAGGGCACAGTGGAATATGGGTTGACTTATATCAGATGTGATGGGCTCATATTGATAAGTTGCAAAGACTCAGATTTGGTCGACAGTGTTAGTGGCCAGAAGAACACTTCCAGATGTTGTTTCTAATTGGGCTCAACAGTTGTGTCATGGTTCAACAAGAAACAAAAGTTAGTGGCATGGGTGGAAAAGGTACTTAAAAGTGTTGTGCCATGTACTTTTTTTATTATTAAAGTCACTTGTACTTTATAAAGTGACTTTATGTGTAAAGTACATAGTGTACTTTACTAATATTAAAGTGAGGTGAAAAATCACTTTATTAGAAAATAGAAAAAGGTACACAACTTGAAAAAGGTACTATGAGACTTTCAAGTAATGGGGCCAACGTGTGAGGGGGGTCATTTTGGCGAATTCATCTCAACAATACATCTTGACATTTGGAGATTAAATCTCATCCATTAGATCCTAGGTTTAGGGATTCAATATTTTTAAGAGACAAACGGAGAAAATGGAGGCTCATTCTTCACTGCACACTTGAGAGAGCATGAGGAGAAGAGGACAAGAGAACTTGAAAGATAATTTGCAGTTAGAGAAGGAGGGTTTGATTTTCTAGGAGGGAGGAAGCCATTGGAGGCATGAATTCCAAGGAGAGGAGCACAAAAATCAAGGAGATAGCCAGTGAAAAAATCGAGGCAAACAGTAGCAAAAATTTCAAGAGTTGTGGCATGCATTATGAGGGACTGTTCAATGTGATTTTCAGGGAGGGTCTCTGTAGTGACAAACCTAGGGTGCTAGATTAGGCTAAATTTATTATCGACCAAGGTAAGTAAACTTCGAGGCATGCGTCTAAAATCTATAGACATAAAGGATTCCTAACTAAGTGTTCATTGTGGTAGGTTACAATACTTGTTTACGGAAGGTTAAGATATGTTCCCTATCACCTTGACACTTAGGTCACTCAACTCATCTAACTGTCCTAAAGATGTTGTGTATTACTAAAATGAGATTTTAATCCCCTTACAAGGATGTTGTGTGTAAAAGCTCTATCTAGTTAACACTCAACATTTAACACTCAACATTCATGAAAGATCAAAAGCATACTACAAATTTAAATACATGCAAACAGAGTCTATGAGGATGCTTTAAAAATATAACAATGGATCAGATCTCTTACGAGATACGGTTCAATTATCTTAATGATAAATCCTTTAAGCTATCACCATAAACACCATTCATAAGGATTGCTAATTAAATCAACAAAATCATAAGCATAACTCTAATCACTATGCATGTTATTCAATATTCAAAAGCTGCTGATGAAATGAAAATGACAGTATACCCGTCCACACAGGGCCCGTCCGCATTTCAATGGTACATTGGAATACGCTCAAGCAACTAAGGTATTAACGCATGAACAATGTTATGACAAAACCATGACTGTAATCGAGTTCTAGTATTAAGTTCTGAAGATCATGCAAAAGCTCTGTTCTTGAAACGATATACAGAGATCACCAACCATATAACTGTAACTATATCCGTGTTTTTAAAAACAATTAATACACGACTTTCATTTGGATTAAATGTACATTCACTATGCAGTTGTTTCCGCTTTCACTATGGAATGACTTTTGGGTCATTTCCATTCTAAACCGATTTCCAAAAAGAAACAAAACGAAATCGGTTTGGGGAAACCTATGGTTGTTGCTGCCTTTGTCACCAAAAGGCTGGGGCTTTGACCAGCGTTGAACGCATAACCAGGAGTGTTTGATTTGCTGTAGGATCAATGTTTCTCCATGCTTGTACATTCTAGTTTTCGTTCCTATCCCTTGCTTTAGCTTTCTTGTCATGCCACGTGTCCGATGATGAACCATTTATAGGATGTTGTGACTTCCTGTAACCTTTTTATTAAAAATTCCTAATTTCTAACATAAAAACTCATAAATTAACCTTAATGCAAACTAACAACTATAATACTGTTAACTAATCAATTTCAAGGAATATAAGGGATCTATGGAGGAAAAAGGTAGACAAATGATGTGTTTCAAGAGGAAAAAGAAGGTCATGCAATGGTACCAACATCTCCCCCAAGCTTAATGAATTAGCATGTCCTCATGCTAATCCTAATGTGCTGCGTCTAAACTCTGTCCCTGCCTGCACCTCTGCTGCTTTCAACAATGCATCCATGTTCTTCTTAGCTTGGGCATCTTTCTGACTGTGGAGCTCATGCTTTAAACTCTTGTACTTCTCCTTGAGGGCTTTCTTTTGGTTATACCATTTGGTTTCCCACTTGCAAATGTCAGTTTGTTCAGCCTCGAGTTCCTTGATCTGCTCCCTCAACTTCTCATTTTTTATTGAGTCTCTTTACTGTGTGCTCTTAGCATTTCATTCTCTTTCTTAATGACTTTTTCCAGCATGTTGGCCTCCATCAGTTCTTCTTTTAACTTTTCAATTTGCTTTTCCAGCTTCCTTTCTTTCTTAATGGCGGGTGGTGACTATTTTTCTTGCCTATTGTTGCTCTCAACCTCCATCTCAGCTTCTAGTCCAGGTTGTGAGTGAGCACTGCTCTCAATGTCCATCGGTGCAGGGGCATTCGATTCTAGTTGGTCTTCTTGTAGCTGGGTCGTTTGTGCTCTCCTGGATCTTCTTGTATAGGTAGTAAAATTTTTATCTTGCTCCTCTTTCGGGGCATCCTCTTCTCTCATTTTCCTCGTCCTCACACTACTAATGGGTGAAGGTACATTGCTTGATTTATGCACAGGAATATCTTCATCAATGTCATGCATAAATCCTGAGTGCTCTTGCTGTTCTTGCTCATCCTCTTCATCTTTGATTTGGTTGGAAGCCAAGAATTCCTTCCACTTTTTTCCCCTTCTCTGTAATTCATACTCAATAAGAATTTTAATTAGCCAGAAATGATATACTCTCTTGTCCTCATTACCTTTTTGCTTTTGGATGGTTTTCGACATTTTGGTTAGGCTCTGCAAGAGGAAATATGGTAAGCTAATAGTGCACTGCCCTTTCAAATGTAACAGTAGTTTGATGTGGTATAAATAAATGATGTTGTAGCGGCCATCACAAGTAACAAATTTTTGGATGATATACACCATTTCATCCCATGGATGCATCAACCAGCTCCTAGGGACACCTTTCTTCTAGTTAATGGATGAAACCCTCGATCTGGACATGAATTGGGTCCATGACTTTTCTTTGAATTCTTTTGTCTTGAAGTATTTCTCCCCTTCTAGGTTGATCCCTAAGGACTGTTCTATGGTATCTTATGAGACCTTGAATGAAAAAGTACCTATCAAGGCTTTCTCGCCATTGAATGTAAAGGAAAAATGTTTAGTGACTTCCTCATTGCTTCCATTGAACTTCTCCAAGAAGGGTAGCCATTGTTTTTTTTTTAGAATTACAATGCAGTCATCGTGGTACTGAGAACTGTCAAATGTGCTTAGCTGTACCCTATTAGCCATTTTGACAGAGAAATTTTGCTTTAACCCTCTTCGTTTATGCTTATGAATTCAACAAAGGTATTTTGGTTTGTTACCTTTGTCTTTTGCTCCACACTGCTGACCTGGTGGCGCCCTCTGTTCTTTGAAACTAGCTCCTTCAGTGACTTAAGCAATGCCCAGATGACTGTCTTGTAATTATGGTCAAGGTCGAAACTTGTAAACCGCAAATGACTGTGTTTTCCTTTCGTAGCACTTGCTACTCTTAGTCTTTGTTGTTGAAATCACAGAAGTCGAATTGCTAATATAGAACAACTGAGAATGAAATGAACTTTTTTTTTAACAACCGACCCGACTCAATTCATAGCATATTCATATTTTATGACAGAGGAGTAGTTGTACCGGGTCGTATGAATACCATCATGAGAACGCTGGAGGCATGTATGGAGTACTAGAATATGATATCATATAGTTTTTTGCATCATTCGACTTCGTCGGGTGGTTATGTTATAATTTGGTCGATTCAAACATTATGAGCAAAACCGTATAACATTTGGCTTTCAAATAGTTCACCACATGTCCCTCGTCCATTGGTACCCGCCGAATAGGGAGATGTTGGACTGGTAGTAGGGTTTGATTGGCCGATAAAGAGTTAATAACAAAGGTTGGAAGGGTGATATAAGAGGGGATTGAGAAATCGTATGGAGAGTATGGGGATTTTTTAAAAAAAATCGTATAAATATGGGATAGGCTAGAGTGTTGGGAGATGATAGGGATTAAGAATATGATAAAGGGTGATAGGTATGTAGGTGTTTTTGAAATTGATCATAGAAGTCATAGTTATCACATTTAACATTAAAAATTAATCTAAGAATTTAAATGTTAAAAATAAATAATACATTACACTTTTATTGGTTGATCAAGCATTGAATTGGCATGCTAGGTAGGACTAGTCTTTCTTGACTTATCTTTGCTGTTCATGACAGGTCCCTCTGAGATCTGGAAAATGTTTGTGCAGCTTCTTTGAAATCTGGAAAAGAATTATGTGTGTGCAGGTTCCTTGATCTTTGGTGTTTGATGAAGCCTCGGTGACAAGCAACCTTTGAATCTCTGTTGAAACTTGTTGAAGCTTTTCTAAAGTAACTTGAGATAACAGTCTCTTAACAGGTCCCTTTTGTGTATGTTGAACAGGTCCCACTACTGTTGGTGCTAGTAAAATGGTCTTATGAACATAACAGGTCCCACTGCATAGTGTTTTTAAACAGGTCCCTCTGATTAGAACAAAGACAAAAACAACTTCTTTATTGAAATTTGGAGTGCTGAAACAAACTCTTTGGAAATTTACAGTGAGGAGATGAGATAAGAAATCTTTGAGAATTTACAATGAAGAGATGAGATAAGAAAACAAAATGCTGATGCTTCTCCCCCACTAAAGCGTTGACTTGTCCTCAAGTCATTATTCAATTGATGAATCAAACAGGAAACAAAAAGAAAAGGAATTCTTACCAAACAAAGAATTGGTTTTCAAGTAAGAATTCTGGGTTAGAGTGTGCCAGAGTCTGGTTTTCACATCTAACCCATTTTTATTATTATATATATATATATATATATATATATATATATATATATATATATATATATATAGATATTGTTTTTTTGAATTTTAAATTTTTTTTTTTAATTTCTTTTAAATTTCTGAATTGAAATGAAATGAACTAAGGCAAAGATACTACAGCTGAAGGCTGCAATATCTCAACCTCTCTCTGTTGAGATATAGTTTGAAGAAAATTTTGCTTGCTGATGGGCTTATTGTAAAGTTTCAAGCGATGACCATTGACAGTAAAGGAGTGGCCTTCTCCGTCAATAGTAATGAGCTTGACCAATCCATTTTCATAAACTTTAATGATTTCATATGGGCCCATCCAATGTGTGGTAAACTTGGCTTTATGATCTCTAAATTTAGAATCAAAGAGTAAAGCCCAGTCTCCTTCCTTGAACTGCTTCTTCTTGATATGTGCATCATGCCACTGCTTCCTTTGTTTTTGCATGAGGATTGTTGTTTCCTCTACTTGCTGCCTCATTTCATCCAGCTGGTTCAACTGCTGAATTCTTTCTTGTTGTGCTTCATTCAGATCAATTTCCAAATCTGCAGCCATCTTAAAAGTATGTACTTGAAACTCAATAGGAAGCATTACCTCTTTTCCGTACACCAACGGATATGGTGTAAATCCTGTAGTATTCTTCCACTTGATTCTATAAGCCCAAAGTGCATCTTTGAGCTTCTCTTCCCAATTCTTTCTGTTCATTGCCATAGTTTTAGCGATAATTCCTTCTAAAGTTTTATTTGTGGATTCCACTTGGCCATTGGCCTGTGGATGGTAAGGTGTACTTCTTCTATGATGTCCTTAACTAACTTTGAAGTAAATTGAGTACCTTGATCAGTCACTATCTCCTTTGGTACTCCATACCTTACAAAAATATCTTCAAAAAGGAAATTTACCACTTCTTGTTCAATTGCTCGAAGTAATGCATTTTCTTCAGCCCATTTTGTTACGTAATTAGTATATACTAAGATGTAATTCTTACAATTCGAGGTTGGATTAATGGGTCCTATGAAATCTAGAGCCCATTTTTCAAATGGCTCTAGGTGCACTTGGGGTTGAAGTGGCATCTCATCTGTAGTTGTTGGCCTACCCATTCTTTGGCAGCTATCACAACTCTTCATGTTCTTTTTAGAATCCTTAAAAATGGATGGCCAGTAGTATCCAAGACTAAGAATCTTGAATGTTGTTCACTTAGCTGCAAAATGCCCACCACATGCTTCATCATGGCAAGATTTTAAAATATCAATTATCTCATCATTTCTTACACATCGTCTAATAATCATATCATAACCATTGTAAAATAAATCGCCATTAATCCATGAGTATCGAGCACTTTGTTTGACTAGCCTCTTCTTTTCCTTTGGAGTGAAGTATGGAGGTGTTCTTCCTGTAGACAAATAATTGGCCAATTCAGCATACCAAGGATTCACTATTGAAATTGCAAATAGATTTTCATCTAGAAAAGAATCTTCAAACGGAACAACCTCACCATGATTTTGCAGTCTAGAAAGAAAATCTACCACCTGATTCTCCTTACCTGTTCTATCTAACATTGTGATGTTAAATTCCTGTAACATTAATAACCATCTGGTAATTCTGCCACTAGTTACTGGTTTATTCATTAAATGCCTAATGGCAGAATGGTCAATATGTACAAAAACTTCATAACCAGTGATATAATGTCGGAATTTATTCACAGCATATATGATGGCAAGCATATCTTTTTCTGTGACTATGTAGTTTAACTCTGCAGGTGTTAGATTTTTGCTAATGAAATAGATGGCGTAATTACAAGATTCCTCTTTTTGGCCCAAGGAGGCACCTATTGCAGTATCAGATGCATCTGTAAAGATGTGAAATGGTAGGTTCCAGTTAGGTCCTTTTAAGATTGGTGTGGTTGACAACTTCTTTTTGAGTGTTTCAAATGCTTGCTGGAAATTCTCATTCCAGTTGAAAAGTACATCTTTGGCTAGAAGCTTAAACAAAGGTGAAGCTATTTTACTAAAATGTTCTATAAACCTTCTGTAATAGCTTGCATACCCAAGGAAACTTCTTACCTCTTTTTGAGTCTTTGGAATTGGCAAATTGACAATGATCTGGATTTTCGATGGATCAACTTTATGCCTTGAAAAGAAATATAGTTTCCTAATACTATCCCCTCGTTTAGCATCATAAAGCACTTTTCATTGCTCAGGGACAGATTAGCTTCAATAATCTAAACTTCAACGCAATCATGAACTAAATCAGCAAAAATATCTAATACAGCTCTCTGAAATGTAGCTGGAGCATTACAAAGCCCAAATGGCAAAACATTATAAGCATAAGTGCCCCAGGGACAAGTAAAAGTGGTTTTGTCCTGATCCTCTAAGGCTATCGTAATCTGGTTGTAGCCACTGAAACCATCAAAAAGAGAATGATGATTTTCCAGCTAATGTATCTAGCACTTGGTCAATAAATGGTAGTGGGAAATAATATTTGAGCATTACTTTGTTCAATTGTCTGTAATCGACACAAATCTGCCACTTACCATTTTTCTTGGGCACTACTACCAATGGGGATACCCACTGACTGTCAGAGATAGGATAGATAAAATTAACTTTCAACAGTTTTTGTAATTTCTCTCTAACAATATCCTGGAGCATGGGGTTGATTCGTCTCAGCAGTTGCCTCACTGGTTTGATAGTAGTATCGGTATAAATATGGTGAGTGCATGTTTCAGGGTGAATCCTGTGCATATTGGTGTAGTCCCAAGCAAATGCTTTCTGGTATTTTCTCAATAATTGAATCAATTTCTCTTGCTGAGATGAGTCTAGGTGAGTGCCAATACTCAGAGTTTTTCCTAGACTAATCTCTATGGTCTTACTCTGTGTGTTTGTGATGGATTGAATGGGGAAAATATCGTGGAATGTTGTTTTTAAAGATTTAATGGTGCATGTTTCCTGAAAATTTTGGGCTAAAAGTTCATTTGCAACATGATATTGGTCATTTCTCAAATTTTCGGAAATATCAGGTTGAGAAAGGAACAATTCTACCAAATCATCATTATTATGTTCTTGAAAATCATAGATTTGGTTGATGCTAAAAATAGATTGTGCTTCTTCTTTGTCATTGTATTTATTGTCAAGCCATAAATTGTGTGCTACTGCTGGTGATTGTGCTGATGGGTAAAGAGTGAGTTGTTTTCTTTCAGTTCCTCGTGAAATGATCATATTACCCGATCAACATCCTATGAATGCATCAACAGTTGCTAACCATGGTCTACCAAGGATGATAGGGTGCCTTCCTAAATTGGATTTGGGTTGAAGAACTAAAAAGTCCACCGGATACTCCCAAGAGTCCAGTGAAACAATTATGTCCTCTAAAATTGCTTCAGGAATCACTTTAGACCTATCAGTGAGTTCTAGAACAATTTTTGTCTGTTGCAAATTTGTGAGATGGAGTGTTTTCATGGTTTCAAGAGTCATGACATTTATTGCGGCCCCAAGATCTATTAAGGTGTTTGGAATATGTATGTTGTTAATGATTGTAGTGACTCTGGGAATACCAAGATCAACATACTTTTCCATTGAAATGGTGTTTGTCATAAGGCCAACTAAATGTCCAATAACATGAATGGTTTGTGGATCAACCCTTTTCCTAGTGGGATTCTTAAGGCACAGTTCTTTGATTTCTTTAGTATATATGGGAATGTCTTTTATGGCTTGTAGTAGTGGAATTTTTATATAGACATTCTTGAGCTTGTCTAAAACATCAAACTGTGGTATAGACATTGGAAGTTTTGTTTGGACCAATCGGTCTGGGAAAGGTGGTGGATGCAATGGTTGCATTTGTTTATTTTTGGTGTCATCGTTTTGTTTTCTTTGATTTTTAGTTTCATTTTCATTTTCTTTGTTTTCTTCTTGTTTATCAGTTGTTGGAGATTCTTTGTGAAGTACCTTACCAGACCTCAAATTGATATTTTGCAAGGGTAATGTGGGATATGAGGTTCCCTCATCTACATTGTATGCTGGCCTCTCTTCTTTGTTATTTGGATTTGGTACAGGTTGAGCAGGGATTTGAGTAGGTCTAGGAGGTTGTGAGTTAGATGGAAGTTGTAATTGTGTTGGATTTATTGGTGGAGGAGCAGGCAATGCTTCTTGAGTGGGTTGAGGTTGATGTGGGTAAACAACTTGCTGTTGAGGATATTGCTGATATGATTGAGGATATGGCGAGTATGGCTGATGATATTGTTGATATGGCTACGAATATGGTTGGTATGATTGAGGATATGAATAATATTGTTGAGAGTATTGTTGATATGGTATCCATTGTTGTTGGGGGTAATTTTGGTGGTTCCATGGCATGGGTACATTCCATGAATTCTGACCATATATCTGATCATGTACAGGAAATTGCAAATTCTGATTTGGGAACATACCTTGCCAGGGTGCTAGTTTTAGCTGTCATAGTCTCTTTGCGCCCATGTAATACACATTTTCCATATCTGCATTAGCTGCCACATTACAATTTTGCAAAACCTTGACTTTAAAGCAATGAAATATATCATGATTTTCAGTAAAAAAGGCACAAAATTGAATGTTTTCTAATGGGCAGTCTTTTAAGACATGTTTCTTCCGGCATTTTGGGCAAAAGATAGCCATCATATGATCTTCCTCTTCTTGTCTCTTATTAGCTTTTAGAGTGTCAATTTGGGTTCCTAAGGTACTTAACAGATCTGTTTTGAATTCTTCTAACAGGTTCCCTATTTCAGCCCTTCTGACACTTGCTGAAGCAGATTTTGTGGCTTTGGATGATATGGTTCTTTTTACAATTTTGGCTTTTCTCCTTGAATACTTTTCACATAACTCAGCAATTTCTTTAAAAGGTAAAGTAGAAATATCACATTTGCCCATCAATTTAAGATCATCTAAGTATTCCTCTCAAATGCCTTTCAAGAATATTGTTCGAATCAAATCAAGAGGCATGGTTTGGTGTTTGGATTTTTGTAAATTGTAAACAAACCGTTCTAAGTATTCCTCTAAATTTTCATCCTCTTGTTGGTTCATCCTAAAGATATCATCTTTGGAATCTTTTGATCTACAATAAGGTTGGCATTTCTTTAGGAATATTCTTCTCATGCCATCCCAATCATTTATCGCATGTTCACCAAGCCCCATGAACCATCTTAATGGTGATGCTTTTAATGTTGCTAGGAAGAGTCTAAGCCTATGGGCATCATCTATGCAACAATATGTTCGACATACAATGTCAAACTCAAACAAGAATGAATCTAGGTCTTCTGAAGCCATGCCATAAAAGTTTGGCAGCCCAGATGGAGGTATGTTTTTCATTTTTATTTCATCATCTTCTTGTGGTTCTTGAATAGGAAATTTAAAGGTTGACTCTTCTCTTTTACCTTGATTTGGTATTGATCCATCTCCTTCCTCAGCCATTTTGATAGGTTCCTCTATTTCTTGTTCAATGTCACTTGTTTCAAAGAGAATATTAAAGAAAGATTGTTGAGTCACTGTGCTACTTTCTCCTTGTATAGAGGATCCAGGGAAGTGTTTCTTCTATGATTTGTGTGCTAATAGAATTTACCTCTTGATGAGTGTGAGTCTTTGCCCTGATTTTTGTTTATCCTCTAATTCTTGTATGGTGACCTCCTCAGCCGATGTTGTGTGTTCAATGTTTCCTAAAGGGTCTGCTCCTGATGGTAGGTTAGTTTTTGGATGGGGGGTTTTTATGAATCTACCTTTATTATCTCTAGATCTAGGCATAAGTAAACATGAATTTTAAATCTATGTTTTTGCTTGTTTTTGTTTATTAAATTTTTATTTATTTATTTATTTATTTATTTATTTATTTATTTTTTTTCAAAACCCTCTAACTACGCCTCCCCGGAAACAGCGCCAAAATGTGGTGACAAACCTAGGGTGCTAGATTAGGCTAAATTTATTATCGACCAGGGTAAGTAAACTTCGAGGCAGGCGTCTAAAATCTATAGACATAAATGATTCCTAACTAAGTGTTCATTGTGGTAGGTTACAGTACTTCTTTACGGAAGGTTAAGATATGTTCCCTATCACCTTGACACTTAGGTCACTCAACTCATCTAACTGTCCTAAAGACGTTGTGTATTACTAAACTGATATTTTAATCCCCTTACAAGGTTGTTGTCCATAAAAGCTTTGTCTAGTTAACACTCAGCATTTAACACTCAACATTCATGAAAGATCAAAAGCATACTACAAATTTAAATACATGCAAACAGAGTCTATGAGGATGCTTTAAAAATATAACAATGGATCAGATCTCTTACAAGATACAATTCAATGATCTTAACGATAAATCCTTTAAGCTATCACCATAAACACCATTCATAAGAATTTCTAATTAAATCAACAAAATCATAAGCATAACTCTAATCACTATGCATGCTATTCAATATTCAAAAGCTGCTAATGAAATGAAAATGATAGTATACCTGTCCACGTAGGGCCTGTCCGGGTTTCAATGGTACACTGGAATACGCTCAAGCAACTAAGGTATTAACGCATGAACATTGTTATAACAAAACCATGAATGTAATCGAGTTCTGGTATGAAGTTCTAAAGATCATACAAAAGCTCTGTTCTCAAAACGATATACAGAGATCACCAGCCATATAACTGTAACTATATTCGTGTTTTTAAAAACAATTAATACACGGGTTTCATTTGGATTGAATGTACATTCACTATGCAGTTGTTTCTGCTTTTACTATGGAATGATTTTTGGGTCATTTCCATTCTAAACCGATTTCCAAAAAGAAACAAAATGAAACCGGTTTGGGGAAACCTATGGCTGTTGCTGCCTTTTTCACCAAAAGGCTGGGGCTTTGACCAGCATTGACCGCATAACCAGGAGTGTTTGATTTGCTATAGGATCAGTGTTCCTCCATGCTTGTACATTCTAGTTTTAATTCCTATCCCTTGCTTTAGCTTGCCTGTCATGCCATGTGTCAGATGATGAACCATTTACAGGATGTTATAACTTCCTGTAACCTTTTTATTAAAAGTTCCTAATTTCTAATATAAAAACTCATAAATTAACTTTAATGAAAACTAACAACTATAATACTGTTAACTAATCAATTTCAAGGAATATAGGGATCTATGGAGGAAAAAGGTAGACAAATGATGTGTTTCAAGAGGAAAAAGAAGGTCATGGAATGGTACCAATAGTCTCTATTGTTCCAAAGCATGAATTTTGAGGCACATTTCAGTCACTTCTAGGACAGAAATTGAGGCAGATTTGGCACAAAATTTGAGGTTATTTTTTCATAGAAATCGAGGCTGCTTCAACACAACTTTTGAGGAAGATTTATAGGCACATAAATTAAGGAGATGAGTTGTGGATGAGTTCAAAACAATTTAGGGCATGAAAAAATTGTAAATATGAAAATTATAAATGAGCACAAATTTATAGAAATTGCATTTAATGTTTCAGCTAAAGGGAGATAAGTATTGTGCATGGTTTTATGTAATTAGAATAATTTATGAAGAAATAAAATCCTCCTTTGAAGACCGGTTTTCCCTAAGAGGCTTTGGGGTTTTTTTCGGGGTCACCTTGACCAAAAATAAGTGTCTCACATGCTTGAATGCCTGCCTAAATTTTGTATTAATTTTAGTTGATAGGAAAAGTGTGTTGTAAAGTGTAACTAGGTTCGATCTTCATAATGAAATGTAATTGTGATTTTATGTAAGAGATGTAAAGAAGAAAAATAAAATTATTTAAATACTTGCATCATGGATTTCATGAGCAAGAGATTTTATTTTAATATAGGCTCCCATTGACATCCCTTAGGAATTTTATCATCTAGTCATAAGAGTATAAAGAGTCATTGCCATGTAATGAAGACTTATTGTAAAGAGTCACACTTGTCTATGTAAAGACATCCTCCACGACCTTGTCACTAGCCCTCTTCGATTCGGCCTACAACAAAGGAGGAAAATCAACAGATGATGTCGGATCTTCTGCAAGAGATCATGTCATCCTAACTGGCATGGAAAATAACCTATATATACTAGTTCTTAGCCTCATTTGAAGGTAAACAAGTTCGATAAGGAAAGTCTACAAAGAAGTGTGAGAATCATACTAGAGAGAGCCACTATCTTAGCAAAGCAAGAGGGAAGGAGAGCAAAGTTAGTTTGTGAATTGTTTTGGGTAATATATCCTCCCACGTTTGAAGGCAGAAGATACGAAGGTGACAAAAGAAGGTCGAATTCTTGTAGCTACGAAGAAGACCTCGCTAGAAGGGGCTAATTAGAAGCGTATTAGGTCTCTCTGTTGAGGCCTCAAGGAGACCAATATTCTCAGGGAAGCAGAGAAGAGGAAGACCAAAATTCTTACAGAAGCCGAGAAGAGGAATACCGGGATTCTAATGAAGACAAGAAGAGGAAGAAGAAGAGCAGTGTTAGTAAAGGAGGCTAGTAACTTGGTCTTGGGATGACTCTAATGTCAAGGGTCATTGTCATGGTCTTGGTGTTCATCAACTGAAGATCTATAAGAAGAATTTTGTTTGGGTTTTCCTCTCAAATAGTGAGAGGTTTTGGCCCTGGATGAAAAGCCTATATACTATGTCTCTTGTCTCTCTATTTGTCCATGATATGGTAATTGTCTTGATGAAAATAACAATAATAAGTACAAGAAAGAGAAAATCATAATTAAGAAGTATAATTCTATCACAAGAAGTTATCATAAGTAGAGAAATCACCTAGCTATTAATGCCATAGATTTCTCAATATGGTATCAAAGCTATGGCGCTAAAGTCAAGAAGGTGCATCTAATAAAGAAGACACACAAAGATAAAGTTTCAAGGAAGGATCAAAGCGAGATAAAAATAATACTAAGAAAGAGATCAAGATCTTCATATTAATGAAACCCTACATCAAAGAAATCTACTTCAGCAAAAAGTCTTGGAATCATAATCAAGGAGGAAGCAAAAATAAAGACTAAAACCCTAGTACCATCTTCAAGATAATCTTTTTTCCATGATCTGAGTGGAATATTTCTAGAGACTAAAGAAGGATTAGATCGAAAGGTGTTTTCATAAAAAGGGAAATCTTCTCTCTATTAAAGTAAAGACTTCACTTGGGACAAAGATCATCCAAAAGAAGGGCCTTCTTATCCTTAAAAGAATCATCCAAGAAGCATCAAGTTCATAACCACCAAAGAAATCTAGTTGAATATTCTATCTTGACATGTAAGAACCTTTTCTCTTATAATATAGTAAAATAACTCCACGTTTTAAGGAGAGTCAGAAGTTGGTTTGGATATCAAACTTCCTTGCATGGAAATGAAGGATAGACATAGTCCTCAAAGTAAATGAAGTCATTGATCATGTCCATGGAAAGATCTCCAAGCCATCCAAAGATTAAGCTCTATTGATACATGGAAAAATATCTAAAGGATCAAAAGATTCTTAAGGAATTGTTGACGATGTTGGACTCACCAACATTTAGGGGATCACCCCGGTATGATGTCCCAACTAAACCTCACACCATTTCGCATGGGAGTCCCATCCGGTATGATGGTCTGGTTTCCATTGTCTTAAGGATTTAACTCAACTCTTTCTTGTCAACACAGGAGAGTGGTCTTCTTTGTCTTCAATAAGTGAGGTTCACGTGCCTGGAGATTGCTAGTGTTACTTGTGTTAATGGTTCTTTCACTGCAGAGGTACAGGGTGGGAGTGAGTCCCAAGTTGGTTGGGATGAAGTCCTAACTCGGGTAGGAACACAAAACACAATCAGGACATACAGAGCTTCCAGAGGAGCAGTCCACATAGATGCAGTAGTCACAACACACAAGGGAAGATAACACTTACAACACTCAGCAGATGAGTATGTACGAGTGCAACGGTTGTTAGAACAATTTTTATGTGAAGGGTTTGTCTGATGTCCAAGGAGAAAGCTACCACAGGTGAGACAATGTTAACAACCTATACAACACATTTTCATTAACATATTTCACATTACAACAAGTGATATAAGTTCAAGTGTTCAACACAGGTTAAAGCAACATGCATTACAAGTGTTCAGGATTAGTCTTATGATGGTTACAATACATGTGTGAAAACGTGTTGGCATGTTAGTAGGGTTCTGAATTAAGTGAAAGTTCCAAGAAACATCGTTACACCATACATCACTAGCCCTGTGCATGGGGCATTGGAGCCACTAATTACTCTTCAAAGAAAATATTACAAAATCTCTTGGCTATGTAGGAGGAGCTGAGGTGAAAATTCCCTTGCATGTAAAAATGAGGGGGTATTTATAGCCAAGGGTGAAATTGACCTTTATGGTTGTTTGACTTCCATGACTTTTCGACTTTACATGACTCTTTGTACAACAAGTGGGTCTCTTTGACTTCCACGTTACATTACAGTGCTTTGACAACATGGCCCACAATGGAGATGTGGACAACATGACTCATGACATGACTCAACATGATAGTGTTGGTACATTCATGTTGCTACTGGAGTGCATAATGAGCTGCAGTGCTGCTGGGTGATGGATGTTTCATGGTGTGTCACAACTTCAACTGCACATGGAAAAGTGCATGGAGTCTTCAATGGTCATTGGTTCTCTTGATGTTGATTTGGCATGTTCCTCATTGCTTATATGTTGGAAGTCTTGACATGCTCATTGGTTCGTGAAATGTGCATGTTTGTATGTTCGTCCATCCGTGAGCACATCTTGCATGTTTTCTCATCCATCCATCCATGAACACATCCATTCACATGCATCGTTCGTTCGTCTGTTGGTGAACCTATCCTTTTGCATCTGTTCCCTTCATTCATCCCATTTATTGTCGCGCCATGTTTGTTGGTGTACCTGCACCTGCAGTCACTGATGATGAGACAACATCAAATCCAAAAAGCTCCTAGCCTACCATGACACATGATCATTTCAGATGCAAATGAGCGGGAGAGGTAACAAGATTGCGAGGCGAGATGATGGCTCTAAGAACTGCTGATGAAAACTACGGAAGAGTCACTGTGTAATGAAGATGGGCAATCCAAGTCGATAATGAATATTTGCGAGGTTTGGTTTGGTTGGAAGGAAAAATTGCACAAATTTTGGGAGGGACAACCTGGGCTGCAGGAAGGAAAGGCAGACAGAGTCTATGCATTTTCCAGAATGAGCAGGAAATAAGGGCTTGAAAACAAAAATTTTTGCAATTTTTTGGAGGAACAGGCTGGGTTGCATGGAGGATCAACAGGCATAAATTGTGAAACTTTTTGGAGGAAATGGCTAGGAGCCTGGCAGCCAAGACTACGCAATCCCTGGAGGGAACTAGAAACTAGTTACTAGGCCACTGGTATCGGAAATTGTGCAATTCCCAAGGGGAACTGGTAGTCAACTGTTGGGAGCTTGGCAGCAGAAACTACATAATTCCTGGAGGGAATTATTAGTCTCCTGTTGGGAGTTGTTGGTGAGATAAATTGCATGGAGGCTGGGAGGTCGGCCTGCTAATCATCTTTGTGCAATTTCTGAGTTGAGAGGACTGCTGGGCAGTAGAAGTCTTGCTCATGAAAAATGCGCAATTTTCTCGATGAGCAGCCGGTCGGCTATAGGGAGGACTGGCTGGAAACACTTCACAATTTTTTGAGGGAGACAGGGACGAGCACTGATTGTCTATCTGGCCTGTTTGTACAATTTATTTAGTCAGCAGAACAGGCAAGGTTAGCAGCCTCTGCCCAATTTTTCAGGGGAGTTAGTCACGGGGTGGCTGCCGGGTTGGTGGCGAGCATGAAGGTTGATTGAATTGCTTGCGAGTAGCACAACTTGAAAAGAATTGCTTGGTGCTTCTGCACTGTCATGGGTGACAGTTGATCGAGTCGATGGTAAGGTGATGGTTCGGCTGTCAGTGGATAGTCTAGTCATCAGAACTTTAGCAAAATGACTAAGTGTGTGAACGAGTGAAAGATGAAAATGTGATGTTACAAACACACACCCTCATGACTTGATGACGAGATGACTCAAACCAACCAGCAATGACAAGCCTGACACTCATGATTGATTGCTGATCGACCATTACAACACTTACATGACAGTGAATGTGACTCTGTGTGTGAGTACAACAAATGTTTTCATAGCGAAAATAACATGTACACACAAAGTGAAGACCTTGAGCATGACTAGAACATAGTCACAAGCAAGACATTGACATCAAAATGAAAAAGCTTGGGTGGAATCAACAAGAAAGGTGGGTGCAAAGGCTCACATGAGCTCACAGAGTGAACCTGAGTGTATGAAACCATCAAGTGAAGCTCTCAAGGGAGGCTCCAAATTTGGGTGCAGGCGAAAATTTGAGAGGGTGGTTGTAGCCACTACAACACTTCGTGACACACTGGTAGAACTCTAGCTTCTCTATTTTGGTTCATTTCTAGCACAAGGCCTTTGTCTTTTAGGGAGTATTGAATCATTGTGTGGGTTCCTTTGGCTTACCCAATTACCCCATGAACACACATGGTTCACCTTTTTCTAACTCATTCAAACATAATCAACATTTCAGCTTGATCACAATGTTTCGAATCCGGGAAGGGTAGTTTAGCTCGCGAGTTTAAGATTTTTAGAGTATAAGTTTTCATCTATGGTGTTGCTCTGCTACCTGTAGGCATAGAAAGTACCCCGGTGGAGTCACGCAGGAACACATAGATTTCTCTACTGCCAGCGAGCCTGGTCAGTACCCCGGTGGAGTTGCATGCTTCACCTCTCTGCACAGGAAGCCTTTCTCTTCTTTCGCCTTTGTATTTTTCAAGAGGACTATGCGTAGGAAATTATTTATTTTTGGGGAAGAAGAGGGATCCCAAATTATTGAGAGAAGAAGAGGTTTTTACTTCAGAGAAGCATGTAAGACCTCTGACATAGGTTTTATCGTTCAGATTTCCCCTTCTTCGTTTCTACTAGTTGGATGAGCTTGAACACACAGAGCATAAGGGTGAGTATAGGCATGAGGATTCCTAGTGTGTACATAGGTTCATGGTTGGACCAAAACTTCCCCTGCAGATGGTGTGCATTTTCCATCAAGACTTCATCAGATAAACGTTATAACCAAGCATAGAGAATACAAACACAAGACTGGCTAAGTGCTGCAGTGTCACAAGTCTCTTCAATTTCAGGTACATACTCTATTCAAAAGCTAGAATGTAGTAGTTGGCAACACTTATTTCTGGAAACAAAAATAGTAATATATCAAGAAAACAAAACAAAAATACACAAAAGTAGTAGGAAAAGCCAACAAAGTGAAAACAAAGATAATAAGCAAAGCAAGCAAGGAAAACAACAAGCAGCAAGTAGACTATGTACATGCAACGGGCATGGCCCGACCTACTGAAAGTAATGCTTGAGTTCTTGGTCATTGACAGGAAGGTTTTCAACCCTCCCATCAAGTGATTGGAGATGACATGTGTGTGTGCCAAGTTTCTCATGGACCAGTGTAAGTCCACCGGGAACCACTACCGGAACCTGGTGGTATTCCAAAAAACCTTTAAGTGAAGATGACACCACTGCTTCAGGCACTGTGTGCAACATAGGCTCAAATGATGGCATGGGGTAGTTGTTTTTGTTCTAGGAGTAGTTCAAGTTCCTGAAATCAATCCATAAACGAATTTCCCCATATTTATTATGTGTAGGATTTAAATTAGAAACCCAAGTATGATGACGAACTTTGCAAGTAATCCAATCATCCAAAATCTTAGTCAATTTTTCTGTATAAGGAGTTCAAACGACATATGTGTTTTACCTAGAATTTGCTACAACAACTTGGATCCTCCTTTACCTAGAATCCCATATTGGATTTCTCGCATGTAGTGTGTACTCACGTCATCATTTGCCCATGTAGACACATCCCGATACTGTTTGATTAAGCAGTCAAAGACTTGTTGTTGCCGCAGTGTGTAACTTGTACCAATATTGGCTATCTTGGGAACATGATTGGTTTCTAGGTTGCCCTATTCATTCGTAGTGGTGGTCTTGTGGGTTCTGTTGTTGCTTGGCCCTTGACAGAAATTCTGCAAACCATAGAGCTTGTTTAGGGAAACCCCACCCTCGAGAATGAGGCTTCCTTTCTTCACTTCAGCTATAGTTTTTAGGGCCTGCTCGTGCTTAACTTCATCAATTTTTAAGTTCTTGAAAGCATCAACATTGTCTGTGGGGTGTAATATCACTCTAAGTGTGACTGCATTGAGGTTGATGGTCCTTTGTAAGCTCAGAATGAGTGCTTCATACTAGGAAATTTTTTTTGTGCACTTGAACTTCAAGAAGCTTTAAATCCTTCATTTTCTTTTATTTTGGGCAACTAAGATACACCCTGTCCTTGAGCTATCATGTGTCTTTGATTCATGAAAACCCATGGCCCGCAGCTTACCTGTACACGCACCGTTTGGCATGCTAGTACTACTTACTTCTATTGTTGCTACTGCTACTACTACTATTGGTACAATGCACTGTACATGTTTAATTACCATCATTTGGGCAAGGAAGGAGTCCCAAATGTGCATCTTGTGGGGTTGGGGTTGGCCGTGTAGGATAACACTCCAATGTTGTCTCCAAAAGGCAGTTTCCAAACATGAGTTCTATGAAGGCCAACGGTTCATTCTCATTGTTAAGGTGAGTGACATTGTATTTCATATACCTCTCGGATGACACCCAGATTTGGTTGCATTTTCCCTTGTATGGAAGCCACATGTGAGACTAGTCTATAGCAAAATAGCCATCTAGCTTGCTAGACCAGTCTCTGTTGAGTAGCAGACCATATGCTTCCTATATGTCCACAACAACTATGTTGATGCATTGGTGGACTCGACTTTCATGAGATAGCCAGATGATCACGTCTCGTAGTTCACCAATGGATGGTACTGATGTTCTATCAAGTTGGATTATTTGTGCAGATGTCTCGCTCCATTCTGTATTAATATTTTTTTCAATGGAGAGCGGCATGATGTTGGCTATTGCGCCAGAATCAACCAGGTAGTTGTGAACATTGCAATTGAAAATTTCAAAAGATAGTATGAATGGAGGGAAACCTGAGTTCGCTTCTTGCATCCGGAGCATAGTTATCACAGTGGAAAGCAATACGAGAGGTGTGCTTACTCCCTTGCTAGTAGAGGTTGCGCTATCTATTTTTGTCTATCCCAATGCACACAACAGGATATCTTGCGAACTCTAGATCTTAGCTAACTTGAAAAAACTGATGTTTGCTCGAGTTTTCTTCATGTCATCAACAATGTTGTAGTCCAAATCTGGTAGACTTATCAAGGTATCTGGGTTAGAACAGATGTTCGTGTTGTCCGACAGAGTGTTTTGTAGTTTGTTTCTCATGGATGTATTCTTGTTCACCGCTGTCTTCCCAGTCTTGTTTTGTGTTTTCTGCTTTCGGGTGGCCGGTGGGTCGACTTTCCTCATCAGTAGTCTTGTCTTCTCTTTTATTTCCCCAAGTGTGGGAAGAGACCCTTTGCTCCTAAGATTGTAGCGATCGTTTTTCTTTTGAGGTTGCTTCTCAGTGTTCGTATTCATCATTACTTGTGAGTGTTGGTATGCATTCACTCCATGCCCAAAGTTCGATGCTTCATCAAGTGCAACCTCCTCATCATCATCAGTTTCTTTTGGCTGCTCCTACATATTGCTTTCTACATCTAGTGTATGACTGCAAAAAGAGCTTGTGAATCGAATCTAGTCCGAACAAGAGCTCTCAGGGTGATGTTCTTCATGGAAAGAACATAACTTAGGATCTGCACACTGTTCGACCAGGAACACAAGTTTCTATGCAATTTTTGAAGTGAACTGGTTGCTTCTTGATGAGCTACTTGCCTATCTCTACCTGGGTGGATGGTTGCTTACATATGTGTCTATTTTCTTTTGTTTAAGATGAGACACTTCTGTTGTTAATTTCTTGATGAGGCAAGTGAGGGTTTCAATGTCAGTTGCTTCCTTGTCTCTACCCTTGCTCGCCATTGCTTGGGACTTCCTTCTCATGTCTTTGGAGTCCTTTGCTGGTCATCATCCCTGATGACTCCAATTTTTTGCAGGTCTTTCTCAATACCAATAGCCTCTTCACAACTTTCTAAGAGTGTTGGTTTCGCAGCTTGCTTGACAAATTGTGCAATGATGGTTGGAAGTGCAGATGTGTAGTAATCAACCGTGATGGAGTCATTAGGTTTAGGGTCTGCTGCAAATTTGTTCAATATGTGTGTAAACCTCTGATTGAATTCATTCACTTTCTCTTTTCCTCCATCTCGAGGCTTCCCAATTCTTTGAGTAGCTGGTTGGGGTCTTGTCATCAACAAACTTTTTAAGGAGCATGCATATGAATGCACCCCAGTTCCGTATAGAGTTTGGTGGAAGGTTGTGATACCATGAAGCTGCATGATTGTCCAAGGTACATGGGAACAAACTACATGCTACATCATCATACCATAACTCATGGATCTACAGATATAGGTAGAAGTTGTCAAAGTGGTCTTCTGCCTTCACCATGCTATCGGGGTTGAACTTGATGTTCATTCTCTCTGCTCACTTCGACATCTTGTGCAGAACAACTAGGAGAGCCAATGGTCCCTGAGTCATCCATTCAAGATTTGGGTCAACCATTTCTTCTTCTTCTTCATCCTCCTCTTCTCTTTCAGAACCCGATGGTTCCATCTCCAAGTCTGTTGGTTCATCTCTGCCTTCGCCTCCTCCATGATGTTCCCCTCCGCCTCTGCCTCCTCCACTGTGTTCCCCTCTGCCTCCTATACCAAATTCTCATCCCAAGATCACAAGAGTGTCTTGTTCGCGTTGGCTGAAGACCAGAGGTTCCTCTCCATCTTCAATAGCTTCTACTAGTCCTTCAAGTGTGGTAAGGAATTCTTCTTCCACCAATGGTACAACAACTCCTGTAGGAGTGGATTTTGGATTTCTTGATGTATATGGAAGATGTTGTATGCTTGGGATCATTCTCACGACTTTCACAAACTGAGTGATGGGATGGATGAAGTGAAGTTGATGATACAGAATCACGTGTTTATTCCTGGTAGGTGAGGAGTAACCAACTGTAGAGTCATGCATAGGTGAGATGAAGTGCGAGTTACTACCTTGACCATATGGTGGATGAATGGGTTTGAGAGGATGTTCAACCATATACAACTTGTTTCCCTCCTTTTAGTGCCAGAAATGTTGATGGTACTGGACCTGCCAACATTCATGGGATCACCTCGGTATGAAGTCCCAACTAGACCTGACACCATTTGGTGTAGAAGTCCCATCCAATATGATGGCCCAATTGCCACTGTCTTAAGGATTTGCCTCAACTCTTGCTTGTAAGCACATGAGAGTGGTCTTCTTTGTCTTCGCGAAGTGAGGTCCACGTGCCTAGTGATTTTTAGTGTTACTTATGTCATCCCATTCGTTGTCGCGTGATGTGTTGTTGGTGTACCTTCACCTACAGTCACTCATGATGAGACGACATCAAATCCAAAAACCTCCTAGTCTACCATGACACATGATTATTTCCGATGCAGATGACCAGGAGAGGAAACAAGGTTGTGAGGCGGGATGATGGCTCTAAGCATTGTTGATGAAAACTATGCAAGAGTCACTGGGTGATGAAGATGGGAAATCCAAGTCGACAGTGATTGTCTGCGAGGTCTGGCTCGGCTGGAAGGAAAAATCATGCAAATTTTGGGAGGGACAGTCTAGGCTACAGGAAGGCAAGGTAGACAAAATCTGCGCATTTTCGGGAACGAGCAAGAAGCAAGGGCTTGACAACAAAATTTGCGTAATTTTCTAGAGGAACAGGCTGGGTTGCATGGAGGATCAGCAGGCATAAATTGCACAGCTTTTTGGAGGAACTGGCTAGGAGCTTGGCAGCCAAAACTGTACAATCTAGAGGGAACTGGTAGCTGGCTATTGGGTCACTACCAGTAGAAACAGTGCAATTCCCAAGGGGAACTAGCAATCATCTGTCGGGATCTTGGCAGGAGAAACTGCACAATTCCTGGAGGGAACTATTAGTTTGTTGCTGGGAGTTGTTGCCAATAAAAACTACACTGAGGCTCGAAGGTTGACTTTCTAATCATCTCTACACAATTTCTGAGCTAAGCGGACTGTTGGGCAGTAGAAGGCCTGCTCATGAAAACTGTTCAATTTTTTGGATGAGCAGTCGGTTGAGTGTCGGGAGGACTGGATGGAAACGTTGTGCAATTTTCTAAAGGAGATAGGGATAGGCACTAGGTGTTTGATCGACTTGTTTGCATAATTTCTTCAGTCACTAGAATAGGAAAGGTCAGTAGCCTTTGTGCAGTTTTTGAGGGAAGTTAGTTTCGGGGTGACTACCAGGTTTGAATCTCCGGGTGGCTAGCATGAAGGTTTATTGAATTTCTTGTGAGCATCGTAGCTTGAAAAGACTTGCTTTGTGCTTCTATGTTGTTCTAGGTGGTTGTTGATCAAGTTGATGGCAGGGTGATGGTCCAGCTGTCAAAGGGGAATCATGTCATCAGAACATTAGGAAAATGACTAAATGTGTGAACAAGTGAATGATGCAAATGTGATCTTACAAACACACACCCTCATGACTTGATGATGAGATGACTCAAACCAACTAGACACACATGTTCAACATGACTAGCCGACGGTGCAAGCGACAAGCGCGACACTCGTGGTTTATCATTCATCGACCGTGTTGATGCTTGAGTGACAGTGAATGTGACTCTGTGTGTGAGTGCGACAGATGTTTTCATAGCTAACATAACATGTACACATGAAGCGAAGACCTTGAGCATGAAAAAAACATGGTTGCAAGTAAGACGTTAACATCAACATGCAAAATCTTGGGTGGAATGAACAAGAAAGGTGGGTGCGAAGGCTCACACGAGCTCACAAGAGCTCACAGAGTGAAACCGAGTATATGCAACAATCAAGTGAAACTCTTAAGGGAGGCTCTGAATTTAAGTGTAGACCAAAATTTTGGAGAGTGGTTGTAGTCGCTACAACAGGAATCTATCAAAGATTCCCTCGTTCCCCATATAGCCGAGTTGGACAAAACAAAAGAGATATATGATAAGATAATAGAAGTATTCTCCAAAAGTATAATAAGAAAGATCATATCACTGATATCTGATCTAAATAGAAGCTATCAAAGGATGAATATATATCTTCATTCCTTTCAAAAGCATCTCAAATAAAAAGTCAATTGCAAGACCTAGGAGAGATGGTATCTGATAATGAAATGATATCCATCATTCTAAATGCACTAACTAATGAAAAATGTAACCTCATGTTCAATAAGGAAAAGGAAGCTATCCCATTCAACAATTTATGGACTCTATGCAATATAGAAGAAAACAGGTTGAAGGTACAATATGATGAAGAACCTAGAAAAAAGGATTTGAACAATTACTAAAGGAAAAAAGCAAGGTCATTAAATTTGGTCCTCAGAAGAAAAAGAAGAAAATGGCTAAGGCTTAGTGCTATAGATTACAATAATATGGGCAATATGAAAGAGATTTTCCTCAAAGGGAGAATAACAAGAAAAATCAAGAAGAATCACATATTACCGAAGAAGTGGAAGAACCTGAAATAAGGAAGCTTAAGAAGGAGAAAGTGAGAGATATCTACTGTTACTTAGATGATATCCTTCAAATATTCTTCTATTGTGTAAAGTATAGGTAGGAATCTTTGTAAATAAGATAGGATGCATCATATTAAAGAACGACATCTTGGTAGAAGCACTAAATAACTCATGTAAAATGTCTAGGACAAAAATATTTAGCTATAGAGGGTATTGCTCTTGTAAACCTCATTGAAAGATACTTATGGAGAAGGAAGAAGTCATCTAGGGAGAGGCTCTTCATACATATGCATAATAGTATATGTTGGATCATCTAGATTATCTGATGGAATATTCATTGTAAGCTTCAACAATTATGAAGAAAGACAAGTGGAATCCATAGGATAATGACATGATGACATAACAAGGAAACAGGTCTATAGAATAAGACTCCATTCAGAGGAAGATGTTGCAGAAATTCTGAGGAAAGATGAGGTATGAATTCTCACAGGTGATATGGTTATAAACATCATGAATCAATGTTCTATTTTGAGAAGCATTATCATAGAAACGATATCCTCCTAGGATGAAGGAATGCATATATCACATATTTACTGATGAAATCAACATAATATGTCCTCATATGAAATATGAGGTGACTGGCTAAAATTGAGGAACTTTAATTGGAAGTTCCTGGGAATAAACTATGTGAAGAAAGAAAGGAAGAGATCATGGAATGAGAAAAAATGGTAAAAGTAGTCAACATCTAATAGACCAAGCATATTTGAATATGATATCTCCTAGAAAGATATGAAGACTCTAATAGAAATCTGTAAAAGATAGAGACCCTTGACAACACATATATTTAGGAGACGTGTCAACATGTATGCTGGATGTTGATACCTACAGGAAGATTTCATGGTGAAAAACCTTCACAAAGGTAATTATGGTTTAATTGTTCATCACTTATTTATGACCTAGTATCTGGATGGACTTATGTAGGACTACCAAAGGGAAGAACTATGGATATCTTCCAAGAAGGATGAAAGACCCTTCCAAAGAAGAAAGCATGATGAAGGTAGCATAACATGAAACAATGCTAGATGTAGATTGATATATCACTTTCTGATGGGATGGATGATGACATGACTAACTTGTGGATGAAATTGATGTATGATCTGTGCCCTATGATAACTCCCCAAAAGTAGAAGACTCCTTGACAAAGAAAATACATGACATCGAAGGAAGGCATTCTTTTAGCAGGTGGTTATCCCATCATCTCCACCTAAGGAGCTAGTGTAGGTCCCTAATTAAGAGGGAGCACAGAAACAAGTTTATTACATGGAATAAAATTGGAAATTCCTAAGACAAGAGGGAGCTTAGGTACATTCATTCTATAGGAATGAGTAAATTTTTCCTCCCTAATTGAGAGGGAGAGATAGACACATTATTGTTGTCTTCACTTAGGAAGACAGAATAGGGGATTGGGTAATCATTTGGCATCTGATACTCTTTGAGTATGAGATAGGCCATCCTAAATAAGAGGAGTTGTGGAGGACCGATATTCTTTGAGGGTTGGGGAGCCCAAGATAAGAATAGTCCTCATCGAGCACACCCCGAGAACCTGGGTGGGGTATGTTCCAAGAGAGACAATGATGAGGGTGTATATATGTTTGGTCAATTTAGTGATGTCTAAATTGAAACTTTTAAATGTCAACCTGGGGCTCGTAAGCTGATGAAGTGATGTGTACTGTATGTACTTAGGCAACTGTTTCTTATGTTTTTGTCGTTTTTAACTTTTTAAGTTTGTTTTCAAATATATTTCTCCTATAATGATGTTATGGAAATGAAATAAAGTGAGTGAAGTGTGTGTGATTGTGATGAGTTCTAAATGATTTCTTAAGACTTAAAAAGTAATCTACCAGAAAGCTTTGAACAACAACTTGAAATGAAATCAATTCTTAAAGGAAAATGAAGGCATCAAAAAGGCTAATGACATTGGCCCAGTATCTATGCTGCTGCAAGAAAATGAAGATGAAATCTATGTCAAGTCTAGCTAAAACTAAGTAATATCAAACTGAAGTAAATCTACATAAATGAAAGACTAGTCACAAATACTTTAACTTCTTCTTAACTCTTGTCTTTTAACTGAATATATCATGTGAGAAACAGTAAAAAATAATCCAAGTAATTGTGAGTTCTTGAGCAACTAAACCAAGCTGTGTTAGTGATATTTTGGTCCTCAATAAAGATATTGAATTATAGAGAAGAAACCATCAATAGGTAAACCACTTGATATCTAAAAGTATTAAGCAACTATGCAACTTTAAAGAAGTGATAACAAAGAGATAAAGGCTGCAAAACAAAGAAGGTCAGCAACATAGACAAGATGATCACAAGTGTCACTAGCTGTGAAAAAGAAAGAGAAGAAACTGTCCCGGGCACGCTCAAGCAATCTGCAAAACACACTGATCAGTCATGGAAAATTGCAGAAATGTAAATGAGCGAAATTCATAGTTATATACAGCTATTGTACATGATCAAAACGCAGCAATTAAAGGCATTCTATACAACTACTATACATAAAATGATAAAAAGGAATGCAGGAAATTAAAACACTGTACAGGCCTTAAGTAAACAGGGGCCCTCTGCCTACTCTAGCCAGCTCAAAGATCAATTACATGCTCAAATGGAGAACAGTCTTCTCATATATTATGTAGCAAAATAGAAAGTACAGTGGGGTTCAAAATTACATATCAGCAGCTAGCTATCTAGCGTTCAGAGACGCTTTATTTATAGCAAAGAAAACAAAACTAACTTAACAAAAACTACGCTATTCTATCAGCTGTGCAAAAAACACGTAATCTGGCAGCATCCACGGATTTAGGCAACGGTCGTGGTGGGCATTAAATCTTCTGTTGGATTCGTGTCTCCCACCGTTTGCGTGGCTGAGGAAGAGGCCAGCTATTCTTCACGTGCTCTAAAACCGAACACGCAGAGCCATGCCACCGTCAATGACCTCTGTTGACCGAAGTTTCCCCCTCGTTGACCATGTGTTTTTGTGACTGGTTTGGCTGAGCTGGAAGGACACACACCATGTCCTTGGTTCCACGAACTTGCCCATGTGGCTCTTCTACCCGGAGGACACCTGGAACATGTTGTTTAATAAAACAGCTGCGGAATCCGGGATTGGCTGCGGAAACCGGGATCAGCTGCAGAAAGTGCAGCACTGAACCAAAATTCTAATCCAACAACACAGTCATTAGCATAATCAATAAACCATGTAAAAAGTCCTAAAATACAATGATTTAAGCAATTTGATGGAGGGAATGAGTGACAAAAGGAGGAAATGAATAGGAGAAGGAGGCTGAGAGGATGTGTAAAGAAGTGCAGGTTTGAGGCTCAACATACCCCCACTGTGAAGGTGTTGCATGTCCTCATGCAACCAAAACATTGTCATTGTTTTTCAGTCCATGTGCTCAGATGCTTTTGCCAAAACATCCAGCCTTCTTCTCTTTCTCCTTGTTGCCAAAATTGTCCTTGGTTTTCTGACTAAACACTTGAATTTCAAATTGATTAAGGCCCTGCTCAGTTTCTTGCATTTTCTCTTCAATTTTCTGTTCTTCTTCTGCCAGAGTCCTAAGTGAAGCATGGTGTTGTCATGGACAATTTTGTCCACCTTGCTTTGTTCTTTCAATGCTTCGTTTTCCATTTTAATATGCCGGTTCAAGACTTCTAGCTCAAACACCTCTTGTTTTAAAGACTGGACTTGTTCCTCAAGAGGCAATATGGTGCTTGGACCTGCAACTGATTGCTCCAAGGTCTCCAAATAATTGTATGCCTCCTGCTGGTCAGGGTCAGTTTCAGGTGTTCTTCTTGGCCTAAATTCAAATTCTTGAGGACTGTTTTCTCTTTCTTGCTGGAAGGGACTTTCTTCTCGTGGAGGACTTGGCTCAATAACTAGCTGAATTGGAGTCTTTTCAGGTGTGCCTTCTTCCAAATCAATGAAATGTGACTGTTTTTCTTTAGTCACACTCATTCTTTCCTTAATTCTACTGCTTCTTCTTACTTGTGCACTAGTGCTCTTTGGCTGGACACTCTGTTTTTCTTTTTGTTTCTTCTTTGAGAG
Organism: Pinus tabuliformis; assembly: GCA_031772625.1. NCBI lineage: Eukaryota > Viridiplantae > Streptophyta > Pinopsida > Pinales > Pinaceae > Pinus > Pinus tabuliformis. The sequence goes on from CM062818.1 coordinate 1,188,453,448, forward strand.
GGCAGTAGCTTGGAGTTGTACTAGTCTATCAGCCAAGGTTTGATAGTCTTCTTCTATTGAAGGTTCAGGTGATGGATATGATTCTTGAACAATTGTTTTCCCTTTATCCTTTTTCTGTTTCTTGGTTTTATCTCTCTTTACCTCTTCTTCTTGAGTAGTCTCCTGAGTTTCTACAATAGGAGGATCTTGGGCTGCAACATCTCTTTTCATTCTCCTACTTCTTTTTGGGACTCTAGGAGAGATACTAGCGGAAGCTTCAGTTACCTCTTGAAAATGATTCCTGACTAAAAACTTTTCCCATGTATCATTGTTGTTTTTCAATTGGTCCTCTATGAGAATTCTAATGAACCCGTGATGATATAAGTGAGGTTCAATATGGCCTATATTCTTTTGGACAGTGGAACTCATTTTCGTTAGGCTTCTTAATAGAAAATAGGGTAAATTGATGGCATGGCCTTCCATGAAGTTCATCATGATTCTGGCATGGTACATATACATAGTGCCAAAGCGGCCCTCACATGTAACAAATTTTTGAACAAGTAATAACAATGCAGTCCAATCTTCCTTAATTACATGTACAGGAATCCCTTTGGTGAATATTGAAGTGTCCATACCTGGGTTCTTAAGCATATCTTTCCATCCTTGATCTTCCACCACTCTGTTATTGAACCATCATTCTTCTAGCTAAGGTAAACCGGTTGCTGTGGCTATGGTATTCTCGGTTACTGTGAACTTCAGGTCTCCCACTTCCACTGTGTTTCCATTGAATGATCGAGCAAATGCCTTCGTTACCTCCTTATCACATCCTCTGAATTTTTGAATGAACTTCAACCATTTTGCCTTCTTTAATGCTTCCTTTGTCTGCAGGTATCCTTCTAGATACTTTGAACCTTCAGGTTCAGCTCTAAGCAGCTTCCCCATCTTCGGCTTTTCAACTTCTTCTGAAGCTTTGACTGCGTATGGATGCTCAAGGAGGATGCTTATGGGAAAAACAGATGAACTACGGCTGTAAGTGGAATAGCCGCAATGTAATGCGAGGCAATACGGGTTTGAAACGGAATTGTGGAGTTTGAAACAAAGCTGCGGGGTTTGAAACAGAGCCGTGGAGTTTGTAACGAAAATGAGAGTGGAAATGGTGTGAGTGCGAGGGAGTAAAAGACAAGCACGAGAATGAGTTCAAATGCGTGCGGAAATGAGGTGATGAGAGAATGGAATAACGGCCAAATCCCTTGGAGTCGGGTGGCTTACGTACATGTTTCAGCATTGGCTACGAAGATCGTGGTGGAGAAGAGATGTAGTACGATAGGTCTCTTCACCCTTGTACGGCTAATTAATGAAAGCGCAGTCTCGATCTGAGTTTGAACTAAGTGTGATTATGAGACCGTTAGGAGGGTATGAGGTGGATGAAGGATTATCGTGGAGGAGAAGTGGAATGATCTCGCTAAATCATTGCATTTAGTGGCTCTGTCCACGATTTACTAATTATGCATAAAATGACTTTTAAATGGTTGTTTGGAAAAAAAATTTGATCATACCTTCATAGATTTATCTTTTGTTGATTAAGGTTGCTGACCCCCTTATTGCTTTCTTATCTTGCAGGTGCCTCCCATCCTTGTTGCCCTTGGTGATGTTGATACCTCTGACTGTGATTTTTGAAAACAGAGTACTGCTGTTGTAAAGACAGAGTGATGCTGGCTGCGGAAACTGGTGCAAGCTGCAGAAACTGGTGCGAGCTGCGGAAAGAGTTCTCAGCTGCGGAAACTGAAACAACACCCTTCTGTCTATACCAAAAAGTAGTTAGAGAAGACTTAACTAAATGAAATAGTCCCGAGAGGGACTTTATTGGTGAAAATGAAATGGGATGAATGAAATGGAATGAAAATGAAGTGAAATGGAGATGGAGATGGAAGTGAAGTGGATGAACTGAAATGGCGAATGAAATGGAAAGAGAGAGAGACTTTTTATTTGGAAAATATAAAGTGTCAGGTACCCCTGATTTTCACCTTATATTTTCTATATAAGACTGCCAATTCAAGATTGGTTTTCAGGCTCATACAAAAGATTTTTTTTTTTCTCTTTTTCTTTTTTTTTTTTCTTTTTTTTTCTCTTTTTTTTTTTTTTTTTTTAAATTGAAAGAAACAAAGACTAGGCTGATGGAGGAGAAGAATTCTTCTCCACCAGCCTCATTGCAGAATCTTCTTGGAACATTTTAACAAATTCCTCCTTTGAGAGTGGCTTGTGATAGACTTTCAATCGGTGGCCATTCACAATGAGAGGAGTCTGAAACTCATCAATGATCTTTACTCGAACTGCTCCATTGTTAAAGACTTCATCAATCTCATATGGTCCAAGCCAATGAGTTTGAAAATTTCCTTTGAAGTCCTTAAACTTGGAATCAAACAATAGTGCCCAATCTCCCTTCTGAAACTTTTTCTCTTTGATGTGTCGATCATGCCACTTAGTTCTTTGGTGCTGAAATAGATCAGTCCTTAAAATTGCATCTTGTCTTATCTCATCTAGCTCATTCAGCTGCTCCATTCTGTGTTTCTGGGCTTCTGATAGATTCATCCCCAATTGAACTGCCATCTTGAAGGTCTTGACTTGAAACTCAATGGGGAGCATGACTTCTTTCCCATAAACAAGTTCATAGGGAGAATGTCCTTTTGTGTTCCTCCATCTATTTCTATAGGCCCATAAGGCTTCAGGAAGCCTTTCTGCCCAATCTCTTCTATGAAGATGAACAGTTTTGGTGATGATGCTCTCAAGAACTTTATTTGTGGATTCCACTTGACCATTTGCTTGCGGATGGTATGGAGTAGATTTTCTATGCTTGATTTTGTATTCTTCCATCAGCTTCTCCATCAAGTTAGATGTAAATTGGCTTCCCTGATCTGTCACAATTTCTCTTGGGACACCAAAACGAGTAAAAATATCCTCAAAAAGAAATTGAACAACTGAATTTTCAGTGGCAGAAGGCAATGCCTTTGCTTCTACCCATTTAGTAACATAATCAGTACAAACCAATATATACTTCTTTTGCTTAGATGGTGGGTTAATGGGTCCAATGAAATCTAAAGCCCATTTTTCAAAGGTTTCGATGCATACTTGTGGCTGTAATGGCATTTCACTTGAAGGAGTTGGTCTCCCAACTCTTTGGCAGCTGTCACACCTTTTGACATATTGTTTTGCATCTTTGAAGAGAGAAGGCCAATAATATCCTAAAGAAAGGATTTTATAGGCCGTCCTCTTGTCAGCAAAGTGTCCGCCGCATGGTTCATCATGACATGCCTTAAGGATGTCAGGCATTTCATCTTCCCGAACACATCTTCTGATCACACAATCTAGCCCTGTTTTGAACAATTCATTAGAAATCCAAGAATACTTTGAGCTCTCCTGAATAATTTTCCTTTTCTCATTAGGAAATAAGTGTGGAGGTAGCTTCCCTGTAACCAAATAATTAGCAATGTCTACATACCAAGGGGTTTTAGTAGTTATTTCAAACAAATATTCATCTGGAAACTTATCCTCTACGGGAGAGTCCTCATTAGTATTTTGAATTCTAGACAAGAAATCAGCTACTGTATTTTGTTTTCCTGGTCTGTCTAACACAGTAATATTGAATTCTTGTAGAAGTAAAAGCCATCTTGTAACTCTGCCATTAGTAACAGGTTTGTTCATGAGATATCTAATTGCAGAATGATCAGTATGGACAAAGGTTTCATAGCCAGTTATATAGTGTCTAAACTTGTTGATTGCATGAACAACGGCTAAGAATTCTTTTTCAGTCACAGTATAATTTAACTCAGTGGGAGTCAAATTTTTACTAGTGTAGTAAATGGCATAAGGAACTAAATCCTTTTGACCCAACACAGCTCCTAAAGATGTATCTGAAGCATCTGTAGAAATGTGGAAAGGAAGTTTCCAGTTAGGCCCTCTTAAAATGGGTGCTTCAGATATTCTAGTTTTTAAAGTTTCAAATGAAGATTGACAGTCAGGATCCCACTTGAATTCACAGTCTTTGGTAAGTAATTTGAAAAGTGGAGATGCTATCTTGGTGAAGTTTTCAATAAATATTCTATAATACCCAGTAAACCCAAGAAAACTTCTAACATCTTTTTGACAATTTGGAATAGGTAACTTGGAGATGACTTCGACTTTTGATCTATCAACTTTGATTCCATCTCCTGAAATATGATGTCCTAAAACAATCCCTTCAGTAAACATCATAAAAAAAATTTCATGACTTAATGAAAGATTTGTTTCTTTACATCTTACAAGAACTTTTTCCAAATTATCTAATGCCTCCTCAAATGAATTACCATAAACTGTAAAATCATCCATATAGACCTCTACACAATCATGAATTAGATCAGAAAAGATTCCTAGTACTGCCCTTTGAAATGTTGCGGGTGCATTACATAATCCAAAAGGGAGTATTCGGTAAGCAAAAGTTCCCCATGGACAGGTAAATGTGGCCTTGTCCTGGTCTTCAGGTGCTACCCGAATTTTATTGTAACCACTAAAACCATCCAAAAATGAGAAATACTTTTTACCTGCTAGAGTATCCAATACTTGATCGATGAAGGGTAAAGGAAAGTGATCCTTCAAGGTTGCTTTGTTCAATTCTCTGTAATCAATGCAAACCCTGCATTTACCATTCTTTTTAGGTACTATAACCAAAGGAGAAACCCACTGGCTATCTAAAATGGGGTAAATGAAGTTTACATTGAGTAACTTTTGGAGCTCTTCTTTCACTATTTCCCTAAGGTTTGGATTCATCCTTCTTTGAGGTTGTCTGATTGGTCTACTGTTTTCCTCAATATAGATGTGATGAATGCAAGTCTTTGGGTCAATTCCTTTCATATCTGTATATTCCCATGCGAATGCAGTAGAATGCTTTTGCAAGACTCTGCTTAGCTCTTTCTGTTGTGATTTTTCCAAGTTTTTGTTGATATTCAGTGTTTTTCCTGGAAAAATCTCAATGGCAGAACTACCAAACTCTTCCATAGAGAAAAGAGACATCTGTCTAGATGATAGACACTCAATGTCAGAATCCAATTGAAATTGTGTGTGGTCATATTCTGAAGATGGTTCAAAATTTTCTAATGTGTTTAGAATTTGACTATCGTCACTAATCTCAGAAATGGTAAAGACAGGTTGTATAGTATCTTCATCATCAACCCACTCATTATCTCCTATTTCTGTGATTGCTTTTGCTGGAGGATACAGATTGAACTTCTTTGTCGAATTACCATCAGAAATATACATATCCCCAGACCTACAACTTATGAAAGCATCAGCTGTGGCTAGCCAAGGTCTTCCTAAAATAAGAGGATGTCCTCCTAGATTACTCTTGGGAGTTAAAATCATGAAATCCACTGGATATTCCCAAGAATCTAAGGAGACAGGAATGTCTTCCAATACACCATCTGGTTTAATAATGGATCGATCTGCAAGTTGCAACAAGGTAGGTGTAAAAAGAAGATTAGGAAGTTTTAGTTGTTCCATAGTCTGTCTACTCATAATGTTAATAACAGCCCCTAAATAAATCAAAGTATTTGGTATTTCTACCCCATTGATATGTGTTTTGACAATTGGACTACCGGGATCTACATATTTCTGCATAGTAATCTTTCCCATCATGATATCTGCAATTTTTCCTACCAGGTGGATCCTTCTGGTATCTCTTGGTTTCCTTCCTGGTCTTTTAAGGCTCAACTCCTTTATTGTTTTTGCTAGAATAGGAATTTCCTTAATGGCTTGTAAGAAGGGAATCTTGATACAAACATTTTTCAATTCATCTAGAAAATTATAGTCAGGCAACCAAATTTGTTTTTCCACTCCTTTATCAATTTGTAATCTTTCAGGGAAAGGAGGTGTGGATAAGGATGCAGGTTGCTCAACTATGGGAGTTGTGGGGGTTAATTCTTTTTCTTCTTCTTTTTGAGTGTTTGGGTTTTGAAGAGATGCTTCAGAACCCTTATTGGCTTCAAGAGATTCTTCCTCAGAAATGCTTTGCTGTTGAGCATTTATAGAAGGCTTATCTAGAACTCTACCTGATCTGAGTTGTACTTCATTAAGAGGAACAATCATATAGGTAGGGAATGGTTGACCTTCCATCATGTAAGCATTTTGAGGGTTTTTATTATGGGGGTTTGGCAATGGCTGAGAAGGAAGTTGATTTGGATTCTGTTGGAATGGAAGCAAGAGTTGAGAATTTTGATTCTGTTGAGAAGGTTGTTGTTGTTGGGGAAATGGCAATGATAGTTGTGGACTTTGATTTGGAAGTTGTGGAGCTTGTTGGTTTTGAAAATATGGAGGATATTGGTAGAACTGAGCAAATCTCCCATCAGGATTTTGCATACCTTGTACCCATGATTGAAAAGAATTTTGTGGTTGGGGCCAAGGTTGTTGCCAAGGATTCCAATTTGGTGGAGGTTGAAAATTCATAGAGTTGTTAAACCCTTGATTTTGTTGCCCCTGCCAAGGTCTCCTTGCAACAAAACAGAGAGATTCAAGTGTACTTGTATCTTCTTGAAAAACAGCTTTGAGTCCAGGGATTGAAGGATAATCCTTGGTCTCATGATTCTCTGAGCAAATCACACATGTCTCTACAACTTTTGCTTCCAAGGGACATTCCCTTAGAGCATGTTTCTTTCTACATTTTGGGCAAAAGATGGCCAAAGCCTCAGCTTCTGCTTTCTGCTTATTGTGAATCTTAAGAGTGTCTAGTTGTTCACTAAGACTCCCTAAGATGTCGGTTGTAAATTCATCAAGCAAGTTGCCAATATCAGCCCTACTTACCGATCCAGTTGCAGATTTATTTGCTCTGATGAGAGAAGGATCTATAGGCCCTTTTTGAGTTTTGGATTTCCCCCTTGAGAGATGGACACATAACTCTGCTATATCAGAAAGTGGAAGTTGAGATACATCTCCTTTTCCCATCATATTCAAAAGATATATCCATTCATCTCTAATGGCTTTTAGTAAAAGGGCTTTCAAGGTCCCTCATCCAAGTTACTCATTTTTGCTCTTTTCAGATTATATTGAAATCTTTCAATCAATTCCTCCAAGTTTTCATCTTCTTTTTGCATCATTTTAAATACCTCATCCTTATGATTGGTGGGCATACAATAGTCCAGGTACCTATCCAAAAATGTCTATTTCATATCATTCCAAGACCTAATGGATTGAGTGAGTAATCCCATGAACCATTTCAAAGCTGATCCTTTCAATGTTGAAGGAAACAGTTTGAGTTTTTGAGAGTCATCCAGATAATCATAAGTTCGACATACAACTTCAAACTCAAATAGAAATGTTTCAGGGTCCTCATTCCTTAACCCATGGAAATTTGGGGGAACAGATGGTGAGATGTTCTTCATGGTGGCTCGGGAATCCTCATCGACTATAGGGAACCCGAATGAGTTATCCCCATCCCTATTACCTCCAATGTTACCTCTACCTCCTCCATTGTTTCCTCCTCCTCCTCTACCTCTACCTCTACCAAATCCAGGCGCTCCCTCCTCTGTCATGGTAGTTTCCCTGGAGACTTCAGAGTCTTCTGGTTCTTCTACTAAGGGTGTATGAGAAGGATTTCCTCCTTCTTCTTCAGGTGATTCTACTTCTTCAATTATAATTTGTCTCTCTGGAGAAAGAAGGAAAGGATCTCTCTCTAATTCAGACTCGATGGAAGGTATGGGAGAGTCGACTCCTGCTTCTTGAATTCCAGGAATCCTAGGGCTAGGAGTATCAGTTGGAGATGAGGGAGGTGTCTCTTATCTATTCCTTGAAGTAGATGGACTTGTAAAAATCGAACTCTTGGCTCTAGCTAAAAACCTTCCCCTAGAATCTCTAGCTCTATGCATGTCATTTTTTATTTTTCTTCAAGTCAGGGTAATAATTCTCTTTCTGATCTTCCAGGTCACCCTAGGTGCAAGAAGAGAGCATACTCAAGAAACTATTAAACCAATAACTTTCTCTTTTCTGATCCTCCAGATCACTCTAGGTGCAAGAGGAGAGCATACTTTGAGATGTTATCAATTTCCTTCCTTGAAATTTTCTTATGATGCTTTTTTTTTTTTTTTAAGAACTGGCTACCTAATTTTCACTTCCCCGGCAACGGCGCCAAAATGTTTGGTCAATTTAGTGATGTCTAAATTGCAACTTTTAAATGTCAACCCGGGGCTCGTAAGCTGATGAAGTGATGTGTACTGTATGTACTTAGGCAACTGTTTCTTATGTTTTTGTCGTTTTTAACTTTTTAAGTTTGTTTTCAAATATATTTCTCCTATAATGATGTTATGGAAATGAAATAAAGTGATTGAAGTGTGTGTGATTGTGATGAGTTCTAAATGATTTCTTAAGACTTAAAAAGTAATCTACCAGAAAGCTTTGAACAACAACTTGAAATGAAATCAATTCTTAAAGGAAAATGAAGGCATCAAAAAGGCTAATGACATTGGCCCAGTATCTATGCTGCTGCAAGAAAATGAAGATGAAATCTATGTCAAGTCTAGCTAAAACTAAGTAATATCAAACTGAAGTAAATCTACATAAAAGAAAGACTAGTCACAAATACTTTAACTTCTTCTTAACCTCTTGTCTTTTAACTGAATATATCATGTGAGAAACAGTCAAAAATAAGCCAAGTAATTGTGAGTTCTTGAGCAACTAAACCAAGCTGTGTTAGTGATATTTTGGTCCTCAATGAAGATATTGAATTATAGAGAAGAAACCATCAATAGGTAAACAACTTGATATCTAAAAGTAGTAAGAAACTATGCAACTTTAAAGAAGTGATAACAAAGAGATAAAGGCTGCAAAACAAAGAAGGTCAGCAACATAGACAAGATGATCACAAGTGTCACTAGCTGTGAAAAAGAAAGAGAAGAAACTGTCCTGGGCATGCCTAAGCAATCTTCAAAACACACTGATCAGTCATGGAAAAATGAAGAAATATAAATGAGCGAAATTCAGAGTTATATACAGCTATTGTACATGATCAAAACACAGCAATTAAAGGCATTCTATACAACTACTATACATAAAATGATAAAAAGGAATGCAGGAAATTAAAACACTGTACAGGCCTTAAGTAAACAGGGGCCCTCTTCCTACTCCAGCCAGCTCAAAGATCAATTACACGCTCAAATGGAGAACAGTCTTCTCATATATTATGTAGCAAAATAGAAAGTACAGTGGGGTTCAAAATTACATATCAGCAACTAGCTATCCAACGTTCAGAGACGCTTTATTTATAGCAAAGAAAACAAAACTAACTTAACACAAACTACGCTATTCTATCAGTTGTGCAAAAAACACGTAATCTGGAAGCATCCACGGATTTAGGTAACGATCGTGGTGGGCATTAAATATTCTGTTGGATTCGTGTCTCCCACCATTTGTGTGGCTGAGGAAGAGGCCAGCTATTCTTCACGTGCTCTAAAACCGAACACGCAGAGCTGTGCCACCGTCAATGACCTCTGTTGACCGAAGTTGCCCCCTCGTTGACCATGGGTTTTCGTGACTGGTTTGGCTGAGCTGGAAGGACACACACCATTTCCTTGGTTCCACGAACTTTCCCATGTGGCTCTTCTACCCAGAGGACACCTGGAACATGCCGTTTAATAAAACAACTGCGAAATCCGGGATTGGCTGTGGAAACCGGGATCAGCTGCGGAAAGTGCAGCACTGAACCAAAATTCTAATCCAACAACACAGTCATTAGCATAATCAATAAACCATGTAAAAAGTCCTAAAATACAATGATTTAAGAAATTTGATGGAGGGAATGAGTGACAAAAGGAGGCAATGAATAGGAGAAGGAGGCTGAGAGGATGTGTAAAGAAGTGCAGGTTTGAGGCTCAACAATATAAATCATTGATCTTGCCAGCATTGGTCTCAGATCTTGTGGAGAGATAAAGTTGTTATTTAAGGCCTTGCTATATAATTTTTTTGGTTAATATGATGCTAAACAAATGGGTTACCAATCTGATTCTTCTTATGAGAAATTATTCATATTGAAAATGACCAAGTACCATTATGAATACCTCCCTAGTTAAGAGGGAGTGTTGTAAAGTGTGACTATGTTCAGTCTTCATAACAACATGTAATTGTGATTTTATGTAAGAGATGTAAAGAAGAAAAATAAAATTATTGTAATGCTTGCATCATGGGTTTGAAAGAGATTTTATTTTAGTATAGGATCCAATTGAAAGCCCTTAGGAGTTTTGACATCTAGTCATAAAATTATAAATATTCATTGTCATGTAATGAATACATATTGTAAAGAGTCATACTTGTATATGTAAAGTCCCCCTCCAATACCTTGTCACTATCCCTATTCAAGTCGGACTACAATGAAGGAAGAAAATCAAGAGTTTGTGTCGAATCTCCTCCAAGAGATCATGTCAGCCTAACTGCCACGGACAAAAACCTATATACAGTAGTGCTCGACCTCATTTTAAGTCAAGAAAGTTTGAACAAGAAAGTCTATAAAGAAGTACGAGAATCATACTAGAGAGAGCCACTATCTTAGTGAAGCAAGAGGGAAGGAGAGCGAAGTTAGTTTTCAAACTGTTTTGGGTAATATATCCTCCTGCGTGCGAAGGAAGAAGATACGAATATTCAAGAAGAAGGTTGAAGTCTTGCAGCTACATCAAATTTATCTTATTTGAGAATAAGACCTCGCTAGAAGGGAACCTATAGAAGTGCGTTAAGTCTCTCTCTTGAGACCTCAAGGAGACCGGTATTCTCAAGGAAGCTGAGAAGAGTAGGCCGAGATTCCCAAGGAAGCCAAGAAGAGGAAGACCGAGATTCTAAGGAAGCCGAGAAGAGGAAGAAGAAGAGCAATGCTGGTAAACAAGGCTAGTGACATGGTCTTGGGAGGACTCTAGTGTCAAGGGTCATTGTCATGGTCTTGGCATTCGTCAAATGAAGATCTATAAGAAGAATTTCATTTGCTTTTTCCTCTCTAAGAGTGAAAGGTTTTGGCCCTAGCTAACAAGCCTATATACTATGTCTCTTGTCTCTCTATGTGTTGATGATATGGTAATTGTCTTGATGAAATGAACACAATAATAAGTAAAATAAAGAGAAGATTATAATTAAGAAGCAAAAGTATATCACAAGTAGTTATCATAACTAGAGAAATCACCCAACTATTGATGTCCTAGATTTCTCAACAAAGAGGAAAATAGTAGAAGTACTCTTTGAATGTTTACAATTAATGCATTCTGAAATTTATATCAACATGACAAAACATGTGGGTTGGGCCAAATAAACACATGCAAACTTGTAAACTAGGGTAAGTGTGCATATCATTAATTTTCTACATCATTTATGCACACTCATGATTGATGTCCAATATATAAGGATACTTTATAGAGTTTATTTGAACAATATTAGAAAACCCCCCATCGATAAGAATCTATTACACATAGGGAAATATATGTTTCCAATTTTCTCATCAACAAGAGCCATTAAATGAACCTGAAGACATTTGGCTTGCAAAAGAACCTAAGATCCTTGAAGCATGTATACAATGTTTTTTGAGGGAAAGGAAAGAAGATATACATCTATTGAAGTACGTTTTTTGATAGACCAACAAGAATTAGAAAATACTTCCCAACGTTAATCTCCATACCTATAGCTTTGTAGAACAATTCCATAATTCATTTCAAGTATTTTACGTCCCTCTCCAACCCTAAGCTGAATATTAGCATGTCATCCACAAAATGAATGTGTGTGATATTATCCTAAGGAGAAAACTTAACACCTTTAAGATCCCCTCTTACTCTAGAATATTCTATCAATATTATCATGACCTCAACCACTAAGGGGAAAAGAAAAGGGGAGAAGGGGAAGCCCTGCCTTAACCCCCTCAAGGCTCAAAAAATCCAAGAAGGGGTCTAATTTATGAGCACAATGAAAGAGGCTAATTTAATGCAAACCATGATCTAAGTTAAATAAAAAAAATATTCATACCCATCTACGAAAGAGATAGTTTCAAGACGGTACAATTACTTTATCATACACTTTTGATAAATTGTTTTTAATAATCATTTTCAATTGATTAGACATATTGACAATGTGTATATCTTCTTATGCAATAACTACTACATCACGAATTTGTTGATGTCGAAGACCACCAAATTGTTCCTCTAAGATTACTTTAGTAAGGATGGGTTTAGTCCTTATAGTTATAATGTTAGTCTTTGGATTATAAGACAAATCGCAACATGAAATTGACATTTAACCATCAAAGAATTCCCCATCTTGTTTCTTGGGAATTGATGTTATGAAAATAGAATTAAAAGTTCCTAGCATTTTCCTAGATATTTTTTATTCTCTAACAACCTCTAGTAAATCTTCTTTTATGAGGTTGTATAAGCCTAAATAAAACTAGATTGATAGGCCATCTAGAACAAGGCTCTTCCCATTTTCAATGGATGCAAGAGTAGTCTAGACATTTTACTCCATTACTTCCTTCTCAAAATCCAAGTCCATATAATCTAAAATAACTAAGGGGAATTTTGAAAGGATCTTAAGAATTCCCTAAATGGGATATCCTTTTGGTTCTTTAAAAAGAGATTTGGAATTCCATAATCCTTCTTCCTTTTCTTTGAATGAGAAAACCAAAATACTATCCAATGTTTTGGTTTCCTAAATATTATTCATGTTTTTCCTTGGCATTGCATACCAATGAACATTTATTTGTTATTGTATCCTTTATTTATCCAAAGAGATTGACATTTTAAACACCACTCCATCTCTTCATATTCCAATAAATTATGGAAAGTGGTTTCCAAGGGTCTTAACTAAGATAAGTCTCCTAAAAAACAGGGCACAGGAATTGTCTTCATACAAAATCTTGATCTTTAGCTTGACATCTTTAAGCACAACTTCAGATTTCTCATTGAAATGAACATTTTTTTTATGGAAGCCTTCACCTTAAAACTATTTTTTACAAATTGGAATATACAAGCAGTGGAAAAATGGTTCAATAAATGTTCCTACATTTCTGTTTACAGTGTTGGAGCTGCCAACATGTAAGGGGGTCTCCTCGGTAAGAAGTCCCAATTGGACCTCAGACTGTTTGGTGTAGGAGTCCCAACAGTGGGTTGTATGGTAATGCCTTGACTACGATTTCACACACAGGAAAGTAAGATGACTCTATTGGTAGCAAGGGTGTGACAGCTACAATGAGTCAAGGAAGGTGTATGAGAGGTTCTAACACATGGGGGTTGAAACGAGTGCACCCCTTGGCAACTTGTAATAGTACTTGGATGGGAAGGGAACACACGAGTGAAGATGCATCATAAGCTAGAAAGAAAGTTATTTGTTAGCTGGAAATCCAAAGTGATGGTTAAAACAACACCACATTTCAGAAAGATTCATACATACTCATACAGAATAGTCCATACATGCATGCGTAAGAAAGAAAATACATATGCCATTTAACGTAAACAAGATAACTGGAATACAATACAACGTATGCATGAAACATTCTGGCTCTTATTATATAAAGAAGTGTAAGTTCCAGTCATACAATACATCCATGTCCAACTGCTAGCTTGAATAGTGGAACGTTACAACCACATCTGCCTACTCCTCCAAATAGATGTACTAGCTTCGTTTAGTGGAGAAGCCAAGGCGTGTTACAATACTATCCAAGCTCTCTCCAAGATAGTTTTATCGTAAGCTTGGCTGACCAAAAGCCTTAACAATGAGTTATGAGGTTCTATTTATAGCAAAGGGTGGGGTGACCCTTGAAATTACCCTTTGTGACAGTTCATCTACCCTCATGACTCTTCATCTACTCTATGACTGTTACATCCAACTATCGACACTTCACTTACACTTGACATGATGTTACATTACAATGCACATGTACTCATGTGAGACAACATGGCTTGAGCAAGCCATGCAAGACATCACTGACATTCAGTCTGTTGTGATGAGACCAACTCTTTGACATGCTTGTGATGACGAAGGTGGTGAGTTGTTGCTAAGCTTGGTCATTAGTGATGGTGTGCATGCACCCCATGGTGACATCTTGCTGAAGTGAACTCTTGCCTCCGTTGCATCTGGTGTATTGGTACGGTTCCTTTTTCCAACTCGTCTTCCAGCATGTGCATGTTGTCCGTGTTGATCTTCAAGTGTGTGCTAGTGGTCACGCACGTCAACTTTCCGAAGTAAATGTTAAGCTCCAGTTGGACTTGCTTCTTGTCTTCGCCTTGGTGAGTATGTTGAATGGGTTGGATCGCATGCATGTGCACAATGACATGCATTCTGCTAAATCCCTTCCATGCGATCAATAACACTGCTCACCATGTCTAATCTGTGCCAGCTGCTGGGATGGATCTTTAACTTGTACAAGCGCAATTTCATCCATGAATGTATGTTGCATCCCATGTTGTTCTTGTTCCTGTTGCAACTCATTAACTTGTCTGTGCAACTTCATGTTCTCTCTTGAGTTGCTGCTTTGGCACATCAAACTCTTTCTTTCTTCCATTCTCTATCTTCGCGTGATCTTCATGTCACGTCGTCACCTCGTAGCTTGAGTCTCCAAAGTTCCTTTCATCACCAGTGGATCTACTTGAGCTTGCAACTTTGTTCTGCCTCTGTGTTATCAAAAACCTTCCACTTTCATTCCCTACATCTGGTATGTTGCCTTCACCTACTATTCATGATGCTTCTACCATCATATCTTGGTATCCTTGTCTACGAACAACTTGATGTCTTCGTGGATAGGCAAGTCCATAGGCACTTGATCGACTACATCCCCAAGTGTGCTATGAACGATGTCTTTCACTCTGCTCTCTTGGAAACCATTGTACCTATATTTCTGAGAGGCAGATGAGTACCTGCGATACTTGGAGACATGTCAACACTCATGGCAAGAAATCTGTCAGTCGAAAACCAAAATGAACTTGAGAACTGGCTTGCAACATACCTGTGTGACTGATCATGAAGTTTGCGCAATTCCCACTGGGAGGTCAGTAGAATGACTGCTAAGACTGTGTAAGGCATAGTTTCGGCTACTGGGAAGGTGACTGATTGCTGATTGCTGGAATTGCGCAATGCACAATTCTAGCTGGGAGTGACTGCAGGCCCAGGGACTACATTTCATAATTTTGTGGGCCAACAGTCGTTGTCCCTCAAAAATGTGAAAAACGATCCTGGATGACAGTGTCTGGGAAGAAATGAAAATTTCTAGAGAGGAAGACAGAGCCTTCCTTCCCCGGATTGCACAATGTTGTCTTAGTGAAGGAAAAGTTCAGGCCAAGGTTGGCTAGACTCGTCGACGGGCAACTGAAAGAAAATATGGAAGTGAATGCATGGTGACACTGAGTTAAAGAAAAAGTGATTGATCATGCATGCAAACATTGAATGAAAGATTTAGTAAACATATCAACATGCATGTGGGTGAGGCGAGTCGCCAAATCAACAATCGTTCGTGAAAAATAGTTTCATGCATGCGACACCAGTGAGATAAAAAAAAAAAAAAGAAAAAAACAGCGCTAAGAAAATCTAGTATACATGTAAACGACAACAAGTGTTCAAATAAATCAAGAAAACGATACTCACACAAGCGAAAACACAAAAAGCAACAGAAATGCAACACAAGGCATGGAATTCGGTCTTACCCCAAAATGACTGAGCTAAATGTGGCGAAACTCCTAGATGTGATGTGGGATGCCAGAGCTGCAAGGTTGATGTGAGGAATGAGCTCTACAGCATCTGGTTGATGATTTTTGATAACATCGAGGTTGTGACACACATGCCACAAATCTAGGGAAAGCGACACTTGGTGGGAGGCTTCTAAAATGATCCTTGCATGTAACCTCCAAATTCTACAAATAGATCCATAAAACAAGGGATGTCTTTGCACGCTACCTTGGGAGAAGCATCCCATGCATGCAAGTCAGTTTTTCTTGGTCCTGGAGGGAACCAGTCAACTCAACTACACTTGAAAGAGGCTGCTCAACTGTTGGGAGAAAATTGCATTTCTGGGTGGGAGCTGGGCTGGCTGCTCAAAGGATTTGCACAACTTCTGGGCAAAGCAGCTGACTACAACCCATATTTGCACAAATTATGGGCTTAGCAGCCCAGCCGTGAAGGATTGCACAATTTTATGGTTGAAGCTTGCTCAGCAGAATTATGCAATTCTGGTGCCCAATAGGCTACCAGTCAGAATTACGCAATTTATGGAGGGAAGGCTGGTTTCCCTCCAGATTTGCACAAATTATTGAAGGAAATGCTCAGCGTGTTGTTGGACCAAGTCTGGGTGAACAGCCTGTGAGGGGAATTCATCAAGTTTTGATCAACAGGCTTCCTCTGTGCAAGAAAAACATTGAAGCTTGTGTACTTGATGAAGCAAGACATGCTTCTATGAAGGTTGGAAGGGAGGCTCCAAAACGAAGTGAAGGAAAATTTTTGGAGGGTGGTTGTAGCCGCTACAACAATTTCCTCAACCATTTTTTATAATCATCTTCCAACAACCATGAGTGATTCAAATTGAGGGATGAAGGAGGCTTATGTTCTTCACTCTCCATCTTAAACATGATTTGGAGGTGATTTGACAAACCACCTATTTTTATGTAAGATTTCATTAGGAATGAACTATCGAACAATGCCTCTTATAAAATATAATGAAATATAAAATATAAATAAAAGTAAAAATAAAAATAGTTAAGAATAAATAATTGCTATGATTCTTAATAATATTTCCAATATAATAATTATTTATAGGTTAGTTACAACAACATCAATAATAATATTTCATTTATAATAAAATTAGTATCAATTAATATTTTTAAACAACAATTAATTACTATAATCTAGAACGAAAATACAATAATAATAATTAGTGATTATAATATTTATTTATTAATTAACCAAATAATTTATAAAAAAATAAAATAATTTCAGATCCTATAGTAAGACAATATAAATAAATAAAAAAAATTAATATCAATGTTAATTATTAGCATCTACAATAATAAGTAGCATCGAATTATAGTCATAATATCTATTAACCATTTAATTAATTAATTAATTCTAATAAATTTAGTGACTACAATAAAATAAATTCAATCTATCTTTTATTAAAATAAAAATTAGTTATCATAATTATTAACTAATTAATCAATTACTTAATTAGAATTAAGACATATTAATAATAAACTATTTAATCAATTAACATTATACATAATCTATTAATTTACAATAAAATTATTTTTAAAAAACATTTACAATCTATTAATTAGTTAAACTAATTAATAATAAAATACAATAAAACTTTAAAACATGGTTAATAATTATTATAAATTAAAAAAAAAATCGACCTCATCTCCTTGAAAACAATATATCTTAACACTATTTATCTCCTCACTAAGCTCTTCTTCTATCAGCGTTCAGCAAACGTCTTGATGATAGATCCCCATTGGGATTTGAAACTTTGGCAAGTATGAATATTACTATTATTATTATAGTAGGAAAAGGTCAAAAGATAGGATGATTGAAAAGTTTTGCTAGACGGAAAATATAACATGAAAAATGGGCGTCACCTTCACAAGAATAGTCTCCATGAACCTATAAATTTTCCAAGTTCCATTATGATCTCATATTGGATTTTAATTATGATTGGAATTTATTTAGACAATAGATAAGTGTCCCCCTTCCACGGATATGGAATACATGGCTTCAGTCCTATTTAAATACAATGAACCTTAGGATTATGGATATTTCTAATATATGGAAGTACTATTGGTTGTCTTAAAAGAATTTTATCCTTTTAGTGATGAATAATGATCAAACGAGATCCATCAAGGCTGAGATATCCTGCAAGCCAAGTGTTTTGTTGATGCTCCAAAATGATTGTAGAATAATTTCCTACTTCTGTATTGATGGTCACCCAAAAATTGCACATAGTGTGAATTTCCAAGTCGAAAACATGGTTAGAATAAGGTCTTTAATATGACATATGGCTAGTTGTACCTTCTTATTAAATGTATCTAGGTTTTTGGTCTCACTTGTACAAGTCAAACCAATTTGTTCCATTATGATTTTGGGCTCAATATTAAAACAAAGATCTCTATAAACCATGCAAGAATGATTATTGTTTAACTTAAGGGAGGCCACATGGTAAGGAGTGGCATTAACATCTACCTTGTAGTTGAAAATTCCAAGTTTCTTAATCACCTTTTAATAATTATTAGTTGAAGGAGAAGGATTAAATTTTTTGAACATGCTTCCAATAGTTATAGAGCTAAAATGTGATGTCCTAGACCTAGAGAATTAACCACTACATGTGATATAGAGTAATTTATATTTGTAGAAACAACATTTGGGATTAACACTTTAGGATTGACAATAAATGGAGAAAAAGGAGAGACTTTTACATTGCACATTGTATTACTATTTTTATATTATTTTTTTCATTTTTGGTTAAAGAAATAAAGAATAGAGTATTACAAGTATAATAAGCCTTTGTACTTTGATCTAGTTTGTGTTTTCTTGATGTCTGCATTGGTTTTTACAAGTGTGAAGAAATAATGGAGTGTTACCTTAACTTTATGGAATTTGTTTTCGTTTTTTATATTGGAGTTTGTATTTTTTATATAGTTAGATTTGAAGTGTTTCGTACAAATATGTTTGTATTTCATTTTAAAAATTAGTTTATTTACAGTGAAACTATCAAACTCTACAACCCTTTCCTTATTCTTGCACATATTTAGATAATTTGTGAAATACAAGCCTATTAAAAGATGTAATCTACATTTTGGTCATTTTTTTCCCATTCCATAATAGTGGTAACCATAGTTAGTATGATGTATTAACATAAAAACACCCTAATCATTAAAGGCGCTTTCCATTTCCAAATCAATTGATACCACCATTTCCTCTATACATCCTCACTCACTATAGTTAAGGCCTCATATGCTGATTTAGTTGCTAAGACATCCAGAGAGCAATTCCAAGACCAAACTAGAGTATCGACCACATCCAACAGTAAGAGGCCAAATATGGTAAGACAAAAATCGTTCCGTTATGAAGTCAAAACACCTACTAGCTCAATTTCTTCTACTTGAAGCCAAACCTAAGAACCATCGTTCCACACTCCTTTGACTCTAGTATACGTCGAAGTATACAACCCATAATCTGCTAGATGTTGTTTCAAAATTGGAGAGAGAAAGCACAATCACCCTTGTTCTATTGGTAGTACATATGGCTATTACATCTTGGTAATCTTATCACCGAAAATTAGCTTCAAATGGAGCTTTGGAAAACTTGACAATTTTTATTACTATCTAACAAAATAGTTTTTAGTATAAATTTTATAACAATCCAAAAAATCAATTGTTAAAACTACACAATTTTAGTTTTTTAAGGAAGGAACATTCGATTTTGAAGGAGCTTCCTTGTCACGATTTTAGAATCTTCATTCCATTAATATAACGTTGAAGATAAAGCCTAAAATGTGTTAAAAACTATATTTTTGTGATTGAAAGCATGACCAATGGTGGCCTAAACCCAAAGGTTAGGTTGTTGAGACATGAAAAATCTTGAGTGTTTTATGGTAGACCTTAAATTGTTGCAAATTGTTAGGTTAGTTTTGAGTTGTTTCCATAGAAGATATGGAAGAAATTCTATTATAGCCTCATAATTCTTTTTGTTTTATAAGTATATTTGGAGTAGTAAGTGCCCCATTTATAATAGACCATTGCACTTTCTCCCTCTTTTTACAAGATTCATGGTACATATATATGAGATGTGTTTGTACAAAAGGACATTCCATCAAGCTTGGTAAATACATACATTCTAAAGTTAAAGTACCTTCTTTGTCCTAATGTTTGTTACTATTGTACGTTTCACAAAATTTGAGAGAGAATAGAGATTGGGAACTAAATATTGGAATGTTGAATAAACTGAAGTTGCATTAATCTCAAAAGTTTCCTTAATCTCAATGTGGGCCTAACTTTTCTTAGTAAATGATTTTTTCCAATATTAAATACTATGTGTGGAGCATGCATTGTTAGTTAATAGGTTCATATAATGGAGATTATGCAATGAACATATAGATGGTGTATGAATTGCATGTATAGGACAAACACAGAATAAAATGCTTTTTCTTGACCTATTTAGGACAATAATTTTATTCTATTAAGATGTATAAGAGATGCAGAACATTTGAAATTGATTATAATTTAAGATTTTAATAAAGTAAATAATGTCACTAAGATAGCACTAAAAATATTTGAAAACACACAAAGAACACATAAAGAAGAAAAATATGTGATGAATATATATTATTATAAGGAACCAAAAAAATTATTTTGGATGATTCTCTATTAAATTCAATCATTAATTTACATTTATTTATCATATTTTAGGAATTTATTTTAACATTTAAGAGACCATCAAATCTGATTGAATATCATTATAAGGCATTTAACTTAAACCTTACATTCAACATCTAATGTAGCATGAGAATAACAAAGATATTGTTTCTAAAGGCTTCCCTTAATCAAAACTATACAACATGAAATATAAAGCATGAACATATTTGTATATAATAACATAATCAATTCTTTGATACAGTCAAAGGTTAAAAAAAGATAGAAAGAAGAAAACTTAATAAAATTAAATTAAGAAAAATAGAGATGATGATAAATCCACTTGAAGACAAAAGAGAAACATGCCAAAAAGCATAGAAACTTGTAATAAATGCATTATTTGTAATATTATTATTCAGTGAAGTCTAAAGAACATTGTTGAAAAATTGAAAGCCAAAGGTCATGGAAGGCTAACAATCTACTTGAACTCTTTCTAAGAGATTAATACAAGGAGAAGATATTGTTGGCGAGTTCAATTAAAAATATTCTAATGGAATTCCATCCTCAATGATTTGTTCATGGCCAAATTTTAACATTCTCCATTTTTTAAATTTCAATTTTTTTCTTGCTTGAACTTCTATCAACTTTATGCACATTTCACACACCAAGTGACTATACTAACAACTTATGGCATTGGGTTGGTAGTCTTGAAAGTAAACATGACTCTCGGTTTGATGAGTTTCTTGGAAAAAATATCATTTCAGTATGATAGACCCTCTTTCATATATAAAATTGTTATCATTATAGTCCTCCAATAACTTCATCTTTCATTCAATGCACCACATCAAATAATACTTGACATTTTCTATGTTTTAATGGGTACAACTACAATAGAAACAACTCGTGCATAATAAAAAACAATGTGAAAATTTAGATCTTCATTAACAAGAAATTGGTTATCAAGATGTACAATTTTATTCATTTTGGATATATTTGAACTATTATATATATATCCTTTGAAATAAATTTAAATGTTACCTTCTCTAACAAGATTAGAAGCTCTATCACCTTCAGATGACAATATATTCTCCTCTTATTCCATCTCTTCCAAGCTTTCAAGTGACATTTTCCCCTTTTTATAAAGTTCTATATGTTTCCAAGCTTTCCATACATATTGTTTTCACAGGCACCATTGAATTTTGTTTCCTCTATGCAAACATGAAAAAAACAAGATTTTTTCTTTTATCGAATGCAAATGCATTTTGGTACTCTTTTTGTTTTAATTGAATGAAACTTTTCAGTCCATTTTACTATTTCAACTTCATATGGAATTGATCTATCTATATCTTGGAATCCAATATGCCAAAAGAACCTGTAGTAAATTTAAAAAATATATCAATGTTATTTAAAATACAATTTATATATTAAATATCATCATCAATCTGTGATTTAAACTATAATTTATAAATTTTTGAAAATTTAAAAATTAATGAAAATTATCACACACACACACACACACACACACACATATACACTTGTGTACCTCCCTTATGGGTTAGTCTCATGGATTAGTTTGAGAATGCACCATTGAACAACTTGATCAACTGAGACAAGTGGGTTGACAGAGTGGTCCATCTCATATCCTTGAAGACTTTCTCATTTTATACATGCCCTTGAGCCATCATGTTCTCCTTTTCTGTGAGCTGTCTCCAAGAAATTCCAATAATGTTTAATGTTTGTTTTCTTATGAAGACAACATAACCAGAAGAAAGATCTTGAATATTTGAATTGATATGCGCATCTATGTGACCATATCCAATGTTCATTGAATTTTATTTGATGGGCTTTCAATGAATAATAAATATTATCGAAGCAATGTTGTACAAAATGTGTACCAAGTATACAATCATCATTGATATAAAAATGATATTCTTTAATAACACGTTGATTGTTATTTTTGCTTTGTATATGATGAACATCTTGTTAAAAATGTATATAGAGAACATGGAAGAGCATAAAGGCTTGGTCAAAATGATAATATTGACTTTTTATTTCATTTTTTGCAACAAATGTGTAATTTTCTGCCAAATAAACTATTGACAAAGCTTTCCCTAGTGGAAACATTTCACGAGATTTTTCGAATTGTAGGTCCTGCCATCAAGCTCTATGAGAATTATTGGTGTATTTATAAATTTAGGTTCCAAAATTCCTCAAAAAATATATCGCAAAAATTTCATCTTCTGTAAATTAATCCTTCTAGAACTTGTACTACCACTTGCAGTAATCAATGTATGGATATATTCATATCTCTTCCATTCTACTTTTATGTTGGATAGTGATTGATCATCCATAGAAATAGGATATTTGTTGTGAAACAAAGTCAAATTTACACAATGATCACATTTTTTAACACCAACACATTTCTTTTGGTAAAATAATTCATGATTTTCTCTTCCACATAGAATTTCGGATATGCAATCATGGATAGCGGAAGGAGGAGGTGAATTTCTCCAAAATGTTTTACGAAAATCAAGGAAAGTGTCATATTATAATTGAAATTCCACATGATAATTACAACAACAAGTGCCATTATCTTTGAAGTTCTCATTTTATACATGCCCTTGTGCCATCATGTTCTCCTTTTCCATGACCAGTCTCAAAGAAATTCCAACAATGTTTAATGTTGGTTTTCTTATGAAGACAACACAACCAGAAGAATGAACATGAATATTTGAATTGATCTATGAATCTATGTGACCATATCCAATGTTCATTGAATTTTATTCCATGAACTTTCAATGAATAATAAATATTGTCGAAGTAATATTGTACAAAAGGTGTACCATGTGTACAATCATCATTCATATAAAAATGATATTCTTTAATAACATGTCGATTGTTATTGGTGCTTTTTATATGATCAATTTTTTTTTTCAACATGCCTATATAGAACATGGAAAATCATAGAGACTTGGTTGAAATGATAATATTCACTTTGTATTTCATTTTTTTCCACAAACGTGTAATTTTCTGCAAAATCAACTATCGACAAAATTGTCCCTAGTGGAAAAAATTCAGGGATTTTTTGGATTGAAGGTCTTGACATCAAGCTCTAAGAGAATTCTTGGTTTATTTATAAATTTTTGTTTCAAGCTTCCTCAAAAAATCTATCACATAAATTTCATCTTCTTGTAAATCAATCCTTCTAGCACTTGTACTACCACTTGGAGTAATCGATGTATGGATATATTCATATCTCTTCCATTCCACTTTTACATTGGATAGTGATTGATCATCCATATCAATAGGATATTTGTTGTGAAAGAAAGTCAAATTTCCACAATGATCACATTTTTTAAGACCAACACATTTCTTTTGGTAAAATAATTCATGATTTTCTCTTCTAGGTAGAATTTGAGATATGCAATCATGGATAGTGGAAGGAGGAGGTGAATTTATCCAAAATGTTTTACCAAAATTAAGGAAGGTGTCATATTATAATTGAAATTGCACATGATAATGACAACAACAAGTGTCACGTATAGTGATAAGCTTCACATACCATGGTTTTGGTTACACAAAAGTACCGATTGAGATATTAATTCCATGATTCTCTTCTTTCAACTTCTTAAACACCTCTATCTGAATGGTGTCTAAGATATGTGTTGGATGTTCTTCATACTGATTTCATGTTATTCTTCATCACATCACCTCTTTATTTTTGTGAAACATGTGAATTTTTCATCCAATAATCACATATGATATTTTTAACATTTTCTCTGAGTCTATCTTTGTATGTTTTCCTACAAACAATTGTCCAACAAGCAAACTCATCATTTGCATATATTTCAATTCAAAAGTTCTTATGCTTATACAATTTCTTTCATGAGGTCCCTAATGCTTCAGCCATAGATTTTGTCAAACAGTTTTCGTGAGTAGTTGAAGAAACCATTGTTGTTTTTATTTCTCTACATGCATCTAGATCACATTTCTTTCTAGATCTTCCAATTGACTTTAGAGCACTACTTATAATTTCAATCAAATTCTCCTTCACCTTTTTAACTTTTATTTTTATTTATGAATGCTCAATAATGTTTTATCTTCTTTTAGTTTCTTCGATGTTAAGAGAACTCTCAGAATTTGAGCTTAAAATATCATATTTTCATCTTTGAAGAGCTTATCAATAATCAACTTAACATGATATCATATAACATGGTCAGCTCTTTTATCTCCATATGTGCTAGTGTCGACATTTTCTAACATCTCAGCATAAATATTGGTTTCACCTATACATATGAGAATTTAATGTAAATGAGTATAAATATACATTAAATAATTAAATAAAAAAATAGAAAATGAAATTGAAACTAGTAAATATGTGTGTATACATTGCAAAATCATCTTAAAGTTAGTTCATCAAACAAAAATTAAATTGCACAATACACTATTAAAATGTAAATATCATTTACAAAATGTACATTTACATACCTAGTTCAACTTCTTGTTGAGATGATTTTCCCTTTGAATATGTAAATGTTCTTCCTTCTTTCTTCTGTAATAATTTCTCGAGTGTTATCTACGAACCTCAATGTGTCTAATTCAATCATATTTTCTCTTGCAATTTCTTCAATTCCTCATGATAATTCAATCTATATAGAATTTTAAAAAATTAATAAAAATTTTATATTAAGAAATATAATTTTGAAGCAAAAATTTTATACTTTAAAAAGAAATTAAAAAAATTTACAATCATGGAGATCAAAGTGGGCAATAGACATTTCATTAAAATAAAAATTTGATAAAAATACTTTAAAACCTTAAAAAGTATTACTTATACTATTCAAAAACTTTTTACCTATTCCAGAAATGTGTTGCTCAAAAGAATTCACCCTCCAAAAGCTAGCCCAAAAACTTTCACTTTCTAAAAGGTAGATCCAAAAGAAATTGCTATCCAAAATTTTGATATAGAAATACGTTATCCACAGTCTTATTTACCCGTCAAGAAATTTATGACTGAAAAAAGTTCACTATCGAAAATATAGCCCAAAAAGTTTTACTATCCAAAAGGTAGATCCAAAAACGTTCTCTATCCAAGAGTTATCCAAAAGTTGCGTATGGAAAATGTACGATGAAGTGAGAAAATGATGCTTTGGTTGAGATTATTTATAGGTTTTAGTTGAAACAATCACATCCTTTCATTTGATATACGCAAGTCCTTTCCATAAGAAATATTATAAACAAGCATCCACTAAAAATGATAAAGATTGAAGGAAGATTTTTAATATATGATATCATAAATCTTACTTAAACCTAAGAGAGACTCCAAAATCTTGTCTCCTTCAATTTAAAATGCACCTATGTCTCCTTCAATTTAAAATGCACCTATAATATACTTAATCAACTTTTATATTTTTATAAATGTTTATAATTTTTCATTCAATTTTTGTTTTCATACATTAGTTTTCTATTCATAGATTATAAGTTAATAATTGATTGTGTTTTCCTCCATTTTTTTTATTTAATAAAAATAAGATTATAGGTATCATATTTTGCCTAACATGCAATATGTATTCATTCAATATCGCTCATATATGGATCACTATTGGGGTTATGAGTATTAGACTTGTGGAGGTAAGATAAATAAAGAAATATTATATTAGCATGTAAATAATTAAAATTAATATCTAATTTATAAAGATAATAATTTACATTTTAAATGTCTTGTCAATAAAGTTGTCCTATTGAATTATCTTTCCTTTTGTTAGTTAAATAATAATCCTAGATGTGTTCCTAAAGGAAAAGCGTGAATTTCCACACTATGACATTGTGACATTTGTTGGGTTGTGTTATATTCTTTCCACGACTAACCTATGTAGTGAACCGGGGGGTTAGAGGGGGGGTGGAGCACCCCCTTCGTTGTGTTGATTGTGCAGCAGGGGGGTCACCGGGGGGGGGCAGCCCCCCCTATCGAGGGGGCTTGAGGGGGGTAGGTAGCCCCCCCTCTACGGCGTCCGGGGCAGTGCCCCAGGAAAATTTCTTTTGGACCCTATATTAGGTTGGGTCAACCTACCTATCGTTTTTGGTCCATGGTATTCGATGCTTCGACATGTATAAATATGTATTGTAATATTGAAAGGAATATAATGAAAGATCAAGCTGGTAGTCCCGGTTTTGGGATCCAGGGGAAAATCTCTGTGTATATGTGTTTTATGTGTTATGCTCTCGCATTGTTTATTTTCTGTGTTTTAGAATTCGTATGCAAGTAATTTTTGTACGGGTTTAAAAACTACATTCGGTATCAGAGTTGTTTTGGCTTCAAGGGGATGCCTTTGTTACTGACAGGTTTCGCTCGGGCCTGTTGTAGACCATGTTCAGTGGGATATCTATGAGATCAATTCTAGTGGTGAAAGAAGATGGCGAGCAATGGAAAGATAGAGATTGAGAAATTTAATGGTCAAAGTTTTGAGTTATGCAAACTCAAGATGGAAAATCTGTTGGTGGATAAAGATCAATGGATCATGGTAGATGTAGGTACTAAACCAAAGGGAGTGTCTGATGAAGAATGGAAGAAGTTCGATCGAAAGGAAAAGAGCACAATATGATTATGTGTCTCAGATTCAGTATTTTTGAATGTATCAGGGGAAGCTGTGGCAAAGGCTTTGTGAGACAAGTTAGGGACTTTGTACCAATCTAAGTCTCTAGTGAATAAACTGTTCCTGTGGAAAAAGCTGTATAACATGAGGATGAAAGTTGGAGACTCGGTGACAGAGGATCTGAATGCATTTAATACTATGGTAAGTTAGTTAGCATCTATTGATATTAAAATTTCAGATGAAGATAAGTGCATCAGTTTGTTGTGTTATCTACCAGATTCATGGGATAGTCTAGTTAGTACAATAGGTAGAAATGCAACTGCCTTGTAGTTTGATGAAAGAGTCTCATCCTTGCTGATGGAGGAGATGAGATGGAAAAATATGGAAAGCCAAAATGGTTATGCCTTGTCTATACGAGGACGCTCCCAGAATAGAAACAAAAATAAGTCATCGAGTGGGAGATCTAAATCTAGAGGGAGAACTAAGTCTCCAGGAAAACCTTTAATGGTGGTGTGCTGGAAATGCGGGAAGGAAGGGCACTACAAAAGGGACTATAAATCTAAAGCTCCTGATAAAGGAAAGGGATATGATGGTGCTCCTCCTACAGAGGCAAAAACCACCTCAGATGAAGCTGGGGATGTGTACTTGTCTTCTTCAAGTACACATGTAGATCATGAGGCATGGTTGATTGACTCAGGTGCATCCTTTCACTTCACTCCCCATAAAGAATGGTTCTACGAGTATGAGAAATATGATGGTGGTGATGTCTTCTTGGGGGATGACAGGAAGGCTAGAACACTTCCCAGGGTGATGTCTTCTTGGTCGTGGAAAAGTAAAGTTGAAGTTGCAAGGTAGAAGGGTTAGAACACTTCTGTGTGTGCTACATATTCCTGCATTAGCCAAAAATCTGATTTTTGTAAGCAAGATGGATGATGCAGGTGTAAAAATAGTGTTCGAGAAGGGTACTTGCAAAATGGTCCAGGGAGCACTGATATTGATGTGGAGAGTTCGGATTGGAACTTTGTACAAGATGTAAGGTAGCATTGTTATTGATGGGTGCAGTAGTTCTGTGGTTCTTGAAACTGGAGCAGAAAATCTAGTGGTCTCTGAAGAGAAGACC
The DNA here is from genome assembly GCA_031772625.1 of Pinus tabuliformis. Lineage (NCBI taxonomy): Eukaryota > Viridiplantae > Streptophyta > Pinopsida > Pinales > Pinaceae > Pinus > Pinus tabuliformis. The sequence continues at coordinate 1,188,481,503 of CM062818.1, forward strand.
ATGTTGTGGCATCAAAGGCTTGGACATATTGGAGAGAAGGGACTTTGAATACTTCATGGTAAAGGTATAGTAGAAGGTATGAGTGATAGCACTCTGGATTTTGATTTCTATGAAAATTGTGTATACTGGAAGCAGAATCAGGTGAGTTTCCCCTTTGGTGGTAAGAGGGCGAAACATATATTAGAGCTTGTGCACAGTGATGTGTTTTGGACCTGTGAAGGTTCCATCACTGGGTAAGTTTGTGTACTATGTATCATTTATAGATGACTTCTCAAGGAATACATGGATGTATTTCCTTAAGAAGAAATCTGAAGTCTTTGACAGGTTTAAAGAATTTAAGGCTCTGGTGGAAAACCAAACAAAGAAGAAGATAAAGGTGTTGAGGACAGATAACAGTGGAGAGTTTTGCAGTAAGGAATTTGAAGAATTCCTTAAGAAGTGTGGTATAACACGGCAGAAGACTACTCCATATACACCTCAGCAAAATGGAGTTGCAAAGAGAATGAACAAGACGTTGATGGAAAGGGCAAGAAGCATGCTCAGTGATGTCGGGTTAGGACATGAATTTTAGGTAGAGGCGGTGGAGACAACATGTTACCTAGTGAATAGATCACCTTCATCAGCGTTGGAGGATAAGACTCCACAAGAGGTATGGACTGGTAAGAAACCCTCTCTTTCACATCTGAGGGTATTTGGATGTGGTGTATATGTACATGTTCTAAAGGAGAAAGAACCAAGTAGGATAGTAAATCTGAAAAGTGCATCTTTATTGGGTATAGGGATGGTTTAAAGGATTATAAGCTTTATTATTGATGATGATCCCAAAACTGTGAAAGAAGCAGTAGATTCAGAGGATCAAAAACTCTAGAAAGAGGCCATGGTTGATGAAACAGAATCTTTGCACAAAAATGAGGCTTGGGATCTAGTGAAGTTGCCGACTGGAAGGAAACCCATCGACAATAAATGGGTGTTCAATAAGAAGACAAATGTAGAAGGAAAGGTGGAGAAATACAAAGCTTGGTTGGTAGCAAAAGGTTATTCCTAGGTGCTGAGAATTGATTATGGTGATATTTTCTCCTGTTGCCAAGGTAACCTCTATTAGGTTACTTTTATCTATTGCTGTTGCTTTTGATTTTGAGGTAGAAGAGATGGATGTGAAGACAACATTTCTTCACGGGGATCTGGAAGTGGAGATCTACATGAAGCAACCTGAAGGTTTTGCAGTGAAGGGTAAGAAAGAACTAGTATGCAAGTTAAGGAAGTCTATATATGGGTTAAAACAGTCACCAAGGATGTGGTATCAAAAATTTGATACATTTATACGGGGACTTGGCTTCACCAGAAGCAAATCAAATCAGTGTGTGTATTTTAAATTAATTGGTGACCGTGTTATTTATCTAGTGTTGTATGTGGATGATATGTTGTTGGTTGGAAATGACAAAGAAATTATCCAGGATTTGAAGACCCAATTGTCCTCCAAATTCGACATGAAAGATCTTGGTGCTGCAAACTATATTTTGGGCATGGAAATTAAAAGAGATCAGGCAAAGAGGAAGCTCTAGTTAAACCAGAGGAGGTATGTCGAGACAATACTATAGAGGTTTAATATGTAGGATAATAAACCTATGAAGATTCCTATTCCTGTAGGTGTAAATTTATTTGCTGAACAGTGTCTCAGGACACAAGAAGAGGAAGAGAATATGTCCCGTGTTCCATATGCAAGTGCAGTCGGTAGCCTGATGTATGTAATGGTCTGTACTAGACCAGACATTGCACATGCAGTGGGAGTATTTAGTAGGTTTATGTCAAAACCAAGGAAGGAGCATTGGACAATAGTGAAGTGGGTTTTCAGGTATTTGTGTTTCACTAGTGATTATGGTTTGTGCTACCAAGGAAGACCAAGATTGGATAGAGTGTTGGATATCCATGGCTTTGGTGATGCACACTAGGCTAGAGATTTGGATCAGAGAAGATCTACAAGTGGGTATGTGTTTAACCTATTTGGTGCTGCAATCAGTTTGATGAGTAAGAAACAATCTGTAGTGGCATTATAAACTACAGAGGTAGAATACACGGTAGCTACTCATGCAAGCAAGAAAGAATTTTGGTTGCAGAGATTGTGTTCAAGTATGGGGTTAATACAGGGAGCTATAAGGATAGACTGTGACAACCAAAGTGCAATTTTATTGGCAAAGAACCCTGCTTATCATTCAAAGACAACACACATTGATGTTTAGTATCACTTTGTGAGGGATATGATAGAAGACAAAAAGGTGTTGCTGGTAAAGGTGGACACTTTGAAGAATGATGCAGATGCATTGACAAAATTTATGATCTCTAAGAAGTTATCTTGGTGTAGAGAAATAATGGGTGTTTCAGGGCTGGAAAAATGACTAAGCTCTCCTATGGCCCCCTGTGGAAAGAAAACAACACGTGGGAGAATGTTGGGTTGTGTTATATTCTTTCCATGACGAACCTACGTAGAAAATTGGGGGGTTAGAGGGGAGGTGGATCCCTCCCTTCATTGCGTCGATTGCGTAGCAGGGGGGTCACAAGGGGGGCGGCAGCCCCCCTTATCCGGGGGGTTTGAGGGGGGTGAGTAGCCCCACTCTATGGGGTCCGGGGCAGCACCTCGAGAAAAAAAAAATTGGACCCTATAATAGGTTGGGTGAACCTACTTATTTTTTTCGATCCATGGTTTTGGACGCGATGGTTTTCGGTCCATGGTATTGGATTCTTCAACATGTATAAATATGTATTGTAACATTGAAAGGAATATAATGAAAAATCAAGCTAGTAGTCTCAGTTTTGGGATTCAGGGGAAATCTCTGTGTATATGTGTTTTATGTGTTATGCTCTCTCTTAGGTCCCTATAATACTAGTGATTACTCCATTACTATTGTATTTGTATCCCTTATTAATATTGTTGTGCCCCTATTTTCCCCTTATTTTTATTATTTTGCCGCATAGAATCCCTCTATTGTTATTTTTGTGGCTTTATATTATTATTGTTAGGTCGGCTGGGTTATATTGTGACTCCTTAGACTTCTATATATAGAAAGGAGGTTTTTTCATTTGAATCATCCAAGAATTGTTGATTTATGTAATGTAAAGGATTTTTCCCCCTCGAAGAGGCTGAATTCTAAGGCATTGATCTACCTATTCTATCTTTTTGTGAGCTGGTTTCATAACATTTGGTATCAGAGCTTTGAATTCTAGGGTTTTGCTGCTCCAAATAGGTCATCGTGGCATTTTCGCTATAATGTTTTGTCTGCTATGTTTTAGAAGCTAAAAAAAACCCCATTTGAGACGAAATTGCACTGAACCTCAGGTCCAAATTTCAGATCTTTTCGCACTATATTTGCAAAGATATGATCTGAAGAAGTTGGTCTTTTTGTAGACTCCTGAATTACGTTCCAAATAGGTGACCTAGGGAAAATCATCATAACTTTCTCTTCGAGCATCAGATTGAAATTTCGTAAGAAGGTACAAAAAGAGGACGGACTATAGTTTCTTTTCTATATTTTCTGAGCCAAAGGTCGAAATAGTGACTCGTGGCAAGTTGTATAGGTTCGCTCTACTGAACTAGTCTATAATCAGTTCACTGTGGGAGATTTGGTATAACTCTTCCCTGGAGAATCCAATTTGGATCAGAATGGTGGCATTGGAAAGAGGATGCAGAGGGCTACTACAGGTCATAATTTTAGAACTGGATGATCTGAAATTACAGAGATACATCAGATTTAATATCAAGCTCCTACAAAGTGGAAAAAGGTGTGTAGTTTTTTTTAAATTTTTGCATGAGCTTGGTCTGAAAAATTAGTTTGAAGGAATTCAAAGGGCATAGTAAAGCATTATTATCGGTAATTGATGCCCCGAGGAAAGAAATTACAAACACCTAGTAAGCAACCTGAAAGCTCTAGCATGACTCATGAAGAAGAGGAAGAAATGCAACATGATATTTCAAAATTACAAGACCAAGTGCAATAAGTGTCACTTGCACAAGAAGTAACAGAATCTAAGATGGATGGTTTAAAGAAAGATGTAGAAGCTAAGATGGATGCTTTAAAGAAAGGCGTAGAAGCTAATATGGATTGTTTAAAGACATGCATAAAATATTTGAAGACAGACATGGAAGATTTGAAGACAGATTTGACAAAGTTTCTATAAGAAATGCTTACTAATGGTGAAAAGGTAGTAAATGAAACTCATGATGAGAACAAAAGAAATGTTAATCATGATTTCATAGACTCTAATGTTGGATCGAAGACCCACCATATTCCAAAAATAGATATGAGGAAGTTTGATGGCAAGGATCCCACAACATGGATATTACAGATGGAGCAATTTTTCGATCTCAATAATGTGCAAAACACACAAAAGGTACATATTGCAACTTTATATTTGGAACCAAATTAGTTTGTATGGTATCAATGGCTTTGCTCTCATAAACAAATTATCACTTGGGCAATTTTTACGGAAGAATTGACAACACATTATGAGGATACAAAAAGCAACACTTTTTTTAGCCAATTGATAAGTCTTAAACAAAAGTGTTCAATAATGGAGCACATTGAGGAGTTCCAAAAATTGAACATAAGGGTAAAAAATATTCCAGAGGAGAATAGGATTGATGTGTTCATAGGGACTTTAAAGGATAATATCCAACATTATGTTTGCCTTTGGGATCCTGATTCATTAGAGAAGGCATTCAGGTTAGCAAGAAAAATGGAAAGCAAAATTATGGCAACCAAGAAGCATACCACTCACAACTATAAAGATGGAAGTGTTGTTGCCCCTAGTCTTCCACAACCTATAAGGTTGACACCACAACAATTGGAAGAAAAAAGAGAAAAAGGGCTTTGTTATAGTTGTGATAGCAAATACACTAAAGGTCATAAGTGTGTTGAGAAGAAGTTATTCTACATAGATTGTGAAGAGGAAGAAGAAAAGGAGCAAGAAAGGTCAAAAGAAGAGGATATACTCCAGGAAAAAAGCCTAGATAAAGAAGAAATGAAGCCAACCATATCTTGTAATGCATTGGTTGGAATTACCACTCCTCAAACCATCAAGATAGAAGGACAAATCAAGAAGAAAAAGGTAATAGTGTTGATTGATTCAGGAAGTACCCACAATTTTATTCATTGTAAGATAGCAAAAGAATTGAATTTCTTCCTATATCCAGCACTAGAGTGTGAAGTGATGGTTGCAAATGGAGGAAATATAAATTTCTATGGAAAGTGCCATAATCTCAAGCTATCTATGGGAGAATATGTATTGACTAGCCCAATGCTTTCCATTCCAATGGGAGGTGTTGGCGTTGTACTAGGAGTCCAATGGCTACAATCCTTGGGTACAATAGCTTTTAATTTTTAAAAACTTTTCATGAAATTTTCTATGGAAGGAAAGGAAGTTGAATTATGGGGTATTGCAGGGAAACTGAGAAACATAATCAGCTCTAACGGTATGAAAAAGCTTCTAAAAAAGGAACAAAGAGGTGTAATTGCACAATTATGTTCGCTAGATGTTTCCACATCAGAATCATCTATTTCTCCAGATCTCCAAAAAGTCTGGGAAAATCATTCCAAGGTATTTGAGACTCCCAAAGTTCTCCCACCTATTCGTGATCATGATCATCCTATTCATCTGATTCCAGGAAGTGTTCCTCCAAACATCAGGCTGTACAGATATCCCTATGCCCAAAAGAGTGAAATTGAACGTATGGTTCCAAAAATGCTAGAGGCTGGTATAATTCAACCTAGTCAAAGTTCTTTCTCTGCTCCAGTAGTATTGGTACACAAGAAGGATGGATCATCGCGCATGTGTTCGGATTATAGAGAGCTCAACAAGCTCACTATTAAAGATAAGTTTCCCATTCCGGTCATTGATGAATTGCATGGATCAATTTACTTCACCAAGTTGGATCTTCATTCAGGATATCATCAAATCAGAATCACTGAAGGCATTCCGAAAACAGCATTTAGAACTCATGAAGGTCATTATGAATTTTTGGTCATGCCTTTTGGCCTTACCAATGCACCTTCTACATTTCAAGGTTTGATGAATTCCATTTTCAAACCCTTCCTTGGAAAATTTGTGTTAGTATTTTTTGATGATATACTAATCTACAAAATGTCTTGGAAGGATCATGTTGAACATGTTGACAGGGTGCTACAACTATTGGAGGAGAAACAATTATATGCAAAAAAATCCAAATGTTTCTTTGGAGTGCAAGAGGTGGAATATCTGGGTCATATTATATCTCATGAAGGAGTTAAGGTAGACCCTAGCAAAATCAAATCCATTAAGGAATGGAAAATCCCCACATCCATAAAACATCTGCGAGGATTTCTCGGGTTGACAAGGTATTATCGCAAGTTTGTTAAGAATTATGGGAGAATAGCAGCACCTATAAAAACATTATTGAAGAAAGATGCATTTTCATGGACTCGAGAAGCAACAAAGACCTTCGAATATCTTAAAGAGGCAATGTGCCAAGCACTGGTCTTAGCTACACCGAACTTCGAAAAAACATTTATTGTGGAATGTGATGCTTCAGGAAATGGAATTGGTGTTGTTTTAATGCAAGATGAAAGACTCATTGCTTTTTAAAGTTGTCCAATCAAGGGGAAGTTTTTACACAAAGCTATTTATGAGAAGGAAATGTTGGCAAAACTACATGCACTTAAGAAATGGCGACCCTACCTAATGGGAAGACACTTCAAGGTAAAAACAGATCATGATAGCCTTAAATACTTTTTAGAACAAAGATTATCCTCTGAAGAGCAACAAATGTGTGTCACAAAGATGTTGGGTTATGATTTTGAAATCATCTACAAAAAGCGGAAGAAAAATGTGGTGGAAGATGCACTCTCAAGAAAGGATGAGGATGTGGAAGCATGGTTGTGTGCCATTTCTATTATCCAACCAGATTGGATAAACGAAGCAAGGTAGGAATGGAAGAATGATGAAGAAGTGTGGGAACTTATTCGAAAGTTACAACAATATTCTAGTACATCTAATACATTTAGCTGGCAAAATGATTCATTATGGTACAAATATCACTTATACCTCTGTAAGAATTCCCAACTCAGACAAAAGATTGTTATGGAATTACACACTTCTCTGTTAGGAGGGAACTCAGGATTTTTAAAAGCTTACTGCAGGGTTAAGAAGGAATTTTTTTGGGATGGCTTTAAATTGGATATTCAAAAGTTTGTGGCGGAATTTTTGGTTTCCCAACAAAATAAAGTTGAAAAAATTAAGAGTCTGGGTCTATTACAACCTTTATGCATTCCAAGCCAACATTGGGAGGAGGTTTCAATGGATTTTATCACAGGTTTACCCAAGTCTAAGGGAAAGAGTGTCATCATGGTGGTAGTTGACAAACTTACAAAGTATGCACACTTTTGTGCATTATCACATCCATTTAAAGCCAACACATTTTCTATTGCATTTATGGAAACAATTCAAAAGCTACATGGAAACCCAAAGATTATTGTAAGTGACGGAGATCCCATTTTCACTGGAAATTTTTGGACAAAATTATTTTCTTGTCTTGGTACTTAGTTAGCTCATAGCTCATCTTATCATCCTAATCTAATGGGCAAACTGAGATAGTAAACAAATGTTTGGAAGGATATCTTCGTTGCTTTGTATCTGATAAACAGACACAATGGGTCAAATGGTTGCCTCTGATTGAATGGTGGTATAACACTTCCTTCCATACAGCAACAAAAACGACCACATTTATGGCACTTTATGGATATCAGCCACCATCCATCACATCATATTTAAGAGAAAATTCTAAGGTTCAAGCAGTGGAACATCACATCGAACATCAACAACAAGTCCTCCAACTCTTAAAGGATAACCTCGTGTTGGCACATAATAGAATGAAACAACATGCAGATCAACATCACAACGAAAGAAGTTTTGATGTAGGTGATTGGGTATTCCTATGGCTACAACCATATAAACAAATGTCCCTCAAGCAAGCTTAGAAGGATAATAAATTATCACCAAAGTATTATTGTTCATACAAGGTGTTGCAAAAGATTGGTACTATGGCATACAAATTGGAGCTTCCTGCAGCTTCTCGAGTGCACCCAGTTTTCCATGTTTCATGTTTAAATAAGGTTATAGGTGAAAAGCTCCCAGTTCAAACAATATTGCCAGAACTTGACGAGGAAGGAAAATTATATTGGAACTGGAAGCAGTCACAGAAACAAGAACGCGACAGCTATGAAATCGATAAATTTCGGAGTATCTCATCAAGTGGAAGAACTTATCCACTGAAGATTCCACATGGGAGGATGAAAATTTTATACAGAAGCATCCAGAACTAATCAAGAGTTGAGGACAACACTTTTTTGAAGGAGAGGGGCATGTTAGGTCCCTATAATACTAGTGATTACCTCATTACTATTGTAGTTGTATCCCTTATTAATATTGTTGTGCCCCTATTGTCCCCTTATTGTTATTACTATGCCCCATAGAGTCCCTCTATTGTTATTTTTATGGCTTTATATTAATATTGTTAGGTCGGTTGGGTTATATTGTGACTCGTTAGACTCCTATATATAGAAAGGAGGTTTTGTCATTTGAATCATCCAAGAATTTTTCATTTATGTAATATAAAGGAGGTTGCCCCCTCGAAGAGGCTGAATTATAAGGCATTGATCTATCTTTTCTATCTTTTTGTGAGCTGGTTTCATAACATGGCAGCTACTCATGTAAGCAAGGAAGCAGTTTGGTTGCAGAGATTGTGTTCAAGTATGGGGTTAATACAGGGAGCTATAAGGATAGACTGTGACAGCCAAAGTACAAAGCACATTGATGTTCAATATCACTTTGTAAGGGATATGATAGAAGACAAAAAGGTGTTGCTGGTAAAGGTGGACACTTTGAAGAATGATGCAAATGCATTGAAAAAATTTGTGAGCTCTGAAAAGTTCTCTTGGTGTAGAGAAACAATGGGTGTTTCAGTGCTGGAAAAATGACTAAGCTCTCCTGTGGCCCCCTGTGGAAAGAAAACAACAAGTGGGAAATGTTGGGTTGTATTATTTTCTTTCCACGACGAACCTACGTAGTGAACCGAGGGGTTGGAGGGGAGGTGGATCCCCCCCTTGTTGCGTCGATTGCACAGCAGGGGTCACAGGGGGGCCGACAGCCCCCGTTATCTAGGGGATTTGAGGGGGGCGATTAGGCCCCCTCTACGGGGTTTGAGGCAGTGCCCCGAGAAATTTTTTTTGGACCCTATATTAGGTTGGGTGAACCTACCTATGTTTTTCGGTCCATGGTTTTGGACGCGATGGTTTTCGTCCATGCTATTTGATGCTTCAGCATGTATAAATATGTATTGTAACATTGAAAGGAATACAATGAAAAATGAAGCTAGTAGTCCCAGTTTTGGGATCCAAGGGAAAATCTCTATGTATAAGTGTTTTATGTGTTATGCTCTCACATTGTTTATTTTCTGTGTTTTAGAATTCATATGCAGGTAATTTCTGTATGGGGTTAAAACCTACAACATTTACAAATCCAACAATTTTGTTGAATCATTAGCAAGTATAAGGCTATCAATCATAACCAATGTTTTAAATGTTGTAATCATGAGAAATATTTTTAGAAATCAAGGATATTCCCTTTTAGGAACAAGATTTTCATGCTTTCATGTAACCTAATTCTACCTGATATTCCATAGTGTTGATCCCATTCCAAATATAGTGATGAAGGATATCATCAAGTTGAACATTTTGAAAATAGTCTTATTAATTTTTCAAACTTGACTCTTTAAATATAAATTTTAAAGGTCTCTAGTACTCCATTTGTAATAATTTTTATAAATTCTAGGAAAAAGACATCTGTATTATAAGTAAATATAAAATATAAACTAGTTAACCTATAAACTAATAAAATGAATATAATAAATCAACATACTTTTTTTAATGCAACAAAAAATTATTTAAGGATTGGTGTATAACTTGAGTCTAGATAGTTCCATCTAACATCATCCTAACTCTCTTCATCCAACATTTTAACCATTTTCTCTTGTATTTTCATATAACCCTTGCAACTAGATAAGTAGAATAAATAATTTTCTAATAAAATCTATAAAAAAAAATATGTAGAACATTAATATGTTGAATTTAAAGGTAAATTTTATAAACTTAAAATTAATTAAAAATAACTAGCTAAAATTCCTCCTCAAACTTTCTATATATTTTTCCACGTGGCCTAGAGAAGGCAATGAATCAGTGCATTGTTAAGGCACTCCTTACATAATGGTCACTATTTGAAATCTCATGGGTTTCCCACCTATTTGACCTCCACATATAGGTTATATTGGTAGAAAAAAGAACCGAACTTATGTCATGACAATATAAAACCCACTTAGTTTCAGATTCCTCTAGTAAAACAAATAAAGAAAGAAATGTAAAAACTTGTTAGATATTCATTCCATTAATAATTCACTTAACCTTACATTTAATAATATGACCATGATAAATGTTTCATCATTCACTCATCACATTGATATCCAAGGTATTATAGTCATATCTTATAATATACTTTCGATTGGAGGACCCATATTAGAAATGCCACATGACAAGGTTTTAAACCTTTTAACCTTTTGAATTTTTAAACCAATATTTTCCATAAGATAAATAATTCACTAATAAAAACTCATGTTTGTTCAATTTTAAAACCCAATTAAAGAAAAAAACCATGTTTGGCTCTAAAGGCATCACCTCTTTGGAAATATTTTGTTCCACCCATTCTTTTGGTCAATTAAGAAGCCTATTTCCATACAACATTTGTTTTGGAAACTTTTTTGATATTTGATATGTCCTAAACACATGTTTCTTGACATTCATTATGGATAAATCTCACCCTTTGAATGAATATCATGGGTTTCTTATACTTACTATCTAAGTTATTGTCCTATACCAATAATATTTGTTTTTTATGTATATGTTAAAGAAACGTAAATGATACATCCAATTATGTTAAAAGGAGGGTTACTAAGATCCCCTTGCAACAATTCTCTTATAGTATTTATATAATCGTTTCATTCAATCACATAATATTTATAGTTAAAACGTTTAGATGGATTTAGAAAATCCTTGCTAGGAACTTCCATAAGGTCAAAAAGAACCAAGTGGCCAACCACATGCAAATATGGATTTACCTCATCAAAATTTTCAAGTTGTGAATATGAAAGTGACCCATGGCTCTCGAATTTGATATTTATCTTGGTCTTATATGGGTTTATACATTTTTTCACATTTAATTTAAATGTATGACCATTGTCATCAAAATTGTTCATCCTTAATTGATCTTGAAGGGTATTTATATGTAGTTTCAATAACACTATCCTCTAGATCAACCGTTAGTCTTATGATTTCCCTACTACCCTAAGGACAATAGGATTTTTAATATGATATTCAAATCTAATCACTGCTTTACTCCTTTTATGAATTAAAAGAGATTATTTTGAAAAAGAGTTGCAACCTCATTGACACTAATGTCAACATCATTGTCATTTAACGTTGTTAAATGTTTAAATTTATCTTTTCTAACCAAATAAGTTTTCTTTATTTTTTGTTGTATACTTATCATTACACACATGGTTTGAATCTCAAATTATCTATCTTATTTGTCCTTACTTCTTATGCCTTGTTGATATGAAGGGAAATACTTGAAATTCATGATAATTTCCTCTGTTTAATAAACCCTTGCTAATATGCATGAAAATGTCATATCAAAATATTATAAAAATAAAATATAACATTTCGGTTATAATTATGTTTTGAAATTATCATGGTAATTTTATAATAATATATAAATCATTAATAAGATTAAACAAACTTACATTATATCACTTATTGTCTTTGCATGATAGATGCATATAATTCTATAAAACTTTCTTCAAATTATAATGAATTATTTTGAAACAATAAATCATCTTGACAAATGTCTTGTCTTGTTTCACAAATTCATAAACTACATCTATGCCTAGCAGCAAATAATATCTTGTAACAAGCCAATTACATCATAATTTCAGTGTAAATGATGAAACTCAATGTAATACAAATATATATTTTTTCCACTATTACTTTATTTGTCCTTCACCTACTAATAATGGTCCTTTTTGTCTCACCTTATGTGAATTTATAGTTTAATGATTTTCATGGTTTTCGGAATATTAATTGTCAAACCTTAAATAAAGCACTACTCTATTATGTAGCCAACTCACAAATAGATAGATCAACAACTTAAAAATTATCCTCTTCGAGGGGGAAACCTCCTTTACATTACATAAATGAACAATTATTAGATGATTCAAATGAAAAAAACTCCTTTCTATATATAGGAGTCTAAGGGGTCAAAATATAATCAAATCCGACATAACAATAATAATGTAAGGGAACAAAAATAATAATAGTGGGCTTCTATGGTGCACAATAATAACAATAAGGGGGATACACTGACAATAACAATGACGGAATGCACTAGTATTATAGGGACCTAACATTCCCTTCTCCTTCAAAAAGTGTTTTCCTCAATGCTTGAGTAGTTCTGGATGCTTTTGTATAAAACTCTCATCCTCCCATATGGAATCTTCAACTGGTAATTTCTTCCACTTGATGAGATAGTCTAAAATTGATCGATTTTTTAGCTATCGAGTTCTTTTTTTTGTGACTTCTCCAAGTTCCAACATGATTTTTCCTTCCTCGCCAAGTTCTGGAAATATTGTTTGAATTGTGAGCTTATCACCTATAACCTTCTTTAAGAAAGAAACATGGAAAATGGGGTGCAGTCCGAAAGATGCACGAAGCTCCAATTTGTATGCCATAGTACCAATATTTTGCAACTACTTGTAAGGACCATAATACTTTGGTGATAATTTATTATCCTTTTAGATTTCTTGATGAACATTTTTTTATATGGTTGTAGATGTAAAAATACCCATTCCCCTACATCAAAAATTCTTTCGCTGCAATGTTGATATGCCTATTGTTTCATTCCATATTTCACCAATGTGAGGTTATCCTTAAAGAGTTGGATAACTTGTTGTTGGTGCTCGATTTCATCTTCCACTGCTTGAACCTTAGAATTTTCTCTTAAATATGATGTGATGGATGGTGGCCGATATCCATAAAGTACCATAAATGGGTTCATTTTTGCTGCAGTGTGGAAGGAAGTGTTATACCACAATTCAGCCAGAGATAACCACTTGACCCATTATGTTTGTTTATCAGATGCAAAGAAACGAAGATATCCTTACAAAAAAAAATTCACTATCTTAGTTTTCCCATCATATTGAGGATGATAAGATCAGCGATGAGCTAATTGAGTAGCCAGATAAGAAAATAATTCCATACAAAACTTTCCAATGAAAATGGGATCTTTGTCGCTTAAAATAATCTTTGGGTTTCCATGTAGCTTATGAATTGTTTCCTTAAATGAAGTAGCATTTGTACTAGATTTAAATGGATTAGATAATGCAAAAAAGTGTTCATACTTTGTAAGTCTATCAATTACCACCATGATGACACTCTTTCCTTCAGATTTGGGTAAACTTGTGATAAAATCCATTGGAACCTCCTCCCAACATTGAATTTGAATGGATAAAGTTTGTAACAGACCCGAGGTCTTAATTGTCTCAACTTTATTTTGTTGGAAAACAAAAGATTCTACCACAAACTTTTGATTATCATATTTAAGTTCATCCCAAAAAAGTTCCCTCTTAAAACTGTGGTAATTTTTTAAAAATCCAGAGTGCCATCCTAAGGGAGAGGTGTGCAATTCTAGAATAATCTTTTGTTTGAGTTGGGAATTATTACAAATGTATAAGCAATATTTATACCATAATGAATCATTTTTCTAGCTAAATTTATCAGATGTACTCATCTTGATGCAACGTTTGAATGAGTGCCCATACTTCTTCATCATTCTTCCATTCATCCATTGCTTCAGTTATCCAATCTAGTTGGATAATAGAAATGGAACAAAGTAATGCTTCCGCATCCTCATCCTTTCTGGAGAGTGCATTTGCAAAAATATTTTGCTTCCCTTTTTTGTAGATGATTTCAAAGTCATAATCCAACATCTTTGTTACCCATTCTCGTTTCTCTTCTTAAGATAATCTTTGTTCTAAAAATTATTTAAGACTATCGTGATCCGTTTTTACCTTGAAGTGTCTTCCCATTAGGTAAGGTCACCATTTCTTTAGTGCATGTAGTATTTCCAACATTTCCTTCTCATAAATAGATTTGTGTAAATACTTTCCTTTCATTTGACGACTTTCAAAAGTTATGGGTCTTCCCTCTTCCATTAAAATAACACCAATTACATTTCTTGAGGCATCACATTCCACAATAAAGGTTTTTGTGAAGTCCGGCAGAGCCAAGACCAATGCTTAGCACATTTCCTCTTTAAGATGTTAAAAGGCTTTAGTTGCTTTTGGAGTCCAAGAAAATGCATATTTCTTCATAATTTTGTTAGAAGTACTATTATTCTCCCATAATTATTAACAAACTTGAGATAATACCATGTCAACCCAAGAAATCCTCGCAAATTCTTTATGGATGTGGGGATTTTCCATTCGTTAATGTCTTTAATTTTGTTAGGGTCTACCTTAACACCCTCATGAGATATAATATGACCCAGATATTCCACCTCTTGTACTCCAAAGAAACATTTGGAGGTTTTTGCATATAATTTTTTCTCCTTGGATAGTTTAAGCACCCTGTCAACATGTTGAATATGATGCTTCCAAGACTTGTTGTAGATTAACATATCATGAAAAAACACTAACACAAATTTTCTAAGGAAGGGTTTGAAAATGAAATTCATCAAACCTTGAAATGTAAAAGGTGCATTAGTAAGGCCAAAAGGCATGATAAAAAAATCATAATGACCCTCATGAGTTCTAAATGTTGTTTTCCAAATGTCTTCAGTCTTCATTCTTATTTGGTGAAATCCTGAATGAAGATCCAACTTGATGAAGTAAATTTTTCCATGTAATTCATATAATAATTCATCAATGAAGGTATTGGGAAATTTATCTTTAATAGTAATCTTGTTGAGCTCCCTATAATCCAGACACATGCACCATGATCCATCCTTCTTGTGCACCAATACTATTGGAGTAGAGAAAGAACTTTGACTAGGTTGAATTATACCAGCCTCTAGCATTTCTACTACCATACATCCAATTTCATTCTTTTGGGCATAAGGATACCTATAAGGCCTGATGTTTGGAGGAACACTTCCTGGAATCAGATGAATAGGATGATCATGATCACAAATAGGTGGGAGACCTTTGGGAGTCTCAAATACCTTGGAATGGTTGCCCAAGACTTTTTGGAGATATGGAGAAATAGACGATTTCAATGTTTAAACCTCTATTGAACATAATTGTGAAATTACGCCCCATTATTCTTTCTTTAGAAGCATTTCCATCGCATTAGAGATGATTAATTTTCCTGGTTTCCTTGTGATACCCCTTAATTCAATTTCCTTTCCTTTCGAAAATAAAATTCAAGGAAATTTCTTGAAAATTAAAAGCTATCATACCCAAATATTGTAACCATTAGACTCCTAGTACAACATCAACACCACCCATTGGAATGGAGAGAATTGGACTATTCAATGCATATTCCCCCATAGTTCGCTTGATATTATGGACCTTTCCAGAGAAATTTACAGTTACTCCATTTGAAACCATCACTGACATTCTGGTGTTGGTTATAGGAATCAATTCAATTCCTTGGCTATAATACAATGAATAAAATTATGGGTATTGTTAGCGTTCGAATTAGCCTCAGGCTGAGGAAGGCAAAACTCCAGGCAACATCAAACCAAGCTCAACCTCGTAGCTAGCCCTACGTGGACAGGAGAGGGCTCTCTCCGGTCAATCTCGGCAAAAGGTAATCAAAGAGGCTCGAGATGACTGAATTGATGACTAATTTTAGGATAGGTATGAAGTACAAGGACTATGGAATTTATTTTTTGAAATTTTTTTGAATTCAAGGGAAAGGAAATTTTGGGTGCGGGGATGAGGCACAGCTTTTGCAGAGGTCTACTTGGGGCAAGATAAGCGATTGTTTTGATGCCTTTAAAGTGATTGAATGAATAGACCCGATAGGTGAGGAGCTAAGGAGAGCAATGAAGTCTCAAGGATTCTCCTTAAACTGAAGAAAACATTGAAAATTAAACAAACTTAAAGGCAGAGCATAGCAAATTTATGGATTCTACCTTAACACTTCATTTGTTTAATTGAAGAGGATTAAATAAGGAAAGTGGTACACATACACAACTTACAAATACTGAGAGAAACACACCATCAACACATAAGGCCACATGAATCCCAAATAGTGTTGCAAAACCCTGGTCTATCCTTTGCCAAATTGCAGATAAAATATGTACAATAGTGTATCAAGCTATTCCCAAGAGTCCAACCCTAAAAATGACTAATAAAATACATAATATAGGAAAGCTAACACATTCCCTTGCCTCTAGGGGTCGAGCTCATCATCCTAAGAGTTGTTTCAACCAATTCTAAACAAAGCACTACAATCTAGGCAGTCAAAACAACTTGCCTCTATAAGCTAGGAAACCAATTCATTCATTAAATTTTTGCTATTTTATGAATGAATCATCTAGAATAGGTAAATAAGTGTCAAGTAAACATAAAGTTCCATTAATTAAATCAAGGATGGTGAAAAATCCCATCACAAGTCGAAACTGGTCAAACTGGCTTCGTTTCCTGAGCTGAAGACGAAAACTTTGCAAAAAATCATGATGCACCGCGCGCCTGAGCCCTATGCGTAGCGCGCCTTTTCACCTACTTTTGGGGCATTTCTCGGCATCCAAATTGAGATCAAGTTGGCTTGTTGGAAAGCCCTGGATGTCTACTTTCCAACCCAAGTAGAATTTTCCAATTTGATGTCCATTTTCCCCTCCAAAAGTGCATTCTCCCAAGGCTGCTTCCTGTGTGTCCAAAAAGGGGCAGTGAGGTCATTTTTTGCATGTTTTTTGACCTTTTGGGGACCCAAACCTTGATGAAATGCCTTGGAAATAGCTGAGCAGGTGTATTTCATCATGAAAAATCCAAAAATGCAAACCATTTGTGATTTGGACCTCCCAATCTTATGAGTCGCGCGCGGCGCGCTACACGTTGAGCCAAAAAACCTGTTTTTTAACCAAAATTTTCACAATTGACAAAATTTTCTCCAAACTTGTTGAAATTTGGGCTGGGGGTCCCCAATCAAGTACCATGCTTAGCCAGAGAAGCCTTGGCCAAAAATCGAAGTGGATCTAGCCTCTTTTGCCGTTTTAGTGCTTTGATCAACCTCCTTGGATTTGGCGATTGTATTTTTGACATTTCTCTAAAACCATGACACCTGTGTAAAAAATGAAGGAGGTTTTTCTTCCTTGGCAGGTTTTGGAAAAAAACCTTTCTCAGCTTTCCCAAATTCATCTTTGATTGCTCAAAAGCATCATGTGAGTAAAACCTATCCCAATGTGTGAAATAAGGGATTTTGTTGAAATGAAGCGAAATGAAGGGGATAAGAGGCTTCTAAATTCTTGGGGAAATTTTTGGAAGTAGGGAGGGATGTTAGGAAGTAGGGGAAAGTGGAATCATGGAGATCGAGTGAGGGGAAGGGGTCCAAAAGGGAAAAACACAGGCCCAACCTAGAAAATTGCCAGGTTGTAGCAAGAAACTAGGGTTTGTGGAAAAATGAGGAATTTGGGGAATCTTAGTGATGGGAAGTGTTTGATAAGGTACATGAAAGATAGGGGAAGGTGTATGAACATCTGGATACAAGTTTTTCTAATTATTTGACCATCCAAGAGAAATTAGCTTTCAAAACCCTAGGAGAGGGAAATGACCTTGCCTAGGCGCAACTGAAGCATGAACAAGGTGTAAAATGACTCATTAGACGCTGACATGATAATGAAAACCCTATGAATGATGATAGACTCAGCAGAATGATGACATGGACCGACATTTTCACAACTTTAGAAGGAGTGAAAGCAAACCCTAGACCTAATGCCTAGTGACCATATTTTGCTTGAAAACTCTTTGAAATGACAAAATTTGACCTGGACACTCTAAGACCAATTTGTAAGAACATATTTGATCACTGAAGGAAGGATGGAAAGAATGACACTAATGTTGGCTCCAATGGGGATGGTAGCTCCTTGGAGGTGCCAAGAACGGCAGATCTTTGGTAGAGCAGACAGTGTGCCTTCGTCCATTGGGCAATGGAGTCAAAAAACTCAAACTAAAATGCGTGGCTGAAAACTGATGACTCAATTTTAAAACTAAAAGGACTAATCAACTGACTCGACAAACTGCACTCATAAATACTAAGACCTGAAACTTAAAACAAAAGCTTGGTGGTAGTACATGGCCACCTGTGTTTCTTACAAGACAATATATCCTCAAACTATATCAAAATGCCAATGCAACCAATCAAGAAGATGGCTTCTTGACTGATTCTTCCTATCAAAACTTATGGTCAACAGTTCAAACCTATCACTAGGCATCCAAAAACATAGTTGACCATGGCTGCAACAAAACACTGTAATAAACATTTTCACTGCTGGCTGCAACAAATTTGCTAGAGGATCGTGAAAAACATGAAGATTTGCCACTGCCACCTCCTGCTGAAAGAACAAGGTGTCCTTTGTTTCAAATTCTGATCTGCCTTCATCATGTGCTTCAGTAAAAGTATGCTCATAGGCTTCAAAAAACTCTGAACAAATGGATGAGCAGATCTCTTCTTGGAAAAACATTTCAGCACATGAAACATATGAAGAGGAATATGAATGGAAATCCTGAATGTTTTGATCTTCTGTGGTGTGAATGTGTGGTAGGTCATTCTTAAACAAAAAACAATCTTCGAGATTATCAAACTTGACATCCTTATCATCTTTGTGAAAGAAAAAATTATCTTTTTGCTAGTCTACAAAACTAATTATAAGACAGTCATCTTTTTCAAAAGAGGAAGAAGTTTCACCAACACTTTCCTGACTATGTGTGCACTGCAAATCTGCTGTAGCTTGGGCTGTAACAAGACCTCTCAAAAGTAGATCTATCTCATCTTCACACAAAGGAGACAATGCTTTTTGTTTTCTTCTGCTTAAACAGTAATTATCTTCATATGACAGGGCATTCAAACTATCATTTATTACTGAGTTATTGAAAGGAGATTTATCACTTACTTGCACAAAGATCTCATTCTGTTTTTTATGAACATCTGAATCCAAAACTCTGTCTATGATCTCAACAGTAGAGCTCTCTTTGATGGGATTCAGCACAAGGTATTCTTGGTCATCATGATCTAAATGTTGATCTGAAATAGTTGACTTGACTGCATCACATTCTGAAATTGAATCTTGACTACCCTGCACGTTGTCTTCTTCTGTGGGCAGATCTGAAATAGAACCCTCTCTTTCATCATCTTCCACCATATGACCATCCTCAACCTGTTGATCTTGATTTTGCTGCAAAATGTCCTGATCATTTGGACAAGTATCCTCTAAGTTTTCTTTATGCTGCTGAAATGGATTCTCATACAGAGCCTCCATGATCTCATCATCCATAAAATTATCATCTTCATAATATTTCTCAAGGATTTCAATAAAAGTATAAGCATGTTTGCAACAGTCATGAACTAAATTTAATGATGGATAAGATGCTTGATATCTTTCAATGAACAAGGCATGAAAATCCTTTAAACAGTAAATACAGGCCAGCGGCAAATTTTCATACCAGGATTGGGCTTCACCTTCCAGAGTGGCCAGGAATATCTTCATCAAGCAATCTTCAGGAAAATCCACCTTCAACTTACGAATATGCATATGAAATCTAACTAGATGTAAAGCAGCATCCTTCTTACCATCATCATTAAATGTAGGTAGATTCCTTAACCAATCTACCTTGGGTATCTTATTTGGAAAACCTAGAATGTGATCTCGGCTCATGGGAGCATATCTTCTTGTGATTCAGTCCATCTTGAAAATCTCACAGCTACTGATCTCTCTGCAGTGAAGTCACCATGAAGAACAGGTTGTTGGATTCTTCATGAAAGGAGTCGCCAGATGAATGATTTCAGCCTTGCCAGTGTCTGATCGTTGTCCACCATAAAAAATCAGATCTAAACTTGATACATGTATTGGGGTAATTAACAAGTTAAATGTCACTTTTACAAGCTAGACCAGAGATTGACTGAAGCAGCGTTTATCTACTTCCGCTAATGCAAAGCAAAAGCATTTCAAAGGCTGCCTGGCATAACTTCAAGCTCCGTCTGTAGCTTACAAAACAAATGACACTAACAAGAAAACCATTTTCTTCCCCAGTATGGTCGCCACTATGTTAGCATTTGAATTTGCCTCAGGCTGAGGAAGGCAAAACTCGAGGCAACATCAAACCAAGCTCAGCCTCGTAGCTAGCCCTACGAGGACAGGAGAGGGCTCTCTCCGGTCAATCTCGGCAAAAGGTAATCAAAGAGGCTCGAGATGACTGAATTTATGACTAATTTTAGGCTAGGTATGAAGTACAAGGACTATGGAATTTATTTTTTGAAATTTTTTTGAATTCAAGGGAAAGGCAATTTTGGGTGCGGGGATGAGGCACATCTTTTTCAGAGGTCTACATGGGGCAAGATAGGCGATTGTTTTTATGCCTTTAAATTGATTGAATGAATAGATCCGACAGGTGAGGAACTAAGGAGAGCAAGGAAGTCTCAATGATTCTCCTTAAACTGAAGAAAACATTGAAAATTAAACAAACTTAAAGGCAAAGCATAGAAAATTATGGATTCTACCTTAACACTTCATTTGTTTAATTGCAGAAGATTAAATAAGGAAAGTGGTACACATACACAACTTACCAATACCGAGAGAAACACATCATCAACACATAAGGCCACATGAATCCAAAATAGTGCTGCAAAATCCTCGTCTATCCTTTGCCAAAATTGCAGATAAAATATGTACAATACTGTATCAAGCTATTCCCAAGAGTCCAACCCTGAAAATGACTAAGAAAATACATAATATAGGCAAGCTAACACATTCCCTTGCCTCTAGGGGTCGAGCTCATCATCCTAGGAGCTGTTTTAACCAATTATAAACAAAGCACTACAATCTAGGCAGTCAAAACAACTTGCCTCTATAAGCTAGGAAACCAATTCATTCATTAAATTTTTGCTATTTTATGAATGAATCATCTAGAATAGGTAAATAAGTGTCAATTCAACATAAAGTTCCATTAATTACATCAAGGAGGGTGAAAAATCCCATCACAAGTCAAAACTGGTCAAACTGGCTTCGTTTCCTGAGCTGAAGACGAAAACTTTCCAAAAAATCCTGATGCGCCACGCGCCTGAGCCCTATGCGTAGCACACCTTTTCACCTGCTTTTGTGGCACTTCTCGGCATCCAAATTGAGCTCGGTTTGGCTTGTGGGAAAGCCCTAGATGTCTAATTTCCAACCCAAGTGGAAGTTTCCAATTTGATGTCCATTTGTCCCTCCAAAAGTGCATTCTCCCAAGGCTGCTTCCTGTGTGTCCAAAAAGGGGCAGTGAGGTCATATTTTGCATGTTTTTTGACCTTTTGGGGACCCAAACCTTTATGAAATGCCTTGGAAATAGCTGAGCAGGTGTATTTCATCATGAAAAATCCAAAAATACAAACCATTTGTGATTTGGACCTCCCAATCTTATGGGTCGCGCGCGGCGCACTACGCGTTGAGCCAAAAAAACTGTTTTTTAACCAAAAATTTCACAATTGACAAAATTTTCTCCAAACTTGCTGAAATTTGGGCTGGGGGTCCCCAATCAAGTACCATGCTCAGCTAGAGAAGCCTTGGCCAAAACTCGAAGTGGATCTAGCCTCTTTCGCCGTTTTAGTGCTTTGCTAAACCTCCTTGGATCTGGCGATTGTATTTTTGAAATTTCTCTAAAACCATGACACTTGTGTAAAATGTGAAGGAGGTTTTTCTTCCTTGGCATGTTTTGAACAAAAACCTCTCTCAGTTTTCCAAAATTCATCTTTGATTGCTTAGAAACATCATGTGAGTAAAACCTATCCCGATGTGTGAAACAAGGGATTTTGTCGAAATGAAGCGAAATGAAAGGGATAAGAGGCTTCTAAATTCTTGGGGAAATTTTTGGAAGTAGGTAGGGATGTTAGTGTTGTAGGGAAAAGTATCTGACTCGGATGACCCTATCCCACTCTAAGGGTGATAGTTCCTTAGCAACAACTGTAAAACAAACTACTTAAGGTTTACTTCTTTATGAAAGCAAAAGAGAATGGAGAA
Organism: Pinus tabuliformis; assembly: GCA_031772625.1. Classification (NCBI taxonomy): domain Eukaryota; kingdom Viridiplantae; phylum Streptophyta; class Pinopsida; order Pinales; family Pinaceae; genus Pinus; species Pinus tabuliformis. Next base: position 1,188,503,844 of record CM062818.1, read on the forward strand.
ATGCACTAACCGTTGCCTTGCGCTTAATGTCGAATCCAAACTCTTCTCTTTGGCCGCTCGCTCCTAGCTCTTTGTTCTTTTGCTTGCCCCGCTACAATGAGATCCTGCAAAATAACAAAGAAGGAAACTACAAGAGGCATGTAATCATAACTGGTTCATGGATTAGTGTAAACCAAACATGCAATCATCACAATATATTATTGAAACAAGAGCACATAGAAGAACCTCAATAGCTTTTATTAATGAAGAAGTAAAGGTTCTGAGAGTATTACAACCATTGAAGGCTCCAACCCAGCAACACCTCCCAACAGAAAGAATTGCTCTTCTTCACCTCTCTCAAACAATCACCCAATAGCTCAATAGTGAAACCAACAGCATATCATTACTTTGCACAAAATTCCAGCCTCCTGAGCTCATAGGAGAGAGCTCAATATATAGATGAATTGAGAAAGGATGAGTCAGCTTGCAACTGATGTGTAGCTGCCTTGTGTCCTCTCTCTCTTCAGTTAATCTTTAGTTGATCTTCAGTTCTTGAGTCCACTTGGAGAACCTTGCTTCCATTTGGAGAAACAGAGCCTCTGACTCATCACAAGGCGAAATACCTGATCCAAGTGTCATTTTTGGAAGATTCCAGAGCAATGACTCAGTGTGCCACTTGTCCCATCTCGCTCAGCGCAGGTGGCCTTTGTTCCACTTGCTTTGCAACGCAGGTACACCATGGAGCAACTGAGTTTCAGCGCAGAAACCTAGTGGAGCACCTGCTTTGATTTCAGGATTGCTTGTTTTTGAGTGTTTTCAGGTGGAGAACTGATCTGAGAGCTGTTGGTTTGCTGACCTTGTTCCTCTAGGGGTAGGAACATCATGTTTAGGGAACTTTGGATCCCTTGGATTATTGACAATTCATGCTTGTTGCTGTAAGGCACAAAATTGTCTATAACAGATGCCCCCTAAAGTATGAGGTCGTTTATCGGGTGAAATGCTTTATTGAGAGGATCCGAAGTTCATTCAATCTGATGAGAAGTGTCCTGTAATAAGATACAATACAATACATTATTTTTCATACATTTTCATGATCTAGCTGAGGCGGGCATTCCCATGCTCAGCTTTATAAATACATTTTGGTACATAGAACAGACGATCGTCTGATTGTAGACTGATAATTCTCTGCTGAAATTATCATCCTTTGAGAAGGATGATCATCTACTGTAATGATGTACATATCAAATGTCTTTATGTCCTGAATATATATCGCAGCCCGGATGGATGAAACTAGATCCGGGGTCTTCAATCTCTTCCGATCTTCACTCGATGTACAAGTCGATCCATGTGAGAATTTCTTGAAGTCGAACATGGAAAGACATCGCTTGATTACCGGTCAATGATGTAAACCGTTAACAAGCGCGAGAAGGATCACCGATAAGGATGATGACCCTCAAGGTACGGCAGTACAATCCACATGGTGGGAATAAAGGACTTGGCGTCGACCACCATGCAAAATCTTCTGGTCGAAGGTCATTGATGTATACCTGTCGCCGGAAGTGAGAAACTTGCCATTGAGGCATGCAAGCTTCAAAGTACTGAAGGGGGTGTTCCTAGATCAACTCCTTGGATAATGAGCTGATGTCGACAAGGAGCGATCCGTCAAAGGAGGGCCTTAATGAATCCCACATCAGTGACACGGAACGGAGCTAGTGATTGTGATGAGGTGAAAACAAACTGTGATGTATGATTCAGGGTGGCGGTCATGAAATGGATGAAGGACAATGTATGGCAGTGGATGGGACACGGTTGACTTTTTGCAGAACCACATCTCTTGAACATATAACGACACTGATGTGATGGATTGGTAGCATTACCCCAATTGTGGATGGTGTGGCGAGGACCATGGTTATGAGACCGGTGAATGAAACAACCCAACCCGATGTGATACGGAGGACAAAGTGTCATGTTCAAGAGCGACTTGCTACCATTAATGTTTGTGAGGTTCTCCCAATTTTTCCCCAGTCATTGCTGACCAGTACCTCTTTATTTTTGTCAAGCTTGAGGAGGATAACATATGCTTGTTCTATAACCTGCCCTTCGGGCAAGCCCATCGCTATGTTTTAACGAGCCTAGCGATAGGGAAACTCGTTCTCGTCTAAAGACAAGTTTGTCGCTATTTAATCATTTTAACGAGTCTAACGACAAGGAAAACTCAGTCCTTTTCATTTTTAGAGAGTCTGAAAAGGTACGAAAAGTTAACTCCAAAATTCCTTTTTTGTCTTCTAATCCCTTAAGTCCGAAAAAGTATAAAACCATACAGAAGGGATGAATTTTCGATTTCTTTAACGAGCCGAACAAAACAAGCGCTCGATCTTTTTGTGCAATAATCCCTCAGGTCCAAAAAGATTAAAATCTAGAGGAGGGATAGCTCTTCCGGTCCTTTTAACGAGCTGGAAGGCCAAAACTCGGCAAACTTTTCATATTTTACGAGTCAGTGAAAAGAGCTCAAAGAAGACTCGTCTTTTGAGGAACGAGTGATGAACAGGGATAGCAGCAGATTCCAGGTACAGGTTGGAATTTTCCAATCACGGCAGTGTCACAAGGATGGCTAAGTGAAATCACTCTTCGCAGCTGTTCCTCAAAATGGGTAAACAAACATATGGAGATGAACGATTGGCCAAAATGAACGGATGGAGGTGATGGCATATAAACACGACCAAGGGCTTTTAATATGGCTTTCAAAGGTTACTTTTCTCAATGGTTATTTACCGGTTCATTTTTTCTGAATGAGCTTGAACTGTAGGGAAAGATTGCTCACAACTTATGTTTATTTTTTAACGAGCATGAACTCTACACAAAAACTGCTCGATTCCTGCGTTTATTTTTTAACGAGCATGAACATTGCTAAAACTGCTCGATTCTTGCGTTTATTTTTTAACGAGCATGAACATTGCTAAAACTGCTCGATGATGCCCCCAGCATAATAATAATGCAGATGAGGCATATGCCCCCCTAATTCTTAAGGGGATATTTCATTTTTTAATGAGGTTGACATCGTAAAGAACTATCCTCTTTACTCTTTATTTCATTTTTTAAACGAGGTTGACTTGAGATAGGAACTATCCTCGAAACTTTTAGATCCATTAAAAATAGAAGGCTTCATATTCCGTTGCACCCATCTCCGTAAGATTACTTGGTGGTGGTGGGGAAAAAGTGCCCATTAAAGAAGGGCCTTTTAGGAAAACTACTCCGATATATTGGAGAGGATGATTGCCCCCATGGATCGTTGGAATGCTTCTTGTATTGGATGGCGGCACAGCTTCTGTCGAAGTTGTTGTCGAACTGCCTGATCGACCTTTTCTCTTGCCATCCAACAACTGTGAATTCCCATGGTTTTTGTTTAATGTTGAAATTAAAGCATCATCTTGGCACTTAAAACTTGACAACATCATAACTTGTGATGGGGAAGCGTTTCCACTATCAACCAGATTTTGACTTGGGTCGGGGAAAGGATCAGTCAACACAGCTGGAGTATGCGGATTCTTTACGAATCTTTTAAACTCAGCTTTGTACGGGCAATCTGCCGTCCAATGATCATCGTCACATATGTGACATCTCCTAGGTGTTCTCTCCTTTCTACGAGGAGTTTTTCGAGGAGGTGACTTTCTTTGATCTTTCTTCCCTTCGTTTTGATTCTTCTTGCTTCCTGGTTGATTGGTTTCTTTGCCCTTATTTGTCGATACGGCATTTACTTCCGAAGCAAGAAATTCTTCATGCGCATTTTTATTCGAATCCTTACGGGCCTTCTTTTGATGGGTCTTTTTCGGATTCGTGTTTGCCGTGCCAATCACACCATCACCGGCATGAGAGTCACTGTTTGATTTAGGAGGAGGAGGGATTGAAAACTCTGGTCTAGGGGCGTCTGGTATTTTGTCATAGAGCGTGCCGGACTGAGTATATACTAAGTCCAAATATTGTGCACGAGCGATAACCTGCTCTTCTGTTACGACTCCTCCCTTTGCCACATCTTCCGTTATGGCTGGAAGTAACGACTTTATAAACCACTCAGCTAAAAGCTGGTCAGGAACGTATGTTTTAACCATTCTTCGTCGACGTCGCCACTCATGTATATGATCTGATATATGAGTTGCGGTTGTCTGTTTGAAGTTGGTCAATATCTCTGTTCCCGTTTCATACCTTATTGGTAATTGAAAGTGGGTTAAAAATGTCGTGGCAAGGGAGCTAAAATTGTCGAACGAAGCTCTAGGCAATTCTATATACCATTTTGCCGCTGGACCTGTCAATGTCCTCTGAAAGAGGTGAAGCCTTATCGAATCATCATTTAAAGTGTTCGACGAACACCATAGATGAAATGTCATTACATGATTCGACGGGTCTTCACCTGGATTTCCATTGAATTTAGGAATGTCGGATGAAAGTTTGTGCGGAATCACTGGCCACCATGGGGCGTAAGCAATTGGATCATTGGCTAACCGATGTAAATCAAGCAACTCTAAAGTCGCCACGAATGGTAACTGTTGATTCAAGTTAGGTGAAGCGTAGCCAGGATATGATGGAATCGCCTGAACAGTTGGTCTTTGCATACCAGCATAATGGAGTTGATGTTGGTATGATTGATACGGTTGATGGACTTGACCACTATAAAGTGGTTGATTTTGACCATTTTGAATATATGGTTGTCCTGTATTCGCAAAGATTTGTTGTTCAGAACCCTGGTACACTTGTTGGAATTGCGGCTGTTGGTATTGCACTATCCACGGTTGCGACACCATGGGTTGTTGCGCTATACTAACCATTGGACCAAGATGTGGGGTAGTTGTACCCGACTGTACTTGTGTTGCCCCACCAGTAGGCGATTGTGGTTGGGTCGCAGGGTCAAGGGGCTGTTGCATGAGAACCTGAGAAATCTGAGGTTGACATACAACAGGCATTGTTTGAACTTGCGACACGGTCACAATAGCCGGTGTAGTTGGGATGTTTGTCACAGGTACACACTGTTGCATAGAATATACAACTCTTGGTGGCTGGGATAGCATAGGTACCCAACTACTCATTGCAATTCCACCATAACTTGAATAAGGTTGAGAACTCCCGTATGGGTACCCTCCCGGAGGGGGTAATGAAAGGGCATACTGCCCCCCATACGGTAGCAATCCAGAACTCAAGGCAATTGATTGTCTTGGAGGACTGGATGGCCTAATTAGATTCCCAAAAGGGTCAATTTGATGAGTCTCACCATGAGAGTTACCAGACATTACTCCGGAACAAACAGGAACAGACCATACTGTCGAGATAGTCTCTTGGTGGACTCCTCCTAGCGATTGAGAGCTAGTTGGGACAGATGGTATGCCGGCGAACATTGTTGGATTCGCAGCAGGTAATTCTGTCGTCGCCGTGTCATTTGACACAGTCCTAGATGTTGACGGTTGTTCAGACATTTTTAGTCTATCCAATTGATCGCCTAGTGATTCTACAGGAACTTCCACTGGTGATGGACAAACTTTTGTTGTAGCAGGAAATAGAGTGACCCCTACCCCAAACTGAATTGGAGTGGATACTTGCGGTTCCTCTATAATTTCCTCTATCGCAATCAGACCAGGTGGAAGAGGAAGACCGTCAGGTCCGTAAAAGATTTCCGGTGCCGAAGAAGGGGTTGTATCGACCGCGACAGATGTTGGAGGAACAAAACTCTCTGGACCGGTTACAGATGGAACTGGTTCAGTCATACAAGTATTTTCCCCCAGACTAGGATCAGTATTACTGTCCCTCTGTGGTGGTTGAAATTCTTCTATGGAGGCAGGGTTTCCGGAAATGTTTGGAGTGACCAGAATCTCAGATGTTGTTGGAACACTTGTTCTAACTTTTAAAGGAGATTTTGAACTGGTTCGACGAGCTCGCTTTGTCCGGATTGTTTTCGATTCCGGAGACAAAGACGGTTGACTCGCAAGCCTCCGAGAACGACGGATATTCAATTGACTTTCTTCCACGATTGCGGATTACTCGATCAACTAAAATATAAAGGGGAAAATTTGTGTTTCCGATTTGAATGAATTTTATTAGGCGCTTTTAAACATAACTTTGCTTTTTCATGTTTTAAGAGTCGAGAAAAAGCTAAAGATGACTCTAGTCTCCTTCAATGTATTAACGAGCCCGAAGTGACAAATGCTCGGTTGGACCTTTTCAGTTATAGAGTTTGAAAAGGGCCAAAAGAAACTGCTCTGGAGATCTAGGCAGAGGGTGTGCCAAACTTTTCGCGAAACCACAGAATACGTTTTACGGTACGGGTGGTCGATCTTTGTGAATGCTGTGTTCACTGCATCGCGATCAGTAGGGCGGCCGACACGGCTTCCTATGGATAAAGGATAATTGCCTATAGGGGTCTCCCAATATATACGCGACGGTACGTGGGAGCACAAATCCGTATTAGTGCCACCGACCCTCAGGAGGAATCACCCACCTTCGTAGAGATCGACAGTCACTATGTTTAACGACGCCGGAACACGTCTCTACCTAGACCTCTAGATGTTTGCGTTATGTTTCAAATGCGTTGTTAGGTTCATTCAGTATATTTTAAGTTGATCTTTTTAAAGTTTGCCTTTCAAGGTTCACCACGAGATGTATATGACAAATTCCTAAATGCAGCCTAAGATGAGAAGCAAGCTTTTTCAAATCTTTTTGACTGATGAAAATCTTAACTACTGAGGGAGAAGAAAGGCAAATTCTTTTCACACAGTTCATACAGCACAAACTAATGCACTTTCTCCTAAATCATCATGCAAACTTTTTCAAATGCAAAATGCACAATGCATGTATTTTCTTTTCCCTTTCTTAATGTCGATGGATTACAAAATGAAAGTGGTTATATAACTTTGATTTCGATTTAGAGCGAAAACAAACAAGTTTGTCCAAAATCAAAAGACACCTTAGGATTCACTTGCTTAATCACTGGAAATACATGAAATCAAACCATACTGACGAAAGTAAAATGACTAATCAGCTATGGACAGCAAACAAGCTAACTCTTTAGACCAGCAAAATGCCTAACACAGGTTCAGATCTAAGAGGCCAAAAGCAAGACTAGTTTACTTTTCGTTATGGGAAATTGTAAATGAGTAAGAAATACAAAGAAAAAGTACAATTTCGTTATATAACAGAGGCAGAATGATGGCAAGTAATATTGGTTTCAGAACAGGCACAAGACTGACACTTAGCAGCAAAATCTAAGTGAAAACAGGCAAGAGAAAGGGAGGAAACCCCAAATGCACTAGGCAAATTTGGGCCAACGCAGGTGCTGCACAGCCAATCTGGCTCTCAGCGCAGGTAGCCCCTTCGGGGCCTGCGTTGCAAAGCAGGTAGCCTGTGTACTACCTGCTTTGGAAAACGAAACTTGCGTTTTCACAGTTTCCGGGTCATAATTTTCTCAAAAATGCACAGTTTTTGCTCAAATCAGAAGCAATCAGTCAAGCACACTCAAAGGGATGATTAGGAAGGTGAAAAGCTATCACTAAGAGCTTACAAGGATCCTTGTAGATCAGCTCTTCAAATCATGAACTTGCTCAGAAATGAGCTGGAGTAGCTGCCCTCTACTTCGCTTTTGATATAGTCAAAAGCTTTTCGATTTGGTACTCTTTTGTTCAGGAAATGAATAGCAAAATACTACAAACACAATCAAACAGATACGATCCCCAGCGGAGTCGCCATTTTGTTGTAGGGAAAAGTATCCGACTCGGATGACCCTATCCCACTCTGAGGGTGATAGTTCCTTAGCAACAACTGTAAAACAAACTACTTAAGGTTTACTTCTTTATGAAAGCAAAAGAGAATGGAGAAATGCACTAACCGTTGCCTTGCGCTTAATGTCGAATCCAAACTCTTCTCTTTGGCCGCTCGCTCCTAGCTCTTTGTTCTTTTGCTTGCCCCGCTACAATGAGATCCTGCAAAATAACAAAGAAGGAAACTACAAGAGGCATGCAATCATAACTGGTTCATGGATTAGTGTAAACCAAACATGCAATCATCACAATATATTATTGAAACAAGAGCACATAGAAGAACCTCAATAGCTTTTATTAATGAAGAAGTAAAGGTTCTGAGAGTATTACAACCATTGAAGGCTCCAACCCAGCAACACCTCCCAGCAGAAAGAATTGCTCTTCTTCACCTCTCTCAAACAATCACCCAATAGCTCAATAGTGAAACCAACAGCATATCATTACTTTGCACAAAATTCCAGCCTCCTGAGCTCATAGGAGAGAGCTCAATATATAGATGAATTGAGAAAGGATGAGTCAGCTTGCAACTGATGTGTAGCTGCCTTGTGTCCTCTCTCTCTTCAGTTAATCTTTAGTTGATCTTCAGTTCTTGAGTCCACTTGGAGAACCTTGCTTCCATTTGGAGAAACAGAGCCTCTGACTCATCACAAGGCGAAATACCTGATCCAAGTGTCATTTTTGGAAGATTCCAGAGCAATGACTCAGTGTGCCACTTGTCCCATCTCGCTCAGCGCAGGTGGCCTTTGTTCCACTTGCTTTGCAACGCAGGTACACCATGGAGCAACTGAGTTTCAGCGCAGAAACCTAGTGGAGCACCTGCTTTGATTTCAGGATTGCTTGTTTTTGAATGTTTTCAGGTGGAGAACTGATCTGAGAGCTGTTGGTTTGCTGACCTTGTTCCTCTAGGGGTAGGAACATCATGTTTAGGGAACTTTGGATCCCTTGGATTATTGACAATTCATGCTTGTTGCTGTAAGGCACAAAATTGTCTATAACAGTTAGGAAGCAGGGAAAAGTGGAATCATGGAGATCAAGTGAGGGGAAGGGGTCCAAAAGGGCAAAACACATGCCCAACCTAGAAAATTGCCAGGTTGTAGCAAGAAACTAGGGTTTGTGGAAAAATGAGGAATTTGGGGAATATCAGTGATGGGAAGTGTTTGATAAGGTACATGAAAGATAGGGGAAGGTGTATGAACATCTGGATATAAGTTTTGCTAATTATTTGACCATCCAAGAGAAATTAGCTTTCAAAACCCTAGGAGAGGGAAATGACCTTGCCTAGGTGCAACTGAAGCATGAACAAGGTGTAAAATAACTCATTAGACACTGACATGATAATGAAAACCCTATGAAAAATGATAGACTCAACAGAATGATGACATGGACCGCAATTTGGAGAACTTTAGAAGGAGTGAAAACAGATCCTAGACCTAATGCCTAGTGACCAAATTTTGCTTGAAAACTCTTTGAAATGACAAAATTTGACCTGGACACTCTGACACCACTTTATAAGAGCATATTTGATCATTGGAGGAAGGCTGGAAAGACTGACACTAACAGGTACAACCTGAATCAATCAGCACTATTACCTTTTTATTCTTGATGTGTCCTTCTATCTTGAGAGTTTGAGGAGATGTAATACCTGCCAATGCATTCCAAGATATGGTCAGGTTCATTTCTCCTTTCTGTACGGTTGGTTCGTGGTGTATATCCTCTTGTTTTGAAGTTTCTTGTTCCTTTTCTTCCTTATCTTCACAGTCTATGTAAAATAATTTCTTCTCAGCAGACTTATGACCTTTAGTGTATTTTCTATCACAACTATAACAAAGCCATTTTACTCATTTTTATTACAATTTTTGTGGTGGCAACCGTGTAGGTTGTGGAAGGCTAGGTGCAACAACGCTTTAATATTTATAGTTGTGACTGGTAGGCTTCCTTTTTTCCATAATTTTTCTTTCAATTTTCTTGTCAACTTGAATGCCTTCTGCAATGAATCAAGTTCCCAAAGGTGAACCTCATGTTGGATGTTATCCTTTAAAGTCCCAATGAACACATCATTCCTATGCTCTTCTGGAATATCATCTATCATTATATTCAATTTTGGATTTCCTCAATGTGCTCTCCCATTGAACCCTTTTGTTTTATATTTATCAATTGGCTAAAGAAAATGTTTCTCTTTGTATCCTCATAATGTTTTATCATTTCCTCTGTAAAACTTAACCAAGTGACAAGTGGTTTATGAGAAAAAAAAATCGATTGATGTCGTACAAACTGATTGGGTTCAAAATATAAAGTTGTAATGCACACCTTTTGTGTGTGTTCCACATTATGAAGATCAAAATATTGTTGTTACCAGATCCTTGCCATCAAACATCCTCGTATCAATCTTTGGAATATGTTTGGTCTTTAATCCAATGTTAGAGTCTATGAAATCATGATTAACATTTCTTTTGTTATCATCATGAGTTTCATCTAATACCTTTTCACCATTAGGAAGTATTTGTTGTAGCAATTCTTTCAAACCTTCCATGTCTGCTTTTAATCCATTCTTCAAATCTCCCATGTTGCCTTTAATTTTTGCTTCTTTTCCATCCTTCAAACCTTCCATGTATGATTTTAAACTATTATTAGAATGATCCTTATTGGGTTCCATTTCATTTTTGGTTATTCTTTGTGAGAGTGAAATTTTTTGCACTTCGTCTCATAATTTTGATATATCATGTTGCATTTCTTCCTCTTCTTCATGCATCACAGTAGAGCTTTCCGGTTGCTTACTAGGTGTTTCCAGTTTCTTGCTTTGAGTCATTTTTAAATCAAACAATGATATCTATGCTTCACTATTCCCTTTGAATCACTTCAAACTAATTTTTCAAAGAAAAGATATGCAATTTCTTAAAAAAATATACACCTTTTTCTTACTTTTTAGGAGCTTGATACTAAAATGATTATAAATCTATAATTTTGGATCTCCAAGTTCTGAAATTTCTTTTGTGGTATCTCTATGATCTCTCTTTCCAACCCCACAATTCTGATTGGGATTCAATTCTTCAAGAAAGAGTTATGCCAAATCTCCCACAATCACCATATTATGGATAGGTTCAGTAGAGCGAAGTTGTATGGGATGCCACATGTCATTGTTTCCTTCAGCCCTAAAATTGCTAAAAAAAATACAATTCATTCAATTTAAGCTACTTTTTACATAATTCAAATCTGATATCTAAAACGAAATTTATGACGATTTTTCCTAGGTCACATGTTTGAGACAGAATTATGGAGCCCACAAAAGCCTTAACTTCCTAAGAGCATATCTATGAAAATATATCGAACAAAGATCTAAAATGTTTACTAGAATTTCTATGAGATGTCGGCTCCAAGTGGTAAAAATTTCATCTTCTAAAGCCTTGTAGAAAAAAGTTTATAGAAAAAATTCCAAGATGACCTATTTGAAGAAGCGAAACCCTAGAATCTAAAGCTCTTATACCAAATATTATGCAACTAGCTCACAAATAGATAAACCAACGACTTAAAAATTATTCTCTTCGAGGGGAGATCCTCCTTTACATTACACAAATGAACAAGTATTGGATGATTCAAATGAAAAAACATCCTTTCTATATATAGGAGTCTAAGGGGTCACAATATAATCAGAGCCGACATAACAACAATAATTTAAGGGAACAACAATAACAATAGTGGGCTTCTATGGGGGCACGATAATAATAATATGGGGACTACATGGGCACAACAATAAAAATAAGGGGGCTACACTAACAATAACAATGAGGGAATACAATAGTATTATAGGGACCTAACATACTCTTTTTTTGAAAGGAAGAAAGTGTTAGAGACCCAAATGTAGGTTTAGAGGCCATGACCATATAGGTTGATCCAAATAAATTTATAAATACTCTCCATGATTTTATTTTTTCTGCATGAAAAATTAAAAACCTATAATTTCATCTTTTTATATTAATTATATATCTAATTTTTTTAATTAAAAAAATCATAAAAATATCACTATAATAAAATATAAAAAATCCAAAACAAAACATATATAAAAGAATAAAAATTAAAAAATATATATTTTAGTACAATAATTTAGAAAAAAACAAAAAATGAAAAACACAAATGACAGATAAAATTATATATTACATAAAAATAGTTTAAAAAAATAATAAATAACATAGCAATAATTTATTTGCATTCCTAAGTGAATTGTATTGCTTTTTGGTAAGCCAGTATGAGGATTTAGTGGGGTGTGGGAAGCGCATGAGTTTATTTTCTCTCTGTCTTAAGTGGGATATATTGTTGCTTGAGTTGAGAGGAATTTATTGTGGTATGTTTGGGATTCGTTTTTGTTCTAGTAAGGGAGCTCTCATGGAGAAAATTGTTAATTGGCCGAGAGTCTCTTTTCCCTCCTAGTATTATTCAGTTCTAAATGTATTTTTCAAAATTTGTCTTCGGGGAAACCTGTGGCTCTATATTTGGTAATTATTCTGGGCTTTGTTGGCTCTACCACTGGGGCAATCGTTTTAGTGGAGTTTGATTCGAGGTGTCTTTCCATTGGCATGGTTTGGCTGGCAATTTTATGTGACAATTATGTTGGGTGGTGCCAAAACCCAAACAATGTCATGGTTAGGTATTTCTCTTGTTTCTTTGTAGGTTGTGGTTGTTATAGAAGTTGTTACATGTGTGACCCTCTTTTTCCAACCATGCCACCTAGGCAAATCATGTGTTGCAAGAAGAGTGAGAGAAGAAACATACAATGTCAATGGAGAGTGAAGCTTTTTGCTCAGGATTTTATTGCTACCTATTTTAATTTTGATCCTCTGAAGAGAGGGAGAGAAATTCATAAGTTGGGAACTCAAGCTAGAGTGGAAAGGTAAGCCCACTCTAACTCTAAAATCATGGATGACAAATCTACTTATGTATCAAAACCTGGCCAGACTAGGGGATGGAAGAAGCAATACCTTAACTTTGTAGCTTTACACTGATATATGAAGACTTTGTTGGGCTTTGTCTTGAAGATTAAACAGGTTGAAAGCTATAATGTGTTTTCCTGTTTAGAGGACATCAAGAGAATGTTGAGGATTTATTGCTTCACCTTGGATAGGTTGGATGCAATGTTGGCCCTTAATGAGGGACACATACAATGTAATTCTCACATTGCTGCACCTCCACAATTGAGCATCAGGGACCCTACTCCCATATCTTCCTATAGATCTGAATGACACAAATGCTTGTTAACTTTTTAGTTTTCGATTATATATGGTTAATATAGTCCACGAAGATAGGATTTTGTAATCTTTTGTAATCTGGATTTAGTAGTATGACTTATTTCTGGACTAGGGGTTACTTAGTAAAGTTCTCATGTATGAGTGCCTTTGTATCCTAAAAAATCATAAAGAAATTATTTGCTAGATAAATGTTTTTGTAGGTTGATATTATATTACATACGATTACATTGATTACATTCTTCACCTAGGAGGACTTGAACTTGAAAACTCAGCGGACTAAAGTCCTCACTCACACAACCATCATGATATGAATTGGATCATTATATTGTTTTTCATCCATCTCGATGCATTTGGAGTGGAAAAAATGGATGAATCAACTCACAGGACCATTTTTAACGGTGGGACCCAGTTTGGAAAAATTGGGTCTGAGACCTTCTAGGATCATTTTGAGGCATCAAATGACACTTTTGGGGGGTAAAAATTTACCACTTTAGCATTGCAACTTTTCAAGTTATTCTACACATTGAGTCCTTTCCAATGCACAAGAAGCGCATCAATCGGACTCTGTATGAAAAAGTTATGCCACTCAGAAATTGACCTTCATGTTTTCACACCTATAGTTCAGGAGGATGTCGTGCCAACCCCCATTATTTGTGGAAAAGGGGCTAGCCACATGTATGTGATGTAAAAGACTCTAGAAGAGTCTATTTTGTAACTCTAGTAAAGAGTTGATGTAGTCAAAATTAACCACTAGTAGACTATCTGACTATGTTATAACCAGGCCACTAGGAGGAAGAGACTTTCCATTCTTTTAAGAGCATTCTTTTCAATAGTTGAGGAAAGATAGCTAGGAGAGATAGGATATAGAGCAAAAAAAGAGGATATGTGCACTATAGTAGCCCATGGGCCACAGGAATCACTTCTTCATAACTCTAGCTATATTTCCAGACAAAGAAAGAGAGCAAAGTGGCCTCATGTTCCAGTTGGGTTTTCTCCCAAAAGGGTTTCCCAAAGAGAATATCTTGTGTCTTATATCTATTGTGATGAACTATATATTGGAATATCCACAGTATTTTAAAAATCATTTGGTATTAGAGCAGGTTTCTTTGGGAATTTGTGGATATTTATAGGGGATCTATGTCGGTAGGATCAAAAATCATAAAACCCTAATCATGGCAGATGAATATTTAAATGAACCACTTGATCCTACAGAGGTAAGGTTTCCATGTCTCGAACAACAAGTTGCAGATATAAACCTTACTGTCAACCTCCTCATGGTGGCCCTGAGCAATAAGTTGGGGATATTTGGAGAAGATGTTGATTTGAATGTAGAACTAGCCAAATAAAGAGCCTGAAAAATATCAATCCAGTTTGAGTGTCGTGAATCAATCCCTCTTCAAAATGGAAGAAAAATTCAATATGAAGTCGTACCATGTCAATATTGATGCTCTAAAGTTGAACCACCTATTGTAGCGATTCAAAGTTTATTTCAACGTCCATTAGATCATGGAAAGGAAAAGGGTCTCCTTCGCGCAGCTAAAATTAGAGGGCCATGCACTGACTTAGTGGGAGAGCCACACCGAAACCTTGAGGTTGGAGGGAGAACCTACACTGACTAAGTGGGAGGATTTTAAAAACCTCATTAAGTCACAGTTTTATCCCATTGGGTAAATGGAGGACAAGTGGATCTGATGGAATTACTTCAGGCAAAAGCCTAGCCAAAGTGTGCAGGAGTACACCACATAATTCAAAAACATGGCTATAATGTTGGTTATCTCTCCAAAGAACCCAAATGTACTCCTCAAGTATTTGGGGAGTCTACACAACCATCTGCGTGAGAAAGTGATGTTGTTCAAGCCCAAATGGGTGGACGAGGCTTGTGTAGAGACATAGTACCTGGAGAACATAGGACTGAAAAGAGTGCAATCAAGTGGATCGAAGTAGAAGGAGAATTAGGAAGCTTCTAAGGAGGGGAAGAAGAAGCAAAAATGGGGAAAAGATAAAAAAACGGCAGCCACAACACACCAGTGCAAGGATCCTAGCAACCACTGCAACTAATGCAACATTGATGGCCATATAAAGGAGAAGTGTTGGAAGTTGTATTTAGAGCTAAACTTGAAGAACAAGAATAAATATAATAAGAAGAAGAATCTCATGGCCAATGATTTGAGCAACCAAGTTGAAAGAAGTTCAGACATGGATGAGAATATTGTCTGTACATCAATGCAGAAGGAGGTGAATCTGAGTATCCTTCAGCAACAAAAAGAGAAAGAAATGATCAAACTCTTTGATATAAAGATACATGTCAAGAAGATAAATATTAATGCTCTATTTGACTCAATAATCTTGGAGGATCTCATTGCGGCAGAGCTGGACAATAATTTGGGGCTTGAATTTCGTGATCATCCAAACCAATATCCAATGGGATGGGTAAATAAGGATGCAGAGTTGAAGGTAAAAAAACAGTGCAAAATTAGATTTGCTATCAATGTTGATTTTGTTGATGAAGTATATTTGGATGTGGTTCCCCTTTAGGTATGCGGAGTCGTGTTTGGGAATCCATACATGTAAATGTATGATTCAATATTCATGAGGAGAGCTAACCAGTACTGACTCATCAAGGATGGAAAATTGTTCATCATCAATGCACGCAAAAGAAAGTAAAAAATCTCACTCGTAAATGCTAACCAGGCCAAGAAATTGATCAGTTCCAGCAAGAGGTATGTTTTATTGTTTTTAAGAGAAATTATGTTTGAAGAGGAGTAAATAAGAGGCAAGGAATCCCTGGAGGAGTGTACTAAGAAACAAAAACAACAATTGGAGGAGTTGTTAAAGGCATACAAGGTGTTGTCACCTACTGCAAAATGTGTTTTCAATTGTCCAAAGTGAAAAAGAGTAGATAATTTTGCAATCATCTTCAAAGCCATAGAAATATTCAAAGTCTAAATCACACCCTCTACACTTGAAATTTATCTGAACAAGCTTTCCAATGGTATGTAGAAATCAAAAAATGGACTCCTGGATCAGAAGTTATGGTCTTATAAACTTCAAGGATTAAAGCCTCAAGGAAAGGAGGAATATCGGAGGTCCGATATAGAAGATTAGTTAATTAGAGGTCCTAACAAATCGAAGATCACACTAGGAGAAACACATAATATTGGAAATCGCGCTCCTGTGACATGGAATATCGACGATTTCCGCTTTAGGCATATTATAATATCAGCAATTGCATAATCAGAGGTCCCGATGCATCGACGATTGCATATCGATGATCACACATCAAGCAACATCGTAGATCAACAATCATAGGTCTAGCATTACACAATAGTGTAACATCAGAAATCATAACTTCTAAATGTCATAATGTTTAAAGGTTGTGAAACACATGAAGTTTTGATATAGGGTGAAACCATCAGGGAACTCAAAAATGAGTTTAAAAAATATTTCATCACAAAACCAAGGGTGGAAGGGCCCTTTTCTCTCTCCTCCAGTAGGACTCATGGCAACTGTTAAGTTACTATACCAATAGGAGTCAAAATTTTTGAATGGCTGAGATTAAATCTGTTATATGTACATACCTTTAATTTCTACAAATGTTTTCCATATTCAAAGAATCAAAAAATTAAAAAATGTAAAGAGGGTATGTCCTAAAAGAAAAATCAAAGGAAAAAAATAATAAAAAAGGTCAAAAAAGATAATAAAAAATATGAACCCTAAGAAAATATAAGACTATGAAAGTGTGCAAGTCAAAATGCCATTACTATTTACTTTTTGATGTAGAATAATTGATTGTGTGTAGCTTGTTATCCTTGCCACAATCCATGAATAGTCAAAATGTTTAAACTTGACTATTTCATGTTTTCAATTTCATGCTTATAGATAGAGAATAAAATATGACCAAACTGTTTAATCTTGGCAGATAATTAGATTAGGTAGAGTAAATAAAAGGAGCTCAACTATTTAATTTGAACCCTTGGATGTAATAAGGTTAGACTTAGATAGATTACTCATGAAAAAGAAAAGAAAATGTTTTGATAAGTGTTTTCTAGCTTAAGTGCACCCTAATAAAGAGAAGTAAAAATGGTAGGATGAGTAGGTGGGTAACTAGAAGAAAGGTTGCAGAATTATGATGATTGTTAGATAAGACCATATTTTCACTTTCATCACTAAAGTTCTAGGTATGGATGAAAATGAGCATGTATCAAAGCTCACAAATTCAATTGATTAACCTCCCTCATTTAGTACATTTTTTTCATTTAAACTAATTTTCAAGAAGTCTTAAAGTACCTAAAATTTTAATTGAAAGGGGCTCAGAGCATTTCTATGACTTCTGAAGGGACCAAACCCTCGACCCAATGACTTATAGGTCCTAAAGTACTAAAATTATGATCATAAACATTTTTCCCCTTCAATTCACTCATATTCCCCAACAAATCCCTTTTCCTAAAGAAAAACATCATTTTCCTAAGGAAAAGTCATTTTCCCCTAATAAACCCCTTTCTCTAAGAGTAAAAGCCTAGAAAAGTGATCACCCCCCATGGAAAAACCTCTTTTCTTAACAAAACCCAAAAGAACACTTGATCCAAGTGGATATTGGTAGCCACCTGCCAAGTCCACCTGGACCCCCACCATTGTTTCTCAACATTTTCAGTTTCCTTAATTGTAGCACAACTTACTATTTTTAGCATTTTTTCGGGTCCTAAACTTCTGGAGCCGTTTTGAGGCCCTAAACGACATTTTTTGGGAAATTTGGGGGCAACATGGTTCCATGATGTTGCCCTTCCCAAAGTGGTAGTGCTCAGATAGATCTTTCTAACGAGCTATTGTACGCGTCAAACGGAGATCGTATGCCAAAGTTACGACCCCGGGAAGTTAATGTACCAATTTACCCAAACGGGGCCCAGAGTTTGGCGTTTCATCTCCTAGGGTTAGGTTTTGGAATGTTAAGGGTTTTCCATTGTTTCTCAACAATAAATAGGCCTTCGAGCCTCATTGTAACACAGTTCAGAGGCATGTAGCCACCACATCTCTTCTCAGAGATAAGCTACCATCGCCCTAGCTGGTTTATTTCCATTTCTGGTTGTAAGCATATTTCAGTATTTTCCATTAATGAAATGAAGTATTATTTCCGTTGCATCTTTGTGTATATGGTTATCTCTGTAATTTGTTGCGTTCCTGTTTAAATCTGGATCAGTGGTATCAGAGCGGTTTGCTTTTTCTTTGTTTCTCTTTGCATGTCCCCAACAAGGTTGGGATATAAGGAGTTAGGGCTTGAACTGGTCGAACCTTTGCAAGACCAGCCTCGCAAATCCCGATGGCCTCCCATGGCGGATGAGAAGAAAGATGAGGGGGCAGGAGATCCCATCAAAATCTTGCTCGAAGAAGCCCTCGAGCGACAACGGAACGCGATGATGGACAGCTTTGCCCAAATCTTTCAGCGACTACCCAGAAGCGACGCATCGGCTTCCAGCAGCTACTCTGGAAACGCCACACCCTTTAAGGTACAAGTTAATTTTGAAATCCCCATATTTGAGGGTCAGATAGACGCAGATGTCGTAGATAAATGGTTAAATCTACTAGAGGGTTATTTTTCTGTTCATGAATTTTCGAGTCAGGAAACGATTGTTTTCGCTCTTCTCAAAGTAGCCCCCCACGTCAAGGAGTGGTGGGAAACCTACTGCGAGCAGAAGGATGAAAGTACTGGCTCACTATTTTCAGCCGCACCCACCTGGAATTCATTCCGGGATGCCATCAAGGAGCAGTACTACCCTGTCGGAAGCTATGAGGATGAATACATAAAGTGGACCACACTGCGGCAGGGAAGGGACCAAGACGTGCAAAAGTTCACCAATCTTTTCCATACCCTTCGCACAAAGTTGGGTATTAAGGATTCGGAGCAACATTTCATAATCAAATACCGTGGCTTCCTGCACAAGTACATCCAGGAAGAAATACAATTCCTGAACATCTCCTCGCTCGGCGCAGCATACTGATATGTCGTCAAGGTCGAGCAGAAGTTTAAACAAAAGAAGCGAGACTTTGGATCTGTGAATCCAAAGCAGGGGAAATGTGCCCCTAAACCACAGAACAAAGGACAAATCCAAGGCGAGACAACCCAAGACAACCCGCCGAAGCTGCAAGCAAAGAACAACGCTGCGAAGCTGAAAAAGGACACTGGAAAATGGTGTGAGTTCCATAAGAGCTCCACTCACAACACAAGTGAGTGTCGGGCCAAGCAGTCACTGGTGGCTGAGCTAAAGGTTTCAGAATCAGATGCATGTTCTGACTCTGAGTCAGAACCCGATAAGGGGAATGGCAAAGGGAAGCATATCATTGATGCAGATCCCAACGCCACTGTTGCTACCGCCAAGATCTAGAAAAATGAACCCAAAGATCCAGAGGAGGAGGAGCGTCTCTTCCACTCCCAGATGTGGGTAAAGGGCTCCCTGATACTTTAAATTGTTGATAGCGGGAGTCAAAAGAAGCTCATTTCGGCAGAGGTCGTGAAGCGGTTGGGCTTACCGACCACAGCACATCCACCACCATACACCATTGAGTGGCTTCACCAAGGACGAGATCTTCGCGTGAGCCAGCAGTGTCGCCTTCCATACAACATCAAGCCCTTCACGGATGAGGTATTGTGTGACATTGCTCCCCTTGAAGTTTGTGATGTATTATTAGGACAACCATACTTGTGGAAGCGACATGCTATGTATGAATCAAGGCCCCGTGCTGTTATTATTACATTGGGAAATAAGTTGTACAGGATACCAGAGGTAGCACCACCTACCGCCATCTCTTTGATTACTGCAAAACAATGCAGTAAGATCATTTCCAAAACCAGGAAATTTGTTTTCCTGATGATACGCCCTCAAGGAAAGAAGAAGACGATGGCTGCGGCCTCCAGACAGGGTCCCTCTGCACGACAACTACAGATGGACAAGGTTGTGGAGGAGTACGAGGACATCTTCACCTCCCTTGCAGGGGTTCCTCTACACTGTCAGGTCAAGCACTCCATCGATCTGACCCTAGGTGCGCCGCTACCCAATGGACCAATTTATCGGCGCTCCATTCTGGAGAACAATGAAATCAAGGGGCAGATTCAGGAGCTCCTACAGAAAGGTCACATCCGTCCGAGTTCATCGCCTTGTGGGAGCCCGATCGTGTTGGTACAGAAGAAGGATGGGACATGTGGACTCTGTATTGACTATCAGGCACTGAACAAGATCACTGTATGTAATAGGTACCCGATCCCGCGGATTGACGACCTCTTGGACCAACTAAAGGGAGTGAAATATTTCAGCAAGATCGATCTGAAGTCAGGATATCACCAGGTACCAATCGAACCCTCTGATGTGTGGAAGACTGCCTTCAAATCCAAGGAGGGCCTTTTCAAATGGTTGGTTATGCCTTTCGGATTGACGAATGCTCCTGCAACCTTCATGAGGCTAATGGATGACATTCTGATCTTAAGCCAGAGTTGGGAAGAGCACCTCCACCACATCCGACAGGTACTCCAAACACTGCGGCAACACAAGCTATGTGCCAATTTGGAGAAATGCACTTTTGGCATGACCCAGGTTCAGTATCTGGGATACATCATTGATGAACAAGGGGTGCATGTCGATCCAGCCAAGATCCAAGTCATTCGGGATTGGCCATCTCCAACCACTCTAACAGAGCTCCGCAGCTTTCTAGGTCTTGCCAACTTCTACCGCAGGTTCATGTTGGGGTTTTCTCATATTACTTGGCCCTTGAGTCAAATCGCCAAGGGAGGGGCGAAAGCAAAATTCTTTTGGTCTGAATCTCAACAGAAGGCATTCAGGGAGTTGAAGGATCGCCTTTGCACGACACCAGTTCTCACGTTACCAGATTTACAACAGCCATTTAAGGTCGAGACAGATGCCTCTGACTATGCTATTGGGGCAGTCCTTACTCAACATGGACATCCAGTGGCATATCACAGTGAAACACTTTCAGACACAGTCCGAAATTACCCCACTTATGATAAAGAGATGTATTCCATTGTACAGGCCTGCCGACAATGGAAGCATTACATTTTGGGGAAGGAAACGGTCATCCACACAGACCATCGACCCCTCTAGTTCATACAGAGCCAAGGGAAATTGCAGAATGATCGCCATCAGAAGTGGTCTACATACCTGCAACAGTACCACTTGAATATCAAGTATAAGAAGGGCAGCACCAATAATGTTGCAGATTGCCTCAGTCGACCACCGATCATGGCGTTAACCATCGTGCTCAACTCTTGTGGGCATGAGACTTTTGATTGGCCACTTCTCTACAAAAGCAACCCAGAATTCGGCCACACATACCAGACACTCTTGGAGGGTCGGCATGTTCCAGATTTTCACCTCCAGGATGCCCTGTTATGCCACTTGGGTCACCTTTGTGTTCCTTCAAGCGAGCGTGCCAAGATGATTTGGGAAGCACACTACAGTTGGGTTGCTGGGAATTTCAGGGTCTAGAAAATAGTGGTAGTACTGCAAAATTATTTCTATTGGTTGAATCTTCGATAGGATGTTGGGAAGTACATCAGATCATGTACTGCCTGTGCCATTGCCAAACCGACCATTAAGAAGCACGGCCTCTATACCCCGTTGCCTACCCCTAGTCAACCTTGGGAATCCATCTCCATGGATTACATGTCAGGCCTTCCTTCCACTAAGCATGGAAATAACTGTGTTTTTGTGGTCGTCGATAGGTTCTCGAAGATGGCCATTATGGCAGCCTGCAAGAAGAATATCACAGCAGAAGCCACTGCTAAACTCTTCTTTGAACGAGTGTGGGTGCACTTTGGGATCCCACAGTCTATCATCTCAGATCGGGACAGTCAGTTTCTCAGCACATTTTGGTCCAGTCTCTGGTCAATGCTGGACACCAAACTCACGAAGTCCACAGCCTTTCATCCTCAAACTGATGGCCAGACAGAGGTTGTCAATAGGATGATTGTGCACATTCTGCGCATGTATAACTCAAAGCATCCACACACATGGGACGAGAGCCTCCCCTATGTTCAGCACAACTACAACCGATCTCTTCACAGCTCCACTGGCCATAGCCCTTTTCAGGTGGGTTTGGGGTTCCAGCCACTATGCCCCATTGATGTGGCCATGCCACTTGCAGCTACTCACATAAATTCAGCTCATGTCCAGTCCGAAACAGATAAGGCCACCAGCTTCATTGAGTGCATCCAACATATTCGCCAGCAGGTCCATGACATTCTAGAGAAATCAGATGCCAAGTACAAGCAGCAACATGATCAACATCGGGTGCCACACAAGCTTCAGGTGGGCGACAAAGTCTGGTTTCATTTGAAAAAGGAATGCCTTACTGGAGCCTATCAAAAATTGAGACCACTCCGATATGGTTCTTACACCATTACTAAGGCTATGGGAGACAATGCATTTGAGCTCAACATTCCCCCATTCCTTGGCCTGCACCCAGTGTTCAATGTGGACCGCCTTCGGCCATACTTTCCACCATTGCTAGACACATTCGACATTGCAGAACAACTCAAACCCATAGAATTAAATCCAGATTGCATGGAACAAGTTGCAACTGATAGGATCATGGACACACAGATCAAGAACAATCACCAACAGAATATCCAACTGTATCGAGTTGTCAAAGCAGGCCAACTCCTTCAGCAGGGCAAGTGGCTCACCAGGGAACAAGTTCAGCAAAAGTTTCCTCATCTCATGGAGGAATTCAACGCAATGGAGACCATTGCTTCCTAAGGGGGGAGGAATGATCCAGGTGGATATTGGTGGCCACCTGCCAAGTCCACCTGGACCCCCACCATTATTTCTCTCAGCATTTTCAGTTTCCTTAATTGTAGCACAACTTACTATTATTTCAAATAACAAACAAATAAACAAAATACACTATACTTAGCGCTTTATTCATTCCCCACCAGCATCATATTAATTTCTAACTTTATATATATTAAATCCCAAAAAAAGCAATAAAACCCTTCCCATATAGTTATATAAATAAAAACCCTTATATTAATATCCCGCCCCGAAAATTTTGAAATATAAACTTTATAAAAACCCTATCCTAATAAAAGAGATTAATCAACCAATCTGCGGTTAATTAATAATCAAACTCCGCTAATGAGATCACCCCTGATGCCCTAACCACACCATAATCCCTTATTAACTTAATTTTTCAGCTTTTAAAACTCCATCGGATGCCTCCATTAAACCTCGCTACAAAACCCCATCCCGATAATCGTGCGATCTACCCCTTTTCATCCGACAGTTGACACTCATATCGGATAGCCTCCGAAGGTCGAACTTTACCCACCCGATATGGGTGGTTTCACTTTTTGTTCCACCACTACGTGGCACCTGATGAATGGCATCGGGCAGCCTCCCCTCAAAACAACACTAGCCCAAAAGCAATGCGATCAAAACCTTCTTACTGCCTCCTGCTAGACGACAAAACGTCTCATCCCCTCCTAAACGTCAAACATATCTTTTGCCCCTATACCTGCCAAATTCAGATTGAATTTACAAATAAAATGAAAAAACTCATTGTTTTTGGTTTTATCGTTAAGAAAGACACTCAGACTTCCATGCAAGCTATAGTCTACGTGCAACCACCAACCCACGTTCAACCGCCAACTTGCAAAAGCTACCAAAACTTCCATTCCACTCTTCAGTCACGTACACCTCCTACAAATCATGTATAGTTGCCCATCAACCTGTTCAGAGCCAAAACCAGGTATTTACCCAAAATCACTAAGAAACCCCTTCTCATTCCTAAAACCTGTTACTCAATTGCTTGAATTATTAAGTAATTAGGTGGAAAAATTGCCCAGCAAGCCAAAACCCCTTTGAATTGAACCAATTTGCCTCTAATTCAACAGAAACCCTTCTTCCCCATTCTTGAATCCATAAGAACCAAGAATTTCCACTCCAGTTGCAATCAATGTCCGAACAATTACCACTCCCCACCAGGATTTAGATCATCTCCCCTTGGTGGACAAAGACTTCCAAATTAAGGACACACTATCAAAGAATCTCCATTGAAATTACACTGCACATACACAGACCAATATTTAAACCATGCAGACAAAATAAGTCTTCGGGAATCAAATTTGCCCAAATACCAATTCCCTAAAGTCCATATCTTCCCTGAAATTGTCAACTATTGTTATATGAACTACATTCCCAGCCAAAGAACAGTGATGACTCCCAACCATAACATGTTATTCACCATCACTGTTGAATCTATCAATGAAATGCTACAGTTGCAACCAGGGCAAGACCTAACCCCCATTTCCATTGGAGACCTGGTTGACATATTCCCTTGAATTACCTCCATCAAATTGGCTCAATTATTTCAGACCTTCATTATGGAAGAAAAACACATACCAAAGGATCCTCCCCCATACATGTGGACCATTTTTTCCAAGATGGGCCGAGACATTATATCAATGGTATCTAGTATTTTGGGCTATACTACCAGTGAATATGTTGATGAGATAATCATAGCCTTCATGTCCATTTACACTCCTGGACAACCCCCTGCCATCATGTTTGATTATGCCAAATTCATTGCAGATAAGATGCATGATCATTTCATGAGGATGGAAAATGAAAGGGTTTTCAAGTACTCATCAGTTTTGTATCACCTTTTCCTACACTATCAGGGTGATAAATTTCAATTCACACTGCAAAAGCTTGATACCAGAGGCAACCCCAGGTCAGTAGTCTTTTGGACCCCATTAGTCCACCAATATGACTCTTCATATACTTATGAAGATTTCATAGATCCTTTTGTGCACCCAGTGGCAACTATGCTATTAGGAAGTCCTCCCCCTAGGAACAATGTAGACATTAAGAGGGTCCTATAGTTATCTAAACAACATAAAGTGGGATATTGGCATTTGTACAAAAATCACACTGAAGTCGGGATATATGGCTGTGAATTACCACCCTACAAACTCCCAAGATACCTCCCCATGAGATTGTTTGCTCTGGAGTGCTACAGGCAAATAATTAATTTAGATGAGGTACATTTTGTAAAGGCTAAGAAGAAAGCTCAACTAAGAACAAAAGACCAGCCAGGCCCCTTTGAATGCAATAGTCGAGAAGCTAGAAAGGAAGCAAATGAAATCCTTCAAAGGCTCTAATTGAAACGAAGCTTTATATGGAAATATGATCCCTTTAACTTAATTTGCAATAGAAGAATGAAAAATAGATTGTCTCCCTACATCCACCACAGAATTCCTGAGATAGAACAATATGCAAATCAACTAGAATGGGTAGATAAAACTTTAGTAGAAAAGGATAACACAAAAGTTGTTGTCAATAATGCGTTGGTTCTGGAAAGAAGACTTGATGAAGATTTGTTTGTATTGGTACTAGGAGAATCCCTATCTCAGAGGGAAATGCAAGAACATAGTGAGAAATAAGTAGAAGAAGGACCTCTAAAGCAAGAAGAGTCAAAGCAGCTAGACATATTAGAAGAGCTGACTCAAAGAAAATAGCGAGAACCCATAATGACTACTCCTCCTATTGTGTAGAATCCTCTAAATGAGGAGAAGAATCCCAAAAGAGATAGGTAGAAGGCCACTCCTTCTGGCCAACCTATTGCATAGACTTATGTCAAAAGGCAAAGGTTAAATACTTTTTCAGAACAAGAGTTCACACAGGAAACAACTGGAACAATAGGTTCAGAAAGCAGGCAAGCCACTCCCTCTGGAGGAACACAAGAACCTTCCACCACACATACTCAAATGCTGGAAAGACAAAAAAGCGTGGAAGTATCCTCATTCAGGGCTCCAACTGGCCAAGACCAAGACATCAGAGAAAAATACAAAGAGGTAAAGGCCAGAAATGAGAGGTTGAAGGCTCAGATCTATGCACAATACCTTAAATTGGCTCCCACAAATCAAACAAAGCTAATGTCAACCTTTGATGTAAAAGAAGGTAAGATGCAAATGACTTTCATGAATCCTACCACACAACGGCCCAGGTCTATAGCAGATTACTTGAAGACAGATTTTAAGGTGTTGGAAAAGGATATACATCCTATCGACCAAATAGAATTGCAAAAACAGACCAGAGAAATGGTCTATTCCACATTGACTATCAAGGCCATTACAACACATCAACTACAAAATTCGTTGAATAATATATCAGCACAATTCCAACTAGAGAAGGCCTCTTCACAAGCCAAGGATACCAAGATAAAGTCTTTAGAAGACTTAATTATAGAGTTGGGACATGATCCCAAAGATGTCAAAGCTGCAGAAAGGCGTATCAAAAAGAAAAATTATGACATAGCTACCTTGAAGAAGCAGCTCAAAATTCCTCATCTGCATCATCCACAAACAATTGAAGTACTAGAAACCCATAAGGAACAGGAGGAGCTTATGGAATTTTGCTTAAACTAAATGAAAAATTAAAGGAAACAGAGGAAGAGCTAGACAACTTAATTTAATCTAAGCAGAGTGAGTTGGCCACCACTCTAGAGACTGTCATTCCTATAGTCTCTACAGCAGTTCCCTCTACATTGGTTGTTTCCTTAGCACCAACAGTTCCACTTACAACATCCATGCTAGTCATAGGTACATCTACAAGTGCAGGTACATCTACAGAGAAGACTACTGAATTAGTAAAATCCATGGAAGAGATGACTATCCAGGCTACATAGCTTAAAATACTTAAAGAAAAGGTGACAAGCTTGGAAACTGGCTGCAAGCTTGCACAGATACAACAAAGAAGAAGCCCAGAAGAATCAAAGAATGAGTGAAAGGATAAAATTGCTTGAAAAGGACTTAACATTGTAACAAACACTAGGACAAATAAAGGAGATGCTCTGGTCCAACATCATTGACTCTGTCAATGATGTTTGGCCATCAATTCAAGTAATTTTTTACCGGACTGAATTGGTGAAAGTGGCCACTGAAGTAATTCAAAATACTAAGGAAGACCTAGGAGACTAGCCAGAGGAGGCCAACCAACTGATAAAATTCTTGAACAGTAAGAACAAGCATCAACTAGATCAACTGGACATAGAAGATAGAATAGGGACCATCATAGAAATCAAGAAGGTTCTTACTAAAAGGAACCTTATGCTCAATCTTAAGAAGAAATTCCAAAGCATACAAGATGATATTGATAGGTTCATGACAAAGTTCGGAATTTTGAGGGAAAAAGGCCTTCCCAGTCCTATGGTCATGACAAGCTTATGACCCAAGAGGACTATGTGGATAGACTGAACAAGCTGGCCAAGGACCAAGCTAGTACCTTAGGGGTAGAAGCTTTACCCACAGGAAAGGTTATGTATGTAAAGCTGGAAAATCTATTCTTCCTAGAGCACGAAGTAAAGCATATGTTCGTAAATAAACTAAATTTTTCCATATACACTGAAGCTTACGAGATATATAGAAAGATGCTCAAAGTAAAATTACCTGAAGATGAATGGTGGGTAAAATTAACAGATTTAATATAAAATTACTACAGTAAATCCATATGGTAGCCAGGTAAAATAGGTAAAACAGGGTCAAATTGTAGCAGGTAAAGAGTATCAGTTGGTTGAAGACATAAAATGATTCCATTGTACATATATCAGACAACTGAAAGAGCCAAACTTGAACTACAACAACCAGCACAATCTTAATAAAATGGACAACAAGAATGCAGTTTTCCATCTGTCTCTATCTTCATGCTTGAAGATATTTTCAATTTCCTAGAATAATTCTCAAACTGTTATGAGATATTTTGTAAGATTTTTTTTTATAAATACTTCATATTTCATAGTAATTAATGTGGATTCAAAGACATTTTTGTATACATTTCTTATCAAGATAAGGAGCTATTGTAATCAAGATTGGACTGACTTGCTCGATCATGGAATAAAGTTAAAGACATTTCACAGGATTCTTGTGCACAATGGAAATCAAATAAGTATTATCTCTTCATGTTTATAAATATTTAAATGTGTCTCTATGAAATCTAAATGGTAAACAAGGAATGATATTTCAGTACTAGCTTTAATCCTCTCTGTCTTGACTGTTTAATTTCTCATTGTTTTCTGCTAAACTATCTTAGCTTGGGAATTCTTAATTGCTCCCTTACTTCCATAGTTTCCCCCTTAGGTCCATAGTAAAGGATTCTTGGTTGCCCTTTGCTACTAATCTCCTTCTTTTCTTCATATTGATCCTGGTTTAAGGATTCTTCATTTCCCTTTCACTCTAGTTAGCACTACCTCATCCAATTGAACCTGCAAATTTTCCTTTTACTGTGCTAGCATGCCCTATGAACTCTTCCTTTAATGATTGATCTGATCCAGTTAAGCCACTCTTTGATTGACTCCATAGCCCAATGGCTTGAAGGCCTGCTCTATCCATCCATTCCCAGAATTCCACCACCCAATCAAAATCAAAACCTTATGAGCACCAAGAACTAGCCTAAAAACCCACCAAAACAAAGTTAAATTATAAAGAGAGAGCCCTCTCTGGACTTAGGTTGGCTAGAACCCAAGTCTAAAAGATTAGGTTTGTGGTTACCTCAAATTATTCCTTCTTTTATAACTTCTAGGGAAGACTTCTGAGTGATAACATAGTGGCGACCATACTGGGGAACTCTTACCCTCAGTCTTAATAAACCTTTGAGAAATTTCAATTTTTTATGTCAAGCCACTTAAAGGGTTTATTAGAAGTTATTTCTAATTTTTCATAAAAAATAAAAGATTAGAAAAAGCTTGAAATCTATCTTCAAGGAGAACTCACTATACAAGGGCCAACCCTGATCCAAATCCTCCCCCTGTATTTGACAATCCCAACCTTATTTTGAGAATAGCCAGAAGACAAGAAATTTCAGTAAACCCAAGACCTTTGATAAAATTATATTCCTATCCTGATGAGCGGCTCTTCTAAGAAGACCTCTCTTTTGACGAGTCATTTGACCTCTCCCTATTTAGAACCAAGTCTGAAAGTGCACTTGATGACCTAGTTCTAGATCCAAAATTCATTAAGGAGATTGAGGTCCAAAAGGAAAACCAGTCAATCAATAAGTACCTTCTAAATTCCCCTCAGTCATCCCTTACTACTGTTAGGATCCCTGAAATTTCTGAAACAACTTCAACTTCCTTTAGTTCACCATCATTTCCTCACATTTCTGAAGTTCATTCCACACCTCCATTCATACCTTCACTTCCCCATCAGCCTATCACTACCTATCAAACACCTAGCACCCTGAGTTCCTCATCAACCTCTAAAACACCCCCTGTTACCCCAAATCCCCTTGTTACCCCAACTCATGTTCTCAGTCCTGCCCAACTCAAAGCCATGGAAAATGGATATGCCCCTCTTATGATGCCTGCTCCTCAAGGTGTCATGCCACAAGACTACCAGAGTAAAATTGTCCTATTTGATGACACTGGATCCTACACAACACAATAACACACAAGAAAAATGACATATTATTTCTAACTACATGAAATTGACATAGGATATGTCCAAATGAGAAGTTTTTCCCAAACTCTAGTTGGAGAAGTGAGAACATGTTTTAGATCTCTGCCTAATAATAGTATAGATAGTTTAGAATTTTTTTACCAGCAATTTTTAAATAGGTGGGAGAAGAAAAATAACCCTCTTCAAATTCTTTCTGAATATGAAAATATTAAGAGGGGGCCAAACGAAACCGTTAAGGACTATTGTACTAGGTTTAACAATTTATATAACACAATACCTCTTGACCTTAGACCTCCACCTAGCTTAGCTCTAATAAAGTTTCTAGATGGGTTTGACACTAATATGGCTTTCCAACTGAGAGAGAGGAATCCCCCAACACTAGAAGAGATGCAGAGTGCATCGGTAAGTGTAGAAGCTAATCTACTTGCCAAAAGAGCTAGGGTTAGAAACTAAAGGAGAGTACCCTTGAAAGAGAAAGCTTCACCCTTTGACCAAAAAATGGATGCTTTAACCAAAGGAATGGAAAAATTGATGGATAGGATGGAAAAAATTGAAAGAAAACCCCATTGGGATAACCAATAGGCACCTCCAGTGAGAAATCTGAACTTTAGGAAGAATCAAAATCAAAACACTGGAAATAATGGGCCTGATTGGAATATTAGACCTCCTTTCCAAGAGAACTATGCTGAAACTTCCCATCCAGAAGGCCCTGAGCAAGACACCCAAGTTAACTTAATGGGATTAGATGATGAGGAAACTATTTTTCTGACTCAAGATGATCAGGAATTACACATGCTTCAGTAGTTCCAGACCCAAACTAGAGAATCATTTGACTACAAGCAAGCCTGGTATGATTCTGTTATTTTTGAGGTGCATAAACAATACAATTTAAGGAGTAAAAAGAACACTGATGCTCCAGACCAAAACAAGAAAGCAATACCAAATCAGCCCAAGAAATTTAAAGCAACTCCAATAACAAGAAATCTTCAAATTCTCTCTAGACCAAATAAGAACCCTCCCAGTCCCACCATTGAAGATGTAACCAACGACCAACCTTCTAATGAGAAACCTTCCATTTCAATTCCCTCTAAGGAAACAATGGAATAGTCTCCAAAATTTGTGTTAGAAAATCCAATAAAAAGGACTCCAAACACTGAAAAAGAAGAACAAACTACTCCAAACCCCATTGTTAAGATTTCAAATGTTCAAACAGACAAATCCCCTTTGCCCTTCAATTTGGGGTAGAGGTGGCCAAACATAAAATATCGGTTCCTTTAACAGAACTGATTAAACATGAAACTTACAAATCTCAAATAAGAAAATCTTTAAACTTTGTTGAGAATGAAGACTGTTAACTTATTTGATGATAAGCCTGAGTTAATTTCCAATTATGATGTTAATGGAAAATCAGTGGAAGGAGGGATACCACCCTTCTACATTAGCCTTAACATCCACGATAAAATCCTACATAATGCCATGCTAGACTTTGGGGCTTCACACAATATTATGCCTAAATCTGTTATGGAGAAGCCAAACTTGGATATCACTAGGACTTACAAGGACCTGTTTTCATTTGATTCAACCCAAGTTAAGTGCCTAGGACTTATAAAAGACCTGTGTGTTTCCCTAGTGTAGTACCCTACTAAGACCATTCTTATGGGCATAGTTGTTGCTGATATACCACCTAAATATGGCATGTTGTTGTCCAGATCGTGGGTGCTAAACTCCAAGGATCTCTTCAAATTGACCTTTCTTATGCTACCATATCAGTCTTTGGACATCCTAAAAAACTCTATAGAGAAACTCTGATGAAGTATGTAGTGATTAGCCAGGAAAGGCCTCAAAACTTTCCTATATATTCAATGCATTCTGACATCGATTCTTTCATTCTTTATAATGTTGAAACAAATAAAAAAAATACTTCAAACTGTATTATTTTAGAACCAAAAGAAATTGCAGTAGAAAAATAAAATCAAAATGTCCAAATTCAAGAAATTTTAGATAATAAAGATGACCTAGATACTTTAATCAAAGAAGATTTTATTCCCCCAGAAAGTAAGAATTATGAACATGAAATTCTTGGGCATATTGAATTCAATGGGTTAGTAAACAAACAAGGTGCAGGAGCAGGAGTATGGATTTACAACTTAGAAAATGATCACTTAGAGGGACATGCCTACACATTGAACTTCAAATGTACCAACAACATGGCCAAGCATGAAGCACTTCTTATAGGTCTTAAATTGGTCAAAAAGTTAGGAGCCATAAGAGTCTCTATTATGGGAGATTCTGAGTTGGTTATAAAACAAATCAACACTGTTTATATGACTAGGGATCCTAGGTTAGGATTTTAAAGAGGAACAGTTATAGAAATACTAAATACCTTTTTAGAAACCAAGCTTGTTGTTATTCCAAGAAAACACAATATGCAAGCTCACAGTTTATGTTGAGCCTCAAACATGCACTCATTTACCTATCCTCCCAACAACTTTTTCCTACTCACTTCTCTCTTTTGTCATCATTTCCTCCATCAACTTGTTCAATTCATTGCATTGTATGTCTTTTTAACATGATTTGTTGACTGTGCTAATGATTGACTGTTGGTTTAGAATTTTGGTACAAGTGCTGCAATTCCGTAGCTAATACAGCGTTTCCGCAGCCGATCTCCAATTCCGCAGCCGATCAGAGATTCCGCAGCCATTTTCTTGTTTGCTATGTTCCAGGTGTCCTCAAAAGGAAAGGGCCACATGGGAAAATTGGTATGACTGTCTACATGGTTCGCGTGCTATCAGCTAAGCCAACTCGTTCATATATACCCCCGATCAACGCAGATGTAACCACGGTCAAACAGGTAGGGTTTCAAGCGGTGGCACAGCTCTGCGTGAGCAGGTGAAGCACGTAACCACAGCTGGCATTTTCTTCGAGCCACGAAGACGGCAGGGGACAAGAATCTAACCGTGGATTTATCATCCACGATGACCGTTTCCTCAAACAGTGCACGGTGCTGCTGCGTGTCTTTTGCACAGTTAATTAGTTAGCTGGTTGTTAGCTTAGTTTACGCAGAAGACAGTTTGTCTTTGCTGCTATAAATAAAGCGTTTGCATACGCTTAGTAGTTAGTCTTCAAGTTTAGTTTTTGATTGTAATCATTTTGTTTATAAAACTCTGTTTTAAAGACTGTTTTATACAGTGTTTACACTTTTGTATTTTGTGACATGCTGATTTAATATCAAGAAGACTGTTTTGCTCCTATCCGTGTAGCTGATTTTTAACTAGTTGAGTAGATGGAGGGCCCCCGTCTGCCACAACCTATGTACAGTAGTTTTTAATTTCATTTTCCTGCACTTCTTATTGTTTTCATTTTCACATGTATACTAATGTACAGTTTGATTTCTGCAATTTTCATTTCTTTTGACATGTATAATATTGTACAGTTGAATTATGCCTTTACATTTCTAGCATTTTTCAGAACTGATCAGTTTGTTCTTGCAGGTGTGATAGGAGCCCGGGATAGTGTGTTTTTCCTTCTTTTTATCACTAGTTGCATTTGAAGTTGTCTTATCTAAACTGCTTATTTTTACCTTGACTTGCATTAGGTTCATTGCTTAGTTTACTTTATCAGGTTTTGTCAAGTTGCTAATCTCTTGATGGTTCTTTTTATGATAATTCATTAACTTTCGTGGGACCAAAATATCATTTAATTGCAGCTTGGTTTATTTAGTTTTGGACTCATATTGCTAATTCACTCCTAACTCTTTTTCACATGATCAATTTAGCTAAAGGCAGAATGTTAAGGGAGAATTAAGTAGTGTGATTTGTCACTTAATATTTGCATTGCTTTAGATTCAATAGAGGAGTTAGAGTAGTGTTCTTGCTTTCAATTGAGTTAATGTAGATGTCATTTTCATTCTTATCAGCAGTAAAGGTATTGGACTAGTGCCATTGGTCTTTTGTTTGATGCTTTACTTTCATTTGAAGCTTTAATTTCATTCCAAGTTATTGTTCAAGTTTTCTCTTTAAATTTCAAGAAGCATTTAGAAATCGCCACATACACACACATTCACTCACTTGTTTATAACTTCATCACATCACATTAGGAAGATAAGTCAAACACAAACTAAAAATGACAAAAAAAGAACTAGGAAAGGCTGCTTGGGTATATATTGTACACTTCACTTCATCATCTTACGAGCCCCGGGTTGACAATTTATGATAGCAATTTAGACAACACTAAATTGACCAAACATTTTGGTGCCGTTGCCGGGGAAGTGAAATTAGGTAGCCAATTTCTAAAAAAAAAAAAATTAAGAAAATTTCAAGAAAGGGAAATTGATAACCTCTCAAAGTATGCTCTCCTCTTGCACCTAGAGTGATCTGGAGGATCAGAAAAGAGAAAGTTATTGGTTTAATAGTTTCTTAAGTATGCTCTCTTCTTGCACCTAGAGTGACCTGGAAGATCAGAAAGAGAATTATTAGCCTGACTTGAAGAAAAAAAAAAAAAAAAAAGACATGCATAGAGCTAGAGATTCTAGGGGAAGGTTTTTAGCTAGAGCCAAGAGTTCGATTTTTACAAGTCCATCTACTTCAAGGAATAGAGAAGAGACACCTCCCTCATCTCCAACTGACACTCCTAGCCCTAGGATTCCTGGAATTCAAGAGGCAAGAATTGACTCTCCCACACCTTCTATTGAATTTGAATCAGAAAGAGATCCTTTCCTTCCTTCTACAGAAAAACCAATTGTAATTGAAGAAGTAGAATCATCTGAAGAAGAGGGAGAAATTCCTTCTCATTCACCCTTTGTAGAAGAACCAGAAGACTCTGAAGTCTCTAGGGAAACCATTATGACAGAGGAAGGAGGTGGTAGAGGTAGAGGAAGAGGAGGAGGAGGAGGAAACAATGGAGGAGGTAGAGGTAACATTGGAGGAAATAGGGATGGGGATAACTCATTTGGGTTTCCTATCGTCGATGAGGATTCCCGAGCCACTATGAAAAACATATCACCATCTGTCCTCCCAAACTTCCATGGGTTAAGAACTGAGGACCCTGAAACATTTTTATTTGAGTTTGAGGTCGTATGTCGAACTTATGACTATTTGGATGACACTCATAAACTCAAATTTTTCCCTTCCACATTGAAAGGACAAGCTTTGAAATGGTTCATGGGGTTACTCACTCAATCCATTAGGTCTTGGAATGATATGAAACAGACATTTTTGGATAGGTACCTGGACTATTGTATGCCCACCAATCACAAGGATGAGGTATTTAAAATGGTACAAAGAGAAGATGAGAACCTAGAGGATTTACTTGAAAGATTTCAATATAACCTGAAAAGAGCAAAAATGAGTAACTTGGATGAGGAGACCTTCAAAGCCCTCCTATTAAAAGCCATTAGAGATGAATGGATAGATATCTTGAACATGATGGGGAAAGGAGATATATCTCAACTT
Organism: Pinus tabuliformis; assembly: GCA_031772625.1. Taxonomy (NCBI): domain Eukaryota; kingdom Viridiplantae; phylum Streptophyta; class Pinopsida; order Pinales; family Pinaceae; genus Pinus; species Pinus tabuliformis. Next base: position 1,188,538,762 of record CM062818.1, read on the forward strand.
TCACTCAATGATATAGCAGAGCTATGTATCCATCTCTCAAGGGGCAAATCAAAAACTCAAAAAGGGCCTATCGATCCTTCTCTCCTCAGAGCAAATAAATCTGCAACTGGATCAGTAAGTAGGGCTGAGATCGGCAATATGCTTGATGAATTCAAAACTAACATCTTAGGGAGTCTTAGTGAACAATTAGACACCCTTAAGATTCATAATAAACAGAAAGCAGAAGCCGAAGCTTTGGCCATCTTTTCCCCGAAATGTAGGAAGAAACATGCTTTAAGGGAATGTCCCTTGGATGCAAAAGTTGTAGAAACATGTGTAATTTGCTCAGAAAACCATGAGACCAAGGATTGTCCTTCAATTCCTGGGCTCAAAGCAGTCTTTCAAGAAGATCCAAATACACTTGAATCTCTCTGTTTTGTTGCAAGGAGACCTTGGCAAGGACAACACAATCAAGGGTTTAACAACTCTATGAATTTCCAACCCCAACCAAATTGGAATCCTTGGCAACAACCTTGGTCCCAACCTCAAAATCCTTTTCAATCATGGATGAAAAGCATGCAAAATCCTTATGGGAGATTTGCTCAATTCTATCAATATCCTCCATCTTTTCAAAACCAGAAAGCTCCACAACTTCCAAATCAAAGTCAACAACTATCATTGCCATTCCCTCAACAACAACAACCTTCTCCACAAAATCAAAATTCTCAACTCTTGCTTCAATCCCAGCAGAAGTCAAATCAACTTCCTTCTCAGCCATTGCCAAACCCCAATAATAGGAACCCTCAAAATGCTTACATGATGGAAGGTCAACCATTCCCTACCTATATGATTGTTCCTCTCAATGAAGTACAACTCAGATCAGGTAGAATCCTAGATCAACCTTCTATAAATGTTCAACAGCCAAGCATTTCTGAGGAAGAGTCTCTTAAATCCAATAAGGGTTCTGAAGCATCTCTTCAAAACCCAAACACTCAAAAAGCAAAAGAAAAAGAATCAACCCCCATAACTCCCATAGTTGAACAACCTACATCTTTGGCCACACCTCCTTTTCCTGAAAGGTTACAAATCGACAAAGGCGTGGAAAAACAAATTTGGTTGCCTGACTATAATTTTCTAGATGAATTGAAGAATGTCTGTATCAAGATTCCCTTGTTACAAGCCATTAAAGAGATTCCTATTCTAGCAAAAACAATAAAGGAGTTGAGTCTTAAAAGACCAGGAAGGAAACCAAGAGATACCAGAAGGATCCACCTGGTAGGGAAAATTGCAGACATCATGATGGGAAAGATTACTATGCAGAAATATGTAGACCCTGGTAGTCCAATTGTCAAAACACATATCAATGAGGTAGAAATACCAAATACTTTGATTGATTTAGGGGTTGCTATCAACATTATGAGTAGACAAACCATGGACCAGTTAAAACTTCCTAACCTTCTCTTTACACCTACTTTACTGCAACTTGCAGATCGATCAATCATTTAACCTGATGGTGTATTGGAAGACATTCCAGTCTCCCTAGACTCTTGGGAATATCCAGTTGATTTTATGATTTTAACTCCCAAGAACAATCTAGGAGGACATCCTCTCATTTTAGGAAGACCTTGGCTAGCCACAGCTGATGCTTTCATAAGTTGTAGGTCTGGGGATATGTATATTTCTGATGGTAATTCGACAAAGAAGTTCAATCTGTATCCTCCAGCAAAAGCAATTACAGAAATAGGAGATAATGAGTGGGTTGATGATGAAGATACTATACAACCTGTCTTTACCATTTCTGAGATTAGTGAAGATAGTCAAATTCTGAATACATTAGAAAACTTTGAACCATCTTCAGAATATGACTCCACGCAATTTCAGTTGGATTCTGACATTGAGTGTCTATCATCTAGACAAATGTCTCTTTTCTCTATGGAAGAGTTTGGTAGTTCTGCCATTGAGATCCTTCCAGGAAAAACATTGAATATCAATAAAAACTTGGAAAAATCACAACAAGAGGAACTAACCAAAATCTTGCAAAAGCATTCTACTGCATTTGCATGGGAGTATATTGACATGAAAGGTATTGACCCTAAGACTTGCATTCATCACATCTACTTTGAGGAAAATAGTAGACCAATCAGACAACCTCAAAGAAGGATGAATCCAACCCTTAGGGAGATAGTGAAAGAAGAGCTCCAAAAGTTACTTAATGTAAACTTCATTTACCCCATTTCAGATAGCCGATGGGTTTCTCGTTTGGTTATAGTACCTAAAAAGAATGGTAAATGGAGGGTTTGCATTGATTACAGGGAATTGAACAAAGCAACCTTGAAGGATCACTTTCCTTTGCCCTTTATCGATCAAGTATTAGATACTTTAGCAGGCAAAAAGTATTTCTCATTTTTGGATGGTTTTAGTGGTTACAATCAAATTCAGGTAGCACCTGAAGATCAGGATAAAACCACATTTACTTGTCCATGGGGAACTTTTGCTTACCGAGTACTTCCTTTTGGATTATGTAATGCACCCGCAACATTTCAAAGGGCAGTATTAGGAATCTTTTCCGATCTAATTCGTGATTGTGTAGAGTTCTACATGGATGATTTCACAGTTTATGGTAATACATTTGAAGAAGCATTAGAAAATTTGGAAAAAGTCCTAATTAGATGTAAAGAAACAAATCTTTCATTAAGTCATGAAAAATGTTTTATGATGTTTACTGAAGGGATTGTTTTAGGACATCATATTTTAGGAGATGGAATTAAAGTTGATAGATCAAAAGTTGAAGTTGTTAGCGTTGGAATTCACCTAGGCTGAGATAGACAAACTCTCAAGGCTACATCAAACCATTTCACCTCGTAGCTAGCCCTACGAGGTATGAGAAGGCTCTCTCGGGTCAGATTCGGTAGATATTTCAATATGATAAGCTGACCAATTAGGAATAAAGATTTTAGGCTAGTAAATTGATAAGGGAGGTTGATTTAAAGATTTTTGGGGTTTTTGGTGGCAATTGGAGGGAGTGCAATTCAAGGTGCGGGGATTGGGCTCAGTTTTTTGCAGGGGGATCTTTGGGGCAAGGTAGGAGTGAGTGCTGATGCCTTAGTCTGAGATGGATGATCAGGAATGATAGAGGAGGAGCTAAAGAGGGCAAACAACAACTTTGAATCCTCTTTAGACAGTGGAAAACATAGATATTGAACAAAATTAAAAGCTGAGCATGGCATGCATGAATTCAAACTTTATCACTTCATCTGTTCAATTAGCAGCAAAGAAAGAGATGGAACACATAAACACACTTACAATAAAATGTAGAGAACACACCATCAACACAACAATCCACAAGAATCCACAATGATGTTTGCAAAACCCTGGCCTTCCTTTTCCTTAAATTGCAGTAATAGATGTACAATATACAATAATGCTTCTCCCACAAGAGTCCAACCATGAAAATGAGCAAGAGAAGGCATAATATAGACCATCTAACTCCTTTCCCCACCTCTAGGGGTCGAGCTCAGCTTCCTAGGAGCAGTTTGAACTAATTCTAAACTTAGCACTAGATAATAGGCAGTCAAAACAACTTGCCTCTAAAACTTAGCTAACTCATCCATGCATTAAATATTCACTATTTACATCAAGGAAGCTTCTAGAAGGGTTAAGAGAGATTAAATCTATCAATGTGCCATGAAAATTATCCATACATCCATCATTTACAAGTACAAATGATCAACCAAGGTAAAAAACAGAGTTTGCAGGCCTGAAAAGTCAAAACTGGCAATTTTAGCTCGAGTGGTCGCGCCCCGTGCTCGAGTGGTCGCGCCCCTTTGCAGCACTTTTTGAGTGGGTTCCAGTTGTCCAAATCAAGTGTAAGATGGATCATTGGAAAGCTCTGTGTGTCTACTTTCCATCCCAAGTGGAATTCCTGGATTTGGAGTTGATTTGACCCCTCAAACGTCAATTCTCCCAAGGTCACTTTCTGCAACTCAAAAAGTGGGCAGAAAGTCAAAATTTTGATGTATTTTGAGCTTTTGGAGGCCCAAATCTCAAAATCAAGTTGACCCCAAGTATAGGTAATTCTAGTTTTTTCATGCCCTTTCCAAAAATGTCAACTTTTTGTGATTTTGAGCAGTCCTCCCGAGTGGTCGCGCGGGGGGTGAGACCACTCCACAGGCAAAAACCTGTAAAATTCTCAAAAAATTCACAAATGACAAAATTTTCTCCAAATTTCTTGAAATTTGGGCTGGGGGTCCCCAATCAAGTACCATGCTCAGTCAAAGAGGCTTTGGCCAAAATTTGGAGTGGATCGGGCGTTTTCGTTCGTTTTTGTGCTTTGGCCAACTGTCCTTGGAGCACCTTCGTTCTCACCGGTATTTTTGACATTTATCTCAAACCATGACACCTGTACAAAAAGTGAAGGAGGTTTTTCTTCTTTGGCATGTTATGGACAAAAACCTCTCTCAGTTTTCAAAATTCATCTTTTATTGCTCTGAAACATCATTTGAGTGCAACTTGTCCCGATGTGTGAAACAAGGGATTTTGTCGAAATGGAGCGAAATGAAGGGGATAGGGGGCTTCTAAATTCTTGGGGAAATTTTTGGGAGTAGGGAGGGATGTTAGGAAGCAGAAGAAAGTGGAATCTCAGAGATTGAGTGAGGGGAAGGGGTCGAAAAGGGCAAAACACAGGCCAAACCTAGAAAATTGTCAGGTTGTAGCTAGAAACTAGGGTTTGTGCAAAAATGAGGAATTTGGCGGATCTAAGGGATGGGAAGTGTTTGATAAGGTACTTTAAGGATAGGGGAAGGTGTATGAACATCAGGAAATAAGTTTTGCCGGTGATTTGACCGTCCAAGAGAAATTGCCTTCAAAACCCTAGGAGAGGGAAATGACCTTGCCTAGGTGCAACTGAAGCATGAACAAGGTGTGAAATGACTCATTAGATACTGACATGACGATGAAAACCCTCTGAATGATGATACACTCAGCTGAATGATGACATAGACTGACATTTGGGCAACTTTGAACAGAGTGAAAGCAAACCCTAGACCTAATGCTTAGTGACCAAATTTTGGCTTGAAGACTCACTGAAATGACAAAATTTGACCTTGACACTTCAAAATCACTTTGTAAGAGCATATTTGATCACTGGAGGAAGGCTGAAAAGACTGACACTAACAGAAGTCATCTCTAAGTTACCCATTCCAAATTGTCAGAAATATGTTAGAAGTTTTCTTGGGTTTACTGGATATTATAGAAGATTCATTGAAAACTTCACCAAAATAGCATCTCTGCTCTTCAAATCACTTACAAAAGACTGTGAATTCAAATGGGATCCTGAATGTCAATCTGCATTTGAAACTTTAAAGACTAGAATATCTGAAGCACCCTTTCTGAGAGGGCCAAATTGGAAACTCCCTTTCCACATTTCTACTAATGCTTCAGATACAACTCTAGGAGCTGTCTTGGGACAAAAGGATTTGGTCCCTTATGCCATTTACAACACCAGTAAAAATTTGACTCCCACCGAGTTAAATTATACTGTGACTGAAAAAGAGTTCTTAGCCGTTGTTCATGCAATCAACAAGTTTAGACATTATATAACCGACTATGAAACTTTTGTCCATACTGATCATTCTGCAATTAGATATCTTATGAACAAACCTGTTACTAATGGCAGAGTTACAAGATGGCTTTTACTTTTACAAGAATTCAATATTACTGTGTTAGATAGACCAGGGAAACAAAACACAGTAGCTGATTTCTTGTCTAGAATCCAAAATACTAACGAAGATTCTCCTGTAGAGGATAAGTTTCCAGATGAATACTTGTTTGCAGTAACTACTAAAACTCCTTGGTATGCAGATATTGCTAACTATTTAGTTACAGGGAAGCTACCTACACACTTATTTCCTAATGAGAAAAGGAAAATCATTCAGGAGAGTTCACATTATTCATGGATTTCTAATGAATTGTTCAAAATAGGGCCAGATTGTGTGATCAGAAGATGTGTTCGGGAAGATGAAATGCCTGACATCCTTAAGGCATGTCATGATGAACCGTGCGGCGGACACTTTGCTGACAAGAGGACGGCCTATAAAATCCTTTCTTTAGGATATTATTGGCCTTCTCTCTTTAAAGATGCAAAACAATATGTCAAAAGGTGTGACAGCTGCCAAAGAGTAGGGAGACCAACTCTTTCAAATGAAATGCCATTACAGCCACAGGTATGCATCGAACCCTTTGAAAAATGGGCTTTAGATTTCATTGGACCTATTAACCCACCATCTAAGCAAAATAAGTATATATTGGTTTGTACTGATTATGTTACTAAATGGGTAGAAGCAAAGGCATTGCCTTCTGGCATTGAAAATTCAGTTGTTCAATTTCTTTTTGAGGATATTTTTACTCGTTTTGGTGTCCCAAGAGAAATTGTGACAGATCAGGGAAGTCAATTTACATCTAACTTGATGGAGAAGCTGATGGAAGAATACAAAATTAAGCATAGAACATCTACTCCATACCATCCGCAAGCAAATGGTCAAGTGGAATCTACAAACAAAGTAGCATCATCACCAAAACTGTTCATCTCCACAGAAGAGATTGGGCAGAAAGGCTTCCTGAAGCCTTATGGGCCTATAGAACTACATGGAGGAACACAACAGGACATTCTCCCTATGAACTTGTTTATGGGAAGGAAGTCCTGCTCCCCATTGAGTTCCAAGTCAAGACCTTCAAGATGGCAGTTCAATTGGGGATGAGCCTATCAGAAGCCCAAAAGCACAGAATGGAGCAGCTGAATGTGCTAGATGAGATAAGACAAGATGCAATTTTAAGGACTGATCTAGATCAGCACCAAAGAACTAAGTGGCATGATCGACACATCAAAGAGAGAAAGTTTCAAAAGGGAGATTGGGCACTATTGTTTGATTACAAGTTTAAGGACTTCAAAGGAAAATTTCAAACTCATTGACTTGGACCATATGAGATTGATGAAGTCTTTAACAATGGAGCAGTTCGAGTAAAGACCATTGATGAGCTTCAGACTCCTCTCATTGTGAATGGCCACCGATTGAAAGTCTACCACAAGCCACTCTCAAAGGAGGAATTTGTTAAGTTGTTCCAAGAAGATTCTGCAATGAGGCTGGTGGAGAAGAATTCTTCTCCTCCATCAGCCTGATCTTTGGTTCTTTCAGTTAAAAAAAATAATAAAATATATATATATATATATATATATATATATATATATCTTGTATAAGCCTGAAAACCAATCTTGGATTGGCAGTCTTATGCAGAAAATATAAGGTGAAAATCAGGGTCACCTGACGCTTTATATTTTCCAAAAAAAAAATCTCTCTTTCTCTTTCCATCTCATTCGCCATTTCGTCCATCTCATCCGCCATTTCATCCATCTCATCATTTTTATTCCACTTCATTTTTCCTTCCAGTCCATTCATTCCATCTTATTTCACCAATAAAGTCCCTCTCAGGACTATTCCATTCAGTCAAGTTGTTTTAATCCTCTTTGTGCAGGCAGAAAAGTGTTGCTGCAATTTCCGCAGCTAGGAGCCAATTCCGCAGCTGATATCAAGATTCCGCAGCCAACACACTCTGCTCCTGCAAATAAAACAACTCTGTTTTCAAATTTTTTTTTTTTTTTTTTGCAGTCAGAAGCACCATCATCATCAAAGAGCAAGGACACCTACAAAGTCAGCAACAAATCAAAGATTAGCCACCATAATCAACAAAGGGATCAAATGCAAATGCATGAAGGTATGTTCCAAATTTTTAACCAACAGTTTGATATCATTTCTGTATGGTTTTCAAATCATGGTAGGAGGCACTTAATGTAATGATTGACAAGATCCTCGTCCACTCCTTGTCCATGATTCTGCGTAATCCACCTCACCACCTTCCTAATGGTCCCTAATCACTATTGATTTGAACTTAATACAAACTGCTCTTCTATTAACTACTCGTACCTCAGTGACGTGTACTGGTGTACTATGGCTCTCCAAATGATCATTTCCACAGCCAAGTGTACGCAACCACCCAACGTTCAGGGATTTGGCCGTTGTATCCTCTACTCATAACTCCACTTCTCGCATGCATAACCTCATCTTCGTATTGTTATCTACTCCCTCAATCCACCGTTTTCACTCTCGTTTCCATACACCACTCTTGTTTTACCGTAAACCTCTCTGTTTTATTTTCCTCACCGCTCCACTCAAAACCCCGATCACCAGTCCTGCACCTTACAGTTCATTGCATCACGGCCACTCTGTTATAGCCGTAATTCCCACTGTTGAGCACTGTTTTCCCGTGAAGCTTTCTCCTCCAGTGTTCAAACACCACTGTCAGAGCTGCAAGTGAACTGATAACCGAAATGGGAAAATTGTTAAGAGCAGAACGGGAGGGTTCGAAATTTTTAGAGGGCTACCCACAGACAAAGCAAGCACTGCAGAAAGCCAAATGGTTAAAGTTCATCCAGAAATTTAAAGGGTACAATAAAGAGGTGACAAAGGCATTTGCCTGGTCATTTAATGGAAATACAAATACTGTGGAGGTAGGAGACCTGCAGTTCACCATCACAGAGAGCACTTTAGCCACGGCAACCGGTTTGCCTCAAAAAGGAGAACGTTGGTTCAAAAACAGAACAGTTGAAGATCAAGAGTGGAAAAATATGCTGAAGAATCCAGGTATGGATACCTCCATTTTCACTAAGGGAATCCCTGTACGTGTTATTAAGGAAGAATGGACTTCATTACTGTTGCTTGTTCAAAAAATTTTAACATGTGAAGGCCGCTTTGGTGTCATGTATATATACCATGCAAGAATCATGATGCACTTTATGGATGACCATGCTATCAACCTACCTTATTTCTTGTTAGCTAGTCTAAGGAAGATGAGTGCCACTGTTCAGAAACACGTGGGAAACATTGAACCCCACTTGTATCATCATGGAATCATTAGAATTTTAATTGAGGAGCAGTTGAAAACTAAAAATGATACATGGGAGAAGTTTCTAGTTAGAAACCATTTTCAAGAGATAGCCGAAGCCTCTAGTAACTCTCCCAGGGTACCAAAGAGAAGTAGAAGAAGAAGGAAAGAAATGGTTACCCAAGAGACTACTACCCAAGAAACTGTTGTAGAAGAAATTGCCCCAGAAATTGCTATAGAAGAGACTGCTACCCAAGACACTGCTGTAGAAGTTGAAGAAACTGCCCAAGAGATTGTTGCAGAAACTCTTCAAGAAATTGCCCAAGAAATTGCTCAAGAAAAGAAAAAGGGAGGCAGAGCTAAGAGACAAAAGAAAGATAAAAGGAAAGCCATTGTACAAGAATCCTACCTCTCTCCTGAACTCTCCATTGAAGAAGATACCCAAACACTAGCTCATAGACTTGCTCAACTCCATGCTACTGCCCTCTCCAAAAAGAAACAAAAAGAAAAACAAAACAGTCAGCCAAAGAGTACTAGCATGCAAGTGAGAAGAAGTAGTAGACTTATAGAGAAGAAGAGTGTGACTAAAGAGAAACAGTCCCATTTCATTGATTTGGGCACACCTGAGAAGACTCCAATTTAGCTAGATATTGAGCTAAGTCCTCCAAGAGAGGAAAGTCCTTTCCAGCAAGAGAGAGAAAGAAGTTTTCAAGGATTTGAATTTAGGCCAAGACAAACACCTGACATTGACCCTGATCAGCAGGAGGCATATGATTATTTGGAAACATTAGAGAAATCTGCTACCGGTCCTAGCACTGTCTTGCCCCTTGAACAACAGGTTCAAGCTCTGAAGCAAGAAGTATTTGAGCTAGAAGTCCTGAATCGCCATATCAAACAGGAAAACGAAGCATTGAGAGAACAGAGCAAAGTGGACAAAATGGTCCACGACAACACAGTGTTTCATTTGGGTCTTTGGCAGAGAAAGAACAGGAAATTGAATAGGAAATGCAAGAAATTGAGCAGGGCCTTGGTTAACTTGAAATTCAGGTGCTTGGTTAGGAAACCAAGAGCAAATTTGGCAACAAGGAGGAAAAGGCGAAGGTTGGATGTCTTGGCAGACGCATCTGAACATGTGGACTGAAAGATTATGACAAAGTTTTGGTTGCATGAGGACATGCAACACACTCACAGTGGGGGTATGTTGAGCCTCAAACCTGCACTCATTTACCTATCCTCCCAACAGCTTTTTCCTACTCACTTCTCTCTTTTGTCATCATTTCCTCGGTCAACTTGTTCAATTCATTGCATTATATGTCTTTTTAACATGATTTGTCGACTGTGCTAATGATTGACTGTTGGTTTAGAATTTTGGTACAAGTGCTGCAATTCCATAGCTAATACAGCATTTCCGCAGTCGATCTCCAAATCCGCAGCCAATCAGAGATTCCGCAGCCATTTTCTTGTTTGCTATGTTCCACATGTCCTCCAAAGGAAAGGGCCACATGGGCAAGTTGGTATGACTGTGTACATGGTTCGTGTGCTATCAGCTAAGCCAACTCGCTCATATATACTCCCGGTCAACGCAGATGTAACCACGGTCAAACAGCAAGGTTTCAAGCGGTGGCACGGCTCTGCGTGAGCAGGTGAAGCACGTAACCACAACTGGCATTTTCTTCGAGCCACGAAGACGACAGGGGACAAGAATCTAACCGTGGATTTATCATCCACGATGACCGTTTCCTCAAACAGTGCACGGTGCTGCTGCGTGTCTTTTGCACAGTTAATTAGTTAGCTGGTTGTTAGCTTAGTTTACGCAGAAGACAGTTTGTCTCTGCTGCTATAAATAAAGCGTTTGCATACGCTTAGTAGTTAGTCTTCAAGTTTAGTTTTTGACTGTAGTCATTTTGTTTATAAAACTCTGTTTTAAAGACTATTTTATACAGCGTTTACACTTTTGTATTTTGTGACATGCTGATTTAATATCAAGAAGACTATTTTGCTCCTATCCGGTAGCTGATTTTTAACTGGTTGAGTAGATGGAGGGCCCCCGTCTGCCACAACCTATGTACAATAGTTTTTAATTTCATTTTCCTGCACTTCTTTTTGTTTTCATTTTCACATGTATACTAATGTACAGTTTGATTTCTGCAATTTTAATTTCTTTTGACATGTATAATATTGTACAGTTGAATTATGCCTTTACATTTCCAGCATTTTCCAGAACTGATCAGTTTGTTCTTGTAGGTGTGATAGGATCCCGGGATAGTGTGTTTTTCCTTCTTTTTATCACTAGTGGCATTTGAAGTTGTCTTATCTAAACTGCTGATTTTTACCTTGACTTGCATTAGTTTCATTGCTTAGTTTACTTTATCAGGTTTTGTCAAGTTGCTAATCTCTTGATGGTTCCTTTTATCATAATTCACTAACTTTCGTGGGACCAAAATATCATTTAATTGCAGCTTGGTTTATTTAGTTTTGGACTCATATTGTTAATTCACTCCTAACTCTTTTTCACATGATCAATTTAGCTAAAGGCAGAATGTTAAGGGAGAATTAAGTAGTGTGATTTGTCACTTAATCTTTTCATTGCTTTAGATTCAATAGAGGAGTTAGAGTAGTGTTCTTGCTTTCAATTGAGTTAATGTAGATGTCATTTTCATTCTTATCAGCAGTAAAGGTATTGGACTAGTGCCATTGGTCTTTTGTTTGATGCTTTACTTTCATTTGAAGCTTTAATTTCATTCCAAGTTATTGTTCAAGTTTTCTCTTTAAATTTCAAGAAGCATTTAGAAATCACCACATACACACACATTCACTCACTTGTTTATAACTTCATCACATCACATTAGGAAGATAAGTCAAACACAAACTAAAAACGACAAAAAAAGAACTAGGAAAGGCTGCTTAAGTATATATTGTACACTTCACTTCATCAGCTTACGAGCCCCGGGTTGACAATTTATGATAGCAATTTAGACAACACTAAATTGACCAAACAGTTTAGCTATGTTTTCTAGTACTTGCAAGTTACCTTTTCAGCCTAACCATCAATACACTACTGAGGTTAGGCACAAACCTGCTATTCCTGACAACTTAAAGAACTGGCAAGTATTCACAAATCATCAACAAATTAACAATTTTCTAACATTAGGTGAAGAATTTGTAAATAGAAACATAGGTACTAATATAACATTATATCTTGATTTTATAGATAAAATAGAAATTAACAAAGTAGAAGATGAAAATACACACAATTTTCATCCCACAAAGCTTACGAAATCAGATATTCGGAATCTAAAACAAATTGAAACTGATGAGGTAATTGATGAGGAATCTGAAGTCATCAATCTCAAAGACAATTTTTACCCAAATGATTAACTCTTTTGGAGGACTTGTTTGATTCAAATGATGTCCCTAGAAAGACAAAAATGGAAACCTTAAAATAGGATATAGAGGAGTGTAACACAGGCTCTGAAGAAGATCCTAAACTAATAAAACTCTCAAAGTGTTTACCTCCAAATGAAAAGGTGAAATACATAAAACTGTTACAGGAATTCCAAGATGTTTTTTCTTCAAGTTATGAGTGTTGGCATTATGATGCATGTGTTGTACTTGATGGCAACCCACTTGTAGAAGAACAACTCACTTATATATAGTTAGATGAATCTATAGAAGAGATATCAGATCTGACATAATACATGGGATGCCGGACAACTCAAAGGAATCAGTTTAGATGTAATGAACAATGACAACTCATTAAGATGACAGTTCTCAGTATGGCAAGGTAGCATTGCCATCAAGTCCAAAGGGGGAGATTATTGGCATTATGATAAAAGTATTTTCCTTGATGGCATCTCACACAGATGACAGATCATAGTGCAGCAGGTCAGTAGCAAATAATTGATGATCAAACTACAAAGAATGAAGAAAGAAAAGCATATACGTGGGTTCACTATATACCAAGTCGCGTACATACGCAGGTTCACCATATACCAAGTTGTGTACACACACAAGTTCACTATATACCAAGTCATGTATACACACAGGTTCGTTATATACCAAGTAGTGTATACACCCAGGATCACTAGATACAAAGGTTCGTATATCGTACACACGGACTTTCGCACAATGAAAGGCGCGTACATGTCAGAAAACTAAGTTTTGGGTCCGTGGTATTTGGTCCATGGTATTTTGGTATTTGATCCTTAGTATTGCGTCTGAAATGTCGAACCTAGGTATTGGGTTCCTAGTATTGGTTCTAAATGGCTTTGGACAATGGTATTAGGTAAGGCCTAAGACTATAAAAGGAGAAGAAGATCATTAGGCAAAGGCATTAAGAAAGTCTTGAATATCTGATGAAGTATGAGATCTAGTATGTAGGTTATGGGTTCATGATGCTTTTCTTGATCTTAGCTAAGGAGGAATATCAGCGGTTGATGGAGAAAAAGATCTAAGGGTAGATCGGGATCTAATGGCTTGGAATGAATCATCTCTATATGGTTTGATCATGCTTATTCTAGATTTGTATACTGACACATGTAATGTTCTGTAAATATTAGGATCTGGGTATAACTCAAATTTGTAATAGCTACAAATTATGAATGAATATTTACAGAAGTATACACTCGTTGACTTTGATAAAAGCATGTACATACGTAGGTTAGATACATATGAATAGCGTATACCATATAAACTATGATGTTTGAAGTTACAGGTGGTTTTGGTTGATGATGCAAAGTTTGAGTTCTGGTGACTGTTTACTGGTGTCAGTATTCTACATATTTATATTGGTTGAATGGTTTTAGCTTCAGTGTTGATGGAAGAGATCTAATCATAATGACTTATCTTTATGTGATGTGATGAACTAGATCTAGTTGCGAACACACATATTATCCTTATATATGTAATGATCTGGGTATGTCTGAAGTCAAGAAGTGCAACAAAGGTATAAGTAAGTAATTAATGACATATACGTTGGTTTTCTTTGGTGAAGTTGTGTATACATGATGGTTAGGCTCTTCCAAGTAGAATATGCACTTTGATGCATGATTTTTGATGATACAGTTAGATCTGAACATTGTTGCAGAGTTCTGTGTTCTGCTGTGTTCTGATGATTGTAGTTTGTTGACAGGGTTTCAGTGATTCAGTATTGGGTGATTCAGAGATTAATGATGCTAGTGTTGTTTGATTATGTGCTTCAATGATATCATGGGTCCAGTATGAAAATTGGATGAAACACGGCCTTCAGATTATGGTGTTTTGCTTCAGGAGTATCCAGTCTGAAAATTCATGAAAAGTGGTACCTGGAGGGAGAAAGAGAAGGTTGTAGCCTTTTGTAGGTTAGCACCTATGTACTAGTACATCAGCTAGTACAAGAGATAAGGGTGTTGTAGCTCCCTTCCAGTAGTGGCTGGAAAACAGGTGAAAGTTGGAGCATTCAGTAGGCCGGTGCCTATGTAATAGTAAAAGGATCGGCTAGTACAAGAGCTAAGGGGGTTGTAGCTCCCTTCCAGGAGAAGCTGGAGAACGAAAGAAGGTAGTAGCCTTCTATAGGTAGAAGCCTGCATACTGGTATAGGACTGCATCAGTGCAAAAATATTGTAAAAAGAAGTTTCTTATTAAAGGAAGATAGAAGATGAATTGCAGCAGGTGGTTTTCACCCACATTGGGTTTCCACCTTACATCATGGTGTTCATGTGTGCTTTTTATGTGTGATGACTTGTTTTGTTTTACTACACCTATTTACTGTTCATATGGTTAATAAAGTTTTGATGCACTAAATAAAGATCAATATTTAATGGATTAACTGAATCATAAGTTTACTAGATATACGCTAGTTGCATTAGAAACAATTGTGTGTACATGCAAGTTCCCTTAACTGAAATAGCATATACATATCTGAGTATGAAAATGAAAAACAAAAGTGTTCAACTTGATAATACTGATTCATCCCCCCTCTCAGTATTATTTCCAACAATTGGTATCAGAGCAGGTCCTTTGGTAGAAGCTTGATCACTTGAAGGAGATCCGTAGAAAAATGGGAAAGAAGCTTAAGAAGAAAGCGCCTAAGAAGAAGAAGACATCTTAGAAGAACTATGACCGTGGGATAATCGATTGGGGAATATGTGGAAGAAGCACTTCAGATTCAGAATCACTTCAAAATGAAGATGAACAAGAAAAATAACTATCAGGTATGAATTTGTTATCCTCTGGTGATACACTTATCCATCCATTTGAAGATGATGAAAGTGATAGTGAACAACTTAATTTTCTCTTATGGGTGAGAAAGAAAGATATCAAATAGAGGCAGAATTTTAAAGGCTTATAGAAAAAATTAGAGATCAACAAGATCTATTGCACAAAAGGGAATGTATCTCCAAAGAAGAAGTTACCAAACTAAATGCTCAACTAGAGGAAGGAAACAAGGTAAGGAAGCTATTCAAGGAACAGGAAGATCAATGTTGAAAGTTGTAGGATGAAGTGACATCATTAAGAAATGAAGTAAATGAAAGGAGCACAACAATCAAGAAACTTAGAGAAAGATCTAGTTACTATGAAAGTCTTGAAGCTACGATCCTCTCGCTAAAAGAAGATATTGAAGAATCAAATAAGCAGAATAAAAAACTACTCCAAGCTCTTGAAAAACAAGAAAACGAAGTCCTTGAATTAAGACATCAGTTGGAAGAAGGAAGAAAAGCTGAAGAAAACATGAAGAAGCAGTATCGTGAAAAGGAAGAGCAACATCAGGTTGAGGTAAATATTTTAAAAGACAACTTAGAAGAAAAGGATAAGCTCTTACGATTTCAAGATAGTACTAAGATCTTGGATGATATTATTAGTAGTCAAAGGTCTCCTGCTATCAAAATTGGTCTTGGTTTTCATGAATCTGTTGAAGGTGAATCTAGTTCACAAAGTAAGACAAGGAACTCTAATGCAAAATCTGAAATGCTCAACAAGGAGAAGAGAGGTCAATCCCATCAACAACCAAGGAAAGAAATTCTTCAAAGGAAATCTTTTACTCCTAACTATGGAAGTGATAGTCAGTTATTTCCTCTGATGAATAATGTTGAATGTTATGTATGTCATAATTTTGGACATGTTGCAGCCAGATGCAGAAGTAGAATGGTTCAAGACCATCACATAGAAAGATCATCACGTTCCAGGTACTTTAAGGGATATTGTTTTTCTTGCAATATGTTTGGTCATAAAGCTATTGATTACTACATAAGGAATATGAAACATGTAAGATGTTTTTCATGTAACAAGCTTGGACATATAGCAAAGGAATGCGGGAACAAAGTACGGGCATCATACCAAAAGGAGAAAACATCATCACACTTGAAGATATGGAAGAAGAAGGAAGTACAGTCAGAAAGATGTGGCACAACACAATGCTTAGACATAATAGACTCAGAAGGAGCTGAAAATTTAGAGGTTCAATGTTCTAAATCTCATACGCAAGTTTCATAAAGATAAGTCGCGTACATACACAAGTTAGACAGTGCACAGTCGCATATATGTCAGTTTGAGAAAAGCAGTGGGACATGCTCAGGAAAAGGGTCTAATATGATTCGGTCCATTATTTGCTCTATTTGATAATGGTTACAATCTGTTGATGATGTGTGGAAATGTCTTGATAATTGTAAGATGTTTAGAAGTGTTTTGATCCTAACTTGATGATGATGATGCCTTGGTACTTGCTAATATATGCATGATCAGATCTAATAGTAAACAAGATGGCACAGGTTTAGGGGGATCATATACTTTTAATAATGCATTGTTGGCATTATGGTTAGTAGTCCTTGGTGATGATTCTTATATGGCTAAATGATACATCTTGATATGATATGGTATGATTTTTCCATGATAAAATCTCATATGATTCTTGCGGTTACATAGTTGGTGTTCAGATCAGATTTGTGGTTGATTCTCTGATGATGCATATATAGTGCTTACATGGTGATCTTCATAAGGATAAGGAGAAGTACAAAGCTTGAATACACAACTTCATTCCTTGATGATAAGTCACTCATGTATGCTGCTGTCGACAGTTATGATGCATGATTCCTATAGTTCTTGGCGTTCACATGGATGAGGATTGTTGTTGTTGATGATATGTAGTATGCTGGATACATGGATGATTACTCAAAGTTGCATTGTTGAAGACATGATGATAATGATATCTTACCTATATAATGATAGGTTGATACTTACATATGTTGACTGATGCAGATAAGGGATGTCCCCGAGTGATGATACATGGATGATATATAAGATCATGCAGTTCTTGATGATGATAAGATCGCTATGGTGTTTTTCACATATGATATACTGCGAATGATTTTGTATGTCATATGCAAAATTCATTCATGAAAGGCTATGATAATGTTCAAAAGGATGAGTTGATATCTATATGTAGACATACCTTATTACAGATTGATGACTTCTACACTAATGGACATATACAGGTTTCTGGTATGGATGTTGTTGATAGATGCCTATGGAGCAGATCATACAGTGTGTATGATAGTTGTTGATGACTATCATGGTCTTGTTTAGATATTTGATCTTTGTTATAAATGTCATATCATTCAATGTAAAGGTCATATCGAGACCCATGATGCAATAGTTTGTCTCTATCTATTATAGTCATTTGATGAATCCCTTTTTGGTCATATGTTGTAATTTGTACCCCCACTATGCATGGGAACGATGATGTAATATTTTAGTCATGTATAAACAATTGGTATCTGGTATATCCCCACTTGGTTGGGTGGATGAGTCAATATTGGTATATCCCCACTTGGTTGGGAGATGGATGTTTGTATGAATCTTTGGTGATAGGAATTTCATTTATGATGTACAGAGTCATGTTCTTCTTGTAGAACATCTTTTTGCAGACCTTGCTTACAGTCAGGGGGAGCATGAAAAGCAAACTTTAGTAGAATAGAGATTTTAGCCTGTACTCAGAGGGAGCATGGATGGATTGGTACATCTTGGGATGGGAGCTCAATAAGAAATTTCAGCATGTACTCAGAGGGAGTATGGACAATGGAATGTATATCAAGGTAGAGAATATCTTGGTTAGCCCTTTGCCCTTGATGTCAAAGGGGGAGAATGACTTGGTATGGTTGTTGCCATCAAGTCCAAAGGGGAGATTGTTGGCATTATGATGCATGTGTTGTACTTGATGGCAACCCACTTGTAGAAGAACAACTCACTTATATATAACTAGATGAATCTACAGAAGAGATATCAGATGTGACAGAATACATGGGATGCAAGACAGCTCAAAGGAATAAGTTCGGATGTAATGAACAAGGACAACTCATTAAGATGACAGTTCTCAGTATGGCAAGTTAGCTTTGCCATCAAGTCCAAAGGGGGAGATTGTTGGCATTATGATACAAGTATTGTCCTTGATGGCATCTCACACAGATGACAGATCATAGTGCAGCAGGTCAGTAGCAAAGAATTGATGATCAGACTACAAAGAATGAAGAAAGAAAATCATATACGCAGGTTCACTATATACCAAGTCGTGTACATACGCAGGTTCACTATATACCAAGTCGTGTACACATGCAGGTTCACTATATACCAAGTCGCATATACACGCAGGTTCGCTATATACCAAGTAGTGTATACACGCATGATCACTATATACAAAGGCGCGTATATCATACACATGCACTTTCATGCAAGGAAAGGCGTGTACATGTTGGAAAACTAAGTTTTGGGTCCGTGGTATTTGGACGATGGTATTTTGGTATTTGATCCTTGGTATTGCGTCCAAAATGTTGAACCCGAATATTGGGTTCCTAGTATTGGCTCTAAATGGTTTTGGACCATGGTATTAAGTAAGGCCTAAGACTATAAAAGGAGAAGAAGATCATTAGGCAAAGGCATTAAGAAAGTCTTGAATATCTGATGAAGTATGAGATCTAGTATGCGGGTTATGGGTTCATGATGCTTTGCTTGATCTGAGCTAAGGAGGAATCTCGATGGTTGATGGAGAACAAGATCTAAGGATAGATCGAGATCTAATGGCTTGGAATGAATCATCTTTATACAGTTTGATCATGCTTATTCTAGATCTGTATACTGACACATGTAATGTTCTGTAAATATTATGATCTGGGTATAACTCAAATTTGGAATAGTTGCAAATCATGAATGAATATTTACATAAGTATACACTGGTTGACTTTGATAAAAGCACGTACATACGCAGGTTAGATACATCTGAATAGCGTATACCATATAAACTATGATGTTTGAAGTTACAGGTGGTTCTGGTTGATGATGCAAAGTCTGAGTTCTGGTGACTATTTACTGGTGTTATATTCTGCATATTTATATTGGTTGAATGGGTTTAGCTTCAGTGTTGATGGAAGATATCTAATCATAATGACTTATCTTTATGTGATGTGATGAACTAGATCTGGTTGCTAACACACATATTATCCTTGTATATGTAATGATCTGGGTATGTCTGAAGTCAAGAAGTGCAACAAAGGTATAAGTAAGTAATTCATGACATATACGCTGGTTTGCTTTGGTGAAGTTCTGTATACATGCTGGTTAGGCTCTTCCAAGTAACGTATTTACTCTATTGCATGATTTTTGATGATACAGTTAGATCTGAACATTGTTGCAGAGTTCTGTGTTTCGCTCTGTGTTTTGATGATTACAGTTTGTTGATAGGGTTTTAGTGATATAGTATTGGGTGATTCAGGGATTAATGTTGCTAGTGTTGATTGATTATGTGCTTCAATGATATTGATGGGTCCAATATGAAAATTCGATGAAACACAATCTTCAAATTATGGTGTTGTGCTTCAGGAGTATCCAGTCTGAAAATTCATGAAACATGGTACCTGGAGGAAGAAAGAGAAGCTTGTAGCCTTCTGTAGGTCGGCACCTACGTACTAGTACATCAACTAGTACAAGAGCTAAGGGGGTTGTAGCTCCCTTCCAGTAGTGGCTGGAAAACAAGTGAAAGTTGGAGCATTCAATAGGCCGATGCCTACGTACTAGTAAAAGGATCGGCTAGTACAAGAGCTAAGGGGGTTGTAGCTCCCTTCCAGGAGAAGCTGGAGAACGAGAAAAGGTAGTAGCCTTCTATAGGTAGAAACCTACGTACTGGAATAAGACTGCACCAGTACAGAAATATTGTAAAAAGAAGTTTCTTATTAAAGGAAGATAGAAGACGAATTGCAGCAAGTGGTTTTCACCCACATGGGGTTTCCACCTTACATCATGGTGTTCATGTGTGTGATGATCTGTTTTGTTTTACTGCACCTGTTTACTGTTCATATGGTTAATAAAGTTCTAATGCACTAACTAAATATCAAAATTTAATGGATTAACTAAATCATAAGTTTACTGGATATATGCTAGTAGCATTAGACACAGTTGCGTGTACACGCAGGTTACGTTAACTGAAGTAGCATATACATATCTGAGTATGAAAATGAAAAAAAAAAAGTGTTTGACTTGATAATACTGATTCACCCCCCCCCCCCCCCTCTCAATATTTTTTCCAACAATGAGGATCTTAAATCCTATGATACCAGCATAATACAACACACCATTCCCTTAAAATAAAACCATAAGCCTTTTAGACATAAGCTTAGAAGGATTAACCCCATTCTATTGCCTTCTATTGAAAAGGAGATCAAAAGAATGTATGAAGCCAAGATCATTGCACCAATTAGATTCTCTAATTAGGTTTCTAATTTGGTACCTACAAGAAAGAATACTGGCGAAATTAGACTATGTGTTGACCTTAGGAATCTAAATAAAGTTTCACTCAAGGATAACTACCCTCTTCCCAAAATGGATCACATATTACAGAGGTAGTAGGTTCAACCATAATCTCACTACTAGATGGGTTCTCTAGTTATAACCAAATTTTAGTCCACCCAGATGATCAGACAAAAACTGCATTAACTACTCCTTGGGGCACTTTCATGTATGTGAAGATGCCTTTTGGATTAATGAATGTAGGGGCCACTTTTCAAAGAGCTATGGATATATATTTTTCAACAGAAATCCATGACTTCCTGGTAATATACTTAGATGATATTTTTGTATTCTCTAAATCTGATCAACAACACCTAGATCATCTAATCCAGGTCTTCACCAAGTGTAAGAAGTACAGGATTTCTCTGAATCCTAAAAAATCTCTATTTGGGTTAGAAGAGGGAAAATTACTAGGCCACATAATCTCCAAAGGTGGTATCTAGATAGATCCTGCAAGGATTGAAGCCATTTTACAGATACCACATCCAAGGAGCATCAGAGAATTACAAGCCTTTTTAGGTAAAATAAACTTTTTGAGAAGATTTATCTCTAACTTAGCTGAACTAATTAGATTATTAAATAGCATGTTAAATAAAGATTTGACTATTAAATGGACACTGAAGGCTAAAAGGTCTTTTGAAGATATAAAGCTAGCCTTAACACAGACACCAGTTGTAATCAGTCCAATTTTTAATAGGGATTTCATCATATTTTCTTTCACCTCAGAACATACAATTGTTGCAGTCTTACTACAGAAGAATGATCAGGGTTTTGAACAACCTATAGCTTTCCTTAGAAAATCCCTAAGAGATGCACCTTTAAAGTGTAATATAATGGAAAAGCAAGCTTTTTCTTTAGTCAAAGCCATCAAAGATTTCAGAGTTTATATCCTATATTATCATATAATATCTTATGTTCCAAATGCTATAGTCAAAGACATCCTAATATAGGATGGTCTAGATGGGAAAAGAGGGAAATGGATAGCTACTATATTAGAGTATGACTTAGAAATTAAACCTACAAAATTGATTATAGGCCAAGATTTAGCCAAGCTCATGGCCAAATCGGACTGTCAGGCCTTAGACATTAATTTTATTGCAGAATTGGATAACGAAGAGGAGATGGCGACTCCACAGATCAGCCAAGCCTTCATAGACTCACCATGGTATGCTAACATTATATAAATTCTACAAAATCTTCAAGCTCCTCCTTAGTTATCCAGGACTAAAAGTAGCTTCTTAAAAATGAAATCTTTGCATAATTGACAATGCTTTATTTTGGAAAAGTCATGAAGGCATCCTTCTTAATTGTTTGTTAAAAGAAGAATCTGACAACATATTACAAGAGTTTCATGCAGGTGACTACGAGGGACATCTTTACTAGAAAACCATAGCTACAAGATCCTAAGAGCTAGTTTTTATTGGCCCAGTCATTTTTCTGATGTAAAGAAATTTGTAACCTCATGTCATAAATGTCATATTTTTGAAGGAAGGAAAAAACTATTACCATTACCCTTGAAACCAATATCTATTGAAGAACCTTCTCAACAGTGGGGCCTTGACTTCATTGGTGAAATCCATCCCCCCCCCTTCTGCCCAACATAGATGGATCTTGACTGCTACAGATTATTTTACAAAGTGGATAGAAGCCATAACCTCAAGACAGGCTACTGATACAGTCATAATAGGTTTCCTTGAGGCCAACTTTCTGTCGAGATTTGGTTGCCCAACCAAAATAATCACAGATAATGTAGCAACATTCAAATCAAAGAGGATGATTGATTTATACAACAGATATGATATAACCCTGGGTCATTCCACAACCTACTATCCCCAAGGAAATGGACTAGCATAGTCTTCCAACAAGAGTTTAGTGAATATCATCAAAAAAATTGTTGGAGGACAATAAGAAAACCTGGAACAAGAAATTAGTAAATGCCTTATGGGCAGATAGGCTGACCACAAAGAAATCCTTTGGTACCAACCCTTATTAGCTAGTCTATGGAATGGAGGTTGCTTTCTCATCTTCCTTGGGAACACCAGTAATGAAATTACTCCAAGAAGTGCAGGTTGAGCTGAATGATATTCAAAGGAGAATTAATAAAAAATTCACTTGTAGCAGACCAAGGAAGAAGTGTATATCAGATCCCAAATAGTGTAGGAAAGAATGAAGAAAGCTTTTGACAAAAGGACTAAGGCAGAAGATTTCTATCTAGGAGATAAAGTTTTAAAATGGGACTCAAGAAGGGAGGATAAAGGTAAACATGGGAAGTTTGACTTTCTATGGAAAGGCCCTTACATCATTTATGCTTTCAGGGGTAATAATTCTTTGTTCCTCAAAGAATTGGATGGTGCAGAAGTAGAAGGAGGACTAGTTAATGGTCAAATGATTAAGCACTACATAGACCCTAGTCACTGATTTCAATAACCACTTATACATATTCTATTTTTCAAAGTGTAAGTGTTGATTGGATGGTAATTTTTGGAGTTGAAGCCTGAAGAGAAGGCCCTAAGCTTCAAAATTTTCACTGTAATAAATAGCAATAATGCAGTCAAGGAAAGGAAAAAGTTGCAGAAGTTCAATCAGAGCAATTTTGAAGGACATTGATCTACAAGTTCTTGACATTTCACCAGGAAATGTCATCCCCAAGTGGAGCCACTGTTAGGTTCCTATACCAATAGGAGTCAAAATTTTTGAATGGTTGAGATTAAATCTGTTATATGTACATACCTTTGCTTTCTACAAATGTTTTCCATATTCAGAAAATCAAAAAATTAAAATATTTAAAGAGGGTACATCCTAAAATAAAAATCAAAGGACAAAAAGAATAAAAAAGGTAAAAAAAAAGATAAAAAGATGAACCCCAAGAAAAGATAAGACCATGAAAGTGTGCAATTCAAAATGCCACTACTATTTACTTTTTGATGCAAAATAATTGATTTTGAGCAGCTTGTTATCCTTGCCACAATCCATGAATAGTCAAAATGTTTAAACTTGACTATTTCATGTTTTCAATTTCATGCTTATAGATGAAAATAAAATCTAACCAAACTATTTAATCTTGGCAGATAATTAGATTAGGTAGAGTAAATAAAAGGAGCTCAATTGTTTAATCTGAGCCCTTGGATGTAATAAGGTTAGAGTTAGATAGATTACTCATGTAAAAGAAAAGAAAATGTTTTGATAAGGGTTTTCCAACTTAAGTTCACCCTAATAAAGAGAGGTAAAAATGGTAGGATGAGTAGGTGGGTAAGTAGAAGAAAAGTTGCTGAATTATGATGATTGTTAGATAAGAGCATATTTTCACCTTCATCACTAAAGTTCTAGTATGGATGAAAATTGAGCATGTATCAAAGTTCACAAATTAAATTGATTAGCCTCCCTCATTTAGTGCTTTTTTTTCATTTAACTAATTTCCAAGAAAAGTCTTAAGGTACCTAAAATCTTAAGTCAAAGGGGCTCAGAGCATTTCTCTGACTTTTGGAGGGACCGAACCCTCAGCCCAATGACTTATATGTCCTAAAGTACTAAAATTCTCCTCATAGACATTTTTTACCCTTCAATTCACTCATATTCCCCAACAAATCCCTTTTTCTAAAGAAAAACATCATTTTCCTAAGGAAAAGTAATTTTCCCCTCATAAACCCCTTTCTCTAAGAGTAAAACCTTAGAAAAGTGATCACCCCCCATGGAAAAACCCCTTTTCTTCACAGAAACCAAAAGAATGTACTTCAACCCTAAGTATAATGTGTTATTTCAAATAACAAACAAATAAACAAAATACACTATACTTAGTGCTTTATTCATTCCCCACCAGCATCATATTAATTTCTAACTTTATATATATTAAATCCCTGAAAAATCAATAAAACCCTTCCCTTATAGTTATATAAATAAAAACCTTTATATTAGTATCCCGCCCCTAAAAAGTTTGAAATATAAACTTTACAGAAACCCTATCCTAATAAAAGAGATTAATCAACCGATCTGCGGTTAAATAATAATCAAACTCCGCCAATGAGATCTCCCTTGACACCCTAACCACACCATAATCCCTTATTAACTTAATTTTTCTGCTTTTAAAACTCTGTCGGACCCCTCCATTAAACCTCACGATAAAACCCCATCCCAATCACTGTGCGATCTAGCCCTTTTGATCCAACGGTTGACACTCTTATCGGGCGACCTCCGAAGGTCGAACTTTACCCGCCGATATTGGTTGTTTCACTTTTTTTTTTGCCGCTACGCGGCGCCCGATGAATGGCATCGGGAGCCCTCCCCTCAAAACCACCCTAGCCCAAAAGTGGTGCAATTAAAACCCTACCGGCTCCCACTAGACGACAAAACATCTCATCCCCCACTAAAAGTCAAACATACCTTTTGCCCATGTGCCTGAAAAATTCAAATTGACTTTACAAATAAAACTCAAAAAACTCATTATTTTTGGTTTTATCATTAAGAAAGACGCTCAGACTTCCATGCAAGCTACAGTCTACATGCAACCACCAACCCACGTTCAACCTCCAACTTGCAAAAGCTGCCGAAACTTCTAGTCCACTCTTTAGTCACGTACACCTCCTGCAAACCGTGTACAGTGGCCCATCAACCTATTTAGAGCCAAAACCAAGTATTTTCCAAAAATCACTTAGAAACCCCTTCTCGTTCCAAAAACCTGTTACTCAATTACTTATATTATTAAGTAATTAGGTGGAAAAATTTCCCAACAACCCCAAAACCCCTTTGAATTGAACCACTTTGCCTCTAATTCAACAGAAAACCCTTCTTCCCCATTCTTGAATCCACAAGAACCAAGAATGGCCACTCCAATTGCAATTAATTTTCGACCAATTACCACTCCCCACTAAGATTTAGATCATCTCCCCTTGGCGAACAAAGACTTCCAAATTAAGGACACCACTATTGAAGAATCCCCATTGAAATTACACTGCACATACAGAGACCAGTATTTAAACCATGCGGACAAAATAGGTCTTTGGGAATCAAATTTTCCCAAATACCAATTCCATAGAGTCCATATCTTCCCTCAAATTGTCCATTATTTCCATATGAACTATAGTCCCAACCAAAGAGCAGTGATGACTCCTGACCATACTGTGTTATTCACCATCATTGCTGAATCTATCAATGAAATGTTGCAATTGCAACCAGGGAAAAACCTGACCCCCATTTCCATTGGAGACCTGCTTGACAAATTCCCTATAATTACCTCCATCAAACTGGCTCAATTATTTTAGACCTTCATTATGGAAGAAAAACACATACCAGAGGATCCTCCCCCATACATGTGGACCATTTTTTCCAAGATGGGCGAGACATTATATCAATGATATCTAGTATTTTGGGCTATACTACCAGTGAATATATTGATGAGATTATCATAGCCTTCATGTCCATTTACACTCCTAGACAGCCCCCTGCCATCATGTTTGATTATGTCAAATTCATTGCAGATAATATGCATGATCAATTCATGACGATGGACAATGAAAGAGTTTTCAAGTACTCATCAGTTTTGTACCAGCTTTTCCTATACTATCAGGCTAATAAATATTCATTCACACTAAAAAAGCCTATACCAGAGGCAACACCAGATTAGTAGTCTTCTGGACCCCATTAGTCCACCAATATGACTCTCCATATAGTTATTCAGATTTCATAGATCTTTTTGTGCACCCAGTGGAAGCTATGCTGTTAGGAAGTCCTCACCCTAGGATCAGTGCAGACATCAGGAGGGTCCTATAGTTATCTAAACAACACAAAGTGAGAGATTGGTATTTATAGCAAAATCACACTGAAATTAGGATATATGGCTATGAATTGGCACCCTAAAAACTCCCAAGCTACCTCCCCATGAGATCTTTTTCTCTGTAGTACTAGGGGCAAATAATTAATTCAGATGAGGTACATTTTAAAGGCCAAGAATAAATCTCAACTCAGAATAAAAGACCAGCTAGGCCCCTTTGTATGCAATAGTAGAGAAGCTAGAAAGGAAGTAGATGAAATACTTCAAAGGCTCCGACTGAAACAAATATTTATATGGAAATGTGATCCCTTTGACTTCATCTGCAATAGTAGAATGAAAAACAGATTGTCTCCCTACATCCACCACAAAATTCCTGAGATAGAACAATATGAAAATCAACTAGAATGGGTGGAGAACACTTTAGTAGATAAAGATAGCACATAAGTTTTTGTCGATAATGTGTTGATTGATGTGGAAAAAATAATTGATGAAGATTCGTTTGTACAGGTACCAGGAGAATCCCTATCTTAGAGGGAAACACAAGAACACAGTGAGCGACAAGCAGAAGAAGGACCTCTAGAGCAAGAAGAGTTAGAGAAGCCAGACATATCAAAAGAGTTGACTCAAACAAAACAGCCAAAACTCATCATGAGTACTCCTATTGTGCAAACTCCTCTAAATGAGGATAAGATTCCCAAAAGAGATAGGGAGGAGGCCACTCCTTTTGGCGAACCTATTGCACAGAATTGTGTCAAAAGGCAAAGGTTAAATCCTTTTTCAAAACAAGAGTTCACACAGGAAATAGCTGCAACAGCAAGTTCAGAAAGTAGGCAGGCCACTCCCTCTGGAGGAACACAAGAACCTTCCACCACACATACTCAAATGCTAGAAAGACAACAAAGCGTGGATGTATCCTCATTCAGGGCTCCAACTGGCCAAGACCAAGACATCAGAGAAAAATACAAAGAGATAAAGGTGAGAAATGAGAGGCTGAAGGCTTAGAGCTATGCACAATACCTTAAAATGGTTCCCACCAATCAAACAAGGCTAATGTCAGCCTTTGATTTAAAAGAAGGTAAGATGCAAATGACTTTCATGAAGCCTACCACACAACAGCCTAGGTATATAGCAGATTACTTGAAGAAAGATTTTGAGGTGTTGGCGAAGGATATACATCCTATCAACCAAATATAATTGCACAAACAAACTAGAGAAATGGTCTATTCCACATTGACTAGCAAGGCCTTTGGAGCACATCAACTACAAAATTTGCTGACTGATTTCTTCGTCCATAAAATTATCATCTTCATAGTATTTTTCAAGGCTCTCAATAAAACCATAAGCATGCTTGCAACAATCCTGAACTAAATTTAATGATGGATAAGATTCTTTATACTTCTCAAAGAATATTGAATGAAAATCCTTTAGACAATAAATGGAAGTAGGTGGCAAGCTTTCATACCAAGATCAGGCTTCGTCTTCCAGAGTAGCCATAAACATTTTCATGAAACAGTCCTCAGGAAAATTTATCTTTAATCTATGCACATGAATGTGAAATTTCACCAAATGAACAGTAGCGTCATTACCTTCCACATTTCTGAACACAGGAAAATTCTTTGACCAATCTACCTTGGGCATTTTATTTGGAAAACCTGGGATGTGATCTCGGCTCATGGGAGCGTATCTTCTTGCAATCCGATCCACCTTGAAAATCTTACTGCTACTGATCTCTCTGCAGTGGAGTCACCATGAAGGATTGATTGTTGGATTCTTCAGTAAATGGAGTTGCCAAGTGAATGATTTCAGCCGTCTTCTTATGTCTGATCGTTGTTCACCATCAACAATCAGCTCTAAACTTGAGATATGTACTGGGGCAAAACAATCTTCAAGCAAACCATTTTCATTCCCCAGTGGAGTTGCCACTATGTTAGTGCTCGAACCTGCCTCAGGCTGAAAGAAGGCAAAACTCGAGGCAACATCAAACCAAGCTTAGCCTCATAGCTAGCCCTACGAGGACATGAGAGGGCTCTCTCCAGTCAATCTCGATAAAACGATCAATAGAGTCCGAGATGACTTAAAATGGGAACTAATTTAGGCTAGTAAAATGAATTTGAATGAGGGATATTTGATTTAATGACTAAGTTGCTAGGCTGCATGCGAAAAGGACAACATGAGCAGAGATTTAACCAAAGGCACAGGATATTTCATAAGGTGAGATTAGCATGAGGTTTTAGCAATCGAATTGAATTTAAATGGGGTGAAAAGACTGTTTAAGAAAGTTGAAAAGGGCATTAATGTATGAATCCTTTCCAGGCAGAAGAAAACACATAAAGACTAAACACTTCCTCAAGGCAGAGCAATGACTGAATTCTACCTTTCTCACTTGAAACTATTCAGCTGGAAACAATCATGAATGGATTGCAAAACAACACATGATACATATGAAACAGAGGGAAAAACACATTTCCAAAACTCATACCGCAAGGATCTTATAAATCAGAGCTACACCATTTAATTATTTCTCTGTTAAAACTATACAGTGATAGTGCTGGGTTTTTTCTTCCCACACTTTTTCTCAGAACTCAGAACTCTTTACAAATAATTTTTTGTGCCATAAATAAGCTCCACTATGAGAAAACAAATCGATCCTAATGAGGAGCTGTTACAACTCAAATCCTAAGGATATGAAATGAACCATCCATCTATTCTATAAAAAGAACAACGTTTCATTATTTCACTTGAAACTCTTTTGATGGCCAATAAAAAAGGCGAAAACTGTAGCTGCAGATCATAACTGAAGTGAAGAATAGGAAATCGAATCTTGTTTCTCTGCCCTGGTAGATTTCTCTGACTTAAATTTTGGCTTTTTGTTTTCTGACTTTTTGCCTTCCCTGTGCCTTTTTCACCACTTGGTTTTCAACTTTTTCACCTTTTGTATCATTCAAGGCCTTCTCCTTTATGCACTACTTACAACAATACTGATGTGTTCAACTCTTTCTGTGCAAACACAAGTGCTTCAAGTAATGAGTTGCTTGCAAGCCTATTGGCACCCTGAAGTCCTGTATAGGCAACCTCACCAGCTACATATAGACCCATTATAGGTGTCTTTCCATGAAGTTTAGCTTGAACCCCACCACACATATAATGTGCAGCTGGCACTACAAGTATAGGACTTTCTGTTATGTCAAGGCCATACTTCGAACACTCATCACCAATATTTGGGATATCCAATAGAACATATCTCTCATTATGTTTCCTTAATTGATCATCAATATTGCGTGCCACCGCATCTCTAGGTGCAAGTTCTCCTCTGGAATCATACTGTGGCATGAACCTTTCCATAGCTTGATTGTAAATAATACCACCAGCCCCACAAACAGCTTCACTCATTAAAAATGCATTTTCTCTTGTATGAGGTTTAATTAGTATACCTTCATCAGCTAATGCAGTTGGATGAAATTTTACAAACTCGATATTTGAAATAACTGCAGATGCTCTATGTGCCATTGCAATACCATCACCAATTGCAACACGAGGATTTGTGGTAGTATGATAAATATGTCCAGCCCCACCAGATGCAAGTAAAGTTACCCTTGAAATGAAGCGGACCACCTCATTAGTGTCGGTGTTCAATGTGTCCACACTGTGACAGTAAATATTTGATCCATCCTCAAACGTAAGCAAGTCTATGGAAAAGTGATGCTCAAACATGGTGATGTTGGGGTTATTAACAACATCCTTCAATAGAGCTCGCTCAATCTCTCTTCCTGTCATATCTGCTGCATGAACAATACGGTGATGAGAATTCCCCCCCCCCCCTCTCTAGCAAGATATAAGCTACCATCTTCACCATGATCAAAGCATGCACCCATGGCGATCAACTCTTTAACTTTATCTGGGCCTTTTTTGCATACCACCTTTACAGTCTCTTTATCACATAAGTATGCACCAGTGACAATAGTATCCCGAATGTGGTTCTCAACAGAATCTGAAGGAGCAAAAACTGCACTAACACCACCTTGTGCATAATTTGTATTACTCTCATGTGGTTCAGCTTTTGTGATGACTGCCACAGACCCATGTTTTGCAACTTCAAGGGCATATCTAAGACCAGCCACTCCACTACCAATGATAAAAAAATCAAAATATTTAATCGAATTGGCACTTGACTTGGATACATGAACTGCCTTTGGGGATTTTCTCTCTTCATTTTCTACGGAGGCCATGCAAAGCGGAGGGCTCTGAAATCGCATATTTTCAAATATCCCCAATGTATATCTTTCAATCCTTTTCTTATAGGTGAAGTTCTTCAGCAATGTCTGGGACAGTAGTGAAAGTTGTTTTTGCATTTTATTCCTCCCTGAGTGCATTGCAATGGATAACTGGCCATTGTTTTCCAGTACATGCTTTGCATTCATCATAGATAATCTTGTGGAAGAGTTCCCTGTATTGAAGACTTGTGTCATGCTATCCTGATATGAGTGGGAATTTATTCTGCCATTTTGCTGTTGAATGTCCTTTTGTCCTTGGTAACCATAGTACTCATCAATAGGGACACCAGACTGGAACTGATGGTGTACCCTAGATATGACGATGATTCTGATTGTCATTATATCTTTCACCATAACTTATTGAAAGCAGATACAGCATAACCCTGCTCATTACTCTAACTGTCATTGTATGTTCCACCATAAGAATCACAAGCAGAGGCTGGATAACTGTTGACACCTAATCCTCTGCGATTGGGTGAATTTGGAATGTGAACAGTCATCAAGAAGATGAATTGATCAGTCACATTCATGTATATAACAATAGCTACCTAATGAAATAAACGAATCAGTTTTTCTTCCAAGTATGGAGTTACTCCTGGCCTGACATGGTATCAGAGCACAGGTCCCAGGTTCCTTTTTTTGGCGTGCCTTGTAACTCATCTGTCCCATACTCTGCCATAATGCATCTGTCTGCTATTGTGCATCCATTGGTTAACACTTGAACGTTTGATGAGGCTGCGTGAATGGTGGAAGGAGCCATTTCATTTTTTTTGAAAAAAAAAGGCTCATTTGTACTGCGTTGAATGTGCTCGTATGAACATTGGTATGTGCTGAGTATTAACGTTGTTAAATGGTATTTGAAGTGTTGTATAGAATGCCTATTTATAACGCTGTATTGAATGGTTTATAACGCTGTATTAAATGGTGTATAACTTTGTATTGAATGGAGTTACTGCGTATCGTTTAACGCTGTATCACATGAATGGTGTATTAACGTTGTATCGTTTAAAGCTGTCTCTTGAATGTTTATAACGCTGGTATGGTGTAACTTATCTAACCACCGTAATAAGAGAGAAGCCACGACCTTGCTGTAGCTGCTATTTTTGTGAAGTGTCACTATGGAAAAACAGGTGAAGACCTGGTGTGAGCCACTGATATGAAGAGAAATAGTACATTAATGCTTTGATATTCTTTACGATTAGTTTCTTGCAAAGCTTGTTGTGAAAGCTGAGGTTTTCCCAGGTTCTGAGTTTCGAATTGAATATGATGAAGCAATGTCATATGAGTAAAGATAAGCTTGTGGTACAAGAGTAAGTTTATGTTTTGCAAGACCTTTATATTCTCAACATTTCCTGTGTGCCTACGGCCCCTCTGTCAAAGAACTATTCTTTTTCATTCTCTGAATTAAAAAAAAAAGGATTATATGCAATGACATAGCATATATTGAAGGTTATATGCAATGAAAATTTTATGATAGTGATGGCATTCCTTTTTAGCAGCAGAATTTTTTTTTTCCACAAGAGC
This sequence comes from Pinus tabuliformis, assembly GCA_031772625.1. Lineage (NCBI taxonomy): Eukaryota > Viridiplantae > Streptophyta > Pinopsida > Pinales > Pinaceae > Pinus > Pinus tabuliformis. Next base: position 1,188,571,042 of record CM062818.1, read on the forward strand.
ACTTTAATGCTGCCATATTTTTATTACTGGCTTCAAAGTCTAGAGAATCAAAGGGATTTATGGTGATTTTTTAGTCTCTTCAGTGAAGTTTAAAATTGTAATACCGTTGCTGCTCCAACTTTGTAGAGCTCACAGTTGATATTGTTGCTGCTCCAACTTTGTAGAGCTCGCGGTGAATGATTGATTGTTTCCCACAGAGATTTTTCTTTTAATACAATTTCATTGTATATCAGCAGAAGTATTTTTTTTTACAGAATTCATTCAATCATCTCTATGGTAGGAATAGTTCTCACTGGCAAAGAGAACTATCCTGAATGGTCCCGGATGATAAAACACACCCTCATCTTCAATGAGCTGTGGAAAGGAGTGTGTGTCAGAGAAGGAGACAATGACCCAGTGCAGCCTACATCAGACAAAGAGCTTGTCATTTGGGAAAACAAGGACAGCAAAGCCTATGCATTAATCGCAACATCTGTAAATGAAGAAGTAAGTCGCCATATTTCATCATATTCAACTGCCTTTGAAGCTTTACAAAAACTGAAAGAACTCTATGACTCACATTCTGCACTTGAAGTTGTTCAGCTCATGATTAAACTCTTCACTCTTGAACTGAAAAATAATGATCCTCTTGCTCTTGCATCTGAAGTAAAATCCATAATGCATGATATCAAATCCACTAAGGTTGAGCTGGATATCCCTCTTATTGCTTTTCTCAAGGCACTCTATCCTACTTACTCCAATTATCTTGAGTCTTTACAAGCAAATGGAAATCTTAAAGATATAACCTTTGACTCTCTTGTGAAAAAGTTTGTTGAAAGAGAGAAAGCCTTTGGAAAGAAGACAGTCCCTGAATATTCTAAAGAGACTGTTTGCCTTGCTCATAAAGAAAAGCATCCTGCTCAAGATTCTACAAGAGGAAGAGGTGGACGAAGAGGAAGAGGAAGATACTTCAGAGGCAAGGGGGGCAGACATTCTCAAGCAGAGAAAGCAGATTTGCACTGTATTCGCTGCAAAAGAAATGGATCACATGATGCATCCACATGCAAGCTACCATGGGACAAAATTGAGCAGAAAAGAAACCAGCAGAAAGGTAAAACTGATGATACAGACAAAGGTAAAGCACCTGAATCCGCTCACTATATTGAGGCACAATGTAACATTGGAGTAAATGAAGATTTGTTTAATGCTTCACTTGCTTCTTCGAAAAATGATTGGTTGCTTGATTCAGGAGCAACCTGTCATATGACTCATAGGAAAGATTTTTTTGAAGATTTCACTGACAATGTTGATGGAGCAGTATACTTTGCAGATCAGTCAAAAATCAAGCCATCAGGGCTTGGCACAATCAGGCTTAAATTGCCTGGTCTTCCAGACTTTCTTCTAGATCATGTTCTATATCTCCCAAAGCTCAAGAGAAACTTGATGTCCTTGGTCCACATCCGCCAGCAAGGTCACTCCATTCATATGTTTGATGGCAAGCTTGAGGTAAGAAAAGCATCTGACCACTCACTTGTCATGAGGGGAATAGAAGAAGAAAGGCTTCTCAAACTGCAAGGAACCTCTGCTCATGCACAACATTTCTCATATATTTCTCATCATGATGAAGGTACACTTCCATCAAGTTTATTATGGCATGCTAGATTTGGACATTTAAACTATGACAGTCTCCGCTTATTGAAGAAAAATGGTGATGCTGGCTTGCCTACAATTCCTAGGAAACATAAGCAATGTGATGCTTGCATTTTAGGAAAGCATAGCAAACAGTCTTTTCATGATTCACATTCAAGAGCACATAGGAAGCTTGAACTCATTCATTCAGATTTATGTGGTCCAATGCCTGTTCCTTCTGCAAATGGAAATAAATATATCATGACATTTATTGATGATTACACTAGAATGTGTTGGGTTTATTTATTGAAGAACAAATCTGATGCTTTTCAAACATTCAAGAATTTTTATAAATGGATTGAAAATGATGCACAATCTCGTATTGGGTCTATTCGCACTGATAATGGAAAAGAATATACATCAAATTAGTTTGAAAACTATCTTCACCAACATGGGATAAAACATCAAACAACTGTACCTTATAATCCCCAACAGAATGGTGTAGCTAAAAGAATGAATAGAACAATTTTGAATATGGTACAATCCATGCTTTTCTTCAAAAATGTAAAGATAATGTTTTGGGTTGATGTTGTTCTATGTGCTGCATATATAAAGAATAGATGTCCATCTAGTGCTATAAGAAACAAGACTCCTTATGAATTGTGGTATGGACATGTTCCTTCGGTAAAACATCTCAGGATTTTTGGTTCCACCTATTATGCTTTGATACCAAAGGTACATAAAAACAAACTTGGTGCTAGAAGTCGTAAATGTATCTTCCTGGGGTATTCAAACACCTCTAAAGCATACCGCGTCTATGATGAAGTAAATAAAAAGTTTGGTGTATCTAGAGATGTCATTTTTCTGGAATCATCCAAATCTGACAATGTTGTTGAGCGGCAACTTGATCGCTTGGATAGATTCGCAAAAACAAAATCATTTCAAGAATTTGATAATCAGATTCCACATCTTGAAGGGGGGATTCCTATACTAGATCAACATGTGGAATCTTCTTCTGAAGAACAATCTCCCCTGCATGAAACTCCAACAACGGGTGATGCTTTAAGTGATGTAATTGATAGAATTAGGAGACTCAATCTTGATTCAGTCCCAACTCAATCAACAGATCAGCCTGGACCATCTCAAAAAGGTCCCCCAAAGTGGCTGACAAAGACACTTGAAAGTGTTTATCCTGATGAAATTGGAAAAACAGGAACCAGAAATTCAAACCGACAAAATGGAGGTGATGTAGAGGACTCTAATTCACCTGTTGATATGGATGTTTTTTATGATTGTGAATTGAACTTGTCTACAAATTTTGAACCAACTTCCTTTAAAGAAGCTGCTCCTCATGATGAATGGAAAGAAGCAATGAAAAAGGAGTATGATTCCCTCATAAAGAACGGCACTTGGAAGCTGGTTGATCCTCCATTTGGAACCAAACCAATTGGTTGCAAGTGGGTCTACAAGAACAAGTACAAAGCTGATGGCTCACTTGACAAGCACAAAGCTAGGCTTGTGGCAAAAGGTTTTGCACAAAAGGAAGGGGTTTATTATGAGGAAAATTTTGCCCCCACAGCAAAATGGGCCACCATCCGGACACTCTTTGCACTAGCAGCTCAGAACGGTTGGAAAGTCCATCAAATGGATGTAAAAACAAACTTCTTGAATGGAGACCTAAAAGAAAATGTTTTTATGTCCCAGCCTGAAGGATTTGGTGTGAAAGGACATGAACATAAAGTATGCAAACTTGTGAAGTCCTTATATGGCCTCAAACAAGCACCACGAGCCTGGTATGAAAAACTAACTGAGCATCTTCTGAAACTCAACTTCTATCATTTTGATATTGATGATGCAACTTTATTTTTCAAGAAAGTTGGCAAAACAGTTGTATATCTTGTGGTATATGTAGATGATCTTTTAATGACAGGGAACAATGAAAGCTATATTGCATCCATAAAGAAAGAATTAGGAAAAAGTTTTGAAATGACTGATTTGGGCTATGTTCATTACTATCTTGGCATTGAAGTAACCCAACATCCAAAATCCATATTTCTTTCTCAAAAGAAATACATTGGAGATTTGTTAAATAGATTTGGCATGACAGAGTGCAATCCTCTTTCTACTCCTATGGAACAAAACTTAAAGCTCACATCTATTGAAGGAAAGGAATTTGAGGATGCAACAAAGTATAGACAGCTTGTAGGAAGTCTCATCTACCTCACTACTACCAGACCAGACATTTCATTTACTGTTGGAATCCTCTCCCGGTTCATGCAAAATCCTTTGAGGGACATTGGTCTGCTGCAAAAAGAGTTCTAAGGTACTTGAAGGGAACTCAAGACCTTGGAATCAAGTATACACAGGTGGACGACTTTAGCTTGATTGGATACTTTGATTCAGACTTCGATGGAGACAAAGAAACTGGAGTATCTACTTCAGGATATGCTATGAGTCTTGGATCAGGAGTTGTCTCTTGGAGATCACGCAAACAATCAGTTCCATAAGATTCCACAATAAAAGCAGAATACGTGGCAGCAGCTGAAGCAACGAAAGAAATTGTGTGGCTCAGGAAAATTCTTGAAGATTTGCAGGTAAAACAAGTACAATCAACTCCACTCATGATTGTCAACACCTCTGCAATAAAGTTGGCCAAGAACCCAAAGTTCCATGATCGTACAAAGTACATCAATACTAAATATCATCTAACACGGCATCATGTTGAGGCCAAAACAATCCATCTCCATCATTGTTCCACAAATGAGCAAATTGCAGGCATCTTCACCAAAGCGCTTGGAAGAGAAAAGCTTGAAAGATTCAGAACGATGCTTGGACTCACCAACATCCCTTCAGATTAAGGGGGGGAATGTTGACACCTAATCCTTTGCGATTGGGTGAATTTGGAATGTGAACAGTCATCAAGAAGATGAACTGATCAGTCACATTCATGTATATAACAATAGCTACCTAATGAAATAAACGAATCAGTTTTTCTGCCAAGTCTGGAGTTACTCCTGGCCTGACAATAACCCTGACTATGATTCTGACTGCCATTATACACTCTACTGTTATATTTTTGAGAGTTATCTGAAGGATATCCATGTTCATATCCAAGATTATCCTCTCATTTTGGATATGAATTAGGACTATAAATCATGTTGGTACCTCCCCAATACGAGCTTCATGCTGCACACTAATCGTTACCTCCTGTGAGCTGTTGTTCCTTAATTGTAGACTGTTGGCAATAAGACGATGAGCAGATTTTTCCTAGATGAGGAGTTGAGGCAGGTCTAGTATGGTGTGGCTGTTCTTGATGATGTGCCTTCCTCCCATTATCTTCATGCCATAGAGTTGGTGTATTTACATAATTCTCGCATACAGAGTTCTTTGGCTTTATTACTCCATTAGGAGGTCGTGTAATGTGTTTGTGTGTTGGTGGGAACTTGTAAATAATAGAAAGCACTTGATTGTTTGTGATATTTTCCATCCCCTTGATAGGCGAAGTGAAGATAGGGGGGCATGCTTCTCCATCGCAAAGGCAAAAGAAACCATTCATCCCCCCACTAGCTCTAGGATCAATTTCTTCATTTACTCCAAGTCTTTTCTGCCCTGAAAGATGGCTACCTTGATCATAAATTGAAAAAACATATGGTGACAATGGATGGCTCACGGTCACAAATAACAAGTCATACATCACAGTATTTCTGCGCATTTCCTCTGTCGTCAAGGTGCACTCAACCTTGTTAACCTCCGTGAGTAAGTGAGCTTCATCAATAAAAGGCAATTTTGCCACACCCTACCAAGCAAAGCGTTTATCATTCATGTCTATCTCAAAGTCAGTAGGATAAAAATCAATAATAGGTGAGTTTGGATCAGTCATCAAGGGTCTATAATGTTCAGGAAGAGCATTTGCACTTGCAGCTGGAAGATTTCCCATGAGCTGATTGAATGGTTTGAATGGCTTCCCTAGTTCAAAGCTTATCTCCAACCGATCCATATCCCTCAGATCAGATGCAAACGGAGCATAGTGATATGGATAAAACCATTGCCACGAACATACACCTTGGTAGAAATAACGCATAACCCAGCACAATCCTTCAGTATATTTCAAAACAACATCTTTTCTAGCTTCATTGATTTCTTCTGGAGCGTGGGCCATAAAATTTTCATTGTAATACCTTTCTTTCCACCCAGGCTCTCCTAGTTTAACCTTATCCCCTTCTGGTGCATCACAATTGAAAAGATCTGATTTTTCTTTAAGTACATTCTTCAGCTTCAGTTTGAATCCCTCCAAGTCATTTTTTTCCTCTCTTTTAAATTCTGCATCAACCTCCTCAAATTTCTGGAGATGCGTTTGCCACTTTACAGAAGGGAAAAGATCTCCAATATTTTAATGCAAAAATCTGGGTCAAATCCGCCACATATGTTCTTTGGATCGAATGCCAAAGTATGCAATGACTGCCACCTAAGACATAATGCCGCTTTCAATCAATTTGGATCATGAATACGCAGATGAATCATTTTACATTCAACATTCGGTAATTACATCACTGTCATTTGCTAGTATGATGACATCTTTCATGTAACATTGGTGCTTTTCAATGTAATCCTGCGTTAAGATAACGTCTGAAAGACCAGTTTCTGGAAAGTATCGTTCATTTTATTGTTTTGTAAATACAGTCGCTCCAAATGGATAGATGGCCAAATTTGACATTGGTCCCGTGAAGAGATTATGGTCGAGAGACAGATGGACTAATCGAGTCAAGTTTTCAAAATTGCTAGGCACCGATCCTGTTAGCTTCCTTAATTTCCTTGATATCTTCCAGCTAAAACAAAACAGATGAAAAGCGCAACAGGCATGCATTCGACTCCAGGAGATCCTCGAATTGGCAGCTAGCTATCATTAATTGATCATGTCATTTTCAGCGAAGAGATTATCACATCTACCATTGTGTACCATATTACCAGCATAATATGCCATATCCTGTGAAAGAATTTATATAGGCCAATGCGGGGCCGACTGGGTTTAGTCCTACGCTTGGCAGCAGGAAAGGTTGGTGGGAGAGCAGGATTGTCAGCTCTAGTGGAAATAGCAAGCAACACGGTCATGAAAGAAATCCCATCTCTGATGGCATGATGGACCCTCAAAACGATGGTGGCTCCGGCCTTGCTTGTTCTGTAATTCCAGAAGTGGAGCTCCCACAGAGGACGTGACTGATCAAAAGGTTTTGGGGATAATCCAGAGATATATTCATCAACCCAGGTGTCGTATGATTCTTCCTCACATTGGGCAGACCAACAATTTCTGTCCTCAAGCTCATACTGATTGCGCCATGCATTTTCTGGTACAATGATTGCTGAGTTCGACAGGAATGATAAACGAATTGATTTGGTGTCATGAGCAAGTGCTTTGGTAAATAATGAGCACCGATGAGAAATTTGTGTCGACCCCAGTGGCCTTTGGATTGGCTTTGGAAAAGCACGAGAGGAGTAAGGTAGAAGCACCGATATGGGGAACAATGTGATATTCGTCTCAAGAACTTGAAAATGAGAACGACACGATGCTGCAATTCCCTTCATGCCTGCTCCTTCCCACTGCAACCACAACCACATTGAGCATGGAACGAGCCAGCAAAATCCAATTCGGAGAAGATTTGGCAGAAAATTCAAGTTACAGGCTTGTGCACCGCACCCTTCTGCCTGTGTGTCGTGCCGTTTGTGTGCACCTCGCACATGTTATTTTAACACGGTGTGATAGCGCACAGTGCGCCACGCTCCCTCTGTGCGCCGTGCCCCTCTGCCTGTGCGCCGCGCTGAATGTCAACACACCATCGACCCTCTAAAATCACAGCTCCATTCCTTCAACTTCAACGCGACTTCTCCTTTGGATTTTTTTTTATGTCCTTTGATGCAAATGGACTAATAACTTATATAGACATGGAGAAATATCATATATAGACATGGATTCAACTTTTGTTTCTTACATTGTAATGTTTTTTTTGGCTTTGGCCCTTTTATATTTAATACACGCTGACATTTGTTTCCTCACTGATCTTCTGAGCTTGAATAATGAAATTATTCTTGTTCTTTGCAGGGCTGACTGATGTTGAATTTAGCAAAGGATCATGGCGAGTCTGCATGTGAACATCTTCAACTGAAAAAAGTTGAATAATTTCATATTTGAAAACGAATTTAATGATTTCTTCTTCAAAACAAAGTTTTGAAGAAGAATCTCTCTTGAGCATTATTTGATGATGAAATTTTGTACTGGAAACTGATTTGGAACCTCTCATGCAAACTCAACTGACAAAACCATGGACTCAAGAATTAAAATGACTCTTTTTAACCAAAATGGCATTTGATGACTGCAAATGACGAGAAATGAACCTTGGTGAATTTGACTCTAACAGAGGACCGACAACACTGAGTCTAACAGTTTCAATCATTATTGCTCCAACTATCCAATAGATGATTCTTTTGACTAACTTCTTTGTGGTGCAACATGGTTCCCTCTAATTGGGTGATGTGGCATGCTTTTGTTGCACATATTGTGCCTAATCAATATCTCTTCCACGTTAATCTCTGCCTTCCACATCACCACTGACTCAATGCCACATGTCAACTATATGTTGTGCTACATTGAATGTACAATATTTCCATGTGGTGTTGTATCAAAAATGATAATAATTACTTTTGAAATTGAAGGAAATATGAAATATTTCTACAATTGTTGATAATTGCCACGTGTCACCCTATCCAACGTTTTGTTGTTTGGCGTGAACTTCAAAACGCCATAAATTTTTCATATGCAATCCATTCGACACAATTCAAGTTGCATTTGAATTGTATCATCAAGCTCTTCAACATGGTATTGTTTCTATCAAATTCTGGGGACCTTAAATTTTAGGCCGTTTTGGATCCTATTGGATCAATCCTCCCCACTAGAAAGCTTTTGGACCACCAAAAGTTAAATTACTCAACAAATAACTGAGGGTGTTTTTCCATCACTTTCCCTATCTCGATACACCATGATTTTCTTGGATTAATTCCCTTAAGACCCACTTAAATGTATTCCACATTTTCTCGATGTGAAGTCCTCATATTCCTCTCTAGAATGACATCTTCCTACAACTCATTCACATACTTAGGATAAAAATAATAAATTTAAGTAACTTGAATACTCTCACCCTGATCTATGATTATTAGAGGATCATATAATTACAAGTTCTCCACATTTAGAATTGATAAAATAGGCATGTATAGCGGTAAATTTATGCAGAAATCATTAGTACAAATCTTCTCCAAAATAGTAAATCGGCCATACCAGATTTTCTTGAGCATCTTACCTTCCCCTATTAACCTATCATTTTCTATATGTAGCCAAACTCGATCACTAACTTGGAAGTGATGACCCATCCTATGTTTATCATTCCTAGCCTTATACCGAGCTTTAATTTTCTCCAGTTGTTCCTACAGTGCTAGATGCACCATCTGTATCTTTTGAATGAATTTTTGGGCTTTACCTTCATCTATCTACTCATTAGAATCAACATCTTTCTTGAAAATCAAATCTAGTGGAGACTTTGACAAGTACCCAAAACAAGTTTCAAATGGACATCTCTGTGTAGATGAATATAATGCCTAGTCGTATCCATTTTTAATAGCCTCTATCTCAAACTATTGTTGCAAGTTTCACAATACCAACATTGGTGTTGTGATGATATTTTTTTTCAATGTATCAAAGGATTTTTGTTTCTTGCTTCATCACTGAAAGACATGTTGCACACTAGTCAAATCATGTAAAGGAGATGTAATAAAGAAAAACTTAGTAATATATTCCCTCCTTATAGAGATCTATTTTCAATTCACCACCCCCTACTATGTAACCCAAGTAAACTAATGATAACTTTCCAAAATCACACTTCGACAATTTCATATATAACTTATCCTTTCTTCAAAGTATCAAATACTTGGCTGACATGCTTGACATACTCATCCTTAGTTCTGCTAAATACTAGAATATCATCTAATTAGGTAATCACAATGTCATCAATAAATGGTTGAAAAATATCATTCACCACACACATAATTTTTTTTTTGAGGAACTGCAAAGCCCAAAATGCATCACTGATGATTCAAACGAACCCCACTTTATTTTGAAAGCTTTTTTCTAAACATCACCTTATGCAATAAAAATATGTTTATAACCACTTCATAATTCTATCTTAGAAAAGTAAACTACATCTTTTAGTTGATCTAACAAATCACCGATACAAGGAATACCATCCTTATTTAGTACCATCACAATAGGAGATCCACATGGAGAGGAACTAAGCCTAATGACTCACTTTCCAAGCAAATCTTAAACTTGCTTCTTTATCTGTACATTTTCAATCACAGACATCTTGTAGATACCAACATTAGGAATAGGGGTCTTGAGTGCAGTATAGGGCTTATAAATGTGCCAACATTTAATTGTCAATCTGGTAGTTCGTGAACTTCGAGGTCTGGCACTGGAAATGCCAGAGAGAGTCCCTGGCAATCTGTGAAACAAATTCTAGTATATCTTGGTGCATTAATCTTAACAATAAATGAAATCCCACACTTAAAGGGGAATTTGAGAAAACACAAATCCTAAAAATTGGAATGGTAAATCCAAACTGGAAACCAAGCGATGCTGGCACGACATCAAAAATACTATAAATGCTAGGATAAATTTAAAATAAATTCGAAAACCATTATAAGTTTGCACTAATTCTTCTACATCTACCTCTGTGTAACAAAATCAAACTAAAAGCATCAACAAACATAACAAGTAAATTGACTGTGTAAATAAACTTGTGAAAGGAATTTATTTAATATGAATCTCTCACCTTCCTTGTCCCTAAAGATAAATCTTGAGAAGCTAACCAAAATTTTAAAGGCAACTACAATGGGAAATAAACATTATCATTTTCAAACATAGTGCAATTTCGTTTTTATCGATGTTGACTCTGCAATATAAAAATCATAGCTTTAGATAACATAAAATTATATGTGATTGTGGCTTCCTAATTGTTGCATGGGTTCTGTAACATCAATTGAATGAATATGTTAAGACCTCAGAACCATAAACACTTAAATTGGTCTCATATTATGGAATATAAATTAAATGGATCTGGATCAATTCAAAGGATTAAAGTTGCACATTACAACTCATAAAGGTAGAGAATCAATGCGTAAGCCGATCTTTTAAATTCAGATAATATTGAGGGACACGATCTCATTTGATATAAATAAATATTTTGAGTGCAAGAAAAAATATTAATGCAGTACATCAAATCAATTTTGAAGATGAAAAGAAAATATTGTAGAAAATTAAACAACATCAATTTGAATAAGGAAATAGACTGGAAATAATTAAATCCTACCATATGAATTTCACACATAGAAAATAATAATTTAAATAAAATTTAATCTAAAAATGCAGAGCGGTGTCGAGCTAGCTTGCCAGCCAACCTAGCCAACTCGTACACTCTATAAGCAACATTGTACATATGAACACTTAACCCTAGCAAACAAGGAGAGTGATCCACATGCCATAACCTCGTGATGCTATATCGGGATCGTCTCCTCTTCCCTTATGCCTACTCCTTCTGTGCCTGTGCGTGTTAATGCATGTATAGCTATTGATCAATCGATCAATCACCCTCACTCCAGGCAATATCCACACTTATATAGGCATCAAAATACAATTTGGGGCTTTTAACAACCAATTAAAATACAGGATGGTAGATTATCAACCTTAACAATTTTCCAGGAATAAAATTGGTTTTGCAACTAAATTTTGAATAGGGACTGATTCTAGTAAATCGTTCCTCTTTTCCTGGGATGATGTTGTCAGTGGAAAGTGCAATTTGACTAATTAATTTCTTCCCCAAACTATTATACGACTTTCAGTTGAGTGATGTCTAAATTTGAGTAGTCTACGCACTCCATAATGTTTGATGGATAGAAAAATCGTTTGCATTTCGAACCAATTTTCTCTGCACAAATAGATGTTATATAGAAAAAATATTCATAGTTCATCTTTTTAACACTAGTTGAATCATAAATGACACAATTTTCCCGAAGCAACCCGACATGTTTCCCATATCATCTGCATTTCGATGAATATGCTAATCAAAGACTCGTTCAATAAAAATATATGTAATGGTTCCATCATCATACTCACGAAGTTCTTTCTTGCTCAATGTCCCATTCATGTCTTTATCCAATCCAAGAATCATGTCACAGATCCCCTGCATTGTTGTAAGATAAATCCAGTTCTCACCCTGCTCACTATCTGCAACTTCCTCCTTATTTTCCTAGTGTAGATCCATTAGTTTTGTAAGACAATTACTCAACAAAACCTTCTTCATGCATAAATTCCCTTGTCAATAGGGATCACAAAAGAAAAAGAACTTGTCGGTTGCGATACAACAATACATTTGCAAAAATGTTAAAGGCATGTCCGGAAGTTGTGCCAAATTTTGAATGAGTCCTCTTACGTAGGCTTCCATTTCATATAGTTGCAAGAAACCATCTCCATCTTCATCAAGTTCACTCATGTCTATGCGTGCTTGGGTCAATGAAGTGGTAACATAAATTGACTCCAGTGCATGAACGTGAGTGTAGTCTAGGAACTCTTTAGAGTGTAGGAAGCTCAGAGTAAGCTGGTGAAAGAATCTGTTGCATAGTCTAAGAAGGTGAATGTAGTGCCAAGGCATGTATAAAAGCATGATAAACTCAATTTTAAACCTGCAACATACAAATCTTTGTTAATGATATTTTAATATTTTTAAAAAAAGGGAAGTAACAAATACTCACGACAATAATCTTTTAACCAAACAAAAGCATGAGAGATTTAAGGTAAAAAGGAAGATAAAATAGAGGCCTAATAAGGGGCGCTTTCTTACAGCTAAATCTCATGTTTAATATCCCTCTTAGGAGGCAATTCTTTAGGTTCCTGTAAAATCTCATAATGATTAGAAATGAGTTTAACTAATTCATCCTTATGAGAAGGATCACAACCCTTGAAAGCATTGGATTGTTCAACATCTTTTGCTTTCACAACCAAAAGTACAATATTCTTCCTAGAATTTATGATCCTCTTCATTTTCCTTGCACTTACAAGTGATAAGTTAGTCATCTATTCTTCACTCTTAAAATATACTCAACCCCATATTTAGTGAGGTGATATTTTTTCTCCTCCCTAAATAATTGGTGGGCTCCAGTATTGTAGCAATAATGCTACAACTCCTGGAACTCCCTTCTTTAATTTTATCAACCCGGTAGTTCGTAACAAACTTGGAAGCGACGGTGTTGTATGCACAAGTACTAGCTCTTTCCACAACTGTCACTTGGTTAGCTGGCACAAGTCCACTAGGAGCTTAAGCCAACTTATATGAGCTCTTAGAAGAAGCTTTTTAATTGATGGATGAAAGCTAACTCGAAGGAAGCTAATCTAATTGCAAAAGGAAACTGAAAGCCAAAAAGAAACGCAAACCCTAGCAAACCCTAATTCTACCAGCTAGTCCTACTGACGCAAAGGAGAGCATGCAAACTATTGAAAGAGATGCCATTACTTCTATGAAGGTAAAATACATGTGTCTAGACTACCTCTATCTGAAGAAAACAACTTTTTGTATTTTTGATTAAGTTTTTGGAATTACCATGCATGTGCTTTTAACTGTTTTTGACTGTGCAGAGGTGGATCAAGGAGGAAAAATGCCTGGAAGAGGTCGGGAAGGTTCAGAGAGGGTCTAAGGAGTACCCAACACCCTTCCATAGAATTTCACAGAGTTTGGCTATCAAGAAACCTCATTCGTGAGCTTCTACAGGAAGTCTGCAGGGGTTCTACACGATGTTTAGGATTTCTACAGGATGTTCTGTAATTTTTCTACAGGATGTTCAGAAATGGGGTTTTGAAGCATGGATGGAGGAAAAAAGGTGGAGGAATGAGTATGGAGTTGAAATAGGGGTGTAGGGGAGTTCAAGACTTGGAGGAGGGAGTTGAGGAGTGGCATAGATGGTGAGATTTGTTCAAGGAGGGATGAAACGATGTTGCACAAGAATATGAGAATCATGGAAAAGTAAGCGGATGAAGCAAATGTAAGGTAAGGGTTCTAAGTGAAGGGTGAAGCAGGTAGGTTGGATGGAGTATGGGGAGCTAAGGAAGGATAACAGGTACACTACAAGTGGTTTTTCAAACTAAACAAACAAACACTTATAAAACCTATGACCTAGTTACTTCACTCTAATCTGACCTAACAGCAAAAGGAAATGAACAGAAGTTTATTTGCAAGGAAACAATGTGAAACAACTATGCAACTAAGCAATCATAAACCTAAACATGCATCCAAAACTGATATCAAGTTCTACAAATGAGATTCGAACACTAATAATTGCATGGTGAAGCAAAGAATGTGTTTTTGTGGGCAGCAAGGTTACATTGGTCCCAGCTCATGATTCCACTGAAGGGGAGGTGAGATCCAAAGTACTTGGTAGCATTTTTCTGAATATATTCCCTGTGATTGACCTATCAAGTAAATCTGAACATGAAGAACCTTTTTAATCATCAAAAGCAACCTAAATAACAACACAATATTTAAATCTAAATAGCAGATTTTATTCTTAGAATGCAGCAAAGACACATGCAAGTAAACAAAGGAGGTATTGGGCACTTGAGATGGGCCCAACCCCAAGAGCTATAGCCTCCTAAGAGAGATTTAGAGCTGGTGCAAAGCTGGATTCATCTTTATTGAGCAAGAAAAGAAGAGTTACATCAAAACTGTCCACCAGGAGAACTTGAAAATGAGCTGAAAGCAAAGCTAATCTATTGCCTAAAAATCGAAATACAAACCAGCTAACTTATGCCTACAAAATGACTAGCCATTGGCCAACTACTAGCTAACCAAAATGAGGACCTAAGCCTTCTTATTTATACAAATTGAGGACCCCAACAGTCCTCCTAAACTTTAGGGACTCGGTTGCCCAAAACTTGTAGTTAACAGCAATCCTACTTGACTTGCTTGGTGCCCTTGTGCTAATTGATTTGGTGGCCCTTGAACTCCGAGCTGATGGTGGAGAATTCGAGGTAAGGGACCATAAATGAAGGGGACACCTTCCTACAAATCCTCTCCCTTGTTCTCCCACGAATTTGGCTGCCAAGTGCTCATTAAGACCTTCAATTTTGTCTCCAAATTGACCAAAAAGGCTACACAAAGCACACATTAGACTTGTTGGCACAATGACTAACCCAGTTCACTCTATTAGCATAAATATAATCAAAGACATGCAATAAACTAATGAGAATGGTGGATTAAGTCGAATTAGGAGGTTGAATGAGCCCAAATAATTATCCATTTTTGGGGCTCATCATCACCCCCCTACTGAAAGTGTTGCTCATCCTCTGAGCAACCAATCTATCTCCTCATCTTTGATGGCCCTGGTGGCCTCCCTGTCATTCCAAGCTTCTGAAGTGATGTCTCTTCTCTGTCATGAAACCATGCTTTTCTCTTTGCTTCTTCCCACTAATTGCTCCTTTTCCTAGAGAATTCTCAGCTTTGGTATGATTGTGCAAGTATGTTCAATCTGATGGCGGCAATGGTGGTGAAAGGAGATGAATCCAGTGGAGGATGGAAGAAAAGAGTGGTTTCATGCCTCCTCAATAGACTTCAAGCTTCAAATCCCTCTCCATAATTGATTTTGGCCTGCCCAAAGGCTTCTACAGGATGTTTTTGGTAAAAATACAGAACTTCCTGTAGAAAGTCCTGTAACTTCCTGTAGAAGGTTGAACCATGACTAAATTGTGTCCGAACCCTGAAAAAAATGAGTGTTGATGGAGGGGATGGATGTGCTTAGGGTGGCCAGCACAGGTGCTGCCTCCCTAGCTAAAATCTCGGCCAATTTCTCCTCCTGTTGCCCTTTCCCCAAACTTCCTGTAGAAAGTCCTGTAGTGGTTGTTTTATGTCTTCCTGTAGAAACAGTCTTCATTGTTTTGGCCTGCTTGGCTGAGGGTGCCTTCTCTTTTGATTTTGTTGTGTTTGCTTTGGGTGTGCCTTTACTTGTTTGGCCTTTTTCAGTCTTTTCTGCCTGGGTCTGCAATCTTTTTTTCCGATTTGTTTGTGCCATTGTTCCTCCCATAGTTTTAGGCTTAGCAATTTGGCCCATTTCTCCTTTTCCACTCTGTTTCTTCCTTCTTTTTCTTTCTTGCTCTTCCTCTTGCTTTCCTTGTGATGGTTTCACTGTGATGCTTTACCCTAGGTTTTCTTTACCTTAGCTTCCTTACCCTTAGTTTTCTTCTCTCCCTCAATATCTTGCTTCCTCACGCTCTGTTTTGGCTTGCACCGATCAGAATGGGAATCGTGTATATGGTTTCCTCCCCAGAATGTGGAGGACAGTATCCCTCAAGTGTTTTTTTTCTTTGCAAACCATTCAACCAGTCCTGTCATGTTTTTCACTCTATTGAGTCTTGCCATAGAAAAGATAATGGGCTTTTTATGGTCATTCAAAATACATTTGTGTTCAGCTGTCTATTCGGGATTGAACAAGAGTTTTTCAATTGAACCATGTAAAGCAGTAAGACAATGCTGCTTCTCTATGTAAGGGAAATAAATCTACATGTCTGCTCCAGGAGAAACAATGTTGGACTTGGGATTAAAAAAAAATCAATTCCATGAACCACAAGATAAAGACCAGCAAGGGTGAAAGCAGTTCCTGTCATACTGGCCAACAGTATCCTTGCTTCCAACAATCTCTTGATATGTGCTAGTGACAATAAAATCTATATGATTCATTGCAATTAGATCTGCAATAAATTGGAAAGAGAAATGGTATTTTTCTTCATATTTTTTCATTGTCTAAATCTAAATATTTGGTCTTCTCCAAAGCATGGGCTATGTTGCACTGAAGACAATTCCAGGCAGCAATAAGAAAACGGCTTTTGAATTCATAGACATACTTGCATTCACATTTTTCCTACCCCTCAACACGTCGAATTCACCACCTTTTGAATTATTTGCATGGGAAAGTTATGTTCAGGCCTACCTCACTGAGAACTTCCACCCTCGACGTGAACAGTCCAAGCTTCTTCGTATGCTCGGTTTCTTGTACCGCAGCTTCCTGTAGAAACGCCTGTAGAGTGCGATAGGTGGGAGATTTTTTTATTTTTTTTTAAACGGCAGAAATCTAAGAAATCAGGCAGAAATCTTGTAGAGGACCACTGGTTAACTGATCTGGAAGTGGTGGACATGTGCTTCAGTTGACCATAGTTGAACAAAGAGTGGTGAGAGTTTCAGCCGAGCATCGTTTAACTGCAGCGTGATTCACGTGAGAGAGTGAAGTGGCCAAGTGTACATGACCACATGCAACTGGAAGTGTTGTCCCTGAACTGTGTGTTTTCCCCCTGTAATCACTGCCATGAATTGAACTGAAGTTTAAACTGCCAACACTCATGGTTGCTTTAATTTTCATGTAAGTCAGTTGTCCACGTGTACTGCGTGACTTCCAGCTGAGTGCTAGAGAAGGCAATCGGCTTAACCTTGCTATATTCATGGCTCAATTTCACCATTCCATTCATTCATGCATTTCTTTGATTAGATTCATGCAATAGAGGAACAGGTTTTAGTCACGTACCTAAAGTCAAATGGCTGCTGTGAAGTGCTTTTTGTTGCTGCATGCTCATATTCTGCTGCTGCATGCCTGGATCCTTTGGTTGCATGAGGGCTTGGCTGATGATTTTTGGTTTTTTTTCCTTGTGCAGGTGTCCTCTGACCAGATCTAAGCTGCAGGCATTTGTTTCCACGTTCAAATCTGCACCTTCCAGTTGCTACTGCTGAATTTTCACCGAACCAGAACTTGTTTTCGCCATTGCTTCCAAACGGTGAACCGGATTGATCTGAAACTTGCTGAGCATGTTCCTATCATCATGATGCACCTCCCATAGAAAAATCGTGATGAATGGATGCACAAATTTCGAGAAAAATGGAAAATGGTTGAAGATTTCAGAGATCAATTTCTAGGAAACCGTGCATCGGAATTGGCTGAAACTACTTGGGTAGGCTACTATCACCCACGTGCATCTCCCCATGAAACAGGTTTTGAAATGGATGCATGGATATGGAGAAAATGAAAAAATGGTTGAAGGAGATGGAGGCTGATTTCTTGGAAACCGTGCACCGGAATTGGCTGAAACTGCTCAAGCATGTTGCCATCACCCCTGTATGATTCTCAGTAAAACGGTTTTTCAAATGGATGCATTGGTTTTCAAGTTAAGGAAAAAACAAATTATGTTCTAGGTATTTTTGCTTCAAGGCATTTTGCAATTTTGTTGCATGGTATGAAAAATGAACTTGGGCTATGATGCAGGTATGGAGATGATGGAGGAGGAGTTTGAAGATTGCAGGAGGACTTCTGAACCCTTGAGGAAGCTACCATGTTCACCAAACCACCTTTTTTGAAATCCATTTCTAGCTTCCTACAATTTCTACAGGAACTTCTTGTAGAAGCACAATGAGAAGCACAATGACATGGAAAAATGATGGAGCAAGGCAAGGGATGGACACAAAGGTTCTTGCAGGCCTAACCAACAGATTCCCACCATCAGATTCCCTTTTAAAATTGAATTTGGTTCGTCCAAAGGTTCTATAGGATGTTTCCTGTAGAAATTCAAAACTTCCTGTAGAAAACACAGTTTTCATAAAAGAAGCACACTAAGGTGGAAAAAATGATGAAAAAGGGTGAGGAATGGAAACATGGATGCTTGTAGGCCTCATGGACATATTCCTAGCCTTCGGGTCCTCTTCGGAGATCAATTTGGCTTTTTTGTAAGCTTCCTATAGAAGACACAAAACTTCCTGTAGAAAGCACAAAATTCCTTTGTCTTTGCTTTGAGTGATCCTTCTGACCTGCAATGTCCTTCTTACAACCTGCAATTATCCAATGGAAATTAGCTTTATTTTTCTTTTCTTTTTCTCTTTTTTTTTGAAAACAACTAGGGCGCCTCATGGAGGTTTTCACCCTAATTGCCTGCCCTGGGCGCCTCCAAGGGAGGTTTTCACCCAGGGATCTTATTCTTTTTTCTCTTTTTTTCCCAACCCATTGACCGCCTCATGGAGGTTTTCAATCAATGAGCCAATATAAGGCGCCTCCGAGGAGGTTTTCACCTTAGATTTTTATTTTTCTTCTTATTTTCATTTTTTTCTTTTTTCCTTTTTTCTACCCTACCCTACTTGAAAAACAAAATCATTTTCAAGTATAAGAATACTTCCAATGGAGCCATGTGCACATAGAGATTAGAGACAAGATGATGTGAAGGCTCAAAATGCATGCTTTGACAGTGATCCAGATTTCAGAGACAAAATGATCTGACTTTGAAAGGATCAAACATAGCTTAGGAAGAGAGTATTGTTGCAACTTAGTGACTGTCTGGAACCATATCTCAATATAGCTTTGATATCCTTGGTCCTTTTGCTGATCTGGGTCATGTTTCATGTCACTTTCTACTATGACTTCCTCATCTTCCTCTTTTTGCTGATCTTTCTCTTGAATACATGGAAGATTTGATGATAACCATGAAGGATCTTTCTTTATCTCTGCTTCTGATGTCTTCTCTTCATCAAGTAAAGCCCATGGTTCTTTGATTTCCTCTTATGAATCTTCTTTTGCCTGATGTGGTCCTTCAATGCTTTCAATATAGACTTTTTTTTGCAATACTCTTCCTGAGCTATGGTGAAGATCATTGAGCTCAAGAGTAGTTGTTTGGACATGTTGTGCCTCATCTTTGCAATTGGGTTGAGCTGTTCCATGGTATGGTTTTGGAAATGGTGGTACGGGTAGTTGAGTGGAGGTGTGTATTTGAAATGGATGCAGATGGGGTTGTGGTTGGGTAGGCATTTGGGGTTTCCTTGGTGGAGGAGGAGGCAATGGTTGTGGTTGACAGGTGGTGGAGGAAAAGAAGTGGGAGGAGTGTTGTACTGGGGCCTCCACCCCTGATGAGGTGCATTCCACTGGGGCTGTGGCTGAGCATAAGAGTGAAACGAATGAGAAGTTGGTTGGGCATAATATGGGTCTATGAAGGAACAAGGAGGAAGTGTGAACCAGGAAGGATGAGTAGGGGGACCCCAAGAAGGCATGAAAGTGGCTTGATAGGGGTCATAATAGGTCTCGGATGTCCCTTGCGATTCCTGCTGATAAGATCTAGGTTCATGTGGCCTCCTTTGGTTCATATAATAGAGTGATTTGGTGGCTCCTTTAGCTCTCTGATATGCAGCTTTGATTCTAGGTAAGGAAGGGCACTGATCTGTAGGATGGTATTCTTCACATACAAAACACACTTCTATGGAGTACAATGGACATTCGTTCCTAGGATGCTTTCTAGTGCACCTAGGACAAAAAATGGCCAAATCCCTCTTGGCTTCTTCTTGCTTCTTTTGGATCCGCAAGGTATCCAGTTGCATGGCAAGAAACTACCTCATATCACTCTTGAAACCTTTGATCTGATTTTCAAATTCATCTTTGGACAAGGTGCTACTCCCAGCATTTCTGCTTGTAGCCATTTGCTCCTGAGGAATGGTTTTTTTTCTTCTTCCCTTGAGGTTCTTCAAATATGTCTTGCTGTCCACCTAAGGGTTCTTTAATCACAGCCATCGAAGAAGAGAGAATGTTGGCTGTGTGAAGCAGTGGGGGTGTTTTGCAATCATTTTTCTAACTTATCTCTACTCCTACAAGGCATGAAATGAAATTTTTTTGATTGATTTTTGCTTTTTTCTACTTCTACCTACAAGACTGAAATAGATTGAACTGCAACTAACTATCTTGCTAAAATGAAAATACGGACTTGAAATGAAAGCAGGAAAGGACTAATCTATTTTGCTCAAATGAAATTGCAGGAATGAAATGCTAGGCTACGCTTTTGGAATTGAAATGCTAATCTACGCTTGCAGAAATGAAATTGCGGAATTGAAATTCTAATCTATGAAAGCAGGAAATGCTAATCTACTTTTGCATAAACGAAATTGCATAATGGAAATGAAATAAACTACTTAGCAGAAGATTGTAGTGGAAAATAGAAGAAAAGCGGAAATCACCAATACTCTGACGCTTCCCTGACAACGGCGCCAAAAAGTTGGTGGGCTCCAGTATTGTAGCAATAATGCTACAACTCCTGGAACTCCCTTCTTTAATTTTATCAACCCGGTAGTTCGTAACAAACTTGGAAGCGACGGTGTTGTATGCACAAGTACTAGCTCTTGCTGCAGCTGTCACTTGGTCAGCTGGCACAAGTCCACTAGGAGCTTAAGCCAACTTCTATCAGCTCTTAGAAGAAGCCTTTTAATTGATGGATGAAAGCTAACTCGAAGGAAGCTAATCTAATTGCAAAAATAAACTGAAAGCCAAAAAGAAACGCAAACCCTAGCAAACCCTAATTCTACCAGCTAGTCCTACTGACGCAAAGGAGAGCATGCAAACTACTGAAAGAGATGCCATTACTTCTATGAAGGTAAAATACATGTGTCTAGACTACCTCTATCTGAAGAAAACATCTTTTTGTATTTTTGATTAAGTTGTTGGAATTATCATGCATGTGATTTTAACTGTTTTTTACTATGCAGAAGTGGATCAAGGAGGAGAAATGCCTGGAAGAGGTCGGGAAGGTTCAGAGAGGGTCTAAGGAGTCCCCAACACCCTTCCAGAGAGTTTCACAGAGTTTGGATATCAAGAAACCTCATTTGTGAGCTTATACAGGAAGTCTGCAGGGGTTCTACAGGATGTTTAGGATTTCTACAAGATGTTCTGTAATTTTTCTACAACGTGTTCAGAAATGGGGTTTTGAAGCATGGATGGAGGAAAAAAGGTGGAGGAATGAGTATGGAGGTGAAATAGGGGTGTAGGGGAGTTCAAGACTTGGAGGATGGAGTTGAGGAGTGGCATAGATGGTGAGATCTGTTCAAGGAGGGATGAAACGATGTTGCACAAGAATATGAGAATCATGGCAAAGTAAGCGGATGAGGCAAATGTAAGGTAAGGGTTCTAAGTGAAGGGTGAAGTAGGTAGGTTGGATGGAGTATGGAGAGGTAAGGAAGGATAACAGGTACTCTGCAAGTGGTTTTTCAAACTAAACAAACAAACACTTATAAAACCTATGACCTAGTTACTTCACTCTAATCTGACCTAACAACAAAAGGAAATGAACAGAAGTTTATTTGCAAGGAAACCATGTGAAACAACTATGCAAATAAGCAATCATACACCTAAACATGCATCCAAAACTGATATTAAGTTCTGCAAATGATATTCGAACACTAATAATTGCATGGTGAAGCAAAGAATGTGTTTTTGTGGGCAGCAAGGTTACATTGGTCCCAGCTCATGATTCCACTGAAGGGGAGGTGAGATCCAAAGTACTTGGTAGCATTTTTCTAAATATATTCCCTGTGATTAACCTATCAAGTAAATCTAAACATGAAGAACCTTTTTAATCATCAAAAGCAACCTAAATAACAACACAATATTTAAATCTAAATAGCAGATTTTATTCTAAGAATGCAGCAAAGACACATGCAAGTAAACAAAGGAGGTATTGGGCGCTTGAGATGGGCCCAACCCCAAGATCTATAGCCTCCTAAGAGAGATTTAGAGCTGGTGCAAAGCTGGATTCATCTTTATTGAGCAAGAAAAGAAGAGTTACATCAAAACTGTCCACCAGGAGAACTTGAAAATGAGTTGAAAGCAAAGCTAATCTATTGCCTAAAAATCGAAATACAAACCAGCTAACTTCTGCCTACAAAATGACTAACCATTGGCCAACTACTAGCTAACCAAAATGAGGCCTTAAGCCTTCTTATTTATACAAATTGAGGACCCCAACAGTCCTCCTAAACTTTAGGGTCTCGACTGCCCAAAACTTGTAGTTAACAGCAGTCCTACTTGACTTGCTTGGCTGCCCTTGTGCTAATTGATTTGGTGGCCCTTGAACTCCGAGCTAATGGTGGAGAATTCAAGGTAAGGGCCCATAAATGAAGGGGACACCTTCCTACAAATCCTCTCCCTTGTTCTCCCACGAATTTGGCTGCCAAGTGCTCATTAAGACCTTCAATTTTGTCTCCAAATTGACCAAATAGGCTACATAAAGCACACATTAGACTTGTTGGCACAATGACTAACCCAATTCACTCTATTAGCATAAATATAATCGAAGACATGCAATAAACTAATGAGAATGGTGGATTAAGTCGAATTAGGAGGTTGAATGAGCCCAAATAATTATCCATTTTTGGGGCTCATCAATAATATGGCTATCATATCATACAAATAATGGTTTCCCAATAAAATTCCACAAATATCAAGAGGAATCACATCTAATTGTATTGAATTTTGTAACTATGGTCAGTTCTCATAATTTATATATATAAAGCATGTTCTTCATGTTCATTTAGAAAGATGAATATTTTAATTTAAATTTAATTTTTTTGATCCATTTAAGCCTACTCAGCCTCCTGATAGTCAAGTTGCCCCCCTTCAAGTGATTAAGTTTGCTTGAATTGGAAAGGCACCCATTTAGTAAAGAAGAAATATATATCCTGGAATTTGTGCTCCTCCATTTGAAAAGAAACTACCCTTTTTTTGTGGTGAATTCAACTCCCATTTGAGGCATATGAAGTATAAAATATGAGGTCATCTAAGAGGCTTACATGAGGCAACATGGAATGAATATGAGGCTAATGAATAACCCCCTCTCTCTCTATGATACATGTCCTAATATGAGGTCAACGAAATTATCTGAGGCTAGTGAATTCCTTGAGGCCAATGAAGTCATCTCTTCGTGATGAAGGGCTAAAGTACAAGTTGTGGAGCAAGTTTCTTGGGCTAGTTTGTTTGACTTGACTAGGAGGATGGACCAAGTCAGCTCTAGTGTTTGACTTTTATTTCTCTCTCATTGACTTGATTCTATAAGAAAATGATTGTTGGGATTTCCCATCTAATATTTCCTAGGGTAAATTCTTGTGTGGTTGTATCTTCATGTTTTTTTGTTGAATTTCACTGTGTATTTTTTTTATGATGCATAATAAAAATAAGAAAAGATCAACCTAAAAGGATTATCATAGGAAACAATTATCAGATTAGGGAACTACATAAAATTTCAACATGATATTAGAGCTAAGGCATGAAAGAGTAGCCTTGATGAATGATATAATCCAATACATCAATTTAAAATGTTGGACCTGGATCAAAGAAGTCATAAATGTTGAAAAAATTAAACAAGGCTAAAGCCCTAACTGGAGTTTAAATCCCTACCTCAATATGCTGAATTCCTAAGAATCAAGTAAGCCTCTATTCTAATATGTTGAAAATCTTAGATATAAGGTTGCAAGAGACCTTAGATCCAAGAGCCTCAGAAATCATGTATCCCTAACAAGTCATACATGATGAAAATCTTCTATCGCTTTTTAGATTGGCCTCAGGACCGAGTTTCAATTGCAATGTTTTAGAGGAACCAAATACCTCAAAAGTTTGAATTTTCTCAAGGATGAATCCCTTGAACTTATGAAGGGTGAATAATCTCTGTCATGATCAAGATCTGGTAATTTTATAACTATTGAACCAAGAAGTAA
The DNA here is from genome assembly GCA_031772625.1 of Pinus tabuliformis. Lineage (NCBI taxonomy): Eukaryota > Viridiplantae > Streptophyta > Pinopsida > Pinales > Pinaceae > Pinus > Pinus tabuliformis. Next base: position 1,188,595,284 of record CM062818.1, read on the forward strand.
TGATTTTAAAGGTCTGAATCCTTAAGAAGGATTGAAGCCCTAAATTCTACACCCTTGACTAATCCTATGTATCAAGACTCATAGGCCGAAAAGCCTCAATACTAAAGTGGAAATTTTAACAGGCCAAGTGTGCTCAGTATCTTGATTTGGTATATTCCCAATATGGCATGCTTTATGATGTCTTACCTGATGCTCCACGAGCTAGAACTTTTAAATCCCCGTCGATGCCTTCAGTCGATGGTGTTATTGGTTCTGTTGCTCAATCTTCCCGTAAGCCTTCCATGACTCCTACGAAGCAAAAATCTATTGCTCCTATTGAAAATTCTTCTTAGTCTTTATCTAATTCTGGGAAAACCAACGAAGTTAACATTGTTCAGTCTACCGTGGTAGAGAAAACATCGAGAGGTAAAAAGAAATGAAAAGTTAAAAATAAGGCCAATGCACCAAAGCAAGAACCTCCCAAGACTCCTACCGATGATGGTTCTAAACGCAAACCTAAGTATCCTCGCCTTATCTATGATGAGGATCACTACACTAAATATTGTCCTAGATGGTCTAAGGTTAGTCATTTTCTTAAGGGGACTTCAGGGACTACTATTGTACTTAAAGGGAATTTTCCCTCCCAGCAAACTCAAATGGTGGTAAACCAACCTCAATCCTCTTTCACTTTTGGCTCCCAGGTTTTTATGGTTGGGACTGCCCCTATTCATGTGAGTAATCGATCAAAATATTATGCTTCATCCTCTGGGAAGGAACCTGAAGTACCTTCTAATGTTCCTTCATCTAGTTGTGGCCCTCTTCATATTGAACAACCCAACACTAGGTCTGTCATTAGACTGCCTATGAAGGGAGTTCTCTAGAAATCTTCCTATAACCCCAATGCTTGTGTTGTGTAGCACTATAGTATTGTTGAAGGCCTAGCCCAAGCTCCTTTGGTTATGTCCACATTGGAGGTTCTCCAAGGTTGTCCTCCCCAACGGAAGTCTCTATTATACGCTATTGGTGGCATTCACCCGGCTAATTCCGAGTTAATTACATTCGATCTTGAAAATAGTGTGCCGCATTTGCCTCATCAAATCACTTTTCTCATCCAAGTCATTAATAAGTCAAAGAATATTCATCGCATGGTTATTGATGAAGGAGCCTCCACTTGCATCATGTATGTTTCTTATTGGAAGGCCACTGGTTCTCCCTCTTTGATTCAATCTCCCAATACCTTGGAAGCCTTTGATGTAAGAGATTCTTATCCATTTGGTATTCTCCTGCGCTTTCCTATCACCTTGGAAGGGAAGATGATCGATGTCGAAGTCGAAGTTGTTGACGCTAATCTAACTTACAACCTTCTACTGGGTTAAAGTTGGACGTATGCTATGCGTGTCATGGCTCTGTCATTATTTCGTGCACTCTGTTTTCCTCATCAAGGGAAAATTCTTACGGTCGATCAATTTTCCTTCTTTGCTTCCTCTTTCTCAGATGGAAATGTTATGTTTGTAGATCATACCAGTATTCCCTATGAGAGTGTGGGTGCTGGACTCTTTAAAGATCCTGCCCTTATGGGCATTTTTTCACTCCCGCCTCCTAATGTCACCTTCATCAATATGATCTCTATCACTCCCGATCATTGGGTGATTCCCCCCCTCGATCAGGTGGTTTTGTCAGGTGATGTTATACCGTTGAGCCCTGCAGAGCTCAACTATGTTGAAATTGTTTCGGCTTCGATTTCATCTTCTGACTCTACTCCTTCGAGTAGATCTCTCAACACATATGTGCAATCTCCCTGGCTTGGAGATATTGCTTCTCCAGATCCATTACAAGAGGCATTTCCTTCTGATGATGTGATTCTTGAGACTTTGTCTTTTGAAGATCCTCCTTGGGTCGATAATGATCATCATTCCTTATTTCTCCCGGGCCATGGGGCCATGACTGCCTGTCTAGATAATTTTTCTTCCCATGTTCCTTCTCAACTACTTCAGATTCCCATCGTCATTCATGAGGTCTTTTTTGAAGGGAATATGGGAAATATTACGCAAACCATGCCCATCAGAATCTCTATTAAACCAAGGGTTGTTGAAAATATTCACATTGGAGTGACTTGTTCTCCTGAGGAGATCCAGCTCTACATCAATCTTTTCCAAGAGTTTTGTGATGTGTCTGCTTGGTCATGCGAAGAAATGCTTAGTATTGATCCAAGTATTGTGGTACATGAGATACCTACATATCCTGATGCAAAACTGGTTCGTCAACGTTTATGTCCCTTGCACCCGGGAAAGGCCGCTGCTATTAAGGGAGAAGTTGAAAAACTTCTCAAGGCTGAGTTTATTTACCCCATTCCACTAATAGACTGGGTATCTAACATTGTCCCTATGACCAAAAAGCAAGGCACTATTCAGGTTTGTGTTAATTATCGTGACATTATTCGCACGTGTCCGGAAGATAACTATCCTACTCCCTTTATTGAACAAGTTATCAATGAATGTGCTGGGAGTGAGATATTCTTTTCTATGGATGGCTTTTCTGGTTACAACCAGATCAATATTTCACCTGTCCATCAGCACAAAACTACCTTTATCTGTCCATGGGGTTCTTTTGCTTACAAAAACTCCCTGTTGGTCTAAATAATGCCAGTGCAACTTTCCAACGAGCAATGTCCAATGCTTTTCATGACATCAAACACATTTTTTAGCCTTATCTGGATTATCTTTCGTCTCATTTAGCTAAGTTCACCGACCATTCGAATCACCTCCACTAGACTTTTCTTCGCTATAGACATTATCGTATTCATCTCAATCTGCATAAGTGTGTCTTCTGCGTCGAATCCGGAAAACTCCTTGGGTTTTTCGTTTCTAAGGAGGGTATCCATCTCGATCCACTCAAGGTCAAAGATATTATGAATCTCCCACCTCCTGCTTCTTTGCACCAGTTGCAGAGTTTTCAAGGGAAGGCTAATTTCCTCCGTCGTTTTATCCCTAACTATGCCAAGGTTGCTAAAGGTTATACATGTCGTCTTAAGCGTGACACTCCATTTATTTGGGATGAAATCACTCAAAGGTCATTTCAATAGCTCAAGAAACTTCTTGTTTCTACTCCCCTATTGCGTCCGCGCAACTATCATTATCATTATTTGCTTTATCAGCTATTGTTGATAGTACCGTCGGTATGTTTCTGGTCCAAGACCATGACAATGGTTCTGAGCATGTCATTTATTATCTTAGTCGCAACCTGCTTGACACTGAGACTCGCTATGCTTATGTCAAGAAGTTAGCCTTGGCCGCTGTTCAGGTAGTCCAACGTTTTCATCATTACATTTTGTTGCGCACTACGGCCATGATTTAAGATTGCAACCCGATGACATACATTTTGTTGCGTCAATTGCTCGGGGGAAAATACTCAAAATGAATTGTCATTCTTCAAGAGTTTGATTTGGAATTTACCACCGCCAAGTCTAAGAATTCACTGGTCTTCGCTGAGTTGATTTTCTCATTACCGTCTCCTTCCGCTCCCGCTCGGATAGAGGACCGCATTCTAGACGACACAATTTTCTCGATCAATACCCTCGATCCCTGGTACAGTGACATTATTGTTTACCTCTAGACATATTCGTTCTGCCCTGATTTGTATAAGGATGCTCAGCAATGCATTCGCGATCATTCTCAACCCTATTGTATTGTTAGAGATAATTTATACTGTCTCGATGTTGATTAAGTTCTCCATTGTTGTCTGGATTTCGAGGAAGCTGAAAAAGTCCTAAATTACTGCCACTTTGGCGCCTGTGGCGGTCATATGTCTGGTTATGCTACTACCCAAAAGATTCTTTGTACTGATTAATTTTAACCCTCCATCTTCAAATATTTCATTTTGGTTGTCTGCTCCTGTCACGCGTGTCAAATTTACCAGTGGAAGATGTATGTGCCACCTTCCTTTTTGCATCCTATCATTACCATTGGCCCTTTTACTAAATGGGGCATTAATTTTATGACCTATAACCCTCGCTCGGTCGACGAGCCTGGGTATATCATCATTGTCGTCCATTATTTTATGAAATGGGCCGAAGCAATTCCTACATTGTCTAACAATGGTAAGACAGCTACGCAATTTATGTTCAATCACGTAATTAGCCGATTCGGGGTCCCTCAGGCTATGGTCATTGATCATGGTTCCCATTTCCATGGTTATATGATAACTGAGTTAACAAACCAATTAGGCTTGCCTCATGATAGTTCGATGCCATATTACCCTCAGGCCAATGGCCAAGTTGAGGCAGTAAACAAGGTGTTGGTTACCATGCTTCAGCGTACCATTGGAATGCACAAGTCCAACTAGAATTTGATGTTGTTTTCCACCCTATGGGCCTATCGTACCTCAATTAAGGATGCGACTAGGTTCATGCCATTTCAACTTGTTTATGGTCTGGAAGTTACCCTTTCGATTGAATGCAAAATCCCTTCTCTCAAATTAGCTATCAAATTGCTACCAAATACTACTCCAGTGGACGAATGCCTTCTTTATCTAGAACAGATTGACAAGACTCATCGACTTGCTTCTTTGGTCATTGAAGCACAGAAGAAAAGAGTGAAAACTCACTTCGATCAGAAAATCAACCCACATTTTTTCACAGAGGGGGATTTAGTCCTGCTGTATGATCAAGCTAATGACAAGCTGGGGGAGGGTAAATTTTAACCCATGTGGCATGGACCCTATATTGTCAAACTTTTTTTGCAAAAAGGGGCCTATGACCTAAATGATTATGAAGGCAACCCTTTAGATAAGCCGCGGAATGGGCTTTATCTCAAGAAATATTATGCATGAGTCTTTCGTGCATGTCCATGTACATAAGTGTGTTTTTCATTTTGTACATTTTTGGCTTGGTGTGTAAGCATTTTCTGCTTATTATTACCTTTTTGCTTCTTATGCAAATGTCTGTCGCACCTTATGTTGGTTTCGCTGATGGTGCTTATCGCAGTACGCAGAATATTTCCTCCACATCATGGGTTATCTACGATCCTCATTATGAGTTGATAGATATTCAAGGTGTTTTTCTAGAATGTACTACGAACAATGTCACCGAATACAGTGCAGTCATTGAATTACTGGTTGAGGCAGTTGCCCTCAATATTCTTGCATTAATCGTGAATATAGATTCATATCTTGTTGTTATTCAATTGAACGGGCATTATTCCGTCAGAAACCCTCAAATTTTAAGGTTGTATTTATGTGTTCATTTACTAGAAAGGAATTTTGATTATATTACATATCGACATATTCATAGAAGACTAAATACATTATCTAATGCATTGGAAAATCATGTATTAGATAGACATTTTCTACATTTGTAAAAAATAAACATTAAAGATATAATAAGTCAATATAGCAAAACATAGGTATATATGTATATCAAGTGTTGCACATCACAGTGCTCAAAAAATATATGTTTGGGTTACATCACAAGACAACATGTCTTTCAAAATTGCAGAAATTAAACCTAGGAGTCTAATTTGTGTGGTGCTCTTTATAGCACACGACCGCTCGGATGACATGTCTGAGTAGCTGGTGAATCCTACCCGACACCCCTGCTATGTGTCATTGGTAATGTCAAGGGACATCCTCGAATCTCGCGTAGGCAGGGATGCCCTCTGTTAACCCCTCCAGGTCACGGGCAATCTCGTCCTCTACATCTCCATTGGGGGGAGGAATCTCAAACGCTTGCTCAACTATCCGAGAAATCGGAGAAAAACCGGTAGGCCTTTCTAGCCCAACATCTGCAAAATTGAAGCATAATGATCTGAACATATATGTAAAAAAATGATAAAAATTAGAAAATCTTTTAAAAATCAACAAATGAATTTGTTACCTATGTTATCCCAATGTTCCCTGGGGGGGGGTACTAAATCTGGATCACCCTTGAAGTCTATCCCAGCATATGGCCAGTCCTCGACAACAACTAGTTGGTGATCCAGCCATTGGAAAAACTCAGGTATCCATAACATATGTTGACCCCTACCTCCTCGGGGCATCAACATCACCCTCCAAGTCATTCGTGGCTCTCGTGGAGTCGGCCATGCCATGACTGCTCCCTGTCTCTAGAATATAGGAAGACGCTCAAGGATGAATGATACAAGGATAGAACCATACCCAAACTATTTGACGTCTCCTCATCGACACTTTTTTAATTGTCATTTTAAGTTGTCTGCTATGGCCTCGACTCAGTTAAAAACGATGGGATCCAAATAGTCGGTTGCAAGCCAGAGTTAGGTTTTGGTAGCCTCGTGTGGGGCCTATGAGACAACTACTCTAAAGATCGTAGAGAGGAGAACTCGAAGAGACAAGTCTCTAACTATTGTTATCTTGATTTTTCCACCCTTATCTGATTTATCTGCCTCCAGACACAGTCTTCCTATAAGCATATCCATGGTTTCCCCAGTGATACGAGTCCCGGTCATGCGGGGCCTTTCCCCCCTCCGTGACAACCCTGTCAGGACATAAATGTCTACCACCTCAATCTCTAGCTATTACCCTCGGATGTTGAATTTACCCTCATTCGGATCCCATGCTCCAACCAAATACTGGAGTAGGTCTGATTGTGCCCTCGGATAGGGAACCATGAAGAATTTCACCAACCCACAATTCCAGAGCACGTCTAGGTAGTTTTGATCCCCCATGGCTAATTCATCATCACCGTTGTGCTCCCATTCTTTCCACTCAATCGCCATGTTTTCTTCGTGCATACACACATAGGCAATCATAAGTGCTCCATTGGTGCTCAAAATCCCATAAAATTGCTTAGTTTTTTAGAACTATTGAGTATCAGCGCTCGTCGCAGCTGTTTTTATAACAGGTGCGCCAAGCCAAAATCTACCGTTCAGAAAATTCGAGATCTTCACGACTTCTCAGTGTATAGTCACAAAGCCCCCATTTTCTCCCCATGGAAAATTTTGGGTCGTCACGGTCCCGAGCTGGTGACTTGTAACAACCGCCACGAATATTCTTGCCCTAAAACCGTCCTAAGTGGCGACTCATACCATCAAAAACGAATGATAATCTTTCTAAATATGCAAGAAATCGAGTAGTGCCTACCTAGACCAAACGAATTTGCTGACAAGGTGTTGATCTTCCTCCAGTCGACCATTGAAACTCAGAATGCGCAAGGGTAAAGTTTTCACACTAAGGTAAAACAATCAAAACTAATTTGATTTTTACCTAATTACTCTCTTATAAGCCTTTTTGGTAAAATTAGGGTTTGTAAATTGGGGTTTTTATCTATTTTTGAATATTGCATGTATTTTTATATCAAAAACAGATCTTACACTTGTTTCTGTGTAGCAACAGGTTTCCGCGAACTCTAGTGATGAACTTGCGAGTTATATTTTATACTTTTTCAGACTCAATAAAAACATGAAAAACTCCCTTTTGGAGTCACCTTTAAGCTCTTTTCTAACTCTCAAAAAACGAAAAGATTGTTGAGCTCTTGTCGCTTTGAACTCGTTAAAGGTTGTGAAGCATCATCTACCCTGCATAAGTTTACCCCTTTTATGGACTGAGATAGGTTACTTACGAAAAAGGTATACGTTGATATATCATGGTCAATAGTTTCCCTTGGATATTATTTTCTACCTTTTCGTATTCGAGGGGCAAATTTACGAAAATGGACCTTAGGAGTTTTCTTTTCCATGTCTTTTCAAAACTCTCTAAATATGAAAAAGACTCTGAGTTTTACCTATGTTGGACTTGTTAAACCCTAACAACATTGGACTTGTCACCATGACGAGGTCGAGCTTCTCCTTCATAGGGCTTATTAAAAATCACTAGGTCGGATTCGTCCAAAGGATGAACTTACATTACAAGCATATGATATCCCCTTCAAGCTTTTGTTTCAAAAAAAATTGGGGTACTCGCCAGAAATAGTGGGGGAAATTTGAAACATTTTGTTGGTTGTTACGGTAGCTTGTCACTCTTGGACATCGACACTCTTTCTACTTCGTGCTGGGTTGGGATATCCTCATTCTATCGTTGGCCTTCTGGGATTTTGGGTTATTCATTTTTCCTCATTCCATCTGATCCTTGTTGCATCATCATGACCTTTGATCCATTGGTACCAAAATGCTGCCAAATTCCAAAGTCGTGTCGCTGATATGTTCAAGAGCTTAATCCTTATGCAGTTTGTAACCTTACACACCTTCCTCAGATTCTATGTCTCATCCACATTCATATTGTTCCTTTGTCTCCCATTGATGATGTGGGAAACATTATGTCCCTCCTTCGACCGGTCGCTTCTTATCGACTTCAACTCATTATCTAGGAAGTTGATCTGGAGAACCTCTTTCTGGAACCTTAGAGCTTACATGCCTCAATGGCAAGTTCTTCGCATTCGAAAATAGGCTTGCATCATTGTTCTTTGATCGAGTGATTTCATAAGAGTTCGACTTTAGATCATTCTTCACACTTTGTGGCTTGTACTAGTAGTACCTTGAGAACCATTGACATTACTAGTGGTCTCTCTCGCGCTTGTTAATGGTTTACATCATTGGTCGATAATCAAGTGATTTTCTAGTATGCTCGACTTCAACACATTTATTCGCATATTAGAATTTGTACCCTGATCACGTTGGGATTCAAGACCCTGGGTTCAGATTACACAAGTCTAGGTTGCATGGATTGATTCATACATGACTCTTTTGATTGGATGTCTACGACCATACCTAAGTTTTTTTTGTGGTCTCTCTGATTGGATGGTTGCGTCCATGACACCGAAAATTTATTTTTATCCTCAGGATGGCTATACCCATGCCTTATAAACATGTATTTCCTTTCACTATGTACTCATGTATCAGAGATATCAGTTGTACTTGCATTTTCTGGTGCTTCGCGATGATGTTCTGTTTTGATTATGGATTCGTAAAGCATTTCACCCCTCCCACTCTCTCGACCTTCATGCTTTAGGGCGCCTCTGTTACACAGTAATTTGTCACCGACTTTTCATTCCCTAATCCTAGATACTACTAGTCCATATTACTGACATCTATTCAGTGTCATGTTGCCAATTATGTATCAATACCTTCCTTGTAATCTCAAGAAGAATGTTTTAGTTCATTGTCCCTAAAGAAGACCCCTTTTTACCTAACTTTTTGGGTCGTCGCGGGTCATAAGTTGTCTCACCTACGAAGATGGACAATTTTTCACTAGCCCTAGCGATGTCTTCACTCTGATCCTATGTTTCACCCGCGTCGATCTAGTTTTCACAAGATTTTTAACAAACTCGTTAAAGCTTCAAGATGAAACTGCTTCATGGGAAATCCTAGGGATGGTTGTTGGGTCAGATGAGCTCGCTTCTCTCCTTTGGGATAGTTTTTCCACCTTTTGTGCAACCTCCCTAAGATATAAGCTCTTCCTTCCATCTCTCATGGAGCCTCTCCCTCCTATAAATGTCTCCTCCGTGAATGGGATCAACTAGCTTGGATGTAACTAGGTGATAGCTAGATCTAATTTTGTAGCTTTAGGCTTCTAAGAGAGGAGTAGAGGTAGAAAGTTTCATTGGAGTGTGGAAGTAGCCTCACATGTATTTTGGTTTGAGATATGTTTGAGTAGAGTTGGTTTGAGAACTTTCTAGCATCAACATTTTGAACAAAAGAGAGAGTCATTTGTTCCCTTGGGATATGGTTCACAAGTAAATGCTTACAGAGGCATGCCGACGAGACCCTTCAAGGGACTTACGATGTCAAGGCTCGGTTGTAAGTTTTACTTTGATTTATATTAATACAAATCAATAGCTTGTTTCCTATATTGTATGTTGAATTGTATGCCAATAGCTTGAGGTTCCTTGACTCTTGAAGTAGATTGTTTGGTCATTTTCTATTGTGTTTGTGGTGTTTCTCTACAGGTTGTTTTTAGTTATAAGTGACTAGAAGAATGAGAGTTGGAGCAACACGAAGAGGACTTCATCGAACGATGGACTGAAGGTAGGACTTCATAACACCAACTTTATAAGGAAATTTGCTTCGGTATTGTCTTTGCAGTGACTAGACCCACTCTAGGGCTAGAGGGGTTGACTCTGTCCGCAGAGGGAACTTTCCTGTGTCACAGGAAGCTTTGTGTATGAGTGCATAGTGATGAGTGAAACCAAATAGAAACCCATGGCTCAAGGGAAATCTAGTATGAAGAAATTATAGGGTATAATTCATTAGGACAATGCGAGGGTCACCTAGTTGAGAAGAGTGATAGACCAAACCCATCCTCACGCTTAAAATAGAGATTTTAGAAATGAGAAGGCCATGGGGGTGCAACCATCTACATCATGTGGGGAAAGTCAACAAAATCAGGGCACTAGTTCTCCTCAAAAGGAGCAGGCAGGATAACGAAAGTTACAGGGTGAGACTAGGGAGCACTTTTGCTGGTGGAGACGTATCTTTAGATATCAGGAGCCTAAGGAGGAGGTTGAGCATGATGCGTAGAGCCCATGGGATGGTAAGGAGCACATCGATATACCCAGCATGATCCAGGAGTCACCTTTATTAGAGACCTCTTTGATAGCCCCAACTGACACCTTGGTGGAGAGGGTAAAGCCTACCCACATAGAGCCATTTATTTAGGAGGAGCCACCCATGGATGAGATGTCGATAGTTGTTGCGATATCAAGAGATGTGACTGAGTCTGCAGGTGATACATACCCATGGTAGTTTCATCATTTCTAGTCAACATTCTAATATTGAGAAAGAAGGTCATGATAGTATGAGAGGCCATTCTACAACAAAACGAGGAGTTAGAGGGCATGGGAGTGGTTTTTTTTAGTCAACAACCAAACTAACTCAAGTTGGGGAATAGTTGGATTTACTAATGGTACCACTAGAGTGCACTTTAAAGAATCAAAGTAGCCCTCCTTAGATATACATATATGGGGCTTGTAGCATCAATAGTTTTCCTCTGCACATTGGAGAGAGAGAGGTAGAGCCACTTCGACATATTTTATGTGTTGACTGGACCGATGAGAAGAGTCAACATGAACATTGTAGGGTACAACATTCACTGGTTAGAGGGCTTGTCTTATGTATGAGAGTCCATACATTCAATCCCTCTCTTGGGGTTGGATGGTGAGAGATTTTGAGTTGGTACCTAGTGCAGTGGGCTATGGAGATGGTAGTGGACTGACATGAAGCTCAACAAGAGCTTTCATGCATTGGGTATACTGGAACCATAGAATGACATTAGGATCTAATTGGGACTACCTATATTCAACGGATATGCCAGTTGACTGCGACCGGGGTGGTGTAGTTGGCCTAGCAGTTGAGCACACACATTCACTAGGGGAGTTTTGGTCAGTACCAGTGACCAACTAGTTTGTGGGAAGACTCCTTGGGTTCTCTTGGTATGATAGTTTTGCATGGGATCACACGATGATCATCATACTATGGTGGGAGTTTGTGAGAGGAGGTGGCATTGATAGGCCATGAGATAGTGCCTTGTATGGAGCTAGGGATTCTTCACATCTGCGTAGGGCACAAAGACGTGGAGGAGGAGAGGATTGGTGGCATCATCACTGGTACCTAGGGAGACTCACTTCTTTGGCTTCTTGGGGAGGATTTGGTGGGGAGATCCACTTATCAGAGTGAATGGTTATATGACGGTGGAGGTGATACAAGTCAGGTGCATGCCAACGCATATGGACACAACTTTAGGCCATCACATCTAGGGATGGGTAGGAGCATCTAGCATGGAGAAATGGTCTACAGATGGGCATGGAGATGCATGGGGGTGTGTCATAGTATGTTGGACTATGTTGTGGAGTGGAAGTGCCACACATCACATTGAGTACATGTAGGGAGTGACAGGTGTAATGACACAGGTGGGACACAAGATGATGCAAGATGTTATGGTCGTAGCCGGAAGTATCCAGTAGTGTACCGGAACAAGTTGCGATGTATAGTGGCATGTCAAGGAGTGTAGCCATACTGGGTGGTCAGCAGAGGCAGATAATGCGGTGCAACAGGTGCTTGGAGAATTTCCTCTTAGGAGACTTATGGACAGGGGCACTACTTGTACCATTGGATGCAACCCACCTAGGATCGATGAGGACATTGTTGAGCATATGGGGACACCATGTTTAGTGGAGATAGGGTTTCAAGGCGGTTATCAGTAGATTTGAAATAGGGAGGAGGTCATCTGTAGGATTACTCTTGAGAATTCTGATGGACTCTTGATCATACCCATCCTAATGACTCTTGATCATACCTAATGACTCTTATAAGCCTTTTTGGTAAAATTAGGGTTTGTAAATTAGGGTTTTTATCTATTTTTGAATATTTCATGTATTTTTATATCAAAAACGGATCTTACACTTGTTTCTGTGTAGCAACAGGTTTCCGCGAACTCTAGTGATGAACTTGTGAGTTATATTTTATACTTTTTCAGACTCGGTAAAAACATGAAAAACTCCCTTTTGGAGTCACCTTTAAGCTCTTTTCTAACTCTCGAAAAATGAAAATATTGTTGAGCTCTTGTCGCTTTGAACTCGTTAAAGGCTATGAAGCATCATCTACCCGTCATAAGTTTAACCCTTTTATGGGCTGAGATAGATTACTTATGAAAAAGGTATACGTTGATCTATCATGGTCAATAGTTTCCCTTGGATATTATTTTCTACCTTTTCGGATTCGAGGGGAAAATTTACGAAAAGGGACCTTTGGAGTTTTCTTTTCCATGTCTTTTCAAAACTCTCTAAATATGAAAAAGACTCTAAGTTTTACCTATGTTGGACTTGTTAAACCCTAACAACATTGGACTTGTCACCATGACGAGGTCGAGCTTCTCCTTCATAGGGCTTATTAAAAATCACTAGGTCGGATTCGTCCAATGGATGAACTTACATTACAAGCATATGATATCCCCTTCAAGCTTTTGTTTAAAAAAAATTTGAGGTACTCGCCAGAAATGGTGGGGGAAATTGGAAACATTTTGTTGGTTGTTACGGTAGCTTGTCACTCTTGGACATCGACACTTTCTCCTTCATGCTAGGTTGGGATATCGTCATTCTATCATTGGCCTTCTGGGATTTTGGGTTATTCATTTTGCCTCATTCCATCTGATCCTTGCTGCATCATCATGACCTTTGATCCATTGGTACCAAAATGCTGCCAAATTCCAAAGTCGTGTCGCTGATAGGTTCAAGAGCTTAATCCTTCTGTAGTTTGTAACCTTACACACCTTCCTTAGATTATATGTCTCATCCACATTCATCTTGCTCCTTTGTCTCCCATTGATGATGTGGGAAACATTATGTCCCTCCTTCGACCGGTCGCTTCTTGTCGACTTCAACTCATTATCTAGGAAGTTGATCTGGAGAACCTTTTTCTGGAACCTTAGAGCTTGCATGATCCAGGTGGATATTGGTGGCCACCTGCCAAGTCCACCTGGACCCCACCATTGTTTCTCTCAGCATTTTTAGTTTCCTTAATTGTAGCACAACTTACTATTTTTAGCAGTTTTTCGGGTCCTGAACTTCTACAGCCGTTTTGAGGCCCTAAACGATGTTTTTTGGGAAATCTGGGGGAACATGGGTCCATGGACCGATGTTGCCCTTCCCAAAGTGGTAGTGCTCAGATAGATCTTTCTAACGAGCTATTGTACGCATCAAACGGAGATCGTATGCCAAAGTTACGACCCCGGGAAGTTGATGTACCAATTTACCCAAACGGGGCCCACAGTTTGGCGTTTCATCTCCTAGGGTTAGGTTTTGGAATGTGAAGGGTTTTCCATTGTTTCTCAACAATAAATAGGCCTTCGAGCCTCATTGTAACACAGTTCAGAGGCATGTAGCCACCACATCTCTTCTCAGAGATAAGCTACCATCACCCTAGCTGGTTTATTTGCATTTCTGGTTGTAAGCATATTTCAGTATTTTCCATTAATGAAATGAAGTATTATTTCCACTGCATCTTTGTGTATATGGTTATCTCTATAATTTGTTGCATTCCTATTTAAATCTGGATCAGTGGTATCAAAGCGGTCTGCTTTTTCTCTGTTTTTCTTTGCATGTCCCCAACAAGGTCGGGATATAAGGAGTTAGGGCTTGAACTGGTTGAACCTTTGCAAGACCAACCTCGCAAATCCCAACGGCCTCCCATGGCAGATGAGAAGAAAGACGAGGGGGCAGGAGATCCCATCAAAATCTTGCTCGAAGAAGCCCTCGAGCGACAACGGAACGCGATGATGGACAGCTTTGCCCAGATCCTTCAGCGGCTACCCAGAAGCGACGCATCGGCTTCCAACAGCTACTCTGGAAATGCCACACCCTTTAAGGTACAAGTTAATTTTGAAATCCCCATATTCGAGGGTTAGATAGACGCAGATGTCATAGATAAATGGTTAAATCTGCTAGAGGGTTATTTTTCTGTTCATGAATTTTCGAGTCAAGAAAAGATTGTTTTTGCTCTTCTCAAAGCAGCCCCCCACGTCAAGGACTGGTGGGAAACCTACTGCGAGCAGAAGGATGAAAGTACTGGCTCACTATTTTCAGCCACACCCACCTGGAATTCATTCCGGGATGCTATCAAGGAGCAATACTACCCTGTCGGGAGCTATGAGGATGAATACATAAAGTGGAACACGCTGCGGCAGGGAAGGGAACAAGACGTGCCAGAGTTCACCAATCTTTTCCATACCCTTGACACAAAGTTGGGTATCAAGGATTCGGAGCAACATTTGATACTCAAATACCGTGGCTGCCTGCACAAGTACATCCATGAAGAAATACAATTCTTGAACATCTCCTCGCTCGGTGCAGCATACCGATATGTCGTCAAGGTCGAACAAAAGTTTAAACAGAAGAAGCGAGACTTTGGATCTGCGAATCGAAAGCAGGGGAAGGGTGCCCCTAAACCACAGTACAAAGGACAAAGCCAAGGCGGGATAGCCCAAGACAACCCGCCGAAGCTGCAAGCAAAGAACAACGCCGCGAAGCCGAAAAAGGACACTGGAAAATGGTGTGAGTTCCACAAGATCTCCACTCACAACACAAGTGAGTGTCGGGCCAAGCAATCACTGGTGGCTGAGCTAAAGGTTTCAGAATCAGATGCATGTTCCGACTCTGAGTCAGAACCCGATAAGGGGAATGAAAAAGGGAAGCAGATCATTGATGCAGATCCCAATGCCACTATTGCTACTGCCAAGATCCAGAAAAATGAACCCGAAGATCCAGAGGAGGAGGAGCGTCTCTTCCACTCCCAGATGTGGGTAAAGGGCTCCCCGATACAGTTCATTGTTGATAGCGGGAGTCAAAAGAACCTCATTTCGGTAGAGGTCGTGAAGCGGTTGGGCTTACCGACCACAGCACATCCACAACCATACACCATTGGGTGGCTTCACCAAGGACGAGATCTTCGCGTGAGCCAGCAGTGTCTCCTTCCATACAACATCAAGCCCTTCACGGATGAGGTATTGTGTGACATTGCTCCCCTTGAAGTTTGTGATGTATTATTAGGACAGCCATACTTGTGGAAGCGACATGCTGTGTATGAATCAAGGCCCCGTGTTGTTATTATTACATTGGGAAATAAGTTGTACAGGATACCAGAGGTAGCACCACCTACCGCCATCTCTTTGATTACTGCAAAACAATGCAGTAAGATCATTTCCAAAACCAGGAAATTTGTTTTCCTAATGATACGCCCTCAAGGAAAGAAGAAGACAGTGGCTGCGGCCTCCAGACGGGGTCCCTCTGCACGAAAACTACAAATGGACAAGGTTGTGGAGGAGTACGAGGACATCTTCACCTCCCCTGTAGGGGTTCCTCTGCACTGTCAGGTCAAGCACTCCATCGATCTGACCCCAGGTGCGCCACTACCCAATGGACCAATTTATCGGCGCTCCGTTCTGGAGAACAATGAAATCAAGAGGCAGATTCAGGAGCTCCTGCAGAAAGGTCACATTCATCCAAGTTCATCGCCTTGTGGGAGCCCAATCGTGTTGGTACAAAAGAAGGATGGGACGTGGAGACTTTGTATTGACTCTCGGGCACTGAACAAGATCACTGTCCATAATAGGTACTCGATCCCACAGATTGATGACCTCCTGGACCAACTAAAGGGGGCGAAATATTTCAGCAAGATCGATCTGAAGTCAGGATATCACTAGGTACCAATCGAACCCTTTGATGTGTGGAAGACTGCCTTCAAATCCAAGGAGGGCCTTTTCGAATGGTTAGTTATGCCTTTCGGATTGACGAATGCTCCTGCAACCTTCATGAGGCTAATGGATGACATCTTGTTACCATTCACCAACTCCTTTGTAGTAGTATACTTGGATGAAATTCTGATCTTCAACCAGAGTTGGGAAGAGCACCTCCACCACATCCGACAGGTTCTCCAAACACTGCGGCAACACAAGCTATGTGCCAATTTGGAGAAATGCACTTTTGGCATGACCCAGGTTCAGTATCTGGGATACATCATTGATGAACAGGGGGTGCATGTTGATCCAGCCAAGATCCAAGTCATTCGGGATTAGCCATCTCCAACCACTCTAACAGAGCTCCGCAGCTTTCTAGGTCTTGCCAACTTCTACCGCAGGTTCATGTTGGGGTTTTCTCATATTACTTGGCCGTTGAGTCAAGTCACCAAGGGAGGGGCAAAAGCAAAATTCTTTTGGTCTAAATCTCAACAGAAGGCATTCATGGAGTTGAAGGATCGCCTCTGCATGGCACCAGTGCTCGCGTTACCAGATTTACAACAACCATTTGAGGTCGAGACAGATGCCTCTGACTATGCTATTGGGGCAGTCCTTACTCAACATGGACATCCAGTGGCATATCACAGTGAAACACTTTCAGACACAGTCCGGAAGTACCCCACTTATGATAAAGAGATTTATTCCATTGTACAGGCCAGCCAAAAATGGAAGCATTACATTTTGGGGAAGGAAACGGTCATCCACACAGACCACCGACCCCTGCAGTTCATACAGACCCAAGGGAAATTGCAGAATGATTGCCATCAGAAGTGGTCTACATACCTGCGACAATTCCACTTGAATATCAAGTATAAGAAGGGCATCATCAATAATGTTGCAGATTACCTCAGTCGACCACCGATCATGGCGTTAACCACTGTGCTCAACTCTTGTGGGCACGAGACTTCTGATTGGCCACTTCTCTACAAAAGCGACCCAGAATTCTGCCACACATACCAGACACTCTTAGAGGGTCAGTATGTTCCAGATTTTCACCTCCAGGATGCCCTTTTATGCCACATGGGTCACCTTTGTGTTCCTTCAAGCGAGCGTGCCAAGATGATTTGGGAAGCACACTACAATCGGGCTGCTGGGCATTTCGGGGTCGCGAAAACAGTGGCAGTACTACAAAATTATTTCTATTGGCCGAATCTTCGACAGGATGTTAGGAAGTACATCAGATCATGTACTGCCTGTGCCATTGCCAAACCGACCATTAAGAAGCACGACCTCTATACCCCGTTGCCTACCCCTAGTCGACCTTGGGAATCCATCTCCATGGATTACATGTCAGGGCTTCCTTCCACTAAGCATGGAAATGACTGTGTTTTTGTGGTCGTCGACAGGTTCTCAAAGATGGCCATTATGGTGGCCTGCAAGAAGAATATCACAACAGAAGCCACTGCTAAACTCTTCTTTGAACGAGTGTGGGTGCACTTTGGGATCCCACAGTCTATCATCTCAGATCGGGACAGTCGGTTTCTCAGCACATTTTGGTCCAGTCTCTGGTCAATGCTGGACACCAAACTCACGAAGTCCACAGACTTCCATCCTCAAACTGATGGCCAGACAAAGGTTGTCAATAGGATGATAGTGCACATTCTGCGCATGTATAACTAAAAGCATCCGCACACATGGGACGAGAGCCTCCCCTATGTTCAACACAGCTACAACCGAGCTCTTCACAGCTCCATTGGCCATAGCCCTTTTCAAGTGGGTTTGGGATTCCAACCACTATGCCCCATTGATGTGGCCATGCCACTTGCAGCTACTCACATAAATTCAGCTCATGTCCAGTCCGAAACAGATAAGGCCACCAACTTCATTGATCGCATCCAACATATTCGCCAGCAGGTCCATGACATTCTTGAGAAATCAAATGCCAAGTACAAGCAGCGACATGATCAACATCGGGTGCCACACAAGTTTCAGGTGGGCGACAAAGTCTGGTTGCATTTGCAAAAGGAATGCCTTACTGGAGCCTATCGGAAATTGAGACCACTCCGATATGGTCCTTACACCATTACTAAGGCTATGGGAGAAAATGCATTTGAGCTTAGCATTCCCCCATTCCTTGGCCTGCACCCAGTGTTCAATGTGGACCGCCTTCGGCCATACTTTCCACCATTGCTAGACACATCTGACATTGCAGAACAGCTCAAACCCACAGAATTAAATCCAAATTGCATGGAACAAGCTGCAACTGATCGGATCATGGACACACAGATCAAGAACACTCGCCAACAGAATATCCAACTGTATCGAGTTGTCAAAGCAGGCCAACTCCTCCAACAGGGCAAGTGGCTCACCAGGGAACAAGTTCAGCAAAAGTTTCCTCATCTCATGGAGGAACTCAACGCAATGGGGACCATTGCTTCCTAAGGGGGGAGGAATGATCCAGGTGGATATTGGTGGCCACCTGCCAAGTCCACCTGGATCCCACCATTGTTTCTCTCAGCATTTTCAGTTTCCTTAATTGTAGCACAACTTACTATTTTTAGCCGTTTTTCGGGTCCTGAACTTTTGGAGCCGTTTTGAGGCCCTAAACGACGTTTTTTTGGAAATCTGGGGGCAACATGGGTCCATGGATCGATGTTGCCCTTCCCAAAGTGGTAGTGCTCGGATATATCTTTCTAACGAGCTATTGTACGCGTCAAACGGAGATCGTATGCCAAAGTTACGACCCCGGGAAGTTGATGTACCAATTTACCCAAACGGGGCCCACAGTTTGGCGTTTCATCTCCTAGGGTTAGGTTTTGGAATGTGAAGGGTTTTCCATTGTTTCTCAACAATAAATAGGCCTTCGAGCCTCATTGTAACACAGTTCAAAGGCATTTAGCCACCACATCTCTTCTCAGAGATAAGCTACCATCGCCCTAGCTGGTTTATTTGCATTTCTGGTTGTAAGCATATTTCAGTATTTTCCATTAATGAAATGAAGTAT
Source organism: Pinus tabuliformis (assembly GCA_031772625.1). Classification (NCBI taxonomy): domain Eukaryota; kingdom Viridiplantae; phylum Streptophyta; class Pinopsida; order Pinales; family Pinaceae; genus Pinus; species Pinus tabuliformis. The sequence continues at coordinate 1,188,614,437 of CM062818.1, forward strand.
TATTTCCACTGCATCTTTGTGTATATGGTTATCTCTGTAATTTGTTGCATTCCTATTTAAATCCAGATCATTGCATGCCTCAATGGCAAGTTCTTCGCATTCGAAAATAGACTTGCATCATTGGTCTTTGATCAAGTGATTTCATAAGAGTTTGACTTTAGATCATTCTTCACACTTTGTGGCTTGTACTAGTAGTACCTTGAGAACCATTGACATTACTAGTGGTCTCTCTCGCGCTTGTTAATGGTTTACATCATTGGTCGGTAATCAAGTGATTTTCTAGTATGCTCGACTTCAACACATTTATTCACATATTAGAATTTGTACCCTGATCACATTGGGATTCAAGACCCTGGGTTCAGATTACACAAGTCTAGGTTGCATGGATTGATTCATACATGACTCTTTTGATTGGATGTCTACGACCATACCTATGTTTTTTTTGTGGTCCCTCTGACTGGATGGTTGTGTCCATAACACCGAAAATTTATGTTTATCTTCAGGATGGCTATACCCATGCCTTATAAACATGTATTTCCTTTCACTATGTACTCATGTATCAGAGATATCAGTTGTACTTGCGTTTGCTAGTTCTTCGCGACGATGTTCTGTTTTGATTATGGATTCTTAAAGCATTTCACCCCTCCCACTCTCTCGACCTTCATGCTTTAGGGCGCCTCTGTTACACAGTAATTTGTCACTGACTTTTCATTCCCTAATCCTGGATACTACTGGTCCATATTACTGACATCTATTCTGTGTCATGTTGCCAATTATGTATCAATACCTTCCTTGTAATCTCAAGAAGAATGTTTTAGTTCATTGTCCCTAAAGAAGACCCCTTTTTACCTAACTTTTTGGGTCGTCGGAGGTCATAAGTTGTCTCACCTATGAAGATGGACAAGTTTTCACTAGCCCTAGCGATGTCTTCACTCTGTTCCTATGTTTCACCCACGTCGATCTAGTTTTGACAATATTTTTAACAAAATCGTTAAAGCTTCGAGATGAAACTGCTTCATGGGAAATCCTAGGGATGGTTGTTGGGTCAGATAAGCTCACTTCTCTCCTTTGGGATAGTTGTTCCACCTTTTTTGCAACCTCCCTAAGATATAAACTCTTCCTTCCATCTCTCATGGAGCCTCTCCTTCCTATAAATGTCTCCTCCATGAATGGGATCAACTATCTTGGATGTAATTAGGTGATAGCTAGATCTAATTTGGTATCTTTAGGCTTCTAAGAGAGGAGTAGAGGTAGAAAGATTCATTGGAGTGTGGAAGTAGCCTCACATGTATTTTGGTTTGAGATATGTTTGAGTAGAGTTGGTTTGAGAACTTTCTAGCATCAATCTTTTGAGCAAAAGAGAGAGTCATTTTTTCCCTTAGGATATGGTACACAAGTAAATGCTTACAGAGACATGCCGATGGGACCCTTCAAGGGACTTACGATGTCAAGGCTCAGTTGTAAGTTTTACTTTGATTTATATTAATACAATTCAATAGCTTGTTTCCTATATTGTATGTTGAATTATATGCCAATAGCTTGAGGTTCCTTGACTCTTCAAGTAGATTGTTTGGTCATTTTCTATTGTGTTTGTGTTGTTTCTCTACAGGTTGTTTTTAGTTATAAGTGACTAGAAGAATGAGAGCTGGAGCAACACAAAGAGGACTTCATTGAAAGATGGACTGAAGGTAGGCCTTCATAACACCAAATTTCTAAGGAAATTTGCTTTGGTATTGTCTTTGCAATGACTAGACCCACTCTAGGGCTAGAGGGGTTGCCTCTGTCTGCAGAGGGAACTTTCCTGTGTGACAGAAAGCTTTGGGTATGAGTGCATAGTGATGCGTGAAACCAAATAGAAACCCATGGCTAAAGGGAAATCTAGTATGAAGAAATTCTAGGGTAGAATTCATTGGGACAATGAGAGGGTCACCTAGTTGAGGAGGGTGATAGACCAAACCCATCCTCACCCTTAAAATAGAGATTTTAGAGGTGAGAAGTCCATGGGGGTGCAACCATCTACATCATGTGGGGAAAGTCAACAAAATCAGGGCACTAGTTCTCCTCAAAAGGAGCAGGCAGGATAGTGAAAGTTACAGGGTGAGACTAGGGGGCACTTTTGCTGGTGGAGACCTGTCTTTAGATATCAGGAGCCTAAGGAGGAGGTTGAGCATGATGCGTAGAGCCCATGGGATGGTAACGAGCACATCGATATACCCAGTGTGATGCAGGAGTCACCTTTATTAGAGACCTCTTTGATAGCCCCAATTGACACCTTGGTGGAGAGGGTAAAGCCTACCCACATAGAGCCATTTCTTTAGGAGGAGCCACCCATGGATGAGATGTCGATAGTTGTTGATATATCAAGAACTGTGACTCAGTCTACAGGTGATAGATACCCATGGTAGTTTCATCATTTCTAGTCGACCTTCTAGCATTGAGAAAGAAGGTCATCATATTATGAGAGGCCATTCTACAACAAAACGAGGAGTTAGAGGGCATGGGAGTGGTTTTTTTTAGTCAACAACCAAACTAACTCAAGTTGGGGAATAGTTGGATTTACTAATGGTACAACTAGAGTGCACTTTAAAGAATCAAAGTAGCCCTCCTTAGATATACATATATGGGGCTTGTAGCGTCAATAGTTTTCCTCTGCACATTGGAGAGAGAGAGGTAGAGCCACTTCGACATATTTTATGTGTTGACTGGACCGATGAGATGAGGCAACATGAACGTTGCAGGGTACAACATTCACTGGATGGAGGGATTTTCTTATGTATGAGAGTCCATACATTCAATCCCTCTCTTGGGGTTGGATGGTGAGATATTTTGAGTTGGTACCTAGTGCAGTGGGCTATGGAGATGGTAGTGGACTGACATGAAGCTCAACAAGAGCTTTCATGCATTGGGTATACTGGAATCATAGAATGGCATTGGGATCTAATTGGGACTACCTGTCTTCCACAGATATGCCTGTTGACTGCAACCGGGGTGGTGTAGTTGGCCTAGCAGTTGAGCACACACATTCACTAGGGGAGTTTTGGTCAGTACCAGTGACCAACTAGTTTGTGGGAAGACTGCTTGGGTTCTCTTGGTATGACAGTTTTTCATGGGATCACATGATGATCATCATACTATGGTGGGAGTTTGTGAGAGGAGGTGGCATTGATAGGCCATGAGATAGTGCCTTGTATGGAGCTAGGGATTCTTCACATCTGTGTAGGGCACAAAGGACGTGGAGGAGGAGAGGATTGGTGGCATCATCACTAGTACCTAGGGAGACTCACTTCTTGGGCTTCATGGGGAGGATTTGGAGGGGAGATCCACTTATCAGAGTGTATGGTGATATGATGGTGGAGGTGATACAAGTCAGGTGCATGCCAACGCATATGGACACAACTTTAGGCCATCACATCTAAGCATGGGTAGGAGCATCTAGCATGGAGAAATGGTCTACAGATGGGCATGGAGATGCATGGGGGTGTGTCATAGTATGTTGGACTATTTTGTGGAGTGGAAGTGCCACACATCACATTGAGTACATGTAGGGAGTGACATGTGTAATGACACAAGTGGGACACAGGATGATGCAACATGTTATGGTCGTAGCCGGAAGTATCTAGTAGTGTACCAGAACAATTTGCGATGTATAGTGGCATGTCAGGGAGTGTAGCCATACTGGGTGGTCAGTAGTGGCAGATAATGTGGTGCAACAGGTACTTGGAGAATTTCCTCTCAGGAGACTTATGGATAGGGGCACTACTTGTACCATTGGATGCAATCCACCTAGGATCAATGAGGACATTGTTGAGCATATGGGGACACCATGTTTAGTGGAGATAGGGCTTCAAGGTGGTTATCAGTAGATTTGAAATAGGGAGGGGGTCATCTGTAGGATTACTCTTGAGAATTCCGATGGACTCTTGATCATACCCATCCTAATGACTCTCTTATAAGCCTTTTTGGTAAAATTAGGGTTTGTAAATTAGGTTTTTTATCTATTTTTGAATATTTCATGTATTTTTATATCAAAAACGGATCTTACACTTGTTTCTGTGTAGCAGCAGGTTTCCACGAACTCTAGTGATGAACTTGCAAGTTATATTTTATACTTTTTTGAACTCGGTAAAAACATGAAAAACTCCCTTTTGGATTCACCTTTAAGCTCTTTTCTAACTCTCGAAAAATGAAAAGATTGTTGAGCTCTTGTCGCTTTGAACTCGTTAAAGGCTGCGAAGCATCATCTACCCACCTGTCCCCTTTTTTGCAACTAGTTATAACGAAAGCATATATATACATATTATTCATTTATATAATAAAATGATCATGTGGCCCAATGTTTCGGCAATTGGTGGGCCTCTACCAAGGTCGTGGTTTCAATCATTATTGCTCCAACTATCGAATAGATTATTCTTTTGACTAACTTCTTTGTGGTGCCACATGGTTCCCTCTAATTGGGTGATGTGGCATCATTTTGTTGGACATATTGTGCCTAATCAACATCTCTGCCACATTAATCTCTGCCTTCCACATCACCACTGACTCAATGCCACATGTCAACTATATGTTGTGCTACATTGAATGTACAATATTTCCATGTGGTGTTGTATCAAAAATGTTGATAATTGCTTTTGAAATTGAAGGAAATATACAATATTTCTACAATTGTTGATGATTGCCATGTGTCACCCTATCCAATGTTTTGTTTTTTGGTGTGAACTTCAAAACGCCATAAATTTCTCATATGGAATCCATTTGACACAATTCAAGTTGCATTAGAATTGTATCATCGAGCTCTTCAACATGGTATTGCTTCTATCAAATTTTGGGGACCTTAAATTTTAGGCCGTTTTGGATCCTATTGGATCAATCCTCCCCACTAGAAAGCTTTTGGACCACCAAAAGTTAAATTACTCAACAAATAAATGAGGGTGCTTTTCCATCATTTTCCCTATCTCGATACACCATGATTTTCTTGGATTAATTCCCTTAAGACCCACTCAAAGGTATTCTAGATTTTGTTGATGTGAAGTCCTCATCTTCCTCTCTAGAATGACATCTTCCTACAACACATTCACATACTTAGGATAAAAATAATCAATTGAAGTAACTTGAATACTCTCACCTTGATCTATTATTATTAGAGGATCATATAATTACAAGTTCTCCACATTTAGAATTGATAAAATAGGCATGTATAGTGGTAAATTTAAGCAGAAATCATTAGTACAAATCTTCTCCAAAATAGTAAATGGGCCATACCATATTGGCTTGAGCTTCTTACCTTCCCCTATTAACCTATCATTTTTTATATGTAGCCAAACTTGATCACTAACTTGGAAGTGATGACCCATCCTATGTTTATCATTCCTAGCCTTATACTGAGCTTTAATTTTCTTCAATTTTTCCTACAGTGCTAGATGCACCATCTGTATCTTTTGAATGAATTTTTGGGCTTTACCTTCATCTATCTACTCATTAGAATCAACATCTTTCCTGAAAATCAAATCTAGTGGAGACTTTGACAAGTACCCAAAACAAGTTTCAAATGGGCATCTCTATGTAGATGAATATAATGCCTAGTTGTATCCATTTTCAATAGTCTGTATCTCAAACAATTGTTGCAAGTTTCACAATACTAACATTGGTGTTATGATGATATTTTATTTCAATGTATCAAAGGATTTTTGTTTCTTGCTTCATCACTGAAATACATGTTGCACACTAGTCAAATCATGTAAAGGAGATGTAATAAAGAAAAAGTTAGTAATATATTCCCTCCATTATTGAATTGCTCCTAAGAAAATTCTAACATTTGTTGCTAATGTAGGTTTAGGCCAGTTTGCAATCACTTCAACCTTATAGTGATCTATTTACAATTCACCACCCCCTACTATGTAACCCACGTAAACTAATGATAACTTTCCAAAATCACACTTCAAGAATTTCATATATTACTTATCCTTTCTTCAAAGTATCAAATACTTGGCTGACATGCTTGACATACTCATCCCTAGTTCTGCTAAATACTATAATATCATCTAGGTAGGTAATCACAATGTCATCAATAAATGGTTGAAAAATATCATTCACCACATGCATAATTTTTTTTTTGAGGAACTGCAAAGCCCAAAATGCATCACTGATGATTCAAACAAACCCCACTTTATTTTGAAATATTTTTTCTAAACATCACCTTATGCAATTCAAATATGATGATAACCACTTCATAATTCTATCTTAGAAAAGTAAACTACATCTTTTAGCTTATCTAACAAATCACCGATACAAGGAATACCATCCTTATTCAGTACCATCATAATAGGAGATCCACATGGAGAGGAACTAAGCCTAATGACTCAATTTTGAAGCAAATCTTAAACTTGCTTCTTTATCTCTACATTTTCAATCACAGACATCTTGTAAATACCAACATTAGGAATAGGGGTGTTGAGTGTAGTATAGGGAATATAAATATACCAACATTTAATTGTCAATTTGGTAGTTCGTGCACTTCGAGGTGCGGCACTGGAAATTCTAGAGAGAGGCCCTGGAAATCTGCGAAAAAAATTCTAGTCTATCTTGTGCATTAATCTTAACAATAAATGAAATCCCACACTTAAAAGGGAATTTGAGAAAACACAAATCCTAACAATTAGAATCGTGCGAGAAATAAAAGTAATCCTACACTAAAATGAAATCCTAACAATAAATGAAATCCCACACTTAAAAGGGAATTTGAGAAAACACAAATCCTAACAATTAGAATCGCGCGAGAAATAAAAGTAATCCTACACTAAAATGAAATCCTAATTATGGGAAAACAAAAGGTAAATCTGAACTGGAAACCAAGCGATGCTGGCACAACATCAAAGATACTATATATGCTAGGATGAATTCAAAAGAAATTCAAAAACCTTTCTAAGTCTGCACTAATTCTTCTACATCTACCTCTGTGTAACAAAATCAAACTAAAAGCATCAGCAAACATAACAAGTAAATTGAATGGGCCCTCTTCCCTTATGCCTACTCCTTCTGTGCCTTTGTGTGTTAATGCGTGTATATCTATCGATCAATCACCCTCACTCCAGGCAATATCCACACTTATATAGGCATCGAAATAAAATTTGTGGCTTTTAACAACCAATTAAAATACAGGAGGGTAGATTATCAACCTTAACAATTTGCGAGGAATAAAATTGGTTTTGCAACTAAATGTTGAATAGGGACTGATTCTGGTAAATCGTTCCTCTTTTCCTGGGATGATGTTTTCGGTAGAAAGTGCAATTTAACTAATTAATTTCTTCCCCAAACTGTTATTCGACTGTCAGTTGAGTGATTTCTTAATTTGATTAGTCTACGCACTCCATAAAGTTTGATGGACAGAAAAATCGTTTGCATTTCGGACCAATTTTCTCTGCACAAATGGATGTTATCTAGAAAAAATATTCATATTTCATCTTTTCAGCACTAGTTGAATCGTCAATGACACAATTTTCCCGTAAGAAACCCCATATCATCTGTGTTTCGATGAATATGCTCATCAAAGACTCGTTCAATAAAAATATATGTAATGGTTCCATCAGCATACTCACGAAGTTCTTGCTTGTTCAATGTCCCATTCATGTCTTTATCCAATCCAAGAATCATGTCACAGATCCTCTACATTGTTGTAAGAGAAAACCAGTTCTCACCCTGCTCACTATCTGCAACTCCCTCCTTATTTTCCTAGTGTAGATCCATTAGTTTTGCAAGACAATTATTTAACAAAACCTTCTTCATGCATAAATTCCCTTGTCGATAGGGATCACAAAAGAAAAAAGAACTTGTGGGTTGCAATACGACAATACATTTGCAAAAATGTTAAAGGCATCTCCCGAAGTTGTGCCAAATTTTGAATGAGTCCTCTTACGTAGGCTTCCATTTCATATAGTTGCAAGAAACCATCTCCATCTTCATTAAGTTCACTCATGTCTATGCGTGCTTGGATCAATGAAGCCGTAACATAAATTGACTCTAGTGTAGGAACGTGAGTGTAGTCTAGGAACTCTTTAGAGTGTAGGAAGCTAAGAGTAAGTTGGTGCAAGAATCTGTTGCATAGTCTAAGAAGGTGAATGCAGTGCCAAGGCATGTATAAAAGCATGATAAACTTAGCTTTAAACCTACAACATATAAACCTTTATTAATGATATTTTAATATTTTTAAAACAAGGGAAGTAACAAATACTCATGATTATAATCATTTAACCAAACAAAAGCATGAGAGATTTAAGGTAAAAAGGAAGATAAAATGGAGGCCCAATAAGGGGCACTTTCTTACAGCTAAATCTCATGTTGAATATCCCTCTTAGGAGGCAATTCTTTAGGTTCTTGTAAAATCTCATAATGATTAGAAACGAGTTTAACTAAGTCATCCTTATGAGAAGGATAACAACCCTTGAAAGAATTGGATTGTTCAACATCTTTTGCTTTCACAACCAAAAGTACAGTATTCTTCCTAGAATTTATGATCCTCTTCATTTTCCTTGCAATAACAAGTGATAAGTTAGTCATCTGTTGTTCACTCTTACAATATACTCTACCCCATATTTAGTGAGGTGATATTTGTTCTCCTCCCTAAATAATATGGCTATCATATCATACAAATAAGGGTTTCCCAATAAAATTCCACAAATATCAAGAGGAATCACGTCTAATTGTATTGAATTTTGTAACTATGGTTGGTCCTCATAATGCATATATATAAAGCATGTTCTTCATGTTCATTTAGAAAGCTGAATATTTTACTTTAAATTTAATTTTTTTGATCCATTTAAGCCTACTCAGCCTCCTCATAGTCAAGTTGGCCCCCTTCAAGTGATTAAGTTGGCTCCAATTGGAAAGGAACCCATTCAGTAAACAATATCCTCCAATTTGTGCTTCTACATTTGAAAAGAAACTCCCCTTCTTTTGTGGTGAATTCAACTCTCATTTGAGGCATACGAAGTATAAAATATGAGGTCATCTAAGAGGCTTACGTGAGGCAACATGGAATGAATATGAGGCCAAGGAATAACCCCCTCTCTCTCTATGATACATGTCTTAATATGAGGTCAATGAAATGATATGAGGCTAGTGAATTCCTTGAGGCCAATGAAGTCATCTCTTCATGATGAAGGACTAAAGTACAATTTGTGGAGCAAGTTTCTTGGGCTAGTTTGTTTGACTTGACTAGGAGGATGGACCAATTCAACTCTAGTGTTTGACTTTGATTTCTCTCTCATTGACTTGATTCTATAAGAAAATGATTGTTGGGATTTCCCATGTAATATTTCCTAGGGTAAATTCTTTTGTGATTGTATCTTCATGTTTTTTTGTTGTATTTCTCTGTGTATTTTTTTTTATGATGCATAATAAAAATAAGAAAAGATCAACATAAAAGGATTAAAGGAAAAAATTATCAAATTAGAGAACTACATAAAATTTCAACATGGTATTAGAGCTAGGGCATGAAAGAGTAGCCTTGATGAATGATATAATCCAATACATCAATTTAAAATGTTGGACCTGGATCAAAGAAGTCATAAATGTTGAGAACATTAATCAAGGCTAAAGCCCTAATTGGAGTTTAAATCCCTACCTCAATATGTTGAATTCCTAAGAATCAAGTAAGCCTCTATTCTAATATGTTGAAAATCTTAGATGTAAGGTTGCAGGAGACCTTAGATCCAAGAGCCTCAGAGATCATGTATCCCTAACAAGTCATACATGATGAAAATCTTCTATCGCTTTTTAGATTGGCCTCAGGACTGAGTTTCAATTGCAATGTTTTAGAGGAGCCAAATACCTCAAAAGTTTGATTTTCTCAAGGATGAATCCCCTGAACTTATGAAGGGTGAATATCTCTGTCATGATCAATATCTGGTAATTTTATAACTATTGAACCAGGAAGGACTAATTTTATAGGTTTGAATCCTTAAGAAGGATCGAAGCCTTAAATTCTACGCCCTTGACTAATCCTATGTATCAAGCCTCATAGGCCGAAAAGCCTCAATACTAAAGTGGAAATGTTAACAGGCCAAGTAGGCCTCAGGTCAAACTTATTCAATCTCATACCAAGTCAAGTAGCCCCAACTTGAGATGTCTTAAGGAGCTAATATATTAATGTCTTTAATGCTAATACATTAGGAGCTAAGTTGATCTATTCAAGTACTGTGGTAAATCTGAGAAGGTGACCAAGAATATGCAACAAGAGACCTTAGGTGTCTTTATCACTTGAATGAATGCTAGTTTCGCTCTTGTTGTGCCATTGAATGCCCCTTTAAATGAAATGTATCCACTGTATTATAAGGTTAATATCAAAACACAATATGAGAGATCGATCTCTTTCTCAGTAAAATTCAAATAAAATTTGCCAAGGTTATTTGAGTTCTACAATATTGATGATTCATACTAATTGAAAAGAATTGCTCTAGTGCCAAGAGAAGGATTTTCACCGTAGGTGACAAGGATACAGTCTCTTAAATTCACACCTTGAAGAAAATTCAAAGGATTTTTTGAGTTCCAAAAAGCATTGTACAAGAAAATGTTTTGGGCTAATGTAGAAAAGTTGAAGTAAGGAATCAATAAAACAATAATCCCATGATCATAAAGCCATAATGAATTTCCAGAACCGATATGATGTCACTTTGATGGAAGAAATAAGACAAGGATATTTTTCTACAATAATGGTCAAAACAAGTATGTGAATCAGGAAGTCAAATCCTAATTGCAATGAAAGGATGAAAATCCCTCATCTAGTTCACTAAATTTTTTGTGAAAGATTGAACATCTTCTTGAAATGTAGTGACTTCTTGTGCCGCTAATGTTTTGGAATCCTAAAGACATGTTTTGACATACTCTAATATCTCCATCACCTTTATAAAATTATTATATGCATAATACGTCGAGTTATGTATTAAGAATCATGATGATGTATTGGAAAAAGAGGGAGCTCAGAATGATCATAAGACTACCTGAATCATTGAATTGAAGAAACCTTGTTTCTCAATGAGAAAATCTACGTTATGCCTAATACGAAGCAATGGTTGTATATATTTGTTCTCACAATACCAGACATTTGAAGATGCTATAAAATATCATGACTAGCAGGATGCTTAATGAAGAAGATTTCATTGGAAGATCTCTTACTAAAAGATTGATAATCGATGGCATTTGAAGATTGTTGAACTCACAAAAAAATATAGGGCTTTTAAGAAATTAAGTCTTGGACAGACTCTAGGTTTTTTATTATGGAAATATATAGGGTTTGTAAACCCTAGCTATTATTTGGATCGAAAATATTTAGGGTTTTTGGAAAAATTTCCTAGGAGTGATAATTTCCACTTAAATAAGTAACCATAGGATATGCAAGGAAGGTATGACATCATGTTGATGCTTAGGCGAGGACAATGAAGTTTCAAGTTGAATTCAATAAGGATGAGATTAAGAGGGAGTCGAAATTATCCTATAATTTTCAAAAGATAAGTATTATTTATCTCTCTTTATTAATTATTACTATTAATATTGTCTTTACAATTCAATTAGTATGTATATCCTTTTCTTGGTAGTAATCGTTCTTCCATGACCTCCTAGTGAGGATTGTAGGTCAATGGAAGGGAGCACCTAGACTTTGGAAACAAATGGAAGAAGTGGAATAATGAAGCAACGCAAGAGGAATTTCCACAATATCTATTTGAAGGATATTGCACTAGATAAGACCCAATTTTAGAGTGATTGGGCTATTTGAAGTACGTCTTGAATTGCCAAAGAGAAATCAAGATCTAACATGTAGCAGAGGATGACATTTGAGAAGGTTCTCCTAGAAAGAGGGAGAGGATTATGTTAAGATGTTTGCCTCAGCTGTAAGAGTTTCCTTAGGTTTTTGAAGAGCATGAAAAGAAGCCTCATGATTGAAGAATACTTTATAATGCAGGTTTAGTTAAATGGATCGAGGATGATCCTAGATGATTTATCTCTAATGGAAGTTGAAGGACTCATGTGTCAAAGAGAGTACTCAGTCATGGTGACTTGAAAGGATATGTGATGATGGATATTATGAAGCTGCAATGATTCTTAGATTCATTTTGAGTTTTTTTATCTTAGTTTGAGACTTAATAAGAAATCCATCCCGTATGAAAAAGGCCAAGTATATTTCAGTTGGATTCACAAGTTCAGAACCAATATGGATTCATACGCCACTTGCAAAATTGTGTGATGACAAACACAACGATGAAAGATGCAATGAAGCTCAAGTATATCTCCATTTATGAGCATATAGTCGATATTCTATCAAAAATTCTTTCTAGAGGTAATTTATTGCACCTTCAAGACAAGCTTGGTCTTGTGGAGATTTCCTCCATGGTTGAGAGGGAACAATGATGACATTGTAGCATGGATATGGCTTATCCTTGTATCATGTAATTTGATGATAATTAGGTATGTTATCCTTGTTCCAAATATATTCACCAAAATTAGGGAGAATGGTTTGATATATTAGATAACAAAATGGAAAAATATTCTAGCAGTATCATGTACTCTGATCGAAATTAGGGATATTATCCCCATATCAATTACATTAACAAGAATTGGGAAGAATGCTTCAATGGACATACATTATCCATGTGACAATAATTGTGACCAAAATTGGGGAGAATGGTATGGTAGAGGGTAGATGGTGCCTCCTAACATCCTGCTTGGATCTATGAGAGAGATACTCAAATCTTTGACAGATTTGTTTAGATCTCTATGTAGATAGAGCTTCTTGGATCTCTGAGAGAACTGCTCATATATTTGTTTATAGAGAGCATGTTTTGGTATTTGTCCTGGGTTAAGGCCGTTTGGAGTTTCACCTGGACTATGTTCACTAATCATCTTATGGTGAACGAGGGCTATTTTGGATACCATGAGTTCGAGGAACCAATATGATCATGATGACTAGTTGATATTGGTGTTGTACCATAGGTAGTGAGTTGATTCCATTATTGTTATAGGTCAAGAGGGTTAACATAGATGATAATGATGCTATTCATTATTATTATTATCTTAATCTTGATCCTTCCTTATAGAATATTTCAAATTGAGAACCTCATGATAAGTCATTATGAATACCTCCCTTGTTAAGAGGAAACATTGAATTTTGTAACTATGGTTGGTCTTCATAATGTAAATTTTCATTCCTATATTTATTTTATGTTTAAGCATGTTCTTCATGCTCATTTCAAAAGATGAAAATTTGAATTTTAAATTTAAATGTTTTGGCTCCATTGAAACATAGTTGGCCTCCTTCTAGTCAAATCAGGCTCCTTCAAGTGATTAATTCATGTCAGCTAGAAAAGAACCCATTCGCCAATGAAGAAATCTATATATTTACATTTATGCTACACCATTTGACAAGAAACTCACCTTCTTCTATGTTGAATTCGACTCTCATCTGAGGCATATGAAGGAGAAAATATGAGGTCATTGAAGAGGATTATTTGAGGCAACATGGAATGAATTTGATTCCAATGAATAATTCTCTCTCTCTTCTTGATACATGACCTAATCGAAGGCCAGTGAAATTATCTAAGGCTAGCAAAATTATCTGAGGCCAATGAAGTCATCTCTTTGTGATGAATGACTATAGTACGAGTTTGTTTCACTTGACTAGGAGGGTGGACTAGCTCAATTCTATTGCTTTCCTATTATGTTTCTCTTGTTGACTTGATTCTATAAGGAAATGATTGATGTGTTTTCCCCATGTGTGTTTTCCCAAGGTAAATTCTTTTGTGTTTGTCTCTTCATGTTTTACTATTGTAGTTCTCTGTGTAATTGTGTTATGATGCATAATAAATATAAGAAAGGATCAACCTAAAAGGATTATCATAAAAAACAATTATTATTCTATAGAACCACTTATAATTTCAATAAAATCAACCTCATCAACAAATTTTAAAGTGACAACAAATCTATTTTACACCTCTTCATTACTTGTAGCTTTGCATTTTCACAAATCCAATTGAGAGGTCAAGATTTCTTTTGAGGTGTTTTTTATAATCCAAACTTCTTGGCAATTTCCTCAAATATTAAATGCACTTGGGAACTAGTGTAAAAAAGTATCAATTTTTGTATGCTTAATTATCACCCTTATATGAAAAAACACACTTATTATGCTCTCAGCTCTAGGAGACGAAATAAAAGAACTAGATATAGAATGAGTAGATGTTTTACCTTAAACTCCTACATCTATGACATGAGTTTCATCCCATAAATGAGATCCAAAATTGTGTTGTATTGTTGCAACAATATTTTATTTCCTTTTCCTCCAAACCTATTAGGTGTTAGTTGTGTTAGTTCAGGATGTAAATTTCAACGATGAGAATGATCATGCCCTTACTTTTTTACAATGAGAACACATACACTTTTCCTCTTCTTTCTTCACTATAACAACCTTTTTAAATTTCCTCTTTCCTTTAAATTTTCCTTCACAAAACTCTGATGGTTGCTCCTTTGTGAAATAATTCTGAACATTCTTTCCCCTAGACTCAAATGAGTATCTTGGACACATATTTCATCCATGTTAGTTGGATTAAATAGAAGAATAGTGTGACTGTGATAAATATGCAATGTTCCAATGTATTTTAAAAACGTATATGAAGAATCTAATGGAATATTCAAATCCACTTCTTTCTTCCTAATTTCTTTAGTAAAACATTGCACTCTTTGTCCGTTTCCTTGTCTCAAAATTTTCCATTCCATGATTTCTTTATGAGAATAAGCTAATGGATAAAAATCAATATTTAATGCATTAGTGAATTTTGACCATGAATAAAGGATCTTAGCATTATTTTTGTTGGCTTCTCAAAGTTTACTTTCCCACCAAACTATTATTACCTCTTCAAGTCAAAGATAGGCCAATTGAATCTTTACCTCTTCTTCAACAATCTGTTGAATACAACAATAAATTTCTATTTTTTGAATCCAATTATGTAATTTTTCTACATTAATCTCAACATTATACAATGGTGAGTTGAACTTGACATACAAATTCAAAAATGGCTTCTTTGAAACAATATTCTTATGAGGAGATGGTGATAGATAATTAGATAGAGAAGAAGGAGGTGAAGAATGAGGAGGAGATGGAGGTATCAAAGGAGGAGAAGAAAACGAAGGAAGAGGAGATTTATCACCCTAATTCTTTAATTGAATGGTGCCTTATCCTTTCTTAAGTCTTCTTTCATTATAGATATTTTCTACCCTTGGCTGTAACAGACATAATGCCTTGAGAAAATCTCAAGGATTTAAAAGGATTCTCTCATCTTAGTGAATCCATCTTCCCTATTTGAGTGAAGCTCCTTGAACCAAATTTGGGGTTGTAATCTTCAGGTTCACCTTCTCCCTTTTTAACATTTGACCTGGTAATCATTCACAATCAAGAACCAAAATCAAACTAGCTCTTTTAGCTCTGATGCCAAACTTGATCAAGATCTTTCTATTGGCATTATGATGCATGTGTTGTACTTGATGGCAACCCTCTCGTAGAAGGACAACTCACTTACATATAACTAGATGAATCTACAGAAGAGATATCAAATGCAGGACAACTCAAAGGAATCAGATGATAGTTCTAAGTGTGACAAGTTAGCTTTGCCATCAAGTCCAAAGGGGGAGATTTTTGGCATTATGAGACAAGTGTTGTCCTTGATGGAAAATCACACAAATGACAGATCATAGTGCAGGAGGTCAGTAGCAAGGAATTGATGATCAGACTACAAGAATGAAGAGAAAATATATATACGCAGGTTCATCGTGACCAAGCCGCATATACACACGGGTTAGACATTTCAAAGGCGCATATGTGTATACATGCACTTCTCGCAAGGAAAAGCACTTACATGTTGGAGAACTTACTTTTGGTCCGTGGTATTTAGTCCTTGGTATTTGAACCTATGGTTTTGGACCATGGTATCTCGTCAGAAGTGTTGATCCCAAGTATTGGGTCCATGGTATTGTTTTGTTATGGTTTTTGACCATGGTATTGAGAAAGGGCCAAGACTATAAAAGGAGAATAATATAATTAGGCAAGAGCATTGAAAAAGTCTTGAATATTTGATGAAGCATGAGATCCAGTATGCAGGTTATGGGTTGATGATGCATTGCTTGATCTAAGCTAAGGAGGGATCTCACCAGTTGATGGAGAACAAGATCTAAGGATAGATTAGGATCAAATGGTTTGAAATGAACTATCTCTATATGATTGATTATGTTTATTCTAGACCTGTATACTGACGCATGTAATGATCTGAACTGGGTATAACTTAAGTTTGAAATCGCTGCAAGTCATGATTGAATATTTATAGATATGTACGCGGGTTGGATTTGGTGTAAGCGTGTATGTACACGGGTTTGGTTCATTGTAGTAGTGTATACCATTTGAGCTATGATGTTTGAAGTTATAGGTGGTTCTAGTTGTTGATGACTTCTGATGACAATTTAATGGTGTCAGTATTCTGCATATCCTATTTGGTTGATTATGTTTAGCTTCAGTATTGATGGATGAGAACTAATATTGGATCAGGACCATAATGACTCATATTTATGTGATTTGATGGACTAGATATGGGTGCTAACACACATATTATCCTTGTATATGTAATAATCTGGATATGTCTAAAGTCAGGAAGTGCATCAAGTTATAAGTAAGTAATTGATGACATATACGCTGGTTCACCTTGGTGAAGTTGCATATACACGATGGTTCAGCACTTCCAAGTAGCGTATGCACTCTGATGCATGATTTTGATGATACAATTGGTTCTGAATATTGTTTCAGAGTTCAGTGTTCTGCTTTGTGTTCTGGTGGCTGTGTTGTTGACAGGGTTTCAGTGTTTCAGTGTTTCATAAATTGATGATGCTAGTATTGATTGATTTGTGTTTCAATGATATTTATGGGTCCAATATGAAAATTTGATGAAACGTGGCCTTCAGATTATAGTTTTGTGCTTCAGGAGTATCCAGTCTAAAAATGTATGAAATGTGGTCCCTGGAGGATGAAAGGAGATTGTAGGCCGACACCTACGTACTAGTACATCAGCTAGTACAAGAGCAAAGGGGGTAGTAGCTCCCTTCCAGTAGTAGCTAGAGAACAGGTGAATATTGGAGCATTCAGTAGGCAGGCACCTACGTACTAGTAAATGGATCAGCTAGTACAAGAGCTAAGGGGGTTGTAGCTCCCATCCAGGAGAGTCTGGAGAAGGAGAGAAGGTTGTAGCCATTTGCAAGTAGAAGCCTGTGTACTGGTATAAGACTGCACTAGTACAGAAATATTGTAAAATGAAATTTCTTATTAAAAGAAGATAGAGATGACTTGCAGTAGGTGGTTTTCACCCATATTGGGTTTCCGCCTTATATCATGGTGTTAATGTGTGCTTCTTGTGTGTGATGATCTGTTCTGTTTTACTGCACCTTCTTACTGTTCATATGGTTAATGAAGTTCTAATGCACTAACTAAAGATCGACATTTAATGGATTAATTGAATCATAAGTATTCTGGATATATTCTAGTTGCATTAGACACAGTTGTGTATACACACAGGTTCCATTAACTGAAGTAGCGTATATGTATCTAAGTATGGAAATGAAAAATTTTTATTGATTTGATAATATTGATTCACACCCCCCCCCTCTTAGTATTATTTTCAACAATTGGTATCAGGGCAGGTCCTTTGGTAGAAGCTTGATCACTCGAAGGAGATCCGTGGAACTATGGGAAAGAAGCTTAAGAAGAAAGCACCTAAGAAGAAGAAGGCATCTCAAAAGAACTATGATAGTGGGCGTATTGATTGGGGAATATGTGGAAGGAGCACATCAGATTCAGAATCACTTCAGAGTGAATATGAACAAGATCTATCAGGTATGAATTTGTTATCCTATGGTGATACATCTATTTATCCTCTTAAAGATGATGAATGTGATAGCGAAACAACTGAATTTGCACTTATGGGTGAGCAAGAAAGATATCAAATAGAGGTAGAATTTAAAAGTCTTACAGACAAAATTAGAGATCAACAAGATCTATTGAACAAAAGGGTATGTAGCATGGACATATTGGTACACCTTGGCATATATAAAGGGGGAGCTCATTCAGAGATTTCAGCAGGTACTCAGGGGGAGTATGGATAGCAGAATGTTTATCTAGGAAAGAAAATATCCTGGTTCGCCCTTTGCCCTTGATGTCAAAGGGGGAGAGGGATTTGGTGTTGTTGCCATCAAGTCCAAAGGGGGAGACTGTTAGCATTATGATGCATGTGTTGTACTTGATGGCAACCCTCTCGTAGAAGGACAACTCACTTACATATAACTAGATGAATCTACATAAGAGATATCAAATGTACGACAACTCAAAGGAATCAAATGATAATTCTAAGTGTGACAAGTTAGCTTTGCCATCAAGTACAAAGGGGGAGATTGTTGGAATTATGAGACAAGTGTTGTCCTTGATGGCAAATCACACAGATGACAGATCATAGTGCAAGAGGTCAGTAGCAAGGAATTGATGATCACACTACAAGAATGAAGAGAAAATATATATACACAGGTTCATCATGACCGAGCCGCGTATACACGTGAGTTAGACATTTCAAAGGTGCGTATGCGTATACATGCACTTTCTCGCAAGGAAAAGCACGTACATGTTGGAGAACTTACTTTTGGTCTGTGGTATTTAGTCCTTGGTATTTGAACCTATGGTTTTGGACCATGGTATCTCGTCAGAAGTGTTGATCCCAAGTATTGGGTCCATGGTATTGTTTTGTTATGGTTTTGGACCATGGTATTGAGAAATGGCCAAGACTATAAAAGGAGAAGAAGATCATTAGGCAAGAGCATCAAAAAAGTCTTGAATATCTGATGAAGCATGAGATCCAATATGCAGGTTATGGGTTGATGATGCATTTCTTGATCTGAGCTAAGGAGGGATCTCACCGGTTTATGGAGAACAAGATCTAAGGATAGATCGAGATCAAATGGTTTGAAATGAACTATCTCTATATGATTGATTATGTTTATTCTAGATCTTTATACTGACGCATGTAATGATCTGAACTGGGTATAACTTAAGTTTGAAATTGCTACAAGTCATGATTGAATATTTATAGATATGTACGCGGGTTGGCTTTGGTGTAACCGTGTATGTATGCATGTTTGGTTCATTGTAGTAGCGTATACCATTTGAGCTATGATGTTTGAAGTTACAGGTCATTCTGGTTGTTGATGAGTTCTAATGACAGTTTAATGGTGTCAGTATTCTGCATATCCTGTTTGGTTTATTGTGTTTAGCTTCAGTATTGATGGACGAGAACTAATATTGGATCAGGATCATAATGACTCATATTTATGTGATCTGATGGACTAGATCTGGGTGCTAACACACATATTATCCTTGTATATGTAATAATCTGGATATGTCTGAAGTCAGGAAGTGCATCAAGTTATAAGTAAGTAATTGATGACATATACGCTGGTTCACCTTGGCGAAGTTTCATATACACGTTGGTTCAGCACTTCCAAGTAGCGTATGCACTCTGATGCATGATTTTGATGATACAGTTGGTTCTGAATATTTTTGCAGAGTTCAGTATTCTGCTCTGTGTTCTGGTGACTGTGTTGTTGACAGGGTTTCAGTGATTCAGAAATTCAAGATGCTAGTATTGATTGTTTTGTGTTTCAATGATATTTATGGGTCCAGTATGAAAATTTGATGAAACTTGGCCTTCAGATTATAGTGTTGTTCTTCAGGAGTATCCAGTCTGAAATTGTATGAAATGTGATCCCTAGAGGATGAAAGAGGATTGTAGGCCGATGCCTACGTACTAGTACATCAGCTAGTACAAGAGCAAAGGGGGTAGTAGCTCCCTTCCAATAGCAGCTAGAGAACAGGTGAAGATTGGAGCATTCAGTAGGCAGGCACCTACGTACTAGTAAATGGATCGGCTAGTACAAGAGCTAAGGGGGTTGTAGCTCCAATCCAGGAGAGTCTGGAGAACGAGAGAAGGTTGTAGCCTTCTGTAGGTAGAAGCCTGTGTACTGGTATAAGACTGCACTAGTACAAAAATATTGTAAAATGAAGTTTCTTATTAAAATAAGATAGAGATGACTTGCAGCAGGTGGTTTTCACCCACATTGGGTTTCCACCTTATATCTTGGTGTTCATGTGTGCTTCTTGTGTGTGATGATTTGTTCTGTTTTACTACACCTGCTTACTATTCATATGGTTCATGAAGTTCTGATGCACTAACTAAAGATCAACATTTAATGGATTAACTGAATCATAAGTATTCTGGATATACGCTAGTTGCATTAGACACAGTTGCGTATACACGCAGGTTCCATTAACTGAAGTAGTGTATATGTATCTAAGTATGGAAATGAAAAAGTTTTATTGATTTGACAATACTGATTCACCCCCCCCTCCTCTCAGTATTATTTCCAACACTTTCATTGCAAGTCTAAGATTTGTTGCCTTTAAATAGAATCTAAAATACCAAACTTAATAATAAACATTTAAAAAACTATGAACATAAGGAAATAATTATCGATAAACAAAAGGAACACAATGAGATTGATAACGAAGTTCACAGATGTGGGCCACATCTTCGGGTTTGCTTCCAATGGAGTGGCCTCTTCAATTAATATGATGCAAAATTATTGAAATTACATCAAATCCCCAATATCTAAAGTTGGCTCTCTATTCTTCAACTTTAAAAAGCCTCAAATTACTCCTTGCACAAATCTCTCACTTATTAAATCTCCCAAAGGGCATGAAAATGGTGTAATACCACAAACACAGTGATAAAACACACTACAATACTATGGAGCTCAGTTTCCTTTCAGAACCACAAAATTTACAATGTTATATACTAACCCAAAGAATCTTTGACAAAACCCTTTTCCTCTTTCTCCAAAGGCTGAATTTTATACCAAAAGCTATCTAAAACTTAAGCTTCAAATGATAAAAATTCAGCCTCTATAGAAAACCATAATGTGTGGTGCAATGACACATGATTTTCATATCAATAACATTAGGGGTCTATAGCCCTACAATCAAGCCCATTAAGGTTACATCTCCATATGTTGGATTATATATACACAAACACACACAATAGGACTTTATTATGGCAGGCATGTTGGTTATATTAAATATAACAATTTGTTATAACTATTAAAACTACATCTTATATACCATATAACCTAATCCTTGGCCCATGTGCTCATCGACAGTCTTTGAGATATGACATGGTGCATGGAGTTTATTGGTTTTCATGCATCAATGGTTGGTGGCATGGGGGCTTTATTGGGAGGAGAAATACCCTACAATGTACTTTCATATTGGGGGATATATATTGATGAAAAAATGACATAATTTATTGAGTATATAATAGGGGCTAAAGGGTTTTTATATTGGTAGGTATAAAAAAATGGAGCTCAAAGTTTATAAAAATATATAAAGGGGTATAAAAAATGTTAATCAAAAAATGGATACCTACAATATCTATTGAAATTAGGGGTTTTTTAAATTGGCAATGTGTATTAGGTGTTGTTGACAGTGCTAGAAATATGTCAACCAAGGGGGTCTCCCCAATGAAAAGTCCTAATTAGACTTTACACCATTTGGTTTGGGACTCCTTCCGGAATAAGGCCTAACTACCATATGTTCTTAGTGATCTTCATTGGCTACAATGTCAACACAAAAGAGTAATGCACAGGTACTCCCATAAGAACAGGTGAGTATGCCTTGTGGAATTTTCAACTACAAAATGTATCAAGGTTCTTCTACCAAAAGGGGGAGAAAAGTGAGCCTTTAAAAGAAGAGCAATAATACTGATCTAGTAAGGACACACAAGCATATGCATATGAATGAATCATTGGAAAACTAGTGAAATAGTTCACATAGAAGTAATGATTGTTGAAACACATACAACACACCTTCAACAAGATAAGTACCAAAGCCACCGAAATAGTTCAATTTCCTTAATATAGATGAAAACAATGTACATCACAAAAATTCAAAGAATAGTATTAAAATATTTATTATAAACACATGAAAGTGTGTTGGCTCAATGAGCTACGAAATTAAGAAAAAGTTCCAAGGTACATCGGTATAGTGAACACCACTAGCTCCAATAGTGGAGCGTTAGAGCAACCACTTTCTCTTCCAAAAGAACTATATTCCTCTCTAATTCTTGGTAGGAGGATCCAAGGTTAAAATTCCTTTGCATGAGCTATGAGGGTGTATATATAACAAATGGGGTCACCATTCACCTCCCTTGTGACTCTTAGACTACACTCATGATTTGTTGACTTCTCTATGACCTTTTGACACCTTCATGACCTTTCACATTCTATAGATGACTCTTGGACTTCCACTTAACATTGCATTTCCTATACATAAAAATCACATAATCCACAAATGATTTGGCCAATGATGACATGACACTTTTACAGGATATCAAAAGACATTGATGACATGGATTACATGATGACAAGGCAATGTCAAGTCATTCTTGTTGCTGCTATCTTTGAGTCTTCGTGAATGATGGTGCATTTTCTTCTTCTTCCTCCTCCATAAGGCTTGAAGGTATGGAGCCTTCAATGTGATATTGATATCTAACTTTTGTCGCAATATTCCTTCCCTTTGTCTTGACTTGATTGATCAATTTGTCTTTGCAACTATAAAGGTGTCTTCTAACAAGGTTTCCTTCTTCATCTCCTTCATCATAATCTTATCATAACATGATATGATACCTGCAACTGAAGTCCAATCACGACAAGATGGCATCAATTTGATAAACCCCTAATCTAACATGCTTCATGAAAACCATTAACTAAGATGGAACCGAGTGATATACTGAGAGCCTGGATCAAAGATTGCATAGTTGTGTAGCTCAGGAGGTCAGGGGCTAGGACTGAGCCTTGAGACTGTGAAATTCGTCATTTAGACAAGCTAGGGAAAGGAAAATACGCAATTTGTTGGGTTGTGTTATATTCTTTCCACGTAGTTAATAGGGGGTTTGAAGGGCATCCGTAACCCCACTTTATGGGGTCCGGGGTAGCGCCCCGGAAAATTTTGGTTTTGGACCATATGTTAGGTTTGGCGGACCCACCTATGGTTTTGTGCATGATTTTCGCACATGTTTTTTGGACACGATGGTTTTCGGATGGTATTGGATGCTTCGGCATGTATAAATATGTATTGTAACATTGAAAGGAAAATAATGAAAAATCAAGCTGGTAGTCCCAGTTTTGGGATCCAGGAAAAAATCTTTTTGCATATGTGTTTTATGGGTTATGCTCTCGCATTGTTTGTTTTCTTTGTTTAAGAATTCATATGCAGGTAATTTCTGTACAGGTTTAAAACCTACATTTGGTATCAGAGTTGTTTTGGCTATTTTGGCTTCAAGGGGACGCCTTTGTTGCTAAGGGGTTTCGCTCGAGCCTGTTGTAGACCCTGTTCAGTGGGAGATATGCGACATCGATTCTGGTGGTGAAAGAAGATGGCGAGCAGTGGAAAGATAGAGATTGAGAAGTTCAATGGTCAAAATTTTGAGTTGTGGAAACTCAAGATGGAGGATCTGTTGGTGGATAAAGATCAGTGGATCACGGTAGATCCGGGTACTAAGCCATCGGGAGTGACCGATGAAGAATGGAAGAAGTTGGATCGGAAGGCAAAGAGCACAATATGATTGTATGTCTCGGATTCAGTATTGCTGAATGTATCAGGGGAAGCTACGGCAAAGGCTTTGTGGGTCAAGTTAGGGACTTTGTACCAATCTAAGTCCCTGGTGAATAAACTATTCATGCGGAAAAAGCTGTATAACCTGAGGATGAAAGATGGAGACTCAGTGACAGAGCATCTGAATGCGTTTAATACTGTGGTAAGTCAGTTATTATCTGTTGATATTAAAATTTCAGATGAAGATAAGTGCATCAATCTGTTGTGTTCTCTACCAGATTCGTGGGATAGTTTAGTTATTGCAATAGGTAGCAATGCAACTGCTTTGCAGTTTGATGAAATAGTCTCAGCCTTGCTGACGGAGGAGATGAGACGGAAAAATATGGACAACCAGAATGGTGATGCCTTGTTTGTACGAGGACGGTCCCAGAACAGAAACAAAAATAAGTCATCGTGTGGGAGATCTAAATCTAGAGGGAGATCTAAATCTCCAGGAAAACCTACAAAGGTGGTCTGCTGGAAATGCGGAAAGGAAGGGAACCTCAGAAGGGATTGTAAATCTAAAGCTCCTGATAAAGGAAAGGGATCTGATGATGCTCCTTCTGCAGAGGTGAAAAACACCTCAGATGAAGGTGGGGATGTGTACTTGGCTTCTTCAAGTACACATGTAGATCATGAGGCATGGTTGATTGACTCAGGTGCATCCTTTCACTTCACTCCCCATAGAGAGTGGTTCTGTGAGTATGAGAAATACGATGGTGGTGATGTCTTCTTAGGAGATGATAGGAAGGCTAGAATCATTGGTCGGGGAAAAGTAAAGTTGAAGTTGCAAGGTGGAAGGGTTAGAACACTTTCGGGTGTTCTACATATTCCTGCATTGGCCAGAAATCTGATTTTTGTAAGCAAGTTGGATGATGCAGGTGTAACGACGGTGTTCGAGAAAGATACCTGCAAGATGGTTCGAGGAGCACTGATATTAATGCGGGGAGTTCGGATTGGAACTCTGTACAAGCTGCAAGGTAGCACTGTTGTTGATGGGTGCAATAGTTCTATGGTTCCTAAAAATGGAGTAGAGAATCTAGTGGTCTCTGGAGAGAAGACCATGTTGTGGCATCAAAGGCTTGGACATATTGGAGAGAAGGGCCTTCGAATACTTCATGGTAAAGGTATGGTAGAAGGTATGAATAATAGCTCTTGGATTTTGATTTCTGTGAAAATTGTGTATATGGGAAGCAGAATCGGGTGAGTTTCCCCTCTGGTGGTAAGAGGACAAAACAGATATTAGAGCTTGTGCACAGTCATGTGTTTGGACCTGTGAAGGTTCCATCACTGGGTAAGTCTGTGTACTATGTATCATTCATAGATGACTTCTCAAGGAATACATGGATATATTTTCTTAAGAAGAAATCTGAAGTCTTTGACAGGTTTAAAGAATTTAAGGCTCTGGTGGAAAATCAGACAGAGAAGAAGATAAAGGTGCTGAGGACAGATAATGGTGGAGAATTTTGCAGCAAGGAATTTGAAGAATTTTGTAAGAAGTGTGGTATAGCACGGCAGAAGACTACTCCATATACACCTCAGCAAAATGGAGTCGCAGAAAGAATGAACAAGACGTTGATGGAAAGGGCAAGAAGCATGCTCAGTGGTGCCGGGTTAGGACAGGAATTCTGGGCAGAGGCGGTGGATACTGCATGTTACCTGATCAACAGATCACCTTCATCAGCATTGGAGGATAAGACTCCGCAAGAAGTATGGACTGGTAAGAAACCCTCTCTTTCACATCTAAGGGTATTTGGATGTGATGCATATGTACATGTTCCAAAGGAGAAACGAACCAAGTTGGATAGTAAATCTGAAAAGTGCATCTTTATTGGGTATAAGGATGGTTTAAAGGGTTATAAGCTTTGGAACCCAGTCACACGAAAGGTTGTGTACAGCCGAGATGTGTTGTTCAGAGAGGTAAAAGATGTTATTCAACATGAATTCCAACCAAAGGAACCTGAGAAGATAGAGTTTGAGCCAAAGGAGGAAGAATCAGACTCTGCAGCAGAGGAGGAATCAGAAGATGAAGAGCCACAAACTCCGGTTGTGAGAAGATCAGTTCGAGAAAGAAGGCAGCGAGAAGGGTATAGTCCATCTACTTTCAATTCAAATTTTGCTTTGTCTGTTACTGATAATGATCCCAGAACTGTGAAGGAAGCAGTGGATTCAGAGGATGGAAAACTCTGGAAAGAGGCCATGGTCGATGAAATGGCATCTTTGCACAAAAATGAGGCTTGGGATCTGGTGGAGTTGTCGGCTGGAAGGAAACTCATTGGCAGCAAATGGGTGTTCAAGAAGAAGATAAATACAGAAGGAAAGGTGGAGAAATACAAAGCTCAGTTGGTAGCAAAAGGTTATTCCCAGGTGTCGGGAATTGATTTTGGTGATATTTTTTCTCTTGTTGCCAAGGTAACTTCTATTAGATTACTTTTATCTGTTGTTGCTTCTTTTGATTTTGAGGTAGAACAGATGGATATGAAGACAACATTTCTTCACGGAGATTTGGAAGAGGAAATCTACATGAAGCAACCTGAAGGATTTGCGGTGAAGGGTAAGAAAGAACTAGTATGCAAGTTAAAGAAGTCTCTGTATGGGTTAAAACAGTCACCAAGGATGTGGTATCAGAAATTTGATACATTTATACGGGGACTTGGCTTCACCAGAAGCAAAGTAGATCATTGTGTGTATTTTAAATTAATTGGTGACCGTATTATTTATCTGGTCTTGTATGTGGATGATATGTTGCTGGTTGGAAATGACAAAGAAATTATCCAGGATTTGAAGACCCAATTGTCCTCCAAATTCGACATGAAAGATCTTGGTGCTACAAACTATATTTTGGGCATGGAAATTAAAAGAGATCGGTCATAGAGGAAGCTCTGGTTAAACCAGAGGAAGTATGTCGAGACAATACTCCATAGGTTTAATATGCAGGATAGTAAACCGGTGAAGGTTCCTATTCCTGTAGGTGTGAGGTTATCTGCTGAACAGTGTCCCAAGACACAAGAAGAGGAAGAGGACATGTCCCGTGTTCCATATGAAAGTGTAGTGGTTAGCCTGATGTATGCAATGGTCTGTACTAGACCAGACATTGCACATGAAGTGGGAGTATTGAGCAGGTTTATGTCAAAACCTGGGAAGGAGCACTGGACAACAGTGAAGCGGGTTTTCAGGTATTTGCATGGCACTAGTGATTATGGTTTGTGCTACCAAGGAAGACCAGGATTGGACAGAGTGTTGGATATTCATGGCTTTGTTGATGCAGACTGGGCTGGAGATCTGGATCAGAGAAGATCTACAAGTGGGTATGTGTTTAACCTATTTGGAGGTGCAGTCAATTGGATGAGTAAGAAACAATCTGTAGTGGCACTATCAACTACAGAGGCAGAATACATGGCAGCCACTCATGCAAGCAAGGAAGCAGTTTGGTTGCAGAGATTGTGTTCAAGTATGGGGTTAGTACAAGGAGCTATAAGAATAGACTGTGACAGCCAAAGTGCAATTTTCTTGGCAAAGAACCCTGCTTATCGTTCAATGACAAAGCACATTGATGTTCAGTATCCCTTTGTGAGGGATATGATAGAAGACAGAAAGGTGTTGCTGGTAAAGGTGGACACTTTGAAGAATAGTGCAGATGCATTGACAAAATCTGTGGGCTCTGAGAAGTTCTCTTGGTGTAGAGAAGCAATGGGAATCTCAGGGCTGAAAAAATGACTAAGCTCTCCTGTGGCCCCCTGTGGAAAGAAAAAAACAAGTGGGAGATTGTTGGGTTGTGTTATATTCTTTCCATGTAGTTAATAGGGTGCTTGAAGGGCACCTGTAACCCCACTTTATGGGGTCCGGGGCAGCGCCCCAGAAAATTTTGGTTTTGGACCATATGTTAGGTTGGGCGGACCCACCTATGGTTTTGTGCATGATTTTCGCACATGTTTTTTGGACGCGATGGTTTTCGGTCGATGGTATTGGACGCGATGGTTTTTGGTCCATGGTATTGGATGCTTCGGCATGTATAAATATGTATTGTAACATTGAAAGGAAAATAATGAAAAATCAAGCTGGTAGTCCCGGTTTTGGGATCCAGGGGAAAAATCTCTGTGCATATGTGTTTTATGGGTTATGCTCTCGCATTTTTTATTTTCTTTTTTTAAGAATTCGTATGCAGGTAATTTCTATACAGGGTTAAAACCTACACAATTGAGGGGCTCAGAAGGTTAGGCTTGAGCTTTCCCATTACATTGTTCTTGAGGGACAGAGGCCTAGGGCTTACACAAATGCACAGTTCAAGAGGTAAAGGTTGAGTCTTGTTGATTGATACTATGAATTGCAAAGAGGAGGTTGATTGAAGGCAGATACTATGTAGTTCTAGAGCTCAAGGGTGGGGGTTGAGCATTGAGACTATGCAGTGCACATTTTTGGAAAGAAGGGATTGTGCATTGTGCAGTTCCAAGAGGAGAGGTCTAGGCTTGAGGGTTGAGACTACATAGTACAATGTTCAAGAAGGTTGAGTGAGGTCAAGTTTCTCAGTCGAGAAGTTCTCAATATTTGGCTAAGTGTGGGATCAGTGAGGCCAAAGTGAACAAGGGAAAAACTTGAGCATGATCACACACTTAGAAAAATTGGTGATACAAAATTGATCACTCAAAACACGTGAACAACATACTTCCCTCAATGCGACGACATTGTGACAACTTTCCCCATGTGTGACACGAAAGATACACTTTGCAACAAAAATGATGACATGTGTGCGACAGTGATTGAAAAATTGGGAATGAGTGTGATACATGTCTACATGATAAGAATGACTCATTAGCTCCAAGGTTACCCCTTGAAACAAACAAAAACTACATATGTGTGATGTGTGATGCTTGCCATGCTAAAAGATGACACTTTTCTTTTCTTCTGAATGGCACTGGGATACTTGGTAAAGCACATGTGGTGACCTTAATACTTGTGAAGACAACATGAAAATTCAACGTAGGCTCAAAAATTTGGATGTAGGCCAAAATTTTGGAGTGTATTGTAGCAACAACAACAAGTTCATATTGGTAGGGTGTTAAATAATGTGATTTTTAGAGATATTTTTCAATATGTATTCAAATTAAGGGTATTGCTTAGTATACCATTAAAACACATGATATGTCATATGTTCATTGAGTGAAGCCCTCGTGGCTAGTGAGAGGTTGTGGGGTCAAGTCTACAACCTTCCTCCTCTTTCACAATTGGTTGTAAAGAAAGCATATCTCTCTCTCTCTCTCTCTCTCTCTCTCTCTCTCTATATATATATATATATATATATATATATATATATATATATATATATATATATATATATATATATATATATATATATATATATATATATATATATATATATATATCGTCCATTTATAGAATAAAACAAAATCATGACCTAATGTTTGGTTTTTTAGCTTTCCTATTCCAAGGTTGTGGGTTCAAAGCCCATGACTCTAACTCTCCAACAAATGATTCTTTTGACTAGGTTATTTGTGGTGCCATGTGGTGCCCTTTGATTGGGCCATGTGGCATGATTCTATTGGACATCTAGTTCCCAGTTAATATCTCTTCCACGTAAATCTCTACCTACAACATCAATGCTAACTCAATGACATGTGTCAACTATATTTTATGCCATGTCGAATGTACAGTCTTTCCACATGGTGTTATATAGACATTCCACATGTCATGTTGTCCAACTTTTTGTTGTTTGGCATGAAATTTAAAACACCATAAATTTTACATACAGACTTCGTTCGATGTAATTCAAGTTGCATTGGAATCGTCTGATCAAGCATTTCAACATGACATTATTTATATCAAATTTTGGGGACTTTAAATTTTAGCCCTTTTTGGATCCTCCTAGATCATCTAGTTTTCAAGAAGATTATAGAAGGTAAAAAACCATAACTCTAATTTAGATTTGAGGAAGTAAAAAAACTACCCATAAATGGATATTAGGCAATGTTAAATATTGGGCCACTAGATGGAGTATGGATTCCATTCTATGTTATTGTATTTGTTTCGTAGTTTAGGAGAGCATCTAAGAATGAGAGGTTATCGAGTATAATATACTGGATTAGATTCCATAGTCATTGTACATGTTAGAAGTCTCAGGTAACTCCATGTAGTGTACCTCTTTATTTTTATTTTCATATTTCCATACTAAAGAAAAGAGAGAAAATCAATCTTACCTTCTAGCTAGGTTTTCTCCTTAACAAGTTTCTAAAGGTAAATCTTGTGTTTATTTGTGGATTTGTTTGCATATTTTTATGTTCTCTATTTTTCAAATTTTAACTATTTTATACATTTAAACACACAATTTAGTAATTAAATAATCTAATATATAAGGGGAATTAACCTTCACGGTAAATATTTTAGTAGTTTATCAGATATATTGTGATAAATTTTTCTAGTGAAATATCCACGAAAATTTAAATATTAGTACCACCGCCTGAACATGGACTTATTTACTTAAAGTACTACAAGTTCATTTTACAAAAGACATGATGTCTTACTTATAACCTGAGATGGAACCACTCATAAGCGAGTGGCATCAGTATTACAATAGAAAAATACCCTCCTCATATCTTACATTACTTGATAGTTATCCTTACCCAAAGCTATTGTACACTCTCAAAGTGGAGTATCGTCATAAAGTTTTCTCTATTTACAACGGGTCAAAAAATGTGGGTACATTTGTTTATGGGAAAAGTGGATTTCTTTATGGAACCTTTTTAAATTAGGTAAGACTAACAAGTTTATTTCTTGAATATTGAGTAGAGAAATTCATTTTCACTATTAGTAATGCCTTGAATAGGTTCATCATCATAACACTAATCATAAAGATGAGGTTTGACATTGCATCATGTTTCCCACTTTATATTTACTTTGATTTTCATAAACATTTCCTAAAGAAAATTATCTTCATAAAAACATAATCATAACTAAACATAATTTTTATATTATAAATATTTCATTATGTATTACTAGTTTTTTAACCAAAATCACATATTAAAATCTTGTCCAATAGCAATTTTTTTTTAAAAGTCTAGAAAAAAAACAGAAAACTCATCCATCAAGCTTATCTTAATTATAGATTCCTGAGTGAAATCCACATGTCTAAGCCCCATCTACCCCCAACTTCCTGGTCCCCAATCCCTTCTTCCTTTTCTCCCATCCTCTCCTCCTTCCTAGGAAGGCCCCTTCTACTAGCAACCTTGAATTGAGTTCTACCCACCTAATTTTGGGACCCCCACCCCATCATAGCCAAAATCCAAATCTTGTTAAGTAAAATTTTCAAAATCTTTGTGCCTTAGGGCGAGTATAAGCCAATTAAAACTTCTTAAGGCATGTTTTTTGAAACAAAAACATGGAAAAATAACAATCTATTAACTTGGAAGGATGATTCAAGGTACTTTCATAATCAATTTGAATATGGTATAAAAAGAAATGTAAGAAATTAAATAATATTTCTAAATAAATCACTTTTATTTCTAGAATTTGTGTGTGACTGTGAAATTTGAATTTTTCCAAAAGTGGTATGCTATTTTTGAAGAAAAATTTGATGCCAAAGACAATGGACTTTATATGTAAAGACAAAAATATTTTTAAATTTGTAAACAATATTTATTTTTTTAAACAATTATATATTTGAAATATGTATAGTTGACTTTATATGTGTTTGCAGTTTCATGAACCATATATTTGTGTAGCTTATACAAAAATAACATGAAAAATAAAGATGTTGATGTTTGATCAGAAAAAATAGAAGTCTCAATGTATACGTATCCCAAACCATTAGGTTTTCCATTCTAAACCTAAATCCAATGCAACCAATTCAAAAAACAAGTATTCTAATATTGTCAATGTAAATGAATGTGGTATAAAGTGTTCACACACTCTAAAGTATATGCACAACCTATAATTCACGCACACTATTGTGACCAAGTTTACTTGGTAATGAGGATTGTTCTTAATGGTATAATTAAGGTTGTACAAGGAGAATAATGAGTCACGTGACCCCAGTGAAACTTGTTAGACACAATATCCATGAGAAACACCTAATACCCACAAATATTATATAACTATAATGTTGAACATGTCGTTGAATGACCATAAAAGAACTTGTATGGTGTCTCTAGCCTACTACAGGGATACAAGCACCATGACTAAAAAGACATATGCCTTCAATGAGAATATATATTGATCTAACACCACAAATCATTCTTTGGGTCATGGTTAGTGTTTTTAAACATCCAAGTGTGATACAAATTCCATGAATAGATATTGTTTCTTTAGAAATGGGCTTCATGGTATTAAAAAAGTAACGGGGTGGGGGGGGGAGTTAATAAGTAGTTTAATCCCTAAATGATTTTTTTAGATATTAAACATTATGTTTAGGGGAGGAAAAATAATTTTATTTAGTCCCTAAACAATACTTACAACACTTATTGATAATGAGCATGCTTACAACCACAACATAAACCCCTTGTTAGACAAAAGCTATCACTAATGGCAAAGGAAAAGGTGGGTGCAAGCAAATTGGTCAAAGAAGAGAAACATTGGATCAATTTTCAGTATATAAGACTAGAACATAAGTCCTTATAGACTACTTATATGTATAGAGTTCAAAAATATCTTTCCAACGATGTATTGAAGTCTAAAAATGCCTCTTAAATCGAAAGATATGGTTGATCAAAATTTTGAAGGTATAAGTACAAATTTTGGTGTTTCTAGGCCAAATTTGGTGTCAATCTAAAACTCTCCAAACTTATCAGTTTATGTCATTTGGTGGTTTGGTTTAAAAATTTGGCACCCCTAATGATTGTTTAAATGGCACACATATCATAGGGTAGATTGGGCGCTATGCGTGCCCAAATCTAGATTAGATGATATGTACAAGCCCATGCCTTGTTGCTAGATAACTAGGGGGGTCATGTAATTGGTGGTTTTTCCAAACCACCATCTCCATAAATCAATAGTCAAAGTGAAATGCATGACCCCACCACCCCCAATTTCAAGACCACTAGGTGGGGGGTCTGGAAAACTGCTAGATTGATTTCTCCAAACTACATGGGACCAACAAACCAAGTGGCAGTTTTGGATGAGGTGGCTCAATGCATAACCTTGACAATTTCAATAATTCGAGTAAGTATTCGGAGCAAGGACCCTAAGGGCCACAACACCTCAGAAGAATTTCCCCATAATTTTCCAAGTTTGAAAGCTCTATCCTCAGGGATGACACAATGCTAGGAGGACATGGATGAGTGACAAGGGAAAGTGACATGGCATATTGACAAAATGGAATAACTAGAGAAGGGCACTTGGTGTGATATCATTAGAAAAATAAGGCATAGTGGCATGATGGCATCCACATGACATGGACCAATAGAGACGTGGCATGCATATTTGACATTTTTGGGTAGCCAAGTGGGGCCAAAAATGGGTGACACATGGAAATGTGATAGACATAGGTGTCAGACAAGTCAGTAGTGAGGAAACATCATCCACATCCCTAGAAGTCCAAGCACCATGAAAATTTATAAACAATATATAAGTTAACTATTTTGGGATGACAAGGCTCTAGGAAAGCTTGGCATATATAGCTGGAAAGTGGAAGACCAATTAGAAATGTCATAGTGGATAGGTGGTGGTCTCACTATGACACATCACCCTAGAAAGTTGACCTCATAAGTTTTCAAGAGTGCAAAGCCTAAAATGTTTAGGAAGATAATGTTGGGATAGAATGGCATATAGGTTAGTGGATTATGAGGAGAAATGGACCAATCAGAAGACAATCCCACCTAGACATTTAATCCCAACAGATAGATCTCAAAAGAAAATAGAGTTGCTCCATTGAGTTTTTCCTAGGAAATAAAATTTGAGGGCTAAATTTCTCACTCTAGGATGTGGTTATATGGATTTATTTTACCAAGGGCATGGGTCCAACATAAACAAGTTGACAACTCTAGCTTTGAGGGCCATATTTGGTGCTTCAACCAAAACTAGTAGAGCGTTTAACACACATGAATGAATTGGAAGTTGTTTGGTGGAATGGGAAGATTTGATAGATTATTTGGCTATTTAGCCAATTATGGTAGTCACCCAAAGTTAGAACTGAAGATAGAATTTCTGCTAAGCCCTGATATTTTCCAGAATTGCAAATTTGTGAAGTTTAACTCAGAAGGTCAAATTTATTTAATCTCATACTGAGTAAAGAAGCCCCAGCTTGGGAGGTCTTAAGGAGATGAGATATTGATGCCTTGAAGCCTAATACATTAGGATTTGAGATGATCTATTTAGTTACTGTGGTAAATCTGAGAAGGTGACCAAGAATACGCAACAATAGACCTTTGGTATCTTTATCACCTGAATGAATGCTAGTTGCACTCTTGGTGTGCCATAGAATACCCTTTTAAATTAAAGGTATCCATTGTATTATAAGTTCAATATCAAAAGACAATAGGAGAGACCAATCTCGTGCTCAATAAAATTGAAATAAAATTTTCCAAGGTTAGTTGAGTTTTACAATATTGATGATTCATACACATTGAAAATAATTTTTCTAATGTCAAGAGAAGGATTGATGCCATAAGTGACAAGGAGATGGTCTTTTAGATTCATACCTTGAAGAAAATTTAAAAGTTGTTTTGAGTTCCAAAATGCATTGTACAAGAAAAATAATTGGGCCAATGTAAAAAGGTTGAAGTAAAGAACCAAAAAAACAATAAGTGCATAATCATAAAGCCATAATGAATTTCCAAAACTGAGATGATGTCACTTTGAAGGAAGAAACTAGATAGGGATCTTTGTCTACAATCATGATTAAAATAATGGTCAAAACAGGTATCTGAATCAGGAATTCAAATCCTAGTTGCAATCTGTTGTGGCCACCAACAACCCCCCCTCTTTGTTTGGTATTAGCAATAACACCAAGCAAATGGGGACCCTTAATAAAAAATCCAAAAAAACATTTTATGAAATTTTTTGTATTCAACTCCTTAAAACTGTATCGCATCGCGAGAAGAGAATAAAACATTTTCTTATGAGCATAATAAACTGTGAAGAAGCGACGTGAAATTCATCGCATCGCATACATTATGAAGCGCTCTTAAATGAAAAATCTTAAGAAATCTCCGACGGCCGATATGCGATGTCGCATATCGCAACATCGTGTAAGCAACACACAATGATTCAATGACTAAGCGCGATCTGCGATGCCGCAATGCTGCAATCTGTGATGAATGCGATTTGTGATAAATGCGATCATGAATTTCTGCGATGACACATCTTGACGACGCGATCTGCGATGCTGCGATGCGAGTCACATAAATCACCCATCGCAAATTTTTCTCGGTGTAGTATTCAAGGAAAGTTGTCCGTAAACCAAAATTGGGCACGCGCCTTAAAAGAAATTAATGAATGTACGCCAAAGTATTCAAGAAGGACAGTTTTGTGTTTTTTGAAGAGTCAGTTCACTATGGGTGTCATGATTTTATACATTCATAAGAGCTTAAAGCTTTCATGTCAATCTTTATTATCATTACTCTTTTCCTTTGTGTAAACTGTAAGACAGGAAATAACATGAAGCAATGTGCATGAAACATCTAAGGAAAAGGGGAAAGCGTCAATGCTCGGAGAACAGAGAAGAGATGCCTTCATAAACGGATGCCGCATGCAATAGGACCAAAGATTCCAGAGTATCACTCAACAGATGCTGATGTCAATAGGCCATCCAACGCTCAGAGTCAAAAGCGCACAAAAGCAGCATGTTTACAAAATATCCTGAAGCTTATGCCCGGTAAAGGAAAAAAGGTGCTAAAGAAGGAAAACGCACCAGAAAATCCCGGAACAAAGAACGGAGGCAGTTTTCGATGCGCGATTAGCGCCTAGCGCTAGTCGCGCATCGCTAAGAAAATTGTTCAGGGAGTAAAGTCCCTAACTTGTTCAGTCATTCGCAAGGCCGGAAACCGAAATAGCAAAAGCAGAATCAGCTTGAGAGAAATTTGGGTTATTACCAAGTATACACGTAGTGAATACACCCAGCCAGAGGAAGATTCTCGAAAATATCTTCTAGTTTACCAGAAAGTGGTGCCAGCGCATGTTATTTCTATTTTCGTAGCTCAAACGAAAGCAGAAGGCGACCAGCCGACTCTTCCCAGGTGAATGTTGCATGCTTGCAGCACTAAGGAGCAAATACAAAAATGGTTAGGAATTAGATTCAATTTTTAGAAATAGTTTTGCTTTAGCAGAAGGGCGGTCATATAAAACCATATCCTAAATTCATGTAATTAAGTTAATTAGTTAGCAGTATTTAAACCCTTCTCAGGAATTTGGAGAAGGGTCCATAAATTTGTAAAAAACTTGTCCTCAGAACATGCACTTTTTCACCCTCGCAGGGGGTTTTGATGAATGGATGGATCAAGGTTTATTAATGTTTTCATTTGATATCTGCTACTGATGTTGCACTTCTGTACTCTTAGTAGATGTTAGAGCAAGGAGAGATAAATAATTGTTGCTTGAAGCTTATGAGTTGAACCAGTCATAAATGGTACTTTTATCTCTTGACCGTTTCCGTTTATATTCTTAAAGTGATATACAGTTTTTAGTTTTTTATATGTTACTACATGAATGTGTGAGTTACCATTTGGCACTTTTGTACGGTGGAGTCATTTATTTATGTTTGATATATGAATAACTTATTATGCGATATGTTGTTCACAACTATTTTGCCTAACTTTTTATGCAAAGTGGTTTATCTTAATTGATTTCTATTCTTATGATAGCTTAATGATCTTTATTACCAGTTATTGTTTGAAATCTATTTAGATCGCATAATAGAAGAAATACACCCCGAGTTAGCGTAGATTAGATGTGTTGTTTCTCATTAGATTATAATAGCATAGAGTTAGTTTAAAAGTTTGAATTAAATTAGCTTTAAGTACTCTTAGATCAACATCATCCAACTCTGCACACACACAAACCCTTAAATTGGGAAACTGGTCCCATTATCCCAAGTTGGACCTGCCATACCAAATGGATAAGGAGCTACAAACCAAGGTCCGGGCCGGGTAGGTATCCCCCTTGTTGTCGACCCGATTTTCGGGGCTTCAACATATTTGGCGCTAGAAGGAGGGCCCAAACTATGAATGGCACCTAAATCAAAATCTAAATACCATTCTGAGAGTAAATCGCCCTCATCAGCTCCCCCGACTTCTTCAGTATGTTTAAATCCAGATTCAGAAGTCGCTCGAGTATTAACCGCTGCTACATACCCTAATATTTCAGACCAATATACCATTGAACCCCCTGAAGTTCAAACTTTGATTCGCAAACTCCAGGGATTTTCTATTTCTACACAGAGGTCTGATAAATCTCAAAGCAGCATGACTTCGCAGTACAATCCTGCTCATCCCCTGACCATATTAAAGAGTGAAAAATTTGGCATCCAGCCAACTGAATTCCCTCTCCCCACCAGGAAAAGAGCAAGGAAAACACCACAAGAGTCTGACAGTGAGACTCTTTCATCTACATCGTCCATTTCAACTCCCTCACCGCGAAGTCAGCCACCCACATCTTCATTCCAAACCACCCATCCATCTTCCACAACCCCTCTTCTTCAATCATCTAAGATCATAATATCTTCATCTTCCCAACCTCAGGGATCATCCTCTGCACTTTCGTTTACTAGCAGCTCAACGATGGCCCAGTCTCCATGGAACAATCCTGGGGTAGTTTTAATACCTCCACCCCTGAGCCAAATATCGGCCCATCCTGAGAAATGGCTACCCAAATTCAATCCAGAAGCAGGCATGCTAGCTGAAGAGCACATTAACAATTTCATGCTTTTTGTCAATCTCAACGGATTTACCAACGAGGATGTTTTTGTCTGGCTTTTTCCATATGTTAGCGCTTGAAATTTCACCTCAGGCTGAGAAAGGTAAATTCCAAGGCAGCATCAAACCACTTAGCCTCGTAGCTAGCCCTACGGGGCAGGAGAGGGCTCTCTCCGGTCTATCTCGGTAAATATCTTCAACGGGCAAGATAAAAAATAAGGAAACACTGATTTTAGGCTAGTAAACTGATTAAAATATTCGAATTGGGAAGTTTAGGGTTTTGGTGGAAAATCGGGGAAAGGCAATTTTGGGTGCGGGGATTGGACACAGTTTTTGCAGGGGGTTCTTTGGGGCAAGGTAGGAGACTGTATTGATGCCTTTAAATTTAAGTGAATGGGTAGGAATGACCGGTGAGGAGCTAAGGAGAGCAAGCAATCACCTTGAGTTCTCCTTAAACAGATGAAAACATTGATATTAAGCAAATTTAAAAGCAGAGCATGGAAATCATGAATTCTACTTTAACACTTCATTTGCCTAATTTCAGAAGAAAAAGAAAGAGGATGATTTCACATAACACACTTACAAGTACAAAGAGAAGCACACCATCAATACATGTAACCACAGGAATCCCAAAAAGGACTGCAAAACCCTGGTCTTTCTTCCTTTGCCAAAATTGCAGAGATACAATGAATAATACAATAGAGCTTTCTCCCTCAAGAGTCCAACCTCTCCAACCATGAAAATGATTGAGAAAATACATAATATAGACCATGCCAACCCATTCCCTAGCCTCTAGGGGTCGAGCTCATCCTTCTAGGAGCTGTTTCAACCAATTCTAAACTGAGCACTAAAAACTAGGCAGTCAAAACAACTTGCCTCTATAAGCTAGGAAACCAATTCATTCATTAAATGTTTGCTATTTCATGAATGAATCTTCTAGAATAGGTAAATAAGTGTCATGTCAACATGAAAATACATTAGTTACATCAAAGAGGGTGAAAAATCCCATCCCAAGTCAAAACTGGCCAAAGCTGGGTGAATTCCTGAGTTGTAGGTGAAAAATTATGAAAATAACCTGATAGGTCGCGCCCTAATCCTGATAGGTTGCACTTCTTTGGAGCTCCGTTTGAGGCACTTCCAGGTGTCCAAATGAGGAAAAAGTGGGCTTGTTGGAAATTTTTGGATGTCTACTTTCCAACCCAACTGGAATTTCTGAATTTGGTGGCCATTTGCCCCTCCAAAATTGCAATCTCCCAAGACTGCTCCCTGTTTGTCAAAAAGGTGGCAGAAAGTCAATTTTTGCATGTTTTTTGACCTTCTGGAGGCTCAAAACTTGATGAAATCTCTTGGTAATTGCTGAGAAAGTGTATCTTTGCATGAAAAATCAAGAAACGCTGAGTTTTCTCAAAATGAATTTGCCCATCAAATAGGTCGCGCGCGGCACGCGACCTATCAAGGAGAAAAACCTGTTTTTTGGCACAAAAATTCACAATTGACAAAATTTTCTCCAAATTTCTTGAAATTTGGGTTGGGAGTCCCCAATCAAGTACCATGCTCAGTCAAAGAGGCTTTGGCCAAAATTTGGAGTGGATCGGGCCTTTTCCGTCATTTTAGTGCCTTGGCCAACCTCCTTGGATCTAGCGATTTCAATTTTGAAATTTCTCTAAAACCATGACACCTGTGCAAAAAGTGAAGGAGTTTTTTCTTCTTTGGCATGTTTTGGACAAAAACCTCTCTCAGTTTCCCAAAATTCATCTTTGATTTCTCTAAAACATCTTTTGAGTGAAACTTATCCCGATGTGTGAAGCAAGGAATTTCGTGGAAATGAAGCAAAATGAAGGGGATAGGGGGCTTCTAAATTCTTGGGGAAATTTTTGGGAGTGGGGAGGGATGTTAGGAAGCAGGAGAAAGTGGAATCTCAGAGATTGAGCGAGTGGAAGGAGTCCAAAAGGGAAAAACACGGGCCAAACCTAGAAAATTGCCAAGTTGTAGCTAGAAACTAGGGTTTGTGCAAAAATGAGGAATTTGGCGGATCTAAGGGATGGGAAGAATTTAATAAGGTAATTTAAGGATAGGGGAAGGTGTATGAACATCAGGATACAAGTTTTGTCGATGATTTGACCGTCCAAGAGAAATTGCTTTCAAAACCCTAGGAGAGAGAAATGACCTTACCTAGGCGCAACTGAAGCATGAACAAGATGTAAAATGACTCATTAGACATTGACATGATAGTGAAAACCTTATGAATGATGATAGACTCAGCTGAATAGTGACATAGATTGGTGTTTGGGAAATTTTGAAAGGAGTGAAAGCAAACCCTAGACCTAATGCCTAGTGACCAAATTTTGCTTGAAGACTCACTGTAATGACAAAATTTGACCTTGACACTTCAAAATCACTTTGTAAGAGCATGTTTGATCACTGGAGGAAGGCTGGAAAGACTGACACTAACACCCTATACAATGCAAGGAACAGCCGGGTCATGGTACTTTTCATTACTGATCTGAATGTGAAACTACTTGAAATTTGTTTGCAAAGTATTCAATTCAGAAATAAACATGTTTAAAAGACTTCCATGTCTTGCAGAAAAGAAACACATGAATTTTTCAGCTGATTACAACCCATTTAAGCATAGCAGAATTATTTCCTTTTACTGTTTAACACATAAAAACGAATTTGTTCTGCAAAATAAACCAACCACATATGCACAAGAAGTTGATAAAGCAGTTCACCCCCTCCAGGGCTACGTCTGCTGGGTCCAAAGCCTCCAAATGGGCTTGTCCTTGTTTTTATTAAATTCTCAAATTGAAAATACAGCTGAATAGAAGCATCTACAGGAGAAATAGATGGTAGAAATGGATTCAGAACACATGAATCCTTCAGGATTGACTATTGGATCACCTCCAATGGATACCTGCAACCCTGTACAGTCTTCCCAATACTGGCCCCTGGTGGCTCCTATAACTTTCATGGCTCCAAAACATATGCAAATGACCTCTGATGGCTGTAATACCTGCACCAGTGGCTTCAGAAGGTCGAAATTATCCAAAATCAAAAAAAAAATCGTCCAAAACCGACTTTCTGGGCCAAAGTTATGGCCATTTACTCCAGACTGCCAGTTTCCCCTAAAAGAACTCCAACTAACTTTAGTTATGGCCAGATAAGTCCGCCAATTATGGGGCCGCCGCCAAATTTGGCGCTCCACCAAATAATCCGCCCTGCTAACTGTAGTTACATTAAATGTTTTCATCGGAGTGCGTGCCCGACGGTTGGTGTGCTGGCGGTTAATGCTTAGCTCTTGGTTCCCGGGCGCTGGTCACATGGAGAGCGGGGCTGGCCCCTTTGGTTTCCCGCTTCAATTTTTTTTAACTTTAAAATACATTTCTTCTGCTCATTTTTCAAATGAGCTTGTTGTAGTGCGTTGGCAAGTCTGTGGAGTATTAACGTAGAGGTCGCGGGTTCAAACCCGGCCCCTCCCAAACTTCAAATTTTTGAATGCGCCCAACCAATCTTGCTGACGTCATCATGGGGCCACGTGGCACCCTCCGGGCCTGCCACGTGGCGGCCTGTGATTGGCTGTTGCAGAGGGAATATTCCTTGGAATATTCTTCGGAATATTCTTTTTTTATTTTTTTTTAAATTCAAATTTTCTAATGTTTTGGGCAAAATATTCTTTTGGCCATATCTCCCTCATACGGCGACCGTTTTCCGAACCGTTTGTGGTGCAGGAATCGAGAGGACGATCAATTTCCAGTCGTTCAGCTGTGAACCAGTTCTGAGCACTTTGAATTTTGAGCATTTTTACAACACCTAGGACTTGAGCACCTGATCACGCCTCCCCATTGGGAAGCTTTTGGACCCCAAAAGCCTTCAATTACCTATTAAAGAGGTGAGGGTACAGCTCCCTCACTCTGTCCACCTCCATCCAGTTTGCCTTGTTCGGTTTGTTGCCTTTCAAACCAACCCGAACATAATCTACACTGCCCCTCCTTGAAGTGCGTGTCCTTCTGTCAAGGATTGTATCTTCTTTTAGCTCATCTAAGAATTCTGGCGAGAAATCTTCTATAGATGGCAGCTGAACAACACTTTCATGATCAGCAATCAAAGGAGGTTCATACAAACGTAAGTTCTCCACATTGACAACAGAATACATTTGCATGTAGGAAGGCAAATCTAATTGAAAAGCATTATTTCCAACCTTCTTGAGGATTTTGAATGGACCATAACGAATAGGCTTCATCTTTTTACCTTCTCCTTGCATCCTTTCCTTACTAATGTACAGCCATACCTCATCCCCTTCTTGAAAATTTTGATCGACTCTATGCTTGTCGTGTCTTTCCTTGTACTTGCTTTGACTCTTTTCAAGGTGTTCTTGAATTTGCTGATGTATTTGCTGAATTCTTTCAATGAATGAATGAGCTTTGTCAATATCACTATGTCCCTCAATGGCGACATCTTTCTCAAGAATGAAATCAAGAGGTGATTTTGGCAAGTAACCAAAACAAGCTTCAAACGGTGAGGTGTTTGTGGAAGAGTGCTTGGCACGGTTGTAAGCATGCTGTATATAGTGCAAATGTTCATCCCAAAGCTTGGGATGCTTGCTGCAATAACCTCTCAAGAGGTGCACAATGGTTCTATTCACAACTTCAGTTTGTCCATCTGTTTGCGGATGGAAAGCAGTTCTTTTCTTCAACTTGGTGTCCATCATCTCCCATAGGTTGGACCAAAAATTCCCCACAAATCTGGAATCCCTGTCACTAATAATGGAAGTAGGCAAACCAAAGTGAATCCATACATGATGAAAAAATAATTCAGCAGTTTGTTCAGCAGTTATAGTTTTCTTACAAGGCATAAGTATACACATTTTGCTGAAACGATCAACTACTACATATAAATAATCATGCTTCTTTCTAGATTTTGGCAAACCTCCTACAAAATCCATAGAGATGCTCTCCCATGGTCTAGAAGGTACCGGCAAAGGAGTATACAAACCAAGCTTCCTATTGTTAGGCTTGCTTGTAGCACATAATGAACAACCTCTTATGAACCTTGAAACCGAATCTACCATGCGAGGCCAATAGCAATACCTCTGTAGATGTGCAACTGTTTTGCTCACACCAAAATGGCCAGCAATAAGAGAAGAATGAGCTTCTCTTATGACATTTATCCTCTCCCCCTGTGGTATACACAACTTGCCCAAATGAAACAGCAAATTGTTATGCATGTGATAATCATTTTCCTCTACATGATTCCCTTTACTCAAGTTAGCATACAAATCTTTAAAGTCATCATCAGATGCATATTGTTCTATGTAACTATCATGTACAATGGAATCATTCTTAAGTAA
Organism: Pinus tabuliformis; assembly: GCA_031772625.1. Lineage (NCBI taxonomy): Eukaryota > Viridiplantae > Streptophyta > Pinopsida > Pinales > Pinaceae > Pinus > Pinus tabuliformis. Next base: position 1,188,657,404 of record CM062818.1, read on the forward strand.
AGTAACAGCACCAATAATAGGCCTCGAAAGCATATCAGCAACCTTATTCAAAGTACCTTTCTTGTACCTTATTACCAAATGGAACTGTTGCAAGAAGCCCATCCATCTGAAGTGTCGTGACTGTTGTAACTTGCTTTGTGATTGCAAGTACTGTAAGGGCTGATGGTCGGTATGTATAACAGTTTCTTTGCCCATCAAATAGTGTTTCCACTTTTTGACGCTTTGTACCAACGCATACAACTCCTTATCATATGTAGGATAATTTACAACAGCACCATTAAAAGTTTCAGAATGAAATGCAATAGGCTTACCATGTTGTAGAAGAACTGCACCCATAGCATAATCACTAGCATCTGTTTGTATCTCAAATGGCTGTCTCAAATCCGGTAATGCAAGGACTGGAGCTGAACTAATCTTCTCTTTCAAAGATTCGAAATCTTTTTGTTGCTTGCCTCCCCATTGGAAAGCATGCTTCACACTTGTCACTGCATGCATAGGAGCTGCTATAGAAGAGAAGTTAGAGATAAACTTCCTCCAATATTGAGCTGCACCCAAAAAACTTCTTACGTCTGTTATGGATTTGGGAGTAGGCCACTTCACAATAGCCTCAATCTTAGCAGGATCAATTCTCAAAGCACCTCCTCCTACTATGTGTCCCAAATAAACCAAAGAAGTCTTTCCAAATTCACACTTTGACATTTTAAGAAATAACTGATTCTTCTTCAAAACATCAAGTACTTTTCTAACATGCATGACATGATCTTCTCTAGACTTGCTGAAAATTAAGATATCATCTAAGTAGACAATAATGAAATCATCAAGAAAAGGACGCAAGACATCATCCATTACCCGCATGAAAGTTGCAGGTGCATTGCACAAACCAAATGGCATCGCAAGCCACTCAAAGAGTCCTTGTTTGGTTTTAAAGGTTGTCTTCCATATGTCACTTTCTTCAATTCTTACTTGATGATATCCACTACGCAAGTCTAACTTAGTGAAATATCGAGCATCTTTCAGCTGGTCTAGCAAATCATCTATCCTTGGGAGTGGGTAACGATTCTTTACCATTATCTTGTTCAAGGCCCTGAAATCAACACACATACGCCAAGTGCCATCTTTCTTTGGAATCAATACAATCGGTGACCCACATGGCGAAGTACTTGGCCTTATGAAACCCTTGTCCAACAAGTCCTTGATTTGCTTCTTTATTTCAGCATTCTCCATAATAGACATGCGGTACATGCCTATGTTTGGAAGAGGACAATCTGGATGCAAATGGATTTCATGCTGAATCTCCCTCTTAGGAGGCAAACCTGTTGGCTCCTGAAACATCTCATGATATGCATCAACTACATCATACAGATCTGATTTAAGTTTTGGATCACAATTGTCAAATGACTCATGATTCACATCAACCTTGGGCTTAATCATAAGAAGAACAAAATTCTTACTTGAATTGACCAGCCTTTTTACCTGTCCTGCATTCACCATCGCTATATTTGTCTTCTTGCGATGAGCTCTAACAATGAACTCCTTGCCATCTTTGAACAGATGATACTTGTTTTCATGGCGATGAAAGATAGCTTTCCTGTCAAACAAGTAAGGACTTCCCAAAACAATTCCTGCTATATCAAAAGGTACCACATCAAGTTCAAATGTATCAATAAAATGTGCAGTAATTGCAAAGCGCAATGTGCACTTTCTTGAAACTTGTAAATTTGCATCCTTGAAAATCCATCCAAGTGGATATGGCTTCGGATGTGGAACGGTCTCAAGTTTAAGCTGCTTGACCAAGTCCTCTGATATAATATTTTCTTGTGACCCACTATCAAAAAGTGTGTCAATCTTAGTATGTTTTGAAATCACCCTCACATGAAACAGTTCAATTCTTTCTTCCTCATTAGGAGCTTGTACATGGCAGTTTGAGGTACTAGTGCTGGCTTGGGTTTCAATTTCTTTTCCCTTCAAGTTTTTCAAACCCATGGCTGCAATTTTGGTTTCATCACCTGAATCTTCCCCTAAATCTTGTGGTGTAGATGTAGTAGCAGCAGTTTTCTGTTTCCCTTTGGATTTGTTAAATTGAGGTCTTTTTTCAGGATATAATTTCCAACAGTTTTTCTCCTCATGGCCTGGTTTAGAACAGTGTTTACATATCACTTTCTCACTCTCCTGTTTGACAGATGCATTCTTTTTCCCTTTTCCCTTGGAGGTTTTCTCTTTGCTTTTCCCCTTGGGGGGCTTGTTTCTACCCTCTTCAAATGTGTTTTTTCCCCTTGCCTCTAAATGGGTAGCTTGGACACAAACCTCGTCCAGACTAGTAGGGTTAAACATCAAGATGGTGTGTCTAAGGTAGCTATTGTTAAACACACATGGATAGGAAAACAATGTGAAAGATAAAACATGTGAGTTCATTTTTTATTAAGATAAGATACACATTTATAGTACAATAGGTGACTCTTGGGATTCAGATCCCAAGGTCTCTTGGACTGCTTTGTCCATTCAACTTCCACGCTAACCCTTTAGGATTAGGTGTCCAACATTCCCCCCCTTAATCCGAAGGGTTATGTATGAGTCCAAGAAGAGAGCTGTAATACAAAATGTGCAAAAATGCATGGCAGCACTAGGCTGAATGTGCTCTATGAAATGTTGGTAAAAAAAGGGCGGTGGTTTAAGGATGACCACCAACACTGGAATGCTTAGTGCAGTTCCCGGAACTCTTCCAAAACTAGCAAGAAACTGGTGTCTTCTGCTAGAGGAAGTGTTCTCAATCTGTGATGGTTTAAGGATGACCAACAACTCTGGAATGCTTAATGCAATTCCTGGAACTCTTCCAAAACTGGCAAGAAGCTGGTGTCTTCTGCTAGAGGAAGTGTTCTTAATCTGTGATGGTTTAAGGATGACCAACAACTCTGCGATTCCTGGAACTCTTCCAAAACTGGTAAGAAGCTGGAGTCTTCTGCTAGAGGAAGTGTCCCAGATTGCCAACTGAAGGCATGTTCAGGCATCTTTGTCTCTGGCTACAACTCTGAAACTGGTGTGGCAGGTTGTGGCTCAAGCTCACTTGATGTGACTTTGAAGCTTGTAGATGACCATCATTTCCCCCCCTGTCAGGTACAAGGTGAGAAGATGGAGAAAACTCAACTGCAAGACTGTTTAATACTCTGGAACAAGTTCTGACATGTGTTTGGAATATCTTCTTGGCTGTTGATGCCCATTGCCAAGAAGCGATCCATCCTAGATGAATCTTTGTTCTTGCAGAATGTTTGTTTCTGAAGCATCTGTGTGAAGAATGACTAGTTTTATGACAGTGCTTACATGGATGAAGATCGAAACAATGATCTTTCAGATGGCCAACTTGATCACAGTGTTGGCATTTCACTATCTGTTGTTGTTGTTGTAGTTGTTGCTGTGGAAGAGGCGCATAATCTGGAACAGCTGAAGCTGAACTGTCATGAGAAGCAGGTGAAGAGTCATCAATGAATCCAGCCCTCTGAAACTGAATGGGCTTTGAGTAGTCTGGAATATGAAAGGACAAGTCCTTGTCATATCCAAGACCAGTTTTGTGCTTGTTGTGGACAAGCTGTTCCCAAGGTCTGATGATGGGCTTGGGAAGTGCAGACTGAGTTTCTGCATCTGCATATACAACTGCTGCTTTATTTGAATAAACTGTACCATTATTAGCATGCTGCTGATGGGTGGTTGTCTCAATGTTCTGAACAGAAACAGGTTCAGAATGGTGTAGCTCTTCTTGCTGTAGCTGTGATTCAAGCTGCAAAAAGTCGATCTTTTCTTGTGCATCATGCAGGCAGGTCTGAATGTCACAAAGAGTGTCTTTGCTAACATTTACCTTCCCACCAATAGTGGAGTGTATTAGTGTATTCAGTAACTCTAATACATCATGAAATCTAGCCATTGTCTCAACAAAGAAATGAACACTCAGCAAGTCTAGACAAACCCCAGCTATTGAAGATTTCAAAAAATTAAGAATATCAGTTTGAAAAATACATTGTCCAATACCAGTCTTTCAGAGATTCTGTTCTTTGAATTCTGTAGAAATTTCACATTTGACTAGACATTGTAGCTGATTCCTTCAAACTTTATAAAACTTGCCTCTATATCCCTTCTGGAAGCTTAGGAATGCAAAAAGAATAAAAAATCCGCAAATACCAGCAAATGTTAGGAAGATCAGTGTCAATTTAGGTCCATGGAAGAACAAGTCACCACGCTGTTCTATTCCTTAATCAACATTTATAGATCTTCAAAAAAAACTTTTGTAATGAATGATTTGAAAGCACAGTCAACAGGTTTGTTTTTAGAATTGCAGGTCTTTATGTAATTAGAGTAATCTGGTGCAGCCAAACAGGTCTTTGAACCTCTGAATACATTGCATTCTGTTGCATTATGTTTTACATATATTTCACCAACTTCTTTCAGCACAACCTTCTGTGACCATAGTGAAAAAAGGGCAATGCCTTTCACTGATTTCTGAAAACTTTCTAATTGAATGAAACCAAAGTTACCAGACTTAGCTTTAAAGAAATCAACTCAGCGTGGCAAAACAGTCAACAGTTGACTCCGGACTTAGCAGGCCTATGCAGTCAGAAGGTTGAGAGCAAGCGCCGGACCACATATAATGAGGTTGCAGATGAACTTGTAGCTGAATATGCAAATCTGGACAGCACTCTTGTTTCACCAGACCGGCAACAATATGATGAAAAGAGCATTCGGCGAAGGGTTTATGATGCACTGAATGTACTTATGGCAATGGAGATAATTTCAAAGGAGAAAAAAGAAATCCATTGGAAGGGGTTGCCTAAGACAAGTATAAATGATGTCGAACAGCTTAAGGCTGAGAAATTGCTCTTGAAAAGTAGGATTGAGAAGAAAGCATCTTATTTTCACGAACTCGAAGAACAGATTATAGGCCTTCAAAATCTGGTGAAATGAAATGAGCATAGATATAGTTCAGGGAATACTCCATCTGGGGGTGTATCGTTACCCTTCATATTGGTCCAGACTCATCCCCGTGCCACTGTTGAAATTGAGATCTCTGAAGACATGCAGTTAGTTCACTTCGACTTTAACAGCACACCATTTGGGCTCCATGATGATGCATATGTACTGAAAGAAATGAACTTTTGTAAAAGGCCATTTAGCACTGTATCACCATTATTACTTTGAAAAGGCGACTGCAAATTTATACTCCAATGCCGAGGAAAAAATAAAGGCAGTCACTCACACACAGGTTTATTTACACAACCTGCATCAACAGCTCAAGGATTTGACCTCTGAAGGAGATCATTCAGCTCGGCCTCCAACAGTGGTTTTCGACCTCAACGATTCGCATTGATCATATTTTGTCCTTTTTTTTTTTTTCCTGAGAAGTTTGCCCTCGATCTACCCCAAGTTATGGTTATTCTGCCTCGACATTATATTGAACTCGTCCATTAATAACAGCTACAAATTCAGCTTTTGAAACTCGAACTCAGCAGCTACGAATCGTCCCTTGCAACCACGATTTTGGCCCTTGTTTGTCCAATGGTAATGTGGCCCGCTCCTTCAACTCGTCCTGTGAGAGAATTATAATTATCCATAGTGATTAACAGCGATATAACCGGCCATGGTGAATGAAGTGTTGCCACTCTGAGACAATAGGTCAACTTTACATCGATTGCTTGATGTTATTTAATGTCAATTTACATCTACACAGTCCAATTCTGAGGATTTGGGTTCATCTGCAGCAAAGTGGGATCCCTCTCAAGGTTGGCACCCGTATCTTTCAAAACTGGCAAGATATTTAAGGGACTGCAAAGGTTCCTCAAAATAATTAGTGAAAATTTTAAATTGCTTTAAAGAACGGCCTGAACAACAAGACTTCGATGACCTTGCTTCTAACAATCCAACTGCAACCAGAATTGCAGAAAATCTTCACAAGTATTCGTCAAAACAGAGATCCCTAAAAATCACGGATTTGAGCTCGAAATTTAAAGGAAAAGCTTAAATGCCGAGAATTATCAGCTTCGGGTAGCTCAAAAGCTTTGCAAACACAAATTTCACTCAAAATAAACAACCGAGACTCAATTTCTCGTAAAGAAGCCACTCAACAGACGAGATTTTCACCGGACCTCTTTCTTCCACCACGATGAACTGCAATATATCTCCTCAAGAACTTCACACCTCGAAAAAAACCGTTCAATAACGGCTCAACTCCACAAAATTTTCAGAAAAATACTACTTTCCAAGCTTCAAAGATTGAAACTTTCCTCAAACACAAAACCTTCCCCAAGCGGAACGGTTCAAACCATGAGAAAAGCCAGCGTCTGTGCTGGGAACAAACCCCAAAAAGCTCCTAAAAGGCCGTTACTTTACTGAAGAGATTCAAAACAAAACACCGCGCATTCGTAATCTTGCATCCAAAAACAAGAAAAGCTCTAGGCATAAGCAGCGGATTTTACCAGTAATTGCGTGCTTTCTTCTTCCTCTTGTGCTGGAAAGCCTGAGAAGCAAAGTACGGCCACAGCTATGAATGTAAAGAAGCCATTGAATCATTTACCGCAACCTCAGCATCAGCAGTTGCATCATCAACCAGCACCACAGCTAACAATGAACCAAGCGACTAGTTCCACGAGGAGACCAAATGTTTCTCACTCCATTCCTTTTGGTTCTTTGATACCGATCATTTTCTTTTTGAAAATATAAGTATTTACATTTAAATAGGTACGCAACATTAAAAATACAATGAATCCCTTCGACTGAAGTAACTTGAGCAAAAATGTAAATGCAGACAAAAATGTTTCAACACATGAGAGTGCATTCCCGTGAGCGATATAAAAAGAGTGACAATCAACAAGAGACGGGAAATCTCAAGACCAAGATGAATAGATCAGTGATGAAGATTTCCAGAATCGAAACAAATGATTTAACCTGCGGATATTACGAAAGTCTTTAGACATTGCAAGGCATATCCTATTTGTGCCTGCGTTTCCAGCGCTCAACCAATCGTTCTACAACAACTTCCCACAGATTTTAGGCCAGCAAGTAATCATAATACTAAAGAGGGCATTCGAAGGTTTTCCCAAAGACAGAGCTTAGTATGTCAGAACGGTTTTGGAGTCGGCATTCAGGGAGCTGACACCATCAGCAGCGCAGCATTTTATATGGAAAATTGAGCAGCATCTGGCAATGAAAAATGAGCAGCCTGGAGCAGGGTAATTATCATGAAATGCTCATGGACAGTGCAGACAGCACAGGAGCAGCTAACATTTAGCTGAAGAAATATTCCTAAGAAAATATTCCTGGGATGCAGAATTGATGGCAGAAATCACTGCACAGACAGGCCATAAGACAAATGGGTCACATTAATTTTGCAGGGCAGGAATACGCCTGCTCTGATACCATGTTAAACACACATGGATAGGAAAACAATGTGAAAGATAAAACATGTGAGTTCATTTTTTATTAAGATAAGATACACATTTATAGTACAATAGGTGACTCTTGGGATTCAGATCCCAAGGTCTCTTGGACTGCTTTGTCCATTCAACTTCCACGCTAACCCTTTAGGATTAGGTGTCCAACAGCTATGCAAACCACCAATGTATTTCAGCAGGGTTTCTTGGGACTGTAAATCTACCCCTAACAAGAGATCTCTTCTCCTGAATTCTTGGGTGTAGTCTTGGACACTCTGACCCTTAAGTTGTCTGAAATTTTGCCAGTTCATAATGGCTTTCTGCATGTGAGCAAGAGGATAAAACTGTTTTTTAATGGCTAACAGAAATCCAGGCCATGTTAAGGTAACCTTACCAAATTTCTTGATCTCCTCTTTAGTCTTGGCCTCCCACCAGACCAAGGCTGCTCCATCCATTCTCAAAGAAGCCAACTGAATCTTTGTGGCATCATCATGCATATTTTGGATCCTCAAGTAAACCTCCAACTGCCTAATCCAGTTGTCAAGCTTTTCTGCATTCACTTCACCATTAAACATAGGTAATTCGAATTTTACATCAAGCTTTAAAAAAGGACTTTTTCCAGAGGATCTATGCTTATGAACAGAAGAAGATGAAGATGAAGAGGAAGAAGGTGAAGATGGGGGTGGTGGATCACCATTTCCTCCATGTCCTTTCTTGGAATGATCATCATCCTTCTTACCTCCTGAAGAGCCTTCTCCTTCAGGTGGATGTTTGGACCCTTCTCCAGCCAATTTCTCATTTCTTTCTTGGTACAATATCCTCACCATTTCAGTGAGATCTAAGAAAGCCTTTCTGAAGATTCTTTCTTCTTCTCTTGGATCTGTCTCTAGAGGAATTTCTCCTCCATGCTCAGACATCCTTGAAGCTTCTGCTGAGACTCTTGAGGGTGAAATTGAAGGTGGAGGTGATGGCTCTCTGGCCCTCCTTGACTGAGGATTCTCTCGTTCTCTAGTCAACTGTCCTTCCCCTCTTTTAAGTTTCAACCTGGTAAGCATCAATACTTGCAAGACGATTAGAAGATATTTTCACAAAAACCCTGAGCTCCGATACCAACTTGATCTGAATTTGAAACTACTTGAAATTTGTTTGCAAAGTATTCAATTCAGAAATAAACATGTTTAAAAGACTTCCATGTCTTGCAGAAAAGAAACACATGAATTTTTCAGCTGATTACAACCCATTTAAGCATAGCAGAATTATTTCCTTTTACTGTTTAACACATAAAAAAGAATTTGTTCTGCAAAATAAACCAACCACATATGCACAAGAAGTTGATAAATCAGTTCACCCCCACCAGGGCTACGTCTGCTGGGTCCAAAGCCTCCAAATGGGCTTGTCCTTGTTTTTATTAAATGCTCAAATTGAAAATACAGCTGAATAGAAGAATCTACAGGAGAAATAGATGGTAGAAATGGATTCAGAACACATGAATCCTTCAGGATTGACTATTGGATCACCTCCAATGGATACCTGCAACCCTGTACAGTCTTCCCAATACTGGCCCCTGGTGGCTCCTAGAACTTTCACGGCTCCAAAACGTATGAAAATGACCTCTGATGGCTGTAAGACCTGCACCAATGGCTTTCGAAGGTCGAAATTATCCAAAATCAAAAAAAAATTCGTCCAAAACCGACTTTCTGGGCCAAAGTTATGGCCATTTACTCCAGACTGCCAGTTTCCCCTAAAAGAACTCCAGCTAACTTTAGTTATGGCCAGATAAGTCCGCCAATTATGGGGCCGCCGCCAAATTTGGCGCTCCGCCAAATAATCCGCCCTGCTAACTGTAGTTACATTAAATGTTTTCATCGGAGTGCGTGCCCGACGGTTGGTGTGCTGGCGGTTAATGCTTAGCTCTTGGTTCCCGAGCGCTGGTCACATGGAGAGCGGGGCTGGCCCCTTTGGTTTCCCGCTTCAATTTTTTTAACTTTAAAATACATTTCTTCCGCTCATTTTTCAAATGAGCTTGTTGTAGTGCGTTGGTAAGTTTGTCGAGTATTAACGTAGAGGTCGCGGGTTCAAACCCGGCCCCTCCCAAACTTCAAATTTTTGAATGCGCCCAACCAATCTTGCTGACGTCATCATGGGGCCACGTGGCACCCTCCGGGCCTGCCACGTGGCGGCCTGTGATTGGCTGTTGCAGAGGGAATATTCCCTGGAATATAAAATTCAAATTTTCTAATGTTTTGGGCAAAATATTCTTTTGGCCATATCTCCCTCATACGGCGACCGTTTTCCGAACCGTTTGCGGCGCCGGAATCGGGAGGACGAGCACTTTCCAGTCATTCAGCTGTGAACCAGTTCTGAGCACTTTGAATTTTGAGCGTTTTTACAACACCTAGGACTTGAGCACCTGATTGATTACCCTCCGGGTCTATCACAAGTTGGGACATTTTTCAAAGTCAATTCCTTACCAAGTTTGGTGATGACAGATCAACGGCAACGTTAATCAATGACCTATCCAATCTTAAAGCTGAGGCTAGACAACCCATCAAAGATTTCAATTTACGGTTCAATAAGATCCTCAAAAAAATTCCCACTGCTTCCCAACCCAGCGAAGAAGTACGATGTGAATGGCATATTACGGCCTTACCATCAAACTTAGCAATCTTCGTGGATAGGGCAAATAAAACAACCTTAGTTGAAAACTTGACAGAGGCGATAGCAGTAGAGAAATGCGTAGTAGCCCTCGAAAAGAGATCTGCAATAGAGGAACACAAATCTAAAAAAGTCACCTTCAAGGAAGACTCCAAGAAGAAACAAACGAAAGACCCTTTCGATTTAGAAGGATTGCAAAAAGTATTAAAAACCATGTCCAATGAGATGATTGACATAAAAAAACAAGTACCAGAAACTTCTTCAAAAAAACCCTACAGAGCTTTTAAAAGAGGCCCTTCAATGGATGTGAAACCACCCAACACTATCTCAAATGTCGAATCCGAAGAAGAGGAAGAAGAAGAGAGTACCACTGAAGGGCAGACCGATGACGAAGAAGTTGTGGAACTACAAGGAATGTGGGATTTCATCCTCCCACAAGAAGAAGATCAAGAAACATTTCCGGTTAGCACACGAAGCAAAAATCAACTTGATCCTCTCCAAACTACCCCTAAGCAGAAGGGCGCAAGCCCTGCAGTTGTTAACACCCAGGTTGTTCCCTTTGACTCCCAAGGGAATACGGCCGGGGTAACCACTAACCAAGCTTTGGATTACAGTTTCTAGCCAAACTGCAATCAGAGAGGGCTCTCTCTTTAAGATTTATCTCTGTTTTGTGGGGATTTTAGGCTAGTTGTGAGTTCAGTGTTGTTAAATGTTTTGGTTGAGTGATGTCTTTCAGTACCTGAGGTGGAAATCTTCAGACAGTTTTTAGTCCATTGGGCAATGGAGTCTGTGATTACAGGTTGTCTGAAATGTTGAGTGAGATTGTTGAAACAGTAGGGCCATTTAGATATTTCATGAAACAAATTTGAAATTGTGATGGTGAAATATGTTTAACCAGTGGAAGGCAATTAAGAATTTTCCACTAAGCTGGGGTGTGAGAAAGAGATATATTGCACAGGACCAGATTCGAATTCCTGAACAATAACCATTGTGAAAGATATAGTCTGAAAGTGCAACAATTAAGAATTACACCTTATAACTATAACTGAAGAAAACATTTATAACAGCATAGATTGAGGTCAGGATATTCTATGAATAAATCCTGAAACTATTCTTTTTCTTTGCCATTAACTGTGAAACATAGAACATGAATGAATTATGAAGAAATAATTAAAACACATAACGAAGAGTTTGAAGGAAACTTATTGTGCCATGAAATACATAGGAATCCTTTAGCATTCAGCAAACACACACAACGCCTCAGACAACACAGAATTTTGGAAATTCCATCAACCTTTGTATTAATACTCTGAACATTTACAGCATAAGATCTCTAGAAAAGGAAATCAACAACAACCCCTGCTACTTCGGCGAGGGGGAATATATACAATCGGTGATACAAAATATCTGAACCGCTGAGTCACTTGAGACATAAATACGCTCACCCACTTTACAAAAATAGCAGATAAGGAAGTTATTACTGCTCTAAATACAAAATGAATGCTCTTTAATTCTGTCAGAAGCCTTTTTGACCTTTGGAGTCCAATGAGTCGGTTGAGCGTTCTGTTTTAATGCTGAATGATGTATCTTTATGGCTTTGCCATGCTATATCTTTCTCGGCCCTGTCATCTGTAACTGTCAGTGCTGCTTTAGTGGCCGAATCTTTCTGTTGAGTTGGCTCAGTTCATTTTTCTCCAAAAATACTGAATGCATCAAATTTTCCTGTACATGATGACTTATGTTTTTTGATTAAAAAACTTGATGAAAGGCTCTTTATTACAGTATCAACTGTATCATTTTGGTCCACCATTCCTGTGTGGGCAATTGATGTCTCAAAATTACATCCAAGGTCTCATCTGCCTCTGTATATTTGTAGAAGTTTGGAGGCACTTCAAACAAATGCTTGATCTCATTCATAATAAAAAATAAGTTCTCTACTCTGTCATAGAGACTTTGCCCAGATGTTGGCCCTGTTTCTTCTGAGGTACTTGGTCTTACAGTGATCTGATTTGTAGCAAATGTGTTGACCCTTTTTGCATAGTTCTCATGTGAAAGTAGCCTCCCTGCACTGTTCAGTAAGCCAGGAAGACCTCTGCCTTGTAGTGCTGCAAACTTGTCCATGAACTTATTTACTTCTGTCTGCATGTCTTGGCTTCTTCTTTCCAGTGTTTGTACCAGGCTTCTTAATGTAAGGACCCTCTTTATCAGCAAAATGGTTTCAATTTTGTTGGGAATTCCCATCGCTGCCAGCTGAGGACCTGTACGGTTATTGAGCACATTAATCATTCTATTGGCTACCTTAGGCATATTGCCTAGAGATGCCCTTGCCCTCTGGACTTCTCTTTGTGCTTTGCCTATGAGCTCCATTTGCTCATGAATAGTCTCAATATACTGCCATTGATCTGTGATTGATTGGCCAATGTTGGCCCATAAAACTGTCCTGAGCTCAGCCACCACTTTGTCAAGGGTGAGCTCCTTCTCCAGCTCCTTTATCTTCTCCTTAAGGTCCTTTATTTCCCTTCCTTTTTATGCTACATTTTGCTTGGATTTGTCATACTTTTCATTCAACTTAGCTAAATTTTCTCTGGCTTCATTTAGCTCTGCCATTTGGGCTTCTAAGGCCTGGTTTTCATTTTTCAGCTTCTGCATGTCAAGGCTTGGAGCCTGCTCTGTTGTTGGTGCTGGTGCTGATGTAGATGGCGTTGTCTGAGCTCTCTGTTCTGTAGGAGGAGCACTAGTTTGAGGGGGTTCCTCAAGGTTGATTATTTGTGGAGGAGGCTGAGATGTTTGGCCTACCTCCTTTTATTGTAGGGCTGCCTGCAGTGCAGCCTCTAATTCTCCCAATTTTTCTTTTGTCTGGATCAGCTGTTTGTATAATGATATCAGCATGCCTGCTGCATCTTGTTCATGCCTCAGCTGGGCAACCTCTTCTGTTTGTGGGTGAAGAGTTGCCGGGATCTTAACCATCTTCCTTAGTGCTGCCATATCTGCATCTCTTAGTTTCAGCAGCGCTTGTATAGCCTTGGTGTCCTTGGGATCATGCCCAAGTTCTATGATGATATCCTCTAAAGCTTTGATTCGGTTGTACTTTTCCTGAGAGGATGCTTTATCCAACTCAAGTTGGGTAGCTGTATTGTTTAGGCTATTTTCCAACCTATAATTCACCAATGTTTTGTCTGCAAAAGTGGCATACACCATCTCACCCGTTTGCTTGTGCAATTCAATCTGATCCATAAGGTGAATGTCTTTTGCAAGGACCTCAAGGTTGGTCCTTATATAGTCTGCAGCTGACTGTGGCTGCAGCATGGTTGGCATGAAATGACTCATTATCATTTTGCCCTCTTCTACATCATATGCAGACATCAACCTCTGCTGGTTTGTAGGAGCCATTTTCAATAGGTGGTTGTACAGTTGTATCCTAAGTGGCACATTCTTCTTTTTAATTTCAATAAACTGCTACTTGATGCCTGTTTCAACCCTCCGTTGCTGGCTTGAGGAGCTGACTTCTCCTCCAACTGTTCTTTCTTGTTCCTACTGAAAGGAACTTGCAGATGCCTCCATACTTGGTGGGCCCATGCCCAATGATTGCCCAATAGGCATTTCTTCCTCAGAGAGGGGATTCATTCTGTTCCTTTTCTCCCCTTGATTTGTGGATGTGGTGAGGGGAGTCTCCAGTTCTCTATCCCTCTTCTTTCCCTTTTCTTCTTTCTATGGATTTTGCAGCACTGAGGCCTCCACTGTCTGTTCTTGCCTAGGGGTACATTCTCTTGAGCCTGTTGCTCATTGGATATTGGGGCTTCAGTTGTTCGTTCTTGTTGTTTCATTGGCTGCCCCTCTTTTTGCCCTCCTTCTTGTTGTTCTACCTGCTTTTCTGCTAGTTGTTCTGCTACAGGAGGTGGTTGTTCCTGCTCCATCTGCTTCTCTTTGCCTTTGCTGGAAGTCTGATAAGTAGCCTTGGCTGTTTGCTGATGTGCTGTCGATGATGATGCAGCTGCTCCAAGCTACCTTTGGTATGAAGATGAAACCTGCCCACAAGTTTCCAAGTCAGCTTCTTTCTCAATATTTTTTTCTTCTCTTTGTAGCATTTGTTCTCTAGTCATTGGCTCTTCTAGAGTGCCCTCTTCCCAACTTAATAAATTGGCATATTTCTCAATGTGAGGCAATCTGATGTGAGCATAGCCACCCAATTTATATTTTACCCTCCTTAGAGAAATGAAGTGATTAGGGTCATAAGGTATCCAGCGGAAACTAGTTTCTAATTTGAGGCCCTCTAGGATCCTATCTTCCTTCCATCCCTCCTCCCTTTGGTTGTAAAGAAATGGGCCTAGCTGGTTCCTGACCTTTAGTTGCACCTTCTTGTTTTTGCTGTGGAAATGGACCTGGTCTGCATTTCCAAATTGTCTGAAATACTCCAAGGCAAATAGTCTCATCGGGACATATCTTGGCAACCTATAAGGATCCAACTCACAACCATATATTCTGATTACTGTATGGTGTTGGTAAAAGTACCAATCACCAATGCTGTAGGCCTTTGAGAGATGGAGTATTCTTTACATTTCATCAGTCAATCTTGGAGGAGGGACAAGAAATAGCAAAGTCATAGCTGGATGAATGAACAGGTCTATAAATTCACAGTATGTGTATGGTGAACGGGAGGTGCAGTGAAAAACTGAGGTCCAAAATACTACAGACCTTGGATTTCCCTGAGCATCAAGTTTCTTGAGAGGAATAGGGAAACTGTCTGGTTGATAAAACAGGAACAGATGGTAGATGTATGAGGTGTATCTGAACACCTTTTCCCTTTCTAGATTCATCAGTTGGTCATGAATCTTGTTTGCAATATACTCAGCATAGTCATAGTGCACAGCAGGAGGCTTTCCAGGAGAAAATATGGACAGCATGGCCATTATGGTGTCATCAACATCATCAACTCCCTTGTATCCCAGAACATAACTGATCAAATCCACCAGCATCTTCCCCAAGTCATTGAGATATGGATGTCCAATAGGAGGTGTTCTCAGAGCTTCAGAGCTTGGCTGAATAAATAACTGATTAATCTTGATGACCTGGGCACTGGACAGCCTGCCCCCCTTCTTTAATAAGTCCATCATGGAGAGAGGAGTTAATGGTCTTGCAGAATGAAAGTTGAGCATTTGATTTATGGCCTCAGGGGTGATATGGAACAAGACTGCACCTGATGTACTGAGGACAGCTCTTTGACAGGGATCATAGTTCTCAGGGCATCTATGGATTAGGTCTGGAAGGATATTGACTTGAGGGAGGTTATAAATGGGCAAGTTGGAGTCCCAAATCCCTAAAATATCAGCTCCACTGAGGTGTTGAGCTTTCAATTCATTTAGTATATGAATATTAAACTTAGAATTTATTGAGAACAAGTCTATCATCTGATAATCCATATCCCCCAGGGCCTTCCATTCTAACTCCCTTTGTGGGGCATTTAGAGGTTGAATATTCAGGGCTACTGGTGTTTCCATGGTTAAGTAGTACTATGACCTATACTAGAACTGGTGTTACTAAACAGAGCAACACAGAGGGGTATCTCTGGAACAGAGAGGCAAATTGCAGAGGAGCAGAGGGTAAATGGTAGTGAAGCAATTGAAATTGTCACACGGAATCAGTCAAGGGTGCGGACACAACTGACCTTCCTAGAAGTCTAAGACATTCTAATGACAAACAAAACAAACTGGAGCTATCCTTCTCTAAACATACATTATGATATGAGAAATCAAGTGTTTCGTTCTTACCTTTGTCCAAACGTTGTTGTAGAAGTCCAAGCTTTGTTGATCTGGATGAGCTCCTCCTTTTCTCCAAAACCTGCAATCACCAACAGTCAAACAATTAAATAGCACCTGATTATAACATAAAACAAAGCATATTCAACACATAGACCAAGGAGTACATGAAATAACCCATTAACAACAAGTTATTGAGAAGAATGGACCAATTTGCATTAAAGGTAATCAAAAGGAACCATTACAACCTGAGCCTTGGTGTTGTGCAAGCTCCTTCCAGGGTCCACAAGAGTCTTCCTCTACTTTGACAAAGCTCACCCACTTCCAAATAGAACAAGTAAAGATGACAATCTCTCCTCACAAGCTTCTAAATGGGAGTCCTAATTCCTGCAGCATTTACCCTTAGAAATCTATAGCTTTCAACCCCCTTCCTTCTGGCTCAATGCCTCTTTTTATAGTGCTCAAGAGGAAGTTAATCAGGTCCACCATCAATGGGATAGTCCCCCTCTTTGGATGGGATCACTCCCTTATTGATGGGATAAGTTCCTCTTTGGTAGGAGTGCATGAACCATCTGGAGGCGCTCAATACACGTCAAACAACCTTCTAGAATGCTCTAGAAATGACCACAAGTAAGGTTTTGAAGATAAAACTTGCGCATTTTAACCTTTTCAGAGGGACGCACCTGCCCCTTTAGATACAGAGCGTCCTTGGACGCAGACCTTATGCATAATAGGTGCGTACCCGTAGGCAAGGTTTGAGAGAACCTGCGTACCCAGAGATAAACATATTTATAAAGACTTTCTCTCTTTCTTGGAGTTTGACATGAATAGTAGAGGCATAAGACTTGCTCAGAGGGTAGTATGACTGTTGATAGAGCCATACCAACTGTAAATAGCCATGGTGACATTTTTTAGTGTAACAGATTGCCCCCTAAAGTGCGAAGCCTGGAATAGATTAGGGTTTTGTATTATCTAGGAAGGGTGAAGCACTTTATCATTTCGAGGATTATCTCGTGGAGAGCCTGGTCAGAACCTGCAATTTTCAACACAAAATACATGTATAAGATTATATCATCACTCAGGTAGGCATTCCCATACTCAGATTAAAACTTTAACTAACAGACTAACTACTCTGATATAGGAATGATCTTGTAGTACATCATAATCATAGACTTTTGTAGACACAGTATGGGCGCAGCCATCTGTTTATGATTAGTCTACTTAGATAATGAATACAAAACTCCTCGCAGCCTAGATGGTGGAAACTAGATCCAGGGTCTTCATCTCTACTTCTCGAATTGGTACGATTCTAGCCATGCGAATAAATGAGTTGATGTCGAACATGGTAGAAACCACTTGATTACCAGTCGATGATGTAAACTATTAACAAGCGTGAGAGAGACCACCAGTAATGTCAATGGTTCTCAAAGTACCCAGTACAATCCATGAGATGTGAATGAATGAGTTGATGTCGAACATTTCACGGAATCCTTTGATCGAAAGTCAATGATGTAAACTGACGTCAAAGGCGAGAAACCTGCCATTGATGCATACAGACTTCAAGGTACTGACGATTTCTAAGTCATCTCTCTAGATAATGTGCTGATGTCGATAGAAAGTGACCCGTTGTAGGCAAGCCCACAACACGAAATCATTGTTCAAGTTGAAGAAATGTTGCTGTGAGGACTGACTCAGGGATGGTCAAATGGATGACAAGTATTTTGCAGATGAAAGTTTTGTTTGCAGTCCTCTTGAACACATAACGACACGACAGATGGTTTGGTGCTAAATAACTCAAAGTTAATCCCCGGAACCCAGTTGAAAACTTTCAAAAGTGGTTTGATCAACTGTGAGGTGAAAGATTTCCCAACCCAGGTGAATGAAAAGTGTCGTGTCCAAGAGTGGTAATAAAGTTTCTTCTGAGACAAAAGGTAACAAATAGGCTCATTCTTCTCTCTTTTCCCCCACCATTTCTGGCAAGTACCTCTTTATTTTTAACAAGCTTGAGGAGGATAACATATGCTTGATTATAAGCTCATCCTTCGGATGAGTCCAACCTAGTTTTGATTCTAGGAAGGAGTGGTTCGTTCCTGTTTGTAATTGAACAGGTCCTTTACTGTGAAATGTTTAACAAGCCCAGTGTAGGAGAAACTCGGTGTTTTTCAATTTTAGAGAGTCTGAAAAACTTAAGAAGACTCCAAGTTGAACTTTTTCGTAAATTTGTGTCCCTCAAGCCCGAAAAAGTATAAAATAATACCTGGGGGAACCGCTTGATCTTGCGACCAAGGAGTACTTTCATAATTAGTGCCACTGACCTAAAAAGTAAAAAGCGATCAAGGACACGTCGTTTTATTTCCGTATCGAGTTTGAAACGACAAAAACCCGGCAATCTTTTCCTGATTTTACGGTCAGAAAAGAGCTATAAGGGGACCGTCTTTTAATTCCGTTTTAACGAGTGTAAAAGAAACGCTCGGCAATCTTTTCATTTTTTAGGAGTCAGAAAAGGGCTTAAAAGATGACTCTGATATTTCACTTTTTCGTAAGTTTTAACGAGTTTGAAAAAGGGATAAAAATGTACTCATGGTTTTCACTTTTTCGTAAGTTTTAATGAGTTCGAAAAAATGATAAAAATGTACTCATATGGCCGACTTTCAATTTAATTTACGAGCAGGAAAAGACGGAAAGAACTCGGCATTTTCATTTGTTTTACGAGAATGAAAGATAGCAAAATAATCTCGAGATTTTCATGAGTTTAACGAGTCTTGAAAATAACTGAAATTGACTCGAGATAGGTTTCATTTTTACAAAAGCTTGAAACAGATAAAAACTATGCTTCAAAGTAGTTTCATTTTTACACAAGCTTGAAACAGAGATAAAATTGTGCTTGATGCCCCCTAAGCATAACTGTTAGAGTGCATGCCACCCCAGCCTCATTTCATTCAACCAGCTGGATGAAATGAAGGTTGAGTTACAAGATCACTTGAAAGACTCGACCTACAACTATAAGAAAATTACGCAAAACTAAAATAACTAACCTAAATACTTAACATTTATGAGATCTAGTCAATCTCTCGACTCAAGTAGGGGAGGATTTGTTTCATTTGTTAACGAGCTTGACACAGCAAAAGAACTATGCTCGGAGTCGGTTTCATGTTTACGCAAGCTTGAAACGAAAAACTATGCTTGTTATAAGTTCACATGCCCCCAGCATAATGACGCAAAACGAGGTACATGCCCCCCAAGCTTCATTGCATTCAATGAGGTGGATGGAATGAAGATTTACTTTCAAGATCTTGGAAAGACTTGTGGGAGTTGTTTCATTTTTTAATGAGCTTGACACAAGACAAGGAACTATGCTCATAACTACTCTCTACAATATACCTAACAAAAACTCTACTCTAAAAACCTTGATTCATTTTTTAACGAGCTTGACACAAGACAAGGAACTTATGCTCTAAAATCCTTGATTCATTTTTTAATGAGCTTGACACAAGACAAGGAACTATGCTCATGACTACTCTCTACAATTTACCTACTTAACCTACCCTTGTTTCATTTTTAACGAGCTTGACACAAGACAAGGAACTATGCTCAAAAAGTTCGCATGCCCCCAGCATAATGATGCAAAGCGAGGTACATGCCCCCCAGGCTTCATTGCATTCAACCGGCTGGATGAAATGAAGGTTTACTTTCAATATTTAACTTGAAAAGGGAGTTGTTTCATTTTTAAGGAGGTTGACACAAGAAAAGAACTATCCTCATACCTGATTCATTTTTTAACGAGGTTGACTCAGTAACAGGAACTGTCCTCAAAATCCTACTTTCTACAATTTATCTACATATCCTAAAATCTAGCTGATTCATTTTTTAATGAGGTTGACTCAGTAAAAGGAGCTTTCCTCGTTGCTCCTTGTTTCATTTTTTAACGAGGTTGATACAAGAAAAAACTATCCTCGCACACACTGATTCATTTTTTAATGAGGTTGACACAGTAAAAGGAACTTTCCCCAGTAGAGTCGCCAATTTGTCACACGGAATCAATCAAGGGTGCGGACACAACTGACCTTCCTAGAAGTCTAAGACATTCTAATGACAAACAAAACAAACTGGAGCTATCCTTCTCTAAACATACATTATGATATGAGAAATCAAGTGTTTCGTTCTTACCTTTGTCCAAACGCTGTTGTAGAAGTCCAAGCTTTGTTGATCTGGATGAGCTCCTCCTTTTCTCCAAAACCTGCAATCACCAACAGTCAAACAATTAAATAGCACCTGATTATAACATAAAACAAAGCATATTCAACACATAGACCAAGGAGTACATGAAATAACCCATTAACAACAAGTTATTGAGAAGAATGGACCAATTTGCATTAAAGGTAATCAAAAGGAACCATTACAACCTGAGCCTTGGTGTTGTGCAAGCTCCTTCCAGGGTCCACAAGAGTCTTCCTCTACTTTGAAAAAGCTCACCCACTTCCAAATAGAACAAGTAAAGATGACAATCTCTCCTCACAAGCTTCTAAATGGGAGTCCTAATTCCTGCAACATTTACCCTTAGAAATCTATAGCTTTCAACCCCCTTCCTTCTGGCTCAATGCCTCTTTTTATAGTGCTCATGAGGAAGTTAATCAGGTCCACCATCAATGGGATAGTCCCCCTCTTTGGATGGGATCACTCCCTTATTGATGGGATAAGTTCCTCTTTGGTAGGAGTGCATGAACCATCTGGAGGCGCTCAATACACATCAAACAACCTTCTAGAATGCTCTAGAAATGACCACAAGTAAGGTTTTGAAGATAAAACTTGCGCATTTTAACCTTTTCAGAGGGACGCACCTGCCCCTTTAGATACAGAGTGTCCTTGGACGCAGACCTTATGCACAATAGGTGCGTACCCGCAGGCAAGGTTTGAGAGAACCTGCGTACCCAGAGATAAACATATTTATAAAGACTTTCTCTCTTTCTTGGAGTTTGACATGAATAGTAGAGGCATAAGACTTGCTCAAGAGGGTAGTATGACTGTTCATAGAGCCATACCAACTGTAAATAGCCATGGTGACATTTTTTAGTGTAACAGAAATACAGCACAGAGAATTGATAGAGCAAATGCCAGGACTGGTAAACTCTGTCCACGGTGAATTAGTGGAGCTCAGGTCTTTAAGTTCACGAATGCGCGAACTAACTATGAATTTAGGTAAATTTGGCTAAATGCAGGTTCTGCAGAGGAGTTTTCGACCCAACAATTGAAACTAGACACTGGTACCGGGGACTGACTGGTGAATACAGTGTTTTCTCACTCTTTTTAAGCTATCTTTCGACAAAACCAGGCGCGGGGAAATGATTTCGATAAATACCTCTTCGATTGCCGGCAATGGTTACAAATGCAGGTGGATTGGATGCGCCCACGGTCTTTGTAGCGATTTCTGCAGGTTGGCGATGGATTGGTCGTAATTCGCATGTAGGGGGAGCAATAGTTGTTTTTGCAAAAAGTGAGAAAAAATGCAATTTTCGGCGAAAATATGGACTTTTGGGTCATTGGCGCCTTTTTTGGATGACGTCATCATGACGTCATCAGGTGGGGTCAGGGTCGGGTGACGTCAGCATGACGTCATCAGGTGACGTGGCGGCCTGTGAGTGGTCCACGGGGATTGCATAGCTGGCGGACATGTCGGAGCGCTGGCGGGCGGGGGCGCTGATGCGACGGTGAGGTGGCCTGACGTGGGCATGACGTAGCAATGACGTGGGCGCGGCGGGACCAGCAGTAAACCAGGAGCGGTAAATGGTTTTTCTCAGACCGCTATTGATACGGTCATGGAATTGTCAGAGGGCGACCCGAGAAGATATGGGGGTGACGCGTGGCAGAGGCCTGACGTCACCCTCTGACAGTTTCTCGGGCGATAAAGCACAGTCATCGGGGCCGACCCGATATGGATGTGGGCCATCGGATGGGAAAGCATAGATTCGACCGTCGACGGGTCAATAAGATGTCAGGGCGATACGGAAGCGGGCGGGTATGTAAAATAATATTATTCGGTAAAATACGCGCCCGACGAAACATTAGAAAAGTAGGTTTTCAACAGTGTTACGGGAAAAATGGATTACGCACAGGTTTGGTTACAAAACTGAGTTTAGGCGATTAATCCAAGCAGATATTAGATTAATTCGAGGATTAATTTATTGGTGCTCTTTGGGTCGCGCTTTAATGTTTAGCGCTCAAACCATTTTAAAGCCAAACTTAGAGCTATAATGCTCGGGGAAGGGGATATGTATTTTTGGGTTTTTAATATAATTTACATAGTAATAGGGGGAACAAGGGGTATAGGGAGTTAAATAGTAAGAACTTGGGGTTAATATGAGTGGAAGATGGGAATGAGAAGGGATAACACTAAGTTTATATGATATCAACCTAGTTTAGGAAGTAGATCAAAATGAATATATTTTTAGACAAGAAATGTGGCTCTTAAAGAAACAAGAACCAACACAAGACCTTGGTTACTTTCATGAACACAACTGGTGTAGGGATGTTAGCAATGAATATGAAGGGGGGAAATTAGGAAGTTAGAAATGCTCCATTGGGGTTTTGCAGAGTGATGGAGAAGAGGACCTTCCCAATCCATTGATGTTTCCTTTATGTTAGACCAGCAAAACTCAATTGAAAGGAATGACATTTCCGCAACCCCATCTACCTACCCATCTACTTGCCTAGCATTTTTTGTTTCTTCATGGAGGGTGCACTTAGACTTGCAGACCCTCATGTGCCTTTTCTTTTCCTTTGGCTTTTTCTTTTGATTTTCTATCTAGAACTACCCTTATTGCTTCCAAGGCCCCAGATTAAGCAGTTGGGAACCTTAATTCTCTGCCTAACTATTGGTCTGCCAAGATTAAACAGTTTGGATAGACTTCTTTCTCTATTCTACAATAGAAAATTGAAACATGGCATGATCCAGATTAGGTTGTTGGACCATCCATAAAAATTGAGTCAACATCAAGCTATGTACACACATTGTCTTCTCTTGGAAATATGGGATCTTTGCATCACCAAAGCAGAGCATATTTGGAACTTTCATTTGCCAATCATGAAATATGAAACCTATTGGTATAGGTCTAACAGCAGCAAAAGATAAAGTTGCAACAAAGAAAATGATCGCTAAAGCGACTCAATCTAGCCCAGTCCAACCAGATCAAACAACTCCATCAAGAACACTGATAGTGTCGGATGAAATGGAATACAATATTATTGATGACATGAAAAAGACTACGGCTAATATCACTCTTTATGAATTGAGCAAATTGAAACATCAACAGAAGATAATGATGAAAGAATTACATGCCGTGTCTACTACATCATTGCCTACAGCTGTAGCTTCCCACAACATGGGAAGACCTCCAACCAACACGATCAATAAGATTGATCCAAATGACATCGCCTTGATTGGAGGAAGATCAAGGTCTCACACTCCCCCTTTTCTTCTCACTTATGAAATTTTCAATAAAAATGTGCACAATTGTTTGGTAGATTCTGGTGCTTCAACGAATATTTTACCCAGATCAATATGTGCCATGTTGAATGTTCAACCACAAAAATCCGCAGTGCGCATAGTTCAGCTTGATCGATCTCAAGTCGAAGTGATTGGTAAACTTAATCAAGTAACCATAAGATTGTTGTCCAACCCGAAGGTATGTCAGGTTATTGACATTCTAGTAGCTGATATCCCAGAATTCTATGGCTTGATTCTTAGCAGTGATTGGTCTGAAAAACTCCATGGATACTTCTCAACCCACTGGTCGCACATGTGGTTACCCCACAATGGTAAACTGAATCAAATAAAGGTTGAACGAGAGTTACACCAGAAGTACATAGTAACGGAATTGGAGGGAGAAAATGAAGCAATAGCATATAACAGCAGTATCATAGGCAATTACTAGGTAGATTCTTTCCTCGGCAATTTCAATGCTCATACATCACCTTACTTAGAAAATTCAGTTTTGTCCCAAGTCGAAATTTTTTCCCAAACTGATAATTCAAAGTGTGTTAATTTTGTAGATAAACCTGTAAATACATCTTTGTTTTGGAAATTATATTTTGATGGCTCTAAATCTAACGAAGGAGCAGGAGCAGGATGCGTTCTGATTAGTCCAGAAGGAAATAAGACCATGCTTACGTGCAGACTTGAATTCGATTGCACAAACAATACAACAGAATATGAGGCCTTGGTGCAAAGCCTATACAAAGCAATCGGGTTGAACGTCAAGTATCTTCAAGTCTTCGGAGACTCTGAGATTGTCGTCAAACATGTACGTAACACCATACATTGCCTATCAGGTCATTTGAAACACTATCAATCTTTAGTACAAGATCTGACTGAGCATTTCATAGCATTCAATATTTCGTCAATCCCAAGACTCCAAAACGCGAGCACAGACCTTTTAGCTAACGTAGCCTCTAGACTTATTCCCTCTGAAGATTTTAGTCCAGATAGATTCTCAATAGAATTAATCTTTAGACCGTCCATCCCTGAAAACATTACAAATTGGAGAGTATTCAATGACAATCCTGATATTGTAAATTTCCTCACTTCTGAAGGATCCTACTCCAATCAAATAATTGACGAAGACCATCACGATCGACAAATACAACAAAATAGCACTGATAATGCTATACCTAAATCGGTGGTTAAGTTGGAAGACTTATACGATTTGAAAAGTCGGTTTAAAAGGTCTACCAATTCTAAGTTCTATAGTTCAACTCTGAACTATGAATTAGTAAACCTAGGAACCGATGATAAACCACAAAACGTTAATCTAGGCCACGACCTAGCCCCTGAAGAAAAACTAGCGTATATTCGTCTTTTGAGACAATACAAAAATGTTTTTTCCTAGAATTACGATAAGATGAAGACATACGACACTTCTATCATTCAACATACTATCCCTATGATTGACAACGAAAAACCTGTCCAACAGAAACTCAGAAAAATCCACCCCAATTTAGAAAATCAGATAAAAACTGAGCTAAATAAGTTATTAAAAGCCAACATAATTTTCCCCGTCAGACATTCCAAATGGGTCTCCAATATGGTACCCGTTAGAAAGAAAAACGGAGATATTAGAATCTGCATCGATTTTCGGAATCTCAATAAAGCCTGTCAAAAAGACAATTTTCCCCTCCCACCTATCGGCGGATATTACAGGCAGTAGCAGGCTCAGAACTAATGTCTTTTTTGGATGGATTTTCAAGATACAATCAAGTGCTGGTACATCCCGATGATCAGTTAAAAACCACATTCCGAACTAAATGGGGCACATACGCATATCGGAAGATGCCATTTGGTTTGATCAATGCCGGCGCTACATTTCAGAGAGCCATGGACATCGCATTCAAGGGTTTAGTCAATAAATTTGTAGTAATTTATTTGGATGATATAATAGTGTACTCCAAGAAGCGAAGCGACCATCTCAAAGACTTGAAACAAATCTTTCAACGATGTTTAAGCTATGGGATTTCACTTAACCCAAAGAAATCTTTTTTCACATTAAGTGAAGGAAAACTTCTAGGATTCATAGTGTCAAAATATGGTATTCACATTGAGCCTGACAGAATCAAAGAAATTTCTGAAATATCCCTACCTCATAATAAAAAAGCCATGCAATCTTTCCTTGGTCAAATCAATTTTGTGAAGAGATTTGTCCCAGATTTTTCACGAAGTGTTTCTCCTTTGCAAGCCATGATTAAAAAGAATTCAAATTTTAAATGGGGTCAAGATGAGGATGAAGCATTCAACCTGATCAAACAAGCTATCATTAACGCTCCATCTTTAGCAACCTCGAGTTTTTCAGAATATTTTATCTTATACACCTTTGCCTCAGAGAAATCATATGCTGCGATTCTAACTCAAGCAAATCAAGAGAAAATGGAAGCTCCAATCGCATTTTTTAGCTCGAATTTACAAGGTGCTGAACTCAACTATTCAGACGTGGAGAAACAGGCATATGCTGTTTTCAAAGCGGTCAAATATTTTCAGACCTTTCTTACTTAAAACCCATACTAAGGTCATAGTACTGTTTCCAGCGGTAAGAAATCTTCTAGTACAGAAGGATGTGGGTGAAAAAAGAGCAAATTGGATCACTGCTTTACAAGAATGCGACCTTGAGATCAAACCAGCAAGCATTGTAAGAGGTCAAGGCTTCTACAAAATGTTGGCTGGAGCATCGCAAATTCCTGAAAATTCATCTGAAGAGGTACAAATGTATGAGGTAAGCCTAAACGATGCAGAATCATTATATGCTGACACCATTTATTATCTTAAGAACGGGTATGCTCCATCACACCTGGATCACACTAAGAAAAGAGCTCTGAGATTGAAAGCTAAACAATATCAGCTCATAAATGATGTTCTGTTTAAAAAGAATTACGATCCTGTTCTTCTTAGGTGTCTTGAGAAAACTGAAGCCAAAAAGGTTTTGCAGGAACTCCACGATGGACCAGCAGGCAGACACTATGCTGGAGATGCTACTGCACATAAAATCTTACGTGCAGGATATTATTGGCCCACGTTGTTCAAAGACTCACACAGTTACGTGAGGAAATGCCAAGTCTGCCAAACTACTGCAGGGAGACAAAAGAAACCGTCCATGCCACTACAGCCGGTAAACATCGAGCAACCATTCAGTCAGTGGGGCTTGGACATAATAGGTGAGATCGTTCCTCACTCTTCTAAGCAGCATAGATACATCCTCACGGCAACAGATCATTTTACTAAATGGGTAGAAGCAGTTCCTCTCAAGACAGTTAATTTTGAAAACATCATTGAATTCATAGATCAATTTATAATCACTAGGTTTGGATTGCCAACGGCTTTAATGTTTGATAATGCCTCATACTTTTCTGGGAATGCAATGACCGAGTTTGCACTTAAAAGAGGGTTCAAACTGAAATATTCAGCCAACTACTATCCGCAAGGTAATGGATTGGCTGAGTCAACAAATAAAAACCTAATCAGGATTATTAAAAGAACAGTTGACCAGAAGCAGAAGAATCGGCACAAAACTTTGGTAAATGCTTTATGGGCAGATAGAATAACAAAGAAAGCTTCAATCGGCACTTCTCCCTTTAATTTAGTTTATGGGAAGGAAGTAGTTCTCCCAACTCACTTAGTAATCCCCTCCTTGTCCTTAGTACAATACATCGATGAAGTATCTACTTCCTCCTTACAATTAAGACAAATGGAAATAATTAAATTAGAAGAATGACGAGAACAAGCTAAGAAAACCCATGCTCATCACCAAGCCCTAATAAAATCCTCTTTTGATTCAAGCATAATGACCAGAATTTTTTTTTCAGATGGGAGATCTAGTTTTGAAATGGGATAAGGCTCATGAAGAAAAGGGCAAACATACAAAATTCCAGAAGATGTGGCTTGGTCCTTTTCAGATTGTAGAAGTCATAGGCCCATCAACGTTTGTGTTGCAGGATTTAGCAGGTAGAAGGGATTATTTGCCTGTTAATGGACAGTACCTTAAAATATATTTTCCATAGAAGATTATTCTTCTATTTTGTAGGATAGTTTTAGTTTTTTCTTTTCTTTCTTATAAATAAAACCAGTTGTAGATGGTTACTACAGGGGTTCACGAAAAAGACACCAATTCTCTATCAGATTTTGATTTTTTTTTGCTTGTACAAATAGTAAAATTTTTCGAAAAATCTGATCTTTATTATTGACAGATAGAGTTAAAAAAAAAAAAAAACTTTAGCCTAGATATGATACTAGTTTCAACTTCAAAAAATTTGATGAAAGCAACCTTTGGCAAAAAATTGTTTTATATCAGCACAATGAAAGGTATCAATAATAAAATAAAGATTCTCTGTAAAACTGCTGTTTTCAAACTCTATTATTGTCGTCCAGAGATTTCTTAAGGAAAAACAATGATTTCCTCCCTGCTAAAGAAAATTGCAGCATTCAGAGGAACAATCCGAGAAAACACTATATCTCAAAGAATAAGAGGTCTCATCACGAGCCGGCTTATCATGATCACAGATATTATAACTTGCTGACTTTGCCAATACTGTCCACCAAAACAGGGCAACGACTCAAGATTGTTGCAATCAAAAGACAAGGGGTCTCATCACGAGCCAGCTTGTTAAGCAAAAGTGTAAATCAAGTGAATGACTGTGTCATAATTTGGCCACCAAACCAAGACATTGTTCTTTAGAGAATAAAAAAGGAAAAAAGTGTCAAAATGGGTTTTTCTCTGAAAAGTTGTAAATAGCCTTAAGCAGGATAAAGGATCATTGCTGGGTAACAGGTAACCCTGTCGAGGCTATGGACGCCTGCTGGTAGCAGAGGCTCTACCTATGACAAATGAGCATATTTTAAAAGCCAGCACATAGAGAAGACCTTATTTTATCTTTAAAAGACCAAGTAATGGCTGATGTAAATACAAGGACAAAGCCTGAGGAAGCAAACAATTGGAATAGAAAAAGGTTGAAACAAAATATCATTGATAGGATAAGGCATAATGTACTCTATGTGTCCATAACAAAATTTAGACTTATGAAAAATTTTCTGCTTTGGAAGTCAAAATTCAATAGAAAAGCAGAGATAACTGGTTCTTCCCAGTGAATCACCATTGTTGTAGCCACCAACAACCCCCCCTCTTTGTTTGGTATTAGCAATAACACCAAGCAAATGGGGACCCTTAATAAAAAATCCAAAAAAACATTTTATGAAAATTTTTGTATTCAACTCCTCAAAATTGTATCGCATCGCGAGAAGAGAATAAAACATTTTCTTATGAGCATAATAAACTGCGAAGAAGCGACGCGAAATTCATCGCATCGCATACATTATGAAGCGCTCTTAAATGAAAAATCTTAAGAAATCTCGACGGCCGATATGCGACGTCGCATATCGCAACATCGTGTAAGCAACACACAATGATTGAATGACTAAGTGCGATCTGCGATGCCGCGATGCTGCGATCTGCGATTTGCGATAAATGCGATTATGAATTTCTGCGATGACACATCTTGATGACGCGATCCGCGATGCTGCGATGTGAGTCGCAGAAATCACTCATCGCAAATTTTTCTCGGCGCAGTATTCAAGGAAAGTTGTCCGTAAACCAAAATTAGGCGCGCGCCTTAAAAGAAATTAATGAATGTATGCCAAAGTATTCAAGAAGGAAAGTTTTGTGTTTTTCGAAGAGTCAGTTCGCTATGGGTGTCATGATTTTATACATTCAGAAGAGCTTAAAGCTTTCATGTCAATCTTTATTATCATTACTCTTTTCCTTTGCGTAAACTGTACGACAGGAAATAACATGAAGCAATGTGCAGGAAACATCTAAGGAAAATGGGAAAGCATCAATGCTCGGAGAACAGAGAAGAGATGCCTTCATAAATGGATGTCGCATGCAATAGGACCACAGATTCCAGAGTATCACTCAACAGATGCTGATTTCAATAGGCCATCCAACGCTCAGAGTCAAAAGCGCACAAAAGCAGCATGTTTACAAAAGATCCTGAAGCTTATGCCCGGTAAAGGAAAAAAGGCGCTAAAGAAGGAAAATGCACCAGAAAATCCCGGAACAAAGAACGGAGGCAGTTTTCGATGCGCGATTTGCGCTAGTTTTCGATGTGTGATTAGCGCCTAGCGCTAATCGCGCATCGCTAAGAAAATTGTTCAGAGAGCAAAGTCCCTAAGTTTTTCAGTCATTCGCAAGGCCGGAAACCAAATAGCAAAAGCAGAATCAGTTTGAGAGAAATTTGGGTTATTACCAAGTATACATGCAGTGAATACACCCAGCCAGAGGAAGATTCTCGAAAATATCTTCTAGTTTACCAGAAAGTTGTGCCAGCGCGTGTTATTTCTATTTTCGTAGCTCAAACGAAAGCAGAAGGCAACCAGCCGACTCTTCCCAGGCGAATGTTGCATGCTTGCAGCACTAAGGAGCAAATACAAAAATGGTTAGGAATTAGATTCAATTTTTAGAAATAGTTTTGCTTTAGCAGAAGGGCGGTCATTTAAAACCGTATCCTAAATTTATGTAATTAAGTTAATTAGTTAGCAGTATTTAAACCCTTATCAGGCATTTGGAGAAGGGTCCAGAAATTTGTCAAAAAACTTGTCCTCAGAACATGCACTTTTGCACCCTCGGAGGGGGTTTTGATGAATGGATGGATCAAGGTTTATTAATGTTTGCATTTGATATCTGCTACTGATGTTGCACTTCTGTACTCTTAGTAGATGTTAGAGCAAGGAGAGATAAATCATTGTTGCTTGAAGCTTATGAGTGGAACCAGTCATAAATGGTACTTTTATCTCTTGACCATTTCTGTTTATATTCTTAAAGTGATATACAGTTTTTAGTTGTTTATATGTTACTACATGAATGTGTGAGTTACCATTTGGCACTTTTGTACGGTGGAATCATTTATTTATGTTTGAAATATGAATAACTTATTATGCGATATGTTTTTCACAACTGTTTTGCCTAAATTTTTATGCAAAGTGGTTTATCTTAATTGATTTCTATTCTTATGATAGTTGAATGATATTTATTACTAGTTATTGTTTGAAATCTCTTTAGATCGCATAATAGAACAAATACACCCCGGGTTAGCGTAGATTAGATGTGTTGTTTCTCATTAGATTACAATAGCATAGAGTTAGTTTAAAAGTTTGAATTAAATTAGCTTTAAGTACTCTTAGATCAGCATCATCCAACTCTGCACACACACACACCCTTAAATTGGCAAACTGGTCCAATTATCCCCAGTCGGACCCGCTATACCAAACGGATAAGGAGCTGCCAACCAAGGTCCGGACCGGGTGGGTATCCCCCTTGTTGTCGACCCGATTTTTGGGGCTTCAACACAATCAAAGGACGAAAATCCCTCATCTAGTTCACTAAAGTCTCTGCCAAAGATTGAAAATCTCCTTGAAATGTAGTGACTTCTTGTGCTGACAATGTTTTGGAATCCTGAAGACATGTTTTGACATGATCTAATGTCTCCATCCCATTTATCAATGTATTATATTCATAAGATGTGGAGTTATATATTAAGAATCATCATGATGTACTGGAAAAAGAGGGAGCTCAGAATGATCATAACGCTACCTAAATTATTGAATTGAAGAAGCCTTTGTTTCCAACAAGAAATTCTACTTGATGCCTAATCTGAAGAAATGATTGTATATTGTTGTTCACACAGTACTGGATATTTGAAGATGCTACATAATATAATGACTAGCAGGATTCTTAATGAAGACACTTTCATTAGAAGATCCCTTACTAAGAGATTGAGATTCGATGACATTTGAAGAAAGTTGAACTTGAAAGAAAATATAGGGTTTGGAATACATTAATTCTTGGCTAGACTCTAGGTTTTTTATTATTGAAATATCTAGGGTTTGTAAACCCCAGCTATCATTTGGACAGAAAAGATCTAAGGTTTTTGGAAAAAATACTAGGAGTGATCATTTCCACTAAAAGAAGTAACCCTTGTCTATGCAAGGAAGTTATGACATCATACTGATACTTAGCTGAGGATGATGAAGTTGCAAGATGAATTCAAGAAGGTTGAGATTAAGAGGGAGCTCAAATTATCCTATAATTCTCAAAATATAAGTATTATTTATCTCTCTTTATTAATTATTACTATTGTTATTATATTTACTGTTCAATTAGTCTTTATATCCTTTGCTTGGTAGTAATCCTTCTTCCATGACATCCTAGTGAGGATTGAAGGTCAATGGAATGGAGTACCTAGAGTTTGGAAACAAATGGAAGACATGGAAAAATGATGCAAAGCGAGAGGAATTTCAAGAATTTCTACTTGAATGATATTGCACCAGATAAGACCCAAGTTCAGAGTGAGTGGCTATTCGAAGTATGTCTTGATTTTGTCAAAGATAAGTAAAGATATAACATGTTGCAAATGAAAAAAATTGAGAAGGTTATCCTAGAAAGAGGGAGAGGACTATGTCAAGATGTTTTCCTTAGTTGTAAGAGTTCCATTAGGTTTTTGAAGAGCATGAAAAGAAGCCTCGTGATTTAATAAGATTTTGTATTTTGGGATTAGTTGAATGGATCAAGGATGATCCTAGATGATTTATCTCTAATAAAAGTTGAACGACTCATGTGTCTAAGGGAGCAATCAAAAAGCCATGTTTTGACCTCAAAGAAAATTGACCTTATATTCCTGGACGATGGATTGTTAGTGTAATAGGGAGTACTCAGTCAATGTGACTTGAAATCATCTATCATGATGGATTCTGTGAAGTTGAAAGGATTCCTAGATTCAATTTGAGTTTTTTACCTTAGTGTGAGACTTAATAATAAAGTTACCTCGTATGGAAAAGGCCAAGTATATTTCAGTTGGATTCGCAAGTTGAGAAGCAGTATGGATTCATACACCACTTGCAGAATTGTATGGTGACAAACATGGCAATGAAAGATGCACTGAATCTCAAGTATATATCCACTTATCAGCATATCAAGGAAAATTTTAAGGATGTAAAATGATCTTGAAGTGTAAAAACATTTGCGATTCTCACTAATTCATAATATGCAAACTATAAAATGTTTATTGATATATTTGTAAAATTATTCAAATTTATAATGATTTTATATATAGTCTCTATATATTGTTGATGATTTTTAAGGTAAAATAATTTTATATTGTAAAATTTCGGCGAATCAGTTTTATAAAAAATGGAAAATTGTGAATCTTTTTTTGGAAAAATCTTGGATAATTCGCACACCTGCGAATATTAGCCCCTAAATTTTTCAATGGACCATAAAGTCGATATTATGTAAATAAATTGTTCTAGAGTGAATTTTGTGCACCTTCAAGACAAGATTGGTCTTGTGGATATTGCCTCCCTAATTGAGGGGGACAAAGGATGATATAGCATCATGGATATGGTTTGTCCCTCTGTCATATACTTTGATGAGAATTAGGGATGTTATCCTTGTTTCAAATATATTGATCAAAATTAGGGAGAATGGTTTGATAGATTAGATAGCATCATGGAAAAAAGTTCTTCCAGTGTTATGTACTTTGATAAAAATTAGGGATGTTATCCCTATATCAAGTAAATTGACAGGAATTAGGAACAATGATTTAGTGGACATACATTCTCAATGTGACAATAATTGTGACCAGAATTAGGGAGAATGATCTAGTAGAGGGTAGTTATTTCCTCCTAGAATCCCTCTAGGATCTATGAGAGAGCTACTCAGATCTCTAAGAGAGTTGTTCAAATCTCTATTTAGAGAGATTATCTTGGATATTTGAGAGAACTTCACAGATATATGTTTAAAGAGAGCATGTTTTTTCATTTGGACTAGGTTAAGGCCATTTGGAGTTTCACCTGGACTATGTGCACTAATCATCTTATGGTGAACGAGGACTAGTCTGGATGCAATGAGGTTGAGGCACCAGCATGATGGTATTGGTGTTGTACCATAGCTACTGAGTTGACGCCATGATTGTTATAGGTCAAGAGGGTTAACCTAGATGATAGTGATGCTAGTGATTATGATATTGATGATGATGCTTATCTTAATCTTGATCCTTCCTTATAGAATATTTCAACTTGAGAACATTGTGATAAGACATTATGAATACCTCCCTAGTTATGAGGGAGTTTTGAATTTTGTAACTATGATTGTCTTCATAATGTAAATTTTTATTTATATATTTATTTTATGCGTATGCATGTTCTTCATGCTCATTTCAGAATATGGAAATTTGAATTTTAAATTTAAATGTTTTGGCTCCATTGAAGGCTAGTTGGCCTCATCCTAGTCAAATCGGCCTCCTTCAAGTGATTAATTCGAGTCAACTAGAAAAGAACCCACTCACTAGACAAGAAATCTATATATTTACATTTATGCTCTACCATTTGACAAGAAAATTTCTTTTGTCTGTGGTGAATTCGACTCTCATCTGAGGCATATGAAGTAGCAAATATGAGGTCATCAAAGAGGCCTATTTGAGGCAACATGGAATGAATTTGAGGCCAGTTAATAACCCTCTCAGTATTTGTGATAAATTATCTAATAGAAGTGTTACATATGGAAAAATAAGGTATTGTGCATGTTAAGAATTTAAGTAAACTAAAGTTATAAAAATAAAAATATCAGCGCAACTTATTTATAAGAAAAAATTAAATTAGTAATAAGGTAGTTGGTGTCTTTGTTTTTTTTTTATGTTATTGGTATGTGTGGTGAATTGATTAGTAATCAAATATTGTTGAAGGTGATTTTGAAGGAGAGATTGTTTTGTTTTATGAAAGAGAGTGGCCTTCATGATTTGAGTTTGAAAATGAAATGAAAGATGAATAGAGGTTAAACAAGTGGAAACTTAAAAATAAGGGCTCTTAGCTCCTTCTGGTAGTTGTTGTTAAAAAATAAAGGGTTGGAGATTCTTTCAGTGGTAGTTGATAAACTCAAGGTTTGCGGCTCCTTCTAGTAGTGGTTGGTAAACAATCAGGGGTTGGATATCCTTTCGGTGGTAGTTGATAAACTCAAGGGTAGTTTCAACTTTCAATAGTAGATGATAAATTAGGGAGTAGTAGCTTCCTTCTAGTTGGAGCTAGAAAACTTTGTAACAATATGTTGAAGCTTTCCTTTATGAAATTAATTAAAGAAAGTATTGAAGAATATATGTTTTTCTTGTTTTGATTCTTGTGATGCTCATATTTATGGTCTTTGAAGTGTTTATTGGTGTTTTAGTATTATTTACTTGTGAAAGAAAAAATTAAAATTCTCACAATACTAATTCGCTCCGCCTTAGTATTGCCCTAGTTTCTAAAAATTGGTATCAGAGAAAATTTATTTCAGTATCATTCCAAAAAATGGAAGGAAGATCAAGGACTATGGAAAACTAGGAAGGGATATTTACGAATAAGGCACCTATGTTCAATGTAATGATTCGTGTGTTTTGAAAAGTAAGGATGAAAACCTATATGTAATCTCTTGGTGATGACGTATAAGATTTAATGGAAGAAGAATATTAAAATGCTAAATCCCTCATTACTAGAGATTAGAATATGGAATTTACATGAAATGCAAAAGATATAAATGATCTATTAGTTGGCGTGCAAGAATCTGAACTAGTCAAGGTCATGGATTACACAATTGCAAAAAAAATAAGGTCCAAGATAAGTAGTCTGCATTCAAATTGAATACAATTTACATTCGATTGAAACAAATAATTTCTTGACAATATGCTCATTGAACACACGTGGCTCGTCATTCCATTTTGAAGATCTTATTGCTAACTATGATTTGATGAAATTTTATATCCTTTATTTCCAAGAAACAATGACAAATTCACCCCCATCAAACCAAACCTTTGCAAAGAGATATAACTATATGCAAGTCTTGCATTTACATGGGATTTTTACATACTACACAAAAAATATCAAAATTGACAACCACTTCTCTTATACAACCAACTACATTGAATCAATAATTGCAACTTTCGATTTTGAAGAAAAATCCATCACACTTGCAAATGTCTTTATCAATCCAAATAAAAAAATTTGAAGAAATAATTGATTTCCTTAAGTCCATTTCATAACATGCAACAAGAAAACATCCAATTGTGCTTGCTAGTGACTTCAACTTGGACATGTTGCAAAATATCTATCAGCCAAAACAACTAGGTCTATTTATGCAAAACAACAACTTCAATTTCCATACAACAAAACCAACAACTGATTATGGCTCTATGCTTGATCACTTTTGGACAAATTTCACACTATCTTCATTACTACAGCTTGATTGCTCACTTAACTCGTTTTTCCATTGTTCATATGCAGTGTTCCAAAGCATTTAAGGCTCATAGCAAATACAAATATTTGTATATATCCACGATAGATATATGCAATTTTCTGAAAAAAAATAAATAAATAAATAAAAAAAAAATATTGGCACTTATATTCATGGAATATTTAGTACCTTCTCAAGATTTTATTGGTTCCATTTATGAATAGAACAATTTTTCAAAATAAACTTGTGTATATTCAAAGATCTAGTTACTAGAAAATCATATATAAAAATAGATGCAACATAGCCACATTTCAAATGTCTCTGTCAATACATTACTTTGATTCCCAATTGTTATTTTGAAATCAATCTAACACATAGTTATCCTAGAATAGTAAAAATTCAAAAATTATATAATATTTAGCATTTTTACTCCCTCAGATAATGTTATCCAACAACCATTGTGTCATAATGGCCTAAAAAAAACATGCAACAAAAATCATTTTAAAAAGACCAAAAGTAAGAAATAACACAAACTGACACTTGTTCTTTGGTAAGCAAAGATTTTGACATTGACAATTCCTAAATCAATTGCATGTTCTTTCAATTATCTTGACACATATTAACTGATAGACTTTGTACATCTTATAGTGCCAAACATACTCACATACTCATAGGATTTTGAGAAATATGTGAAAACAACTTTTTATATAATTATATTAGACTTCAACTAATTAATTATCCTCTCTTGGCAACAGGAAATTGACCCTCCCTCAAGACAAAATGCAAAGTAGCAATAAAACTTCCCATTTGCTCCATGAACAAACATCAAATGATCAAAATACAAAAAGGTAACATTGACTTTAATGAAACCTAGTGACATGGTTTCACAAATGCACATACAAAAGAGTGTGCAAAAAAATCCATATTCAATTATAGAAATTTGCACAAGAGTGTTGAGAAATGGCAACAAGAAATTCCAGTTTAATTTGCCCTTGAATTAAACCGAGAATTAAAATCGAGTTCTATTCTCATAGCAACTTGTAAATAGTTAATTAAGTTTAATTAACCTAATTAGCTTAGGAATTTTGAGTTGGAGGTCTTTATGTAGTCATGTATATGTTCTTCCTAAGTTTAGGGGTCTAGTATGAGTTTAAATTGAGTTGGAAATTAGATATCTCAATTTACTGAGTTAAGTTCAGTTAAATTTGTTCTAAATTGTTTTTGGAACTAATAAAGGACTAATAGTCTGTTGGTGCACTAATGCATCCGCTAGTGCTACTCCAGTTAACTGGATATTTCCTCATGAGAAACTCATGCATGTCAGTTCAGAGAAATACCTAGTTGAGGCTAAAGTGCACGGACAGTGTATTATCAGTGGTATGATTTACTGAGTTGTATAAATCATGCATGCAATCAGGAACTGGACCTAGGTTGGATTGTGCAGTTTTGGATGCACTGGATTCCCATTAATATGGGTTATTCAGCCATAGGAATTGCGCAAGGAAATAGTGGCTTGGAGAGCTGCAGAATTGGATAAGTGTTGGCCAAGAGCTTTCTTGTGAGCTAAGATATTTCAGCATACTTGTGTGGAATTGTTCTAGTGAGAACAATCTTTGTATCTTCACTCATATTTCTGATATATGCAATACATATAGTGGGGTTTTGAGCAGTGAAATCTTCCCCAGATACATATTGGGTTATGTGCCATTGATTTATCTTCTTCTTGTTCTTATTGTTTTCATCGATCTATTGGCTTCTGCTAGTTGAAAGTAGAAGTAGATTCCTGTCCCGTGCTTTGGTAAATTGCACTAGCTTGTGAATCTATAGGATTTTCTACAAGGAGCACAAGAAAATTCTTTTGAGGGTGATATACTCATAGTATATGGTCTAGGTTAGACCAAAAATTCCAATTCACTAGTCAAACCACAGCTTTCACATGCAAACCTTGTGGACAAATATGGATAATTGACCATCATAGTGAACATAAGAAATAATCTTATAGATAAATTTCATGAGATTTTCTTTCTTGGAAATAGCCTTTGTATCAAAGAATGTTTGATAATAAACAGAGACATCTATGAAATAAGAGATTCAAAATGCTACATGGTGTTACACGAAAGTACCACAGTCCAAAAAATACCTCAAGTTTGCAAGAATTGTAAATTGGCACTAGACACAATAATACAAAATCTCGTTATGTCAACTAAAGCATATCAAGTTGGTTCTATTGCAGCTGAAATTGCATAATGCCACAAAAACAATAGAAATTTTGAACTAGATATCAAAGATGGTGAAAATACAAATGATACAACAACTGTAAGTCTATCATTCTAGTAAATTGCTCCTTATTTTGTATTGCAAATCTATCAGCAACTATTGTAGTGATTTTTCCTTTTGATAACAAATCATATAGAGAAAAATATTCTCCTTTGAAACTTTCTAAATTAGTTAATACTCATACTCATAGTATTTTCTAATGCACAACAACTACAATTGAATGAATACCACAAAGGACATTTCCTAGCCATAAAGCATCAGATAGCATAAAAACACACACCACTCTATTTATTCAAAAACATTGTCAGTAACGGCCCAAAAGGATGCTTGATGCTTCCATATGGAACAACAACATTCATTGATGTTCTCATTGACAATTGTGAAAAGGCGCATTTGTTGTCTCTCATAAAATCAAGAACATGGGTGTTTAGCAATGCTTTCTCTTTTTCCCCATTTAATATACATTGTATTTATCACCATAAAATCATGGTACTCAATAATTACAAGTGATTTTGAAACGAGTGCAAGGAATACTTAGAGAAAAAAATGCATTCACACCACCCTGTCAATGAATCTACAGTAACTGTGTAGATACCATGGTTCCAAATTCCTCGACTTGCACATCCTATAAACAAGGTGCAAAATATTTTTATTGCCTCAATGTGGAATGCACGTTGAAAACACATGATGGAAAAATAGATTGCATTATGAAAATGCAACAAGTACATGAATATTGTCGAGTCATTGTTGAGAAAAAATTTAGCAATATCTCGAGAACATTTCATCTATAGTTTGTGCCCTCAAAGCTTTCTATCCAATGGATTTCCACATTGACACTTGATAACATCATCATTGAAATCATTCCACTATAAACAACCATTCCAATATCATCAACATTTCTAGTTTCTCTGCTATCGATGTATATGTCCTCATAAAACGCTTTGATTGATACTATATTCCATTTTCTTGTAAAAAAATTTGAAATACATTATTCGTGCACTTAAATTAGTTTTCTTTGACTAATATTTCTTTCATTTCTCATTGTCACGGGTTCTATTGCAATTGTATATGAGCATATAGTTTTGATTACACTTCATCTTTATCGGTCCAACTACCAATGCCATGCATATCTAGTATGAAATTTTTCTTTTTCACAAAATCGTGTACCTAATGTGCTCCTATTTACGGAAAAAAAAAAGGCCCAAAAGTAAAAAAATTGTTGATTTTTTTTTCCTATAAGTTTAACAACACATGCATTTTACTTATTTCTCTTTGCTTGTATTTTTTGCTAGTAACATTGTCATTTATGTAGAAATTCCCACTGTAGATCAACAA
This sequence comes from Pinus tabuliformis, assembly GCA_031772625.1. NCBI lineage: Eukaryota > Viridiplantae > Streptophyta > Pinopsida > Pinales > Pinaceae > Pinus > Pinus tabuliformis. The sequence continues at coordinate 1,188,696,620 of CM062818.1, forward strand.
ATTATGCAATATACTAAAGAAAAATACAAGATCTACTTCTACAACAAACTTTGCGGAAGCTTAATCGAGTTAAGCAAGATCAATGAGAACACATATAACTAAGAATGAGAAATCAATCACACACATAACACAGAATAAATAACCCAGGGAAAGCCTCAGCCAAAAACCCCAATCTCTGTATTATCATACAAGTGGAAATATGTTCAAGTTACAAAAAGAATCAGCTCTCAAGCTATCCTGCTCTCTCTGCAATCAAAAACAATATAGCTCACAAACTGAATATACACAATATATGTCCTCCTCAAGCCCTCCAAGCCTCCTATTTCCTTGTGCAGTTTTTCTTGGGGTCCAGTGATGCCACATGTGTGAATTGGCCTCATCACACTCACAAAAACTGAAGAAGTAACTACGCAATCCTCAAGGAAATAATTCCTTATGCATAAAAGAGATATTCACAATGGAATATTCCTACAACTGATAGTACATTGTCCCTCCATCTGATCTCAACTGGGTCTCTGTCTAAACTGACATGCATGAGTTATTTATGAGAGAATATTCAATTATCTGAAGTGTAGCAATTACATGCACGCATGCATTAACTAACTGAAATCACAATTACTTCAACAAACTGTTTGAATTAATCTAGCTAGACTTGACTTAGTTAACTGAGCCAACTAATTACAACTCAATATTAAAATTCATCCTTATCTCTTTAACTCATGGATAAATTCCTCAATTAATGGAGAAACTGTTGCATGTCCTCACATAGACTTCATGTTTGATTTTCCACAACTAACTAACTCATGGTGAATTAATTAATTATTTTACAAACAACTGCTAAGATAAAATTTGAATTTTACTTCTCTATTTTAGTTTAGGTACCGACTAAAATCGGAAGGTATACCTAAATGCTATTTATAGCAGTACTAAATTTAGCACTTCTATATTTAGCATTTCTTGTTGCTATTTTCAATAGTACCTCTCAACAAGAAAGTGATTATGAGTAACCCCAATCATGTCTCTGTGGAACTCGAACTTGCATTTTGACAATGCCTTCGTCAAAATATCTGCATCTTGTTCCTCGGTTGAAACATACAACAACAACATGATCCTCTTGACCACACAGTCTCAAAGATGGTGATACTGGATATCTATGTGCTTGGACCTGTCATGAAAAACTAGATTCTCAGAGAGTTTGATACAACTCTAGTTATCGCAATAGATCATTGTAGGATCCATCCTCTGACCAAACAATGCCACTAAAATCTTTCGCATCCAAATGGCTTCACATGCAGCCTGACTAGCAGCCATGTATTCAGCCTTTACTGAGCAAAGTACAATTGATCTCTATTTCCTACTGTACCAGGAAACTGCAGTTGAACCAAGGTTGAAGATTCCTCCAAAAGTGCTCTAGTGGTCTGATGGACTCCCTGCCCAATCCGTATCTATGAAGCCCTGAAGCTTCACACCCTCTATCCATTGGTACCACAATCCGTACTGAGATGTGCCTCTGAGGTATCTCAGCACATGCTTCGCTGCCTTCTAAAACAGCTTGGTAGGCTGAACCATTGCTTGACTCAGTTGGTTCACCGCAAAGCATAAGTTAGGTCATGTTTTCACCAGATACATAAGTGAACCCACCAGCTGCTGATAAACAGTAGCAGCTACTACCTCACCTAAAGTAGCATCCTCCTTCCTCCAGTTCCCAGCTAGAGGAGTCTGCATGGGTTTGCACTTCTCCATATGGAACCACCTAAGGATCTCATTGGCATGCTTGCCTTGAGACACAAAAAATTCTCCATCTCTTTTCTACACCTCCATGCCTAGAAAGTAGTGCATAAGACCCATGTCTTTCATTTCGAACTCTCTTGCAAGGTCCTCCTAGCAAGACTGTATCAACTAATCATCACCTGTCAAAATCATATCATCGAAATAAAGAACAATGATCAATGGCTTACCTTCTACCATGATGTGGTAAAGGTTCGCATCTGCTTCACTCTTGGTGAAGCCCAACCAGGTGAAATAGTTGTCGATCTTGGTGTACCAAGCACGGGGTGCTTGCTTCAGCCCATACAAAGCCCTCTTGAGTCTGCACACATGTGACTCACGATCAAAGGTCTCGAACCTTATGGATGCTCAATGTACACCTCCTCCTCAATCTTCCCATTGAGGAATGTTGTATTCATGCTCATCTGGTGGATCTTCCACCCCATCTGAGCTGATAGTGCCAACATCGATCTAATCGATGAGTACCTTTCTACGGGAGCAAAAGTCTCATCGTAGTTAATCCCCTCGACCTATGAGAAACCCTAGGCAACAAACCTTGCCTTATGTTTCTCAACACTGCGACCAACTGCCTGCTTTACCTTGTAAAGCCATATGGAACTCACCATTGACTTGCCCTCAGGTCTTGGGACAACATCCCACACACTGTTCTGAATGATAGAGTCGTACTCCTATACCATTGCATCAACCGAGACTGGTTGTTGCACTGCCTCCTCAAATGAGGAAGGTTTAATATCTACACACTCCCCAACCAGGGCCATGTAGCTTGTGTACCACTCGGGCGACCTCCTCTGTCTGCGTTGAGAATATGGTTGTCCCACATTATCCTGTGCATCTAGCATCAACCTGTCAGCTTCCCTTGAGTGTTTCCACCCATCTCTGTAAGTCTCAACATGAGTGGATATCTCCACTCCTAGATCCTCTGCATGTGGTTGCTCCGCATCAATTTGAGGCTCCTCCTCCTTAGGAACTGAAAATTCCTCCTCTACATATAACTTGAGCTCCCTCTCAAGTGGTAATCGCATTTCTTTCTACTCGTCGAACTTCAGATCCCTGCATACCACAGTCCTCTGACTGGTAGGCAAGTACACTCGATAGTTGTGGGGTGTATCTGTGTACCCCACAACTATTCCCAACTCAGCTATTGGGTCTAGCTTCTTCCTGGCATCTTTGGTCACATGACAGTAAGATGATGATCAAAAGATTCAGAAGTGACCTACATCTGGTTACTTCCTGAAAAAGGCGTCTGTATGTGTCTTCATTCCCAGTATATGGTGCAGGCTTCTGTTCTGCAAGTATACTGATGTATTGCATGCCTCAGCCCACAAATGCAGTGGTAGGCTTTGGTCATGCAACATCGCTCAAGTTGCTCCCACAATCGATATGTTCTTCATTTCGGCCATCCCATTTTGTTGTGGGTTATGGGGTGCCGTCAATTCCCGTTTAATTCCTTCTGCGGTGCCGTCAATTCCCATTTAATTCCTTATGCAGCGCAGAAGTATTTAAACTGTTGGGAGACATACTCTCCACCATTATCACTATGCAAGGATTTTATTTTCTATCCAGATTCTTTCTTTGCCAAGGCTTTAAACTCACAAAACCTCAAGAAGGTCTGATCCTTCTTTTGCATAAAGTATATCCAACATTTACGAGAAAAATCATCAATAAAAATAACATAGTACCTTTGTTTAGCGGTGGAGGCTATAGAGAATGGTCCACAAACATCTAAGTGAACTCACTCCAGGATTGCTCCAGCTCTATTGTCTTGATCCGGAAAGGAATATTTTGCATACTTACCCAAGGTACAACCTTTGCATGTATTCGTTTGCTCAAGTTTTCCCTTGGGTAATCTGGTAGAAATCTACTGCATGATCTTCAGGGCTCCATGGTGCAAGTGGCCCAATATTCTATGCCATAGCTCGCCAATATCTTGGCTCTCCACCATCTCAGCTTTGGAACTCAAAGCAGCACAGTCATCTACGTCCAACTTGTAAATATTCTTAACTCGAATCCCTATTCGTTTTGTCTGTCGAGTGCCGATATGCCTCAGGAATACCTTTCCTTAGCTTTTATCTTCTAGCATGGCAATGGATACAAGATTCTTCTTCAAACCTGGTACATACTTAACATCAGTCAGGGTGAGAGGAGCTCCATGCTCCCTCTGAAACACAACTGTAACTTCACTTGAAACATGGTACTTTCCATCATCACCCATCTCGATCAGCATCTGGAGATCCTTCTCCTCCAAGGTACTGAAAATATTCTTGTCACCTAACATGTGGAAGGAAACTCCACTGTCCAGGTACCAAACACATCTCACCATGGATGAAACCATGCATGCGATAAGAGAGAAATCCATCTCAAACTATGAGGCCAGTGCCTCACCATCAGATCCCTTAGAGGAACCCTTCTTGGATTTCTTGTGTGGACAATTCGTAGCATAATGGCCCACTTCATGATAATGAAAGCTTCACACTTTTGATTTTTCAAACTTCTTCCCACCATGGGAAGAACTAGACTTAGATTGGGACACCTTCCCTTTCCCCTTCCTTGCCTTACTCGCTGAGGCTAGATTTTCCTCAACATCTTTCTTCGATGAGGATCCATCTCTAGTGCTTCTTCTTATCTCCTCCTACATAAAATCCAACCAAATCCATTCCCAATCTGGTAGCTTTTCTCTTCCATTAATCGAGTCTTGGTAGCTATGCCAGCTCTTAGGAAGACTGAGGAGTGCAAGACTCACCATATCATCATCGTCTGTTGTGATCCCTATGCTTCCAAGCTCATCCCTGTAGGTGGTGGGCTTGTTCAAATATGTAGAGATCGTGTCGCCATTTTCACACCTGATTTTCCGAAGCTTTTCTTTCAACGCCAACTTCCTTTGATGGCTACTATTCTGATATAGATCTTTCAATGTTTTCCACATCGAAAATGGTGTCTCCTTCCCATGAAGACTCGATACTATGTGGTCTCGAACTCCCTCCAGAAGGATTCTCCTTGCTCTAGCCACACATTTCTTCCATTCTGCCAATTCAATAGCATCTGTCGGCTTGGGGAATTCTTGATCAATGAAGTCCTTTAGACCGATATACTCTAATATTGCTTCCATGCGGTCCTTCCAGGCTATATAATTCGAACTACCATCAAAAGCATATTCGAGTCTTAAACCGTTGAACACCATTGGTGAAACTGAGATGTGATAAGAACTCAATTTCTATATTCAGGAACCACAAACTTCAAACTTCTCCCTCTTGTATACTATTCTCTCCTTTGATCACCTTTGCTTTGATACCATGTAGAAATTCCCACTGTATATCAACAGATTATGCAATATACTAAAGCAAAATAAAAGATCTACTTCTACAACAAACTTTGCAGAAGCTTAATCGAATTGAGCAAGATCAATGAGAACACATACAGCTGAGAATGAGAAATCAATCACACATAACATGGAAGAGATAACCCGGGGAAAGCCTTAGCCTAAAACCCCAATCTATGTATTATCATACAAGTGGAAATATGTTCAAGTTATAGAAAGAATCAGCTCTCAAGCTATCTTGCTCTCTTTGCAATCAAAAACAATACAGCTCACAAACTAAATAGACACAGTATATGTCCTCCTCAAGCCCTTGAAGCCTCCTATTTCCTTGTGCAGTTTTTCTTGGGGTCTAGTGATGCCACATGTGTGAATTGGCCTCATCACACTCACAAAAACTGAAGAAATAACTACGTAATCCTCAAGGAAAGAATTCCTTGTGCATGAAAGAGATATTCACAATGGAATATTCCTACAACTGATCGTACACTGTCCCTCCATCTGATCTCAACTGGGTCTCTGTTTGAACTGACATGCATGAGTTATTTATGAGAGAATATTCAATTATCTGAAGTGTAGCAGTTACATGCATGCATGCATTAACTAACTGAAATCACAATTACTTCAACAAACTATTTGAATTAATCTAGCTTGACTTGACTTAGTTAATTGAGCCAACTAATTACAACTCAATATTACAACTCATCCTTATCTCTTTAACTCATGGATAAATTCCTCAATTAATGGAGAAACTGTTGCATGTCCTCACATAAACTTCATGTTTGATTTTCCACAACTAACTAACTCATGGTGAATCAATTAATTATTTTACAAACAGTTGCTAAGATCAAATTTGAATTTTACTTCTCTATTTTAGTTTAGGGACCGACAAGAATAGGAAGGTATCCCTAAATGCTATTTATAGCAGTACTAAATTTAGCACTTCTATATTTGGCATTTCTTGTTGCTATTTTCAAAAATTTAATTTAAGATAACTAAACTTTGAACTTCTATAATACTATGGTTTTTGCCTTTATTTTACCTTTATTTCTTCAAATTAGCTATGCATGTCTAGTGCTTTAGTAAATCGATATGTCAATTTTTTGTACTTATTAGTCTTAATATCATTTTATAATGAAGTGATATTCACACTAAAAGTGAATCAATAATATATATTAAATTTATATGTTCCTTACTTTCATTATAGTATTTATTGCAACGTTGTACAAAGAAAACAATCACAGTGACATCGCCACCACATGACTCTTGTCTACATTTTACATCGAATATTAGTACAACTAAATTTTACATCACATCTTTTTATTTTTTGAAATACTTAATTGTAAAAAGCACATTTCAAAGAGGTAAAAAAAATCATTATATAAATAAAATATATTATGTATCTTAATGATATGATTGTCATATATTTATAATATATTTAACTGTTTAATTATGTTTGGTGTAGTTTAATTATTAGATGATTTGATTGTTTTTAAAAAGTTTGATTATATAATTTTAAGTGAATTTGTGATTTATTGATGTCTTTTTAATTATATAAATAAATGTAATATTTTAAAAAGTTTTTAAAACGTTAAAATTATATAAATTATGGAAATTAATTTAAAATTTTAAAGAATTCTCACAGTTAAATTATTTCAACCTTTTCTTTACGCAATGACTAAAATGTAAATAACCCAAAGCCACATAAATATGATTTTCTCTTTATAAAAAAATAATTTATGAGTCATTAGACCAATGAGAGGAGAAATGCGTGAAATTTGAAATGCATTTCAACATGACAGGCACATTCTTAGAATTAAGATTGAAGAGATGAAAAACATGTCCTTCACCTTCCATCAAAACCAAATTACCGTCTTTTCCTACCTTCTTTAAAGCTTTGTAGTACAAAATTCCACCATCTATCAGTATATCCTTTTTTGGCACAAATACAAGTACAAAAGTACTTGACCATACACAACGGGGGAGAACAGGGTCCAACTCGGTCATAAATGGGGTGGTATTTATCTACCCCCATAGGGAGAATGATTCTCCATATGAATCCGTAAACTTATTAAAACCCTACACCTCCATCCCGGAGCCCGCTCTGCATCCAATTTGACTTAGATTAATGGAGGAATATGGAGAATTCTAAATTATTTTATTATTAGTCTCATTGTTAAGATTGTGAGTTTTAAATAGGTTCTAGATCTTATTTATGAAGAGGTTGTTCAAATTCTTGACCTAATCTGTAATATTACAAATGTATGTGTTTTCTGGCCAAATGAATCAAGTTGTGAGTATAGGAAATCTCCAGGTTGAGCTTGTCCTCGCCTGTGAGCTACATCACTCTTCGTCTCTAGGTTGAGCTTGTCCTCACCTGTGAGCTACATCACTCTTCGTCTCTAGGTTGAGCTTGTCCTCACCTGTGAGCTACATCACTCTTCGTCTCTAGGTTGAGCTTGTCCTCACCTGTGAGCTACATCACTCTTCATCTCTAGGTTGAGCTTGTCCTCACCTGTGAGCTACATCACTCTTCTCCCATACCTTTTCTTTGATTAAATTTTGAGTTGGTATCAAATCCAAGGCAGTAGCTGAGTTTGTTTTGTGGCTGAGTTTTTTTGTGTGGTTGATCGCTCTTGGGAGAGGCCACGAGTGATTTTGAAGGGCTCGATCCATGGGCAAAGGTGAAAGCCTCTAACTGCAGAGTTCCAACGTCGAAGAGGCTCGGGATACATTAATCGCATGGAAGGTTGTGCTCTAATATTGAATGTGAACAACGACTGAAACTCCACTATTACATTCATCTAGGGTTCGGGACAACCATTCAAGAAATCAAATGGGAAATAAAGTACAGTCCAAGTGGAAACTTGCATTGAGATTTATGTGGAAATTGAATTATAAGTGTGCATTGATGCTTTTTTGAACGATGTTGTCTAATAGTGTTAAGATTGTATGGAGGCATTATTTCATTAATGGAATATTAATGTGCTTGTTTGGAGACCTCGTTGAAGTGTTATGTCGATCTCGTTGAATTGGTCCATCCATTTGTACAAGCTTATTTTAACTGCACTCACCTGCATCTTGCTCCTAGTTCTATGTGATATGTGCTTGCTTGTGGCTCTCAATATATCTCTTGTGGAAAGATAAGGCTAGTGAAGAAAAAGGGGTTTTTATTTTAATTTGGAAGTTAAAATACTTGACTATTACTCTTAGGTTGTTGCATGCAGTGTAGGTCCAACACTAATGTATGCTAGCCCATTCGCCCTAGTGCATGCTAGCCAACTCCTATGCCGGAACTTGTGCATAGGTCTATTGCTCTACAGTCTTGAGCTGAAACTGTAACTCCAATCAGATAAATAGTGGTGAGTAAGTATCAAAGTATATTTTTTATTTTCTATGTGTTTGAAGACTATTGAAGTGCTCATCTAGACAGTGAGGCTATTTGTGTGTGATAATTCTATGTGACCTACTACGTAAAGAGTTGAAGTAGGTTGTGTTGAGGTTATGTGCTTATTTTTGATTTTTTATTATTTTCAGTAAGGTTGTGCAAAAAGTGTTTTTAGTGGATTGAGTTGTGCAAAATTTGGGAAATTTCTACTCTTCTTTTCCAGAATGGCTAATCCTAACCTATTTAAATGAGGTGAATAAGCTATATGGCTCCAACTATCTAAATTGAACATTTAAATTGCAAACTTTGCTCAAGGATGCAAGGTGTGGTCCATAAAAAGTGGAGAGGAAGGGAAGTCAGATGTCGCTACGGGTGCAACATATGTGTCATTTCAAGACTGGGAGAAGAGAGATAATAACGTAAAATTGTTGTTAAGGATGTCTGTGAAGGACAATAGAATTCCCGTATTCAAGATTGAAAGACCTCTAATGAAATGTGGAATACAGAAAGACTTGTATGAGTCCAAAAATACAAAGGGGGTCCTCTCCATTAAGATGGAAGAAAATGAAACCATTAGTAATTTTATTTAAAAAATTAAAGATTTGAAAGATAAGTAGGGAGACATAAGAGAATTTGTATCTAACATTGATCTTGTAACTATAAATTTAAATTGAATGTTATATGAATACTAGATGTTCATTACAAGTCTTACAACAAGGGAGAAATCTCCCAATTTTGATGAGTTAGAAGGTGTATTAATGTGGGAGGAAGAACTGTGAAGAAATATAAGGCCTCAAAATTCAAATTCAGCATTGATGGTGAAGGGAAAACAACCTTCTAAGGGAAATCCATGAGAAGGAAAAAAATGAGGAAATACACCAAAAATAAAGTAATCATTTGGAAACCCATCTTATACAAAGCCTCAAAAAAGGCATGATACCTTCCAAGGATGATGTTAGAATGAAATTTTAAAAAGGTGGAAAACCTTAACATCATTCTAGAGATTATTTTAAAAGAAATAATGATGAATCTAAATAAAGAAATATAAGGCACATAGGTCATTTTATTTATGGAGGAGAAGCTATGAATAATGTCTTTATGAATATTCAATTATTTATTTCAAATGATGCACTATCTGCAAAAACTGATAATTCAAATGTATGGTTTGTTGACTATGGAGCCTCTATTCACATGTCTTGCAATAAAAATTGGTTTGAAAATTTCCATGAAACCAATAATGGTGCAAATATATATCTTGGGGGTGGTCATTCATACTGGATTAGAGGGTGTGTTGATGTACCTCTAACATTACCAAATGGTTGTGTTAAACATATTAATATTGTGATGTATGTATTGCAACATTAATAATAATTTAATCTATGTTTCTACCATAAAAAAATATAATTTAAAGGAAGAATTTGTGAAGTCGCACTCTAGTGAAAGACGTGCAAGATCACTTCAAGGTTGTTGCCAAAGGTGTGATATTTGGAGGCTTATATAAGCTATATGTGACAAGAAAAATTCATCAAGCATTGGCGTTCACAACCATGACAACAAAATCTGTTTGGCATCAAAGGTATGACCACCTTAATTATCATGACTTGTTGCTACTTAAAAAAAAATGGTAGAGGGACTTCCATTATTAAAGAATGAATCTTTTGCATGTGAAGGGTGTGCATTAGGGAAAATGCACAAGATATATATATATATATATATATATATATATATATATATATATATATATATATATATATATATATATATATATAGAGAGAGAGAGAGAGAGAGAGAGAGAGAGAGAGAGAGATAAGAAAAAGAGATTTTCTTGAACTTATGCATACCGATGTGTGTTCACCTACGTAGACTAGATCATTAGGAGGAGCATACTATTTCTTGAACTTTATTGATGATTACACAAAATATACATGGGTTCTATTTATGATAAAGGAGAGTTAAATATTTGAATATTTCTAAGAATTTAAAAACTTAGTTGAGAATCAAACAAGAAAATACATAAAGATCCTTTGATCTGATCAAGGGGGAGAATATAGATTGGGTGCATTTATTAAGTACCGTAAATCCCATGGTATTGTACAACAGTACACGATGCCACATACTCCACAAAAAAATGTAGCTAAAGGAAATAACAAAACCTTAGTAGAATATGCAACGAGCATGATGAAAGGAAAAATCTTGTTAATGGTTTTTAGGTTACAGCTATTAGTTGTTGTTTATTTAAAAAATAGAATTCCAACACAAATTTTAAACCATAAAACTCTATTTGAATCTGTTTATGGTTATAAACCAGCGTAAACCATTTAAGAATATTTGGAAGCAAAGCATTCTCTCATGTTCCAAAAGAAGATAGGATAAAACTTGGTGCAAAATCTATCAAGTTATTTTTATTGGTCACTCTTTTGATCACAAGGCATACAAGATGCTTGATCCCCCTACACATAAATTACTTGCAAGTAGAGATGTTTTCTTTCATGAACACACAAGTGAACACCATAGGGAGGATAGCTACGATGCATGTCATATTCCTTATAAGTTTGATGATGTCAAAGAAGAAGTTAATCACAAATAGGAGTAGACACAAGAGGAAGAATCTAGTGATATGGGCACCTCAATTAGTTAAAGCACACCTAGAGGGGGAGATGAGTCACCATAAAGTAATAGAAGGGATAAAAGCATTGAACTACCAGGAAGGTCCTCATACTAGATTCAACCACCTATAAGATATAAAGATTATGTCTTGATGACTAAAGTGATGAATTTCATAAAACCTTTGAATTTTAAAGAAGCTAATGAACATGTATAATGGAAAAATGCAATGAAGGAAGAATATGATTCAAGAATAAGGAATTAACTGAATTGTCCAAAAATAAAGTACCATAGGATGCAAATGGTTGTTCAAACCCAAATTTAAAGTTGATGGGAGAGTGGATAAACACAAAACTAGATTGGTTGCTAAAGGTTATTCACAAAAGGAGGGAATTTATTATGGTGAAACCTTTGCACTTGTAGCTTAGTAAGTTAAATACAATCAGATTGATGATTTCTTTAGCCACAAAACATAAATGGAAACTTCATTAGTTAAATGTTAAGTTTTCCTTCTTGAATGGGCATTAAAAGAATAATTATATCTTGTTTCGCCAGAAGGGATTGTTAAAAAGGGTCAAGAAAACCTTGTTTCTAAACTAAAGAAAGATTTATATGGGTTGAAACAGGCACCAAGATCATGGCATGAAGAGATTGATTATTTCTTTATTCAGAGGGGTTTTATGAATATTCAAAGTGATCCTAATTTATATATCAAAACAGATTATAAGGGGAATTTTGTTTTGATTTCCCTGTATGTTGATGATCCTATAATAACAAGAAATGCCTCTAAATTGGTTGACAAAGTTAAGAGGCAGTTGTGACAGGTGTTTAAAGTGAAATACCTTGGTGAATTGAATTATTGTTTAGGTCTTGAGGTATGGAGAGAAGCTAGATATACTTTTGTTACATAGAGTAAATATATTAGAGAGACAATGAGAAGGTTCAAAATGGATCAATGTAAAGCATAGTCAACACCTTTAGAATAGAGTGGAAAAATCTACAATGATGATGGCATAAGAGAGGTGGATGCCAATTGTATCATTAATTAGTGGGAAGCCTAAACTCTCTCACTACAACTAGGCCTGATATTGCATATTTTGGATGTTGGGTTAGTTCATGGAAAATGCCTCTTGAAAGCCATTGGAAAGTAGCAAAGAGGGTCTTGTGATATCTTAATACAACTATTAATTATGATATTAAATATAATGATGCTTTTGATGTTGAGTTGGCAGTTTATTTTGATTCAGGTTCGGTCAGAAATCCTGATGAAAGAAGATCAACTTTAGGATATATATATTCAACATTGGATTCAAGATCATGGCATGAAATAGCAACAAATAAGAAATTGTTTCTCATCATGATCTCAAGCATAATATAAAACTTTATGTAGTGCTACATGTGAATCAGTTAGGTTGTGATGAATTATTGAAGATGTTGGAGAAGTACATAAAACATAAAATATTATCAAGTGTGACAATCCAATCTCCATCAAATTGGCCAACAATATTGTGTACCATGAAATATCAAAACATATTGAGACTCATTACCATGCTGTTTGGGAAAAGCTGCAGTCTAAAGAAATTACTTTAATTTATTGTAATATCAATGATAATGTAGTTGACATATTTACAAAGACAATTGGAAAGGAAAAGTATGAATCATTTAGAACTATGTTAGGTGTGTAGAAAACACATTTCTCCATTAAGGGGGGGAACTTATAATAATGAAGAAATGTGGAGAATTCTAGATTATTTTATTGTTAGACTCCTGATGTATCTCATTAAGTTTGTGGGTTTTAATTACATTCCAGATCCTATTTATAAGTAGGTTTTTGAAAATCCTCAACTAATTTGTAATAATATAAATGTATAGGTTTTCACATTGATGTTGAAAATAGCAACAAGAAATGCTAAATATAGAAGTGCTAAAAATAGCATTTCTATAAATAGTATTTCGGGATACATTCCAATTTTAGTTAGTCCTTGAACTAAAATTGAGAATTAAAATTCGAATTTGATCTTAGCAACTATTTGAAAAATAATTAATTAATTCATCTTCAGTTAATTAGTCAGAGAAAATCAAACATGAAGTCTATGTGAATACATGCAACAATTTTCCCTTTGATTGAGGAAGTTATCCCTTAGTTAAAGTGATTAGGATGAGTTGTACTTTGAATTAATAATTAGTTAGCTCAGTTAACTGAGTTAAGTCTAGTTAGATTAGTTCCAACAATTTGTGGAACTAATTGTGAGTTCAGTTAGTTAATGCATGCATGCATGTAACTACTGCACTTTAGATAACTGAATATTCTCACATAAATAACTCATGCATGTTAGTTCAATAAGATACCCAGTTGAGATCAGAAGATGGGGTAGTGTACTATCAATTTTAGGAATATTCCATTGAGGATATCTCTTGCATGTAGAAGGAATGCATTCCTTAGAGATTGCACAGTTAATTCTGAGTTTGGTGAGTTGTGTGAGAGGTCAATTCACACAAGTGGCAGCAAGAGGACCCAAGAGAAATTGCACAAGGAAATAGGAGGCTTGGAGGACTGAGGGAAGGCATATGTTGTGTCTATTCAGTCTATGAGAAGCATTGAGGGATTGTACTGAGAGCTGGATAGCTTGTGAGAAAAAGCTTTGTGTAATCTGGACCTATTTCCACTTGTATGATAATACAGAGAATGGGGTTTTTATCTAAGGCTTTCCATAGAGTATTCTTCTGTGTTCATGTGTGATTGATTTCTCATTCTCTGTTATATGTGTTCTATTTTATCTTGCTCAAATTCGACTAAGCTTCCGAAAGTTTTTTTGTAGAAGTAGATCAAGTATTTTTCTTTAGTATATTGCATTATCAGGTGATCTGCAGTGGGAAATTCTACATGGTATTGAAGCAAAGGTGATCAAAGTGGAGAAAAATATACAAAGAAGGGAGAAGTTTGAAGTTTGAAGTTCCTGATTGTAGAATTCGAATTCTTATCACATCTCAAATTTCACCAATGGCGTTCAATGGTTTGAGACTCGAGTATTCCCTTGATGGAAACTCAAATTATATAGCCTTGAAGGATCACATGGAAGCAGTATTAGAGGACAACAGGTTGAAGGACTTCATTGATAAAGAAGTCCCAAAGCCAGCAGCTGCTAATGCCTGCAGCTGCTAATGCCCGAGAATTGGCGAAATGGAAGAAATGTGTGGCTAGAGGAAGGAGGATTCTTCTAGAGGGAGTTTGAGACCACATTGTCTCAAGTCTTCATGGGAAGGAAACAACATTTTCAATGTGGAAAACATTGAAGGATCTATATCAGAGTAGCAGCAATCAGAGGAAGCTAGCACTGAAAGACAAGCTTTAGAAAATCATGTGTGAAAAGGGCGACACGATCTCTACATATCGGAACAAGCTCACCACATGGAGGGATGAGATTGGAAGTTTAGGGATCATGAAAACTGATGATGACATGGTGAGTCTTGCTCTCCTCGGTCTTCCTAAGAGTTGGCATAGCTACTAAGACTCGGTAAATGGAAGAGAGAAACTACCAGATTGGGAACAACTTTGGTCGGATCTGATGCAGGAGGAGATAAGGAGAAGCACCAGAGATGGATCTTCATCAAAGCAAGATGATGAAGAAAATATAGTCTTAGTGAGTAAGGTGAGGAAAGGGAAAGGGAAGGCATCCCATTCTAAATCAAGTTCTTCCCATGGTGGGAAGAATATTGACAAATCGAAACTGGGATGCTTTCATTGTCATGAGGTGGGCCATTATGCTACGAATTGTCCATAGAAGAAATCCAAGAAGGGATCCTTGAAGGGATCAGATGGTGAGGCACTAGCCTCACAGTTCGAATTGGATTCTACCCTCATCGCATGCATGGTTTCATTGATGGTGGGATGTGTTTGGTACCTGGACAGTGGAGCTTCAATCCACATGACTGGCGACAAGAATGTTTTTAGTACCTTGGACGAGAAGGACCTCCAAATGTGCACCGAGATGGGTGATGATGAAAAGTACCAAGTTTCATGTGAAGGTATGGTTGTGTTTCAGAGGGAGCATGGTGCTCCTCTCACCTTGACTGATGTAAAGTGTGTGCCCGGTCTGAAGAAGAATCTTGTGTCCATCACTATGCTAGAAGACAAAGGCTATGATGTAGTCTTTAGTAAAGGAAAGGCATTCCTGAGGCATAGCGGCACTAGACAGACCAAGAGGATTGGGATTCGAGTAAAGAATCTCTAAAAGATAGAGGTAGACGACTGTGCTACATTGAGTTCCATAGCAGAGTTGGTGCAAAGCCAAGATGTTGGCGAGCTATGGCATAGAAGATTGGGCCACTTGCACCATGGGGCCTTGAAGATCATGCAGTAGATTTCTACTGAACTTCCCAAGGGAAAACTAGTGTAAGTAGATACATGCAAAGGTTGTACCTGTAGGTTTTAACCCCATACAGAAATTACCTGCATACGAATTCTAATACACATAAAATAAAAAATGTGAGAGCATAACACATAAAACACATATACATAGAGATTTCCCCTAGATCCCAAAACCGGGACTACTAGCTTGATTTTTTGTTATGTTCCTTTCAATGTTATAATACATATTTATACATGTTGAAGCATCCAATACCATGGACTGAAAACCATCACATCCAAAACCATGGACTGAAAACCATCACATCCAAAAACATGTGCGAAAATCATGCAAAAAACCATAGGTGGGTCCGCCCAACCTAACATAGGTTCCAAAACCAAAATTTTCCAGGGCGGTGCTCCGCACCCCATAGAGTGGGGTTACCGACACCCCTCAAACCCCCTATGAGCCCCCCGCTATGCAATCAGTGCAACAAAGGGGGGGCTTCGCCCCCCCCCTAACCCCCCGGTTTACTATGTGGGCTAGTCATGGAAAGAATATAACACAACCCAACATTCTCCCACTTGTTGTTTTCCTTCCACAGGGAGCCGCAAGAGAGATTAGTCATTTATCCAGCCCTATAATGCCCATTATTTCTCTACACAGAGATAAATTCTCAAAGCTCATAGATTTTGTCAATGCATCTGCAATATTCTTCAAAGTTTCCACCTTTACCAGCAACACCTTTTTGTCTTCTATCATATCCCTCACAAAGTGATACTGCACATCAATGTGCTTTGTCTTTGAATGATATGCAGGGTTCTTTGCCAAGAAAATTGCACTTTAGCTATCACAATCTATCCTTATAGCTCCTTGTACTAACCCCATACTTGAACATAATCTCTACAACCAAACTGCTTCCTTGCTTGCATGAGTAGCTACCATGTATTCTACCTCTGTAGTTGATAGTGCCACTATAGATTGTTTCATACTCATCCAACCGACTGCACCTTCAAATAGATTAAACATATATCCACTTGTAGATCTTCTCTGATCCAGATCTCCAGCCTAGTTTGCATCAACAAAGCCATGAATATCCAACACTCTATCCAATCCTGGTCTTCCTTGGTAGCACAAACCATAATCACTAGTGCCACGTGAATCCCTAAAAACCCGCTTCATTGTTGTCCAATGCTCCTTTCCTGGTTTTGACATAAACCTGCTCAATGCTCCCATTGCATGTGCAATGTCTAGTCTAGTATAGACCATTGCATACATCAAGCTACCGAATGCACTTGCATATGGAACATAGGACATGTCCTCTTCCTCTTCTTGTGTCTTGGGACACTGTTTAGCAAATAACTTTACTCCTGTAGGAATAATAACCTTCACCAGTTTACTATCCTGCATATTAAATCTCTACAATATTGTCTCAACATACTTCCTATCATTTAACCAGAGCTTCCTCTTTGCCCGACCTCTTTTAATTTCCATGCCCAAAATATAGTTTGCAGCACCAAGATCTTTCATGTCGAATTTGGAGGACAATTGGGTCTTCAAATCTTGGATAATTTCTTTTTCATTTCCAACCAACAACATATCATCCACATACAAGACCAAATAAATAACACGGTTGTGATGTAGGAAAGTGTTCCCTCTGCGGGCAGAGGCAACCCCTCTAGCCCTAGAGTGGGTCTAGTCACAAATGAGGACAGATCAACAATAGCTTCCTTAAATAGTCATAGTGGGAGGCCTACCTCAACCGGTGGTCGATGGAGTTCCGTTGTGCTTCTCCAGCTTCCGCTTCCTTCTCCTAATGAGTGATCAACCTGAAACAATACAAAGGAAATACAACAGAGCACGTAACCATAAAACAACAATGATCTCCTTACTCACAAAGTCAAGAAGTCATGAGCTATCAAGTAAATTACATACGAGACATAGGAAAACATCATTGATTTTATTAATAATAAAATAAGAGTAAGCTTACAACCAAAGTCTTGACATCACAAGCCTTCTTAGAGGGATCCCGCCAGCATGTTCTTTAAACATTAACTCTTTGAAGATGGATCTTCCAACATACAAGATCTCTCTCACTCATAAGTTTTACACAAGATTAAGGGCACTTCACAACCTTCCACAAGCAATCAACAATCCCACACTTTTCACACTCACACTAGCTACCTAGCAAACCCACAAAAACTAACAGCACTGCTCAACTAGCCAACTATCAAAAACTAGCAATGCATAGTAATGGTGAGAGTTTAAATAGGAGAAGGAGTCTCCATGAAAGGTGGAAGAGTGAGCTTATCCCTAAGGAAGGTAGCACAATTGGAACTGCCATGCCAGAGAAAGGAGGGCGATACAAACTATGCCAACAACCAGGTCTAGAGTCATCTAGAAGGTCAACTGTTGGAACAAATTCTCCCAATCTGGATCATCCCGGGGACATAACTGAGCTATAGCGCTGATATCGCTGGTGAGTAACGTAGCCAGTCAAATCATCGCTAAAGATAACAAGTAAGCTCGCACTGGAGCATAAAATCGGACCATCGCAGGAATTAGATGTACTTTTGCAATGGCAATGTAGCTGGACTATTTATAAGCGCCTTTCAACACGTATATTTAGTCCATAGTTGCGATGAGGCAGATAACTTAGGAAAAGTGGGTCTTTTGGCAGTACAAGAGAGAATTTGTTCAATATGAGCATGTTTGACTTGGACACATGACACAGTAGAAGGACTAGAGTGAAGGCAGTAACAAATTGCTATGTAACAAATTCCCCCTAAAGTATGAAGCCCGAGAGAGTGGGAGGGGTGAAATGATTTATGAAACTAACTAAGCTGGAACACCATCTGGAAGGACCTGAACGCAAGTATAACTGATATTTCTAATAATGAAGTACATGTAGTCTAGGCATGTGCGCAGCCATCCAAAAGACATATGAACTAGGTCTATGGTATGGACGCAGCCATCCAGCTAATGAGACCATGATAATGATAAAGGTATGGTCACAGCCATCCATGAAGACTCAGGTATGGTCGGAGCCATCCATCATGTAATCATAAACCAACCCACATAGCCCGAACATGTGTAATCTGATCTCAGGGTCTTGAACCCATCTGATCATAGTACAAATTCTAACATGTGAATAGATGTGCTAAAGTCAAGCATGATAGAAATTCGCTTGATTACCAGTCAATGATGAAAACCGTTAACAAGCATGAGAGAAACCACCAATAATGCCAATGGTTCTCAAGGCACTAGCTAGTACAATCCACGAAGTGTGAAAAAGGAGCTGAAGTCGAACACTCGTGGAATCACCCAATTGATGACCAATAATGAAATTCAATCGTCAGGTGCAAATAACTTGCCATTGAGGCATGCAAGCTCTAAGGTACCAAAGGGGATCTCTAGATCAATCTCCTGGATAATGAGCTAATGTCGACAGGAGATGACCCATCACAGGAGGGCCATAATGTTTCCCCCATCAACGACATGAGATAAGGAACAAGTGGTAGATGGCGAAACAGAGTATCAGAGCGGAAGGCAAGGATGTAAATTGCGGAAATATTATACTCTTGAACATGTCAGCGACACAACTCCGAAGGGTGGTAGCATTTAGGTACCAAGGGATCATAGGCATGGTGGAAATGGCGTGAATCAGATGGAATGAAGCTAAATGGCAACCCAAACCTGTGGAAGGCCAAATGATGATGTATGGATGTCTCAACCCGACAAGAAGCAAAAGTGTCGATGTTCAAGATTGACTAGCTACCAATGATGATTTCGAAATTTTCCCCACCATTGTTGGTGAGTACCCCTATTATTTTTGAAAACAAGCTTGAAGGGGATAGCATATGCTCGTAATCTAAGTTTGATTGTAGGTCGAATGCAACCTAGTAATAGTTTAACGAGCCCTAGGGAGGAGAAGCTTGAGTCTCGTCATGGTGACGATTCCAATGTTGTCAGGGTTTAACGAGCTCGACATAGATAAAACTAGGAGTCTTTTTCATGTTTAGAGAGTTTGAGAAAGACACAGAAAAGAAAGCTCTAGGGGGCCCATTTTAATAGATTTGTGTCTCTCGAGCTCGAAAAAGTATAAAACGAAACTCGAAAGAACCGCCCAACCATTACGATCGAGTACTTTTCGTGATTAGTGACCTCAACTTGAAAAAGTAGAAAAGTGATCGAAATCACGTCGTTTCATAACCAATAATGAGCTTGAAATGACAAAGGCCTGACAATCTTTTTGTGTTTACACGGTCGGAAAAGAGCTTAAAGTAGACCGCCTCTTATTCCATTTAAGGAGTTAAAAGGGAAAACTCGGCAATCCTTTTGTCTTTAAACGATTGGAAAAGAACTGAAAGCAGACCGCCTCTTATTCCATTTAACGAGTTAAAAGGGAAAACTAGACAATCTTTTCGTCTTTAAACGGTCGGAAAAGAGCTAAAAGAAGACCTCCATTTTTATTCTCTTTAACGAGTCAAAAAAGGAAAAAATACTTGGAAATCTTCATCTTTTACGAGTTAGAAAAGGGCTTAAAGGTGACTCGTCCTAGAGGAACGAGTGGTAGCAACTGGTTCTCGGCAATGGTGGAACTGCTCAAAACACGCAATGGTCAAGAGGTTGGGCTCATAAAACCACTCATCACTGCAGTCCCTCAGGAAAGGAAAACAACCAAGTGAAAGCATATGATCAGCCAAAGAGATGGTGGCAATGGAATGAAACAACCAAGGCTCATCTAGTATAATTTAGCGGATAAAAACGGAAATCACAAGGTGTAAATCAAGTATGGGTTCATTTTTACACAAGCTTGAACCATGGAGAACTTTGCTTGGATTTGGTTTCATGTTTACACAAGCTTGAAACGAAAAACTATGCTTGTTATGAGTTCGCATGCCCCCAGGCATAATGATGGAAATCGAGGTACATGCCCCCCAAGCTTCATTGCATTCAAAAAAGTGGATGGAATGAAGGTTCACTTTCGAGATCTTGGAATGACTCGACTTGGATTTTACGAGATCATAATCAAAGACTCGATTTGGACAAGGAGTGGTTTCATTTTGTAATGAGGTTGACATAGTAAAAGAACTATCCTCATAACCCCTGTTTTATTTTTTAACGAGCTTGACACAAGACAAGGAACTATGCTCGTGACTCATTGTTTCATTTTTTAACGAGGTTGACAGAGGAAAAAACTATCCTCGAACCCTTGTTTCATTTTTTAATGAGGTTGAGACAGGAACAAACTATCCTCGTAACTCCTGTTCATGGGCCACACGAGAACATGGCTCCCAAGAGGTCTTCGCGGGATGGAAGAAACGCACTCTGGGAGGAATACATGTCATGATGCACCAATGACAGATTGGGTTCCAATGCCCCCAGTACATGATGTACGAGACCATATTCATGATCAGCAGCAGATGCGGAGACGGAACGAGTAGCCACATAATTGACCTGTGGTAAGAAAGGTACTACTTGCGAGCAAGAACCGAGAGGGGAGGACAGCTGCGCAGGAGGCACCGAGGGACTAAAGAATGATAATTGATCTATGGTAACCACTCTTCCATCATGTGGAAAAAAAACCACATGGAAAAGTGAAGAGACGAGGGCCCCCATGGCATAAACATAGTCATGGCCAAGGAGAAGACTGTAATCTAAAGCACCTTGGACAACTTGTATGTCTATATAGACGGTTCTTCCTCCCAAAGTAACAGGGAACTTCGGAAGGATCTCTAACAGTTGACTGGTTCCTTCGTCAAATGCTAACAGATGCTATGCAACTGGCACAAGCTGTGGGGATCCCAAATCTTTCCAAGTAGTGGAAGGCATAAGACTGACAGATGCACCCTCATCCAAGACAGTGCCAGGTACTTCCTTATCATAGGCATGTACTGTAATCTGGAATCGCACATGGGATGGAAGGCGAAATGTAGTCAAATGACTCCAGTAGAAGGAAACGACTGAAGTATTTGGTGGGGGAATCGTATGATTGCCCCCCTGCTCTACAAGAACCAAAGAAGGACTCTCATGATCAGCAGGGATAGGAGGGTCGTTCTTGGACTCAGGAGAATCTGACGAGATGAGAAGAACATGAGCATGACACTCTTATGAAACAGAGTGATCAACAGGTGGTGAACCTAAGTTGACACTCTCCCTGACCAATGGTTGGTCTGGAACAGGCTTAACACAGCCAGGCTCGGAAGGAGGAGGACAGATAAGAGAAGAATCTAAGTCAATCTCTTTGACAATCGGGAAAGGGTCTAGAGAGAGCCTCTGATAACCAACGGGAAGTTGGGGTGAAGAAGCTGTAAGACTTTCCAAAATGGCAGAAGATTTATCCATGAGTAGACAAAGGTGAAGGGGATGGTTGCCTTCACATAGCCTACAGGGGAATTGAATCTTCCCTTTCTTCTTACCATTTCCAATTGATAGGGTAGCATCGCCATGAGCTTCAGAGGACGATGAGGGATGAGCTGGATTGTGAGACCATACTTCTAAGATCCTAGGAATGCCAGGACAATCACGAAGAATATGGTCACCCTTGCACAATTTACAAGGAAACTTAACCTTCCGCAGAGGAGCAAAAGGTGGTTCGACCCGAGATGTGCTTGGAGCAGTAACTGCATAGGTGGCCTTGCATTTATCAGACTTATTCTTCTTCTTCATCTTCTTCTTATTCTTCTTAGTCTCCTAGTTACTAGATGTGAAACTTTCACCAGGCGAAGGAGGAGAGGAGGAGGAAGAAACAGGGGAAGAAGGCGTAGGCTCAACCTTGGAATCATCGTGTCATGGTTCAGACGAAGTAGATGGTGGAACAAGAGTTATGACACTTGGGACCATCGAGGTTGAAAATAACCATATGGGAAAACCGATGGTTAACTCAGGAAAATACAATGTTGCCATATACGGAGCACCGGAATTTCCAAAAGAAGGAAATGGACTAGGATTCCCATCTGGGGAAAGACCTTGGCCGGTAGAATCGGGGAATGTTTCCATCGAGAACGAGCCTGAAAACACTCGAACTATAATGAAGAACTCTAACTTTTACCAGGAATATTTCGTGGGCAAATAAATTTTATGACACAGGAACAAAACTTGACCTTTTCATGTTTCAAGAGTCGAGAAAAGGACAAAAAGGTGACTCTATCTCTTTCAAGGTTTAATTAACCTGAAAGGAAAAGTGCTTAGATGGACCTTTTCTTTTAGGGAGTTCGAAAAGGAACAAAAGTGACTACTCTAGAGAACTAGGCAAAAGGTTTACCAGACAAATCCGTAAAACTGCATATACACCTTGGCAGTCATATGAAAACCAAGGACTTTCTGTACTGCAGTCAATCTTCTTGAATGTTGTGTTCGGTGCGTTACGTTTTGTAAGGTGGTAGACATAGCTTCCTAGGGATAAAGGATGATAACCTAGTGGGGTCTCCCAACATATACTCGATGGTACATGGGAGCACAAATCCGTACTAGACCACTATTGAGTCACAGAAGGAGGAATCACCCAACCTTGAGTGGAAACAAAAGTGACTAGGTTTAACGATGCCGAAGCACGTCTCTAGCTTAGACCTCTAAATAGTGTGCATTATGTTCCAATGCATTGTTAGATTTATTTAGTTCATTTTAGAGTTGATCTTGGATTATGTTTCAGTTTTCAAGCCTTACCATAGGTATACAACAAATCCTATGATGCAGCTAGAATGAATGAAAAAATTCTTTTTATTCAATGAACATATACCTATGGGAGGGTAGCAAGATTATTCCCAAACCAATACAACAAAGGCAGTCACACAATGCATACAAACATCAATTCCTAACATGCACAGATACTACTAATGAGAGATTTAATCATTGGCTTTCCAATATGCAAACTTGAAATGCAAATTCACTTTCTCTTTCATACACTAGATGAATGCAATCCTTTTGATTTTGATGTCTTTAAATCTAGAAGAAACAAATAAGCAACAAGCAAATGTGGAAAAAAACTAGTTGATCCAAACAATTGTGATCTATGTTCGGTAGAGAAAAGAAATCGAATCAATGCCAAAGATTGGTTCAATAACAGTCACTAAACAATCAACCAAAAACAAGCGAAGGGGAAGGCTCAATCAAACCAACAAAAAGCTGCAAACGAACCTTGAGCAAACGAGCAACCAAGCCAACAGATTCAAAAAACTTGAAACAATGAACTAGGTCACATAGGCAGAAAGGCAAGATTCATTCAACAGAGCTGACAAAAGAGTGCCTCAACTATAAATAGTGAAAAACAAGCTACTAAGCAAGGGAGAAAAGCAAGGGACTACCAGGATTGATGGACTCAGGAGGCAGAATTGAGAAAATCAATTCTACAACAATTAGCGCGGGTAATACACAAGCAACTAGCACTGATAAAGGACTAGCCGTAGCAACAGAGCGATGTCGGTGCGGAAGTACATGATTTTTCCATGATGGTCAGATTTTTAGAACCGTCGCGACTGTGAGGCGTAATTACGTGATGTACAAGATATTACAAAAGGTTGAGCATGATGATAGCTCGACTGTTAAATTTAAATCCGCGATGATGTTCAAAACAATGACAGGAGAACCAAAACTCCCAAATCAAAAGCATTCAATCCTTCAATCAAATAGAGGTACTTCCCATATCTAGCCAGGAAACTCAAAAGACTGATAACTAACCCCAAAACTTCAAAAGAGACCAAATCAAAAATCAAAACAAGAGCAAACAAAGGAAGAACAAAGGCCAAGTTCCCCAGTGGAGTCGCCAATTTATGATGCAGAAAAGTGTTCCCTCTGCGGAAAGAGGCAACCCCTCTAGCCCTAGAGTGGGTCTAGTCACAAACGAGGACAGATAAACAATAGCTTCCTTAAACCATCATAGTTGGAGGCCTACCTCAACCGGTGGTCAATGGAGTTTCGTTGCACTACTCCAGCTTCTACTTCCTTCTCCTAAAGAGTGATCAACCTGAAACAATGCAAAGGAAATACAACAAAGCACGCAACCGAAAAACAAAAATGATTTGTTTACTCACAAAGTCAAGAATTCATGAGCTATCAAGTAAATTACATACAAGACATAGGAAAACATCATTAATTGTATTAATAATAAAATAAGAGTAAGATTACAACCAAAGTCTTGACGTCGCAAGCCTTCTCAGAGGGATCTCGCCAGCATGTTCTTCAATCATTCACTCTTTGAAGATGGATCTCCCAACATACAAGATCTCTCCCACTCATAAGTCTTACACAAGATTAAGGGCACTTCACAACCTTCCACAAACTATCAACAATCCTACACTTGTCACACTCACACCAGATATCTAGCAAACCCACAAACACTAATAGTACTGCTCAACTAGCCAACTATCAAAAATTAGCAATGCATAGCAATGGTGAGAGTTTAAATAGGAGAAGGAGTCTCCATGAAAGGTGGAAGAGTGAGCTTATCCCCAAGGAAGGTAGCACAATTGATGGAACTACCATGCCAGAGAAAGGAGGGCAATACAAACTATGCCAACAACCAAATCTGGAGTCATCTAGAAGGCCGACTGTTGGAACAAATTTGTCCAATGTGGATCATCGCGGGGACATAACTGATCTATAGCACTGACATCGCTGGTGAGTAACATAGCCAGTCAGATCATCGCTAAAGATAACAAGTAACCTCACGTTGGAGCATAAAATCAGATCATCTCGGGAATCAAATGTGCTTCTATGCTGGCAGCGCAGCTGGACTGTTTATAAGCGCCTTTCAGCATGTATATTTAGTCCATAGTCGCGATGGGGCAGATAACTTAGGAAAAGTGGGTCTTTTGGTAGCGCAAGAGAGAATTTTTTCAATATGAGCATGTTTGACTTGGACACATGACACAGTAGAAGGACTGGAGTGAAGGCAGTGACAAATTCCTGTGTAACAACGGTCACCAATTAATTTAAAATACACACAATGAACTGCTTTGCTTCTAATGAAGCCAAGTCCCCATATAAATGTATCAAATCTCTGATACCACATCCCTGGTGACTGCTTTAACGCATACATATACTTCTTTAACTTGCACACCAGTTCTTTCTTACCCTTCATCGCAAAGCCTTTAGGTTGCTTCATGTAGATCTCCTCTTCCAGATCCCCGTGAAGAAATATTGTCTTCACATCCATCTATTCTACCTCAAAATAAAAAGCAGCAACAATAGATAAAAGTAATCTAATAGAAGTTACCTTGGCAACAACAAAAAATATATCACCAAAATCAATTCCCGACACCTAGGAATAACCTTTTGCTACCAA
The DNA here is from genome assembly GCA_031772625.1 of Pinus tabuliformis. NCBI lineage: Eukaryota > Viridiplantae > Streptophyta > Pinopsida > Pinales > Pinaceae > Pinus > Pinus tabuliformis. The sequence goes on from CM062818.1 coordinate 1,188,722,344, forward strand.
CCGAGCTTTGTATTTCTCCACCTTTCCTTCTGCATTTGTCTTCTTCTTGAACACCATTTGCTACCAATGGGTTTCCTTCCAGCCAGCAACTCCACCAGATCCCAAGCCTCATTTTTGTTCAAATATGCTATTTCATCAACCATGGCCTCTTTCTAGAGTTTTCCATCCTCTGAATCTACTGCTTCCTTCACATTTTTGGGATCATCATCAATAATAAATAAAGCAAAATTTGAATAGAAAGCAGATGGACTATACCTTTCTGGCTGCCCTCTTTCTCAAACTCATCTTCTCACACCTGGAGTCTGTATCTCTTCATCTTCTGATTCCTCCTCTGTTGTAGAGTCTAATTCTTCCTCCTTTAGCTCAAACTCTATCTTCTTAAGTTCCTTTGCTTAGACTTCATGTTTAATAACATATTTCACCTCTCTGAACACCATATCTCGGCTATACACAACCTTCCTTGTTACTAGGTTCCAAATCTTATAACCCTTTAAACCATCCTTATACCCAATAAAGATGCACTTTTCAGATTTATTATCCAAGTTGGTTCATTTCTCCTTTGGAACATATACATATGCATCACATCCAAATAACCTCAGATGTGAAAGAGAGGGTTTCTTACTAGTCCATACCTCTTGTGGAGTCTTATCCTCCAACGCTAATGAAGGTGATCTGTTGACCAGGTAACATGCTGTCTCCACTACCTCTACCAAGAATTCATGTCCTAACTTGGCACCACTGAGCATTCTTCTTGCCTTTTCCATCAATGTGTTGTTCATTCTTTCTACAACTCCATTTTGTTGAGGTGTATATGGAGTAGTCTTCTACCATTCTATACCACACTTCTTATAGAATTCTTCAAATTCCTTACTGCAAAACTCTCCACCGTTATCTGTCCTTAGCACCTTTATCTTCTTCTCTATCTAGTTTTCCACCAAAGCCTTAAATTCTTTAAACCTGTCAAAGACTTCAGATTTCTTCTTAAGGAAATATATCCATGTATTCTTTGAGAAGTCATCTATAAATGATACATAGTACACAGACTTACCCAGTGATGGAACCTTCACAGGTCCAAACACATCACTGTGCACAAGCTCTAATATCTATTTCGTCCTCTTACTACCAGAGGGGAAACACACCCGATTTTACTTCCCATCTACACAATTTTCATAGAATTCAAAATCCAGAGAGCTATTACTCATACGTTATACCATACATTTACCATGAAGTATTCGAAGGCCCTTCTCTCCAATATGTCCAAGCCTTTGATGCCACAACATGGTCCTCTCTCCAGAGACCACTATATTTTCTACTCCATTTCCAGGAACCACAAAACTATTGCACCCTTCAATAATAGTGTTACCTTGCAGGTTGTACAAGGTTCCAATCTGAACTCCCTGCATCAATACCAGTGCTCCCAGAACCATCTTGCAGGTATCCTTCTCAAACACTGTTTTTACACCTGCATCATCCATCTTGCTTACAGAAATCAGATTTCTGGCCAATGCAGGAATATGTAGAACACCCGGAAGTTTTCTAACCCTTCCACCTTGCAACTTCAACTTTACTTTTCCATGACCAAAGATTCTAGCCTTCCTATAATCCCCTAAGAAGACTTCACCACCATCGTATTTCTCATACTCATAGAACCACTCTCTATGGGGAGTGAAGTGAAAGGATGCACCTGAGTAAATCAGCCATGCCTCATAATCTACATGTGTACTTGAAGAAGCCAAGTACACATCCCCACCTTCATCTGAGGTGGTTTTTGCCTCTGCAGAAGGAGCATCATTAGAGCCCTTTCCTTTCTCAGGAGCTTTAGATTTACAGTCCCCTTTGTAGTGCCCTTCCTTTCTGCATTTCCAACACACCACCTTTATAGGTTTTCCTGGAGATTTAGATCTCCCTCTAGATTTAGATCTCCCACTCGATGACTTATTTTTGTTTCTATTATGGGACCGTCCTCGTATAGACAAGGCATCACCATTCTAGCTCTCCATATTTTTCCATCTCATCTCCTCTGTCAGCAAGGATGAGACTATTTCATCAAACTACAAGGCAGTTGCATTGCTACCTATTGCAATAACCAAACTATCCCATGAATCTGGTATAGAACACAACAAACTAATGCACTTATCTTCATCTGAAATTTTGATATCAACAAACGATAACTGACTTATCACAGTATTAAACACATTCAGATGCTCTATCACTGAGTCTCCATTTTTCATCCTCGGGTTATACATCTTTTTCCGTAGGAACAGTTTATTCACCATAGACTTAGATTGGTGAAAATTCCGTAACTTGTCCCACAAGGCCTTCGCCATAACTTCCCCATATACATTCAGCAATACTGAATCTGAGACACATAATTGTATTGTGCTCTTTGCCTTCTGATCCAACTTCTTCCATTCTTGATGAGACACTCCCATTGGTTTAGTACTTGGATCTACCACGATCCAATGATCTTTATCCACCAACAGATCCTCCATCTTGAGTTTCCACAGCTCAAAACTCTGACCATTAAATTTCTTAATCTCTATATTTCCACTACTCGCCATCTTCTTTCACCACAAAAATCGATCTCGCAGATCTCCCACTAAACAGGGTCTACTAGAGGCCTGAGCAAAACCCCTCAGCAACAAAGGCATCCCCTTGAAGCCAAAACAACTCTGATACCAAATGTAGGCTTTAACCCCGTACAAAAATTACCTGCATACAAATTCTAAAACAAATAAAATAAACAATGCAAGAGCATAACACATAAACACATATACACAAAGATTTTCCCCTAAATCCCAAAATCGAGACTACCAACTTGATTTTTCATTATGTTCCTTTCAATGTTATAATACATATTTATACATGCCAAAGCATCCAATACCATGGACCGAAAACCATTGCATCCAAAACCATGGATCGAAAACCATTGCGTCCAAAAACATGTGTGAAAATCATGCACAAAACCATAGGTGGGTCTGCCCAACCTAACATTTGTTCCAAAACCAAAATTTTCTGGGGCACTGCCCCGAACCTGATAGACTAGGGTTACTTGCACCCCTCAAACCCCGTGTGACCCCCCCGCTACGCAATCGGTGCAATGAAGGGGGGCCTCCATCCCCCCTCTAACCCCCCGGTTAACTATGTGCATTGTGGGCTAGTCGTGGAAAGAATATAACACAACCCAACAGTACCTTGGGTAAGTATGAAAAATATCCTTTCTAGATCGAGACAGTAAAGCTGGAGCAATCCTCGAGCAAGTTCATACAGATCTGTGTGGACCATTCTCTACAGCCTCCACTACTAAACAAAGGTACTATGTTATTTTTATTAATGAATTTTGTTGTATATGTTGGATCTACTTCATGCAAAAGAAGGATCAAACCTTCTCAAGTTTTTGTGAGTTCAAATCCTTGGCAGAGAAAGAATCTAGAAAGAAAACAAGGGCCTTGTGAAGTGACAATGGTGGAGAGTATGTCTCCCAATAGTTTAAGGACTTCTGTGCAGCAGAAGGAATTAAACAAGAGTTGACGACACCCCATAACCCATAGTATAATGGGGTGGCCAAAAGGAAAAACAAATCGATTGTGGGAGAAACTTGGGCGATGTTGCATGACCAAAGCCTACCACTTCATTTTTGGGTTGAGGCATGCAATACAACGTTATATTTGCAAAATAGAAGCATGCATTGTATACTAGGGATGAAGACACCAGTGGAGGCATTTTCTGAGAAGAGACCAAATGTGAGTCACTTCAGGATCTTTGGATCATCGGTTTATTGCCATGTGACCAAAGATGCCTGGAAGAAGCTAGACCCAATAGCTGAGTTGGGGATACTTGTGGGGTACACTGATACATCCCACAACTATCGAGTGTTCTTGCCTACCAGTCAGAGGACAGTGGTACACAGAGATCTGAAGTTCGATGAGCAGAAAGCCATGCAAATTTCCCTTGAGAGGGAGCTCAAATTGCATGCAGAGGAGGAACTTTCGGTTCCTAAGGAGGAGGAGCCTCAAACTAATGTGAAGCAACTGCATGCAGAGGATCTAGGAGTGGAGACATCCACTCATGCGTAGTCTTCCAAAGATGGATGGAAACACTCAAGGGAAGCTGACAGATTGATGCTGGATGTGAGAGATAATGTGGGACAACCATCTTCTCAGTGCAGACAGAGGAGGTCACCCGAGCAGTACACTGGTTACATGGCCCTGGTTGGGGAGTGTGTAGAGACCGAACCTTCTTCCTTTGAGGAAGCAGTGCAGTAGCCAGTCTGGGTTAATGCTATGGTGGAGGAGCATGACTCCATCATTTGGAACTGTGTTTGGGATGTTGTCCCAAGACTGGAGGGCAAGTCAGTGGTGAGTTCCTAATGGCTTTACAAGGTAAAGCAAGCAGTTGATGGGAGTGTTGAGAAACATAAGGAAAGGTTCATTGCCCATGGTTTCTCACAGGTCGAGGGGATCGACTATGATGAGACTTTTGCTCCTGTAGCAAGGTACTCATCTATCAAATTGATGTTGGCACTATCAGCTTAGATGGGTTGGAAGATCCATTATATGGATGTGAAGACTGCGTTCCTAAATGGCAAGATTGAGGAAGAGGTGTACATATAGCAGCCGGAAGTTTTTGAGACCTTCGATCGTGAGTGGCATGTGTGCCAACTCAAGAGAGATTTGTAAGGGCTGAAGCAAGCACCTTGTGCTTGGTACACCAAGATCGACAGCTATTTCACCGGGTTGGGATTTACAAAGAGTGAAGCGGATGCAAACCTTTACTTCATCATGGTAGAAGGTAACCAATTGATCATTTTTCTTTATGTTGATGATCTGATATTGACAGGTGATGATCAGTTGATCATGTCTTGCAAGGATGAGCTTGCAAGATAGTTCGAGATGAAAGACATGGGTCTTATGCACTACTTTCTAGGCATGGAAGTGTGGCAAAAGGATGGGGAAGTGTTTGTGTCTCAAGGCAAGTATGTCAATGAGATACTCAAGAGATTCCACATGGAGAAGTGCAAGCCCATGTAGACTCCTCTAACTTGTATCTAGAGGAATGAGGATGCTACTTTAGGTGAGGTAGTAGCTTCTATTGTTTATCAGCAACTTGTGGGTTCATTGATGTATTTAGTGAACACATGACCAAATTTGTGCTTTGCCATGAACTAGCTAAGTCAAGCTATGGTTCAGCCTACCAAGCTATTTTGGAAGGCAGCAAAGCATGTGTTGAGATACCTCAGAGGCACATCTTAGTATGGATTATGGTACAAACAGATAGAAGGAGTGAAGCTTCAGGGTTTCATAGATGCAAATTGGGCTAGGAGTCCATCAAACTGGAAGAGCACTTCAGGAGGAATTTTCAACCTTGGCTCAATTGTAGTTTCTTGGTACAACAGGAAACAGAGGTCAATTGCACGTAGCTCAGCGAAGGCTAAATACATGGCTACCAGTTAGGAAACATGTGAGGCCATTTGGATGCGGAAAATTCTAGTTGGATTGTTTGGTGAGAGGATGGATCCAAATGTGATCTATTGTGATAATCAAAGTTGTATCAAACTCTCTGATAATCCATTATTTCATGACAGGTCCAAGCACATCGATATCCGGTATCATCATCTTCGAGACTGTGTGGTGAAGAGGATCGTGTTGTTGTTGTATGTTTCGACCGAGGAATAAGATGCAGATATTTTGACTAAGGCATTGTCAAAATGCAAGTTCGTGTTCCACAGAGACAGGATTGGGGTGACAGATAATCCCTTTCTTTGTGAGAGGGAGTGTTGAAAATAGCAACAAGAAATGCTAAATATAGAAGTGCTAAAAATAGCATTTCTATAAATAGAATTTCGTGACACATTCCAATTTTAGTTAGTCCCTGAACTAAAATTGAGAATTAAAATTTGAATTTGATCTTAGCAGCTGTTTGAAAAATAATTAATTAATTCATTTTGAGTTAATTAGTTGGAGAAAATCAAACATGAAGTCTATGTGAAAACATGCAACAATTTTCCCTTTGATTGAGGAATTTATCCCTTAATTAAAGTGATCACGATGAGTTGTAATTAGTTAGCTCAGTTAAATGAGTTAAGTCCAGTTAGATTAGTTCCAACAGTTTGTGGAACTGATTGTGAGTTCAGTTAGTTAATGCATGCATGCATGTAACTACTGCACTTTAGATAATTGAATATTCTCTCATAAATAACTCATGCATGTCATTTCAGTCAGAGATATAGTTGAGATCAAATGATGGGACAATGTACTATCAATGTCGGAATATTCCATTGAGGATATCTCTTGAATGCAGAAGGAATTCATTCCTTGGAGATTGTGCAGTTACTTCTAAGTTGTGTGAGTTGTGTGAGAGGTCAATTCACACAGGTGGCAGCTAGAGGACCTAGGAGAAACTGCACAAGGAAATATGAGCCTTGGGGGACTGAGGGAAGGCTTATGTTGTGTCTATTCAGTTTATGAGCAGCATTGGGGGATTGTACTAAGAGCTGGATAGCTTGTGAGCTAAAGCTTTGTGTAATCCAGACATATTTCCACTGGTATGATAATACAAAGATCGGGGTTTTTAGTTGAGGCTTTCCCTAGAGTATTCTTTTGTGTTCATGTGTGATTGATTTCTCATTCTCTGTTATATGTGTTCTATTTGATCTTGCTCAAAACCAATTAAGCTTCCACAAGTTTGTTTGTAGAAGTAGATAAAGTATTTTTCTTTAGTATATTGCATTATCAGGTGATCTACAGTAGGAAATTCTACAATTGAATGAATCAATTTGTGAATGTAGGTCGTCCTCAAGTTGAGCTTGTCCTAATTATGTGTATTTTTTCTTATGTGTCAAAGAAGGGGTGAATCAAAATGGCCCCTTAGAAACATATGCAATCCCATTTCTTTCCACTTGTAAGGATTCCCACCTGATGCACAATATTTTCTTCGACACTATCACCTGCCAAGAAGACCATATTGAAAATTGTGTGTGAAGTGAACCACAGATCCATAAGCACCTTTTACAGTGCCATTGTTGGGAAATCAATCAATTCAATAACACTGAAACACACATCAAAAGTAGCAGGGAGGCAATGCTTAGGAGCTCTTTGATACTCCATCAATATACAAATCACCTTGGCTTTTATAGCCACTTACTAAGATAATTATAATACACAAGTGAAGCAACAAATTTGATTCATAAACCACCTCCGTCAATGTACACAAGCACTAGGACTCTGTGTTTTCCATCCTTGGCCTCTAGTGTGAGGAAGGTAGACATACAAGACGTATGTTTGAGGATCAATTACTATGTTTTTGGATGCCACTCCTTGATATTACAACGTAGTATGAAGGAGAAATAAAAATTCTTCTCTCTCACTTTCAGCCATACATAAAATATTTCGATATCCATAAAGTAACATAATTTTATAACAAATTTAGAGGGAAAAACAAGTAATAAAAATTTCATGTTTTCTCTTTTAAATGTTAAAAATATATAATTCTTAATTTTCCAATAAAGAACTTAAATAAATTATTTGAATATCAAAGTCAATTAATTTATATTAATATCAACTTCATAGAGAGGGACCATAGTAAAATATTTCAATCCACAAAGAGAATAAGTAATTGAAAGTAAAAAAAATAAATAAATTTGATAAGAATAATAAAAGGGATGTGTAATTCACTTAAATTTTTAATATAAAATTAATATGTTACATTTAAAATAATAAAATTAGTGTAGGTCATAAATAAAAAATTTCAATATGTAGGGTTAAATTTTTTTAACATGCATTCAAAAATATATTAATAACTTAAAATCATTTTAGTGTATACAATGTAGTTTATAAATAAATACCTCACTACACTATATGATATAAAGCAATTGGAAAAAATAATTCTTATGGCAAATAATCTCACTTTTAAATACATTTTAGCCCATTTTCATGTATATGTTTTTAGTTAGCTTTGTCTAAAATACTACAAATATTTGTTAGAATTGCGGGTTTAAGTTGTGCAGATTACATAATCCAAATAAACAAGTGAATTTTAAAGGTATTAAATTTATTTATACATTCAAAAATGCAATTTAAATCATGTGTGAGAGAGAGAGACCACTATCTATGAAGCACTAAGCATTGACAGAGATCAAATATCTAGAGATGCAAACATTTTTTTTCAAGTTTTACACTATAGAAATGGGGGTTTGCACCTCAAAAGTTTTCAAAAGTTTTCATCCTTCTCGGAGCTTGCTAGATCTATGGTTAATATAGATCTATCCTAATCAAATACCATGGTTAATATAGATCTATGGTAGTCAACTACCGTCAACCATGGTCAATGATAATCAATCATAATTGATCATAGTCAACGATACTTAAATGTGGAAAACCATGGTCATCCATAAACAACCATATATTAAGCAGGTTATTTTAACCTACATGGACTTAATCCCTCAACATTTATGATAAAAACAATGTTAAATGAATTTATGATCATTTTTTATATATGTCACATGTCAACTTGATATTGAGCATTAAATGAATTTATGTTTATTTTTTATATATATGCCACATGTCAATTTCATGCTAAGCATGAAAAGAATTAAGTATCTCCCTCACACTAAGTAGTACAACATTAAATTTTTGACCATAATTTTTTTAGTTTCAATTAATTTACTTATTGATATTAAAATAATTTATTTATAGTCTACTATTTATTTTTTTAATCATAGAAATTGACTCCCATTTTATTGTGGAGATTTTTAACTTACAAATAAAAACTCATGTTCCTATAACACAGATTTATATCACATTTTTTAATTAATCAATTTAATTAAAAAACCAAAAATACATAATTACTTTAAAAATAAATTTTACTTTTTAATTTGTGACTATTATTAATAATATTTTAAAATATTCCATAAAAACTAAATCACTATGATAACTAAATTAAAATAATAAAAAACTTATTCCAAATAAACATAATTAATATAAATACATTTTATTTAAATAAAAAAAATTATTATTAATTTTTTCCCAAAAAAATATTTATATTTTATATTGTATATATTTTTAACTAATTCTCACATCAAATCTTCTTCTCCATACCACTTAATTGTAAAAACCACATTTCAAAATTCATTATTTTATATGGCATATTGGAATGACATGGTTGTCTTTTCTAAAAGATATGGTGTATTAGAATGATATGACCGCCACATATTTGTAATATGTTTTTAACTACTCAATTCAGTTTGATGTTGGTTTTTTTAAGTCGGGAAGTAAATTTGAAATTTATTTATTTAAAATGTGGTTAAATATATAAATAAATTTAATATTTTATAAATTTATTTACATATTTAAAATTAAACAAAAAATTTAATAATTAAATTATTTTATGCTATAGTCTTAGTCTTGTTTACATTTTTAACTTAAAAAAATTATAATTATATTTAAAATAATCCATAGTTATATGAGTAAGATAATAAAAAAATAATTTACAAAGTAGTTTGGAAAATAACAAAAATTATGGTAAGATATTGATAAATTTGGGCAATATTTTTTTGAAAATTTGAATTATAGCTGTCAAACTTTAGAATTTTGAGTATCTTAAAAAAAATTTATGATGTGGAATCCATTTCCACCTTTAAAAAACAATTCAAACACTCCAACATTTTGATTTTTATTTTTTTTACCAAATTGTCAAGCCAGGCAGTAACTCCTCAAGGCAAAAATGATTCGTATGTATTATTCCATCAGGTAGGTCTTCATTATATACATGAGGGAGAGACTGTTCACTTCATCTCCCGATGATTGTTCATATTACTTATTTATCTATTTACATTATATTCACCCAATCCTGAGGATTAGGTGTCAACATTCCCCCCTTAATCTGAAGGGATGTTGGTGAGTCTAAGCATCATTTTGAATCGTTCAAGCTTTTCTCTTTCAAGCACTTTAGTGAAGATGACTGCAATTTGTTCATTAGTGGAACAATGAAGGAGATGGATTGTTTTGGCCTCAACATGATGTCGAATCAGATGATATTTAGTATTGATGTGCTTCGTTCGATCATGGAACTTTGGGTTCTTGGCCACCTTTATTGCAGAGGTATTGTCAATCATGAGTGGAGTTGATTGTACTTGTTTTACCTGCAAATCTTCAAGAATTTTACTAAGCCACACAATTTCTTTTGTTGCTTCCGCTGCTGCCACGTATTCTGCTTCTGTTGTGGAATCTACTGGAACTGATTGTTTGCGTGATCTCCAGGAGACAGCTCCTGATCCAAGACTCATAGCATATCCTTAAGTAGATACCCCAGTTTCTTTGTCTCCATCGAAGTCTGAATCAGAGTATCCAATCAAGCTGAAGTCATCCACTGTGTATACTTGATTCCAAAGTCTTGAGTTCCCTTCAAGTACCTTAGAACTCTTTTTGCAGCAGACCAATGTCCCTCACAAGGCTTTTGCATAAACCTGGAGAGGATTCCAACAAAAAACTAAATGCCTGGTCTGGTAGTAGTTAGGTAGTTGAGACTTCCTACAAGCTATCTATACTTTGTTGCATCCTCATATTCTTTTCTTTCAATAGATGTGAGCTTTAAGTTTTGTTCCATTGGAGTAGTAAGAGGATTGCATTTTATCATGCCAAACCTATTCAATAGATCTCCAATGTATTTCCTTTGAGAAAGAAATATGGACTTCGGATGTTGGGTTACTTCAATGCCAAAATAATAATGAACATAGCCCAAATCAGTCATTCCAAAACTTTTCCCCAATTCCTTCTTTATGGATGCAATGTAGCTTTCATTGTTCCCTGTCATCAAAATATCATCTACATATACCACAAGATATACACTGTTTTTCCAACTTACTTGACAAATAAAGTTGCATCATCAAGATCATAATGTTTGAAATTGAGTTTCAGAAGATGCTCAGTTAGTTTTTCATACCAGGCTCGCGATGCTTGTTTGAGGCCATACAAGGACTTCACAAGTTTGCATACTTTATGTTCATGTTCTTTCACAGCAAATCCTTCAAGCTGAGACATAAAAAAATTCTATTTTAGATCTCCATTTAAGAAATCAGTTTTTACATCCATTTGATGGACTTTCCAACCATTCTGAGCTGCTAGTGCAAAGAGTGTCTGGATGGTAGCCCATTTTGCTGCGGGGACAAAAATCTCCTCATAATCGACCCCTTCCTTTTATGCAAAACCTTTTGTCACAAGCCTAGCTTTGTGCTTGTCAAGTGAGCCATCAGCTTTATACTTGTTCTTGTAGACCCACTTGCAGCCAGTTGGTTTGGTTCCTAATGGAGGATCAACCAGCTTCCAAGTGTCGTTCTTTATGAGGGCATCATACTCCTTTTGCATCGCTTCTTTCCATTCATCATGAGAAGCAACTTCTTTGAAGGAAGTTGGTTCAAAATCTGTAGACAAGTTCAATTCACAATCATAAGAAGCATCCATATCAACAGGTGAATTAGAGTCATCCACATCACCTCCATTTTGTCGGTTTGAGTTTCTAGTTCCTGTCTTTCCAACCTCATCAGGATGAACACTTTCAAGTGTCTTTGTCAGCCACTTTGGGGGACCTTTATCAGATGGCCTAGGCTGCTCCGTTGATTGAGTTGGGACTGAATCAAGATTGAGTCTCCCAATTCTATCAATCACATCACTCAAAGCATCATCTATTGTTGGAGTTTCATGCGGGAGAGAGTGTTCTTCGGAAGAAAATTCCACTTGTTGATCTAGTATAGGAATCCCCCCTTCAAGATGTGGAATTTGATTATCGAATTCTTGAAATGATTTTGCATTTGTGAATCTACCCAAGCGATCAAATTGCCACTCAACAACATTGTCAATTTTGGATGATTCAAGAAAAATTATGTCTCTAGATACAACAAAATTTTTGTTTACTTCATCATAGAGACGATATGCTTTAGAAGTGTTTGAATACCCCAGAAAGATACACTTACGACTTTTAGCACCAAGTGTGTTTCTATGTACCTTTGGTATCAAAGCATAACAGGTGGAACCAAAGACCCTAAGATGCTTTACCGAAGGAACATGTCCATACCACATTTCATATGGAGTCTTGTTTCTAATAGTATTAGATGGACATCTATACTTTATATATGCAACACATAGAACAACATCAACCCAAAATATTATCTTTACATTTTTTAAGAAGAGCATGGATCGTACCATATTTAAGATTGTCTTATTCATTCTTTCAACTACACCATTCTGTTGGGGATTATAAGGTACAGTTGTTTGATGTTTGATCCCATGTTGGCGAAGATCGTTTTCAAATTCATTTGATGTGTATTCTTTTTCATTATCAGTGCGAATAGACCCATTATGAGATTGTGCATCATTTTCAATCCATTTATGAAAATTCTTGAATGTTTGAAAAACATCAGATTTGTTCTTCAATAAATAAACCCAACATATTCTGGTGTAGTCATCAATAAATTTCATCATATATTTATTTCCATTTGCAGAAGGAACATGCATTGGACCACATAAATCTGAATGAAAGAGTTCAAGTTTTCTATGTGCTCTTGAATGTGAATCATGAAAATATTGTTTGCTATGCTTTCCTAGAATGCAAGCATCACATTGCTTAAGTTTCCTAGGAATTGTAGGCAAACCAGCGACACCATTTTTATTCAACAAGCATAGGCTGTCATAGTTCAAATGTCCAAATATAGCATGCCATAATAAACTTGATGGAATTGTACCTTCTTCATGATGAAAATTGTATGAGAAATGTTGTGCATGAGCAGAGGTTCCTTACATCTTGAGAAGCCTTTCTTCTTCTATTCCGCTCATGAAAAGTGAGTGTTCAGATGCTTTTCTCACCTCAAGCTTGCCACCAAACATATGAATGGAGGGACCTTGCTGGCAGATGTGAATCAAGGACTGCAAGTTTCTCTTCAGTTGTGGGAGATATAGAACATGGTGCAGAAGAAAGTCTAGAAGACCAGGCAATTTAAGCCTGATTGCGCCAAGCCCTGATGGCTTGATTTTTGATTGGTTTGCAAAGTATACTGCTCCATCAACATTGTTAGTAAATTATTTAAAAAAATCTTTTCTATGAGTCATGTGGTAGGTTGCTCCTGAATCAAGCAACCAATCATTTTTCCAAGAAGCAAGTGAAGCATTAAATAAATATTCATTTCCTCCAATGTTAAATTGTGCCACAACATAATGAGCGGATTTAGGTGCTTTACCTTTGTCTGTATCATCAGTTTTACCTTTCTATTGGTTTCTTTGCTGCTCAATTTTGTCCCATGGTAGCTTGCATGTAGAAGCATCATGTGATCCATTTCTTTTGTAGCGAATGCAGTGCAAATCTACCTTTTCTCCTTGAGAATGTCTGCCCCCTCTACCTCTAAAATATCTTCCTCTTCCTCTTCGACTACCTCTTCCTCTTGAAGAATCTTGAGTAGGATGCTTTTCTTTATGAGCAAGGCTCACAACATCTTCAGAAGATTCAGGGGTTGTTTTCTTTCCAAAAGATTTCTCTCTTTCAGCAAACTTTTTCACAAGAAAGTCAAAGGTGATTTCTTTGAGATTTCCATTTGCTTGCAATGACTCAAGATAATTGGAGTAAGTAGGATAAAGTGCCTTGAGAAAAGCAATAAGAGTAATATCCAATTCAACCTTAGTGGATTTGATATCATGCATTATAGATTTTACTTCAGATGCAAGAGCAAGAAGATCATTATTTTGTAGTTTAAGAGTGAAGAGTTTAATCATGAGTTGAACAATTTCAAGTGCAGAATGTGAGTCATAGCGTTCTTTCAGCTTTTGTAAGGCTTCAAAGACAGTTGAAAATGACAAAATATGACGACTCACATCTTCATTTATAGATGCTGCGATTAATGCATAATCTTTGTTGTTCTTGCTTTCCCAAATGACGAGCTCTTTGTCTGAGGTAGGCTGTTCTGGTTCATTGTCTCCGTCTCTGACACACACTCCTTTCCACAACTCATTGAAAATGAGGGTGTGTTTTATCATCCGGAACCATTCAGGATAGTTTTCCTTGCCAGTGAGAACTATTCCCACCATGGATATGATTGAATGCATTGTAAAATCTGTGTACAGTGGAAAAAAATTGCTCTTCTAATGATAAAACAATTTGCACTTGCTATGTAAAAGGGGAAAAAATGCATTGTAGTTTTCAAAACACTTTACTATGGCGGAGTCTTCAAAACACTTTAAATGAAAATTGATTTATAAAACATTTCCCAAAGAAACATTTAGATCGGCGATGCACTGACAATGGCCACATCATCCACATATATTTTCTCCCTAGTTTTTTTTTTCAATAACGGTTGTTGGTGAAGCTAAATTCATAACGGAAGAAATCTCTGCTCGAGCCTGCCATGAAATACCAAATGCCAAATAGAATTGCTAGTAAAATGGCAAACATTTATAAGCATCATCTAATTGTCTTGAGAGGAACGCAGTACCTTGTCACTCAATCTTGCTTCCAGCCACTTAGCAAATGTAAACAAAAAGACAATGGTACTTCCTTCCAAATAATCCTCCAAACCAAGAGTGCCTAAAACTGTTCCAAATCAGCGCCAGAACGAGTTCTCCAAATCTGCTTCTCTGTCCGTCAAAGAAATGGAACACGGAGGGAATCTCTGAGATTTCCCATGACAGTTGGTGGTATAAACCATGCTAAGGTAAGCAACATAGCTCATATTAATCTGTAAGAGTGCTCTTGGTGACCAACATTGGCTTGAATACTTTGCACCATCTATGAAATGGACAAATTGGCATTCCTATCAAACGCAACGTGACCTGGACATGGACGCAAGAAACGATACAAATCTTGTCACCGAAAGAGGGTCTTTTTTAGCACTTTGCTTAATAGTTACGGGTGCCAAAAATACCGCTCTGATAAAGAAAACTAACATGGAACTTGCTATGCCAAAAGAAAGCTAACACAAAAGCATTGAGAAGACTACGTTGTCGTAGAAAGGGGACAAAGCCACGAGTCCATGATGAAGAATCAATAGTGGCACATTGGTGATACCATGTCAGGCCTCAAAGCAAAAATGATTCGTATGTATTATTCCATCAGGTAGATCTTCATTATATACATGAGAGAGACTCTTCACTTCATCTTCCAATCGCTGTTCATATTACTTATTTATTTATTTACATTATATTCATCCAATCGTGAAAATTAAGTGTCAACCCAAATTCCAATCCAAAATATAACATCCAAACTAATTTATGGCCTAAAATCCTAATTTGTTTATTTTTTTACACTTTAAAGCAAAAACACTTAAATAACCCACAGCCACATATCTAGGATTTGCTCTTTATACGGAAAGATTCTGTGAGCTGTTACACTAATCAGAGGAGATTCTGTGAGCTGTTACACTAATCAGAGGAGAAATGCATGAAATCCGAAATGCGTTTCAACATGTGGAGCGCATTCTCAGAATTGGTGAGATGGAAGACGTGATCTTCGCCTTCTGTCATCACCAAATCAGCATCTTTGCCTGCCTTCTTTATAGCTTCGTAGTACGAAACAGCGCGCTCTGTCACCATGCCACGAATACAACCATTCGTTCGTACACCAGAGTCGACAGATTAGGAGAACGGGGTCCCATTGGGTTACAAAATGGGTGGTCCATATCGGCTCCTGCAGGGAGGGCGATGCTCCACAGTGCATGCGTCAACTTTTTAAAATCCTCCACAGCCGCCCCCGTGCCTTCTATTCGTTCTTCTGCGTCAAAGAAGGGGTGAACCAGAATGGCCCCTTGGAAGCGCAGGTCATTCCATTTCCTTCCACTCGCAAGTATTCCCACCTGGTGCACGATGTTGCCTCCCGCACTGTCACCTGCCACGAACACCTTGCTAAAATCTGCGTGCGAAGTGAGCCACGGTTCCACAGACACCCCATCCAGTGCCTCTGCTTGACGGTCAAGCCATTCAAGAACACTGAAACAATCGTCATAAGCCGCAGGGAGGCGATGCTCAGGAGCTCTCCTGTACTCCACCGATATACAAATCACCTTGGCTTCTGTAGCCACTTTATTAAGATAACTGTGATACACAGGTGAAGCAGCAGAATCGGCGCAAAAACCCCCTCCGTGACCATAAACAAGCAGTGGCAATTTTTCGTTTCCATCCGTCACATGGAGACGAGGGAGGTAGAGACGGACGAAGACGCCTGTTTCAGCATCGATGACCACGTCTTTGGATGCCACTCCTTGCAAATCATCAGATTCGAGCTCTGGTGAAGGGGGAACCGTACCCCGATCGAATACGCGTTCAACCGCTCCGTCTTCATAGATTCTCAAAACACCAGGAATGTCAACAACGATAGATAAGCACGATGATGACTCCATAGGTGTTGGGCCGTGGGCGACGGGCAAAAAAAAGTACGCGAGGTCGAAAAAATTCCGGCAGACACGCAGTTCCAATTTCGAAAGCCCGGGCACATTGTATTTAAAACTGCGGATATCATCCATTGTTGACCAGGGTTGCGGAATTGAAATGCAAAGTGGGCCCACAGACGTTGCGCATAATCACTAAATTTAATGAAGAACTGCGACGCTCCTCCACTGAAGAAGTATCAGTTCACTAATTGTCTAATCCACGTACCTAGGCATTGACGTTCCGGTCAAAGGAGGTTGCTGGGTGATGTGGTTCTCGTGTTGTTTAAATTATATTTTTAAATATAAATGTACAAATAAATATATTTGGTGTGTATATATCATACATCAAATGACTTCCTAACTCCTACGTATCTTGTACATATAAATACATGATACGCTGAATACACATGTATAATACACTAAATTGTGATGTTCTGGTTGATATTTGTTTTAATATTTAATGTTTTTTATTAATTGAGGGCTAAGAAATTGTATAATGTTCACTTACATCTTTACTTTTTCATGTCTCATTAAAATAGACAATAAATCAACATCAAATTACTGCCTATTTCCTACTTATCTTGCGCATATAAATATATGATACACTAAATTGTGATGTTCTTGTTCATATCTGTTTTAATATTATTATATTTTTTTATTATGTAATCCATTTTATCATTGATTTTATATTAATTAATTTTTTAACTATAATATTTGCATTTATTATATTTCTTTACATTAGCAAAATATGTTATTTATTTTTTATTATTATTGAATTTCATTTATCTACTATATTGCTAGTGGATAGATTAAAGTGTTCTAAAGCTTGCAAGTAAGATTCTGATTTTTTAAAGTTTTTGTTAAGTTTTTAATTTTATGACTGTATAAAGGTGGGAAAACTAATTTTTAAAACCAAAAGAACTTTATAGAGTTTTGAAGATTATTATTTAAAAAAAAAAATCCAAAAAACATTAAAGTATTTGGTTGATATTTAACATAGTTAGACCATCATAATATATATTAGTAAGTATATATTAATTATTAATATATATTTTTAATATATAATTAATGTTATTATATATTTATAATTTATAATTTTAATTAACTAATATTAAAATATAAAAAGTCACTATATTAATTTTAATATCACTAATTAATTAATTTATAATTTAATAATATTATAATATCAAATAAGACTATTTTTTTTTAGTTTTTGTTAAGTTTTCTGATTTTATGACTGTATAAAGGTAAAATAACTAATTTTTAAAGCTAAAAGAACTTTATTTTTATAGAGTTTGAAGATTATTATTTAGAAAAAAAAACACAAGAAACCAAAAATATTAAAGCAATTGGTTGATATTTAATATAGTTAGACCATACATAATATATATTTATAATAAATCATAATTATAGGCTGTTGCCTCCTCGGTTAGTCTTCCTCCCTTGTCGAAGCTTGGTCCTCCCTCGCTGAAGCCTGGTCTAGGTTCTGGTTCTGGTTCTGTCGTAAACCTTCCTAATAATAATAATAATAAGTATCACAAAATTAATAATAAAAATAATAATATTGATATTAATATTGAACATAGTTATGATTATGATTTTTCTAATACTATTAGTATTATTAATAAGAAATATATTAATAATAATAATAAGTATCACAATATCAATAATAACATTAGTTATGGTAAGACCATTAATTACAATTATGATAATAATGACATTATTAGTAATAGATAAAATCACAATAAGAATAAGAATAATAGTAATAATGATAATCTTCCCCACTTTCTCGTTCTAATAAGGTTGTTAATCTTTCTAGTTTCTCATTTCCCCCTTCCGTCTTTAATCTTTTGGGTAAAGGTTTAAATTTCGCCCTAGCCCCTAAAAATATCCCGGTAGAAGACATTATATGCGACATTGAGTCTGGGATCAAGGGCTTACCTGATAATATTAAGGACACTATAAGGCAATATTCTGTTGTTGTCCTCGGGAAGGCTAAGTCCCCTAGGAGCAGCATCAATAAGGAAGATTTTGAGGCCCTCAAATCCTTAAACCACAATAAAGATATCGTGGTTCTAAAAGTTGATAAAGGAGGGGTTGTCGTCATCCTTGACAAAGAGGATTATCACCATAAGATGTTGGATCATCTTTGCAATAGTGGAAGCTACAAGAAGCTATCTAAGAATCCCTTGAAATATATATCAAGGACAGTGGCTCTTGCCATCAAATCTTGTAACTATGTGGCTTTTCTTAGCCATAAACTCATTTAGAGCAACCCCATCACTCCAAGCATCTATGGGCTTCCAAAGATTCACAAGGAGGGGGCCCCCTGAGGCCCATTGTCAATACCATTAGTGGCCCTACATACCTTCTGGCAAAATACCTTGCCTTAAAGCTTAGACCCCTGGTTGGCCTCACGAAATCTTTCGTCAAAGCATCTTTTTCATTTGTTGAAGAGATTAATGGGCATAAAGATTGACCCTAGGGACATTCTTGTCAGTTTTGATGTGGTCTCCCTTTACAATTGCATTCCTATAAAAGAGGCCATCGAAGTCATCAACCGCCTCACAGACCCTGATACCGCTTATCTGGTTGAGATCTGTCTCACTTCAACTTTTTTTAGCTTTGAAGGTGAGTTCTTTGAGCAGACTTGTGGTGTTTCAATGGGCTCCCCCCTGTCCCTGGTTGTTGCTAATATTTTTATGGAGGATTTTGAATCCAAGGCTTTAGCCTCAGCCCGTCTCCTACCCAAGCTTTGGAAGAGTTTTGTGGATGACACGGATGTCATCTGGTCTCATGGCCAAGAAGAGTTGGATCTTTTCTTCAATCATCTCAACAATCAATCCTCCTCCATTAAGTTCACTATGGAGCAGGAAGTTGATGGGCACCTGCCCTTTCTCGATGTCCTCATTTCGAGGAATGATGACAGTTCCTTCTCCCACCAAGTGTTTCGGAAGAAAACTCATACTGAGAATTATCTTCATGCTAGCTCTAATCATTTCCTCGCTTAGAAGATGGGCGTTCTCAACACGCTAGCTACTCGTGCGCTAAGGATATCTGATGAAAAGACCCTTGAGAAAGAGAAATCTCATCTCCTTAATGTTTTTGCTAATAATGGTTATAGTAGGCACCTCGGTCAGAAAGCTTTCCTCAGAGCTAGCAAGAATTCATTGGTCAAGAAAGACCCTAAAGAGCGAGTCTCAGGGGTTCATCTCCCTTTCATCTAGGGGACCACTGATAAAATTTCTAAAATTCTTAGGAAGCATAATGTTCCCTCAACCTTTAGACCCCTTAACACCATCCACAGCTCCCTTAAATCGGTAAAAGACCCAGTTGACCCCAAGGACATGAAAGGTGTCTATGTTATTCCATGTTCCTGTGGGACCCCATATGTTGGTGAGATCGGTCATTCTATTAATCAAAGGATTAATGAGCACTCAGCCGACATAAAACATGGGAGAAGTTGGTCTTCTGCCCTCAGAGAACATGTAGAGAAGACTAAGCATCATGTATGCATTGAGGAGGCCCATGTTATTGCCAAGGTAGCGCATTTCCATCGCTGAAAATTTAGGGAAGCCATAGAAATCGACAAAAGGCTGAGCAACCTCAATAGAGATGACGGTTGGAAAATTAGCAATTGTTGGATCCCTGCCCTTTCCTCCTAGCCACTTCCCCGCCCTTCCCCCCCATCCCTGGCCTGCCTCTTTCTTATTTCCCCCTCATCCCCTTGTTCATTTGTTTTCTTATTCTCCTTCTCATTTCTCTATTTTAGTTCTTGTTGTTTAATTAAGAGGAATTTGCCTCTTCTCTATGCTATTAGATTCCTTAATCTTAATTAGTGGTCCATTATTTAACTTATTAGGTTTAATAAACTTTTATAATATATATATATATATATATATATATATATATTAAGCATATATATATATATATATATATATATATAATATATAAGCATATATAATATATATATATAATATATATATATATATCTATATATATATATATATATATATATATATATATATATATATATATATATATATATATATATATATAGATATATATGCTTATTATTATATCAATTATTTATGTTTTTTGTTTAGTTTTAATATTAGATTAGTCTATTAATAGATCTTGGGAGTTAATTCTTACAATTTATTCTATTATATAACAAGAAACTAGCTCGCATAATAACTAATTATTTATATATTTATATTTAATTTTGAATATTTAAATTTATATATTATTACATATTACATCATTGATTTAAGATTTTCGACCTTACAATTATATAATATACATATATAATTATTTATTATTCCATATTATGATTTCAATTATCAAAGAAAAATTTTTATATGGTTTTTTCATATTAGATTAATAACTAATGTTTGTTTTATTGGTCTTGGTAGTTATTTCAAACAATTAATTTTTTTGGAAATAAATATAATGGAATGCTTCTCAAAATCCTTTACACCCAACGTCGTGCGAAGGGTATGAAAAACATTGGTAAACTCCAGCACATCTTGGTTCCTTCCCTATCACAACGTTGTCCACTTTATGTATTTATCCTCATAGCTCCTTATAGGGTAGTATTTCTCCTTGATGGCATCTCAGGACGAGTTCCAAGTGGGTGTGGCTAAAAACAGTGACTTCATACCTTCATCCTTCTACTCATAGTAGGTTTCCCACCAATCCTTGACGTCGGGGGTTGCTTTGAGAAGTGCAAAGGTGATCTTTTCTCGGCTGGAAAAATCATGAATGGAAAAATATCCTTCTGGAAGATTTAACCATTTACCTACAACGTCTACATCTATCTGACCCTCAAATATGGGAATGTCAAAGTTAAATTGTACCTTAAAGGGTGTGGCACTTCCAGAGTAGCTGCCAGATGTAGATGTGTCACCATTGGGTAGCCACTCAAGGATTTGGGCAAAGTTGTCCATCATCACGTTTCTTTCTCGCTCGAGGGCTTCCTTGAGCAAGATTTTGATAGGATCTCCTGCCCCCTTGTCTTTTTTTTCATCCGCCATGGGAGGCCACGAGATTTGCGAGGTTTTTCTTGCAAAGGTTCGACCAGTTCAATCCCTAACTCCTTATATCCCGACCTCGTTGGGAACATGCAAAGAAAAACAGAGAAAGAGTAGACCACTCTGATACCACTGATCCGGATTTAAACAGGAACACAACAAATTACAGATATAACCATAAATAAAAAGATGTAGTAGAAATAACACTTCATTTCATTAATATCAAATATCGAAATATGCTTACAAACATAATGGAAATAGGACTATCTTGAGCGATGGTAGCTTATCTTTGAGAAGGGATGTGGCAGCTACATGCCTTTGAACTATGTTACAATGAGGCTCGAGGGCCTTTTTATTATTGAACAATAAGAGAAAACCCTAAACAACCAAAACCCTAATCCAAGGAGATGTAATACCAAGAGTTTATGGGCCCTGTTGGGGTGAGTTGGATAGGAAACTTCCTCGGGTCGTGACTTGGTCATATTATCTCTATTGATGTGCATGATAACTCATTGGAAAGATCTCTCCAAGGACTATGACAGAAAAGATGATTTAGAAAAAAAACTTTAGCCAGTATATTGCCAAAAAAATGTCGTTTAGGGCCTCAAAATGGCTTTGGAAGTTTAGGACCCAAAAAACTGCTAAAAATAGTAGACTTTGCTATAATTAAGGAAACTGAAAAAATGAAAGAGACAATGGTGGTGGTCCAAGTGGAATTGGCAGGTGGCCACCAATATTCACCTGGATCATAACAAAGGGGAGAATATAGATTGGGTGCATTTGTTAAGTACCGTAAATCCCATGGTATTGTACAACATACATGTGCCACATACTCCACAAAAAAATGGAGTAGCTAAAAGAAATAAAAAAACCTTAGTGGAATGTGCAATGAGCATGATGAAAGGTAAAAATCTTGTTAATGATTTTTAGGTTGCAGCTATTAGTTGTTGTTTATTTAAAAAATAGAAGTCCAACAAAATTTTTAAACCATAAGACTCTATTTGCAGCTCTTTATGGTTATAAACCAACGGTAAAGAATTTAAGAATATTTGGAAGCAAAGCCTTCTCTCACGTTCCAAAGAAGATAGGAGAAAACTTGGTGCAAAAGCTATCAAGTTATTTTTATTGGGCACTTTTTTTATCACGGGGCATACAAGATGTTTGATCCCCCTACACATAAATTATTTGCAAGTAGAGATGTTTTCTTTCATGAACACACAGATGAACACCATACGAAGGATAGCTATGATGCATGGCATATTCCTTATAAGTTTGATGATGTCAAAGAGGAAGTTAATCACAAATAGGAGTAGAAACAAGAGGAAGAATTTAGTGGTATGGAACCTCAAGTAGTGAAGGCACACCTAGAGGGGGAGACGAGTCACCATAAAGTAAGAGAATGGATAAAAGCATTGAACTACCAGGAAGGTCTTCATACCAGATTCAACCACCTGTAAGATATAAAGACTATGTCTTGATGACTAAAGTGATGAATTTCATAGAAACTTTGAAGTTTAAAGAAGCTAATGAACATGTTTAATGGAAAAATGCAATGAAGGAAGAATATGATTCAATAATAAGAAATGATACTGAGAAATTAACTAAATTTCCCAAAAATAAAGTACAAATAGGATGCAAATGGTTGTTCAAACCCAAATTTAAAGTTGAGGGGAGAGTGGATAAACACAAAGCTAGATTGGTTGTTAAAGGTTATTCACAAAGGAGGGAATTTATTATGGTGAAACCTTTGCACTTGTAGCTTAGTAAGTTAAATATAATCAGATTGATGATTTCTTTAGCCATAAAACATAAATGGAAACTTCACTAGCTAAATGTTAATTTTTCCTTCTTGAATAGGGCATTAAAAGAAGAAGTATATCTTGTTTAGCCAGAAGGGCTTGTTTAAAGGGGTCAATAACACCTTGTTTCTAAACTAAAGAAAGCTTTATATGGGTTGAAAAAAACACCAAGATCATGGCATGAAGAGATTGATTATTTCTTTCTTCAGAAGGGGTTTTATGAAAATTCAAAGTGATCCTAATTGATATATGAAAACATATTGGAAGGGGCATTTTGTTTTGATTTCCCTATATGTTGATGATCTTATAATAACAAGAAATGCTTCTAAATTGATTGACAAAGTTAAGAGGTAGTTTTCACAAGTGTTTAAAGTGAAATACCTTGGTGAATTGCATTATTGTTTAGGCTTTGAGGTATGGACAGAAGCTAGATAGACTTTGGTTACATAAAGTAAATATATTAGAGAGACAATCAAAAGGTTCAAAATTGATCAATGTAAAGCATAGTCAACACCTTTAGAATAAAGTGGCAAACTCTTCAATGATGATGGCAAAAGAGAGGTGGATGACAATTGTATTGTTAATTAGTGGGAAGCCTAAACTCTCTCACTACAACCAGGCCTGATATTATATCTTTAGGATGTTGGGTTAGTTCCAGGCAAGGCCTCTTGAAATCCATTGGAAAGTAGCAAAGAGGGTCCTTTGATATCTTAAGACTACTGTTAATTATGATGTTAAATATAATGATGCTTTTGATGTTGAGTTGGTGGGTTATTTTGTTTCAGATTGGGTTGGGAATCCTGATGAAAGAAGATCAACTTTAGGATATGTATTCAACATTGGATTCAGGATAATGGCATGAAACAACAAAAAATAAGCAATTGTCTCTTATCATGATCTCAAGCATAATATAAAACTTTATGTAGTGCTACATGTGAAGCAGTTTGGTTGCGACGAATTCTTGAAGATGTTGGAGAAGTACATAAAACATAAAAACAAATATCAAGTGTGACAATCGAATCTCCATCAAATTGGCCAATAATCTTGTGTACCATGCAAGATCAAAACATATTGAGACTCATTACCATTTTGTTAGGGAAAAGATGCAGTCTAAAGAAATTACTTTAAGTTATTGTAATACCAATGATAATGTAGTTGACATCTTTACAAAGACGATTGGAAAGGAAAAGTATGAATCATTTAGAACTATGTTAGGTGTGTAGAAAACACATTTCTCCATTAGGTTGGGGGGGGGGGGGGGGGGCTTATAATAATCGAGAAATGTGGAGAATTCTACATTATTTTATTGTTAGACTCTTCATGTATCTCATTAAGTTTGTGGGTTTTAATTACATTCTAAATCCTATTTATGAGGAGGTTTTTGAAACTCCTCAACTAATTTGTAATAATATAAATGTATACTTTTTCACATTGAATCAATCAATTTGTGAGTGTAGGTAGTCCTCAGGTTGAGCTTGTCCTAATTATGTGTATTTTTTTTATGTGTCAAAGAAGGGTTGAACCAAAATGGCCCCTTAGAAACATATGCAATCCCATTTCTTTTCGTTTGCAAGGATTCCCATCTGATGCACAATGTTTTCTTTGACACTATCACCTGCCAAGAAGACCGCACTGAAAATTGTGTGTAAAGTGAGCCACAGATCCATAGGCACCTTTTACATTGCCATTGTTCGGAAATCAATCAATTCAATAACACTGAAACACACATCATAAGTAGCAATGAGGCAATGCTTATGAGCTCTTCGATACTCCATCAACATATAAATCACCTTGGCTTCTATAGCCACTTATTAAGATAATTCTAATACACAAGTGAAGCAACAAATTTGATTCAGAAACCCCCTCCATGAATGTAAACAAGCACTAGGACTCTGCCTTTTCCATCCTCGACCTCTAGTGTGAGGGAGGTAGAGACAAATGAAGACGTGTGTTTGAGGATCAATCACTGTGTTTTTGGATGTCACTCCTTGATATTACAACCAAATATGAAGGAGATATAAAAATTATTCTCTCACTTTCAACCATACATAAAATATTTCGATATCCATAAAGTAACATAATTTTATAACAAATTTAGAGGGAAAACAAGTAATAAAAATTTCTTATTTTCTCTTTTAAATGTTAAAAATATATAATTCTTAATTTTCCAATAAGGAACTTAAATAAATTACTTGAATATCAAAGTCAATTAATTTATATTAATATCAACTTCATAGAGAGGGACCATAGTAAAAGATTTCAATCCACAAAGAGAATAAGTAATTGAAAGTAAACAAAACAAAAAAATGATAAGAATAATAAAAGGGAGATGTAATTCACTTAAATTTTTAATATAAAATTAGTATGTTAAATTTAAAATAATAATAATAATAATAATAATAATAAAATTCAGTGTAGGTCATAAATGAAAATTTTCAATATGTAGGGTTAAATTATTTTAACATGCATTCAAAAATATATTAATAACATAAAATCGTTTTAGTGTATACAATGCAGTTTATAAATAAAATATCTCACTATACTATATGATATAAAGCAATTGGAAAAAATAATTCTTATGGCAAATAATCTCACTATTTTACATAAATAATCTCACTATTTTACATTTTAGCCCTTTTCATGTATATATTTTTTGTGAGTTTTATCTAAAATACTACAAAGATTTGTTAGAATTGCAAGTTTAAGTTGTGTAGATTACACAGTCCAAATAAACAAGTGAATTTTAAAGGCATTAAATCCATTTATACATTCAAAAATGCAATTTAAATCATGTGTGAGAGAGAGACCACTATCTATGAAGCACTAAGCATTGAGAGAGATCAAATATCTAGATATGCAAACATTTCTTTTCAAGTTTTACACTATAAAAATGGTGGTTTGCACCTCAAAAGTTTTCAAAAGTTATCATCCTTCTGGGAGGAGCTTGCTAGATCTATGGTTAATATAGATCTATGCTAGTCAACTACCATGGTTAATATAGATCTATGCCAGTCAACTACGGTCAACCATTGTCAACCATAATCAATCATAATTGATCATAGTCAACTATACTTAAATGTGGACAACCATGGTCATCCATAAACAACCATATATTAAGCACTTTTAACCTACATGGACTTAATCCCTCAACATTTATGATAAATAGAGAGTTAAATGAGTTTATGTTCATTTTTTTATATATATGTCACATGTCAACTTGATATTGAGCATAAAACGAATTTATGTTTATTTTATATATATATATGTCACATGTCAACTTGATATTGAGCCTTAAATGAATTTATGTTTATTTTTTGTAGATATGTCACATGTCAATTTCATAGTGATCATGAAAAGAACTACGCATCTCCCTCACACTAAGTAGTACAACATTAAATATTTGACCATAGATTTTTTAGTTTCAATTACTTTATTTATTGATATTAAAATAATTTATTTATATTCTACTATTTATTTTTTTAACCATGAAAATTGACTCCCATTTTATTATGGAGATT
Source organism: Pinus tabuliformis (assembly GCA_031772625.1). Lineage (NCBI taxonomy): Eukaryota > Viridiplantae > Streptophyta > Pinopsida > Pinales > Pinaceae > Pinus > Pinus tabuliformis. The sequence continues at coordinate 1,188,749,093 of CM062818.1, forward strand.
TTTAACTTAAAAATTAAAACTCATGTTCCTATAACACATATTCATATCACATTTCTTTTAATTTTCAATTTAATTAAAAAAACAAGAAAGATATAACTACTTTAAAAATAAATCTCACTCTTTGATTTGTGACTACTATTAATAATATTTTAAAATATTCCATAAAAATTAAATTACAATCATTCACTAATTAAATTAAAATAATAAAAATCTTACTTTAAATAAACCTAATTAATACAAATATATTTTATTTAAATTTAAAAAATTATTATTAATTTTTTATCGTATTTTTAAAACTAATTTTAACATCACATCTTCTTCTCCATACCACTGAATTGTAAAGACCACATTTCAAAATTTATTATTTTATTTTATGATATAATTTTCTAAAAGATATGGTGTACTGGAATGACATGGCTGTCTTTTCTAAAAGATAGGATGTATTAGAATGACATGACTGTCTTCTAAAAGATATGGTGTAGTAGAATGATATGACCCTCACATATTTGTAGTATATTTTTAACTGTTCAATTTGGTTTGATACAGTATGTTATGAAGTTGATTTCTATATGATACTTGGTCCATATATTGCTATGCTTCTTTGAATTGGTTGTTTTACAGGTTCAAGGGTCGAGAGGAACTCCAAGAGGATTTGAACCTTGGCTGGATCTACCTGAACAAAGGACCCCCAGGTGCACCTTTCTTCTCGTAGTTTACTTATTTAAGTATCATGGTTGTGTGGAATGCTTGTTTTTTACTGTAGATAACCCCCGCTCTACTAGGGTGTTGACCCAAAACCCTAGGGGACTTTGTCCTTCAACAGAATTGGCGACTCCACTAGGGACAACATTATTGTTGTTCCTAATTTGGGTTAATTTAAGCCAATCAAGGCTAAACTATTGGTGTTATTATTGTAACTGATTTGTTTGTTCTTGTAGGAACTCAGACTTCAAGTCTGAGCAATTTCTTCAGACCTCTTTTTTTCTTTTTCTTGTGAACTGTTGTATACACAGTTTTGTCAGGTTATAGTAGTGTACATACACAAATTTCCCCATATGAACCTGCGTATATGTAGGTTTCTTTGCGCTAAATCGCATATACATGTAGTTGTGTATTGACACAGTTGCTTATACCCTAATTTTCTAAGATTTTGTCAAATCTTTCTGTTTCAGAAGATTTGTTTGTTGGTCTGAGTATTTCCTGAGCAGTCAATTTTTGTTGTCAGTCTTTGGTTTTGCAGCAAGTTTCTAGTTTTGAATTCTCTCGTGTCGTGGAAAGTTTTGGTCTTTTTTTTGTTTTGTTGCAAGTTTCAACATTTGTGTTTGAGCACACGAGATTTATTTATGAGAATCTTGTCTATTTTGGTCTTCCAGAGTAGAAAGATTGGTTTCAATCTTTGTGACAAACTTTATCTTTGTTATCTTGTTGCTTTGTGTCAAAACTGCATCTTGTGGCCATTTTCTTTTCTTGCTTTTTGAAAGTTGTTGAGTGACGATTTTGAAAGTTGTCTTTCTTGGTCTTTTGATCATTGTCAACAAGCTCTTTTTGTTGTTTTTTGGTAATTAAGAGCATCTTGAAACACCTATTTTGTTGAGTTTTCACCCATTTTGAGTTGATAACTTGCAAAGTGTTTTTGTTGCCTATTTTTCGGTCTGAAACGTTTCAATAGTATTTGGAGCGCTTTTGAAAAGATGTTTTTTATTTTTTCTTTTAAAGAAAACTTTCTAAAAACTTGGTTTTTGCTTTCTTTTTCCTTGTTTTGATTTGGTTTCTTTTTGCAAGTGAAAGTGCATTTTGTTTGTCTTGAGATTTTCTTTTAGTGTTTGGATGAAAATGAGCATTAAGAACTCATATTATATCTAAACATCTAAAGTGGCTAATTAGAAGCAATAAACAATTTACTTTCATTCTTTGCTTTAGAGTAATCTTGAGTTTTTTGCATCAACATATACTCATTGCATTAGGATAGTTTGTGCATATTTTAGGGCATCCATAGTTTTTGTGAGTGTGAAGCTTGTTGAAATAAAAGAAAAGAGAAATTTATTGCTTTCTTAGAAGTTCCTTAGAACTTGGTAGAAATTTCTTTCATCGAAGAACGAAACAAGTGCATTTGAATATAGTTTGGTTTTTATTAATTTATTTTGCGTCAAAGAAAACCACAAGTTTCACTTCCATTTATCCCTTGACTTAAGAAAAACCCATTTAAAAACAAGCGCTAACTAAAATATACTAGAAATTTTTTATATTGTCAATTTAGACACACCAACAAGTTTTAGGATATTTAGGGCCTTGGATTAGGTGAGTGGAGAGAAAACTCTCCTAGGCCACTTTAAACTGTCAAACATAGAAGTTTGAATAATGAGTGAAAATCCAATAGCATTAGGGAGACCAACAAAGCTCCGGATCTGGGAGTTAAGCACGAGGGTTTTTGAAGATAAGGAAGAGAGATAACCCCTCTCCTACTTATCAGATGTTACCTCAAGATTGTTCCGCCTATCTTCTGACACGAGTTGGTAACCTTAGTTGCTTATCATTAGGATCTACACAAGTGCCTGTGGAGGGAAATCCCGTGGCACCTGAGGTCGACATTGTATCACTCTCAGCAGTACTTCTAGAGGGCACCCTTGCGAAGCTTGGGGGCTTGCACCAACACAAGTTGTTGTTTGGAGGTCCACGTAACTTCCTCTGATACGTGCGTTAGCAGGCATGGGCCATCATTATCTTAGACTATCTTCAGAAGGCCCCTACTTCACTTTCTTGTATTTTGGTGTCCGGTCCTCATCACTCGGAGTGGAAATACTTGAAAGTTGTTTAACTGGCTGATATCTTTTAGGGACATTTTTAGTGTGTTCTCTGTGCTCTTAGTTAGCCTAGCTTTCATTTTTTCTTGAGTCTTTAATTAGATCTTAATAAAAAATTCAAAGTGGCTGACTGATCGCCTAGACGATCTCGAAGACTTCGTGGTCTTTCACCACCAAGTTTAGAGCCTTCTCCTAGAAGGCACAGAGGCAATACTACTAGTGGTTTTCACCCAGTGGTAGTCGACGCATCAGGAATTGATCCTCCACTTGGGGACATTCGTGTAAAAGACAGGTCTGGTACTACCACAAAGCTAGAGAGGAACACTCTAGTTCTTTCTCGAGTCCTCTTCCAGTCATAAGATAATATTGAGGTAAAAGAACTCTCAAAGCCATTAACATCTCAAAATTCTCCTCTACCTTCTGATCATCCGGACGTAGTATTATACATTGGACTCCAACACATAGACCTTCAAGTCTAGATCACATCACACACATCCCTTCTATGACCACTGCTGGGAGCATGACATCCACTGTGAGTGCTATAGGCACACAGACTCTTATATCATTACAAGGGGGAGGAACCATTTCCATCCCTTCTACATCTTTATTTGGGTCTACTACTAGCACGTATTTATTTGGGTCTAATTCCATTCCATCGACGAGTGGAAGTTCCCAAGTGCATGCATCCAGTTCTGGATTCTTCCCATTTGGCACCCATTCACAGGGTATTCTGCCAGTTCCATTCAGTGCCTCGACATCCATGATGAGTGGATCAACTTCATTTAAGGGTTTTCCTTTTGGAAGTGGTCATATACCACATTCCAACCCGACGATAAGATCTATGCGTTTTTCTTCTATAAGTCAAGGCAGTAATCTCTTTCAAGGTTAGACTAACAATGTGGTTAGTGGCATAGGAACTAGGAATCCATTTTTTGGCCAACAAGGGAATATGTTGTACTCCACAATTAGTTCGTTTCGAAGTATTCCTCCCTTATCTACCGCTTGGAATCCTTATCAAGGGTTATCGACTCCTTATAATGCTTTAGGATGGAAGTTCACTAGTTTTAGACGTGTTTCGGCTGGAGTTGGTCAAAAATCGAGTTTTGTTGGACCACAAGGGTCACCTTTTGGTTCAACGGGTTCTTCTAGTTACTTCTGGCAGCCTGGAACCTTTCAAAATCTAGGCCAATCTTTTTAGAACTTTGGGAACTCTGCCTAATCTGGGTGGAATCCTCAAGGTCCTCCTAGGATTACTTTTCTAGCAACGCTGAATTTTCCAAATCTCACAAAATTGACAAATGATCCAATCAGATACAATCTAGCCTGGCCTCGAGTCCCAACCAAAATCCCATCTGATATTCCAAAATTCGAGGGTAAGGGTGGTGAAGACCCGAGCAACTATGTAACCACATTCCATTTGTGGTGCTCATCAAACTCGCTCATCGATGACTCGATTATGTTGTGACCTTTTTAACACACCTTAATTGGCAATGTGGCCAAGTGGGATATAGAGTTGCCAGGGGGTAGCTTTGCGTCTTTCGCCGATTTGGCTAACATTTTTCTAAACCATTTCCAGTTGCTCGTCTGTTATGATGCCAGAACTAAACTTCTGACCAATTTCCATCATGATATGGCAACTCACATCTCTGATCATATTCAGGAATGGAGATGAAGAAAGAGGCTCATTAAAGCCGAAATTCCTCCTGAATACCATATCGAATGGTTCTTGAAATCATTACAACCTGAGATTTCCAAGGATGTTTCTCTTTTCGGAGTCCATTCTGAAGAGCAAGCTATTTTTCGGGCTCAGCAGTTAGAATTGATTTATTCTCAATCTGGGATTCTTCAGAAAATCTTGCTTGATGCTCCTGGGACTAAGGTTGATATGGCCAAATCGAAGCTAGGTCCTCATGTGGATGGTATCTTTGGATCAATAGACACCAATGCGGTGAACCTATTGAGCTAATTGCAATAGTTGTATTTACAAATTTCTCCCACCAATCAGGTCACATCGTCTAACCCTTCGCCTTCCCAACCCTCTTCCATTAATGCCATCCAATCTTCTAACCCTAAACAAAATCAAAATTGCAATGGGAAGAAGAAATAACGAGGTAAGAAGAAGAATCAATATGGGAAAGCTGACACAAACAAACCCGACAATAGTGCTGGTGAGGGTGGAAAGTAGTCTAAAAAGAAATTCAAGTTTCCATGCAAGTTATGCAATGGAGACCATTTGACTCATCTCTGCCCCAAAATTCAAGATGCTTAGTGCTTATTAGTGGAGCAAGGATATTCTAGCTCTCAAGCTGTGTTAACCAACCCTTTTCCCCAAGGGAAATAGTTTCTTGTTTGCACAAATTCAAATCCTGGTACCTCTGCAGGGGGCAACTAGGAAGGGGATAAATCATCGAATGTTTTCATGATGGGTTCTCATGTTAATGTGGCCACTCAATCACGTGATTATGGTGAAACTAAAACATCCAAGGACAAATCTGCACCCAGAACTATCGACCCACTTCATATTGAGCTACCCTCTGTCGAGACTATACCTTGGATACTGAAAGGTTCCGATAAACACGCGACTATCAACCCTAATGCTAGGGCCACCCAAAATTACTCCATTGTTGAGGATTTGGCTCAGATTCCATGCGCTATGTCTTCTTTAGAGGTGCTCCAGTCGTGTCCAACTCAACGAAGTGCTTTGCTTTCGGCAATAGGGGCAGTTGATCCAAATAATTCCTTAGTGCTCACTTTTGACATGCTTAATGTCAAAAGGAGACTTCCTCATCATATGGCTTTTCAAATCAAGTCTACTTATCAAAAAACTAATATTTTTCGAACAGTTGTAGATGAGGGAGCTTTCACGTCTGTAATGTATATATCATGTTGGAAGGCCATTGGATCCCCTTCGACTATTCCTTCACCTACCCTCTTGACAGTGTTTGATGGGCATTCTCATAGGCTGCATGGGATTATCCTGAACTATTCTATATGTGTTGGGGGAAGGTCATTAATATCGAAGTAGAAGTCATTGATGCTAACCTAGATTACACTCTCCTCTTAGGACAAAACCATATTTATGAAATGGATGCTGTTGTTTTGACAACTTTCCTCATGAGGGGAAATTGTTAAGGTTGATCAATTGGATTATTCTCCAGTTGATCCTCGAGCAACTTTGGATTCTACTATTCCCTTAGTGGTTAAACCCTATCTTCCTACTGAGAATTTGGGAGTTTGGATGTATTTTTCATTGATGGGTACATTAGATTTTCCCTCTCCTATCACTAGAATCAATGTCATTTCATCAGCGAAGGAGTCTTCATAGGAAGAGTTCCTCCAAACTAATTATTTTTCAGACCCTTGGACCTTGCCTTTGCCTACGACCACATTAGATGAAGGAAAAGTCAGTGAAATGGAATTTCCTATGTCTACAGCAGAGCTTAGATATCAGTTTATTGTCAACTCTATAGACAACCATTCTACTCCTTTCTCTAAAGAAGAGTTAGATAGTGATGTGGCCCCAACTTGGACCCTTGATTCTACCTCCGCTCTGGATTTCTTAGATACAGTTTTACCATCAGAAGAAGTGATCTTAGAAGTAATGACTGGTGTAAATCGACATTGGGAAGACTGACACCATCGTTCATATTTTCTTCCTCCATTGCAGGAAGTCGAATCTAGGTTCTCCGATCTATTTACTAGTGATGTTTGTAAGGTATCAAATCCTTTGGCTCCAGCACACATTCATGTCGAAGGTAATATGTCGGTGATTTTAAAAACTATACCTATAAACATCTCTAAGAATCCTAGCATGATAGAAAATGTCTTCATTAGAGCCGAGTGTTCCCCTAAAGAGATTCAAATTTACATCGACCTCTTTAAAGAGTTTCGGGATGTATTTGCTTTGTCTTATGAAGAAATGCCTGGTATTGATCCATCCATTGTCTAGCATGAGATCAAGACGTATGAAAACGCTAAGTCAATCCATCAGAAGCTTTAGCCGGTCAATCCTAGGAAAGCAGCATCTATTAAAGCTGAAGTAGAAAATCTACTCAAGGTGGGTTTTATATACCCCATTCCCCTAACGGATTGGATTTCTAATCAAGTCCTAGTTGATAAAAAACAAGGAACGATCCGTGTATGCATTGACTTTATGGATTTGAACAAAGCTTGTCCGAAAGATAATTACCCCACACTGTTTATTGATCAGAAAGTTGATGAATGTGTGGGTAATGAAATTTTTTCCTTCATGGATGGATTCTCTAGTTATAATCAAATATCTATCCTTCCAGAAGATTAGCACACAATATATTTCATATGTCCCTGGGGTACCTTTGCGTACAAAAATATTCCTTTCAGTCTTAAAAATGCTAAAGCGACATTTCAACGGGCCATGTCATACACTTTCCACGACATCAAGCATGTCATCAAAGCATACTTAAATGATTTAGCTGCTCGTTCTCGAAAGAGAATCAATCATCCTGGTCACCTTTGATTGGTTTTCGAATGATGTTGTTTTTACAAGATACGGTTGAATCCAAATAAATGCGTTTTTGCAGTTACATCAGGTCGGTTGTTAGGGTTCATTGTGTCAACTAAAGGGATTCATGTCGATCCCTTCAAGATAGAGGTAATAATTCAGTTGCCTCCCTGTCCTTTATTTGAAAATTTCAAAGTCTTTAGGAGAAGGCTAATTTCTTAAGAAAGTTTATAGCGAATTATGCCGAGATCACTAAAGCATTTATGCGTTTGCTGTGGAAAGGAGTTCCATTTGTATGGGACAACTTTGCGCAACGGTCGTTTGATGCCTTGAAAAGGCATTAGTATCTACCCCGCTTTTGAGTCCACCAGATTATGGTAAAGATATCCTTTTATATCTCGCTGCTGCAGAGTCAACCATAAGTATGGTTCTCATTCAAGAAGACAATGCTCTCATAGAGCATGTGATTTATTACTTCAGCCAAGGCTTGGTAGGTCTTGAACTTCGCTATTATCCTATTGAGAAGTTGGCCTTGGCAGCTGTCCATGCTATCCAGCTGATCCAAATTTAAATTGGAATGCGACAAATTATAGAGATAAACATAAACATAGAGATGCAGTATAAATATTACTTCATCTCATTAATGTAAAACACTGAAATATGCTTACAAGAAGAATTGGAAATAAACTAGCTAGGGCGATGGTAGCTTATCTCTGAGAAGAGATGTGGCGGCTACATGCCTTTGAACTATGTTACAATGAGGCTCAAAGGCCTATTTATTATTGAGAAACAATGGAAAAACCTTAAAATCCCAAAACCTAACCCTAGAAGATGAAACGCCAAATTGTGGGCCCCGTTTGGGTAAATTGGTACATCAATTTCCCTGGGTTGTAACTTTGGCACACGATCTCCATTTGACGCATACAATAGCTCGTTAGAAAGATCTATCCAAGCACTACAACTTTTGGAAGGGAAACATTCATCCATGGATCCATGTTGCCCCCATATTTCCCAAAAAACGTCGTTTAGGGCCTCAAAACGGCTCCAGAAGTTCAAGACCCGAAAAAACTGTTAAAAATAGTAAATTGTGCTACAATTAAGGAAACTAAAAAAGCTAAAAGAGATAGTTGTGGGGGTCTAGATGGATAGGTGGGTGGCCACCAACATCCACTTGGATCATTCCTCCCCCCTTAGGAAGCAACGGTCCCTATTGCATTGTGTTCCTCCTTGAGATGAGGAAGCTTCTGCTAAGCTGGGTCTCTGGTGAGTTGTTCTGCAATATTTGATATGTCCAGTAATGGTGGGAAGCATGGTCAGTGACAGTCCACATTGAACACTCGGTGCAAGCGAAGGAATGGAGGAATGTTGTGCTCCAAAGCATTATTTCTCATAGCCTTGGTAAAGGTGTAAGGACCATGTCAGTGTGGTCGGAGCTTCTGATGGGCTCTTGTAAGGCATTCTTTCTACATATGTAACTAGACTTTCTTGCCCACCTAAATCTTGTGTGGTACCCCTATAGGTGAGGAGAAGTTGTTCCTGTGTTCTTTCATGACCGTATCCCTCTGTTGTTGCTGCTGCGTGGAGGAACCCTTCGCGGGGGTCATGGATGTGGCAACGATATTCTCCTTACTTTGGGAGCGAACCAGATAGATGAATTTCCTAGTCTGGGAGATGAGCTTGTTGCCTTTATTAGTAGAGATCAAAGAGGTGGCGGTAGGTGGGGCTACCTCTGGTATCTTGTAAAATGAATTATCTAAAGAAATAATGACAGCGCGAGGCCTTGACTCATACATAGCATGTTTCCTCCACAAGTATGGCTGGCCTAATAATACATCACAAACATCCAGAGGTGTAACATCACAAAATACCTCGTCTGTGAAGGACTTGATGTTGTAGGGAAGGCGACATTGTTGGTGAACTTTGAGATCTCATCCTTCATGAAGCCACCCGATATTGTACAGTTGCAGGTGTGGTGCAGTTGGTAGGCCCAACCGTTTCACGACCTCTATTGAAATAAGGTTCTTTTGGCTGCCACTGTCGATAATGAATTACAACGACAAACCCTTCACCCACATCTATAAGTGGAAAAGACGCTCCCCCTCCTCTGGGTCTTCGGGTTCATTCTTTTGGATCTTGGCGGTGGCAATAGTGATGCTGGGCTCTGCATCAATGATCTATTTCCCTTTGCCATTCACCTTGTTGGGTTTTGACTCAAGGTTAGAACATGCATCTGATTCTGAATCCTTCAACTCGGCCACCAACGACTGCTTGGTCCAACACTCACTTGTGTTATGAGTGGGACTCTTGTGGAACTCACACCACTTTCCTGTGTCCTTCTTCGACTTCGTGGTGTTGTTCCTTTATTACGGCTTCGATAGGTTGTCTTGGGTCACCCCGCCTTGGGTTTTTCCTTTGGTCTTCAAATTTTCAGATCCAGAGTCTCACTTCTTCTGTTTGAACTTTTGCTCGATTTTGACAGCGTATCGGTACACCATGCCGAGCAAGGAGATGTTCAAGAACTCCATCTCTTCCTGGATGTATTTGTGTAGGTAGCCATTGTATTTAATACCAGATGTAGCTCAGAATCTTTGATACCCAACTGTGTGCAAAGGGTATGAAAAATGTTTGTGAACTCTGGCACATCTTGGTCCCTTCCCTGCCACAGCGTGGTCCACTTAATGTATTTGTCCTCGTAGCTTTTGATAGGTTAGTACTGCTCCTTGATGGCATCCCGGAATGAATCCCACGTGGGCGTGACTAAAAATAATGAGCGTGTGCTTTCATTCTTCTGCTCGCAGTTGGTTTCCCACTAGTCCTTGACATGGGGGGCTGCTTTGAGAAGAGTGAAAACAATCTTTTCTCGACTCAAAAATCCATGAACAGAAAAATACCCATCTAGCAGATTTAACCATTTATCTACAACATCTATGTATATTTCACCCTCAAAGACGGGGATTTAAAGATTAACTTGTACCTTAAATGGTGTGGCGTTTCCAGAGTCGTTGTTGGAAGCTGATGTGTCACCTCTAGGTAACCATTGATGGATCTGTGCAAAGCTATCCATCATCACGTTCCTTTGCTGCTCAAGGGCTTCTTCGAGCAAGATTTTGATAGGATCTCCTGCCCCCTCATATTTATTCTCATCCGCCATGAGAGGCCCTTGGGATTTACGAGGCTGGTCTTGCAAAGGTTCGACCAGTTCAAGCCCTAACTCCTTATATCCTGACCTCGTTGGGGACATGAAAAGAAAAATAGAGAAAAAGCAAACCACTCTAATACCATTGATCTGGATTTAAACAAGAACACAACAAATTATAGAGATAACCATAAACACAGAGATTCAGTGGAAATAAAACTTCATTTCATTAATGTAAAACACTGAAATATGCTTACAAATAGAATTGGAAATAAACCAGCTAGGGTGATGGTAGCTTATCTCTGAGAAGAGATGTGGCAGCTACATGCCTTAAACTATTTTAAAATGAGGCTCAAAGGCCGATTTATTTTTTAGAAACAATGGAAAACCCTTAACATCCCAAAACCTAACCCTAGAAGATGAAACACCAAATTGTGGGCCCCGTTTGGGTAAATGGGTACATCAATTTCCCGGGGTCATAACTTTGGCACATGATCTCTGTTTGACGCGTACAATAGCTCGTTAGAAAGATCTATCTGAGCAATACAACTTTGGGAAGGGAAACATCGGCCCAAGGACCCATGTTGCCCCCATATTTCGCAAAAAAAACGTCATTTAGGGCCTCAAAACGGCTCCGGAAGTTCAAGACTCGAAAAAACTGCTAAAAATAGTAAATTGTGCTACAATTAAGGAAACTGAAAAAGTTGAAAGAGACAATTGTGGGGATCTAGATGGGATAGGTGGGTGGCCACCAACATCCACCTGGATCACTAGTGGCTCCGCCATTATATCTTGCTGTTGGCTTATATGGGCCTGACCCAGGTTTGGAAGAGTTATGTAGCCTAACAAATCCCACAGCTACCGACCCTTTTGGCAACAACCTGCAGAGTGTGGATCGAGGTCTCACTTGAGGTAGCAAGGGAGGGTGCTAGAACTAGGTTTTTGCACCCTAGAGATGTCTAGGTGTGGTCTGGAGGTTTTGCGCACTGGTTTACAACTTCGCACTGCTCGGTCTTCACATAGATCCAACTTGATTATCTCTTTCTTATTAGTGCATTTTTCTATTAGATGAAGTAGTTACCAATTACCAAGGTCTTTAAGTAAACATTAAACCAACACAAGTAATTCGCACAATAAAATGAACCTAGATTCATATTCATTTAAACCGTAAGCAAATTAAATTAAACACATATTATGACAGCTTAGAAGGAACACAGAATTTCGAAAGAAACTTATCTTTATTTCCAATTTATCTTTAATACATCCAGATCCGCCCTGTGCACTTAGCTACCGGGGTCCGCGCACACAGCTGCGGACTTTCCAGGCCTCTGCACACACAGCTGCAGAGCCTCTATCTACTACCCTTATCCCTCGATTCGGACTTACAGATGCTTTCATTCTATCTTCTTCAAGTACCCATTATGTTTCATCCTTTCCCCAAAACGAATTTTCCCTCATAGAGCCGTGCTCTATTTATACCCTTCCTTGGCCTGTGATCCCTGTGCGGGCCGACTCTATTTATATTTCTTTACATTATTTTTAGGTGGTCTACCCTTTGACTCAATCCTACTATAATTCGCGCTTCGCATGCTTTGGAGTTTTTACAATGAATTAATCCTACTTTTTAGGCTTTCTACCCCAAAACCGTTACGCGGGACCTTTGCTACCCAAAAGTCCCCCAACAAAATCATCGTGACTCATCTTGAGTCACTTGTTGGCGTGACTAGACGCTCTGCCTTGGCTTCACGGTTTGCCTCTCTTTGAGTGTCATTGTCCTGCTGCTCCTTCATTATCTCCTGCAACGCTTCGTCTAGCTACTACGTCCACATCTCACAACCGATGATGCTCATTCTACTCTGCTCAGTTAACACAGAACACCCCCCCCATAGGATTACAATATGAGTGGTGGAGCTGTATACGGAACCTCCTGGTACCACCGCAGCCACTTTCGTCCTTCATATCTTCTCTTCACATCGTCTACCACAGCTTGTGTTGCAATTTTACAAGACCCTAGCTATTGTTCGCAAGATCCCAATCCTCAAGGGACATTAGAGATGACTTATTAACTGCATATTTACCCATGGTCACCATTTTCCCATCCTTTCGTTGTTCTGTTGTAGTGTGCTAGCTTGCCCCTAGGCAAGGCAATAACCTCTGGACCACTTCTGCTTTGTGTCCCCTCTTTTCTGGTTCACCTCCTGCTGGTGAGGCTGCATGCTACAAATTGCCCGCAATGGTCACCCCCATACTCCTTAGAGAGCCTCGTCTTTCCATCAGCCAGCTTACTATCTTCAGGCGCGTACCTTGTGCAGAGGTAATGATCAGTTCCATCTGTGTTGCCAATGTGTAGGTTATGTAGGAGAGTCCCTTCGGTGATTTATAAGCCATGTGAATTTCAAATGCACTAGTTTCCGCCTGTCTGAGTTCGTGTAACCCGCTCGTGTAAAACCTGTGGTGGCTCGTTCCATAACTGGTTCGTACTATTTCTTGTAATTGTCCGTCGCCCGCTCCTTTTTGCCATAATGTAGACATCATGTCATAAATAGTGATATCAATGGTCATCATTCCTTTTATTAGCGCTTCCACGTGATCCATTCTACGCAACAACGATCCTTGTGTTTGGTCAAATGAACACGCACTATAGTACTCACGTATCTATCCCCCAGAGTGCTTTATTGTCCCACACTCTCTTTCAATTGGGTGGAGCGGTGAGACTATCTTCTGAACGGCCAGTCAGGCGGTCAGTCCGTCTGTGTAGAGATTTAGGCGACTACCATTCACTCTTCCCCGGAAGGGGTCTCCATTAAGTTTAGCTAGCTAAACCGCACCCCCATCGGTAACCTCTTTGACGACATAGGGTCCCAACCAGTGCATGCAGAGTTTTCCTAGGAATTTTTCGAACTTACTATCATAAAGCAATACTAGACCGTTTTGCTTGAAGGTGCGCACCTTGATATGGTGATCGTGCCACGCATTCTCGCGTTGTTTCTATACCTGCTGATGGAATCCGGTGAAAAATCGGTCTTCCTCTAATTCTTCGAGTTGTGCGAGCCTCTCTTCCAATGCCCCACGGTCTACCATACCAGTGATTGCTGCGATCCGCAGACTAGGCACAATATATTCCATAGGCATAACGACCTCCTTGCCATAGACTAAGCGAAACAATGTCTGGCCAGTTAGTTTCTTGCACGCCATTTGGTATGCCCATAGCACAGTAGGGATGTGAAAATCCCAGTGATTGCGTCACACATTACAGACCTTAGTCAACGTGTTTTCCAAAATTTTGTTGAAGGCCTCGATGGTCCCATTTGCTTGCGAATGGTAGGGTGTGCTTTGTTGGTGATATATTTGAAATTCATCAATGAGCGCACTGATCATTTCATTCAAAAAATTTGTTCCCCTATCACTCATGAGAATTTTGGGGCAGCCGAACCTGGTCAAGACATTTTCAAAGAAAAATTTTACTGTTGTCGCAATTGTGCAATCCTTAACTGGCTGTGCCTTGGCCCATCAGGTCAAATATTCAGTCGCAGTGATGATATAAGGTGTCCTCGTCTTTCCTCGTGGTTCAATAGGCTTGACGAAGTCGTTCACCCATCTCTCAAATGGTTGTAGTGTTATCTATGGCTGAAGTGGCATTTCATCCCTCCACGACGGTTTGCCCGTCCGTTGACATACATTGCAGGCCCGACAGTATGCTTTCGAATCTTGATGTAGGGTGGGCCACCATAATCCAACACAAAGAATCTTCTGGGCTATGGCGCAACCTGCATAATGTCTGCCAGCAACCCCTCCATGTGCTTTAGCCAGGATTTGTTCGTGCTCAAATTTTGGTACATATCGATGCAATATTTTGTCGTTTCCCATCTTGTAGAGGTGGCCTGCAATTACGGTAAAATATTTTGCACGTTTCACTAATTCCTTCTTTTGTTGGATAGAATACCCCTGCGGCACAGTGCTCGTGGTTAAAAAGTGGATAATATCTTCAGAGTGGCCATCTGCAACGCACACGGAATATAATTGGGCATTCAGGAATCCCTCCTCTAGATTTGTTGGTTCTTTGCCAGTCTCAATTCGGGACAGGTAATCTGGTTCCATATATTGAAAACAATCCCATTAAGTGGAAAACATTGTCTTTCTCTGATCCTCTAGTGTAATCTTGATCTGATGGTATCTGGAGAATCTGTCCATGAAGGAATATGCTTCCTGACCGCTCACATTTTCTAGTACCTCATCCATAAAGGGTGTTGGAAACGGATCATTAACACAAGCATCATTGAGCTTCCACAGATCTACAGAGATGTAGATCTCACCCTTTTATTTCTTCTCCTCCACGACCATAGGACTTACCCAATTAGACTCATCGACTGGTTCAATTATTCCTCCTGCTAGCATCTTTTCCAATTCTTCATGGACCTTGGCTTTGTATTTTAGATTTAGTCGGTAGGGTCGTTGTTTCACTGGCTTTGCATTTGGCTTCTATTTTCATCATTCCTAAGTCTCCTAAAATCCCTTTTAGCTCCTTAATTTTTGTAGACAATAAATCTCGGTATTCGCGAAGCAATTCGATGACTTTCTCTATTGTGGCGTCATCCCAATAGTCCCCAAGCGTAACATATTTTGGATCTTCCTCTGTTCCGATATTTACCTACTTTGTTTTCAATGGTGTCATGATGTTTGGATCTTCTATCTTGAGGCCACGCACCTCATGACTCCCTTCGGATTCTGGTATATTGATGTTATGCGGGTCATCCTCATCATCTTCTACTTGCACATTGTAACATGCTAAGGCCTGGATCAGCTGTCGCCACCAGTCTGATGACATGACTTTTTCTAGTTTCGGTAGTGTTCTGGAGATGGCAGTCTTTACCAACTATAATGTGTTGTCCACAGTATCCATCCATTGATCTTCAAAGAGAAATGTCATCAGAAACCCTTCGCGCAGAATATCCCATTCTCCTATGCCATGTCGGAGCTCTGTTTTCGTATACCAGTTTCTTGGAATGACATCTAGGGTATGATAAAATAAGTGCACCCATTCTGGTTGAGGTTCTGCACCATAAGCTTTGGTCCATTTTCTCAGGTGTATGCGTGGATTCTCTCGCCCATCATATTTCTCTGTTATTTGGAGCGTTGGCTTCCCAAATCTTATCTACATCATGCACCTGCAGCTTCACCAATCCTTGAAGGTTCCTTCATGGGTACCCCATCATTGTGTCGTGTCACACGCAATGCCCATTTTAATGCATCAAAACAATAGTATTTTGGTGTCGTGCTTTCATATTTAACCATGAATTCATCCACTTATGTTAACCCATCATACATTCGAAGCTCGTGGTTCTAAGCTTTAATGCAATATAGGGATTTCGTCATCATATTACAGTGTAGCGTGGTTACCATGTTCACCCTGCTTTGCCGTCACTCGTCCTCTTCATCTGCATCGCTGGTGCATGAGCTAGCATAATCCCATGAGGGTCTCCTCTCCTCCTCTTGCCTATGTACAACAATCTTGTAGATACAATCCAATGCATTGTCCCTTTCGTCGTTGTGCACAGGTTCTGTGTAGCATGGTCCTTCTGTTGGATCTAGCGGAAAGACTACCCGGAGAAACTTCTTTTCAAATATTATCTTCCTCTGTTTGAGGTTAATAACCCCATTCATGTCAGTGGCCCACTCTATCCCTAGCAACACAGGGTATAGGCTACTTTCGTCCATGATTTCAATAACTTCGAAATCCGTTCAGGTACTTGTGCCATCAATATCTATTGTAATTCCTTGCAACCTTCCCATGCGCAAGATCTTTTGTTGATTAGCCATCCATAATTGGATAGGTGACCATTGTAGTGTAGGCTTACCCATGCACTCCCAAGTTTGTTTAGGTAATATGTTTGCATCCGAACCTAGGTCCAGGATGACCTGATCCATCTCATAGTCCCCAATTTGCACCATTAACCGCATCTCTCGACCTGTTCGCTACATGTGTCTTCCTAATTTCTGGACTACGCGAGGTTCACCCCACCCTACGCACCTATTAATCACTTCCTGTAACCCTCTAACTGCCCTGTTGTCATGAAGCAGTTTTATGCATGTCTCTAAGAAGGTAGTCAACATCGAGGGATCCCTACCTATCTCAGGCCGATACATACTACCTTGGGTAGAGACAGCAGTGAAGCTTTCCCTAGCTTCCATATTGGTCTCCCCATCGATCTCTCCTATGGCTGCACCACTCTGCAATACCATGTTTACCTTCGGTTCATCGTCGCGTGGTTCAGATCTCATCATCTGCACATTTTGCGTTGTTGTAGGAGGCGCTACCTTTTTGTCACAAATCTGTGCTATTAGCATGGGGCAATTGATACTTGGGTTGGATTGGTACAGTCCCATGCATAATGTCCTGGTCCCCCACAGTTGTAATATATTAGCTGGCCATGACCCCTTCCTGGTCCCATTCTGCCCCATCCTTGACCGCGTCCCAGGAACCCACCGTGCGAAAATTCCGCACCTGGATCTTGACCTCGCACCTCAGTCTGCATTCTGTAGGCCTGTGTCTAGTCCATCAACATTCAATAGCTACGACATTCTCTTTCTTCATGACCCACCGATCTACAATAGTTGCAAAAGAGCTACTGGGGTGTTTGGTTGTATCTTGGCAATAGATGACAATTATCAGTGTTGTGCTTCTCTCCTACCTGATAGATTGTGCACCAGAGTGGGGCAATCATTCTCGACCCTACTTGTACCTCTGGTCGCAAGGGTGTTGGGCCCCCTATTACTACCAACTTCACCAGGACCGGATAGTGATATTTATCGTGTCTGTGGCTCCTATACTTTATACACCATACTTCTTCTTGGACTTCTGGGCATGGTGTCTATTCTTGTTTTAAATTCTGTATTTCTAAACATAAATTTTGGACCTGTGCTTGGATTTGCTGAACTCCCAACCCTGGGTCCTGTACCAGGGTTTTGTGCAGCCACATTGCTGCCTCCAGTGCTTCTGCTTGGGTTGAGATCTTCTGTTGTGACAAGGCCGACTTTAGACATGGTGTTAGTGATGCGATGAACCAAGTGTAGTGGTATCCGTCAGGGTCATGTTGGCCTCGTGAATAGTGCTTTTCAACCTCTGATCCAAATCCCATTGAGTCTCACCAGGCATCATCATGATCTCTTTGAATCCTACAACTGACTGTGCTTCTGACTTAGGTAGGCTAAACTCCTTTGTTAATTCAGTATGGATGTTTTCGATCCCTATTGTTGGGTTGATGCTTGAATACTTCATGTACCATGTTAGCGTGCAATCCTACAGTGCGCTAACTAAGATGTCTTTCTCGATATTATCATCCGCGACTTGCTGCACATTCTATACCAATGTTAGCACAAACCAAAATTGTTTCAGGTTTTCGCCTCCTACTCCTTTGAACACTAGTAACTGAATCGTGTTCGCCATAGTTACCCTTGTTCATCCTTGGTCCTTTTGATTTTTCGACGCTCCCTTCTGTCAAGTCCCCACACTTCACACTAGACACCCCTTAAGCAGATCTCGGTCCCGACAATAGAACCATTTGTTGGCTTATATGGGCCTGACCCAGGTTCAGAAGAGTTATTTAGCCCAAAAAATCCCATAGCTACCGGCCATTTCAGCAACAGCTCGCGGAGGGCGGATTGAGGTCTCACCCGAGGTAGTAGGGGAGGGTGCTGGAACCAAGTTTCTGCACCCTAGGGATGTCTAGGTGTGGTCTGGAGGTTTTGCGCACTGGTTTACAGCTCCACACTACTCGGTCTTCACACAGATCCAACTTGATTATCTCTTTCTTATTAGTGAATTTTTCTATTAGATGAAGTAGTTACCGATTACCAAGGTCTTTAAGAAAACATTAAACCAACAAAACTAATTCGTGTAGTAAAATGAACCCAAATTCATATTCATTTAAACCATAAGCAGATTAAATTAAACATATATTATGACAACTCAGAAGGAACATAGAATTTCGGAAGAAACTTATCTTTATTTCCAATTTATCTTTAATACATCCAGATCTGTTGTGCGCACTTAGCTGCAGGGGTTTGCACACACAACTGCAGACTTTCCAGGCCTCTGTGGACATAGCTGCAGAGCCTCTACCTACTACCCTTATCCCTTGACTCAGACATACAAATGCTTTAATCTATCTTCTTCAAGTACCCATTATGTTTCATCCTTTCCCCAAAACTACTTTTCCCTCATAGAGCCGCGCTCTATTTATACCCTTCCTTGGTCTGCAATCCCTGCGCAAGCTGACTCTATTTATATTTCTTTACATTATTTTTGGGCAGACTACCCTTTGAATCAATCCTACTATTATTTGTGCTCCGCATGCTTCAGAGTTTTTACAATGAATTAATCCTACTTTTTGGGCTTTCTACCCAAAATCGTTACACAGGACCTCTGCTACCCAACACTTGCTACGCAAAAATTTTGACTTAGCGGCGGTTAATCCATTCCAATTTTCCTCAGTAGGTGAATGATTGGGGGAAAATACAATCGATGGATTGTCATTTTACAAGAATTTGATCTCGAGTTCTTGTCCACCAAGTCTAAGAAATTGTTGGTTTTTGTGGAGTTAATTTCTGAGTTGCCTTGTGGAGAGGATACTGTTTATGAGGAAATTTTTCCCGACGAACATCTATTCCTCATCTCTTCACAAGACCCTTGGTATGGAGATATCATTGTCTATCTGCAAACTTCGAAGTTTCCCCCTACTTTCTCTAAGAATGAACGTCGAAAATTACGTCACCTAGCTAAGAACTATGTCATCATTGGTGATACGTTATATCACTGAGGCGTTGATTCGATCTTTAGGTGTTGTTTAAACTTAGAGGAAGCAGAGTCTCTGCTTAATGATTGCCACAACGAAGCTTGTGGTGGTCATCTTTCAGGGCTTGCTACATCCCAGCGTATCTTGCGTGCTGGCTACTTTTGGCCTTCACTCTTCAAAGATTGAGTTGAAGCGGTCAAACGCTACCACGC
Organism: Pinus tabuliformis; assembly: GCA_031772625.1. NCBI lineage: Eukaryota > Viridiplantae > Streptophyta > Pinopsida > Pinales > Pinaceae > Pinus > Pinus tabuliformis. The sequence goes on from CM062818.1 coordinate 1,188,768,514, forward strand.
CTGTCAAGTCTATACTCAGAAGATGCATGCACATCTAGCTCCTCTTTTCGCCGTTGTCACTATTGGTTCTTTTACTAAGTGGGGTATTGATTTTAATACTTGTAATCCACCTTCAATAGTGAATCACAAGTACATTATCCTGGCCATAGAATATTTCACGAAGTGGGCTGAGGCCATGCCCACTTATAAAAATGATATTGAAATAGTGGCATTGTTCCTTTTCAATCAGATTATCTCAAGGTTTGGTATCTCAAGAGATATTGTCACTGAAAATGGCAGTCATTTCCAGAACCAACTAATGTCTGAATTGGCTCTCAAATTGGGTTTCCAGCAGGAGAACTCATCTCCATATTATCGTCAGGCCAATGGACAAGTCGAGGTTGTGAACAAAACCCTTAAGATGATCCTGCAAACGAGGATCGACAAAAATGAGTCCAACTGGAATCTTATGCTGTATTTGGCTTTTTGGGCATACCAAACCTCAGTAAATACTCCCACAGGTTTTACACCTTTTCAATTAGTTTATGGATTGGAATCTATATTTCCCATTGAATACGAAATCCTATTCCTTAAGCTGGTTGTTGAGCTCCTTCCCGAGACTTCGAGTCTCGAAGAGTGCCTCCTTCATTTCGAACATCTCAATGAGTAGCGTCGAGAAGCCACCATAATTAATGAGGCTCATAAGAAAAGGGTTAAAACTCAGTACGATAAAGTTGTCTATCCTCGAGTCTTTTCTGAAGGCAACCTTGTCTTGGTCTATGACCAAGATAAAGATGCCTTAGGGGCAGGCAAGTTCAAGCCTATGTGGTACGGTCCCTTTATAGTTAAATGAGTTTTAGAAAAAGGGGCATATGAGTTAGTCAATTTCAAAGGGAACAAGTTGGCAGAGCCCCAAAATGGGCTCTACCTTCAAAAGTACTTTGCTTAGGTAGCAGCTAGGCAATGGCTTCTTTGTACATTTTGTATTTTTTGTACATATCTCATAGGGAGTTTTTTGATATCAAAACTTTTTGATCTGCTGTGACAAGTGTTGATGGATGACTCGATCTATTTTGGATTCACCGATGGTGCTAGTCGTCACACTCATAACCTCACTTCCACAACTTGGGTGATCTACTATCCAACTGGTCAGTTGATAGTGTCAAGGGGAGTATGCATTGGTCCTGCATCAAATAATATGGCTGAGTATGTTGTCGTCATTAATTTACTATCCAAAGCTATTTCTTATGGAATCGATTCATTGGTACTCTATCTTGATTCACAACTGATAGTGTCACAATTGAATAGCATTTATTAGGTTAGGGATCCATGTTTATATCACCAATATTTAAGGGTGAGGTTGTTGCAAAGATCATTTACTTACATTACTTATTTGCACATTGCAAGATCTCATAATTGGTTAGCAAATTCTATTGCTAATCAAGCTTTAGATTGGCACATCATTCATTCATCACAATAAAATCAGGCATCAAATATATATATATATATATATATATATATATATATATATATATATATATATATATATATATATCATAAAACTTCCCGAATGTATATAAGTGTGTCCAAAATATTATACAAAAATTGGGACTCAAATGCCCATAATAATATCCAGACTGTCTATGACTCGGCTCAGGATGAGCAACCAAGTATGCCACTACATCCTTAGCCACATGCCTAAGATTCTGAACCCAGTCCCATGACATTCCAACCACGCGATGTTGCATGTCTATAAGGAGATCCTCTACCACTGCCATCAGTACTCGGTGAGTTAACCACACCAAGTTCTGCTGAAGTGTGTATATGACCTGCACTGTATCGGTAGCCACCTCTTTGGCACCTTGGCTGTGACGTCCATGCCATGGGAAACCATCTAGTCATATTAGCCCAATATCTAGGATATGATCATTACATCAGTCATCTGAATCCCATCAAAAATATTTTTCAAGTTCATTTTCATATTTGAAAAATCATAAAAATCATAAAATAAAAAACATTTGTTACCTATATCTCCCCATGTCGCGCCTGGTGGTAATGCTAGATCAGGATCTCCCCAGAAGTCCAAGCCGGCATAGGGGTAATCATCCACTGTGATGATTTGTTGCTCCCACCAGGAGAAGAAGTCATCGTCAAAAGCTGTCCGCGGTACATCCCCACCTCCTAGTTGTTTCATCAGATCAGCCCACCTACCCATCTATGGATCTCGTGGGCTACTAACCAGAATTGGTACTCTAGGGCATAGCGTTGGGACCTTCTCGGAAAATAAGGAGCACAGAATGGTCCCATACCCAAAGTTTTTGGTTTGGCCCTTTTTGATAGATGATAGCTGGCTCTTCAAGTTGGTGAGAAGAGGTGTACACCAATCAGATACTATGGTGAGACAGTCTACCACCAAGCTCATGGGAAGTTGTGAAGCCTGGTGTAAGGAAGTTGATCCATTCACTTTGGCTATAGTGAACAGGATGATCCTCAATGACAATTCCCTGCGTGCTTGATTGGAATTTGGCTTCCAATCTTTTCTGGATGGCTTGGGTAATATATATGCACATAGTCCTCGATAGAAATGCTACCTCATGATCGGCCCATAGAATGTACTACCTCTCCCCTTCGGGAAAGGCCTGTGGCAAAATAGTTATCCTCAATCTCTATCCTCAGTGGAATTTGACCAATCATGAATGAGTCATCCTCGACACTCCAGTAGTGAATGAGAATTTCAAGCAAGCGAGTATTTTCCTTCATATTTGGCATTTTGAAAATTTTTTAGCAAACCACATCCTCTTACGACATGCAAGGCCTGTTGATCGTTCATAACCTCATCATCAATAGTGGCATGCTCCCTTTCCCTCCAGGTAATTGTCATCCTAAAGAGAAAGCAAGTTTGGACCGTTAGCTTTTGTTTGGAAATTAAAATGGCATATACGCGGGTCTATTTTATACACAGTCTTGTCCAGAGCCTATGTATATGCAGGTTGCATATAGCCAACCCACGTATACACCGTGACAAAAATTTTGACATAAGCTCAACAGTGAAACTTTATTTAAAATTCTTAAAAAAAAATACAAATTGATGCAAGACAAGTTTGGGGGTTACCTGGTGATTTTGGGAAGATTTGAACGATCAAATTCAACAAAAGGCAATCTTGCTTATTTTTCTCCACTCCTTGTGCTCTCAACTCAAACAATAAAAATCGTGAGTCAAAAAACTATTTTATAAGCTTTGAAAATGTCAAATTTTTTAAAACTTGATTTTGTTTTGTCTCATGTAACTTTTAACTTGGGAGCTTGGAATGTCAAGAATGGATTGTTTTTTAGGACATTTTGGACACTTTTTCTATAGTTTTGAGTCGGTTCCATGACTGTTGACCCGTCATGGCAGGTATCATTTTCTCATTGGCATATAGGTTAGGGAACACATTTTTCTGTTGAATTTTGCATAATAGCCTCCATTTGTTAATAAACTTATCGTGAGGTCGATCCCATCATGTTATGGTTTGTAAACCATCTTCACTTGCTGATTTTTTTAAACCATGGCATGATGGTAGAGCCATCCTTTTCATGGGCATCATAGTTAGCACCTCACTGACATTTGTTGTCCATGCTGCTTCGATTTGAGTAGGCTTGGGAGTCCTCCATTGTCCTGCCATGACTTATGTGATGAAGACTCATTCCTCTTTGCTTCTTCGCTTCGTTCGGACCTTATACCCTAGAGGCTCCTTCGTGTTGAGTTGTACTATTGCATTGCATTTTGACCATTTGCACCTTTTGGCCTTCAGCCGGCTTCACTTGGACTCGTTTTTAAGCCACTTTTGACCATTTCATCTGCAAAATCAAACTTGCAATCCCTTAGCTTCTGCAACTCGACACCCTATGACTTGTGGAAGGAACACACCTTTGAGTGTCTTTGAATAGTTTTCGCTTCCCTACATTGAGCATAGGATTGTTCCAATCCTAGGAAATAGATCATCTGCTTCACCCACACTCATTCTTTCCACTGTATTATAACATTCTTTTCTTCTTTTTCCAGATTAAAGAAAAAGACAAAAAAAAATTATATCTTCCAAAAAAGAGCGGGAATGGGACAATATTTCCATTTATTGTCGGCAACTAGAGTCAGTCATGTCGCCCTTCAACAAAGCACTCAAAAGAAAGTCTCTCCTCCATTTGGGCAGGATTTAGTTTGACTTAGGTATGCCTTAACCTTGTTATTGAGTCAGTTCTCCTCTAATTGGTTATCTCTTCCAATCATATGGAGAGTTTTTTTTGTGCCCCCTGCATGACGAACTTATACAAAGTCATCATATGCTGCCACATCATCATCATTGAGTTGTGCTTTTGTTCAAGGGAAGTTAGCCTGAGTTAGCCTCTCTGCGGTGACTCTTGTCTCATTTTTCAGTTGGCCATCCCTGATTGTCAGTGTCTTGTCTATCATCACATCAGTTATATTGGTCCTTTACTCATGCCAGTTTGAGAAGGTCCCTATTGAATTCTTGTTGGGTGGTCTTGTCCTTGTCGACGACGACATCTTGCTCTAAGGACAGGCCTAGAGTCACACCCTGGCCCTATTTTCATTATTGATAGGTCACCTTGTGCTCCACATCGATCAATATCATGGGTCTTTGACTAAGTGGTTTCCCTTGCGTTCGACATCAGCTTACATTATCACACATTGGAATTCATGTAGTACCTTGGTTTCCATTTGACCCTATTGGTGGATACCTCGCCTTTGTGTCAACTTTCATTATTGGTTGGTTTAGAGGGTTTTTTTTGTGCACTAGCCACATCTTGAGTACACTGGAAATGTGCTTTGGTCGGGTTACTACATCTTTTTCGTCTGATTCCTTCCACATTATTGGCTTGCGGGTTACACTCGCACTATATTGATGAAGGATGCCTTAATGCCTTCCTTCTAGCAGATCTCTCCCCATCGATTCGACTCATTGCTCTGGGGAAAAGATCTAGATTCCATTTGGAAGTACCTTGGGGTTTGCAGTCATTAGTGGCAGATCCTTTGCTATTGACAGTGGGAAACCATCATTGTCTCCTAATCAATAGATTCTTCTAGGTGCTTGATTTCAGATCATTTATTCACACTAGTTAGATTGTAATGAGGTACCTTTGTCACACGGAATCAGTCAAAAGTGCGGACACAACCGACCTTCCTAGAAGTCTAAGACATTCTAATGAAAAAAAAAACAAACTAGAGCTATCCTTCTCTAAACATGCATTATGATATGAGAAATCAAGTGTTTCGTTCTTACCTTTGTCCAAACACTGTTGTAGAAGTCCAAGCTTTGTTGATCTGGATGAGCTCCTCCTTTTCTCCAAAACCTGCAATCACCAACAGTCAAACAATTAAATAGCACCTGATTATAACATAAAACAAAGCATATTCAACATATAGACCAAGGAGTACATGAAATAACTCATAAACAACAAGTTATTGAGAAGAATGGACCAATTTGCATTAAAGTTAATCAAAAGGAACCATTACAACCTGAGCCTTGGTGTTGTGCAAGCTCCTTCCAGGGTCCACAAGAGTCTTCCTCTACTTTGACAAAGCTCACCCACTTCCAAATAGAACAAGCAAAGATGGCAATCTCTCCTCACAAGCTTCTAAATGGGAGTCCTAATTCCTGCAACATTTACCCTTAGAAATGTATAACTTTCAACCTCCCTCCTTCTGGCCCAATGCCTGTATTTATAATGCTCAACAGGAAGTTAATCAGGTCCACCATCAATGGGATAGTCCCCTCTTTGGGTGGGATAGCTCCCTTATTGATGGGATAAGTTCCTCATTGCTAGGGGTGCATGAACCATCTGGAGGCGCTTCATACACGTCAAACAACCTTCTAGAATGCTCTAGAAATGACCACAAGTAAGTTTTTGAAGATAAAACTTGCGCATTTTAACCTTTTCAGAGGGACGCACCTGACCCTTTAGATACAGAGTGTCCTTGGACGCAGACATCATGAACATTAGGTGCGTACCCGCAGGCAAGGTTGAGAGAACCTGCGTACCCAGAGATAAACACATTTATAAAGACTTTATCTCTTTCTTGGAGTTTGACATGGATAGCAGAGGCATAAGACTTGCTTAAGAGGGTAGTATGACTGTTGATAGAGCCATACCAACTGTAAATAGCCATGGTGACATTTTTTAGTGTAACAGATTGCCCCGTAAAGTGCGAAGCCTGGAATAGATTAGGGTTTTGTATTATCTAGGAAGGGTGAAGTGCTTTATCATTTCAAGTATTATCTCGTGGAGAGCCTGGTCAGAACCTGCAATTTTCAACACAAAATACATGTATAAGATTATATCATCACTGAGGTAGGCATCCCCATACTCAGATCAAAACTTTAACTAACAGACTAACTACTCTGATACAGGAATGATCTTGTAGTACATCATAATCATAGACTTTTGTAGACACATTATGGGCGCAGCCATCTGTTTATGATTAGTCTACTTAGATAATGAATACAAAACTCCTCGCATCCTGGATGGTAAAGACTTGATCCAGGGTCTTCATTCCTACTTCTCGAATTGGTACGATTCTAGCCATGCGAATAAATGAGTCGATGTCGAATATGGTAGAAACCACTTGATTACCAGTCAATGATGTAAACTGTTAACAAGCGTGAGAGAGACCACCAGTAATGTCAATGGTTCTCAAAGTACCCAGTACAATCCATGAGATGTGAATGAATGAGTTGACGTCGAACATTTCACGGAATCCTTCGATCGAAAGTCAATGATGTAAACTGACGTCAAAGGCGAGAAACCTGCCATTGATGCATGCAGACTTCAAGGTACTGACGATTTCTAAGTCATCTCTCTAGATAATGTGCTGATGTCGATAGAAAGTGACCCGTTGCAGGCAAGCCCACAACACGAAATCATTGTTCAAGTTGAAGAAATGTTGCTGTAAGGACTGACTCAGGGATGGTCAAATGGATGACAAGTATTTTGCAGATGAAAGTTTTGTTTGCAGACCTCTTGAACACATAACGACACGACAGATGGTTTGGTGCTAAATAACTCAAAGTTAATCCCCGGAACCCAGCTGAAGACTTTCAAAGTGGTTTGATCAACTGTGAGGTAAAGAATTTCCCAACCCAGGTGAATGAAAAGTGTCGTGTTCAAGAGTGGTAGTAAAGTTTCTTCTGAGACAAAAGGTAACAAATAGGCTCATTCTTCTCTCTTTTTCCCCACCATTTCTGGCAAGTACCTCTTTATTTTTAACAAGCTTGAGGAGGATAACATGTGCTTGATTATAAGCTCATCCTTCGGATGAGTCCAACCTAGTTTTGATTCGAACCCTAGGAAGGAGTGGTTCGTTCCTGTTTGTAATTGAACAGGTCCTTTACTGTGAAATGTTTAACGAGCCCAGTATAGGAGAAACTCAGCGTTTTTCAATTTTAGAGAGTCTGAAAAACTTAAGAAAACTCCAAGTTGAACTTTTTCGTAGATTTGTGTCCCTCAAGCCCGAAAAAGTATAAAATAATACCTGGGGGAACCGCTTGATCTTGCGATCAAGGAGTACTTTCATAATTAGTGCCACTGACCTGAAAAGTAAAAAGCGATCAAGGACACGTCGTTTTATTTCCGTATCGAGTTTGAAACGACAAAAACCCGGCAATCTTTTCCTGATTTTACGGTCAGAAAAGAGCTATAAGGGGACCGTCTTTTAATTCCGTTTTAACGAGTGTAAAAGAAATGCTCGGCAATCTTTTCATTTTTTAGGAGTCAGAAAAGGGCTTAAAAGATGACTCTGATATTTTTGTTCGTGAAAAATGACAATTTTCCCTCTAAATCCCTTTGTCCTGCACAAAAACGACACATTACTCATACCTGTTTAAGATAGGCAAAATTTCATTGAAAAACATCCTTTCATGGTGAAAAATGAAGAAATCCATCCAAAAAACCTATAAAAAGACTTTTTACAATATCATTTTTACCATTTTACTGTTGAGGTTGAGAAAAGGGCTTTTGGCAAAAAACTTCCCGTGGTTGCTGCGGAAAATCCGACCGTCAGAATCGAACACCGTCTCCTCCAGGTATTTCACAACATCCTCTTTGTCAATTTCATCCGTTTAGAAATTTATTTTAGGTTTCATTTTTGATTTTTGGGGGGTTTTGGGTTTTGAAAACCGCTCCGCGGGGGACGCAGGTTCCCTAAAGGTTGGCTTGCGTCCCTCGACTTTTTCCTACACAGGGAAAAGGTCGGGGGACGCAGGCTACCTTCAGGCCACCTGCGTCCCAGCGCACTGTGTGCCAAACGCGGGGTGCGTCCTCCGCAAAACGCGGATTTTGAAACCCCAAGCTCCCAAATTAACCATTGAATTTACCCAAAATTTATTCTAATGCCTGTTCGTTCATGTGTAGGGCACTTATCATGCTGGATTGGAGAGAAAGAGAGCATGAGGAGGTTGATGAAGCTGCAATCAATCATCAACCTTCCCTCGATGCCCTAAGAGGATGTGGATTATACAAATACTGGGCCATACCTGGCATGAGGGCTCAGGTAAGATTCTTGGAGTGGCTGTTCGAGAGATGGAACGTTCAAGAGCAATGCTTTTATATCGGGGGGCAACAACTCGAGATAGAGCCCTCTGATATCTACTTTCTCACTGGCTTGCCGAATAGGGGCGAGCAACTCAATCTAGCCGGGACTAGGCCGGGTGGCCAATCCCTTGATAGTCTCCGAGCAGATTGGTGCCTGCCTGATCGACACCATGCGAAAGGCATAGAGATCAAATACATCTCTCGGCGTGAACTCATGGTCTTAGCTTTCACTGTGACCAGGATTTGTGGCTCAGCCACTTTACATATTGCCACTGGGTCCCAAATGCGGATGGCAATTGACTGTCTCCAAGGCACCATCTTCAACTGGTGCGATGCGGTGTCGGCTAACTTGAAAGCTCAACTGACCAGGGCAAAGACCGGGAAACTAAAGACCTTTGGATATGGGCCTATAGTCGTGAGCTTTGCCCTAGAGAGAATTCCGATACTGATCCCTCAGCATCTCACTGTTGATATTTTGGGTCCTCAGGAGCCAAAGCTGATACGATGGGTTATGGTGATGGCCTGGCATCCGGACGAGGGTGCGGCAGTTGTTCGATTCACTGACAGTTATTTTCAATGGCTAGAGGACCAGGTGTTTGCGATTCAGGACTTTTCGTATGCCAGAGTAGATTTTCGAGGTGATCCGGACATGGTTCTTCCACAGGGAGAACAATGGGACGACAGAGGTACTTTATTTTTCACGAGTTTTCAAATTATGTATTTTTTTTTGTTTTTTATATATATCGTCTCAAAACTGACAGTAAAATTTTCAAAATGCAGATGTTGGTCCACAGCGTCCAGCCAACCTCCGGCCTTTTGAGAGGAGACATCCAGTTGCACCGGTACTGGCCCCACAGGACGCGGCGGCTGCAGAGGTACTAGCTGAGTTGGAGCATGATCTACAGCGTCTGACAGTGGATATACCTGAGACTACTATGGATGATATTCCTATCAGACTTCAGCGCTATGTAGTCGCGGTCCCTGGACCGTTTAGGAGATTTTTGCGCAAGGTAGCCCGTGCAGTGGTGTCGTACAGGGAGCACCACCAGTGATTGGCTAGTCACTTTGTAGACACATGTGACATTTTTGACTTTTTTGTACCCTATCATTTTTGCCAATCATAAGGTGTTTTTCAACCTATGATCGAAGACGATGTATATTTTTTGACACACTCCTATCTATATATATATCACTATTACCGGCTTATCTTGTTTAACATGTATGATGAAATGTTTTTAAATTTACTTGCATGATTATTGTAAATGTTTGTCCAACACTCGAGAAGCAATTGCATCTGCTAATGTATTTAAGGACCTTGGAATATGCTGATATTCAATGTAATCAAATTCACGTTCCAAGAGACGCACTCTCAAAAACAACCTTAATAACACAGGATTCCTAATGGCATAAACTCTATTAAGCTGTAATACAACAAGTTCAGAATCTAACCTCACTATCAAACGTCGAATTCCAAATGAAATAGATTCGGATAATAATTCAACCACTGCACTGTATTCTGCAATGTTATTCGTTGTTTGACCAAGGCTTACCCCATGCATAGAAACTAACTCGTCAGAGGGTGAATAGATAACCCAAGCTGCGGAAGAAATATTCCGTGTACTACGACAAGCGCCATCAGCAAATCCAAAGTATGTTTGGAGAGGCGTCGACATCTGCAATATCAAGAGCAAAACCAAGATAAGCCAAAATAACGACGAAAAAACACACTCGCTAAGCTAAGCACACTGACTAACTAACAATCATACTAGCTAGAAAGAAAACCTAACCTAACCAAAAATCTTCCATACCCACCATTTAAGCATAATACCTCTTTAAGTAAAGTCCATTTCTGGGTTTACCCAAAGAGTCCCCATCAAAATCTACCAGCTCATAAGCCCCTTTTGCTAGCTTTCGCTTTACAATATAGGGTCCATGCCACATAGGAACGAATTTTCCAGCACCTAGCTTATCGTTAGCTTGATCATATAAAAGCACTAGGTCTCCCTCCGAAAAACTTCGAGGGGTCACATTTCTATCATACTGAGCTTTCATTCGCTTTGCGTGAGTCTCGATTGCCAATGCAGCGTCACGTCGAGTCTCATCTAATTTAGCTAAGTACAATAAACGTTTCTCCTCTTCGGAAGTAGCTGGGAGTAATTCGACAGCCATTTGAAGTGATGGGATTTCGCATTCAATGGGTAACACAGCTTCCAAACCATAAACTAGCTGGAAAGGAGTGAACCCTGTTGAGGTTTTTACTGAGGTTCGGTATGCCCATAGCGCCGAAAATAACATGTTGTGCCAATTCGACCGATGAATACCAATGGTTCGTCGGATCATGATAACCAGAACTTTGTTGATAGACTCAACCAAACCGTTGGCTTGCGGATAATAAGGAGTAGAGCTGTCGTGGCGCAAACCAAGCTGGCTTATAAGCTCAGTCATCATGATGTTTCGAAAATGGCTCCCATGGTCAGTAATGATTGCTTGTGGGACACCAAACCTAGTTATAATATGATTGAATACGAAAACTGCAGCTGTTTTGCCGCTTGCGTCGAATGTAGGCATCGCCTCGGCCCATTTAGTGAAATAGTCAACCGCGAGGATGATATACGCATGCCCCCCGGCCGAGTGAGGGTTACAAGTAATAAAGTCGATACCCCATTTGGCGAATGGACCAACGGAAATTATAGGGTGGAGAGGAGCAGGCGGTGCGCGCATCTTTCGATCAAACACTTGGCAGTTGTGGCACTTCCTGACTGCAATGATACAATCCTTAAACATAGATGGCCAGAAGTAACCAGCGCGCAACACCTTCTGAGCTGTGGCATACCCAGACATATGACCGCCACATGCTCCAGAGTGACAATCATTCAAAACCCTCTCAGCCTCTTCGTGAGTTAGACAACGTCGAAAAACTAAGTCTGCCCCCCGGCGATAAAGTGTATCTCCAATAATTTTGTATTGCTGGGATTGAAACCGAATTTTTCGACATTCCGCCTTTGAAGCTTCAGGCCAAAAGGTTTGGGTTTGGAGATAGATGATTATATCCCCGTACCACGGATCTAAAGTACTGATAAGAAACAAAGATTCGTCTGCAATGGACTCCTCCGCCACAGTCTCTGTGTCAGTACGTGGGAAGTCACACATCAATTCCGCAAAAACTAAGGATTTCTTAGACTTGGACTTCTCGAACTCCAAGTCGAACTCTTGCAGGATAACGATCCATTTAGAGTACTTGCCCCCTAGCAGTTGTTTTGTCAAAATGTAAATCATAGGATTGCAATCCGAAATAACTGTAGTTTTACGGAGAAGAATGTAGTGACGAAAACACTGGACAGCTTGAACGGCTGCCAGGGCCAATTTCTCCACATGCGAATATTTTAGCTCAGTGGGATTTAAGGTCCTACTGAGATAATATATCACATGCTCCGCTCCGAATTCATCTTCTTGAACTAACACCATTCCAATGGTGGAATGCGAAGCTGCGAGGTATAAGAAGTAATCCTGGTTGTAGTTGGGAGGATGCAACAACGGTGCATGGGTCAACGCGTGTTTAAGTGCATCAAAAGATTGTTGGGCAATCTCGTCCCAAAAGAATTGAACGTTCTGTTTCAACAACCGTGTAAAACCTTTAGTGACCTCGGCGTAGTTTGGGATGAATCGGCGTAAAAAGTTTGCTTTCCCTTGCAAACTTTGGAGTTGGCGCAAACTCGAAGGAGGAGGCAATTTGATGATAGCCTCGACTTTCGAGGGATCGAAGCGAATGCCGGCTTTTGAAACAACAAATCCCAGCAATCGGCCTGTTTCTATACAGAAAACACACTGTGGGGATTCAACCGAATTCGATAATGCCTACACCTCATAAAGATTGCTCGTAGGTGGACAAGGTGATCAGCTCGACGTAAAGAATGAGCAGGCAAATCATCGAGATACGGTTGCACAATGTGCTTGATATCGTGAAATGCGTAAGACATCGCCCGTTGAAAAGTGGCCCCGGCATTCTTAAGCCCAAAAGGTAATTTGCAATAAGCAAACGTCCCCCATGGACAAATGAATGCCGTTTTTGGTTGGTCGGCAGGTAGAATATTGATTTGATTATAGCCCGAAAAACCATCCATGAAGGAAAACATTTCACTTCCGGCACAATCATCAATAATTTGATCGATATAAGGCGTAGGATAGTTGTCTTTTGGACAAGCTCGATTGATATCCCTATAGTCGATACATATTCTTATTGTTCCTTGTTTCTTGTTGACCGGAACAATATTCGATACCCAATCCGTTAACGGGATCGGATAAATGAAACTTGCTTTCAACAGCTTTTCGACTTCTGCTTTAATCGCAGCCGCTTTTCGAGGATGAATCTGACGCAACCGTTGCCGGACGGGTTTAGCATCCGGGTAGGTCTTTATTTCATGAACAACAATGGCAGGATCGATTCCCGGCATTTCCTCGTAAGACCAGGCAAACACATCGCGGAATTCTTGGAATAGGGCCTTGTAAGTTTGGATTTCTTCTTCTGTACATGCGGCACCTATATGAATGTTCTCCTCAATTCCGAGCTTCACTGAAATATCAATGGGAATAGTACGAGAAATATTCCCTAAATTCAACTCTGAATCAGAATGTTTCGTTGGATCCTGAGCGTCTTTGACATATTCAGCGGTAAAGATAGATGAAAAATCATTTTCAAATGCATCATCCTTAGGTAAAAACGAAGATCTGTGATGGAGATCCTCCCATGGTAGATCGTCTACACTTAGGATTTCGCGAAGTTGTTCGTCAGATGACACGACTTCGGGAAACGCTATCCGTTCTAAGGTTGAGGTGAAAAGTGATTCTTCACTGACCACATTCATTTGGTCGATCTCGGTTGAATGAGAGTCGGTAAAAGACAAGAGAGCTTCATAAGCAATTTCATATGGACTCAAGGGCATAGCATCACCGAATGAGTCTATCTCAGAGTCAGATGGGACGATCCAAGGATCATCATAAATAATGTTTTCTGATGTAATCATATGAATCGTTGCAAATGAAGGTTCTACGCTTAGTGGAGGGAGAGGAAAAGTTCCCAGTAAACCGGAATCCTTAACTAAACCTACACCAACGTCCCTATAAGGGATTGTCGTCTTACCGACATGCTGGATACTCTCTGAAGAGGCTGGGTCGGATGAAAAGTATGTCAGCTGATCAATAGTCACGATCTTACCATTATGTGGAAACTTAATTACTCTGAAGACCGATGAAACGACCGCTGTCATAGCATATGACCAACTTCGACCCAAAAGAAGGTTGTAGTCTAGAGGGGCATCAACCACTTCCACATCCAGACTAACGGTTTTACCTTCTACCCCTATAGGCAATTCCTGTAGAATACCAAACGGACGGAACCCACGGCCATCAAAGGCCTTAAGGATGGTGGGGGATTGGTTCAACGAAGGAGAACCAAGGGATCTCCAACATTGAATCGACATAATACACGTAGAAGCTCCCTCATCAATCACAGTCCTATGAATAGGCCTGTTTTTTACTATCACTGGAATTTGGAAAGCCATTTGATGGGGGAGACGCGGTGTACTATTTTCTAGATCGAAGATTATTAGATTCGGGTCCTGAACATCAACAGCTCCTATAGCCGACAAAAGCAATTTTCGTTGTGTTGGGCATGATTGCAGCACTTCTAACGCCGACATTGCGGAGGGTGAAACAGCTAAGTCCTCAACAATGTTGTAATTCTGGGCTGCTCTCGCATGTGGATTGAAAGCAGACCTTCGAAGTACACCCTTGGCGGGCGGTTTAATTACTAAGTCCGGGTTAGGTTTCTCGATCTGTAGTGGATCAGAACCAGGAGCTGAGGTTGACGGGTTAGAGTGAGAAGATTCTGCTTCCTTACCGTCAACAGGATTCTTACTACCATAATCTTGCGATCGAGTCGCAATCCTTACATGAGACATCATCAAAATGGGTTCTTCACTGGCATTCGAGGAAGAACCTATCATCTTATTCTCCTGCTCCGGAAATGGATTTTTTAACACAGCAGGAGTGGGAGAACCTTTGACTATTTTCACAACCTCTGCCCGATGAGGGCAATCTCTCGTAAAATGATCCTCTTCACAAATAAGACAAGGATATCGAGGTTTGCGCTTTTCGTCATTGGTTTCCGACTTTTCTGTTTTCTCCTTCGGAGTCTTGTCTGCTTTAGCCTTCTTCTTTCCTTTCTTCTTTCCGCCGTTTTTTGATTTGGCCGTAGATGACTCTACAGCGTGAATATCGGCGGTAAGTTCAGGAGAAGACTCTCCTGTCGGGGAATCGGGCAAAGTGATAATAGGAGTAGTCGAAGCCTTGGAAGACTTCTTCTTGCTCTTTGTATTCACGATGCTAATCATACCATCAGTGGCATGAGATCCCGAAGGAGCAGCAGCGATTTGATTCGACTTTGGAAGATCCGGAATCTTCTCGTGTAATGTACCCGACTGAGTGTAAACTAAGTCAAGGTATTGCGTCTGAGCAATGACTTGCTCCTCAGTAACTACTCCGGCCTTAGCTACATTTTCAGTAATTCTTGGTAATAATGATTTAACAAACCATTCAGCTAAGATTTGGTCCGGGATAAAAACTTTCACTAGCCTTCTTCGACGTCTCCACTCATGAATGTGATCGGAAATATACGTGGAGGTTGATTGTTTTAGTGAAGTTAATAACTCCGTGCCGTTATCGTATCTGACCGGCAACTGAAAGTGAGTTAAGAACGAGGTAGCTAACTGGCTAAAATTGTAAAAAGAGGCCCGTGGTAACTCAATGTACCACTTGGCCGCGAGACCAATGAGTGTACGCTGGAAAAGACGTAAGCGGATCGAATCATCCGAGATAGAATTTGAAGCACACCAGAGGTGGTAAGTCATCACGTGATTGGACGGATCCTCTCCAGACTTACCTTCGAACTTGGGTATATCGCTGGGCAACTTATTTGGCATTGACGGCCAGAACGGAAGATATTGAATTGGATCATTCGTTAGGCGCGTCAAGTCTGGTAAATATAAAGTTGCGATGAACGGTAACTGCCGGTTAGGATCTCTAAAACTCTGGGTCACAATACCGGCCCGAGGAGGAGGATATCCAGGATAACTAGGAACAGGAGTCGCATTTGGGATATTATATCCTCCTGGAAAACCAGGATTAACCGGACCGTACTGGGGTTGCTGAGGTTGTTGATAAGTGTACCCAGGATACGGTTGATACTGGTAAATCGGTTGTTGGACAGCTTGCCCAGGTTGGTACTGTCCCTGGTACGGAGGTTGAACAAATTGAGGTTGAGTAGTGACAACCGTACTTATACCAGGCTGGCCTACAGGCATCTGGACCGTGGTTTGAATCGTAGATCCAGACAACGGTAAAGATGTCTGAGGAGTGGTTACAGAGACAGTAGAAACCGGAGCCGTCGATACTCCAGAAGTAAGTATGGTAGATGTGGCGGTAGTTGCAGCAGCCGTTTGAGATGGAGTACTAGGTGCAATTGGCGGCTGAGTAACTACCGAAGTTACAGAGGTTTGAACACTTGACTGGACAGGTTGCGGTTGCTGGGGTGGACCAGAAACTACAGGTTGTCCAGCTTGAGGTACCGACTGTATACTTGGCTGCAACACCTGTTGACCCTGTGACGGATCCCACACTAACATTCCAGGGTATTGACCCATAACAGGTTGAGGATACTGAGACCCATAGCCGGATTGAGGATAGGATTGATAACTGTAAGGTGCAGTTCCCATACCTTGACCATATGATTGACCTTGAGGTGGTTGATAACCTTGACCTGAGTATTGACCTTGAGGTTGATAACCTTGAGGTAAATACGGGTACTGGGGTTGACCTTGACCTTGAGGTTGGTACCCTTGAGGTTGATACCCTTGGGGTTGCCATCCTTGAGGTTGCCATCCTTGAGGTTGATATTGATACTGAGGTTGAGCTTGGGGTACATATTGAGGCTGGGGTTGACCTTGAGGTATGTATTGCCCCATAGGAGCGTACTGACCTTGAGGTTGTCCCCCAGACACGAATGAAGTACCTTGAAGTTGCCCCCCAGGCATTAACTGAGGCTGCCCCCCAGGCGGTAATTGGCCACCTTGAGGTTGGGAAACGGGAACTGAACCTGACATCATGTAAATGTCTCCTACACCCAATGGTACATTACCACTGTTTCCAACTAATAACCCATGATCAACGGGTTGAGGAGATGCTCCTGCAAAGGTACCAGAAAGAGATTGATACCCAGTAGGAACAGAAGGACCGCCATGTAAAAAAGATTTAGGACTTTGTGTAAACACGGACGACTGGCCAGACATATCTACAGGAGTATGAATACCTCCAGGTGGAAAAGGAGTACGAGGTGTAGAAAAACCTAGCCCAAAGTTGTCTAAATAATTGGTTAACGAAAGGTACCAAGTAGTACTTCTAGGAGGACTGTAAAAGATAGATTCACGCTCCCTTAGATCAAGGGTAAGTTGATCTTCAGGATCAAAGACGCCTATTTCTTCCTCTGGAACAAGTTCTTCAATAGCAATCAAACCAGTAGGAAGATTTTCGGTGATAATTCTTTCTATTCTCGGTGAATCAGGAACACTAGAAGTCGGAGTAACAGGTTCAGATATTTCTGGTTCTTCGCCTGTATCACTAGACGAAAAACTACCAACAAGCTCAGAAATTGTAACAGCTTCGGGATTATAACCTGTCTCTAAGCCTTGGTAATCTGAATGGACTACCAAGGAAGATTCTCCTTCTTCAGGTGAACCTACTCTACTGCCACTAGGAGGAGTTACAAGGACCTTCAAACCTTCTAGATGACTGGACTCGTCTCGAGGAGGTTCACCCCTAAGTCTACGGGATCTTCTCAACAATTCGGCCACAGAAACAACTTCAGGAGACTGGCCCCGAAGTCTACGGGACTGTCTCGGTAATTCCGCCACAGCTAAAAACTTTTAACTACTACACACGAAAACAAAGTAAAAATTTCAAATCAAACCACCTAAAGTCTCTAAAGAACCAAACAAATTTGAAGCACTCGCCTAAAGAATCTAGGGCGTCAAACCAAACACAAGCAGTAGCCTTCCAGACCGAAAGCGCTAGTTGGTGATGAAGCCCAACCTCGCTGGATTCAGTACAGAAGTGGGGGGTGGAACAGTTACCCCGACAACCTGCTTAATGAATAGACTGGACCAAGTTCCTCCACTTTAACCGTCTCGAGTGAAGTGAACCCCCCAGAAAATCCAAGTGAGTCTAGTCGACGTCTGCTCCAGGTACAGTGGGATCTTCCCTCCACCGTCACCTCGGTAGAATCCTAAAGATAATGGTCACTAAGGTTACCAACCGCAACAAATGCACCTGGGGGAATAGTCTAAACTCCGACAGCACGCAAGGGCAGAGTAGCAAGCTCAATCCCCTTACCGGCTCCTTGACAATAATCCAAGGTTTACCGACAAGTGACCCCTGGCTCCTCGACAATGGTTAATCCGAGGTTTACCGTTTGTAATACGTGCGTGTCTGGCGTCGTTCCCAACGAGGGGGGATTGATCCCCTCACTGGTTCGGACACGAGCTCGTGCTTCTCCTTTAAGAGGAGCTTTCCCAGAGTACAAGTGAGACAATTGGATTTATTCTATCACAAGATAAGCTACTTGTTTGGTTTTGTTGTCTTGGAGAGTTAATTACTCACCTACTCCAAGACACTAGCCTGATCTAAATTGGTGTTTCAGAGCCCTAGTAAATAAAAGTTACTATTTCGATTTTACTTTAAGCGTTACTTTTACGGTTTTCCTTTAAAGACAAAAGGTAGTGGAAGTGAAACCAATGGTGTGTAGACTCGACTCCAACCACTACAAAGATGCACCTAAGATGATTTACGCTACTTTCCTTTTTCAATGAAATTCTTAACTAAGAGAGTTGAGAGAATGCAAATTTTAGAGAAAACAACTTCCTTAGAAAAGACAATCAAAGAAACAATTCTCTTTTTCTTTTCAAGCACACAAACATAACCACTCTTTACTTGCACGAAAAACTCTTTTTCTTTCAAAACTTTTCAAAGCTACTTGAAACAAAACTTTTCAAAGGAGATGTTTTTGTATTTTCTCTTTTAAATAAAGCATATAAACCTATCTTAACAAAAAACAATCTCAAAAAACTATAAAATCTATGAAAACTTGACTCACAAGCAAATCAAAAGAGAAATTACTCTAAACAAATCTAACAAGGCAAAAGCTCACAAAGATGATTCTAGGTTGTTTTACTTGATCTAAATCAAATCAAGGACTAGCTAATGCAGAATCAAAAGACTAGTCAAAACAAAACTCAAATCTTTTTGTTCTTTTTGTAAAATGGAATTCAAGACTTAAACAACAAGCACTTCGAAATTGGCCCAAGAGACAACTCAATGGTAAGTTACTCTCACAGGTAGACTTTATGACAGGTCTGACTTCTTAGAATGCTGACAAAACCAGAGAGATCTAAGGCTTGACAACTCCTACCGCCAAAGTCTCTACAAGACCTACTCAAAATCAAACCCTAGGGCTTATACTTCGACGAAATCCACTAAAACACTCAATGCTATCGAAACAAGTTCAGGTGAAGATTTTTGACAAGGGACTAATGAATCTGGGCAGAAAAAACTAAGAAAAAACAAAATCTAAGAGAAAAAAATGCAAAAAATGGAATTTTTTCAAATTTTAGCAGGGGACGCAGGCAACCCGTTAGCACAGGTGCGGGCCCGCTCTGTGCACACAGCAAAAGTGCGTCCAGGGACGCACTGTGCAGCACTCAGAGGGTGCGTCCTACTGAAAAACTCAAGAAAAACCAAAATAAAACTAATCCTAAGCTAACCCACCCAGAGACAAAGTCACAGAGCCAAAACCAGAAAAATAAACCAATTTTCTCAAAGCAAAGTTCACACAAAGGAAAAGACTTTTCTCATCAATGGAATCCCCAGCGGAGTCGCCAATTTGTCACACGGAATCAGTCAAAAGTGCGGACACAACCGACCTTCCTAGAAGTCTAAGACATTCTAATGACAAACAAAACAAACTAGAGCTATCCTTCTCTAAACATGCATTATGATATGAGAAATCAAGTGTTTCGTTCTTACCTTTGTCCAAACGCTGTTGTAGAAGTCCAAGCTTTGTTGATCTGGATGAGCTCCTCCTTTTCTCCAAAACCTGCAATCACCAACAGTCAAACAATTAAATAGCACCTGATTATAACATAAAACAAAGCATATTCAACATATAGACCAAGGAGTACATGAAATAACTCATAAACAACAAGTTATTGAGAAGAATGGACCAATTTGCATTAAAGGTAATCAAAAGGAACCATTACAACTTGAGCCTTGGTGTTGTGCAAGCTCCTTCCAGGGTCCACAAGAGTCTTCCTCTACTTTGACAAAGCTCACCCACTTCCAAATAGAACAAGCAAAGATGGCAATCTCTCCTCACAAGCTTCTAAATGGGAGTCTTAATTCCTGCAGCATTTACCCTTAGAAATGTATAACTTTCAACCTCCCTCCTTCTGGCCCAATGCCTGTATTTATAATGCTCAAGAGGAAGTTAATCAGGTCCACCATCAATGGGATAGTCCCCTCTTTGGGTGGGATAGCTCCCTTATCGATGGGATAAGTTCCTCATTGCTAGGGGTGCATGAACCATCTGGAGGCGCTTCATACACGTCAAACAACCTTCTAGAATGCTCTAGAAATGACCACAAGTAATTTTTTGAAGATAAAAGTTGCGCATTTTAACCTTTTCAGAGGGACGCACCTGACCCTTTAGATACAGAGCGTCCTTGGACGCAGACATCATGAACATTAGGTGCGTACCCGCAGGCAAGGTTGAGAGAACCTGCGTACCCAGAGATAAACACATTTATAAAGACTTTCTCTCTTTCTTGGAGTTTGACATGGATAGCAGAGGCATAAGACTTGCTTAAGAGGGTAGTATGACTGTTGATAGAGCCATACCAACTGTAAATAGCCATGGTGACATTTTTTAGTGTAACAACCTTGACTCTCATTATCATCATCGGTTAGTAGTCTCACGTTTGTTAATGGTATACATCAATGACCAGTAATCAAACGATTTCTCACATGGTCGACTTCAGCTCATTTATTCCCATTGTGTAGAAATGTACCATGGTGGTTGGTGAAGACCTCAGGTTGCATCAGCATTCATTGGTTCACTTGACAGTTGCTCCTGTTGTTGCTAGTTGATACCATTCCACCTTATATGCTGTAGTCATTCATGGTGACATTCTATATGCTGGCACCCGAGTTTGTAGTGTAGTGCCATCTTATTCCATCATGTTCATTTGGTAATATTGGGATCAGTCTTTGATATCAGTATTCAGCTTCATCCTTCAACATCATTGACATTCTTATATGTGATATTCAGACATGTACTTGTTTGATCATGATTAGATGATCCATTATGTATTTCCAGTCTTCTATAATTGTATACTCAGTGGATCCACTTGTACTTGATATGCAGACACGCTTTACTTTCTCTGAGCATGGGTATTCCCACCTCAGACAATGTTTCTTTCTGATCTCCTTTTGTGGCTTGGCAGGCTAAAATATGGTGAAATCCTTCTCAGTTTTTAACAGGTTTCCTTTCCATGTACCTAATACATTTCAGCCATCGTGTACCCCTTCTGACCTCATATATTAGGGGGCATCTATTATAGCTCCATATCTCACTCTTGATATTTGTGATGCTGTATTTATGGCCTAGGGAAACCCCTCCTTCCAGACTTGGTCCAAACACTTAAAAAATAGTGTTTTACTCCTTCTATGTGACATTGCCCTGAGCTAAACGCATGTGTATGTGGGTTAGTGTATATCCAACCCACGTATATGTCTTAAAACACTTAAAAAAATTAAATCTCCTTAATTTCAGGCGAAGATCATGGGTTTTACCTGTTGATTACCTGTTGGGTCCCTATAATACTAGTAATTACCCCATTACTTTTGTAGTTGCATCCCTTATTAATATTTTTGTGCCCCTATAATCCCCATATTGTTATTACTGTGCCCCATAGAATCCCTTTATTATTATTTTTGTCGCTTTATATTATTATTATTAGGTCGGTTGGGTTATATTGTGACTCCTTAGACTCCTATATATAGGAAGGAGGTTTTGTCATTTGAATCATTGAAGAATTGTTCATTTATGTAATGTAAAGGAGGTTGCCCCCTCAAAGAGGCTAAATTCTAAGGCGTTGATCTATCTTTTCTAGCTTTTCTTGAGTTGGTTTCATAACATTTGGTATCAGAGCTTTGGATTCTAGGGTTTCGCTGCTCCAAACAGGTCATCGTGGCATTTTCGCTATAACTTTTTTTCTGCGACGTTTCAGAAGTTGCAAAAAAAAACCCATTTGAGAACAAATCGCGCTGAACCTCAAGTCCAAATTTCAGAGATTTTCGCGCTATATTTGCAGAGATATGATCTGAGGAAGTTGGTGTTTTTGCAGACTCCTAAATTACATTCCAAACAGGTGACCTGGGGAAAATCGTCATAACTCTCTCTCTGCGGATCAGATTGAAATTTCATAAGAAGGTACAAAAAAAGGACGGATTTTATTTTCTTGTATGCATTTTTTAGATCCAAAGGTCGAAACAGTGACTCGTGTCACGTCATACAAGTTCGCTCTACTGAACTAGTCTATAATCAAGTCACTGTGGGAGATTTTGCTTAACTCTTCCTTGGAGAATCCAATTTGGGTCAAACTTGTGGCATTGGAAAGAGGACACAGAGGGCTATTGCAGGTCACAAATTTAGAACTAGATGATCGGAAAGTGGAAAGTATAGAGATACAAAAAAAGATAGAAAAGATAGATCAATGCCTTAGAATTCAGCCTCTTCGAGGGGGCAACCTCCTTTACATTACATAAATGAGCAATTCTTGGATGATACAAATGAAAAGACCTCCTTTCTATATATAGGAGTCTAAGGGGTCATAGCATAATCAGAGCCGACATAATAATAATAATGTAAGGGCATAGTAGAGCATTATTATCGGTAACTGATGCCTTGAGGAAAGAAAATGCGAACACCTAGTAAGGAACCCGAAAGCTCTAGCATGACTCATGAAGAAGAGGAAGAAATGCTACATGATATATCAAAATTAAAAGAAAAAGTGCAACAAATGTCATTGTCACAAAATCTAATAGAAGCTAAGATAAATGGCGTGGAAGCTAAGATGAATGGCATGGAAGCTAAGATGGACAACTTGAAGATAGATTTGAATACAAATTTGAAGACAGGCATGACAAATTTGAAGACAGATTTGACAAATTTTCTACAAGAAATACTTACCAATGGTGAAAAGGTAGTAAAGGAAACTCATGATGTGAACAAAAGAAATGTTAATCATGATTTCTTAGACTCTAATGTGGGATCGAAAACCCACCATGTTCCAAAAATTGATATGAGGAAGTTTGATGGCAAGGATCCCGCAACATGGATATTACAAATGGAGCAATTTTTCAATCTCAATAATGTGCAAAACACACAAAAGGTACGTATTGCAACTTTATATTTGGAACCAAATCAGTTTGTATGGTATCAATGGCTTTGCTCTCGTAAACAAATTATCACTTGGGCAATTTTTACGAAGAATTGATAGCACATTATGAGGATACAAAAAGAAACACTTTTTTTAGCCAATTGATAAGTCTCAAACAAAAGGGTTCAATAATGGAGCACATTGAGGAGTTCCAAAAATTGAACATAAGGGTAAAAGATATTCCAGAGGAGCATAGGATTGATGTGTTCATAGGCACTTTAAAGGATAATATCCAACATGATGTTCGCCTTTGGGAACCTGATTCATTAGAGAAGGCATTCAGGTTAGCAAGAAAAATGGAAAGCAAAATTATGGCAACCAGGAAGCATACCACTCACAACTATAAAGATGGAAGTGTGGTTGCTCCTAGTCTTCCACAACCTATAAGGTTGACACCACAACAATTGGAAGAAAAAAGAGCAAAAGGGCTTTGTTACATTTGTGATAGCAAATACACTAAAGGTCATAAGTGTGCTGAGAAGAAATTATTCTACATAGATTGTGAAGAGGAAGAAGAAAAGGAGCAAGAAAGGTCAAAAGAAGAGGATATACTCCAGGAACAAAGCCTAGATAAAGAATAAATGAATCCGACCATATCTTGTAATGCATTGGCGGGAATTACCACTCCTCAAACCATCAAGATAGAAGGACAAATCAAGAAGAAAAAGGTAATAGTGTTGATTGATTCAGGAAGTACCCACAATTTTATTCATTGTAAGGTAGCAAAAGAATTGAATTGCTTCTTATACCTAGCACCAGAGTGTCAAGTGATGGCTGCAAACGGAGGAACAATAAATTGCTCTGGAAAGTGCCATAATATCAAGCTATCCATGGGAGAATATGTATTGACTAGCCCAATGCTTTCCATTCCAATGGGAGGTGCTGATGTTGTACTAGGAGTACAATGGCTACAATCCTTGGGTACAATAGCTTTCAATTTTCAAGAACTTTTCATGAAATTTTCCATGGAAGGAAAGGAATTTGAATTAAGGGGTATTGCAGGGAAACTAGGAAAGATAATTAGCTCTAATGGTATGACAAAGCTTCTAAAAAAGGAACAAAGGGGTGTAATTGCACAATTATGTTCGCTAGATGTTTCCACATTGCAATCATCTATTTCTCCAGATCTCCAAAAGTCTTGGACAATCATTCCAAGGTATTTGAGACTCCCAAAGGTCTCCCACCTATTCGTGATCATGATCATGCTATTCATTTGATTCCAGGAAGTGTTCCTCCAAACATCAGGCCGTACAAATTTCCCTATGCCCAAAAGAGTGAAATTGAACGTATGGTTACAAAAATGCTAGAGGCTGGTATAATTCAACCGAGTCAAAGTTCTTTCTTTGCTTTAGTAGTATTAGTGCACAAGAAGGATGGATCATGGCGCATGTTTCTGGATTATAGGGAGCTCAACAAGCTCACTACTAAAGATAAGTTTCCCATTCCTGTCATTGATGAATTACTGGATGAATTGCATGGATCAATTTACTTCACCAAGTTGGATCTTTGTTCACGATATCATCAAATCAGAATGAAGACTAAAGACATTCCGAAAACAACATTTAGAACTCATGAGGGTCATTATGAATTTTTGGTCATGCCTTTTGGCCTTACCAATGCACCTTCAACATTTCAAGGTTTGATGAATTCCATTTTCAAACCATTCCTTAGAAAATTTGTGTTAGTATTTTTTGATGATATACTAATCTACAACAAGTCTTGAAAGGATCATGTTGAACATGTTGACAGGGTGCTACAACTATTGGAGGAGAAACAATTATATGAAAAAAGGTCCAAATGTTTGTTTGGAGTACAAGAGGTGGAATATCTAGGTCATATTGTATCTCATGAAGGAGTTAAGGTAGACCCTAGAAAAATTAAAGCCATTAAGGAATGGAAAATCCCCACATCCATAAAGCATCTGCGAGGATTTCTTGGGTTGACAGGGTATTATCACAAGTTTGTTAAGAATTATGGGAGAATAGCAACACCTCTAACAAAATTATTGAAGAAAGATGCATTTTCATGGACTCCAGAAACAACAAAGGCCTTCGAACATCTTAAAGAGGAAATGTGCCAAGCACTGGTCTTAGCTACACCGGACTTCACAAAAACCTTTATTGTGGAATGGAATGCTTCAGGAAATGGAATTGGTGCTGTTTTAATGCAAGATGAAAGACCCATTGCTTTTGAAAGTCGTCCAATCAAGGGAAAGTTTTTACACAAAGCTATTTATGAGAAGGAAATGTTGGCAATACTCCATGCACTTAAGAAATGGCGACCCTACCTAATGGGAAGACACTTCAAGGTAAAAACGGATCATGATAGCGTCAAATGATTTTTAGAACTAAGATTATCCTCTGAAGAGAAACAAAATCGGTCACAAAGATGTTGGGTTATGACTTTGAAATCATCTACAAAAAAGGGAAGAAAAATGTGGTGGCAGATGCACTCTCAAGAAAGGATGAGGATGTGGAAGCATTGTTGTGCGCCATTTCTATTATCCAACCAGATTGGATAAACGAAGCAAGGGAATAATGGAAGAATGACGAAGAAGTATGGGCACTTATTCGAAAGTTACAACAACATTCCAGTACGTCTGATACATTTAGTTGGAAAAACGATTCTTTATGGTACAAAGATCGCTTATACCTCTGTAAGAATTCCCAACTAAAACAAAAGATTCTTATGGAATTTCACACTTCTCCCTTAGGAGGGCACTCAGGATTTTTAGAAACTTACCACAAGGTTAAGAAGGAATTTTTTTGGGATGGCCTTAAATTGGATATTCAAAAATTTGTGGTGGAATGTTTGGTTTGCCAACAAAATAAAGTTGAAACAATTAAGACACCGGGTCTATTACAACCTTTATCCATTCCAAGCCAACGTTGGGAGGAGGTTTCAATGGATTTTATCACAGGTTTACCCAAGTCTGAGGGAAAGAGTGTCATCATGGTGGTAGTTGATAAAATTACCAAGTATGCACACTTTTGTGCATTATCACATCCATTTAAAGCTAGTACGGTTTCTACTGCATTTATGGAAACAATTGAAAAGCTACATGGAAAACCAAAGATTATTGTAAGTGACAGAGATCCCATTTTCACTGGAAATTTTTAGATAGAATTATTTTCTTGTCTTGGTACTCAGTTAGCTCATAGCTCATCTTATCATCCTCAATCTTATGGGCAAACTAAGATAGTAAACAAATGTTTGGAAGGATATCTTTGTTTCTTTGTATCTGATAAACAAACACAATGGGTCAAATGGTTGCCTCTGGATGAATGGTGGTATAACACTTCCTTCCATGTTGCAGCAAAAGTGACCCCATGTATGGCACTTTATGGATATCATGCACTTTCCATCACATCATATTTAAGAGAAAATTCTAAGGTTCAAGCAGTGGAACATCACATCGAACATCAACAACAAGTCCTCCAACTCTTAAAGGATAAACTCGTGTTGGCATAGAATAGAATGAAATAACAGGCATATCAACATCGCAGCGAAAGAAGTTTTGATGTAGGTGATTGGTTATTCCTACGGCTACAACCATATAAGCAAACATCCCTCAAGCAAGCTAAGAAGGATAATAAATTATCACCAAAGTATTATGGTCCTTACAAGGTGTTGCAAAAGATTGGTAGCATGGCATACAAATTGGAGCTTCTGTAGCTTCTCGATTGCACCCAGTTTTCCATGTTTCATGTTTAAAGAAGGTTATAGGCGACAAGCTCCCAGTTCAAACAATATTGCCAAAACTTGACGAGGAAGGAAAAATTATATTGGAACTGGAAGCAGTCACAGAAACAAGAACTCGACAGCTATGAAATTGATCAATTTCAGAGTATCTTATCAAATGGAAGAACTTATCCACTGAAGATTCCACATGGGAGGATGAGAATTTTATACAAAAGCATCCAGAAGTACTCAAGTGTTGAGGAAAACACTTTTTTTGAAGGAGAGGGGCATGTTGGGTCCCTTTAATACCAGTAATTACCCCATTACTATTGTGGTTGCATCCCTTATTAATATTTTTGTGCCCCTATTATCCCCATATTGTTATTACTGTGCCCCATAGAATCCCTCGATTATTATTTTTGTGGCTTTATATTATTATTGTTAGGTCGGCTGGGTTACATTGTGACTCCTTAGACTCCTATATATAGAAAGGAGGTTTTGTCATTTGAATCATCCAAGAATTGTTCATTTATGTAATGTAAAGGAGGTTACTCCCTCGATGAGGCTAAATTCTAAGGCGTTGATCTATGTTTTCTATCTTTTCTTGAGCCGGTTTCATAAATGTTATGAAACCAGCTCAAGGAAAAAAGATAGAAAAGATAGAAAAGATAGATCAACGCCTTATAATGTTATGAAACCAGCTCACAAAAAAAGATAGAAAAGATAGATCAACGCCTTAGAATTCAGCCTCTTCGAGGGGGCAACCTCATTTACATTACATAAATGAGAAATTCTTGGATGATACAAATGAAAAGACCTCCTTTCTATATATAGGAGTCTAAGGGGTCATAACATAATCAAAGCCGACATAATAATAATAATAATGTAAGGGCATAGTAGAGCATTATTATCGGTAACTGATGCCCCGAGGAAAGAAAATGCAAACACTTAGTAAGGAACCTGAAAGCTCTAGCATGACTCATGAAGAAGAGGAAGAAATGCTACATGATATATCAAAATTACAAGAACAAGTGCAACAAATGTCAATGTCACAAAAGCTAATAGAAGCTAAGATAAATGGCGTGGAAGATGAATGGGATGTAAGCTAAGATGTACAACTTGAATATAGATTTGAACACAAATTTGAAGACAAGCATGGCAGATTTGAAGACAGATTTGACAAATTTTCTACAAGAAATACTTACGAATGGTGAAAAGGTAGTAAAGAAAACTCATGATGAGAACAAAAGAAATGTTAATCATTATTTCTTAGACTCTAATGTGGGATCGAAAACCCACCATATTCCAAAAATAGATATGAGGAAGTTTGATGGCAAGGATCCCGCAACATGGATATTACAAATGGAGCAATTTTTCAATCTCAATAATGTGCAAAACACACAAAGGTACGTATTGAAAATTTATATTTGGAACCTAATCAGTTTGTATGGTATCAATGGCTTTGCTCTCGTAAACAAATTATCACTTGGGCAATTTTTTCCGAAGAATTGATAGCACATTATGAGGATACAAAAAGAAACACTTTTCATAGCCAATTGATAAGTCTCAAACAAAAGGGTTCAATAATGGAGCACATTGAGGAGTTCCAAAAATTCAACACAAGGGTAAAACATATTCTAGAGGAGCATAGGATTGATGTGTTCATAGGTACTTTAAAGGATAATATCCAACATGATGTTCGCCTTTGGGAACCTGATTCATTAGAGAAGGCATTCAGGTTAGCAAGAAAAATGGAAAGCAAAATTATGGCAACCAGGAAGCATACCACTCACAACTATAAAGATGGAAGTGTGGTTGCTCCTAGTCTTCCACAACCTATAAGGATGACACCACAAAAATTGGAAGAAAAAAGAGAAAAAGGGATTTGTTACAGTTGTGATAGCAAATACACTAAAGGTCATAAGTGTGCTGAGAAGAAATTATTCTACATAGATTGTGAAGAGGAAGAAGAAAAGGAGCAAGAAAGGTAAAAAGAAGAGGATATACTCCAGGATCAAAGCCTAGATAAAGAAGAAATGAATCTGACCATATCTTGTAATGCATTGCTGGGAATTACCACTCCTCAAACCATCAAGATAGAAGGAAAAATCAAGAAAGAAAAGGTACTAGTGTTGATTGATTCAGGAAGTACCCACAATTTTATTCATTGTAAGGTAGCAAAAGAATTGAATTGCTTCTTATACCCAGCACCAGAATGTCAAGTGATGGTTGCAAATGGAGGAAAAATAAATTTCTCTGGAAAGTGCCATAATATCAAGCTATTGATGGAAGAATATGTATTGACTAGCCCAATGCTTTCGATTCCAATGGGAGGTGTTGATGTTGTACTAGGAGTACAATGGCAAGATAAAAGACCCATTGCTTTTGAAAGTCGTCCAATCAAGGGAAAGTTTTTACAAAGAGCTATTTATGAGAAGGAAACGTTGGCAATACTCCATGCACTTAAGAAATGGTGACCCTACCTAATGGGAAGGCACTTCAAGGTAAAAACGGATCATGATAGCCATAAATACTTTTTAGAACAAAGATTATCATTTGAAGAGCAACAAAAGTGGGTCACAAATATGTTGGGTTATGACTTTGAAATCATCTACAAAAAAGGAAAGCAAAATGTGGTGGCAGATGCACTCTCAAGAAAGGATGAGGATGTGGAAGCATTGTTGTGCGTCATTTCTATTATCCAACCAGATTGGATAAATGAAGCAAGGGAGGAATTGAAGAATGACGAAGAAGTATGGGCACTTATTCAAAAGTTACAACAAGATTCCAGTATGTCTGATACATTTAGCTGGCAAAATGATTCTTTATGGTACAAAGATCACTTATACCTCTGTAAGAATTCCCAACTAAAACAAAATATTCTTATGGAATTGCACACTTCTCCCTTAGGAGGGCACTCAGGATTTTTAGAAACTTACCACAGGGTTAAGAAGGAAATTTTTTGGGATGGCCTTAAATCGGATATTCAAAAATTTGTGGCGGAAAGTTTGGTTTGCGAACAAAATAAAGTTGAAACAATTAAGACACTGGGTCTATTACAACCTTTATCCATTCCAAGCCAACGTTGAGAGGAGGTTTCAATGGATTTTATCACAGGTTTACCCAAGTCTGAGGTAAAGAGTGTCATCATGGTGGTAGTTGATAGACTTACCAAGTATGCACACTTTTTTGCATTATCACATCCATTTAAAGCTAGTACGGTTTCTACTACATTTATGGAAACAATTGAAAGGCTACATGGAAAGCAAAAGATTATTGTAAGTGACAGAGATCCCATTTTCACTAGAAATTTTTAGACAGAATTATTTTCTTGTCTTCGTACTGAGTTAGCTCATAGCTCATCTTATCATCCTCAATCTGATGGGAAAACTGAGATAGTAAACAAATTTTTGGAAGGATATCTTCATTGCTTTGTATCTGATAAACAAACACAATGGGTCAAATGGTTGCCTCTGGTTTAATGGTGGTATAACACTTCCTTCCATACAGCAACAAAAATGACCCCATTTATGGCACTTTATGGATATCAACCACCATCCATCACATCATATTTAAGAGAAAATTCTAAGGTTCAAGCAGTGGAACATCACATCGAACATCAACAACAAGTCCTCCAACTCTTAAAGGATAACCTCGTGTTGGCACAAAATAGAATGAAACAACAGGCAGATCAACATTGTAGCGAAAGAAGTTTTGATGTAGGTGATTGGGTATCCCTACGGCTACAACCATATAAGAAAATGTCCCTCAAGCAAGCTAAGAAGGATAATAAATTATCACCAAAGTATTATGGTCCGTACAAGGTGTTGCAAAAGATTAGTAATATGGCATACAAATTGGAGCTTCCTGCAGCTTCTCGATTGCACCCAGTTTTCCATGTTTCATGTTTAAAGAAGGTTATAGGTGACAAGCTCCCAGTTCAAACAATATTGCCAAAACTTGACGAGGAAGGAAAAATTATATTGGAACTGGAAGCAGTCACAGAAACAAGAACTCGATAGCTACGAAATCGATCAATTTCAGAGTATCGTATCAAGGGGAAGAACTTATCCGCTGAAGATTCCACAAGGGAGGATGAGAATTTTATATAGAAGCATCCAGAACTACTCAAGTTTTGAGGACAACACTTTTTTTGAAGAAGAGGGGCATGTTGGGTCCATATAATACTAGTAATTACCCCATTACTTTTGTAGTTGCATCCCTTATTAATATTGTTGTGCCCCTATTATGCCCATATTGCTATTACTGTGCTGCATAGAATCCCTCTATTATTATTTTTGTGGCTTTATATTATTATTGTTAGGTTGGCTGGGTTATATTGTGACTCCTTAGACTCCTATATATAGAAAGGAGGTTTTGTCATTTGAATCATCAAAGAATTGTTCATTTATGTAATGTAAAGGAGGTTGCCCCCTCGAAGAGGCTAAATTCTAAGGTGTTGATCTATCTTTTCTATCTTTTCCTGAGCTGGTTTCATGACATTACCTATTAGTGCCCATGGCCCAAATGTTCCCTACGAATTCCAAACTAAAAAACTACTTTGGGAGAAGTATAAAAAGGCTTCAATGGGAAGGCCTTAAGGAGGAGAGAAGAGAGAGAATTACTCTGCTGAGATTATCCTTGATCAGGTCTAAATATCTTTGTGCTTCCAGCACTTCCCCCACTACAGGAAACCCTTGTTTCCTTGAGTTATGATGTCATTTCACTAGTTGAGATATCTTTGTGTGAGTCATGGAAGGATCCTTTTGAAGACTTGGGATTGGACGGATCCAGAGGACGGTTCCGCTTGGAGCCAGTAAGAGGAAGATTCAGGTGATATCATTCCTTGCTTTGTTTCAATTATCTACAATAAAGAAACATTTGTCTTGTTCCCAAAAATTAATCTTCTTTATGCATATGATGTTATTGTTATGGTTTACATATGAATAATTGTTTCAATTGTATAACTAACTATCTTTCAATATGTTATGAAGTTGATTTCTATATGATAGTTGGTCGATATTGTTATGCTTCTTTGAATTGAATGTATTACATTTTTAATAATTTTGGATGTATTACAATTTTTTTTTTATGATGCTGAATCCATTTCCACCATAAAAAAAACAATTCAAATTTTCTAACATTCTAATTTTTAAATTTATTTACCAAATTCCAATAAACATTTTACCATCCAAACTAATTTATAGCCTTGTTAGACAACTAATTTGTTTATTCTTTATACACTTTAAAGAAAAAACAATTAAATAACCCAAAGCCACATATATAGGATTTTCTCTTTATGCGGAAATATTTTGTGAGTTGTTAGACTAATCAGAGGAGAAATGCATGAAATCCGAAATGCGTTTCAACATGAGGGGCGCATTCAAAAAATTGGGATTGATGAGATGGAAGACGTGGCCTTTGCCTTCTATCATCACCAAATCAACATCTTTTCCTTCCTTCTTTAAAGCTTCGTAGTACGAAACAACACGATCTGTAACTAGATCCTTCTCTACCACGAATACAACCATTCGTTCGTACACCAAAATCGACAGATCAAGAGAACGGGATCCCATTGGGTTAGAAAAGGGGTGGTCCATATCGGCTCTTGCAGGGAGGATGATGCTCCATAGTGCATATGACACCTTTTTAAAACCCTTTTCCACCGGCCTCGTGCCTTCGATTCGTTCTTTTATGTCAAAGAAGGGGTGAACCAGAATGACCCCTTGGAAATGCAAGCCATCCCATTTCCTTCCACTCGCAAGTATTCCCACCTGGTGCACAATGTTTCCTCCCACACTTTCACTTGCCACGAATACCTTTCTAAAATCTACGTGCGAAGTGAGTCACTGTTCCATAGACACCCCATCCAGCACCTCTGCTTGACAGTCAAGCCATTCAAGAACAATGAAACAATCGTCATAAGCCGCAGGGAGGCAATGTTCAGGAGCTCTCTAGTACTCCATCGATATACAAATCGCCTTGGTTTCTGTAGCCACTTTATTAAGATAATTGTGATACGCAAGTGAAGCAATGAATTTGATGCCCCTCCGTGAACATAAACAAGTAGTGGCAATTTTTCTTTTCCATCTGTCACATGGAGACGAGGGAGGTAGAGACAGTTGAAGACGCCAATTTCAGCATAGATGACCATGTCTTTGGATGCCACTCCGTGCAAATTGATAGATTTGAGCTCTGGTGAGTGGGGGAACCATACCGTGATCGAGTAAGAATTCAACCGCTCTGTCTTCATAGATTCTCAAAAAACAAGGAATCTCAACAACGATAGATAAGCGAAATGACGACTTTATAGGTGTCACGCCCCTACACTGGCAATACTCTTCCAACCGTACTATAGGAGGTGCGGCACCACCAACCACTTTCTTTTCACCAATACTTGCGATCATGGACTATGCCTACTTCTATACTTGGTTTATTTTTCAGTAGCTAAGTGTTACACTAAAATTTGTCACCATGACTATTTGCAGTCAGTATGGCTCCACAATTGTCATACTGTCCTCCTTGGCAAGTCTTATACCTCTGCTCCTCATGTCAAACTCCAAGAAAGAGAGAAAGTCCTTAAAAGTCAATATAACTCTGGTTACGCAGTTTCTCTTACCCTTACCTGCGTATACGCACCTCAAGTTCATAATACCTGTGTACTTGTATGCTCTGTCTGTAAAGTGGTGGGTGCGTACTCCTGTAAAGGTCAAAAGGCGCAAGTTTTACTTCAAAAAAGTTACTTGTGGTCGAATCTAGAGCATTCTAGAAGATCGTTTGATGTGGATTGAGTGCCTCCAGATGGTTCATGCATCCCGAAGAAAGAGGAACTTATCCCATCAAGAGGGGAGCTATCCCATTGAAAGAAGGGCTTATCCCATTGATGGTGGACCTGATTAACTTCCTCCAAAGCATTATAAATACAGGCATTGAGCCAGAGGGAGGGGAGGTTGAAAGCTGAACATTCCTAAGGGTAGATGCTGCTGGAATTAGGACTCCCTTTTAGAGCTTGAGAGGAGAGATTCCAATCCTTTCTTAGCTTCATTTGGAAGTGGGTGAGCTGATCAAAGTAAAGGAGAACTCTTGCTGGACCCTGGGAGGGACCTGCACAACACCAAGGCACTGGTTGTAATGGTTTCTTTTGTTTCCAATTAATACAATTAAGTTCATTTTTCTCAACAAGTTGTTATATATAATTTGTTTCATATACTCCTTGGTCTTTATGATGAATATGTTTTATTATATGAGTTATTCAGGTGCTTTGTAATCGTTTGCTTGTTAGCACGGAAAATTTTAAGAACCCCCCGAAATTTATAAATATAATAAATGGGCGAATCTCCATGGTATATAGGAAAAATGGAAGGTGATTTTATCAATAATATAATATGTATATATAATTTTTTGGCGAATCTCTCACCAGGCATGGCGAATAATTTACTCAATTATAAAATCTTGTAAGATATTGGCGAGTCTTTCACTAAATAATAAAACTTTGTAAAGTCCTAGTGAATCTTAGCATAGGCTACATGCTGGTTTAATTTCCCCATTTAAATAGGCTACATCCATGTGCCATTTTGGTGAATACCATGGGTCAATACCATGTGCCATTTTTATTTTTATTAATTCTAATATTAGGGTTAATAATGGTTTTTTGCATGGTATTAATAAGAATCTAGTCCATGGTATTTGTCCCATAGTATTTTGGCCATAGGTTTCACCTAAATATAACCCATTTTTTGAGTGTTCATAAATATAAGGGGACTTATGGAGTAAATATAAAAAAATGTTTTATTTGTTTACCATACCTCTCGTTTATTTATATTTTTATTAATTTACCATACCTCTTTTACAAATATGGTATTTGGCCCATAGGATTCACTTAAATAAAACCTCTTTCTTGAGCCTTCATAAATAGAACGAGGGTTATGGACTAAATATAAAAAGAGATTTTATTTATTTATGATACGTCTAGTTTATTTATATTTTTATTTATTTACCATACCTTTTGAGTAACTATAAAAATACGTTTTATTTATTTACCATACCTACACTTTACTTATATTTTTATTTTTTGACACCCTTACATGTATATAAGGTGACTTATGGAGTAAATATATAAAATGTTATATTTATTTACCATACCTCTCATTTATTTATATTTTTATTAATTTACCATACCTCTTTTATAAATATGGTATTTGGCCCATAGGATTCACTTAAATAAAACCTATTCTTGAAAATGGGCGAATGGATGCACTTAAATAAAAACTATTCTTGAAAATGGGCGAATGGAAGGTTGTAAGTCCTCATTTCAAGGGCTAAATTTACCTTTTTTACCCTCTCCCTTAAAATAAGGTGGGCTATTTGAGGTGATTTGTAAAAATGTACTATGATACAAAATATTCGCCCACTAAAAATTTAAAACCCCTTAATTTCTCCAAAGGGCGAACATTCGCCCCTAAAATTGTCCTTGCTTGTTAGTGAATGCAGGCTTCAAGGAGAAGGAGGAGCTCATCTGGATCGGAGAGGCTTGGCTGCTACAAACAGCATTGGACTAAAGGTATGCTTTAAACACATGGTTGCTTGTATTTTAAATGCATATTTAGGGAAAGATAGTGCTTGATTGTTTTGTTTGTCACTAGAAAGCCTTAGCTTCTAGGGAGGTCGGTTTTGTCCGCAAAATTGACTCTTTCCGCATGACAAAATGGCGACTCCACTGGGGAATCCATGGATTTGATTGATTTCTCTTTTGATTGATACTTTGATTTGAGAAAAGTCGATTTCTTTCTGGTTTTTGACTGATTGACTGTGAATTTGGGTGGAATAGCTTAGGGTTGAGTTAGTTTTTATTTTTCTTGGTTTTGAGAGCAGTACACACCCTCTGCGTTAAGCACAGTGCGTACTTGTACGCACTTCTGCTTTGTACACAGAGCGTGGCCACACCTGTGCAAACAGGCTGCCTGCATACCCCTATCAAAAGTTTAGAAAATTCCATTTTTTCCTTTTTACCCATTAGATTTTGTTTATAGTTTGTTTTTTGCTGCCAAGATCCACTGGTTACCTGTCAGAAGTTTTCATCTAGGCTTGTTTCATTAGCATCAAGGGTTTTAGGGAAGTTCATAGAATTTCTAGCCCTAGGTTTGATTTTGTATTGGTCATGTAGTGACTTTGGCTTTAGAAGTTGTAAAAACCTTGGATATCCCTGGTCTTTTCAGTCTTCTTAGGAGTCAGACCTTTCATAAAATCCACCTTTGTGAGAAACCTACCTTTGTGTTGTCTCTTTGCGGAATTTCGAAAAAGCTTGTTGGTTAAGCTGTGAATTTCATTCTTAAGAAAACGAACAAAAGCTTTTCATTTTTGTTTTTGATTGGTTTATGATTCTGCATGAACTAGTCCTTGGTTGCATTGTAACTGAGTAAAACATCCTGGAATTATATTTTGTAGGCTTTTACCTCATTAGATTTGCTTTTAGGTAAATTTCTCTTAGATTTTCTTTTAGGTAAAATTGATTTGATTTTCATAGATTTTTTTAAAGTTGATTTTTGTTAAGTAGTTTTACATGCTTTGTTAAAATAGGGAAAAATACAAAAATCTCTTTTGAGGAAAGTTTGTTTTAGTAGTGTTTGAAGTATTTGAAAAGAGAAAGGAAGTTTTCGTGCAAATAATTAGTGGTCATGTGTTGTGTGCTTTGGAAAAGATAAAGAGATTGTTTCTTTGATTTTCATTGCCAAGAAATTTGTCTTTATAAATTTTGCGTTCTCCAACTCTCTTAGCTAGGGAATTCATTGAAAAGGAAAAGATAGTTTAAATCATCTTAGGTGCATCTTTTTAGTGGATTTGAGTCGAGTCTACACACCATCAGTTTCATCTCCACTACCTTTTGTCCTAAAGAAAAGCCATAAAAATTAACGCTTAAAGTAAAATTTACTTAGTAACTTTTTATTTACTAGGGTTCTGAAACACCAATATAGATCAAGCTAGTGTCTTGGAGTAGGAGAGTAATTAACTCTCCAAGACAGAAAAACCAAACAAGTAGCTTATCTTGTGGTAGGATAAATCCAATAGTTACATTTATGCTCTGGGAAAGCTCCTCTTAAAGGAGAAGCACGAGATCGTGTCCGAACCAGTGAGGGGATCAATCCTACTTCATTGGGAACGACGCCAGATATGCACGTACTACAAACGGTAAACCTCAGATTGACCATTGTCGAGGAGCCTGGGGTCACTTGTCGGTAAACCTTGGATTATTGTCAAGGAGCCGGCGAGGGGATTGATCTTGATACTCTACCCTTGCGTGCTATCGGATCGTAGACTGTTCCCCCAGGTATATTTGTTGCTGTTTGTGACCTTAGTGACCATTATCTTTAGGGTTCTACCCAAGATGACGGTGGAGGGAAGATCCCACTGTACCTGGAGCAGACGTCGGCTAGACTCACTTGGATTTTCTGGGGGGTTCACTTCACTCGAGACGGTTAAAGTGGAGAAACTTGTGCCAGTCTATTCATTAAGCAGGTTGCCGGGGTAACTGTTCCACCCGCCACTTGTGTACTGAATTCTGCGATGTTGGATTTCATCACCAACTAGTGTTTTCGGTCCGGAAGGTTACTGTTTGTGTATGGTTTGACGCCCTAGATTCTTTAGGCATATGATTCGAATTTGTTTGGTTCTTTAGAGACTTTAGGCGGTTTTCTTTGAGATTTTACTTTGCTTGCGTGTGTAGTAATTAAAAGTTTTAACTGTGGCTGAATTACCGAGACAGTCCCGTAGACTCCGGGGCCAGTCTCCCAAGGTTGTAACCGTGGCCGATTTGTTGAGGAAGTCCTGTAGACTTCGGGGCCAACCTCCTGAAGACGTCCCGGGTCATTACGAAGGTTTGAAAGTCCTCATAACTCCTAGTGACAGTAAAGTAGGTTCACCTGAAGAAGGAGAGTCTTCGTTGGTAGTTCATCCTGATTACCAAACTCTAGAAACAGGTTATAATCCTGAAGCTATTGCAGTTTCCGAGCTTGCTGGTAGTTTTTCATCTACTAGTGCTATAGGCGAAGAACCTGAGATATCTGAACCTGTTACTCCAACATCGGGGTAGTCTCTCCAACTTCTAGTGCTGCTGATTCACCTAGGGTAGAAAGAGTCATCACCGAAAATCTTCCTTCTGGTTTGATAGCTATTGAAGAACTTGCTCCAGAAGAAGAAATAGGTGTCCCTCTCCCTGAAAATCAACCTACTATTGATCTAAGGGAGCGTGAATCCATTTTTTACAGTCCACCTAGAAGTACTACTTGGTATCTTTCTCTAACTAATTATTTCGACAACTCAGGGTTAAGTTTTTCTCCACCTCGTGCTCCTTATCCACCTGGAGGTCTTTATACTCCTGTAAATATGTCTGGTCAGTCGTCCATGTTTACTCAATCGCCTGAATATTTTTTGTATGGCGGTCCTTCTATTCCCTCTGGGTATCAGTCACTTTCTGGTACTTTTGCAGGAGCATCTCCTCAACCCATTGAACATGGGTTATTAACTGGAAACAATGATAATAAACCGTTGAGCGTAGGAGACATTTACATGATGTCAGGTTCAATTCCCAATTCTCAACCTCAAGGTGGCCAGTTACCGCCTGGGGGGCAGCCTCAATTAACGCCTGGGGGGCAACCTCAAGGTACACAAATTGCGTCTGGGGGGCAACCTCAAGGACAGTTTGTACTCGTGGTGCAGTACATTCCTCAAGGTCAACCCCAGCCTCAATATGTACCCCAAGGTCAACCTCAGTATCAATTTATACCTCAAGGTCAACCCCAGTATCAGTACTTACCTTAAGGGGGCTGGGCTTCCCCTTTGATGGCCATGGGTTTCATCCATTTGTCATTCTACAGGATTTGCCTATAGGGGTTGAAGGAAAAATCGTTAGTCTGGATGTGGAGGTGGTTGATGCCCTTCTAGACTACAACCTTCTCTTGGGTCGAAGTTGGTCTTACGCTATGAGAACAGTCGTTTCATCGGTCTTTCGAGTAATAAAGTTTCCACATAATGGCAAGATCGTAACAATAGACCAGCTGGCTTACTTTTCATCCAACCCAGCCTCTTCAGAGAGTATTCATCATGTCGGTAAAACGACTATCCCATACAAGGATGTTGGAGTAGGATTAGTTAAAGATGTCGGTTTACTGGGAACTTTTCCTTTTCCTCCAATCAATGCATTGTCTTCGTTTGCATCCATTCATATGATTACATCAGACACCATTGTTTATGACGATCCTTGGATCATTCCTTCTGAATCTGAGATAGAATTATTTGGTGATGCTATGCGTTTGAGTCCATATGAAATTTCCTATGAAGCTGTGCAGTCTTTTACCGACCCGCGTTCAACCAAAATCGACCAAATGAATGTGGTCCATGAGGAATCACTTTTCATGTCAACCTCGGAGTTAATAGCATTTCCCGAAGTTGTGTCATCTGACGAACAACTTCGTGAAGTCCTGTGTGTAGACGATTTACCATGGGCAGCTCTCCATCACAGATCTTCGTTTTTACCTGAGGATGATCGTTTTGAAAGCGATTTTTCATCAATCTTTACAACTGAATATGTCAAAGAAGCTCAGAATCCAATGAAACATCCTGATTTAGAGCTGAATTTGGGAAACATTTCTCGAACTATTCCCATTGACATTTCAGTTAAGCCTGGAATTGTTGAGAACATTCGTATAGGTGCCTCGTGTACAGATGACAAAATTCAGACATACAAGGCCCTATTTCAATAATTTTGCGACGTGTTTGCCTGGTCCTATGAGGAAATGCCAGGAATTGATCCCGCGATTGTTGTCCATGAGATCAAGACTTACCCAGACGCTAAACCCATCCGACAACGTTTGCGTCAGATTTACCCACGAAAAGCGGTTGCAATTAAAGTAGAAGTTGAGAAGCTGTTGAAAGCAGGTTTCATTTATCCGATCCTGTTAACATATTGGGTATCGAATGATTTGCCCGCTCATTCAGTACATCGAGCTGACCACCTTGTCCATTTACGAGCAATCTTTATGAGGTGTAGGCATTATCGTATTCGGTTGAACCCACACAAATGTGTCTTCTGTATAGAAGTGGGTCGGTTACTGGGATTTGTAGTTTCGAAAGCCGACATTCGCGTCGATCCCTCAAAGGTCGAAGCTATCATCAAATTGCCTCCTCCTTCGAGTCTTCGCCGACTCCAAAGTTTGCAGGGGAAAGCAAACTTTTTACGACGATTCATTCCTAACTACGCCGAGGTTACAAAGGGTTTTACCCGGTTGTTGAAACAGAACGCTCAATTCTGTTGGGATGAGATAGCTCAGAAATCTTTTGATGCACTAAAGCACGCGTTGACCCATGCACCGTTGCTGCATCCTCCCAACTACAACCAGGATTACTTTTTGTATCTGGCCGCCTCCCATTCCACCATTGGAATGGTCTTAGTTCAAGAAGACGAATTCGGAACGGAACATGTGATATATTACCTTAGTCGGACGTTAATCTCACTGAGCTAAAATATTCACATGTGGAGAAATTGGCATTGGCAGCTGTTCAAGCTGTCCAACATTTTCGTCACTACATTCTACTCCGTAAAACTACAGTCATTTCGGATTGCAACCCTATGATCTACATTTTGAATAAACAATTGCTAGGGGGCAAGTACTCTAAATGGATTGTTATCCTGCAAGAGTTCGACATGGAGTTTGAGAAATCTAAGTCTAAGAAATCTTTAGTTTTTGCAGAGTTAATGTGTGACTTCCTGCGTGCTGACACGGAAACTGTGGCAGAGGAGCCCATTGTGGAGGAATCTTTGTTTCTAATCAGCACTTTAGATCCGTGGTATGGGGATATCATCGTCTATCTCCAGACCCAATCCTTTCGGCCCGAAGTTTCAAAGACAGAACGTCGGAAAATTTGATTCCAGTCCCAACAATAAAAAATTATTGGAGATACTCTTTATCGTCGTGGGGCGGACTCTATTTTTCGATGTTGCTTAAGTCACGAAGAAGCTGAAAGGGTTTTGAATGACTGTCACTCTGGAGCATGTGGTGGTCATATGTCTGGGTATGCCACAACCCAAAAGATATTGCGCGATGGCTAATTCTGGCCATCCTTGTTTAAAGATTGTATTACTGCGGTCCGAAAATGCCACAACTGTCAGGTGTTTGATCGAAAGATGCGCGCTCCACCTGCTCCTCTCCACCCTATAACTATCGTTGGTCCTTTTGCCAAATGGGGTATCGATTTTATTACATGTAACCCTCACTCGGCCGGGGGGCATGCGTATATCATCCTTGCGGTAGATTATTTTACTAAGTGGGCCGAGGCGATGCCTACATTCGAGGCAGACGGCAAGACAGCTGCAATTTTCGTGTTCAATCACATTATTGCTAGGTTTGGTGTCCCACAAGCGATAATCACTGACCATGGTCACCATTTTGAAACGTTATGATGACAGAACTTACAGGCCAGCTTGGTTTGCGTCACGATAGTTCAACTCCTTATTATCCACAAGCGAACGGTCTGGTTGAGTCCATCAACAAAGTTTTAGTTATCATGATCCGACGAATCATTGGTATTCATCGGTCGAATTGGCACAACATGTTATTTTCAGCGCTTTGGGCGTACCGAACCTCAGTGAAAACATCAACAGGGTTCACTCCTTTCCAACTAGTTTATGGTTTGGAAGCTGTGCTACCCATTGAATGCGAAATCCCGTCACTGTAAATGGCCATCGAGCTACTTCTAGCTACTTCCGAAGAGGAGAAGTGTTTATTATACTTAGCTCAATTAGATGAGACTCGACGTGATGCTGCATTGGCGATCGAGACTCACGCAAAACATATGAAAGCTCAGTATGATCGAAATGTGACCCCTCAAAATTTTTCGGAAGGAGACCTAGTGTTATTATATGATCAAGCTAATGATAAATTAGGTGCTGGAAAATTCGTTCCTATGTGGCATGGGCCCTATATTGTCAAGCGAAAGCTAGCAAAAGGGGCCTATGAGCTGGTAGACTTTGACGGGGACTCTTTGGGTAAACCCAGAAATGGACTTTACCTAAAGAGGTATTATGCTTAAATGATGGGTATGGAGATTTTAGTTAGGTTAGGTTTTTCTTTCTAGCTGGTGTGTTTGTTAGTTTAGACAGTGTGCTTAGTTTAGAGAGTGTGTTTTTTGTCGTTATTCTGGCTTATCTTGGTTTTACTCTTGATATTGCAGATGTCGATGCCTCTCCAAACATACATTGGATTTGCTGATGGTGCTTGTCGTAGTACACGGAATATCTCTTCCGCAGCTTGGGTTATCTATTCGCCCTCTGACGAGTTAGTTTCTATGCATGGGGTGAGCCTCGGTAAAACAACAAACAACATTGTCGAGTACAGTGCAGTGATTGAGTTATTGTCTAAATCTATTTCATTTGGGATTCGGAGTTTGATAGTGAGGTTGGATTCTGAACCCGTTGTATTACAGCTTAATAGAGTGCATGCCATTAGAAATCCAGGGTTATTAAGGTTATTTTTGAGAGTGCGTCTCTTGGAACGTGAA
Source organism: Pinus tabuliformis (assembly GCA_031772625.1). NCBI lineage: Eukaryota > Viridiplantae > Streptophyta > Pinopsida > Pinales > Pinaceae > Pinus > Pinus tabuliformis. The sequence goes on from CM062818.1 coordinate 1,188,810,912, forward strand.
TTTGATTACATTGAATATCAGCATATTCCAAGGTCTTTGAATACATTAGCAGATGCAATTGCTTCTCGAATGTTAAACAGACATTTGCAATAATCATACATGTAAATTTAAAAACATTTCATCACACATGTTCAACAGATAAGCCGATAATAATGATATATATAGATAGGAGTGCGTCAAAAAATACATCGTCTTCGATCATAGGTTGAAAACACCTTATGATCGGCAAAAGTGATAAGTACAAAAAACCAAAATGTCACATGTGTCTACAAAACGACCATCCAATCACTGGTGATGATCTCTATATGACACCACTGCACGGGTCACCCTACACAGAAACCTCCTAAAAGGTACTGGGACCCCGACTACATAGCGCTGAAGCCTGATAGGAATATCATCTATAGTAGTCTCCGGTATATCTGTTGTAAGATGCTCTAGGTCTTGTTCCAACTCAGCTAAAGTCTCTGTGGCCTCGTCTTGTGGGGCTAGCGCCGCTGCAGCTGGTAGTCTCCTCTCGAAAGGCCGGAGATTGGCTAGATGACGTGGGCCTACATCTGCATTTTGAAAATTATTACTATTAGTTTTGAGACGATATAAAAACAAACAAAAAATATAGATAATTTAAAAACTTGTGAAAATGAATTACCTGTATCATCCCATTGTTCTCCCGGTGGAAGAACCATGTCCGGACCTCCACGAAAATCAACTCCGACATAAGGAAAATCCTGTATAGAAAAGGCCTGGTCCTCTAACCAGTGAAAGTACTTCGGAGTAAATCGGACAACCTCCTTGCCCTCATCAGGATGACGGGCCATAACCGCAACCCATCGCATCAATTTGGGCTCTCGGGGACGGCCAGCCTCAACAGAGAGCTGCTGTGGGATCAGCATCAGAACCCTCTCTAAGCCAAAACTCACAACTAAAGGCCCATAACCAAAAGTCTTTAGTTGTCCATTTTTGGCTCTAGTCAGTTGGCCCTTTAAATTGGCCAACACAGCATCACACCAGTTGAAAATGGTACCTCAATAGCAATCAATCGCCATTCGCATCTGGGATCCAGTGGCAATGTGTAAAGCGGCAACCCAGCAAAGTCTGGTAACTGTAAAAGCAATCACTATAAGTTCAGGGCGGGATATACTTTTGATCTCTATCCCCTTCTCCTAAGACTGAGTGTTACACCACTCTAGTCGGAGACTAGCGATGGACTGGACTCATAAATGCAGGAGCGACATTTCAAAGAGCTATGGATACAGCCTTTAGAGGGTTAATTAACCGAACAGTAGTTGTCTACCTCGATGACATTACTGTATATTCTAAAAAGAGATATAATCACTTGCATGATTTAAATCAGATTTTTCAACGATGCAAAACATATGGTATCTCTCTTAACCCGAAAAAGTCTTTTTTCGCTCTCAACCAAGGCAAGCTCTTAGGGTTTATTGTATCTAAGGATGGCATTTATGTAGATCCTGAGCGAATTAAAGAAATTTCTGAAATTCCTTTTCCACACAATAAAAAATCGATGCAGTCGTTTTTAGGACAAATTAATTTCGTTAAGCGATTTGTTCCAGATTTTTCACAGATTGTACTACCACTGCAAAAGATGATTAAAAAGAATTCAACCTTCAGATGGGGACTAGAAGAAAAGCAAGCTTTTCATGATATTAAACAATCCATAATCAATGTCCCAGCCCTGAATACTCCAAATCTTTCTAATCATTTTACATTATATACTATTGCATCCGACTTATCTTACGCAGCAGTACTAACTCAGTTGAATGATGACAATTTGGAAGCGCCCATTTCGTTCTTCAGTTCTAACTTCCAAGGCGCCGAATTGAATTATTCCGAAATTGAGAAACAAGCTTTTGCTGTCTTTAAAGCAGTCAAACATTATCGACCCTTTCTTCTTAAAACCCATACTAAAGTAATAGTTCCTTTCTCCGCAGTTAGGCAACTATTAATTCAAAAGGAATTGGGAGAAAAGAGGGCAAACTGGGTCGCAGCCCTCCAAGAATATGATCTAGAAATAAAGCCAGCAAAATTTGTTAAAGGTCAAGGTTTTTGCAGGATCTTAGCAGGAGCATCAAACATTCCTGAATCAGGTGATACAGAGCAAAACCAAGAAGTCAATCAGCTAAGTATACCGGATTCCGAATCTCAATATTCAGATCTAATCTTTTATTTAAAGAATGGTTATGCACCTACCAATTTGTCCTACAAGAATAAGAGAGCCATTAGATTGAAAGCTAAGAGTTTTTCTCTTATTAACGATGTGCTCTTCAGGAGAAACTATGATTCTGTATTACTAAGATGCCTTGAGAAACCTGAAGCTCAAAAGGTTTTGCAGGAGCTACACGATGGACCGGCAGGAGGACATTTTGGAGCTGATACAACAGCTCATAAAGTAATTCATGCCGGATATTACTGGCCTACTTTGTTTAAGGATGCTCATGAATATGTAAGGAAATGCATTAAGTGCCAAACTGCCAGTGGAAGACAACGAAAGCCAGCTTTCCCTTTACAACCAATCAACATTGAACAACCTTTTGAACAATGGGGATTGGACATCATTGGAGAAATAAATCCTTCATCTTCCAAGCAACACAGGTATATCCTTACAGCAACTGATTACTTTACAAAGTGGGTAGAAGCAGTTCCATTAAAGACAACAAACTCGGAAGCAATCATCGAATTTATAGATCAGTTCATCGTAACCAGGTTTGGTGTTCCAAACGCTCTTGTCTTTGATAATGCTTCTTACTTCTCAGGCAATGCAATGATTGATTTCGCTATCAAAAGAGGATTCAAATTAAAGTATTCTGCCAACTATTACCCCCAGGGTAACGGCCTAGCAGAATCAACTAATAAAAATCTAATCAAAATCATTAAGCGAACAATTGAAGAAAATCATAAGAACTGGCATAAATCCTTGGTATTTGCATTATGGGCCGATAGAATTACACAGAAAGCTTCCATAGGGACCTCTCCTTTTAATCTTGTTTATGGAAAAGAAGCAGTCGTACCAACCAATCTTCTTCTCCCATCTTTAGCCCTAGTGCAATTTATAGACGAAACTCCTTCTTCTTCTATACAGTTTAGACATGATCAAATACTCAAACTTGAAGAAGAAAGGGATAAAGCCAAGGTTACACATGCAAGACATCAGCAAGTCATTAAAGCAGCTTTCGATCTAGCCTCATCCAGCCCTAGACAATTTGAAGTCGGAGATCTAGTCCTGAAATGGGACAAAGCCCATGAAGACAAAGGTAAACATTCCAAATTCCAAAAACTGTGGCTAGGACCATTTCAAATCTGTGAAAAAGTAGGCCATTCCACATTCATACTTCAAAATCTATCAGGGGTGAGAGATTCTCTCCCTGTCAATGGTCTAATTCTGAAGAAATTCTTTAACTGAGGAGGTAACCCCTTCTCTTTCTAGCTTATTAGTTTTTCATAGTTTGTAGGATTTGTAGGAATAAGAATGTGGGACATTCCCATTGACCTTTCGCTGTAAACAAAAGCTGTCTCGCCATAGTAATATTAATATTTACTTTTTAAAAATAGCATCCTGAACCAAGAGAGATCATTTCTAGGAAATTAGATATCTTTTTATTCTAAGCATTACAGACTCACCTTTGTAAATTTCACTCTGAACAAAGATCTATGAATCATCTTGAGTGGTTGAAATTAGTCCCCAAAGGTTATCTATACGAAAATAGGAGCTAATTCATCTTCAGCATCTTCAACTCTTAAACCTGTCATCCATTTATTCTTAATAAGATAATTGTTCATCCCATTCACCAACAGTTTTTGATTACTCAGAGTGTAATTCTAAAATATAAAAGATTAAAGATAAGAGGTCTTATCACAAGCCTGCTTACCATGTTCATAGGAAAATAATTTAACTGACATTACCAAAACTGCATACCAAACAGGGTAATGGCTTGAAATCTCAAGACAAGGGGTCTCATCACGAGCCAGCTTGTTCAGTTTAATTACTACCCGTGAATGGCATTGTCACCTATCTGGCCACCAAACCAGGACAATGGCTTTTATCTTAAACGAAAAAAGAAATTGAAATTCAAAAAATACGAGAATATCTTTTGAATTCATTCTGTTTAGTCACACTCTAAGGTGAATGGAACAATGGACAAGAACATGGTTAAAAGGTAACCCTGCCGAGACTATGAACGTTTGCTAGCAGCAGAGGCTCTACCTGTGACAGAGGAGTTTATTTTAAAAGCTGATATGGAAAAGTTTTCTATTTTTACTTTTACAAACCAATAAGGACTTATTTTAATACTCGAAGTGCATTTATAAAAAGAGGAAGTTTAATGAAGAAACCTGTTTTATTTAGAATCAATAGATATCTAGTTATATTAGAAATTTCCTTTCTTTTATAAAGATTCTATTTGAGAAAATGTAAATATAATTGTTAGTTCAGAGATAACTGGTTCTGCCAGCGAATCGCCAATTGTTGTGCCCTACAACAACCCCCCATTTCATAACATTTTTATCACAAACAATTTACATATGAAATGGGTCCCTTTTAAAATTTTTAATTGGCATTAATAAACTTGTTCAAATAAGGTATGATAATCAAATGAATTTATGCAAAAAACCCTTGTTGAGCAAATGATAAGCAATTTTTGGTTAAGTCCAAAAAAGTAATCGCAAGTTCGGTTGCCATCTTGGTTTTTCCCGATGCGATATCGCTATCGGCCATCGGCAATAGCCAATGCACACACAAAAGGGCACATACCTTTTCCTCGATGCGATATCGCATATCGGCAATCGGTACAATCCTACGCATTTTCATAAGACGTTTATATCCTTTCCCCGATGCGATATCGCTATCGGCATTCGCTAAAAGCAATTGATACACATTTGGGGGTTATGTTCGCGCGCCGAATGCGATATCGCAATCGGCGTTCGCTAAAGAACTTTCCCAAGTGATAACGCCACACACACACTTCCGATGCGATATGATGACGCTTAATGATGACCTCAGTTCCAAAAGGTGATTATTTCAAAGCATTAAAGTTATATTTAAAATCGATTTGACAAAATCACAGATTTCAAAATGCCGTTAAGTAAAGGGATAAGGTAATGCATGCGTATTTAAAGCTTTGCCCCTTCGAATTAACGAGCAATTACGATTAGACCTTTGAAAAAATCTATTACACGCTTTAAGGGGTCATTCGGTTTAATAACTTAAGTAATGGTCATTTATGAAGCTGCAGGCCGTAAAATCACCATCATTACATCTACGGTGCCTTCTCAAATCATTAGATCCGCAGCCTCTTTTAGGAATAATCTCGCCACGCTTCAAATCATATATTTATCTCGTTATGGATTGTCATTGTTATTTCTTTGTTACGATTTCTCTTGCACTTGTGTAGAATTCGACTAACGAGAGAAGTCTGAATATGATGGGAAAAAAGTTCAAGAAGATGGCAGGTTCTACTGCGACACCCGCCTCAGGCCAAGCTGCTACACCTTCAAGGAAAGGCTTAATCTCAGATACTACATGCACTGGTCTTACTGGTACTACATGGCAAGGGACATACAATTTGCTAGAAGGAGAACAACCAGAAGTGACAGTAACGGAGGCAAGTGTGGATGAATTAAGAAAGTCTGAGGCAACTCTTAAAGATTTGGCTGACTCTTTTCTGCACAGAATAGCAGCCAGGGAACAAGTCTTGCCTTATACTGATGTGGTACGTTGGGCAATTGAAGAAGTTCCTCTCACTAATAGAACCTTCATTTCTAAGGATGGAAGGATTTTCGGCTCCTTCAAGCCTGACGACTTAAGACGAATGTATCATTTGCCCAATCCCGAGCAAGTCTATAACAGAGCATTTGTGGAAAAATTTGCCAGAGAGAATGAATCACCAGCCGAACCTCTCCGAGATTGGAGGCAAAATCCAGCAAAACACAAACAGGATATGTCGGGTAAGTACTCCAATGCCTCTCTGGCTTCACCTTACTGCTATGCTGGAATTATGATGTGTAGATTGTGGGGATTTCATGATTCTGCAAATATCCATGTTGATATGGTTCCCTTAATGGAAGCGGCCGTTAATAGTATAATTATGAATTGGGCCACTATCCTGTCTGATAAGTTGGTCTTAGCTATTCGTGAGTTTAGGGCCAAAACCAGAGTCACTGAGAGAAAAATCCCACCTTTTTATTACTCTGCATACATTATGGATGCCCTTTGTTTTAATTCTGAGTTTCCTGTCCTTGGTTGGAGATGGACAACCCATGACCCAACACCTATTCATTTGTATCATCGTAAATTGTGGAAACCTTCTCACAAAGACCATTTGTACCAAATTTGCAATGGTTTTATGGTTCCCGTTCACTATTCTATTTTTGACAGACCTATCCCTAGGATTTCCTATGAAGCCTCTTTTGACCTGCCAGCCGTAGCCCATTGGTTCGGCGAAGAATGTTTTTCTTATATCAGAGTTTTTGGAAGCAAGGCCAGGCCACATGTTCTTCCCGTATACATGCCAGACAAACTGTTAGCCCGAGAAATCTCTTATCAAATAATGTCTGAAGGTGTTACCCAAACTCTCAAAGAGGAGAAGAAGAGAGGATGGCCATCGTTTCCTTTAAGAATTGGAGTTTATACGCTGCTAAATTATAAGCATGCAGAAAAGGAAGCAGCAAAACTCCAAATGCTATCTCTAGTTTCTATTCCCAACAGACTCTATGACCCGAACAAGGCTGCTTTCATTGCCTTGGAACAGGCTAAGCTGACAAAGGTTGTTCACCAAGAAGACCAGTTTGACGACCTGTTCATGGGTGCTGATTCAATAAGCCAAGTCAAACAACTTGCTGCGATGAGATATGAAGATATGGAATTAACTGAATTTAATAAACTTAGAAAGCAAAGGTTGCAAACTTTGCCTCTAAAGTTATTATCTACAACCCCAACTTCATCCTCAAGCGAGCCTGATCAGCCAGAAATAAATTCACCTCCCGTTACAATTAGAGAACAGGAGGAAAGTCAAAGAAAGCTGCAGGCAGAAAGTCATAGAAGAGAACAAATAGAAAGGCAGCAAAAAGCACAAATTGAACAAGAGCAGAGAAGGCAAAGGGAGATAGAAGAACAGAGGAAACGAGAGGAAGAAGAAAAAATAAGGAAAGAACTGGAAGATAGGCAGAAAAAGGAATTGGAGGAACAGCAACGGAGAGTACAAGAGGAGAAACAGCGGAAGGCATTCGAAGAACAACAGAGAATTGAAAAAGAAAAAGAACAGAGTAAGCAAATCTCTGTCGATACTGAATTGATTAAGGAATGGAACCAATTTGATTCCATTATAAGTGGTAAAGAAGCCTCCAAAGACTCAGATGCCTTAAAGACTCCCGATATTACTGTTTCTCCGGTTCTTGAAGGAACCAGCGGCCCACCCACAGTACAGAACGTTGAAGAAGTTACTCAGAATCCATCTGATCAAGTTGATCTTCAGGTAGAGGAAATCCCTCCTCTAGACATTTTCTACAGCCCTAAGCATAAAGCCGTTGTAAGACGCTCAAGGAAGAGGCGAAGGCTTGATCAACCTTCTGTTTCAAATGAGCAAACAGTCACGGGCAATGTCGTCTGGAAGGGAGAATTAAGTCCCTCTGAAGATTTAACAAAGCTGTCGCAATTTGCGGGAGCTTATTCAGCAGCAACCATTGACAAAGCATCCGAAGTGAGTCTTCTTTTGAAGACTAAAGAGCATGAGGTATATGCATTGCAAGCAAAAGTGATAGAGGCAAAGAATAAAACGACACAGGCGGAAGAACAATTGCTGGCTCAACAACAAGAGAATCATTTGTTAACCCAACAAATTGAAAAACTAAGGATAGACCAAAGTGACATTAAAGCACGTGAATTAGCAGAGGCATTATCACAGTTGGAAGCATCAAATGAGCTGTTAATGAAATCTAAAGAGGATCAAATAGTTCAGCTCTCAGCACAGCTTGAAGGTATTAAAGGTGCCAAGAGTATTGAAGATTTTAGAACAGAGGCAACTCTGATAAACGGCGCTTTAATATCTCAGATTAGACTTTTGTGCCAACAGCTAGTTGAGGCTGAGTCACTTTGTGATATATCTACAGCAGTATGTAAGCAAATCGAGAAAGCCAGGACTAACTTGGATCAGGCCGAAGATGAAATAATAGAATATATTGAATGGCAAGATACTCCAGAAGGGCAAGCTGCTAATTTAGCCCGAATTAGTGAAACATACAAGAACATACTTTTCATGGAATGGGAAACACAGGTAATGAAGGCAGAGAGGGCAGCATCCAGATGCAAAACAATTTCCAAAAACATGATCAATATAGTCAATGATACATTGTATCTGGCTAACATGATTTCACAATGCACACCTGGAAACATAACAACCGCGAATATGCTGGAGCATAAGAATTATCTTAAGCTGGAAGAACAAGGGCGGTTAATTGCTGGAGTGAATACCTTGACCTCCGATGCATACTGGCTTTTCTTGATTAAACCGCATTCTCAAAGGTCGGCTCTTAACTGTCTAACCGACGCTCTCCAATACCTGATTGCCGATTTCCAAGATGCCACATATGATGCACAGCTGACTTCTCGCCTCAATACTCCACCTGAAGTAGAGCCAATGCTGGCGATATGTCAGCGAAAGAGTAAAGGCAAAGAGACAGCTGACTGAAGCATCGCCGCCGACTGCCGAATCACCCAAATGCAAAATGATATTTGTTGATGCCGATTTCTTAGTTTTCAGTTTTTAGATATTTAGTAGTTAGATTAGAATAGTATTTATAGACCCTTTCATTGTTTTGGAAAGGGTCGTAAAATTTTGTAAAAGACTAAAAGGCTGAAGTTTGCACTATTGTGCTTCGGTCTATATTCTTTTTGAAACTCGACCACTGGTCCTTAATTTTACTTGGAATGCTGTTTAAGTAAATTGTGCACTATTGTCGTTTGCTTGGAATGCTTTCTGGTTGGAAGGAAGGACTGCTACATAGCGATTAATACATTGGATTGATCAAACAGCTTGCATGGTACTATTATCTGTATCTGTTCTCTTTTCAGTTATATGAATTGCTGTGTTATTACTTTGCTATTATTGAATACATGTATGTAATACAACAACAAGTCTTCATTTCATATCACTATTGAATGTTTTGAGATTTGTTATCTTTCACCCATGTATGTATCAATGATATAAATGACTGAGTACAGTAATTCGCTATTATAGCTCTGCGTAACTACTTACGCAGAGCAATCTCAAATGATTAAACATCTATGCTTGTTGTTAGTGTCATCTATATGCCTGTCATTAAGCATAGTTTATTAAACGCTGTACTGTCTGAATTGATAAGTCCCGGGATTAGCTTATAGTTTTTGTATTTCTTTTATAGTTTAGTTATTTTTTTTATTATCATTTCATATCTTAAATCATCCATCCATCCCGTTCACTTATAATCTTTGGGAAACTAGTCCCGTTATCCCCAGTCGGAGCCACTATTCCAAACGGAAAAGGAGCTGCACTAAGTTCCGGACCGGGTGGTTTCCCCGATGTTGTTGCAACGAATTTCGAGGCATCAACATTTTTGGCGCTAGAAGGAGGGCCATCAACTGTGAATGGCAAGTAGGTCCAACTCCACAAACCATTCTAAGAGTAATTCCCCCTCCAAACCATCTTCTCCTTCTCAATCACATGCTGGTTTACCAGCACATGATCAAAGAAAGGAAGAATCAACCACCACTGCTCACACCCATAATATTTCAGAACAACTAAGTCTTGAATCTCCTGAAGTCCAGTCTCTAATCCAGAAACTTCAGAGCTTCTCCATCTCACCACAGAAATCTGAGATATCAGAAAGCAGTGCGACTTCGCAGTTCAACCTCACTCATCCTCTCACCAGACTTCAGAGCGAAAAACTTGGTATTGAACCCACTGAGTTTCCTTTACCCAAAAGGAAAAGGCCAAAGAAAAATACTGAAGGATCTGATAGTGGAGATTTTTCTTCCACATCCTCCATTTCATCTCCTCATCTGCAAAGTCGACCATCCACTCCTCCATTACATATTGTTGTTCATCAGGGAATAGGAGCCTCAATATCCCAACCTATTCACTCTTCATTTTTGATACCTCCTCAAACATCTGGAACCCCGAAAGTAGTGTCAACCACTGTTGCTAGCACAATGGCAGATCCATGGACTAGGCCAGGTGCAGTCAACATGCCTGGACCATTACATGATCTACCAGACGCTCCCGAAAAATGGTTGCCTAAATTTAATCCAGATAACGGAACCCAAGCTGAAGAACATATTAACAATTTTATGTTAGCAGTTAACTTGAAAGGAGTGACAGAGCAAGATGTTGTTGTCAGACTTTTTCCCTACACTTTACAAGGATCGGCAGGATCCTGGTATTTTTCCTTACCTTCTGGTTTAATTACCAGTTGGAACACATGCCAAGAGGAGTTTCTTACCAAGTATGGAGATGATAGGTCCTTAGCTACTTTAATAAATGATCTCTCCAACTTGAGAATAGAGCATAGGGAACCAATAAAAGAGTTTAATGCCAGATTTAATAAACTCCTGAATAAAATCCCTACCGCCTCTAAACCAAGTGAACAAATCAGAAGCGAATGGTATATTACCGCCTTACCTGCCAACATAGCTATTTTTGTAGACAGGGCTGGCAAACCTACCTTAGCTGAAAACATGAAAGAAGCACTTGCTGTTGAAAAGCGCATTAATGCTCTTGAGAAGAAAGCTGCTCTTGAAGACCGAAAAGCTAAAAAAGTCTCGTTTAAAGAAGATTCCAAGAAGAAAACCCCAAAGGACCCCTATGATATGGAAGGTTTACAAAAGGTCCTTAAAACATTGTCTAATGAAATGGTTGATATCAAGAAACAGGTGGCCGAAACCTCAAATAAAAGACCATTTAGAACTTACAAGAAAACTGAGTCAAAGCCACCCAATGTTATATCTAATGCAGACTCAGACCAAGAAGAAGAGGAAGGTGAAACAACTGAACAGACCAATGATGAAGAAGAAGTAGTTGAATGCCATGGAATGTGGGATTTTATACTCCCAAACTCTGATACTGAGAATGAAGAAGAAGCCTTTCCGGTTACTACAAGAAGTAGAAGCGCTTCTGAACCTACTCAAACAAAAAAGAGGAGTGCGGGTGCTGCCACACCAAAAGAAAAAGTTCTTCCGAAGAAATCTCCGGTAGCAGCCCCTCAAAACCAGCCTCCAATTTCTAATTCTCCTTCAACATCCAAAACACTAGTGGTATCTGACCATATGGAGTATAATATTGTCGATGACATGAAAAAGACCAAGGCAAACATAACTATGTTTGAACTAGGTAAATTAAAACATCAGCAAAAACTGCTCCTAAGGGAATTTAACGCTATTCCCTCTTCCCCTCTTCCCAGTTCAAAAGCTGCTAATGATTCAGGACAACCCCCTCCAGATATGGTCGAGTTTACCGATTCGGTTCTGATTGGAGATAGATCCAATTCTCATACCCCACCTTTTTTGCTCACCTATGAAATCTATAATCGAAATCTGCATAACTGTTTAATTGATTCAGGGGCTTCATCCAATATTATGCCAGCTTCAGTTTGTTCTAAGCTGAACATAGAACCCCAGAAGTCAGCCATCCACATTGTACAGTTAGACAGAACCAAAGTACAGGTCATAGGATAAATTAATTCCGTGACTATCAGGTTGTCTGCTGATCCCAGAATAGTACAGAGAATAGACATTTTGATAGCCGACATACCTGAATTTTACGGTTTAATTTTGAGCAGAGACTGGTCTGAGAAACTACATGGATACATTTCCACCGATTGGTCACATATGTGGCTCCCCTACAAGGGTAAGCCAAATCAAATAAGGATCGACCGTGAGAAGCATATGACTCATACAGTAACCGATTTCGAACAAGAAAACCAGCCGGTGGCTTTCAACAATAACATTTTGGGAAATTATTCTTCACAATCATTCTTTGGCAATTTTGTTGCCCAATCTTCCCCTTTTCAAGTTAATCATTGTACATCTCAAGTAGAAAATTTTTCACAATCAAATTTATCCAAATGCTTTAATGTAGATCAAAAGGATGTAAATATTTCTGATTCTCCTTTATTTTGGTCTTTGTATTTTGATGGCTCTAAGTCCAGCGAGGGCTCAGGAGCAGGTTGCATTTTGATTAGTCCAAAAGGCGAAAAGACAATGCTTTCTTGTAGATTAGAATTTGAATGCACCAACAATACAGCCGAATACGAAGCACTACTTCAGGGATTATATAAGGCAATTGACCTTAAAGTCCAATATTTAAAAGTATTCGGCGATAGTGAGATCATTGTTAAACAGGTAAGGAATACAATCCATTGCCTCTCAAGCCACCTTAAGCATTATCAAACGCTAGTGCAAGATCTCACTTCGCATTTCTCAGCATTCAATATTTTATCAATCCCAAGATCGCAAAATTCAGCAGCTGATTTACTAGCCAACGTAGCTTCCAAGCTTCTCCCTTCCGAAGACTATAGTCTTGATAGATTTTCTGTAGAGTTAATTTTTAGACCTTCAGTTCCTGATAACATCACTAGCTGGAGGGTTTTCAACCATGACGAGGATATTTTGCAATTTTTGACCTCTGAAAAGTCCTATGACAATCAAGTCATTGAAGAGGATGAGCATGATTCTCAAATGAAGCAAACATCTCAAGATAACGTTATTCCTAAACCTGTGGTAAAGCTTGAAGACCTTTATGACATCAAAGATAGGTTTAAACCTGTAATTAATGCTAAACTCCAGAGCTCTACTCTTAGGTTTGAATTGATTAATTTAGGAACGGCTCAAACTCCTCAGAATATAAATTTAGGATTAGGACTTTCTACAATAGAAAAGGAAGCATTTATCAAACTTTTAAGAAAAAACAAACAAGTTTTTGCTTGGAAGTATGATGACCTTAAAACATATGATACATCTATCATACAACACACTATTCCTATGCTTCCCGATCAAAAACCAATCCAGCAGAAGTTAAGAAAAATCCATCCAAATTTGGAGAGCCAGATAAAGTCGGAACTTAATAAGCTTTTAAAAGCTAAGATTATCTTTCTTGTCCGACACTCAAACTGGGTCTCCAATATGGTACCCGTCAGGAAGAAAAACGGCGACATCAGAATCTGTATTGATTTCAGAAATTTAAATAAGGCAAGCTTAAAAGATAACTTCCCTCTGCCTACCATGGAGCAAATCCTTCAATCGGTAGCAGGATCTGAATTGATGTCTTTTCTTGATGGTTTCTCAGGATACAATCAAGTGCTGGTCCACCCTGATGACCAATTAAAAACTACATTCAGAACAAAATGGGGAACTTACGCATACCAAAAGATGCCTTTCGGACTCATAAATGCAGGAGCGACATTTCAAAGAGCTATGGATACAGCCTTTAGAGGGTTAATTAACCGAACAGTAGTTGTCTACCTCGATGACATTACTGTATATTCTAAAAAGAGATATAATCACTTGCATGATTTAAATCAGATTTTTCAACGATGCAAAACATATGGTATCTCTCTTAACCCGAAAAAGTCTTTTTTCGCTCTCAACCAAGGCAAGCTCTTAGGGTTTATTGTATCTAAGGATGGCATTTATGTAGATCCTGAGCGAATTAAAGAAATTTCTGAAATTCCTTTTCCACACAATAAAAAATCGATGCAGTCGTTTTTAGGACAAATTAATTTCGTTAAGCGATTTGTTCCAGATTTTTCACAGATTGTACTACCACTGCAAAAGATGATTAAAAAGAATTCAACCTTCAGATGGGGACTAGAAGAAAAGCAAGCTTTTCATGATATTAAACAATCCATAATCAATGTCCCAGCCCTGAATACTCCAAATCTTTCTAATCATTTTACATTATATACTATTGCATCCGACTTATCTTACGCAGCAGTACTAACTCAGTTGAATGATGACAATTTGGAAGCGCCCATTTCGTTCTTCAGTTCTAACTTCCAAGGCGCCGAATTGAATTATTCCGAAATTGAGAAACAAGCTTTTGCTGTCTTTAAAGCAGTCAAACATTATCGACCCTTTCTTCTTAAAACCCATACTAAAGTAATAGTTCCTTTCTCCGCAGTTAGGCAACTATTAATTCAAAAGGAATTGGGAGAAAAGAGGGCAAACTGGGTCGCAGCCCTCCAAGAATATGATCTAGAAATAAAGCCAGCAAAATTTGTTAAAGGTCAAGGTTTTTGCAGGATCTTAGCAGGAGCATCAAACATTCCTGAATCAGGTGATACAGAGCAAAACCAAGAAGTCAATCAGCTAAGTATACCGGATTCCGAATCTCAATATTCAGATCTAATCTTTTATTTAAAGAATGGTTATGCACCTACCAATTTGTCCTACAAGAATAAGAGAGCCATTAGATTGAAAGCTAAGAGTTTTTCTCTTATTAACGATGTGCTCTTCAGGAGAAACTATGATTCTGTATTACTAAGATGCCTTGAGAAACCTGAAGCTCAAAAGGTTTTGCAGGAGCTACACGATGGACCGGCAGGAGGACATTTTGGAGCTGATACAACAGCTCATAAAGTAATTCATGCCGGATATTACTGGCCTACTTTGTTTAAGGATGCTCATGAATATGTAAGGAAATGCATTAAGTGCCAAACTGCCAGTGGAAGACAACGAAAGCCAGCTTTCCCTTTACAACCAATCAACATTGAACAACCTTTTGAACAATGGGGATTGGACATCATTGGAGAAATAAATCCTTCATCTTCCAAGCAACACAGGTATATCCTTACAGCAACTGATTACTTTACAAAGTGGGTAGAAGCAGTTCCATTAAAGACAACAAACTCGGAAGCAATCATCGAATTTATAGATCAGTTCATCGTAACCAGGTTTGGTGTTCCAAACGCTCTTGTCTTTGATAATGCTTCTTACTTCTCAGGCAATGCAATGATTGATTTCGCTATCAAAAGAGGATTCAAATTAAAGTATTCTGCCAACTATTACCCCCAGGGTAACGGCCTAGCAGAATCAACTAATAAAAATCTAATCAAAATCATTAAGCGAACAATTGAAGAAAATCATAAGAACTGGCATAAATCCTTGGTATTTGCATTATGGGCCGATAGAATTACACAGAAAGCTTCCATAGGGACCTCTCCTTTTAATCTTGTTTATGGAAAAGAAGCAGTCGTACCAACCAATCTTCTTCTCCCATCTTTAGCCCTAGTGCAATTTATAGACGAAACTCCTTCTTCTTCTATACAGTTTAGACATGATCAAATACTCAAACTTGAAGAAGAAAGGGATAAAGCCAAGGTTACACATGCAAGACATCAGCAAGTCATTAAAGCAGCTTTCGATCTAGCCTCATCCAGCCCTAGACAATTTGAAGTCGGAGATCTAGTCCTGAAATGGGACAAAGCCCATGAAGACAAAGGTAAACATTCCAAATTCCAAAAACTGTGGCTAGGACCATTTCAAATCTGTGAAAAAGTAGGCCATTCCACATTCATACTTCAAAATCTATCAGGGGTGAGAGATTCTCTCCCTGTCAATGGTCTAATTCTGAAGAAATTCTTTAACTGAGGAGGTAACCCCTTCTCTTTCTAGCTTATTAGTTTTTCATAGTTTGTAGGATTTGTAGGAATAAGAATGTGGGACATTCCCATTGACCTTTCGCTGTAAACAAAAGCTGTCTCGCCATAGTAATATTAATATTTACTTTTTAAAAATAGCATCCTGAACCAAGAGAGATCATTTCTAGGAAATTAGATATCTTTTTATTCTAAGCATTACAGACTCACCTTTGTAAATTTCACTCTGAACAAAGATCTATGAATCATCTTGAGTGGTTGAAATTAGTCCCCAAAGGTTATCTATACGAAAATAGGAGCTAATTCATCTTCAGCATCTTCAACTCTTAAACCTGTCATCCATTTATTCTTAATAAGATAATTGTTCATCCCATTCACCAACAGTTTTTGATTACTCAGAGTGTAATTCTAAAATATAAAAGATTAAAGATAAGAGGTCTTATCACAAGCCTGCTTACCATGTTCATAGGAAAATAATTTAACTGACATTACCAAAACTGCATACCAAACAGGGTAATGGCTTGAAATCTCAAGACAAGGGGTCTCATCACGAGCCAGCTTGTTCAGTTTAATTACTACCCGTGAATGGCATTGTCACCTATCTGGCCACCAAACCAGGACAATGGCTTTTATCTTAAACGAAAAAAGAAATTGAAATTCAAAAAATACGAGAATATCTTTTGAATTCATTCTGTTTAGTCACACTCTAAGGTGAATGGAACAATGGACAAGAACATGGTTAAAAGGTAACCCTGCCGAGACTATGAACGTTTGCTGGCAGCAGAGGCTCTACCTGTGACAGAGGAGTTTATTTTAAAAGCTGATATGGAAAAGTTTTCTATTTTTACTTTTACAAACCAATAAGGACTTATTTTAATACTCGAAGTGCATTTATAAAAAGAGGAAGTTTAATGAAGAAACCTGTTTTATTTAGAATCAATAGATATCTAGTTATATTAGAAATTTCCTTTCTTTTATAAAGATTCTATTTGAGAAAATGTAAATATAATTGTTAGTTCAGAGATAACTGGTTCTGCCAGCGAATCGCCAATTGTTGTGCCCTACAACAACCCCCCATTTCATAACATTTTTATCACAAACAATTTACATATGAAATGGGTCCCTTTTAAAATTTTTAATTGGCATTAATAAACTTGTTCAAATAAGGTATGATAATCAAATGAATTTATGCAAAAAACCCTTGTTGAGCAAATGATAAGCAATTTTTGGTTAAGTCCAAAAAAGTAATCGCAAGTTCGGTTGCCATCTTGGTTTTTCCCGATGCGATATCGCTATCGGCCATCGGCAATAGCCAATGCACACACAAAAGGGCACATACCTTTTCCCCGATGCGATATCGCATATCGGCAATCGGTACAATCCTACGCATTTTCATAAGACGTTTATATCCTTTCCCCGATGCGATTTCGCTATCGGCATTCGCTAAAAGCAATTGATACACATTTGGGGGTTATGTTCGCGCGCCGAATGCGATATCGCAATCGGCGTTCGCTAAAGAACTTTCCCAAGTGATAACGCCACACACACACTTTCGATGCGATATGATGACGCTTAATGATGACCTCAGTTCCAAAAGGTGATTATTTCAAAGCATTAAAGTTATATTTAAAATCGATTTGACAAAATCACAGATTTCAAAATGCCGTTAAGTAAAGGGATAAGGTAATGCATGCGTATTTAAAGCTTTGCCCCTTCGAATTAACGAGCAATTACGATTAGACCTTTGAAAAAATCTATTACACGCTTTAAGGGGTCATTCGGTTTAATAACTTAAGTAATGGTCATTTATGAAGCTGCAGGCCGTAAAATCACCATCATTACATCTACGGTGCCTTCTCAAATCATTAGATCCGCAGCCTCTTTTAGGAATAATCTCGCCACGCTTCAAATCATATATTTATCCCGTTATGGATTGTCATTGTTATTTCTTTGTTACGATTTCTCTTGCACTTGTGTAGAATTCGACTAACGAGAGAAGTCTGAATATGATGGGAAAAAAGTTCAAGAAGATGGCAGGTTCTACTGCGACACCCGCCTCAGGCCAAGCTGCTACACCTTCAAGGAAAGGCTTAATCTCAGATACTACATGCACTGGTCTTACTGGTACTACATGGCAAGGGACATACAATTTGCTAGAAGGAGAACAACCAGAAGTGACAGTAACGGAGGCAAGTGTGGATGAATTAAGAAAGTTTGAGGCAACTCTTAAAGATTTGGCTGACTCTTTTCTGCACAGAATAGCAGCCAGGGAACAAGTCTTGCCTTATACTGATGTGGTACGTTGGGCAATTGAAGAAGTTCCTCTCACTAATAGAACCTTCATTTCTAAGGATGGAAGGATTTTCGGCTCCTTCAAGCCTGACGACTTAAGACGAATGTATCATTTGCCCAATCCCGAGCAAGTCTATAACAGAGCATTTGTGGAAAAATTTGCCAGAGAGAATGAATCACCAGCCGAACCTCTCCGAGATTGGAGGCAAAATCCAGCAAAACACAAACAGGATATGTCGGGTAAGTACTCCAATGCCTCTCTGGCTTCACCTTACTGCTATGCTGGAATTATGATGTGTAGATTGTGGGGATTTCATGATTCTGCAAATATCCATGTTGATATGGTTCCCTTAATGGAAGCGGCCGTTAATAGTATAATTATGGATTGGGCCACTATCCTGTCTGATAAGTTGGTCTTAGCTATTCGTGAGTTTAGGGCCAAAACCAGAGTCACTGAGAGAAAAATCCCACCTTTTTATTACTCTGCATACATTATGGATGCCCTTTGTTTTAATTCTGAGTTTCCTGTCCTTGGTTGGAGATGGACAACCCATGACCCAACACCTATTCATTTGTATCATCGTAAATTGTGGAAACCTTCTCACAAAGACCATTTGTACCAAATTTGCAATGGTTTTATGGTTCCCGTTCACTATTCTATTTTTGACAGACCTATCCCTAGGATTTCCTATGAAGCCTCTTTTGACCTGCCAGCCGTAGCCCATTGGTTCGGCGAAGAATGTTTTTCTTATATCAGAGTTTTTGGAAGCAAGGCCAGGCCACATGTTCTTCCCGTATACATGCCAGACAAACTGTTAGCCCGAGAAATCTCTTATCAGATAATGTCTGAAGGTGTTACCCAAACTCTCAAAGAGGAGAAGAAGAGAGGATGGCCATCGTTTCCTTTAAGAATTGGAGTTTATACGCTGCTAAATTATAAGCATGCAGAAAAGGAAGCAGCAAAACTCCAAATGCTATCTCTAGTTTCTATTCCCAACAGACTCTATGACCCGAACAAGGCTGCTTTCATTGCCTTGGAACAGGCTAAGCTGACAAAGGTTGTTCACCAAGAAGACCAGTTTGACGACCTGTTCATGGGTGCTGATTCAATAAGCCAAGTCAAACAACTTGCTGCGATGAGATATGAAGATATGGAATTAACTGAATTTAATAAAATTAGAAAGCAAAGGTTGCAAACTTTGCCTCTAAAGTTATTATCTACAACCCCAACTTTATCCTCAAGCGAGCCTGATCAGCCAGAAATAAATTCACCTCCCGTTACAATTAGAGAACAGGAGGAAAGTCAAAGAAAGCTGCAGGCAGAAAGTCATAGAAGAGAACAAATAGAAAGGCAGCAAAAAGCACAAATTGAACAAGAGCAGAGAAGGCAAAGGGAGATAGAAGAACAGAGGAAACGAGAGGAAGAAGAAAAAATAAGGAAAGAACTGGAAGATAGGCAGAAAAAGGAATTGGAGGAACAGCAACGGAGAGTACAAGAGGAGCAACAGCGGAAGGCATTCGAAGAACATCAGAGAATTGAAAAAGAAAAAGAACAGAGTAAGCAAATCTCTGTCGATACTGAATTGATTAAGGAATGGAACCAATTTGATTCCATTATAAGTGGTAAAGAAGCCTCCAAAGACTCAGATGCCTTAAAGACTCCCGATATTACTGTTTCTCCGGTTCTTGAAGGAACCAGCGGCCCACCCACAGTACAGAACGTTGAAGAAGTTACTCAGAATCCATTTGATCAAGTTGATCTTCAGGTAGAGGAAATCCCTCCTCTAGACATTTTCTACAGCCCTAAGCATAAAGCCGTTGTAAGACGCTCAAGGAAGAGGCGAAGGCTTGATTAACCTTCTGTTTCAAATGAGAAAACAGTCACGGGCAATGTCGTCTGGAAGGGAGAATTAAGTCCCTCTGAAGATTTAACAAAGCTGTTGCAATTTGCGGGAGCTTATTCAGCAGCAACCATTGACAAAGCATCCGAAGTGAGTCTTCTTTTGAAGACTAAAGAGCATGAGGTATATGCATTGCAAGCAAAAGTGATAGAGGCAAAGAATAAAACGACACAGGCGGAAGAACAATTGCTGGCTCGACAACAAGAGAATCATTTGTTAACCCAGCAAATTGAAAAATTAAGGATAGACCAAAGTGACATTAAAGCACGTGAATTAGCAGAGGCATTATCATAGTTGGAAGCATCAAATGAGCTGTTAATGAAATCTAAAGAGGATCAAATAGTTCAGCTCTCAGCACAGCTTGAAGGTATTAAAGGTGCCAAGAGTATTGAAGATTTCAGAACAGAGGCAACTCTGATAAACGGCGCTTTAATATCTCAGATTAGACTTTTGTGCCAATAGCTAGTTGAGGCTGAGTCACTTTGTGATATATCTACAGCAGTATGTAAGCAAATCGAGAAAGCCAGGACTAACTTGGATCAGGCCGAAGATGAAATAATAGAATATATTGAATGGCAAGATACTCCAGAAGGGCAAGCTGCTAATTTAGCCCGAATTAGTGAAACATACAAGAACATACTTTTCATGGAATGGGAAACACAGGTAATGAAGGCAGAGAGGGCAGCATCCAGATGCAAAACAATTTCCAAAAACATGATCAATATAGTCAATGATACATTGTATCTGGCTAACATGATTTCACAATGCACACCTGGAAACATAACAACCGCGAATATGCTGGAGCATAAGAATTATCTTAAGCTGGAAGAACAAGGGCGGTTAATTGCTGGAGTGAATACCTTGACCTCCGATGCATACTGGCTTTTCTTGATTAAACCGCATTCTCAAAGGTCGGCTCTTAACTGTCTAACCGACGCTCTCCAATACCTGATTGCCGATTTCCAAGATGCCACATATGATGCACAGCTGACTTCTCGCCTCAATACTCCACCTGAAGTAGAGCCAATGCTGGCGATATGTCAGCGAAAGAGTAAAGGCAAAGAGACAGCTGACTGAAGCATCGCCGCCGACTGCCGAATCACCCAAATGCAAAATGATATTTGTTGATGCCGATTTCTTAGTTTTCAGTTTTTAGATATTTAGTAGTTAGATTAGAATAGTATTTATAGACCCTTTCATTGTTTTGGAAAGGGTCGTAAAATTTTGTAAAAGACTAAAAGGCTGAAGTTTGCACTATTGTGCTTCGGTCTATATTCTTTTTGAAACTCGACCACTGGTCCTTAATTTTACTTGGAATGCTGTTTAAGTAAATTGTGCACTATTGTCGTTTGCTTGGAATGCTTTCTGGTTGGAAGGAAGGACTGCTACATAGCGATTAATACATTGGATTGATCAAACAGCTTGCATGGTACTATTATCTGTATCTGTTCTCTTTTCAGTTATATGAATTGCTGTGTTATTACTTTGCTATTATTGAATACATGTATGTAATACAACAACAAGTCTTCATTTCATATCACTATTGAATGTTTTGAGATTTTTTATCTTTCACCCATGTATGTATCAATGATATAAATGACTGAGTACAGTAATTCGCTATTATAGCTCTGCGTAACTACTTACGCAGAGCAATCTCAAATGATTAAACATCTATGCTTGTTGTTAGTGTCATCTATATGCCTGTCATTAAGCATAGTTTATTAAACGCTGTACTGTCTGAATTGATAAGTCCCGGGATTAGCTTATAGTTTTTGTATTTCTTTTATAGTTTAGTTATTTTGTTTATTATCATTTCATATCTTAAATCATCCATCCATCCCGTTCACTTATAATCTTTGGGAAACTGGTCCCGTTATCCCCAGTCGGAGCCACTATTCCAAACGGAAAAGGAGCTGCACTAAGTTCCGGACCGGGTGGTTTCCCCGATGTTGTTGCAACGAATTTCGAGGCATCAACAGTCTCATAAAAACCTTATCACCACTCTTGAACACGACACTTTTCATTCACCTGGGTTGATAAATCCTTTGCCTAACAGTTGATCAAACCACATTGAAAATCTTTAGCCGGTTTCTGGGTATTAACTTTGGGTCAATTGTCACCAAGCCATCTATTGTGTCGTTATGTGTTCAAGAGGTCACTGCAAATAAACCATTCATCTGCAAAATACCTGTCATCCATCTTGACCATCCCTGAGTCAGTCCTTACAGCTACATTTCTTCAACTTGATCTATGATTTCGTGTTGTGGGCTTGCCTGCAACGGATCGCTTTCTATCGACATCAACACATTATCTAGAAATATGATCTAGGAATCGTCAGTACCTTGAAATTTGCATGCCTCAATGGCAGGTTTCTCGCCTTTGACGACAGTTTACATCATTGACTTTCGATCGAAGGATTCTGTGATATGTTCGACATCAACACATTCATTCACATCTCATGGATTGTACTGGGTACTTTGAGAACCATTGACATCACTGGTGGTCTCTCTCACACTTGTTAACAGTTTACATCATCGACTGGTAATCAAGTGGTTTCTACCATGTTCGACATCAACTCATTTATTCGCATGGATAGAATCGTACTATTTCGGGAAGTAGAAATGAAGACCCTGGATCTAGTTTCCACCATCCAGGCTGCGAGGAGTTTTGTATTCATTATACAGTAGACTAATCATAAACAGATGGTTGCGTCCATACTGTGTCTACATGAGTCTATGATTATGATGTACTGCGAAATCATTCCTATATCAGAGCAGTAGTTAGTTTGTTGGTTAAAGTTTTCAATCTAGGTATGGGAATTCCTACCTCAACGATGATATGATCTTATATATGTATTTTGTGTTGAATATTTGCAGGTTTCGACTGGGCTCTCCACAAGATAATCCTTGAAATGATAAAGTGCTTCACCCTTCCTAGATGATATGAAACCCTAATCTACTACAGGCTTCACACTTTAGGGGGCAATCTGTTACACTAAAATTTGTCACCATGACTATTTGCAGTCAGTATGGCTCCATCAATTGTCATACTGTCCTCCTTGGCAAGTCTTATACCTCTGCTCCTCGTGTCAAACTCCAAGAAAGAGAGAAAGTCCTTAAAAGTCAATATAACTCTGGTTACATAGTTTCTCTTACCCTTACCTGCGTATACGCACCTCGAACGATTCTGCATGAAAGACCTCAAAGGATTCTGCATGAACGGCCTCGAACGATTCTGCTTGAATGCCCTTGAATGATTATGCCTGAACGCCCTCGAACGATTCTACACAAATTCCCTCGAATGATTCTGTTCGAATGCCCTTGAACGATTCTGCATGAATGCCCTCGAATGATTCTGCAGGAACACCCTTGAATGATTCTGCATGAACGCCCTCAAATGTTTTCCTTCGTTTCGGCTCAGGTGCTTCAGCCCGTGTCTGCCTGCACCTTTGCCCATTCAATTCAGTCCAACTTCAAACTTTCACCCTCGCTCTCCTTGAACGCTCTGAACTTGTGCATTTATTGAATGCCTTAGCTCCATCGCCAAGCCTCCAATATATATGGTTTGCTCATCGTCTGAAACGTTGTGTCTCCATGCCAAGGCCGACCCATCATTTCCATTTCAACCTTCATTTCAATTCTTTGAATGGGTCGGCTCACTCACTGAACCAACCATCATGTCATATTCATTTGGCCTTGCCCGCCTGTCGACCTGTCGGGACCGCCCATGGTCTATATAACCAAACGATTTTAACGCTTAGTTGCATTTCCTTTGCGTTTCCTCCATCGCTGTTTGTCTCGTTTGGCTCGCCCGCACATCCTCATCGCATGCCCTCACCCAAACTTGCCTGCAGCTCATGGGTGTTACATTCTCCCCCACTTGAAGTCATTGTCATCCTCGACAGTCTCTCATCCCAGCAACCATCCTTCACCAAGATACCCATACCAATGCCATATAAACCACCGGTATGTCATACACCGGAAAGTCTCCTCAATCCATGATCATCAACCACATCCTATTGCAATCTCCACATACTACTCCATTGTGGAAGGTTGACCCCTCCAACTCAAGATACATGCTCATTGCAACATGTATCGTGTTGACTCCATCATGTATCGTCATAGTGTGAACTGCTACCATGATACTCCAACACAATGTTAACACATGTCTACACATTGCTAGCCCTCCTGACTTGAACTAGTTGGGTGATCAGTCTAACTGTCACACCCAAACCATGAGAATGCACATCCTTATGCCATCACTAGTCATTCCTGAGACTCTTGTCACAACATCAACTTGATCAAGAATTCATCTCCATATAAATATAAGCCATGTCCAGGTCCATGAAGTAGTCTTCATCTCATCTACAACATGCTACCCATGATGTTTGGTATCAATGTGTTGCATGAAATTAGTCACATCTATCCCAACATCATCATTCATATGTGTAAATTGCATCTCCTCAATATGAAGAGATCCTCTCCTCAAACCCGACTCTCGATGTGCCACATCCAGGTTCACAAAGCAACCTCCATCATATCTGCAATGTGCCATCCCTCAAGTCTACCAAAGAAACAAGTATACACCCGTCTCATCATCCATGTGCTACCTTTGATCATAGATCATTCAAATCCCATGTATAAAAAGTGGTTAAGTCTGGGCTCAACCCATGCCCAAGTATTGCCACCAAGGCATCATCATCGCTACAACTTCATCACTCCAAAGTGTCTCATATCAATCCTCCACATCAAGTCACTCTCTCAAGTACACCCATACATGTACTAAAAAATATGCACCCCATCCTGAATCAAAGTCCCTGAGCTCAGCTCCTCAATACATCAGATCCTCTGAGTCCACCATAATATGAAGTCCCTAAAAGCACAACCTCATGTCATCATGAGCTCCATGAGTCATCTCCAACTAACATCCTAGAAAGCATACAAGTCTAAGCCCAAAGGTCTCTACAAGATGCCTCATCTCTTCATGTATTAGGAATGCTCCATAGTCTGCTCACAACTCCAATGAAGTCCATGGCCTTGTTGTACAAGAGTGCACAACATCCCGATCGGCTCATAGATAAAACATCTCCATGTCACACCAGCAAATCCACCTACACAACATCTCTGACTTGGCACTCCTCATTGGATGCCCATAAGTGACACCTTTACAAGTGCTCCTGCATATTGTCCCTGCATAAGACTACCATACTCCATGTCTCCAACCTGATGTCCATGACTCAAGTTGCCCATGTTGTCTAACTAGGTAGACCCATCACAACAATTGGTCATCCTCATCCAAGCCTACAAATCGGTCTAGTGAACTCGGTCACCCAACCATATCATCATCACATGAGTCTCTTCCACCATGGCTCCCCCACTAAAGGTTCCACCAAGACTTCCTCTTAGTCTCGGCCATGAGAAGTCCACCTAAGTATCATCATACTCAAGTGTGTGCCCTCCTCCAATTTGTCCATGACTCATGCCAGGCACTTAGCCAATTTCCATATGGCTAAAGCATGACCCATTCATCCGCAATGATCATCACGTTCCTCCCTTGTCACGGGCCTTTGCACCTTCTACCATAAGGTCACAAACAACCCCAACAAGTCCTACAATAGTCAATGATTCTTGCCTTTCCATATACTCTCTCTTCGTAGACATCCATGGTAAGATCCTCCCTTGCATTGGAAACTGATTTTTCTCTTCCCTACATACGGTTCATCTTCCAAAAGTCTCATTGAAACACGAGTATAATTACTTACTTCATCATGAGGCTCCTCCATGTGAGTTTTCTCATCCACCAATGTCTACAAACTGCACGATCATGGTCCAACTTGAACACTTTCAAGTTCCTCCTCTATCGTTGTCATATTTGCAACATCCTCAATCATCAAGGCTTCCTCTTCCTTATCATCACATTCTGCATCTTTCTCCTTATCCTGAATGAAAGCTTGAATTGCTTTTTCCCAAGAGTTAGCCATTCTAGCATCTTTCAAATCAAGTCCTGCCTCATCTTCAATTCCTTGAGTTCTGCATCAAACAAGTCCAATTTCCCTACTTTTTCCCACTTTCCCTACACGAACTATCTTGCTCCCAAGTCAGTTTTCCATTTGTAGTAGGTTTAATCCATTCTTCTTCTTTTGTTGTTATTTTATAAATTTTGTCAATGTCATTTGGGCTATAATCTTCTTTAACATGTTCAATATATCTTGCTCCCTCCGATGAATCTAATGGAACAATAAATCTCATATTTTTTCTTTCAAATTTTATTTTCCTTTTCTTCAAGTTAATTATAGCCATGTTAGCAAATTCCTAGTCCAATCCAAGCAATACGAGGTAGGGATTACTATCATCCACAATCTCAATCACTTTGAAGTCAGTGGTTGTGCGCACTCCTTCAATGTCTATTGTGATACCTGACAATTTTCCCAGAGGGACAATCATTTGTTGATTCACCATCATCAGTTGGATAGTTGACCATTTCATTTTCGTCTTACCCATCATTTCCCATGTTTTATTAGGTAATAAATTGGCATCAGATCCCAGATCTAAGATAGCCTAATCCATGTTGTATTCCCCAATCTGGTATGTAAGCCTCATTTCCTTTCCAGTCCACTTCTTATGTCTATGTAAATTACTCACTGTGTGCATCTCACTTTGCGATACCCCTTTATGAGCACAAGATTCTATCAATTCTTGCAATCCCTCTATGACCTTCTAATTTCTCAACAAAATCATGCAAGTTTATAGAAAAGACTTCAAAATATTCGGATCCACATCTAGTGTCGCAATCGGTACTATCTCGCAATTATCCTTCTAAGTCAGCTATGCTATAGAGTTCGAGGTTTCTTCATCCATAAAGCTTCATCTTGCCTCCATGAATAATTTTTTTTCCTCCAGGATATCAAATGCAAGAGATTTTTCAGTAGTTTTTCTTACCCATGTAGCTTCAACTTTCTTTTTCCCATTAGCTTTACCATTTCTAGTCCCAGCTCCAATTCTTATTACAATGTCGATGCGCGGTTGATCCTCCCTTGGCTCAGTGGTCATCATTTGAATATTTGTTGCATGCTATTGGTTTCTTTTCTCCTACATCTTCGCAATAAGGATGGGGAATTCTTCTATTACATGATCAAAAGACTGACAGTAGCTACAGGTTGTCGTAGAGTTCTAATAGTCTCTTGCGAAGTGTCTTGCATGTCCATAGTTATAACAGATAATCTGGCCACATCCTCAACCAGCTCCTCATCCTCTTCCTCATCCTCATCCTTGAAATACTCCTCGACAAACATGTTGACATGGCTCCTCATGTGTATGTCCTTCAACTTGCAGTCTATAAGCATCAAAAATACACTCCATCATCAAGTCATAACTTCGACAATTTTTCTCATCATGGCCTACTAATCTACAAAAGTTACAAAATAGTTGCCTCAAGGTCTGCACATAATTCTATAATAGTTATAAATCTTCATAGCGATCTTGGCCTCTCGTTCTACAAATATTGCACCATATACATGTGTTTACTAAATTAGGTTCTCCACTTGCCAAATAATCTCTGAACACAAGGAATTAATCCTTATAATGACCCTCTACTTTGAATTTTGTACAACATACTTCTGATCTGGTCTCTTTACCTTTCTTGAGATCCTGCAATTCCAAGGTCAAGTTTTTTAGCTCACTCTGTATCAATTGTACTCATGCATGAGTATCTCCAACCGACGAAGCTTCTATCTTCATCGCAATCTCCAATGCTTCAACTCTAGTCACGATCTTCTGTTGTGTCAAAGGTAACATAATATGAAGTAGTAGCATGTCTATGAACCATTCCTTATGTTGTCCTAGAGGTAGGATAAAGCTTACTTGTCCCATTAACACCTTGAATCGTTGATCTAATTCCAACATAGACTCAACTGCTTCCTGTTTGATTTCTTTTAGCTCCGTGATGCACTATGATTCAAATTTCGGCTTCTTGAATTTTGATACCAATGCTTTCTTAATTTCATCAAATGAAGTAGTCATATTAGTCACATAAGAGTATTTTGTATACCATGTTAGCGCTCTTTCTCGCAGCGACATGACAAGTTGTGCCTTATTTACATCATCACTAGTGATATGTCTTGATGTTCGTATTGCATCAGCTACAAACTAGAACAGGCCAAGATCCTCTAATCCAAGTCCTTTAAATATAGGAAACTTAATGTCATCAGTCATTTTCCTTTTTTGGGGGCTAGCTGGAGGGGGATGGGGTGTAAGGGGGATAGATGAATGGGGAATCCCAAAGGCACCCTAATTTTTCTCAACTCCTAACTTTGACGCACCTTCAAGATAAGAGGGGAATTTTGTGGGGTTGTAGGTTTACTTATTTATGCTTCACTCTTAGATCCTCCTAACAAGGGGCTATATTCAATCTCAATAAAATTCTTCGGATCTGTTCTATATCGTTTTCCACTTCATGATACCCTAGTTCGTGCTTATTTCATCTTTGTCCAAACATTAATCTGACTGCATTCACAAAATCCCCTTTTCACACAATAACAACTTAATCCAAAGATTAAAAGATCTTAACAACTTACCTCACGGTTCTTTGAAAAATCTTCATTCAGCTTCACTATAGGATACAATCGCATCTATTGTGAATTCAATGATAAATCCTCCCAAAATTCTATTGATACAGAAATCAATAGCCCTTGAGATATTGTTACTGACGTTCTTGAGTCACCATATCAATTCAGGATTTCACTCCTTAGTGTTATATAGAATTTACACCTATGAATAAGTACATCTTCCCTAAGTGGGTAGTTACACTTAGAACAATAGAAGTAAAGATGTTTAACCTTTTCCTACAATAGACATATATGATAAAGGAGCCTACTTGTGATCCTTTAGCTCCTTTGATCTCCTTTGAATTTCTCCTGTCGCTCTCGCTCAAACTGGATTCACTCAATTAGTACCTGCCAACATAAACAGAAGATGACAACAATAAAAGCATATGATCTATTTATTGTAAACAAATGGAATTGACAAAATTTGAACATTCATTCATCATAGATATAATAAAAGTTTGGGAAAAGGAACAAACAACTTTATTGATTGATAGAAGGAGAAGTTACACCCATTGTGGTTCGGTTCCTTGTCACTCATCCAGCTTAGACCAAACCCTCATCACACCAATAGAAACATGAATCCAACAGCATAACATTACTTGACAATGATTTCAAGTCTCAAACCAACAATATTTCTCTAAAATATCAAAGTTCAAGCCACTTGATCACTATGATGAGTGGTCAATTTATAGGGAAATGCAAGTGGTTTGGTCATAAATAGGGCATTGAATGGTTTTCCTTAATTGGATAGTTAGTTTCCATGGAGAAAGGCATGAGAGGATAGAGGGTTGAATAATCCATAGCCTATCCAAAATCAAGCTCATAGGATGAGATAAGAATTGGGCATCCTTCTAGAATGCTCTAGAATCAAGGAATATTCCCATAATCCTATGCCAATTTTGCTCATTCTCGCCCAGTGCAGGCTAAACTGGGCCTAAGTGCTCTGCAATGTAGGTTTGAATGGGCCTACCTACTATGTAGAGTAGTTGCCCCTAACCAAGGCTACGTTAGTGTCCCAAAGAGCAATTTTAGCAGGGTTTCAAACTAGGAAACTTTCATGGATGAAAAAATTTAATATGATGACATGTATAAGGCATGTAGCAACTGAATTATGGTTTGATGAGCCCTATTTGTATTGATATGATTGTCGGGAGTGATGTGCCCAAATAGGCCTATAACAGATACCCCATAAAGCATGATCTTGAAAATGATAATGTTGAGTGATATGCTTTATGATGTGATGAGGAGGATTTGAAGCAGATGGTGACCTGCATCAATTACAATACATAATATCATGATATCTTTGAATTTTTTCATGAATTGTTGAGGGAAGGCATACCCATACTTATCATATAAACTTTTCATTACATGTGCATAAATCAGATAGTCGTCTACAGATATAGACCCATGATAGGATGACCATCCACGTAAAGCCATCGTACAGATGATTTAGTACTCTCCTGAAATCACAGCCGAGATGGATAAAACTAGATCCGGGGTCTTCTATCTCATCCAACTGTTCGCTCAAGTACGAGTCTAACAATGTGAAAATGTGATCTAAAGTCAAACATGGAAAGACACCATCTGATTACCAGCCAATGATGTAAGCTGTTAACAGATGCGAGATAAATCACCAAAAATAATAATGATTCTCAAGGTACTACAATACATTTTGCATGGTGTGAATAGATGTTTTGATGTCGAACAACATACAAAGCCTTTCAGTCGAAGGCCTGTGATGTCAACCTATCGCTGGAAGTGAGAAACTTGCCATTAATGTATGCAAGCATCAAGGTACTAGAAGGGCGTTTCTAAGTCAACTTCCTGGATAATGTGCTAATGTTGACAAGAAGCAACTCATTGCAGGAGGCCCTTGATGTATCCCCCATCAATGACACAAAATGAGTGTAATGATTTTAAAGATAGAATGTGACTGATGACACAATGTTCAAGAATGGCAGTCATGAAAATGAAGGTTTATGAGTATTGCAAAGGATGAAGTTTATTGAGTGACTTCTCTTGAACATGTTGGTGACACTGAATGAATTGGCAACATTGACCCAAAACCTAAGTGATGGATGGTGTGATAGACCATAGGTATGATAACCATCAAGCAGATAACCCAACCCAAATAGCCACAAAGATGAAGTGAAAGTGTTATGTTCAAGAATGACTTGCTACCATAAAGTGATTTATCACTTTTCCCATTTTGCCTAATCATTGCTGACCAGTACCTCTTTAGTTTTTTTTAAAGAAGCTTGAGGAGGATAACATATGCTTGTAGTATAATTCCACCCTTTGGGTGAATCCATTGCTATGTGATGTTTTAACGAGTCTAGTGAAGGTGAAACTCGGTCTTGTCATGATAGACAAGTTTGTCGCTATTTGATGTTTTAACGAGTTTAATGACAATGAGAAGTCGGGCTTTTTCACATTTAGAGAGATTGAAAAGGGAAAAAAAGAAATATCAACTTGGTATTTTTCATAAATTTGTCTCTCAAGTCCGAAAAACCATAAAATAATACAAGAGAGAACCTATTGACCATGTTCGATCAACGTATTCCTTTTTCGTAAGTAATATATCTCAGTCCAAAAAAAGGTTAAACTTATACTGAGTAGATGTCGTTTCCAATCCATTTATGTGCTGAAAAGGACAAGAACCCAAAAATATTTTTGTGTTTAAAGAGTTAGGAAAAAGCTTGGAAGCAGACCCCCTGTTTTTATTTTCTTTTAACGAGTCAAAAAAGTAAAATACTCGGGAATCTTTTCATTTTTTACGAGTCAGAAAAGAGCTTAAAGGTGACTCATCCTAGAGGAATGAGTGGCATAAAGGGTAGAAAATGGTTCCAGTGATGTTGTAACTTCTCAAAACATGTTGATTTATGTGAAGAGGCTGTCTAATAAGACCACTCATTGCAACTGTTCCTCAAAAAGGGTAAAACAACCAAGTGAAAGAGTATGATCGACCAAGCAGATAGTGACGATGGAAGGAGAAAAACCAAGGCTCGTCTGACAGAAGAGGATGATAGAATGGAAATCATGGGGATTAAAATGGAGATGGGTTCATTTTTACACAAGCTTGAACCATAGGGAACTATGCTTGGATTCAGTTTCATGTTTACACAAGCTTGAAACGAAAAACTATGCTTGGATTCAATTTCATTTTTTACACAAGTTGGGTTCATTTTTACACAAGCTTGAACCATGAAATAACTATGCTTGAGATTGGTTTACATGCCCCCAGCATGATGACTCGATTCTAGGTGCATGCCTCCCAAGCTTCATTACATTCACCTATGTAGACTAATCATGGCTATCAGGTGAATAGAATGAAGGTTCATTTACGAGATCAAGTGAAAGACTTGACTAGGATTTTTACAAGCTTGACAGAAGACAAGGAACTATGCTCTGGGACCTATTTCATTTTTTAATGAGGTTGACACGGTAAAAGAACTGTCTTCATATTCCTTGTTTCATTTTTTAACGAGCTTGACACAAGACAAGGAATTATGTTCATGATTCCTTGATCACGACCATAAGAGGTCATGACTTCCAAGAGGTTCTCATCAAATGGGATAAAAATGATCTGGAAGGGATACATAGCAAGGAATCCATTAGAGAGATATGGTTCCAATGCCCTCAGTACATAATGCACAACATCACGGAATTGATCATCAGTTGATGTAGGCATGGAACGGGTTGCCACATAATTGACCCATGGCAGGGAAGATACCATTGGGACAAAAGGACAATTTAGGGAAGATGGTTGAATGGAAGCCATATTTGGACCGAGAAATGAAAGTTGGTTAATGGTGACAATTCTGCCTTCATTCGGAAACACATCACTATAAAGAGTGTTGAAATAATAGCTCCCATGCCATACACATAGTTGCACCCATGAAGTAAATTATAATCTAAAGGGCTTGAGACTACCATCACATTGTGATAAACAATTTTCCCTCCCAAGGTAATAGGCAACCGAGGAAGGATCCCTAATGGTTGACTGGCTCCTTTATTAAAAGCCAATAGATTCTGGGTAACATGCACAAGTGACAGTGAACCAATCGCCTGCCAGGTAGTGGAGGAAAGGATACTCAAAGATGCACCTTCATCTATAATAGTGCCAGATACAATCATATTATCAACCTATATTATGATCTGGAAAGGCACATATGAAGGAAGACGACATCTTGCCAGTCGATTCCAATCAAAGGAAGTGACCAGACTGCTTGGAAGGGGTATCGTAAGAATGGAAGAATTACCCCCTTGAGTTAAGAGAATGGGAGGATTTTCCTCCTATCTTAATGGAAAAGGAGGGTTACCTATAAGCTCATTGGAATCTGATGAAATGAAAAGAACCTGAGTGGTATCATACTCACTCTCTACGGGAAAGGTACGATTAACTGAAAGTGAAATTAGGTCAACTATTTCCTTGACCTATGATTGGTTAGGTATAGACTCATGGGATTCACATTCAAAGAGAGTGGGTTTGACCGACGGTTGCTTTGGGTCATTTAATTCATTAATTAGTGAAGGATTAAGGGAGAGTCTCCTGTAGCCAGATGGAAGTCGCTGCAGAGAAGCAGGACGGTTATCAAACACTTTTTGGGCTTCATCCAGATAGGGATAAAGGTGAATGGGGTGATTCCCTTTGCATAACCTATAGGGAAACTTAACTTTACCCTTCTTTCCATGAACCTTACTACCAATAGTGGATGGTGTGTCACCAGCATGATATCCAAAAGTTGATGACACGGGATGATGTAAATGAGTAGACCATTCTTCTAAGATATAAGGAATACCAGAACAATTTCGAAGAAGATGGTCTCTTGTACAAAATTTTCAAGGATGTAAAAGTTTGTGAGGCTTATCAGACGGTTTCTCATCAGAAGTTGCATTTGAAGCAATGGTTGCTTGGTTGCCCCCTTGCTGAATTTTCTTCTTCCCTTTCTTCTTCTTCTTATCCACCTAGTTACTAGTATCAATACTTTCACTAGGCGAAGAGGAAGAAGGGGAGGAAGAAACAACCGACAAAGAAGGTAAAGGGTCAACTTTAGGATCAACTGGAGGTTGATTTTGTCTAGTTGTAGGAATATTCAATTGTAGGGACAAGGAGGTTGAGAAAAACCATACTAGCAAGCCAATGGTAAGTCCTAGAAGGGACAATGTAGCCATATAAGGAGCACTAATATTTCCAAAAGGAGTAAAAGGACTAGGATTCCCATCAAAAAGGAATTCCTTGATCGGTGTACTCTAGAGTTGTTGCCATATGTCTCAAACTAAGATCAACTAAGAATTGACGTGGATGTTGTTATCCATGGTTAGTTAATTTTATTTTAATAAAAATAACATAACAAAACAAAAGAGGGATAAAGGAAAAAGGATTACCAAGTAACTGTGAACTGCAATATATTGCCTCAGTAAACTAAGGACTTAACATATGTGTAGGAAATCTCCCCGAATGTTGTTTTCGGTGTATCACAGTATACAAGGAAGCATACTCAATTACCTATGGATGGATAGAAACCTAATGTAGTCCTTCCAAATATACCGGAAAGTACATGGAGGCCCAATCCATGTTAGCGCTGTCTAATGGAAAACCACACAGTGAGAGCATTCCCTTATACTTTTAGTACTATAACACCACCCAATATACTCAAAAGTATATGGACGAGCTATGATATACTTACCTATGTGGAGTGAGGTATCACACTTGGAATGTATCACAAACCATTAGTGACAAATTCTATATTTAACGACGTTGGAAAATGTCTCTAGCCTAGACCTCTAAATTTTGTGTGTTAAGTTAAAATGCTCCATTAGGTTAATTGAGATAAATTTTAGTTGATCTTGTTTAAACGTTTTCCTTTCAGGTTCATCGCATGATGTTTCTGAAACTCCTAGAATGCAACTAAGATGAGAAACATTCTTTTCATTTGATTTAAACAATGAAAAATGTAACTAAAAGGGATAGAGCATTCATAATCTCTAAACGAAGAGCATAGAGCACATCTAATGCAACTTTCCCTATACCATTCCTACAAGCACACACAAACTTCTAAATGCATTATTCATGTTTTTATTTTCAATCCTTTAATGTTTAGATGAACATAAAAAAACTAAATGCACAAACAATCAATCAATTCTTTTCACAAGAAATGAAGACTTTACAACAGTTTCTTTTTCAAATAAATGAAGACTTTACAACAATTTTTTTTTCCTTCAGAAAATTAAAGAGTAATCAATATAAGCTAACTTTGACAATGAATTGATAATGATAAAGAATTCTCTTACGAAACACTAAAAAATCAAGGTCAAAGGAGGGCCAGGAGAGGAAATGTAAACTAATTTCAGAGACAAAGAAAAACATTAATCTTCAACAAACAACATTAGAAGAAACTTTCGAAAAAATCAAGCAAAAGATGGGTTTTTTGGCTTGACAGGGAGAAACATAGCCTTGAGTGGGAGATAGTGCATTGCAGAGCACTATCTCTAAGCCAAGGGTTCTTTGCAGAGCATTGTCCCATAACCAAGGGTGCTCTGGTAACAAAACATTCCTAGAGTAGGCATTCTAGTGCAAATTTTATACCACAAAAGCTTCAAAATGAATGAAAATAGATCATTGAATTCAAGTAAAGTCTACTAGTGCTGCTAAGACAATGGATAACTACCAGGAACGATGGTCATTCCCCAGTATGGTCGCCAATTTGTTATACAAAATTTATACCTATAGATAAGTACATCTTCCCTAAGTGGGTAGTTACACTTAGAACAACAGAAGTAAAGATGTTTAACCTTTTCCTACAATAGACAGATAAGATAAAGGAACCTACTTATGATACATTGCTTCCTTTGATCTCCTTTGAATTTCTCTCATCACTCCTGCTCAAACTGAATTCTCTCAATTGGTACCTGCCAACATAAACATAAGATGACAACAATTAAAGAATATGATCTATTTATCGTAAACAAATGGAATCGACAACATTTGAACATTCATTCATCATATATATAGACAAAAGTATGGGAAAAGGAAAAAACAACTTTATTGATTGATAGAAGGAGAAGTTACACCCAATGTGCTTCGATCCCATGTCACTCATCCAGCTTAGTCCAAACCCTCATCAAACCAATAGAAACATCAATCTAGTAGCATAAAATTACTTGAAAATGATTTCAAGTCTCAAACCAACAATATTTCTCTATAATATCCATGTTCCAACCCCTCGATCACTATGATGAGTGGTCAATTTATAGGGAAATGCAAGTGGTTTTGTCATAAATAGGGCATTGAATGGTTTTCCATAATTGGATAGTTAGTTTCCATGGAGAAAGGGATGAGAGGATAAATGGTTGAATGATCCATGGCCTATCCAAAATTGAGTTCCTAGGATGAGATAAGAGTTGGGCATCCTTCTAGAATGCTCTAGAATTAAGGAATATTCCTAGAATCCTATGCCAATTTCACCCATTCTCACCCGGCGTAGCCTAAAGTGGGCCTAAGTGCTCTATAACATAGGTCTGAATGGGCCTACTTGCTATGCAGAGTAGTTTCCCCTGACCAAGGCTGTGTTGGTGTCCCAAAGAGGCATTTCAGTAGGGTTTCAAACTAGGAAACTTTCACGGATGAAAACATTCAATATGATGACTTGTATAAGGCATGTAGCAATTGAATTAGGGTTTGATGAGCCCTATTTGTATTGATCTAATTCTTGGGAGTGATGTGCCCAAATAGACCTGTAACACTTACGTTCGTCATTCTTGAAACAAGCCTTATGTTCGGTAAAGTTAGATACCCACTTTTACAATTCAATGTGGAATGAACCAAAGATGATTTCGTATTTCTCTTTGAAGATATACTTCTACAACCAATCTTCAACTAATAATCGAGGGTTTCTATTCTCTTTTTCTACAAATTCTGTTTCTTTCTGTTCAACCCACTCTTGGATTTATTTCTTCTATGGACGCCAAAACATATCCCTTAAGATGATCCCTGTCATGACAACAGAACAATTTGTTGGTTTAAGGGGGCTTTACCCAGGTTTAGAGGGTACTATGCACCAACAAAACCCTGAACCACTGTCAATTTAGGGAATTACCTGCCATCAAATTCTCGAAGTAGTTATGGGAGGTTCTAGAACTAGGTTTCTGCAACCAGAGGAATATATGTGCTGTGGCGCCTGTGCGTTTACTTATGTCTTATATCTATCTACAACTTCGCATGCATGAATAATTTTGCGTTGATGATTAACTTCATAGATTGGTACTTAATGCATAAACATAATAGAGAACAATATAAAATGTACTCTTCTGCATAATTCAATAAAAAACATGTATAATGATATTAATAACAACAGATAATGGACACATGAATATGCACAATACTTTTCCAAAACTTCTTTCTTTATTAACAAAGATCTTTAATACATACATTTCTCTGACCTGTGCATCAAGCTGCAGGTGGTTTATGCACTCGATTGCAGACTCTTAAGGGCCTCTGCGCACTTAGTTGTGGAGCCTTCCCAAAAATACAGACTCAAGATAGAAAATACGGTCAATCTATGAATTTTATCTATTCTTAGCTATCTTCGACAAAGTATTACATCTTATTTATATGGGCCTCCTTATTACAAGACCATGGTCCACATACCATGTTTCTAACAAAATAATGGACTAATACCCAAAACCATTACAAAATAAGGGACTTTTGACCCACTCCAAAGCTCATAAACACTGCACGACGAATAGAAATTCATGCGATTTACGCACTCCACTCCTCAAAATGCAGAGTCTTTTACCAAACATTGGACCAATTTGGGATATTCCTAGTAGTTTTTCCATGATACTATTAGTTTTGGCTTGTTTGATACATCTTGGGTTGAGCTCTGTTGGTGTCAGCTGCTAAAAAATGTCTGATGTGTCCAGCGATGGGGGAAAGTATGACCACAAATGATTTGCATTGAATACTAGGTGCAAGAAATGGAATGGTGGAATGTTGACCTCGAAATCATTGTCTCCTATAACCTTAGTGATGGTATAAGTCCCATATTGGAGTGGGCGAAGCTTACAGTGGCCTCCAGTGAAACGATCCTTCTACAAATGTAACCAAACTTTGTCGCCCACCTAAAACTTGTGTGGCACCCTATGTTGATCATGACACTATTTATACTTAGAATTTTCTCCATCCAATATGCCATGGACTTGTTGGTGATTATGCTGAATGCATTCAATGAAGATGGTAGCTCTGTCAACTTCAGAGTGAACATGAGCCGAATCTTCCTAAGTAGTTGTAAATGGTATGGCAACATCAATTGGACATAATGGCTGGAATTCCAACCCCACCTGAAAGGGGCTGTGGTCATTTGAGTTGTGGAGATATCTATTGTAGATGTGCTAGACATAGGGGAGGCTTTCATCCCATGTGTATGGATGATATGAGTTGTACATGTGCAAGATGTGCACGATCATCATGATGACAAACTATTTTTGGACATGAGTTTGGGGGTGGAAGGTCATGGACTTATTGAGCTTAGTATCCAACAATGATCAAAGGCTTGACCATAATGTACTTAGGAACCTGCTATCTCGATATGAGATAATTGATGATGGCATCCCAAAGTGTACCCATACTCATTCAAAGAAGATTTTGGCAGTGGCTTTTGCTGTGATACTCTTCTTCCAAGCTGCTAGAATGGCCATGTTATAGAATTTGTCGAGGACCATGCAAACACAATCGTTTTCATTCTTGGTAGAAGGAAGGCTTGACATGTAATCCATGGAGATGGATTCCCAAGTTCAGCTAGAACTAGGAAAAAGAGTATACATGCCTTGAATCTTGATTGTAGACTTGGCAATGACATAGGCAGTGCAAGATCTGATGTACTTCAAAACATCCTATGAAAGGTTTGACCAATAAAAATACTTCTGCAACATTTCCATTGTTTTTCTACCCTAAAATTTCTAGCGGCCTGAGTATAGTGCACCTCCAAAATCATCTTGGCACGCTTTCCTGAAGGAATTCATAGGTGTTTTTGGTGGCATAACAGTGCATATTGGAAGTGAAAGTTTGGAACTTTCTTTCCTTCCAGGAGTGTCTGGTATGTGGTGCTGAATTCTGGATCACTCTTTTAAATATGCGTCATCCCTAAGTCTTGTGTCCACAAGAGTTGATCAGAATGGTCAATGCCATAACCGACAATCAACTAAGGGAGTCTGTAACATTATTGGTGTTTCCCTTCATGTACTTAATATTCAAATGGAATTGTTGCAGATATGTGGACCATGTATGATGGTGATTGTTCTACAACATTCCTTGTGTTTGTATGAACTACAGGGGTCCATGGTTTGTGTGGATGATTGTCTCCTTCCCCACAATGTAATGCTTCCATTATCGACAGGCCTGTACAACGGAATGAATATCCTTGTAATAGGTGGGATACATTGGATTGTATCTAAAAGTGTATCACTATGATATTCTATTGGATGCCCTTGCTCGGTAAGAATTGTACCAATAACATAGTCAGGGACATTTGTCTCAATTTCAAATGGTTGTTGCAGATCTGGTATTGTTATGCTCTTAACCTGCAAAGTAATACCCAGACGCAGAATATGCGAAGAAAAGATACCCAGAACACAGAATAGAAATGATTTTATTATTCAGAGAGAAATGTTCACAGACCTCTTCGAGGGGGCAACCTCCAATAGAGCAGAGCTCGATTACAAAAACAAGACACGATACTCCTCACAGGGAGTCTCTATCCTTTATATATGACTCATACATGCAATACCATGGGCCAATACCGTGGGTTTTATTAATACCATCTATCTAATACTACTGCCCATTTGCAACTAACTGTGGTCCCGTCATTAATTGTGGGTTAACCACTTACAAATATTAATATGGGCTTTATTGACTCTTGACTATGACGTGATCCCATGACATAAATAAGGGGGTTAGGGTGGGACCCTAACATGCCCTCCCCCTTAAGACTAGCCTTGTCCTCAAGGCTGAAGTTGCGGAAACTGCTGAAGAATAGTGGCTGGTTCCCAAGTTGCATCTTCCAGAGAGGTGTCTTTCCATTTGATGAGGACCTCCTTAATCATGCGGCCGCGCAGGTTCTTGTCTTGTGTGTCTAGAACCTGTTTGGGTTGAAGCCAGATTGACCCTTCTTCGTCTAATTCAGGTAGACTGGTTTGAACTCGGAAATTGTTCCCAATCACTTTCTTGAGGCACGATACATGGAAAGCTGGATGGATTTTTACCGTAGGTGGCAAAGCCAACTTGTAAGCCACTTCTCCAATGCGCTGAAGTACTTGGTATGGTCCATAGAATTTTGGAGAGAGCTGTTGACAACCCTTATCTTTGAGTGATGTTTGCTTATATGGTTGCAACCTCAAAAAGACCTGGTCCCCTTCTTGAAATTGGCACTCTGAGCGATGTTGGTCGGCCTGTTGCTTCATGCGGTTCTGAGCTTGATGAAGATTCTCGCGAAGATGGGCAAGCATGGTTGCGCGGTGTTGTAGGAGTTGATCCACTGCTTGTACTTTGGAGCATCCCTTGAGATAAGAAGTAGGGGAAGGCGGAAGTTGACCATAGACTGCTTCATAGGGAGTCATTTTGGTGGTGGCATGATAGTTGGTGTTATACCACCATTCAGCCAGAGGTAACCACTGTGCCCAAAGGTGTTGCTTTTCTGAAGTGAAACACCTAAGGTAGGTTTCTAGACATTTGTTGACGGCTTCGGTTTGATCATCTGTTTGCGGATGATATGAAGTACTGAGTTTGAGTTGAGTGCCTTGTATTCTGAAGAGTTCCTGCCAAAAATTTCTGGTGAAGATCGGGTCGCGGTCGGACACTATAGAAGTGGGCATGCCATGTAATTTGAAGATCTGATCCATGAAAGTTTGAGCAACCAAGGTTGGTGTAAATGGGTGGGGTAGGGCGCAGAAATGAGCATACTTCGACAGTCGGTCCACAACCACCATGATGACTGACTTGTTCCCTGACTTTGGAAGACCTGTAATGAAATCCATAGAAACCTCCGTCCAAATTGAGGCCGGAATGGGCAATGGTTGTAAGGTGCCTGGTGTGTTGACAGTTTCCCCTTTGTGGTGTTGACAGACCTCACATTCGGCTACGAAAGTAAGGACATCCTTTTTCATGCCTGTCTAAAAGAATGATCTTCTGGTGTGAGCATACATCTTCTGAAAGCCCGAATGTCCTACAATGGGAGATGCGTGCAATTCTACCAAAAGGCGACTTTTGAGGGTAGATGTTGGTGATATTACGACTCTGTCCTTGTAGCGAAGAATATCATCCTGCCACGAGTAGCCCTTGCTGGAATTAGGATCTACCTGCAATTGAGAAATGAGTTGGGAGAGCCCTGGGTGTGAAAACCATTCCCTGCGAGCCTCTTCAATCCAGTCTGGAATGGGAAGGGAAATTGCGAGCAGAGTACTTTCCTCCTCAAATTGGCGCGATAATGCATCTACTACATTGTTGTCTTTCCCTTTCTTGTAAATGATCTCATAATCATATCCCAACATTTTGGCTAACCATTTATTTTGTTGTGGGGAGGATAGGCGTTGCTCCAAAAAATATTTAAAACTGTGATGATCTGTGCGGATTTGGAAATGTCGCCCCAATAAGTAAGGTCGCCAGGTCTCAACTGCATGTAAGATGGCCATCATCTCCTTCTCGTAGGTAGATTGGCCCAGATTCCTCCCACTGATTTGTTGGCTTGTGAAGGCCAATGGTCGCCCTTCCTGCATTAAGACTGCCCCAATACCTGTACCCAAAGCATCACATTCAATGACAAAGAATTTGGTGAAGTCAGGTAGTGCTAAGACTGGAGTGGTACACATGGCGTTTTTTAGAGCGGTAAATGCCTGTTGTGCTTCCTCGGTCTAGAAGAAGGAATTTTTCTTTAGGAGTTGAGTGAGGGGATTTGCTATGCGGCCATAGTTGCGGAAAAATTTACGATAATAGCCTGTGAGACCCAAACATCCTCTCAAGCTCTTCAAAGTCTTAGGTTGAGGCCATTCTTGCATTGCCTGGATCTTTTTGGGGTCCACCTTGACACCTTCACGCCCCACAATGTGGCCCAAATACTCAACTTCTTCCATGCCAAACGAACACTTAGACATCTTGACAAATAATTTGTGCTTGCGGAGCAGTTCCAAGAGTAGATCTACGTGCTGAAGATGTGCCGCCCAAGTGCCACTATAGATGAGAATGTCATTGAAGAAGACAAGGACAAATTTTCTGAGATATGGTTTGAGGATGTGATTCATAAGACTCTGAAAAGTAGAAGGGGCATTACAGAGACCAAATGGCATGACCAGGAACTCATAATGGCCTTCATGAGTTCTGAAAGCCGTCTTGGGAATGTCGACTTCCTTCATGCGAATTTGGTGGTAGCCGGAGCGAAGATCCAACTTAGTGAAGAATTGAGCCCCATTGAGTTCGTCCAGCAAATCGTCAACCACCGGAATGGGAAATTTATCTTTGATGGTCAACTTGTTGAGGGCCCTGAAGTCGGGACACATCCGCCACTCCCCATCTTTCTTGAGGTCCATGACCACTGGGGATGAATAAGGACTAATGCTGGGACGAATGACACCTGCTTCCAACAATTCCTTGATGATTTTTTCTATATCATTCTTTTGAGTGAACGGATATCTGTATGGTCGCACATTTGGGGGTTGGGCCCCTGGAACCAAGGTGATGCTATGATCATGTTCCCCTCGCGAGGGTGGAAGCTCATGAGGCTTGTCAAAGACCGTCCGATGGTTATTTAAAATCTGCTGCATCTCAGGATGAATTGGCAGAGACCTGGTTTCGACTACCTGGATGGCATTAAATTGAGCTACCATTCCATGATGGCCCTTTTTTAACAATTTTTCCATCCGATGCGAGCTGATGACAGAGGGGGCTCCCGCCTGGAGGCCACGGAGGGTATGAGTGGAGTTGTTCTGCTTAAAACTCATATATAACTCCTGGAAATCCATTGTGATTGGCCCAAGGGTGCGGAGCCATTCAGCGCCTAGGACAATGTCGCATCCCCCCATGTGTATGGCAAACGTGTGGGTTTTCAACTGATAATCCCCCATTTGAAGTTTGACATTTTCATAGTGGCCTTCACATTTCATTGTGCCCCCATCTGCAATTTGGACTTGGAAGTTAGAAACTGCCCGTACAAAACAATGCACTGCTTCGACGATTTTTTGATGGATGAAATTATGGGTACTTCCACTATCAATCAAGACTATTACTGGGCGATGTTTAAGAAAACCCCTGATTTTGAGAGTTTGAGGGGAAGATATTCCTGCCAACGCATTGAGAAAAATAACTGGTTCATTAGATACAATCTCCTTTTGGTTGTCTTCTTCGATCGCCTCTGGTTCCTCAAGAGGTGGATCTTCCTCGGTGGAGTTGTAGTCAGTGGCATCTATTTGAAAAAACTTGGGCTCCTTGCATTTATGACCAGGGGAATATTTTTCATCACAGTAGTAACATAGTCCTTGCTTCCTTCTTTCGGCCATTTCCTGAGGTGACACCTTTTGGACCTTAAGTGTCTGAGTCGTGTTGTGAGCTTGTGGGGGACGACCTTTAGTGGGGAAATTGGGGCGGCTGTATTGTGCTGTTATGGCACGTTCCACCTTACAGGCTACCTGGCAAGCCTCCGTCCATGTGGGAGGGTGGTGGAGTAGAACTTGAGCTTTGATGGCTTCTTTAAGACCACTGATAAAACATTCCGTGTAGCACTCATCTGAGAGATGTTGAGTGCGGAAGGCTAAGGCTTCAAAAGCGATGATATATTCATCCACTGTACCCTTTTGTCAGAGCTTAGTGAGATGGCCCAAAAAGGAGTCTCCCTGTTCAAAACGATCTCGAAGAGCTTTGGAAAATTGGGCCCAACTCGGAAAAGGTCCATTGCGACGTTGATGCCATTCCGCCCATTGCCATCGTTCATTGTCCAAGTACATGGTCCCCACTCCAAGCTTAGTCCAATCATCGTGGAGACGATTCAATTTGAAATACTGGTCCATTTGTGCTAGCCATGCGGACGGGTGAGAACCGTCAAATTTCCACATATCCAACTTGGGAGGTCTCTGACTGGGTGGTGAATGGGTGTGCCAGAGGTGAGGAGAGTGGCTAGACTCACCCTCATGGTGTTCACGGTCATTATACGGTTCCTCGAGAGCTGGCTCCTTGCCCTTATCGAGTGCTTGCCGTAACTGGCTAGTTAGTCCGTTAATCAGAGTTTTGAGCTCGTTCATATCTGTTTCAAGTTTGTCTAGCCTTTCATTGGCCATTGCTTGAGCTCTAGTTTCTACCATACACCAACTTGGTGAAAAATTGGGACCGCCAAATTTTTTTTTTCTAATAAATTGAATGGTACCACCGTGCTCAGCTCGTCGTCCTGATGCTGATGGGCTAGATAACAAATAAGCACTTCGGAAGATCTCAAACTCTTTTTTTTGGAAAACTCCTAACGGAGTTTTACTCCTTCCTGATCAATACTGCAGTCGCCAAATCCTCAAAATGTCAATGCCGCCAAAAGTCCTGCGCGGTTCTGTCTACTGCGCTACTACTCGAAGGGGTACCCACAGGGGTTACAAGGGAGTCCAACAGACGTGACCACCTCTTATATCTCCTGTGTGCATGCCTCCCCAAATCCGCAGGTTTATGCGCTTAACGGCAGATCCTATGGTTTAAAGACGCCGGAACACGTCTCTAGCCAAAAACATTTTGCTAAAAATTGGAGATCCCACCAAGCCCTGGAAAGTGCTCTGATACCACTTGTTATGCTCTTAACCTACAAAGTAATACCCAAACGCAGAATATGCGAAGAAAAGATACCCAGAACACAGAATAGAAATGATTTTATTATTCAGAGAGAAATGTTCACAGGCCTCTTCAAGGGGGCAACCTCCAATAGAGCAGAGCTCGATTACAAAAACAAGACACGATACTCCTTGCAGGGAGTCTCTATCCTTTATATATGACTCATACATGCAATACCACGGGCCAATACCGTGGGTTTTATTAATACCATCTATCTAATACTACCGCCCATTTGCAACTAACTGTGGTCCCGTCATTAATTGCGGGTTAACCACTTACAAATATTAATATGGGCTTTATTGACTCTTGACTATGACGTGATCCCATGACATAAATAAGGGGGTTAGGGTGGGACCCTAACAGGTAATTCGAGTAGTGGTGAAGATCAGAGATGACATTTCAACTAAAAAAGTTCCTTCTATTTGGATTTAGACCAAATTAAATTATTTTTTCTTTGCCCTTGGTGACTTGAATCAAAGGCCAAGTGTATGAGAGAATACCAACACGAACCTACTAAAGAAATTAGCAA
This sequence comes from Pinus tabuliformis, assembly GCA_031772625.1. Classification (NCBI taxonomy): domain Eukaryota; kingdom Viridiplantae; phylum Streptophyta; class Pinopsida; order Pinales; family Pinaceae; genus Pinus; species Pinus tabuliformis. The sequence continues at coordinate 1,188,855,722 of CM062818.1, forward strand.
GAGCCAGAAATCCACAGAGCTCTGTTAGAGTGGTTGGGGCTAGCCAATCCTGAATAACTTTTATATTAGTTTGGCTCACATATACACCCTACTCATTAATGATGTACCCAAAATATTGAACCTAGGTCATACCAAAAGTGCATTTCTGCAAGCTGGCACAGAATTTGTGTTGTCGCAGGGTTTGGAGGACATGTCGAATATGGTGTAGGTGCTCATCCCAAATCTAGTTGAAGATCAGGATTTCATCCAAATAAACTATCATGGATGAATTGGTGGTGGGATGCATGATATTTTCCGTTAGCCTCATGAAGGTTGTGGGGGCCTTCTACAAATCGAAATGCATAACCAACCATTCGAAAAGGCCATCCTTGGATTTGAAGGTAGCCTTCAACACATTGGAGGGTTTGATTGGTACCTGGTGATAACCATAATTCAATTCAATCTTGATGAAATCTTTGGCGCCCTTGAACTAGTCCAAAAGGTCATCAATCCATGGGATTGGATACTTATTCCATATAGTGATTTTATTCAGTGCCCTGTAATCAACACAGAGCCTCCAGGTTCCATCCTTGTGTTGTACCTACATAATCAGGCTCCCATAGGGTAATGAACATGCCCAAATGTGACCATTCTACAATAGATCCTAAATGTGCCTCTTGATTTCATTGTTCTCCAAAAAAAAGTGTCAATAGATCAATTCATTGGTATAGGCTCACCTGGGGTCATATTGATGGAGTGCTTGACTTGAATGTGTAGGGGTACCCCCGTGGGTGATGTGAAGATGTCTCTATACTCCTCCACAACCTTTTCCATCTATTGTTATCATGCAACGGAGCCCTGTATGAAGGATTCATATGTGGGCACAATATTCCTCTTGCTCAGAGGACGAATCATAAGGAAAACAAATTTCTCAGACTAGGAAATGATCTTACTGCATTATTTAGCAGGGATCAAAGAAAATGCAGTAGGCGATGCTACCTCTAGTATCATGTAAAATTTATAACCCAAATTAATATTAATAGAAAAAGGTTTGGATTCAAATACTACATGATGCTTCTATATGTTGGCATTATTATGCATGTGTTGTCCTTGATGGAAACTCACTTGTATATGGTAACTATATGAATCTACAAGACATATATCATAGGTGATAGAATAATGGAACACAGAGATATCAGAGGTGACAAAATTATGGAAGACAGATATATCAAAGATGATATAATGATCGAATAGAATAATGGTTAAAGGTTTGATACAGGAATATTGTGTTACTTGATAAATATATAAACATGATGTGACAGAATGCATGGTAGTTGTGTTTATAGATGTGACAAAATGCAGGGAAGTTCAGAGGAATCAGTTCAGAAATGATATAATGATGACAACTTACATTGTTACAGGCCTATTTAGAGGTAACAGAGTAATGGCATAGAAGAATAAGAGGATGGGACAAAGGATTATAGATCAGAATCAAGCAATTGAAGAAAGAGAATTTTTTAAGTTTCATTAAGTTATATACATTGTTTCACCTAGGCCAAGTGGCGTATACAAGCTGGTTCATAGAACAAAAGGAGCGTATACGTATGCACACACTTTCACAAGATGAAAAGAGTGTATGGGATGGAAAATTAAGATTAATGAATACCAAGGGCCCATATCATGGTATTAGCCCACAATATTAACCAGAGTAACGGTTATTTGATTCCGTCTAAGAATACCACAGGTTCTAAGTGTTTTTTTTGTTTGAGGTATTTAAAAAGGTTCTAAGTATATAAGGAGGTGAAGATCAAAGTGTGAAGAAATGCAAGTAATGAATATCTTATGAAGAGCTAGATCAAAAGAAAATATGCATGTTATGGGTTTCTGATTCTTTGCTTGATCTGAACTAAGTATGCACCTGAGTGTTTGATGAGATCTAATGATGGATCAGGATCAGAAGACATGAAATGACTTATCATTGTATGATCTGATAATGGATGGGCTAGATCTAAATGTTGATGCATGTTTTTTCCTTTAAATGTTATGATCTGGGTATGCCTGAAGTCTGGAATAATTGTGAAGTTATAAGTTATTATTTGCAGATCTATACATTGGTTTTTCTTGGTGAAGATGCGTATACACACTGATTCGTAACATCCAAGTAGCGTATACAGAAGAAACGCTTGTTGTTCAGATATTACTGATCTATCTGATCAATGATGCTATTTCACTGTTGTTTTTCAATTAATGTCTTCTTTGGATCTGAAAGTAAAATTGATTTTATAAGGATATTGAGTCTGGTTGATTGATTGATTGAGTTAGAAGGGTGATATTTATTGCTATATGTTCAGAACTCAATAATTTAACAGTAGATCATTGGTTGGTACATTTTTTTGTTTAGAGGTTTTATGGTTCAGTATCCTTATAGGTATACATAGGTTGGGCTAAAGGAAGTAGTGTATACATGCAAGTTAGCTTCACGAAAGTAGCATATACATTCTGACATATGATTTTTGAGGTTACAATTGGTTCTGCTTGTTGATGCAGTGTTCTGGGTTTAGATCTGAGTACTGTTATAGCGATTTGTCTATTAAGTTGATTGGTTGAAGTTTGATTAAGTTTCAATTGATTGTGTTTTTGAATGATTCATATGTGTCAGAGGTTTCAGTGATTGTTTGATCTAGTTGTGTCAGACGTTTCAATGGTTGGTTGATTCAGATATTGATTATTTGGTTTCAGTTATATCAGAGATTGATGATTGGGTTTCAATAGATGTATTTGATGGTTGTATTGCAGTGGTGATTGATTTTAAGCTTCAATGTTATTGATGGGCCCAGTATGAAAATTTGATGAAATGAGGCATACATATTGTATTGTTGTTGTAACAAGAGTATCTAGTCCAAAAATTTATGAAACATGGTCCCTAGAGGAAGAATGAAGGTGGTAACCTTCTGTAGGCTAATGCCTACATACTGTTAAACATATCAGCTAGTACAAGAGCTAGGGGGTTGTAGCTCCCTTCCAGTAGAAGATGGGGAACAAGAGAATGTTGTAGCCTTCTGCAAGTGGGTACCTACATATTGGTATGATTAAGCACCAATAAAATATTGTAAACAAAATTTTATATTAAAAGAAGACAGAGACAACAACAGTAGGTGGTTTTCTCCCGTATTGGGTTTCCACCCTAAATCTTGGTGTTCATGTGTGTTTCTTATGTGTGATGTTTTATTTATTGCAACACATGGTTAATGTTTATCTAACGGTTAATAAAGTACTAATGCACTAGATGAAGAAACATGTGATGGATTAATTGAATTGTAAGATCATTGGATATACGCTAATTGTCTTAAGAACGGTCATGTGTACACGCAGGTTTGATTCAATAAAGTCGAGTATAGAAATCTAAATATGAAATGTAAAAATATTATTGATTTATAAATAGTGATTCACCCCCCCTCCTAGTATTTTTCCCAACACCATAGGTATGGTTGACTTAATAAAAAATCACAGACTTCCAAAGGGGAAACGTCGCACAATACCTCATATGCAAAAGGGTTTAATGTTATAAGGTAGGAGACACTGTTATCTGACACAAAGATCTCGCACATGGTGGATCCACCCAATGGTGTATGACTATGGGTTGCAGCATTGTTTCCAATTTCAATCTCTTAATGAACTCAGTTGAGATTAGGTTCTTTTGGATCCCATTGGAAATGAGGAACTACACCGATGGACCCTTTACCCACATTTGTGAGTAGAAGAGGTGCTCCCCCTCCTTTGGATCCTCATGTTCCACCTTTTGGAGTGTGGTGGTGGCTACCGTCATAGTGGGTTATGCGTTAATGATCTACTTTCCCTTTTCGAGTTCCAAGTTACGATCAAAGCATGCATTCACCTTTGACTCTTTTAGCTTGGCCACAAATTCTTGCTTTGCGCAACATTAGTTTGTGCCGTGAGTGGGAGTTTTATGGAACTCACACCACTTTCCTGTGCCCTTCCTCACCTTCCCGTTATTCTTGGCTTGTGGATTCAAGGATTTTTCTGGTGGGGTCATGGCCTAGCTCTGCCCTTTTTTTTGTGTCTTGCAGGTTCCTTTTCTCTGCTTTGGGTTCGGAGATCCAAAGTCTCACTTCTTCTACTTGACTTTTTACTCAATCTTGGCAACATATTTGTATTTTGAACCAAGCAAGGAGATTTACATGAAATCCATTTATTCTTAAATGTATTTATGTGAAAAATTATGGTACTTGAGCACCAAATGTTTATCAAAATATTTGATACCCAAATTTGTGTGTAGGGTATGGAAAAGATTTGTTAGCTCATGCATAACTTGATCCCTTTGTTATCACTGCATAGTCCATTATATGTACTTATCATCATAGCTCCCAATAGGGTAATATTGTTCCATGACAACATCTTGTAAAAAGTTTCAATAGGGTACGAATAAACATAAAGAGTGTTCCTCAGCCTGTCTCTCATAGTAATTTTCCCACTAGTCTTTGACATGGGGGGAAGCTTTAAGCAGTAAAAAGTAATCTTCTCACTGTCAAAGAAATTATGCACCAAAAAATAACGTTCTGGTAGATTTAGCCATTTATCTATGACATTTTCATCTATTTGATCTTTGAATATAGGGATATTGAAGGTAACTTGTACCTTAAAGAAGTTGGCATCTATGAAGTGATTGTTGGACGAAGATGTGTCGCCAATTTTCATCCACCAAAGGATCTGGGCAATTTTTTCCAACATTTCATTCCTTTGTCCCTCGAGGGCTTCTTCGAACAATAGTTTGATAGGATTTCCTTCTCCCTCATATTTCTTTTGTCTGCCATGGGAGGTTGTCAATGTTGGTGGGGCCGGTCTTATAAGCGCTCAACCAGTTCAAAACCCAACTCCTTATACCTCGACCTTGTTGGGAACAAGCACAAAAAAATAGAGAAAGAGTGGAACACTCTAATACCACTCGTCCAGACTTATGCAGGAAAAAAACATAATACAAATATAAATATCAACACAAAGATGCAACATAAATAAATCTTCATTTCATTAATATCAAAGAACTGAAATATGGTTACATATAGAATCGAAATAAACTAGCTCGAGTGATGGTAGCTTATCTCTAAGAAGTGACATGATGGCTACATGCCTCTAAACTATGTTACAATGAGGCTCAAGGGGTTTTGTATTATTGAACAATAAAGGGAAACGCTAAATAACCAAAACCCTAAACCTAGGAGATGGAATGCCAAGATTTTGTGTGCCCTGTTGGATTTAGTTGGACAACCAACTTCTCAGGGTCGTAACTTGGTCATATGGTTCATGTTTGATGCATATGATACCTTGTTAGAAATGCCTCTTTGAGTACTACAATATTTGTGGAAGACCCATACCCATTTCTATGGTATAGTTGTTGACGTCAAAAAAATGTTGTCTAGGGGGTTAAAACAACTTTGGAATTTTAGGACCTGAAATGATACTAGAAATAGTAAATTGTGCTATAATCAAGGAAACTGATCAAACTGGCTAGAGGTCCAGGTGGAATAGGCGGGTGGCCAACAATATCCACCTAGATTAGTTTTTGGAGTCTGTAAAGACCTTAAAGAGGACTCCAGCTAGAGGAACGAGTGGTATAAAGGGTAGCAACTAGTTCTGGTCATGATGAAACTACTCAAAACACGTAGAACTCAAGAGGCTAGCTAATAAGACCACTCATTACAATGGTTCTCTAGGTAAGGGTAAACAATCGATTGAAAGTGCATGATCAAACAAGAAATTGATAATCATGGAATGAGAAAACCAAGGATCATCTTGCAGAAATAGGTTGATAAAAAAGACAGTCACGAGAATAGGTTTCATTTTTATACAAGCTAGAAACAAAGGAAAAAGTATTCTTGAGAGTTTGTGTGGTTTCATTTTACACAAGCTTGAAACATGGAGAAATTGTGTTTGAGAGTGGTTTCATGCCCCTAGTATAATGACTTAATTCTAGGCATATGCCCCCCAAGCTCCATTTCATTCACCTAAGTATACTATTGGTTATGAATAGGTGTTACAGATCCATTTGGGCACATCACTCCCATCATCTAGATCAATGTTTTAGAGCTCATAAAACCCTAATTTTAGTTGCTACATGCTGTAAACAAGTCAACCTTTTGAATGCCTCCTTCCCAGATAGTTTCATTACTTGAAGACATCCTGAAATGATCTCTAAAGGGACTAGCATAGGTAGGCCCATGTAAGGGTGCGATGCAGAGCAATTAATTCCATGCTAGAGTGCTCCACAAAGCACTTAGGCCCTATTTTACCTATGTTGGGCTAGATTGAGCAAAATTCACATAGGGTTTGGGGAATATTCTTATCTCCTGGATTCATCTAGGAGTTTCCCTCACATATCAACTTCTATGAGCTCGAAAATGGATGATGAATGAGTTAAGATGCATCCTATCCTCTCATGCCTTCCTGCATGCATCTAGTTCTAAGTATGGAAGGCCATTCATCACCTCCATTGATGACATCACCTCCTTCATCTTCCTATAAATTGAGCGCTAATCAAAGTGATCAAGGGCTGGAATTTGATGAATTGTAAGAGATAATGTTGCTATGAGAATTGACTTTGAGACAAGTATTGTTATGCCACAAGTTCGTCATGATTTTGACGTGATGTGGATGGGATCAAAGTTGGAGGAGTGACTTCGAATCAGGCTTCATGGTTGTAACTCTTCCTTCTAATAAAGTATTTGAACCTTTTTCCATATGCTTATCTGTTATATGATGCTTATATGTGTGAATGTATCTGATTCCATTTACTTTTAATCAGTAGATCTTTTTCTTTGATTGGTTCTTTGTCTTCTGTTGATGTTTACAGGTAATTCTCAAGCGTGTTAAGTATGGGAAGGAATTATGGAACCGATACAAAGGAGACAAGAGGAAGGAGAAACTACAAGTAGGTCTTCTCATTTTCTTTTTCTTATATATTTCTTATAGGAAAAGGCTAAAGTTCTTTAAACTGTTGTTCTAGATATGGCTACTTATCTAGGGAATTAGTATTTATCTATAGATACCAAATTCTCCAAAACAAATTGGTGACCATACTAGGGAAGATCATCCTTCCTAGTAGCTTATCCACCTCCTAGGACACTCTTGCAGACCCTATTTGTGCTCATTGATTGTATTTCAGCTCTTTTGCATTGAATTTTGGTCAAAACTTTGTCAAATTGCCTCTTAAAATGGCTTACTGTCACCAGCACATGCTTGTGAGGGACATAGTGCGCTTCCGAGCACCCTTGGCTTAGGAACAATGCTCTAAAGCACACTGTCTCCCATTCAGGGCTGCATTGGTCCTCCTAGGGCCAGTTTTCCCACCTTTGGATTGAGTTTTTACCAACTTTCCTCTGTTTGATTGCTTGTTGATTGATCAATGAATGTCATGTCTCAGAAAAATAATTTTTATCTCCTTTGCAAGCCCTCCTTTGACTTGGTTTATTAATGTTTCTTAAATATTTTATTTATCATTATCGATCCATAGTCAAAGTTAGATTATATTCGATTAATCTTTGTAAAAGTCTTATTTTCCTTCGAAACAGAACTTTCGTAAAGTCTTCGTTCTTGTTAAAGATTAATTGATTGTATGTGCATTAGTTTCCTTTTGTTCATATTCACATTAAGGAAATCGAAAAGAAATACATGCATTTTCATTGAAAAAGTTTGTGTGTTCTCATAGGAATAGTTTGGGGAAATTGCATTAGATTGTGCTCTTTGCTCTTTGATCGAAAGAAAGTTGATTGCTCTATCCCTATTAGCTAAGATTTTCATTGTTAAATTGAATGGAAAGAATGCTTATCATAATAGTTGCACTCCTAAGAATTTTAGAATACATCACGTGGTGAACTTGAAAGGCAAATTCTTAAGAATATCAACTTAAAAGTTATCTCAATTAACCTAATGGAGCATTGTCACATAATGCAAAACATTTAGAGGTTCTAGGCTAGAGACGTGTTTGAACGTCGTAAAACATAGCAACTATCACTAACCTGTCTACAATACGTTCAGAGTGTGATATCTCATTCCACATACATGAATATATCGTAGCTCATCCACATACCTTCAGATATATAGGGTAGTGTTATAGTACGTAAAGTATATGGGAATGCTCTCACTGTGCCGTTTTTCCTTAGAAAATGCTAATACGAATTGGGCCTCCATGTACTTTCGGGTATATATAGGAGGACAACACTAGGTTTCTATCCATCCTTAGGTAACTGAGTCATCCACCTTGTACACTGTGATACACAGAACACAACATTCGGGGAGATTGCCTACCTGTACTTCTCGATTCGCTGGGAGGTATTCTGCAGTTCACAGTTGCTTGGTAAAATTTTTTCCTAGATTATATCTCTTTTGTTTTGTTATGTTACTTTGATTAAAATAAAATTAATTGACCATAGATAAAATCCTCCATGCTCACTCCTTAGTTGATCTTAGGTTGAAACATATGGCAACAAATCCGAATTCCACTGATCAAGGAATTCCTTTTGATGGGAATCCTATTCCTTTTCCTCCTTTCGGAAATATTGGTGCTCCTTATATGGCTACATTGTCCCTTCTAGGACTTACCATTGGCTTACTAGTATGGTTTTTTTCAACCTCCTCGGTTCAAAATGTCGTGATTTCTCCACAATCGAGTACTCCTCCAACTCGACAAAACCAACCTCCAGTTGATCCTAAAGTTGACCCTTTGCCTTATTCCTCAGTTGTTTCTTCCTCCCCTTCTTCCTCTTCGATTGGTGAAAGTATTGGTACTAGTAACCAGGTGGCTAAGAAGAAGAAGAAAGGGAAGAAGAAGAAGAAGAAAATTCAGCAGGGAGGAACCAAGCAACCATTGATTTGAATGCAATGTCTAATGAGAAACCATCCGATAAGCCTCAAAAAGTTCGATATCCATGAAAACTTTTCACGGGAGACCATCTTTTTCGAAATTGTTATGGTATTCCTTAGATCTTAGAGAATGGTCTTCCCGTTCACATTGTCTTGTGTCATCAACTTCTGGAGATCATGCTGATGACACACCATCAACTAGTGGTAGTAAAGTTGATGGAAAAAAGGGTAAAGTTAAGTTTCCCTGTAGGTTATGTGAATGGAATCACCCCATTCACCTTTGTCCCTATTTGGATGAAGCCAAAAAGTGTTGGATAACCATCCTACTTCACCGCAACAACATCCATTTGGTTACAGGAGACTATCCCTTAATCCTTCACTAGTTGATAAAGTAACTAACCCAAATCAACCATTGGTCAAACCCACTCTCTTTGAATGTGAATCCCATGACTCTATACTTGACCCACCACAGGTCGAGGTAACAGTTGACTCGATTTCACCTTCAGTTAATCATACTATTCCCGTAGAGAGTGAGTATGATACCACTCAGGTTATTTTTGTTTCTTCAGATTCCAATGAGCTTGGAGGAAACCCTCCTATTCCATCAAGACAAGAGGAAAATCCTCCCATTCCCGTAACTCAAGGGGATAATTCTTCCGTTCTTATGGTACCCCGTCCAAGTAGTCTGGTGACTTTGATTGGAATCAACTGGTAGGATGTTGTGTTCCTTCTTATGTGCCTTTCCAGATCATAGTACAGGTTTGTAATATGATTGTATCTGGCACTATTATAGATGAAGGTGCATCTATGAGTATCCTTTCTTCTACTTCCTGGCAAGTGCTCGGTTCGTTACCACTTGTGCCTGTTACCTAGAATATGTTGGCTTTTAACAGAGGAACCAGTCAACCATTAGGGATTGTTGCTTAGTTTCCTATTTCTTTGGGAGGAAAAATTATTTATCTGAATGTGATGGTAGTCCCAGGCCCTTTAGATTACAATTTACTTCTTGGGCATGACTATGTTTATGACTTGGGAGCTATTGTTTCAACACTCTTTCGAGTGATTTATTTCCTGCATGAAGGTAGAATTTTCACCGTTTACTAGCTTTGATTTCCCAATCCAAATATGGATTCCAGAAAACCATCTTCCCTAAATTGTCCTTTTGTACCAATGGTATCATCCCCGCCACGGGTTAATTATGTGACATCTCGTTCGATGCATACATCAATTGAAGATCAATTCAGTGATGTTGTACATTATGTACTGGGGGCATTGGAAGTATATCTTTCTAATGGATTCCTTGCTATAGATCCCTTCTAGAGCATTGTTCTCCCATCTAATGAGAACCTCTTGCAAGTCATGACCTCTTATGATTCGTGATCGAGGAAAATGAGGATAGTTCTTTTACTGTGTCAACCTCATTAAAAAATAAAATAGCTCCCATGAGGATAGTTCCTGGTCTTGTGTCAACCTTTTTAAAAAATGAAACAAAGGGTATGAGCATAGTTCCTTGTCTTGTGTCAATCTCATTAAAAAATGAAACAAGGAGTATGAGCATAGTTCCATGTCTTGTGTCAATCTCGTTAAAAAACTGAAACAAGGAATATGAGGACAATTCCTAGTTTTGTGTCAACCTCGTTAAAAAATGAAACAAGGAATATGAGCATAATTCCTTCTCTTATGTCAAGCTCGTTAAAAAATGAAACAAGGAATAAGAGGATAGTTCCTGGTCTTGTGTCAACCTCATTAAAAAAATGAAACAACCTCCCATGGAGAAAAGTTCCAATTCGAGTCTTTGAGTAGATCTCGTAAAATCCCAGTCGATTCTTTCACTTGATCTCGTATATGAACCTTCATTCCATCCACCTCTTACTGCGAGTATTCTACTTAGGTGAATTTAGTGAAGCTTGGGGAGCATGCACCTAGTAGTAAAGTTAAGTTTCCCTCTAGGTTATGTGAAGGGAATCACCCCATTCAACCTTGTCCTTATCTGGACCAAGCCAAAAAGATGTTGGATAACCGTCCTACTTCACTATAGTGACTTCCATCTAGTTACAGGATACTCTCCCTTTCATCATGCTGGGGGCATGTAAACCAATCTCAAGCATAATTTTTTCATTTCAAGATTGTGTAAAAATGAAACTAAATCCAAGCATAGTATTTCATTTCAATCTTGTCCAAAAATGAAATTGAATCCAAACATAGTTTTTCGTTTCAAGCTTGTGTAAAAATGAACCCATTTCCATTTTAACCCTCGTGATTTCCATTCTATCAACCTTTTCCATCAGATAAGCCTTTGCTTTTCTCCTTCCATTGTCACTATCTTCTTGGCTGATCATACGCTTTAACTTGGTTGTTTTACCCTTTTCGAGGAATAGTTGCAATGAGTGGTCTTATTAGCCAGCCTCTTCACATAAATCAATGTGTTTTGAGAAGTTCCAACATCATTATAACCAGTTGCTATCCTAGACACCACTCGTTCCTTAAAGTGGAGTCCTCTTTAAGCTCTTTTCATACTCTCTAAATACGAAACGACTGTCGAGCGCTTGTCCTTTTCAACTCGTTAACGGATTGTAAATGACATCTAATCAGTATAATTTCAACCCTTTTCCGGACTGAGATAGAGTACTTATGAAAAAGGAATACGTTGTTCGAACATGGTCAATAAGTTCTCTCTTGTATTATTTTATGGCTTTTCAGACTTGAGAGACAAATTTATGAAAAAAACGGAGTTGATATTTCTTTTTGTCCCTTTTCAAACTTTTTGAACATGAAAAGACCAAATTCTCATTGTCGTTAAACTCATTAAAACATCAAATAGTGACAAACTTGTCTATCATGAAAAGACCAAGTTTCACCTTCGCTAGACTCGTTAAAACATCACATAGCAATGGATTCACCCAAAGTGTGGAATTATACAGCAAGAATGTGTTATCCTCCTCAAGCTTGATAAAAATAAATATGTACTGGTCAGTAATGACTAGGGAAAATGGGTAAAAGGGAAAAACCACTTTATGGTAGCAGGCTGCTCTTGAACATGACACTTTCACTTCATCATTGTGACTACTTGGGTTGGGTTATCAGCTTGATGGTTATCATATCGTTGGTCTATCATACCATCCATCACTTTGTTTTGGGTCAATTCTACCAATTCATTTAAGTGTCGCCGACATGTTCAAGAGAAGTCATCCAGTTTAAATTCATCCTTTAAAATACCATGAACCTTCATTTTCATGACCGCCATTCCTAAACCTTGTCTCGTTAGTAAAATTCCATCTCCAAAATCATTATACTCATTTTCTGTTGGACAAGTCGCTTCTTTTCGACATCAACACATTATCCAAGAAGTTTAATTAGAAACATCCTTCCAGTACCTTGAAGCTTGCATACATCAATGGCAAGTTTCTCACTTTCGGTGATAGGTTAAAATCAATCGCCTTCGACCAAAAGACTTTGTATGGTGTTCTACATCAAATCATTCATTCACACCATGCTGAATATACTGCAGTACCTTGAGGATCATTATCATTATCAGTGATTTCTCTCGCGTCTTTTAACAACTTACATCATTGGCTGGTAATCAGACAATGTCTTCCCATGTTCGACTTCAGATCATATATTCATATGGTTATACTCGTACTTAAGCGAATGATTGAACGAGATAGAAGACCTCAGATCTAGTTTCATCCATCCGGGCTGTGATTTCAGGAGTACTAAGTCATATGTATACTGGCTTTACATTGATGGTAATTCCGATCATGGGTCTATATCTGTAGACGACTGTCTGTGTACATGTAATGAGTGTTTATATGCTAAGCATGGGTATGCCTTCCCTCAGCAATTCATGAAAAAATAAAAAAATCATGATATATGCATTGTAATTTGTAGGTTTTAACCCCATATAGAAATTACCTGCATACGAATTGTAAAACACGTAAAATAAAAAATGCAAGAGCATAACACATAAAACACATATACACAGAGATTTTCCCTTGGATCCCAAAACCAGGACTACCATCTTGATTTTTCATTATGTTCCTTTCAATGTTACAATATATATTTATACACGAGGAAGCATCCAATACCATGGACCGAAAACCATCGCGTCCAAAAACATGTGCAAAAATCATGCAAAAAACCATAAGTGGGTCTGCCCAACCTAACATAGGTTCCAAAACAAAAAATTTCGAGGTGCTGCCCTAGACCCCATAGAGTAGGGTTACCTTCACCCCTCAAACCCCCTGTGACCCCCTCGCTATGCAATCGGCGCAATGAAGCAGGGGCTCCAGCCCCCTTCTAACCCCCCGGTTAACTACATGGGCTAGTCGTGGAAAGAATATAACACAACCAAACATTCTCCCACTTGTTGTTTTCTTTCCACTGGGGGCCATAAGAGAGCTTAGTCATTTATCCAACCCTGCAATGCCCATTGTTTCTCTACACCAAGAGAACTTCTCAGAGCTCACAGATTTTGTCAATGCATCTGCAGTATTCTTCAAAGTGTCCACCTTTACCAGCAACACCTTTCTGTCTTCTATCATATCCCTCACAAATTGGTACTGAACATCAATGTGCTTTGTCTTTGAATGATATGCAGGGTTCTTTGCCAAGAAAATTGCACTTTGGCTATCACAGTCTATCCTTATAACTCCCTGTACTAACCCCATACTTGAACACAATCTCTACAACCAAAGTGCTTCCTTGCTTGCATGAGTGGCTGCCATGTATTCTGCCTTTGTAGTTGATAGTACCACTACAGATTGTTTCTTACTCATCCAACTTATTGCACCTCCAAATAGGTTAAACAAAAACCCACTTATAGATCTTCTCTGATCCAGATCTCTAGCCTAGTCTGCATCAACAAAGCCACGAATATCCAACACTCTGTCCAATCCTGGTCTTCCTTGGTAACACAAACCATAATCACTAGTGCCACGCAAATACCTGAAAACTCGCTTCACTGTTTTCCAATGCTCCTTTCCTCGTTTTGACATAAACTTGCTCAATACTCCCACTGCATGTGCAATGTATGGTCTAGTACAAACCATTGCATACATCAGGCTATCGACTGCACTTGCATATGGAACATGGTACATGTCCTCTTCCTCTTATTGTGTCTTGGGACATAGTTTAGTAGATAACTTTACACCTATAGGAATAGGAACCTTCATCGGTTTACTATCCTTCATATTAAATCTCTGCAATATTGTCTCGACATACTTCCTCTGGTTTAACCAAAGCTTCCTCTTTGCCTGATCTCTATTAATTTCCATGCCAAAATATAGTTTGCAGCACCAAGATCTTTCATGTCAAATTTGGAGGACAATTGGGTCTTCAAATCCTAGATAATTTCTTTTTCATTTCCAGCCAACAACATATCATCCACATACAAGACCAAAAAAATAACACGGTCACCAATTAATTTAAAATACACACAGTGATCTTCTTTGCTTCTGTTGAAGCCAAGTTCCCATATAAATGTATCAAATTTCTGATACCACATCCGTGGTGATTGCTTTAACCCACACATAGACTTCTTTAACTTGCATACCAGTTCTTTCTTATCCTTCACCGCAAAGCCTTTAGGTTGCTTCATGTAGATTTCCTCTTCCAGATCCCCATGAAGAAATGTTGTCTTCACATCCATCTGTTATACCTGAAAATCAAAAGCAGCAACAATAGATAAAAGTAATCTAATAGAGGTTACCTTGGCAACAGGAGAAAAAATATCACCAAAATCAATTCCCGACACCTGGGAATAACCTTTTGCTACCAGCCGAGCTTTATATTTCTTCACCTTTCCTTCTGCATTTGTCTTCTTCTTGAACACCCATTTTTTGCCAATGGGTTTCCTTCCAGTCGTCAACTCCACCAAATCCCAAGCCGCATTTTTGTGCAAAGATGCCATTTCATCAACCATGGCCTCTTTCCAGAGTTTTACATCCTCTGAATCTACTACTTCCTTCATAGTTCTGGGATCATAATTAGTAATAGAAAAAGAAAAATTTGAACAGAAAGCAGATGGACTATACCTTTCTGGTTGCCTTCTTTCTCGAACTGATCTTTCCACACTCAGAGTTTGTTGCTCTTCATCTTCTAATTCCTCCTCTCCTGTAGAGTCTGAGTATTCCTCCTTTAGCTCGAACTATATATTCTCAGGTTCCTTTGGTTGGACTTCATGTTGAATAACATATTTCACATCTCTGAACACCACATCTCAGCTATACACAACCTTCCTTGTTACTGGGTTCCAAAGCTTATAACCCTTTAAACCATCCTTATACCCAATAAAGATGCACTTTTCAGATTTACTATCCATCTTGGTTCGTTTCTCCTTTGGAACATGTACATATGCATCACATCTAAATACCCTCAGATGTGAAAGAGAGGGTTTCTTACCAATCCATACCTCTTGTGGAGTTTTACCCTCCAACGCTGATGAAGGTGATCTGTTGACCAAGTAGCATGTTGTCTCCACCACCTCTTCCCAAAATTCATGTCCTAACCCAGCACCACTGAGCATGCTTCTTGCCATTTCCATCAACGTCTTGTTCATTCTTTCTGCAACTCCATTTTGCTGAGGTGTATATGGAGTAGTCTTCTGCCATGCTATACCACACTTCTTACAGAATTCTTCAAATTCCTTACTGCAAAATTCTCCATCGTTATCTGTCCTCAGCGCCTTTATCTTCTTCTTTGTCTGGTTTCCACCAGAACCTTGAATTCTTTAAACCTATCAAGGACTTCATATTTCTTCTTAAGGAAATATATCCATGTATTCCTTGAGAAGTCATCTATAAATGATACATAGTAGACAGAATTACCCAGTGATGGAACCTTCATAGGTCCAAACACATCACTATGCACAAGCTCTAATATATGTTTCACCCTCTTACCACCAGAGGGGAAACTCACCCGATTCTGCTTCCCATATACACAATTTTCACAGAAATCAAAATCTAGAGAGCTATTACTCATACCTTCTACCGTACCTTTACCATGAAGTATTCAAAGGCCCTTCTCTCCAATATGTCAAAGCCTTTGATGCCACTGAATCGTCTTCTCTCTAGAGACCACTAGATCTTCTGCTCCACTTTCAGGAACCACAGAACTGTTGCACCCATCAAAAACCATGTTACCTTGCATCTTGTATAGAGTTCCAATCCGAACTCCCTGCATCAATACCAGTGCTCCCCGAACCATCTTGAAGGTATCCTTCTCGAACACTATTTTTACACTTGCATCATCCAACTTGCTTATAGAAATCAGTTTTATGGCCAATGCTAGAATATGCAGAACACTCGGAAGTGTTCTAACCCTTCCACCTTGCAACTTCAACTTTAGTTTTCCATGACCAACGATTCTAGCCTTCCTATCATCCCTTAAGAAGACATCACCACCATCATATTTCTCATACTCGCAGAACCAATCTCTATGGGGAGTGAAGTGAAAGGATGCACTTGAGTGAATCAACCATGCCTCATGATTTACATGTGTACTTGAAGAAGCCAAGTACACATCCCCACCTTCATCTGAGGTGGTTTTTGCCTCTGTAGAAGGAGCATCATCAGATCCCTTTCCTTTATCAGGAGCTTTAGATTTACAATCCCTTTTGTAATGCCCTTCCTTTTTGCATTTCCACCACACCACATTTACAGGTTTTACTGGAGATTTAGATCTCCCTCTAGATTTATATCTCCCACTCGATGACTTATTTTTGTTTCTATTTTGTGACCGTCCTCGTATAGATAAGGCATCACCATTCTGAACCTCCATATTTTTTCTGTCTCATCTCCTTCGTCAGCAAGGATGAGACTATTTCATAAAAATACAAGGCAGTTGCATTGCTACCTATTGCAATAACCAAACTATCCCACAAATCTGGTAGAGAACACAACAAATTGATGCACTTATCTTCATCTAAAATTTTAATATCAATAGATGATAATTGACTTACCATAGTATTAAATGCATTCATATGCTCTGTCACTGATTCTCCATCCTTCATCCTCAGGTTATACAGCTTTTTCCATAGGAACAGTTTATTCACCAAAGACTTAGATTGGTACAAAGTCCCTAACTTGTCCCACAAAGCCTTCGTCGTAGCTTTCCCTGATATATTCAGCAATATTGAATCTGAGACACATAATCATATTGTGCTCTTTGACTTTCAATCCAACTTCTTCCATTCTTCATTGGACACTCCCATTGGTTTAGTACCTGGATCTACTGCGATCCACTTATCTCCATCCACCAATAGATCCTCCATCTTGAGTTTCCACAACTCAAAACTCTGACCATTAAATTTTCGATCTCTATGCTTCTACTGCTTGCCATATTCTTTCACCACTAGAATCGATGTCGCAAATCTCCCACTAAATAGGGTCTGCCACAAGCCCGAGAAAAACCCCTCAGCAACAAAGGCATACCCTTGAAGCCAAAACAACTTTGATACAACATGTAAGTTTTAACCCCATACAAAAATTACCTGCATACGAATTCTAAAACACATAAAATAAACAATGCGAGAGCATAACACATAAAATACATATACACAGAGATTTTCCCCTGGATCCCAAAACCAGGACTACCATATTGATTTTTCATTATGTTCCTTTCAATGTTACATTACATATTTATACATGCTGAAGCATCCAATACCATGGACCAAAAACCATCGCGTCCAAAACCATGGACTAAAAACCATTGCATCCAAAAACATGTGCGAAAATCATGTAGAAAAACATAGGTGGGTCCGCCCAACCTAACATAGGTTCCAAAACCAAATTTTTTTGGGGTACTGCATCGGATCCCAAAGAGTGGGGTTACCTACACCCCTCAAACCCCCTGTGAGCCCCCCGCTACACAATTGGTGCAACGAAGGGAGGGCTCCACCCCCGTATAACCCCATGGTTAACTACGTGGGCTAGTTGTGGAAAGAATATAACACAACCCAACATAATTGATGCAGGCCACCTTCCACTTCGAAACCTCCTCATCACATCGTAAATAATTTCATTCGACATTAACATTTTTTCGACTTCATGCTTTAGGGGGAAACTGTTTCAGATCCATTTGGGCACATCACTCCCATCATCTAGGGAATTAGTATTTATCCGTAGATACCAAATTTTCCAAAACAATAGGTAGGTGGAATTAAGATTCATTGACGAGATCAAGTGAAATACTTAGCTTGAAATTTACGAGATCTAAACAAAGTCTCGAATTGGAGGGGTATTCGCTTCATTTTTTAATGAGCTTGAAATAACAAAATAAATATGCTCAAGAAACCTATTTCATTTTTTGATGAGATTGACACGATTAAAATAACTATGCTCATGAAACCATGTTTCATTTTTTAACGAGCTTGACAAAAAGAAAAGAAATTCTACTCATGGGACTTTGGTTATGGCCACCAAGTTCCCTTGGCTTCCAAGAGGTTACCATTAGATGGGAGAACAACACTTTGGAAGTGATACATATCAAGATATCCAATGGAAACATCAAGTTCTAATGCCCCTAGTAAATGATTTACCATATCACCTATTGGGTCTAGATCAAAATAAGTTGAGAAAGGCTCATCTTCAATAGTAGGTACGAGCATGGGATAGGTTTCCACATAATTATCCTGTGGAGAGGGATATACCACTTACATATTAGGAACATTTAGGTAAGTTGGATTATTGGAAGTCAAATCAGGACCAATGAGAGAAAGTTGATCAATAATCACAATATTTCCATCATGCGAGAAACACATCACTCGAAAGAGTGTAGACACGACAACATAAATAACATAAACACGGTCTCAGCCCAGGAGAAAATTGAAATCCAAGGGGTCCATGACTACCATAACATCAATGCATACATTTTTTCCTTCCAAGGTAATAGGCAACCAAGGAAGGATCCTTAAATATTGAATGGTTCTTCTATTAAAAACTAACAGATTTGGAGCATTTAACATATGCTCAGGAGAACCCAAATATTTCCAAGAAGTCAAGGGTAAAATCCTAACAGAGGCTCCTCATCTATAATAGTATGACAAATGTTTTTATTACAAGCCTTCACCATGATCTGAAATGGAAAGTAAGAAGGGAGGCAAGGTTTTATCAATTGATTCCAATCAAAGGAAATGACCTCATTACTTAGAGGGGGTTCTGTGACAATCCAAGAGATTCCCCCCTGTTTGGTAGAATTAGAAGAAATGAGAAGAATATGAGTGGTATGATATCCAATATCTATCGAAAAAGTGTGATCAAATGAAGGTGGAATTAGGTTAACCACTTTCTCAGCCAACAGGTTGTTGGGAACAAATGCATGGGATTCACATTCAGAGAGAGTGGGATTGACTGAAGATGGATTCAAGTAAATTACTTCATCAACTAGTGGAGGATTCATTGAAAGTTTTTGGTAACCAAATGGAAGTTGTTGTTGAGGAGAAGTAAGGATTTCCAAAACATTGGATTCTTCATCCATATAAGGGAAAAGGTGAATTTGGTGATTACCTTCACATAATGACAGGGAAACTTAAATTTCCCCTTTTTCCCATTTACCTTATTATCACTAGTTGATATTATTTTACCAGCATGATATTTAGATGTTGATGACAAAGGATTATGTGAGCCTATGGACCACACTTCTAAACTTTGGAAATACCAGAGTAATATTTAAGAAGGTGATCAACCTTACAAAACATGTAATGGAATTTAATTTCACGGGGTTGTTTGGAAAGTTTCTTGACATTAGTTTCATTCATAAAAATGGTTGCTTGGTTTCCCCCTTGCTTATTTGACTTATTCTTCTTCCATTTCTTCTTCTTAGCCTCTTCTTCTTAGCCTCCTGTTTACTAGCATCAAGAAGTTTACTAGGCCATGAAGAAGAAAGGGAGGAAGAGACATTGGGGAAAGAAAGAAAAGGGTCAACTTGAAGTTGATGTTGTTCAGGTGGAGGACTCGGTTTTGAAATAGATTGGACATTCAGAACCCAGGAGGTCAAAAATATTCAAATTGGAAAACCTATGGTAAATATGGGAAGGGAAAACATAGCCATATAAGGGCCACCAATACTTCTAAATGAAGGAAAAGGACCAAGATTACAATCAGAAAAGTTTCCTTTAGTGGTATACTCTGGAACTGTTGTCATAAGCTTTAACCTAAGGTCTACCAAGGAGTATAAAGCAAGTGAATTAATTGATTTTAGAAACTAAAAACACAAATAAAACAAAAGGGGGTAACTAGGCAAAAGGGTTTACAAAGTTAATTTGAACTGCAATATACCATTACTGGTATGTGCAAAAGATCTCCTCGCTTGTTGTGTTCGGTGTATCACAGTTAATAAGGCGATCAAATTGGTTACCTATGGCAGGATAACAACCTAATGTGGACTTCAAAAATATACCTGGAGGTATGTGGAAGTGAAGTAGGTAGTAGTGTTGTCTAATGTGTATTGTATGGTAAGAAGTATATCAGTATACTTTTCATACATGGAGCACCATTTGCTATATCCAAAGGTACATGGAGAATGGTCTTATTTACTTACGTACATGGAATACCAATTTCCCACAGAATGCAACACATACAAGTAATGAAAAATCCTACATTTAACGAAGTTGGAACACGTCTTCTCTCCTAGACCTCTATGTGTGTCACTAATGTTCCAAATTCTCCTTAGGTCAATTGAATAAATACTAAATTTCATATTCAATTAAGTTTCAATTTCAAGGCTCACGACACGAATTCACCTAAACTTCCTCTGATGCAACTAGCATGTTGAAAAGAACTATTTTTCTTTTAATGAAGATCTATCTACCAGAAGGAAGAAACAAAGAATGACGTAGCAAACAAAAATGTAACAAACAAGATCTTCCTAACTAGATATTTTAATTTGACTATCCTAATTCAATTGAAGGCCCCAAATGAAATACAATGAAAAAAATGATTTTTTTGTTTTCAATTTTCAAATGCAAAGTAAAATGAAATATAGCTATATTAATGATAAAATAACTGACATAGATTGGTACTTTAATATGAAAATTCCTTTTATCAAATAAACATTCAATCCAATTGTTCATAAACCCTAATTGACAATAAGAAAGAAAAACAAACAAACTCTCATCAAAAGGCTATGGAAATTAAATGTAAACACATTAATGGCCTTACAGAGACAATGCCCAGTTCAAAGACTTAGCAAAGCACATTGGATCAAATCAAAACTTAGATCAAGGCATTAAAATGAAAAAATTTCATACTATAGGGACCATCACAGGCTATACATAACAACTATTGCGAGTCATCACACTCATAGAGAGAGACTAGAGTACTGGGTCATTCTGTCTTAGACCAGAAAGTGTGATGGGGCTAATTTTGTTCAAAAGGCGAAACAAAAAACCTACCAAGATCAAAATATTCTTTCCTAAGACCAATTACTATTTGAACAAGTCAAATTGGGTCACTTTCAAAGGTCTAAAAAGATTAGACAAGATATTCCACTAAAAAAAGATCCTTTCCCCAGTGTAGTTGCCAATTTGTCTGAGAAATTATTCTCTTTTGTGGATAGAAGTGAACTCACTCGATCTAGTGGCTTGATTTAGAAAAAATAGGAAAAAAAAAAATTGTTATTTCCTTAAAGGAATTAGAACATGGAGGAAAGGCCTACTTGGAGTCCAATGCAAGATCTCCTCTTCTCCGTGATTGCAAACATGATCTATGATTGCAAATGCTATAAATAAGACATGCAAAACAACTAAAACAAGAGAACTACAAAATCCAAATAACATGTGCTAACATCTGTAAAAAATGAGTCAAGAATGCATTGTAATACATATTCATTGATGATACATAAGTATAGGAAAACAAAGCATTTTTGTATTAATGAAAGTAGGTGAGGTTACAAAACTCTACAAATCTTGACCATGTAGATGTCTCTCAACTATTTGTCCTTCCCTTGTCACAAAGCAAGCCTTCAATCACAATTTCAAGTGCATGGATGGATAAAATTTTGTGGCTATATATATTGGTTCTGCTGCTAGATATGTTTTTGCTTGCTTTGCTACCTTAGCTACTACTGTTGGTATTGGAACAGGATATGCTTATGTTGGTGCTTCAACAAGGTAAACCGCAGGTGCTTCTACAGATACTTCTACAGGTATCCTTAGGCACAAAGCAACAGCATGAGGGCATAACTAAGAGACTCTAAAATCCAAACCATACACCATGGTAGGTAGTAAATTTATAGGGTAAATGGGGTGGTTTTGGATTTACCAATCTAGGACTTAGATCCACATATGAGGGAGGATAAGCTTTAGGGATAGGAAATAAGACCTCAAGTATAGGAGTTTGAGATCTCAATCAATAGTAAATGGTTAAAACCACCTTGGAAGATTATGGAAAGAGAAGATTCAAAATTATTTTTATTGTTTACCGAATTCTAGAGGTCATCACACCAGCAACAAAGGCAACATGTGATGGTTAGCGCACTTACTCAATGTAAAACATGCAACAGTGAAAGCTTATCAAAAGGGAAGTTTGATGGGTCAGAAAATGGGGTTTTTAAGCTATTAAACCTGACATTCTTGGATCTTTTAGAGAGAGTATGCTCTAGGCTTTTAGGGGATGAGTGCAAAGTGTCATTGGATGTTGATTGATCCTATTTCTAGGCCATTTGATTAGATGTGACAAAATGACCTATACCATATGCTATTCAAAATGTTTTTGAAGTACAACATAATTCCACATATTAGGAAATTCAAGACATCCCATGAAACTTTGGAGACACTTAAACGTTTGTATGAGACATCAAATATAAATTGATTTTTTATTTTGAAAATTAGGCTTCTCCTAATTAAAATGAAAAATCAATAAATTTATTTTCAGAATCAAAGAGCTTAATGATAAGCTTGGTGATCTTAGTGAAGATATTTCAAGCATTGATCTATTTAAATTTACAATGAATGGAATGATGAATGGATATCAAATTTGTATCACCAATATTATAGTTAGAGAAAAAACACAATACATTTAATGAATTGGTAGGTATTCTTTTGCAAGAGGAAGAAAGAAGAAAGAATCATAGTTGTATATCTCACAATTTATATTTGGTATTGGTGGAAAAAGGGAAATAATCATACATATAAAATCCATGGGAAAGGAACAAATGAGTCAAGCCACATGAAAAATAACATCAATGCCTGGTACAACCAATAAAAAATATCGATGTGAAGAGGAAAAGTAGATGCTTCTATTGTCAAAAGTTTAGAAATTATTCTAAAGATTAAAAGGATAAGAAATTTAGTGAGTCCAATGCTAAAAGACATATAGGTAAATTTTTTGATAGAGAAAAAACAATTAGTGATGATCTCAACAACATCATTTCTTTTATTACAAATGTCATTTTATTAACAAAAAGTGTTGATGTGATTGCATGGTTTTTTGATTTTGTTTCATCTATTCATATGAGATTCAATTGGGATTTGTTTGAAACATATCACAAGAATAGTAATAGTGCTAATATCTATTTAGGAGATGAATATCACATGAAATTAAAGGATATGGAGATGTATATGTGACTTTTTCAAGTGGTCATGTGAAATAAATCCAAAGTGTAACGCATGCTTTCGAGAAAAAGAAAAAGGTAATCTTAGTTTCCATCATTGCAGATCAAGATCTAAAATTTTAATTTGTTAAGTTACAATGTGTTGTGAAGGATATATAGGATCAATAGAAAGTCATAGTAAGAGGATTGAGAGTAGGAGGATTGTAAAAAATTGATTTTACAAGGAAATATCATCAAGCATTGGGATATACAACTTTTTCAAATGAATAATTATGGCATCAGAGGTATGATTACATAAATCATAGTTATCTTTTGTTACTTGAAACGGAATATATGGTTTAGGGTCTTCCAATTTTTAAGATGAACATGCTAAATGTGAATAACTTGCATTTGGGAAATAACATATGAAATAATTTCCTACAATAACATAAAATAGGAAAGTAGAAATAATTGAGATAATACATAATGATATGTGTCACCCATTTAAACTAAGTCGTTTGGTGGAGTTTCATATTTCTTTATTTTCATTAATGATAAAATTAGATTCACATGGATTAATTTTATCAAATGAAAAATCTGATCAAATAAGAAGGTAAATCAAAATCCTCAAGGGTGATCAAGGATGAGAATAAATGTTAGCGAAATTCACGAAATAATGTAAAATTAAATGGATTAAAAAATAGTATACAATCCCACACACTTCTCAATAGAATGGAGTAGTTGAGAGAAAAAATAGAACTTTGGTTGAATGTGCTTTACTATGCTTAAAAGTTTAATGGTTTTTGGGCTGAATCATCAACTATGGTTGTGCACATAAAAAATAGAATCCCTACAAAAAATTAAAGAATAAAATTTCTTATGAATACTTTTATGTGTATAACTCACTAGTTAATCACTTGAAATTTTTTGGAAGGCATTCTCCCACATTCCAAAAGAAGATATATGAAATATAGATGTCAATACAATCAAATGCATATTTATTGGTTTTTGTATTGATGATAAAGCTTATAATGTATAATCCTATCAATAAAAAACTCTTTGCAAGTAGAGATGTCATATTTCATGATTGTGTAGTCAAGGTCTAGAAAGATAATGAACATGATGTATGGAAATTTCCCAGTGACAATAAAGTAGAAGAGGTTAAATATCAACAAGTTCACGTTGAAGATAAAGGTACCATTAAAGCTAATAGAAACCAAAGCACACCAAGAAAGAGTTGTGCCATACCAATAAGATGTGGAGGAAATCCACACGAAAGTAAGGTATTATAGATATCAACAAGGAAAGTTCAAACACCTCTCAAGTATAAATGTTATGCATTAATGACTCAAGTTATCAGCGTAAAGGAACATTTAATTATTGGGAAATAAAAATACCATAAATTATGGATGGATGCCTGAAATAAGAATATGATTCTATCATGAGAAATGAAACAAGCGAAATAATACAATTTCCTAAGAATAAATTACATATAGGTTTAAAACTATGTTTAATACTGATGGACTAAATACAAAGCTAGATTGGTAGAAAACAAATATCTATTGAAAGAAGGAATAGACTATGAGAATACTTATGAACATGTAACTAAAGTTAACTTCATTAGGTTGATTATTGCGTTGACCACTAAGTACAATCAAAAGATGCATCAGTAATATTTTAGGTCAACATTTCTAAATGGAGAATTAATGGAATAAGTTTATCTTTCGCCACTAGAATTTTGTATAAAGAAGGAACAATAACATCATGTTTGCAAGTTAACGAAAGCATAATATGGACTCAAACACATGCCTAGGTCTTGGTATGTAAATATTGATAATTTCTTCTTTCAACATGACCTTATTGAAAGTAATAGTGATCAACATCTACATATCAAGAAGGATGGAAATAAGCATATTCAATTTCTTTATAAGTTGATGATCTTATCATAATAGGAAATGTAGTCAAGTTGATTGAAAAAATAAAAAGATGTATGTTACAGAAATTTGAGTTGAAGGACCTTGGTATTTTTCATTATTGTTTAGGTCTCAAGGTATGGAGAGATGATGGCAAGGCTTTGACCAAACAATGTAAATATGTATAATATTTAATAAAATTGTTTATAGTGAGTGAATGCAAATCAATGTCTACTCCATTAGAACATAATGTTAAGTTTAAGAATGATGATGCAAGAAAAGGATCAAATATTACTTTGTATCAACAATTGGTGGGAAGTATGAACTATTAAATTATAACCAGACCATATTTTGCGTATTTGGTCAATATAATTAGTTAGTGCATGAATAATCCACATAATATTCATTGGAAACAAACCAAGAGAGGCCTTCAATATTTTAAACATAACATTAACTTTGGTATTGAATATACTAATGAATTGAAATTTGAGTTAATAGGTTATTAAAATTATAGTTGGTAAGGAGATCTGGATGAAAAAATCCCACCATTTGTTATGCATTTAGTACAAGATCTATAATTGTGTCACAAAGTAGTAAGAAAAAGCTAATTATTTATATATCTTCCATTGAATCCCAATATAAAGCCTTATGTAGTGCTAATCGTGAAGAAATTTGGCCAAGGTAAATTCTCTGAGACTTCAGATAAAAGCAAGTAAAAAAAACCATCAAATGTGTTAATCAAAGCTCTATCAAATTGGCAAACAACCAAGAATATCTTGTTAGTTCAAAGAATATTGAAACACAACATCATTTTGTAAGAGAAAATATGCAATCAAAATAAATTGAATTAATACATTATAATACAAATGATAATGTGGAAAGCATATTCCAAGCATCCATAAAAACTAGCTTTGAAATATGTAAAGACAGGTTAGGTGTTTAGAGAATCAATTTGTTTGTTAAGGGGGAGTGATATAGTTAATGAGTGATGCATTTTTCCAATGAATTATATTCCAAATATATTATTCTATAGAGTAAAATTTCTAATGAAATATCCAAGTGTGATTTTCACATCCTAGCAGAATGTAAAAATTATCCATTATGCCTCTCCCATTACCAAAAATATGGGATACCATTGTGTGTTTGTGACATTGGGAAGATTTAATAAAATCTCTTGTTGTGGGTTTTGCATCTCACAATGTTTTTTTTTTTTTTTTTTTTGTTGCTAAATAGATTTATGAATTAAAAAATACAATTTAAACAATGAAATATTATAATCTCACCAAGAATTGTATCATTGAATTATGGCTAAAAAGCAAAAAGCATGAAATAGTTAGATTGTGTCATTCTCATTACTTGTTGAGAGCATCACATTAAAACACCTGTAACAAATGTTTTATTTGCATGAACTCGTAGGTGAAAACACCTAATGAAGGAGGAAATTATGAGTGGCTTCTCTATTAAACAATAATCATGATCGCTATTGGTTGCATGAATCTTGAAAGTGAGAAATTATAGTATTTGAAGTAGAAATGATGTGTGACTTACTCATAATAGGGTGTTCATAGACAGGCTTAGGAAAAAATAGAAGTTTCCAACTTATACATAGATGAAAAATAAAATAAAATAAAAGTTGTTATAAATGATAATGGTGTCTATAAATTGTTGAAATCACACAGTTAAGCTGTTACAAATAATGAAGGAATCTCAACACATAAAATAGGATTAAATTTGAAATTAACATTAATACAATCGATTTTTATTTTTTAGTGAAAATGAATTAATTATTTGGTATAAAGTCTTTAAAAATTACTATACATAATTAAAAGGAATTATATGTAACTAAAAGTCATTAAATTTAATAAGTTATAATCTATTTGAAATATGTATTGTGTATATTTTCTAAAGTTATATAAAATGCTAACAAAATTTATTATGCATTATGATTAGTCTAAATTCATCTTAATCATGATTTATCGAATTCCCAGACAGATTGATTCTCTCAAGATTCAAATCTCTTATGGAGTATGAAACTTAAGGAAATTCTTACACCTTGATATTTGATCCCTCTTAGCACTTTATATATTTGGAGGTTAATATAAATTTAGGCCATTTATATCAACCTAAATGCTAAAATGTTCTTTCAATGTTGAAAAATTATATTATATTAAATTAAGTTATAATGTTCTTGAAATTAATTTGTGAATTTTAATTGTTGTAAGTAGAATGACAATAAGACTAAAATAGATTTTAACTTTTCAGTGTTTATCTACTTAGCCTCAAATCCTAAAAGGAACGAAAATAAATTCTTAGTGACATATTTTCTTAGTAATATTCTCTTTTGTATGTCTAATTGTTCATAATAGAAGCATTAAAATATAAATGATATTTATCAATATTCTAGCATCAATAATATCTCAATCTTTGAATATTCTCCACCCCACAATGCATAAGATATAAAGAAACCCTAAAAGAACTCATGGATGTACTTTAAATGTAAGATAAATACTAGGAGGGATAGGGTTATTCAATGACGTTCCAAGTCGTAGAGAAGAAAAAAATTTATAACATAGAAAGAAAAACCTAATACCTTCCATTTCTTGAACTCACTTTAGGGATCCCCAAGCTTTTCAAAGGCTCTTTGGGTCACCTAATATGGAGAAATATTCCTTGTCGATCATGCTCTAACAAATTTAATATATGTGCAAATGGGTAGACATGTAACTTTAGATAATATTACAGTAAAATAAAAGATGAAGTTAGGTCAATTAAAAGTTAGGTTATTCTATTGAATGTTAACATGAAAACATCTCCCTCAAATCAGGCTTTAAACACCTCTCCACACAATAACATTTCAAATATTTTAAAATAATAATAAGTTGTTCATTTTTTTAATTAATTTATGTATATTTATAAATAAATTTTAAAAAAATCCATTAAAAAAATAATTAAAATTAATACTATAAATTCCAAACCTTATTGTCTATACTTAAAATTACATTAACATGAATATATATTTGAGATAGTTAAAATCATCATAGCACATATCTTTGAAACTCCTACTTACATTGATATAAATTGTCATCCATCACAACTTAAAATAAAGTCATCTTTGTCAACATATATCACTTAATACTAGTACAAAATGGCTAATTAGTTACTAAACAAATGTCTAAAATTTGCATATAAGCGACCATTTTTCAGATGGTGACCAATATTGAATAATTTACAGTAGCTTATAATGCAATTAACTTTTAGTCATATTTAGCTTAATCATTAATTATTTGTCTCAATTTTATCGTCTAGTAGTATAGTTAGTTATAAATTTGGTCGTTAATTTAGTCATTAATTGCTACAAGTGATGGCCAAATAGACAAAAATATACTACTACATAAGAACCAAAGAAAACCAATTAATGACCAAAGAAATATGACCAAAATGTTGGTCGTGTTATAGGATAGTATAAAGTAACTACTAATAGTCATATATATGTAAAATTTAGTCATTTTTTGAAACCAATTAATGACCAAAGAAATATGAATAAATGTCACTCACATTATAAGACACTGTAAATTAGTTAGTAATAGTCATATATATGAAAAGTTTAGTCGTCATTTGTAATAAAAAAATTATCATTTACAGTAGTCATTCTTTTTTTTGGTTGTTTCATATTCATTATATAAATGACCGATTTAGTAGTTTATATTCATTTCATTTACTTTCATTAATAATCATTATAAACTACTAATTTAGTTGTTGTATATTCATTTTATTTGTGTTTATCATTAATCAATATAGATTACTAATTAAGTAGTTTCATATTGATTTCATGTGTTCATTATTAATCAACATAAATTAATTAGTATGTTTTTGTGACTGAATTAAAAACAATTCCATACAATTTGCATGTTCATCTAATATGAAAACACAAAGTTACATATGTTAATTACAATATTAAATAATATCAAGTACAACTATAAATAATTTCAACCACATAAATTATATTATATGAAATTTCAAGTATTACAATATGAGTTTCCAACTTAATATTGATTGTACTACAATTTACACATGAAATATTGTTTGATTACTTCAAAACATTATCATTGTATTGCCAAGGCATTGGAGGGGAATTCACCATCTCTAAATACTTGACCATCAATTTGTATGTGTGTGTGCCTCATGCAGGATATTGGCTTTAAGGGTATCACTAGACCAATTATTTTCTCTTTCTCATTCTGCATTTGTTGCTCTAGTGTTATTGTTCTCCTCTTTCTTCAATTCTTGCTTCTTACCATCAATATTGAGTTCCTCTTCTGAAAATAAAAGAGTATACAATGCTTAGTATAAGACACGAAAGACAATAAACATTGGAATACAAACTAAAGTATACTATAAATGATTTACACAACATATACCTCAACATCAACAATGTCAATGCAAATTTTCCCTAGAAAAGCAAGAAACTTGAATAATTTTTCTTTAGTTGGGTAATAGTGGCCACTATGTGGCCAGATGACCTATATAAACAATGAAAATAAAATTTCACCATAGAAAATAAAACCTTAAGAACTTAGTATTCAACCTTCATGAAAAGCTTAGGGACAATCATGCCAACTAAGTTACATAATAAAAATCTCCTTATATATATGATGCATATTAGTAAAACTAATTGTCTATTGGTAACCAAATCCATCATTCATTAGGAACAACATAAAACATCTCCAAAATCAACAGGAAACATATACAACCACCAATATAATACTTAGACAAAGAGAAGATGCATTCCTCCACACCAGTGGTGACTAGAAGTCGAGCTATGGAAAATTCTATAGCATTAATATCTTCAAAGTGACAAGTAGAATGGTCATGCTGTAATGAGTTTAAGTCTTCTAGATAATCCCTATTTTAATCATGTACATTATTATTTTATAGATAAATAAAATGTAAGGTACAAAAATGTTATATGTTGTTGCTAAAAATTCTACAACTAACTCCCCTTTATCAAAACTAAATACTTACAATATTTTTCTATGTAACAAAATTAATAATGCACTTAAAAATTGCAATACCACAACATTTCTACATGAAATAAATTTTTCTACATTGTTATTTCCAACACCAAGAAACTCACCAAATAATGAATGACTTGGACTAGGTGACACTAAAGTTTATTTTATATTTGTGTATATTTGTCAAGGAATTAGTGCTACAGTTCTCAAATCATTAGCCATTGATAAATTTATGTTAGTTTGATGCAAAACAAGTTCCTTTTTAGTGAATAGTGTTGACACGACAACAACATCATATAATAAACTGGAAATTTAGAAATAATCAAGAAAAATGCATTAACAACTTATTGTTGCAATTTCTTATTATTTTATTTTTTGTCCTACTGTGTATACTATACTGTACACTTACACATGAAAGAATCCATGCTTGGAAGGAATCTCCTGGAAAGGGCTAATTTTGACCTATAAATCATATACCCTTTACGAAAAGCCACTAATAGAAAGTTTCAACTAACTTTAACAATGCATGTAATAATGGCATGCACAAATAGAAATAGTAGTGCAATAAATCTTGAAGCAAGTTCATTATTAATTTCCCAAATAACCAAGGTAAGACAATAATATTGTTTTAACTTCTAGCTCTCATTGTTCTACTCTAATTCGTACTTCATGTGCCATGAACGTATGAGTCAATACTTCTCATTCGATACTTCCACATTGTGCAACAAACTTTAATGAACAAAGTTGTTTCTTTCACTATGACATGAAAACAATATTAACATATCATATCTTGTTGAAATTGAAGGGGAAAATCTCATTGGGGCTAACCCATGGTAGTGGATCTAGTATTATTCATGTGCTCACAAAGGTTGAACATCTTTAGAGATTATCCTTGCACTTTGAACTCATGTGATGGATACTTGATAGGTTGAAGAAGTGATCTTCATTCAATACATGTTGATGCTCCTTTGACTTTATTTTAAATTTTCCACACAAACACTCTTCATTACCATTTTTAGGAATGCATTCACCTCTTATCAAAACTAAATATATCGTTAGGTGAAGGTATTGTCCACATAGTAGAAAGTAGACACACATGCTAGAAGTAAGTAGATGAAGAGAATCTTGCATGTCTTACATACCAAACTAGACGTAATAACCCCCTAAAACATAAAACAAATTTTTAATGTAATGACATGCTCTACCTCACAATGAACAATAACAATAAAAAACAAAAATCTTCTTGTATGATGAAATATTGCACATTAAACTATTAGAAAACTAGGAGTCAATAAATACAACGCATTGCACAATTTGAAAAATAAAAACTCAATGTCGAGTGACAAGGAAACAAAAGCTTCCAATCCTAGCGAGGTTTGACCTTTAAAGATTAACAAAAAATGTCAAAAAGGATACATAAATAACTGGTACTTGTGAAGTAAATATTTTGTTAATAGGAAAAATAATTTGAATGAAACACCTAAAAAATCACTATACTAGCTACAAGAACTAAATATGGTAAGCATACATACTTAGTAAGTTGGACCAAAATATATTCCTTCGAGGATATTTTAATGGTGTTGTAAATAACACTTACAAGATAGACTTCTCTATCCTCCACTTTGACCACCTACTATTTTCCTACAATCTAAAGATGGAAATATAGTGAAGTCATCACCTCAAGCTCAAATTTACCATGAGAATTCGATAAGGAGATTTGTAACAATATGAATTACGAGTAAGCAAGAGGATTAACTACAAGGTTAACTAACTATAATTTATAAGGGGAGATTTGATTTCTAAGGACCAAGAGAGAGTGCCACCTAGTTTGGTGGCATAAGTAAGCCTTGCGAAGTTGAGATGGGTATTGTGTCCACTAAAACGTTAGATGTTTAAAAACTATAAACATAATTTATATTTAAAAAATCATTACAATAAATAGAGAGATATTTACTAATATGTTTGCACAATGTACATTATAATTATGAAGGATTGATCAATCCTCATAATCAATGGTACTATTCTTTGTTTAGGACACCCACCCATTCCCTTATCTAGTTTTTTAAAAATTTTACAATGAGGCAAGAAGATACTACAGAGGGAAATGTAGGATATCTCCTAGAAGTAAAAAATTCCACACCGTGTGAAATTATTGCCACAATAATATATTTCCATTGCTAAATCTTCTGTTTGTCCTGATATATAAATTATCACCAACCTCATTAGATTAGTAACTTGGATAATTATACCAAACAATTGTTGTTCCAAAGGAAAAAATATAGGAAGGGACTTCAAGCTAATAACCTTATTCTCATTTTATTTCTCAAACTCAAAGAGTCATAAAATCATCTTATAACAATTCAAGAAAGGAGAATATTTCACTTGTTTCTCATGTAATCTTAGATCCCACAACCAAAGTTTTAGATAAACCCTATAGATATGGATTATAGAGGAATATGAAGAGAACATAAGCATCTAGGACAACATAAAATGGAAATTGGAACAAATCAACCATCCTCAGATTTTGGCAAAATATTTTACAATTAAAACATTTTACGCACTACATATCGTTAAAAATATCGCATTCGAGGGGCATGGCGTGAAGTCTATCCTTTTCAAAAAGGTGAAAATATATATTTCTGTGAGTTACAACAAAAGAAGGAAAACCTCCAAGAAACATTTAAGTCGATTTCATAGACTTTAACTTTGGAAAAGCTATTTTTCATGCGGTGCATCTTCCATACCTAACAGTTGAAAGAAACATATGTAGCTTTCATGTGAAAGACAATATATTTCATGTAATTTTCTCTGTAAAGGAATACAAATTCTAAAGTTGAAATATATTACTCAGGTTGAAGTGTTTAGCCTAATTATAACATAAAATTAGGATTGAAAACCCACCTTCTCATCATACTTGAAAGTGAAAACAATGTTTCAAAATAATAACCTTATAGATTTTGAAATTAAGAGAATTGTACATCATGTCAACGAATTTCCTTAAAATGTGTACATAATTTTTCTAAGAGAAAAATACCCCAACCATATTCATTAAGGCATAGTCCTACTCTATTACATTTTGGTCCCTTTTTGGGCATATTTTCTAGTCAATTTTGTCAACAATTCAATAAGGATTTGTTGGAATCAAAAGTTTGAGTTGTAAAAACTACATAATCTGAGTGTTCCGGGGGTTTTTCAGGATGTTGAATTCATTTATGCATTCAAAAACACATTTTAAGCAACAAAAAACCACAAGATCAACAAAAAATGTATCGTCAAATTCCAACGAAAAACTAAAACATAGAATAGTTATACTGCACCTATTCATTAACTTGCATACACAATAACACCTCGTATATAAGTCTATAACTCTACACGGAGGGAAATCACTGCCAAACCAATATATTTCCATTTCCATTTATTATTAACTTCTGTATATATGAATTCTCACCAACCTCATCATAAGGATAACTTGAATAATTACGCTACACCATTCTATGCCATAGGCATGATATTGAAAGGGTCTTAAAGCTAGATTTCTTATTCTCATTTTGCTTCTCAAAATCTCACACACAATTTTGATAAAGGAAGAGAAAAAGGTGCGAATAAGAACAGGAAAAGGATAAGAAAAGAAGAGTGTGATTTTTGGATTGTTTTTTGGTTATTTTCATCTACACATATGAAGGTTAGAGCATCATCTTGCAGTAGTAGATATCAAATTGTAGTCACTCTAAAAGAGTCAAGTTTTGGGTCAAAGGAATTCTCCCTTGCAAGACAAGTTGATAGAAAGGAGGATTTATCTCAAGTGAAGGAGAAATAAGGAATCAAACCAAATTTCTTCCACACATGCAAAGGCTAGGGTTTCTACAGAAGAAATTACTAGAGGATGAAGCTACAAAAGAATTTGTTGGGGGGTCGAATTTGCAGAATAATATACTGTGGGGTCAAAGTTGCAGAAGAATTTGTTGGGAGGTCAAAGTTATAGAAGCATTTGTTGGGGTAAAAATTACAAAAGTTGCATAGGTCAAAGTTGTTGGAAGGAACACTTATCAAGGAGGAAAGGTTTGCTTGGCCTTGGAGGAGTCTTGGTCAAGGGTCATAGGACTTTGAATTCTTCAATTGAAGTTCTATAAGAAGAGAATATTTTTTGTAGGCTTTCATATCAAGTGGACAGGTTTTGGCCTTGGCTGATCACCTATATCTTGTGTCTTCTTGTCTTATTTTTCTTTATGGTTTGGTAGTTGCTTGATGAAAAGAACACAAAATATAATCAAGTGAAAGAAGAACATAATTAATTTAATCAAAATACATCACAAACAGTTATCAAAGTAAGAGAAATCGCCTAATCTATCTACCTCATGTTTCTCAACACCACCTCTCTTGGATCCTTATCTCTGGTGTTGCGATCTTTGAATTACGTGTGTGGGTTTTGGTCTAACGACAATTGAAATTCCAACAAGGTGTATGAAATCATAGGTCACGAGTTCGATACACACCCAACTCGCATTGGAAGGGATATTTTTGGACATTGGATAAACCAACACTCCCCATGTGTTTCATGACATGGACTAACTACCTCCCATGGATCCTTCTATGGCGATGTGATTGTTGACTAATGCCTGTAGGTTTTTTTCCAACAATATGTTACCTTTATAACAAAAAATAAGAGAAGAATGAAAAAATAATTCACCAAAATGAATTTTAATTATTTTCATGCAATCCATAACCAAAATGCTACAAGCAACACACAACAACACTCACCCTATATTACTAAACACTATAACAAAATTCACAAATAATCCTTCTACACCTAGTTAGCACAAGTGTTGATCTTAGGTGTTCTATTTCCACAATGTATTAAAACTTAAAATATTTCTCCAAAGGTCTAGGGTAGAACCTTCTACTCTAGTCCCACACTATAACTGAGCATCTAATCTAATTATTTTTTATCCCATTTAGGTCCAATGTTGAAAACATGCTTTGAAATTACTCTATAATAAACCATACAATCTCATAGTCGTAATTTCTCATTTCCAAATGTCTAATATAGAATTTATGCTCTGATAATGCTCCCTTACACGTCCTTGGACTTCCCAAGTTGAATGGGAGGTGTTACTTCTTAATTAACCTGACCTCCATTGTCCTGTCATGGAAATTCAGTCACTAAAAGTCTCCTCTACCAAAGTTAGCAGAAGTAACTTTTGTTAATACCATCATATTCAACTTGTCAATAACTTTCTGCCATATAAATTTTATTGAAATTTGATATATGGTTCAAAAGTTATGGCCAATTAAATATTCAACATTTAAACTCTGCCACATAGGAAAAACCTACCACATGGACCCTACGTGGCATCCACATGGTGCTGACATGGTGCATAAATCTCAGAAACATATTCATAATATATAAATCTGGGTAGGGAAGGTTCATGTGAAAATTGTGTGTTACACCTATGGAAACCCCGAGACTCCCAAACTAATCCATGCTAGGCCAAACATTTGAGCCTACAAAATGACCCAAATACACGCACATCTCGGAGGCTCTGGAGCTTCAGAGATCTGGCTTTATTCATGAGTCAATTGTATTTCACGTTATACTTCAAATCTTAAATATATACATGGGCACCACCTTGACCACTATATTATATTTATATTTTTATTGTAACTCCGTCTCACTATAGACTAACCCTAGTTTGAGCCTAACCCTTTCCACCACACTATAGTTATAGAAGATATAACTATATATTATATGCACAAATTTGACCCAGAAAGGACCATTAAAGGCTATCCATTAAGGGAATTTTGAGGTCTAAAATGGGCCTCCTAAGGAAATTATAAAATAATAGTGGAAATAATAAAATAATATTAGAATACATCATCAAATTTTAGAGGGAAAAAGAAAAAACTAGTCTTTGAACTCGTATTTTCAACTTATCTCCCTACGGGTTTAATCAAATTTTGAGCACAAACACTCGTTTGATGCAAAATTTGGTTCCTCATCCAAGGAGTACCCATGTTGCATACTTTCAATAGACCCTACTACATGAAAAATGAGATATACATGAAAAACGTGATTGCAATCACGTTTTTTCCATGTATTTCTCATTTTTCATGTAGCGAGATGCATGGAAAGTATGCAACATGGGTATTCCTTGAATGAGGAATTAAATTTTGCATCCATCGAGTATTCCCACTCGAAATTTGAGTAAAACCTTAGGGAGATAAGTTGAAAATACAAGTTGAAAAAAGTAGTTTTATTATATTATTATTTTTTAATCTTTTTACCTTTTTACTCCAAAAATGGTGAATAATCTTCCATGGTTGACATCATCATCTTGAATCCTATTGGTTCTTATAAATTTTATTTTGGTCGAATATTTTTCCTAGGAAGCCCATTTTAGACCTCAAAATTCCCCTAATATACCTTAACACTTAGCATATTTTTTTTGAGTTTTTTGCAACCCTTCCATGGATTTATCCAAATTTCTATAAGAGTTTGGTCTTTTCCAAAACATGCTTAAACACACAAAATATATTCTTCATGGTAAACAAGACATACTCAACTGACAGCCACAATGATTATACAAATTCATACAAACATGATCATGCCTTTTATGTAGGCATTTAGATGGCCAAATCATGACAAACAACACCTTATGAACTTAACCACAACAATATTAATCCTTGTTGATATATCAGTGCAAACATGACTTCCCTTCTACTACTCTATGCATAAGGAAAAATAACAACTTGCAAGCCATGCAAGCTCCATAACCACATAATATGCATACTCAACACTTTAAACAACTTCTTAAACACATATATTCATTGCTAAAGTATAATAAATAGGATATGGAATTTCACCCACCATACTAGAACATCATATAGTCAACAAAGTCATATGAATACTAAGATCATATCGGCTATACAGGGATCCTTAAATCCCCCATAGAATGAAAATAACATGCATATATCTCATTAAGACACGAGAATATACATTGTTGATCATCATTGCATGCTATATAATGACAACATTAGACATTCATAGTGAATTAACATGTATAGTGACACAAGTAAGCAACTTATCTTTCAATTGTATGACTAGCAACTAAGGGAGAGACTTCAACTCTCCACCCAACCATAGGCTAACTTCATTGTTATTCTTTCTTGCAACCAACCACTCTTGAGCCAAAATTAGAGTCCAAGGAGGTAATAAATCATGAGTGCTCTTACTAATAACCAGTCAATGGATGGTAAGAAGCAGAGTTCATTTCTCAGGTGATTTCTCAACAACCCCTAGTTGTAACACCACAATGAATAGTTTTTTGGTAAAACATCAACCTCAAGTTTAATACATGGCCTAAATATTTTCAACCCAATTTTAGGAGAAGGACTAGACATGTATATACATAAAATGGAGGTTTTTTAGTTGATTAGTATTGCAGGAGTAAAGAGTACACCTTCAGTGGACTTCTAAGCACACTAAGCCAATATCTAGGTGGTTTCTTAGCTTGAAGGCAAGCCACTTAGGAGTTAATCTAACCTTTCAACAATTCTTAGGTGTCTCAACCTTTCAAGTAGTTTCTCAACCCACTAGCATCCTCGTGGGAAATTGTTTAAGTTTATTAGTATTATAGGAGTAAAGATCCTTTAGGGGATTTATCACCATACTAGGCTAGTATCCAAGAGGTTTCTTGATCCAAAATTAAACAGGAACACAAAAAATTATAGCTATAACCAAATACAAAGATGCAACGGAAATCAAACTTCATTTCATTAATATCAAATACTGAAATATGCTTACAAACATAATGGAAGTAAGACTCGCTCGGGTGATGGTAGCTTATCTATGAGAAGAGATGTGGTGGCTGCATGCCTATGAACCGTGTTACAATGAGGCTTGAAGGCCTATTTAATATTGAGAAACAATGGAAAACCCCAAACATCCAAAAACCTAACCCTATGAGATGAAACACCAAACTATGGGCCCCGCTGGGGTAAATTGGTATATCAACTTCTTGGGGTCTTAACTTTGGCATATGATTTATGTTTGATGCACATGATACCTTGTTAGAAAGATATATTCGAGGAATAAAATCTCTAATATCAAACATCAAGTTACATACTTGTATTCGCTACATGTGATTTTCCAAAAAAAACATCGTTTAGGGTCTCAAAATAGCTCCGAAAGTTCAGGACCTGAAAAACTACCAAAAATAGTAAACTATGTTATAATCAAGGAAACTAAAAAACTGAAAGAAACAATGATGGGGGTCCAAATGGAATAGGTGGGTGGCCACCAATATCCACATGGATCATTCCCCCCCAGGAATAAATGGTCCCCATTGTGCTGAGTTCCTCCATGAGATGAGGAAATTTTTGCTGAACTTGGTCCCTGGTGAGCCACTTGCCCTAGTGAAGGAGTTGGCTTGCTTTGACAACTCAATAGATTTGGATCCTTTATTGTCTAGTTTTCTTGATATGTTCATCCATGATGCAATCATTTGTGGCTTGTTCCATGTATTCTAGGTTTAACTCTATTGGTGTGAGTTTTTCTTCAATGTCGGATGTGTCCAACAATGGTGGAAGGTAGGGCCAAAGGTGGTCCACATTGAACACTGGGTGTAGACCAAGGAATGGTGGAATACTGAGATTGAAAGAATTATCCCCTACTACCTCGGTGATGGTGTATGACCCGTATCAGAGTGGGCGAAGCTTGTGGTGGGGCCCAACGAGGTGCTCCTCCAAATGTAGCAAAACTTTCTTGCCCACCTGGAACTTGTGTGGAACCCGATGCTAATCATGAAGCTGCTTGTACTTAACATTGGCTTTGTCCAATATGTCATGGACCTATTGGTGGATGTGTTGAATGTGATCAACGAATTTTTTTCCTTATTGTCTTTAGACTGTACATGAGCCAAATCTGCCTAAGTAGTTGCAAATGGTATGGCCACATCAATGGGACATAGTGGCTGGAATCCCAAGCCCACCTGAAAAGTGTTGTGGAGAGCTCAGTCATAACTGTGATGAACATAAGGGAGGCTCTCATCCCTTGTGCGTGGATGCTTTGAGTTCTACATGCACATAATGTGTACAATCTTCCTATTGATGACCTATGTCTTCCCATCAGTTTGGGGATGGAAAGTTGTGGACTTAGTGAGCTTGGTA
Source organism: Pinus tabuliformis (assembly GCA_031772625.1). Taxonomy (NCBI): domain Eukaryota; kingdom Viridiplantae; phylum Streptophyta; class Pinopsida; order Pinales; family Pinaceae; genus Pinus; species Pinus tabuliformis. The sequence continues at coordinate 1,188,895,191 of CM062818.1, forward strand.
TCCAACATTGATGAGAGATTGGACCAAAATGTAATGAGAAACCTGTTGTCCTGATCTGAAATGATAGACTATGGGATCCCAAAGTGTACCCGCACTCGTTCAAAGAAGAGTTTAGCAATGGCTTTTGTTGTGATATTCTTCTTACAGGTTGCCACAATGGCCATCTTCGAGAATTTATCAACGATCACAAAAACCCAGTCATTTCCATGCTTAGTAGAAGGAAGGATTGACATGCAATCCATGGAGATGGATTCCAAAAGTCGACTAGGGGTAGGAAACTAAGTATAGAGGCCTTGCTTCTTGATGGTAGGTTTGGCAATGGTGCAGGTAGTGCAGGATCTGATGTACTTCCTGACATCCTTTAGAAGATTTGGCCAATAGAAATACTTCTGCAGTACTGCTACTATTGTCTCGACCCCAAAATTTCTAGTGACTCGACTATAGTGTGCTTCCCAAATAATCTTGGCATGCTCACTTGAAGGAACAAAAAGGTGTCCTAGCTAGACTAATAGTGTATCTTAGAGGTGAAAATATGGAACTTTCTGACCCTCCAAGAGTGTTTGGTATGTGTGGTTGAATTTTGGGTCACTTTTGTAGAGAAGTGGCTAGTCAGAAGTCTCATGCCCATAATAGTTGAGCAGGGTGATTAACACCATGACCGGTGGTTGAATGAGGCAGTCTACAACATTATTTGTATTGCCCTTCTTGTACTTGATATTCAAATGGAACTGTTGCAGGTATGTGGACCAATTTTGATGGTGATCATTCTGCAACTTCCCTTGCTCCTATATGAACTACAGGGGTCAGTGGTTTATCTCGATGGCCATTTCCTTCCCAAAAATGTAATTCTTCCATTATCAGAGGGCCTAAACAATGGAATACCTCTCTTTTTCATAAGCGAGATACTTACAAATTGTTTCTGAAATTGTTTCACTATGATATGCCACTGGATGCCCTTGTTGAGTAAGGATTGCCCCAATAGCATAGTTAGAGGCATTTGTCTCGATCTCAAATGGTTGTTGCAAGTTTAGTAATGTGAGAATTGGTGCAGAGAAGAGGAGATGTTTCAACCCTACCAACACCTTTTGTTTATATTCAGACCAAAATAATTTTGCGTTCGCTCCTCCCTTGGTGACTTGACTCAAGCGCCAAGTGATATGAGAGAACCCCAACATTAACCTACAGTAGAAATTGGCAAGACTGAAAAAGTTGAAGAGCTCTATCAGAGTAGTTGGGACTGACCAATCCCGAATAACTTAGATCTTGGTTGGATCCACATGCACCCACTGTTCATCAGTAATGTATCCCAAATACTAAACTTGGGTCATGCTAAAAGTGCATTTCTCTAAATTGGCACACATCTTGTGTTTCTGCAGTGTTTGGAGAACCCGTCGGATGTGGTGGAGGTGCTCCTTCGAAATCTCGCTGAAGATCATGATGTCATCCAAGTATACCACTACAAATGAGTTGGTGAATTTCCACAAGATGTCATACATCAACCTAATGAAGGTTGTAGGAGCATTCGTCAGCCTAAAAGGAATAACCAGTCATTCGAAAAGACCCTCCTTGGCTTTGAAGGAATTCATCCACAAATCGGAGGGTTTGATTGGTACCTGGCAATATCTAGACTTCAAGTCGATATTGCTAAAATATTTTTCCCCCTTGATTTGGTCCAGAAGGTCATCAATCCATGGGATTAAGTACCTATTCCAGACAACAATCTTGTTCAATGCCCAATAGTCAATATAGAGTCTCCAAGTCTCATCATTCTTCTATACCAACACGATTGGGCTCCACATGGCGATGAACTCAATTGGATGTGACCTTTCTACAGCAACTCCTAAATCTACCTCTCGATTTCATCATTCTCTAGAAAAAAGCGTTGATGGATTGGTCCATTGGGAAACGACACACATGGGGTCAGATCAATGGAGTGTTTGACCTAACAATGCAAAGGCACCCCTACAGGGAGGTGAATGTAGAAAATCCTATAGATTTACAAGGTGATGCAATTTTATAAAGCAAGAGAAAAGAATCTACTTTTACTCTTTACAATGGAAGCACATTAAGATTGAGCAAAATAATAATCGACAAGAGGAATAACATCAAGGGCACATAACACAATAAATATCTCGGGAAAACCACAACTCAAAACCCCACTATTTGTTTTGTATTAATCAAAAAATCAAGATGAAAATACAATTCTTGTTCTCTCTGGAACAATCCTAGCACTCAGCAAATTCAATCTCCAACTCATAAAAAATCTCAAGCCAAATCCAAACCTCTTCTCTGCTCTCCAAGCCTCCTATTTCCTTATGCCTTTGTTCAAAGAATTTAGATGAATACAATATTCTCTGCTCAACCTTGAGCTTAACCTGCACAAGTATTTCCTATTCTCTGCTTAATGACTTCCTTTGGCCAATACTTAGCCAAATTTCCAAGCCTCCAAGCTTCTAATTCTTTGCACAATTCCTTAGAGAAGTAGCCCATATTTAAAGGGAAATTCCTCATCCAAAACTATCCAATCCCTTCAAGGATGAGTTCTTGATTGCATGCTCTATCTGTACAACTCAGAAAATTAGACGACAAATAGTACACTATCCATATAGTCTAATCTCAACTGGGTCTTTCTCAAAATCGATATGCATGAGTTTATGATGAGGGAATCTTCAGTTAACTGGAGTAGCACTAGTTGAGTGCACTAATGCATCAACTGACTATTAGCTCATTATTAGTTCCTCAAATAGTTTAGAACTAATTTAAATGGACTTAACTCAGTAAACTGATTTAACTAATTAACACTCATACTTAACTGATCCTAGACCCCTATAATATAGGGAGAACATATACATGACTTCAGAAAGACTTCCAACTCACAATTCCTAAGTTAACTAACTCAATTCATTCTAGTTAACTGTTACAAGTTTCTATGAGAAAAGAATTTGATTTTAATTCTCAGTTTAATTCAAGGACAAATTAAACTGGAATTTCTAGATTCTATTTTTATCATTTCTTTTTTTTATTTTCAATAGTGAAGATGTCCTTGTACTCCTCCACAACCTTGTCCATCTATTGTTGTCATGTGGAGGGGCCCTATCTAGAGGTCGTGGCCACTGTGTTCTTCTTTTCCTGAGGGCGTATCATCAAGAAAACAAATTTCCTAGTTTTGGAAATGAGCTTACTGCATTGTTTTGCAGTAACCAAAGAGATGGCGGTAGGCAGTGCTACCTCTGGTATCCTGTAAAATTTATTTTCCAAGGTAACAATAACAATGCGAGGACTTGAATGATACACAACATGTTTCTTCCACAATTATGGTTGACCTAATAATACATCGCAAACATCAAAAGGAGCAACGTCACATAATACCTCATTCGTGAAGGGCTTGATGTTGTATGGAAGGTGGCACTACTAGATGATGCAAATATTCCTTCCTTGGTGAAGCCACCCGATGGTGTACGATTATGGGTGTGTTGTGGTCGATAATCCCAACTGCTTCATGACCTCTACTGAAATGAGGTTCTTTTGGCTCCTGCTGTCGACAATGAACTGTAGTGGGGAACACTTTACCCACATCTGGGAGTGGAAGAGATGCTCCTCCTCCTTTGGATCTTCAGATTCCTCCTTTTGGATCTTCATGGTGGAAACAATGGCATTGGGCTCCACATCGATAATTTTCTTCCCTTTGTCATTCCCCTTGTTAGGTTCTAACTCAGAGTCAAAACATGCATATAATTCAGAAGCCTTCATCACGGCCACCAGTGACTACTTGGCCTGACACTCACTTGTGTTGTAAGTAGATCTCTTATGGAACTCACACAACTTTCTTGTGTCGTTCTTTAACTTCGCGGTGTTTTTCTTTAGTTGCGGCATTGAAGGGTTGTCTTGGGCTACCCTGCCTTGGCTTTGTCCTTTGTTCTGTGGTTTTGGGTCACCTTTCCTTCACTTCAGATTCACAAATCCAAAGTATCTCTTTTTCTATTTAAGATTTTCCTCAAACTTGACAGTGTATTGGTACGTCATGCCAAGTAAGGAGATGTCTAGGAACTCCATCTCATCCTGGATGTACCTATGTAGGTAGCCATGGTACTTGAGTACAAAATGTTTCTTAGAATCCTTGATACCAAACTTCGTGCGAAGGGTATGAAAAACGTTGGTAAACTTCAGCACGTCTTGGTCCCTCCCCTACTGCAGTGTGGTCCACTTTATGTATTGATCCTCATAGCTCCAGATAAGGTAGCACTTCTCCTTGATGGAATCCCAGAACGAATTCCAAGTAGGTGCGGCTGAAAATAGTGAGGGCATACTTTCATCCTTATACTCACAGTAGGTTTCCCACCAATCCTTGACGTGGGGGGTAGCTTTGAGAAGAGAAAAAGTAATCTTTTCCAGGCTGGAAAATTCATGAACAAAAAAATGTCTTTCTAGCAGATTTAACCATTTATCTACAACATCTGCATCTATTTGGCACTCAAAAATGAGAATGTCAAAATTTTACTTGTACTGTACAAGGAGTGGCACCTCCAGAGTGGTTGTTGGATGTGGATGCACCATCATTGGGAAACCTTGAAGGATCTGGGAAAAGTTATCCATCATCGCATTCCTTTGTTTATTTAGAGCCTCCTCGAGCAATACTTTGATAGGATCTTATGCTCCCTCACATTTCTTTTCTTCCTCCATGGGTGGCTGTTGGGATTTGTGAGGCTGGTCTTGAAAAGGTTCGACCAGTTCAATCCCTAACTTCTTATATCTCGACCTCATTGGGGACATGCAAAGAAAAACAGAGAAAGAGCAGACTTCTTTGATACCACTGATCCAGATTTAAATAGAAACACAACAAATTACAGCTATAACCATAAATACAAATATGCAACAAAAATAACACTTCATTTCATTAATATCAAATACTACAATATGCTTACAAAAAGAATGGAAGAAAGAGTAGCAAGGGAGATGGTATTTTATCTCTGAGAAGAGATGTGGCAGCTACATGCGTTTGAACTATGTAACAATGAGGCTTGAAGGCCTATTTATTATTAAGAAACAATGGAAGAACTCAAACATCCACAAACCTAACCCTAGGAGATGAAACACCAAACTATGGGCCCCGTTGGGGTAAATTGGTATATCAACTTCCCAGGGTTGTAACTTTGGCAAACAATCTTCATTTGATAGACACGATACCTCATTACAAAGATCTATCCAAGGACTTGTTGTATTATTCAACAATACCCATTTTAGTATATTATAAATTTCCTATGAAATTTATTATATTAAAATAGGGACCCTTTAGTTTAAAAAAAACCTTTGATTTTATTTTCTTAAAAAACCCAAAAATTCAAAAAATAAAAAATCAACATAAAAAATGTTAATAAAATTCTATAATCAAAGTTTAATACTTAGGATTTTTAATTAAAACCCAAGTATTAAACCATTATTATTCAAAAAACCAAATGATAATAGCCCCTGAGACCAAAACTATAATTAGGCTTAAAAACAAACCTTAAGTATTAAACAATATGGGTTACTTAAATAAAAAACAAAATAGTCAGAGTTTTTTAATTCCCAAAGGTCAACCTCTTTATAAACTTAGACTCTGCACCATACCTTGCATCACACACCCATAATAAACAGTGTTCCAAAGGCTCAAGACCCCTCTGCCAAACTCCATTGCGATTACGATTAGACTGGACCCAATGGGAAAATATACATGTCAATTCACAAATTCCCTGCGTCCATGACTATCGCAAAAGGTTCCAAAGAACTTAAGTCTTAGCCTTAACCAATTGCAATTGCGATTAAGGCCAGCCCCGATAAGATTATACATTGCAATTCATAAACAATATCGCATCCACGACTATTGCAGTTTCCAAAGGTCCTGCCTCCTTCCTTAACCGATTGTGATATGTGATATAGCTAGACCCACGGGGATTTTTCACTGTGATTCATTAAAATCTCACATCTGCGCAATCGCAAGATTCTAAAGGTTCTGCACCACTCTACACCACCGACTTTAATTGCGATCAATGACTTCATATCCATGTCACATGTGATGTCATCCTTCGTGTCATCCCGCTCATCGCAAATTGCAAGTCTTTAGGGAATTAAAATAAAAAATATTGTGCCTCCATAACGAACACCGATTGCGATAATATCCAGAGCCAGACTTGAATGAACGACTGAGATCTAATCTTCCCAGATCGATAGATAAGATTTTGGACCCCCTACGCTCAATTTTAAGTTTCTCACATGGGGGTTTGAAAAGTTGTTTTTCCATCCAAGTCCTATCTCTACGTGTCACTCTCCATTCTTTTCGACTCCCCCCTTCACAAACCACTTACCACTTTGAACCCCTCTGAAAAAAACCATTAAGCCTCTTGTTTGTTTTGTGATCTACGATAGGACCCAATCTGCCACATCATCTGCCATGACATCTGCCACATGGATCTGCCACATCACCCTAGGAGTTCACAATCAAAATTTTTAACAGGACATACTTTATAACAAGCCATCCACCTTCCCGATGTTGCGATTGCAATATGTTTTAAGAAATCCCCCTTTTAGATTATTCTGAGTTCTACCCCTAGTCTAAAAGCGATTGTGATTTATGATAAAATAGTAAATTCTGCCTCTCTTATCACACACATCACTCTTCATTCCTCTCCATGATGGTTATGTTTAGAATTTATTATGAATCTACATTTTTTTTTATTTCCTACAAAAGTTACTTTCCAATAATACTCACTTATTAGACTCATTTATTTCTAGCTTATCGATTCCTATTTTCCTTGTTCAGTTTCATGACAAAAGAGGAAAACTGTTATGATAAACAGAAGTTCAGTTCAAACAGACAGAAAAACATCATGATAATACGATGGAACAAACAAAGCTGATGAAGACAACAAATCACATTCAGAAATTTCTACCAAATATTATTTTCCTTTAAGCATTGTTGAAGGGATCTGTTTAAATGCCCTCACTTCTATGCACAATAGAATCAATTGTTTTCTGTTATTAAACCTTACTTGTTGTATGAAATAAAGTTTTGGAATTTTATGAAGAAAAGCTTACGAAATCTCGCACTACTTTACTTTCATACTTTTCTCAATAGAACAACTGGAACAAGCTTTTAGGAATTTTCATAAAGAATTTTGAGAAGTTGCATTTATGTACTCCTGAAATCATCTTTGTCATAAGGAATGAACTGCTATTATTTCGTTTATGAGTTGAGCAACGCGAATTTGGTATTTCTATCTTTGTACCTTTGTTTTGCTCATAAATAAATAGTGAATTTATCTTTCACATTTCTTATTAGATGGTATTAAAAGAACAATGTTACATGTATTCATTTCTGATCATGCTCCCATTGATATTTTTTAAAATTCATCTTAAGCAATTTTCTTTTATATTCTAAATGCCTATGAGTTATACATATTATTTTGATTAACTATTAATCAACATAATCATATTGAAATTTTTTCATTTCCATTGGTGTTTGAGCAATCTATGTTTTCATTTACTAAGGAAAATCATTATAGATCGCATATAGATAAATGTTAAATAATCCCGGGTTATAGAGTAGATTAATGTGTATATTTTCCATTTGATCCATTACTACAAATCCATATATTTCACTCCATTATAGCATTACACATTCATTCAATAACCTTTCATTTGGAAACTGGTCCCATTATCCCCAGTCGAAACCACTACCTAAACAGAAAAGGAGTTGTCTTAAGGTCTAGACCGGGTGTTTTTTCCCCATGTTGAAGCAGCAATTTTTGAGGCCTCAACACATTTTGGCACTAGAAGGAGGGCCTTCAGACTATGAATGGAAATTTAGTCCAATCTAAAAACAGAAGGCCATTCCAAGAGTCATTTCCCCTCCAAATCTCCTACTACTTCCAGATCCCCTCTAGAATCTCCTACTTCTAGATCAGGAGTTGTACAATCTCCTACCAAGTCTCCTAGAATACTTCCCAAGGTAATATCTGTGGATTATACTCCAGAATCACCAAAAATTACATCTTTGATAAAGAAATTGGAAGACATCTCCGTTTCAGCAGAAAATCCTGAATCATTCGAAGTTTCTGAAGGAAGTATAACTTCTATTTTTCACAAAACTAGTGTTTTGACTCGATCCCAAAGTGCAAAACTTGGCATCTCACCATTTGAATTTCCACATCAATCCCACCAAACGAAAACTATTACGTCAGATTCCCAAACATCTACTAGTGAGATTACCTCACTCTCTCATTCACAAAAATCTCCATTTCTTCATTTTTCATTTCCTTTTTTCTCTATCGTTCACTTCATATATTTCCATTTCCTCTACAAAAACAAATAATGTTTACTCAAGTAGTATTATCACAGCTACCAGTTCTTCTTTCATCACATCCACCTCTAATGAGCCCCAAAAATGGATAATTATATGGGCTCATTCAGCCTCCTAATTTGACTTAATCCACCATTTTCATTATTTTATTGCATGTTCTTTATTATATTTATGCTAATAGAGTGAATTGGCTTAGTCATTATGCCAACAAGTCTAATGGGTGCTTTGTGCAGTTTTTTGGTCAATTTTGAGACAAAATCAAAGGTTTTAATGAGCACTTGGCAGCCCAATTCGTGGAAGAACAAGGGAGAGGATTTGTAGGAAGGTGTCCCCTTCATTTATGGGCCCTTACCTCGAATTCTCCACCATTAGCTCGGAGTTCAAGGGCCACCACATCAATTATCACAAGCACAGCCGAGAAAGGGCTAGTAAAGGTGCTGTTAACTACAAGTTTCGGTAGCCGAGTTCCTAAAGTTTAGGAGGGTTGTTGGGGTCCTCAATTTGTATAAATAAGAAGGCTTAGGGCCTCATTTCAGTTAGTCACTTTGTAGGCAGAAGTTAGCTAGTTTGTAGCTTGATTTTAGTCATTTTTTAGTCAATAGGTTAACACTCTAATGCTGCTCTGTTTTTGCTCATTTGTGGAGCCTTTGCTGTAAACATTTCTGTGATATGGTTATTTTCTGAATAATGGAGATCAGTTGCATTTTACCTCAGTTTTGAGATTCTTTTTGGGAGCCTGTAGCTCTTGGGGTTGGGCCTAACCCAAGTGCCAGGACCTCATCTGTGCATTGTTATATGTTTTTCTGTTGTCTTTAGTTAATTTCTGCTAGTAGGTTACAATCTTGTTCGGTCATTTAGTTCATTTTTGCTAATAGAAATAGTTGCTTATGTTTTAAGTTGATTTAATAGGTTAATAATAGAGAAGATCTTCAGAAAAAGGCTATCAAGCACCTCCGATCTCACCTCTCCCTCAGTGGGACCATGAGTTGGGACCAAGGTGTCCTTGCTGCCACCAAAAACATTGTCTTTGCTTCATCATGCAATTATTAGTGTTATATTCTCATTTGCAGAAGTTGATACCAGTTGTGGTTACAATCTCAGGTTCATGATTGCTTAGTTTTCTTAGCTATTTCACATTATTTCGTTGCAAATAAACTGCTGTTAATTTTCTTTGTTGTTACTTAGGCCAGATTAGAATAAAGTAGCTAGGTCATAGGTTTTTCCAAGTTTTGTTCAGTTAGAGAAGCAACTTGTAGAGCACCTATAACACCTCTCCATCTACCCGTACTCCATAAATCCCCTCTGCTCCATCCCCTACCTCTGATTCTTGCCTCATATTTTCTACACCTTGACCTAGTTTCCATATTTTTGTGAAACATTGCTCGACTCCTCCTTGAACAAACCCAGCCATCCTCATCTCTCCTCAACTCCATCCACCAAGTCCTGGACCTCCTCACACCCTTATCCTACCTCCATACTCACTTCCACACCTTTCTTCCTCCATCAACCCTCCAAAACTCCCTTTCGAAACATCCTGTAGAAATTGCTATACATCTTGTAGAACCCCTGCAGACTTCCTGTAGAAGCTCACGAAAGCAGTTTCTTGAGATCTGATCATTGTGAAACTCTTTGGAAGAGTGCTAGGGACCCCTTAGGCCCTCTTCTAACCTTCCCGACCTCCTGCAAGCATTTCCTTTCGCCAATCCACCTCTGCACAGTCAAAAACCAGTTAAAGCACATGCATAATAATTCTGCCAACTTACTCAAAAATACAAAAAGATGTTTCTTTTCATATTTCACTTCAAAAGTAGCTTAGTCACATGAATTTTACCTTTCTAAGAGTCAATGGCATTCCTTTCTGGCTTTCATCATTTTTCTTGCACCAATAGGGTTAGTCGGTAAAACTATGGTTTGCATTTCCTTTCCGCTTTTCGCTTCTTTCTGCAAGTAGATTAGCCTCCTTTGAGTTAGCTTTCATCCATCAGTTAAAAAGCTTCTTCTAAGAGCTTAGAGAAGTTGGCTTAAGCTCCTAGTAGACTTGTGCCAGCTGACCAAGTGACAGTTGCGGCAAGAGCTAGTACTTGTGCATACAGCACCGTCGCTTCCAAGTTTGTTACGAACTACTGGGTTGATAAAAGTAAAGAAGGGAGTCCCAGGAGTTGCAGCATTATTGTTGCAATACTGGAGCCCACCATCTTTTTGGCACCATTACCGGGGAAGTGTCAGAGTATTGGTGATTGCTGCTTTTCTTCTATTTTCTATTACAACCTTCTGCTAAGTAGTTTATTTCATTTCCATTCTACAATTTCATTTCCGCAAAGTAGATTAGACATTTCTTGCTTTCATAGATTAGCATTTCAATTTAGCAATTTCAATTCTGCAAGCGTAGATTAGCATTTCAATTCCGCAATTTCAATTCTGCAAGCGTAGACTAGCATTTGATTCCTGCAATTTCATTTGAGCAAAATAGATTAGTCCTTTCCTACTTTCATTTCAATTCTGCATTTTCATTTCAGCAAGATAGTTAGTTGCAGTTCAATCTATTTTAGTTTTGTAGGTACAAGCAGAAAAAAAAAAAATAAATAAATAAATAAAATCAACAAAAAAGATTTCCGTTCCTGCCTTGTAGGAGTAGAGATAAGTCAGAAAAATCTTTGCACAACACCCCCCACTGCTTCACACAGCCAACCTTCTCCCTTCTTCGATGGCTGTGAGTAAGAGCAACCCCTACGTGGACATCAAGACATATTTGTAGAACCTTTAGGGGAGAAGAAGAAGAAAACATTCCTTTGGAGCAAATGGCTACAAGCAGAAATGTTGGGAGTAGTACCTTATCCAAAAATGAATTTGCAAATCAGATGGAAGATTTCAAGAGTGATATGAGGTAGTTTCTTGCCATGCAACTGGATACCTTGTGGATCCAAAGGAAGCAAGAGGAAGCCAAGAGGGCTTTGGCCATCTTTTGTCCCAGGTGCACTAGAAAGCATCCTAGGAATGAATGTCCATTGCACTCCATAGAAGTGTGTTTTGTCTGTGAAAAAGACCATCCTATAGATTAGTGCCCTTCCTTACCCAGAATCAAAGCTGCATATCAGAGGGCAAAAGGAGCCACTGAACCACTCTATTACCTGAATCAAAGGAGGCCACATGGACCCATATCTTACCAGCAGGGAATGCAAGGGACATCACAGACCTATTGCGACCCCTATCCAACCACTTCCATGCCTTCTTGGGGTCCCCCTGCTCATCCTTCTTGGTCCACACCCCCTCGGTCGGATCCATCTCCATATTATGCCCAACCAGCTGCTCATTCATTTCACTCTTATGCTCAACCACAGCCTTAGTGGAATGCACCTCATCAAGGGTGGAGGTCTCAGTACAACTCTCCTCCCACTCCTTTGCCTCTACCACTTGCTTAACCGCAACCATCGCCTCCTCCTCCACCAAGGCAGCCCCAAATGCCTGCCCAACCACAAGCCCATCCACATCCATCTCAAATATACACCCCCACTCAACTACCCGTACCACCATTTCCAAATCCACACATTGGAGTAGCTCAACTCCATTACAATGTTGAGGCACAGCATGTCCAAACAACTCCTCTTGAGCTCTAAGATATTCACCATAGCTCAGGAAGAGTATTGGAGAAAAGAGATTATATTGACGACACTGAAGGATGACATCCAGCAAAATAAGATTCAAGAGAGGAGATCAAAGAACCATGGGCTACACTTGATGAAGAGAAGAGATCAGAATCAGAGATTGAGAAAGCTCCCTCATGGTTACCATCAAATCCTCCATGTACTCAAAAGAAAAATCAACAAAAAGAGGAAGATGAGAAGGTTATGATAGAAGAAGATATGAAGAATGATCCAGATCAGCAAAAGGACCAAGGATATCATAGCTATATTGAGATATGGTTCCAGATGGTCACTAAGTTGCAGCAGTACTCTCTTCCTCAGCTATGTTTGGTCCCTTCAAAGTCAAATCATTTGGTCTCTGAAATCTAGATAGCTGTCAAAGCATGCATTTCAAGCCTCCACATCATTTTGTCTCTAATCTCGATGTGCACATGGCTCCATTGGAAGTATTCTTATACTTGAAAATGATTTTGTTTTTCAAGTAGGGTAGGGTAGGAAAAAAGAAAAAAGAAAAGAAATGAAAATAAGAGAAAAATAAAAATATAAGGTGAGAACCTCCTCGGAGGCCCCTTAGATTGGCTCATTGATTGAAAACCTCCATGAGGCGGTCAATGGGTTGAAAAAAGAGAAAAGAAAAGAGAATAAGATCCTTGGGTGAAAACCTCCCTTGGAGGCGCCCAGGGTAGGCAATTAGGGTGAAAACCTCCATGAGGCGCCCTAGTTGTTTTCAAAAAAAGAGAAAGAGAAAAAGAAAAATAAACCTAATTTACATTTGAATAATTGTAGGTTGCAGCAAGGACATTGCAGGTTAGGAGGATCGCTCGAAACAAAGGCAGAGGAAGTTCTGTGCCTTCTACAGGAAGTTCTGTGTCTTCTACAGGAAGCCTACAAACAAGCCAAATTGATCTCTGAAGAGGACCTGAAGGCCGGGAATCTGTCCATGAGGCCTGCAAGCATCCATGTTTCCATCCCTCACCCTTCTCCATCATTTTTTCCATCTCCTTGTGCTTCTTTCCTCAAAATTGTGTGTTCTACAGGAAGTTCCTATAGAAATGACAGGATTTCTACAGGAAGCTAGAAATGGATTTCAAAAAAGCAGTTTGGTGAACATGATAGCTTCCTCCCAGGTTCATAAGTCCTCCTACATTCTTCAAACTCCTCCTCCATCATTTCTATGCATGCATCATACCCCAAGGTCATTTTTTCTTATTGTGCAAACCGCCTGCAGAATGCTTTGAAGCAAAAATACACAGAACATAAATTTGTTTTTCCCCTCATGTGAAAACCGTGCATCCATTTACAAAACAGTTTTATGAGAAGTTGTATATGGATGATGGCAACATGCCCGAGCAATTTCAGCCAATTCCGATGCACGGTTTCCAAGAAATCAGCCTCCATCACCGTCAGCCATTTTTGCATTTTCTCCATATCCATGCATCCGTTTCAAAACCTGTTTCATGGGGAGATGCATATGGGTGATAGTAACCTACCCAAGCAGTGTCAGCCAATTCCGATGCATCGTTTCTGAGAAATTGACCTCTGTAATCTTCAGTCATTTTCAGTTTTTCTCAAAATTTGTGCATCCATTGACTGTAATTTTTCTATGGGAGGTGCATAATGATGATAGGAACATGCTCAAAAAGTTTCAGATTGATCCGGTCTATCATTCAGGAGAAATGGAGAAAATAAGTCGTTGCCTTGTAAAAATTCAACATCAACAGCTTGAGGGTGCAAGTCTGAATGTGGAAACAAATTCTTACAGCTTAGATCTGGCCAGAGGACACCTGAACAAGGAAAACAGCCATGAATCAACAACCAAGCCATCATGCAACCACATAAACAAATGCATTCACGAAATGAAAGGCCACAACACCTCACAGCAACCACGCTCGACTTCTAGGTACATGACTAAACTCGTTCCTCTGGTTGCATGAATGTAATTTGAAAACTGCGTGAACAATGAGATGGTTGTGGTTAAAAAAAATCAGCGGCCAGCCAACTCACCACCCTCATCCAGTTCAACAGCTTTCGGTGGGTGAATACGACACGTGTGCTCAGCCATCTCAGGAGGAAATCTGGAAATAGGTAGTGGTGACCGTTTAAACTTCAATGTAATTGATGGAAGTGATCACAGGTCGAAAACATGAAGTTTTGGGACAACACTGCCATCTTCATGGAGCCAACGCACATTTTTCCACCTCATCCCCTCACCACGAATCACGCCGCAGTTAAAAAAATGCTCGGCTGAAACCACCTGTTGTTCATTTGCACTTGCAACTGAAGTATGCATCCTCCACTTCCACAAAATGATTAACTAGTTGACCTCCACCAGTTTTTCTACCTGTCTTCAAGATTCTATGCATATCGAGCTCACTCAGAGGCGCAGTACCATTCTATAGGAACTGGGGGGGTCTTCTACAAGAAGTACGACACAACATTCCGGAGCAGAGAAGCCTAGACATTCTTCGTCAAATTTGGAGTTCCGAGAGAGGTAGGCTCAAAACACTCTTCCATGCATGGTATATTTCGAAAAAGTGGTAAACTGAACTGTCTTGAATTGGAGGGTTAGAGACAAGTCTGCTTGTGAGTCGAAAATAACAGTTTTCCTATGTGTTGCACGGAATTTCTCAGTTGGTTCTGTGTCAAAATTCTCCTCCACTGTTCATGTTAAGAAAATTCCTCTTGTAGAAAAGATAAAGCACTGTGAGGGCTAACCTGTGTATAAATAATGTGAATTTTACATGGTTGTATGTATGCTGGGGATGAAAATTGAGCTTTGCACTCTGTCTGTGGAAACCTAATTCTTCCTTATATACACAGATAGTCAAGTTCTGCGTAGCAAAGGCCTTAGAACCAGGGAATTGGTGCAATTTAAAATTTAAACACTCGAGAGATCCTTTCCTGAAGTCCAAAGGAGGAAAACATAAACAACATTCCTTTTCTGATCAGAGCATAAAATAGAGCACTCTCATCATGCAAGGGGGATTCATAACTCAACATTATCGGTGGTTATCATTTCAGGTTACTGTGTGAACTTAGACATGGAATTGATTTAAGTCCAGAAATGAAACTAAGAATTCCCTATTTTCTTCTTCAGTCACTGGTTGAATATGGGACAAAAATGAATGAAGGGATTCTAGACCAATTGGCCCATCATGGGCTCATCAAATTATTTGTAGAAGATGCCCTGTACATGTACACTGTCCCCATATCATGGGAAATTTTTTGAAACATGTCCCAAGATGACAATATCAGAGTTTTGGCCGAAAGAAGAACACATTGAAAAAGGTGAGAAAACCAGTGATGAAGAAATGCAAGACATTCAGGCACAACAAGAATAGAGAGGAAAAGGAGAAATGGGCCAAATTTCTGAGCCTAAAACTGTGGGAGAAACAATGGCACAAACACCCAGGGAGAAACAGTTGCAGAGTAGAGAAAAGAGGACTGAAAAAATCCACAAAAAGGAGGGCACAACCAAGGAAACCACACAAAAGTTGAAAAGAAAGACACACCCAGCCAAGCAGACTGAAACAATTAAAACAGTTTCTATAGGAAGCATGAAAACAACTGACACAATTTCTACAGGAAGTATAAAAACGGAGCAGAAAATAGAGAAATTACCTGAGGTTTTAGCTAGGAAGGTAGCAACTGTGCTGGTTGCCTTAAGCACAGCTCCAAAACAAAAAAGGAAGTGAAAAAGGGAGCCTTCCATGTACTTTAAGGCAAGAAGGAGCACGTGGATAAAAGATGGCAGACCCAAACCACAGTCAAAAGAGCCAATTACTATTGAGGATTGCACAACTAAACAAAATGAGGAGCCTCATTCAAAGATAACCATCACCTATGAATGAGGAAGCCAAAAACCTTCACTTGGAGAGATAGAATTCAGATGGACTCAAAGACACCTCTTCAGGAAGCTGAGACAGTTCTACAGGAAGCTAAGAATTTTTTATAGGAAACTCGGGCTAAGCTAAGAGAGACTGAGCAATTGGAGGAAAAGGCAGCCAAACAATCACAGGAAGAAGGAAAGACAAAGAAACATCTGATGAATAGCAAAGAGAGGACAAGTTGCAAGTTGAGGTTGAGGCGCTAACAAAACTGCTACAAGAAAAGGAGCACAGGCAGTGGGAAGAAGCAGAGAGAAAAGCATGGTTTCATGACCGAGAAGAGGACATCAATTTAGAAGCTTGGCATGACAGGGAGGCCACCAGGGCCATCAAAGATGAGGAGATAGATTAGTTGCTCAGAGGATGAGCAATACTTTCAGTAGGGGGTGATGATGAGCCCAAAAAATGGATAATTATATGGGCTCATTCAGCCTCCTAATTCGACTTAATCCACCATTCTCATTAGTTTATTGCATGTTTTCTATTATATTTATGCTAATAGAGTGAATTGGGTTAGTCATTATGCCAAAAAGTCTAATGGGTGCTTTGTGCAGTTTTTTGGTCAATTTTGAGACAAAATCAAAGGTTTTAATGAGCACTTGGCAGCAAAATTCGTGGAAGAACAAGGGAGAGGATTTGTAGGAAGGTTTCCCCTTCATTTATGGGCCCTTACCTCGAATTCTCCACCATCATCTCGGAGTTCAAGGGCCACCACATCAATTATCGCAAGGGCAGTCGAGCAAGGGCTAGTAAAGATGTTGTTAACTACAAGTTTTGGCAGTCGAGTTCCTAAAGTTTAGGAGGGCTGTTGGGGTCCTCAATTTGTATAAATAAGAAGGCTTAGGGCCTCATTTCAGTTAGTCACTTTGTAGGCAAAATTTAGCTAGTTTGTAGTTCGATTTTAGTCATTTTTTAATCAGTAGGTTAGCACTCTAATGCTGCTCTGTTTTTGCTCATTTGTGGAGCCTTTGCGGTAAACATTTCTGTGATATGGTTGTTTTATAAATATTTGAGATCAGTTGCATTTTTCCTTAGTTCTGAGCTTCTTTTTTGGAGCCTATAGCTCTTGGGGTTGGGCCTAACCCAAGTTCCAATACCTCATCTGTGCACTGTTATATGTTTTTATGTTGTCTTTAATTAATTTCTGCTAGTAGGTTACAATCTTGTTCGGTTATTTAGTTCATTTTTGCTGATAGAAATAGTTGCTTATGTTTTAAGTTGATTTAATAGGTTAATAACATACAATATCTTTAGAAAAAGGCTATCAAGCACCTCCGATCTCACCTCTCCCTCAGTGGGACCATGAGCTGGGACCAAGGTTTCCTTGCTACCACCAAAAACATTGTCTTTGCTTCATCATGCAACTATTAGTGTTAGATTATCATTTGCAGAAGTTGATACCAGTTGTGGTTACATGCTTAGGTTCATGATTGCTTAGTTTTCATAGCTATTTCACATGATTTCGTTGGAAATAAATTGTTGTTCATTTTGTTTTTTGTTGCTTATGCCAAATTAGAATAAAGTAGCTAGGTCATCGATTTCTCCAAGTCACTGTTTGTTTAGTTAGAGAAGCAAATTGCAGAGCACCTGTAACACCTCTTCATCTACCCGTACTCCATCAATCCCCTCTGTTCCATCCCCTACCTCTGGTTCTTGCCTCATATTTGCTACACCTTAACCTAGTTTCCATATTTTTGTGCAACATTGCTCCACTCCTCCTTGAACTAACTTATCCATCCTCATCTCTCCTCAACTCCATCCACCAAGTCCTGGACCTCCTCACACCCTTATCCTACCTCCATACTCACTTATCCACCTATCTTCCTCCATAAACCCTCCAAAACTCCCTTTCGGAACATCCTGTAGAAATTACGGAACATCTTGTAGAACCCCTGCAGACTTCCTGTAGAAGCTCACGAAAGCGGTTTCTTGAGATCCGATCACTGTGAAACTCTCTGGAAGGGTGCTAGGGACCCATTATGCCCTCTTCTAACATTCCCGACCTCCTGCAAGTATTTCCTTTCGCCAATCCACCTATGCACAGTCAAAAACCAGTTAAAGCACATGCACAATAATTCCGCCAACTTACTCAAAAATACAAAAAGATGTTTCCTTTCAGATTTCACTTCAGAAGTAGCTTAGTCACATGCATTTTACCTTTCTAAGAGTCAATGGCATTCTTTTCTGTAGCTTTCATCATTTTTCTTGCACCAGTTGGGTTAGTCGGTAAAAATAGGGTTTGCTACGGTTTGCATTTCCTTTCCGCTTTTCTTCTTTTCTGCAAGTAGATTAGCCTCGTTTAAGTTAGATTTCATCCATCAGTTAAAAGATTATTCTAAGAGCTCATAGAAGTTGGCTTAATCTCCTAGCGGACTTTTGCCAGCTGACCAAGTGACAGCTGCGGCAAGAGCTAGTACTTGTGCATATAGCACCATCGCTTCCAAGTTTGCTACGAACTACCAGGTTTATAAAAGTAAAGAAGGGAGTCCCAGGAGTTGCAGCATTATTGCTGCAATACTGGGGACCACCAACCTCCCCAACTGCTACAATGGCAGCTAGACCGTGGTACAATCTGAGAGTTATTCAAATGCCAACACCACTTCATCCTCTACCAAAAAAATCCTAAAAGATGGCTTCCGAAATTCAATCCTAATGATGGGTTACCTGTTGAAGAGCACCTTCATAATTATATGTTAGCCATCAATCTTAAAGGGGTAGATGAAGAAGATGTGGTTGTTATATTATTTCCATACACTCTTACAGGATCAACAGAGTCTTGGTACTTTTCATTACCAGCCAATTCTATTACTAGTTGGGATATTTTTGAAGAACAATTTTTTACTAAATTTGGTGACGATCGCTCAACCTCATCTCTTATCAATGACATTTACAATTTAAAAATGAATTGAGGGGAATATATAAAATATTTCAATTCCAGATTTAACAAATTGTTAAATAAAATCCCAACTACTTCTAGACCTGGTGTTGATGGACAAATTGAATGATATATTTCATCTCTTCCTTCTAACATAGAAATTTTTGTAGATAGAGCTAATAAAAATACCTTTGTAGAAAACATGAAAGAAGTTGTGTCTGTAGAGAAGGGAATAAATGCACTAGAAAAGAAAAAGTATCTGGAAGATAGAAAATTAAAAAGAGTTACATTTAAGGATGAGCCAGGAAAGAAAGAACTTAAATATCCCTTTGATCTTGAAGGCTTACAACAAGTCCTTAACGAGATAGTAGAGATAAAAAAACAAGTAGTCGAATCTTCTTCCAAAAAACCTTTTAGAACATTTACAAGAAATCAACCGCCTAATCCACAACCTCCAAACACCATCTCTAATGTAGAAACTGATGATGAAGATGAAGAGGAAGCAACATTTTCTCATGATGAACCCCAAGATGACCAAATAGCTCATTTAAATGGAATGTGGGATTTTATTCTTCCTATTTCTGATAGTGAAAATAAATATGAAGCACTACCTTTTAGCACAAGAAGTAAAGTTCCAGTTGATCCTATAAAACCTATTAAAAAATAGAAACCTTCAACTTCCACTGCTATAGATAAAGTTGTTGTTAAAAAGTCCACTTGTACTTGCCCCCAAGTAATTTCTTCTTCATCCAATTCTCCATCTTCGCCCATAAACTTACTAGTTTCAAATACTATTGAGTACAATATAGTTTAGGATTTGAATAAAATAAAAGAAAAAATTTCCTTTCATGAACTCACTAAACTCAAACAACATAAATTTTTGCTGAAAGAATTGAACGTAGTACCCGCTTCTCCTCTTCCTGCTGCAGTGGTATCCAAAGCTTTTAATGAAATGGGTAAACCTCCTGGTCATTTATTATTCAATTACTCTAAAGCTATTCTGATAGGTGACAAGTCTAATTCACATAACCCTCCTTTTCTTTTGACTTTTGAAATATTTAATAAAAATGTAAATAATTTCTTAGTAGATTCAGGGGCTTCTTCGAATATCATGTGGTATTCAGTTTGTTTAAAATTGAGCATGTCACCCCAGAAACCACAATTCACATTGTGCAACTTGATAGGACAAAATTCGAAGTCATAGGAGAAATGAATTCAATTCTTATTAGATTATCTTCGACCCCTGAATCTTGTCAAATAATTGATATACTTGTTGTTGATATCCCATATTTCTATGGTTTAATTCTTAGTAGAGATTGATCAGAAAAAATACATGGTTATTTTTCCACTGACTGGCCTCACTTATGGCTCTCATTTAAAGGAAAGTTGAATCAAATTAGAATTAACCTAGAAAAACATATGAAACATTCAGAAACAGATTTCGAAGGTTAAAATGAGGTAGTAGCATTTAATAACAACATTCTTGGAAACTACTCTACTGAATCATTTTTTGAGAATTTTAAAGCACAAACGCCACCATTTCTCAGTAATTTTGTAACTTCTTAAATTGATTTTTTTTCATAGAAAATTTTTTCTAGACATGTAAATATGCTAGAAAAACCATTAGTTAATTCTTTATTATGGACATTGTATTTTGATGGGTCGAAATCAAGTGATGGTGTAGGAGCAGGTTACATATTGATTAATCCTGAAGGCATGAAGACAATGTTGACTTGCAGATTTGAATTCAAATGCACAAATAATGTTGCAGAATATGAGGCATTGGTCCAAGGTATGTATAAAGAAATTATCCTCGACGTTAAATACCTTCAAGTTTATGTATCTTTAGAAATTGTAATTAAACAAGTAAGAAACATGATGCATTGTATCTCTACACACTTGAAGCATTATCAGTCATTGGTTCAATCTCTCACTTCACATTGTTTAGCATTTAACATTTTTGGTATTCCTAGGTTTCAAAATGCTAGCACTGGACTTCTTGCTAACATTGCATCAAAACTAATCCCATCAGAAGATTACAATCCCAATAGATTTTTTGTAGAATTAATCTTTACACCATCCATTCCTGATAATATCACCAACTAGCAAGTATTGAATGATGATGAAGACATTTTAAGCTTCTTAACTTCTAAAAAATCATACGATGACCAAATAATTGATGAGGATGAACACAATGATAAATTAAAACAGAAAATCGATGATAATCCTATACCCAAATCTGTAGTAAAACTTTAGGATCTCTATGATTTAAAAGACGGATTTAAAATAGTTACTAATACAAACTACAGCGTTCAACTTTGAGATTTGAATTAATAAATCTTGGGACAAATCTAAAACCTCAGAATTTCAATTTAAGACTTGGTGTCTCGTCTGAAGAA
This sequence comes from Pinus tabuliformis, assembly GCA_031772625.1. Classification (NCBI taxonomy): domain Eukaryota; kingdom Viridiplantae; phylum Streptophyta; class Pinopsida; order Pinales; family Pinaceae; genus Pinus; species Pinus tabuliformis. The sequence goes on from CM062818.1 coordinate 1,188,916,328, forward strand.
ACATTATCCTTCATTCATTTGTTTAAAAAATATAAGGATGTCTTTGCTTGGAGTTATGAAGATATCAAAACATTTGACACTTCCATCATACAACACACAATCTTGATGATATCAAATAATAAACTTGTCCAGCAAAAATTAAGGAAAATTCACCCGAACTTAGAAAATCAAAACAAAATGGAATTGAATAAACTCCTTAACGATAAAATCATTTCTCTTGTTAGGCATTCAAGATGGGTTTCCAACTTGGTACCTGTTAGGAAGAAAAACAATGATATCTGCATTTGTATAGATTTTAGGAATCTCAATAAGGCCATTCAAAAGGATAATTTTCCACTACCCACTATAGAACATATTTTACGATCAGTTGTTGGTTCCAAACTTATGTCTTTCCCTAATGGTTTCTGAGGATATAATCAAATCATGGTCCACCCAGATGATATGCTAAAGACTACTTTCAAAACCAAATGGGGAACTTATGCCTACCAAAAAATTCCATTCGGTTTAATAAACGCAGGGGCCACTTTCCAATGAGCCATGGATATAGCTTTCAAAGGTATGTTAAGAAAAACAGTTGTTGTTTATCTAGATGACATTACTGTTTATTCAAAGAACATAAATAATCATTTGTAGAACTTAAGACAAATTTTTGAATGTTGTAGAAAATATGGGAGTTCATTAAATATGAAAAAGTATTTTTTAGCTCTTAGTGAAGGGAAACTTTTAGGATTCATTGCGTCAAAAAATGGAATTTACATTGATCCTACTAGAATAAAAGAAATTTTATAAATTTCTCCACCATTTAACAAAAAAATCATGCAATCCTTTTTTGGACAGATCATTTTTTTCAAAAGGTTTGTCCCTGATTTCTCACAAATTATTTTGCCATTACAACAAATGATCAAGAAAGATGCAGTTTCTAAATGGGGTCAGCCTGAAAAGCAAGCATTCAATTTAATCAAACGGGAAATTATTAATGTGACTTTTTAAAATACTCTGAATTTCTCTAATCATTTCATCTTATATACCATTGCTTCTTCAACATCTTATGTTGTTTTTTTGATACAATTTGATAATCAGAAAAATTGAAGCACCCATCTCTTTTTTCAGTTCAAATTTTCAAGGTGCTGAATTGAATTATTCAGAAGTAGAAAAATAAGCATTTGCTATATATAAATATGTAAAGCATTTAAGACCTTTTATTTAAAATTCACACACAAAAGTAATATTCCCATTCCCAGCAGTGAGGCAATTACTAATGCAAAAATAATTAGGAGAGAAGAGAGAAAATTTGATAACATCTCTACAGGAATATGATATTGAAATAAAACCAGCCAAAATTGTGAGAGGGAAAGGTTTCTGCAAGCTTCTTACACGAGAATCAAACATACCAACCAAAGGTGACACATGTAACAATGAACACATTTATGAGGTAAGTGTAATTGATGTTGATTCCCAATACGTTGATTTAATTTTTTAATTGAAAAATGGATATGCTCCTCCTGAACTCAATTATAAAAGAAAAAAGAGCCTTACAATTAAAATCAAGTCATTATGAGATTGTTGATAACATGTTATTTAGGAGAAACTATGATTCCATATTGATAAGATGCTTAGAAAAATATGAATCACAAACAATCTTGCAGGAACTTCACAATGGACCAGCAAGTGGACACTTTGGAGGAGATACTACTGCACACAAAATCTTACATGCTAGCTACTACTGGCCTACTCGCTTGAAAGACACTGACGCATATGTAAGAAAATTCAAAACATGGCAAACTGCTTCTGGAAGACAACAGAAACTAGCCTTGCCTTTGCAACCAGTCAACATCGAGCAACCTTTTGAACAATGGGGACTGGATATCATATGTGAGATCATTCATTACTCTTCTAACAAAATAGATATATTCTGAATACTACAGATTACTTCACTAAGTGGGTGGAAGAAATTGCGCAAAAGGTACTCAATTCTGAATCTATTATAGAATTTGTTGATCAATTTATCATTACAAGATTTGGTTTGCCTTCTGCATTTATATTTGATAATGCATCTTATTTTTTGGGTACCAGTATGATTGAATTTGCAACTAAGAGAGGTTTTAAACTCAAATATTCACGAAAGGTTTTTAAAATAAATTGCAAATTAATGAGTTTTATAGTCAGAGTAATTTTATTTATCTTAATGTTTCAAAAACTAGTTTCCAGTTCTTAAATTATTTTTATTGAATTTTTGGAAAAAAATCATTTACGAGAGATAATTGGCTCTTCCAGTGAATCGCCAATTGTTGTATTTTTCAACAACCCCCATTTTAATATATTATAAATTTTCTATGAAATTTATTATATTAAAATAGGGACCCTTTAGTTTTTAAAAATACCTTTGATTTTATTTTCTTAAAAAAACAAAAAACTAAAAAAATAGAAAATCAACATAAAACAATGTTAATAAAAATCCTATAATCAAAGTTTAACACTTAGGCTTTTTAATTATAACCCAAGTATTAAACCTTCATTACCCAAAAAACCAAATTTTAATAGCCCCCGAGACCAAAACTATACTTAGGCTTAAAAGAAAAACCTTAAGTATTAAACAATATGGGTTATTTAAATAAAAAACAAAATAGTAGAATTTTTTTAATTCCCAAAGGTAGAAATATTTATAAACTCTGACTCTCCGCCATACCCCGCATCACACATCCCATAATAAACAAAGTTCCAAAGGCTCAAGGCCCCTCCACCAAAATCCATTGCGATTGTGATTAGACCAGACCTGATAGGAAAATATACATGTCAATTCATAAATTCCCCACGTCCATGACTATCGCAAAAGGTTCCAAAGAACTTAATTATTAGCCTTAACTAATTTCGATTACGATTAAGCCCGGACTGACGGGATTATACAACGTAATTCATAAACAATCTTGTGTCTATGGCTATCGCAGTTTCCAAAGATCCTGCCTCCTACCTCCTACCTTAACCAATTGCGATATGCGATAAAGTCGGTCCCACGGGGATTATTCAATGTGATTCGTCAAAATGTTGCATCCTCGCAATCACAAGAATCTAAAGGTTCTGCCCTGCTCCACACCACCAATTGTGATTGTGATCAATGACATCATATCCACATCACATGTGACATCATCCTCTAGGTCATCCCGCACATCGCAAATCACAAGTCTTTAGGGACTTAAACAATATTTCTATGCCTTCGCTCCAAACGCCGATTGCAATATTATCTAAAGCCAGACTTAAACAAATGCCCAGATCAACAAAAAATAAGATTTCAGACCCTCGTCTGCTCAATTTTAAGCTTCTCACAGGGGGGTCCGAAAAGTGGTTTTTCCATCCATTCCGTTTCTCTACATGTCACTCCTCCATTCTTTTAGATTCCCCCCTTCACAAACCGCTTACCACTTCGAACCCCTCTGAAAAACCACTAATCCTCCCATCTGTTTTGCGATTTGTAATAAGACCCAATCTGCCACATCATTCGCCATGACATCTGCCACATGGATCTGCCAAGTCACCTGCCACATCACCATAGGACTTCACAATCGCAAATTTTAAAAGGACACAGTTTATAACAAGTCATCCAACTTCCCAATGTTTCTATTGTGATATGTTTTAAGAAATCCCCCTTTTAGATTATTCTGAGTTGTACCCCCAATCTAAAAGTGATTGTGATCTACGATAAAATAGTAAAGTTCACCTCTCTTATCGCACACATCACTCAACATTCCTCTCCATGATGGTTATGTTTGGAATTTATTACGACTCTATGTTTTTCTTGATTTCCTACAAGAGTGATTTGTTTCAAATAAAACTCGCTTATCAGTCTCATTTGTTTCTATCTTATTGATTCTTGTTTTCGTTGTTCAGGTTTATGACAGAAGAGAACAACTGTGCTTATAAGTGGGAGTTTAGTTCAAATAGATAGACAAACATCAAGATAATATGATGGAACAAACAAAGCTGATGAATACAACAAATCACATTCAAAAATTTCTACCAAATACTATTTTACTTTAAGCATTGTTGAAGGGATCTGTTTAAATGCCCTCAATGCTCTGCATAATAGATTTAGTTGTTTTTTGCTATTTAAGATTACTTGTTGTATGAAATAAAGGTCTAGAATTTTATGAAGAAAATATTACGAAAGCTTGCACTAATGTACTTTCTTACTTTTCTCAATAGAACGACTGGAATAAACTTTTAGGAATTTTCATAAAGAATTTTGAGAAGTTTCATTTCTGGACTCTTGAAACATCTTTGTGAGAAGGAATAAACTATTTCGATTTCTTTTATGAGTTGAGCAACGTGCATCTGGTATTTCTATCTTTGTACCTCTATTTTTTTCATAAATAAATAGTGAATTTATCTTTCAGATTGCTTATTACATGGTATTAAAAGAACAATGTTACATGTATTCATTTCTGATCATGTTGCCATTGATAATTTTTTTTAATTCATGTTAAGAAATTTTCTTTGATATTCGAAATGATATATGAGTTATACACATTATTTTGATTAACTATTTAATCAACATAATCATCTTGAAATATTTTCATTTCAATTTGTGTTTGAGCAATCTATACTGTCATTTACTAAAGAAAATCAGTATAGATCACATCTAGATAAATGTTAAACAATCCTGGGTTATAGAGTAGATTAATGCATATATTTTCCATTTGACCCATTGCTGCAAGTCCATCTATTTCACTCCATTATAAGCATTACACATTCATTCAATAACCTTTCATTGGGAAAATGGTCCCATTATCCCCAGTCGGAGCCACTACCTAAATAGAAATGAAGTTGTCTTAAGGTCCAGACCGAGTGAATTTCCCCCATGTTGAAGCACTGATTTTCGAGGCCTCAACAGGACTACAACTGCTAATAGTGAATATTGAGTTGAAAACTCATGTTCAGTACCACTGATTTTCCAAAAAAAAAATCGTTTCGGGCCTCAAAATGGCTCTGGAAGTTTAGGACCCGAAAAACTGCCAAATATAGATGGGGGTCCAAGTGGAATAGATGAGTGGCCACCAATATCCACTTGGATCATTTCCTATCCCCAAGGGAAGCCACTTAGGATTTAATATAACCTTTTAATAATTCCTAGGAGTATCAACATGTCAAGTAGTTTCTCAAACAAACTAGCTTCTCCAATGGTTTCTCAACTCCAAGGAAATCCACTACTCAAGTGTTTATTTGGTTTCTCAACCTTGAATGACACATGATTGTTACAAATCGAATGAAATATATTTGGAAAATAAATTTAAAAAGCACAATCATAGGCCTCAAGAAACATAGGGAGTACCATCCCAAAGAGCACATAGGTTGCACGAGTTATCTTTCCTTGGAAGATTTGTATCTGCTCCAATTAATACTCTACATTATCCTTTTTTTAACGAGCTCTTATCTTGTTCGACTCAACATCTTCATTGTTCACTCTTCCATAATGATGTGAATGCTCCTCGATGTCCTAAATGATTTGTTGAATCACTATATTATCTTCTTTCTTCCCCTAAGCTTCTTCTCTTGTGTTTACCACACCCATGCTTCCATGAGAATCAACATTACATAGATCATACTCTACTTAGGGATCCCATTCCTAACTTTAATTTATATGCAACAGTGTGATAACTTTAGTAGGGAGATAGGTTGTGAATTAAACATAATAGCTTTGGTTTACTAGCAAATCCCCCTCCCAAAACCTCTAAATATGTTTCCACTTAGCCATCCAACATTTACAATTCCATATTATTGACATGAATTTACAATTCATAATACTATCTAACAGATGGATTAGAAAGGGGTTGTTAAAACAAAAAACTCCAAGACATACTCCAAGAAACCCTTTAAGGAGAAAACCAAAATACAAGGCAAGGTTTCTCTACTCTCTTTTGTCTGGAATGGAAATAATGAAAATATAAAGAAGAAGGCACTCTTATGGAGTTATTTGAGACCTTTGGCCTATGTGCAACTACAAAATAAAAAGATCCTTTGATATACTCTCTCTCTCTATCCACTCTTGCTACTTTGCTCTAATTAGGAACAAATTGCACTCAAATAGAATGGAACCCCATTTCCTCCTAGTGGCCCAATTGTTAACATAGCTCGATATAAAATCAGGGGTTAAGTTTGACTCCTTCAATTCTCAACCAGAGTATAACTTTGACCCTTATAGATTCTTTTTCAGTCTCCATGTGACTAGCTCCTTTTCCATGAGTAACATAATTGATGTGGAAACCTCTTCAATCATGGTGGAGAAAACATGAAGGTCAAATTTTGGGTGGCATAAATTTTGCATTTGGATTTTGATTGGCATCCTTATTCCACTATTGAAAAGGTATCTAAGTGTAGAATAACATACAATCTATAACACTTAAGGGAGAAATATTTACCCCCAAAAATGTACTTTAATGCCTCATAGGCTTCAAAACGCAATTCATCAAATTAGATTTCATCAATAAAATTACTTATGTAAATTGATTCTTAAATGTTTCCATTCCAAAAGCAACAAGATGGATGAAAAATAATATAATGATCCAATCTCAATCATATGTAAGGGAGACCACTCGGTCTGAGCCCCAACTAAGCTCTTATCCATTTGATGTACTAGTTCTGATTGGTTCAATTGGGTCCATTGACCCTCTTTCTCTCTGTCGACTTATAGTTTGTCTTTTACTTGCCAATAGAAAGAGAGAAATTAGATCTGTCCTCTTGTTGTGCACATGCAAGAAAGCAAATACTTAACCTGATTTTATGGCTTAGCCAAGCTGAGACTAAGGTTATCCCTACATGAGGGGACTTCTAGAATTCATAATCAAATCTAAATGCAGATCTACTCTAATATGCAAGAAAAAATATAATCCTATCTCGAATTAGAAAATAATAACCCTCTCTCAATTCGAGAGCAGATGAACTGACTAACCAAGGGAAGAGGAAAGTTTATATGATTGAATTTGTTATATACTTTTTATCAATTAAAAGAAGAAGTTCATTTAATTAATGCAAGAGAAAACAAAATAAGAATGTATTTAAACAATAAATAGTTCCTTCTCAGTACATTCCTATTTCAATGAATTCGTGTTAAATTCTAATTATGTTTTGTTCCTCGGAGATAGATCTTAAAGAAATTCAATAGCATAAAACAAATCAATAAGACAATAGTGCTCAATCAAAATGTAATACACTATTTAGAACAAGAATTAAATTCAATTGGAGAAATTATGGCAATAACAAATTAACTTATCATCTAAACAATAGTGCATTGGAATGAAAATTTATTAAAATCATATGAGAACTTCATTACAAATTTAGCAATCCATGAGAAACTTCAACTCCATCAAGAAATTTCTTACAATGGCACATAACAATCTTATCTTTTAGAACCCAAGATGCTTTGTCTCTCCATAATTCAACTCACAATACATTACAAAAGTGCAAATGCACAACAAGAGAAATACAGAATTTCCCCTAACACCTAAGAACTGAAGTTTTCCCATCACCTACAACTATAATCTCCTAAAGAATAGTGATTTAAAAGCCTCTGGTTGCAGAGAAGAGGAAACCCTTCCTCCTTCTCAAAACTGATATTTAATAATTACAAAAATCTCCAACAATAGAGAACTATTGAGCGTAGATTTCTAGATCTTGAATTAGAGCTATAAATTCCCCATTTTTCTCTTTGCTAGTCTTTTTCCATTGCTCCAAAATGCCTCAGATATGAACTTCTCCAACTGATCTCCTGCTAAAAACCAATCAAAACCAAAATAAAAATAAATTAAATTGCATATTAGAAATAAAATAAAAACAAACTATCATGAAATTTCTAAATTAACATAAATAAAATCAAAAGAAATTCCATGCTACAATTTCTTCAAATGGATCTAATTAGTCTTTAAGTATTACTGGGGAAAGAATCATTGATAGCATTTTTCTCAAGGCAATGAAATTTGCTCAAATCAAATTAGGAAAAACCAATTATTGTTGCAAATTCATCACTTTGTCTTTTGCTAAATTTTTGGCTCATTAGACGATTAAATCTAATAAACTTATCATTCCGAGATTATTCTCCTCATTCTTAGATTTTTAACGAGCTATTGTGAACTTCATTTTGCAAAATAAATCTTAGGATATGCCTTTCCAAAATTGAAATTTCAAATTTGCAAAAATTCTTAAAAAATACATGTCTAAACCAAAAGTAGGCAAATTAATTAAAAATACTAATCTAAATTAAATTAATAGCTATTAATTATATAAATAATTAAATTTGATTAATTACAGTTATTACATTAATTAATATACAATGTAATTAAAATTATTAAATTACATTATAATTACAAATTATTAAATTAATTAAGAACAAATATTTAATTTAAAATAAATTAATTTAATTTATGAATAAAAAATCTCATGGAAGTGCGTGCCAATGGATTAGTGGTGGTTGGCTCCATGTAATGGACCATGCATATATGAGAAAGCATAAAAAGGGAGGTATAAGGAGTGGTAAGAAGAGGGATTGTGGGGAAGAAAGATCTCGGGGTTTTAAGAAATGTGTCCTGAGATGAGCGAGTGATAAGTAAGGATTTTATAGGTTAATTAAAAAAAGGAGTTACCAAATTTTAAGAAATGTGTCCTGAGATGAGCGAGTGATAAGTAAGGATTTTATAGGTTAATTAAAGAAAGGAGTTACCAAATTTAAAGCTACGAGGAGTGAGGGATAATATCTAATTTATTATTAAGTCTCAACCACATAAAAATAAAAGCCATTTTTTGTTTAGTAAGTATGGGTTTTTAAGAGGTTTTTTGAAATTGGAATTTGAATTAGATTTCTAAGACTCGATAACATATAATTTTAATTATTATACAATTTCAGTGTAGTGGTTTTTAGAATCGTCAGAAATAAAATAAATAATAAAAAAAAATTAGGTAAATTTAATACAAAATTAATATTTATAAGTAATTTACAAAAAATAAATTAAAATACATTTTTTCATAGAGGCAATAAAAATCACTGAATTCGGATAAGCACCATTTGCAAATCATGAGTCCAAATGAGATGAAATAAAAACCAATGGAAAGCTAGTGAAAAATTGAAAGCAATGAATCAATCAGAATAGAAATCGGAAGAAAACAAAAATCTCGCAAAATTATTGTACACTTAACCAAAAGACAATATTAAAGAGAAATTTAGCCAAAATTTACATAAAGGTTCCCCATTATTAATATGAAGATAATAAATTAAAATGGAGGGCGGGGGTGCAGGGGGGTGGAAGGGGGGGGGGGAGGTTGTGATTTCACCACAACAATGGAAACACACAAGGAAGAACCAGTTATCTCTAGTTAAAAGAAGATGAGATTAACCCTACCCAAGGGTTAAAATGATGAGTTCTATTAAGCCGTCAAACAGTAAAACATTTCCCATGGATCCCATATTAGCAAATCAAGCAATATAAGTTCAAAAATATAAGTACTTGAAGTAGACTGAGTCTAAAACCATGAATCTGAATTTTGGGGAATAATTAATATTTAAGATTACCTCATATGAGTAATATGAATAGGTTCTAATATGAGTTTTTTAATAAAGCATATATCCATCGATATGAATGGTCTCTGACATTGCTTCTCTGCCAACAAGCCTATTCAGTACCCCAGCAGATTTTTTTTTTATGTCATACAAGAATTTTCCCACTGCTAATGAGTTTCCATAGCTTCTACGGGTTTACTTGTATTTCAAATGCTTCCGCTTTGATCACCCTTTTGATAAGCACATTTGTGAGGTATGTTTATGATGTAGTCGAGTTAAATAGGTGGGATGGCAAAAGAGACTTAAGAAAATGGATATAATACTTCCATAATGTTGAATCTATATTCTTTCCCCGCAGTTATTCATTCAAAGGCTTTGATAAAGTGGAGGAATGGGAGGGATCCATTAAGTTAAACTCAGGTCAGCACTTTCCTTGAAATTATGAACTACATTACTTAGAAATGATGCATGTTCCTCCATGAAAAATATTTAAGGCAAGAGGGCTTTAGGATTCCATAAAGAAATCCCTTAAAGATAAATGAAAACCCATGAGATGATCAGAGTAAGTGTTAGCACTCAGGAATATTTTTCTTGGCTATGGGAGAGAAGTTTCCAAGGTAAACTTTTCACTCCAACTTGTAGATTGAAGTCTAGCCCCTTCAATCTAGAGAGGGATCTCTCTGACCTATACACTGTGGTTACATATTTAGATAGGTTTTGTTGTTGTAGAGTTTGGTTGGGCTTGAAATCAATAGCTCATTGGGTGATGGAGTCAAATAACTAGACTTGTGTTTGTTTACCAAGATAACTGGTTGTTTAATGAGGATTGATAAAGGCAAGGTGGATAGCAAATCCTAGACCTTTGTCATTTTTTGTAGATGGATGAAGGAAAATAATAAAAATCCACCACTATATAGTGCATGCACAATGAATCCTAAGGTGTCTTTAGAAGATCAAAATGGGAACCTTTGAAAAGCTTAACTCAGAGCATTAAAAACAAAGATGAATTCTGAACTAATTTATCTTTCCAAAACATTAAGAAGGAATGCATTCATGAGATTATTAAAGGAAAAATTGAAAAGCACAGAGATTCATAATAAAACCAACTATCTCATGGATCTTTATATCATTGGTTATAATCTATTGATCTTGGAAAATGAAATAAAAGAATTTAAACAAACACATATAATGACTATGTTTTCCATAAAAATCAACCCTTTCTTCATATTCTTGATGAAATATATAGAAAATACAATATAGTTCAACTCCTTAAAATATGGTAGAAATAATTACAAATTATTTACATAATATTGAGAGCTTAATTGAAAAAAATCACAGAAACCATATCCTCTGAGCTATTCAGATCACTAATCTGGTACATAATCCCTAGTCAAAACATAGTACAAGGCTACTATATGCTCCTGCTACTAGTATCCTGGAAGAATGAAAAACTATCTGTTGCAAGATAGGATATGGAACGGTTAACGTCTTTACAAGCTTGATCTATGAAGCTAAACTTGTATTCCCTCCTTGTAGCCAACTAATGCATGAACCTGGAAATGATGCCAAAATTGTGTAATTGTCTACCTTCTTTGTTACTTGCTTTCCTCATGTTGACTTATACTCCTTAGGCCACAAAAATATTTGATACCTTACCATAGTATACTCAAAATAATTACTGCATGATGTTTAAGAATGGGTAAACCAAAATTCTAAATATCTATTAGGGTTTTTTTGTAGCAAAATTAGGTTTTGTTGAAACAAAAATTTGGGTTTATATTATACTTTGCCCCTGGAGTCAATTGATCACTTCCCTATGTCCTCTACAACTTGAGCAAGGATTTCCAACTTATCTTGACTCCTTGTCACCCTCCCAGTTATATTTTTTGTGATTTTATTAGTTTTTAGGGGTTTTCCTTTGTTCTTGTCAATATACTCTGTTTTCCTCAGTCTTTTCATACATTTTGAAGTCTGCTATGTTTTTTCTTCTTCATCAAGGATGATGACTGTTTCTTTGTACTTAGGATTCATTCTAGCTTTTAAATTCAACCTCAGTTTGTTAGTAGGTCAAGTGTGAGGTCTTTTTCCCTGAACCCTAACCTCTATCTCGGCTTCCTCATCCTCTGTTCAAACTCTCTGTTTACCCTTTTTTTTTCTCTTTGATATTTTTTGTTTTGTTTATTCCTCCTCTACAATAATTATCAGTTGGTGTCTTTGGCTTATAGTCCTCCCTTCACAAACTTCAACCTATGGCATCTTCACCAGGACCTCCTCGTGTTTTTCAGCGTGGTGTTGGCTGGATTCTCCTTTGGTTTCCTAGCCTATAACCGTAGAAAATCTGTGATAGGTTAACCCAATAATGCAATATAAATCAAAGCAGAATGCTATAACCTATTTCTATTATCAATTTGCAGAAGCTTAAAGATCGAGCTGAACAATATAACCAGAAGAAGAAGAATCAATGGCATAATACACATGAAAATACTTTAGGGAAAGCCTTAGCTAAAAACCCCGCACTATTGTATTATCATACATGGTGGAAATACATAGGAATGATACAAAGCCTTAGCTCTCACAACTAGCCAGCTCCCAGTACAATCCTCACAGATTCTCACGGGCAATCTTGGCTTCTCTCTAGCCTTCCTCTCTGCCCTCCAAGCTCCTATTTCATTGTGTTGTTCCTTGTGGTTGATTCTCTCTTACCAAGTGGAAAATATTTCCTTCAAAACTGTGCAATCCTCAAGGATTGTGTTAGGCCCCTATACTACTAGTGTAACCCCCTTATTATATTTTTGTACCCATGTAGTCCCCATATTGTTCCTATTGTGCCCCATAGAAGCCCACTATTGTTATTATTGTGCCCTTACATTATTATTGTTATGTCGGCTCTGATTATATTATGACCCCTTAAACTCCTATATATAGAAAGGAGGTCTTGTCATTTGTATCATGGAAGAATTGTTCATTTGTGTAATGTAAAGGAGGTTACCGCCTTGAAGAGGCTGAATTCTAAGGTGTTTATCTCTCTTTTCTATCTTTTTGTGAGCTAGATTCGTAACATTTGGTATCAGAGATTTGGATTCTAGGGTTTCACTGCTCCAAACAGGTCATCGTGACATTTTCACTATAACTTTTTCTCTGCGACATTTCAGACGCTAAAAAAAAAACCATTTGGGTTGACATTGTTCAGAACCTTGGGTCCAAATTTCATATATTTGCGCACTATATTTGTGGAGATATGATATGAGGAAGTTGGCCTTTTTGCAGACTCCCGAGTTACATTCCAAATAGGTGACCTAGGGAAAATCGTCATAACTTTCTCTCTGAGCATCAAATTGAAATTTCATAAGAATTTATTGAAAGAGGACGGAATGTAGTGTTTTGTGTATATTTTTCATATCCTAAGGTCAAGACAGTGACATGTGGCAAGTCATACAAGTTTTCTATTCTAAAAAGGTGTATAATTAGGTCATCTTGGGAGATTGTGCATAACTCTTCCTTGGAGAATATAATTTTGATCACACTGGTGGCATTGGAAAGAGGACATAAAGGACTACTACAAATCGCGATTTCAGAACTGGAAGATTTGAAATTATAGAGTTACAGTCGTTTCAAGATCGAGCTCCTAAAATCAAGAAAAAGCGAGATGAGGAAGTTTGATGGCAAGTATCTGGTAAATTGGATACTATAGATGGAGAAATATTTTGATCTACATTGTGTACCACTATTACAAAATGTATGTATTGCATCTAATTATTTAGAACTGAATCAATTTTTATGTTATAAAGGGCTTTTCTCTTGTAAACCACTTGTCACATGGTCAATTTTCATGGAGGCAATGATAACACATTATGAGGATAGAAAGAAAAACACCTTCTTTAGCCAATTGATAAATCTCGAACAAAAGTGTTCAATGGAAGAGCACATTGAGGACTTTGAAAAATTGAATATAAGGGAAAATGATATTCCAGAGAAGCAGAGGATTGATGTCTCCATATGGACTTTAAAGGATAACATTCAACATGAGGTTCGTCTTTGGGAACCTGATTCATTGGAGAAGGCAATCAGGTTGGCAATAAAAGTGGAAAGCAAAATTATGGAAACAATGAATTCTACCCCTCACAACTATAAACATGGAAGTGTTGTTTCTCCTAGCCTTCCACAACCTACAAGGGTGACAGCACAACAATTGGAAGAAAAAAGAGAAAAAGGGCTTTGTTACAATTGTGATAGAAAATGCACTAAAGGTCATAAGTGTGCTGAGAAGAAATTATTTTACATAGATTATGAAGAGGAGGAGGAAAAGGATCATGAAACATCAAAATAAGAGGATATACACCAAGAACCAACCCTAGAGAAAGAAGAAATGAATCCAACCATATCTTATAAAGCATTGGCAAGAATTACCACTCCTCAAACTCTCAAGATAGAAGGACATATCAAGAAGAAAAAGGTTCAAGAAATGAAAGATCACATCGAGAAAGAAGAAATGAATCCAACCATATCTTTTAATGTGTTGGCCAGAATTACCACTCCTCAAACTATCAAGATAGAAGAACATATCAAGAAGAAAAATGTTCAAGAATTGAAAGATCACATCAAGCATCAAGAAATGAATCTGACCATATCTTGTAAAGCATTGGAAGAAATTACCACTCCTCAAACTCTAAAAATAGAAGGACATATCAAGAAGAAAAAGGTTCAAGCAGTGAAAGATCACATCGAGCAACAACAACAAGTTCTCAAAATTTTAAAGGATAATGCCACTTTGGTGCAGAACTGATTGAAACAACAGGTAGATCAACATCGTAGTGAAAGATGTTTTGATGTAGGCGATTGGGTATTTTTATGGCTACATCTCAAGCAAGCTATTTATGAGAAGGAAATGTTGGAAATACTACATGCACTTAAGAAATGGTGACCTTACCCAATGGGAAGACACTTCAAAGTAAAAATGGATCATGATAGTCTTAAATACTTTTTAGAACAAATATTATCTTTAGAAGAACAAAAAAGATGGGTCACAAATATGTTGGGTTATGACTTTGACATCATTTATAGAAAAGAGAAGAAAATTTTTGTTTTAGATGCACTCTCAAGAAATGATGAGGATGTGGAAGCATTGTTTTGTGCTATTTCTATTATCCAACTAGATTGGATAAATGAAGCAAGGGATGAATGGAAGAAGGACAAAGAAGTGTGGCAACTCATTCAAAAGTTGCAGAATATCCCAATTCAAACAATATTGCCAGAACTTGAAGAGGAAGGAAAAATCATTTTGGAACCTCGAGCAGTCACAGAAACAAGAACTCAATAGCTACAAAATATATCAATTTCAGAGTATCTCATCAAGTGGAAGAACTTACCATTTGAAGATTCCACATGGGAGGACAAGAATTTTATACAGAATCATCAAGAACTACTCAAGCATTGAAGACAACACATTTTGAAGGAGAGGGGCATGTTAGGCCCCTATACTACTAGTGTAACCCCTTATTGTTATTAGTACAACCCCCTTATTATATTGTTGTACCCATGTAGTCCCCATATTGTTATTATTGTGCCCCATAGAAGCCCACTATTGTTATTATTGTGCCCTTACATTATTATTGTTATGCCAGCTCTGATTATATTATGACCCCTTATACTCCTATATATAAAAATTAGGTCTTGTCATTTGTATCATCCAAGAATTGTTCATTTGTGTAATGTAAAGGAGGTTTCCCCCTCGAAGAGGCTGAATTCTAAGGCGTTGATCTATCTTTTCTATCTTTTTGTGAGCTGGTTTCATAACAGATTGATCCTTGACTGCATGCATGAGTTTTCCCCATCAGAAAACACATGCAATTGATAGTACACTATCTTTGAACTTTAATTTCAACTGGGCCTTTGTCAGAATAGACATGCATGTGTTTCTGATGAGGGAATCTTCAATTAACTGGAGTAGCACTAGTTGAGTACATTAGTGCATCAACTCACTGTTAACTCACTATTAGTTCCTCAAACAGTTTGGAACTAATTTAACTGGACATAACTCAATAAACTGAGTTAACTAATTACAACTCAAATATAACTCAATCTTATTTCCTTAATTTAAGGGATAACTCTTGCATGACTTCAGAAAGACTTCTAACTCTCCAACTAATTAATTTAAAATAAATTAACTAATTATTTCCAAGTAGTTGTTAAGGCTAAATTCGATTTTAATTCACAATTTAATTCAAGGACAAATTAAATTGGAATATTCTTATTGCCATATTTCAAAAATCCCTCTCAACAAGAAAGGGATTATCTACCACTCCGATCCTGTCTCTATGGAACTCAAATTTACACTTTGACAATGCCTTTGTCAAAATGTCAGCATCTTGCTCCTCTGTTGAAATATACTGCAACAACATGATCCTCCTTGCTACACAGTCTCTGAGATTATGATACCATATGTCGATGTGCTTGGAACTATCATGAAATAATGGATTCTTAGAGAGTTTGATACAACTCTGATTATCACAATAGATCAAAGTTGGATCCATCCTCTGATCAAGAAAACCAACTAGGATTTTCTGCATCCAAATGGACTCACATGCTACTTGAATTGCAACCATGTATTCTGCCTCTGCCGAGCTAAGTGCAACCGACTTTTGTTTCCTGTTGTACCAAGAAACTGCCATTGACCCAAGGTTGAAAATCCCTCCTGATGTGCTCTTTCAATTTGATGGAGTCACTACCTAATCTGCATTAGTGAAGCCCTGTAGCTTCACTCCCTCTGTCCATCTGTACCATAATCCATACTGAGATGTGCCTCTGAGGTATCTCAATACATGATTTGCTGCCTGCCAAAACATCTTGGTAGGTTGAACCATTGCTTGACTCAGTTGGTTCACTGCATAGCACAAAGATGGTCATGTGTTCACTAAGTACATTAGTGAACCCACAGGCCACCTGTACACAATAACCTCTACCACTTCTCTTGAAGTAGAAACCTCCTTCCTCCAGTTACCTGCTAGAGGAGTCTGCATGGGCTTGCACTTCTCCATGTGGAATCTCCTGAGTATCTCGTTGGCATACTTGCCTTGAGACACAAATAACTCCCCATCCTTCTGCCACACTTCAATGCCAAGGAAGTAATGCATGAGATCCATGTCTTTCATCTCGAATTCTCTTGCAAGGTCCTCGTTGCAAGACACAATCAACTGATCATCACCAGTCAATATGAGTTCATCAACATAAAGTACGATGATCAACAACTTACCTTTCACCACGATGTGGTACAGGTTCACATCCGCTTCACTCT
Organism: Pinus tabuliformis; assembly: GCA_031772625.1. NCBI lineage: Eukaryota > Viridiplantae > Streptophyta > Pinopsida > Pinales > Pinaceae > Pinus > Pinus tabuliformis. The sequence continues at coordinate 1,188,933,157 of CM062818.1, forward strand.
TTGTGAAGCCCAACCAGATGAAGTAGTTGTCTATCCTGGTGTACCAAGCACGAGGAGCTTGCTTTAGCATGTACAATGCTCTCTTGATTCAGCACACTTGCGACTCACGATTGAAGGTCTCAAAACCTTTTGGCTACTCTATGTACACCTCTTCCTCAATTTTGCCATTGAGGAATGTAGTCTTCATATCCATCTGATGGATCTTTCATCCCATCTCTGCTGATAGTGCCAACATAGATCTGATAGATGAGTACCTTGCGATAGGAGTAAAAGTCTCATCATAGTCAATCCCCTCGACCTATGAAAATCCACGGGAAAAAAATCTTACCTCATGCTTCTCCACACTACCTTCAATAGCTTTCTTTACCATGTAAAGCCAATGGGAACTCACAACTGACTTGTTCTCTCGTCTCGGAACCACATCCCAAACATTGTTACGAAATATGGAGTCATACTCCTCCACCATAGCATTAACCCAAATCAGCTGCTGCACTACTTCCTCAAAGGAAAATGGCTCAATCTAAACACATTCCCCAGTAAGGGCCATGTATCCACTGTACCTCTCAGGTGACCTCCTCTGTCTGGTCTGAGAAGATGGTGCTCCCACATTCTCTCTCGCATCCTCCAACAAATTGTCAGCTTCTCTTGTGCGCTTTTTTCCATCTCTAGAAGACTCTTCTTCAGTGGATGTCTCCACTCTTGGAAGCTCTACATGTGGTTGTTCTGCATGAATCTGAGGCTCCTCCTTCTTAGGAACCAATAGTTCCTCCACAACTTGTAGTTAGAGCTCCCTCTCAAGGGAAACTCACATGGCCTTCTGCTCATCAAACTTGAGATCTCTGCGAACCACCATCCTCTGACTAGTAAGCAAGTACACTTGATAGTTGTGAGGTATTTAAGTGTACCCCACAAATATCCCCAACTATGCTGTTAGCTCAAGCTTCTTCCATGAATCCTTTGTCACGTGGCAATATACCAATGAGCCAAAGATCCTGAAGTGACCCACATCTGGTCTCTTACCGAAGAAAGCTTCCTTTGGTGTCTTCATCCCAGGTATGCGATGTGGGTTTCTATTCTGCAAATAGACTGTTGTGTTGCATGCCTCAGCCCACAAGTGAAGTGGTAGGACTTGGTCATGCAACATTGCCCATGCTGCCCCTACAATAGTTCTATTCTTCCTCTTGGCCACCCCATTCTGATGTGGGTTATGAGGTGTTGTCAACTCTCGTTTAATTCCTTTCACTACATAGAAGTCCTTAAACTCTTGAGAGACATATTCTCCACCATTGTCGCTTCTGAAGACCTTGATCTTCTTCCCTGACTCTTTCTCAACCAAAGCTTTGAACTCACAAGACTTTGTGAAGGTTTGGTCCTTCTTCTACATGAAATAAATCCAACATTTACGAGAATAGTCATCAATGAAAATCACATAATACCTTTGCTTCACTGTGGATGCCATCAAGAATGATCCACATAAATCAGTATGAACTCACTCTAAGATAGCCTCTACTCAACTGTCTCGATCATGAAAGGAAGACTTGGTGTACTTTCCCAAGGTACAACCTTTGCATGTGTCAACTTACACAAGTTTACCTTTGGCAATTCTTGTAGATATCTGCTACATTATCTTCAAATACCCATGATGCAAATGGCCCAACCACCTGTGCCACAACTTGCCAATGTCTTGGCTTTACACCAATTCTGATTTCGTACTCAATGCTGCACAATCGTCTACCACTAGTTTATAGAGATTATTAACTCGAATCCCTATCCTCTTGGTCTAACCCATGGTTATGTGTCTTAGGAATGCCTTTCCTTTATTGAAGACAAAATCATAGCCTTTGTCCTCTAAAATCATGATCGATACCAAGTTCTTCTTTAGTCTAGGCGCATACATCACATTTGTCAAGGTGAGAGGAGCTCCATGCTCCCTCTGAAAAGCAACTGTGTCCACTCCTGAAACACTATACCTTCCATCATCACCCATCTCTATGTGCATCTTGAGGTCTTTCTCCTCCAAGGCACTGAATAAATTTTTATCACCGTTATGTGGAATGAGGCTCCGCTGTAAGATACCAGACACAACCCATCATCAATTACACCATGCATGCAATGAGGGTAAAGTCCATTTCGAAATGAGAGGCTAATGCCTCACCTTCCAATCCTTTTGAGGATCCCTTCTTGGACTTCTTCGATGGGCAATTAGTAACATAATGTCTCATATTATGACAATTAAAGCATCTTACTTTAGACATGTCACCCTTCTTCCCTCCATGAGAAGAATTTGATTTGAAATGGGAAGCCTTCCCCTTCCCTTTCCTTGCCTTACTTGCTAAGGCCACATTTTCTTCATCATCATTCTTGGATGAAGAACCATCTCATGTGCTCCTCCTAATCTCCTCCTACATAAGATCTGACTACAATCATTCCCAATCCAGAATTTTCTCCCTTCCATTCATAGAGTCCTGGTAGTTATTCCAACTCTTTGGAAGGCCAAGGAGAGTGAGGCTCACCATATCATCATCGGTAGTAGTTATTCCCACATTGCCAAGCTCATCTCTGCAGGTGGTGAGCTTGTTTAGATATTTAGAAATAGTATCGCCCTTCTCCATATTGATTCTTCGAAGCTTATCCTTGAGAGCCAATTTCCTCTAGTGGCTACGTTTCTAGTAGCGGTCCTTCAATGTCTTCCACATTGAAAATGGAGTAACTCTCGCATGGAGACTCGAGACAATATGGTCACGAACTCCCTCAACGATGATCTGTCTCACCTTCACCACACACTTCTTCCACTCAGCCAAATCTTGTGCATTATTTGAATCTGGCTTTGGGATTTCTTGATCAATGAATTCCTTCAAGCCATTGTCTTCTAATACAGCCTCCATTTTATCTTTTCATGATATGTGTTGTGGGGAAAAATGCCTATGTAGGACGATCCTATCCACCTAAGGTGTGACAGTGCCTTAGCAAAAAACAGAGACAGCTATTCTAGTATTCTTCCTTTATGAATTAAGAATGAAGAGACAGATAGATAGACTAACCGGTGTCTTCCGTTTGTCCCTCGATCCGGCTTCTCTTCTCTTGGAGAGTTCCCAGCTACTTGCCTTCTCGCTCGCCCAGCTTCAAGAGGTTTCTGCAAGATCACAAGAAGAGAACACTACACAAGACATGGATTCATATTCATAACTAGTTCAGGATTAGAAATAAACTAAACATACTAATGCATTCATACATCAAAAATACATCAGCATATAGGAGAAACCAAGATAGCTTTATTGATGAATAAAAAGGTTCAGGAATAGATACAACCCAGAGGGCTCCAATCCAGCATCTCCTTCCCAGCAAATGGAATTCCTATCTTCACCCCCTTCAAAGCATTAAGCACCCAATGATTCCAATCTCAAACCAACAGCAATTCTTTGCAATAACAAAATTCCAGCCTCTAGATCTCATGGAGGAGAGATCCATATATAGATGTTTGGAGAGAGGATGAGTCAACTTGAGATCTGACAAGTGTCCTCTCCCTCTGTCAGTTCTTGAGTCCACTTGGAGGTTCTTGCTTCCACTTGGAGATTTGGAACCTCTTATTCATGACCAGTCAAATTCCCTGAGGCAAGTGTCATTTTGGAAGCTTCCTGGGTTTTGACACCTTGAGAAATGAGCCTGCCACATGTCTACTCTCGTTCAGCGCAGGTAGCCAGTGTTCCATTTGACATTCAACGCAGGTAGCTAGTGTTGGCTTTGACATTCAGCGCAAACAGCTAGTGTAGACACTGAAATGATCCTGAATTGACTTGTTTTTGAGCAGTTTCTGGTGGAGAAATTCTGTGAATTCCTGTGGTTTGTTAGCCTTGTTCCTCTAGGGGTAGGAACAACATGTTTAGGGACTTTGGATCCCTTAGATTATGGACATTTCATGCTCAATGTTGTAAGGCACAAAAATGTCTATAACAGTTGCCCCTTAAAGTATGACGCTGTTTATCGGGTGAAATGCTTTATCAGGGGGATCCGAAGTTCATCCAATGCTGAGAGGAGACCTATAATAAGATACAATACAATACATTATTTTTTATACTGCTTTCATGATCTAGCTGAGGCAGGCATTCCCATGCTCAGCTTTATAAATTCATTTTTCTGTACATAAAACAGACAATCATCCGATGGTAGACTGATAATTTTGATGAAATTATCATCCTTTGAGTAGGATGATTATCTGCTGCAATGATGTACATGTCAATGTCTTTATCTTTCCTGAATATATATCGCAGCCCGGATGGATGAAACTAGATCCGGGGTCTTCAAACTTGTTCGATCTTCACTCTAAGTACAAGTCGATCCATGTGAGAAATGTTCTGAAGTCGAACATGGAAAGACATCGCTTGATTACCGGTCAATGATGTAAACCGTTAACAAGCGCGAGAGGAATCACCGATAATGATAATGACCCTCAAGGTACTGCAGTACAATTCACGTGGTGTGAATAAAGGACTTGGCGTCGAACACCACACAAAATCTTTCGGTCGAAGGTCATTGATGTATACCTGTCGCCGGAAGTGAGAAAATTGCCATTGAGGCATGCAAGCTTCAAAGTACTGAAGGGGTTGTTCCTAGATCAACTTCTTGGATAATGAGCTGATGTCGACAAGAAGCGATCCGTCACAGGAGGGCCTTAATGAATCCCACATCAGTGACACGGAACAGAGCTAATGATTTTAATGGAGGTGAAAACGATCTGTGACATATGATTCAGGGTGGCGGTCATGAAAGGATGAAGGATAATGTATGGCAGTGGATGGGACACGGTTGACTTTTTCTGAATGACTTCTCTTGAAAATGTGGCGACACTGATACGATGGATCGGTAGCATTACCCCAAATATGGATGGTATGGCGAGACCATAGATGTGACCGGTGAATGAAACAACCCAACCCGATTGTGGTACGGAGGAAAAGTGTCATGTTCAAGAGCGACTTGCTACCATCAAAGTTTTCTTTAGTTTCTCCCAATTTTTCCCCAGTCATTGCTGACCAGTACCTCTTTATTTTTGTCAAGCTTGAGGAGGATAACATATGCTTGTTCTATAACCTGCCCTTCGGGAAAGCCCATCGCTATGTTTTAACGAGCCTAGCGATAGTGAAACTCGCTCTCGTCTAAAGACAAGTTTGTCGCTATTTAATGATTTTAACGAGTCTAACGACAAGGATAACTTGGTCCTTTTCATTTTTAGAGAGTCTAAAAAGGTACATAAAGTTAACTCCAAAAGTCCTTTTTCGTCATCTAATCCCTTAAGTCCGAAAAAGTATAAAACAATACAGAAGGGATGATTTTTCGATAGTTTTAATGATCCGAATAAAACAAGCGCTCGATCTTTTTGTGCAATAATCCCTTAGGTCCAAAAAGATTAAAATCTAGAGGAGGGATAGCTCTTCCTGTCCCTTTAACGAGCTGGAAGGCCAAGGACTCGACAATCTTTTCATATTTTAGGAGTCAGCTGAAAAGAGCTTAAAGAAGACTCGTCTTTTGAGGAATGAGTGATAAACAGGGTTAGCAGCTGATTCCAGGTACAGGTTGGAATTTTCCAATCACGGCAGTGTCACAAGGATGGCTAGGTGAAATCACTCTTCGCAGCTGTTCCTCAAAATGGGTAAACAATCATATGGAGGTGAACGATCGGCCAATGGAAAAGTGGAGGTGACGGTGCAAACACGACCAAGGATTTAATGGCTGATGATATTACATTCACAGTGGTTATTTACTGGGATAGTTCATTTTTTAACGAGCTTAAACGCGGGTGGGAACATTTGCTCGATCTTACGTTTTATTTTTTAACGAGCATGAACTATGTGCTAAAACTGCTCGGATCTTGCGTTTATTTTTTAACGAGCATGAAATTTGTTCTAACACTGCTCGATTACCCAGTCATATGATAAGAGTGTCTCGTGTAAGATTCCATTTTTTATGGAGCTTGCGCCTTACCAAAGCTATGCCTCGCATCCTTTCGTTATGCGAGTTCGGAAACGACTAACCCAAAAAACAGATAAATAACCGCTCTTTGCTTGCATTCCAAAAGGTTTGCATGCCCCCAGGTATAAAGTACGATTTCAAGGTTACCTCTACTTCTCTTCCTTCAAAACAATTGTTTTAAAGAGAGAGGCTTACCTCTTTCAGGTTACCCAAAGATTGTCTCGTTAATCTTTCAAACAAAACACTTCCTCAGCAATGTCTACCGAAATAGACAAAGGTGAGCGGCGATGCCCGCCAACTCTCATAACTTTGACAAAAGAATCTTATTCTAGAATAACCCCTCTTCCTCTACGGACGGGGTACAGACTAGTCATATTCTCTCGCGGAAACCTACTCTATACCCAAAGTTTCCCTGACGAAGCAGACCATGATGCATGCCCCATGGGTTCTAGTCATATCCTCCTGGATTACTCGCGCTCATCAGGAGGACGGACCGTGGGTTGAGACACTTATTGCGTGAATAGACCATTTAGGGATGGTATATGACTATTTGCGATGTGTGATCCGGGAAATGAAAGTCAGTCCACGAGCTTGACCACTCTTCCTTCATGCGGAAAACACATTACTCTAAAGAGTGAGGAGACAATAGCTCCCATGCAATATATATAGTCTCGTCCAAGGAGTAGGTTATAATCCAAGGGTCCTTGAACGACCATCACGTTCATTTGAACGGTCTTCCCTTTCAATGTAATAGGCACATTGGGGAGGATCCCTAAAGGTCGACTGGTTCCTTTATCAAAGCCTGATAGATTTCTCATTTCAGGCAAAAGCGCTGGCGAACCAAGCACTTTCCAAGCAATAGAGGAAAGGATACTCACAAATGCCCCCTCATCAATGATAGTGCCAGCCATTACCATTCTGTATATTTGAACGATAATTCTGAATGGTATGCTTGCTGGCAACCGAGGTCTGCCTAGTTGGTTCCAGTCAAAGGACACAACCAGGTTGCTTAGTGGTGGGACCGAATAAATGGCCGGATATCGCTCTGACGAACTTCCTTCCTGCGATAAAGGAATGGGGGCATTGCCCCCTTGTTCATCAAAGTCAATGTTGATGAAGAGGATTTGGATGTTGTCGTCTTTATTCTCCTTTGTGATGGTATCATTCGAAGATAGAGCCTCTGAAGGCAAAACCGGGTCAACTGCCATCTCAACCTTTTGACTTTCGTCAGGCATGGATCCAGACGGTTCATCTTCAATGATAGGTGCTTCGGCTGACCACCTGGGCGGGCTAGCCGGGTTCTCAACTAGTGAAGGACTTGGTAGGAGTTTTTGATATCCAGGAGGAAGTTGCGCTCGTAAAATCGGGCGATCTTCCAGAACTCTTTTAGCCTCGTCTAAGAAGGGACAATGGTGGATGGCGTGATCGCCTTCACACAGTTTGCAGGGAAATTTAGATTTCCCTCTCTGTCTTGGGACTTCACTTTCACTAGTTGACGGTGAGCAGTCAACATGGCTATCAGAGGTTGATGCTACCGAATTGTGCAAACGGGGAGACCAGTCCCTTAGTATCCAAGGGATGCAGGGACAATCTCTGTGGAAGTGGTCTCCCTTGCATATGACACATGGTGATTTAGGCCTGGTCAGTGCTGTGTGTGGATTTTTGTCAGACGACTCTTGTTTGCCCCCAGTCGCTTTTGGCTCCTTCTTCTTCTTCTCTTTCTTCTTCTTTTCCTTCTTCTCCTTAGGAACTTGGTTTTTTGTTTTACCAGTTCTGTCAAGCGAAGAGGAAGGAGGAGAGGAAGAGTTAGATGAAGTAGAAGGCTGGTTGGCAACCGTGGTCTGGTCTAACAGTTGACTCGATTGTTCAGGAATAGTTGTGGTTTGAACGACATTGGTCGAAAAGAGCCAGACTGGTAGGCCAATTGTCAGTCCTGGAAGCGACAATGTGGCCATGTGGGGCGCACCAACATCTCCCCAAGAGGAGAAGGGACTAGGATTTCCACCAAGGGGAATTCCTTGGTTGGTGTGCTCCATTTTTTCAACCTAAAGATCAACGCAGGAATAGGGGTGATTGTTCCGTTTAAAATAAATTTTTAACGACGCTTAGACACAACTTGCTTTTTTAGTTTTAAAGAGTCGAGAAAAAGCTAAAGATGACTCTAGTCTCCTTCGATGTTTTAACGAGCCCGAAGTGACAAATGCTCGGATGGAATTTTTCCGTTATAGAGTCTGAAAAAGGCCAAAAGGAACTACTCTGGATTTCTAGGCAGAGGGTGTGCCAAACTTTTCGCAAAACCGCAGAATACTTTTTAGGGTACGGGCGGTCGATCTTCCTGAATTCTGTGTTCAATGCATTGCGATCAGTAGGGCAGCCGACACGGCTTCCTAAGGATAAAGGTTTTATGCCTATAGGGGTCTCCCAATATATACGCGACGGTACATGGGAGCACAATCCGTACTGGCGCTATCGTCCCTCAGGAGGAATCACCCACCATCCACGAGATCGACAGTCACCAGGCTTAACGACGCCGGAACACGTCTCTAGCCTAGACCTCTATTTTTTTCGTTATGTTGCAAAGCGTTGTTAAGTTCATTCAATATATTTTAAGTTGATCTTTTTAGAAGTTTGCCTTTCAAGGTTCACCACGAGATGTATGATACAATTCCTAAATGCAGTCTAAAGATGATAAGCAAGCTTTATATCTTTTCAACTTTGAAAATCCTAGCTACTAAGGGAAAAGAAAGACACCATCTTTTCTCAAAGAGCAATCAACACACTCTAATGCACTTTTCCTAAATCCAACATGCAAACTATCAAAATTCAAATGCACAATGCAGGTGTTTGTTTTCCACTTTCTTAGTATTGATGCCTACAAAGAAAGTTTTTTGTACAACTTTGAATTTGCTTTTAAATGATAAATACAAACAAGTTTACTTTTTCGAAATCAGAGAGGGTAGAAGAGATTACAACACTTAACGATTTTCTAAATGAATACTTGTTTTGACACTTAAAAGAGACAAATTCAAACCAATAAGAAAAAGTAAATGTATAATCAATCTGCAAAAAACCAATGAACTCTCTTCTAAGATCACAATCAACAGATTTGAATCAAGGGATACAGGATGACTATTTCACTCATGCAAAGGAAAACTGTAAATGACGCAAAAACACATAAAAACACTCACAGTCTTTTTGTACAAAAGGAGGCGGAATCTAAGCAGAGAAAAGGAGTTATCAGACTGGTACCTATGCTGGTTACAGGCTGCAAAAATCAGAGATCAAGACAAGGAAAAACTGAGCAGAGAACCCCAGCTGCACAAGAGCAAACTGGTTCAGCGCAACCTCAACACAGGGGTTTTGACATTCAGCGCAGGTAGCCTTCACGGGACCTGCGTTCAAATGCATAATCCCTTCACTGCGTCTGTGCTGAAGGAGAAACTCTCGTTTCCCACAGGTTCTGGGTCACAGATTTCTACTTAATCAACTGTTTCAGGTAAAATAAAAGCAACAAGCAAGGTGCAATCAAAGGGATGCTTTGAGGGGCTACTAAGATCTATCACAAGGATCATCAAATCATTTGTGAGTCCATTGTTCAGATCATAGACAAGTCCAGTTATTGGATCAAAGCAGCAACTGTCTACTTTGCATCCGGGAAAAGCAGATGCAGTTCGATTGTTGCTGTCAAGTCTATGAAATAAACAATGATAGAAACACAAATAAAATGACTAAACAAATGTCCCCAGTGGAGTCGCCAATTTGTTGTGGGGAAAAATGCCTATGAAGGACGATCCTATCCACCTAAGGTGTGACAGTGCCTTAGCAACAAACAGAGACAGTTATTCTAGTATTCTTCCTTTATGAATTAAGAATGAAGAGATAGATAGATAGACTAACCGGTGTCTTCCGTTTGTCCCTCGATCCGGCTTCTCTTCTCTTGGAGAGTTCCCAGCTACTTGCCTTCTCGCTCGCCCAGCTTCAAGAGGTTTCTGCAAGATCACAAGAAGAGAACACTACACAAGACATGGATTCATATTCATAACTAGTTCAGGATTAGAAATAAACTAAACATACTAATGCATTCATACATCAAAAATACATCAGCATATAGGAGAAACCAAGATAGCTTTATTGATGAATAACAAGGTTCAGGAAGAGATACAACCCAGAGGGCTCCAATCCAGCATCTCCTTCCCAGCAAATGGAATTCCTATCTTCACCCCCTTCAAAGCATTAAGCACCCAATGATTCCAATCTCAAACCAACAACAATTCTTTGCAATAACAAAATTCCAGCCTCTAGATCTCATGGAGGAGAGATCCATATATAGATGTTTCGAGAGAGGATGAGTCAGCTTGATATCTGACTAGTGTCCTCTCCCTCTGTCAGTTCTTGAGTCCACTTGGAGGTTCTTGCTTCCACTTGGAGATTTGGAACCTCTTACTCATCACCAGTCGAATTCCCTGAGGCAAGTGTCATTTTGGAAGCTTCCTGGGTTTTGACACCTTGAGAAATGAGCCTGCCACATGTCTACTCTCGTTCAGCGTAGGTAGCCAGTGTTCCATTTGACATTCAACGCAGGTAGCCAGTGTTGGCTTTGACATTCAGCGCAAACAACTAGTGTAGCCACTGAAATGATCCTGAATTGACTTGTTTTTGAGCAGTTTCTGGTGGAGAACTTCTGTGAATTGTTGTGGTTTGTTAGCCTTGTTCCTCTAGGGGTAGGAACAACATGTTTAGGGACTTTGGATCCCTTAGATTATGGACATTTCATGCTCAATGCTGTAAGGCACAAAAATGTCTATAACAATATGTAATTCGAGCTACCTTCCAACGCATACTCGAGTCTCAAGCCATAGAACTCCATTGGCCAACCTTGAAGTATGATATGAATTCGATTTTCAACTACAACCCCGAACTTCAAACTTCAAATTCTCTTCTCAATATACTATTCACAGCTCCGATACCATGTAGAAAATATCTACAAATCCAGCTCTGATACCATGTAGAAAATTTGTGATAGGTTAACCCGATAATGCAATATAAATCAAAGCAAAATACTATAACCTACTTCTACTATCAATTTGCGAAAGCTTAAAGATCAAGATGAACAATATAACCAGAAGAAGAAGAATCAATGGAACAATACACATGAAAATGCTTTTGGGAAAGCCTCAGCTAAAAACCCCACACTATTGTATTATCATACATGATGGAAATACATAGGAATTATACAAAGCCTTAGCTCTCACAGCTAGCCAGCTTTTAGTACAATCCTCATAGATGCTCACAGGCAATCTTGGCTTCTCTACAACCTTCCTCTCTGCCCTCCAAGCTCCTATTTCCTTGCGTTGTTCCTTGTGGATGATTCTCTCTTAGCAAGGGGAAAACCTTTCCTTCAAAACTGCACAATCCTCAAGGATTAATCCTTGACTTCATGCATGAGATTTTCCATGAGAAAACACATGCAACCATAGTACATTGTCCTTGAACTTTAATCTCAACTGGATCTTTCTCAGAATAGACATGCATGAGTTTCTGATGAGGGAATCTTCAGTTAACTAGAGTAGCACTAGTTGAGAGCATTAATGCATCAACTGATTGTTAACTCACCATTAGTTCCTCAAACAGTTTGGAACTAATTTAACTAGACTTAACTAAGTAAACTGAGTTAACTAATTACAATCCAAATATAACTCAATCTTATCTCATTAATTTAAGGGATAACTCTTGCATGACTTTAGAAAGACTTCTAACTTGAATTTCTTCAACTAGTTAATTTAAAATAAATTAATTAATTATTTCCAAGTAGCTGTTAAGACTAAATTCAATTTTAATTCACAATTTAATTGAAGGAAAAATTAAATTGGAATATTCTTGTTGCCATATTTCAACAATAGCTTAAGAAGGAACTTTGTTTTTACCTCTTCATGATCTTCTAGGTACAAATGGGTTTGGGTTCCTTTGCCTTATTTTCCTTAATTGTTCCACTTTCTTATTCAACTCATGGGTACATAAAATCTTAATGCGACTGCGATGAAAAAACCAAGAGCTTATAATTTACGTCTCTTCCTTGCCTTAGTGAACATTTTGACCAAATTTTGATGTAGGAAGTATAGAAAATTCATTTTCCTAAGACCTAGTAAGTGACAAAGAAACCTCATGTGATATAGGTAAGCTTTGGAATACCTACCTTCACAAGTGAATAAAAGCAAGAAAATTCTAAGTGCAACTGTCCATTAAGGTTTCAGTTTTCTTTGGAGGTCCCCTGCATCCCAGTCTTGATTTTGGTAGTCTTATTTTAGGAAGAAATTTAAATCCACATTCAGCAACCTCTGCTTCTTGAACCACCTTCCACCTTCTTCTCACAAACCCATTGCTTCAACAATCGACTTTTCTATGACAGTGAACCGTAATGTCTTGATTTGAGCTATATTTCCATCAAAAGAGAAGACAAAATCATGGCACCAACTAAGGTTGTACCTATTAAAACGTTGAAATACTGGTTCCCAACCTACAATTTTGAAATGATCAAGCATTTCAAGGTACACTTTGAAGTACATGCCATCATATTGGAACCTCTTCACATGGCCAAACTGACCCATTTTTCAATCTCCAAGACCTACAACACCTTCACTGACCGTGGAAAAAACTAAGGACTGCAAGACAACTAGAACCCTTTATGATCCAGGAGGATCCTGGTGGATTGATCCATGAGGATCCTAGAGGATTGATCTAGGTGGATCTTCAAAAAGTACCAGTGGCATGGTAAAAGGCTCAAAACTCAAAGTGGCAAAGTTAGGACAAGCTGTTTTCAGAGTATGATAAGGCCCTCGAGCACGAGAAGAAAGATGCAGATGATCATGGATCAGCACATTAAGGAGATGGTGGAGAAGTTCACCCTCCCTCTCCTTCTTCAAGTGATAATTCTCATCACTCCAATTGCGACTCCATATATACATATAAGAAAAAATTCCTTAAACTAGATCTAAAGTTTGACTTGCCTATGTATGCTGGAGAGTGTAATGTAGAAAAACTCAACAATTGGATTAGGCAATATTGACGTCTATTGCTAGATCCAACAGATCGAAGAAGATGAGACAAATATCCCGTTGGCATCCCTTTGACTGAGTGGCACCACTCTCATTTGGTGGGATAGCAGATTGCAAGGCAACAAAAATATGGGTAAACTTCTTTCCTCATGGTCAAATTTTGTTTCTGCATTGAAGAATCAATTTTACCTTCTGGGATATAAACAAAAAAAATTAATGGAATGGAAACACCTAAGGAAAATCAAGGGTCAAAATGTGCAAAACTTCACTGAAGAATTTAGGAAAAAAGCATTGAATTTGAGCATTCCATTAGATTCACTAGATATTGTAACTAAGTACATCAGTTCCTTACATAGTTACATACAACATTCATTATTATTGTTTGAACCTGCTACTATTGATGAGGCGAGTTTGAAGGCCATGCATCTTGTGAGTAGGGGGATGCATAAACAAAATGACCACCCAAAAAGAGCTGCAACAACCAAGAGAAGAGGAGAAAATCCCTCTTGTAGACATTGTGAGAAAGAGGGACATGACAAAGAGAATTACTAGAAACTACACCCTGAGTTGAGGCCTAGGGGGAATGACAGAAGGGAGAGGTAGATGACAACTGCCACCCTACAAAAATATCATGAGTCTAAATCAGAGGAAGAAGAGAAGGTCACAGCTGTAGGATTTATCCAAGGTAGACCAATTGACTTGGGGTCATATTATGATGATGAAAGGAATATCGTAGCTCTTGGGATTGCAGCAGATGGACCATTGATTTGGGTGATGAGAAAAAGGTCTCAATAGATATTATACCAAAGGTGAAAAGGACACCCAACGCAGCATGGCTCGAATCATTTTTATAGGTAAGTTTTTCTCCCTATTTCTTGACTATAGCATTCTATTTTTCTTTGCCTTTAAACTTCCCCTTTCCTTTGTATCCATATTTGGAAGGCTTCTTGCTAGTCTCTTATGGAACATTCTTGCCTATTGATTCTAAATGAGTTTCCTAAACACATACTTCATCTAGATTGGTGGTAATAAACATAAGTATAGTATGTATCAAATAACTATGTAATCCACCTATATATTTATGGAGATTGTCTTGTGAAGACAAATCAACACCCAAGATTAAAGTGCTTCTTATAAATTCTTGTGTGTAACTTTGGACACTCTGACCTTTAGCTTGTCTTAAAAATTTCCAATCGATAATTGCTTTTAGCATATAAGCTAGTGGATAAAACTGCCTTCTTAATGCGACTATAAAATCATTCCAATAAGAGATAATTTTACCACTTTTCTTAAAATTTTATTGAGTTCTTGCCTCCCACCAGATGAGAGTTGCACTTTCCAAACAAAGAGAAGCAAGATTGATCTTAGTAACATCATCCTCAATCTTTTGAATCCTAAAATAGACTTCAATTTGATGAACTCAATTATCCAACTTTTTAGCATTTACTTCCCCATTGTAAATAGACAATTTAAACTTGACAACAAGCTTAAGCAAATGATACTTAGCATGTCCTTTTCAAGATCTAGGAGGAGTATGTCTAGGTGTTGAAGGAGGCAAAGATGGAGGTGAAGGAGGAGGTGGAGGTGGAGGCTTGCTCCCATCACCACCATTACCTTTCTTTTATTAGAACTTTCTCCTTGCATCATTTTTATCTTCTCATTGTACAACATTTCACCATTTCTGACATATCATAGAAATCCTTTCTAAAAGCTCTCTCATCCTCATACATCAACTCCTACCCTTCTTCATGTGCCATGACTAGTGGAGCTTTCGGATTTTGCGACCTCCTTAAACCAATTTGAGGGTTTGGTTATTCAAGCACTCCTTCTCTTCTCAATTTAGACCTTATAATCATTCAAGAAAACACTTGAAAAAGTTATCAAACCTTCAAAACAACTAGGCTCTAATACGAAACTGATTTGAAATTAAAAATTGAAGGTTTCTTGTAAAATTGTGTAAGCTAGTTTATTTCTTGTGGGAAAAGGATCGAAATTGCAAAATAAAATAAACTTATTAAACTTAGTTAAGTCTTGCATATTTTGATAGTGAAAAATAGACAACATGCAACATCACAAGACAACAATTTGATGACATAGTTCACCCCCTTTGGGCTACGTCTCCACATCTAGCTTCCAATGTTGTCCCTTTATATTATATGCTCAAAACTTTAACTACATCAACTTGCAAAAATAATATTTCCATTATGCCAAGAAGACCCAAAAATCCCTGTGTAGGCTCTTCATTGGCTCAAAAACACTGAAAAATGGCCAATTTAGGCCTCCTTCATTTCCATACTAATTATCCTACAAAGTTGACCCTATGTAAAAATTGGCAACGAATTTTGCCTTTGGTGGCCTTGCAAAGTGACAAATTGGTGCAGGTTTTGTGATAAATCCATAGATAAATGTACAAATTGTTAGGTCATTAAGTGCACCAATAGGGTCGCGCTCTTGTTCCTCTACCCCTTGGTTCGGTCGAATGGTATATAGTATGACCGATACATGGGCTAAAGTCCATGCTTATGTGGTCCCTCCTCTCTAGGCCATGTTATCATTATAAGACCGTGGTTTGGGGTGCAGGTAGGGTGCCACATGCCCCGCCCCTCCCGTGATAAAAGTCAGAGGTTTGTGATATTTAATGGGACCATGGTTAGGGCCAACTCCCCGCCCCTTCCACCTTAGCATGACACACGGTCACGTCGCATTCAAATGACTCGGGGTTGGTAAATTAAGTAAATCCCGTCGCGCCCACCCCCCCCCCCTCCAAACCCCCAAACTGCCAACCGCTACAATATAAATATATGTGGCCAATGTTAGATAACAAGAATCAGTACATGGTGTATTAGTAAAGCATTGCACTATATTGCCGAAGGTCATGGGGTTGAATCCCGCAGAGGTCAGTCATTCACCCAACAAATTTTACATGAACTTCGAGGGCCATGTGGCACCCTCTCATAGGGCCACATGTCACTGCCCAATTAGCCAAACCAAAACTTCAACAACCATTAGAAAACCACCAATTGTCCCTATACAATCATGCCATGTGTCAACACATGATTGACCCGTCTGACCACCATAATGCATGGTCACCCTGCTGATGTCAGTACCATGTCATTGTATGGCCTGCATAGTCAACCCTGCAAGTTGACTTTTTTATTATTTGCAAAAAAGTTCAGAAGGTGATAAATTTCTTATACAGTTTCAAATTTAGGTGATTCAAGTCTCCTTGGAATCATAATGATGAGATTTACGATTCCGCACTAGTTTCGAGAAAATTTGAGCGTATTTTTGATCCCCTGGATCATCATCATTATAAGAAATTTATGGGTTTCACCATGGACCCCTCCTATAGAGTTTCCATGTCATCGCACCTAGCACCATCATGCTAGGACATGGAGTAGGTCCCCACCCAAACTGGGCACAACGTGAATGGGAAAAATCCCTTTCAAGTAACGGAAGGACTTTCTGTCCCATGAAGGCACACCTTTGTTCCCTGGGATGTGAATATGTCTGGATCCATACGAGCATTCCTTAACAAGAATCCAAACCTATTTAATGTTCAACCATAAAGTTTCCTTAGTGCATATTACAAACAAGAATGGAGTTGTAGAAACCATAGTATTGTGATTAGATTCTTAACAATCAACACTAGTCATGAAAATGATTATGAAATAGTATATATATATATATATATATATATATTAGCCATTCTAGGAAGCTACAAGGCTCTCACATTTTGAGAACAAAACATGCAGTACATCCCATTGCACACACACAGGAATACACGTCCATTGTTATAAAATGATAACATTCAACATTCAAGTGCAGCAAGTATACATGTAAACCCTTGTCTTGTTATCTTGAGTGAATAACAATTGAGGGAGGGACTTCAACTCTCCACCCAATTGTAGGCTGACTGCACCACTGTATTTCTTGTAGTTGACCACCCCTGGGTCAGATTTTGCAACCACCCTGGTGAAAATTCCATGTAATAAAAGTTAAAAACAATAACCATGGTTGATGGGATACTTATTCCAAGCTGAATGTTGAGAAAGACATCCTAGGGAGTATTCATTTGGTTATTTATGGCTATGGAAATTGGAAAAGGCAATGACTAAAGCTTTGGAAATGTAAAATGGCATTTTTGGCACAATTATTTATGAAATAATGGAAATTAGGAGAAAAAGGAGGTGAAAGGTCACAGATTGCATGAGAGGATGAAAATGAAGGAAAATAATGGAAAATGAAGAAAATAGAGGCCTCGTCCATAAAAAGGATTTTGAGGACCAGTTGGTAACCTTTTGTTAGTCCAGTGTTGGATCTCTTTCATTACTCTCGCTCTCTCTCTCGTACCCTTGGACACTTAAAGTTTCTTGGAGCACTTTGGTATTGGAAAAAGAAAGGAAAAGAAGGCAAGAGGAAGCAAAGATCAAGCAGGGAAAGGTAGGATCAAGTAGCTACAACATGCTTCATTGCAGGTATAGACTTGCATGTGTATTTTCCTTGCTAGATTTGGCATGCATGGGATTGCATGTGTTTCTTTTCTACCATGGCATGGGTTTTTTAAGGTGTGACAATATTTTCAACCTAGCCTTGCCATTTCTTGATAGCTTTGATGTGATGGGTTCTCTCATTTGGTTTATATGGGATGGTCAGATTGGATTCAAAGCTGAGGGGGGTGGATATTCGAATTGACAAACACATGGTATGAGTGGTCCCTAAACCAAACTGGGGATCACGAAGCCACAGGCCTAGTAACCCTGAACTAGAATGTGGGTTGCGGAAAAGCCAGATTGTGTGCCTCGGTGGGCCTAGGAATCCCTTCCAGTGAATGGTAGGATATATGGTAAAGCTGAGAGGTGGATTTTCTCTCTGTTGGACCTAGTGGTCCTGGGACCGGACTGTGGATGCACGGTAAAGCCTTAGAGACTAGGAGGCACTCAAATTCGTCAAGGTGTAGGTGGATAACTCCGGTGGAATCCATGTTGATTGGTTTTTTGGTTTTTTCTATGAGTCCCACATTCATGCTTGCAATATGGCATGAGGGTGATCGACTGAAGAGAGACTTGGCTCAACCAATCTATGGTCGGGTGGATCATTGAAGTCCCATCTCTGATTGGTTCATTTCATTCATTAATGAGAAATTAATTCCCTTTACTTTCATGTGTAAATGTATTGATGTATATGTGGATTTTGATGGCTGATATATTTATGGTATTTATGTTCCTATTATGTTGGTTATATGTATATTTTATGACAACATCTATATATGGCTCTCAACATGTTTTTACTTGTACATGAATGGATAATGTTTCTATTACATAATAGATGATAGTTCAGCAAATGATATGAGGGAAAAATGGTTCATAGCGATTCTTAAATAAGTATGAGATCCCTACACTTAATTTTGTCGTTTACACCTGTAAGTTACATGTTGATGATATGGTTGACAAAATGCCTATCATGGCTAGTAGGGGTCTGCTTATGGTCTTGTTCAGTGTATTTCTTTTGCATCATTGCTTCCCTATAGTTTTACTAATTTCAAGCTACCACTTCATTCTAGGTAGTGACCTGGGTTCTGGGCTTGAAAATGTGGCTGAAATCCTGGGGTCACTAGCATAGAACTAGCAACTTTGGTCTCTGATCACTGGGAGGCAAGCCTATGAGAGCAAATTTGGGTTTCTGTTCACTCCCTTGCCCATAATATGAGAGCGATTATGGCCTAAGAGATCCAAAACAGTAGTGGGACCCAGGGATAGGTTATCTGAGTGGCTGATATGTGTTTTGAGGATTTTGAAGTTGATGGTGGATGACTTTGTGTGATGTTTCCATCAATTCCACTTCCTTAAGGTTACATAGGAGATCAAATCTGGTCATAGTAGCCTCTCGTCTCATGTTTACCCCAGTTGGCATGGTTACTTGGGTAGATGTGGGAGGAGGGTGTTACAGAGTGGTATCAAAGCAAGGTTCAACTCTAAGACTAGATGGGCAGTGTGTGTTGGTCAAGAATGCATGTCAATTGCATGTGTGTCTCTTACACTTTCGTTTCATGTGTTGATTGCATTGGCTTCCTGATTGATTATGGTTGTAGTATGGTTTTTATGGAGAATTTGATATTGATTTCGTGAAATGTATTTGTCATGAGTATGTGACTGGATGCATATGGATTATATGTCATTTACATGTTGATTTTATGTTACCTACTTACATCCTTGCATGTTAGGTTACACTCTTGAATATGTTGATAACATGTATCAGTCTTGTAGGTTGATTACAAGAATTGATTGCTTATGTTCGACTACATGCGTTTATGCATATGTGTAGTTGATTAGGAATTTCTAGTGCATGTTGTTGGTTACATGTGGCAATGTGTACAATGGAGTAATGGTTGTTTTCATGCATGAGGTCATATCATGCATTGTTGATATGGCCTTGCATTGATGACTGGACCCTAGCTAGATTGATTTTTAATTGTTGATACATTTATTTTCATATGTATATATGTTGTTATGATTATGTTATACATGTATCACGCTGATTTGGTGATGTTGCAAACAAGGTATCATCCCCGGGCTATAGTAATGTATGTGTTTATTTTGATTTGGTTTATCTGACCTATTATGCATTGTAGGAAGAAATATCAAATGGCTAGCAAGATGGTTGACTACAAAGACTCTCCCTATGAATCTGAAGAGCAATATGGTGTTCGGAATCCTTCCAATTTGACAGATACATTGAGGAGCTTGAAGGAAGAGATAAGTATTTGTAAGGCAGAGGTTAATTCTATACTCCTTCAGAGTTATTCATACTTGCAGTGACAAGAGCCGCTTTGAATCATCCATGCACATGAGGATGGAATTAATGGGGCATATGGAAGTAGGTCTCTTGGTAGAAACATGCCAGATAGATCTGATACAGTGAGAGATGACATGTTGTTAGACACTCCGGATAGAAGGGGCGATGAGTAAAGGCATTATTCTAGTTATGGTTCTGATAGACATCATGCTCGTCATCGTTATCATCCTTATAGGAGGAATTATAGGGGATACTTGACGGATGAATTCAAGAAAGAAAAACCACCTACTTTTCATGGAAATGTGAAGAATCTAGAAGAGGTAGAGGCTTGGATACTCGGGATGAAAAAATTCTTTGAGTTGCATGAGTACACAGATAACATGAAGGCCAGAATAGCTATCTTCAGCTTAAAGGGTAAAGAAGACATATGATGGGAAGATGTTAAGCAGGTCAAAGACATTAGGACAAATGACTTGAGTTGGCGGGAATTAAAGAGGCTTTTCAGGAAGAAATACTTATCTGAAAGATACTATGACAGTAAGGCTAAAGAATTCTGTGAGCTAAAGATGGTATCAATGACAAATGAAGAGTACATGATCAATTTTTGGAGCTATTGAGGTATGTACCATATCTTACTGATGAGAAGGTTAAAGTTCATAAATTTTTCAGTGGTTTTCCATTAACATTTAGAGATTAGATTGAGTATGATGAGCCTCGGTCACTTGAGGAAGTTATTGGGAAATTGAATAATTTATATGAACAATCAAAGTGTAAGAATTATCTCAGCATGGATTGAAGGGAAAAGGCAAAGGTAGAGGTAAAGGGCAGCCTAAGAGGACAATGCCTCAGAATGTAGATGGGAAATAAAATATCACACTGCAAAAGATATTTAATGCAGCTAGACATGGACATGGGTCACAACGGTAGTAGCAGCAGCATGGAGATGAGGGCATTGGTTGGTTGAAGTGTGTTAGCTACCTATATCAATAGGTTTCATATTTCATGATTGGCAATGAAAAAGGTCCAAATATGCTCTGCTTTGATGATGCAAAGATCACATATTTCCAAGAGGATACAATATGTGCTTATAGCTTGATGTGGACTCAATTTTGATGGATGGTCCAACAGCCTAATCTGGATCATGCCATGTTTTAAATTTTCGGTTGTAGAATAGAGAAAGAAGTTTGTCCAAACTATTTAATCTTGGCAGGCAAGTAGCTTAGGTAGAGAAGTAAGGCTCCCAACTGCTTAATCTGGGACCTTGGAAGCAATAAGGGTAGAATTAGATAGAAAACCAAAAGGAAAAAGCCAAAGAAAAGAAAAGGCAAATAAGGGTCTGCAAGCCTAAGTGCACCCTCCAAGAAGAAATAAAAATGCTAGGCAAATAGATGGGTAGGCAGATGAGGTTGCAGAAGTGTCATTCCTTATAATTGAAGGTATGCTAAACTATCTCACAAAAGCAGAATCAATGGATTGAGAAGTCCTTCTTCTCTATCAGGTTGCAGCAAAGCAAAGAAGCATGTCTAACTTCCCACTTATCCCCTTTCCCATTCATTACTAATATCCCCTCATCAGCTGAGATTCATGGAAAAATTGGTGGTTTTATGGTGGTTCTTAGTCCAACTAGAAGCCACATTTCTTGTCTAAAACTCTTTTCATTTTGATCTACTCCCTAAGCTAAGTTATTTTCAAATAAACTTAGTATTATCTCCCCTTCATCCACCCTTTTTCATCCATATTAACCCTAACTCTATTATATAATTCCCCTATGTTACCCTTCCCCCTAGTATTATAACACCATGGTGTATAAACCCCAAACATTGTATAAATATCCCTCCCCTTGGCATTATAGCCATATTTTCTCTGTCAGGGATCAAAATGACATCTGTTCACTTTGATAAATCTAAGTCTTACCCCCCTCCCCTCTTCTGAAATCCATTTGGCCCATTAAAACCTTCATTTGCTAAAAAAAAAAAAAACCTCGAAAAAACCCTTTTTACCTATAACCTGCTTCATTTGCAAATAACACACCAAAAACCCACTTTTTGCACTTATCCAAAGTATCGGCGCATATTATTTTATTTTTCAAAATACATTGAAAAACATTACAAACCACCGCATCCCAGAGGTGTCCGCTGAGCACAAATCCCGAAAGAAGTATTATTTTAATCCCGCCCCCCTTTCGTATTGACCGATCACTTCACTGACCCGTCAACCGTCCGATCGAGCGCTTTAGATCGAACGACCATTATACATATCGGGTTGGGCCCAACGTTCGACATTTAGTACCCGAGAAACTGTCAGAGGGTGACGTCAGGCCCTTGCCACGCGTCGCCCTCACAATTTCTCGGGTTGCCCTCTGATAAAACCATCGCCGTATGGTAGGCGGCCCGAGAAAACCATTACCGCTTTTTCGTTTACCACCAGTTTTTCCATGCCCGCGTCATCACCGTGTCAGGACCACGTCACTACCACCCCGCCGCCGCATCAACTCCTTCGTCCGCCCCCGCGCTGATATGTTTGCCACTTCATCATACCCGTGGACCAATCATAGCTCGCCACATCACCTGATGACGTCATGCTGACGTCATCCGACCTTGACCCCACCTGATGACGCCATGCTGACATCATCCAAAAAACACGCCAATATGCCAAAAATCCATATTTTGGCCAATTTTCGTGTTTTTTTCATACTTTTGCCAATTCGCTGTTGCTTTCTTTGCATGGTTTTTTCACGTCCAAACTTGCACCACCTTGCTGAAATCGATTTGGAGACCTCTGGCGCACCATTTCTACATACATTCATGACAGTTGCTCGCTGTTTACCAGGTATTTACCCTTGTAAATCCTTCATATGCCTAATTTGTCTGTGAATTCCCTCACAAAGCTTAAAAGACACCGAAACTTATAAATTGCCGGTAAAATTCTTGTCTCTAGCCCCCATTCGCAACTGTGAGGTTGAAAAGCACCAGCCAAGCCTTGTTTGCCCACATTTTCATAAGAAACTGTACTCTGTTCGCGCAATCGCGAACCAGTCACTCAAACTGTACATACCTGCTAAAAGAGACAGATTGATACCAGACATTGGTCTTATTTACACCTCAAATCAGTATTTCAATTGCTGCAGCTGTTCATTTGCCCTCTATCCCTTGAAATCCACACTTCCATTGTAAAGAGACTCCTTCGGGTTGCTATGATCATTCAGAACCAGTTTACATACAATTCAGAAGCCTCATTAGCCATGGAGACACCAATAGCCCTGAATGTTCAGCCTCTGAATGCCCCTCAAAGGGAAATAGAATGGAAAGCCCTGGGAGACATGGATCATCAGATGTTAGACTGGTTCCCAATCACATCTAAGTTTAATATTCATATGCTCAATGAACTAAAAGCTCAACACCTTAATGGGGCTGATATTTTAGGGATTTGGGACTCAAATTTGCCCATCTACAACCTCCCTTAAGTCAATGCCCTCCCAGACTTGATCCATAAATGCCAGGAATGCTATGATCCTTGCCAGAGAGTTGTTCTCAGTCCTACAGGCTCAGTTTTGTTCTTCATCACCCCAGAAACCATAAATGAGATGCTGCATTTCCATACTGCCAGGCCATTGACCCCGCTTTCCATGTTGGATCTAATAAAGAAGGGGAGTAAATTGTCAAGTGCCCAGATTACCAAAATTAACCAGTTATTTGTACAACCAAGCTCTGAAACTATGAGAACTCCTCCTATCGGATATCAATACCTGAATGACTTGGGCAGAATGCTAGTGGATTTGATCAGCTATGTCCTGGGATACAAGGGAATTGAGGATGTTGATGACATTATAATGGCAATGCTGTCCATGTTTTCTCCTGGAAAACCTCCAGCTGTACACTATGACTATGCCACCTATATTGCAGAAAAGATACATGAACAGCTTATGAATCTACCAAGGGAGAGGGTATTCAGATTCACCTCATACATCTACCACCTGTTCTTGTTTTATCAGCCAGACAATTTCTCCATTCCCCTCAAGAAACTCAATGCCCAGGGAAGTCCAAGGTCAGTTGTGTTTTGGACTTCAGTTTTCCATAATGTTTCTCAATCACCATACACATATTGTGAATTTATAGACCTGTTCATTCGCCCAGCTATGACATTGCTGTATGGTATCCCTCCTCCAAGGTTAACCGATGACATGCAGAGAATTCTCCATCTCTCCAAATCCTACAGCATTGGTGATTGGTATTTTTACCAACACCACACAGTAATCAGAGTATATGGCTGTGAATTGGATCCTTACAGGCTGCCAAGGTATGTCCCTATGAGACTGTTTGCCCTAGATTACTTTAGGCAGTTTGGAAATGCAGACTGTTTCCATTTCCAAAGTAGGAATAAGAAGGTGTAGTTGAAGGTGAGAAACCAGCTAGGCCCTTTTCTATACAATAAAAGAGAGGAGGGATGGAAGGAGGCAGATATGATCTTAGAGGGTTTCAAATTGCAAACCAGTTTTAAATGGATACCTTATGACCGTAATCATTTTATCTCCCTCAGAAGGATAAGATACAAATTGGGTAACTATTCACATGTTAGGCTCCCTCATATTGAAAAGTATGCAAATTATTTAAACTGGAAAGAGGGCACTCTAGAAGAGCCAATCTCTAGAGAGCAGATACTAGAGAGAGAGGCTAGGAATCTACAAAAAGAAGCTGACTTGGAAACTTGTGGACAGGTTTCCCCCTCATATCAAAGGCAACTTGGAGCAGCTGCCTCTTCTTCAACAACACATCAGCAAGCTGCCATGAACACTCAACAGACAGGCAGCAAAGGCAAAGGAAAGCAGGTGGAACAAGAGCAACCACCTCCCATGACTGAAGACCAAACAGATAAAGAGATGGAACAGCAAGAAGAAGTGCAGCAGCAGGTAGAGCAACAGCAACAACAGGAATCACAGCAAAGGGAAGGGCAGCATGACATAGAGCAGCCCACACACCAAGAAGGCGCAGCTGAGGCCCCAATTCTCACTGAGCAGCAGGCTCAAAACATAGTACCTCCTAGGCAAGAAACATCAGCTAATGCATCAACCCTCCAAACTCCACAAAAGGAGGATATTAGCAGAAAAAGGGACAGAGAGACTCCCTTGACCACATCAATAAGTCATGGTGAGAAAAGACAGAGATTGAATCCTTTCTCTGAAGAGGAAATGCCAACAGGGCAGTCTCTGGGCATGGGCCCACCTAGCAGGGAAGCATCTGCAAGTTCCTTCCAAGAGGAATAGAACAGAACAGTGGGAGGAGAAGTCATCTCCTCTAGCCAGCAGAGAGAGGGTGAACTGAGCATTAAACAACAGTTCATTGAAATAAAGAAAAGGAATGAGCCCATAAAAATACAGCTGTATAACCATTTGCTGAAAATGGCTCCCACCAACCAGCAGCGACTAATGTCTGCATATGATGTCCAGGAGGGCAAGATGATCATGAGTCACCTCATACCAACTACTTTGCAGCCACAGTCCCCTTCAGATTACCTAAGGACCAATCTTGAGGTCCTGGCCAAGGACATCCACCCAATGGATAAAATTGAATTGCATAAACAAACAGGTGAGATGGTCTATGCTTCCTTGGCAGACAAGACATTGGATAACTACAGGCTAGAAAATAGCCTTAATAATACAGCTGCCCAACTTGAGTTGGAAAGGGCACCCTCTCAAGCAAAGGACAACAGAATAAGGTCCTTAGAAGATATAATTATTGAGATTGGGCATGATCCCAAAGATATCAAGGGCATACAAGAAATATTAAAATTGAGGGATGCAGATATGGCAGCTTTAAGGAGAAAGATCAAACTCCCAGCCACAATTCACCCTCAAACAGATGAAATAGCGCAACAAAGGCATGATCAAGATGCCATAGCTTTGCTGGTGTCTCTCTATAAGCAGCTTATCGAGACACAAGAAAAGCTGGGAGAATCAGAGGTTGCACAGGCAGCGTTACAAGCAACTCTGAAACAAAGAGAAGAAGGTCGGACCTCCCAGCCTCCTCCTCAAATCATTAACCTTGAGGAAGCTACTCCAACTACTACTCCTCCTCCTCAACAGACTGAAAAAGCAGCACCATCCACTTCAACACCACCAACAACAGATCAGGCCCCTAGCTTGGATATGAAAAAGCTAAGAAATGAGATTCAGGCCCTGGAAGCTCAAATGACAGAACTGAATGAGACCAGGGAGAAATTGGCCAAAGTAAATGATAGATATGACAAATCCAAGTAGTATGTGGCAGAAAAGGGCAGGGAGATAAAAGCCCTCAAAGATAGGATCAAAGAGCTAGAGAATGAACTCAAATTAGATAAGGTTGTGGCTGAGCTTAAAATAGTGTTGTGGGCTAATATTGGCCAATCTATTAATGACCAATGGCAGTATATTGAAACAATCCATGAGCAGTTAGAGCTCATTCCAAAAGCACAGACTGAAGTTCAGAGATCAAGGGCTGCTCTAAGCAACATGCCTGAAGTGGCCACCAGGATGATTAATGTGCTTAACAATAGAACAAGTACTCAGTTGGCTACCATGCGAATTTCAAAAAGAACTGAGACCATTCAGTTAATCAAGAGGGTTCTTACACTGAGAAACTTGGTGCAGACGTTAGAGAGAAGAACCCAGGACATGCAGACTGAGGTAAACAGGTTTATGGAGAAATTTCAGGTATTAGAAAACAGAGGGCTCCCTAGCTTACTGAACAACGCAGGGAGACTGTTCACACATGAGCAGTATGCCAAAATGGTTAATGCATTTGCCACAAGTCAGATCAATGAGAAGCCCAGCACCTCAGAGGAAACATGGCCAGCCACAGGACAGACTCCCTACAACAAGTAGAAAGTTTATTTTTTATAATGAATGAAATTAAACACCTATTTGAAGTGCCTCCCAATTTTTATAAATATACAGAGGCAGAGGAGACTATGGATGCCATTCTCAGGCATCAACTACCTACACAAGAATGGTGGACTAAGGCAATACAGATGATTTTATAAACAGGAAGCCATTCAATAAATTTTGTTCATGGAAAATGCAAATTGTCATACACAGGACAGTCTAAAAGAATCAGCATGCATTAAAGATGAAAGCTGAGCCAACTCAGCAGAACTTACGGCCAACAGAGCAAGGAGAGAAGCTACAGGTGTCTAGGCCGAGACGCTACAGCAGAGCAGCTCCAAAAGTGCACGTTTTAGCATTAATGCAAATCACTCCAACCGACTCAGTGGCCTCCAAAGGCCAAAATATCTTCTGACAGGCATAAAGATGCATTTACTTTGTATTCAATGATGTAATAACTTTGTTATCTAAATATCTTGAAAAGTTGGTGAACATATTCATTTCTGAGATAACTTAGCACTCAGATATTTTGTACAACCGATTGTATATATTTGCACCTCACACAAGCTTGCAGGGGTGGTTGTTGATTTCCCTTGAAGAAGTTCTTATGCTGTAATCTTTTCAGAGTTTAATAAACAAAGTGATGGAATTTCTCAAAGTTCTGAAGTGTTGAATGCGTTCTGGTGTTTGTTGAAAACTGCAGGATTCCTGTGTACCTCACAATACAATAAGTTTTTCTGTAACTCTCTTTGTTGTGTGTTTCAATCTTTTACAATCCATACATGTTTCTAATTTCTAAGTATTTAGCAACAAAGAAAAAGAATAGCCTTCAGGATTTATTCATGAAATACCCCGAGTTCAATCTATGTTGTTAATGAATGTTTTCTTCAGCTATAATCTTGATAAGTGTAATTCTTAATTGCTACACTTTCAGAATATGTCTTTCACAGTGACCTTTGTTTCAGGAATTCAAGTTTGCTCCTGAGCAACATGTTTCACTTTCACATCACCAGCTTAATGGAGAATTCTTAATTGCTTTCTGTTGGTTGACCATACATCACCACTTAAGTTTAAATTTTGTTTGTTTGAGATACCCAATAGGCCCTGTAGTCTGAACATCATCACTCCAGCATTTCAAAACAGTTCACAGCTCTAGACTCCATTGCCCAATGATATACTACTGTCTGAACACTAAATCTTAAGCACTGAAAGAAGTCCTTAAACCAAAACATAAGCGAAAAACCTGAGCATAATAGCTAGCCTAAAAACACTATCAAAACAGAGACAAATCATAAAGAGAGAGCCCTCTCTGATTTCAGTTTGGCTAGAAACTGTAATCCAAAGATTGGTTAGTGGTTACCCCGACCGTATTCCCTTGGGAGTCATAGGGAACAACCTGGGTGTTAACATAATTGGCGACTCCACTGGGGGCCTCCTCAAGATTTTCTAATGTCTGTTTATCTCTTGAAAGCTACTCATTTCCTTTGCTGCTAGCTTTGGGAAATATACAACAAGTTCAAAATCTTGTCTGACCTCTGTAGACACAAAAATATCCTGCAAAATACCAAAAAGAAGTTTAGAAACTGGCTCCTAAAAGGAAAACCAGACATACTAGGTCAAACCCTGACTCAGAACCACCAACTGTTTTTGAAAATCCTAATATAATCCCTAGAATAATTAGAAAGCAGCAAAGGCAGGAAGATCCTAGTGATTTAAGTCCCGAGACGGCCCACCCTGAACCTGTTCCAACCCCTATTAAGGTTCTATTTCGCTCTACCCCTGTCTCCCCCAGTTCACCATCCACATCTCAAAGCCCTCTTGGCACATCTTCACCCACTGCACATATCTCTTCGACCAACACTCTAGGTGCTGACACACCTGTTACCCCTGTGATACACACCGTTCCTTTTATCCCAGTTGCTCTTGTAAATCCCCCAAACCTTGTGAATATGGCTAATAGATATGCACCCTTGCAGATACCAGCTAACGCTGCAGCTCTACCCCAATACTACCAAACCAAAATCTCATATTTTGACTCCACTGGCCCTTTGATAGCTGTTCAGCATGCCAAAAGGATGCAAGACCATTTTGAGACCTATGAAATAGATGATGACAGTGTGAGAATGAGGATGTTTGTTCAAAGCCTAACTGGGGATGTAAGAACTTGGTTTAGATCCCTGAATGCAAATTCCATCACAACTCCTGATGAGCTTTATCAAGCCTTTACTAGCAGATGGGAGAAGAAGAAGGATCCTCTGCACATACTTGGTGAATATGACACTATCAAAAGAGGTCCCCAAGAGACTGTTTTGGAGTATTGTGCAAGATTCAACAATGTATATAATGCAATCCCACAAAATTTAAGACCCCCTCCTGATTTAGATTTGTACAAATTCCCTAATGGTTTTGACCCTGACATGGCCTATCAGTTAAAGGAGAGAGACCCTCAAACCCTTGCAGAGGCCCAAAAGGTTGCTGTCACAGTGGAAGCTAACCTGATTGCCAAAAGAAACAGAGCAAGGTTAGAAAAGAGAACAGCCTTCAAAGAAGAACCCTTTGCTTTTGATCAAAAGCTGGATGCAATACTCAATGGAATGAAAAGATTGGGTGATAGAGAGGAATCTGTTGAGAGAAAATCATCATGGGAAGCACCACAAAACAACCCTCCTAGGAATCCAAATTTTAGGAGAACTCAAAACCCAAACGTTGGCAAGGCCACTGCTGACCAAGACATAAGACCCCCTTTCCAAGAAAACTATGCTGAAACTTCCACATCAACTGAACCCAATGAAGATTCTCAGATTAATTTAATGGGTCTAGATGGTGAAAGTCAAGTTTTCTTAACACAAGAAGACCATGAGGATGATGAAATCAAACTGTTTCAAACCAAATCAGGTGAATCCTTTGACTTTAAACAAGGCTATGACATTGCTGTTTTTGAAGTCCATAAACAATACAAGCTAAGGAGCAAAACTGTGAATGTAAATCAGCCTGAAAAGATAAAGGATAATCAGCAGCCTAAAAGAGCCATAGTCATAGAGCCTAATGACAAAACAAATTCACCTGCAGAAGAAGTAATTATTGAAGAGATCACTGAACCATTGCCCTTAAAACAACAGCCTATGGCTACTTCATCCTCTCACCCTAAATTAAATGTTACTCCTCAAGAGATGAGTAAAAAAGACAAGTCCCAAAATCAAGCTAAGAATCAAGAATAAGATTTAGTGAACAAGGAAAGGACTGTCATCCATAACCCTAAGACCCAATCTGAAAAACCCTTTGACCTAGAAACTGAAATTGGCAAACTAAAGATAGAAATTCCTCTCTCAGAACTAGCCAAGCATGACATTTATAAACAACATATCAAGAAGTCCCTTCAACTCACCAGCATCAAAGATGATGTCAATGTGTTGGATGACACCCCAGAATTACTATTTGGCCCAGAAGTGGACGGAAAAGCAGTAGTCACAGGGATATTTCCTTTTTATGTCAGCTTACATATTCATGATAAAATATTACATAATGCAATGTTTGACTCAGGTGCCTCTCATAATCTCATGCCAAAAGCAGTCATGCAGAGATTGAATCTAGATATAACAAGACCATACAAGGACCTATTTTCCTTTGACTCCAGCCAAGTCAAGTGTTTAGGTCTCATAAAAGATTTATGTGTGTCTCTGGTTCAATACCAAAACAAAACAATTCTAATGGATGTTGTAGTTGCTGATATCCCACCTAAGTATGGGATGTTGTTATCAAGATCATGGGGAGCTAAACTCCAAGGTTCCCTACAATTAGACATGTCATATGCCACCATCTCTGTTTTTGGGCAACCAAAAAGACTATACAGAGAAACACTCATGAAATACATGGTCAGCTGTGAAGAAAAGCCTCAAAACTTTCCCATATATGCTGTCCATTCAGACATAGACTCATACATTCTCTTCAATGACAGCACAACTCTCTCAAAAAATGATGTTGAAACCAAAATACTCATACAAGAGGAAGACTCTAATGAAAGAATTACCACCCATGATCCAGATTTAAGCAGGAACGCAATAGATTACGTAGATAACCATAAATACAAAGATGCGATAACCATCAAAACAGAGATGCATCAAAAATAATAATATGCGATAACCATAAAAACAGAGATGCCGCGGAAATAATACTTCATTTCATTAATGGAGAATACTGAGATATGCTTACAAATAGAAATAACCCAGCTAGGGCGATGGTAGCTTATCTCTGAGAAGAGATGTGTCGGCTACATGCCTCTGAACTGTTTTTGAACTGTGTTACAATGAGGCTCGAGGGCCTATTTATTGTTGAGAAACAATGGAAAACCCTTCACATTCCAAAACCTAACCCTAGAAGATGAAACGCCAAATTGTGGGCCCCGTTTTCGGGTAAGATGGTACATCAACTTCCCGGGATCGCGAATTGGTCATACTATCTCCGTTTGACGTGCATGATAGCCCGTTGGTAAGATCTCTCCGAGGACTACGACGGAAAAGACGATTTTTACCAGAAAAATCATTGGCCGTGGATTTCCCAAAAAACGTCGTTTAGGGCCTCAAAACGGCTCTGGAAGTTTAGGACCCGAAAAACTGCTAAAAATAGTAAACTGTGCTATTAAGGAAACTGATAAAAACTGTAAGAAGCACTAGAGGGGATCCAAGTGGAATTAGCGGGTGGTCACCAATATCCACCTGGATCATTCCTCCCCCCTTAGGAAGCAATGGTCCCCATTACGTTGAGTTCCTGCATGAGATGAGGGAACTTCTGCTGCACTTGGTCCCTGGTGAGCCACTTGCCCTGGTGAAGGAGTTGTCCTGCTTTGACAACTTGATACAGTTGGATATTCTGCTGGCGAGTATGCTTGATCTGTGTGTCCATGATCCGATCAGTTGCAACTTGTTCCATGCAAGCTGGTTTTAACTCTGTGGGTGTGAGTTGTTCTGCAATGTTGGACGTGTCTAGTAATGGTGGAAAGTATGGCTGAAGGTGGTCGACATTGAACACCGGGTGCAGGCCAAGGAATGGGGGAATGTTGAGCTCAAATGCATTGTCTCCCATAGCTTTGGTAATGGTGTAAGGACCATGTCAAAGTGGTTTGAGTTTCTGATGGGTTCTGGTAAGGCGCTCCCTCTGCAGATGTAACCAAACTTTGTCGCCCACCTGAAACTTGTGTGGTACCCCTCCAGGTAATGAGAAGTTGTTCCTGTGTTCTGTCATGACTGTATCCCTCTGTTGCTACTGCTGTGTGGAGGAACCCTTCGCGGGGGTCATGGATGTAGCAACGATCTTCCCCTTACTTTGGGAACGAACCAGACAGAAAATAAATTTCCTAGTCTGTGAGATGAGCTTGCTGCCTTTCTTAGCAGTGATCAAAGAGGTGGCGGTAGGTGGGGCTACCTCTGGTATCCTGTATAATGAATTATCCAAAGAAATGATGACAGCGCGAGGCCTTGACTCATACATAGCATGTCGCCTCCACAAGTATGGCTGGCCTAATAGTACATCACAAACATCCAGAGGTGTAACATCACACAATACCTCATCTGTGAAGGGTTTGATGCTGTAGGGAAGGCGGCACTGCTGGCGAACTTTGAGATCTCGTCCTTCGTGAAGCCAACCGATATTGTACAGTTGTGGGTGTGGTGTAGTTGGTAGGCCCAACCGCTTCACGACCTCTGCTGAAATGAGGTTCTTTTGGCTGCCACTGTCGACAATGAATTGCAGCGGCGAACCCTTCACCCACATCTGTGAGTGGAAAAGGCGTTCCCCTTCCTCTGGATCTTCGGGCTCATTTTTCTGGATCTTGGCAGTAGCAACAGTGGCGCTGGGATCCGCATCAATAATCTGCTTCCCTTTGTCATTCCCCTTGTCAAGTTCTGACTCAGAGTCGGAACATGCATCTGATTCGGAAGCCTTCAACTCAGCCACCAGCGACTGCTTGGTCCGACACTCGCTTGTGTTATGAGTGGGACTCTTGTGGAACTCACACCACTTTCCTGTGTCCTTCTTCGGCTTCGTGGTGTTGTTCTTTTCTTGCAGCTTCGACGGGTTGTCTTGGGTCACCCCGCCTTGGCTTTGTCCTTTGGGCTTTGGATTTGCAGATCCAAAGTCTCGCTTCTTCTATTTGAACTTTTGCTCGATTTTGACAGTGTATCGGTATGTTGTGCCGAGTGAGGAGATGTTCAAGAACTCCATCTCTTCCTGGATGTATCTGTGTAGGCAGCCGCGGTATTTGAGTACCAGATGCAGCTCAGAATCTTTGATACCCAACTGTGTGCGAAGGGTATGAAAAATGTTTGTGAACTCCGGCACATCTTGGTCTCATCCCTGCCGCAGTGTGGTCCATTTGATGTATTTGTCCTCATAGCTTCTGACGGGATAGTACTGCTCCTTGATGGCATCCCGGAAGTCATTCCAAGTGGGTGCGGTTGAAAATAGTGAGCCTGTACTTTCATCCTTCTTCTTGCAATAGGTTTCCCACCAGTCCTTGACGTGGGGGGCTGCTTTGAGAAGAGAGAAAACAATCTTCTCCCGACTTGAAAATTCGTGAACAGAAAAATACCCATCTAGAATTTAACCATTTATCTACGGCATCTGCGTCTATTTGACCCTCGAAGATGGGGATTTCAAAATTAACTTGTACCTTAAACGGTGTGGCGTTTCCAGAGTAGTTGTTGGAAGCCGATGCGTCGCCTCTGGGTAGCCGCTGAAGGATCTGCGCAAAGCTATCCATCATCGCGTTCCTTTGCCGCTCGAGCGCTTCTTCGAGCAAGATTTTGATAGGATCTCCTGCCCCCTCGTCTTTCTTCTCATCTGCCATGGGAGGACGTCGAGATTTGCGAGGTTGGTCTTGCAAAGGTTCGACCAGTTCAAGCCCTAATTCCTTATATCCCGACCTCGTTGGGGACATGCAAAGAAAAAAAGAGAAAAAGCAGACCGCTCTGATACCACTGATCCAGATTTAAGCAGGAACGCAATAGATTACATAGATAACCATAAATACAGAGATGCGATAACCATAAAAACAGAGATGCAACAGAAATAATAATATGCGATAACCATAAAAACAGAGATGTTGCGGAAATAATACTTCATTTCATTAATGGAGAATACTGAGATATGCTTACAAATAGAAATAACCCAGCTAGGGCGATGTTAGCTTATCTCTGAGAAGAGATGTGTCGGCTACATGCCTCTGAACTGTTTTTGAACTGTGTTACAATGAGGCTCGAGGGCCTATTTATTGTTGAGAAACAATGGAAAACCCTTCACATTCCAAAACCTAATCCTAGAAGATGAAACGCCAAATTGTGGGCCCTGTTTTCGGGTAACTTGGTACATCAACTTCCCGGGGTCGCGAATTGGTCATACTATCTCCGTTTGACGTGCATGATAGCCCGTTGGAAAGATCTCTCCGAGGACTACGACGGAAAAGACGATTTTTACCAAAAAAATCGTTGGCCGTGGATTTCCCAAAAAACGTCGTTTAGGGCCTCAAAACGGCTCCGGAAGTTTAGGACCCGAAAAACTGCTAAAAATAGTAAACTGTGCTATAATTAAGGAAACTGATAAAAACTGTAAGAAGCACTAGAGGGGATCCAAGTGGAATTAGCGGGTGGCCACCAATATCCACCTGGATCAACCCATGAAACAACAGTCAATCAATCACTAGACACTGCTGCTGCTCTAGTTGTCAAGCATATTCAATCAAATGATGAGACTGTCCTAGAAGACAAGCCAGATCAAAAACCAGAACTTCAACTCACATTGCCAGCACATGAACAGATCATTAAATCTCCTTCACAACAAGATATTCTATGGTTCCTTGAATTTGATGGCTCAGTCAACAAATTAGGGGCAGGAGCTGGAGTTTGGGTACACAATGAAGAAAAAAGTCATGCAGAAGGCAGAGCCTATAGATTAAACTTCAGATGTACTAATAACATGGCAGAATATGAAGCTCTTTTACTAGGCCTCAAGTTAGTAAAGTTCTTGCAAGCTGCCAGGGTTTCAATCATGGGAGATTCAGATTTAGTTATCCAACAAGTGAAGGGAAATTTTGTCACCAATGACAAAAGACTAAGGTCTTATAGGTCCGCTGTTGCTGAAGTACTAAACTTTTTCTCTGAATTCCAAATCACTAAAATCCCTAGAACCCACAATCTGCATGCCCATAGTTTGGCCACATTTGCTAGTACTTGCAAATTACCATTGGAACCTAACAATTGTTTCACAGCTGAGATAAAACACAGACCCTCCATTCCAAACAATGTTAAAGACTGGCAAGTATTTGAGGATGATATGCAAATAAACAATTTTTTAACGTTGCAACAGGAATTTGCAGGATTAAATATTGACATTGACAGAGGAAGTCAATCACAAATACTTTACAGAGCAAGTCAATCACAAATACTTGATAGAGCAAGTCGATCACAAATACAGTTTGAACAGATCAACCACCCAATATCACCTAGAACAACAAAACAAATGCTAAATCCAACTATTTTCAACAAGGAGAACATTCAACAAATTCAACAAACCAATCATGAGGAAGCAGCTATTGTAGAGGATGAAATCATGGAGCTGAAAGACAATTTTCTGCCAACATGCCTAACCCCACTAGAGGACATCTTTGATTCAAATGATATTCCTAGAAAACCAAAAATGCAGCCCTTAAATGCAGCCATTGAAGAATGCAACATTGGTACCATTGACAAGCCCAAAATAATAAAATTGTCTGCATCTTTACCTCCTGATCAAAAGCCTAAATACATTGACCTCTTTAAAGAGTTCTAGGATGTCTTTGCATGGAGTTATGAGGATCTAAAGTCCTATGATACCTCTGTTATCCAGCATACTATCCCTCTCAAGCCTGATCAAAAACCCTTTAAACAAAAATTGAGGAGAATCAACCCTATGCTTCTCCCAGCAATGGAACACGAGGTACAGAAAATGTTCAAGGCAGGCATCATAGCACCTATCAGATTCTCTGAGTGGATTTCAAACTTAGTCCCTACAAGAAAGAAAACTGGTGAAATAAGGCTGTGTGTGGATCTTAGGAACTTGAATCAAGTATCCCTCAAAGATAATTATCCCCTACCCAAGATGGATCACATTCTCCAAAGAGTGGTAGGTGCCTCAAGGATCTCATTACTTGATGGATTCTCAGGCTTTAATCAAATCTTAGTACACCCTGATGATCAAGACAAAACTGCATTTACAACCCCATGGGGAACCTTCAAATATGTAAAAACGCCTTTTGGATTGAAAAATGCAGGGGAAACTTTTCAAAGACCAATGGATATTGCTTTTTCCAAGGAGATTCATGACTTTCTTGTCATTTACTTAGATGACCTTACACCTTTCTCAAAATCAGATCAAGAACATTTGAAACATTTAAGGCAGATCTTCCTAACATGTAGGAAGTATGGAATTTCCTTGAATCCCAAGAAATCTTTGTTTGGTTTGGAAGAAGGCAAGTTGCTAGGACATATCATTTCAAAAGATGGCATTAGGATAGATCCAGACAGGATACAGGCTATCTTACAAATGCCCCACCCAAGAAATATCAAAGAATTGCAGGGATTTTTGGGAAAAATCAATTTCTTGAGAAGGTTTATCCCAAACTTAGCAGAACTAATCAGATTACTAAATAACATGCTAAAGAAAGATTCAAAAGTAAAATGGACAGTTGAAGCAAACCAAGCCTTTGAAGGTATAAAGCTGGCCCTTACCCAAACCCCGGTCTTGACCAATCCTCAATTTGACAGAGAATTTATCATTTTCTCTTTTGCCTCCCAGCATACTATTGCTGCTGTTTTGTTATAGAAAGATGACCAAGGAAATGAGAAGCCAATTGCTTTCTTTAGCAGAGCTCTTAGAGATGCACCTTTAAAATATCAAATCATGGAAAAGCAAGCTTATGCTTTGGTCAAAGCCATTAAAGACTTTAGGATTTACATCCTTTATTCCCATGTTGTAGCATATGTGCCAAGTTCTATTGTAAAAGACATACTCACTCAAGAAAACCTAGAGGGCAGAAGAGGAAAGTGGATTGCCAACATTTTGGAATTTGATATTGAGATAAAACCTACAAAACTAATAAAAGGGCTAGGTTTGGCCAAACTAATGACAGAAGCAAATTTCCAAGCTTTAGACATCAACCAGCTGGATAGTGAACCGGAGATGGCGACTCCAAAGATCAAGGTAGCCTTTGAACAATCCCTTTGGTACTCTGATATATGTTATGTATTGCAAAACCTGTGTGCTCCCCCAGGATTGTCCAGAACTAAATGTAGGTTCTTAAAAATGAAAGCTTCTAAATTCTGTGTTATGGATGGAAATTTGTTTTGGAAAAACCATGAAGGGATATTGCTAAACTGCCTAATTGAGAATGAAACTGACAATATCATAAAAGAATTTCATGCAGGTAACTGTGGTGGACACTTGTATTGGAAGTCCACTATGGATAAAATACTAAGGGCTGGTTACTACTGGCCCACCATGTTCTCTGATGTCAAGAAATTCACCACCTCATGTCATAAATGTCAAGTGTTTGAGGGAAAGAGACAGTTACTGCCACTTCCCTTAAAGCCTATTGCAACAGAGAGACCTTTTCAACAATGGGGCTTGGATTTCATTGGGGAAATTCATCCCTCATCTTCGGGCCAACATAGATGGATCTTAACAGCCATAGACTACTTCACCAAGTGGATTGAAGCTGCTCCATGCAGACAAGCAAATGATTCAACAATCATTCAGTTTTTGGAGAATAACATATTGGCTATATTTGGTTGTCCTGACAAAATAATAACAGACAATGCTATTGCTTTCAGATCCAAGAAAATGGTGAATTTCTGCCAAAAATTTCACATTACCTTGGGCCATTCTACTGCATACTACCCCCAGGGAAATGGCCTTGCTGAGTCTTCAAATAAAAGCCTGGTAAACATTATAAAGAAAGTGCTAGAAGAGAACAAAAAAAATTGGCACAAGAAGCTTGTGAATGCTCTATGGGCAGATAGACTAACGACCAAGAGATCAATTGGGACTAGCCCATATGAGTTGGTGTATGGATTAGAAGCCAAGTTTCCTTCATCACTATGGGTACCTGTTATGAAACTTCTTCAAGAAAGGCAAGCTGAACCAAATGATATGCAAAGAAGAATCAATCAAATCATATGTTTACAACAAACTAGAGACCAAGTTTTCAGCAGAGTTCAAGTTATACAAGAAAAATTAAAGAAGGCCTTTGACAGAAGAACTAAGGCAGAAGATTTCAACATTGGTGACAAAGTCTTCAAGTGGGATTCAAGAAGGGAAGATAAAGGAAAACATGGAAAATTTGATTCCCTTTGGCGAGGACCATTTTCTGTCCAAGCAGTACAAGGAAACAACACTTATTTCCTTAAAAGTCTTAATGAAACTGATTTGGATGAAGGTCCTGTGAATGGCAGGATGCTGAAGCACTATTTTGACCACTACCCATGAGTGCAGCCTGAGTTTCCATTGTACATATCCAAGTGTATATATTACTCTCTCTAAGGATGTAAAAATGCAGTTTTCCAAGCTTATTTACTATCAGCAAAATGCAAATAGGATTAGAGGTCTACCAAGAAGGGAAGTACACAATTTTGGCATTTCAAAGCAGCAAACTTCAAAATTTTGATAAAAGAAGTCAAGGGCCAAGGCAATCTGACCTGCTGTTCTTGGTCTTTCAAATGAAAAACCATCCCCATGTGGAGCCATTGTTAGCTGCCTATATCAATAGGTTTCATATTTCATGATTGGCAATGAAAAAGGTCCAAATATGCTCTGCTTTGATGATGCAAAGATCACATATTTCCAAGAGGATACAATCTATGCTTATAGCTTGATGTGGACTCAATTTTGATGGATGGTCCAACAGCCTAATCTGGATCATGCCATGTTTTAAATTTTCAGTTGTAGAATAGAGAAAGAAGTATGTCCAAACTGTTTAATCTTTGCAGGCAAGTAGCTTAGGTAGAGAAGTAAGGCTCCCAACTGCTTAATCTGGGACCTTGGAAGCAATAAGGGTAGAATTAGATAGAAAACCAAAAGGAAAAAGCCAAAGAAAAGAAAAGGAAAATAAGGGTCTGCAAGCCTAAGTGCACCCTCCAAGAAGAAATAAAAATGCTAGGCAAATAGATGGGTAGGCAGATGAGGTTGCAGAAGTGTCATTCCTTATAATTGAAGGTATGCTAAACTATCTCACAAAAGCAGAATCAATGGATTGAGAAGTCCTTCTTCTCTATCAGGTTGCAGCAAAGCAAAGAAGCATGTCTAACTTCCCACTTATCCCCTTTCCCATTCATTACTATATCCCCTCATCAGCTGAGATTCATGGAAAAATTGGTGGTTTTATGGTGGTTCTTAGTCCTATTAGAAGCCACATTTCTTGTCTAAAACTCTTTTCATTTTGATCTACTCCCTAAGCTAAGTTATTTTCAAATAAACTTAGTATTATCTCCCCTTCATCCACCCTTTTTCATCCATATTAACCCTAACTCTATTATATAATTCCCCTATGTTACCCTTCCCCCTAGTATTATAACACCATGGTGTATAAACCCCAAACATTGTATAAATATCCCTCCCCTTGCCATTATAGCCATATTTTCTCTGTCAGGGATCAAAATGACATCTGGTCACTTTGATAAACCTAAGTCTTACCCCCTCCCCTCTTCTGAATCCATTTGGCCCATTAAAACCTTCATTTGCTAAAAAAAAAAAAACCTGGAAAAAACCCTTTTTACCTATAACCCGCTTCATTTGCAAATAACACACCAAAAACCCAGTTTTTGCACTTATCCAAAGTATCGGCGCATATTATTTTATTTTTCAAAGTACATTGAAAAACATTACAAACCACCGCATCCCAGAGGTGTCCGTCGAGCACAAATCCTGAAAGAAGTATTATTTTAATCCCGCCCCCTTCCGTATTGACCGATCACTTCACTGACCCGTCAACCGTCCGATCGAGCGCTTTAGATCGGACGGCCATTATACATATCGGGTTGGGCCCGACGTCCGACATTTAGTACCCGAGAAACTGTCAGAGGGTGACATCAGGCCCTTGCCACGCGTCGCCCTCACAATTTCGCGGGTTGCCCTCTGACAAAACCATCGTCTTATGGTAGGCGGTCCCAGAAAACCATTACCGCTTTTTCGTTTACCACCAGTTTTGCCATGCCTGCGTCATCACCGCGTCAGGACCACGTCACTGCCACCCCGCCGCCGCATCAGCTCCTTCGTCCGCCCCCGCGCTAATATGTCTGCCACTTCATCATACCCGTGGACCAATCATAGCTCGCCACATCACCCGATGACGTCATGCTGACGTCATTCGACCTTGACCCCACCTGATGACGTCATGCTGACGTCATCCAAAAAACGCGCCAATATGCCAAAAATCCATATTTTGGCCAATTTTCGCTTTTTTTTCATACTTTTTCCAATTCGCTGTTGCTTTCTCTGCATGGATTTTTCACGTCCAAACTTGCACCACCTTGCTGAAATCGATTTGGAGACCTCCGGCGCGTCATTTCTACATACATTCGTGACCGTTGCTCGCTGTTTACCAGGTATTTACCCTTGTAAATCCTTCATATTCCTAATTTGTCTGTGAATTCCCTCACAAAGCTTAAAAGACACCGAAACTTATAAATTGCCAGTAAAATTCCTGTGTCTAGCCCCCATTCGCAACTGTGAGGTCGAAAAGCACCAGCCGAGCCTTGTTTGCCCACATTTTCATAAGAAACTGTACTCTGTTCGCGCAATCGCGAACCAGTCACTCAAACTGTACATACCTGCTAAAAGAGACAGATTGATACCAGACATTGGTCTCATTTACACTTCAAAGCAGTATTTCAATTGCTGCAGTTGTTCATTTGCCCTCTATCCCTTGAAATCCACACTTCCATTGTAAAGAGACTCCTTCGGGTTGCTCTGATCATTCAGAACCAGTTTACATACAATTCAGAAGCCTCATTAACCATGGAGACACCAATAGCCCTGAATGTTCAGCCTCTGAATGCCCCTCAAAGGGAAACAGAATGGAAAGCCCTGGGATACATGGATCATCGGATTTTAGACTGGTTCCCAATCACATCTAAGTTTAATATTCATATGCTCAATGAACTAAAAGCTCAACACCTTAATGGGGCTGATATTTTAGGGATTTGGGACTCAAATTTTCCCATCTACAACCTCCCTCAAGTCAATGCCCTCCCAGACTTGATCCATAAATGCCAGGAATGCTATGATCCTTGCGAGAGAGCTGTTCTCAGTCCTACAGGCTCAGTTTTGTTCTTCATCACCCCAGAAACCATAAATGAGATGCTGCATTTCCATACTGCCAGGCCACTGACCCCCCTTTCCATGTTGGATCTAATAAAGAAGGGGAGTAAATTGTCAAGTGCCCAGATTACCAAAATTAACCAGTTACTTGTACAGCCAAGCTCTGAAACTATGAGAACTCCTCCTATTGGATATCAATACCTGAATGACTTGGGCAGAATGCTAGTGGATTTGATCAGCTATGTCCTGGGATACAAGGGAATTGAGGATGTTGATGACACTATAATGGAAATGTTGTCCATGTTTTCTCCTGGAAAACCTCTAGTTGTACACTATGACTATGCCACCTATATTGCAGAAACGATACATGAACAGCTTATGAATCTACCAAGGGAGAGGGTATTCAGATTCACCTCATACATCTACCACCTGTTCTTGTTTTATCAACCAGACAGTTTCTCCATTCCCCTCAAGAAACTCAATGCCCAGGGAATTCCAAGGTCAGTTGTGTTTTGGACTTCAGTTTTCCATAATGTTTCTCAATCACCATACACATACTGTGAATTTATAGACCTGTTCATTCACCCAGCTATGACATTGCTGTATGGTGTCCCTCCTCCAAGGTTAATCGATGACATGCAGAGAATTCTCCATCTCTCCAAATCCTACAGCATTGGTGATTGGTATTTTTACCAACACCACACAGTAATCAGAGTATATGGCTGTGAATTGGATCCTTACAGGCTGCCAAGGTATGTCCCTATGAGACTGTTTGCCCTAGAATACTTCAGGCAGTTTCGAAGTGCAGACTATTTCCATTTGCAAAGTAGGAATAAGAAGGTGCAGCTGAAGGTGAGAAACCAGCTAGGCCCTTTTCTATACAATAAAAGAGAGGAGGGATGGAAGGAGGCAGATATGATCTTAGAGGGTTTCAAATTGCAAACCAGTTTTAAATGGATACCTTATGACCGTAATCATTTTATCTCCCTCAGAAGGATAAGATACAAATTGGGTAACTATTCACATGTTAGGCTCCCTCATATTGAAAAGTATGCAAATTCTTTAAACTGGAAAGAGGGCACTCTAGAAGAGCCAATCTCTAGAGAGCAGATACTAGAGAGAGAGGCTAGGAATCTACAAAAAGAAGCTGACTTGGAAACTTGTGGACAGGTTTCCCCCTCATATCAAAGGCAACTTGGAGCAGCTGCCTCTTCTTCAACAACACATCAGCAAGCTGCCATGAACACTCAACAGACAGGCAGCAAAGGCAAAGGAAAGCAGGTGGAACAAGAGCAACCACCTCCCATGACTGAAGACCAAACAGATAAAGAGATGGAACAGCAAGAAGAAGTGCAGCAGCAGGTAGAGCAACAACAACAACAGGAATCACAGCAAAGGGAAGGGCAGCATGACATAGAGCAGCCCACACACCAAGAAGGGGCAGTTGAGGCCCCAATTCTCACTGAGCAGCAGGCTCAAAACATAGTACCTCCTAGGCAAGAAACACCAGCTGATGCATCAACCCTCCAAACTCCACAAAAGGAGGATATTAGCAGAAAAAGGGACAGAGAGACTCCCTTGACCACATCAATAAGTCATGGTGAGAAAAGACAGAGATTGAATCCTTTCTCTGAAGAGGAAATGCCAGCATGGCAGTCTCTGGGCATGGGCCCACCTAGCAGGGAAGCATCTGCAAGTTCCTTCCAAGAGGAACAGAACAGAATAGTGGGAGGAGAAGTCAGCTCCTCTAGCCAGTAGAGAGAGGGTGAACTGAGCATTAAACAACAGTTCATTGAAATAAAGAAAGGGAATGAGCCCATAAAAATATAGTTGTATAACCATTTTCTGAAAATGGCTCCCACCAACCAGCAGCGACTAATGTCTGCATATGATGTCCAGGAGGGCAAGATGATCATGAGTCACCTCATACCAACTACTTTGCAGCCACAGTCCCCTTCAGATTACCTAAGGACCAATCTTGAGGTCTTGGCCAAGGACATCCACCTAATGGATAAAATTGAATTGCATAAACAAACAGGTGAGATGGTCTATGCTTCCTTGGTAGACAAGACATTGGATAACTACAGGCTAGAAAATAGCCTTAATAATACAGCTGCCCAACTTGACTTGGAAAGGGCATCCTCTCAAGCAAAGGACAACAGAATAAGGTCCTTAGAAGATATAATTATTGAGATTGGGCATGATCCCAAAGATATCAAGGGCATACAAGAAATATTAAAATTGAGGGATGCAGATATGGCAGCTTTAAGGAGAAAGATCAAACTCCCAGCCACAATTCACCCTCAAACAGATGAAGTAGCGCAACAAAGGCATGATCAAGATGCCACAGCTTTGCTGGTGTCTCTCTATAAGCATCTTATCCAGACACAAGAAAAGCTGGGAGAATCAGAGGCTGCACAGGCAGCGTTACAAGCAACTCTGAAACAAAGAGAAGAAGGTCGGACCTCCCAACCTCCTCCTCAAATCATTAACCTTGAGGAAGCTGCTCCAACTACTACTCCTCCTCCTCAACAGACTGAAAAAGCAGCACCATCCACTTCAGCACCACCAACAACAGAGCAGGCCCCTAGCTTGGATATGCAAAAGCGAAGAAATGAGATTCAGGCCCTGGAAGCTCAAATGACAGAACTGAATGAGACCAGGGAGAAATTGGCCAAAGTAAATGATAGATATGACAAATCCAAGCAGTCTGTGGCAGAAAAGGGCAGGGAGATAAAAGCCCTCAAAGACAGGATCAAAGAGCTAGAGAATGAACTCAAATTAGATAAGGTTGTGGCTGAGCTTAAAATAGTGTTGTGGGCTAATATTGGCCAATCTGTTAATGACCAATGGCAGTATATTGAAACAATCCATGAGCAGTTAGAGCTCATTCCAAAAGCACAGACTGAAGTTCAGAGATCAAGGGCTGCTCTAAGCAACATGCCTGAAGTGGCCACCAGGATGATTAATGTGCTTAACAATAGAACAAGTACTCAGTTGGCTACCATGGGAATTTCAAA
Organism: Pinus tabuliformis; assembly: GCA_031772625.1. Taxonomy (NCBI): domain Eukaryota; kingdom Viridiplantae; phylum Streptophyta; class Pinopsida; order Pinales; family Pinaceae; genus Pinus; species Pinus tabuliformis. The sequence continues at coordinate 1,188,977,184 of CM062818.1, forward strand.
CAGAACTGAGACCATTCAGTTAATCAAGAGGGTTCTTACACTGAGAAACTTGGTGCAGACATTAGAGAGAAGAACCCAGGACATGCAGACTGAGGTAAACAGGTTTATGGAGAAATTTCAGGTATTAGAAAACAGAGGGCTCCCTAGCTTACTGAACAATGCAGGGAGACTGTTCACACATGAGCAGTATGCCAAAAGGGTTAATGCATTTGCCACAAGTAAGATCAATGAGAAGCCCAGCACCTCCGAGGAAACAGGGTCAGCCACAGGACAGACTCTCTACAACATAGTAGAAAGTTTATTTTTTATAATGAATGAAATTAAACACCTATTTGAAGTGCCTCCCAATTTTTATAAATATACAGAGGCAGAGGATACTATGGATGCAATTCTCAGGCATCAACTACCTACACAAGAATGGTGGACTAAGGCAATACAGATGATTTTATAAACAAGAAGCCATTCAATAAATTTTGTTCATGGAAAATGCAAATTGTCATACACAGGACAGTCTAAAAGAATCAATATGCATTAGCTGAGCCAACTCAGCAGAACTTACGGCCAACAGAGCAAGGAGAGAAGCTACAGGTGTCTAGGCCGAGACGCTACAGCAGAGCAGCTCCAAAAGCGCACATTTTAGCATTAATGCAGATCACTCCAACCGACTCAGTGGCCTCCAAAGGCCAAAATATCTTCTGACAGGCATAAAGATGCATTTTCTTTGTATTCAATGATGTAATAACTTTGTTATCTAAATATCTTGAAAAGTTGGTGAACATATTCATTTCTGAGATAACTTAGCACTCAGATATTTTGTACAACCGATTGTATATATTTGCCCCTCGCACAAGCTTGCAGGGGTGGTTGTTGATTTCCCTTGAAGAAGTTCTTAAGTTGTAATATTTTCAGAGTTTAATAAACAAAGTGATGGAATTTCTCAAAGTTCTGAAGTGTTGAATGCGTTCTGGTGTTTGTTGAAAACTGCAGGATTCCTGTGTACCTCACAATACAATAAGTTTTTCTGTAACTCTCTTTGTTGTGTGTTTCAATCTTTTACAATCCATACATGTTTCTAATTTCTAAGTATTTAGCAACAAAGAAAAAGAATAGCCTTCAGGATTTATTCATGAAATACCCTGAGTTCAATCTATGTTGTTAATGAATGTTTTCTTCAGCTATAATATTGATAAGTGTAATTCTTAATTGCTACACTTTCAGAATATGTCTTTCACAGTGACCTTTGTTTCAGGAATTCAAGTTTGCTCCTGAGCAACATGTTTCACTTTCACATCACTAGCTTAATGAAGAATTCTTAATTGCTTTCTGTTGGCTGACCATACATCACCACTTAAGTTTAAATTTTGTTTGTTTGAGATACCCAATAGGCCCTGCAGTCTGAACATCATCACTCCAGCATTTCAAAACAGTTCACAACTCTAGACTCCATTGCCCAATGATATACTACTGTCTGAACACTACATCTTAAGAACTGAAAGAAGTCCTTCAACCAAAACATAAGCGAAAAACCTGAGCATAATAGCTAGCCTAAAAACACTATCAAAATAGAGACAAATCATAAAGAGAGAGCCCTCTCTGATTTCAATTTGGCTACAAACTGTAATCCAAAGATTGGTTAGTGGTTACCCCGGCCGTATTCCCTTGGGAGTAATAGGGAACAACCTGGGTGTTAACAAAGTGTTTGACATGTGGTGAGAAACACCTTAGGAGAGACTGTCTGCAACATCAGGGTGGAAGGCCTAAGATATATAGTGCATAGGAGGCGCAAACCCTTGGGGATGTTGGTCAGAGTATTCCATGTATCTATGCAACAGTGTAAAACAGGCAGGAAGAACACTAGGTATCTATCATTAAGATGGATGGTAAGATTTGTGATAAAGTTATTTCTATTTTGATTGACACTGGATCTAATTATAGCTATGTTAGTCATGAATTGGTGGACAAGTGTAGTTTGAGTAAGGAATTTGATGAAAATTCTTGGTTAGTGCAATTGGCTACAGGTACAAAGAAGTGATTTCATCATTAGGTAAGAGCTTGCGCATTTGATTTGAATGGTATGACTACCGCAACATATCTAAATGTGTTACCATTTGGATCATATAGTATTTTGTTGGGCATGGATTAGTTGTATCTTCATAGAACCAAGGTAGACTGCTATGACAAATCCATTGAGTGTGTTGATGACAATGGGGAACCAAGAGTCTTGCAGGGTAGGAAGAAAGCCACATCATTTAGGATGGTGACAACTATACAAGCAAAGTGTAGTAATAGGAAAGGGTGTATGTTATTTGCAGTACACATTTATAGTGATAAGGACAAGGAGGTTGAGGATGCGGATGTGTTGAACAGGTATCCAGTTTTGCAACAGTTTCAAGATGTATTTATTGAGGACATTATAGAGTTTCCACCTCATAGGGAGGTAGACTTTTCTATTGAGTTAGTTCCAGGGGCACCTCTAGCATCAAAAGCTCCTTACAATATGAGTATGTATGAGTTGGTTGAGTTAAAGTTGCAATTGAAGGAAATGTTGAACAAGGAATACATTAGGCCAAGTGTATCACCTTGGGGGACACATGTCTTGTTTGTGAGGAAGAAAGATGGTACTCTCAGATTATGCCTTGATTACAGATAGTTGAACAAAATGACTATCTATAACATGTACCCTTTGCCAAGGATTGCTGACTTGCTCGATCAGATGAAGGGAGAAATAGTGTTCTCAAAGATCAACTTGAGATCTAGATACCATTAGGTATGCATCAAAGAGGAGGACATTTACAAGACTATGTTCAGGAACAGGTATGGGAATTATGAGTTTGTTGTTGTTCCATTTGGCTTAACTAATGCTCCAGTTACATTCATGTGCTTGATGAATAGTGTGTTGTGTCCATATTTGGATAAGTTTTTTACTGTGTTCGTTGATGATATACGCATGCCAAGTATTTAGCAGGAGTGTTGAGGTTGTTGAGAGAGCATCAGTTGTATGATAATCTCAACACTACAGTTTCTTTCAGACTGAGGTACACTAATTGGGACATGTTGTCTCCAAGGAGGGCATTGCAGTAGATTTAGAGAAGATAAGGGTCATCATAGAGTAGATAGATCCTAAGAGTGTTGATGAGGTAAGATATTTCATGGGTCTATCAAGCTATTACAGGAGGTTCATCAGGAACTTCTCATAGATTTCTTATCCCATTACATCATTGCAAAGGAAAGGTAAGAATTTTGAATGGACAAAGGAGTGTGACACTATCTTTGAACAACATAAGCAGTTGTTGACACATGCACCAATGTTACAGATTGCATATCTAGATAAAGATTTTGTGGCATGCACAGTTGCTTGCAAGAGAGGACTTGGTGGAGTCCTTATGTAGGATGGATAGGTGGTGTGCTCTGAGTCCCAAAAACTAAACGAGCATGAGTAGAACTACCCAAAACATGATCTTGATTTAGTAGTGATCATACATGTATTGAAGATGTGGAGACACTATCTTCTTAGTAAGAGGTTTGTACTTATGAGTGATCACATTGGGTTGAGGTATTTCTTTGACCAACTGAATTTGAACACCAGGCAGGCTAGATGGTTGGGCATGATCAATGAATTTGATTTCAAGATCAGGTACATCAAAGGTAAATAGAACAGGGTGGCAGATGCTTGCAGCAGACAGGTATAGGTACATCACTTGGCAGTTATGAGCTCCTATGGGATAGACTTACAAGATAAGATCTTGCAGGCAGGTCAACAGGATGTCAAGTATATGGAGATTGTGGACAGGTTGTCGTAGGGTACTGGTACAGGTATATATAATATTACAAGTATATGTATATGTGAAGTTATAGGTACATGTATTGGTACAAGTACAGGTTGCAGTATAGGTACAAGCACAGGAACAGATACAGGTACAGGCGTAGGTGCACAAGGTATGGATTATTGTCTTACAACAAATGGAATGATCAGGTTCCGAGACACGATATATGTACCAGATAGCAGTGAGCTCAAGAAGGTGATCTTGAGGGAGTTTCATGTGAAACCTTGTTCAGGTCACCTAGGTTATTAGAAGACACTGGTAGTGGTGAAGAGATTCTATTATTGGCTGAATTTGAAGAGGGATGTAGCAAAGTTTGTGGCAAGGTGTTTTAACTCTCAGTGATTGAAAGAAGAGTGTAAACATCTACGTGGACTGCTACGATTGGTCACAATTCCAAAGTGGAAATGGGAGTTTATTTCCATGGATTTCATCACAGGGTTACTGAAGACAGTGAGACAACATGATTCCATCATGGTTATTGTGGACAGGTTAACAAATGTTGCACACTTCATTCCAGCGAAGTCTACATTCTCAGCTAACGATGTGGCATAGGTATTCATCAGAGATGTGGCTAGACTGCATAGTGTTATGAAGAACATTGTGTCAGATAGGGATGTGAAGTTCACTTCGAAGTTCTAGAGGGAGTTATTTGCAGGTTTTGTGCATAGAGTTGACATTCAATACAACTTTTCATCCACAGACAGATGGATAGATAGAGATGATTAACAAGATATTGGAGGACATGTTGAGGATCTATTTGATGCATCAACAATGAAAGTGGGAAGAGTATCTCCCTTTGGTATAGTTTTCATACAAAAATAGTTATCAAGAGTCATTAAGGATGAGTCATTTTGAGGCACTATATGGGCAGAGTCGTAACAATCCTATCAATTGTAGTGATCTAGTTAGCAGGGTATTGATTGGACCAGATATGTTGGCAGACATGGAATAAGAGATGCAAGTGATCAAGAAGAATCTAAAGGCAACACATGATAGGAAGAAGAGTTTTGTAGATAGAAACAAGTTGTTCAAGGGGTTCTAGGTTGGGGAACTAGTGTACTTACACATCAAATCAAAGAATATATCCTTGTGGATTGGATCATGTGCCAAGTTGGCACCACAGTTTTTGTACCCTTCAGTATCATTGAGAGGATTGGGCCAGTAGCCTGTCGACTTGCACTGCTTCCAATAGTGAAATTCCATGATGTTTTACATGTATCTTTGCTTAAGAATTATGTTAAATATGTTGATCATGTGATTGACTGGTTTGTATTGCAAGTGGAGCCAGATGGAGAATTCCAACCAGAGCCTCAGTATATATTGCAGAAAAAGGTGCTCAAACTCTGGAACCAAGAAATCAAGCAAGTTAAAGGGCAATGGAGGCACTTTGGGCCCGATGAAGGTACATGGGATATGGCATATCAGATGCAGACTATGTATCCTTCCATGTTTTCCGGTTGAGGCAAAGAAACTTTGATATGGTGGTTTGGTATATGCTTTATCGTGGTTGGTATATGCTTTATGGTGGTTTGATATGTGCTTTATGGTGGTTTGGTATATGCTTTATGGTGGTTGATATATTCTTTATGATGGTTTGGTATATGCTATATTATGTTTTGATATATGCTTAGATATGGTGTTAGTATATGATTTGATATATTCTTTGGTATATGATTTGGTATATATTTTTGGTAATTTTTCTATATGTACACATTTATATGGATGTAAATACCACCATAATCTATGTTATAAAGCTCCACTGTGTGGTATGGGTGTTATGTCATTATGATTATGTTGTCATGTTACTATGCTATCATGTGGCTATGTTATCATGATATTATGATGTCATGTGGGTTGGCACTCAGAACGATGATCATTGTAAATACCGTAATGAGTTGTGTTATAAAGCTCCACTATGTAGTATGTTATCATGTTGTCATGATGTTTTTTTAGCATATATTTCATTGTAAATACTGCATCGAGTTATGTTATAAAGATCCATGAGAATTATTTCTTCTTTCAGTAGGTTCCTGAGGTATATGTGTGATTGAACATCGAGGACAGTGTCCCCCAAAGGGGAGGGTTCTTTAACAGCCCTGGTGAAAATTCCATGTAATAAAAGTTAAAAACAATAACCAAGGTTGATGGGACACGTATTCCAAGTTGAATGTTGGGAAAGACATCATAGGGGGTGTTCATTTGGTTGTTTATAGCTAAGGAAATTGGCAAAGGTAATGGTTGAGTCTTTGGAAAGGAAAAATAGCATTTTTTGCACAATTATTTATGAAAATAATGGAAATTAGGAGAAAAAGTAGGTGAAAGGTCACATGTTGCATGAGAGGAGGAAAATGAAGGAAAATAATGGAAAGTGAAGAAAATAGAGGCCTCATCCATAAAAAGGCTTCTGAGGATCAGTTCGTAACCTTTTGTCAGTCCATTTTTGGAGCTCTTTCATTACTCTCTCTCGCTCATACTCTTGGACACTTAGAGTTTCTTAGAGCACTTTGGCATTGGAGCAAGAAAGGAAAAGAAGGAAAGAGGAAGTAAAGATCAAGCAGGGAAAGGTAGGATCAAGAAGGTACAACATGCTTCATTGTAGGTATCGACTTGCATGTGTATTTTCCTTGCTAGATTTTGCATGCATAGGATTGCATGTGTTTCTTTTTTTCAATGGCATGGATTTTCCAGGTGTGACAATATTTTCAGCCTAACCTTGCCATTTCGTGATAGCTTTGATGAGATGGGTTCTCTCATTCAGTTTATGTGGGACGATGGGATTGGATTCGAAGTTGAGTGGGGTGGATCTTCGAATTGAAAAAAAAAAGGTCTGAGTGGTCCCTGAACCGGAATAAGGATCACAAATCCATTGGCCTAGTAACCCATGAACCGGACTGTGGGTTGCAATAAATCCATATTGTGTGCCTCGATGGGCCTAGGAATACTTGCGGGTGAATAACTGGATATACGATAAATCCAAGAGGTGGATTTTCTCTTTGTTGGGGCTAGTGGTCCTGGGATGAGATGAACGTAAATCCTGGAGAGTATGTCTCAGTGTAGGACCTAGTGATCCCTGGATCAGACTTTGGATGAATGATAAAGCCTGAGAGACTAAGAGGAAATCAAATTCCTCACGGTGTAAGCGGAGAAGTCCGGTGGCATCCATGTTGATTGGTGTTTTTGGTGTGTTCTATGAGTACCACATTCATTCTTGGAATATAGCAGGGGGGTGATCAGTTGAAGAGATAATTGGCTCAGCCAATCTATGGTCAGGTGGAATGTGGTAATCCCATATTCGCTTGGTTCATTGCATTCATTAATGAGAAATTCATTCCCTTGATTTTCATGTGTAAATGTATTGATGTATATATGGATTTTGATGGATGATATGTTTATGGTATTTTTGTTCCTATTATGTTGTTTATATGTATATTTTATGATAGCGACTATGTATGGATCTCAACAAGCTTTTACTTGTACAGGAATGGATAATGTGTCTATGACCTAATAGATTGTAGTGCAGCAAATGACATGAGTGAACAATGGTTAATAGTGATTCTCAAATAAGTATGAGATCCCTACACTTAATTCTTTTGTTTACACCTGTAGGTCACATGTTGATGATATGTTTGATGAAATGCATGTCATGGCTAGTATGGTCTGGTCTTGTTCAGCTTATTACTTTTGCGTCATTGGTTTCCTGTACTTTTATTGATTTCAAGCTATCACTCTATTCTGGGTAGCGACCTAGGTTATGGACCTAAAAAAGTGGCTTAAATCCCGGGATCACTAGAATAGAATCAAAAAATTTGGTCTTTGGTTGCTACTAGGCAAGCCTGTGAGACTGAATTTGGGTTTCTGGTTGCTCCCTTTCCCATAGCATGAGAGAGACTGTGGCCTAAGAGATCTAGAACAATAGTGGGACCCAAGGATAGGCTATCTGAGTCGCTGACATGTCTTATGAGGATTTCGAAGCTGATGTTGGATGAATCGGTGTCATGTTTCCTTCGATTTCACTTCCTTAAGGTTACATAGGAGGTCGAATCTAGTCATAGTATCCTCTCATCTAACTCTTACCCTGGTTGGCATGGTTACTTGGGTAGATGTGAGAGGAGGGTGTTACAGATTTAAAGTCTTAGGAGTAAATGCTCAAGGGAATTAAACTGATGCCAATCAAATTGACCACAAAAGAATCTAGAGACCACATATATCCACCCACTTAGTTTCATATTTATTCCCCCAATGTCTCCACCTAGTCACCCAAGAATTCAGAGCACACTGGTATCCATATATTATTCCCGTAGATATCAAAAATCACACAAGGATTTTCCCTGCGAAACAGGAGTCCATATGTAGACTAAGTTTTCACATACTCAACTCGAAAAGGATCTAAAACACACAATGTCTCCACGTGCATTCCTTCTTCAACTACACTTCTTAGCATGTTCCTGCTCCAACGACAATGCTTATCCCAGTGTTATCCTTTTCTCCCACGAGTTTTTTCACTAATCTTTGTGAACTTAACCTGGCACACAAGCACCCGCAACCATAACTTGGGTCTGTGTTTATTACCAGAACAACCATGTTGAATTCCCAATGTGTTGTTTTCTCTTTGTATAATGCAGTTAATGTCTTCTCTGCTCTTTCCAATCATTATTATCATCCATATCCTCTGAATGAAATTTCCCCTTCTTCTTTTATCGTTGGCACTTTTCTCCATTGATCCCCTCGTGGCCTCTTGCATGTTGACCTCACAATGCATTCCACAAGGTATGAAATAGGGGGTATGGGCTTGTCATCCACTCAATAAGCCCATACTCCACCTCCATATCTACCATGTGGGCCATTAAACTTAGTCAGAGGATGGTGGGAATTAATGCACAACCTTTACTTATCCAAATTCCTTAGCAGATCCTCCTCAAGACTTTGTATATGTGTCCACTACTCACTGCAAGTCATTATGTTTACATTTCCACAATAATTACATGATTTTGCAACTCACAAGAATAATTTCAATAGGGATAGCAAAAAGAGTTTTCACAAACCCCACCCATTTATAGGAACAACATCCTTAGTGTTTTATACCTAAACACAAGGGAAACCATGCTCTATATCATGCATAAAATTTCACTCTGAGATTTATATACAGAGTGTTTTACATTCATTTTCATTCATATTTAGATTTTCTTAACTAACAAACAAAAATGGGTATGATACCCTCATTAATTAATTCATTTCTCAAGTGGCTTTATTTGGTCCAAAGTGCCTCATCTACACCTTGACTTGATTTATTCCTGGATTCTGAAGTGTGATCTTCCTTTGATTCAAGATGGACATTGGATCTGGATTGAATTATCCCCTAGATTCCACCTATAACATTGATCAGGTGCTCAAAATTATGCTCAAAAATCAAAGTGTCGGAGTCTTGTTAAACTTAGTTTCAAATTGAAGAGCTCGTGGTTTTGATTCCGACGGTGTGAACGACACTCAAATTTGAGCTCGTATGCAGAAGTTAGAGCAAGTCAAAGTTCAGGTTTGACTTGCTCACATGGCAGGATTGGATGATGTGGCAACATCCTTCAGTGAATGAGGAGGCACGAAGTGGAAAGCCACCATTGGCCCCTGCATGTTGCAAATCGCAATTGCAGGCAAGTCGGCGTTAAAAATCGGCCCCCGAGCAGTGAAGGGTTGCGATGCGATAAGGCAGGAGGGAAGGCTTTCAAGAATCAACCGGAGGCGCAATGTGATAGATCACAATCACGCATCTGCGAAGGGAAGGAATTACGGAAAATAAGCCCCAGTAGGTTTGGATTGCGATGAGATATCGCAATCGCAAATCACAACGGTGCAAAGGCCCACATTATGAATACCCACTGAGGTACCACCAAACTGTGATTTGTGATAAGTTCCTGGATGTGAGAGGTTCATCAGTTCCAATTTATAGTAACATTGACTCTGCAACATCACAATCGCACAATTTCCCGCCACATACATTGTTATGAAACTAGCTCACAAAAAGATAGAAAATATAGATCAATGCCTTAGAATTCAACCTCTTCGAGGGGGAAACCTCCTTTACACTACATAAATGAACAATTCTTGGATGATACAAATGACAAGACCTCCTTTCTATATATAGGAGTCTAAGGGGTCATAATATAATCAGAGCCGACATAACAATAATAATGTAAGGGCACAATAATAACAATAGTGGGCTTCTATGGGGCACAATAATAACAATTTGGGGACTACATGGGCACAACAATAAGGGGGTTGTACTAATAACAATAAGGGGTTACACTAGTAGTATAGGGGCCTAACATGCCCCTCTCCTTCAAAAAGTGTTGTCCTCAACGCTTGAGTAGTTCTTGATACTTCTGTATAAAATTCTTTGTCCTCCCATGTGGAATCTTCAGCGGGTAAGTTCTTCCACTTGATGATATACTCTAAAATTGATCGATTTCGTCACTGTCGGGTTCTTCTTTCTGTGACTGCTCCAGGTTCCAATATGATTTTTCCTTCCTCTTCAAGTTCTGGCAATATTATTTGAATTAGGATATTTTGCAACTTTTGAATGAGTGGCCACACTTCTTTTGTCATTCTTCCATTCATCCTTTTCTTCGTTTATCCAATCTGGTTGGATAATAGAAATAGCACAACACAATGCTTCCACATCCTCATCCTTTCTTGAGAGTGCATCTGCAACAAAAATTTTCTTCCCTTTTCTGTAGATGATGTCAAAGTCATAACCCAACATATTTGTGACCCATTTTTTCTGTTCTTCTAAAGATAATATTTTTTCTAAAAGGTATTTTAGACTATCATGATCCATCTTTACCTTGAAGTGTATTCCTATTGTGTAAGGTCACCATTTCTTAAGTGAATGTAGTACTTCCAACATTTCCTTCTCACAAATAGCTTGCTTGAGATGTAGCCATAAAAATACCCAATCACCTACATCAAAACCTTTTTCACTGCGATGTTGATCTACCTGTTGCTTCATTTAATTCTGCACCAAGGTGGCGTTATCCTTTAAAAGTTGGAGAACTTTTTGTTGATGCTCGATGTGATCTTTCACTACTTGAAATTTTTTCTTCTTGATATGTCCTTCTATCTTGAGAGTTTGAGGAGTGGTAATTTCATCCAATTCTTTACAAGATATGGTCAGATTCATTTCTTGATGCTCGATGTGATCTTTCACTTCTTGAACATTTTTCTTCTTGATATGTCCTTCTATCTTGATTGTTTGAGGAGTGGTAATTCTGGCCAATGCATTACAAGATATGGTTGGATTCATTTCTTCTTTCTTGATGTGATCTTTCACTTCTTGAACCTTTTTCTTCTTGATATGTCCTTCTATCTTAAGAGTTTGAGGAGAGGTAATTCTTGCCAATGCTTTAGAATATATGGTCAGATTCATTTCTTCTTTCTCTAGGGTTGGGTCCTGGCGTATATCCTCTTCTTTTGATGTTTCTTGATCCTTTTCTTCCTTCTCTTCATACTCTATGTAAAATAATTTCTTCTCAGCACACTTATGACCTTTAGTGCATTTTTTTATCAAAATTGTAACAAAGCCCTTTTTCTCTTTTTTCTTCCAATTGTTGTGGTGTTGCTCTAAAGAAGGTGTTGCTCTTTGTATCCTCATAATGTGCTATAATTTCCTCCGTGAAAATTGACCACGTAACAAGTGGTTTACGAGAACAAAGCCCTTTATACCATAAAAATTGATCTTGTTCTAAATATGAAGATGCAATACATACCTTTTGTAACAGTGGTACACCATGTAGATCAAAATATTTCTCCATCTGTAGTATCCAATTTACTGGATCCTTGCCATCAAACTTCCTCATCTCGATTTTTCTTGATTTTAGGAGCTCGATCTTGAAACGACTGTAACTTTGTAATTTCAGATCTCCAAGTTCTGAAATTTCTTCCTGCGGTAGCTCTTTGAGTTCTCTTTCTAACCCCGCAAGTTTGATCAGAATTTGATTATCCAAGAAATAGTTATGCCAAATCTCCCACGATGACCTAATTCTAGACTAGTTCAATAGAGCAAACTTGTACGACGTTCCACGTCTCACTGATTCGACCTTAGTACCTAAAACTGATGTACAGAAAGCTACAGGAAGTCCTCTTTCTGTAACTTCTTAAGAAATTTCAATTGGATGCATAGAGAGATAGTTATGAATATTTCCCCTGGTCACTTGTTTGGAATGTAATTCGAGGGTCTGCAAAAACCCTAACTTCCTTAGAATATATCTCCAAAAATATTGCGAGAAAGGATATGAAATTCGGATTCGCGGTATAGACCAATTTCCTCTCAAACAGGTTTTTGTTTTATCTTCTAAAACTTTGTAGCAAAAGAGTTATAGAAAAAATTTCACAATGACCTGTTTTAGCTTAAATTCTGGAGCTTGCAAAAACCCTAACTTCCTCAGATCATATACTTGAAAATATAGCGAGATAAGCTCTGAAATTTGGACCCGAGGTTCAGCACGATTTCATCTCAAATGGGTTTTTTTTCGCTTTTGAAACATCACAGAAAACAGTTATAGCAAAAATGCCACGATGACCTATTTGGAGCAGCGAAACCCTAGAATCCAAAGCTCTGATACCAAATGTTATGAAACCAGCTCACAAAAGGATAGAAAAGATAGATCATTGCCTTAGAATTCAGCCTCTTCGAGGGAGCAACCTCCTTTACATTAAATAAATGAATAGTTCTTGGATGATACAAATGACAAGACCTCCTTTCTATATATAGGAGTCTAAGGGTTCATAATATAATCAGAGCCGACATAACAATAATAATGTAAGGGCATAATAATAACAATAGTGGGCTTCTATGGGGCACAATAATAACAATATGGGGGCTACATGGGCACAACAATAAGGGGGTTGTACTAATAACAATAAGGGTTTACACTAGTAGTATAGGGGCCTAACATACACAAACCTTAAGCTCGCCAGTCCTTGTCGATTTCGATTTGCGTGGACAGTCGGTGTTGATGGATTATGGCCCGTCACAAGGCAAATTCTCGCTCGGTTAGCAGATTTTGGGAGCAAAATTGTGGGTTCCTATCAAATGTGGAGAAATTTGTGGAATGAATAGTGGGAAAACTAGGAGAGGTCATAACTTCTTCATTTTTCCACCAAATTAGTTGCAAAAAGAGGCTAGATAGCTATTCTTTTAGTATTCTAGACTGATTGGAGTAGGTTTCAGAAGCATTTGAGCATTGTAAACATAGATTTTTACAGTTTTGAGCATAATAGAGAGGCCCAAGCCATTGGAAGATGGACCAAGGAGACATATCCTAGGAGGGGTGAACTTCGTTATCAAGTTTTTGTTTTAATGTATTTTTAATGATGCTCTGTACATGCTTATGTTGTTGTTCAGTTTTTGATTTATGTTGAATTTCTCATAATATTAACATAAAAAACTATTCATTTCACTTGTAAAAATTCATGAATCGTTAAGCACAATGAATGCATTTTTTTATAATCTAAGGAAGATCTTAGCACTGCAATCTAATATTCTAAATCAGATCAATTTGGTATTAGAACACTAGGTTTTCTTTATGAAAGAAGGATTTAATTATTTGCAAGTTTATATCATGCTTATAAGGTTAAAACTCAAAAGTGGTGAAGGAAAGCTGGTTGGAAGCCCTGAAGTTGGGTCAAGGGGAAGAAAAGCAAGGTTGCCACAATCTCCAACACAATTTCATCCTGAAGTTGCAGTTGAGACTCTAGAGATCATGTCTCAGGAAGGAGAACCTACAAACATGACAAAAGATGAGAAGGCCTTCAGAAAGGCTTTCTTTGATATGATAGAGATGGTGAAGTTCCTCTATGAAGAGAGGAATAAAAAGTTGCAAGGAGAAAATTCCAAACCTCCCAAAGTAGAAGGTTCTTCAAGAGGAGGTAATCGAAATGGAGACAAACCTCCACCCTCTCGACCATCTTCTTCTTCACAAGCATCTTCACACTCTTCCACTAATATAACCCTTACTCATTCTCATCATCATTCTTCAAAAGGAACTGGTAATTCAACTTTTTTAAAACTTGATGTTAAACTCGAGTTGCCCATGTATAATGGTGAAGTGAATGCAGAGAAGCTTGATAATTGGATTCATCATTTGGAGGTTTATTGCAGGATTCAAAACTTCTAGAGGATGTCATAAAGATTTAATTAGATTCCTTGAGAATGGACGGTGCAGCACTAGTATGGTGGGAATCAAAGACCCAAGAGGAGATAAAAAAAACATGGTAAGATCTCAATTTTTTGGAATGATTTCATTTCTGAAATTAAAAGACAATTCTACCCTCTAGCTTATATGCATAAATTCATCATGAATTGGCAGAACTTTAGATAGCTTAAAGGTCAAAATGTGAAAGATTACACCCAAGAATTTAGAAAAAGGTCTCTGATGTTGGGTGTAGATTTGCAGTCACATGACATTTTGTTGAAGTACATATGGGATTTACACAGTTACCTTAGTAATATTATCTTAATGCTTAATCCCAATAATCTAGATGATGTGTGTGTGAAAGCCACTCATTTTGGGGCAAGAGGGAAAAACACCCGAGAAGAAGGTAGTAAAAATCCATTTAAGGGTAAAGAGAAAGAAAAGGGTTTCAAAGGAAATAAAAATGCATGCATTAAAAAGGAAGGAAAGTAAAAAATCTGTAAACATTATTCCAGAGAGGGTCACGATGAAGCTCACTGTTGGAAGCTTCATCCCGAAATGAAACCAAAAAAGAAACAACAACAAGAGAAAACAGAAGACAACTGCAACCACTCAATAGGATTCAGGATCCAATTTGGGTTATGAAACCAAAATCACAGCCATGGGGTTAAAAGGAAAAGAATCCATTACCAGCACTAGTTCTTGAGACTCACAAAATGAAACTCCAAATGAAAAGAGGAGAATAGAACTGTTTCACATAAGGGTGATCTCAAAACATAACAAGATTGATACGTTGTTTAATAACATCTCTCAAACCAATCTTATCTCTGAAAACATTGTCAAGAGTTTAAATTTAGAAATTGTTCCACATCATAAACCGTATCGACTTGGATGGGTATGTGACAATGTGCAATTGCAGGTTACGAGAAAGTGTAAACTGAAATTCTCAATCACTGCAAAATTCATAAATGAAGTGGAGCTTGGCGTTGTGTCGTCAGATATCTATGGCATCATTTTGGGCAGCCCATACCTTCATGACAGAAAATCAATTTTCCATCGACATGAAAACAAATATCACATATTCAAAAATGGAGTAGAATATATTGTGAGAGCTCACAACAAAAAAACAAAAATTTCACTTGTTAATGCAGGACAGATGAAAAGACTAGTGAATTCAAGAAAGAATTTTGTGCTTCTCATTATCAAACCCGAGAATGATATTGACTATGAAGCATTTGATGGTTGTAATTCGAATTTTAAAACTGATTTGGTTGACGTTGTTAACCAATCTGATGAAATGTTTCAGGAATCAAAAGGATTACTTCCCAAGAGTGGAATCCAACTTGAGTTACAGTTGCAGCAAAAGTGTCTTCTTCCTAACATTGGCATGTATAGGATGTCATTGATGGAAAGTGCAAAAATTAAGATGCAAATCCAAGGATTTTTGAATAAAATGATCATTCAGCCTACTCCTTTACCGTGTGGTGCACCTCTTGTTTTGGCACCAGAGAAGAATGGTAAGCATTCCCTTAAAAGGGATTCAAGAAGTGGTTTTCATCAAAGTAGATTCGTTGAAGGAGATATAAGGAAGACGACATTCAAAACCATGCATGGTTTGTTTGAATGGCTTGTTATGCTTTTCGGTATTTTCCATGCTCCTACTACTTTCACGCATATGAAGAAATATGTGTTGATTCCATTTCTAGACAGGATAACCTATTTGGATGATATTTTCATTTTCAGAAAATTTCATTATGAACATGTCATGTGTGAAAAGGAATACTTGATTTCGTATGTTAAGAACATGTGTTTCTCAAGATGTCAAAGTATATGTTGGATAAAACTTCTTTTATGTACTTGAGCCATGAAATTGGTTTTTCCAAGTGATTTCAGGTTCCCAAGGGCTTTTTGGCAGTCTGTGTGGGATGTGGAGAAGGTGAGTTGAAGCTAGACCTCTACAAGATTGAAACTGTAACAGTCTATGGTGGTATTGACTCCATTCCTGCAAACAAAAGTGAAGGAATTATAAATCCTCGTTGTTAGTGTATGTCATTATTGTTAGTCATCAGTGGTAAAATATGCTCTTACAAAGTTTTTGATAGGGTCCTACTGCAAAATTTTATGGTTTCAAATAGGTTTTCAATATAAAAAATTGGTCACTGGTTAGGTTAGGTAGGTCATCACTACTCCTTTCACCTTTATGATCACTCGACATAAACATGGTCAGGTCATCCCTTGTTGAAATGATGTCATAGTCATCATGTCATCATTCAAATCATTCATTCATATAGTGTCATCATTAGGTCATAGGGTCAAAAGCATGAAAATAAATAATTTTACCACCAAAATCATCATTTGAAGGATTAGTGATAGGGAAAAAAATTCAATAAAGGTTCTAAAGTGATTTTACATCTCCATTATGATGTAATATATCCTAAATGTTCTAAAGCTGCAGTTTCAAAATAAAATGCGAAAGGACATGGTGGGGCGACTACACCATCAAAGGAGAAAATCGATTTCCAAATCTACAAAAGACCAAAATAGCTTTTAATTTTCTCATTTCATTTGCAAAAAACATCTCTTCACTTTAAAATAGCTCTTACACCCTCAGAATAACAATTTTATTCTCCTAAATTGCCTCATCATTTGCTACGTTGCGCTTTTGCCAAAGGTGTTGTGTTTTCTTCAAAGGGGGGAAACTTAATTCCAATGGTTTCTTCATCAACAGAAGGTTCAAACACATCAAGGGAAACTAAGTGGGCCTACCTACCCTCTGTTTCACCTTTTTATTATTTCATTTCATGCTCTAAAATCTTGTAAAAACACCCTCTCCTAGGGTTTGTTGCGCTTTTAGCTTCATTGTCGATTTGGTCTCTTTGTTGAGAAAAACCCTTAATTTTGATCTCATACACCCTCCTACACTCTTAATACACCATCTCCCACACTTTCCCTCATCAAATTCCTCATTTCATCACTTTTCCTCACAAACCCTGGTCCCTACTATGCATTTCTAGACTAGGACTGTTTTTCCTAGTTTTGCATTCCTTCCCATCACCCAAATCCCAAAATTCAACTTCACCTCACTCCATAATAGATATCCCTACCCCCTATAATTTTCCCAAGAATTTAGAGACTCTAAAACCCCTTCACCTCCCTCAATTTTGAAAACTGCCCAAATCCCCTATTTTTCCCTACACCAAACCCTAATTTCCTCTCCCATTGAGCTAGGGTTTTCTATGGATTCTGAGACCACTGATAAGAGGAGGCATATGGCAGGTCTGATCAATATATATGAACCAACTTCAACACATTACATCATGTCTTCTGCTTTCCTCAATAAATCCTTCCAGGATGTTGGTTGCCTTGCCTTTTGCCAAAGGATTGAAGACTTGGTTTTAATGACAAACTCACCAACACTTTTTCCACTAGTTTGAGGAGGGATAAGGTGACCTTTGATGGAGTGGTGTTCACTGTTTCAGCAAACACAATCGCTACAGCTACAGGGATACCAAACACTGGATAACTTTGGTTTAAGAAAAGAGACCTCGACCTTGAGAATTACAAGATGTATCTTAAACCTCCATATAAAACTGCTCCAAAGCATATCTTCCCTTTCAGACATTTGCTAGACAAGTATGCCCCTCTCATGAAAATGATCATGAATTATTTTACATGTGAGGGTGGATTCTCAAGATTGTATCAGTACCATGTGAGGCTTTTGATGCATTTCACTAGTGTAGAAGTTATCAACCTACCTCATTACCTTTACAAAAGCATGGTTAAGATGGTAGAGAAGGTGAATTGGTTGGGAGAAGATAATCATGCCAATTTGTTTCATCATGGCTTGGTGAAGATCCTGGCTTTCCATCAGCTAGCACAAATCAATTTGTCTTGGGATGGTTTCATCTATTCAGCATATTTATTGCCTCCTCCAGCTCAGTTAAGTAGTCACTCTACTCCTTTGTCTTCTCCAACACAACCATAGGTGGCTTCCACAAGCAGACATATCACAAGAACTCCTAGGGAGTAAGTGACCAGGACCTACACAAGAGGGAAAAGGCTTGTGTTTTCTCCAGACATTATTGAAAGAACCAAGCCTACATCATCACAGCAGCATGAGGCACCATTGGATGAAGAAGCACATATTCATTTTGACACTGATATGGCATATTTAGAAGTGCATGAGGAGGTCAAATATTCAGAGAATATTATCCAAGAGAAATAGGTTGAGATTAGAGAGTTGAAGAGTAGGTTGTCCAAGGCATTTTTTTGAGTTATTTCTTTCAGCAAGAACACAAGCAGCTCAAAGTCAAGCAACTTTTTCTTGATAAATCTAAAGTTGATTTCGAGATGGATGGTGCCAAAGGTAAAATAGTGATAAACTTGGAAGAGATTGAAGCCATTGGTTTTAAAATTGGCCTAGAAGGCCTAAGAAAAGTGGTTTGAAGAGGAAAGAAGAGCAAATCATTGAAACATCCTCTCCACCAAGGCAGAAAAACATTGACAAGTCCATTGAAGAAGATTTTGAGGAAAATAGGGTAAATTGGCTTGATAGAGTCAATTTCCACTTGGAAAATCTCCTTAAGAGGGCCAACATGGCCACTAAACTTCAAAGGCATATGGCCATGTACTATTGTACTAGAAACAAGGTCTCCTAAGTTAGAATCAAGCAGTGGAAAAATAACTTAGGGAAAACCCTAAGGAGGAAAAAAGAGAAAGATAAACTTGAATTTCTAGCTAAGGCCTCTCTCCTTTCTTGAAATTTTATTTCAAAGCTTCATGGACCAGAATTGAAACAATTTTGAAGAAATATTGAATAATCTTGAGTTTTTGTGACTTTTGGCATAAACAAGAAGAACAATTCAGCCAAAGGCGCTACGCTTTTTCCTCAGACCTCTGAATGCCAAAAATTTTATATGGATTGATAGATAATGACCTATACATGCCAACTATCCACTTGTGGGGCCTTGTTGAAAAACAAGTCAAAAACCCAGTTTCTGCCACCTTATTGGACTAGGCATTGTGTTTTTCGAGTAGTTGTGGGAGAATGAGCTTTTCTTGGTCTTGGAGTTTCCATTTTGCTTGCTTGAGGTGTCTAATAACAAGTAGACATCTGAAGCTTTCCATTGGTATATTCAGAGATAGATTTGGAGCAATGAAAGGCCTTCAAAAACCTCCTAAAATTTGGTGTTGTGCTTATGTCTAATGGCACTGCGCTTTTGTATGTGGCGCTACGCTTTTGCCTGTTTGTCCAAATTCCAAATTTTCTTTAGTAAAACTTGGATTTTATGATATAATTCCTCATTTTGTGAGTTGAATTGATACAAATTATGGTAAATATGTCTTATTAGAGTCATTTTGATGTAGATTCATCATCATTAATGTTGGTTAAAAGTCAAATGTATCAATTTTTCTGTTTTGAGGAGAGTTTGTTAACCTCCCTAATCATTAGGTCATGTTGGAGATATTCTTGTGATCAGTTTCTACACTGAGGGATTCGACCCCTGAGAGTGGGGAAGTTTTTTTTTGGTCTATATGTATCTAGTTTTCAGTCATACTGAGGGTTGGACATCAGAGAGTGGAAATCTTGTAGCTTGTACTTCACCATATTTTTATAGGAAATCAAAGGCCAAGTTGCAGCTATTATTCAATAATTCTTGTGGTGTGAGTTTGTGGTAAGATTTTTCTCCTATTAAACATTTATATTAATGATAAATTAGTTTCCCTTCCATATTTATGCCTTTTAGTGATTTTATTAAGAGGTATTAAACAAAAATCTTGTAATTAAGCTTTGTTTTGTTAGGAATCTCATTTTATGTGCTCAGTATTCTGATAGATGGATTCATGGTTCACATGCTCATATTTATTTTCTTGCCTATTCAACCCTACACTACATTTACCAACTCCAAATCTATCACAAAAGCATGCATACCTTGCTCCTTTATATCTCATGCAACTGAAACTTTGAAGACCTGGCCTAGTTCCATGATTTGTACCTCTGATCCAGCAAACCCTAAATCTGTGGAACCTGTTGGGTTGTGATATATGATTTCGATGACTAACCTATGTATTGAACCAGGGGGTGGATCCCCCCCCTTTGTTGTGCCAATTGCACAATGGGAGGGTCATAGGGGGGTTTTGAGGGGGGCGGGTAGCCCCCCTCTACGGGGTCTGGGGCAGCGCCCCGAGAAAAAAAAAAATTGGACCCTATATTAGGTTGGGCGAACCTACCAATGGTTTTTGGTCCATGGTTTTGGACGCGATGGTTTTCGGCCCATGGTATTGGATATTTCGGCATGTATAAATATGTATTGTAACATTGAAAGAAATAATGAAAAATCAAGCTGGCAGTCCCGGTTTTGGGATCCAGGGGAAATCTCTGTGTATATGTGTTTTATGTGTTATTCTCTCGCATTGTTTATTTTTTTGTGTTTTAGAATTTGTATGCAGGTAATTTCTGTATGGGATTAAAACCTACATTTGGTATGAGAGCAGTTTTGGCTTCAAGGGGGTGCCTTTGTTGCTGAGGGGTTTCGCTCAGGCCCGTGGTAGACCCTGTTTAGTGGGAGATCTGCAAGATTGATTCTGGTGGTGAAAGAAGATGGCGAGCAGTGGAAAGATAAAGATCGAGAAATTTAATGGTCAGAGTTTTGAGTTGTGGAAACTCAAGATGTAGGATCTGTTGGTGGATAAAGATCAATGGATTGTGGTAGATCTGGGTACTAAACCAACAGGAGTGTCTGATGAAGAATGGAAGAAGTTGGATCAGAAGGCAAATACCACAATACGATTATGTGTCTTAGATTTAGTATTGCTGAATGTATCAAGGGAAGCTACGGTGAAGGCTCCGTGGGATAAGTTAGGAACTTTGTACCAACCTAAGTCTCTGGTGAATAAACAGTTCTTGCGGAAAAAGTTGTATAACCTGAGGATGAAAATTGGAGACTCGGTGACAGAGCATCTGAACGCATTTAATACTATGGTAAGTCAGTTAGCATCTGTTGATATTAAAATTTCAGATGAAGATAAGTGCATCAGTTTTTTGTGTTCTCTACCAAATTCATGGGATAGTCTGGTTATTGCAATAGGTAGCAATGTAACTGCCTTGCATTTTGATGAAATAGTCTCATCCTTGTTGATGGAGGAGATGAGATGGAAAAATATGGAGAACCAGAATGGTGATGCCTTGTCTGTATGAAGATGGTCCCAGAACAGAAACAAAAATATGTCATCAAGTGGGAGATCTAAATCTAGAGGGAGATCTAAATCTCCAGGAAAAGCTGTAAAGGTGGTGTGCTGGAAATGCGGAAAGGAAGGCCACTTCAAAAGGGATTGTAAATCTAAAGCTCCTGACAAAGGAAAGGGATCTGATGATGCTCCTTCTATAGAGGCTAAAACCACCTTAGATGAAGGTGGGGATGTGTACTTGGCTTCTTCAAGTACACATGTAGATCATGAGGCATGGTTGATTGATTCAGGTGCATATTTCACTTCACTCCCCATAGAGAGTGGTTCTACGAGTATGAGAAATATGATGGTGGTGATGTCTTCGAAGGGGATGACAGGAAGGCTAGAATCATTGGTCTTAGAAAAGTAAAGTTGAAGTTGCAAAGTGGAAGGGTTAAAAAACTTCCAGGTGTTCTACATATTCCTGCATTAGCCAGAAATCTGATTTCTGTAAGCAAGCTGGATGATGCAGGTGTAAAAATAGTGTTCGAGAAGGATACCTACAAAATGGTTCAGGGAGCACTGGTATTGATGCAGGGAATTCGGATTGGAACTCTGTACAAGCTGCAAGGTAGCACTGTTGTTGATGGGTGCAACAGTTTTGTGGTTCCTAAAAGTGGAGCTAAAAATCTATTGGTCTCTAGAGAGAAGACCATGTTGTGGCATCAAATTCTTGGAAATATTGCCAAGATAAGAGCCTTTGAATACTTCATGGTAAAGGTATGGTAGAAGGTATGAGTAATAGCTCTCTGGATTTTGATTTATGTGAAAATTGTGTATATATGAAGCAGAATCGGGTGAGTTTCCCCTTTGGTGGTAAGAGGGCGAAACAGATATTAGAGCTTGTGCATAGTGATGTGTTTGGACCTGTGATTCCATCACTGGGTAAGTCTGTGTACTATGTATCATTTATAGATGACTTCTCAAGGAATACATGGATATATTCCCTTAAGAAGAAATCTGAAGTCTTTGACAGGTTTAAATAATTTAAGGCTCTGGTGGAAAACCAAACAGAGAAGAAGATAAAGGTGCTAAGGACAGATAATGGTGGAGAGTTTTGCAAAAACGAATTTGAAGAATTCTGTAAAAAGTGTGGTATAGCAAGGCAAAATACTACTCCATATACACCTCAACAAAATGGAGTTGTAGAAAGAATGAACAAGATGTTGATGGAGAGGGCAAGAAGCATGCTCAGTGGTGCTAGGATAGGACAAGAATTCTGGGCAGAGGCGGTGGACACTGCATGTTAGCTGGTCAACAGGTCACCTTCATCAACGTTGGAGGTGTTAGTGTTGGTATCTTCATACCTCCATTAGTGATAAAATTTCTCTTTTTGCATGCATATTAGCTGTCCCATCCGATCAGCTGCATTCCATTAGGTCATGGATCAACTGATGGTAGTGGTTGTTTGTTAATTTCCCTCATGCCATTTATCTTCTGGCCTATTTTCACATGTACAAGTAATTTTCTATCTTTTTTATTTCATTCCATTTGCCAAAGTCATTTTAGGGTTTTTAGGTCTCATTAGGTCTAGGGTTTGCCATCATTGTCTTCAAAAACTCAATAAGAGGTCAGTGGGCACATGAGGATGTCTAATAAGTTCATAAAATTACAAAATTTACTGATGATATGCTTCATAAAGGGTTTTTACCTCAAAACTCTGTTTTGTGGTGAAAACAGGGTTTTTTCTATTTCATGTACAAATTTTATGTAATTTCAATGTTTTCATATGTGATAAGCCTCAGCTACTATCCTTGGTCACCTTGCCAACTCCAGCCACTGCAAGAAACAAAAAAATCAAAGTAGCAGCTCATCAAATGATCAAAAGAGTCAAATTGCAAAATGAAAAACAAGGTTTTTCAAGCAAAGTGAACCAAGAAGAACCTTAGAAAAGTGGGTTTGTAAATGAAAAATTAAAATCAAGAGAATATAAAGTTCTTCTTGGTGTTTGAAGACTTCATTTTTTGCAAGAGAGAGAGAGAAAAAGGGAGAAAATCGGGTTTGTGGGAGAAAGAAGGAAATTGTAGCAAAAATTCAAATTTTCACTGGCGCTACGCACCGGGCGCAGGTTTTGAACTGGAATTTGGTTGTGTGCTACGCATAGAAAGTGCACTACGCACCTGGGAGGCAGCGCTATGCATCTACTAGATGAACTCCAAATCACATTTAATTACTTTCCTCTACCTCCAATTTCACAAATTAACCTCTCAACAAGTAGGTACGTCCTCTCATCTGATCTAGCAAGGGATTTTTTTTCATCTATGGTGGTGATTTGAGTGTTTAAAAATGAAATCCTAGCTGCCTCCAAAATTGTCCTGCAAAGCTTGCATAGGGTTTTGTGTTTTTTGTTGTTTTAACTCCCTTGTGATTATCTCCCTACATCCCATGCCCCTGCACTAAATTTCCCTAAATCCCTTCCTCTTTCCCTCTCCCATTGGCTCTCACCTTACCCCCTATTACCAAACCCTAAGCCATATACATAATTCCTAAACATTAACCCTATCCATTCTCTAAACCCTAATTCCCATTTCCTAAACCTTATACATTCCCTAAAACCCTACTTCCATCATCAAAACCCTCATTTACAGTTATACTACCAGTCAACCCCTCAATTCCCAAAAGAAAAAAAATAGCAGTTACTCTACTCATCTTCATAAAAATCTCTCCATACTCATCCATTTTTCACTCCAAATTTTCAAGTATGGAGACAGACTTAGCATATGAGAGGGATGATGAAACTGTCAGAGATTCTTCCCAAGAGGCTCATTCACCGAGAAAACCACATAAAGGATGAAAACATATCCGGGAGGAGCCCACCACTGTCACAGAGTTACTAGCATGCCCTCTTACAGTAACATGTTTTAAACATCAGCCTTGTTACCAGTTTTGTGAAATGGCTAGAGAGGGTAAACATTCACTTGGAGAAATTGCTTGAGAAAGCCAACAAGGAGAAGAAAATGTTGCGCCACATGGCTTATCACTATTTGGCCCGGAACTAAATTTGTAAGACAAGGATAAGAAGCCTAAAAGCCAAGTTAAAGAGAGCTCTGAGGAGCAAGAAAGAGAAATATAAGCTCAAGATCTTGGCTGAAGCATCATTGGCCCAGCATAGCACCTAAAAAATATCACTCATGCCAAATTTCAAGAAATTTGGTGAAGTTTTGGACATTTTTGAATTTTTGAGGCAAAAAACAAGTTTTTCCGGCATGTGCGTAGTGCCACTAGTGCTACACTTTTGATGGGGACATCCATTTGCAAAAACCTTTACATTTTTGGAATCACCATGAAAAGTTATGCATGCTCAGAAATGGCTGTGAAGTTTTGACAAGTTTTGGACCTCCAAAAGGGCCAAAAACACCCAAAAATGCCCTCTCTGCCACTTTTTGGCGACACAGGAAGCAGTCTTGGGATATTGCATTTTTGGAGGGTCAAATGGACTCCAAATCAAAAAATTCAAGTTTTCCCAGAATGTAGACTCACCAAGCTTTCCAATGCACTATCATACACCTGATTTGGACTTCGGGAAGCCTTCCAAACGTGGCCTAGAAAAATCACTACGCACAGAAAAAATGGCGCTACTCATAGGAGGAAAATTTGCCAATTTTCCCTGTTTGCTCATAATTTCACCTAGTTTTCTACCAGTTTGACTTTTTCTCTCTCATGGTCAAATTCATAATGTAATATTATGTAAATTGATGTACTCTGATGTAAAAATGATGAACATTGACTCAAGTAGGTAGATACATCAGTTAGAATTGGTTGGAGGATGAATGAATCAGTTTCCATAATTTTAGAGGCAAGATGTTCCACTGCCTACTTTTGTGTTCCTAGTTTAGATATGGTTGAAACCACCCATTTTCTCATGGATTCAACCCCTGATGGATAGCATAGGTGGTTTGAGTGTCTATATCATATGTTTTTTCAACCATTTGTCAAGGTTGGACTCTTGTGGATGCTTTGAGCACTATTGTACACCACTTCTATAGTTTGGCAAGGAAATAAACCAGTGTTTTGCAGCACTTTGTGGGATTCTTGTGGCAAGGTGAATTAGTATTATTTTCTCCTCTGTTATTCAATTTATCATATGTTTATGTGTGCCATTATCTCTCTCTTTTTCTGCATAACTAAATGAATCAAGTGTAAAGGTGGAATTCATTGATGTTTCAGTGCTCTGCCTTAGGGTTTATTTAGTTTTACATGTTTTCTACTGTTTGAAGAGGACTCATGAACCTTGCATGACCTCTCCAACTCCTCACCAGTCTTAAGACTCACCATTACACCTAATTAAAAGTGCTAAAAAACTTGCCTACCTCGCCCCACAGAAACCTCTGCAAATCTGAGTTCATTTCCCGGACCCAAAACTGCCTTCCTCATCTGATCCAGCAAACAATCATTAAAATCAATAAAACTTCTCTGAGCATATACCTAGCCTAAAATTAGTATTTACATCAGTCATCTCTTGCATTATTTTCCATATTTCTCCAGATTGACAAGGAGAGAGCCCTCTCACGACTTGGTAGGGCTAGCTACCACGTTAAGCATGGTTTGATGTTACCCTAGACCTGCCTTTCTCAACCTGAGGTAGATTTAGGCTATAATAGGACGATATGAACCCACAAGAGGTATGGACTGGTAAGAAACCCTCTCTTTCACATTTGAGGGTATTTCGATGTGATGCATATGTACATGTTCCAAAGGAGAAACGAACCAAGTTGGATAGTAAATCTGAAAAGTGCATCTTTATTGGGTATAAGGATGGTTTAAAGGGTTATAAGCTTTGGAACCCAGCAACAAGGAAGGTTGTGTATAGATGAGATGTGGTGTTTAGAGAGGTGAAAGATGTTATTAAACATGAAGTCCAATGAAACGAACCTAAGAAGATAGAGTTTGAGCTA
Organism: Pinus tabuliformis; assembly: GCA_031772625.1. Lineage (NCBI taxonomy): Eukaryota > Viridiplantae > Streptophyta > Pinopsida > Pinales > Pinaceae > Pinus > Pinus tabuliformis. Next base: position 1,189,003,314 of record CM062818.1, read on the forward strand.
AAGGAGGAATAATCACACTTTACAGCAGAGGAGGAATCAGAAGATGAAGAGCCACAAACTTCAGGTGTAAAAAGATCAGTTCGAGAAAGAAGGCAGACAGAAAGGTATAGCCCATCTACTTTCTATTAAAATTTTTCTTTATCTATTACTGATGATGATCCCAAAACTGTGAAGGAAGCAGTAGATTCAGAGGATGGAAAACTCTAGAAAGAGGCCATGGTTGCTGAAATGGAATCTTTGCACAGAAATGAGGCTTGGGATCTGGTCGAGCTGTCGGGTGGAAGGAAACCCATTGGCAGCAAATGGTGTTCAAGAAGAAGACAAATGTAGAAGGAAAGGTGGAGAAATACAAAGCTTAGTTGGTAGGAAAAGGTTATTCCTAGGTGCCAGGAATTGATTTTGGTGATATTTTTTCTCCTGTTGCCAAGGTAACTTCTATTAGATTACTTTTATCTGCTACTGCTGCTTTTTGATTTTTAGGTAGAATAGATGGATGTGAAGACAAAATTTCTTCATGGGGATCTGGAAGAGGAGATGTACATGAAGAAACTTGAAGGCTTTGCAGTGAAGGGTAGGAAAGAACTAGTATGCAAGTTAAAGAAGTCTTTGTATGGGTTAAAATAGTCACCAAGGATGTGGTATCAGAAATTTGATACATTTATACGGGGACTTGGCTTCACCAGAAGCAAAGCAGATCACTGTGTGTATTTTAAATTAATTGGTGACCGTGATATTTATCTGGTCTTGTATGTGGATGATATATTGCTGGTTGGAAATTACAGATAATTATCCAGGATTTGAAGACCTAATTGTCCTCCAAATTCGACATGAAATATCTTGGTACTGCAAACTATATCTTGGGCATGGAAATTAAAAGAGATCGGGAAAAGAGGAATCTTTGGTTAAACCAAAGGAATTATGTCGAGACAATATTGCAGAGGTTTAATATGCAAGATAGTAAACCAGTGAAGGTTCCTATTCCTGTAGGTGTAAAGTTATCTACTGAACAGTGTCCCAAGACACAAGAAGAGGAAGAGGATATGTCCCGTGTTCCATATGCAAGTGCAGTCGGTAGCCTGATGTATGCAATGGTGTGTACTAGACTAGACATTGCACATGCAGTGGGAGTATTGAGCAGGTTTATGTCAAAACCAAAGAAGGATCACTAGACAGTAGTGAAGCGGGTTTTCAGGTATTTGCGTGGCACTAGTGATTATGGTTTGTGCTACCAAGGAAGACTAGGATTGGACAGAGTGTTGGATATTCGTGGCTTTGTTGATGCAGACTAGGTTGGATATCTGGATCAGAGAAGATCTACAAGTGGGTATGTGTTTAACCTATTTGGAGGTGCAGTCAGTTGGATGAGTAAGAAACAATCTATAGTAGCATTATCAACTACAGAGGCAGAATACATGGCAACCACTCATGCAAGCAAGGAAGCAGTTTGGTTGCAGAGATTGTGTTCAGGTATGGGCTTAGCACAGGGAGCTATAAGGATAGACTATGACAGCCAAAGTGAAATTTTCTTGGCAAATAACCCTGCTTGTCATTCAAAGACAAAGCACATTGATGTTTAGTATCACTTTGTGAGGGATATGATAGAAGACAAAAAGGTGTTGCTGGTAAAGGTGGACACTTAGAAGAATACTGTGGATGCATTGACAAAATCTGTTGAGCTTTGAGAAGTTATCCTGGTGTAGAGAAACAATGGGTGTTTCAGGGCTGGAAAAATGACCAAGCTCTCCTATGGCCCCCTGTGGAAAGAAAACAACAAGCGGGAGAATGTTGGGTTGTGTTATATTCTTTCCATGACTTACCTACGTAGTGAATTGGGGGGGCAGAGCCCCCCCTTTCTTGTGTCGATTGTGCAGCGGGGGGGTCACAGGGGGGCGGCAACCCCCCTTGTTCAGGGGGTTTGAGGGGGGTGGGTAACCCTGCCTCGGGAAAAAAATAAAATTGGACCCTATATTAGGTTGGCCAAACCTACCTATGGTTTTCGGTCCATGGTTTTGGATGTGAAGGTTTTCGGTCCATGGTATTGGATGCTTCAACATGTATAAATATGTATTGTAACATTGAAATAAATAATGAAAAATCAAGCTGGTAGTCTCGGTTTTGGGATCCAAGGGAAATCTCTGTGTATACGTGTTTTATGTGTTATTCTCTCGCATTGTTTATTTTCTGTGTTTTAGAATTCATATGTAGGTAATTTCTGTACGAGGTTAAAACCTATAGAACCTTCGTGTTGTAATAACTAGCCTAACATTTTTTCCCACTCCAGTCATCATTGGTTGTGAGATCATAGAGAGAACCCTCTTTGATTTAGCAAGGCTAGTTGTTGAACCCTAAGTGGTTTGAAGTTGGGACATTGTGGAGGATAACACCTGTGAAGCTGAAAACACCTTTTATTTGCTCCGCAATTTCCACAGGCAGGCTCAAGATAATCATTTGGATAAGAGGCTTTTTGGGAGCAGCCCAATGTTGGAGGAGAAATTTTGTTAATTTTTCTTTTATTGTAGTTCATTTGTGTTCATTGGAAGTTGTGCAAAAGGTCTTCTAGTTGGGAGGCAAACAACGAGAGGCATTTGATGTTTTAAAACAAAAGATCAGTTTAGCCTTTATACTTGCTTTTCTAGACTTGAGACGGACATTTAAGTTTTAGGTTGTTGTATGTGACTATGTCATGGGTGCAGCCTTTTTGCAATGTGGTAAGCCCATTTCTTTTCATTCAGAAATTTTCAATGATAAAGTGTTTAAGTTGTAGCAACAAAGGCACTTCCATTGGATGGGTTTCCTTCAACAATTCCACTTGATAATCAAGTATAAGAAAGGTATCTACAATAAAGTTGTTGATATGCTTTCTAGGCTGATTGTCAGTGCAGCTACTTTACTCGAACATAATTTTGTTTTACATGAAATTTATATTGAGAATTATGCATTAGATAATGAATTTCAATATGTTTATGCAAGCTTGAGTCAAGGTAACCAAGTATAGGAATTGGATTATCATTTGCATGATAACTTGTACTATCTTGGCAAGCTTTGTAATCCACAGGGAGAAAGAGTTAACATCATAAGAGAGGCACATACTTCTCTTATTGTTGGTCACTTCGGTGTAAGTAATATGGTGGCACATCTATACAGGTATTTTTATTGGTCTCGTATACTTGAAAGTGTGTGTCGTTTTATTAAGGGATGTTCATTATGTGCAATCAATAAGCCTAGTAATAGGAAGTTAGTATTGTACACACCACTTCAGTTCCTTCACGACTGTGGGAGAGTGTTTCTATGGATTTTGTAGGAGGTCTCCCATTGTCAAAAAGAGGTCATGATTATTTGTATGTATTTGCAGATAGGTTCAAAAAAATGTGTATTTTGATACCATGTAAAAAGCAAGTTACGGCTGAAAAAACTACTTAGTTATTCTTTTAGAATGTTTGGTTGCATTTCGTATTGCCCACATCCATTGTTAGTGATCGATATTCTTGCTTTGTGAGGAATTTTTGGTAAAACTTGTGGGGATTCACGGACACCAAATTGAAAAAGAGTACAGCCTTTCATCTACAAACAGATGGTCAAACAGAGGTAGTGAATAGAACAATGATACATCTTCTACATGGGTATTGTAGCAAGCATCCTAAGTTGTGGGATGAACAATTGCACTATATTCAACATGCTTACAACTGAGCCAAGCACTCTTCCACTCAAACTTTTCCATTTGAGGCATGCATGGGATACTTTCCTAAATATCATTTGGATTTTATTTTTGGCAAAGATGTTGCTATTGAAGGTCATAGCGACATAGACAAAGCAATAAAGTTCATTGAACAAATAAAATTAGTACACCAAAAGGTTCAAGAACAACTTGAGAAAAGGCAAGGCAAGTACAAAGAAAGGCACAACAAGCATCATCAAGATCACAAGCTCCATGTTGGTGATGAATTTTGGCTTCACATTAAAAAAGAGAGGCTCCAAGGAGAAGGTAAAAAGCTAAAACCAATTAGATATGGTCCATTCAGAATTTTGGAAAAGATTTGTAACAATGCCTTCAGGTTGGATTTGCCTTCATATATGAAAATTTATGTTGTTGTTAATGTTAATAATTTAAGGTTGTATTAGCCTCCTTTGATTGAATATCAAGGAGAGAGTATTCAAATTCCACCTATTGAAGACTTTTCTCCAGCATTCCTTGATGTTCTTTAGAAAGACACTATACTTGACAGAAGAACAAGGACATCAAAAAGGGGAAGCATTGATTATCTTCGAGTGGGGCTCAAAGGTACAATTCCTTCAAAATCGAAATGGATAGAGGTTGGAAATGTGAGAGAATTGTGCCCTCACCTGCTAAACAATTGAAAGTGATCCTTTTGGGGTCCAAAAGGCTTCCAATGGGGAGGAGTGATTAGGTGCTCAAAATTATGCTAAAAAATAAAAGTGTTATAATCTTATTAAACTTAGCTTCATATTGAAGAGCTCGTCATTCTAATTCCAATGGTACCAAAGGCACTCAAATCCGAGCTCGTATGCAGACGTTAGAGCAAGTCAAAGTTTAGGTTTGACTTGCTCACATGGCAGGATTGGATGATATGGCAAGGTCCTTCAGCGAATGAGGAGGCACCAAGTGGCAAGCCTCCATTGGCCCCTGCATGTTGTAGATTTCAGTCATAGGCAAGTCGTCGTTAAAAATCGGCCCCCGAGCAGGGAAGGGTTGCGATGTGATAAGGTAGGCGAGGAGGATTTCAAGAATCCGCTGGAGGCGCGATGCCATAGTTCGTAATCGCACATCGGCAAAGGGAAGGCATTGTGGAAAATCAGCCTCAATAGGTTTGGGTTGTGATGCAATATCGTAATCGCAAATCAAAATGGTGAAAAGGCCCCGCATTATGATTACCCGCTGAGGCACCACCGAACTGCGATTTGTGGTAAGTTCTCGGATGCAAGAGGTTCATCAGTTCTAGTTTATAGTGTTGTCGGGTCTGCGACATCGCAATCGTACAATCACCTATCATATACACAAACCTTAAGCCTGTTAGTCCTTTCTGATTGTGATTTGTGATGGAAAGTTAGTGTCGACGGATTATGGCCCACCACACGACAAAATTCTCGCTCGGTTAGAGGATTTTTGGAGAAAAATTGTGGGTTCTTATCGGATGTGGAGAAATTTGTGGAACGAATAGTGGGAAAACTAGGAGAAATCATAACATCTTTAGTTTTCCACCAAATTGGTTACAAAAAGAGACTAGATAGCCATTTTTTGAGTATTCTGGACTAATTGGAGCAGGTTTCAGAAGCATTTGAGCATTGTAAACACATATTTTTACAATTTTGAGCATAATAGAGAGGCCCAAGCCATTGGAAGCTGGACCAAGGAGACGTATCCCAAGAGGGGTGAACTCCTTTATCATGTTCTTGTTGTAATGCGTTTTTTTTTAATGTTTTGTACATGTTTGTGATGTTGTTCATTTTCTGATTTATGTTAAATTACTCTTAAAATTAACATAAAAACTCTTCATTTCACTTGCAAAAATTCATGAATCCTTAATCACAATGAAATAATTTTGTTTATAATTTGAGGAATATCTTTGCACTGCAAACTAACATTCTAAATCAGATCAACACATACCAATCAACAGCATAATTTTATTTTCCTAATCTATGTGGTGAACGCAAAAGTAAACCTCTAACTATTACCACAAGTAATTTAATTTCAAAGTATTGATATCACCTTTATACAACTTGATGTCCAAAGTTTCTCCCATCTTAATTGGAGACTATGAATCTTTCATGATGCTCAAAACTAACTGCTATTTTTTGGTTTCTTTGTTGGAATCCTTGTATGGATCTTCCAAATCCATTGATTTTCCTTTGATTGGAACCTCCATCTTCTCTAATTCCAAACTTGTTTTTCAAAGCCTCCATAAGAAGGTTCATATTATGGATGAAATTTGCAACCTTCGCTTCCTACCCTGGTAATGCAATCTTTGTTAGATTTCAAGGACTACTATAAATATATTCGTTGGTCATGGCTAGTGTCTTATGTCTTTATTCTCAAACAATTTCTTGGATCCTCTGCAACTTCCCACAAACAACCAAAGAAACCTACTATGATACCAACATGATATTTAAATTTCCATGGATATTCCACTAGATAGTTCATCATAATAAATCTACTAAAATAAATCAAATTCTATATTATGAAGGGTTAATTCCTTGAGATTTGAGATATTATATTACAAATTTTATTGTTTATGCATGAAATAGATAAAATGTGGGAAATAGAGTGTTATCACTCAGGTTGTCCTTAAAGCTCCTTAAAGGATATGGCCGAGGTAACCACAAACCAATCTTTGGACTGCAGGTCCTAGCCTACCTGCAATCAGAGAGGGCTCTCTTTATACTTTAGCTTTGTTTTAGGTTTATTTTAGGCTAGTTATGATTTTCTTGGGTTTTGTTTTGATTTTGGTGGGATGGAGGATTCTTTCAAACAGAGTTGGGATGCATAGTGTGAGAAGTTCAAACCATTGGGCATGGAGTCGTGGATTAGGCTTGCTGTTGCATTTTCTTGGTCACAAGAGGAATACAGAGCAGGATAGCTACACATAAAACAATATCAAGCTGGAATAAGGATGGAATGAAGGTCAGTGAATGAAAGGCAACTAAGTAGCTCTCATTATGCTAACAGAGGGAAGGTGAATGAACATTTATATAGGAGTAGTCAAGGATTCCTAAACAACATTCATATATGAAGGAACTAGCGTAAATATGAGCAAATCTGTATTCATATTCAGGACTAATTCAAAGGAAAACATAGATAAATCACAGAAATTGAGAACAGAATACAACTAAGTGAGCTCTGAACTATTCTTTCTTTCTGCTATTTATATAGTGAAACAATGATGGCATAAAAACATATAAACTATAAACAGAGCTAAGAAACACTTATTGGGATATGTAGAAGCGTTAGGATTCCATAGTCACTCTTTAGTCATTAAAACACAACAGTCAGTTCATCTCCCAAACATTCCAGTGATCTTTGATTATAGAGACTCTCAGAAAATACAATGCAAGTCTCGAGAGGAGGTTATCGACCAACCAACCCTTAAAACAGTGCAGAGGGTGGTTTAAATAGAAAATATTTACAAACATCCCTTGAACATGTGTCAAGGGAGAAAATATCTCAAAATATCTATTAAAACATATTGAAAAGAGATCTGTGCAATAACTGCTTCTAATGCTAAGTTGTTCTGGAAATAAATGCAATAAAATATCTAAAACAGGTGTTCATGAGGGAGCAGCCTCATCAAAATGGCTCTTTAGGGCTGCGCATGGTCCTGCAGTTTCAAAAATGGACTCAAAGAGTTCCTTGAGCCACGCGCTATCCTCTGTGTGATAACTATGCATTTAACGAAGCAGCGCTGCTTCAAAAATATGACTCAGGACAATGTCTCTGCAATAACTCTGCCTTGAAAGCCTTCATCTATGCCTTTAGGTGGATTTAAAGAAAAAGAAGAAATGTTGGTGAGCCTTAATGGCTGAATGATGCTTTGTTGACCTTTGCTGGGCTTGCTTTGCTTTCATCTGCTTTGAAAAACTGGTCTGATACTCTTTGTCGCTTCTAGAGATGCTATGGCACGCCTCTGGGCTTTTTCTCACCGCTGATACTCTTTAAACTGTCCCATCGCCCCCCTTTTGCCTTTTAATGCAAAAATAACTGCTGCAAAGGTTCCCGTGGCTTTTGGAATGCTATCGGCGCTCTGGCCAATCAAAACTAGCTTTAAACTTTGAAAAATAGTGCAAACAGGAGGAAAAAGTGTTGCCGACTGTGCCGAGGCCGAGACTCGCCCCCTGGAGAAAAACCGGGATTGGAGCGATCCTAAATGGCTTAAGGATGTATGATTCCCCTTATTAGTTGTGGCGGGCGGGAGTGCTGCACACAAAACTTTAAACAATGGCCATTTTATCATAATATGGAAATGCTCTCAAAACACTGCGAAATTGTGAAAATTTGGCGTTTAAGTGGGCACTGTAGCAATCATTAAATCATGGCCGTTGGATCCGGCGCGGGCCGATCCAACGGCCGGCGCTAAATCACATCGGGGCGGACCATTGGTCCCAACACATAAAACCTCCGAACTGCCGCGGACCCGAAATGCTTATATGCCCTTCTTTATGGAGATCGGGTCCGGCCCATCGGAGCTTTCATATCGGTGGATTTGGTAAAATGGGTAAGCGGACCCGATATACTATATGTTGCGCCTTATTACTTTTCGGCTCCGCTGGTCGGAGCCATATAGGAGTGATGCGATTAAATCTGGGCCGTTGATCTCTTGGCCCGAATGGGCGGCTGAGATTAACTCGGCAATTCGCTATCGGCGGGGTCATGGGGTTGCCACATAAAAACGCCGAAACCCATCGGACCTGATAAGTTATTCAGGCTCTCTTTATTTTATTTCAGGTCCGACCCATCGGCGGAACCCAAATCGGCGGTTTTATCAATGGAATGGGTCCGCGGACCCGAAAACCCTTAACACTGCATTTGATAACTCATCGTCTCCGCCAAATCGGAGCAGTATATGGGACGATGCGAAGTGGGGGGCCGCGCGACAAGATCTGGACCGTCAGATCTGGGGCCCGATCCAACGGTCCTGGATCCGTCGGCGAATCGGCAGTCGGAGGGACCAGAGGGTGGCACATATGGAATCGTTGAACTGCACGGACCCGATATGCTATTACCGGTCCACTTTATATGTTTTCGGGTCCGGCCCATCGGCACTATGCCCCATGCCTTGAGATTTAGCCATTTTCGCTTATATATGCCACTGCTCCCTCCCGATAGCGATATCACATCAGAGGGGGATCAAATGAAACTTTATTATATCGGACCCATGTTTTTGTGAACTACAAGCCTTTTGGGAAATCGGAAGGGTTCCTTTATAGTTTGGCATGGATTCTAAGGCATCGGAAGGGGTCCTATAGCCAAAAGAGGGAGGATTTTATCCTTTTTTGAAGGTTTTTCATGGTTTTTGCATGGATTTTGCATTCTTATGCCTTGGAAGGAGTACAAAGGCACTTAGGAGGAAAGTGATGTGGTTTTGAGAGGGGTTTAGTGGCCAAAGAGGGTTTCATGCCTTATAAAGGCAAAACAACGCCCAAAGATGGATTTTATACTTTTGGAGGGGGATTTATGCTTAGGAATGAGTCCTGAAGCATTTGGAAGGTAGTTAGGGGGGTGATGAAGGGTTCTATGCATTGGAAAGGGTCAAAAATGCATGAGAAGATGGCTTGAGGGGAGAAGTGAGGATTCTTGTTGAGTTTCTGATAAACTTAGCAATTCCCAAGGATGTATATGGTTATTTTTCAACCAGGGGGAGGGATAAATATATAGGGGAGTAATATACATAGTTTTAGTAGGGGAAGGGGAAATAGATAGGGAGTTACATAGTAGTGTTAGTAGTTAATATGACAATGATGAGAAAAAGCGCTAAGTATGATGTCTTAGGCTATTAATCTGGGAAAATGACTCATATAAGCAGTGTGGACATTCCTTGAGTGAAGCAAATCTTCACCAAGGTAAATGATATGGAGAATGATGAGACTAAGAGGTACCAAGCAGATCTTGACCTCTTTTAGGGAAATTAGTGAGTGATTTGGGGGAGAGGAAGAAGGGGAAGGTTAGACATGCATTTCTTAAAGTCCTTCAAATGGAAAACTGCCTCAAACTTGTGATATGAATAGATGTGACACTTGAAAATCTGAAATGGATCACAATTCATGATTCTACAACCACAAAGCTACCTACCTGGCCTATTTACCTAGCATTTTCTCTTCTTTTGGTTTGGGTGCACTTGAACTAGAAAACCCAACTTTACAACTTTTCTTTTGACTATCCTCCTATCTAAATCCACACTTATTGCATCCAGGGGCTCAGATTAAGCTGTTGAGCACCCTTGTTTCTCTACCTATTTACAGATCTGCCAAGATTAAACAGTTTGGACAGATGTTTATTCTCTATATTCTAAAACAGGAAATTGAAATCTAGGGAGACCAAGATTAAGCTGTTTGGACCTCCCTTAGCTGAAAAACTCATCAAAATGGATCAACTCATCAAAATGGAACACAGCAGTGGCATTTAGACTAGCACACTCTCATTGATACTTCTCTGGCCATCTGTAGCAAATATGGAGCATTGCATCAAGCAAAGTATGACATATTTGGCATGTAAAAATGTCGATCATGAAAGATGATTAACCTGCTGCAGCAGGAGGCTAACAGTGGCTCCACTTGGGGATGGCTTTTCCTTGTGACAAGCCAAGAACAGTAGGTCAGAATGCCTTGATCCTCTGTAGTTGTTGTTATTTGAAAATTTCTTCTGTGCCAACTGCTGAATGACTAGAACTTTAACTTCTGAATGCAGCACTCCCCCTTAACTGAAACACTGTGAAAAATAAAGCATCGCCTGCTTTCTTCTGCGTGCTTGATATTACATACACTTTTGCTTGAGCACTGCCTTGTGAAATAAACACAAAAAAGGGAATAAAACTGGAGCTCTTCTCTTCATTTTGTCTTTGAAAGGGTGCTGAAGTAGACTGAAAATCCTCCTTTCTTTTTGATACTGTTGATTTGAAGACTACAAGCTGCAAACAACTTCTCTTTAACATAAATCACTGTGATATGATAGCGCTGCTCTTGATGTTTTGCTGAGATTACTGCATAGACAGAGCTCAAAAATAGAAGACTTGCATTGGTTGTGTCTTCACAAACTTTGTTGCTGCTCCTCTAACAATCAGACTGTTTATACAAAATAAAAACAAAAGTGCTGATATATACAAATATCAATGTACAAAAAGATATATACAACGTTGCGTTATGTTCAACAAAAGGGATCATGATAATGCTTGAGCATACGGCCATTTACAGGGCCTTCTTCAACAGTGCTGCCCTCTACAGATTCGAGGAAATATGTGTTATTTCCCTGAACATAAGAAATAACGAATGGCCCTCTCCAAAGGAAATCGAATTTTGCATGTTTTCCCTTGTCTTCTCTTCATGAGTCCCACCTTAGAACTTTGTTGCCAACACAGAAATTCTCAGCCTTAGTCCTCTTATCAAACATCCTTTTGAGCTTCTCTTGCATAATTTGAGCTCTGTCATAGACTTGCTCTCTTGTCTGCTGCAAATGAATTGTTTGGTTTATCCTCCTTTGTATATCATTTAGCTCAGCTTGAATCTCTTGCAGTAGCTTGATAATAAGAATGCCCAACGATGAAGGAAATTTGGCCTCCATGCCATATACTAGCTCATAAGGGCTCATCCCAATGGATTTCTTGGTTGACAATCTGTCTGCCCATAGGGCATTTGTGAGCTTACTATGCCAGTTCTTCTTGTTTTCTTCTAATATCTTCTTGATAATACTGATCAGGCTCTTGTTAGATGACTCGGCTAAGCCATTACCTTGAGGGTAATAGGCTGTAGAGTGGCCTAAAGTGATATGGAATTTATGGAAAAAATTGATCATCTTTTTGGATTTGAAAGCAGCGGCGTTGTCAGTGATGATTTTCTCAGGGCAGCCAAATCTGGACAGGATATTGCACTCCAGGAATTGGATAATGGTGGAGTCATTGGCTTGCCTACATGGGATGGCTTCAATCCACTTGGTGAAATAGTCGGTGGCAGTTAGAATCCACTTATGCTGGCATGAGGAAGAGGGATGGATTTCTCCAATGAAGTCAAGACCCCATTGTTGAAAAGGTTTCTCGGTTGAGATGGGCTTAAGAGGCAAGGGCAACAGCTTTCTTTTGCCCTCAAAGATTTGGCATTTGTGACATGAGATAGCAAACTTCTTTACATCTGCAAACAAAGAGGGCCAATAGAATCCAGCCCTTAAAATTTTATCAGCAGTGGACTTCCAATATAGATGTCCTCCACAGTCCCCTGCATGGAATTCTTTCATGACATTGTTAGTTTCATTCATGGTTAAACAATTAAGCAATATGCCTTCATGATTCTTCCAAAATAAAGCACCGTCTAAGACACAAAACTTCAAAGCCTTCATTTTTAAAAATCTTTTCTTAGTTCTGGACAATCCTGGGGGAGAAAACAGGTTTAACAATACAAAGCATATATCAGCATACCATGGGGATTGCAGAAAGGTTTCACTGATCTGTGGAGTCGCCAGCTCCTGTTCATTGTCCAGTTGGTAAATGTCTAAGGCTTGAAAGTTTGTTTCGGACATCAGTTTAGCTAAACCTTGTCCCTTTATTAGCTTGGTTGGTTTTATTTCTATGTCATACTCAAGGATGTTGGCAATCCACTTGCCTCTTTTGCCTTCTAACCCCTCTTGGGTTAATATGTCTTTTACAACAGCGTTTGGGACATAAGCAATCACATGTGAATATAAAATGTAAATTCTGAAGTCTTTGAGTGCTTTAACAAGGGCATAAGCTTGCTTCTCCATGATTTGGTACTTCAAAGGGGCATCTCTTAAGGCTCGGCTGAAAAAAGCAATTGGCTTTTCATTTCCTTGGTCATCCTTTTGCAATAGGACAACAGCTATGGTATTATCAAATGCAAATGAAAATATGATAAAGTCCCTATCAAATTGAGGACTTGTGAGGACTGGGGCTTGAGTTAAGGCAACTTTGATACTTTCAAATGCTTGCTTGGTTTCAAGAGACCATTTTACCTTGGCATCCTTCTTTAACATGTTGCTCAACAGTCTTATCAGCTCGGCTAGATTTGGGATAAATCTCCTTAGGAAATTAATCTTTCCTAGGAATGATTGCAGCTCTTTTATGTTTCTTGGATATGGGATTTGGAGAATGGCTTGGATCCTTTCCGGATCAATTCTAATCCCGTCTTTTGAAATGATATGTCTGAGTAGTTTGCCTTCTTCAAGGCCAAATAAAGACTTCTTGGGGTTCAAGGAAATGCCATATTTCCTACATGTTAGGAACACTTGTCTCAAATGTCTTAGGTGCTCTTGATCAGATTTGGAGAAAGGGGTAAGATCATCAAGATAGACAACCAAGAAATCATGGATTTCCTTGGCAAATGAAATGTCCATGGCCCTTTGAAAGGTGGCACCTGCGTTCTTTAGGCCGAAAGGCATTTTCACATATTTAAATGTTCCCCACAATGTTGTAAAGGTTGTTTTGTCCTGATCATCCGTGTGAACCAATATTTGATTAAAACCTGAAAATCCATCTAGCAAAGAGATTCGAGATGACCCCACTACTCTTTGTAGGATGTGGTCCATTTTGGGCAATGGGTAGTGGTCTTTAAGGGAGACTTGGTTTTGGTTTCTCAAATCTACACAAAGCCTAATCTCACATGTTTTCTTTCTTGTGGGAACAAGATTGGATACCCATTCAGAAAATCTAATGGGTGCTATGATACTTGCTTCAAACATTATTTTCACTTCTTTCTCAATTAAAGGGAGAAGCACAGGATTGATTCTCCTCAGTTTCTGTTTGAAGGGCTTTTGATTTGGCTTTAAGGGAATGGTATGTTGAGTAATTGAGGTGTCATAGGACTTCAAGTCCTCATAACTCCAAGCAAAGACATCTTGGAATTCTTTGAACAAATCCACATACTTTGGTTTTTTATCAGGAGGCAAAGACTTAGACAGTTTGATCATTTTGGGCTTCTCTGTTGTTCCAATGTTGTATTCTTCTATGGCAATGTTTATAGGCTGCATCTTAGGATTTTTAGGGACATCATTGGCATCAAACATATCTTCTAATGGAGTGAGGCCAACAGGCATAAAGTTATCCTTTAAATCAATGATTTCGGCTTCTGTTTTGGCTATTTCCTCCAAATGCATCTGTTTCAACTCTTCTATGTTTTCTTCATCAAAGATGGTTGGCTGTAGCAATTTTCTAGCTATTTCAGCTGTTACAGTTTGCTGGATTTGGTTTATTGCTTGCAGTGGATCATCCATGGCATCCATATCAATGTTTAGGCCTGAAAACTCATGCTGTAAGGTAAGAAAATTGTTGATTTGAGCATCATCCTCAAACACTTGCCAATCCTTAACATTGTTAGGGACAGCAGGCCTGTGCTTTACCTCAGCAGTAAAGTGGTGATTGGGCTCAAAAGGAAGCTTGCAAGTGCTAGCAAAAGTAGCTAGGCTGTGAGCATGCATGTTATTGCTTTTAGAAATCTTAGCCAGTTTGGATTCAGTGAAGGTATCAAGTATTGCAGTAGCAGCAGTCCTATAAGCTCTTAGCCTTCTATTATTGGTAAAATAGTTGCCCTTCATTTGTTGTATGATTAAATCAGAGTCACCTAGAATGGACACCTTTGCAGCTCCTAGAGCTTTGAGCAGTTTAAGGCCTAAAAGGAGAGCTTCATACTCTGCCATGTTGTTGGTACATCTGAAGTTAAGTCTGTAAGCATGACCCTCTACATGGCTATTATGTGTATTGTGAATCCATATTCCTGCCCCTGCTCCTAGCTTATTAACAGAACCATCAAACTCTAAATACCATGTGATTTCTTGCTTGTGGTTAATATTAAGAGTTTCAGTCATTTTAGGATTGGGCAGACCTAGGTTTTGTGTTTTGGGAGGTTTTTCTTGTGTGCTGGTTGCATTGGCTGTTGTGACAGTCTCATGGGTATGTGAAACCGATTCTTCATTGATGTGTGCTTGTTGTACTAAAGCCAAAGGCCTCTCATTAGTTGGAGGACTTGTTCCATCATTAAACAAAATAAAAGAATCCATATCAGAATGGATTGAATAGATAGGGAAATTCTGGGGCTTTTCCTCACTACTTACCACATACTTCATCAGTTTTTCTCTATACAGTTTCTTTGGTTGCCCAAAGACTGAAATAGTGGCATAGGAGAGGTCTAATTGGAGAGATCCTTGGAGTTTTGCCCCCTAAGATCTTGACAACAGCATGCCATACTTTGGTGGTATGTCAGCAACCACCACATCCATGAGGATTGTATTATTTGGGCATTAGACTAAGGAGACACACAAGTCTTTGATGAGGCCTAAACATTTGACTTGACTTGAGTCAAAGGAGAATAGATCTTTGTATGGTCTTGTTACATCAAGCTTTAGCTTCTCCATTACAGCTTTGGACATAATATTGTGTGAGGCACCTGAGTCAAACATAGCATTGTGCAAGACTTTGTCATGAATGTGCAGACTGACATAAAAGGGTAGAACAGCTCCATGTGCTAATTTTCCATCAACTTCTGGACCAAAAAGCAACTCAGGTGTGTCATCTAGAACATTCACATCATCCCTATTCTCTGGCATTTGCAGTGATCTTTGGATTTGTTGCCTATACACATCATGCTTTGCAAGTTCAGATAAGGGGATGGAAATCTTAAGTTTTCTTATTTCTGCTTCTAAGTTGAATGGTTTCTCCAATGGAGTCTTTGTGTTGGAAATAGCAGATTTCCCCTTTTCAAGTGTATTTTCTGCATTTTCATCTTGATTATCAGTGTTATGGTGAGTGATACCTTGCAGTATTTCTGTTTTGGGAAGGCTTTTAGGAGTGCTATTTAAATTTTCCTTTGAGGACGAAGGTAGCAGAGGCTGATCAATAGAAGGTTGTATGTCTGTTATGTCCTCTACAGTCACTTGGTGCGGGTTTGGGACAGTTATATCAACTGTTTCTATTATAATAGCCTTGCCTCTAATCTGGTTGGGTTGTTTGCCCTCCTTTGGTTAACTCTTTCGGGCACATCTATGGTTCTTGTCCTCAGCTTATACTGTTTGTGGACTTCATAAATAGCTGAATCATAACCTTGTTTAAAGTCAAAAGACTCACCAGACTTAGTCTGAAATTGATTTATCTCATGGTCATCTTGTTCTTCTTGGGTTAGAAAAATTTGTTGCTCACCCTTCAGATCTATTAAGTTCATGTGAGTGTCTTCTATGGGTTCATTAGAAGTGGATGCCTCTGCGTAGTTTTCTTGAAAAGGAGGTCTTATATCATGGTCTGGGCTAGACCTACCAGCGTTTGGATTTTGATTTTTCCTGAAATTCGAGTTCCCAACAGTGTTAGCTTGCTGCCCGTCCCATGATGATTTCCTCTC
Source organism: Pinus tabuliformis (assembly GCA_031772625.1). Taxonomy (NCBI): domain Eukaryota; kingdom Viridiplantae; phylum Streptophyta; class Pinopsida; order Pinales; family Pinaceae; genus Pinus; species Pinus tabuliformis. Next base: position 1,189,019,367 of record CM062818.1, read on the forward strand.
AACACTCTCTACTCTGTCTCCCAGCCTGTGCATGCCATTGATAATAGCATCTAGCTTTTGATCTAAGGCTGAGGGTTCTTACTTGAAGGTGGTTTTTCTCTCAGTTCTAGCTCTGTTTCTTTTGGCAATTAAATTTGCCTCCACGGTAACAGCCACATTTTGCATGTCTGCAAGGCTGTTAGGGGCTCTTTCTTTTAACTGGTAGGCCATATCTGGGTCGAATCCATCAGGGAATTTATACAAGGCAAGATCAGGTGGAGGCCTTAAGTTTTGTGGGATAGCATTATAAATGCTATTGAATCTTGCACAGTAGTCCAAAACAGTCTCTTGAGGGCCTCTTTTAATTGTATCGTATTCACCTAGTATGTGCAAGGTGTCTTTCTTTTTCTCCCATCTGTTGATAAATGACTAGTATAAGGCTTCTGGGTCTGCTATGGAATTAACTTGGAGTGCTCTAAACCAAGTCCTGACATCGCCTGTCAAACTTTGGACAAAAATCTTCATTCTCACATTATCATCGTCAATCTCATAGCTTTCAAAGTAATCCTGCATTTTCTTTGTATGCTGAAGGGATGTGCAGGCACTTGTGCCATCAAAATATGTGATTTTAGTTTGGTAATCCTGAGGCATAGCCCCGGGATTTTCAGGCAGCTGTAAAGATGCATATCTATTCGCCATGTTGGCAGGGATAAGTGGAAGAACAGGGATAAACGGAACATCTAGAACAACTGGGATAATAGGAGTAGTAGTGGTAGTATGTGCAGTGAATGGAGGTGTGGAAGGAGTGCTTTGAGATGTGGATGATGAACCAGGGGAACTAGGGGTTGAACGAAATAAAACTTTGACAGGGGTTGGAACACAGCTTGGGTGAACTGCTTCAGGACTATTATCAGCAAAATCCTCTCTTCGCTCTAGCTTCCTGAGGTTCCTTGGGATTATATTGGGATTTTCAAAAGCTGCTGGGGAATTTAGGTCTGGATTTGACCTTGTATAACGCGAATTCCTTTTGGGAGCCAACTTCTAGCTTGTTTTTTGGGGATTTTTCTAAGAATATAAGGGTTAGAAAGAAACTTTTGAAGGTCTGGTTCCTTCCCAGTGGAGCTTTCCACCTTGATTTGTGAAATTATCTGAGGATTGTCCCCAGTGGAGTCGCCATTATGTTATCACTCAGGTTGTCCTTAAAGCTCCTTAAAGGATATGGCCAAGGTAACCACAAACCAATCTTTGGACTGCAGGTCCTAGCCTACCTGCAATCAGAGAGGGCTCTCTCTTTATAATTTAGCTTTGTTTTAGGTTGATTTTAGGCCAGTTATGATTTTCTTGGGTTTTGTTTTGATTTTGGTGGGATGGAGGATTCTTTCAAATAGAGTTGGGATGTGTTATAGACATTTTTGTGCCTTACAGCATGAAGCATGAAATGTCAATAATCTAAGGGATCCAAAGTCCCTAAACATGTTGTTCCTACCCCTAGAGGAACAAGGTCAGCAAACCACAACACTAAATATCAGTTCTCCACCTGAAAACACTCAAAAACAAGCAAATTCTGGATCATGTCAACTGCTCCACTGAGCATCTGCGCTGAATGTCAACTGCTCCACTCTGTACCTGCGCTGAATGTAAATAGTAATGAAGGCTACCTGCGCTGGGCGATATTGGCCAAGTGGCACAGTCATTCCTCAAGGTGTCAAATGCCCAGGAAGCTTCCAAAATGACACTTGGATCAGGGAATTCGCCTTGTGATGAGTAAGAGGATCTAGATCTCCAAGTGGAAGCAAGAACCTCCAAGTGGACTCAAGAACTGAAGAATAACTGAAGTGGGAGAGGACACTAGTCAACTCTATGCCAAGCTCAAGCTGACTCATCCTTTCTCCAAAACTCCTATATATAGAGCTCTCTCATGAGGTCTAAGGAGGCTGGAATTTTGTGACTGTAAGGAAGTGTTGTTGGTTTGAGTTTAGAACTATTGGGTGATTGCTTTGAAGGAGGTGAAGAGGAGATTTCTTTCTGCTGGGAGGTGTTGCTGGATTGGGCCTCTTATGGTTGTAACACTCTCAGAACTTTACTTCTTCCATTAATAAAGCATTTGAGGTTCTTCTATATGCATGTGTCTCAATGGTGTATTGATACTTGTATATTTGATTTATTCTAATCCTTGAATCAATTATGGATGTATGCTTCTTGTAGTTTCCCTTTCTTGTGATTTTGCAGGATCTTGCTGTAGCTGGGCCAGTGAAAGAGCAAGGAGCCTGGAGCAAGCAGCAAAGAGGGAAGATTGGATCAATCATTAGCGGAAGATAACGGTTAGTGGATCCTTTTCTCCTCTCTCTTACATCTCATAAAGAAGTAATATTGAATAGCTTTGCATTCGGTTGTTGCTGAGGTACTATCACCCTTAGAGTGGGATAGGGTCATTCCGTATTGGATACTTTTCCCAACAACAAATTGACGACTCCACTGGGGATCGTATCTTGTTGGTTGTTTGTGTTTTTTCTATTCATTTCATAAACAGAGGGACTACCGAATCAAACTGCATTTGGATCTTTCAAATGCAAAGTAGAGGGCAGCTACTCTAGCTCAGTTTCTGGGCAAGTTTATGATTTGAAGAGCTGATCCACAAGGACTCTAATAAGCTCTTAGTGATAGCTTTTCATCCTCCTTGTCATCCCTTAGTGTGTACTTGACTGATAGCTTCTGATTTGGCCAAAAACTGTGAATTTTTGAGCAATCTGTGACCCGGAAACCAAGAGAAACGAAAGTTTCGTTCTTCAGTGCAGGCTGTGTGAAGGTTGTCTGCATTTCAGCGCAGTTCCTGAAGGGGCTACCTGCATTGAAGGTCAAACTGCCAGTGTACTACCTGCGCTGAACCAGTTTTGCCTAGTGCTACTGGGGTTTCCTGCTGTTTCTTGTCCTGTTTTCACCCTTGTTTTTGATGCCTGTTACCAGTCAATGTACCTATCTGAAACCAACTTTCCTTGCCACTATTCCGCCTCGGTTGTATAAAGAAACTGTGTTTGTTATTTGTGTATTTCTTATATCATTTACAGTTTCCCATAACGAAAAGTGAACTAGTCTTGATGTGGCCTCTTAGATCTAGACCTGTGATAAAGTGTCGTTTTGATCTTAAGAGTTAGTTTATTTGTTGTTCATAGCTGATTGAGCTTTCGCTTTCGTCATATGTTTTGAATTTATATATTTATAAGTGTCGAAACAAGTAAATATTAAGGTGTCTTTTGATTTTGGACAAGCTTGTTTGCTTTCACTTGAAATTGAATTCGAAGTTATACAACAGCTTTCTTTTTGTATCGCACAAACATTAAGAAAGAGAAAAGAAATACCTGCGTTGTGCATGTGCATTATGACAGTTTGCATGTTGATTTAGGGAAAAATGCATTAGTGTGTGCTCTATGATCTGTGTGAAAAGATGTTGTCTTTCTTTTCCCTCAGTAGTTAAGATTTTCAAAGTTGAAAGATTGAAAAGCTTGCTTATCATCTTAGACTGCATTTAGGAGTGTTACTATACATCTCGTGGTGATCCATAAAGGAAAACTGCTAAACAAGATCAACCTTAAAATAAATTGAATTTACATAACAACGCATTGAAACATAACGCAAACACATAGAGGTCTAAGCTAGAGACGTGTTCCGGCGTCGTTAAACGTGATATCTTAGCGTTGAGTGGTTGGGTGATTCCTCCACGGTGAAGCGATAAGTATCAATACGGACTTGTGCTCCCACGTACCGTCACGTATATATTGGGAGACCCCTATAGGATCAAAGCCTTTATCCATAGGAAACCGTGTCGGCCGCCATACTGATCGCAATGCAGTGAACACAGCATTCACGAAGATCGACCACCCGTACCGTAAAACGTATTCTGTGGTTTTGCGAAAAGTTTGGCACACCCTCTGCCTAGAACTCCAGAGCAGTTTCTTTTGGCCTTTTTCAAACTCTATAACTGAAAAAGCCCATCCGAGCATTTGTCACTTCGGGCTCGTTAAAACATCGAAGGAGACTAGAGTCATCTTTAGCTTTTTCTCGACTCTTAAAAAGTGAAAAAGCAAGTTGTGTCTAAAGCGTCGTTATAAAATTTATTTTAAACGGAACATAATCACCTCCTATTCCTGCGTTGATCTTTAGGTTGAGAACATGGAACGCCCCAACCAAGGAATTCCACAAGATGGAAATCCTAGTCCTTTCTCCTCTTGGGGAGAAGTTGGTGCGCCCCACATGGCCACATTGTCGCTTCCAGGACTAACAATTGACCTGCCAATTTGGCTATTCTCAACCAATGTAGTTCAGAACACCATGGTTCCTGAACAGTCGAGTCAACAGTTAGATGAGTCTAGAGCTGCCCACCAGCCTTCAACTTCCTATAACTCTTCTTCCAATCCTTCATCTTCGCGAGGTAGAGCCGGCAAAAGCCAAGCTCCCATGGAGAAGAAGGAGAAGAAGAAGAAGGAGCCTAAGGCGACTGAGGGCAAGCAAAAGACATCTGACAGAAATCCACACACAGCACAGACCGGGCCCAAATCGCAATGTGTCATATGTAGAGGAGACCACTTCCATAGAGATTGTCCCTGTATTCCCCGGATACTAAGGGACTGGTCCCCTCGGTTGCACAATTCGGGAGCATCAACCTCTGATAGCCATGTTGAATGCTTACCGTCAACCAGCGAAAGTGAAGGTTCAAGACAAAGAGGGGGAGCAAGATCCCCCTGCAGACTGTGTAAAGGCGATCACGCCATCCACCGTTGTCCCTTCTTAGACGAAGCGAAGAGAGTTTTGGAAGATCGCCCGGTTTCACCGTTGAGACTTCCTCCTGGATACAAAAAACTCGTGCCAAGTTCTTCGTTGGTTGAAAATACAGCTGGCCCGCTCAAGTGGTCAGCTGAAGAGTCAGTCATTGAAAATGAACCTACTGAATCCAGACCAGACGAAAGTCTAAAGGTCGAAACGACAGTTGACCCGGTTCCGCCTTCAGAGGTTTCATCTTCAAATGACACCGTCACTGAAGATTCATCTTCAAATGACACCCTCACTGAAGAGAATAAGGATGACACCATCCAGATTCTTTTCATCAACACAGATTCTGATGAGCATCAGGGCAATGCGCCCATTCCTTTATCGCAGGAAGGAACATCGTCAGGGTCGTATCCGGCCGTGTATTCGGTCCCACCACCAAGCAACCTGGTTGTGTCCTTTGATTGGAACCAACTAGGCAGACCCCGGTTGCCAGCCAGTATACCATTCAGAATCATAGTCCAAATTTACAGAATGGTAATGGCTGGAACTATCATTGATGAAGGGGCATCTGTGAGTATCCTTTCCTCTATTGCTTGGAAAGCACTGGGTTCCCCGGAGCTTTTGCCTGAGATAAGAAATATCTCGAGTTTTGATAAAGGAACCAGTCGACCATTTGGGATCCTCCCCAATGTACCTGTTACATTGAAAGGGAAGACCGTTCAGATGAATGTGATGGTCGTTCAAGGACCCTTGGATTATAACCTACTCCTTGGACGAGACTATATATATTGTATGGGAGCTATAGTCTCCTCACTCTTTAGAGTAATGTGTTTTCCACACGAAGGAAGAATGGTCAAGCTCCTAGACCAACTTTCATTTCCGGGATCACACATCGCAAATAGTCACATACCAACCCTCAATGGTCTATTCACCCAAGAAATGTCTCCACCCCCAGTCCTCCTTCCTGATGAGTGCGATTGATTCGGAAAGATGGGACTGGAACCCAGGGGGCATGCATCCTGGTCTGCTTCGGGTAGAGGAAACCTTGGGTATAAAGTAGAATTTCCGCGAAGGAATATGACTAGTTCGTACCCCGTCCGTGGAAGGAAGAGGGGTTGTTCTAGAACAAGATTCTTTTGATAAGGTTACTTGTTTGACAAAGGTCATTCACCATTGTCTACTTCGGTAGACAGTGCCGAGGAAATGTTTTCGTTTGATGGTGTTAACAAAACAATCTTTGGATAACTAGAAAGAGGCAAGCCTCACCCTTTAAAACAAATGTTTTATCGGATAAGTAGGGGCAGCCTTGAAATTATACTTTATACCTGGGGGCATGCAAACCTTTTGGAGTGTAAGCTAGGAGCGGTTATTTATCTGTTTTTGGGATTAGCCGTTTCCAAACTTGCATAAAGAAAGGATGAGTGGGAGCATAGCTTATGTGAGGTGCGAGCTTTATAAAAATGGAATATTGCAGGAGACATTCTTATCTTATGACTGGTATTTCGAGCAGTTTTACCGCGGAATTTATGCTCGTTAAAAAATAGAAAAGCGAGATCCGAGCAGTTTTAGCACATAGTTCATGCTCGTTAAAAAATAAACATAAGATTGAGCAAGAGTTTCCTCCAGAGTTTAAGCTCATTAAAAAATGAACCTATTCCGGTAAATAACCATTGTGATCGTAAATTTATTAGCCATAAAAAGCCTTGGTCGTGTTTGCACCCGCCACCTCCATTCCATTTGGCCAATCGTTCACCTCCATATGATTGTTTACCTATTTTGAGGAACAACTGCGAAGAGTGATTTCACCTAGCCATCCTTGTGACACTGCCGTGATTGGAAAATTCCAACCTGTACCTGGAATCTGCTGCTATCCCTGTTTATCACTCGTTCCTCAAAAGACGAGTCTTCTTTGAGCTCTTTTCTCCTGACTCGTAAAATATGAAAAGTTTGCCGAGTTTTGGCCTTCCAGCTCGTTAAAGTGACCGGAAGAGCTATCCCTCCTCTAGATTTTAATCTTTTTGGACCTGAGGGATTATTACACAAAAAGGTCGAGCGCTTGTTTTATTCGGCTCGTTAAAGTTATCGAAAACTCATCCCTTCTGTATTGTTTTATACTTTTTCTGACTTAAGGGATTAGATGACGAAAAAGTAATTTTGGAGTTAACTTTCTGTACCTTTTCAGACTCTCTAAAAATGAAAAGGACCGAGTTTTCCTTGTCGTTAGACTCGTTAAAATGATTAAATAGCGACAAACTTGTCTTTAGACGAGAACGAGTTTCCCTATCGCTAGGCTCGTTAAAACATAGCGATGGGCTTGCCCGAAGGACAGGTTATAGAACAAGCATATGTTATCCTCCTCAAGCTTGACAAAAATAAAGAGGTACTGGTCAGAAATGACTGGGGAAAAATTGGGAGAACCTCAAAGCTTTAATGGTAGCAAGTCGCTCTTGAACATGACACTTTGTCCTCTGTATCACATCGGGTTGGGTTGTTTCATTCACCGGTCTCATAACCATGGTCTTCGCCAAACCATCCACATTTGGGGTAATGCTACCGATCCATCACATCAGTGTCGTTATATGTTCAAGAGATGTCATTTAGAAAGAGTCAACCGTGTCCCATCCACTGCCATACATTATCCTTCATCCACCCATGATCGCCAGCCTGAATCATATTTCACAGATTGTTTTCACCTCCGCTAAAATCATTAGCTCCGTTCCGTGTCACTGATGTGGGATTCATTAAGGCCCTCCTTTGACGGATCGCTTCTTGTCGACTTCAGCTCATTATCCAAGAAGTTGATCTAGGAACAACCCCTTCGGTACTTTGAAGCTTGCATGCCTCAATGGCAAGTTTCTCACTTCCGGTGACAGGTATACATCAATGACCTTCGACCAGAAGATTTTGCGTGGTGTTCGACACCAAGTCCTTTATTCACACCACGTGAATTGTACTGCAGTACCTTGAGGGTCATTATCATTATCGGTGATTCCTCTCGCGCTTGTTAACGGTTTACATTATTGACCGGTAATCAAGCGATGTCTTTCCATGTTCGACTTCAGCGCAATTCTCACATGGATCGACTTGTACTTAGAGTGAAGATCGAACGAGTTTGAAGACCCCGGATCTAGTTTCATCCATCCGGGCTGCGATATATATTCAGGAAAAATAAAGACATTTGATATGTACATCATTGCAACAGATGATCATCCTACTCAAAGGATGATAATTTCAGCAGAGAATTATCAGACGATCGTCTGTTATATGTACCAAAATGAATTTATAAAGCTGAGCATGGGAATGCCCGCCTCAGCTAGATCATGAAAGCAGAATGAAAAATAATGTATTGTATTGTATTTTATTACAGGTCACCTCTCAGCGATTGAATGAACTTCGGATCCTCCTGATAAAGCATTTCACCCGATAAACGACCTCATACTTTAGGGGGCAACTGTTATAGACATTGTGCCTTACAGCATGAAGCATGAAATGTCAATAATCTAAGGGATCCAAAGTCCCTAAACATGTTGTTCCTACCCCTAGAGGAACAAGGTCAGCAAACCACAGCACTAAATATCAGTTCTCCACCTGAAAACACTCAAAAACAAGCAAATTCTGGATCATGTCAACTGCTCCACTGAGCATCTGCGCTGAATGTCAACTGCTCCACTCTGTACCTGCGCTGAATGTCAACAGTAATGAAGGCTACCTGCGCTGGGCGAGATTGGCCAAGTGGCACAGTCATTCCTCAAGGTGTCAAATGCCCAGGAAGCTTCCAAAATGACACTTGGATCAGGGAATTCACCTTGTGATGAGTAAGAGGATCTAGATCTCCAAGTGGAAGCAAGAACCTCCAAGTGGACTCAAGAACTGAAGAATAACTGAAGTGGGAGAGGACACTAGTCAGCTCTATGCCAAGCTCAAGCTGACTCATCCTTTCTCCAAAACTCCTATATATAGAGCTCTCTCATGAGGTCTAAGGAGGCTGGAATTTTGTGACTGTAAGGAAGTGCTGTTGGTTTGAGTTTATAACTATTGGGTGATTGCTTTGAAGGAGGTGAAGAGGAGATTTCTTTCTGCTGGGAGGTGTTGCTGGATTGGGCCTCTTATGGTTGTAACACTCTCAGAACTTTACTTCTTCCATTAATAAAGCATTTGAGGTTCTTCTATATGCATGTGTCTCAATGGCGTATTGATACTTGTATATTTGATTTATTCTAATCCTTGAATCAATTATGGATGTATGCTTCTTGTAGTTTCCCTTTCTTGTGATTTTGCAGGATCTTGGTGTAGCTGGGCCAGTGAAAGAGCAAGGAGTCGGGAGCAAGCAGCAAAGAGGGAAGATTGGATCAATCATTAGCGGAAGATAACGGTTAGTGGATCCTTTTCTCCTCTCTCTTACATCTCATAAAGAAGTAATCTTGAATAGCTTTGCATTCGGTTGTTGCTGAGGTACTATCACGCTTAGAGTGGGATAGGGTCATTCCGTATTGGATACTTTTTCCAACAACAGGATGCATAGTGTGAGAAGTTCAAACCATTGGGCATGGAGTCGTGGATTAGGCTTGCTGTTGCGTTTTCTTGGTCACAAGAGAATACAGAGCAGTATAGCTACTCATAAAACAATATCAAGCTGGAATAAGGATGGAATGAAGGTCAGTGAATGAAAGGAAACTAAGTAGCTCTCATTATGCTAACAGAGGGAAGGTGAACGAACATTTATATAGGAGTAGTCAAGGATTCCTAAACAACATTCATATATGAAGGAACTAGCGTAAATATGAGCAAATCTGTATTCATATTCAGGACTAATTCAGAGGAAAACATAGATAAATCACAGAAATTGAGAACAAAATACAGCTAAGTGAGCTTTGAACTATTCTTTCTTTTTGCTATTTAGATAGTGAAACAATGATGGCATAAAAACATATAAACTGTAAACAGAGATAAGAAACACTTATTGGGATATGTAGAAGCGTTAGGATTCCATAGTCACTCTTTAGTCATTAAAACACAACAGTCAGTTCATCTCCCAAACATTCCAGCGATCTTTGATTATAGAGACTCTCAGAAAATACAATGCAAGTCTCGAGAGGAAGTTATCGACCAACCAACCCTTAAAACAATGCAGAGGGTGGTTTAAATAGAAAATATTTACAAACATCCCTTGAACAGGTGTCAAGGGAGAAAATATCTCAAAATATCTATCAAAACATATTCAAAAGAGATTTGTGCAATAACTACTTCTAATGCTAAGTTGTGCTGGAAACAAATGCAATAAAATATCTAAAACAGGTGTTCATGAGGGAGAAGCCTCATCAAAATGGCTCTTTAGGGCTGCGCATGGTCCTGTAGTTTCAAAAAAGGACTAAAAGAGTTCCTTGAGCCACGCGTTGTCCTCTGTGTGATAACTATGCATTTAAGGAAGCAGCGCTGCTTCAAAAATATGACTCGGGACAATGTCTCTGCAATAACTCTGCCTTGAAAGCCTTCATCTATGCCTTTAGGTGGCTTTAAAGAAAAAGAAGAAGTGTTGGTGAGCCTTAATGGCTGAATGATGCTTTGTTGACCTTTGTTGGGCTTGCTTTGCTTTCATCTGCTTTGAAAAACTGGACTGATACTCTTTGCCGCTTTTGGAGATGCTATGGCACGCCTCTGGGCCTTTTCTCACCGCTAATACTCTTTAAACTGTCCCATCGCCCCCTTTCTGCCTTTTAATGCAAAAATAACTGCTGCAAAGGTTCCCGTGGCTTTTGGAATGCTATCGGCGCTCTGGCCAATCAAAACTAGCTTTAAAATTTGAAAAATAGTGCAAACAGGAGGAAAAAGTGTTGCCGACTGTGCCGAGGCCGAGACTGGCCCCCTAGAGCAAAACCGGGCTTGGAGCGATCCTAAATGGCTTAAGGATGTATGATTTCCCTTATTAGTTGTGGCGGGCGGGAGCGCTGCACACAAAAGTTTAAACAATGGCCATTTTATCATAATATGGAAATGCTCTCAAAACACTGCGAAATTGTGAAAATTTGGCGTTTAAGTAGGCACTGTAGCAATCATTAAATCATGGTCGTTGGATCCGGCATGGGCCGATCCAACGGCTGGCGCTAAATCACATCGGGGCGAACCATTGGTCCCAACACATAAAACCTCCGAACTGTCGCGGACCCGAAATGCTTATATGCCCTTTCTTTATGGAGATCGGGTCCGGCCCATCGAAGCTTTCATATCGGCGGATTTGGTAAAATGGGTAAGCGGACCCGATATACTATATGCTGCGCTTTATTACTTTTCGGCTCCGTTGGTCGGAGCCATATAGGAGTGATGCGATTAAGTATGGGTCGTTGATCTTTGGGCCCAAATGGGTGGCTGAGACTAACTCGACAATTTGCTATCGGCGAGGTCATGGGGTTGCCACATAAAAACGTCTGAAACCCATCGGACCCGATAAGTTATTCAGGCCCTCTTTATTTTATTTCGGGTCCGACCCATCGGCGAAACCCAAATCGGCGGTTTTATCAGTGGAATGGGTCCGCGGACCCGAAAACCCTTAACACTGCATTTGATAACTCATCGGCTTCGCCAAATTGGAGTAGTATATGGGACGATGCGAAGTGGGGGGCCGCGCGACAAGATCTGGACCGTCAGATTTGGGGCCCGATCCAACGGTCCTGGATCCGTCGGCGAATCGGCAGTCGGAGGGACCAGAGGGCGACACATATGGAATCGTCGAACTGCGTGGACCCGATATGCTATTACCGGTCCACTTTATATGTTTTCGGGTCCGGCCCATCGGCACTATGCCCCATGCCTTGAGATTTAGCCATTTTCGCTTATATATGCCACTGCCCCCTCCTGATAGCGATATCACATCGGAGGGGGATCAAATGAAACTTTATTATATCGGACCCATGTTTTTGTGAATTGCCAAACCTTTTGGGAAATCAGAAGGGTTCCTTTATAGTTTGGCATGGATTCTAAGGCATCGGAAGGGGTCTGATAGCCAAAAGAGGGAGGATTTTATCCTTTTTTGAAGTTTTTTCATGTTTTTTGCATTCTTATGCCTTGGAAGGAGTCCAAAGGCACTTACGAGGAAAGTGATGTGGTTTTGAGAGGGGTTTAGTGGCCAAAGAGGGTTTCATGCCTTATAAAGGCAAAACAAGGCCCAAAGATGGATTTTATACATTTGGAGGGGGGTGATGAAGGGTTCTATGCATCGGAAAGGTCAAAAATGCATGAGAAGATGGCTTGAGGGGAGAAGTGAGGATTCTTGCTGAGTTTCTGATAAACTTAGCAATTCCCAAGGATGTATATGGTTATTTTTCAACCAGGGGGAGGGATAAATATATAGGGGAGTTATATACATAGTTTTAGTAGGGGAAGGGGAAATAGATAGGGAGTTACATAGTAGTGTTAGTAGTTAATATGACAATGATGAGAAAAAGTGCTAAGTATGATGTCTTAGGCTATTAATGGGGGAAAATGACTCATAGAAGCAGTGTGGACATTCCTTGATTGAAGCAAATCTTCACCAAGGTAAATGATATGGAGAATGATGAGACTAAGAGGTACCAAGCAGATCTTGACCTCTTTTAGGGAAGTTAGTGAGTGATTTGGGGGAGAGGAAGAAGGGGGAGGTTAGACATGCATTTCTTGAAGTCCTTCAAATGGAAAACTGCCTCAAACTTGTGATATGAATAGATGTGACACTTGAAAATCTGAAATGGATCACAAGTCATGATTCTGCAACCACAAAGCTACCTACCCGGCCTATTTACCTAGCATTTTCTCTTCTTTTGGTTTGGGTGCACTTGAACTAGCAAACCCAACTTTACAACTTTTCTTTTGACTATCCTCCTATCTAAATCCACACTTATTGCATCCAGGGGCTCAGATTAAGCTGTTGAGCACCCTTGTTTCTCTACCTATTTACAAATCTGCCAAGATTAAACAGTTTGGACAGATGTTTATTCTCTATATTCTAAAACAGGAAATTGAAATCTAGGGAGACCAAGATTAAGCTGTTTGGACCTCCCTTAGCTGAAAAACTCATCAAAATGGATCAACTCATCAAAATGGAACACAACAGTGGCATTTAGACTAGCACACTCTCATGGACACTTCTCTGGGCATTTGTAGCAAATATGGAGGATTACATCAAGCAAATTATGACATATTTGGCATGTAAAAATGTCGATCATGAAAGATGATTAACCTGCTGCAGTAGGAGGCTAACATAGAGAATAGTGAAAAACAAACACACACTAATCACAATAAATTTAAAGATATTATCTTTGAACCCTTTCCAGAGAAAACCAAGCTCGAAGGTGAGGTTGCTCTATTCCCTTTTATCTAGAATGGAAATAAGGTAAATACAAAGGAGAAAGTACTATATAAGGAGTTACTCGAGACCTATGGTCTATGGGTTTCTACAAAATACAAATCCCCTTTGTTATACTCTCTCTCTATATCCACTCTTAGCTACTCTACTCTACTATGAAAGAAAATGCACTCGAATATAATGGAACCCCTTTTCCTCCCAGTGGCCCAATTATGACATATGCTAGTAACCAACTAGGGGTTAAGTTTGACACCTCCATCTCTCAATAAAAGTTATAAATTTGACCCTTGTAAAGTCTTCTTCATATATCCCATTTTCCATGAGTAACGGGGTATACATGGCATTCTCTCAAATCATGGTGGAAAAAATAAGAAGGTGAACTTTTGGGTGGCATAGATTTTTCATCGAAACTTTGAATGAAATATTTCTTGCCCCATTTAAAAGGTCTTTGAGTGTAGAATAGCATCAAAGGTCATTTAGTTAATAGGGAAAATTTTACTATCCCAAAAAAAAAACCATTGAAGGCCTCATAATGGACCCAAAAAGTTTTGAACCCTAATTCTCCAAACTAGATCTTTTAGGAAAACTACTCTTGTAAGTTAATTCCTTCAATTTTTCCACTCTACAACCATTAAGATTGATGAAAAATAATATAATGGTCCAATCTAGATCAATGGTTAACCATGATTAACTAAGGTTTTAGAAGGTCAATTGTGGTTAATAATGAATGGTGATGGTTGACCAAGGGTTGATGAGGATTAACCATTGGTGACCATGGGTGACAATGGTTAAATATTTTTTACCATGGATTTCCATGGTAACCATTGTAACCATGGTTGAACTTCTTCTCCATGTTTTAATCTGTTTAGCATGTTTGACTATGGATGAATTTGTAAGAGCATGATTATTTATGGTCAACAATGGTTGACTATGGGTGAACAAGGTTGACCATGGTTGGAAACATTTAACTATAAATGAATATGGTTGCGCATGTTGACTATGCTTAATAAAGTAGTGGGCCATGGATGTCTGTGGATGATAATGGTAGCTATGGTTAACCATTATTGTGTTGGTTCAACCATGGGTGAATATGGTTGACTAAGGTTGAACTTCTAACCATGTTGTTTTGAGTTTGACCTTAACTAACCATGATTGAATATGGTGAACTATGGTTAAGTATGTAACACCCTCCTCCCACATTCACCCAAGTAACCATGCCAACCGGGGTAAACATGGGAGGAGAGGCTACTATGATCATATTAGACCTCCTAGGTAACCTAAAGGAAGTGGAATCGATGGAACATCACACACAGTCATCCAACATCATCAAGAAAACCCTCGGGAGACAAGTCAACCACTCAAACAGCCTGTCCCTGGGTCCCACTATTTTTCTAGACCTCTTAGGCCATAGTCTCTCTCATGCTATGGGTAAGAGGGTGACCAAAGATCTAAAGTCACTCTCATAGGCTTTCCTGTCAGCGACTATGGGCCAAACTTGCCATTTTTGTGCTAGCAACCCTAGGAATTAAGCCACTTTTTCAAGCCTAGAGCCTAGGCCACTACCCATAATGGAATGAAAGCTCAGAATCAATTAAATTACATGGAAACAATGATGCAAAAGTAAATAGTTGATCAAGACCTTAACCATACCTCTACTAGCCATGACATGCATTTCATTAAACATATTGTCAACATGTAACCTACAGGTGTAAACAACAGAATTAAGTGTAGGGATCTCATACTTATCTGAGAATCGTTATGAACCATTTTTTCCTCATGTCATTTGTTTCCTTATCACTGATTAGGTCATAGATACCATATCCATTCAAATAAAAGTAAAAACATGCTGAAAGCCAAACACAGTTGCTGCCACAAAATATACATCTAACAAACATAATTGCAATGAACATATCAACCATCAAAATCCATATATATATATATATATATATAAGTACATTTACACATGAAAAATCAATGGAAGTAATTTCTCATTAATCAATGCAATGAACCAACTAGTGATAGGACTACCATATTCCAAGCATGAATGCGGGACTCATAAAACACATCAAAAACAACAATCAATGTGGATGCCACTGGAGTTCTCTACCTACACTATGAGGAATTTGAATGCCTCCCGGTCTCTTAGACTTTATTGTGCATCTGCAGTCCGATCCAGGGATCACTAGGCCCTACACTGAAACATACTCTCCAAGATTTACCATGCATTCCATCTTGGAATCACTAGGCCCAACGAAGAAAAAATCCACCTCTTGGCTTTACCGTATATCCCACCATTCACTGGCAAGGATTCCTAGGCCCACCGAGGTACACAATCTGGCTTTACCACAACCCACAGTCTAGTTCAGGGGCTACTAGGCTAGTGGCTTCATGCATCCTCAGTCTGGTTCAGGGACCACTACCACCATGCATTTCTCAATTCATAGATCCACCCCACTCAGCTTCGAATCCAATCCTGCCATCCCACACAAACCATATGGGAGAACCCATCTCATCAAAGTTATCAGGAAATGACAAGGCTGGGCTAAAAATATTGTCACATTTGGAAAAACCCATGCCATTGTATAAAAGAAACACATACAATCCCATGCATTCCAAATCTAGCAAGGAAAATAGACATGCAAGTTTATACCTGCAATGAAGCCCATTGTAGCTCCTTGATCCTACCTTTCCCTACTTTATCTTTTCTTCCTATTTCCTTATTTTCCTTTCTTTCGCCAATGCCAAAATGCTCCAAGAAAACTCTAAGTGTCCAAGAGTATGAGAGAGAGAGAATAATGAAAGAACTCCAAATCTAACTCTGACAAAAGGTTACCAACTTATCCTCGGAAGCCTTTTTATGAACGAGGCCTCTATTTTCTTTATTTTCCATTATTTTCCTTCATTTTCCTCCTCAGATGAAACATGTGACCTTTCACTTCCTTTTGCTCCTAATTAACATTAATTTCATAAATAATTGTGCCAAAAAATCCATTTTGCCTTTCCAAAGCCTTAGCCATTGCCTTTTCCAAAATCCTTAGCCATAAATAACCAAATGAACACCCCCTAGGATGTCTTTCCCAACATTCAGCTTGGAATAAGTGTCCCATTCATCCATGGTTATTGTTTTTAACTTTATTACATGGAATTTTCACCAGGGCTATTAGAGAACCCTTTCCCTTAGGGGACACTGTCCTCGACGTTCAATCACACATATACCTCAACAACCTACTGAAGAAGGCATACTTCTTATGGATCTTTATAACACAACTTGATGCAGTATTTACAATGAAATATCTCCTCAAGAGAAGAACATCATGACAACATACCACATAGCGGAGGCTAATAATATAGCTCATTACTGTATTTACATTCATACACAGGTGTACATATAGAAACATCATCAAAGGTATACATACCAAAACATATGCCAAATCATATACCAAAAATATATCAAAAATATACTAACATCATATCTAGGCATATAACAAAACATCATATACCATATATCAACCATCATTAAGCATATATCGATCACCATAAATCATATATTAAACTGACATAAAGAAAATATTAAACTGCCATGAAGCATATACCAAGCCATCATAAGAAAATACTAAACCACCATAAAGAAACTACGAAACTGCCATAAGAAACTACCAAACCACCATAATAAATCACCAAACCACCATAATAAATCACCAAACCACCAAATCAAAGTTGCTTTCCCTCAACCAGAAAATAAGGAAGGATACATGGCAGGTATCTGATCTGCCATCTCCCATGTAGCTTCATCGGGCCCAAAGTGCTTCCACTGCGCTTTAACTTGCGCGATTGCTTGGTTCAAGAATATGAGCACCTTTTTTCTACAATATACACTGAGGCTCCGACTGGAATTCTCCATCTAGTTCCACCTGCAATAGAAACCAGTCAAGCACATGATCAGCGTCCTTAACATACTTCCTAAGAAAAGATACATGGAAAGCATCATTGAATTTCAATGTCAGAGGTAGTGAAAGTCAATAGGCTACTTTCCCAATCCTCTCAATTTTACTGAAGTGTCCACAAAATCGTGGTGCCATCTTGGCACATGAGCCAATCCGCAAGGATATCTTCTTCAGTTTTGATGTGCAAGTACACCTATTCCCCAACCTGGAACTCCTTGAACAGCCTGTTCCTATATTCATAACTCTTCTACCTATCCTATGTTTCCTTGAGATTCTTCTTGATCACCTGCATCTCATGTTCTGTGTCTGTCAATATATCTGGTCCAATCAATACTCTGCTAACCGGATCACTCCAACTAATGGGAGTGTTACAATTCCTCCCATACAATGCCTCAAAAGGGCTCATCCTCAATGACTCCTGATAACCGTTATTGTATGAAAACTCGACCAAAGGGAGATACTCTTCCCCTTCCTTTGCTGATACATCACATACATATTCGAAATGTCCTCTAATATCTTGTTGACCCTCTTTGCCTGTCCATCTGTCCATGGATGATAAGTTGTCCTGAAGGCCAACTCGGTGCTCAAACCTGCAAATAACTCCTTCCAAAACATGGAAGTGAAATTTGCGTCCCCGTCTAACACAATATTATTTGGGACACCATGTAGTCTAACCATGTCTCAAATGAATACCTGTGCCAAATCACTAGCTGAGAATGTAGATTTCATCGGAACAAAGTGTGCAACCTTTGTTAACTTGTCCACAATAACCATGATGGAATCATGCGTATTCACTATCTTCTGCAACCTTGTGACAAAATCCATCGAAATGACCTTCGATTTCCTCTCGGGTATAACGATCAGCTGTAGTAGTCCACCAAGATGTTTGCACTCTAATTTCACTCGTTGACAGACGAAACTTCTAGCCACAAACTCTGCTACATCCATCTTTAGATTCAGCCAATAGTAATATCTCTTCACCATGTCACTATTTTCTAAGAACTTGGGTGACCCGAATAAGGTTTCACATGAAACTCCCTCAAGATCACCTTCTTGAGCTCATCGTTATCCAGTACATATATCCTGTCTTAGAACCTGACCAATCCCTCTATCGTAATACAATAGTCCATGCCCTGTGCACTGACACCTGCACCTATACCTGTGCCTGTGCCTGTACTTGTACTGCCACCTGTACCTGTACCACTACATGTACATGTACCTATACCTGTAACATGACCTATACCTATACCATGACTTGTACCTATACCTGTACTATCACCCTGTGCACAATCTCCATGTGCCTGACATCCTGCTGTCCTGCCTACAAGATCCTATGTTATAAGTCCATCCCATAGGAGATCATAGTTATTAAGTGATGTACCTGTACTCATCTACTGAGAGCATCTACCACCTTGCTCTCTTTACCCTTGATGTACCTAATCTCAAAGTCAGACTCGTTGATCGTGACCAACCATGTAGCCTGCTTGGAATTTAGATTCGTTGTGTCAAACAAATACCTCAACCCAATGTGATCATTCATAAGCACAAACTTCCTTCCAAGAAGATAGGGCCTCCACATATTCAAGGCATGTATAATCACTGCTAACTCAAGATCATATGTCGAGTAGTTCTGCTCTTGCTTGTTTAGTTTTTGCGACTCATAACATACCACCTGTCCATCCTGCTTAGGACTCCACCAAGCCCTCTCTTGCATGAGTTTGTTCATACCACAAACTCTTTGTCCAGATCTACAATTTGTAGCACTGGTGCATGCGTCAACAACTTCTTGAGGTGCTCAAAGCTAGTCTCACACTCTTCGGTCCATTCGAACTTCTTACCTTTCCTCTGCAATGATGTGATAGGATAAGCAATCAGTTCCTGATGAACCTCCTATAATATCCTGCCAGACCCATGAAATATCTCACCTCATCCAGACTCTTAGGAGCTACCCACTCCATGATGGCCGTTATCTACTCTAGATCTACTGCAATTCCCTCCTTGGAGACAACATGTCCCAAGTAGTGTGCCTTAGTCTAAAAGAAACTCGTGCAACTCAAGTACCTAGTCCTAAATGCAATCTTGTATATGTCCTCCTTTTTGATGCGTACCTGATGGTATCCAGATCTCAAGTCAATCTTCGAGAACATTGCTACTCCCTTCAGCTAATTGAACAAGTCATAAATCCTCGGCAAAGGATATTTTTTCTTAATAGTCACTCTGTTCAACTACATGTAATCAATGCATAATATGAGGGTACCATCTTTCTTCCTCACAAACAAGACCGGTGTGCCCCAAGGTGATACACTTGGCCTAATATATCCCTGGTCCAACATTTCCTTTAGCTGTAACTTTAACTCAACCAACTCAGGTGTGCTCGTCATGTAAGGTGCTTTTGATGCTGGAGTTGCCCCTAGCACTAACTCAATTGAACATTCCACCTCCCTGTGAGGTGCAAAATGTGTAATGTCCTCAAAAAGTACATCCTGAAACGTCTGCAACATTGGGTACCTATTCAACATATCTGCATCCTCAACCTCCTTACTCTTATCACTAGAAATGTGTACTACAAATAGCTTACACCCTTTATTGTGGCTACACTTTGCTTGCATAGTTGTCACCATCCTAACTGATGTGGCCTTCTTCTTACCCTGCAAGATTCTTGGTTCTCCATTGTCATCAACACACTTAATAGCCTTGTCATAGAAAACAACCTTGGTTCTATGTAGATACAACCAATCCATGCCCAATAACATAATGTATGAACCCAATGGTAATACATTCAAATTTGTTGTTGTAGGCATACCATTTAAATCAAATGTGCAACCTTTTACCCAATTATGAACTCGCTTCTTTGTACCTGTAGCCAACTTCACTAACCAAGACTCTGCATGAAATTCCTTACTCAAACCACACTTATCCACCAAGTCAGGACTAACATAGCTATAATTGGATCTAGGTTCAATAAAAAAAGAAATAACTTGATCACAAAGCTTATTGTCCATCTCACTGATAGATTCTTGGTGTTATTCTTTCTCGTTGTCCACCGTTGCATAGATACGTGGAATACTCTGACCAACATCCTCAATAGTCTATGACTCATGTGGATTTTATAACTTAGGCCTTCCACCCTGATGTTGCGGACAATATCTCATAAGTTTCTCCTCACCACATGTCCAACACTCCAACTAACCAATGCACTCACCTCTATGCTGATGTTGCTACTGTGGCCCATGTCCCTATCTAGCTACATTAAATCTCTTTTGTGGTGCCACATTTTCTTTCCCATCTACATGTTGAGGCCTTTTCCTCTTAGGTTACTATTCACGTCTACCTTTGTCTTTTCCTTTCCATCCATGCTGGGATTCATTCTTACGCTTTGATTGGTTGTAATGATGCTTCAGTTTCCCAATGACTTCCTCAAGTGACCGAGGCTCATCATACTCAATCTGATCTCTAAATGCTAATGGAAAACCACTGACAAATCTCTGAACTTTAGCCTTCTCATTAGTAAGATATGGTACATACCTCAATAGATCAAGAAACTTCATCGTATACTCTTTGTCTGTCGTTGACCCCATCTTTAACTCATACAATTATTTAGCCTTGATGTCGTAGTACCTTTCTGACAAGTACTTCTTCCTAAAAACCCTCTTGAATTCCCACCAACTCAAGTCATATGTTTTGATGTCTCTAACCCACTTGAAATCTTCCCACCAGATGTCTGCTTTAATTTTCAAGCTAAAGATAACTATCTAGGCCTTCATGTTATCTTTGTACTCATGCAACTCAAATAATTTTTTCATGCCAAGTATCCAAGCCTCTACATCTTCTAGCTTCTTCACATCTCCATCAAAAATAAGTGGTTTTGATTTCTTGAATTCATCTGATAATTATCCCTTATCATTCCTCTTGTAAGGATGACAGCGACAATGATCATGATGTCTATCAGAACCAAAACTCAAATAAATCGTGTACTCACCACCCCTCCTTTCTGGAGTGTCCAACAACCTGCCATCTCTCGCTATATCAGATCTATCTGACCTGTTTCTACCAGGAGATCTACTACCATACTCCCCATTAGTTTTATCCTCTTTTTCATGGATGATCTAAAGTGTCCCTTGTCGCTGCAAGTCTGAAAAACTCTAAAGAAGTATAGCATTAACCTTTGCTTGCTTCTCTTGTGCCTGTATGATCTGATCATTATCTTCCTTACAACTCCTTATCTCTTCCTTCAATCCTGTGTTTTGTCATGACCGTATTCCTTTGTTGCTACTGCTGCGTGGAGGCACCCTTCGCGGGGGTCATGGATGTGGTAATGACCTTCCCCTTACTTTGGGAGCGAACTAGATAGAAAATAAATTTCCTAGTCTATGAGATGAGCTTGCTGCCTTTCTTAGAAGCAATCAAAGAAGTGGCAGTAGGTGGGGCTACCTCTAGTATCCTGTATAATGAATTATTCAAAGAAATAATGACAGCGCGAGGTCTTGACTCATACATAGCATGTCGCCTCCACAAGTATGGCTGGCCTAATAATACATCACAAACATCCAGAGGTGTAACATCACACAATAACTCATCTGTGAAAGGCTTGATGCTGTAGGTAAGACAGCACTGCTAGCGAACTTTGAGATCTCGTCCTTCATGAAGCCACCCGATACTGTACAGCTACGGGTGTGGTGTAGTCGATAGGCCCAACCGCTTCACGACCTCTACTGAAATGAGGTTCTTTTAGCTGCCACTGATCTGGATTTAAATAGGAACGCAATAAATTACAGAGATAACCATAAACAAAGATATGCATTGGAAATAATACTTCATTTCATTACTGTAAAACACTGAAATATGCTTACAAACAGAAATGGAAATAAACCAACTAGGGCGATGGTAACGGATCTCTGAGAAGAGATGTGGCGGCTACATGCCTCTGAACTGTGTTACAATGAGACTCAAAGGCCTATTTATTGTTGAGAAACAATGGAAAACCCTTAACATCCCAAAACCTAACCCTAGAAGATGAAACGCCAAATTGTGGGCCCCGTTTGGGTAAACTGGTACATCAATTTCTCGGGATCATAACTTTTGCATACGATCTTCGTTTGATGCATACAATAGCTCGTTAGAAAGATCTATATGATAACTACAACTTTGGGAAGAGAAACATCGGTCCATGGATCCATGTTGCTCCCGAATTTCCCAAAAAACATCATTTAGGGCCTCAAAACGACTCCGGAAGTTTAGGACCCAAAAAAACTGCTAAAAATAGTAAATTGTGATGCAATTACGGAAACTGAGAAACTGAAAGAGACAGTTGTGGGGGTCCAAGTGGGATAGGTGGGTGGCCACCAACATCCACCTGGATCATTCCTCCCCCCTTAGGAAGCATTGGTCCCCATTGTGTTGAGTTCCTCCATTTGCTGAACTTGGTCCCTGGTGAGCTGTTTTGTAATCTCGGATGTGTCCAGTAATGGTGGGAAGCATGGTCGAGGGTGGTATACATTGAACACATGGTGCAGTCGAAGGAATGGAGGAATGTTGTGCTCCAAAGCATTATTTCCCACAGCCTTAGTAATGGTGTAAGGACCATGTCGGTGTGGTCAGAGCTTCTAATGGGCTCTTATAAGGAGTTCTTTCTGCAGATGCAGCTAGACTTTGTTGTCCACCTGAAGCTTGTGTGGTACCCCTGTGGGTGAGGAGAATTTGTTCTTGTGTTCTGTCATGACCGTATTCCTTTGATATTGCTACTGCGTGGAGGCACCCTTCACGGGGGTCATGGATGTGGCAACGACCTTCCCCTTACTTTGGGAGCGAACCAGACAAAAAATAAATTTCCTAGTTTGTGAGATGAGATTGTTGCCTTTCTTAGCAACGATCAAATAAGTGGCAGTAGGTGGGGCTACCTCTGGTATCCTTTATAATGAATTATTCAAAGAAACAATGACAGCGTGAGGTCTTGACTCATACATAGCATTTTGCCTCCACAATTATGGCTAGCCTAATAATACATTACAAACATCCAGAGGTGTAGCATCACACAATACCTTGTCTGTGAAAGGCTTGATGCTGTAGGGAAGGCGGCACTTTTGGTGAACTTTGAGATCTCGTCCTTCATGAAGCCACCCAATACTGTATGGCTATAGGTGTCGTGTAGTCGGTAGGACCAACTACTTCACGACCTCTACTGAAATGAGGTTCTTTTGGCTGCCACTGTCGACAATGAATCACAACGGCGAACCCTTCACCCACATCTGTGAGTGGAAAAGACGTTCCCCCTCCTTTGGATCTTCAGGCTCATTCTTTTGGATCTTGGCGGTGGCAATAGTGACGTTGGGCTCCGAATCAATGATCTTCTTCCCTTTACCATTCCCCTTATTGGGTTCTGACATAGGGTCCGAACATGCATCTGATTTGGAAGCTTTCAACTCGACCACCAACAACTGCTTGGTCAGACACTCACTTGTGTTATGAGTGGGACTCTTCAGGAACTCACACCACTTTCCTGTGTCCTTCTTTGACTTCGTGGTGTTGTTCTTTTCTTGCGGCTTTGACGGGTTGTCTTGGGTCACCCCACCTTGGCTTTGTCCTTTCATCTTCAGAGTCACAGATCCAAAATCTCTCTTCTTCTATTTGAACTTTTGCTCGATTTTGACAGTGTATCAGTACGTCGTGCTGAGTGAGGAGATGTTCAGGAACTCCATATCTTCCTGGATGTATCTGTGTAGGTAGCCGCGGTATTTGAGTACCAAATGCAGCTTAGAGTCCTTGACACCCAACTGTGTGTGAAGGGTATGAAAAATGTTTGTGAACTTCGACACATCTTGGTCCCTTCCCTACCACATTGTGGTCCATTTGATGTATTTGTCCTCATAGCTTTTGACAGGGTCAACATCCTGGAATGAATCCCAAGTGGGTGTGGCTGAAAATAGTGAGCCCATACTTTCATTCTTATGCTCGCAGTAGGTTTCCCACCAGTCCTTGACACGGGGGGCTGCTTTGACAAGAGCGAAAACAATATTTTCATGACTCGAAAATTCATGAACAGAAAAATACCCATCTAGCAGATTTAACCATTTATCTATGGCGTCTGTGTCTATCTGACCCTCAAATATGGGGATTTCAAAATTAACTTGTACCTTGAAGGGTATGGCATTTCCAGCGTAGCTACTGGAAGCCGATGCATCGCCTTTGGGTAGCTGCTAAAGGATCTGCGCAAAGTTTTCCATCATCCCGTTCCTTTGTCACTTGAGGGCTTCTTCGAGCAAGATTTTGATAAGATCTCCTGCCCCCTCATCTTTATTTTCATTCGCCATGGGAGACGTCAGGATTTGCGAGGCTGGTCTTGCAAAGGTTCGACCAGTTCAAGCCCTAACTCCTTATATCCCGACCTCGTTGGGGACATGAAAAGAAAAACAGAGAAAAAGTAGACCACTCTAATACCACTAATCCAAATTTAAACATGAAAGCAATAAATTACATAGATAACCATAAACACAGATATGCAGTGGAAATAATACTTCATTTCATTACTGTAAAATACTGAAATATGCTTACAAACAGAAATGGAAATAAACTAGCTAGGGCGATTCGTAGCGGATCTCTGAGAAGAGATGTGGCAGCTACATGCCTCTGAACTATGTTACAATGAGGCTCGAAGGCCTATTTATTGTTGAGAAACAATGGAAAACCCTTAACATCCCAAAACCTAACCCTAGAAGATGAAACGCCAAATTGTGGGCCCCGTTTGGGTAAATTGGTACATCAATTTCATGGGGTCGTAACTTTGGCATACGATCTTCATTTGACGCATACAATAGCTCATTAGAAAGATCTATCCGAGCATTACAGCTTTGGGAAGATAAACATCAGTCCGCGGACCTATATTGCTCCCAGATTTCCCAAAAAACGTCGTTTAGGGTCCCAAAACGGCTCCGGAAGTTCAAGACCCGAAAAACTGCTAAAAATAGTAAATTGTCCTACAATTACGGAAAATGAAAAACTGAAAGAGATATTTGTGGGGGTCCAAGTGGGATAGATGGGTGGCCACCAACATCCACCTGGATCAGTCCAACAACCTACCATCTCTCACTGTATCAGATCTATCTGACCTGTGTCTACCAGGAGATCTACTACCATACGCCCCATTAGTTTTATCCTCTTTTCCATGGATGATCTAAAGTGGCCCTTGTCGCTGCAAATCTGAATAACTCTAAAGAAGTATAGCATTAACCTCTGCTTGCTTCTCTTGTGCCTGTATGATCTGATCATTATCTTCCCTACAACTCCTTATCTCTTCCTTCAAGCTTCTCATTGTATCGACCAAATTAGAAGTATGCCCCACACCACGCTGCTCCTCTGATGCATAGGGAGATTCTACGTAGTCTACAACCTTTTTATCCATTTGATCTCTTTCTTTTTGTAAAGCATAATATGTCAGATAAACCAAATCACAGTAAACCAACGTACCTTAGTATAGATTCGGGAGGATACCTTGTCTGCAAGATCACCAAATCAGCATGAAGCATGTATAAAATAATCATAATAGCATATAAAAATACACAAATAAATGTATCAACGCATAAAAATCACTCTAAATAGGATATGATCATCAATGTAAGGCCATATCAACAATGCATGCTATGAACTCATACATGACAACAACCATTAATCCATTGTACACATTGCCACATGCAACTGACAATATGCATAAGCAATGCCTAACAACCTAAAAATACGCATAACTGCATGTAGTCGAATGTGATCGGGCATTTCTTGTAATCAACCTACAAGACTAATACATGTAATTAAAATATTCAAAACGCAACTTAACATACAAGGATGTAAGTAGATGACATAAACTCAACATGTAAGCGACAAATAACCATATACAGTTAGTCACATACTCATGTCAATTACTCTTCATGAAATCAACATCAAATTCTCCATGATAACCATACTACCACCCTAATCCATCATCCAGCAAATGCAACAAGTATATAAGTGTAAGAGACACACATGCAACTAACATGCACGCATGACTAACACATTCAACCCATTCAGTTTGAGAGTTGAACCATGATCTGATACCACTTTGTAACACCCTCCTCCCACATTCACCTAATTAACCATGCCAACTGGGGTAAACATGAGACGAGAGGCTACTGTGATCATATTCGACCTCCTAGGTAACCTTAAGGAATTGGAATCAACGGAACATCTATGTAACACCCTCCTCTCACATCCACCCAAGTAACCATGCCAACTGGGGTAAACATGAGACGAGAGGCTAATATGATCATATTTGACCTCTTAGGTAACCTTAAAGAAGTGGAATCGAAATAACATCACATAGGGTCATTTAAGATCATCAACAGAACCCTCAGGAGACAAGTCATCCACTCAGACAGCCTACCCCTGGGTCCCACTGTTGTTCTAGACCTCTTAGGCCATAGTTTCTCTCATGCTATGGGCAAGAGGACGACCAAAGACCTAAATTCGCTCTCACATGCCTACCTGCCAGTGAATGTGGACCAAACTTGCCATTTCTATGCCAGTAACCTCAGGAATTAAGCCACTTTTTGAGGCGAAGAGCCCAGACCACTACCCAAATTAGAATGAAAGCTCAGAATGAAGTAAAGTACAGGGAAACAATGACGCAAAATTAAACATTTGATCAAGACCTTAACTAGATCCATACTAGCCATGACAAGCATTGCATCAAACATATTTTCAAGATGTAACCTACAGGTGTAAACAACATAATTAAGTGTAAGGATCTCATACTTATCTAAGAATCGCCATGAACCATTGTTTCCTCATGTCATTTTTTTCCTTATCACGTATTAGGTCACAGATATCGTATCCATTCAAATACATGTAAAAACATGTTGAGAGACAAGCATAGTTTCTACCACAAAACATCTAACCAACATAATAGGAACATAATTACAATGAACATATCAGCCATCAAAATCCATATATATATCAATACATTACACTTGAAAACTAATGGAAGTAATTTCTCATTAATCAATGCAATGAACCAACCATGAGGGACTACCACATTCCACTCGACTATAGATTGGATGAGCCAAGTCTCTCTTCAGCCAATCACCCTTGTTCCATATTCCAAGCATGAATGTGGGACTCATAGAACACATCAAAATCACTAATAAATGTGGATGCCACTGGATTTCTACGCCTACACTGTGAGTAATTTGAGTGCCTCCTAGTCTCTGAGGCTTTACTATGCATCCATAGTCTGATCCAGGGATCACTAGGCCCTACACTGAGACATACTCTCCAGGCTTCACCGTGAATTCCATCCCAGAATCACTAGGCCCAACGGAGATAAAATCCACCTCTTGTCTTTACCATATATCCCACCATTCACCGGCAAGGATTCCTAGGCCCACCGAGGCACACATTTTGGCTTTATCACAACCCATAGTCTTATTCAGGGGCCACTAGGCCAATGGATTCATGCATCCTCAGTCCGGTTCAGGGACCACTACCACCATGTGTTTATCAATTTGTAGATCCACCCAACTTGACTTCAAATCCAATCTCGCCATCCCACACAAACTGTATGAGAGAACCCATCTCATCAAAGATATTAGGAAATGGCAAGGATAGGCTGAAAATACTGTCACACCTGGCAAAACCCATGCCATGGTAGAAAAGAAACACATGCAATCCCATGCATGCCAAATCTAGAAAGGAAAATACACATGCAAGTTGATACCTACAATGAATCTTGTTGTATCTTCTTGATCCTACCTTTCCCTGCTTGATCTTTACTTCCTCTTGCCTTCTTTGCCTTTCTTGCTCCAATGCCAAAATGCTCCAAGAAAAATCTCAGTGTCCAAGAGTATGAGAGATAGATAATAATGAAAGAAATCCAAAGCTAAATTGACAAAAGGTTACCAACCGATCCTCATAAGCCTTTTTATGAATGAGGCCTCTATTTTCTTCATTTTCCAATATTTGCCTTCATTTTCCCCCTCACATGCAACCTGTGACCTTTCACTTCATTTTTATCCTAATTTCCATTATTTTCATAAATAATTGTGCCAAAAATGCCATTTTGCCTTTCCAAAGCCTTATCCATTTCCTTTGTCAATTTCCTTAGCCATAAAAAAACAAATGAACACCCCTAGGATGTCTTTCCCGAAATTCAGCTTGGAATAAGTGTCCCATTCATCTGTGGTTATTGTTTTTAATTTTATTACATGGAATTTTCACGAGGGCTGTTACAAACTATGAGTGAAAATGGATAACCATGATTGTGAATGTTATAGATGAATATGGTTGGGCATGTTGATTATGGTTGACCATGTTGAGCATTGATCACCATGGCTAACCATGTTACCCATGGTTGATTATGGGTGACAACCTTGACCATGGTTGACCTTGGTTGACCATCTTGGCCATGGCTAAGAAAGGTTTAACCATATTCAACATGGTTTACCATGGTCAACCATGGGTGTCCATGTTGTTTGCATCAAGCACATTAGAAGTGGTTGATATATGTTGATCAAACATGTTTGACCATGAAGAAAATATATGACCATGTTTGGCTATGGTTGACAAGGACTTTCATTGTGTCATTTGTGACCATGTTTGACATGGTTGACTATGGTAAATTATGGTTGACCATGTTTCCTATGTTAGATATGTTCCTCATGTTTGAGTATGGTTAATTGTGATGAATGTGATTACTATGGTGACCATGTGATGATGTTGACTATGATTCACCATGTGGCTATGACTCACCATGGTGGACCATCATGACCATACTTTACCATTATGACATTGAGAAATTGTGACCATGCTTGACCATGTTGACTATGGCTAACCATGTTTGGATTTTTTTGATAATGAAGACTATGTCTAGCCATGTTTGGCCATGGTTAATTATGGGTGAACATTATGCCATCATCACATTATGACACTAAGATATGGATGTCCATTGTAGAATCAATATTTTATTCATCACATTATGATGATGATGTTTGTTATTACATTATGATGTGAACTTTTTTAATTACATCAGGTTGTCAGACCTTGTTCAACATGTTGTGACATTATTATTTGCTCATCACATTGTTATCTAGTGCTTTTCTATTCATCACATTCTAGTGTCAATTTTTCTTCATCACATTACATTATGGATTTTAGTTCATCACATGTGACATCAATTTTTTTAATCACATTATGATGTTGATTTTTACTCATCAAATGTGACATCAATTTCTATTTTTTGCATTGCAATGTTGATTTTTTTTCACCACATTGCAACATTGATTTTTGTTTGTTACATTGTGATGTTCATATTCGCTTGTCACTTTGTGACATTAATTTTTGTTCACCACATATGATGATCAGGTTTTTTTGTCACATTGTGTTGTCAATTTCTATTCATATCACTGCAAGGTTGATTTTTATTCATCACATTGTGAAATTGATTTTAGTTTATCACTTACAATGTCAATTTTTGTTTGTCACATTGTGACATCAAAATTTTCCATCCCATCACAACGTTGCTTTTTTTTCACTACATTGCAATGTCAATAGTTTTTTATCATATTGTAATGTCAAATTTTGTTTATCACATTGCATCATCAATATTTGTTGCGTCATGAGGCACTCTACATGCCAATATGGGGCAGATGTTGTAGTGTCTATAAACGAGTGTAAACATTTAAAGATCAACTCAATATGAGAGAGATCTTGTAGTGTCCATAAAATGAAACATTAAATCAAATAATAACAATAATAAAACATAATATTTTCTTAAAAAAAAAGTAATAAAAATAATAAATGGATTCAACTCAATTTGTTGTATTGCTTTTTTATTTTTATTAATATCCATATTTGTAATCATGATATTTCAAAACATATAATTAAAAAGCATATAAAAGCATGATAAATTTAATTAATAAATGTATAATTAAAAATAAAAAATAATACGAAATATATAATATAAATAGTAGTTATGGTTTGTGTGGGGTTTAGTTTCTCTTAAGTTTTAGGTTCAAATCTTACAGGGAGGGGTTGATGATGAGAACCATTTGTGAGGAAAATAAACTATTGAAAGGATATCGAACAATCTTGATATCAACCTCTCACTAAAAGTAACAAAAAATAAATAAGTATAGTTATAATACACATTATCATAATTAATATAATTATTAACCAACGTAGATCCATCTTAACTCCAGATCTATCAAGCACTGAGAGATATTAAATCGCTCAAGATGTAAACTTGTTTTTGAATAAAAAACATGAGGAAGGGTTTCAACCTCGGGAGATTGGATTCCTTTTTATGCTTGGTAGATCCCAAGTTAAGATGGACCTATGTTGGTTAATCACATTGCAAACCAACTTTTGTTCATCACAAGGTGACGTTGATTATTGTTCATTGCATTACAACATCGACTTTTGTTGATTACACTGTGACCTCAATATTTGTTTCTTACATTGTGATATTGGTTTCTGTTCATCACATTGTGACTGATTTTTTCTCATCGAATTACAATATCGATTTTTTTGAATATGGTGAATCTTGTTTGAACATGGTTGACTATGTGTTAACATGTTTGATCATGGTTTTCAATACTTAACTATAGATAAATATGATTGACCATGTTAATGATGGATGACCATGGGAGCATGTTTGACTATCCCTGAGCTTGTTTGACCATGGTTGAATATGGTTGTATTATTGACCATATTTTACCATGGTTAACTATGGTCAACCATGTAAGACTATGGGTGAACAAGGTCGACCATGTCTGACTGTGGGTGAATATTGTTGACCATATTGACTATAGTTGAACATGGATGACCATGGTTAAGTTAGATTGCTTAAATTATCTCGATAACTCATTTTGGGAATATCCTAGAATCCAATAGACAATATCGAGATCAAACAATTGACCCTCTTGTTGTCCATCAGAGTCCAAGATATTCCTAGAATCTACATTTTGTATAAGGATCACCAAGCTAGACGAC
The DNA here is from genome assembly GCA_031772625.1 of Pinus tabuliformis. Classification (NCBI taxonomy): domain Eukaryota; kingdom Viridiplantae; phylum Streptophyta; class Pinopsida; order Pinales; family Pinaceae; genus Pinus; species Pinus tabuliformis. Next base: position 1,189,050,399 of record CM062818.1, read on the forward strand.
CATAGTTGAACATTGTTGAAGTTGATTTACCATTGTTGAGTTGGTTTGACCATTGTAGGTCTTGTTTGACCATTGTTGGGCTTGTTTTCCCATGGTTGTGAACATGTAACTATAGATGTATATGGTTGACCATGTTGACTATGGTTGATTGTGTTGACAATGATGACTATTGGTACCACAATTGATCATGGTTGGATATATTTGAACTTGTCGACCATATTGTACTATGGTTATACATGATGACCATGTTTGAACATGATCAACTATGAACAACAATGGTTGGCTATGAGTGAACATGATTGAGCATGATTTCAATGTTTAATTATAGATGTGTATGGATTTTCATAACCATTGTGTATGAATATGGTGAGGATGGTTGACTATGGTCAACCTCATTTCCCATAATTTGACCATGTTACATGATTAGGCTATGCATAATAATATATAATAATAAGAAGAAAATATAAATTAATATTAGAAAAAATAGCTATTTATTTTAATTTAAAATTTACCACTATTTTAAAATAAATCACTTAAATAAAAAAATCAATCTCATTAGAAAATATTTTATTAAATATAAACCTGATATCACTCTTTGCTAAATGCTAGAATTAACATTTTTATATAATAAAAATAATGAATAATATAAACATTTTTTTTAATATTTGAAAATGATTATTTATTTTAAATGGTTAAAATAATTATAAAAATTAATTAAATAACTATGATGTTATGAAAATTAATGAGGGTAATGATTTATTTTTGGAAAATAATATTAAAATAATTAAATGTCCGCAATATATATTTTTGTTCAAATATCAACCACTGGATAATGGCAATTTTATCAACCTGCACTTTATTTTCGTTCACAATGATCACTGCGTAATAAATGCCAAAAGATTTACGGTGAATTTTCAAGCACTATGCGCTAGATAAATTCATAACCGGATTTATTGGTGTTTTCATTGAAGGTTCAATTTTTAGAAGAAATTTATGAGAAACTTGTTTCACAACTTCATCGCACGGATATTATTTTTTATTTTTTTTACATTTTAAATGAAAAGAACCACATAACCCTATAATCAACTTCTAGATCTTGAGGTTTAGTGTAAATATAGTGTAAATATAATTAAATTCAAGTTTATATTAAGGTTTTGAATTTATTTAATTTAAGTTTTATTGATTAGTAAATTGAGATATTTTGTTAATTGTAATCTTGTTGTGTGATATTGGAGAATCTTATCTTACCCATAAAAATAATAATGTCTTATTGTAATGATAATGTTTTTTTAAATTATATATTTCTTTATAGTATGTAAATTATTAAAAACAAAGTTGTTTTATTTACTTATTTATTATTTGAATTGATAACCATTTTAATTTATTATTAACATTTTTTTACTATATTATATATTACATAATTTATAAATTAGTGATTTTTATTTTTAAAATAATTATATATTAATTAAATAAATCTATATTAATTATTTTTAAATATTTAACTATTTTTAATATATATTAAATAAAAATTTAAAAAATGATGATTGGAATCCATATATATTTGAAATTTTGTTTTAGTTGGATTGTTTATTATTTTGAGGCATTTTTTTTATCTTCACATAATGCTAATAAATGCGTTGATGCAGTGAAAAAATAATTGGTAAGAGATACTTTGTGAACTTTCATGGTACCCACTTTCTTATACGAGTTGTCTTTAGTGCGATTTTTTGGAAGCTTTTATGGTGGGTTTTTCCGGTCTAATTTCTCTAAACTCCGACAAGAATTTATTGAAATTACAAGTTTGATGGGTAACCCAAAACAGTCGAGGCGCCCTAGGGGTTTTTCAAGGCACTAAATCCATATATACAGTCAAAAAAACAATTTAAATAACACAAATCAAGATTTCACCTCAAATTTTACACCACAAAGTCCAAAAAGTCACACTAAACACAACTCCATTGTTATATTGATGGTTATTAATCATTGTACTTTATACACTTAACCAAAACTCTTACATATTTAATTTTAGATAACATAGATAAAAATAAAAGTTCAGTCAAAAGTAAAAACAAAAAGAAGAAGTCAAAATCTTATTGATTAAGGATGCTGCCTAAAATATTTGCAAGAAGTTTTTGGTTTTCTGATAATATAAAATAAGCCCTAAATTAATCATATTTTGGTTTTGCGATAATAGTATCATTATATTATAAAACAAGAGTTAAATTAATCATAGTGTATATAAATATTTTAAAATATTAATAAAAAATAATAAAATTCAATCTATAATATTAAATTATAAAAACTTGAGTTGTTTTTTAATAAAAACAAAGTAATACCCTATTAAAGGTGAAATTGAATGCTTAACACCCGGTCTACGACAACTATAATAACAGTGTGTAACCAAACATCAACAATACCTAGCGGTATCTCTATTTCAATTTCAAATGAGAAGAATAACAACTGATGCATTTATTTACTAACAATTCAACACATTTGATTCTCGCGGAAATGTTGCATAATGAAACTTTAACTTAAAAAAACATTTATCCTGCCCTGCTTAAACAATCAATCAGTTATAATTAAATTTTTAAAATAAACGAGGAACTTATTATTAAATTATCATTTGCGATACATCCAAAGACCACATACTGTCAAAAGTACTCACGGAGACCACAACGAAGATGAGTGGATAGAGGAGAATATTGCAGCCTAATCCTGTAGGTGACGACAAACAAACAAACAAATTTGCTGTGTTAGATAAGTTTAAAATAAGCCGAATATAGTGGACGTACTAAAGACCCTTTAAACATAATTATTATTCAATATCTGAATAATAATGACACTTTCTGATTTCATCCATAGTCGGTAGATGCTAAAATTCGTAATGCCCATACCTAGTCTTGAACGCAGTTATTTATATGTCTTCTTCTTTGATGCATACATGATGGCATCTAGATCTCAAGTCAGTCTTTGAGAACACTGCTGCTCCCTTTAGCTGATTGAACAAGTCATCAATCCTCGACAAAGGATATTTGTTCTTGATAGTCATTTTGTTCAATTGCATGTAATCAATGCATAATTTGAGGGTAACATCTTTCTTGCTCATAAACAAGACCGGTGTGCCCCAAGGTGATACACTTGGCCTAATGTATCCCTTGTCCAACATTTCCTTCAATTGTAACTTTAACTCAATCAACTCAGGTTTGATCATTGTGTAAGGTGCTTTCGATGCTGGAGTTGTCCTTGGCACTAACTAAATCGAAAATTCTACCTCCTTGTGAGGTGGCAACTGTGTAATGTCCTCAGAAAATACATCCTAAAATGGCTGCAACATTGGGTACCTATTCAACATATATTAATCCTCAACCTCCTTACTCTTATCACTAGAAATGTGTATTGCAAATAGATTATGCCCTTTCCTGTGGCTACGCTTTGCTTGCATAGTTGTCACCATCCTAACCGATGTGGCCTTCTTCTTACCCTGCAAGATTCTTGGTTCTCCATTGTCATCAACACACTCAATAACTTTGTCATAGCAATGAACCTTGGTTCTATGTCGATATAACCAATCCATGTCCATTAACACACTATATGAACCCAATGGTAATACATTCAAATGTGTTGTTATAGGCATACCATTTAAGTCAAATGTGCAATACCTTACCCAATGATGAACTCGCTTCTTTGTACCTATAGCCAACTGCACTAACCAAGACTCTGCATGCAATTCCTTACTCAAACCACACTTATCCACCAAGTCAAGACTAACAGAGCTATAATTGGATCCATGATCATTCAAAAAAGAAATAACTTGATCCCAAAGCTTACTTTCCATCTCAATGATAGATGACTCGTGTTCTTCTTGCCCATTGTCCATCGCTGCATAGATACATGGAATACTCTGACCAACATCCCCAACAATCTGTGGCTCATGTGCATTGTATATCTTAGGCCTTCCACCCTGATGCTACGAACAATCTCTCCTAAGGTGCTCCTCACCACATGTCCAACACTCCAACCGACCGGTGCCCTCACCTCTATGCTGATGTTGCTATTGTGGCCCATGTCCCTATCAAGTTTCATTAAATCTCTTTTGTGGTGCCACATTTTCTTTCCCATATACATGTTGAGGCCTTGTCCTCTTAGGCTACTATTTACCTCTACCTTTGTCTTTTCCTTTCCATCCATGTTGAGATTCATTCTTATGATTTGATTGTTCATAACAATGATTCTGTTTCCCAATGACTTCCTCAAGCAACCGAGGCTCATCATACTGAATATGATCTCTAAATTCTAATGGAAAACCACTAACAAATCTCTAAAATTTAGCCTTCTCATTAGTAAGATACAATACATACCTCAATAGATCAAGAAAATTGGTCATATACTCTTCGTCTGTCATTGACCCCATATTTAGCTCATAGAATTCTTTAGCCTTGATGTCATAGTACCTTTCTGACAAGTACTTCTTCCTAAAAAGCCTATCGAATTCCCGCCAACTCAAGTCATCTGTTATGATGTCTCTAACCCGCTTGAAATCTTCCCACCATATGTCTTCTTTAATTTTCAAGCTAAAGATAGCTATCCGGACCTTCATGTTATCTTTGTACTCATGCAACTCAAATAATTTGTTCATGCCAAGTATCCAAGCCTCTGCATCTTCTGGCTTCTTCACATCTCCATCAAAAGTAGGTGGTTTTGATTTCTTGAATTCATCCGATAAGTATCCCCTATCATTACTCCTGTAAGGATGATAAGGACAATGATCATGATGTCTATCAGAACCAAAACTCAAATAATTCATGTACTCATTGCCCCTCTTCTCTGGAGTGTCCAACAACCTGCCATCTCTCACTGTATCAAATCTATCTGACCCGTGTCTACCAGGAGATTACTACCATACACCCCATTAGTTTTATCCTCTTTTCCATGGATGATCTGAAGCAGCCCTTGTCGTTGCAAGCCTGACAAACTCTGAAGAAGTATAGCATTAACCTCTTCTTGCTTATCTTGTGTCTGTATGATATGATCATTATTTGCCTTACAACTCCTTATCTCTTCCTTCAAGCTTCTAAGTGTATCGGCCAAATCAAAAGTATTCCCCACACCATGCTACTCATTTGATGCAGGGAGATTCTACGTAGTCTACAACCTTTCTTGCCATTTCATCTCTTTCTTTTTGTAATGCATAATTGTCAGATAAACCAAATCAGAATAAGCCAACGTACTGTAGTATAGATTGGGGAGGATACCTTGCATGCAAGATCACAAAAATCAGCGTGATACATGTACAAAATAATCATAACAACATATAAACATACACAAATAAATGCATCAACACATAAACATCACTCTAACTAGGATTTGATCATCAATGCAAGGCTAGATCAACAATGTGTGCTATGACCTCATGCATGACAACAACCATTACTCCATTCCTATCCTTACTTTTCAATCCCCATATCTCACATCCTAAATAATCACTAACCCTAATCTAAAAAATTTTAATATAGATTTCAACTGGAAATATAAGGTTTTATTAGTTAAAAATTAAAAATTAAAAATTGAAAATTAAGTAAAATTATTTTTAACTAGATAATTTCAAAAGTTAGATTAACATTAATATCAATATTATTCGTGATTAATATTATTATTAAACATTATTTCTTAATCCAACAAAATTAAAATCAATCATTTCGAAAGACAAATCTATTCTAAAAATTTTAAAATTTATTCTAAATTAAAATTAACATTAATTAATTAAAATAATTAGTTAAAATATTCTCAATCAAAATTACATTAATATTAATATTAACTTTACCATTAATTGTTAAGGAATTTTTCTAAATTAAAATTCAGCATAAATTATATGATTATGAATATTAACATTATTAATAATTTTAAATTTTTAAAAAGACAAATTTATTCTAAAAATTTATTCCAAATTAAAAATTAATTCTTAATCTAAAAAAAATAAAAATCAATCATTTTGAAAGACAAATCTATTCTAAAAATTTTAAAATTTTATTCTAAATTAAAAATTAACATTAATTAACTAAATTAAAATTAGTTAAAATAATCTCAATCAAAATTGTATAAAATATTAATATTAACTTTACCATTAATTTTTAAGGAATTTTTCAAAATTAAAATTCAACATAAATTATATGATTATGAATATTAATATTATTAATAATTTTAAGATCTTAAAAAGAAATTTAAAGCATCCTTATTAAAATTCTAAAATAAAAATAAAATTAATTAGAATTAATTGAAATTTTAACATAAAATTAATTAAAAACAAAAGTAATAAATGGAAAAAAAAATTAATTAAAATTTAAATTAATTAAAATTATCATTAATTAAAATTAATATAAAAGGAAAGGAAGAAAAAAATTAATTAAAATAATAATAAAAATTATTTAAAATTATCATTATAAATAATGGCATGGTCGGCTAACAACATTCCCTCTCCACATAGCTCACTCCTCTGTTTATTCAGTTCCCGCAAGATCTGTCCTTCACATTTATAGATCTATCCTGATGATGAGCCACAGTGGATGGCTCGAGATGTCGATTCTAATAACAATGGATGTGATAATTCCGGAAGAAAATTATACACACAATACAAATCGCAGAAGCCTCAAAACAATAACCATTACTCCATTGTACGCATTGCTACATGCAACCAACAATATTCATAAGCAATGCCTAACCAAATAAAAATACACATAACCGCATGTAGTTGAACGTGATCGATCAGTTCTTGTAATCAACCTATAAGACTGAGACATGTAATTAAAATATTCAAAATGTAACCTAACATACATGGATGTAAGTAGACGACATAAACTCAACATGTTAGTGACAAATAACCATATACAGTCAATCACATACTCATGTCAATTACTCTTCATGAAATCAACATCAAATTCTCCATGACAACCATACCACAACCCTAATCCATCATCCGGCAAATGCAACAAGTATATAAGTGTAAGAGACACACATGCAATTGACATGCATGCATGACTAACGCATTCAACCCATTCAATCTGAGAGTTGAACCATGCTCCGATACCACTTTGTAACACCCTCCTCCCACATTCACCCAAGTAACCATGCCAACCGGGGTAAACATGAGACGAGAGGCTACTATGATGATATTGAACCTCCTAGGTAACAACCTTAAGGAAGTGGAATTGACAGAACATCTATGTAACACCCTCCTCTCACATCCACCCAAGTAACCATGCAAACCAGGGTAAACATGAGACGAGAGGCTACTATGATCAGATTTGACCTCCTAGGTAACCTTAAAGAAGTGGAATCGACAGAACATCACATAGAGTCATTTAAGACCATCAACAGAACCCTCAAGAGACAAGTCAGCCACTCAGACAGTCTGTCCCTAGGTCCCACTATTGTTCTAGACCTCCTAAGCCATAGTCACTCTCATGCTATGGGAAAGAGAACGACCAGAGACCTAAATTCACTCTCATAGGCCTGCCTACCAGTGAATGTGGACCAAACTTTCCAGTTTTGTGCTAGCGACCTCGGGAATTAAGCGACCTTTTCAGGCCCAGAGCCCAAGCCACTGCCCAAATTGGAATAAAAGCTCAGAATCAAGTAAAGTACAGGGAAACAATGATGCAAAATTAAATACTTGATTAAGACCTTAACCAGACCCATACTAGCCATGACAAACATTTCATCAAACATATTGTCAACATGTAACCTACATGTGTAAACAACATAATTAAGTGTAGGGATCTCATACTTATCTGAGAATCGCCATGAACCATTGTTTCCTCATGTCATTTTCTTCCTTATCACGTATTAGGTCATAAATATCATATACATTCAAATACAAGTAAAAACATGCTGACAGCCAAACATAGTTGCTACAACAAAATATACATCTAACCAGCATTATAGGAACATAATTACAATGAACATATCAGCCATCAAAATCCATATATATATATATCAATACATTTACATGTGAAAATCAATGGAAGTAATTTCTCATTAATCATTGCAATGAACCAACCGGTGATGGGACTACCACGTTCCACCTGACCATAGATTGGATGAGCCAAGTCTCTCTTAAGCCATCACCCCTGTTCCATATTCTAAGTATGAATTCGCAACTCATAAACACATCAAAAACACCAATCAATGTGGATGCCACCAGAGTTCTCCGCTTACACTGTGAGGAAATTGAGTGCCTCCTAGTCTCTGAGGATTTACTATGCATCCACAGTTCGATCTAGGGATCACTAGGCCCTACACCGAGACATACTCTCTAGGCTTTACCGTGCATTCCATCCCGGAATCGCTAGGCCCAACGAAGAGAAAATCCACCTCTTGGATTTATCGTATATCTTACCATTCACCAACAAGAATTCATAGGCCCAACGAGGCACACAATCTAGCTTTATCACAACCCACAGTCTGGTTCATGGGCTACTAGGTCAATGGATTCATGCATCCTTAGTCCGGTTCAGGTACCGCTACCACCATGTGTTTTTCAATTTGGAGATCCACCCCACTCCGCTTTGAATCCAATCTGGCCATCCCACACAAATAGTATGAGAGAACCCATCTCATCAAAACTATCAGGAAATGGAAAGGCTAGGCTAAAAATACTGTCACACCTGGAAAAACCCATGCCATGGTATAAAAGAAACACATGCAATCCCATGCATGCCAAATCTAGCAAGGAAAATACACATGCAAATCGATACTTGCAATGAAGCCTATTGTAGCTTCTTGATCCTGCCTTTCCCTACTTGATCTTTTCTTCCTCTTACCTTCTTTGCCTTTTTTATCCAATGCCAAAATGCTCCAAGAAAACTCTAAGTGTCCAAGAGTATGAGAGATAGAGAATCGTGAAAGAACTTCAAATCTAAACTGACAAAATGTTATCAACTGATCCCCATAAGCCTTGTTATGAATGAGGCCTCTATTTTCTTCATTTTCCTCCTCACATGCAACCTGTGACCTTTCACTTCATTTTTCTCCTAATTTCCATTATTTTCATAAATAATTGTGCCAAAAATGCTATTTTGCCTTTCCAAAGCCTTATCCATTGCATTTTCCAATTTCCTTGGCCATAAACAACCAAATGAACACCCCTTAGGATGTCTTGCCCAAGATTCGGCTTGGAATAAGTTTCCCATTCATTCATGGTTATTGTTTTTAATTTTATTACATGTAATTTTCACCAAGGTTGTTACAAACTATGAGTGAACATGGATAACCATGATTATGAATGTTATAGATGAATATGGTTGGGCATGTTGATTATGGTTGACCATGTTGAGCATGGATCACCCTGGTTAACCATGTTACCCATGGTTGATTATAGGTGACAACCTTGACCATGGTTAACCTTGGTTGACCATCTTGGCCATGGCTAAGAAAGGTTTAACCATATTCAGTATGGATTACCATGGTCAACCATGGGTCACCATGTTATTTGCATGAAGCACATTAGAAGTGGTTGATATATGTTGATCAAACATGTTTCACCATGAAGACAATATATGACCAAGTTTGTTCGTCACATTGTGATGTCAATTTCTATTCATATCACTGCAAGATTGATTTTTATTCATCACATTGTGAATTGATTTTAGTTCATCACTTACAATGCCAATTTTTGTTTTTCACATTGTGACATCAAAATTTTCCATCCCATTGCAACGTTTATTTTTGTTCGCTACATTGTAATGTCAAGTTTTGTTTATCACATTGCATCATCAATATTTGTTGCGTCATGAGGCACTCTACCTCCCAATATGGGGGAGATGTTCTAGTGTCTATAAATGAGTGTAAACATTTAAAGATCAGCTCAATATGAAAGAGATCATGTAGTGTCCATAAAATGAAACATTAAATCAAATAATAACATTAATAAAACATAATATTTGCTTAAAAAAAGTAATAAAAATAATAAATGCATTCAACTCAATTTGTTGTATTGCATTTTCATTTTCATTAATAAAATTACAAACATTTTTTTCCAAGAAAAATGATAATATGCATATCACATTAATATAAACTTAAATAATAATAATCCATATTTGTAATCATGATATTTCAAAACATATAATTAAAAAGCATATAAAAACACAATAAATTTAATTAATAAATGTATAATTAAAAATAAAAAATAATATGAAATATATAATATAAATAGTAGTTATGGTTTGTGTGGGGTTTAGTTCCTCTTAAGTTCTAGGTTCAAATATTATAGGGAGGGGTTGAGGATGAGAACCATTTGTGAGGAAAATAAACTATTGAAAGGGTATTGAACAATCTTGATAACAACCTCTCATTAAAAGTAAAGAAATTAAATAAGTATATTTATAATACACATTATCATAATTAATATAATTATTAACCGATGTAGATCCATCTTAACTCAAAATCTATCAAGCACTGAGAGATATTAAATCGCTCAAGATATAAACCTGTTTTTGAATAAAAAAACATGAGGAAGGGTTTCAACCTTGAGAGATTTGATTCCTTTTGATGCTTGGTAGATCTAGAGTTAAGATGGACCTATGTTGGTTAATCACATTGCAAGCCAACTTGTGTTCATCATAGGGTGACATTGATTATTTTCATCACATTACAACATCGACTTTTGTTGATTACACTAGGACCTCAATATTTGTTCGTTACATTTTTTTATTGGTTTATGTTCATCACATTGTGACTAATTTTTTCTCATCGACTTACAATATAGATTTTCTTGAATATGGCGAATCTTGTTTGAACATGGATGACTATGTGTTAACATGTTTGATCATGGTTTTCAATACTTAACTATAGATAAATAAGATTGACCATGTTAATGATGGATGACCATGGGACCATGTTTGACTATCCTTGAGCTTGTTTGACCATGGTTGAATATGGTTGTATTATTGACCATATTTTACCCTGGTTAAATATGGTCAACCATGTAAGACTCTGGGTGAACATGGTTGACCATGGTTGACTATGGGTGAATGTTGTTGACCATATTGACTATAGTTGAACATGGAAGACCATGGTTGAGTTCGATTTCTTAAATTATCTCGATTACTCATTTTGGGAATATCCTAGAATCTAATAAACAATAGCAAGATCAAATAATTGACCATGTTGTCGTCCATCGAATTCCAGGATATTCCTAGAATCTACAATTTGCATAAGGATCACCAAGCTAAACGACCATAGTTGAACATTGTTGAACTTGATTTACCATTGTTGAGTTGGTTTGACCATTGTAGGTATTATTTGACCATTGTTGGGCTTTCTTGACCATGGTTGTGAACATGTAACTATAGATGTATATGGTTTACCATGTTAACTATGGTTGACTGTGTTGACAATGATGACTATTGGTACCACAGTTGACCATGATTGGATATGTTTGAACTTATCGACCATGTTGTACTATGGTTATACATGATGACCATGTTTGAACTCATCAACTATGAACAAGAATAGTTGACTATAGTCAACCTCGTTTCCCATAATTTAAACATGTTACATAATTAGACTATGCATCATAATATATGTTAATAATAAAAGAAGATATATTAATGTTAGAAAAAATTACTATTTATTTTAATTTAAGATTTACCACCATTTTAAAATAAATCACTTGAATAAAAAAATCTCATTCAATATTTTATTATTTTATTAAATATAAACCTATTTGATATCACTTTTTGCTGAATGGGAAAATTAACATTTTTATATTATTATAATAGTAATGAATAATATAATTTTTTTTATTTTTTTAATATTTGACCATGATCATTTATTTTAAATTGTTTTTTTCTAGTTAATACTAACCTAAGTACCCACGGGGATTTGAACCGGTAGCCTATCGCAAGGAGTGCCTTAACACCGCACCCATTCACCGTCAATCCAAAACCCCGTGGGCGATTATTTATTTTAAATTGTTAAAAATAAGTATAAAAATTAATTAAATAATTATGATTTTATGAAAATTAATCAGGGTAATGGTTTAGCTTTGGAAACTAATATTAAAATAATTAAATGTCCATGATTTTACCAATTTGCACTATATCTTTTTGTTCAAATATCAACCACTACATAATGGCAATTTGATCATGAATATGATTTATCAACTTGCACTTTATTTTCGTTCACAACGATCACTGCGTAATAAATGGCAAAAGATTTGCGTAATAAAATCATAACCGGATCATGTGTTCTGATTTATTGGTGTTTTCATTTAAGGTTCAATTTTTAGAAGAAATATATGAGAAACTTGTTTCACAACTTCATCGCACGGATATTTTTTTTCCATTTCAAATGAAAATAACCACAGAACCTTATAATCAATTTGCATTTAATTTAAGGTTTAGCCTAAATATAATTAAATTAAAGTAAAAATATTAAATTCCAGTTTATATAAAAGCTTGGAATTTATTTAATTTAAATTTTTTTAATTGTAAGTTTGCTTTGTGGTAGTGGAGAATCTAATCTTACCAATTAACAATAATAATATTTTATTATAATGATAATGTTTTTTCTCAGAAAAATATCTGGTAAAATATAAATAGATATATATTTTAAAAAGTAGTTATTCATATAAAATATATTATAAAAGATAGATTGAATATATTTCTTTATAATATATAAATTATTAAAAACAAAGTTGCTTTATTGAATTATTTATTTTTTTCCCTTAAGAAAAAATCATAATTTCATTAATAAAAGGAAATTACATTTTGTAGAAGCATATGTGCATATTCAGATCATATCCAGGACATGACTATCAACAACTAACAAAGATCAAAAATTTGTTGCTTTTATCCATGCAGGGAGGCAGCAATATATAATACTGTAAACCAATAGTAATAGAAATTGTTTAACTATCCGACGATAAATATATACACAAAAAAATGTTTTTATGTCTACAAAAAAATTAGCAAAAAATTAAGCTTGTATGTCCATAAAAGGCCGATGGTAATATTGATAGTGAATTCCATCATGAAGCTCTTGGATCATCCAAATGCCTAGCTCCACGATCGCAGCTTCTTTGGATAAGCTGTCAGCTACCCCGTCCCGTTCCCTGAAAATGTGATTACATGTAAAGCAATCAAATGATGAAAGTAATCTCAGAGTTTCGTCCAATATATGATTCAATGAATAAGTAGTGCACCTAGATGTTCTATTCAGCCAGTCACATATGATTTTGGAATCCCCAAATAATTGTAAATCTCTGCAATTTCTCTCCAATGCAAATTGAATGAGGTGTTTAGCAGCTAAAAGCTCTGCAAAATTATTAGTTCCACATCTGAAACCCATCAGCATGTTGTAAGAATGATGATGATTTATATGTAATACAACCCCCCCCCCCACCACACCCTGTCTCCTGTGTAGCCTCATCGAAGTAAGCCCATGGCTTGTGAAGGTCTATATGTTCAGGTGTAATGTTCTGGGTGCGCTATGGGGGAGGATCATCAGGGATGAGGGTGTAATCAGCCAACACCCTGGCTGTCGAGACAAACCAGTTCAGCTCTGTATTTTGGAATATTATTCGATTTATGGCGATCCAAATTTCCCAACAAATCAATAGGGGCACATTGCACTGTTTATGAGCAGATACAAAAGTATACTAAGATTACCAGACCACGATAATAGATATTCCAGACCAAATAGATGATGGAGCAACAACAGGGATAATAAGATCCCATAGTTTTCAGGCTTCTGTGTACTCGAGGAACAGGTGGCTGGCAGATTCATTATCACTTTTGCACAGGTAGCACCAGTGAGGGCCAAATTGTGCTTGCTTAAGGAGGTTATCACCCGTAGGGATTTTATTTTGAAGGATGGTCCACATTAACATCCATGACCTGGGGGGGGCTTTAAGCTTCCAAAGGTGCCTCCACCAGTCTGCAATAATCTGAGGCCTTCTAGCTCCAGTCAGGGCCAAATATCCATCTTTGGGGGAATATCTGCCAGATTTAGATAGTGCCCAAATAATCTAATCATTGCCATCAGTGATTCGTATGTGAACTTCTGTAAGTTCCTGAGTGAAATCCTCCCAATATTGTACCCATAGAGGGGGAATGTTTAACTGAGGTGCAGTTTCCCAGGCCTGGTGCAGGAAAGTGGTATTATCCATATGGGCAATATGAGAAATATGAGAAGAATTTTGGTTTTGGAGGTGCTGTATGAGCTCAATAGGAAGTTTATGCATATTTCCGCAGCCAACCCACGGATCAATACCAATGCGGACTTTATTACCCGAGCGGATTCTCCAAGTGATGCCTTCTCTGATAGGATTCAATGCCTTGATAACAACTTTCCAGATAATGGAAATCCCAGAAGTACATCTATGGGGTCGCCTTATCCAATCCATAATATGCAGTGGGGCAATGTATTTTAGATAAGTAACCTTAGACCATAGGCTGTCAGCTGATACAAGGTGCCAACCAAGCTTAGCAACTAGTGCAGATGAGAAATATTCTAGTTTTTTTAATCCCCAACACCCCCACTTCTTTGGTAAATTAAGGGCCTCCCACTTGAACCAATGATCCAGGTGGATATTGGTGGCCACCTGCCAGGTCCACCTGGACCCCCACCATTGTCTTTCTCAGCATTTTCAGTTTCCTTAATTGTAGCACAGTTTACTATTTTTAGCAGTTTTTCGGGTCCTGAACTTCCGGAGCGGTTTTGAGGCCCTAAACGACGTTTTTTTGGAATTCTGGGGCAACCGAGCCCTATGTTGCCTCCCAAAGTGTTAGTACTCGGATAGATCTTTCTAACGAGCTATCGTACGCGTCAAACGGAGATCGTATGCCAAAGTTACGACCCCGGGAAATTGATGTACCAATTTACCCAAACGGGGCCCACAATTTGGCGTTTCATCTTCTAGGGTTAGGTTTCGGTATGTGAAGGGTTTTCCATTGTTTCTCAACAATAAATAGGCCTTCGAGCCTCATTGTAATACAGTTCAGAACAGTTCAGAGGCATGTAGCCATCACATCTCTTCTCAGAGATAAGCTACCATCGCCCTAGCTAGTTTATTGCTATTTCTGTTTGTAAGCATATGTCAGTATTTTCCATTAATGAAATGAAGTATTATTTCCGCTGCATCTTTGTGTATATGGTTATCTCTGTAATTTGTTGCGTTCCTGTTTAAATCTGGATCAACCAAGCGAATATCCTGCCCTGCTTACTCCCCTGCCATAGAAATCTATAGCAAAGAGATTAAATTCTGGAGAGGATGCTTCTAGGGATCCATGCCAAAGACATCTAATGGACAAGAGTGGCCTCTAAGACACTTTTGATGAGGGTGAGACGGCCAGCGCGAGATAGATATTTGAGATACCAGATGTTGAGCCTTTTTTCCATTTTAGAGATGATCCAGGTCCAGTCGGCAACCTTGTAGCCCAAGGGCTTTACAGAGATAACCATATTGGGGCAGTCCTTACTCAACATGGACATCCAGTGGCATATCACAGTGAAACACTTTCAGACACAGTCCGGAAGTACCCCACTTATGATAAAGAGATGTATTCCATTGTACAGGCCTGCTGACAATGGAAGCATTACATTTTGGGGAAGGAAACGGTCATCCACACAGACCACCGACCTCTGCAATTCATACAGACCCAAGGGAAATTGCAGAATGATCGCCATCAGAAGTGGTCTACATACCTGCAACAGTTTCACTTGAATATCAAGTATAAAAAGGGCAGCACCAATAATGTTGCAGATTGCCTCATGTTGTAGGGAAAAGTATCCGACTCGGATGACCCTAACCCACTCTAAGGGTGACAGTTGCTTAGCAACAACTGTAAAACAAACTAATGAAAGTTTGCTTCTTTATGAAAGCAAAAGAGAATGGAGGAAGCACTAACCGTTGCCTTGCGCTTAATGTCGAATCCAAACTCTCCTCTTTGGCCGCTTGCTCCTAGCTCTTTGTCCTTCTGCTTGCCCAGCTACAATGAGATCCTGCACAATGACAAAGAAGGAAACTACAAGAGGCATGCAATCATAACTGGTTCATGGATTAGTGTAAACCAAACATGCAATCATCACAATATATAATTGAACAAAAGCACATAGAAGAACCTCAATAGCTTTTATTAATGAAGAAATAAAGGTTCTGAGAGGATTACAACCATTGCAGGCTCCAACCCAGCAACACCTCCCAGCAGAAAGAATTGCTCTTCTTCACCTCTCTCAAACAATCACCCAATAACTCAAGAATGAAACCAACAGCATATCATTACTTTGCACAAAATTCCAGCCCCCTGAGCTCATAGGAGAGAGCTCAATATATAGATGAATTGAGAAAGGATGAGTTAGCTTGCAACTGATGTGTAGCTGCCTTGTGTCCTCTCTCTCTTCAGTTAATCTTTAGTTGATCTTCAGTTCTTGAGTCCACTTGGTGAACCTTGCTTCCACTTGGAGAAACAAATCCTCTGACTCATCACAAGGCGAAATACCTGATCCAAGTGTCATTTTGGAAGATTCCAAAGCAATGACTCACTGTGCCACATGTCCAAACTCGCCCAATGCAGGTGGGCTTTGTTCTGCCTGCTTTGCAACGCAGGTACACCATGGAGCAGCTGTGTTTCAGCGCAGAAACCCTGTGGAGCACCTGCTTTGATTTCAGGATTTCTTGTTTTTGAGTGTTTTCAGGTGGAGAACTGATCTGAGAGCTGTTGGTTTGCTGACCTTGTTCCTCTAGGGGTAGGAACATCATGTTTAGGGAACTTTGGATCCCTTGGATTATTGACAATTCATGCTTGTTGCTGTAAGGCACAAAATTGTCTATAACAGATGCCCCCTAAAGTATGAGGTCGTTTATCGGGTGAAATGCTTTATTGAGAGGATCCGAAGTTCATTCGATCTGCTGAGAAGTGTCCTGTAATAAGATACAATACAATACATTATTTTTCATACATTTTTCATGATCTAGCTGAGGCGGGCATTCCCATGCTCAGCTTTATAAATACATTTTGGTACATAGAACAGACGATCGTCTGATGCTAGACTGATAATTCTCTGCCGAATTTACCATCCTTTGAAAAGGATGATCATCTGCTGCAATGATGTACATATCAAATGTCTTTATGTCCTGAATATATATCGCAGCCCGGATGGATGAAACTAGATCCGGGGTCTTCAATCTCTTCCGATCTTCACTCGATGTACAAGTCGATCCATGTGAGAATTTCTTGAAGTCGAACATGGAAAGACATCGCTTGATTACCGGTCAATAATGTAAACCGTTAACAAGCGCGAGAGGAATCACCGATAAGGATGATGACCCTCAAGGTACGGCAGTACAATCTACATGGTGGGAATAAAGGACTTGGCGTCGACCACCATGCAAAATCTTCTGGTCGAAGGTCATTGATGTATACCTGTCGCCGGAAGTGAGAAACTTGCCATTGAGGCATGCAAGCTTCAAAGTACTGAGGGGAGTGTTCCTAGATCAACTCCTTGGATAATGAGCTGATGTCGACAAGGAGTGATCCGTCAAAGGAGGGCCTTAATGAATCCCACATCAGTGACACGGAACGGAGCTAGCGATTATGATGAGGTGAAAACAAACTGTGATGTATGATTCAGGGTGGCGGTCATGAAGTGGATGAAGGATAATGTATGGCAGTGGGTGGAACAGGGTTGACTCTTTACAGAACCACATCTCTTGAACATATAACGACACTGATGTGATGGATTGGTAGCATTACCCCAATTGTGGATGGTGTGGCGAGGACCATGATTCTGCGACCGGTGAATGAAACAACCCAACCCGATGCGGACGGAGGATAAAGTGTCATGTTCAAGAGCGACTTGCTACCATTAATACTGTGAGGTTCTCCCAATTTTTCCCCAGTCATTGCTGACCAGTACCTCTTTATTTTTGTCAAGCTTGAGGAGGATAACATATGCTTGTTCTATAACCTGCCCTTCGGGCAAGCCCATCGCTATATTTTAACGAGCCTAGCGATAGGGAAACTCGTTCTCGTCTAAAGACCAGTTTGTCGCTATTTAATCATTTTAACGAGTCTAACGACAAGGAAAACTCGGTCCTTTTCATTTTTAGAGAGTCTGAAAAGGTACGAAAAGTTAACTCCAAGATTCCTTTTTCGTCATCTAATCCCTTAAGTCCGAAAAAGTATAAAACAATACAGAAGGGATGAATTTTCAGTTGCTTTAACGAGCCGAACAAAACAAGCGCTCGATCTTTTTGTGCAATAATCCCTCGGGTCCAAAAAGATTAAAATCTAGAGGAGGGATAGCTTTCTGGTCGCTTTAACGAGCTGGAAGGCCAAAACTCGGCAAACTTTTCATATTTTACGAGTCAGTGAAAAGAGCTCAAATAAGACTCGTCTTTTGAGGAACGAGTGATGAACAGGGATAGCAGCAGATTCCAGGTACAGGTTGGAATTCTCCAATCACGGCAGTGTCACAAGGATGGCTAAGTGAAATCACTCTTCGCAGCTGTTCCTCAAAATGGGTGAACAAACATATGGAGGTGAACGATTGGCCAAATGAACGGATGGAGGTGATGGCATATAAACACGACCAAGGGCTTTTAATATGGCTTTCAAAGGTTACATTTCTCGAGGTTGTTTACCGGTTCATTTTTTCTGGATGAGCTTGAACTGCTAGGGAAAGATTGCTCACAATTTACGTTTATTTTTTAACGAGCATGAACTTCTGCACAAAAACTGCTCGATGATTGCATTTATTTTTTAACGAGCATGAACATTGCTAGAACTGCTCGATTTATACCAGTCTTAATACAAGGAATGCTTTAGGTGAGGTAATCTTATTTAAGGAGCGATACCTCACTAATTACTCCAATTTGGTAGGTTTTAAATTTTTCCCTTCATCCTTTCTTTATGCAAACTGGAAACGGCTAATCCTACGAGTTTAACGGGTTAGACCTACAGGTTTAAAGGGAGGACCTAAAAATTTAAAAAAATAAATAGTCTTCCCGTGCTTGCACTCCAAAAGGTTTGCATGCCCCCAGGTATAAAGTATAATTTCGAGATTCTGCCATCTCTTACTTATTATCCGAAAAATGGTCTTTTTTCGGCGATGTCTATCATTAGGTTGCTAAAGATGGTGACCACTTGTTGCAGCAATTTCATCTCTTTCTTTGAAGACTGCCCCTACTTATCCTTCAAAACAGCTTGTTTTAATGGGTGAGGCTTGACATTCAAAGATGGTGGCTTCTTGCTGCCACAAATAGACCCCCTCCTTAGGAGAGCCCACTTCTTTAGACAGAGGGAGCGATCGCTTCGCTCACATAACTTTGACAAAAGAATTTTATCCTAGAACAACCCTCTCTTCCTCTGCCGGACGGGGTACGGACTAGTCCATCCTTCTGCGGAAATTAACTTTATACCTAAGGTTTTCTCTGCTCGAGGCAGGCCAGGGTGCATGCCCCCTGGGTCCCAATTCTTTCTTTCCTGATTACTCGCATTCATCGGGAAGTAGAACCGGAGGCGGTGGCATTCCTTGAGCGAATAAACCGTTAAGGGATGGTATTTGACTATTTGCAATGCGTGATCCTGGAAATGAAAGTTGGTCTACTAGCTGGACCATTCTTCCTTCGTGCGGAAAACACATGACTCTAAAGAGCGAGGACACTATTGCCTCCATGCAATATATATAGTCTCGTCCAAGGAGTAAGTTATATGCCAAGGGTCCCTGGACGACCATGATGTTCATGCGAACTGACTTCCCTTTCAATGTAACTGGAACATTGGGGAGAATCCCTAACGGATGACTGGTTCCTTTATCAAAACCCGATAGATTTCTCATCTCAGGTAAAAGCGCCGGGCAACCCAGTGCTTTCCAAGCAACAGAGGAAAGGATACTCACAGATGCCCCTTCATCAATGATAGTTCCAGCCATCACCATTCTGTAGATTTGGACTATGATTATGAATGGGATACTGGCTGGTAACCGGGGTCTGCCTAGTTGATTCCAATCAAAGGACACAACTAGGTTGCTTGGTGGTGGGACCGAATATACGGTCGGATACGACCCTGACGATGTTCCTTCCTGCGATAAAGGAATGGGCGCATTGCCCTGATGCTCATCAGAGTCTGTGTTGATGAAAAGAATATGGACGGTGTCATCCTTATCCTCTTCAGTGAGGGTGTCATTTGAAGATGGGTCTTCAATGACGGAGTCATTGGACGACGAAACCTCTGAAGGAAGAACCGGGTCAACTGCCGTTTCGACCTTTAGACTTTCGTCTGGTCTGGATTCAGTAGGTTCATTCTCAATGACCGACACTTCAGCTGACCACTTGGGCGGGTCAGCTGGATTTTCAACTATCGAGGGACTAGGCGCGAGTTTTCGGTATCCAGGAGGAAGTCGTAACGGTGAAACCGGACGATCTTCCAAAACTCTCTTTGCCTCATCTAAGAATGGACATTTGTGGATGGCATGCTCGCCTTCACACAATATACAGGGTGATCTTGATCTCCCTCTTCGTCCTTCACTCTCGCTAGTTGACGGACTGCAATCAACATGACTACCAGAGGTTGATGCTATCGGATTGTGCAACCTTGGGGACCAGTCCCTTAGTATCCGGGGAATACAAGGACAATCACGATGGAAGTGGGCCCCTTCGCAAATGACACATGGCGATTTAGGCCCGGTCGGTGCAGTGTGTGGGTTTTTGTCAGCTGTCTTTTGCTTGCCCCCAGTCGCCTTCGCCATAGGCTCCTTCTGCTTCTTTTCTCTTTTCTTCTTTTCTTTCTTCTCCATGGGAGGCTGACTTTTGCCAGTTCCACCTCGCGAAGATGAAATATCAGAGGAAGTATTATAAGAAGTGGAAGGCTGGTGGGTAATTCTAGACTGGTCTGACTGTTGATTCGACTGCTCAGGATTAGTGGCGATCTGGACTACATTAGTTGAAAAGAGCCATACAGGTAGGCCAATTGTCAATCCTGGAAGTGACAATGTTGCCATATGAGGCGCACCAACATCTCCCCAAGAGGAGAAGGGATTTGGACTTCCGCCAAGGTTGCCTCCTTGGTTGGTGGGCTCCATACTTTTCAACTGAAAGATCAACGTGGGAATAACAGGTGATTTTGTTCCGCTTAAAATAAATTTTATTAACGACGCTTTTAGACACAAACTTGCTTTTTCATGTTTTAAGAGTCGAGAAAAAGCTAAAGATGACTCTAGTCGCCTTCGATGTTTTAACGAGCCCGAAGTGACAAATGCTCGGATGGACTTTTTCAGTTATAGAGTTTGAAAAAGGCCAAAAGAAACTGCTCTGGAGTTCTAGGCAGAGGGTGTGCCAAACTTTTCGCGAAACCACAGAATACGTTTTACGGTACGGGTGGTCGATCTTCGTGAATGCTGTGTTCACTGCATCGCGATCAGTAGGGCGGTCGACACGGCTTCCTATGGATAAAGGATAATTGCCTATAGGGGTCTCCCAATATATACGCGACGGTACGTGGGAGCACAAGTCCGTATTAGTGCCACCGACTCTCAGGAGGAATCACCCACCTTCGTAGAGATCGACAGTCACTATGTTTAACGACGCCGGAACACGTCTCTACCTAGACCTCTAGATGTTTGCGTTATGTTACAAAGCGTTGTTATGTAAATTGGATTTATTTTAATGTTGATCTTGCTTATCAGTTTGCCTTTAAGGATCACCACGAGATGTATATAACAAATTCCTGAATGCAGTCTAAGATGAGAAGCAAACTTTTCAATCTTTCAACTTTGAAAACCTTAACTACTGACGGAAAAGAAAGGCAAATCTTTTCACACAGATCATAGAGCACACACTAAAATGCAAATTTTCCTAAATCGTCAAGCACACAGTCAAATGCAAAATGCACAATGCATGTATTTTCTTTTCCCTTTCTTAATGTGGATGGATACAAAAAGAAAGTGGTTATATAACTTTGATTTCGATTTAAAGAGACAGTAAACAAGCTTGTCCAAAATCAAAAGACACCTTAAGATTCACTTGCTTAATCACTGGAAATACATGAAATCAAACCAAACTAACGAAAGTAAAATGACTAATCAGCTATGGACAGCAAACAAGCTAACTCTTTAGACCAGCAAAACGCCTAACACAGGTTCAGATCTAAGAGGCCAAAAGCATGACTAGTTTACTCTTCGTTATGGGAAACTGTAAATGAATAAGAAATACAAAGAACAAGTACAATTTCGTTATATAACAGAGGCGGAATGATGGCAAGTAATATTGGTTTCAAAACAGGTACAAGACTGACACCTAGCAGCAAAACTAAGTGAAAACAGGCAAGAGAAAGGAGGAAACCCCAAATGCACTAAGCAAATTTGGGTCAACGCAGGCTCTGCACAGTCAAACTGGCTCTCAGCGCAGGTAGCTAGTTCGGGACCTGCGTTGCAAAGCAGGTAGCCTGTGTACTACCTGCTTTGGAAAACGAGAGTTGCGTTTTCACAGTCTCCGGGTCATAATTTTCTCAAAAATGCACGGTTTTTGCTCAAATCAGAAGCATTCAGTCAAGCACACTTAAAGGGATGATTTAGAAGGTGCAAAGCTATCACTAAGAGCTTACAAGGATCTTTGTAGATCAGCTCTTCAAATCATGAATCTGCTCAGACAATGAGCAAGAGTAGCAGCCCCTCTACTTCGCTTTTGATATAGTCAAAAGCTTTTCGATTTGGTACTCTTTTGTTCAGGAAATGAATAGCAAAAATACTACAAACACAATCAAACGGATACGATCCCCAGTGGAGTTGCCAGTTTGTTGTAGGGAAAAGTATCCGACTCGGATGACCCTAACCCACTCTAAGGGTGACAGTTCCTTAGCAACAACTGTAAAACAAACTAATGAAAGTTTACTTCTTTATGAAAGCAAAAGAGAATGGAGGAAGCACTAACCGTTGCCTTGCGCTTAATGTCGAATCCAAACTCTCCTCTTTGGCCGCTTGCTCCTAGCTCTTTGTCCTTCTGCTCGCCCAGCTACAATGAGATCCTGCACAATGACAAAGAAGGAAACTACAAGAGGCATGCAATCATAACTGGTTCATGGATTAGTGTAAACCAAACATGCAATCATCACAATATATAATTGAACAAAAGCACATAGAAGAACCTCAATAGCTTTTATTAATGAAGAAATAAAGGTTCTGAGAGGATTACAACCATTGCAGGCTCCAACCCAGCAACACCTCCCAGCAGAAAGAATTGCTCTTCTTCACCTCTCTCAAACAATCACCCAATAACTCAAGAATGAAACCAACAGCATATCATTACTTTGCACAAAATTCCAGCCCCCTGAGCTCATAGGAGAGAGCTCAATATATAGATGAATTGAGAAAGGATGAGTTAGCTTGCAACTGATGTGTAGCTGCCTTGTGTCCTCTCTCTCTTCAGTTAATCTTTAGTTGATCTTCAGTTCTTGAGTCCACTTGGTGAACCTTGCTTCCACTTGGAGAAACAAAGCCTCTGACTCATCACAAGGCGAAATACCTGATCCAAGTGTCATTTTGGAAGATTCCAAAGCAATGACTCACTGTGCCACATGTCCAAACTCGCCCAACGCAGGTGGGCTTTGTTCTGCCTGCTTTGCAACGCAGGTACACCATGGAGCAGCTGTGTTTCAGCGCAGAAACCCAGTGGAGCACCTGCTTTGATTTCAGGATTGCTTGTTTTTGAGTGTTTTCAAGTGGAGAACTGATCTGAGAGCTGTTGGTTTGCTGACCTTGTTCCTCTAGGGGTAGGAACATCATGTTTAGGGAACTTTGGATCCCTTGGATTATTGACAATTCATGCTTGTTGCTGTAAGGCACAAAATTGTCTATAACACCTTAGTCGACCACCGATCATGGCGCTAACCACCGTGCTCAACTCTTGCGGGCACGAGACTTCTGATTGGCCACTTCTCTACAAAAGCGACCCAGAATTCGGCCACACATACCAGACACTCTTGGAGGGTCGACAGGTTGCAGATTTTCACCTCCAGGATGCCCTATTATGCCACCTCGGTCACCTTTGTGTTCCTTCAAGCGAGCGTGCCAAGATGATTTGGGAAGCACACTACAGTCGGGCTGTTGGGCATTTCGGGGTCAAGAAAACAGTGGCAGTACTGCAAAACTATTTCTATTGGCCGAATCTTCCACAGGATGTTGGGAAGTACATCCGATCATGTACTGCCTGTGCCATTGCCAAACCGACCATTAAGAAGCAAGGCCTCTATACCCCGTTGCCTACCCCTAGTTGACCTTGGGAATCCATCTCCATGGATTACATGTCAGGCCTTCCTTCCACTAAGCATGGAAATGACTGTGTTTTTGTGGTCGTCGACAGGTTCTCAAAGATGGCCATTATGATGGCCTGCAAGAAGAATATCACAGCAGAAGCCACTGCTAAACTCTTCTTTGAACGAGTGTGGGTGCACTTTGGGATCCCACAGTCTATCATCTCAGATCGGGACAGTCGGTTTCTCAGCACATTTTGGTCCAGTCTCTGGTCAATGCTGGACACCAAACTCACGAAGTCCACAGCCTTCCATCCTCAAACTGATGGCCAGACAGAGGTTGTCAACAGGATGATTGTGCACATTCTGTGCATGTATAACTCAAAGCATCCACGCACATGGGACGAGAG
Organism: Pinus tabuliformis; assembly: GCA_031772625.1. Lineage (NCBI taxonomy): Eukaryota > Viridiplantae > Streptophyta > Pinopsida > Pinales > Pinaceae > Pinus > Pinus tabuliformis. The sequence goes on from CM062818.1 coordinate 1,189,075,051, forward strand.
CCTCCCCTATGTTCAACACAGCTACAACCGAGCTCTTCACAGCTCCACTGGCCATAGCCCTTTTCAGGTGGGTTTAGGATTCCAGCCACTATGCCCCATTGATGTGGCCATGCCACTTGCAGCTACTCACGTGAATTCAGCTCATGTCCAGTCCGAAACAGATAAGGCCACCAGCTTCATTGAGCGCATCCAACATATTCGCCAGCAGGTCCATGACATTCTTGAGAAATCAAATGCCAAGTACAAGCAGCGACATGATCAACACCGGGTGCCACACAAGTTTCAGGTGGGCGACAAAGTCTGGTTGCATTTGCAAAAGGAACGCCTTACTGGAGCCTATCGGAAATTGAGACCACTTCGATATGGTCCTTACACCATTACTAAGGCTATGGGAGACAATGCATTTGAGCTCAGCATTCCCCCATTCCTTGGCCTGCACCCAGTGTTCAATGTGGACCGCCTTCGGCCATACTTTCCACCATTGCTAGACACATCCGACATTGCAGAACAGCTCAAACCCACAGAATTAAATCCAGATTGCATGGAACAAGCTGCAACTGATCGGATCATGGACACACAGATCAAGAACACTCGCCAACAGCATATCCAACTGTATCGAGTTGTCAAAGCAGGCCAACTCCTTCAGCAGGGCAAGTGGCTCACCAGGGAACAAGTTCAGCAGAGGTTTCCTCATCTCATGGAGGAGCTCAATGGGGACCATTGCTTCCTAAGGGGGGAGGAATGATCCAGGTGGATATTGGTGGCCACCTGCCAGGTCCACCTGGACCCCCACCATTGTCTTTCTCAGCATTTTCAGTTTCCTTAATTGTAGCACAGTTTACTATTTTTAGCAGTTTTTCGGGTCCTGAACTTCCGGAGCCGTTTTGAGGCCCTAAACAATGTTTTTTTGGAATTCTGGGGCGACCGAGCCCTATGTTGCCTCCCAAAGTGGTAGTACTCGGATAGATCTTTCTAACGAGCTATCGTACGCGTCAAACGGAGATCGTATGCCAAAGTTACGACCCCGGGAAATTGATGTACTGCCTCCCAAAGTGGTAGTACTCGGATAGATCTTTCTAACGAGCTATCGTACGCGTCAAACGGAGATCGTATGCCAAAGTTACGACCCCGGGAAATTGATGTACCAATTTACCCAAACGGGGCCCACAATTTGGCGTTTCATCTTCTAGGGTTAGGTTTCGGTATGTGAAGGGTTTTCCATTGTTTCTCAATAATAAATAGGCCTTCGAGCCTCATTGTAATACAGTTCAGAACAGTTCAGAGGCATGTAGCCATCACATCTCTTCTCAGAGATAAGCTACCATCGCCCTAGCTAGTTTATTGCCATTTCTATTTGTAAGCATATGTCAGTATTTTTCATTAATGAAATGAAGTATTATTTCCGCTGCATCTTTGTGTATATGGTTATCTCTGTAATTTGTTGCGTTCCTGTTTAAATCTGGATCAACCAAGCGAATATCCTGCCCTGCTTACTCCCCTGCCATAGAAATCTATAGCAAAGAGATTAAATTCTGGAGAGGATGCTTCTGGGGATCCATGCCAAAGACATCTAATGGACAAGAGTGGCCTCTAAGACACTTTTGATGAGGGTGAGACGGCCAGCGCGAGATAGATATTTGAGATACCAGATGTTGAGCCTTTTTTCCATTTTAGAGATGATCCAGGTCCAGTCGGCAACCTTGTAGCCCAAGGGCTTTAAATTGTACCCCATATATTTTAATCCTTCTGCTAGGCTCAGTTGAGTAAATCGGAAGTGCTAGTGTGCAAAAAAGATCCCATGTGGAGTGCATTCTGCAGCTGTCAAGGTGGATTTTGAATCATTAATCAGCATGCCAGTAGCCACTTGAAATAGAGAGAAGGTGGCTTTGATATTGGTAAGATCACCAATGCTACCATTGAGAAATATTAGGATATCATCAACAAAAAGTAGATGAGTTAATATGCAACCTTCAGATATCTTTATGCCCTGTAATCTGCCTTGTCTATGTTCATCATTTATAAGTCTACTGAGGCCTTCCATGACAAGAAGGAAGAGTAAAGGTGATAGCGGACACCCCTACCGCAAACCCCTTTCAGAAAACAAGAAGGGGGATGCACTACCATTCATCAAGATGTTGAAGGGGATGTTAGATATACAACTCATAATCCATTTGATGTATATGAATGGAAAACCCAAGTGGGTTAAAAGCATTCTAATGTATAACCAATTTACCCTGTCAAATGCCTTGGATAAATCAACTTTTAGAATCATACCTTTGGCTCGCCTGGTATGTAGAGTATGAAGTACTTCCTGAGCAGTGCCCATTGCTTCATGTATCTGTCGATCTTGTAGGAAGGTGAATTGCTCTGGTGAAATGTGGTTGGATAGGATGGGATGCATCCAGTTGGAAATGATCTTAGAGATAATCTTGTATATGCAGTTGCAAAGAGAAATGGGGCGATATTCTTCATAGGAGACCGGATTATTAGTTTTTGGGATGAGTGCAATGAAGGTAGAGGTGATGGATGTCTCAAGATATCCTCTGGTTCTAGAATCATCAACAATTTTTAGCAGATCTCCACCAATGATGTCAAAGAAAGACAAATAGAACTATATTGTCCATCCAACAGGTCCAGGACTTTTGTCATTTTTAAATAATTTTAGGGTAGCCTCGAACTCTTCCAGAGTAACTTCTTTGGTCAATTCTCCTTCCTCCTCTTAATCTACAAACCTTGGGAAACGTTGTGCCACCCTGATGATTTCTGCCAGATTTGCATCTCGTGGGGAGCTGTAAATACCTTTGAAATGAGAGGTTGCAAGTGCAGCCAGTAGTTGAAAAGAGTTTACAACCTGTCCTTGATCATTCTAGAGCTGCCCGATGGTATTAATCACCTTCCTTCCATTGGTGAACTTGTGAAAAAATTTAGTATTTTCATCCCCCTCATGCATCCAAATGGCCCTACTTCTTAATCGCCAGACTTCTTCCCGATCCTTAAGGATTTTCCCTCTGGCAGTGTATAGGGAAGTAATCCTCTCCTTATGTTCGTCAAAAGTGAATAAACCTCCCTGATCATTTTCAAAAGCAGCTAAATAAGCTTCAATTAGTCTGAGGGACTGTTCCTCCTGTATTCTTTTATTGTGAGCCCAATGCTTGGACAATTTCTTCAATTCAGCAAGATTGCATGTAAAACCATTAATATAGTCACCCCTCGCCCCAAGAGGGTTTTCTTTCCAAAAATTAGTGACCATACTAATATATGACTCTTCCCCGAGCTAGGCAGAGCAGAATTTGAAAAGTCCTTTAGGATTTGCTCTACCTCCATCAATATCCAAGTATATGGGGAGATGATCAGAGATCCCCCCAGATCCAACTCTCTGTAGAATGTGAAATCCCAGTTCCATAACCTTCTCTTTGACTAAGAAGCGGTAAGTCTTCGAGCCAGTCTGTATTCCCCAGTCCTGTTATTCCTCCAGGTCACTTGTAGTTTAGCTGAAGGGATATCGATCAACTGATGAGTGTCCAGAATGGATAAGAAGTAGTTTGATAGGGAGTCTCGTTGTGCTCTATGTCCCCAAAACTCGGCATGACTGATGGAAAAATTGAGATCCCCTCCAAGAATCAGGTGTTCAGCCAAAAATAAATCCAAACCTAGAAGGTTTTGCCAGAATTCAGGTCTGTTTTGACAAGGCCCATACACATTAAAGATCCGGAAGTTCATACCTAGATCCGTAGAGTGTATGCCAACACCAATATGGCCAGCTCCTCCCCAACAATTGAGCAACTTAATAGTGCGAGTATTGTAACCCAAGGCTAAGCCCCTCGATCTCCCATGAGCATCTAGGCCAATAAAAATCCACCCAGGAAACATGATTTGTAGGGTATGGGAAATGTCAGCCGCAGGGCCCAGAGTCTCTTGTAAGAACAAAATATCATGCGAGTCAGATGTAATTAAACGACAGAGTGCTAATTTCTTATCAGGCCTAGCAAGCCCTCTGCAATTGAAGGAGATGATCTTCATGGACGGGGTTCAGATGGGGTGTCTCTGGCTCTAAGTACCCCAGGGATAGTATATTGTTTTCCCAAAGCAATCTCATCTCCTACCACAAATTGAGCTTTTGAGAGCGAGGAGGGTCTCCCCCTATGGTGCTTATGAGGAGGGGGGGAGGTAATGATATCAAGCCCTACATGATCCAGTGCCTGTCTCTTGGCTTTTGAGCGGGTCATGTACCCCGATATAGAAAGAGCCTAATCTGAAGTGGATGATGGCGGGTGAGGGGTAATCAAAGGGGAGGGCGGAGATAGAGTGTAAACGGGGCTAGATGCAACCTGACAAAAAATCGAGGCAAAGGCAACAGAGGTAGAGGTAGAGGCTGGACAGAATCCCAATGTTACACCAGATGATATGACGGAAAAGAAACCAGAAGATGATCCAGATGATATGATATCAAGAAATGATGAGTTGCAAAGGGAAGATGAGGTGAAGGGTAGGTTCTTACCCAGAGAAAGAGAGCCCTCGGTGGACGCCCTAGTATAGGCAGGAGGTGGTGGAGGTGGATGATGGGGAGGTCTGCCACGCTTCTTTTGATTGGTCTGTGGAGGGGCCACATTCTTGTCTATCGAGGTCATCTGCATCTCGTCCATCTCCTCTGTAGGTTCCATATTCTGTGGTTGTTGCTCCTGTGAAGGGGGCTCCTATGCCACAGTTTCCTAAACTGGGTTCTGTTTGTTCGCCTTGCCAATAAGAGGACAATCTTTATACAGGTGTCCCACCTTGTGGCAATGCCTGCATCTAAATGGCACCCCCTCATAATCCAGAACTTGTCTCCTAGCATTATTCCTCCACCGAATGTTTATGTGCTCTCGTAAACCACCAGAGAGATCCAGGTGAACCAGTATCCTGGCAAATGCCATGTGCCCCGTAGTCTGAAAAGAGTCATCATATGTGAGATAGATGCCAAGGGCATTTCCAATCCTCTATAAGACATCCTCCATCCAGAAATGAAGAGGAAGCCCTAGGAGGTGCACCCAGATAGGTCCAACATCAACCCTCTCCTGTTCCAAATCAAACAATGGCATCCATCTTCGAAGCAATACAGGTGCCTAATCTATGTGCTAGACCATGGACAATACCGAGTTGGTATGTGCAAGGCAGCTGAATCACAAAGCAAACCAACCCTTTACAAATGTCTGTACCTTTGGGGGATCTTTCAGGTGATGACCCCAGACTTCCGAGGTCCATTGTTGAAGCTTATCCAGACTGTAATGTTGGCCACGAACTTGGCCCACAAGAACTTTCTTCGTGGTATCCATGGAGTTCAGAAGTTGAGTGTCCTCGGTGAGATTGAGGAAAACCTCGTAGGTCTGAAGCTTTAAGCACCTCTTTTTTTTTGAAACCCCAAATAATCTCGCAGCAGAGGTTTCCGGAGCCGAGGCTGTATGAGCAGTCGTCGATGTAGGGGAAGCCCTAGAATCCACTGCGGCCGTCAATGGAATGGAGGCAAATATCCCCAAGATAGGTCCAATCCCAGTAAAATTTCCTAGTGGGGGAGCTGCAAAGGACAGGGGAGCAGATGAGACAGGCCCCAAAGCATCTGAGACCAAGAGGCGGTCCGTCGAGGGTATGCTAGAAGCAGACGAAGGAGCGTTTAGAGCTAGATCCTCAACAAGGGTTTTGCCGCAAGGGTTTGACAGAGGGTCAGCAAAATGAAAGCGTGTGCGGTGAGAGCGGATGTGTAATGAATTCAAGGGGTGAAGGATCGTCTTCATGGAATGATACAGATGTAATGCGGGAGTGAGAGATGGGTGGGAGATCATCAACCTCATCGGATAGCGCACTATCGAAGGGAAAGTAACTGGACGTAGTGGTCCCAGGGGATGTCCAGATGGGAACATCCTCTGAAGGATCCGCGGAGTAATTGACCAGCTCATCCATAACTGTCAATCCTGCCTGAAGGAATGATGCTAACAGGGAACGATGAAGGTTGGTGAAGATGGAGGGTAAGGAGTAAAAAGTTGACCGTCTGCAGTATGAAGCGCCGGTGAAAGCCTGTTCCAAGAGATGGGTGGGTGGAACGGGGGGTAAAAAACAATAGTTGAGAATTTACGGGGGTAGGCACTGCCGTACCACAGATTCAGAGAATTGCAGGCGGTCTCTGCAAAGAAACCCTAACCCCGTCGCCATGTTGCCCTCCACCCGAACATGGTCTATTGACTTATTTATTATTTTAATTGACAATGATTTTAATTTATTATTAACATTTTTAAATATATTATATAATATAAATTAGTGATTTTTATTTTTAAAATAATTATATATTAATTATTTTTAAAATATTTAACTGTTTTTAATATATATTGAATAAAAATTTAAAAAAATTATGATCGGAATCTATATATATTTGAAATTTTGTTTTAGTTGGATTGTTTATTATTTTCAGTCATTTTTTTATCTTCACAGAATGTCAATAAATGCCTTGATGCGTTGAAAAAATAATTTGTAGGAGATACTTTGCGAACTTTTGTGGCATTTAGTTTTTATACTAGTTGTGTTTAATGTGATTTTTTGGAATTTTTTTTGTGGGTTTTTCCGGTCTAATTTGTCTTATTGAAATTACAATTTTGATGGGTAACCCGTGCATAGCCCAAGTGTTTTAGAAGTTTTTCAACCCGCTGAATTCATTAAATAACACAAATCAAAATTTCAATTTAAATTTTTACACCAAAAAATCCAAAAAATCACACTGAAAACAACTCCATTATTATATAAATAATTATTAGTCATTATTCTTTATATACACTAAACCAAAGCTCTTACCTATTCAATTTTAGATAACAAAAATAAGAGTTCAGTCAAAAGTAAAAAAAAATATAAGACGTCAAAATCTTATTGATTAAGGATGCTGGCTAAAATATTTGCAAGAAGAAAGAAAGAAAGAAATTATTTTAACGTCCACGAGGCTAAAGATAGCCTGTGGGACAGATTGCTTTTTCATCTGCTTGATGTATTCGGCCCTTTTTTTGTGAAGCTTCGCAATAAATGCTCCCGTCTTCTCGACAAACCCCTCGTTAAATAGATTATCCCAAGAGCTAGCTGCCAACGTATCTGCATAACTTTCCCTGTTGTCTTTGAAGGCCTCACATTCTAAAATGAAATGTTTTTATGTTTCCACTTTTTCGGAAGAACAAAAAATGCATACCCTTTCCTCCCACACTTCCTTTGGCCTTTTCCAGCGCCCTGTTTCACAACGGAGTTGATGAGAATTAGTCCTTAACTGAGCAATAAGAATTTTGGCTCTCCAATAGATATTGGCCTCTATGTATGCTTTTGGTTGATGATTATGAGTGGGATTAAACACTTCAATATAGTAAATTTTCTTTCTTCCTAGCTCCTTCTCCCAAGTACGTTTGTGGAACTTTTCCATAACAAAAGTTTTTATCTCTTTGTTGTTTATGGGGCACGCGTTCAAGCAAATATCCCATTTACTAAACCATTTGTTATTTTGTTGCATCCAAGTTTTTTTGCTCTTGCACAATCTATCATTAAAGACAACCTTAGGCCATCTACCCTCTTCCATTTGCTCAATTTTTTTTAAATAACTTATGACTCGCACCATAGCAATTGCTTCAATAGGAGTAGCCCCTGTTTCACTTAACAAGATATCATAAGGCACTGCACTTTTAATCTTAAATTTGTTTGTAATCAAACGCTTCTGAATTTTCTCAATTTGTCTCCACTGCATGTCGGAAGTACTGCTAGCCCACAGTTCACAACCATATAGAATCACTAGAAGCCAAAAAAGAGTTTGAGTGGTCTTCCAATCCCATAACTCTGCCTCTCTACACCTATTTTGAAAAGCATAAAATGCTTTCCAACTGCCCAAAGTTCTTTTCTTTCTACAACCATTCCAGCTTAGATTTTTGTTGAAGTCAACTCCGAGGTATTTGTATTCCGCAACTTCTTCCAGAATGTTGCCTTCAAAGTAGAACTTATGTTGGTTATGTTTTCTTTTCTTAGAGAAGACCACTACTTTCGTTCTGCTGATATTGACTTGCATCCCCACACTTCTACAAAAATGCTCAAGGGATAGTAAGTGCTCTTGCAAACCAAGCACCGATTTAGCAATCAGAATGAGGTCATCTGCATACAAAAGAAGTCTTATAACAAACTTGCACAAATAGATACCCTCACCCCCTTGCGAATTTAACCACTCCTCAAGCTTGTCGATATATAAACCAAAAAGGGTAGGAGACAATGGGCAGCCTTGCTTGACCCCGATATCGCTTCTAAAACTTTCAGAAATGCCTGCCGAAGTTCTAATTTTGACTTTCACCTCTTCATACAGCCTATGCACAGCTGCTCTCAAATGTTTAGGAATCCCAAGTTCCTCCATTCTTTGCCAAAGTTTATCTCTAGGAACCGAGTCAAACGCTTTTCTGAAATCAACAAAGCAACAAAAGACTTCTTCCTTATTCTCCCAAACTTTTTCAATGATGTGCCTTAAAGTTATGCAATGATCAACTGTTGAATGCTTAGGTCTAAAACTTGCTTGCCCAGGTCTAAAACCTGCTTGCCCTTTAGCACGCTTATTTCTTTCTTTTGCCCACTTGCTAATTTTGTTTTATAGCATGCTTCCAAATAGCTTTGCAAACAAAGGGTTTATCATGATGGTTTTATAATTGGAGGGATTATTGATGTCACCACTCTTGAAAAGAGGTATTGCCACACTAGTTGTCCAATCTGTGGAGAGCCCTTGTTGTATGATGTTGTTGAAGATTTTTGTAATGGTATCAAAATACGCGCTCCCTATCTCTGTGCATTGTTTATAACTATTGAATTAACTCCACCATGGTATGAAAATACGCGCGCGCTCTCGCTTTGCATTGTTTATAACTATTAACCTTGGTACATGCGAACCTCAATCTATGTTCCTCTCACGCTGGATAAGTTTTGATTGAAACTAACACATAATATCAGCCTTGACCCTTCTCATCTCCAGTTTCTTTAGCAAGCAGAGCCTTTCATTCTATCAAAACAGCATAAGCAGACCCTTTGATTCCAGCAAACAGCATAACCAGAGCCTATCATTCTAGCAAGCAGCAGTAACCGTAGCAATGGCGGAAGAGAAGTCCAATGCGAAGACAAAAGGGATCAATTCGAAATTACCTACTGCAAGGGTAAAGAAAGAGCCAACCGTGTCTGTCCCGTCTGCAATGGATGTGAGGAAGAGAGAGTCCATTTCCCCCGAAGACACTGATCTTCTGAAGCCTCCTCCTGACAAATAATAAACTGAACCAAAGCTCTTACCTATTAATTTTAGATAACAAAAATAAGAGTTTAGTCAAAAGTTAAAAAAAAAATAAAAAATAAAAAATCTTATTGATTAGGGATGCTGGGTAAAATATTTGGAAGAAGTTTTTGGTTTTGTGATAATATAAAATAAACCCTAAATTAATCCTATTTTTGTTTTGCGATAATAGTATCATTATAAAATAAGAGTTGAATCAATCTTATTGTATATAAATATTAATAAAAAACAATAAAATTCATTTATTAATATTAAATTATAAAAACTTGCAATTGTTTAAAAAAAACAAAGTAATACCCTATTAAAGGTGAAATTGAATGCCTAACACATGGTCTGCAACAACTATAACGACACTGTGTAGCCAAACGTCAAGGATACCCAGCGGGTGTCTCTGCTTCAATTTCAAATGAGAAGAATAACAACCGATGCATTTATTTACTAACAGTTCAACGCATTCGATTCTTCTGGAAATGCTGCATAATGAAACTTTATCTTGTAAAAACATTTATAACCATCAATCAATTATAATTAAATTTTTAAAATAAAGGAGGAATTTATTGTTAAATTATCATCCGCGATACATCATCCTAAGACCACATACGGTCAAAAGTACTGAACAGAGACCACAACGAAGATGAGTGGATAGAGGAGAATCTCGGAGCCTAATCCTGTAGCTCACGACAAACAGACAAACAGCTTTACTACAGATGTTGTACTTTGACGTTCACATGGAAATATTCTATTTGGGGCTTTTACAGTGATCTGACGAGGAGGAATGCATGAAGTCGGATATGCGTTTCAACATGAGGTGCGCATTCTCAGAGTTTGGATTGTAAAGATGAAACACGTGGTCTTCGCCTTCTGTCATAACCAAATCGGCATCTTTGCCCGCCTTCTTTAGCGCTTCGTAATACAGAGTACCTCGATCTCTTATCAGATCCTTCTCTGCCACGAATACAAGCATTTGTCCATACACCAGAGTCGACAGAGCCGGAGAACGGGCTCCAACTGGGTTGCAAAAAGGGTGGTCTTTGTCCGCCCCTGCGGGGAGGGAGATGCTCCATATTAGATCAATCAACTTATTAAAATCCTCCACCGCCGCCTCTGACCCCAATTCGCTGCCAATTCGTTCTTCTCCGCCGAAGCCGGGGTGAACCAGAATGGCCCCTTGTAAACACAGGTTACCCCAATTCCTTGTACTGGCACGAATGCCCAGCTGGTGCACGATATTACCTCCAGCGCTGTCACCTGCTACGAACACGTTGCTGAAATCTGCGTGGCAAGCAAGCCACGGATCGATGGGTTCCCCCTCTGCTGCCTCCGCTTGGCGGGCGAGCCATTCGAGCACATCGAAACAATCGTCATAAGCAGCTGGGAGGCGATGCTCCGGCGCTCTTCGGTAATCCACGGATACGCAAATCACCTTGGCCTCTTTAGCCACTTTATTAAGATAGGTGTGATAAAATGGAGATGCAGCGGATTCGATGCAGAAACCCCCTCCGTGAACATAAACAAGCACGGGCACTTTTTCTTTTTCATCCGTAACCTCGAGCCGGGGGAGGTAGACTCGAACGAAGACGCCTGTTTCAGGATTGATCACCACGTCCTTGGATGCTACTCCATCCTCGAATTCATCAACGATCTGTGAAGAAGGGGGAACCGTACCGCGGTCGACCAAGCGTTTAACTGTTCCGTCTTCGTAGACTCTCACCATACCGGGAACCTCAAGTACAACAGATAAGGAAGACGGCGACGACTCCATAGGCACGGCGTGGGTTCTGGTATGCCGCTGAACTGAGAGGAGGCCAGAGCAAAGAGCAAGCATAGAGTCACAAACCCCAGTGGCAGATTGCATTTAAAACAGCCTATACCCCATAATTTCCAAGATAAAATGTCCAATAATTTCAAAACAGTGAGATAAGAAAGCGTCGTTATATGGAAAACGCATTTCCACTATATAAGAGTAAAGTTTCCAGCTGGCGTCGCTGCGTGGAAAAAGCAGCACTACAAGATGGTAAGTAAGTCGGGAAATGATAAAGAATTGTCAAATTGCTGGACAAAAATAATTTTTTACTTTAAATATATAATTGGATATATATAATATTAAACTTTTATTTTTAATATATAAATGAATATATATATACTATTAAGAAGTTTAATTGTTTAAAACGAAATGTTATAAATTTGAATTAAAGATAAGTTAAGTGGATTTTTATAATACAATTAAAAAAATCCCTCATCCCATCCATTGTTGACTAAAATTTAAAAAATGAGTTATTATTATAACTCCCCACGATATTATAATATTATTCGACTTTTTCTTAATCTAACTATGATCAAATTCCACGCCACCATAAATATTTCCAACATAAATATTTTAACAAATGTCGAAAACCCCACTCCAACATTTATTAAGAGAGATTTCTTACATCAATTTGATTTAAAACTCTTTTATATATATCCTTCATATCCAAGAGTCACTAAAAGATCTTTCACTAATTATTTTGTGTGTGGGGCATCACATTATCACATCCATCACATCCATGATAAAATTCAAACATAGTTGTTTTTTATTAATATATTGGAATCTTTTTTATATGGATGTGTCACGGGTGCATCTTTGAGTCACTAAAATATCTTTCACTAATTATTTTGTGTGGGGCATGACATTATCATTTGTTTTTTATTAATATATTGGAATCTTTTTTTATATAGATGTGTGAGGGGTGGATCTTTGAAAATTTCTACGTCTGGCTGAATCATAAGTTGCATAAGAAGCATTGTTTTCAAAATTATTAATACTAAACCATTTAAAACCTATAATAAAGGAAACTAAATTTAAATTTCATTTCAATAATCCTAACCAATTACAAAGTCTTTTTATCTTTAAAATATATATATATTTATATAAGCTTATAAGATTTTATTTCATTATAAAATAGAAATAGATGTGTGAGGGGTGGATCTTTGAAAATTTCTACGTCTGGCTGAATCATAAGTTGCATAAGAAGCATTGTTTTCAAAATTATTAATACTAAACCATTTAAAACCTATAATAAAGGAAACTAAATTTAAATTTCATTTCAATAATCCTAACCAATTACAAAGTCTTTTTATCTTTAAAATATATATATATTTATATAAGCTTATAAGATTTTATTTCATTATAAAATAGGGTGGGGTTATTTACAAATGGATTCCAAATATCAAAATTCTACATCACAGGTTTCCAGAAATTTAAACACTAATGAGATTACTTGCTTTCATATTGATTATATACCATATTTTGAAAGTGCGGTCGCTCTTTTTGTATTGGCCTACCAAGGTTGACCTAAATTCCTGGTAAGCTTTTAGGGATTTGATAGAACACCGACATATATAGGAAGTAAACTAGGTTGGGCAATTGGGAATTCGTTGGAGGGATTTTCCAATTGTTCTTGCACAAGTTTTCTCATGTGCTTCTAATTCGTGCTTGTCTAGGCACTGGCCTTTATAAATATGTATTGGGATGAATACTTTCTAGGTGTTGTTGCTCTAGCGTATGAAAGGATGAGAACGACTTATCCAATCTTTCTTTCACGATTCATGGTTAAGAACCCAATCCAACAACGAACTATGAAGTAGCACATGTAGCATTTGAATCAAGAATATTGATAAATTTACAATGGCATCGATCATAATTTTAGAATACCAAACTTTGGTGGGGAAATTAAGTGGAAAATGTTGTTAGTGTGGGAGATAGTGAATGACACATTTAAAAAAAAAAAACCAAAACCATCAGCCAACACAAAATCAAGAAATTGAATATGTGTTGCTCTAAAATAAGGGTGTGTATTATTAACCATAAATGATAGCAAGGTTGCCTTGGTATGTAGACACCTCCAATATCCAACTCTTTCACACCCGAATTATGATAATGGTGTCTTCCTCATAGGGGTGGTATTTGGTTTATGAAGGAACACCATGGATGACTTCTTACATGCTTGATAACACATCCCAATTATGATAATGGTGTCTTTCTTATAGGGGTGGTATTTGGTTTATGAAGCAGCACCATGGATGACTTCTCACATGCTCTGTGTTGTGTGAATAGTTGATAACACACCCCAATTATGATAATGGTGCCTTCCTCATAGGGTGGTATTTGGTTTATGAAGTAACACCATGGATGACTTCTCACATGCTATGTGTTGTGTGAATAGTTGATAAAAGGGAGGAACGTTGGAAATGGTGTTGAATATTTTATTGTGGGAAAATTTGTTTTTGTTAAATTTTATACGGTAAAATTAAGGGAGTCAAGTTTGTTTTCTAATATAATTATATTAATTAAGAATTTTCTAGTAAAAGGGAAAATTGTTAAATACAAGGTTATTTACTTAGTTTGATTTAACTAATATTTTATAAGAGCATGAATGATAAACTAATTATAAGAGTTGTGACAAAGGAAAACTTTTACAAACGGCTACAGAGGCCCATGAAGTTTCCATTAACATAGATAGTGATTCAAAAAGTCTTTTGAAATGGTCTCAACGCATCATTGCTTCAAGAAAGAGTGATCTCTTGTAGAGGGCTTGGATCACTAATTTCTTATTTTAATGGGTATGTATGAGTGTTGCACTCATGGAAAGCACACCAAAGCACCTTTTTGGAAGGATAACTCACTGATAACAAAGTAACAATTACATTTGTTTACTTGGATGTATGTGAACCAATGCAATATCAATTTTACAATAGTATGAAGTATTATTTTTATTTTCATTAATGACTTTCCAAGAAATGTTTTCATTCATTCATTCTCATTTTATCCCTAAGGGTTAGCTCAATTGGTTAAGGTCTCATTGCTAAAGCATCTTTCCATTCAGACGTCATGGGTTCAATTCTCCTCAATGCCCTCAAGGTTAGGCTCATATTAGTTTGGCCCAGGGGCATGGTCACTTTGGGTAGACCTACCTTGATTTTCCGCGAAAACAAATAAAAAAATAAAAAAATAAAAAAATATATGTCTACACACACACACACACATTCATTTTCCTTTCTTTAAAAGAAAAGATGGGAGGCTATAGAAAAATTCAATTTTTTATTTTTATTTTTTTATAATGGAGGAGAGTATTCCTTCAAGAATTTTGTAAAAAATTGCATTGTCAAAAAGAGAAAAATAATGCAATTTTAGTATAGATATCTTGATACATGTTTTAGAGTATGTGTAATTCTCCATCCCATCCTTTGTAGTCTTGAGGTTGAATGGGGCATGTTACTTTTAATTAACTTGACCTCCATGATCTAACTACGGAAATGGTGTTACAATTTTTTTCCTTTTCCAAAGTTAGCATAATTAACTTTGGACATCACCATCATCTTCGGTTCGTCGAGAGCTTTCTGGTGATAGAAATTTTATGTAATCTGACACCTAGATCGAAAGTTATGCTCATTTAAAGTTATTCATTCCATCCCTACCACATAAGCAAGAATCTGCCATATGGCACCCACGTGTCACCCATGTGACACCCACGTGGAAGCTACATGGTTCCACTATCCCCACCTAGGCAATTCCACCTCATTCCCCGCACCAAATCATGGCCATGGTTACATCCACGTGGCACCTACCACATCATGTTTCCCAAGGGCCCCATGACATCACCCTTAGCTTACAAACCAACATTTACCATTATAACAAATCTAAGTAAACCCTTCAGTACTCACCCACTAACTCATCGTAAATTGATCACCAATGTTTATACTAACAACACAAATTAAATGTGGTCCCATGCCTTATGACAGTTAACAAAGGGGGGGGGGGGGGGGGGGGGGGGTATGCTATTTGTCCCTTCTACCATTAAATGATGAGTGACTCCCCTCTAGAAAACTCTTCCATGTCTCCGTTTGACTGCAACGAAAATCTATATAAATTATAGGCCTCCTGCCTTTTATCAGATATCGGTGGGGGGGTCTGCAATTGTCAACTAACTATCAATTGGTTGACAAAATTTTCTCCATTATGTTCCCTCTGTTAGTTTGTGGCTTCCCCACTCTAGTGCACTTAAACATGACCTCGTGGCACGGAAACATTTCCCACGTCAAGTGATGGGAACAAAAATTTGTCTTGTGGTTCCCTTCAATTTCACCCTAGTTGAAAAGATGCACATGAAGTCTCTTAGGGGACTCGTGCTCAATGGTGAGGTGGATTCTAGCCACATTAACTTCCCGTCGACACCACATAATGCCCCTACACCTAATGGAACCACCAATCATCTCCATGTGTCATCAAGTCACATGTAATTCCTAGTGTCTAAGTCATCATCCTTCTATCGACATGATGAAGTCTCTCTGCCATGTCGCATCCTCCCATGATGTCATGTGTCACTTAGAAAATAGTCATTTGGCCTTCCAAATGGGTCATTCCACCATGTCACATTTTACACTAGCAACAGACCATGTTATCAACCTTGCGTTGTCTTGAGTACATGACATCGGTGTCCCTTTTGGCATCCCCCACCTTGGATCAAGTCCCTGGGCCCAATCATGTCTCGAAATTTGAGCAAATCACCACTTCATCTGATCTGAAATTAAAAATTGAATTTTTTTTGTAAAATTTTGCAAGCTAGTTTATGTCGTGTGGGAAATGGATGGAAATTGAAAAAGCACATAAACTTATTAAAATTAGTTAAATTTTTCATATTTTAGCAATGAAAAATAGACAACATGCAGCATCACAAAACAACAATTTGATGATGGAGTTCACCCCTCTTGGGCTACATCTCTGTGTCCAGCTTCCAATGTTTGACCTTTATTTTATATGCTTAAAATGACAATTACATCAACATATAATGCTCAAATTACAAAAATAACACTTCCATTGTGTGCATAACACCCAAAAACCCTTGTGTGGTCTCTTCTTGGGCTCAAAAAGGCTAAAAAATGGCTATGTTAGGCCTCCTTCATTTCCCTGCTATTTGTCCTACAAAATTGACCCTATGTAAAAATTGGCAACAAGTTCTACATTTGGTGGCCTTGCAAAGTGATAAACTGGCACAAGTTCAATGATAAATCTGCCAATAAATGTGAAAATTATCGAGTCATTAAGCATGCCAATAGGGTCATGCTCCAGTTCCTCCGCCCCTTGGTTCAGTCGTATGGTATATAATATGACCGGGATGCGCGCCAAAGGCCATGCACCCATCGACCTTTTGCTCCAAGTCACATTTTCTTTATATGACTGCAGGCTGGGTGCCACGCGTCCCACCCCTCCCCTGATAAAAGTCGAAGGTTACATGATATTTAATGATACTGGGGCCGATGTCAACTCCCCACCCCTTCTGCCTCGGCACGACACATGATCATGTCACATTCACATAACTTGGTGTTGGGTCAGTCAGGTGAGCTTTCTGGCTCTCCCCTTGCCCCTCCCCAAACTACCAACAGTTACAATTTAAATATATGTGGCCCATGTTATATAACAAAAATCATTGTGCAGTGTATTGGTAAATCATTGTACTCTGCTGATGGAGGTTTTGGGGTCGAACCCAAGTGAGGTTGGTTGGTCGCCTTAACAATTTTACATGAACTTTGAGGGACACATGGCACCCTCTCATAGGGCCATGTGTCACCCTCCGATTGGCCAAAACTAAAAATTCACTAACCAATATAAAACTGTCAATTGTCCCTGTACGATCATGCCACATGTCATCATGGGATTGACCCATCTGAACACTGTACTGCATAGTCACCTTGCGAACATTAGTGCCATGTCATCGTACAAATTGCCTAGTTAGTTGTCGAGTCAACCCTGCAAGTTGATTTTTTAACTATTTGCCAAAAGCTTCAGAATGTTATAAATTTCTCATGCAATGTCGGATTGAGGCGATTCAAGCATCATTGGAATCAGAACGATGAGATCTACGATCTGGCACTAGTTTCAAGAGAATTTGAGAACTTGATTTTCTTAGCATATTTTTGACCCCCTGGATCATTCCTCCCCACTGAAAGCTTTTGGACCACCAAAAGTCTATTTTTACTCATCAAGTAAGTTAGGGTACAACTCCCTCACTTTTCTGATCTCAATCCACCTTACTTTACTTGGATTGGTACATTTGAGCCCCACTCGAAGATACTCCACATTGCCTCTGCGTGAAGTCCTGATTCTCCTGTCAAGAATTGAGTCTTCTTGCAAATCATCTAAATATTCAGGAGCAAAATCTTCTATAGATGAAATCTGAACATTTGCTTCATGATCATCAATCATTGGAGACTCATACAATCTCAAATTTTCCACATTGACAACAAAATAAATTTGCATGTAAGGTGGCAAATCTAATGAGAAAGCATTATTGCCAATCTTCTCCAAGATTTTGAAAGGACCATATCTGATTGGCTTGAGCTTTTTACCTTCACTTTGAATTCTTTCGTTGTTGATATACAACCAAACTTGATCTCCTACTTGGAAATCATGATCAACCCTATGCTTGTCATGTCTTGCTTTGTACTTGGCTTTTATCTTCTCTAGCTGCTCTTGTACTCTTTGATGCACTATCTGAATTTGTTCAATGAAATGATTTCATTTTTCCACATGACTATGTCCATCTACTGCAATATCAGAATATCCTTGAAGGAGATGCATTACTATTTTGTTCACTACTTATGTTTGGCCTTTGGTTTGTGGATGAAATGCAGTGCTTTTCTTCAACTTAGTGTCCATGAGTTCCCATAAACTTGACCAAAATTTCTCGATATATCAAGAATATTGATAAAATATAATAGAAGTGAGTAATACAAAGTGAACCCATACATTTTGGAAGAATATATTTGCAGTTTGTTCAGCTGTAACTTGTTTCTTACATTGCATCAACACACACATTTTGTTGAAACAATCCATAACAACATATAGATAATCATGAATTTTCCTATACATTGGTAGTCCCCCTATAAAATCCATAGAAATAATTTCCCAAGGATGAGAAGGAATAGGAAGTGGAGTGTACAAACCTAATTTCCTATTGTTAGGCTTGCTAGTAGCACGCATGGAAAATCCCTTTACATATCTTGAAACAATTTCATTCATGTGAAGTCAATAAAAATACCTCTGAATTTGAGCAATTGTTTTGCCTACACCAAAGTGACCAACAACAAGAGAAGCGTGGGCTTCCCTTATGACATTGACTCTTTCACCCCGTGGAAAACATAACTTCCCAAGATGATACAAGAACTTGTTATGAACATGATAATCCAACTATTCAACATGATTGCCTTGACTCAAAGTTGCATAAACATCTTTAAAATCACCATCTTGAGAATATTGTTCAATATAAATTTCACGCATGATTGACTTATGCTTAAGAATCACAGATAAATTAACAATAGGCCGTGATAACATATCATCAACTTTGTTGTATATACCTTTCTTGTACCTGATTACGAAATGAAATTGTTGTAAGAGTCCCATCCACCTGAAATGTCTAGTGTCTTGTAGCTTGGTTTGAGACTATAAATATTGCAAAGTTTGATGGTTAGTATGAATAATCATTTCTTTATCCATCAAATAATGCTTCTATTTATTCACACTTTGTAACAAAGCATACAACTCTTTATCATAATTTGTATAATTAATCACTGCATTGATACAGGTTTTAGAATGATAACAAATTGTCTTACCATGTTGCATAAAATATGCTCCCATTACATAATCACTTGCATCAATTTGAATCTCAAATGGTTTCTTAAGATCTAGAAGTGCTAGAATAGGTGTTATACTAATTTTCTCTTTCAAAGTGTCAAAGGATTTTTGTTGTTTGCATCCCCACTAAAAGACCTATTTCACACTTGTCAGAGCATCCAATGGTGTTGCAGTGAGTGAGAAGTTAGCGATAAATTTTCTCCAATATTGGGTTGCTCCCAAAAATCTCCTAAGTTCTGTTACATTGTTGGGTTTATGCCAATTCACAATGACTTCAACTTTTGAGGGATAAATTTTCAATTCACCCCCTCTGTTGGGCATGGAATCCCCCCACAACATGTTTTGGGGCTCAAAGCCCAAGTTTTGAGTATTATTGTTGAAAAGACTCCGCGAATTACGGGCACGGAGCGGAAATTGTATGTTAGAGTCATAGGGTTGTCCGCCCCAAGTTTTGAATGTAGTGTTGGCCTACCCATGGTCCGCGGACCATGGGATTGTATAAATAGAGCGAGGCACTAAGTTGTAAAGAAAAAAGAAAGAGATACATAGAGGACGAATGGAGTCTAGAAGATAGCGAGCATAGAGAAAAGGTCTAAGTGCTTTGGGTCATAGTAGTAGGAAGAGGCTCTGCAACTGAGTACGCAAAGGTCTAGTAGAGTCTGCAGCTGAGTGCGCGGACCCCTGCAACTAAGTGCGCAGGGCGGTGTCGAGTCTGTAACCAAGGAAGAAGAATAATAAAGAGACGTTTGATTCCAAATCTTGTGTATCTATTTTGAGTTATTATATGGTTGATATATTTTGCAATTATACTGTTTTATTTATTGCGCGCACTGGTATGAATGGTGAACACTGTTAAGTATAACTAAACACATGCAGATAAGCTAAGTGATCAACTAATTTTGGGTTAATAGTAAGGGATTGGGTACCAACGTGGATCGATCCCCGAGTAGGGCTGCACGAAGGCAACATCATAGGCTGCGAGGTATTGATAAGTACGCGTAGCGAAGTGCGCGCAGGGTTAAACCGTGAACCACCGAAAATCATCAGAGATCTCTATGGTGTGGAAACCTGGTTCTAGCACCCTCCCATACTACTTTGGGTGAGATCTCAGTCCGTGCTCCGCAGATTATTGCCGAAACGGCCAGTAGTACCGAGACTTGTTTGGCTAAATCACCTCTGAACTTGGGTCAGGCCCCTACAAGCCAACAAATGGTTTCGTTGTTGGGACCGGGATCTGCATAAGGGATGTCTGATGTCATGTCACTGGAATCCAACCAAGAAAGAAATTGAAGGGTGGTTGGACAGGAAGATTCACAAGTTCTTGGCACAGGAAAATAGGAATCCGCGAGTATCTAAGGAACAATGGTTGGAGTGCTACTTATATACGGAAATCCACAAAATTTTCTTTGCATCGTTTCCTTCTGAGCTATATGAGTGGATCGCAAAGCTAGCCAATAGTCAGGGAAGGTGTAGGCTCGACAAACTAATCGTTTGGACTCTGGAATTAGTGTGCAAACTAGAAGTGTCAAGAGATAAGATCGCGCGAGATGTGGACCATTGGCTTAATTGGATTATAGGAGGATTTATCACTGAGTTCACGGTAGATATGATTGTCAGCTATAGTGAGGCGGAACTACGCTTCCTCAAAGGGTCATGAGGTAAGTACATTAAATCTTTGAATAGTTGGATTAAGATGCTATTATGTGAAAAGCGGGTTATGCGAATAAATTAATGTTTGGGACTACACGAAGTGGGAATATCTACAGAAATGGAAGTAGTGAAGAGTTAGAAACTAGTCCCTTAATTTCACCCTCGTGGGAAAGCGAGGAAGAGCTCGTGAAAGTTTCTCCGAGAAGCATGGTCAGTCTGATAAGGCAGTGAATTCCGCACTTACCACCTCCACCTACACTGCCACCCGTCTCACCCTCTTCACCTTCATCTCCACCCACCCCACCTCTGCCACCACCACAGTTCAATATGGCAAGTGCGATCAAACTGCCGATATTCAGAGGAGTAGGGAACGAAGACCCGGACCAATTCTGGTTCATGGTAAGGGCAGTATGGGAAGCACAAGGAGTCATGGATGACAATATAAAGAAGGTTATGCTGGTAAGCGCGTTGCAAGATTGCGCATTAACATGGTACATTAAGAATTCTAATGACCATCCAAACACAGGTATCGTAGAAATCCAAGCCGCGCTGAACAGGGAATTTAGCAAGCCAAAGTTGGAGACACAATCAATTATCGAGTTTAAGGAGATCGCAATGCTCCTGGGCGAGACCCCCTGGGATCTGGACCAGAGGTTGAAGAGTATGATTCGTGAAGCCAACATGAATTTGATGGATGGACAACACCGTGCTTGGTTTTTAGCATCATTAACACCACATTTAAGGATGGCATTGTCACAACAAAATATTTCCACCCAGGCCAAAGCCTTGGAGATGGCAATGAGATTGCATGAGACCCCTATATAAGATCCTGGTCTGGGAGTCCAACAAATCCATGCGCAACTGCAAAATTTGTGTCTGGAAATGCAGAGTTTGAAATAGGATAGGACCCCTTGGCCAGAGGTGCGCGAGGAGGTATGGTGCATAAAATGTAAATGTCAGGGGCATGACAAGGACCACTTTCCAGTTTTTGTGAATTACTTGGCGGGAGGAGGGCCAATGTCGTTAAGATTTGAGGCACAAGCAGGACCAAGTGCGGCGCTTGCACTATGGTGCGCGATCTGTCAGATGGGAGGAAAACACACTACGGATAATTTTCATCTATTGCAGAAGTATACACAGACGTCCCACCAACTGTTTTTTAATTTCTGTAGGTCGGTAGGCCATGATGAATGCACTTGCAGAAGCTACGAACTAATGATGGATCAGACTTGTTATAGACTTTTTTGTGCCCTACAACTCCAAGCATGAAATGTCCATAAACCAAGGGCTCCTAAGTCCCTAAAAGTGTTGTTCTAACCCCTAAAGGAACAAGGTCAACAGATTACAGCTTCTCCTAGAAATTCTCCATGAAAAACTACTCAAAATTGGTCAAAACAAGATCATTGCAGCTGCTCCACTGGCTAGGTCCGTTGCATCTCAGCCAAATGCACTGTGAGGGTGTGTTGCATTTCAAAACTCCCTTCTGTGGGGTGTGATGGGCGAGAAATGACAAATGGCAGTGTCATTCCGCGAGGTGGAGAGGCAATGGAAGCTTCTAGAATCTTCTCCTGTGACACTTGCCTCACTGAATTTGACCAAGGATGAGTAAGAGGCCCTCAGTCTCCAAGTGGAAGCAAGAACTGACAGAGAGAAGACACTAATCAAATCACAAGCTGACTCATCCTCCTTACAAATATCTATATATGGATCCCTCATCCCAGAGATCTAGAGGCTGGAATTTTGCATATTGTAAGGAATTGTTGTTGGTTTCTAGAGACAAACATCAGATTGTTGGGTGATCTATGCTTTGTTGGAGGTGAAGAGGGGCTTCTTTGCTGGGAGGTTGATGCTGGGTCGGAACCACTGGTTGTAACTCCTCCTGTATCTTTTCTTGTTTATCAATAAAAGCTATTTTAGTTCTCCTCCATGCTTTTGTATCATTGATGCTTGTTACATTTGTATGGTTAACTTAAATCTGATCCTAAGTTGTTTATGAATATAGATCCATGTCTTTGTATAGTGCTCTGTGATCTTTCAGGTACTTTGTGAAGCTGGGCTTGCTAGTGAGCAAGTAGCTTGAGACTATCAAAGAAGAGAGGGATCGAATCAAAGGATTAGCGCATGACACAGGTTGGTTCTTTCTATTCCTCTCTATCTATAATTCATAAAGGAGATACAAAAGTAGCTTTTCTCCGTTTGTTTCTAAGGTAGCTGTCACACCTTAGTGGGATAGAGCAGTTCTAAATAGACACTTTTCCCTGTAACAAAATGGCGACTCCGCTGGGGAGATAATTAGTTTGTTTGTTTATCATTCTTTGTTGTTTGTTTCATAAACTTATAAGTAGCATTCGAACTGCATTTGCCATAACAAATGAAAAGTAGATAACTGCTGCTTCAATCCATTCACTGGATCTGTTTATGATTTAAACAGCTGATTCACAAACTATCTGATTGCCCTTGTGATAGCTCTTAGATCCTCCTTAGATCTACCCCTGATTGTTGCATTACTGATTGCTTTTTACTCGGCCAAAAACCAAGGAATGAACTGCAAACTGTGACCCGGAACTCGGACAGAGTCTCGTTTCCGACCCAGTGTAGGTACTGTTCAGAGATTCTGAATTTCAGCGCACTTCCCGAAGGGACAACCTGCGCTGCATTTCAGATTCTCTGTGTTACAAGTGCGCTGATCAGACTAGCTCTGTGCAGCTGTGGTTCCTGTGCTTCATTCTTTCCAGTTCTATCCCTGAACTTTGCTGCCTGTGATCAGTATATGTCTGTTTGAAACCTCTTTTCCTTGCTGTTATTCCACCTCCTTTGTACAAAAGAACTGTAGATGTTTTTGTGTGTTTGTTGAGTCGTTTACAATTTTCCTTTGCAAAAGTAGCATAGTCGTACTATCATCCTTTGATTTGAATTTGTCACAAGTGTCGATTTCGATCATAGGAGAAAGTTTGATTGTTATTGATGGTCGATTATCCTGTTACTATTGCCTTTGGTCTGAATTTGTTCCTCATCGCTTTCCTCCTTTTCCATCCCCCTTTCCTCTTCCTGAAGAGCCTTAAACTTGATTTACCGTGCATTCCATCCTGGAATCACTAGGCCTAACGAAGAGAAAATCCACCTCTTGGCTTTACCGTATATGCCACCATTCACTGGAAAGGATTCCTAGGCCCACCGAGGCACACAATATGGCTTTACCACAACCCACAGTCTAGTTCAGCGGCTACTAGGCTAGTGGCTTCATGCATCCTCAGTCTGGTTCAGGAACCACTACCACCATGTGTTTGTCAATTTAGAGATCCACCCCACTCAGCTTCGAATCCAATCCTGCCATCCCACACAAACCATATGAGAGAACCCATCTCATCAAAGTTATCAGGAAATGACAAGGCTAGGCTAAAAATACTATCACACTTCAAAAAACCCATGCCATTATAGAAAAGAAACACATAATATCCCATGCATTCCAAATCTAGCAAGGAAAATAGACATGAAAGTCTATACCTGCAGTGAAGCCCATTGTAGCTGCTTGATCCTACCTTTCCCTACTTGATGTTTGCTTCCTATTTCCTTAATTTCCTTTCTTTCGCCAATGCCAAAATGCTCCAAGAAAACTCTAAGTGTCCAAGAGTATGAGAGAGAGAGAATAATGAAAGAACTCCAAATCTAACTCTGACAAAAGGTTACCAACTTATCCTCAGAAGCCTTTTTATGAACAAGGCCTCTATTTTCTTTATTTTCCATTATTTTCCTTCATTTTCCTCCTCAGATGAAACATGTGACCTTTCACTTCCTTTTGCTCCTAATTAACATTATTTTCATAAATAATTGTGCCAAAAAATCCATTTTGCCTTTCCAAAGCCTTAGCCATTGCCTTTGCCAAAATCCTTAGCCATAAATAACCAAATGGACACCCCATAGGATGTCTTTCCCAACATTCAGCTTGGAATAAGTGTCCCATTCATCCATGGTTATTGTTTTTAACTTTATTACATGGAATTTTCACCAGGGCTATTAGAGAACCCTTTCCCTTGGGGGACACTATCCTCGATGTTCAATCACACATATTCAACAACCCACTGAAGAAGGCATACTTCTTATGGATCTTTATAACACAACTTGATGCAGTATTTACAATGAAATATCTCCTCAAGAGAAGAACATCATGACAACATACCGCATAGCGGAGGCTAATAATATAGCTCGTTACTGTATTTACATTCATACACAGGTGTACATATAGCAACATCATCAAAGGTATACATACCAAAACATATGCCAAATCATATACCAAAACATATATCAAACATATACTAACATCATATCTAGGCATATAACAAAACATCATATACCATATATCAACCATCATAAAGCATATATCGATCACCATAAATCATATATTAAACTGACATAAAGAAAATATTAAACTGCCATGAAGCATATACCAAGCCATCATAAGAAAATACTAAACCACCATAAAGAAACTACGAAACTACCAAACCACCATAATAAATCACCAAACCACCAAATCAAAGTTGCTTTCCCTCAACCAGAAAATATGGAAGGATACATGGCCAGTATCTGATCTACCATATCCCATGTAGCTTCATCGAGCCCAAAGTGCTTCCACTACACTTTAACTTGCTCGATTGCTTGTTTCAGGAATATGAGCACCTTTTTTCTACAATATACACTGAGGCTCCGACTAGAATTCTCCATCTAGTTCCACCTGCAATAGAAACTAGCCAAGCACATGATCAGCATCCTTAACATACTTCCTAAGAAAAGATACATGGAAAGCATCGTGGAATTTCAATGTCGGAGGTAGTGAAAGTCAATAGGCTACTTGCCCAATCCTCTCAATGATACTGCAGGGTCTACAAAATCGTGGTGCCATCTTGGCACATGAACCAATCCGCAAGGATATCTTCTTCGGTTTTGATGGGCAAGTACACCTATTCCACAACCTGGAACTCCTTGAACAACCTGTTCCTGTATGCATAACTATTCTACCTATCCTATGTTGCCTTGAGATTCTTCTTCATCACCTACATCTCATGTTCCATGTCTGTCAATATATTTGGTCCAATCAATACTCTGCTAACCGGATCACTCCAACTAATGGGAGTGTTACAATTCCTCCCATACAATGCCTCAAAAGGGCTCATCCTCAATGACTCCTGATAACCGTTATTGTATGAAAACTCGACCAAAGGGAGATACTCTTCCCCTTCCTTTGCTGATACATCACATACATCTTCAACATGTCCTCTAATATCTTGTTGACCCTCTTTGCCTGTCCATCTGTCCATGGATGATAAGTTGTCCTGAAGGCCAACTCGGTGCTCAAACCTGCAAATAACTCCTTCCAAAACATGGAAATGAAACTTGCGTCCCTGTCTAACACAATATTATTTGGGACACCATGTAGTCTAACCATGTCTCAAATGAATACCTGTGCCACATCACTAGCTGAGAATGTAGATTTCATCGGAACAAAGTGTGCAACCTTTGTTAACTTGTCCACAATAACCATGATGGAATCATGCTGATTCACTATCTTCTACAACCTTGTGACAAAATCCATCGAAATGACCTTTGATTTCCACTCAGGAATAACAATCGGCTGTAGTAGTCCACCAAGATGTTTTCACTCTGATTTCACTCGCTGATAGATGAAACTTCTAGCCACAAACTCTGCGATATCCCTCTTCAGATTCAGCCAATAGTAATATCTCTTCACCATGTCACTGTTTTCTGATAACTTGGGTGACCCGAATAAGATTTCACATGAAACTCCCTCAAGAACACCTTCTTGAGCTCATTGTTGTCCAGTACATATATCCTGTCTTGGAACCTGACCAATCCCTCTATTGTAATACAATAGTCCATGCCCTGTGCACTGACACATACACCTATACCTGTACCTGTGCCTATACTTGTACTGCCACCTATACCTGTACCACTACATGTACATGTACCTATACCTATAACATGACCTATACCTATACCATGACTTGTACCTGTACTTGTACTATCACCCTGTGCACAATCTCCATGTGCCTGACATCCTGCTGTCCTGCCTGCAAGATCCTATGTTGTAAGTCTGTCCCATAGGAGATCATAGTTATCAAGTGATGTACCTGTACTCATCTACTGAGAGCATCTACCACCCTGTTCTCTTTACCCTTGATGTACCTAATCTCAAAGTCAGACTCGTTGATCGTGACCAACCATGTAGCCTGCTTGGAATTCAGATTCGTTTGGTCAAACAAATACCTCAACGCAATGTGATCATTCATAAGCACAAACTGCCTTCCAAGAAGATAGGGCCTCCACATATTCAAGGCATGTATAATCACTGCTAACTCAAGATCATATGTCGGGTAGTTCTGCTCCTGCTTGTTTAGTTTCTGGGACCCATAACATACCACATGTCCATCCTGCATAAGGACTCCACCAAGCCCTCTCTTGCATGAATTTTTTCATACCACAAACTCTTTGTCAAGATCTACAATTTGTAGCATAGGTGCATGCGTCAACAACTTCTTGAGGTGCTCAAAGCTAGTCTCACAGAATTCGGTCCATTCGAACTTCTTACCTTTCCTCTGCAATGATGTGATAGGATAAGCAATCTATGAGGAGTTCCTGGTGAACCTCCTATAATAGCCTGCCAAACCCATGAAATATCTCACCTCATCCAGACTCTTAGGAGCTACCCACTCCATGATGGCCCTTATCTACTCTGGATCTACTGCAATTCCCTTCTTGGAGACAACATGTCCCAAGTAGTGTGCCTCAGTCTAAAATAAACTCATGCAACTCAAGTACTAGTCCTAAATGCAATCTTGTATATCTCCTCCTTTTTGATGCATACCTGATGGTATCCAGATCTCAAGTCAATCTTCGAGAACATTGCTGCTCCCTTCAGCTGATTGAACAAGTCATCAATCCTCGGCAAAGGATATTTTTTCTTAATAGTCACTCTGTTCAACTACATGTAATCAATGCATAATATGAGGGTACCATCTTTCTCCCTCACAAACAAGACCGGTGTGCCCCAAGGTGATACACTTGGCCTAATGTATCCCTTGTCCAACATTTCCTTTAGCTGTAACTTTAACTCAACCAACTCAGGTGTGCTCGTCGTGTAAGGTGCTTTTGATGCTGGAGCTGCCCCTAGCACTAACTCAATTGAACATTCCACCTCCCTGTGAGGTGCAAAATGTGTAATTTCCTCAAAAAGTACATCCTGAAATGTCTGCAACACTGAGTACCTATTCAACATATCTGCATCCTCAACCTCCTTACTCTTATCACTAGAAATGTGTACTACAAATAGCTTACACCCTTTATTGCGGCTACACTTTGCTTGCATAGTTGTCACCATCCTAACTGATGTGGCCTTCTTCTTACCCTGCAAGATTCTTGGTTCTCCATTGTCATCAACACACTCAATAGCCTTGTCATAGAAATCAACCTTGGTTCTATGTAGATACAACCAATCCATGCCCAATAACATAATGTATGAACCCAATGGTAATACATTCAAATGTGTTGTTGTAGGCATACCATTTAAATCAAATGTGCAACCTCTCACCCAATGATGAACTCGCTTCTTTGTACCTGTAGCCAACTTCACTAACCAAGACTCTGCATGCAATTCCTTACTCAAACCACACTTATCCACCAAGTCAGGACTAACATAACTATAATTGGATCGAGGTTCAATGAAAAAGGAAATAACTTTATCACAAAGCTTATTGTCCATCTCACTGATAGATTCCTGGTGTTTTTCTTGCCCGTTGTCCACTGCTGCATAGATACGTGGAATACTCTGACCAACATCCTCAATAGTCTATGCCTCATGTGGATTTTATAACTTAGGCCTTCCAACCTGATGTTGCGGACAATATCTCATAAGTTTCTCCTCACCACATGTCCAACACTCCAACTAACCAATGCACTCACCTCTATGCTGATGTAGCTACTGTGGCCTATGTCCCTATCTAGCTGCATTAAATCTCTATTGTGGTGCCAAATTTTCTTTCCCGTCTGCATGTTGAGGCCTTTTCCTGTTAGGTTACTATTTACCTCTACCTCTTAGGTTACTATTTACCTCTACCTTTGTCTTTTCCTTTCCATCCATGCTGAGATTCATTCTTATGCTTTGATTGGTTGTAACGATGCTTCAGTTTCCCAATGACTTCCTCAAGTGACCGAGGCTCATGATACTCAATCCGATCTCTAAATGCTAATGGAAAACCACTGACAAATCTCTAAACTTGAGCCTTCTCATTAGTAAGATATGGTACATAGCTCAATAGATCAAGAAACTTCATCGTATACTCTTTGTCTGTCCTTGACACCATCTTTAACTCATACAATTATTTAGCCTTAATGTCGTAGTACCTTTCTGACAAGTACTTCTTCCTAAAAACCCTCTTGAATTCCCACCAACTCAAGTCATATGTTCTGATGTCTCTAACCCACTTTAAATCTTCCCACCAGATGTTTGCTTTAATTTTCAAGCTAAAGATAACTATCTAGGCCTTCATGTTATCTTTGTACTCATGCAACTCAAATAATTTTTTCATGCCAAGTATCCAAGCCTCTACATCTTCTAGCTTCTTCACATCTCCATAAAAAATAAGTGGTTTTGATTTCTTGAATTCATCTGATAATTATCCCTTATCATTCCTCCTGTAAGGATGATAGCGACAACGATCATGATGTCTATCAGAACCAAAACTCGAATAAATCCTGTACTCACCACCCCTCCTTCCTGGAGTGTCCAACAACCTGCCATCTCTCACTATATCAGATCTATCTGACCTGTGTCTACCAGGAGATCTACTACCATACACCCCATTAGATTTATCCTCTTTTCCATGGATGATCTAAAGTGGCCCTTGTCGCTACAAGTCTGATAAACTCTAAAGAAGTATAGCATTAACATTTGCTTGCTTCTCTTGTGCTTGTATGATCTGATCATTATCTTCCTTACAACTCCTTATCTCTTCCTTCAATCCTGTGTTCTGTCATGACCGTATTCCTTTGTTGTTGCTGCTGTGTGGAGGCACCCTTCGCGGGGGTCATGGATGTGGCAATGACCTTCCCCTTACTTTGGGAGCGAACTAGACAGAAAATAAATTTCCTAGTCTATGAGATGAGCTTGTTGCCTTTCTTAGAAGCAATCAAAGAAGTGGCAGTAGGTGGGGCTACCTCTAGTATCCTGTATAATGAATTATTCAAAGAAATAATGACAGCGCGAGGTCTTGACTCATACACAACATGTTGCCTCCACAAGTATGGCTGGCCTAATAATACATCACAAACATCCAGAGGTGTAACATCACACAATACCTCATCTGTGAAAGGCTTGATGCTGTAGGGAAGATAGCACTGCTGGCGAACTTTGAGATCTCGTCCTTCATGAAGCCACCCGATACTGTATGGCTGCGGGTGTGGTGTAGTCGATAGGCCCAACCGCTTCACGACCTCTACTGAAATGAGGTTCTTTTAGCTGCCACTAATCTGGATTTAAAGAGGAACACAATAAATTACAGAAATAACCATAAACACATATATGCAATGGAAATAATACTTCATTTCATTATTGTAAAACACTGAAATATGCTTACAAACAGAAATGGAAATAAACTAGCTAGGGCGATGGTAACGGATCTCTGAGAAGAGATGTGGCAGCTACATGCCTCTGAATTGTGTTACAATGAGACTCAAAGGCTTATTTATTGTTGAGAAACAATGGGAAACCCTTAACATCCCAAAACCTAACCCTAGAAGATGAAACGCCAAATTGTGGGCCTTGTTTAGGTAAATTGGTACATCAATTTCTCAGGATCGTAACTTTGGCATACGATCTTCGTTTGACACATACAATAGCTCGTTAGAAATATCTATCTGAGAACTACAACTTTGGGAAGAGCAACATTGGTCCATGGATCCATGTTGCTCCCAGATCTCCCAAAAAACGTCACTTAGGGCCTAAAAACGGCTTTGGAAGTTAAGGACCCGAAAAATTGCTAAAAATAGTAAATTGTGCTGCAATTACAGAAACTGAAAAACTGAAAGAGACAGTTGTGGGGGTCCAAGTGGGATAGGTGGGTGGCCACCAACATCCACCTAGATCATTCCTCCCCCCTTAGGAAGCAATGGTCCCCATTGCATTGAGTTCCTCCATTTGCTGAACTTGGTCCCTGGTGAGCTGTTTTGCAATCTCGGATGTGTCTAGTAATGGTGGGAAGCATGGTCGAGGGTGGTATACATTGAACACTTGGTGCAGTCGAAGGAATGGAGGAATTCTGTGCTCCAAAGAATTATTTCCCACAACCTTAGTAATGGTGTAAGGACCATATCGGTGTGGTCAGAGCTTCTAATGGGCTCTTGTAAGGAGTTCTTTCTGCAGATGCATCTAGACTTTGTTGTCCACCTGAAGCTTGTGTGGTACCCCTGTGGGTGAGGAGAAGTTGTTCCTGTGTTTTGTCATGACTGTATTCCTTTGATGCTGCTGCTGCGTGGAGGCACCCTTCACGGGGGTCATGGATGTGGCAACAACCTTCCCCTTACTTTGGGAGCAAACCAGACAAAAAATAAATTTCCTAGTTTGTGAGATGAGATTGTTGCCTTTCTTAGCATCGATCAAATAAGTGGTAGTAGGTGGGGCTACCTTTGGTATCCTGTATAATAAATTATTCAAAGAAATAATGATAGCGCGAGGTCTTGACTCATACACAGCATGTCGCCTCCACAAGTATGGCTGGCCTAATAATACATTACAAACATCTAGAGGTGTATTATCACACAATACCTCGTATGTGAAAGGCTTGATGCTATAGGGAAGGCGGCACTACCAGTGAACTTTGAGATCTCGTCCTTCATGAAACCACCCAATACTATACGGCTACGGGTGTGGTGTAGTCAGTAGGCCCAACTGCTTCATGACCTCTACTGAAATGAGGTTCTTTTGGCTGCCATTGTCGACAATGAATCACAGTGGCAAACCCTTCACCCACATCTGTGAGTGGAAAAGACGTTCCCCCTCCTCTGGATGTTCGAGCTCATCCTTTTGGATCTTGGCAGTGGCAACAATGACGTTGGGCTCCGCATCAATGATCTGCTTCCCTTTTCCATTACCCTTATTGGGTTCTGACTTAAGGTCCGAACATGCATCTGATTCGGAAGCCTTCAACTCGGCCACCAACAACTGCTTGGTCAGACACTCACTTGTGTTATGAGTGGGACTCTTCAGGAACTCACACCACTTTCCTGTGTCCTTGTTTGACTTCGTGGTGTTGTTCTTTTCTTGCGGCTTTGACGAGTTGTCTTGGGTCACCCCACCTTGGCTTTGTCCTTTCGTCTTCAAAGTCACAGATCCAAAATCTCTCTTCTTCTGTTTGAACTTTTGCTTGATTTTGATAGTGTATCGGTACGTCGTGCTGAGTGAGGAGATATTCAGGAACTCCATCTCTTCCTGGATGTATCTGTGTAGGTAGCCGCGGTATTTGAGTACCAAATGCAGCTCAGAGTCCTTGATACTCAACTGTGTGCGAAGGTATGAAAAATGTTTGTGAACTTCGACACATCTTGGTCCCTTCCCTGCCGCAATGTGGTCCATTTGATGTATATTTCCTCATAGATTTTGACAGGGGCAGCATCCTGGAATGAATCCCAAGTGGGTGTGGCTGAAAATAGTGATCCCATACTTTCATTCTTCTGCTCATAGTAGGTTTCCCAACAGTCCTTGACGTGGGGGGCTGCTTTGAGAAGAGCGAAAACAATCTTTTCATGACTCAAAAATTCATGAACAAAAAAATACCCATCTAGCATATTTAACCATTTATCTACGGTGTCTGTGTCTATCTGACCCTCAAATATGGGGATTTCAAAATTAACTTGTACCTTAAAGGGCATGGCATTTCCAGAGTAGCTATTGTAAGCCGATGCATCGCCTTTGGGTAGCCGCTAAAGGATCTGGGCAAAGTTTTCCATCATCCCGTTCCTTTGTCACTCGAGGGCTTCTTCGAGCAAGATTTTGATAATATCTCCTACCCCCTCATCTTTCTTTTCATTCGCCATGGGAGGACGTCAGGATTTGCGAGGCTGGTCTTGCAAAGGTTCGACCAGTTCAAGCCCTAACTCCTTATATCCCGACCTCGTTGGGGACATGAAAAGAAAAACAGAGAAAAAGCAGAAAACTATAATACCACTAATACGGATTTAAACATGAAAGCAATAAATTACATAGATAACCATAAACACAGATATGCAGTGGAAATAATACTTCATTTCATTACTGTAAAATACTGAAATATGCTAACAAACAGAAATGGAAATAAACTAGCTAGTGCGATTCGTAGCGGATCTCTGAGAAGAGATGTGGCAGCTACATGCCTCTGAACTGTGTTACAATGAGGCTCGAAGGCCTATTTATTGTTGAGAAACAATGGAAAACCCTTAACATCCCAAAACCTAACCCTAGAAGATGAAACGCCAAATTGTGGGCCCCGTTTGGGTAAATTGGTACATCAATTTCACGGGGTCGTAACTTTGGCATACGATCTTCGTTTGACGCATACAATAGCTCATTAGAAAGATCTATCCGAGCATTACAACTTTGGGAAGAGAAACATTAGTCCGTGGACCTACATTGCTCCCAGATTTCCCAAAAAACGTCATTTAGGGTCCCAAAACGGCTCCGGAAGTTCAAGACCCGAAAAACTACTAAAAATAGTAAATTGTGATGCAATTACGAAAACTGAAAAACTGAAAGAGATAGTTGTGGGGGTCCAAGTGGGATAGGTGAGTGGCCACCAACATCCACCTAGATTAGTCCAACAACCTACCATCTCTCATTTTATCATATCTATCTGACTTGTGTCTACCAGGAGATCTACTACCATACGCCCCATTAGTTTTATCCTATTTTCCATGGATGATCTAATGTGGCCCTTCTCGCTGCAAGTCTAAAAAACTCTAAATAAGTATAGCATTAACCTCTGCTTGCTTCTGTTGTGCCTGTATGATCTAATCATTATCTTCCCTACAACTCCTTATCTCTTCCTTCAAGCTTCTCATTGTATCGACCAAATTAGAAGTATGCCCCACACCACGTTGCTCCTCTGATGCATAGGGAGATTCTACGTAGTCTACAACCATTTTATCCATTTGATCTCTTTCTTTTTGTAAAGCATAATATGTCAGATAAACCAAATCACAATAAACCAATGTACCTTAGTATAGATTGGGGAGGATACCTTGTCTGCAAGATCACCAAATCAGCATGAAACATATATAAAATAATCATAATAGCATATAAACATACACAAATAAATGTATCAACGCATAAACATCACTCTAAATAGGATATGATCATCAATGCAAGGCCATATCAACAATGCATGCTATGAACTCATGCATGACAACAACCATTAATCCATTGTACACATTGCCACATGCAACTGACAATATGCATAAGCAATGCCTAACAACCTAAAAATACACATAACTCCATGTAGTCGAATGTGATCGGTCATTTCTTGTAATCAACCTACAAGACTAATACATGTAATTAAAATATTCAAAATGCAACTCAACATATAAGGATGTAAGTAGATGACATAAACTCAACATGTAAGCGACAAATAACCATATACAGTTAGTCACATACTCATGTCAATTACTCTTCATGAAATCAACATCAAATTCTCCATGATAACCATACTACCACCCTAATCCATCATCCAGCAAATGCAACAAGTATATAAGTGTAAGAGACACACATGCAACTAACATGCATGCATGACTAACACATTCAACCCATTCAGTTTGCGAGTTGAACCATGATCTGATACCACTTTGTAACACCCTCCTCCCACATTCACCTAATTAACCATGCCAACTGGGGTAAACATGAGACGAGAGGCTACTGTGATCATATTCAACCTCCTAGGTAACCTTAAGGAAGTGGAATCAATGGAACATCTATGTAACACCCTCCTCTCACATCCACCCAAGTAACCATGCCAACTGGGGTAAACATGAGACAAGAGGCTAATATAATCATATTTGACCTCTTAGGTAACCTTAAAGAAGTGGAATCGAAATAACATCACACAAAGTCATTTAAGATCATCAACAGAACCCTCAGGAGACAAGTCATCCACTCAGACAGCCTGTCCCTGGGTCCCACTGTTGTTCTAGACCTCTTAGGCCATAGTTTCTCTCATGCTATGGGTAAGAGGACGACCAGAGACCTAAATTCGATCTCACATGCCTACCTACCAGTGAATGTGGACCAAACTTGCCATTTCTATGCCAGTAACCTCGGGAATTATGCCACTTTTTCAGGCGAAGAGCCCAGACCACTACCCAAATTGGAATGAAAGCTTAGAATGAAGTAAAGTATAGGGAAACAATGATGCAAAATTAAATATTTGATCAAGACCTTAACTAGATCCATACTAGCCATGACAGGCATTTCATCAAACATATTTTCAACATGTAACCTATAGGTGTAAACAACATAATTAAGTGTAAGGATCTCATACTTATCTAAGAATCGCCATGAACCGTTGTTTCCTCATGTCAATTTTCTCCTTATCACGTATTAGGTCACAGATACCGTATCCATTCAAATACAAGTAAAAACATGCTGAGAGACAAGCATAGTTTCTACCACAAAATATACATCTAACCAACATAATAGGAACATAATTACAATGAACATATCAGTCATTAAAATCCATATATATATCAATACATTACACTTGAAAACCAATGGAAGTAATTTCTCATTAATCAATGCAATGAACCAACCGTGAGGGACTACCACATTCCACCTGACCATAGATTGGATGAGCCAAGTCTCTCTTTAGCCAATCACCCGTGTTCCATATTCCAAGCATGAATGTGGGACTCATAGAACACATAAAAAACACTAATCAATGCGGATGCCACTTGAGTTCTACGCCTACACTGTGAGTAATTTGAGTGCCTCCTAGTCTCTGAGGCTTTACTATGCATCCATAGTCTGATCCAGGGATCACTAGGCCCTACATTGAGACATACTCTCCAGGCTTCACCGTGCATTCCATCCTAGAATCACTAGGCCCAACGGAGATAAAATCCACCTCTTTTCTTTACCATATATCCCACCATTCACCGGCAAGGATTCCTAGGCTGACCGAGGCACACAATCTGGCTTTATCGCAACCCATAGTCTTGTTTAGGGGCTACTAGGCCAATGGATTCATGCATCCTCAGTTCGGTTCAGGGACCACTACCACCATGTGTTTATCAATTTGGAGATCCACCCCACTTGACTTCAAATCCAATCCGGCCATCCCACACAAACCGTATGAGAGAACCCATCTCATCAAAGATATCAGGAAATTGCAAGGCTAGGATGAAAATACTGTCACACCTGGCAAAACCCATGCCATGGTAGAAAAGAAACACATGCAATCCCATGCATGCCAAATCTAGAAAGGAAAATACACATGCAAGTTGATACCTACAATGAATCCTGTTGTATCTTCTTGATCCTGCCTTTCCCTGCTTGATCTTTACTTCCTCTTGCCTTGTTTGCCTTTCTTGCTCCAATGCCAAAATGCTCCAAGAAAATTCTCAGTGTCCAAGAGTATGAGAGATAGAGAATAATGAAAGAAATCCAAAGCTAAATTGACAAAAGGTTACCAACCGATCCTCATAAGCCTTTTTATGAATGAGGCTTCTATTTTCTTCATTTTCCATTATTTGCCTTCATTTTCCCCCTCACATGCAACCTGTGACCTTTCACTTCATTTTTATCCTAATTTCCATTATTTTCATAAATAATTGTGCCAAAAATGCCATTTTTCCTTTCCAAAGCCTTATCCATTTCCTTTGTCAATTTCCTTAGCCATAAAGAAACAAATGAACACCCCCTAGGATGTCTTTCCCAACATTCGGCTTGGAACAAGTGTCCCATTCATCTGTGCTCATTGTTTTTAATTTTATTACATGGAATTTTCACCAGGGATGTTACAAACTATGAGTGAAAATGGATAACCATGATTGTGAATGTTATAGATGAATATGGTTGGGCATGTTGATTATGGTTGACCATGTTGAGCATTGATCACCATGGCTAACCATGTTACCCATGGTTGATTATGGATGACAACCTTGACCATGGTTGACCTTGGTTGACCATCTTGGCCATGGCTAAGAAAGGTTTAACCATATTCAACATGGTTTACCATGGTCAACCATGGGTGACCATGTTTGACATGGTTGACTATGGTAAATTATGGTTGACCATGTTTCCTATGTTAGATATGTTCCTCATGGTTGAGTATGGTTAATTGTGATGAATGTGATTACTATGGTGACCATGTGATGATGTTGACTATGATTCACCATGGTGGACCATCATGACCATACTTTACCATTGTGACATTGAGAAATTGTGACCATGCTTGACCATGTTAACTATGGCTAACCATGTTTGGATTTGTTTGATAATGAAGACTATGTCTAGCCATGTTTGGCCATGGTTAATTATGGGTGACCATTATGGCATCATCACATTATGACACTAAGACATGGATGTCCATTGTAGAATCAATATTTTATTCATCACATTATGATGATGATGTTTGTTATTACATTATGATGTGAACTTTTTTAATTACATCAGGTTGTCAGACCTTGTTCAACATGTTGTGACATTATTATTTGTTCATCACATTGTTATCTAGTGCTTTTCTATTCATCACATTCTAGTGTCAATTTTTCTTCATCACATTACATTATGGATTTTAGTTCATCACATGTGACATCAATTTTTTTCATCGCATTATGATGTTGATTTTTACTCATCAAATGTGACATCAATTTCTATTGTTTGCATTGCAATGTTGATTTTTGTTCACCACATTGCAACATTGATTTTTGTTTGTTACATTGTGATGTTCATATTCGCTTGTCACTTTGTGACATTAATTTT
Organism: Pinus tabuliformis; assembly: GCA_031772625.1. Classification (NCBI taxonomy): domain Eukaryota; kingdom Viridiplantae; phylum Streptophyta; class Pinopsida; order Pinales; family Pinaceae; genus Pinus; species Pinus tabuliformis. Next base: position 1,189,112,686 of record CM062818.1, read on the forward strand.
TGTTCACCACATATGATGATCAGGTTTTTTTGTCACATTGTGATGTCAATTTCTATTCATATCACTGCAAGATTGATTTTTATTCATCACATTGTGAAATTGATTTTAGTTTATCACTTACAATGTCAATTTTTGTTTGTCACATTGTGACATCAAATTTTTCCATCCCATCACAATGTTGCTTTTTGTTCACTACATTGCAATGTCAATAGTTGTTTATCATATTGTAATGTCAACTTTTGTTTATCACATTGCATCATCAATATTTGTTGCGTCATGAGGCACTTTACATCCCAACATGGAGGAGATGTTGTAGTGTCTATAAATGAGTGTAAACATTTAAAGATCAACTCAATATGAGAGAGATCTTGTAGTGTCCATAAAATGAAACATTAAATCAAATAATAACAATAATAAAACATAATATTTGCTTACTTAAAAAAAGTAATAAAAATAATAAATGGATTCAAATCAATTTGCTTTATTGCTTTTTTATTTTTATTAATATCCATATTTGTAATCATGATATTTCAAAACATATAATTAAAAAGCATATAAAAGCATGATAAATTTAATTAATAAATGTATAATTAAAAATAAAAAATAATACGAAATATATAATATAAATAGTAGTTATGGTTTGTGTGGGGTTTAGTTCCTCTTAAGTTTTAGGTTCAAATCTTACAGGGAGGGGTTGAGGATGAGAACCATTTGTGAGGAAAATAAACTATTGAAAGGATATCGAACAATCTTGATAACAACCTCTCATTAAAAGTAACAAAAAATAAATAAGTATAGTTATAATACACATTGTCATAATTAATATAATTATTAACCAATGTAGATCCATCTTAACTCCAGATCTATCAAGCACTAAGAGATATTAAATCGCTCAAGATGTAAACTTGTTTTTGAATAAAAAACATGAGGAAGGGTTTCAACCTCGAGAGATTTGATTCCTTTTTATGCTTGGTAGATCCGGAGTTAAGATGGACCTATGTTGGTTAATCACATTGCAAACCAACTTTTGTTCATCACAAGGTGACATTGATTATTGTTCATCGCATTACAACATCGACTTTTTTATTACACTATGACCTCAATATTTGTTTCTTACATTGTGATATTGGTTTCTGTTCATCACATTGTGACTGATTTTTTCTCATCGAATTACAATATCGATTTTTTTGAATATGGTGAATCTTGTTTGAACATGGTTGACTATGTGTTAACATGTTTGATCATGGTTTTCAATACTTAACTATAGATAAATATGATTGACGATGTTAATGATGGATAACCATGGGAGCATGTTTGACTATCCCTGAGCTTGTTTGACCATGGTTGAATATGGTTGTATTATTGACCATATTTTACCATGGTTAACTATGGTCAACCATGTAAGACTATGGGTGAACATGGTCGACCATGGCTGACTGTGGGTGAATATTGTTGACCATATTGACTATAGTCGAACATGGATGACCATGGTTGAGTTAGATTACTTAAATTATCTCGATAACTCATTTTGGGAATATCCTAGAATCCAACAGACAATCTGGAGATCAAACAATTGACCTTGTTGTTGTCCATCAGAGTCCAAGATATTCCTAGAATCTACATTTTGGATAAGGATCACCAAGCTAGACGACCATAGTTGAACATTGTTGAAATTGATTTACCATTGTTGAGTTGGTTTGACCATTGTAGGTCTTGTTTGACCATTGTTGGGCTTGTTTGCCCATGGTTGTGAACATGTACTATAGATGTATATGGTTGACCATGTTGACTATGGTTGATTATGTTGACAATGATGACTATTGGTACTACAATTGATCATGGTTGGATATATTTGAACTTGTCGACCATATTGTACTATGGTTATACATGATGACCATGTTTGAACATGATCAACTATGAACAAGAATGGTTGGCTATGAGTGAACATGATTGAGCATGATTTCAATGTTTAATTATAGATGTGTATGGATTTTGATAACCATTGTGTATGAATGTGGTGAGGATGGTTGACTATGGTCAACCTCATTTCCCATAATTTGACCATATTACATGATTAGGCTATGCATAATAATATATAATAATAAGAAGAAAATATAAATTAATATTAGAAAAAATAGCTATTTATTTTAATTTAAGATTTACCACTATTTTAAAATAAATCACTTAAATAAAAAATCAATCTCATTAGAAAATATTTTATTAAATATAAACCTGATATTACTCTTTGCTAAGTGCTAGAATTAACATTTTTATATAATAATAATAAAGAATAATATAAACATTTTTTTTAATATTTGAAAATGATTATTTATTTTAAATGGTTAAAATAATTATAAAAATTAATTAAATAACTATGATGTTATGAAAATTAATGAGGGTAATGATTTATTTTTGGAAAATAATATTAAAATAATTAAATGTCCGCACTATATATTTTTGTTCAAATATCAACCACTGTATAATGGCAATTTTATCAACCTGCATTTTATTTTCGTTCACAACGATCACTGCGTAATAAATGCCAAAAGATTTACGGTGAATTTTCAAGCACTATGCGCTAGATAAATTCATAACCGGATTTATTGTTGTTTTCATTGAAGGTTCAATTTTTAGAAGAAATTTATGAGAAACTTGTTTCACAACTTCATCGCACGGATATTATTTTTTTATTTTTTTTACATTTTAAATGAAAAGAACCACATAACCCTATAATCAACTTCTAGATCTTGAGGTTTAGTGTAAATATAGTGTAAATATAATTAAATTCAAGTTTATATTAAGGTTTTGAATTTATTTAATTTAAGTTTTATTGATTAGTAAATTGAGATATTTTGTTAATTGTAATCTTGTTTTGTGATATTGGAGAATCTAATCTTACCCATTAACAATAATAATGTCTTACTGTAATGATAATGTTTTTTTAAATTATATATTTCTTTATAGTATGTAAATTATTAAAAACAAAGTTGCTTTATTTACTTATTTATTATTTGAATTGATAACCATTTTAATTTATTATTAACATTTTTTTACTATATTATATATTACATAATATAAATTAGTGATTTTTATTTTTAAAATAATTATATATTAATTAAATAAATCTATATTAATTATTTTTAAATATTTAACTATTTTTAATATATATTAAATAAAATTTTAAAAAATGATGATGGGAATCCATATATATTTGAAATTTTGTTTTAGTTGGATTGTTTATTATTTTGAGGCATTTTTTTATCTTCACATAATGCTAATAAATTCGTTGATGCAGTGAAAAAATAATTGGTAAGAGATACTTTGCAAACTTTCATGGTACCCACTTTCTTATACGTCTTGTCTTTAGTGCGATTTTTTGGAAGTTTTTATGGTGGGTTTTTCCGGTCTAATTTCTCTAAACTCTGGCAAGAATTTATTGAAATTACAAGTTTGATGGGTAACCCCTCCACAGTCGAGGCGCCCTAGGGGTTTTTCAAGGTGCTGAATCCATATATACAGTCAAAAAAACAATTTAAATAACAAAAATCAAGATTTCACCTCAAATTTTACACCACAAAGTCCAAAAAGTCACACTAAACACAACTCCATTGTTATATGGATGGTTATTAATCATTGTACTTTATACACTTAACCAAAACTCTTACATATTTAATTTTAGATAACATAGATAAAGATAAAAGTTCAGTCAAAAGTAAAAACAAAAAGAAGAAGTCAAAATCTTATTGATTAAGGATGCTGCCTAAAATATTTGCAAGAAGTTTTTGGTTTTCTGATAATATAAAATAAGCCCTAAATTAATCTTATTTTGGTTTTGTGATAATAGTATCATTATATTATAAAACAAGAGTTAAATTAATCATAGTGTATATAAATATTTTAAAATATTAATAAAAAATAATAAAATTCAATCTATAATATTAAATTATAAAAACTTGCAATTGTTTTTAAATAAAAACAAGGTAATACCCTATTAAAGGTGAAATTGAATGCTTAACACCTGGTCTGCGACAACTATAATAACAGTGTGTAACCAAACTTCAAGGATACCTAGCGGTATCTCTGTTTCAATTTCAAATGAGAAGAATAACAACCGATGCATTTATTTACTAATAGTTCAACGCATTCGATTCTCGCGAAAATGCTGCATAATGAAACTTTAACTTAAAAAAACATTTAGCCTGCCCTACTTAAACAATCAATCAGTTATAATTAAATTTTTAAAATAAACGAGGAATTTATTATTAAATTATCATTTGTGATACATCTAAAGACCAGATACTGTCAAAAGTACTCACGGAGACCACAACGAAGATGAGTGGATAGAGGAGAATATCACAGCCTAATCTTGTAGGTGATGACAAACATACAAACAACTTTACTGTGTTCGATAAGTTTAAAATAAGCCGAATATAGTGGACGTACTAAAGACCCTTTAAACATAATTATTATTCAATATCTGAATAATAATGACACTTTCTAATTTCATCCATAGTCGGTAGATGTTAAAATTCATAATGCCCATACCTAGTCTTGAACGCAATTATTTATATGTCTTCTTCTTTGATGCATACATGATGGCATCCGGATCTCAAGTCAATCTTTGAGAACACTGCTGCTCCCTTCAGCTGATTGAACAAGTCATCAATCCTCGAAAAAGGATATTTGTTCTTGATAGTCATTTTGTTCAACTGCATGTAATGAATGCATAATTTGAGGGTAACATCTTTCTTGCTCACAAACAAGACCGGTGTGCCCCAAGGTGATACACTTGGCCTAATGTATCCCTTGTCCAACATTTCCTTCAATCGTAACTTTAACTCAATCAACTCAGGTGTGATCATCGTGTAAGGTGCTTTCGATGCTGGAGTTGTCCTTGGCACTAACTCAATCGAAAATTCTACCTCCCTGTGAGGTGGCAACTGTGTAATGTCCTCAGAAAATACATCCTAAAATGGCTGCGACACTGGGTACCTATTTAACATTAATTTATCCTCAACCTCCTTACTCTTATCACTAGAAATGTGTACTGCAAATAGCTTACGCCCTTTCCTGCGGCTACGTTTTGCTTGCATAGCTATCACCATCCTAACTGATGTGGCCTTCTTCTTACCCTGCAAGATTCTTGGTTCTCCATTGTCATCAACACAATAACTTTGTCATAACAATGAACCTTGGTTCTATGTCGATACAACCAATCCATGTCCAATAATGAAACCCAATGGTAATACATTCAAATCTGTTGTTATAGGCATACCATTTAAGTCAAATGTGCAATACCTTACCCAATGATGTACTCGCTTCTTTGTACCTGTAGCCAACTGCACTAACCAAGACTCTGCATGCAATTCCTTACTCAAACCACACTTATCCACCAAGTCAAGACTAACAGAGCTATAATTGGATCCAGGGTCATTCAAAAAAGAAATAACTTGATCACAAAGCTTACTGTCCATCTCAATGATAGATGACTGGTGTTCTTCTTGCCCATTGTCCATTGCTGCATAGATATGTGGCATACTCTGACCAACATCCCCAACAATCTATGCCTCATGTGCATTGTATATCTTAGGCCTTCCACCCTAATGCTACGAATAATCTCTCCTAAGGTGCTCCTCACCACATGTCCAACACTCCAACTGACCGGTGCCCTCACCTCTATTCTAATGTTGCTATTGTGGACCATGTCCCATCTAGTTTCATTAAATCTCTTTTGTGGTGCCACATTTTCTTTCCCATCTACATGTTGAGGCCTTGTCCTCTTAGGCTACTATTTACCTCTACCTTTGTCTTTTCCTTTCCATCCATGTTGAGATTCATTCTTATGCTTTGATTGTTCATAACAATGCTTCAGTTTCCCAATGACTTCCTCAAGCAACCGAGGCTCATCATACTGAATATGATCTCTAAATGCCAATGGAAAACCACTAACAAATCTCTAAACTTTAGACTTCTCATTAGTAAGATACGATACATAGCTCAATAGATCAAGAAAATTGGTCGTATACTCTTCGTCTGTCATTGACCCCATATTTAGCTCATAGAATTCTTTAGCATTACTGTCGTAGTACCTTTCTGACAAGTACTTCTTCCTAAAAATCCTATCAAATTCCCATCAACTCAAGTCATCTGTTATGATGTCTCTAACCTGCTTGAAATCTTCCTACCATATGCCTTCTTTAATTTTCAAGCTAAAGATAGCTATCCGGACCTTCATGTTATCTTTGTACTCATGCAACTCAAATAATTTGTTCATGCCAAGTATCCAAGCCTCTGCATCTTCTGGCTTCTTCACATCTCCATCAAAAGTAGGTGGTTTTGATTTCTCAAATTCATCCAATAAGTATCCCCTGTCATTACTCCTGTAAGGATGATAGGGACAATGATCATGATGTCTATCAGAACCAAAACTCAAATAATTCATGTATTCATTGCCCCTCCTCTCTGGAGTGTCCAACAACCTGCCATCTCTCACTGTATCAGATCTATCTGACCCGTGTCTACCAGGAGATTACTACCATACACCCCATTAGTTTTATCCTCTTTTCCATGGATGATCTGAAGTGGCCCTTGTCACTGCAAGCCTAACAAACTCTGAAGAAGTATAGCATTAACCTCTTCTTGCTTATCTTGTGTCTGTATGATCTGATCATTATTTGCCTTACAACTCGTTATCTCTTCCTTCAAGCTTCTAAGTGTATCGGCCAAATCAAAAGTATTCCCCACACCACACTACTCATCTGATGCAGGGAGATTCTACGTAGTCTACAACATTTCTTGCCATTTCATCTCTTTCTTTTTGTAATGCATAATATGTCAGATAAACCAAATCAGAATAAACCAACGTACTGTAGTATAGATTGGGGAGGATACCTTGCCTGCAAGATCACCAAATCAGCGTGATACATGTATAAAATAATCATAACAACATATAAACATACACAAATAAATGTATCAACACATAAACATCACTCTAACTAGGATCTGATCATCAATGCAAGGCGAGATCAGCAATGTGTGCTATGACCTCATGCATGACAACAACCATTACTCCATTCCTATCCTTACTTTTCAACCCCCATACCTCACATCCTAAATAATCACTAACCCTAATCTAAAAAAAATTAATTCAGATTTCAACTGGAAATATAAGGTTTTATTAGTTAAAAATTAAAAATTGAAAATTAAGTAAAATTATTTTTAACTAGATAATTCAAAAGTTAGATTAATATTAATATCAATATTATTCATGATTAATATTATTATTAAACATTATTTCTTAATCCAACAAAATTAAAATCAATCATTTCGAAAGGCAAATCTATTCTAAAATTTTAAAAATTTATTCTAAATTAAAATTAACATTAATTAATTAAAATAATTAGTTAAAATAATCTCAATCAAAATTACATTAATATTAATATTAACTTTACCATTAATTGTTAAGGAATTTTTCTAAATTAAAATTCAACATAAATTATATGATTATGAATACTAACATTATTAATAATTTTAAATTTTTAAAAAGACAAATTTATTCTAAAAATTCATTCCAAATTAAAAACTTATTCTTAATCTAAAAAAATTAAAAATCAATCATTTTGAAAGACAAATCTATTCTAAAAATTTTAAAATTTTATTCTAAATTAAAAATTAACATTAATTAACTAAATTAAAACTAGTTAAAATAATCTCAATCAAAATTATATTAATATTAATATCAACTTTACCATTAATTTTTAAGGAATTTTTCGAAATTAAAATTCAACATAAATTATATGATTATGAATATTAACATTATTAATAATTTTAAAATCTTAAAAAGAAATTTAAAGCATCCTTATTAAAATTCTAAAATAAAAATAAAATTAATTAGAATTAATTGAAATTCTAACATAAAATTAATTAACAACAAAAGCAATAAATGGAAAAAGAAAAATTAATTAAAATTATCATTAATTAAAATTATTTAAATTTATTGAAAAAATTAATTAAAACTATCATTAATTAAAATTAATATAAAAGGGAAGGAAGAAAAAATTTAATTAAAATAATAATAAAAATTATTTAAAATTATCATTATAAATAATGGCATGGTCGGCTAACAACATTCCCTCTCCACATAGCTCATTCCTCTGTTTATTCAATTCCCGCAAGATCTATCCTTCACATTTATAGATCTATCCTGATGATGAGCCATGGTGGATGGCTCGAGACGTCGATTCTAACAACAATGGATGTGATAATTTCGGAAGAAAATTATACACACAATACAAATTGCAGAAGCCTCAAAACAATAACCATTACTCCATTGTACGCATTTCTACATGCAACCGACAATATTCATAAGCAACGCCTAACCAAATACAAATACACAAAACCGCATGTAGTCAAACGTGATCGATCAGTTCTTGTAATCAACCTACAAGACTGATACATGTAATTAAAATATTCAAAATGTAACCTAACATACATGGATGTAAGTAGACGACATAAACTCAACATGTTAGCATCAAATAACCATATACAATCAATCACATACTCATGTCAATTACTCTTCATGAAATCAACATCAAATTCTTCATGGTAACCATACCACAACCCTAATCCATCATCCGCCAAATGCAACAAGCATATAAGTGTAAGAGACACACATGCAACTGACATGCATGCATGACTAACGCATTCAACCCATTCAATTCGAGAGTTGAACCATGCTCCGATACCACTTTGTAACACCCTCCTCCCACATTCACCCAAGTAACCATGCCAACCGGGGTAAACATGAGACGAGAGGCTACTATGATGAGATTCAACCTCCTAGGTAACAACCTTAAGGAAGTGGAATTGACAGAACATCTATGTAACACCCTCCTCTCACATCCACCCAAGTAACCATGCAAACCAAGGTAAACATGAGACGAGAGGCTACTATGATCAGATTTGACCTCCTAGGTAACCTTAAAGAAGTGGAATCGATAGAACATCACATAGAGTCATTTAAGATCATCAACAGAACCCTCAAGAGACAAGTCATCCACTCAGACAGTCTGTCCCTGGGTCCCACTATTGTTCTAGACCTCCTAAGCCATAGTCGCTCTCATGTTATGGGAAAGAGAACGACCAGAGACCTAAAGTCACTCTCATAGGCCTGCCTACCAGTAAATGTGGACCAAACTTTCCAGTTTTGTGCCAGCGACCTCAGGAATTAAGCGACCTTTTTAGGCCCAGAGCCCAGGCCACTACCCAAATTGGAATGAAAGCTCAGAATCAAGTAAAGTACAGGGAAACAATGATGCCAAATTAAATACTTGATCAAGACCTTAACCAGACCCATACTAGCCATGACAGACATTTCATCAAACATATTGTCAACATGTAACCTACAGGTGTAAACAACATAATTAAGTGTAGGGATCTCATACTTATCTGAGAATCACCATGAACCATTGTTTCCTCATGCCATTTTCTTCCTTATCACGTATTAGGTCATAAATACCATATCCATTCAAATACAAGTAAAAATATGCTGACAGCCAAACATAGTTGCTACCACAAAATATACATCTAACCAGCATTATAGGAACATAATTACAATGAACATATCAGCTATCGAAATCCATATATATATCAATACATTTACACGTGAAAATCAATGGAAGTAATTTCTCATTAATCATTGCAATGAACCAACCGGTGATGGGACTACCACGTTCCACCTGACCATAGATTGGATGACCCAAGTCTCTCTTAAGCCATCACCCCTGTTCCATATTCTAAGTATGAATGTGTAACTCATAAACACATCAAAAACACCAATCAATGTGGATGCCACCGGAGTTCTCCGTTTACACTGTGAGGAATTTGAGTGTCTCCTAGTCTCTGAGGATTTACTATGCATCCATAGTCTGATCTAGGGATCACTAGGCCCTACACCGAGACATACTCTCTAGGCTTTACCGTGCATTCCATCCCGGAATCACTAGGCCCAACGAAGAGAAAATCCACCTCTTGGATTTACCGTATATCTCACCATTCACCAACAAGGATTCCTAGGCCCAACGAGGCACACAATCTGGCTTTATCACAACCCACAGTCTGCTTCATGGGTTACTAGGTCAATGGATTCATGCATCCTTAGTCCGGTTCAGGGACCACTACCACCGTGTTTGTCAATTTGGAGATCCACCCCACTCAGATTTGAATCCAATCTGGCCATCCCACACAAATAGTATGAGAGAACCCATCTCATCAAAACTATCAAGAAATGGAAAGGCTAGGCTAAAAATACTCTCACACCTGGCAAAACCCATGCCATGGTATAAAAGAAACACATGCAATCCCATGCATGCCAAATCTAGCAAGGAAAATACACATGCAAATCGATACATGAAATGAAGCCTATTATAGCTTCTTGATCCTGCCTTTCCCTACTTGATCTTTTCTTCCTCTTACCTTCTTTGCCTTTTTTTATCCAATACCAAAATGCTCCAAGAAAACTCTAAGTGTCCAAGAGTATGAGAGATAGAGAATCATGAAAGAACTTCAAATCTAAACTGACAAAATGTTATCAACTGATCCTCATAAGCCTTGTTATGAATGAGGCCTCTATTTTCTTCATTTTCCTCCTCACATGCAACCTGTGACCTTTCACTTCATTTTTCTCCTAATTTCCATTATTTTCATAAATAATTGTGCCAAAAATGCCATTTTTCCTTTCCAAAGCCTTATCCATTGCCTTTGCCAATTTCCTTGGCCATAAATAACCAAATGAGCACCCCTTAGGATGTCTTGCCCAAGATTAAGCTTGGATAAGTTTCCCATTCATTCGTGGTTATTGTTTTTAATTTTATTACATGTAATTTTCACCAAGGTTGTTACAAACTATGAGTGAACATGGATAACCATGATTATGAATGTTATAGATGAATATGGTTGGGCATGTTGATTATGGTTGACCACGTTGAGCATGGATCGCCTTGGTTAACCATGTTACCCATGGTTGATTATAGGTGACAAACTTGACCATGGTTGACCTTGGTTGACCATCTCGGCCATGGCTAAGAAAGGTTTAACCATATTCAGTATGGATTACCATGGTCAACCATGGGTCACCATGTTATTTGCATGAAGCACATTAGAAGTGGTTGATATATGTTGATCAAACATGTTTCACCATGAAGACAATATATGACCAAGTTTGTTCGTCACATTGTGATGTCAATTTCTATTCATATCACTGCAAGATTGATTTTTATTCATCACATTGTGAAATTGATTTTAGTTCATCACTTACAATGCCAATTTTTTTTTTTCACATTGTGACATCAAATTTTTCCATCCCATTGCGATGTTTCTTTTTGTTCGCTACATTGTAATGTCAAGTTTTGTTTATAGCATTGCATCATCAATATTTGTTGCGTCATCAGGCACTCTACCTCCCAATATGGGGGAGATGTTGTAGTGTCTATAAATGAGTGTAAACATTTAAAGATCAGCTCAATATGAAAGAGATCTTGTAGTGTCCATAAAATGAAACATTAAATCAAATAATAACAATAATAAAACATAATATTTTCTTAAAAAAAGTAATAAAAATAATAAATGGATTCAACTCAGTTTGTTGTATTGCATTTTCATTTTCATTAATAAAATTACAAACATTTTTTCCCGAGAAAAATGATAATATGCATATCACATTAATATAAACTTAAATAATAATAATCCATATTTGTAATCATGATATTTCAAAACATATAATTAAAAAGCATATAAAAACACAATAAATTTAATTAATAATTGTATAATTAAAAATAAAAAATAATATGAAATATATAATATAGATAGTAGTTATCTTTTGTGTGGGGTTTAGTTCCTCTTAAGTTTTAGGTTCAAATCTTACAAGGACGGGTTGAGGATGAGAACCATTTGTGAGGAAAATAAACTATTGAAAGGGTATCGAACAATCTTGATAACAACCTCTCATTAAAAGTAACAAAAATTAAATAAGTATATTTATAATACACATTATCATAATTAATATAATTATTAACTGATGTAGATCCATCTTAACTCCAAATCTATCAAGCACTGAGAGATATTAAATCGCTCAAGATGTAAACCTGTTTTTGAATAAAATAACATGAGGAAGGGTTTCAACCTCGAGAGATTTGATTCTTTTTAATGCTTGGTAGATCTAGAGTTAAGATGGACCTATGTTGGTTAATCACATTGCAAGCCAACTTGTGTTCATCATAGGGTGACATTGGTTATTTTCATCACATTACAACATCGACTTTTGTTGATTACACTATGACCTCAATATTTGTTCGTTACATTGTTATATTGGTTTATGTTCATCACGTTGTGACTAATTTTTGTTCATCGAATTACAATATCGATTTTCTTGAATATGGTGAATCTTGTTTGAACATGGATGACTATGTGTTAACATGTTTGATCATGGTTTTCAATACTTAACTATAGATAAATTTGATTGACCATGTTAATGATGGATGACCGTGGGACCATGTTTGACTATCCTTGAGCTTGTTGGACCATGGTTGAATATGGTTGTATTATTGACCATATTTTACCCTGGTTAACTATGGTCAACCATGTAAGGCTCTGGGTGAACATGGTTGACCATGGTTGACTGTGGGTGAATATTGTTGACCATATTGACTATAGTTGAACATGGATGACCATGGTTGAGTTCGATTGCTTAAATTATCTCGACTACTCATTTTGGGAATATCCTAGAACCCAATAAACAATAGCAAGATCAAATAATTGACCATGTTGTTGTCCATCAAATTCGAGGATATTCCTAGAATCTACAATTTGCATAAGGATCACCAAGCTAGACGACCATAGTTGAACATTGTTGAACTTGATTTACCATTGTTGAGTTGGTTTGACCATTGTAGGTCTTATTTGACCATTGTTGGGCTTTCTTGAACATGGTTGTGAACATGTAACTATAGATGTATATGGTTGACCATGTTAACTATGGTTGACTGTGTTGACAATGATGAGTATTGTTACCATAGTTGACCATGATTGGATATGTTTGAACTTGTCGACCATGTTGTACTATGGTTATGCATGATGACCATGTTTGAACATGATCAACTACGAACAAGAATAGTTGACTATGGTCAACCTCGTTTCCCATAATTTAAACATGTTACATAATTAGACTATGCATCATAATAGTGCGAGTATTGTAACCCAAGGCTAAGCCACTCGATCTCTCATGAGCATCTAGGCCAATAAAAATCCACCCAGGAAACATGATTTGTAGGGTATGGGAAATGTCAGCCACAGGGCCCAGAGTCTCTTGTAAGAACAAAATATCATGCGAGTCAGATGTAATTAAACGAGGGAGTGTTAATTTCTTATCAGGCCTAGCAAGCCTTGTGTAATTGAAGGAGATGATCTTCATGGACGGGGTTCAGATGGGGTGTCTCTGACTCTAAGTACCCCAGGGATAGTAGATTCTTTGCCCAAAGCAATCTCATCTCCTACCACAAATTGAGCTTTTGAGAGTGAGGAGGGTCTCCCCCTATGGTGCTTATGAGGAGGGGGGGAGGTAATGATATCAAGCCCTACATGATCCAATGCCTATCTCTTGGCTTTTGAGCGGGTCATGTACCCCGATATAGAAGGAGCCTGATCTGAAGTGGATGGTGGTGGGTGAGGGGTAATCGAAGGGGAGGGCGGAGATGGAGTGTAAACGGGGCTGGATGCAACCTGACAAAAAATCGAGGCAGAGGCAACAGAGGTAGAGGTAGAGGCTGGACAGAATCCCAATGTTACACCAGATGATATGATGGAAAAGAAAGCAGAAGATGATCCAGATGATATGATATCAAGAAATGATGAGTTGCAAAGGGAAGATGAGGTGAAGGGTAGGTTCTTACCCATAGAAAGAGAGCCCTCGGTGGACGCCCTGGTACAGGCAGGAGGTGGCAGAGGTGGACGATGGGGAGGTCTGACACGCTTCTTTTGATTGGTCTGTGGAGGGGCCGCATTATTTTCTGTTGGGGTCGTCTGCATCTCATCCATCTCCTCTGTAGGTTCCATATTCTGTGGCTGCTTCTCCTGTGAAGGGCGCTCCTATGCCACAGTTTCCTAAACTGGGTTCTGTTTGTTAGCCTTGCTAATAAGAGGACAATCTTTATACAGGTGTCCCACCTTGTGGCAATGCCTGCATCTAAATGGCACGCCCTCATAATCCAGAATTTGTCTCCTAGCATTATTCCTCCACCAAATGTTTATGTGCTCTAGTAAACCATCAGAGAGATCTAGGTGAACCAGTATCCTGGCAAATGCCATGTGCCCCGTAGTCTGAAAAGAGTCATCATATGTGAGATAGATGCCAAGGGCATTTCCAATCCTCTATAAGACATCCTCCATCCAGAAATGAAGAGGAAGCCCTGGGAGGCGCACCCAGATAGGTCCAGTATCAACCCTCTCCCGTTCCGGATCAAACAATGGCGTCCATCTTCGAAGCAATATAGGTGCCTGATCTATGTGCTAGACCATGGACAATACCTAGCTGGTATGTGTAAGGCAGCTGAATCGTAAAGCAAACCAACCCTTTACAAATGTCTGTACCTTTAGGGGATCTTTCAGGTGATGACCCCAGACTTCCGAGGTCCATTGTTGAAGCTTATCCACACTGTAATGTCGGCCACGAACCCGGCCCACAAGAACTTTCTTCGCGGTATCCATGGAGTCCAGAAGTTGAGTGTCCTCAATGAGATTGAGGAAAACCTCGCAGGTCCAAAGCTTTAAGCACCTCTTTTTTTTGTTAACCCCAAATAATCTAGTAGCAGAGGTTTCCGGAGCTAAGGCTGTATGAGCAGTCGTCGATGTAGGGGAAGCCCTAGAATCCACTACGGCCGTTAATGGAATGGAGGCGAATATCCCCGAGATAGGTCCAATCCCAGTAAAATTTCCCAGAGGACAGGGGAGCAGATGAGACAGGCCCCAAAGCAGCTGAGACCAAGAGGCGGTCCGTCGAGGGTATGCTAGAAGCAAACAAAGGAGGGTTTAGAGCTAGATCCTCGACAAGGGTTTTGCCGCAAGGGTTTGACAGAGGGTCAGCAAATGCAAGCGTGTGCAGTGAGAGCGGATGTGTAATGAATTCAAGGGGTGAGGGAGCGTCTTCAGGGAATGATACAGATGTAATGCGAGAGCGAGAGATGGGCGGGAGAGCATCAACCTCATCGGATAACGCACTGTCGAAGGGAAAGTAACTGGCCGTAGTGGTCCCGGGGGGTGTCCAGCACATCCTCTGAAGGATCCGCAGAGTAATCGACCAGCTCATCCATAACTGTTAAGCCTGCCTGGAAGAATGATGCTCACAGGGAACGGTGAAGGTTGGCGAAGATGGAGGGTAAGGAGTAAAAAATTGACCGTCTGCAGTATGAAGCACCGGTGAAAGCTTGTTCCAAGATATGGGTGGGTGGAACGGGGGGTCAAAAACAATAGCTGAGAAGTTACGGGGGCAGGCGCTGTCGTACCACAGATTCAGAGAACTGCAGGCGGTCTCTGCAGAGAAACCCTAACCCCGTCACCATGTTGCCCTCCACTCGAACATGGTCTATTGACTTATTTGTTATTTGAATTGACAATGATTTTAATTTATTATTAACATTTTTTACTATATTATATAATATAAATTATTGATTTTTATTTTTAAAATAATTATATATTAATTATTTTTAAAAAATTTAACTGTTTTTAATATATATTGAATAAAAATTTTAAAAAATTATGATCGGAATCTATATTATTTGAAATTTTGTTTTAGTTGGATTGTTTTTATTTCCAGTCATTTTTTTATCTTCACAGAATGTCAATAAATCCCTTGATGAGTTGAAAAAATAATTTGTAGGAGATACTTTGCTAACTTTTGTGGCATTTATTTTTTATACTAGTTGTGTTTAATGTGATTTTTTGGAAGTTTTTTTTGTGGGTTTTTCCGGTCTAATTTCTCTTATTGAAATTACAATTTTGATGGGTAACCCGTGCACAGTGCAAGTGCCTTAGAAGCTTTTCAACCCGCTGAATTCATCAAATAACACAAATCAAAATTTCAATTCAAAGTTTTACACCAAAAAATCCAAAAAATCACACTAAAAACAACTCCATTATTATATAAATAATTATTAGTCATTATACTTTATATACACTGAACCAAAGCTCTTACCTATTCAATTTTAGATAACAAAAATAAGAGTTCAGTCAAAAAAAACAAAAAAAAATATAAGACGTCAAAATCTTATTGATTAAGGATGCTGGCTAAAATATTTGCAAGAAGTTTTTGGTTTTGTGTAATTATTAATCATTATACTTTATATAAACTGAGCCAAAGCTCTTACCTATTAATTTTAGATAACAAAAATAAGAGTTCAGTCAAAAGTTAAAAAAAAAATAAGAGGTCAAAATCTTATTGATTAAAGATGCTGGCTAAAATATTTGCAAAAAGTTTTTGGTTTTGTGATAATGTAAAATAAACCCTAAATTAATCCTATTTTGGTTTTGCGATAATAGTATCATTATAAAATAAGAGTTGAATTAATCTTATTGTATATAAATATTAATAAAAAATAATAAAATTCATTTATTAATATTAAATTATAAAAACTTTGCAATTGTTTAAAAAAACAAAGTAATACCCTATTAAAGGTGAAATTGAATGCGTAACACATGGTCTGCAACAACTATAATGACAGTGTGTAACCAAACGTCAAGGATACCCAGCGGTATCTCTGTTTCAATTTCAAATGAGAAGAATAACAACCGATGCATTTATTTACTAACAGTTCAACGCATTCGATTCTTCTGGAAATGCTGCATAATGAAACTTTATCTTGTAAAAACATTTATAACAATCAATCAATTATAATTAAATTTTTAAAATAAAGGAGGAATTTATTGTTAAATTATCATTCGCGATACATCATCCAAAGACCACATGCGGTCAAAAGTACTGAACAGAGACCACAACGAAGATGAGTGGATAGAGGAGAATCTCGGAGCCTAATCCTGTAGCTCACGACAAACAGACAAACAGCTTTACTACAGATGTTGTACTTTGACGTTCACATGGAAATATTCTATTTGGGGCTTTTACAGTGATCTGACGAGGAGGAATGCATGAAGTCGGATATGCGTTTCAACATGAGGGGCGCATTCTCAGAGTTTGGATTGAAGAGATGAAACACGTGGTCTTCGCCTTCTGTCATAACCAAATCGGCATCTTTGCCCGCCTTCTTTAGCGCTTCGTAATATAAAACACCCCGATCTCTTATCAGATCCTTCTCTGCCACGAATACAAGTGTCCGAAGATACACCAGAGTGGACAGAGCCGGAGAACGGGCTCCAACTGGGTTGCAAAAAGGGTGGTCTTTGTCCGCCCCTGCGGGGAGGGAGGTGCTCCACATTAGATCCGTCAACTTATTAAAATCCTCCACCGCCGCCTCTGACCCTAATTCGCTGCCAATTCGTTCTTCTCCGCCGAAGCCGGGGTGAACCAGAATGGCCCCTTGTAAACACAGGTTACCCCAATTCCTTGTACTGGCACGAATGCCCAGCTGGTGCACGATATTACCTCCAGCGCTGTCACCTGCTACGAACACGTTGCTGAAATCTGCGTGGCAAGCGAGCCACGGATCGATGGGTTCCCCCTCTGCTGCCTCCGCTTGGCGGGCGAGCCATTCGAGCACATCGAAACAATCGTCATAAGCCGCTGGGAGGCGATGCTCCGGCGCTCTTCGGTACTCCACGGATACGCAAATCACCTTGGCCTCTTTAGCCACTTTATTAAGATAGGTGTGGTAAAATGGAGATGCAGCGGATTCGATGCAGAAACCCCCTCCGTGAACATAAACAAGCACGGGCACTTTTTCTTTTTCATCCGTAACCTCGAGCCGGGGGAGGTAGACTCGAACGAAGACGCCTGTTTCAGGATTGATCACCACGTCCTTGGATGCTACTCCATCCTCGAATTCATCAACGATCTGTGAAGAAGGGGGAACCGTACCGCGGTCGACCAAGCGTTTAACTGTTCCGTCTTCGTAGACTCTCACCATACCGGGAACCTCAAGTACAACAGATAAGGAAGACGGCGACGACTCCATAGGCACGGCGTGGGTTCTGGTATGCCGCCGAACTGAGAGGAGGCCAGAGCAAGGAGCAAGCATAGAGTCACAAACCCCAGTGGCAGATTGCATTTAAAACAGCCTATACCCCATAATTTCCAAGATAAAATGTCCAATAATTTCAAAACAGTGAGATAAGAAAGCGTCGTTATATGGAAAACGCATTTCCACCATATAAGAGTAAAGTTTCCAGCTGGCGTCGCTGCGTGGAAAAAGCAGCACTATAAGATGGTAAGTAAGTCGTGAAATGATAAAGAATTGTCAAATTGCTGGACAAAAATAATTTTTTATTTTAAATATATAATTGGATATATATAATATTAAACTTTTATTTTTAATATATAAATGAATATATATAATATTAAGAAGTTTAATTGTTTGAAACGAAATGTTATAAATTTGAATTCAAAGATAAGTTAAGTGGATTTTTATAATACAATTAAAAAAATCCCTCATCCCATCCATTGTTGACTAAAATTTTAAAAATAAGTTATTATTATAACTCCCCGCAATAGTATACTAGCATTTGCACCAAATGTTGCAAAGGAAACGCCGTAAGGCATAAGGAATGGGAAAATGTACATGAAATGCAGATATGTAGCATAAATGAGATTCTAAAGATGTATAAATTGAAGTTTATTTAGGGTGCTTAAGTCTATATTTTTTTTTAATTATTGAATTAATATTGCATATAAATCTCATAAAATTCAACCAACTTATAATTGAGGGCTCTGATCTCTAAGTTTGACTTTGGTTCATTAACATGGTAATGCACTGTCTCAACCACTAAACCACATAACAACAAACAAAAGACTACAAAATGTTACAATCATTACTATAGTAAACCCAATGACTCTACACACAATAATTTATTCTTTACTCGAAGAGAATATTGCTTAACCATATCCACAAAAAGATTGCAAGGTGGAAAGCATTATGCAGAACAGAATCTGTGTTATTATAACTTGTAAGTTGTAGCATTGTTCCAACCAATAAAACTATCTTCACATTTTGGAAGATCAAATGGAAATAAGTTTTGAAGAATTCAATAAAAAACGTCCAAGATCATTGGATCACATGATTAATGGTACCCTGTCCTATGAATCTAATATTTTTATGCACTTACAATTAAGGGAGAAAACAAGGTCCAAACAATGTATACCACAGGGACCAATAAATAGTATATTTGCTAATCCTTGCTAGGATCAGAAAAAACAACATTACTTCTCCTTAAATCCTTCACAATCAAATTATACAATTGTTGTACAACACAAGGCCCATGCTGTTGTCAATAGTTCTGATTGAGAATGCCACCAGATTCCTTCAATCTCATACAATGATTAATGCACCAATTATACAATTGTTGTACAACACAAGACTCATGTTGTTGTCAATCAAGCAATAGTTCTGATAGAGAATGCCCCAGATTCCTTCAATCTCATATAGTGATTAATGCACCAAACACAGATGTACTAGTTGCAACGACTTTTATATCATTTTGCTGATGTTGTCATGTCAAAATCAATGTGATACAATTAAGTCACCTTTAAGAAGAACCTCATTGCAATTTCTATACAAGGATGTCTGTCTTATCATTACTCATTCTAATTTCACCTCTTTTATTGTCAGACTTCACGAATTAGCCTCCAAACGTTTGCTTCATCCACAGACCAGTGAATTACCTTTTATAAATATTTTGTTTGAGCATTGGAACTCAATAACATTTACAAAATTATAAAAAGTTTATCTCCAATCAATTTCTTTTCTTTTCTTTTTCTTTTTCTGATTTCCACTTATTATTGTTATATAAATATCTAAACTCATTTTATAATACTTTAAAAATAGAAATTTTCAGATATTATAATCCCTAAATCCTTTCTTCCCATTCTTAATGACTTTTGCAATTGGAAATAGGGCTTTGCAATTAGGTTCCCTCTGCATTAAACTCTGCAACTGACCCACCACGGTTAGTGTTGGAGTCCTTGGAGGGGTTTTATTCTCTTGAACAAAAGTCAAGTGACAAGAAAGAGTCTGGGCTCCCGGATCTACGCCGGGCCTGTACATTATTACTGGAATCTCTTGTACCTGTTTTGGTAGATCCTATTTTGGGTGTTGAACATCCAGTTCTGCCCTTAAATATAAAGGAGCAAGCCAAAAGTATTGCACATGAATGGAAGTCGAAGATAAACCTTGAAGGAGATGTTGCCAATGGCAATTCGTTGGAGGCCCAGGCCTTCTTACAACTTCTAGCCACTTTTGGAATTGCGTGAGAGTTTGATAAAGATGACTTATGCAAGCTTGTTCTTGCATTTGCACGGTGCAGGCAGACACCTGAACTTTGTCGTTCCCTTGGACTTGAATAAAAAATGCCAGCTTGGTTGGCTGGTGTTCTGTAATGTTAGCCTCAGTGGCTAGGCTGGCAAAATTTCCATCCATTTTGGTAGATAGGCTTTTTGTTGTTTTTTTGGCATTCATGGCTAGCTTGGTTTTTTTGAGGGACTCGTGGATTTTATCAGTATACTTGGTTGTGGCTGATTGAGTTGAAGATAAATTTTGGTAATCCTGGCTGTAGTAAACCTTCCCAACGTTTTTTGTTTAGTCCAGTGAACGGGTTTCTAAGTTGATGGGGTTGGTAGTCTTTTCTTTAGATCTCAACATTTCATATGCAAGGCAGATACTGAGTGGCCTCTACTAGGTAGACATCTTTTTATGAGGTAGAAAGTTGTATGTAAGTTATTTTGTTGATATTAATAAAGGCACCTGAAGATGATCAGCTATGGTAAAGTGTCATAGGGCCTTTCATGAGTGGGGAACTGTTTACTTATGAAAATGGTCTCAAGCTGGCATAGCTGTTATCTTTATTGACAAATCCGTTGAAGTTGTCTGTATTGTTTTTTCTTTCACAGTAAACTGTCTTTTGGTATTTCAAATGTTTGTGACATATTCAGATTAACTGAAAATTTTGTGACAATTTCATGCAGATGTTGTAGAAACCCTGGTCAATAGTGGAAAACAAATTGAGGCAGTCAACCTTGCTCATGCATTTGGGCTGACAGAGAAGTTTGCACCTGTTCCTTTGTTGAAAACAAATTGAGGCAGTCAACTTTGCTCATGCATTTGGGCTGACAAAGAAGTTTGCACCTGTTCCTTTGTTGAAGGAATATCTGAAAGATGCTAAGAAAGCTTCTCAGGCAAGTTTAAAAAGCGGGAATAACTCTACTGTTGCACAAGTACGATTGTATTACTGTTATACAAAATGTCTTGTTATGTGATGATCATTTTGGCTTAGTATTGTTGGTTATATTGGAAGTTCCTTTTTTGACCGATATTTTTATTTGCTGCTACAGAATGAAGTAAATACAAAAGAGCTTTCTGCTTACAGAGCTGTTATAAAGTGCATTAAGGAGCACAAACTTGAATCGCAGTTCTCACCAGATCCTCTTCAAAAGCGTGTAGCTCAGCTAGAGAAAGCTAAGGCTGACAGAAAAAGGTCTGCAGGCGCTGTTAAGTCTCAACCTAAGCGTCCTCGTGCCAATGGAGGAAACGCTGGTGTATATATGCCTCCGTTAAGTGCAGATGAAAGAACTCCGACTCTTTATGCTTCTTCCAATGGTGCAGACAGAAGCTTTTATAGGTCTTTGGATAGAGTACAATATTCTGGTGCAGCTCCAGGTGTTACATCCTACAACCTACAGGGCCAAAATGCATATGACAGATCAAACCAAGGATTATATGGAGCAGGCTATGGTGTTGGAAATAGGACTCCAGTCTCGCTCTCAAGGCCATATATGTATCCATCAGATAACATGGGGCCTTCGTTGTTGGGTTCTGATTCTTACAATTCCTCTACTAATTACAGCAACCATCACTTTGGCAGTAGACTGCCTGCCCCTCCTCCAGCTTATCAGTCTTCTTTTATACATTAGGTAGGTACGGTGCTTATCTTACCGTGGTCAAGCAAGTTCTGATCTTATCAGGCCCCATAAAACCTTTTCTATTGGATGTGGCTGGTAGTAAGCACTTAGCTTTGAAGAGGTTTTTTGACTTTGTTTCTGTAAATCTAAAAGATTGGCAAAGTTCATTTGGCAGCTTTTCACAATTTTCAGTGGTGTTTTCTTCTATTAAGGAATTTTATTTTTGTATGGTATTGAGTGCTTCATCACTTTCCCAGGTTACTATATACTGTAGTGTTTACAGTTCAAAGATGATTCTATGCATAATTTTGGTATTTTTTTATTTGTTTGACAAATCAGAGAAGATCAATCTGTCTCTTTGTGGAAGATTAAAATTTGGTGAATAATATATCATTTGTGATCTTGTTCGGAGCTCATAACACAAGACTTTCAATTGCATTGTATGCCGAGGGCTGGTCTTGTGCTGAATATGATTTAATTGTCCACTTGCACGTTACCTCATTGGTACCTGTTTACTCTATGCCTATGAAGCGAATCAGATTTTATTTTGATTAGTCCAATTGTAAGGCTATTTTTGAAACTGGACCCTGCCCCTCTTAAGTTGCTGCATGATTTAAATCCCCCTTTTTGAGCAGAAATGATTTGTAGTGCTAGTGGTATAGTTGTTATACCCTGCATTAATATTTTTGTGTTCTCTGTAACGAGGACAAAGCACATTGGAGTTATATGTCCCATCTAGAACTAGCAATTGTCTCAAAAGGTACAAAGAGAGGCCGATAGGATTATTAAATTAGAATTGTTGAATTTCTCTAGAAGAGATGTTGGTTCAAGCCTACAACCGCAATGCAGTTCTGCCATGCAGACATACACTTAACCGCAATGCAGTTCTGCCATGCAGACATACACTTAAATCGCTATTGGGCTTATGATATTGACAAATTCAAAGTAAACTCGTATACAAGAGAATGTACCAAGCTAAACCATAAGTTACACATCTTCAGACCTAAAAAAGTACATAACAATGGTTTGGCATATCAATAGCGATATCATAATTGCTTTTCCTTCCACATACATACAATTGCTCCAAAGGCAAGGACAAGAAAATTTTTCAGCTCTAGTGAGCACCAGTGGGTCACCAAAACGAGTGACCACTAATGGCTTTCACATTTATACAAGGAATTGGCAAGGGACTTTACATGGACTCCACTCAACTTCAGACACAGCTTCAGCCAATATGGAGAGTGATTGAAATTGAACATAGCTAAGTAGTGGCATTGGCTCACAGTAATACACCAAGTATAAAATATTTAAGCTTTTACAGAAGCAAGGAATAAGAAAAATTATGAAGCTCAGAGAAGTAGATTTAAATCAATCAAAGCTTGTTGAACGGCTATAATGTCCATAGAAATAATCTTCCAATGTTTTGCTCTCATGTACAAGATTTACACTTTGATCTGGACAACTGTTTGATACCAAATCATCATCAACTCCAAGCATTGCAAGTGATAGATGAGTTTGGATGTCACAACTCCCAGAGTTTTCTCCAGATTCATCCTCAATCAATTCATCTAATTCCATGGACATTGTCAATTACCTCTTGGTCCAATAAGGTAGGTCATCTCCTTCTCCTCGCAGTAATTTCAAAGTCTACAATAATAAGTTACAGACAAACAATGAGGAAGAATAAGGTCACGTTCTTACATTAACATTTATCCATTGTTTGAAATTTCACAAAGTCAGTTTAATGCAAAGGTAAGCCACTTTATTTGGGGAAACCAAAGCTTTCAATTCAAATCTTGCAATCCAGATTTCAACTAGGATAGTGATTCTCAGGAAAGCTATATACTCTCTTGATATTGGAGCGAAGGCAGATATGCTAGCTCTTCTTGCCTATTCAGGGAGGGGTAATTTGCATACTGAAGCTTTGGTTTGAGATATGATGTAATCTCTTTTGCTAATATTCAAAGAATGTTATATTTCATTAATGGAAAAGTAGATTATTGGCAATTGAGGCTTTGAATATTTTGCCATAATCCACCATCAGCATTTAGGGCTAACCTGTTTAAGGGTGATGATTTTACAAATTGAACTACTAAACAAATGTTTAAATTACAACCCTAAACACTAGGTCTAAACACCCTTTACTCTATGTCAGAAGGATATCAACTCGATATTTCATGTGCCATTCTTCGTTATGGGAAAAAACAATTCTAGCACTAACTCCTCACAGCAAAGGAAATGTCTTCAAGCAACTAAATTTGACATAAGATCAGAAACTGAAACATATATATGCAACTAATGAGAATAAGAGTAATTACTCTGTTCATTCGAGGTCGAAACTAAGTTGCCTTCAACCGATCATCTTGGGTACCTGCTTGAGGTACTGGAGAATAACGAAGATGAGCCTAAGCGGGACAATGATGATCAAGAAAGGTAGAGACCCTCATCCACAGTCTGCAGTTCTATAAAATAAAGAACATGACAAAGATTTTACTTAGAAAACAAGTTGTCAATAATGGGTTCCTGGAAGTAGTTGAATAGAAGCTACTTTGTTTTGTTTTGGTGATTATTATAAAAAGGTAATGATTAGTGAGTTTCTTTCCTTGCAACAGCTATGGACATAACCTTCGAGAGAGTCCATTTTCAAATCTTAATGGATCCAATGATATTAAAACAATATTATATACTACAGAGAAAACAATGGGGAACATGCCCACTATTTCCAAAATTTTAACAAGCATCATCAACATCTGCTATCGATAAGGAACTTACTTGTTCTATATGCCTGGGTACTTAGAATAATCATTTTTTTTACATTGTTATTTCAATGATTTATCTGTATTCTAACAACAGACAACAAAATCTGAAACTTCTACCCATAAATCTATGTGCAGATGCCGTTGTGGAGCCGAAGCAATTAGCGTGTAGCCACTTATTTTGTTTCAAATGTGTGCCAAAGGTGAGATAAACCAAGCACTCATTTTCATTATTAAATCAATATATTTTTGAAAGAACATATATAACTGATTCAGGCTGCCATTTCTGTGAATTCTGTTGGTGCAGGTAATTAAATTGTCTGAGGAGTGCCCCGAGATACATCAAGGATTTTATCAGTATACTTGGTTGTGGCATCCATCAGTATACTTGGTTGCTACCACTTAAATACTTTATTTACAAGTCTTTTTTTATTTGTGAGATAAAAGGGAGGAAATTCAGAGTGATGCTCCTATTAAAATTTTTGACTCCGATCGACCTATTATGGCCATTAAATTTTGACTCCCATGGACCGACCGATATTATTATTTTTTCTCTGTATAAATAGGTCAATCTCAAATTTCAGGAGAATGACTTGGAGTCAATTAGAGATTCGCATGTTTTAGTACGTGAAAAATTTCCTCATGGTTTCAGAACCGTAACTGACCTAGCCTCGAAATGTGCTGCATTTGAGAGATCTTAACGCCCATCCATGAACCTAAGTTGCTAGTTCTGTTGAAATTTGAGTTGAGTTGAGTTAGGTTGGGTTGAAAATATGTGGTTAACATTTTTTAAGATAGTGGATTGTTAATTTGCTGTAGTGATTTAGATTAAGTTGAGGATAGAATTTTTTTAATATTACTATATTATTAAAAATATATCTGATCTGTAAAATTAACATAGATTTATTTTAAGTACGGATCTAACCTAAGTCAAGAAAAATCAAATTGTATAGATCCATTTTAATTACGCAATCTAACGAGAAATATCAATTTTTTTCACTGGAAAAGGATCTCAAATTTTTTCACCTGCAAACTTCTTTAGAGTGAAAAATAGAACGTGTTGATTTTCATAATTTAAATTGTATCTTTGAATGTCAAAAAAAGTATATATGAAATGAAATAAATATTTTAACCATAAAAATTTATAAAAATGTTAAATGATATATAATATATATGTAATTGAAATTAAAATATTTTACATTTTATCATCAAAATTAAAACATTGCAGCAGTCCATTTATCGTTCAATATATCATTTTAAACCCTTTTGGGCATTTATTTTTGATTTATACAGATGGTGTTTCACATAGATTGTGAACATTGGTCCTCAAAGATCTGACTGAATTGCATTGTTGTGGTCATGATTTGTGACCATCACTAGAAAAGACAATCTCACAAATCCTTACTAGATATTCTGGAATACATTTCACAATAGTTTGGTAACCGTTACTAAAATCTTACCCTCCATGGACACACATTCCACTGGCCACAAGTGCTTCAGTATTTCCATCGAGAGTAAAATTTAACTCATTCATACAAAATCTTATTGGGGATGGATATGTCAAGCTGTTAATTTCCTGATATATGGATAACTTTCCAATCTGTTCTCTAGAGACTGTCACTTTGCATTTAAGTAATTTCATTCATCCTCTTATGCAGATCTCAACAAAGTTCCTTCAACCGATCATCTTGGGTAAAGATAAGCCTAAGCGGGACAATGATGATCAAGAAAAGTAGAGACCATCATCCACAGTCTGCAGTTCTGTAAAATAAAGAACATGACAAAGATTTACTTAGAAAACAAGCTGTCAATAATGGGTTCCTGGAAGTAGTTGAATAGAAGCTACTTTGTTTTGTTTTGGTGATTATTATAAAAAGGTAATGATCAGTGAGTTTCTTTCCTTGCAACAGCTATGGACATAACCTTCCAGAGAGTCCATTTTCAAATCTTAATGGATCCAATGGTATTAAAACAGTATTATATACTACAGAGAAAACAATGGGGAACATGCCCACTATTTCCAAAGTTGAACACAAGCATCATCAAAATCTGCTATCGATAAGGAACTTACTTGTTCTATATGCCTGGGTACTTAGAATATTCTTTTTTTTTTACATTGTTATTTCAATGATTTATCTATATTCTAACAACAGACAACAAAATCTTAAACTTCTACCCATAAATCTATGTGCAGATGCCGTTGTGGAGCCGATGCAATTAGCATGTAGCCACTTATTTTGCTTCAAATGTGTGCCAAAGGTGAGATAAACCAAGCACTCATTTGCATTATTAAATCCATATATTTTTGAAAGAACATATATAACTGATTCAGGCTGCCATTTCTGTGAATTCTGTTGGTGCAGGTAATTAAATTGTCTGAGGAGTTCCCTATCTGTGTGCAACACAAGGGAAACCAGGGCTTTAAACTTTCTGCAAGGAGAGATTTACAATTTGATTATTATCCTTGGGAAAGAGAGCCAGTGCCACACCAAATGTGTCGTAGTTATACGAAATATACATCATGATACTCAGCTTGGTCCATTTCTCAGATGGCACCGGGTCTAAAATATAAAACAATTTGAAAATGGTGCAAATGCAATCCTTTGTACCTATATGAAGATACAGATAATGTCCACAGTGAAAAGTGAAAAGCTCTCTCCCCAATACGAGGCAAAGTAACAAGTGGACCAGCACATGCATGCCATATCTCTTCATAAAGAAGAGATTCACTGACATCTGCAACAAAAAAGCACATGTATTAAACCTTAACTACCTTCAGCACTCTTAAATACAAGGGGTGTCTAAGTGGATCTGACAAAAGGCCTTCGCTAGAGTAGATTAGTAGGGGAGTTTCACAGTAAAAACATAAAAAGAAAGAAGCCAAAAAAAACAAACAAACAAACAGGCTCTTCGATTTTTAATGGTACAGAAAGATGGAAATGTCGTGAGTGGATTTCATATTCCCGGTAATAAACCCAAAAACAGGGCAGCAAATTTTAGTGGAATTGTCTGCTCAATTTCTAGGTCTAAATCAATGGTAAAAACCCATGAACAAAGCACTCAAAAAATAGTATAGTTCATATTTCTTGTGATTCCATACTCAAATCCCATAAAGGAGGCAGTAAAATATTTGGATTATTACAAAAATTCAAAATCCTCCAATCCATCATGTCTATAAAATTGGGTTTATTGAATATGATCATGAATAGATGATGGTAACTCATCTGGCAAGGAAGTGAAACAGTTGTCTAAATGCAAATGGGATAATATATCATTCAAGAAGTCTTAATGCCAATAGGTTGTTATGAACTTCTCACACCACGAAACGTAGTTAGAGATGGCCCAGATGGGTAATGGGTAAATGATGGTAACTCGCAGCCAAGGAAGTAAAAATTGTCAACTAAATCAAGATGGGATGGAAAATCATTCAAATAGGCCTAATGCCCATGGGTTATGAACTTCTTACACCGGGAAATTCATAGGGTAGAAGAAAAATGAAAACGTCTTTAACAGGCACAAGATTTTGCATTTCTCAAGGTAAACCTATGAGAAAAAATGAGGAGATGGGTTCTGGATTTCTTGTACCAAGAATCCATATATCCAACTGCAAGATGTTGGTTGACTTTATAGGGCCAGAACACCTCATATACTAATAAAACTTCTTATCCAAATGAAACTACAACAAAGGTGAGAACAGAGTTACCAGTCCCAATCCCTTCCGAAAATGCATTCTGTGTTGAATTTGTACTTTGGGAAGGCATAAGAGACTGAGGAGCTCCTGCAACCTCATGGGGTAAAGTCAAATAGTTACCTGTAGAACTATTATTAGTCAACCTGCCAGAGAAATTTCTTAAGCTATTTGCATAAGCCATGATATCTCGTGGGAAGGAAATCAAGTGAAATTACATGGGCCAAGGCTACTTGGCTCCTACTGAATATTGCCGTATGGAAAAAATAAAACTAGTAGCAGTATACAGTATAGATGCATACGCCAAATGACAGTCAAATTTTAAATCAATATTTTTAATAATTGTATCAATTTATTACAATCTCTTCCTACAAATTACAGATAGCCATTAAGCCAAGAACAGTACATGAGCTTGGGAATCGAACTCACCCCAGGAACTTTAGTGGTGGCTGAGTTAAATGGGTAAGATTTCCAGACTTTGTTGTTTTTATTTTGATCACGAATTATATACTGTTACCTATGTTGAGATATAATAATAACAAGAAATCTGGAGTCCTAAATGCCTAACTTCACCCATTTTACTAAGTATTTTTTCAACAAAACAACAAGATATTTTTGCCAGATTAGTAGAGTAGATCAGGTCAAAAGGCTATTTATAAACTACATTTTAATATCAGCGACATAACCCTCCTTTAGATCTAAGACTCCAAAAGGAAAATCCCATCACAAACGAGCAAAACCGTGATGAAAGATGTGTTCTTACATCGAGGCGTCAAATTCTCTCCAAGTTCGAACATGTAGTTGCCATTCTTTTCGTTG
Organism: Pinus tabuliformis; assembly: GCA_031772625.1. Lineage (NCBI taxonomy): Eukaryota > Viridiplantae > Streptophyta > Pinopsida > Pinales > Pinaceae > Pinus > Pinus tabuliformis. Next base: position 1,189,142,057 of record CM062818.1, read on the forward strand.
TTGCCATGGTGGTGAGCCAGTGCGAGAGCCCTCTTCCTTGGGCTTTATATTGGAAGACGTAGACTGACTATTGTCTGAACCAGAGGTGGAGCTCTCTGTCGTACTTCTAATACCAAAATCTTTCCCAGTAAATATCAGTGTTGGCTGGACCTACACGCAAACCGGTTTCTCCCCAATACGAGGCAAAGTAACAAGTGGACCAGCACATGCATGCCATATATCTTCATAAAGAAGAGATTCACTGACATCTGCAACAAAAAAGCACATGTATTAAACCTTAACTACCTTCAGCACTCTTAAATACAAGGGGTGTCTAAGTGGATCAGACAAAAGGCCTTCGCTAGAGTAGATTAGTAGGGGAGTTTCACAGTAAAAACATAAAAAGAAAGAAGCCAAAAAAAACAAACAAACAAACAGGCTCTTCGATTTTTAATGGTACAGAAAGATGGAAATGTCGTGAGTGGATTTCATATTCCCGGTAATAAACCCGAAAACAGGGCAGCAAATTTTAGTGGAATTGTCTGCTCAATTTCTAGGTCTAAATCAATGGTAAAAACCCATGAACAAAGCACTCAAAAAATAGTATAGTTCATATTTCTTGTGATTCCATACTCAAATCCCATAAAGGAGGCAGTAAAATATTTGGATTATTACAAAAATTCAAAATCCTCCAATCCATCATGTCTATAAAATTGGGTTTATTGAGTATGATCATGAATAGATGATGGTAACTCGCCTGGCAAGGAAGTGAAACAGTTGTCTAAATGCAAATGGGATAATATATCATTCAAGAAGTCTTAATGCCAATAGGTTGTTATGAACTTCTCACACCACGAAACGTAGTTAGAGATGGCGCAGATGGGTAATGGGTAAATGATGGTAACTCGCAGCCAAGGAAGTAAAAATTGTCAACTAAATCAAGATGGGATGGAAAATCATTCAAATAGGCCTAATGCCCATGGGTTATGAACTTCTTACACCGGGAAATTCATAGGGTAGAAGAAAAATGAAAACGTTTTTAACAGGCACAAGATTTTGCATTTCTCAAGGTAAACCTATGAGAAAAAAAGAGGAGATGGGTTCTGGATTTCTTGTACCAAGAATCCATATATCCAACTGCAAGATGTTGGTTGACTTTATAGGGCCAGAACACCTCGTATACTAATAAAACTTCTTATCCAAATGAAACTACAACAAAGGTGAGAACAGAGTTACCAGTCCCAATCCCTCCCGAAAATGCATTCTGTGTTGAATTTGTACTTTGGGAAGGCATAAGAGACTGAGGAGCTCCTGCAACCTCATGGGGTAAAGTCAAATAGTTACCTGCAGAACTATTATTAGTCAACCTGCCAGAGAAATTTCTTAAGCTATTTGTATAAGCCATGATATCTCGTGGGAAGGAAATCAAGTGAAATTACATGGGCCAAGGCTACTTGGCTCCTACTGAATATTGCCGTATGGAAAAAATAAAACTAGTAGCAGTATACAGTATAGATGCATACGCCAAATGACAGTCATATTTTAAATCAATATTTTTAATAATTGTATCAATTTATTACAATCTCTTCCTACAAATTACAGATAGCCATTAAGCCAAGAACAGTACATGAGCTTGGGAATCGAACTCACCCCAGGAACTTTAGTGGTGGCTGAGTTAAATGGGAAAGATTTCCAGACTTTGTTGTTTTTATTTTGATCACGAATTATATACTGTTACCTATGTTGAGATATAATAATAACAAGAAATCTGGAGTCCTAAATGCCTAACTTCACCCATTTTACTAAGTATTTTGTCAACAAAACAACAAGATATTTTTGCCAGATTAGTAGAGTAGATCAGGTCAAAAGGCTATTTATAAACTACATTTTAATATCAGCAACATAACCCTCCTTTAGATCTAAGACTCCAAAAGGAAAATCCCATCACAAATGAGCAAAACCGTGATGAAAGATGTGTTCTTACATCGAGGCGTCAAATTCTCTCCAAGTTCGAACATGTAGTTGCCATTCTTTTCGTTGTTGCCATGGTGGTGAGCCAGTGCGAGAGCCCTCTTCCTTGGGCTTTATATTGGAAGACGTAGACTGACTATTGTCTGAACCAGAGGTGGAGCTCTCTGTCGTACTTCTAATACCAAAATCTTTCCCAGTAAATATCAGTGTTGGCTGGACCTACACGCAAACCGGTTTCTCCATTTCCCAGAAGGATACAAAACCCTTTAAACATATTTCATGAAAGCTTGAATGCCAGGGTAGTGGAAACCTAGTGCTCTAAATGCCAACAAGTGGATCTAGAAAAAACTGGTTACAGATCAAGATATTCGAAAATAGAAAACTAACCTGAAACTGTGATGGAAGGACGTCCCACGATGACGTTAATTTGTAGCTTCCTAGGGTTTGTATGCCCTTCCATTCTTTGCTTCAGGTATGGCAGCATCAAACCGCTGACGTGAACCCTCGGGAGAAAACAAAGAATAGTTACAGACCTAGAACAAATACCCAACGCAGTGAATTAGAAGGTCCTGAAATTCTAGTGATGTTGGCTCAATATCGGGGCAAACGCTGCATAAATTGAGAGATTGAATGCGCCATACCGAATTGGGCATTAGATCACAGATCTCTGGTACATCATAATTACAGACCATAGGTGACAACAGCCCTCCGACGATGTAGCTGGCATGCCGCGGCTGGAGGACATCACTAAAAAAAGATGCCAAGGAAATCGAAACTCCAGCGAAGCCATCACTACCGTCTGCGAAGGGTTTCGAGCTGGTAATCTCTTCAGCATGAGATAAACAGGGAGTTCAACCAGCGCTGATTAAAATTCCATCTGATCGAACGGCACAATCTCTTTTAATCGTCTAACACATCAGATCAATGGTCGAAAATAGGACACGTGGCATATAAGGGAGTTCTTCCCAGAGGGAAACGCCTTACGGCGTAAATATTATCCGATTTTTTTTAATCTAACCATGATCAAATTTCGCGCCACCATAAATATTTCAAACATAAATATTTTAACAAATGTTGAAAACCCCACTCCAACATTTATTAAGAGAGATTCCTTACGTCAATTTGATTTAAAACTCTTTTATATATGTCCTTCATATCCAAGAGTCACTAAAAGATCTTTCACTAATTATTTTGTGTGTGGGGCATGACATTATCACATGCATCTTTCGTTGAACACAAGACACGTTTTGTGATAAAATTCAAACATAGTTGTTTTTTATTAATATATTGGAATTTTTTTATATGGATGTGTCAGGGGTGCATCTTTAAAAATTTCTACAGTCTGGTTGAATCATAAGTTGCATCAGAAGCATTGTCTTCAAAATTATTAATACTAAACCATTTAAAAGCTATAATAAAGGGAAACCAAATTTAAATTTCATTCTAATAATTCTAATTAATTACAAATTATAAGGAGCTTTGGCGTAAATCACATATAGAAAGACTTTTGTCTACGCCTTTCGAACAAGCAGGTGTGGCTCATCGTCAGGACAAGTTGAAGAAACAGATCTAGGTATGCATATTAAATAGTCTGAGCAGAGCCTCCAACAGCTATCTAGAACAACTTCTAGCTTTGACTTAGGGACAGTCAAAAAGTCAAATTAATTATCTAAAGAAAGATAGTTAATGACCAAACCTATATATAGATATATAATTATATAAATGGAATAATTTTAGAAAGGGTTTACGTTATTAATTAGTTAAAAATGTATAATTTAATAATTAAATTTTTATTTTTTTTTATTTATTTATTTATTTTTATTAAATGGGAATTAGTTAAATTGAAGACCTAACTTTTTTATAAATAAGGTAAATGTAAGATGATAGTTAAATAAAATAAATAATAATAATAAAAATCCGCAAAAAAAAAAAAAATAATAATAATATATATTCGTTAATAGAAAAATAAATAAATCGATAAAAATATATATATAAAATTAAAAATAATAATAATATATATAAATTAGTTACGAAAAAAATAAAAAAATAAATAATAATAAGAAAGTAAAAATGATAATAATACTAATATATATTTGCTAATAAATAAATAAATTATAAATAATAACAATATATAAAAATGAGTTACGAAAAAATAATACAATAGATAATAATAATAATAATAATAATAATAATAATAATAATAATAATAATAATAATAATAATAATAATAATAATAATAAAAAAAAAAATTAGTTACGAAAAACCAATAAAATAAATAAATAATAATAATAATAATAATAATAATAATAATTAATAAATAAATAAATATTTGTTATGACTATAAATACCAATATCAATCAGGGAAAAGGGAGCGACTTAACAATAAAAATAAGCAAATAAATAAATAATATTAATATTAATATTATATATTCGTTAATAGATAAATAAATAAATAAATTAAAATATATATTAAAATAAATAAATAAATAATAATAATAATAAAACTAAGTAAATAAATATTAGTTATGATAATAAATACCAATATTGATCAGGGAAAAAAGGAGCGACAAAAATAAACAGGAGAAGGACTGGAAAGAGTCCAGAGCAAGAAGGACAAACCCAAGGAGATAGGAAGGCTCCAGGGGAACGACGAAAGCGAAAAAGACGAAGGGGGGGGGGGAGACTAAGATGAAAGGGCAGGGATCCAACATCTACTGATCTTCCAGCTGTCATCTCTATTGAGATTGTTAGGCCTTCTTTCGATCTCAATAGCTTCCCTGAGTTTACGATGATGGAACTGGGCAACTTTGGCAACAACCTTAGCCTCCTCAATACAAACGTGATGCTTGGTCTTATCCACATGCTCTGCTAGCGCTGAAGACTTGGTTCTCCCATGTCTTAGGTCAGCTGCATGTTCGCTAATCCTCTGATGGATGGAGCGCCCTGTTTCCCCGATGTAGGGGGTCCCACAAGAACAAGGGATCAAGTAGACACCCTTCATGTCCTTGGGGTTAACAGGATCTTTAACCGATCGGAGGGAATTACGAATAGTTTTGAGGGGTCTAAATGTAGAGGGAATATCATACCTCTTAAGGATCCGAGCAATCTTGTCTGTGGTTCCTTGGACATATGGAAGGTGGACACCTAGTCGGCGCTCCTTAGGTTCTTTCCTAATAACTGCATTTCTAGATGCTTTAAGGAAAGCCTTCTGACCTAGGCGCCTACTATATCCATTTTCCACAAAGACATCAAGGAGATGGGATCTCTCCTTATCAAAGCTCTCATTATCAGAAATCCTGAAGGCACGAGTAGCGAGGGTGTTAAGGACACCCATCTTCTCAGCAGGGAAATTATGGGAATCAACATGAAGATACTGCTCAGTATGCGTTTTCTTTCGTAACTAATTTATATATATTATTATTATTTTTAATTATATATATATTTTTATCGATTTATTTATTTTTCTATTAACGAATGTATATTATTATTATTATTTATTTATTTTTTTGCTGATTTTTATTATTATTATTATTTATTTTATTTAACTATCATCTTACATTTACCTTATTTATAAAAAATTTAGGTCTTCAATTTAACTAATTCCCATTTAATAAAAAAAATAAAAAAATTAATTATTAAATTATACATTTTTAACTAATTAATAATGTAAACCTCCCTAAAATTATTCCATTTATATAATTATATATCTATATATAGGTTTGGTCATTAATTATCTTCCTTTAGATAATCAATTTGACTTTTTGACTGTCCCTAAGTCAAAGTTAGCCGTTGTTCTAGATAGCTATTGGAGGCCCTGCTCAGACTATTTAACATGCATAGCTGGATCTGTTTCTTCAACTTGTCTTGACGATGAGCCACACTTGCTGGTTCGAAACGCGTCGACAAAGGTCTTTCTATATGTGATTTACGCCGAAGCTCTTCTTATAACTGTTATGGATCATAGAAGTCTCAATTCAACAATTACAAATTCTTCTATCTTTAAAATATATATATTTATATATAAAAGCTCATAAGATTTTACTTTTTTTCATTATAAAATATGGGTGGGGTTATTTATAAATGGATTCTAAATATCAAAATTCTACATCACGGGTTTCATATTGAGATTACTTGCTTTCATATTGATTATATACCATATTTTGAAAGTGCGGTCGCCCTTTTTGTATTGGCCTACCAAGGTTGACCTAAATTCCTGGTAAGCTTTTAGGGATTTGATAGAACACCGACATATATAAGAAGTAAACTAGGTTGGGCGACTCGGAATTCGTTGGAGGAATTTTCCAATTGTTCTCGCACAAGTTTTCTCATGTGCTTCTCATTTGTGCTTGTTCAGGCACTAGCCTTTATAAATATGTATTGGGATGAATAGTTTCTAGGTGTTGTTGCTCCAGCATATGAAAGGATGAGAACGACTTATCCAATCTTTCTTTCACGATTCATGGTTAAGAACCCAATCCAAAAACGAACTATGAAGTAGCACATGTAGCATTTGAATCAAGAATATTGATAAATTTACAATGGCATCGATTATAATTTTAGAATACCAAACTTTGGTGGGGAAATTAAGTGGAAAATGTTGTTAGTGTGGGAGATAGTGAATGACACATTTAAAAAAAACCAAAACCATCAACCAACACAAAATCAAGAAATTGAATATGTGTTGCTCTAAAATAAGGGTGTGTATTATTAACCATAAATGATAGCAAGGTTTCCTTGGTATGTAGACACCTCCAATATCCAACTCTTTCACACCCCAATTATGATAATGGTGTCTTCCTCATAGGAGTGGTATTTGATTTATGAAGCAACACCATGGATGACTTCTTACATGCTTGATAACACATCCCAATTATGATAATGGTGTCTTTCTTATAGGGGGTGGTATTTGGTTTATGAAGCAGCACCATGGATGACTTCTCACATGCTCTGTGTTGTGTGAATAGTTGATAACACACCCTAATTATGATAATGATGCATTCCTCATAGGGTGGTATTTGGTTTATGAAGTAACACCATGGATGACTTCTCACATGCTATGTGTTGTGTGAATAGTTGATAAAAAGGAGGAATGTTGGAAATGGTGTTGAATATTTTATTGTGGGAAAATTTGTTTTTTGTTAAATTTTATACGGTAAAATTAAGGGAGTCAAGTTTGTTTTTTAATATAATTATATTGATTAAGAATTTTCTAGTAAAAGGGAAAATTGTTAAATACAAGGTTATTTACTTAGTTTGATTTAACTAATATTTTATAAGAGCATGAATGATAAACTAATTATAAGAGTTATGGCAAAGGACAACTTGTACAAACATCTACAAAGGCCCATGAAGTTTCCATTAACATAGATAGTGAGTCAAAAAGTCTTTTGAAATGGTCTCAAGGCATCATTGCTTCAAGAAAGAGTGATCTCTTGTAGAGGGCTTGGATCACTAATTTCTTATTTTAATGGGTATGTATGAGTGTTGTGCTCATGGAAAACACACCAAGGCACCTTTTTGGAAGGATAACTCACTGATAAAAAAGTAACAATTACATTTGTTTACTTGGATGTATCTGAACCAATGCAATATCAATTTTACAATAGTATGAAGTATTCTTTTTACTTTCATTAATGACTTTCCAAGAAATGTTTTCATTCATTCATTCTCATTTTATCCCTAAGGGTTAGTTCAATTGGTTAAGGTCTCATTACTAAAGCATCTTGCCATTCAGAGGTCATGGGTTCAATTCTCCTCAACGCCCTTAAGGTTAGGCTCATATTAGTTTGGCCCGGGGGCATGGTCACTTTTGGTAGACCTACCTTGATTTTCCGCAAAAAAAAATAAAAAAATAAAAAAAATATATGTCTATACACACAAACACACACACACACACACACATTCATTTTCCTTTCTTTAAAAGAAAAGATGGGAGGCTATAGAAAAATTCAAATTTTTAATTTATTTTTTATAATGGAGGAGAGTATTCCTTCAAGAATTTTGGAAAAAATTGCATTGTCAAAAAGTGAAAAATAATGCAATTTTAGTATAGATCTCTTGATATATGTTTTAGAGTGTGTGTAATGCTCCATCCCACCCTTTGTAGTCTTGATGTTGAATGCGGCTTGTTAATTTTAATTAACTTCACCTCCATGATCTAACTACGGAAATGGTGTTACAAATTTTTTCCTTTTCCAAAGTTAGCATAATTAACTTTGGACATCACCATCATCTTCGGTTTGTCGAGAGCTTTCTGGTGATAGAAATTTTATGTAATCTGACACCTGGATCGAAAGTTATGCTCATTTAAAGTTATTCATTCCATCCCTACCACATAAGCAAGAACCTGCCATATGGCACCCACGTGTCACCCATGTGACACCCACGTGGAAGCTACATGGTTCCACCAACCCCACCTAGGCAATTCAACCTCATTCCTCGCACCAAATCATGGCCATGGTTACATCCACGTAGCACCTACCACATCATGTTTCCCAAGGGCCCCATGACATCACCCTTAGCTTACAAACCAACATTTACCATTATAAAAAATCTAAGTAAACCCTTCAATACTCACCCACTAACTCATCGTAAATTGATCACCAATGTTTATACTAACAACACAAATTAAATGTGGTCCCTTGCCTTCTGACAGTTAACAAAGTGGGGGTATGCTATTTGTCCCTTCTGCCATTAAATGATGAGTGACTCCCCTCTAGAAAACTCTTCCATGTCTCCATTTGACTGCAACGAAAATCTATATAAATTATAGGCTCCTTGCCTTTTATCAGATATCAGTGGGGGGGTCTGCAATTGTCAACTAACTATCAATTGGTTGACAAAATTTTCTCCATTATGTTCCCTCTGTTAGTTTGTGGCTTCCCCACTCTAGTGCACTTAAACTATGACCTCGTGGCACAGAAACATTTCCCACGTCAAGTGATGGGAACAAAACTTTGTCTTGTGGTTCCCTTCAATTTCACCCTAGTTGAAAAGATGCACATGAAGTCTCTCAGGGGACTCACGCTCAATGGTGAGGTGGATTCTAGCCACATTAACTTCCCATCGACACCACATAGTGCCCCTACACCTAATGGAACCACCAATCATCTCCATGTGTCATCAAGTCACATGTAATTCCTAGTGTCTAAGTCACCATCCTTCTATTGACATGATGATGTCTATCTGCCATGTCGCATCCTCCCATGATGTCATGTGTCACTTAGAAAATAGTCATTTGGCCTTCCAAATGGGTCATTCCACCATGTCACATTTTACACTAGCAACAGACCATGTTATCAACCTTGCGCTGTCTTGAGTACATGACATCAGTGTCCATTTTGGCATCCCCCACCTTGGATCAAGTCCCTGGGCCCAATCATGTCTCGAAATTTGAGCAAATCACCACTTCATCTGATCTGAAATTAAAAATTGAATTTTTTTTAAATTTTGCAAGCTAGTTTATGTTGTGTGGGAAATGGATGGAAATTGAAAAAGAATATAAACTTATTAAAAATTAGTTAAGTTTTTCATATTTTAACAATGAAAAATAGACAACATGTAGCATCACAAAACAACAATTTGATGATGGAGTTCACCCCTCTTGGGCTACATGTCCAGCTTCCAATGTTTGAGATTTATATTATATGCTTAAAATGACAATTACATCAACGTATAATGCTAAAATTACAAAAATAACACTTCCATTGTGTGTAGAACACCCAAAAACCCTTGTGTGGTCTCTTCTTGGGCTCAAAAAGGCTAAAAAATGGCTATGTTAGGTCTCCTTCATTTCCCTGCTAATTGTCCTACAAAATTGACCCTATGTCAAAATTGGAAACAAATTCTGCCTTTGGTGGCCTTGCAGAGTGATAAACTGGCACAGGTTCAACGATAAATCTGCTAATAAATGTGAAAATTATCGAGTCATTAAGCATGCCAATAGGGTCATGCTCCAGTTCCTCCGCCCCTTGGTTCAGTCGTATGGTATATAATATGACCGAGATGCGTGCCAGAGGCCATGCACCCACCGACCTTCTGCTCTAGGTCACATTATCTTTATATGACTACAGGCTGGGTGCCACGCGTCCCACCCCTCCCCTGATAAAATTCGAAGGTTACATGATATTTAATGAGACTGGGGCCGATGTCAACTCCCCACCCCTTCTGCCTCGGCACGACACATGATCATGTCACATTCACATAACTTGGTGTTGAGTCAGTCAGGTGAGCTTTCTGGCTCTCCCCCTGCCCCTCCCCAAACTACCAACAGTTACAATTTAAATATATGTGGCCCATGTTATATAAAAAAATCACTGTGCAGTGTATTGGTAAATCATTGCACTCTGCTGATGGAGGTTTTGGGGTCGAACCCAAGTCAGGTTGGTTGGTCGCCTTAATAATTTTACATGAACTTCGTGGGACACATGGCACCCTCTCATAGGGTCATGTGTCACCCTCCGATTGGCCAAAACTAAAACTTCACCAACCAATATAAAAATATCAATTGTCCCTGTACGATCATGCCACATGTCATCATGGGATTGGCCCATCTGAACACTGTACTGCATAGTCACCTTGCGAACATCAGTGCCATGTCATCGTACAACTTGCCTAGTGTTGTTGGGAAAAGTATACAATACGGAATGACCCTATCCCACTCTAAGGGTGATAGTACCTCAGCAACAATCAAAGAAAAGCTATTCGAGATTACTTCTTTATGAGATGTAAGAGAGGGGAGAAAGAGATCCACTAACCGTCGTCTTCTGCTAATGATTGATCCAATCTTCTCTCTTTGCTACTTGCTCCCAGCTCCTTGCTCTTTCACTGGCCCAGCTACACCAAGATCCTGCAAAATAACAAGAGGGAGAAACTACAAGAGCATACATTCATAATTGATTCAAGGATTAGAATAAATCAAATATACAAGTATCAATACGCCATTAAGACACATGCATATAGAAGAACTTCAAATGCTTTATTAATGGAAGAAGTAAAGTTCAGGAAGTGATACAACCATAAAAGGCCCAATCCAGCATCACCTCCCAGCAGAAAGAAATCTCCTCTTAACCTCCTTCAAGCAAATCACCCAATAGTTCTATACTCAAACCAACAGCACTTCCTTACATTCACAAGATTCCAGCCTCCCTAGACCTCATGAGAGAGCTCTATATATAGGAGACTTGGAGAAAGGATGAGTCAGCTTGTAGCTGGCATGAAGCTGACTAGTGTCCTCTCCCACTTCAGTTATTCTTCAGTTCTTGAGTCCACTTGGAGGTTCTTGCTTCCACTTGGAGATCTAGACCCTCTTACTCATCACAAGTCGAATTCCTTGATCCAAGTGTCATTTTGGAAGCTTCCTGGGCATTGACACCTTGAGGAATGACTGTGCCACATGTCCCAACTCACCCAGCGCAGGTAGCCTTCTTTGCAGTTGACATTCAGCGCAGGTAGACAGTGGAGCTCTTGACATTCAGCGCAGATGCTCAGTGGAGCAGTTGACATGATCCAGAATTAGCCTGTTTTTGATTGTTTTCAGGTGGAGAACCGATATTTAGTGCTGTGGTTTGCTGACCTTGTTCCTCTAGGGGTAGGAACAACATGTTTAGGGACTTTGGATTCCTCAGATTATTGACATTTCATGCTTCATGCTGTAAGGCACAAAAATGTCTATAACAGTTGCCCCCTAAAGTATGAGGTCGTTTATCGGGTGAAATGCTTTATCAGGAGGATCCGAAGTTCATTCAATCGCTGAGAGGTGACCTATAATAAAATACAATACAATACATTATTTTTCATTCTGCTTTCATGATCTAGCTGAGGCGGGCATTCCCATGCTCAGCTTTATAAATTCATTTTGGTACATATAACAGACGATCGTCTGATGGTAGACTGATAATTCTCTGCTGAAATTATCATCCTTTGAGTAGGATGATCATCTGCTGTAATGATGTACATGTCAAATGTCTTTATATTTCCTGAATATATATCGCAGCCCAGATGGATGAAACTAGATCCGGGGTCTTCAAACTCGTTCGATCTTCACTCTAAGTACAAGTCGATCCATGTGAGAATTGCGCTGAAGTCGAACATGGAAAGACATCGCTTGATTACCGGTCAATAATGTAAACCGTTAACAAGCGCGAGAGGAATCAACGATAATGATAATGACCCTCAAGGTACTGTAGTACAATTCACGTGGTGTGAATAAAGGACTTGGCGTCGAACACCACGCAAAATCTTCTGGTCAAAGGTCATTGATGTATACCTGTCGCCAGAAGTGAGAAACTTGCCATTGAGGCATGCAAGCTTCAAAGTACTGAAGGGGGTGTTGCTAGATCAACTTCTTGGATAATGAGCTGAAGTCGACAAGAAGCGATCTGTCAAAGGAGGGCCTTAATGAATCCCACATCAGTGACACGGAACGGAGCTAATGATTTTAGTGGAGGTGAAAACAATCTGTGAAATATGATTCAGGGTGGCGATCATGGGTGGATGAAGGATAATGTATGGTAGTGGATGGGACACGGTTGACTCTTTCTGAACAACATCTCTTGAACATATAACGACACTGATGCGATGGATCGGTAGCATTACCCCAAATGTGGATGGTTTGGCGAGGACCATGGTGATGAGACCGGTGAACGAAACAACCCAACCCGATGTGATACGGAGGAAAAGTGTCATGTTCAAGAGCGACTTGCTACCATTAAAGCTTTGAGGTTCTCCCAATTTTTCCCCAGTCATTTCTGACCAGTACCTCTTTATTTTTGTCAAGCTTGAGGAGGATAACATATGCTTGTTCTATAACCTGCCCTTCGGGCAAGCCCATCGCTATGTTTTAACGAGCCTAGCGATAGGGAAACTCGTTCTCGTCTAAAGACAAGTTTGTCGCTATTTAATCATTTTAACGAGTCTAACGACAAGGAAAACTCGGTCCTTTTCATTTTTAGAGAGTCTGAAAAGGTACATAAAGTCAACTCCAAAATTCCTTTTTCGTCATCTAATCCCTTAAGTCCGAAAAAGTATAAAACAATACAGAAGGGATGAGTTTTCGATAATTTTAACGAGCCGAATAAAACAAGCGCTCGACCTTTTTGTGCAATAATCCCTCAGGTCCAAAAAGATTAAAATCTAGAGGAGGGATAGCTCTTCCGGTCACTTTAACGAGCTGGAAGGCCAAAACTCGGCAAACTTTTCATATTTTATGAGTCAGGAGAAAAGAGCTCAAAGAAGACTCGTCTTTTGAGGAACGAGTGATAAACAGGGATAGCAGCAGATTCCAGGTACAGGTTGGAATTTTCCAATCACGGCAGTGTCACAAGGATGGCTAGGTGAAATCACTCTTCACAGCTGTTCCTCAAAATGGGTAAACAATCATATGGAGGTGAACGATTGGCCAAATGGAATGGAGGTGGCAGGTGCAAACACGACCAAGGCTTTTTATGGCTAATAAATTTACGATCACAATGGTTATTTACCGGTATGGGTTCATTTTTTAACGAGCTTGAATGTGCCAAAACACTGCTCAATCTTATGTTTATTTTTTAACGAGCATGAACTATGTGCTAAAACTGCTCGGATCTTCGCTTTTCTATTTTTTAACGAGCATAAATTCCGCGGTAAAACTGCTCGATATACCAGTCATAAGATAAGAATGTCTCCTGTGAGATAGCTATTTTTTATGGAGCTTTATCTCACGAAGCTGTGCTCCTAATTTGGCAAATTTTGACCTTTGCCCCACATCCTTCCTTTATGCAAGTTCGGAAACGACTAATCCAAAAAACAGATAAATAACCGCTCTTTGCTTGCGCTCCAAAAGGTTTGCATGCCCCCAGGTATAAAATACAATTTCAAGGCTGCCCCTCCTCTCTCCCACCTCTGCTTTTCTTTGGGTGTTCACAGCTACTTGTCGTCTTGCTAGTCTAATGTTAACGATACTTGTCTTCTCGTTATTTTTAACAGGTCTTATGCGGTACTTGTCTTCCCGTCAGCCTAACTTTTAACAGATCTTTTGCAAGATCGCAAGAGAACAACTACTTGCGACAAGAGAGCAGCTACTTGCGACAAGAGAAGAACACTACTCAAAGACAAAACATTAATGTTATTGAGGGAGGCTTGCCTCTTTCTGGTTACCCAAAGATTGTTTTGTTAACACCATCAAATGAAAACATCTCCTCGGCACTGTCTACCAAAGTAGACAATGGTGAATGACCTTTGTCAAACAAGTAACCTTAACAAAAGAATCCTGTTCCAGAACAACCCCTCTTCCTTCTTTCGGACGGGGTACGGACTAGTCATATTCTTTCGCGGAAATTCTACCTTCTACCCAAGGTTTCCTCTGCCCGAAGCAGACCAGGATGCATGCCCCCTGGGTTCCAGTCCCATCTTTCCGAATCACTCGCACTCATCGGGAAGGAGGACTGGGGGTGGAGACATTTCTTGGGTGAATAGACCATTGAGGGTTGGTATGTGACTATTTGCGATGCGTGATCCTGGAAATGAAAGTTGGTCTACGAGCTTGACCATTCTTCCTTCGTGTGGAAAACACATTACTCTAAAGAGTGAGGAGACTATAGCTCCCATGCAATATATATAGTCTCGTCCAAGGAGTAGGTTATAATCGAAGGGTCCTTGAACGACCATCACATTCATTTGAACGGTCTTCCCTTTCAATGTAACAGGTACATTGGGGAGGATCCCTAATGGTCAACTGGTTCCTTTATCAAAACCCGAGAGATTTCTTATCTCAGGCAAAAGCTCCAGGGAACCCAGTGCTTTCCAAGCAATAGAGGAAAGGATACTCACAGATGCCCCTTCATCAATGATAGTTCCAGCCATTACCATTCTGTAAATTTGGACTATGATTCTGAATGGTATACTGGCTGGTAACCAGGGTCTGCCTAGTTGGTTCCAATCAAAGGATACAACCAGGTTGCTTGGTGGTGGGACCGAATACACGGCCGGATATGACCCTGACGATGTTCCTTCCTGCGATAAAGGAATGGGCGCATTGCCCTGATGCTCATCAGAGTCGGTGTTGATGAAAAGAATCTGGGTGGTGTCATCCTTATTCTCTTTAGTGAGGGTGTCATTTGAAGATGAATCTTCAGTGACGGTGTCATTTGAGGATGAAACCTCTGAAGGAAGAACCGGGTCAACTGCCGTATCGACCTTTAGACTTTCGTCTGGTCTGGATTCAGTAGGTTCTTTTTCAATGACTGACGCTTCAGCTGACCACTTGAGCGGGCCAGCTGTATTTTCAACCAATGAAGGACTTGGCACGAGTTTTTTGTATCCAGGAGGAAGTCTCAACGGTGAAACCGGGTGATCTTCCAAAACTCTCTTCGCTTTGTCTAAGAAGGGACAACGGTGGATGGCGTGATCGCCTTCACACAGTCTGCAGGGGGATCTTGCTCCCCCCCTTTGTCTTGAACCTTCACATTCGCTGGTTGACGGTAAGCATTCAACATGGCTATCAGAGGTTGATGCTCCCGAATTGTGCAAACGAGGGGACCAGTCCCTTAGTATCCGGGGAATACAGGGACAATCTCTATGGAAGTGGTCTCCTTTACATATGACACATGGCGATTTAGGCCCGGTCTGTGCTGTGTGTGGATTTTTGTCAGATGTCTTTTGCTTGCCCCCAGTCGCCTTAGGCTCCTTCTTCTTCTTCTCTCTCTTCTTTTTCTCCTTCTTCTCCATGGGAGCTTGGATTTTGCCGGCTCTACCTTGCGAAGATGAAGGATTGGAGGAAGAGTTATAGGAAGTAGAAGGCTGGTGGGTGGCTCTAGACTGATCTAACTGTTGACTCGACTTTTCAGGAACCATGGTGTTCTGAACTACATTGGTTGAGAATAGCCAAATTGGCAGGCCAATTGTCAGTCCTGGAAGCGACAATGTGGCCAGGTGGGGTGCACCAACTTCTCCCCAAGAGGAGAAAGGACTAGGATTTCCATCATGTGGAATTCCTTGGTTGGGGCATTCCATGTTCTCAACCTACAAATCAACGCAGGAATAGGAGGTGATTATGTTCCGTTTAAAATAAATTTTATAACGACGCTTTAGACACAACTTGCTTTTTCACTTTTTAAGAGTCGAGAAAAAGCTAAAGATGACTCTAGTCTCCTTCGATGTTTTAACAAGCCCGAAGTGACAAATGCTCAGATGGACTTTTTCAGTTATAGAGTTTGAAAAAGGCCAAAAGAAACTACTCTGGAGTTTTAGGCAGAGGGTGTGCCAAACTTTTCGCAAAACCACAGAATACGTTTTAAGGTACGAGTGGTCGATCTTCGTGAATGCTGTGTTCACTGCATTGCGATCAGTAGGGCGGCCGACACAGTTTCCTATGGATAAAGGCTTTGTTCCTATAGGGGTCTCCCAATATATACGCGACGGTACGTGGGAGCACAAGTCCGTATTGATACTTATCACTTCACCGTGGAGGAATCACCCAACCACTCAATGCTAAGATATCACGTTTAACGACGCCGGAACACGTCTCTAGCTTAGACCTCTATGTGTTTGCATTATGTTTCAATGCGTTGTTATGTAAATTCAATTTATTTTAAGGTTGATCTTGTTTAGCAGTTTGCCTTTATGGATCACCACGAGATGTATAGTAACACTCCTAAATGCAGTCTAAGATGATAAGCAAGCTTTTCAATCTTTCAACTTTGAAAATCTTAACTACTCAGGGAGAAGAAAGACAACATTTTTTCACACAGATCATAGAGCACACACTAATGCACTTTTTCCTAAATCAACATGCAAACTGTCAAAATTCACATGCACAATGCAAGTATTTCTTTTCTCTTTCTTAATGTTGGTGTAATACAAAAGAAAGCTGTTGTATAACTTTGAATTCAATTTCAAGTGAAAGCAAACAAGCTTGTCCAAAATCAAAAGACACCTTAAGATTTACTTGTTTCGACACTAGAAATATACAAACTCAAACCATATGACGAAAGCAAAAGCTCAATCAGCTATGAACAACAAACAAACTAACTCTTAAGATCAAAACGACACTTATCACAGGTCTAGATCTAAGAGGCCACAACAAGACTAGTTCACTTTTCGTTATGGGAAACTGCAAATGACATAAGAAATACACAAAGAACAAATACAGTTTCTTTATACAACCGAGGCGGAATAGTGGCAAGGAAAGTTGGTTTCAGATAGGTACATTGACTGGTAACAGGCTGCAAAAACAAGGGTGAAAACAGGGCAATAAACAGGAGGGAACCCCAGTAGCACTAGGCAAAACTGGTTCAGTGCAGGTAGTACACTGGCAGTTTGACCTTCAGCACAGGTAGCCCCTTCGGGAACTACGCTGAAATGCAGACTGCCTTCACAGTGCCTGCACTGAAGATTCAAACTTTCGTTTTTCTCAGTTTCCGGGTCACAGATTGCTCAAAAATTCACAGTTTTTGGCCAAATCAGAAGCTATCAGTCAAGTACACACTAAGGGATGAAAAGGAGGATGAAAAGCTATCACTAAGAGCTATTTAGAGTCCTTGTGGATCAGCTCTTCAAATCATAAACTTGCCCAGCAACTGAGCTAGAGTAGCTGCCCTCTACTTTGCATTTGAAAGATCCAAATGCAGTTCGATTCGGTACTCCCTGTGCTTATGAAATGAATAGCAAAAACACAAACAACCAACAAGATACGATCCCCAGCGGAGTCGCCAATTTGTTGTTGGGAAAAGTATCCAATACGGAATGACCCTATCCCACTTTAAGGGTGATAGTACCTCAGCAACAATCAAAGAAAAGCTATTCGAGATTACTTCTTTATGAGATGTAAGAGAGGGGAGAAAGAGATCCACTAACCGTTGTCTTCTGCTAATGATTGATCCAATCTTCTCTCTTTGCTGCTTGCTCCCAGCTCCTTGCTCTTTCACTGGCCCAGCTACACCAAGATCTTGCAAAATAAAAAGAGGGAGAAACTACAAGAGCATACATTCATAATTGATTCAAGGATTAGAATAAATCAAATATACAAGTATCAATACGCCATTAAGACACATGCATATAGAAGAACTTCAAATGCTTTATTAATGGAAGAAGTAAAGTTCAAGAAGTGATACAACCATAAAAGGCCCAATCCAGCATCACCTCCCAGCAGAAAGAAATCTCCTCTTCACCTCCTTCAAGCAAATCACCCAATAGTTCTATACTCAAACCAACAACACTTCCTTACATTCACAAGATTCCAGCCTCCCTAGACCTCATGAGAGAGCTCTATATATAGGAGATTTGGAGAAAGGATGAGTCAGCTTGTAGCTGGCATGAAGCTGACTAGTGTCCTCTCCCACTTCAGTTATTATTCAGTTCTTGAGTCCACTTGGAGGTTCTTGCTTCCACTTGGAGATCTAGACCCTCTTACTCATCACAAGTCAAATTCCTTGATCCAAGTGTCATTTTGGAAGCTTCCTGGGCATTGACACCTTGAGGAATGACTGTGCCACATGTCCCAACTCGCCCAGCACAGGTAGCCTTCTTTGCAGTTGACATTCAGCGCAGGTAGACAGTGGAGCTCTTGACATTCAGCGCAGATGCTCAGTGGAGCAGTTGACATGATCCAGAATTAGCCTGTTTTTGAGTGTTTTCAGGTGGAGAACTGATATTTAGTGCTGTGGTTTGCTGACCTTGTTCCTCTAGGGGTAGGAACAACATGTTTAGGGACTTTGGATTCCTCAGATTATTGACATTTCATGCTTCATGCTGTAAGGCACAAAAATGTCTATAACACCTAGTTAGTTGTCGAGTCAACCCTACAAGTTGACTTTTTAACTATTTTCCAAAAGCTTCAGAATGTGATAAATTTCTCATGCAATGTCGGATTGAGGTGATTCAAGCATCATTGGAATCAGAACGATGAGATCTACGATTTGGCACTAGTTTCAAGAGAATTTGAGAACTTGATTTTTTTAGCATATTTTTGATCCCCTGGATCATTCCTCCCCACTGGAAGATTTTGGACCACCAAAAGTCTATTTTTACTCAACAAGTAAGTGAGGGTACAACTCCCTCACTTTTCCGATCTCAATCCACCTTGCTTTACTTGGATTGGTACCTTTGAGCCCCACTCGAAGATACTCCACATTGCCTCTGCATGAAGTCCTGATTCTCCTGTCAAGAATTGAGTCTTCTTGCAACTCATTTAAATATTCAGGAGCAAAATCTTCTATAGATGGAATCTGAACATTTTCTTCATGATCATCAATCATTTGAGACTCATACAATCTCAATTTTTCCACATTGACAACAAAAGAAATTTGCATGTAAGGTGGCAAATCTAATGAGAAAGCATTATTGCCAATCTTCTCCAAGATTTTGAAAGGACCATATCTGATTGGCTTGAGCTTTTTACCTTCACCTTGAATTCTTTCCTTGTTGATATACAACCAAACTTGATCTCCTACTTGGAAATCATGATCAACCCTATGCTTGTCATGTCTTGCTTTGTACTTGGCTTTTCTCTTCTCTAGCTACTCTTGTACTCTTTGATGCACTATCTGAATTTGTTCAATGAAATGATTTCCTTTTTCCACATGACTATGTCCATCTATTGCAATATCAGGATATCCTTGAAGGAGATGCATTACTATTTTGTTCACTACTTATATTTGGCCTTCGGTTTGTGGATGAAATGCAGTGCTTTTCTTCAACTTAGTGTCCATGAGTTCCCATAAACTTGACCAAAATTTCTTGATATATCAATAATATTGATAAAATATAATAGGAGTAATACAAAGTGAACCCATACATTTTGGAAGAATATATTTGTAGTTTGTTCAGCTGTAACTTGTTTCTTACATTGCATCAACACACACATTTTGTTGAAACAATCCATAACAACATATAGATAATCATGAATTTTCCTATACGTTGGTAGTCCCCCTATAAAATCCATAGAAATAATTTCCCAAGGATGAGAAGGAATAGGAAGTGGAGTGTAAAAACCTAATTTCCTATTGTTAGGCTTGCTAGTAGCATGCATGGAAAATCCCTTTACATATCTTGAAACAATTTCATTCATGTGAAGTCAATAACAATACCTCTGAATTTGAGCAATTGTTTTGCCTACACCAAAGTGACCAACAACAAGAGAAGTGTGGGCTTCCCTTATGACATTGACTCTTTCACCCCGTGGAAAACATAACTTCCCAAGATGATAAAAGAACTTGTTATGAACATGATAATCCAACTATTCAACATGATTGCCTTGACTCAAAGTTGCATAAACATCTTTAAAATCACCATCTTGAGACTATTGTTCAATATAAATTTCACGCATGATTGACTTATGCTTAAGAATCACAGATAAATTAACAATAGGCCTTGATAACATATCATCAACTTTGTTGTATATACCTTTCTTGTACCTGATTACGAAATGAAATTGTTGTAAGAGTCCCATCCACCTGAAATGTCTAGTGTGTTGTAGCTTGGTTTGAGATTATAAATATTGCAAAGTTTGATGGTTAGTATGAATAATCATTTCTTTATCCATCAAATAATGCTTCTACTTATTCATGCTTTGTAACAAAGCATACAACTCTTTATCATAATTTGTATAATTAATCACTGCATTAATACAGGTTTCAGAATGATAACAAATTGTCTTACCATGTTGCATAAAATATGCTCCCATTACATAATCACTTGCATCAATTTGAATCTCAAATGGTTTCTTAAGATCTAGAAGTGCTAGAATAGGTGTTATACTAATTTTCTCTTTCAAAGTGTCAAAGGATTTTTGTTGTTTGCATCCCCACTAAAATATCTATTTCACATTTGTCAGAGCATCTAATGGTGTTGCAGTGAGTGAGAAGTTAGCGATAAATTTTCTCCAATATTGGGTTGCTCCCAAAAATCTCCTAAGTTCTGTTACATTGTTGGGTTTATGCCAATTCACAATGACTTCAACTTTTGAGGGATTTCAATTCACCCCCTCTGTTGGGCATGGAATCCCCCCACAGCATGTTTTGGGGCTCAAAGCCCAAGTTTTGAGTATTATTGTTGAAAAGACTCCACGAATTACGGGCGCGGAGCGCAAATTGTATGTTAGAGTCATAGGGTTGTCCGCCCTAAGTTTTGAATGTAGTGTTGGCCTACCCATGGTCCGCGGACCATGGGATTGTATAAATAGAGCAAGGCTATAAGTTGTAAAGAAAAAAGAAAGAGATAGATAGAGGACGAATGGAGTCTAGAAGATAGCGAGCATAGAGAAAAGGTCTAAGTGCTTTGGGTCATAGTAGTAGGAAGAGGCTCTGCAGCTGAGTGCGCAGAGGCCTAGTAGAGTTTGCAGCTGAGTGCGCGGACCCCTGCAACTGAGTGCACAGGGCGGAGTCGAGTCTGTAACCAAGGAAGAAGAATAATAAAGAGATGTTTGATTCCAAATATTGTGTATCTGTTTTGAGTTATTATATGGTTGATATATTTTGCAATTATACTGCTTTATTTATTGCGCGCACTGGTATGAATGGTGAACACTATTAAGTATAACTAAACACATGCAGATAAGCTAAGTGATCAACTAATGTTTGGTTAATAGTAAGGGATTGGGTACCAACGTGGATCGAGCCCCGAGTAGGGCTGCACGAAGGCAGAATCACAGGTTGCGAGGTATTGATAAGTACGCGTAGCGAAGTGCGCGCAGGGTTAAACCGCGAACCATTGAAAATCATCAGACATCTCTATGGTGCGGAAACCTGGTTCTAGCACCCTCCCATACTACTCTGGGTGAGACCTCAGTCCGCGCTCCGCAGATTAATGCCGAAATGGCCAGTAGTACTGAGATTTGTTTGGCTAAATCACCTCTGACCTTGGGTCAGGCCCCTACAAGCCAACAAATGGTTTCGTTGCTGGGACCGGGATCTGCATAAGGGATGTCTGATGTCGTGTCACTGGAATCCAACCAAGAAAGAAATTGAAGAGTGGTTGGACAAGAAGATTCACAAGTTCTTGGCAGAGGAAAACAGGAATCCGCGAGTATCTAAGGAACAATGGTTGGAGCGCTACTTATATACGGAAATCCACGAAATTTTCTTTGCATCGTTTCCTTCTGACCTATATGAGTGGATCACAAAGCTAGCCGATAGTTAGGGAAGGTGTAGGCTCGACAAACTAATCGTTTGGACTCCAGAATTAGTGCGCAAACTAGAAGTGTCAAGAGATAAGATCGCGCGAGCTGTGGACCATAGGCTTGATCGGATTATAGGAGGATTTATCACTGAGTTCACGGTAGATATGACCGTCAGCTATAGTGAGGCGGAACGACGCTTCCTCAAAGGGCCGTGAGGTAAGTATATTAAATCTTTGAATAGCTGGATTAAGATGATATTATGTGAAAAGCGGCTTATGCGAATAAATTAATGTTTGGGACTACGCGAAGTGGGAATATCTAAAGAAACAGAAGTGGTGAAGAGTTAGAAACTAGTCCCTTAATTTCACCATTGTGGGAATGCGAGGAAGAGCTCGCGAAAGTTTCTCCGAGAAGCACGGTCAGTCCGATAAGGCAGTGAATTCCACACTTACCACCTCCACCTACACCGCCACTCGTCTCACCCTCTTCACCTTCATCTCCACCCACCCCACCTCTGCCACCACCACAGTTCGAGTGCAATCAAACTGCCGATATTCAGAGGAGTAGGGAATGAAGACCCGGACCAATTCTGGTTCGTGGTAAGGGCAGTATGGGAAGCACAAGGGGTCGTGGATGACAATATAAAGAAGGTTACGCTGGTAAGCGCGTTGCAAGATTGCGCATTAACATGGTACATTAAGCATTCTAATGACCATCCAAACGCAAGAATCATAGAAATCCAAGCCGCGCTGAACAGGGAATTTAGCAAGCCAAAGTCGGAGACACAATCAATTATCGGGTTTAAGGAGATCGCAATGCTCCCGGGCGAGACCCCCTGGGATCTAGACCAGAGGCTAAAGAGTATGATTCGTGAAGCCAACATGACTTTGATGGATGGACAACACCGTGCCTAGTTTGTAGCATCATTAACACCACATTTAAGGACGGCGCTGTCACAACAAAAGCTTTCCACCCAGGCCGAAGCCTTGGAGATGGCAATGAGATTGCATGAGACCCCTATATAAGATCCTGGTATGGGAGTCCAACAAATCCACGCGCAATTGCAAAATTTGTGTCTGGAAATGCAGAGTTTGAAATACGACAGGACACCTTGGCCAGAGGAGGTATGGTGCATAAAATGTAAATGCCAGGGGCATGACAAGGACCACTGTCTAGTTTTCGCAAATTACTTGGCGGGAGGAGGGCCAATGTCGTTAAGACTTGAGGCACAAGCAAGACCAAGTGTGGCGCCTGCATTATGGTGCGCGATCTATCATATAGGAGGAAAACACACTACGGATAATTGTCATCTATTGCAGAAGTATACATAGACGTCCCACCAACTGTTTTGTAATTTCTGCAGGTCAGTAGGCCATGATGAATTCACCTGCAGAAGCTACGAGCTAATGATGGATCAGACTCCTGCCTACAAGGGTACAGACCAAAACGCGAGCCCTTGACCCAAATGCAGGAATGGAGTGCACTGGATTTCAGGGGCATGGACAAGGTCGAGGAGGAATGGGACCAGGAAGGGGTCGTAGAAAACTAATTTGTTACAATTGCGGAGGGCCAGGACACTATGCCCATGATTGTACAAATTTGATGAGGACATCATGTTTGTATTGTACTCAGTTTGATCATGAGGTAGAAGACTGCCCTACATTGATAGCGAGGCTATGTGAAAAAGGGGTACTCCAGCCTCCTCCGACTCAGAATTTGCAAATGATGAGGTCTGAGCTGCGCGAAGAAGACCCGAATGTAAACATAGTGCTTAGGAGCAGTATCACCACTGGAGATGATAAAGGGAAGCAACCAGAAGAAAGTGCATGGGTTAGCAAGGCTCCTACAAAGGAACCTGAATTTGATTTAGAACATGTAAAGGAGACATTCATGGAAGCTAAGAAGAGCTCCATGGAGGCCTCCACTTCAGGTAGTAAGGATTAACTAGAACCCAAGATGGATCCTTCAATGCTCACTACCTTTCTAGAGACATGCATGAAACTGTTGCGCGACAGCAAGGTAGTAAAAGGACTACAAGAACTTATCACTAGGTGTGCAGGGTCAAGAGAACTGTGCATGGTCCGGAAACTTGGAAAGCATGCATTGCGCATAGGGAGGGAAATGAGGTTGACTGTGTAAATCAGTGAGTATGAAATGGATCAGGTAATCCTAGATCTCGGGTCGGACGCGAATGTACTGCCGAAACAAACATGGGAACGCATGGGCAGACCCACACTACAATGGTCTCCTATTCAATTGCGAATGGTGAACCAGCAGAAGATCCTCCCCATGGGGAGATTGCAAGGGGTAACAATGGATATTGAAGGTGTGAGCGCGTTGGTAGATTTCGAAGTGATAGAGATTTTCAATGATAGCAATCCCTATCCCGCACTACTAGGAATAGACTGGGCCACCGATATGAACAGAGTCATAAATCTGAAGAAGCGCAAAATGATTTTTGAGAAAAAGTCACTACGCGTAGTAGTACTACTAGATCCGGCCGAAGGAGCGCAATACACTGAACCGGTGCGTGATGATGATAGTGATGATGATCTCGATTGCATCTACAAGATAACTACACAAGAACAGGACTGGGTGAACCCAACTACAGATGGTAGGATTTTGTGGGAGCGCGAAAGCTCCTGCACTTTGGATTCAGATGAAGAGATAGAGCGATGGAAGAATCGGCTGCACGAAGTAACAACGCTTAATTGCAACATGATGGTTAGATCACTGCGCTGTGTGACAACATAGGTAAGGGATCTACCAAGGTTTGATGGGTTGACAGTGGTGGATGAATTCTTATACAAATTTAAAAGCGCAGTGCCAGAACAGCAGTGGTTCGATGCTCTGAAATGGGCACTGCGCGCAATGCCCACAAGGTGGTGGAGTACACATCAGGGAAGTTTTGAGGACTAGCATGGATGCAAGAGGATGATGCGCCTATGATTTGGAAAACCCCAGCTAAGGATGAGAGCCAGTTATGAGGGGCAAAACAACTTGCGTGCCCACCTTTCCTGATGGGTACAAACATATGACATGCAGCCCGCACAAGTGCACACCACTCCCAGAATAGAGAATTGGAACAAAACGCAGTAGCAAGAAAGGCAAAGTGTGCCAAGGATTATCCATAGAGAAGCACTCGATAAGGTGTGCGAAGTGCTGAACAAGGTTCACCAGGTGAGACGCACTGACTGGGACCTGCGCGTACCAGCGGTTCGATGGGCCTATGGGACCATATGCAAAACCCTGACTGCGAAAACAATTCCAAGGAGGCGGACTGAAGTAAGGACCGTAATCTCTGAGGAGCATGCGAAGATGAATCCACACGAAATAGCACCCATAGGTGTGACAGTGCGCGAAGCCTAGGACGAGGAAATCACACAGCTACGTGAAGCAGAACACATAAGACTTTAGGAAGCCATTCGGCAAGGGAACCTTAGACTTCGCGAACTTGAAAAGGACCGGGTATGGCTAAGGAAGAAAAGCATTTTGATGGATGCAAAAGTCAAGAGGTTGGAAAATGAGATCAAGGGAGCATGTCTCGTCGATAAACGAAGGATGGCAAGGCAAGGTGCGGGTGATCATACTAATGAATTAGAAGACTATCACCAAGAATTAATTAGTCTGCTGTCGTGGCTAGGACCATATATCACCAAACACAGTAACCAGGGGAGTGCACTACAAACAGTAGAGTGCGCGGTGACGATCACCACGATGACAGATGAGGATTTTTCGCGGACTATACTAGAGGGAAAAATGGAGCCTCGCACAGGTGGTGCGACCACCTGACTAGCCGTAGGAAGAATAGTCTTAGCACTCTAGGCAGCTGAAAGGGAGCGCGAGACTATAAACTATTCTCCTTGGAAGTTGCGTGCTCTGACAGGTGCGCGCAGGAAAATCCTATCACAAGGTTTGTGCCCGCGCATGGAGGGATGCGTTGCCATGCGGGTGGGCTGGGAAGTGACTGTTGGTGTCACTGTTCATGACGGGATGTCCAATTTGAGGCTAAATGGAGCGGGTGGCGGGCATTTAAGACAAGAGTTATGGGCAAGATTTCGGAAAATCTGCCGCCAAGAAAGCATTGATGGCCCAGAATTGGGGGGAATGGTCAAATTTGAATTCAAAAGGTGCTATAAAACTCAAAGGGCTAGCCAGTAGACAACACTTGGTCATTTGAGCATTGAGCGGTTGAGCAGAGCACAGAGTGTTGAGAGTCGAGCGATAATAGAGCCCCTGAGTTCGTGAGAGACAAAATACTGTGTAGAAATGATGACAGCCACTAAGGATGGGTTGGGAATTGAGGAAGGAACTGCCGGCGAGGCCGCGCAGACCCCCATGGTATAGGATGTTCCCGAAGGCACTGGGGTCGTGATAGAAATCCCCAAATCACCCTGGACACCGAGACCGAAGAAAGATAAGCAGGCAATGGGACCAGTACGTATGTCCCCGAGGAATCCGCGGCACAGTAAGTTATCAATGGAAGAAAAAGGAAAGGCAGTTACCATTGAAACAGATGAAGAGGAAGAAGACTTGCAGGCCTTGATTGTCATCACAAAGGAAGAAGAAGACGTGGAGGAAGACATCCAACCATTGCGATCTTCAGCAAAATTGCCTGCATATGTCCCTCTGCGGAAAGGGAAAACCAAAATACCGAAGGATCTATATGCAACAAAGAGTGCACTCCAGATCCCACTCCTCCCTGATGGAATTGTATTTGAGGGATCCCACCTAGGACGTGTTCCCACCCTGAAAATTGAAGACTGGGACCTCATGGATAGCGAGAAGTTCCCGCACTTAGAAATGGTGAACCTGATGAAACAAAATACGAAGGGACTGGCGATAACGTTAGAGCTGCGAAAATGGCTACGCAGTGTGGAAAAGGTTGGGTTGCTTCATCTACTATGGATACCACATTTCCACCGCACACCCATCACCATTTTCATCATCAGGCAGCTGCTTTTCCTGGTGCATGATGGGTACTTATGGCTGGAGGAGCCTATTCCCATCATGGCAGATCTCATCCACCAAATTTCTCGGCTTCCCTGTAAGGGAAAGGACCCCGCGATGATAGTAGGGAAAAGTAGTGACTTGGCTCTCACAAAGGCCATGAAGAAAAAATATAAGCTCGAGAAGAAAAAGAGGGGTTATGCTATCACTAGTATCAAGGATAAAGGGGTGCGCGTAGCCACCCAACTCCTGGCCGATAAAGTAATGAGAAAATGTTGTGGGGATGAAGTACCAGCACCGGTAGTTGCGCTGACTGAACAATGTGCGGAATGGTTCCAGTTCAACTAGGCCGAGTTCCTCTGCGAGGAGTTTTTTCTCAACTGCCAGGAGGTGCAGGAATAGGGTAAGATCTTCCACTACATGTGGTTGCTCTTATCCATCTTGCTGGTAGTAGGAGAACTGCTGCAGGACAGCCAGTTCATGAGCATCGACCGAGACCTACCAAAGGCCGTGAAGTATGCTTCACTCTGGGCAACCAAGGATGTGAAATGGATTCACGATACCAAGATTTTCTAGGTGCTCATGGAGGTAAGCATCCAAATGTGGATTAATAGGAGGCCGTGCCTGTCCCCCATGGTGCACAACAGTCTACATAGTTTTGCAGATTTCAAGGTGGACATGCATAATATCTACATCAGAGTGTAAAAAGATCTAGCACAGCAGTGGACAAAGCTCCCATTCATAGCCACTGAAGACGCGATCTTTGCAGTGTTAGAGATGTGGCCTCCCGAGTGGCGCGCCCTAGATTTGGCAGAACTAGAGAAGGAGGCAACACAAAAAAGGAAGGATGATGCCAAGCTGCGCGTCACCCAACTGGATGAGAAAAGGTGCAATGAAAAAGCGGCAGCCGAGGTCAGGGCAGCCCGCGAAGTGGCACAGGTAGCCACGGAGTAGAAGAAGGCCGCCGAAGCAGCAGTAGCAGCGCAGACAACATAGGCTGCAATAGTGCAGGCAGAGGAGGGCCAAGTAGTGTCTGCAAGATAGGAGGCAGAGGACACAGACCCTATAGAAGAGAGCGTAGACCCGGGAACCACCTCGACCCAACTCAAATGGCCGTGTGTCGCAAAAAGATTGGGTCCAAGAAAAAAGGTCAAGGCTTCGAAGCTGGCCATCGACCCGATCACCTTAACTAAAGGTGATCTCCATGACATTGGCGAGACGGTCCATGATGTCACCAGTGAAGTGCTCCAAGAGTTTATGACGGAGCACCAGAGTGTGTTGGGGGCCCTCAGGACACAACTGTAGGAGTTAAAGGTGCGACCCCCTCAGGAAGGTATCCTGTCTACCCACGTCGTAGCAGGCACTTCAACAACAGAACAAATGTTGTGCGCGAGGATGGCCAACACAATAGTGTTGCCAGAGGGAGCATTAGTATCAGCAGATGCGATGGACCGAATGATAGTTAGCATGATGAAAGGCCTTGGCCTTAATCTAGCTACCCTTCCACGGGAAATGCTCTATCAGCTACAAGATGGAATAACAGCAGAGCTGCATGCCAGGGAGAGCTGCGTGCCAAGGAGAGCTGCGCGATCCAGGTTCTAAGCGAGCAGAAGATTAATATAGAACAGCTTAGCTTGCAGTGTGACAAGTTGGTGTCACAGAACCAACAGTTGGTGTAGATGGTAGATGATGCTTTCCGACGCGTCCTAGAGCTGGCTATCACAACAGATCTACCGGTAGAAGTACGGATTCACAGTTTAGCAAGTGGAGTTCGCGATGCCAGAGACGAGACAACAAAGGTGTAGCTAGAGCTGAATCTCCAGATTGTCGAGCTGCGGTTGAAGGCGCAGCCTTCCACTCCCCTAGAGGTCAGAGAGCAGCGTGCCAGCACTATTGTAGCAGGGATGGAAGAGATTGGAGGTGCAGTGCACGACTGTACCAACATGTTGGAGCAGGTGCTTGAGGTCCTCATGACGTTGCAGGAGGACCCCAACATCCAGTGGCTAGAGACAGAGGCACGCGAACTCCAGCAACAATATGACAACATCAAAGGGACTACACAGACAATAGTCCTTACTCAGCGGCTTACAAGGATGCAGCAAGCCAAGGCATTAAAGGAGCAGGTGGACACGATGCGCCATAAGGAAGTCATTCTTAAAGTGCGCATCCAACCATGGATTGACGAAGCCTTCACAATCACAACAGATATTGAAGGAAAGCTCACGCAAATTTAGGGGATGCATGCACAGATGCAGTGCAGCACGCTGGAAACATAGGGCTCAGAAGACAAAATGCAGCAGGTTTAGCAGGCAGCAGCTCAGTGCGTTGCTGACATTTAGGCCATTCGGGACCAGCTGTAGGGACTCCGTGCTAAGATCGTTGTGCCAACAGAGTGACTCGAGGGCGAGCCACGATCTTTGTGTTGGGGGCTTGTTGGGCATGGAATCCCCCCACAACATGTTTTGGGGCTCAAAGCCCAAGTTTTGAGTATTATTGTTGGAAATACTCCGTGAATTACAGGCGCGGAGCGCAAATTGTATGTTAGAGTCATAGGGTTGTCCACCCTAAGTTTTGAATGTAGTGTCAGCCTACCCATGGTCCGCAGACCATGGGATTGTATAAATAGAGTGAGGCTCTAAGTTGTAAAGAAAAAAGAAAGAGATACATAGAGGACGAATGGAGTCTAGAAGATAGTGAGCATAGAGAAAATGTCTAAGTGCTTTGGGTCATAGTAGTAGGAAGAGGCTCTGTAGCTGAGTGCACAGAGGCCTAGTAGAGTGCACAGCTGAGTGCACGGACCCCTGCAGCTGAGTGCGCAGGGCGGTGTCGAGTCTGTAACCAAGGAAGAAGAATAATAAAGATACGTTTGATTCCAAATCTTGTGTATCTATTTTGAGTTATTATATGGTTGATATCTTTTGCAATTATATTGTTTTATTTATCGCGTGCACTGGTATGAATGGTGAACACTGTTAAGTATAACTAAACACATGTAGATAAGCTAAGTGATCAACTAATGTCGGGTGAATAGTAAGGGATTGGGTACCAAAGTGGATCGAGCCCCGAGTAGGGCTGCGGGAAGGTAGCATCACAGGCTGCAAGGTATTGATAAGTACGCGTAGCAACGTGCGCGCAGGGTTAAACCGCGGACCACCGAAAATCATCAGACATCTCTAGGGTACAGAAACCTGGTTCTAGCGTCCTCCCATACTACTTCGGGTGAGACCTCAGTCCGTGCTCCATGGATTGTTTCCGAAAGGGCCAGTAGTACCAGGATTTGTTTGGCTAAATCACCTCTGAACCTGGGTCAGGCCCCTACAAGCCAACACCCTCCTACAATATGACCCAAATAAACCAGAGATGTTTTCCAAAATTCACACTTATACATATTCAAATAAAACTTTTCCTTTTTCAAGACATCTAAAGCTTGTTCACATGCTTCACATGCTCTTCACGAGTCTTACTGAAAATCAGAATATCATCTAAGTAAACTATGAAAAAATCATCAAGGAATGGTCTCAAAACATCATTCATAACTCTCATGAATGTTGCAGGTGAATTGCAAAGCCCAAACTACATAACTAACCATTCAAGCAAACCTTATTTTGTCTTAAAAGAATTTTCCAAATATCATCTTTAGCAATCCTTATCTAATGATAACCACTTCTCAAATCTAACTTAGTAAAGTAAATAACTTCCTTTAATTGATCTAGGAAATAATTAATGCGAGGAAGAGGATAGTGGTTCTTTACTGTGATCTTGTTCAAAGCTCAAAAATATACATGCATGTATCGTGTACCATCTTTCTTTGGAAGCAAAACAATAGGAGGCCCACAAGGAGATGTGATAGGCTTGATGACCCCTTTTTCAAGAAGCTCTTCATTTTGCTTCTTGATTTCTGCATTCTCCAAAACTGACACTCTATACATGCCAATATTTAGAAGTGGTGCATCCTACTGCAATTGAATCTCATGTTGGATTCCTCGTTTAGGAGGAAACCCTTCAGGTTCCTTAAACATCTTGTCATAATTGTTAACAACTTCAGCCAATTCATGCTTGAGTTTAGAATCACATCATGTGAAAGCTTCAGATTCAATAGTATCTTTAGCTTTAATTATCAACAACACAAAATTCTTACTAGCATTGACAAGTCTTTTCATCTGACCAACACTTACAAGAGATATGTTCATCTTCTTGTGAGGTGCTAGACTAACAATATACTCAATTCCATCTTTAAATAAACTTGTGTTTTTTCTCATGACGATAAAATATGACTTTTCGGTCATACAAGTATGGACTCCCTAAAACAATTCCACATATGTCAAGTGGTACAACATCAAGGTCTACCTCATCTATAAAATTTTCAGTGATGGAAAATTTGAGTTTACACTTTCTTGTCACTTGTATGAGGTATAGTTTCTAGATTTAATTTCTTGACAATTGCTTCAGAAATAAGATTGACTTGGGATCCACTATAAAACAATGTATCAACTTTTGTATGTTTTGTAATGACTCTGATATGAAAAAGCTCACTTATTTCTTGATCCAGATGGATATTGGTTGCCACCCGCCTATTCCACTTGGACCCCCACTATTGTTTCTTTTCAGTTTCCTTAATTGTAGCACAACTTACTAGTTTTGGTAGTTTTTCAAGTCCTAAAGTTCCAGAGCCGTTTTGAGAGACTAAAAGACGTTTTTAGGGAAAATGGAGGGATGATAAAAGCTTAATTTTCAGCCTCCTCTTTGATATATTCGAAATGAGGTATACCAAATGAAGATTGTCTACCAAATTTAGGACCCAGGGAAGTTGATGTAACAATTTACCTAAATAGGCCCTACAGTTTTGGTGCTTCATCTCCTAGGGTTAGGTTTTTGGATGTTTAGGGTTTTCCATTGTTTCTCAATAATAAATAGGCCTTTAAGCCTCATTGTAGCATAGTTCAGAGGCATGTAGATGACACATCTCTTCTCAGAGATAAGCTACCATCGCCCGAGCTAGTTAATTTCCATTTTAGTATGTAAGCATATTTCAGTTCTTTGATATTAATGAAATAAATTTTATTTTGGCTACATCTATGTGTTTATGTTTATATCTTTATTTTATTGTGTTCTTGCATGAGTCTGGATCAGTGGTATCAGAGCAGTCTACTCTTTCTCTATTTTTCTTTGCATGTCCCCAATGAGGTCAGGGTATAAGGAATTAGGGATTGAACTGGTTGAACCTTTGCAAGACCAGCCTTGCAAACCCCGATGACCTCCCACGGATGAAGAAAAGAAAGTTGAGGGGACAGGAGATCCTTTCAAAATATTTTATGAGGAAGCCCTTGAGCGACAATGGAATGCAATGATGGATAACTTTGCCAAGATCCTTTGGCAACTACCCACAAGTGACACATCTTCATCTAGCAGCCACTCTGGAGGCACCATTCCTTTTAAGGTACAAGTTAACTTTGAAATTCCCATATTTGAAGGTCAGATAGATGCAGATTCTGTAGATAGATGGTTAAATCTCTTTGAAGGATATTTTTTAGTTCATGACTTTTCTAATTGGTAAAATATTAATTTTTCACTCCTCAAAGCTGCCCCACATGTCAAGGAATGGTGGGAAACCTACTATGAATAAAAGTACGAGGGAATCTTCATTGTTTTCAGCCGCACCCACTTGGAATTCTTTCTGAGACGCCATCAAGGAACCATATTACCCTGTTGGGAGATATGAATATAAATACATAAAGTGGACCAGAATGTGGCAGGGAAGGGACCAATATGTGCTAGAGTTCACAAATGTTTTCCATACCCTTCTCACGAAGTTGGATATCAAGGATTCTGAGTAACATTTGGTACTCAAGTACCGCGCCTGCCTACACAAGTATATCTAAGATGAGATGAAGTTCCTAGACATATCCTCGCTTCGTGCCACCTATCGATACGTTGTCAAGATCAAGTAGAAATTTAAACAGAAGAAGTGAGACTTTGGATCCGTGAATCCAAAGAAAGTGAAAGGTGCCCCCAAACAACAAAACATGGCCAAAACCAAGGCGGGGTGACCCAGGACAGCCCGTTGAAGCCACAAGCAAAGAAAAACACCATCAATACCAAGAAGGACATAAGGAAATGATTCCAATTCCATAAGAGCCCCACTCACAACACAAGTGAGTGTCGAGCCAAGCAGTCACTGGTGGTCGAGCTGAAGTCTTCTAAATCAAATTCATGTGCTGACTCTGAGTCAAAAACTGACAAGGGGAATGGAAAAGGGAAGCAGATTTTTGATGTGGAGCCTAGTGCCACCCTTGTCACCACTAAGATCCAAAAGGATGAGCCCGAAAATCCAGAGGAGGGGGAGCAACTCTTTCACTCATAGATGTGGGTGAAGGGTTCTATGCTACAGTTCATTGTCAATAGTAGGAACCAAAATAACCTCATTTCAGCAGAGTTCATGAAGTGGTTGGGCCTATCGACCACACCACACCCACAGACATACACAATCAGGTGGCTTCACCAAGGGAAAGATCTTCACGTTAGACAACAATGTCGCCTTCCCTACAACATCAAGCCCTTCACAGATGAGGTACTGTGTGATGTTACTCTTGAAGTTTGTGATGTATTATTAGGTCAACCATACTTGTGGAAGCAACACGTTGTGCATGAGTCTACGCCTCACACTGTTATTATTACTTTGGGAAATAAGTTGAACATGATACTGAAGGTAGCACTGCCTACCACCATTCCTTTGATCACTACGAAGAAATGTAGTAAGATCATTTCCCAGACTGGGAAATTGGTTTTCCTTATGATTCACCATCAGGGAAAGAATAGGATTGTGGCCACAACCTCCAAACAAGGCTCCTTCGCACGAGGACACTAGATGGACAAGGTTGTGGAGGAGTATAAGGACATCTTGACCTCACCTAGAGGGGAACCTCTACACTGTCAGGTCAAGAACTCCATCGATATGATCCCGGGCATGCCGCTACCAAATGGACTAATCTATCGACGCTATGTTCTGGAGAACAATGAAATCAAAAGGAAGATTCAAGAGTTGTTATAGAAAGGGCACATCAGCCAAGTTCATCACCCTTTGGGAGCCTGATCATGTTGATACAGAAGAAGGACGAGACTTGGAGTCTCTATATTGACTATCAGGTGTGGAACAAGATCATTGTCCAGAATAGGTATCCAATCCCATGGATTGATGACGTTCTGGACCAGCTCAAGGGGGCCAAATATTTTAGCAATATTGACTTGAGGTCATGTTATCACTACATACCGATCAAACCCTCAGATGTGTGGAAGACTATGTTGAAATCCAAGGAGGGCCTTTTCGAATGGTTGGTCATGGATTTCAGGTTGACGAATGCCCTTGCAACCTTCATGAGGATGATGGATGACATCTTGCAACCCTTCACTAACTCATTATTGGTGGTGTATGTGGATGACATTCTGATATTCAGCTAGAGCTAGGAATAGAACCTCCGCCATATTCAATAGGTCCTCCAAACCTTGCGAAAGCACAAGCTGTGTGCCAATTTGGAGAAATGCACTTTTGGTATGACCTAGGTTAAATATCTAGGGTACATCATTAATGAGTGGGGTGTGCTCGTGGACCCAGCCAAGATACAACTCATTCGGGATTGGCTAGCCCCAACCACTCTAACAGAGCTTCACAACTTTTTGGGTCTTATCAACTTCTACCACAAATTCGTGTTGGGGTTCTCTCATATCGCTTAGCCTTTCAGTCAAGTCACCAGGGGAGGAGCGAAAGCAAAGTTATTTTGCCTTGAATCCCAATATAAGTATTTATTTGAGTGGAATCATCACCTCCACTCTGCACCAGTGCTTACATTACGATACCTGCATCAACCATTTGAGATCGAGACAAATGCCTCAGACTATGCTATTGGTGCATTTCTTACGCAACAAGGTCGTCCCATGGCATATCATAGTGAGACACTTTCAGACACAATCTGAAAGTGTCCTACCTATGTTAAAGAGATGTATTCCATTGTGTAAGCCTACTAAAAATGGAAGCATTAGATTCTAGGAAAGGAAATGATCATCCACATAAACCACTGACCCATGTAGTTCATACACACATAGGGGAAGTTGCATAAAGATCACCATCATTCCACATACATACAATAGTTCCATTTGAAAATTAAGTACTAGAAGGCCAAAAACAACAATGTTGCAGAGTGCCTTAGTTGACCGTCGGTCATGGTGCTAACCACTATGCTCGATGTAGCACCCTCCTCCCACATCTACCCAAGCAACCGGCCAGCCGAGGTAAACATGCGACGAGAAGCCACTATGATATGATTTGAACTCCTAAGTTACATTAAGGAAGTGGAACCAACAGAAACACACCATACATACATTAATCATCAGCTACAAGACCCTCAAGAACTAATACAATACTTTAGAAAACTTACCTTGGGTCACACTGAACTTTTGGACAACTTAAGCCTCAGTCGCTCGCATGCTATAGGCACAAGTGTGACCAGAAACCAAAAATCGCTCCCATAGCCTTTCCTGCTAGCGACCAGAGACCAAAATTGTCAGTGCTACGCCAACACCTCCAGGATTTGAGCCACTTTTTCATGCCCAGAGCCCAAGTCACTGCCCAAAATTGAACCGTCTCTTTAAATCAGAAAAATAACATGGAAATGATAGTACCAAAGCAATCACTTTTTCAAGACATTGATTGGACCCCTACTAGCCATGAGAGGCAATTCGTCAAACATATTGAAAATGTGTAATCTACAGGTGTAATTAACATTTCTGAAAATAAGGGTATCATACTTAGCTGAGAATCGCTAAGAACCATTGATGCTTCAACACATCAACTTCCATTCCATCCATTAGGTCATAGATACATTGATCATTCAATTACAAGTAAAAACATGATGAGAGCCACACATAGCTATTGTCATAAAACAAATACATAATCAACATAATAGCAGTAGAAATACTCATGAAAGTATAATCATATATACCACATATAATCCATCAAAATTCTCATAGAAATACAATGAGAAATGACCTTTCATTAATGATTCAAAATACAAACTCGGGATGGGACTTCCATGTTCCACCCAACCATAGAATGGTTGAGTCAAATCTCTCTTCAGCCATTCACCCGTGTGTCATATTCCTAGCATGAGTGCGGGATCTCATAGAACATATCAATCAAAACTCATCCAGGGCTTCTAGAGGCCATCCACCTCAACTCATCAAATAGTGATTCCACCTCATGACCAAACATCACGAAACCATCATCAGATTGATCTCCATCCAGGTCTTCCAGGGCTTCTAGAGTGTTTTTTCCAACTAAGGCTTCTAGGACTAGTAACTCAACCCACAGTTGTTGTTAGGCTTCCAGAGTGTTTGTCTAACCAAGGCTTCCAGGACTAGTAATGCAACCCACCAAGGGCTTCCAGAGAGTTTGTCCAACAAGGGCTTCTAGGACTAGTAACTAAACCCAAGCTATTATAGGGCTTCCAGAATGTTTGTCCAACCAGGGCTTCCAGGAACTAATAACTCAACCCAAGCTAAAGAAACATGAGAACCAACCAAAAACAAACAATCAAAGTAAACCCACAATCACCATGGCTATCCAAGAAATGGAAAGGCTAGGCAATCCACTGTCAATCCAGGAAATCCTCCATGACAATGACATATCACAACCAATAAACCACATGCATGTTCCATGTATTCCAAAACTAGTAAAGGAAACATACCTATAACTCGGTACTTGCAAGAAAATATGATGTAGTTGTTGATGTCGATGCCCTCTTGCGCTTTCCTGCTCTTCCTTTGACTACTTGCTCCAAAAATAGAATTATCCCACCCCCACCAAGAGCACTCCAAGAAAACTCTAAGTCTCCAAGAGTATCAGAGAGAGAGAGAATAATGAGAGAGCTCCAAAACTAAATTGACAGAAGGTTACCAACTGATCCTTAGAAGACTTTTTATGAATGAGGCCTCTATTTTCTTCATTTTCCTCCTCACATGTAAGCTGTGACCTTTCACCTCCTTTTTCTCATAATTTCCATTATTTTCATAAATAATTGTGCCAAAAAGCCATTTTTCCTTTCCAAAGCCTTAGCCATTGCCTTTGCCAATATCCTTAGGCATAAACAATCACAAGTGATCCCCATCACTAGGATTTTTCCCAACATTGATTTTGGAATAAGTGTCCCATCATCCGTGGTTATTATTTTTCATTTATTTACTTTTATTACATGGAATTTTCACCAAGGCTGTTACATAACCCACCCCCTTGGGGGAACACTGTCCTCGATGTTCAACAACACCTATAACCACAAAGCTGCTGTAAGAAAAATATATATTGTTGATGGAGCTTTATAACTTAGCTTGATGCAGTATTTACAACGATCACCCTGCTGAAAAGAAAACCAAATCAACATAATAACATGACATCATAAAAACATACCGCATAGTGGAGATTTATAACACAGCTCATGGCAGTATTTACATCCATATACATATGTACATAAACCAACATCATCAAAACCAAAACACATACCAACGCATATACCAAATGCCAAGCCAAAAATACTTTTCCTCAGCCAGCAAATAAGGAAGGATACATAGCCCACATTTGATCTACCATCTCCCATGTAGCTTCATTGAGCCCAAAGTGCTTCCACTGCACCTTAACTTGCTCGATTTCTCGGTTTCGGAGCATGAGAACCTTTTTCTGCAATATACACTAAGGTTCCAGCTAGAATTAGCCATCTTGTTCCACTTGCATTACAGACCAACAATCACATGATCAACATCCTTAACATACTTCTTAAGCAAAGATACATGGAAAACATCATGGAATTCCATTGTAATCCTCTCAATAATGTTGAAGGCTCCATAGAATTGTGGTGCCAACTTGGCACATGATCAAGTCTGTAACTCTTCTTCGTTTGATGCGCAAGTACACCTATTCCCAAACCTGGAACTCCTTGAACAACCTATTCCGGTTTGCATAGATTTTCTTCCTATCCCGTGCTACCTTTATATTTTTATTTATAACCTACATTTCTTGTTCCATGTCTACCAACATATATGGTCCAATCAATAACCTATTAACCGGATCACTCCAATTGATGGGAGTGTTGCAAGTCCACCCATATAATGCCTCAAAATGACCCATCCTTAATGATTACTGATAACCATTGTTGCATGCGAACTCCACCAGTGGAAAATAATCTTCCCACTTTCATTGTTGATGCATCAAATTTATCCTCAACATGTCCTCTAATATCCTGTTGACCCTTTTTGTTTTTTCATCTGTCTGCAGATGATAAGTTGTGCTAAAGACCAACTCTGTGCCCAAACTTGCAAACAATTCCTTCTAAAACTTGGAAGTGAACTTCGCATCCCTGTATGACACAATATTCTTCGGAACACCATGCAATCTAACCACATCTCGAATGAATACCTATGCTACATCGCTAGCTGAGAATGTAGACTTCACCGAAATGAAATGTGAAACCTTCGTCAACTTGTCCACAATAACCATAATGTAATCATGTTTCCTCACAATCTTCAGCAACCCTGTGATGAAGTCCATGGAAATTACTTCCCATTTCCTCTCTAGAATCGCAATCGGTTGTAGAAGTCCACTTGGATGTTTACACTCTTCTTTCATTCACTGGAAGTCGAAACATCTAGCCACAAACTTTGCTACATCCCTCTTCAAATTTGGCCAATAATAAATTTCCTTCACTACAGTTAATGTCTTCTGATAACTTGGGTGACCTAAAAAAGGCTTCGCATGAAACTTTCTCAAGATCACCTTCTCGAGCTCACTATTATCCAGTACATATATCTTGTCTCGGAACCTGACCAACCCATCTATTGTAAGACAATGATCCATACCCTGTGCACTTGCACCTGTACCTGTACCAATACTTGTACCTATACTGCCACCTGTACCTGTACCACTACCACTACCTATACCTACACCGATACCTGTACCTTTAATATCACCTGTACCTATACCAACACCCTGCTACAACCTGTGCATAACTCCATATACTTGAAATCCTTCTAACCTTCCTGCAAGATCTTATCCTGTAAGTATGTCCCATCAGAGCTCATAGTTTCCAAGTGATTTACCTGTACCGTTTGTTGAGAGCATCTTCCACCTTGTTCTCTTTACCTTTGATGTACCTGATCTCAAATTTAAACTCGTTGATCGTGGCTAACCATCTAGTCTGCCTGGGATTCAGATTTGGATGATCAAACAAATACCTCAAACCAGTGTGATCACTCATAA
Source organism: Pinus tabuliformis (assembly GCA_031772625.1). Lineage (NCBI taxonomy): Eukaryota > Viridiplantae > Streptophyta > Pinopsida > Pinales > Pinaceae > Pinus > Pinus tabuliformis. The sequence goes on from CM062818.1 coordinate 1,189,181,344, forward strand.
GTACAAACCTTCTACCAAGAAGATAGTATCTCCACATCTTCAATGCATGTATGATCGTTGCTAACTCCAAATCATGTGTCGGGTAGTTCTGCTCATGCTCGTCTCATTTCTAAGACTCATAACATACCATTCGTCCATCATGCATAAGGACTCCACTAAGTTCTCTCTTGCAAGCATCTGTGCATACCACAAACTCTTTTTCTGGATCTACAATCTATAGTACCTGTGCATGCGTAAAAAATTTCTTGAGTTGCTCAAAGCTAACCTCACACTCCTTAGTCCATTTGAACTTCTTACCTTTCCTTTATTATGTGTTAGGATAAGAAATATCCGAGAAGTTCTTGATGAACCTCCTATAGTAGCATGTCAAACCCATGAAGGATCTCACCTCATCCACAATCTTAGGAGCTACCCACTCCATGATGGCCCTTATCTTCTCTGGATCTACTACAATTACCTCCTTGGAGACAACATGCCCCAAGTAGTGTACCTCAGTCTGAGATAAACTACACTTGTTTAGCCTAGCATACAACTTATGCTCTCTCAACAACCTCAACACTGTTGCTAAGTGCTCGACATGCTCTTCCTCATTTTTAGAATATACCAGTATATCATCAATGAACACTATAAAAGACTTATCAAATATGGATGCAACACAATATTCATCAAACACATAAATGTAGTTGGAGCATTAGTTAAGCCAAATGGAACTACAACAAACTCATAATGCCCATACCTGGTCCTGAACGTAGTCTTTTAAATGCCCTCCTCTTTGATGCGTACCTGATGGTATCCAAATCTCAAGTCAATATTCAAGAACAATGTTTCTCCCTTCAGCTCATCGAATAAGTCATCAATCCTCAGCAAAGGGTACTTGTTGTTGATAGTCACTTTGTTCAACTACCTGTAGTCAATGCATAATATGAGAGTACCGTCTTTATTCTTCACAAACAATACTGTTGCGCCCCATGGTGATACACTTGGCCTAATGTACCCCTTTTACAACATTTCCTACAGTTGCAAATTTAACTCAACCAACTCAGATGTTCTCATCTTGTCAATTTCTTTTGATGTTGGAGCTGCCCCTGGTACTAACTCAATATAAAATTTTACCTCCCTGTGAGATGGAAACTCTGTAATGTCTTCAGGAAATACATCCTTGAACTATTGTAAAACTGGGTACCTACTCAACACATCTATATCCTCAACTTCCTTACCCTTTGTTAGCACCTAAATCTGCCTTAGGCTGAAGGAAGGCAAAATTCAGGGTAACCACAAACCATGCTTAGTCTGGTAGCTAGCCCTACCAAAACAAGAGAGGGCTCTCTCTGAGTCACACTCAGTGAATAGATAGGCAAAAAATGGTCTGAGATGACTTACAGTGAAATATTGATCTTAGGCTAGTAAGTGAATAGGGATACAAGAAACAATTTTTATGAATGACTGAGCTTCTGGGATGGTATGGGACCAACGGTCAGCAAAGAACAAAGAATTTAATACAAAGGCATAGATTACTTTGTGAGGCAAGGCAGGCGGGAAGTGTAGCAATTTAGTTTGAAATAACGTGGAATGGAGAGATTATTTAGGAGAGTGAAATGGGCATTGGAACATGAATCCTTTTCAACAGAAGAAGAACACTGAACATGAAATTTTCCCACAGGCAGAGCAATAAAATTGAATTCTACCTTATCTAACTCAGAAAATTTCACTGGAAATGAACATGAATTGAATTATGAAACATAATGAAACACATATGAAAACATAAGAGACACATTTGCTACACTCACAACCACATGAATCTCATGAAACAGAGCCGCTGCCTTTCATTAATTCTCTGTCAAAAATATATAGTAAAGAAGCAGAGTTTCTTTCCCATAGTCTCCCAGATGTTACAAGCCAACCAACCCTTTGCAAATAGTTTGCATACAATATATAGAATGTGCGATGAAGAGATAGAATGCCCAAGGGTTGGGGAGTTACTCGAATCATTACAAAATGGAGATGAAGAGCCAACCATCAGCTACAGGTGCAGCGATACAAACATGACAAATGGCTTGGGTGATCATTTGCCTTCCTTCGCCACTTGGATAGAAGCCAATCTGGAGAGAAAATAATTTAAATGCCACCTTAGGTGCCAAAAAACTGAAATGTAGATGAGTGGGCCCACTTGGAGAAGTCGCGAATAGAAATTTCACGAAACAGAGGCAAATTTGGCATTTTTTCCTGTGTGCGCCGCGCCATTTTTTCTGTGCACCACAGAACTTGGGAGCCTTCTTTGAGGCACTTTCAGGAGTCCAAAATGTGCCCAAGTGTTCTTGTTAGAAAGCCTGTCCTGTTTACTTTCTAACCCAACTAGAGTTTCTGAATTTGGTGCTCATTTGCCCCTCCAAATCTTAATTCTCGCAAGACTACTTCCTGTGTGTCAAAATAGGGGCAGAGAGGTCATTTTTTGGGTGTTTTTGACCTCCTCGAGACTCAGATCTTGCCCATATTTATTTTTCAAGCACCAGTAGTCGTGATTTTCCATGCTAAATCCAAAAATGCAAACCATTCTTCATTTGGAGTTCCCAATTTTTAGCGTCGCACGCACAAGGAGAAAAAACCTGTGTTTTGCCCAAAAATTTGTAATGTGACCAAAATTTCCCCAAATTCCTTGAAATTTGGGCTAGAGGTTCTCTATGGGGTGCTATGCTGTGCTAAAGAAGCCTAAACCAATATTCAAAGCCAATCTTGCTCTTTTGCCTCTTTTGCCTCTTTTGTTTCTTTTCTCAATTTTGCCTTCAAGCTCCTTATTCAGGCCTTTGCACTCATATTTCGTGTCCTGTAATGATAAGCTGTGTGTCTCAGTAAAGCATGGTCCTTGTCAGCCTTATATAGTAGCCTCTCCAAGTGCATGTTCACGCTCTCGAGATTGGCCTCCCGATCCTCATTGATTTCTTGCTCTAATGACATGAGCTCAACTCTTCTCCTTTGTGCAGCTTGGCGATGCTCACGAATGTTTTGTAGCTCTATGATCACCCGCTAATCCTCCAGCTATTTGTTCCTCTGCTCCAGGTATTTCATGTTCCACTTAGCCCTCTCCAAGTCAAGGGATAAGGCCTTAATCACTGATTGTTGCTCCTGGATGATCTCTCTAAGCTCTGCATTTGTAGGTTTTGTATCTGTCTCATCATCATGAAGGAGAACGAATTCGGTCTCTCGTTCACCTGATGGCTCACTTGAAGGCCCCTCATCATGAATTGGCTCCTTACCTTTGTCCTGTTCCTGTGTCATCGATGTAGGAAGTGAGGCCCCTTCCACCCTGGGTGGAGATAACACTCGCTTTGCCGCTGCAAACAAATGTCTACTGCCTCTCTGATAGGTGATGAATACTGGCATAGTAGCAGTGTCATGGCGCTCATATTGATGTGAAGGACAACCTATATCATGTTCTACCTCTGATACTACCTGTGGAGCGCTGAAGAAGTCACGGGAGATGAAGTCCTCGCAAGAAATTCCCTACAATCCCAACTGATGATCCACCAAAATCCGGATAAGAGCAAAGTGATAAACACTGTTGAGCAGCTACTGAGGGGTCTTATTCTGCATGAAATTTTTCATCCTCTCTATGTTCCTGCAAATGAAAAATGGGAGGTTCATCATCTGCACTCTGGTAAAGTGCATGAGCAACCTGATGTGATAGGCATATAGGGGAGAAAACCTCCCCTCACAACTGAAGTATTTCATGATCAATTTCATGAGCGGAGCATACTCATCTTTCAAAAATCTAAATGGGAAGACTCTTGTCAGATGCCTCAAACAACTAGCCTTAATGTAAGGCTCTTAATGATGCCTATCCACCTTCTTCTTCTTATGCCTATCCACCTTCTTCTTCTTATGCGACTATTCTCCAACATTTGGTATGCCTGTTGCCACTGAGATAGTTTCGGGTGTCAATGTGAAGGTGACCCCGGCCAAGATAGACCGACCTCCATGTAGGTGAAGCACAAAAATACGGGCCAACTCATGATGAACTCTAACATTTTCCACCCTTTGACAAAATTCAAAACATGCTAGGTGCTGGAAACATGACATAGCAAGAGAGCATGCCTGCAATTCAGCGAGGGTGTTTGGCTCATCCCTAACATGTTTTCCACTCCTGTGATGTCTCCTGGGGCCCTGTTCTCCTGAAGCTGTGTCACTGTGAGTTTCCACCTCATACTCTGATGAACCCTCAGATGCCATGACTGTTGTTTATATACTGTATTAAGGCTGCCCTTGGATGATGGTGAAGCTGGGTGTTGTTTGTGATATCTTCCACCAAGAGGAACAATGAAACAAAGGGAGTATTAGGAGGGGAGTAATGTAATGGGAATAAGGGTTATAGGGAGAATTTTGTTTCGGGATATGTAGGGGTTTTGGGTATTTTGATAGGTTAGGGTTTGGGGTTTTTATTGACCAATAGGAGGAGGCGAAAGGGACTATGATTTTGGTAGTGTTAGGGTAGTGATAATAGGAAAAATGGCATAGGGGAATAAGGAAAAATGGTAAGGAATGGAAAATGGGACCTTGGCATCAGCAACACAATTACACAACCCTAGCAAAAATGGCCCTTTGTGTTTTCTTATGGTTGCTTTATGAGTTTTGTTGCATTTCAATCATAGGCATAAAACCACCATATCATCTATAAAATTTGAGGAGCAAGTGATATTATAGAGCCTACTTTGCAATTTGATGGGCTTCACAAAAGATTTGAAGGAGTTTGGCACTGTTTCGGGCCCTTTGTCTGTGTGCGTCGTGTGCAAAACCCAGTGCACCGTGCTCTGGGTGTGCATCGCGCCAGTTAAGAATTTGCACTGTGGGCAGGCTTTGTGTGCGCCGCGCCCTGTGTGTGTGCTGCGCCCCTGCCTATATGTGCCGCGTGCCTGTAATGGCCTCCAACTTTGCTCCAAACACCACGATGCACACTCAAACCTTTTGCAATGTCTCCCTACGCACTTGATTTGCACAATGACTTCAATTTTGGTGGAAAATTGTTTATAAAGACTTGGAAGTGATGGGTTAGATTTTTGCTTCTCCAAAAACCCATTTTTCTAATGTTATGTTTTGACACTTTTTCACTGATTAATAGCAATGCTGATTTTCACTTTCCCTTTGAAATTTTAGCTCAAATGATGAAATTTTCGGCACTTTTTGCAGGGATTGCACGACAGGACATTTGGCCATGGAAACCATGACTGCATCTAAAGAAATCAATTGACGATCTCTTTGAAAATTTTATCACCAATGACACTGTTTGACTTTTCTTCAAAACAAAGTTTTGAAGAACAGTTGAAGTTTATCAATATGACGATGAAACTCTGTGAATCATTACTTTACAAGGGCATCACTCTGGCCTGCATGGTTTTACTGGACATATTTAAAGACCAAATTGATTTAATCCCTAGACCTAATGATCGGAAATGACTTTTTTCCATTAAAGGACCAGACCTTGACTGTCATGGACTTTGGTGATCATTGACAAAAGACCTAAGCCAACAGGAGCCAGACATGAGGGGAATGACTAGCATGACCTTCTCCGTCAGATCATGGCATGCCCCTAGCGGAATGCAGATGAATGAATGGAGTGGGACACCTAAAAATGAAATGCATAAAGATTTTTGATCTCTGACAGAGGGCTGACCAGACCGACTCTAACACCCTTATCACTAGAAATGTGCACTACTAATAGCTTACACCCTTTCCTGCGACTACACTTTGCCTGCATAGTTGTCACCATCCTAACTGATGTAGCTTTATTCTTACCCTATAAGACTCTTGGTTCCCCATTGTCATCGACACACTCAATATCTTTTTCATAATACTTTACCTTGGATCTATGAAGATACAACCAGTCCATGCCCAACAACATACTGTATGAACCCAATGGTAATACATTCAAATGTGTTGCGGTAGGAATACCATTCAAGTCAAATTCACAAGCTCTTACCCAATGATGAACTTGTTTCTTTGTACCTATAGCCAACTGCACTAACCAAGACTCTGCATGCAATTCCTTACTGAAACCAAACTTATCCACCAAGTCAAGATTAACATAGCTATAATTAGATCCAGGGTCAATCAAAATAGAAATAACTTGATCACAAAGCTTACTGTCCATCTCAATGATAGATGCCTAATTCTCCACCTGTTTGTTATCCAATGTTGCATAGATACGTGGAATACTCTTACCAACATCCCCAATAGTCTTTGCCTCCTAGGCACTATATATCTGAGGTCTAACACCCTAATTCTATGGACAATCTCTCCTGCAATTATCCTTGCCAAAAATCCAACACTCTATAGGCTTCCAACCTGTCTTCTTGTTTTGTTCTCCTGATCGGAATCCCTGTCCTATATCTAATGCATTGAACTTATTAGGTTGTGTGACATTCTCTTTGTTACCTGTATCTAGAGGCCTTGCTCACTTTCTGTCCCATTTTCGTTTTTTATTTTCATTACCTCTCTAGTTTGGTTTAGTCTCAATTTTGTGCTTCGATTGTTCATAGCAATGCCTTAGCTTATGAATGGCCTCCTCCAATGATCTAGGCTCATCAAACTCAATTCTATCTTTAAATGAAATCAGTAACCCACTAATGAACCTCTGAATCTTTGCCTTTTCCTCTATGAGATATGTCACATACCTCAGTAAATCCAGGAACTTGCTAGTCACTTGCTAGTGTACTCATCATTTGTCATGGAACCCATCTTTAGCTCATAAAATGCTTTTTCTCTGTCATCAAAGTATCTCTCTGACAAGTACTTCTTATTGAATAGCCGCTCAAACTCACTCTAAGTAAAATCGTCTTCAAGAATACATCTAAAATTCTTCACATCTTCCCACCAAATGTTTGCTTTACCATTGAGACTGAATGTAGCCACTCTAGCTTTCATGTTCTCTGAATAGTCATGCAACTTGAAGAATTTCCACATGCCAAAAAACCACACCTTTGGATCCTGTGGTTTCTTTATCTCTCCATTAAATGTTGGTGGCTTCTCTTTCTTAAAATCATCCGAAAAATATCCCCTATCACTTCTCTTGTAAGGATGATACCGATGATGATCATGGTGCTTATCTGAATTAGAACTAGAATCATGCTTGTGTTTATCCCTTCTCCTATCTGGAGTGTCCAACCATATTCCATATCTGATTGTGTCATCTCTATCTGATCTATGACCACCATGTGATTAACTACCATATGCCACATTAGTTCTATCCTCCTTCTTATAGCTGATCCGATGTGGTCCCTATCACTGCAAATATGACAAAACTCATAAGTATTTCTGCATTTTCCTCTTCTTGTTTCTCTTGTGCCCTTATGATTATGTCATTATCTTCCTCACAAATCCTTATCTCTTTCATTAAGCTTCTCAGTGTAACTTCCAAATCGAAATGGTTCCCAACACCATACTGCTCTTTGAATTCATAGGGAGAGTCTTTGTAGTCAACCATCTTGCTAGCCATTTGATATTTCTTCTTAGAATGTGTATCATGTCAGCTACACCAAATCACAATAAACCAACGTACCATAGTATAGCTCGGGAAGGATACCTTGTCTGCAAGATCAAAAAATCACTGTGATACATGTATAACATAATCATGACAACATATATAAACATAAAACATAATCATATGACCATGCAACTACCATTCTAGCTAGGGTCCAGTCATCAATGCATGACCTCAACCACCACACACACCACGACCTCATGCATGACAACCACCATCATTACACCACTATACACTTGACCACATGCAACTATGAACATGCATAAGTGATGCATAACCATCCACACATATGCATAAACACATATGATCAAGCATGAATGAACAATACTTGAAATCAAACCTGCAAGAATGATACATGCAACCAAGCATACAAGAATGTAACCAATCAAGCAAGATTGCAACCAAAAATACTACAACGATACATGTAAGCGACATAAATCGATATGTAACTAGTCATATACTCACGACACTACATTTCACCACAACAACTTCAATTTTCACATGACAACATCACTACAACCATGAACAACATCATGAAAATGCAACAAGCACATGGAACGCAAGTGTAAGAGAAACACATACAACTCACATGCATGCATGACCAACACATAGCCCATCTAGTTTTAGGGGTGAACCATGCTTTGTTACCACTCTATAACACCCTCCTCCCAGATCTACCCAAGTAACCGGCCAACTGGGGTAAACATGTGATGAGAGGCCACTATGATATGATTCAACCTCCTAAGTCACATTAAGGAAGTGGGATTGACCAAAACACACCATACATACATTAATCATCAGCTACAGAACCATCAAGAACCAATCCAATACTTTAGACTTGACTTACCTTGTGGTCCCACTGAACTTTTGGATAGCTTAAGCCTCAGTCGCTCCCATGTTATAAGCATGAGTGCCACCAGAAACCCAAAGTCGCTCCCATAGGCTTGCCTGCCAGCGACCAGAGACCAAATGTTAGGTCCTTATAATACTAGTGATTCCCCCATTACTATTGTCATTATAGCCCTTATTATTATTTTTGTGCCCCTATTGTCCGCATATTGTTATTATTGTGCCCCATAGAAGCCCAGTATTGTTATTGTTGTGCCCTTATATTATTATTGTTATGTCGGCCTTGATTATATTGTGACCCCTTAGACTCCTATATATAGAAAGAGGGTTTTGTCAATTGTATCATCCAAGAATTGTTCATTTGTGTAATGTAAAAGAGGTTTCCCCCTTGAAGAGGCAAATTTCTAAGGCATTGATCTTTCTTTTCTATGTTTTTGTGAGCTGGTTTCATAACATTTGGTATCAGAGTTTTGCATTCTAGGGTTTTGCTACTCCAAAAAGGTCATCGTGGAATTTTCACTATAATTTTGTTTCTGAGACATTTCAGAAGCTAAAAACAAAACCCATTTGAGCCGAAATCGTTCTTCATCTTGAGCTAGAATTGTAGGTCTTGTCTCGCTATATTTTCGGAGATATGATCTGAGGAAGTTAGTGTTTTTCATACTCTTGAATTACATTCCAAATAGGTGACCTTGGTAAAATCGTCATAACTTTCTCTCTGAGTTTCATATTGAAATTTAGTAAGAAGTTACAGAAAGAGTACGGAATATAGTTTCTGTGTATCATTTTTAGATCCGAAGGTCGAAATAATGACACATGGCACATCGTACAAGTTCTCTCTACTGAAACATTATATAATCAGGTCATCTTGGGAGATTGGGCATAACGCTTTCTTGGAGAATCCAATTTTTCTCAGACTGGTGGCATTGGAAAGAGGACTCAGAGGGCTACCGTAGAAATATATTTCAGACCTTGGAGATCCGCAATTACAGAGATACATCAGATTCAATATCGAGCTTCTACAAAGCGAAAAAACTTGTGTATTATTTTAAAAATTTTGCATAAGTTTGGGTTGAAAAATTATGTTCAAGTTCAAAGGGCATAGTAACGTATAATTATCATTAATTGATGCCGTGAAGATAGAAAATGGAAACACCTAGTAAGCAACATGAAATATCTAGCATGAGTCATGAATAAGAGGAAGAAATGCAACATGAGACCAAGTGCAACAAATTTCACTCTCACAAAAGGTAACAGGAGCTAATATTGATGGTTTAATGAAAGGCGTGGAAGATAATATGAATGGAGTGCAAGTTAATATGGATGGCATGGAAGCTAAGATGAATGACATGGACACTAAGATGGAAGATTTGAATATAGATTTGATTAAGTTTCTACAAGAAAATCTTACTAATGGTGAAAGGGTAGTAAAGGAAACTCATGATGAGAACAAAAGAAATGTTAATCATGATTTCATAGAATCTTATGTTGGATTCAAGACCCACCATGTTCCAAATATGGATATGAGGAAGTTTGATGGCAAGGATCTTGTAACATGGATACAATAGATGGAGCAATATTTAGATCTCCATAATGTGCAAAACACACAAAAGGTATGCATTGCAACTTTATATTTGGAACCAAATTAGTTTGTATGGTATCAATGGCTTTGCTCTCGTAAACAAATTGTCACTTGGGCAATTTTTATGGAAGAAATAATAGCACATTATGAGGATACAAAAAGAAACACTTTTTTTAGCCAATTGATAAACCTCAAACATAATGTTTCAATGATGGAGCGCATTGAGGAATTACAAAAATTGAATATAAGGGTAAAATATATTCCAAAGGAACAGAGGGTTGATGTGTTCATAGGGACTTTAAAGGATAAAATCCAACATGAGGTTTTCCTTTGGGAACCTAACTCATTGGAGAAGGCATTCAGGTTGGCAAGAAAAATGGAAAGCAAAGTTATGGAAACAAGGAAGACTACCACTCACAACTATAAGGATGCAAGTGTCGTTTCCCCTAGCCTTCCACAACCTACAAGGTTGACACCCCAACAATTGGAAGAAAAAAGAGCAAAAGGACTTTGTTATAGTTGTGATAGAAAATACACTAAAGGTCATAAGTGTGCTGAGAAGAAATTTTTTTACATAGATTGTGAAGAGGAGGAAGAAAATGAACAAGAAACATCAAAATAAGAGGATATACACCACAAACAAAACCTAGAGAAAGAAAAAATGAATCTGACCATATCTTGTAATGAATTGGCCAGAATTACTACTCCTAAAACTATCAATATATATGGACATATCAAGAAGAAAAAGGTAATAGTGTTGATTGATTCAGGCAGTACCCATAATTTTATTCATTGTAAGATAGCCAAGGAATTGAATTGCTTCCTATATCCAGCACCAAAGTGTCAAGTGATGGTTGCAAGTGGAGGAACCATAAATTTCTCTAGAAAGTGATATAATATCAAGCTATCCATGGGATAATATGTATTGAATATCCCAATGCTTTCCATTCCAATGGGTTGTGTTGATGTCCCTTGGGTACAATAGCTTTTAATTTTCAAGAACTTTTCATGAAATTTTCTTCGGAAGGAAAGGAAGTAGAGTTAAGAGGTATCGCAAGGAAACCAAGAAAGATAATAAGCTCTAATTGAATGAAAAAGATTCTAAATAAAGAACAACGAGGTGTAATTGCACAATTATGTTCGCTAGAGGTTCCCACATCAAAATCATCTATTTCTCTAGATATCCAAAAAGTCTTCGAAAATCATTCCAAGGTATTTGAGACTCCCAAAGGTCTCCCACCTATTCATGATCATGATCATGCTACTCATTTGATTCTAGGAAGTGTTCCTCCAAACATCAGGCCTTACAGATATCCCTATGCCCAAAAGAGTGAAATTGAATATGGTTGTAGAAATGCTAGAGGCCGGTATAATTCAACCTAGTCAAAGTTCTTTTTTTGCTCTAGTAGTATTGGTGCACAAGAAGGATGGATCATGGCGCATGTGTCCGGATTATAGGGAGCTCAACAAGATCACTATTAAAGATAAATTTCCCATTCCTGTCATTGATGAACTATTGGATCAATTTACTTCACCAAGTTGGATCTTCGTTCAGGATATCATCAAATCAGAATGAAGGCTGAAGACATTCCGAAAACAACATTTAGAACTCATGAGGGTCATTATGAATTTTTGGTCACACCTTTTGGCCTTACCAATGCACCTTCTACATTTCAAGGTTTGATGAATTCCATTTTCAAACCCTTCCTTAGAAAATTTGTGTTAGTATTTTTTGATGATATACTAATCTATAGCAAGTCTTGGAATGATCATGTTCAACATGTTGACAGGGTGCTAAAACTCTTGGAGGAGAAACAATTATATGCAAAAATCTCAAAATGTTTCTTTGGAGTACAAGAGGTGGAATATCTGGGTCATATTGTATCTCATGAAGGTGTTAAGGTAGACCCTAGAAAAATTAAATCCATTAAGGAATGGAAAATCCCCACATCCATAAAGCATTTGCGAGGATTTCTCGGGTTGATAGGGCATTATCGCAAGTTTGTTAAGAATTTTGGGAGAATAGAAGCACCTATAACAACATTATTGAAGAAAGATGCATTTTTATGGACTCCAAAAGCAATGAAGGCCTTTGAACATCTTAAAGAGGCAATGTGCCGAGCACCTGTCTTAGCCATGTATGACTTCACGAAAACCTTTATTGTGGAATGTGATGCCTCAGGAAATGGAATTGGTGTTGTTTTAATGGAAGAAGAAAGACCCATTTCTTTTGAAAGTCGTCCAATCAAAGGAAAGTATTTACATAAAGCTATTTATGAAAAATGTTGGCAATACTACATGCACTTAAGAGATGATGACCCTACCTAATGGGAAGACACTTCAAGGTAAAGACAGATCATGATAGTCTGAAATACTTTTTAGAACAAAGATTATCTTCAGAAGAGCAACAAAAATTGGTCACAAAGATGTTGGGTTATGACTTTGAAATCATATATAGAAAAGGGAATCAAAATGTTGTGGAAGATGCACTCTCAAGAAAGGATGAGGATGTGGAAACATTGCCTTGTGCCATTTTTATTATCCAACTAGATTGGATAAATGAAGTAAGGGATGAATGGAAGAATGATGAAGAAGTGTGGAACTCATTCATTACAACAAGATCCCAGTAAATCTGATACATTTAGCTAGAAAAATGATTCGTTATGGTACAAAGATTGCTTATACCTATGTCAAAATTCCCAACTCAAACAAAATATTTTTATGGAATTGCACACCTCTCCCTTAGGAGGGCACTCAGGATTTTTAAAAACTTACCACACAGTTAAGAAGGAGTTTTTTTGGGATGGCCTTAAATCTGATATTCCAAAGTTCATGGTGGAATGTTTGGTTTGCCAACAAAATAAAGTTGAAACAATTAAGACCCCGGGTCTATTACAACCTTTATCCATTCCAAGTGAACATTGGGAGGAGGTTTCAATGGATTTCATCATATGTTTACCCAAGTCTGAAGGAAAGAGTGTCATCATGGTGGTGGTTGACAGACTTACCAAGTATGCACACTTTTCTGCAATATCTCATCCATTTAAAGCCAATACAGTTTTTACTACATTTATGTAAACAATTCAAAAGCTACATGGAAACCCAAAGATTATTGTAAGCAATAGAGATCCCATTTTCACTGGAAATTTTTGGACAAAATTATTTTCTTGTCTTGGTACTTAGTTAGCTCATAGATCATCTTATCATCCTCAATCTGATGGGAAAACTGAGATAGTAAACAAATGTTTGGAAGGATATCTTCGTTGCTTTGCATTTGATAAACATACACAATGGGTTAAATGGTTGCCTTTGTCTGAATGGTGGTATAACACTTCCTTCCATACGGCAGTAAAAATGACCCCATTTATGGCACTTTATGGATATCACCCACCATCCATCACATCATATTTAAGAGAAAATTCTAAGGTTAAAGCAGTGGAAGATCACATCAATCATCAACAACAAGTTATCCAACTCTTAATGGATAACCTAAATTTGGCATAGAATAGAATGAAACAACAGGCAAATCAACATCACAGTGAAAGAAGTTTTCATATAGGTCACTGGGTATTTCTATAACTACAACCATATAAACAAATGTCCCTCAAGCAAGCTAAGAAGGATAATAAATTATAACCAAAGTATTATGGTTTGTACAAGGTGTTGCAAAAGATTGGTACTATGACATACAAATTGGAGCTTCCTGTAGCTTCTCGAGTGCACCCAGTTTTCCATGTTTCATGCATAAAGAAGGTTATTAGTGACAAGCTCCCAGTTCAAAAATTATTTCTAGAACTTAACGAGGAAGGAAAAATCATATTGGAACCTGAAGCAGTCACAAAAACAAGAACTCGACAGCTGCGAAATCAATCAATTTCGGAGTACCTTGTCAAGTGGAAGAACTTACCGGCAGAAGATTCCACATGGGAGGATGAGAATTTTATACAGAAGCATCTAGAACTACTCAAACATTGAGGACAACACTTTTTTGAAGGAGAGGGGCATGTTAGGTCCCTGTAATACTAGTGATTCCCCCATTACTATTTTCATTGTAGCCCCTATTGTTATTGTTGTGCCCCTATTGTCCCCATATTGTTATTGTATAATTTTCACTGTAGATCACTTGATATATGCAATGTCCTAAAGCATAATACTAGATCTACCTCTACCATAAAATTTGCAGAAGCTTAAACATATATGAGCATCATCAACCAGGAACAGATATAACTGAGAATGAGAAGTATTCAACCATAACAAAAAAGATATAACACGGGAAAGAAACTACCTAAAACCCCAACTTTGTATTATCATACAAGTGGAAATCTTGTTCAAGTTACAAAAAGAATCAGCTCAAAAGCTATCATGCTTTCTCTGCAATCAAAAAATACAGCTCATAGACTGAATAGACATAGAATATATCTTCCTCAAGCCCTCCAAGCCTCCTATTTCCTTGCGCAGTTTTGATTGGGGTCCAATGATGTCACATGTGTGAATTGGCCTCATCACACTCACTGTAACCTTCGATCCAACTGCGCAATCCTTAAGGAATAATATTCCTTCTGCATGCAAGGAATATTCACAATGGAATATTCTTGCAACTGATAGTACACTTTCCCTCCATCTGATCTCAACTAGGTCTCTGACTGAATTGACATGCATGAGTTATCCATGAGTGAATACTCAGTTATCTGAAATGTAGTAGTTACATGCATGCAAGCATTAACTAACTGAACTCTCATTAATTTAACAAACTGTTAAATTAATCTAAATAGACTTGACTCAGTTAAATGAGCCAACTAATTACAACTCAATATTACAACTCACTCTTATCTCTTTAACTGATGGATAAATCCCTCAATCAAAGGAGAAACTGTTGCATGTCCTCACATAGACTTCATGTTCATAATTCCTTAACTAATTAACTCAAGATGAATTAATTAATCAATTTACAAACAATTGTTAATATCAAATTCGAATTTTACTTCCTATGTTTAGTCTAGGGACTGACTAAAATAAGAAGGGATCCCGAAATGCTATTTTTAGAAAATCTATTTTTAGCACTTTCACTTTTCACCCATTGTTGCTAAGATCCACAATGGCTGAACTGCTATTTATAGTAGGGCTATTTATAGCAGTGCTATTTTTAGCATTTCTTGTTGCACTTTTCAACACTCCCTCTCAATAAGAAAGGGATTATCAGTAACCCCGATCCTGTCTCTATGGAACTCGAACTTGCATTTTGACAATGCCTTAGTCAAAATATCTGCATCCTGCTCCTCGGTTGAAACATACTGCAACATCATGATCCCCTTGACCACACAATCCTGTAGATGATGGTAATGGATATCTATGTGTTTGGACCTGCCATGAAACACTGTATTCTCAGGGAGTTTTATGCAACTCTGATTATCACAATATATCACTGTAGGATCCATCATCTGACCAAACAATCCCACTAGAATATTCCGAATCCAAATGGCCTCACATGCTACCTGACTGGAAGCCATGTATTCAACCTCTGCTGAGCTAAGTGCAACTGATCTTTGGTTCCTGCTGTACCAGGAAACTGCAGCTGAACCATGGTTGAAGATTCCTCTAGAAGTGTTCTTCTGGTCTGATGGACTACCTGCCCAATCCGCATCCGTGAAGCCTTGCAACTTCACTCCCTCTATCCGTCTGTACCACAATCTGTACTATATAGTGCCTTTGAGATATCTCAGCACATGCTTCGCTGCCTTCCAAAACAACTTGGTAGGCTGAACCATAGCTTGACTCAGTTGGTTTACCGCAAAGCACAAATCTGGTCGTGTGTTCACTAGATACATGAGTGAACCCACAAGCTACTGGTAAGCAGTAGCAGCTACTCCTCACCTGAAGTAGCATCCTCCTTCCTCTAGTTCCCAGCTAGAGGAATCTGCATGGGTTTACACTTCTCCATGTGAAAGCGCTTGAGTATCTCATTGGCATACTTGCCTTGAGACACAAATACTTCCCCATCTTTCTTCCACACTTCTATGCCTAGAAAGTAGTGCATGAGGCCCATGTCCTTCATCTCAAACTCTCTTGCAAGGTCCTCCTTGCAAGATTTGATAAGCTGATAGTCACCTGTCAAAATCAGATCATCGACATAAAGTACAATAATCAATGGCTTACCTTCTACCATGATGTGGTAAAGGTTCGCATTTGCTTCACTCTTGGTGAAGCCCAATATAGTAAAATAGCTATTGATCCTGGTATACCAAGCACAGGGTGCTTGCTTCAGCCCATACAGTGCTCGCTTGAGTCGGAAAACATGCAACTCGCGATTGAAGGTCTCAAATCCTTCGGGTTGCTCAATGTATACCTCTTCCTCAATCTTCCCATTGAGGAACGCTGTCTTCACATCCATCTGATGGATCTTCCAACCCATCTGAGCTGATAGAGCTAGCATCGATCTGATAGATGAGTACCTTGCTATGGGAGAAAAGTTCTCATTGTAGTCGATCCCCTCAACCTGTGAGAAACCTCGGGCAACAAATCTTGCCTTGTGTTTCTCAACAATGCCATTAGCTACCTACTTTACCTTGTAAAGCCATCTGGAACTAACCACTGACTTGTCCCCAGGTCTAGGGACAACATCCCACACACTGTTCTATGATAGAATCGTACTCTTCTACCATTGCATCAACCCAGACTGGTTGCTGCACTGCCTCCTGAAAAGAAGAAGGTTCGGTCGCTACACACTCCCCAACTGGGGCCATATATCCAGTGTATCTCTCGAGAGATCTCCTCTGTCTGCGTTGAGAGGATGGCTGCCCCACATTCTCTCTCACATCTAGCATCAACCTGTCAGCTTCCCATGACCGTTTCTGCCCATCTCTTGAAGACTCTCTAGGAGTGGTCGTCTCCACTACTGGATCCTCTGCATGTGGTTGATCCACATCATCATGAGGCTCCTCCTCCTTTGGAACTAAAAATTCCTCATCTCCATGCAACTTGAGCTCCCTCTCAAGTGACACTCACATGGCTCTCTACTTGTTGAACTTCAGATCCCTTCGCACTACGGTCCTCTGTTTGGTAGGAAGTAATACACAATAGTTGTGGGGTGTATCTGTGTACCCCACAAGTATCCCCAACTCAGTTGTTGGGTCTAGCTTCTTCCAAGCATCTTTGGTCACATGACAGTAAATTGATGATCCAAAGATGCAGAAGTGACTCACATCTGGTCGCTTCCCCGAAAAAGCCTCCATAGGTGTCTTCATCCCCAAGATATGATGAGAACTTCTATTATAAAGGTACACTGTTGTATTGCATGCCTCAACGCACAAATGAAGTGGTAGGCTTTGGTCATGCAATATCGCTTGAGCTGCTCCCACAATAGATCTGTTCTTCCTTTTAGCCAGCCCATTCTGTTGTGGGTTATGGGGTACCGTCAGTTCCCATTTAATTGCTTCTGCAACACAAAAGTCTTTAAACTGCTGGGAAACATACTCTCCACCATTGTAGCTACGCAAGGCTTTTACTTTATTTCCAGATTCTTTCTCGGCCAAGGCTTTAAACTCACAAAAACTCAAGAAGGTCTAATACTTATTTTGCATAAAGTAGATCCAACATCTACGAGAAAAATCATCAATAAAAATAACATAGTACCTTTTCTTAGTGGTGGAGGCTGTAGAGAATGGTCCACATATATCTGAGTGAACTCGCTCCAGGATTGCTCCAGCTCTACTATACTGATCCTAAGAGGAAGCTTTTGCATATATCCACTGTAGATCACCTGATATATGCAATGTCCTAAAGCATAATACTAGATCTACTTCTACCATAAACTTTGTGGAAGCTTAAACAAATATGAGCATCATCAACCAAGAACAGATATAGCTAAGAACGAGAAGTATTCAACCATAACACAGAAGATATAACACTGGGGAAAGAAACTACCTAAAACCCAAACTCTGTATTATCATACAAGTGGAAATCTTGTTCAAGTTACAAAAAGAATCAGCTCAAAAGCTATCCTGGTCTCTCTGCAATCAAACAATACAACTCACAGACTAAATAGACATAGAATATATCTTCCTCAAGCCCTCCAAGCCTCCTATTTCCTTGCACAGTTTTGATTGGGGTCCAATGATGTCACATGTGTGAATTGGCCTCATCACACTCACTGTAACCTCTGATCCAACTGTGCAATCCTTAAGGAATAATATTCCTTTTGCATGCAAGGAATATTCATAATGGAATATTCTTGCACCTGATAGTACACTGTCCCTCCATCTCATCTCAACTGGGTCTCTGACTGAACTGACATGCATGAGTTATCCATGAGTGAATACTCGGTTATCTGAAATACATTAGTTACATGCATGCAAGCATTAACTAACTGAACTCTCATTAATTTAACAAACTCTTAAATTAATCTAACTGGACTTGACTCAATTAAATGAGGCAACTAATTACAACTCAATATTACAACTCACTCTTATCTCTTTAACTGATGGATAAATCCGTCAATCAAAGGAGAAACTGTTTCATGTCCTCACGTAGACTTCATGTTCATAATTCCTTAACTAATTAACTCAAGATGAATTAATTAATTAATTTACAAACCACTGTTAATATCAAATTCGAATTTTACTTCCTATGTTTAGTCCAAGGACTGACTAAAATAAGAAGGGATCTTGAAATGCTATTTTTAGCACTTTCACTTTTCACCCATTGTTGCTAAGATCCACAATGGTTGAAATGCTATTTATAGCAGGGCTATTTATAGTAGTGCTATTTTTAGCATTTCTTGTTGCACTTTTCAATAGTTATTATTGTGCCCCGTAGAAGCCCAGTATTGTTATTATTGTGCCCTTATATTATTATTGTTATGTCGGCATTGATTATATTGTGACCCCTTAGACTCCTATATATAGAAAGGAGGTTTTGTCATTTGTATCATCCAATAATTGTTCATTTGCGTAATGTAAAGGAGGTTTCCCCCTCGAAGAGGCTGATTTCTAAGGCGTTGATCTTTCTTTTTTATGTTTTTGTGAGCTGGTTTCATAACACCAAAACTGTTAGTGCTATGCTAGCGACTTCGAGATTTAAGCCACTTTTTTAGGCCCAAAGCCCAGGTCACTGCCCAGAATTGAACCATCTCTTCAAATCAGAAAAATAACATGGATATGTAAGTATTAAAGCAATCACTTATTCAAGACCTTGAGTAGACCCCTACTAGCCATGACAAACATTTCGTCATACATATTGAAAATGTGTAATCTACATGTGTAATTAACAGTTCTAAGCATAGGGGTCTCATACTTAGCTAAGAATTGCTAAGAACCATTGATGTCTCAACATATCAACTACCATTCCATCCATTAGGTCAAGGATACATTGATCATTCAATTACAAGTAAAAACATGATGAGAGACACACATGGCTACTGTCATAAAACACATACATAACCAACATAATAGCAACATAAATACTCATGAAAGTATAGTCATATAGACCACATATAATCCATCAGAATTCTCATAGAAATACAAGTAGAACTAAACTTTCATTAATGGCTCAAAACCAAAACTCGAGATGGGACTTCCACATTCCACCCAACCGTAGAATGGCTAAACCAAATCTCTCTTCAGTCATTCACCCTTGTGCCAAATTCTAAGCACGAATGTGGGATCTCATAGAACACATCAATCAAAACTCAGCCAGGGCTTGTGAGGCCATCCACCTCACGATCAGACATCATGAAGCCATCATTAGATTGGTCTCCATCCAGGCCTTCCAGGGCTTCGAGAACGTTTGTTCCAACCAAGGTTTCCAGGACTAGTAACTCAACCCATAGTTGTCGTCGGGCTTCTAGATAATTTGTCCAACCAAGGCTTCCAATACTAGTAACTCAACCCACCAAGGGCTTCTAGATAAATTTTCCAACCAATGCTTCTAGGACTAGTAACTCAACGCAAGTTTTTACAGGGCTTCCATAGTGTTTTTCCAACCAGGGCTTCCAGGAACTAATAACTCAACCCAAACTAAGGAAACATGAGAACCAACAAAAGACAACCAATGAAAGTAAACCCAAAATCACCATGGCTATCCAGGAAATAGTAAGGTTAGGCAATCCACTTCCAATCTAGGCAATCCTCCGTGCCAATGACAAATCACAACCAAGAAACCAAATGCATGTGCCATGCATGCCAGAACTAGTGAAGGAAACATACATGAAACTTGGTACCTACAAGCAAATCTGATGTAGCTGCTGATCTCGATGCTCTCTTTCACTTTCCTGTTGTTCCTTTGCCTTCTTGCTCCAAAAATCCAAGTATGCCACACCCACCAAG
This sequence comes from Pinus tabuliformis, assembly GCA_031772625.1. NCBI lineage: Eukaryota > Viridiplantae > Streptophyta > Pinopsida > Pinales > Pinaceae > Pinus > Pinus tabuliformis. Next base: position 1,189,201,622 of record CM062818.1, read on the forward strand.
AGTGCTCCATGAAAATTCTAAGTCTCCAAGAGTATAAGAGAGAGAGAGAAAATAATGAGAGAGCTCCAAAACTAAACCGACAAAAGGTTACCAACTAATCCTCAGAACCATTATTAAGAATGAGGCCTCTATTTTCTTCATTTTCCATTATTTTCCTTCATTTTCCTCCTCACATGAAACCTATTACCTTTCACCTCCTTTTTCTCCTGATTTCCATTATTTTCATAAATAATTGTGCCAAAAATTTGATTTTTCCTTTCCAATGCCTTAGCCATTGCCTTTGCCAATTTCCTTAGCCATAAACAATCACAAGTGATCCCCATCACTAGGATTTTTGTTAACATTTACCTTGGAATAAGTGTCCCATCATCTGTGGTTATTATTTTGCCTTTATTTACTTTTATTACATGGAATTTTCACTAGGGTTATTACACTCAACTCTTGTGGGCACGAGACTACGGGGTGGCCGCATCTTTGAAAGAGCAATCCTGAATTGGGTAACACATACCAGACGCTCCTGGAAGGAAAGCAAGTTCCAAATTTTCACCTCCACGATGTACTATTATGCCACCTCAGACACCTTTGTGTTCCTTCAAGTGAGCATGACAAGATGATTTTGGAGGTGTACTATAGTCCGGTCACTGGAAATTTCGAGGTAGAGAAAATATTCACAGTGTTGTAGAAGTATTTTTATTGGCCGAACCTTCAACAAGATGTTGGGAAGTACATCATATCCCACACTGCTTGCACCATTGCCAAACTAACCATCAAGAATAAAGGCTTATACACTCCTTTTCCTACTCATAGTAGACCTTGGGAATCCATCCCCATCGATCACATGTTAGGGCTTCCTTTTACTATGCATGGTAATGACTATGTTTTCGTGTTCGTCGACAGATTCTCTAATATGGCCATTCTGGTGGCCTGCAAGACGAGTATCACAAAAAAATTCACTACTAATCTCCTCTTTGAATGAGTGTAAGTACACTTTGGGATCCCACGTCCATTATCTTAGATTGAGACAACAAGTTCCTAAGTACATTTTGGTCAAGTCTCTGTTCGATGCTGGATACCAAGCTCACTAATTCCATGAATTTGCACCCCTAAACTGATGGCCAAATAGAGGTCAACAACAGGATGATCGTACAAATTCTACATAGGTACAACTCAAAGCATCTAGGCACATGGGATGATAGCCTCCCCTATGTCCAACATAGCTACAATAGAGCTATCCATAGCTCAATTGGCCATAGCCCCTTTCAGGTGGGGTTGGGATTCTAGCCACTATGTCCCATTGAAGTGGCCATACCATTTGTAGCTACTGAGGTAGATTTGTCTCATTTCCAGTCCAAAGCTATCAGGGCTAACAACTTCATTGAGCGCATTCAACACATCTGTGAATAGGTCCATGACATATTAGACAGAGTCAATGGTAAATACAAGCAACGTCACAATTAGCATCGAGTGCCACACAAGTTCCAGGTGGGTGACAAAGTTTGGTTACATTTGCATAAGGAGCGCCTCACTGGGCCCCACCGCAAGCTTCACCCACTCTCATATAGGCCTTAAACCATCACTAAGGCTATAGGGGACATTTGTTTCGAGCTCAACATTCCACCATTCCTTGGCCTACGCCCACTGCTCAATGTGGACCGCCTTTGACCATACTTTCCACCATTACTGGACACATCAGACATTGTAGAACAACTCACACCAACAAAAGAAGCCCACAACTGATCGGATCATGGACATGCATATCAAGAACACTCACTAGTATAAGATCCAACTATATCGGGTTGTCAAAGCTAGCCAAATATTGCACCAAGGCAAGTGGCTCACTAGGGACCAAGTTCAACAAAATTTTCCCCATCTCATAGAGTCACTCAATGTAATGGGGACCATTGCTTACTAAGGAGGGAGGACTGATCCAAGTGGATATTGGTGGCCACCCACCTACTCCAATTGGACACCCATTGTTGTTTCTTTTCAGTTTCCTTAAATGTAGCACAACTTTATATTTTTGACAGTTTTTCGGGTCCTAAACTTCCAGAGCCATTTTGAGGGACTAAAAGACGTTTTTAGGGAAAACTGAGAGACCAAAAAAGTCCCAAAATAATCTAAATTTTTTTATTAGTATCCTCTTTGAGATGTTTGAAACGAGGTATTATGATAGCCAAATGGAGATAGTATGACAAAATTACGACCCTGGGAAGTTGATGCACCAATTTAACTAAACGAGGCTCACAGTTTTGGCACTTCATCTCCTAGGGTTAGGTTTTTGTATGTTTAGGGTTTTATATTGTTTCTCAATAATAAATAGGCCTTTGAGCCTCATTGTAACAAAATTCAGAGGCATGTAGCCGCCACATCTCTTCTCAGAGATAAGCTACCATTGCCCAAGCTAGTTTATTTCCATTTTTGTATGTAAGCATATTTCAGTTCTTTGATATTAATGAAATGAAGTTTTCTTTCTGTTGCATCTCTATGTTTATGTGTGTATCTGTGTTTTGTTTCATTCCTGCATAAGTTCATATCATTTCTTTATCACTTTGAGACTCAATAGGCTTACTAGAGGAACTAGTACCTGCATTAGAAGCTTTACATTTTATTCGCATGGTTGTGATTTTGGTTTCATCACCTGAATCAAATCCTAGATCTTTTTGAGTTGTAGCTGCAGTCTTTTGTTCCCCCTTGTTATTGAAGTTATTTTATCTCATTTATGGATGTAATTTCCAAAAATGGTCTTCATCATGGCCTTCTTTTGAACAATGTTTATAGGTAATTTGCTCTCCCTCTTTCTTGATTGTAGCATTCTTTTTTTCTTTTCCTTTAATCTTCCCCTTTCCTTTGTCTCCAGATTTGGAAGGTTTCTTACTAGTCTCTTAAGGAACATTCTTGCCTCTTGATTCTAAATAAGTTCCCTAAACGCATACTTCATCTAGATTGGTGGTATTGAACATAAGTATAGTATGTCTCAAATAACTTTGTAATCCACCTATATATTTAAGGAGAGTGTGTTGTGAAGACAAATCAACACCCATGATTAAAGTTGTTCTTCTAAATTCTTGCATGTAACTTTGGACACTCTGACCTTAACTTGTCTAAATTTTTTCCAATCCATAATTGTTTTTTGCATATAAGCTAGTGGATAAAATTTCCTTCTTAATACAATTATAAAATCATTCCAATAACTGATAATTTTACCACTTTTCTTCAAATCTTATTGAGTTGTGGCCTCCCATCAGATGAGAGATGTACTTTCCAAATGAAGAGAAGCAAGTTGGATCAGATGAGAGATGTACTTCCCCATTGTACATAGGAAATTCAAACTTGAGATCAATCTTAAGCAAAGGAGACTTAGCATGTCCTTTTCAAGATCTAGGAGGAGCGTGTGTAGGTGTTGAAGGAGGTGAATATGGAGGTGAAGATGGAGGTGAAGGAGGAGGTGGAGGTGGAATATTGCTCCTATCACCACCATTACCTTTTTTTTTAGAACTTTCTCCTTACATCCTTTCTGTCCTCTCATTGTACAACACTTTCACCATCTCTGACATATCATAGAAATCATTTCTAAAAGCTCTCTCATCCTCATACATCAGCTCCTACCCTTCTTCATGTGCCATGATTGGTGGAGCTTTTGGAGTTTTCAACCTCCTTGAACCAATTTGAGGGTTTGGTTATTCAAGCACTCCTCTTCTCAATTTAGACCTTGTAATCATTAAAGAAAAAACTTGCAAAAACTCTTAAACCTTCAAAACAACCAGGCTCTGATACAAAACTGATTTAAAATTTAAAATTAAAGGTTTCTTGTAAAAATTTTCAAGCTACTTTATGTCGTGTGGGAAATGGATCAAAATTTCAAAAGAGCATAAACTTATTAAACTTAGTTAGGTTTTGCAAATTTTGACAGTAAAAAATAGACAACATGCAACATCACAAAACAATAATTTGATGATAGAGTGCACCCCTCCTAGCCTACGTCTCTGGGTCCAACTTCCAATGTTGGACCTTTATATTATATGCTCAAAATTTTAATTATATAAACATACAATGCTCAAATTTCAAAAATAATACTACGATTATGTCCAGAACACCCAAAAACCCCTGTGTAGGCTCTTCATGGGCTCAAAAAGGCTGAAAATGGATAAGTTAGTCCTCCTTCTTCATTTCCCTACTAATTACCCTACAAAATTGACCCTTTTTCAAAATTGGCAACGATTCTGCCTTTGGCGGCCTTGCAGAGCAACAAAATGTTGTGGGTTCAGTGACAAATTCACCAATAAATGTGCAAATTGTGAGGTCGTTAAGCGCACCAATAGAGTCATGCTCTTGTTCCTCTGCCCCTTAATTTGGTCATATGGTATATAATATGACCGATACATGGGCTAGAGGCCATGCTCTTATCCACCCTCTATTCTAGGCCACATTATCATTATATGATCGTGGGCTAGGGTGCGGGAAAGGTGCCACGTACCCTGCACCTCCTGTGGTAAAAGCTGAAGATTACATAATATTTAATGGGACTAGAGTCGAGGCCAACTCCAAGCCCCTTCCACCTTGGCATGAAACATAGTCACGTCGCATTCACATGACTTCGGGTTGGACCTATCGGGCAAGCACATCGGCCCGCCCAACCCCCTCCCCCCCCACCCCCCAAAATACCAACAGTTACAATTTAAATATATGTGGCCCATGTTATATAACAAGAATAACTACGCGTTGTATCAGTAAAGTGTTGCACTGTGTTGTCAGAGGTCATCAGGTCGAACCCTACAAAGGTCGATCAATCATCCAACAAATTTTACATGAACTTCGAGGCCCATGTGGAGCCCTCTCATAGTGCCACGTGTTCCCCTCAGATTGGCCAAAACAAAGCTTCACCAACCAATAGAAAACTACCAAATGTCCCTGTATGATCATGTTATTTAGCATGAGATTGGCCTATCTGACCAACATATTACATAGTCACCCTGCTGATGTCAGTATCACGTCATCGTACACCCTACCCAGTCAACTCTGCAAGTTAATTTTTTAGTTATTTTCCAAAAACTTCAAAAGGTGATAACTTTCTCATGTGGTGTCGAATTGAGGAAATTCCAGTATCGCTGGAATCAAAATGGCTAGATTTACAATTCAACACTAGTTTCGAGAGAATTTGAGCATATTTGTTATTCCTTAGATCATCATCATTATAAGAAATTTACGTGGATCACCATGGACCCCTCCTATAGAGATTCCATGTCATTGCACCTAGCACCATCATGCTAGGACATGGAGTAGGCCCTCACCCAGATTGGGCACAAAGTGAATGGGAAAAATCCCTGTCAAGTAATGGAAGGACTTTCCGTCTCGTGAAGGCTGGCCTTCATTCCCCAGGATGTGAATATGTCTGGGACCATACGAACATTCCTTAACAAGAATCCAAACATATTTAATTTTCAATCATAGAGTTTTCTTAGTGCATATGACAAACAATAATGGAATTTTAGATGCCATAGTAGTCTGACTAGATTCTTAACAATAAACACTAGTCATGAAAATGATTATACAATAATAAATATATATTATCCATTCCAGGAAGCTACAATGCTCTCACAGTTTGAGAAAAAAACATGCAATACATCCCATTTCACACAAACATACATAGGAATACACATCCTACATTAACAATGTTGATACACATCCATTGTTATACAATGATAACATTCAACATTCAAGTGCAACAGGTATACATGAAAACACTTAGCTTATTATCTTGAGTGACTAACAATTGAGGGAGGGACTTCAATTCGCCACCCAACTGTAGGCTGACTGCACTACAATATTTCTTGTAGTTGACCACCCCTGTGTCAGATTTAGAGTCTTAGGAGTAAATTCTCAAGGGACTTAAACTGATGCCAATCAAATTGACCACATAGAAATATAGAGACCACCTATCTCCACCCACTTAGTTTCATATTTAGTACCCTATTTTCTCCATATTTTCACCCAAGAATTCAAAGCACACTGGTATTCATCTATTATTCTCGTAGATATCAAAAAACACACAAGGATTTTCCCAACTTTTCAGCATTTACTTCCCCATTGTACATAGGAAATTCAAACTTGAGATCAATCTTAAGCAAAGGAGACTTAGCATGTCCTTTTCAAGATCTAGGAGGAGCATGTCTAGGTGTTGAAGGAGGTGAATATGGAGGTGAAGATGGAGGTGAAGGAGGAGGTGGAGGTGGAATATTCCTCCTATCACCACCATTACCTTTTTTTTTAGAACTTTCTCCTTACATCCTTTCTGTCCTCTCATTGTACAACACTTTCACCATCTCTGACATATCATAGAAATCATTTCTAAAAGCTCTCTCATCCTCATACATCAGCTCCTACCCTTCTTCATGTGCCATGATTGGTGGAGCTTTTGGAGTTTTCAACCTCCTTGAACCAATTTGAGGGTTTGGTTATTCAAGCACTCCTCTTCTCAATTTAGACCTTGTAATCATTAAAGAAAAAACTTGCAAAAACTCTTAAACCTTCAAAACAACCAGGCTCTGATACAAAACTGATTTAAAATTTAAAATTAAAGGTTTCTTGTAAAAATTTTCAAGCTACTTTATGTCGTGTGGGAAATGGATCAAAATTTCAAAAGAGCATAAACTTATTAAACTTAGTTAGGTTTTGCAAATTTTGACAGTAAAAAATAGACAACATGCAACATCACAAAACAATAATTTGATGATAGAGTGCACCCCTCCTAGCCTACGTCTCTGGGTCCAACTTCCAATGTTGGACCTTTATATTATATGCTCAAAATTTTAATTATATAAACATACAATGCTCAAATTTCAAAAATAATACTACGATTATGTCCAGAACACCCAAAAACCCCTGTGTAGGCTCTTCATGGGCTCAAAAAGGCTGAAAATGGATAAGTTAGTCCTCCTTCTTCATTTCCCTACTAATTACCCTACAAAATTGACCCTTTTTCAAAATTGGCAACGATTCTGCCTTTGGCGGCCTTGCAGAGCAACAAAATGTTGTGGGTTCAGTGACAAATTCACCAATAAATGTGCAAATTGTGAGGTCGTTAAGCGCACCAATAGAGTCATGCTCTTGTTCCTCTGCCCCTTAATTTGGTCATATGGTATATAATATGACCGATACATGGGCTAGAGGCCATGCTCTTATCCACCCTCTATTCTAGGCCACATTATCATTATATGATCGTGGGCTAGGGTGCGGGAAAGGTGCCACGTACCCTGCACCTCCTGTGGTAAAAGCTGAAGATTACATAATATTTAATGGGACTAGAGTCGAGGCCAACTCCATGCCCCTTCCACCTTGGCATGAAACATAGTCACGTCGCATTCACATGACTTCGGGTTGGACCTATCGGGCAAGCACATCGGCCCGCCCAACCCCCTCCCCCCCCACCCCCCAAAATACCAACAGTTACAATTTAAATATATGTGGCCCATGTTATATAACAAGAATAACTACGCGTTGTATCAGTAAAGTGTTGCACTGTGTTGTCAGAGGTCATCAGGTCGAACCCTACAAAGGTCAATCAATCATCCAACAAATTTTACATGAACTTCGAGGCCCATGTGGAGCCCTCTCATAGTGCCACGTGTTCCCCTCAGATTGGCCAAAACAAAGCTTCACCAACCAATAGAAAACTACCAAATGTCCCTGTATGATCATGTTATTTAGCATGAGATTGGCCTATCTGACCAACATATTACATAGTCACCCTGCTGATGTCAGTATCACGTCATCGTACACCCTACCCAGTCAACTCTGCAAGTTAATTTTTTAGTTATTTTCCAAAAACTTCAAAAGGTGATAACTTTCTCATGTGGTGTCGAATTGAGGAAATTCCAGTATCGCTGGAATCAAAATGGCTAGATTTACAATTCAACACTAGTTTCGAGAGAATTTGAGCATATTTGTTATTCCTTAGATCATCATCATTATAAGAAATTTACGTGGATCACCATGGACCCCTCCTATAGAGATTCCATGTCATTGCACCTAGCACCATCATGCTAGGACATGGAGTAGGCCCTCACCCAGATTGGGCACAAAGTGAATGGGAAAAATCCCTGTCAAGTAATGGAAGGACTTTCCGTCTCGTGAAGGCTGGCCTTCATTCCCCAGGATGTGAATATGTCTGGGACCATACGAACATTCCTTAACAAGAATCCAAACATATTTAATTTTCAATCATAGAGTTTTCTTAGTGCATATGACAAACAATAATGGAATTTTAGATGCCATAGTAGTCTGACTAGATTCTTAACAATAAACACTAGTCATGAAAATGATTATGCAATAATAAATATATATTATCCATTCCAGGAAGCTACAATGCTCTCACAGTTTGAGAAAAAAACATGCAATACATCCCATTTCACACAAACATACATAGGAATACACATCCTACATTAACAATGTTGATACACATCCATTGTTATACAATGATAACATTCAACATTCAAGTGCAACAGGTATACATGAAAACACTTAGCTTATTATCTTGAGTGACTAACAATTGAGGGAGGGACTTCAATTCGCCACCCAACTGTAGGCTGACTGCACTACAATATTTCTTGTAGTTGACCACCCCTGTGTCAGATTTAGAGTCTTAGGAGTAAATTCTCAAGGGACTTAAACTGATGCCAATCAAATTGACCACATAGAAATATAGAGACCACCTATCTCCACCCACTTAGTTTCATATTTAGTACCCTATTTTCTCCATATTTTCACCCAAGAATTCAAAGCACACTGGTATTCATCTATTATTCTCGTAGATATCAAAAAACACACAAGGATTTTCCCAACTTTTCAGCATTTACTTCCCCATTGTACATAGGAAATTCAAACTTGAGATCAATCTTAAGCAAAGGAGACTTAGCATGTCCTTTTCAAGATCTAGGAGGAGCATGTCTAGGTGTTGAAGGAGGTGAATATGGAGGTGAAGATGGAGGTGAAGGAGGAGGTGGAGGTGGAATATTCCTCCTATCACCACCATTACCTTTTTTTTTAGAACTTTCTCCTTACATCCTTTCTGTCCTCTCATTGTACAACACTTTCACCATCTCTGACATATCATAGAAATCATTTCTAAAAGCTCTCTCATCCTCATACATCATCTCCTACCCTTCTTCATGTGCCATGATTGGTGGAGCTTTTGGAGTTTTCAACCTCCTTGAACCAATTTGAGGGTTTGGTTATTCAAGCACTCCTCTTCTCAATTTAGACCTTGTAATCATTAAAGAAAAAACTTGCAAAAACTCTTAAACCTTCAAAACAACCAGGCTCTGATACAAAACTGATTTAAAATTTAAAATTAAAGGTTTCTTGTAAAAATTTTCAAGCTACTTTATGTCGTGTGGGAAATGGATCAAAATTTCAAAAGAGCATAAACTTATTAAACTTAGTTAGGTTTTGCAAATTTTGACAGTAAAAAATAGACAACATGCAACATCACAAAACAATAATTTGATGATAGAGTGCACCCCTCCTAGCCTACGTCTCTGGGTCCAACTTCCAATGTTGGACCTTTATATTATATGCTCAAAATTTTAATTATATAAACATACAATGCTCAAATTTCAAAAATAATACTACGATTATGTCCAGAACACCCAAAAACCCCTGTGTAGGCTCTTCATGGGCTCAAAAAGGCTGAAAATGGATAAGTTAGTCCTCCTTCTTCATTTCCCTACTAATTACCCTACAAAATTGACCCTTTTTCAAAATTGGCAACGATTCTGCCTTTGGCGGCCTTGCAGAGCAACAAAATGTTGTGGGTTCAGTGACAAATTCACCAATAAATGTGCAAATTGTGAGGTCGTTAAGCGCACCAATAGAGTCATGCTCTTGTTCCTCTGCCCCTTAATTTGGTCATATGGTATATAATATGACCGATACATGGGCTAGAGGCCATGCTCTTATCCACCCTCTATTCTAGGCCACATTATCATTATATGATCGTGGGCTAGGGTGCGGGAAAGGTGCCACGTACCCTGCACCTCCTGTGGTAAAAGCTGAAGATTACATAATATTTAATGGGACTAGAGTCGAGGCCAACTCCATGCCCCTTCCACCTTGGCATGAAACATAGTCACGTTGCATTCACATGACTTCGGGTTGGACCTATCGGGCAAGCACATCGGCCCGCCCAACCCCCTCCCCCCCCACCCCCCAAAATACCAACAGTTACAATTTAAATATATGTGGCCCATGTTATATAACAAGAATAACTACGCGTTGTATCAGTAAAGTGTTGCACTGTGTTGTCAGAGGTCATCAGGTCGAACCCTACAAAGGTCGGTCAATCACCCAACAAATTTTACATGAACTTCGAGGCCCATGTGGAGCCCTCTCATAGTGCCACGTGTTCCCCTCAGATTGGCCAAAACAAAGCTTCACCAACCAATAGAAAACTACCAAATGTCCCTGTATGATCATGTTATTTAGCATGAGATTGGCCTATCTGACCAACATATTACATAGTCACCCTGCTGATGTCAGTATCACGTCATCGTACACCCTACCCAGTCAACTCTGCAAGTTAATTTTTTAGTTATTTTCCAAAAACTTCAAAAGGTGATAACTTTCTCATGTGGTGTCGAATTGAGAAAATTCCAGTATCGCTGGAATCAAAATGGCTAGATTTACAATTCAACACTAGTTTCGAGAGAATTTGAGCATATTTGTTATTCCTTAGATCATCATCATTATAAGAAATTTATGTGGATCACCATGGACCCCTCCTATAGAGATTCCATGTCATTGCACCTAGCACCATCATGCTAGGACATGGAGTAGGCCCTCACCCAGATTGGGCACAAAGTGAATGGGAAAAATCCCTGTCAAGTAACGGAAGGACTTTCCGTCTCGTGAAGGCTGGCCTTCATTCCCCAGGATGTGAATATGTCTGGGACCATACAAACATTCCTTAACAAGAATCCAAACATATTTAATTTTCAATCATAGAGTTTTCTTAGTGCATATGACAAACAATAATGGAATTTTAGATGCCATAGTAGTCTAACTAGATTCTTAACAATAAACACTAGTCATGAAAATGATTATGCAATAATAAATATATATTATCCATTCCGGGAAGCTACAATGCTCTCACAGTTTGAGAAAAAAACATGCAATACATCCCATTTCACACAAACATACATAGGAATACACATCCTACATTAACAATGTTGATACACATCCATTGTTATACAATGATAACATTCAACATTCAAGTGCAACAGGTATACATGAAAACACTTAGCTTATTATCTTGAGTGACTAACAATTGAGGGAGGGACTTCAATTCGCCACCCAACTGTAGGCTGACTGCACTACAATATTTCTTGTAGTTGACCACCCCTGTGTCAGATTTAGAGTCTTAGGAGTAAATGCTCAAGGGACTTAAACTGATGCCAATCAAATTGACCACATAGAAATATAGAGACCACCTATCTCCACCCACTTAGTTTCATATTTAGTACCCTATTTTCTCCATCTTTTCACCCAAGAATTCAAAGCACACTGGTATTCATCTATTATTCTCGTAGATATCAAAAAACACACAAGGATTTTCCCTCTGAACCAAGAGTCCATAGTAGACTAAATTTCCACCTGCTCAATTTGGCAAGGATATAGAACACACAATGTCTCCATCTGTATTCTTTTTTCAACTTCACTCCTCAACATATTCCTACTCCAACGACAATGCTTATCCTAGTGTTATCTTCTTTTCCCATGAGTTTTTTCACTAATCCTTGTGCACTTAACCTGACACACAAACACCCACACCAATAAATTAGGTCTGTGTTTCTTACCAGATTGACCACATTAAATTCCTAATGTGTTTTTTGCGCTTTGTATACTACAATGAATGTCTTCTCTTCTCTTTCCAATAATTGTTTCATCCATCTCCTCTGAATGAAAATTCCTCTTCTTCTTTTCTCATCGGCTCTTTTCTCCACTAACCCCTTGCATGTTGACCTCACAATTCCTTCCACAAGGTATGAAATAGGGGGTATGGGCTTGTCCTCCACTCAATATTCCCATACTCCACCTCCCTGTCTACAATGTAGGCCATTAAACTCAGTCAGAGGATGGTGGGACTTAATGCACAACATGTACTTAACCAAATTCCCTAACAAGTACTCCTAAAAATTTTGTATCTATGTCCGCTGCTCATTGCAAGTAATTGTGTTTACATTTCTAAAATAGTTACATGAATTTACAACTCGCAAGGATAATTTCAATAGGGATAGCCAAAAAGAGTTTTCACAAACCCCACCTCGTTGGAGGAACACCATCCTTGGTGTTCTATACCTGAACACAAGTGCAACCATGCTACTATGAGTTTTATACACAAGGTGATTTACATTCATTTACATTCATTTTCATTCATATTTAGATTTTCTTAACCAGCAAACAAAAATGGGTCAGATGCCCTCATCTATTCAGCCATTTCTCAAGTGGCTTTATTTGGTCCAAATTTCCTCCACTACACCTTAACTTGCTTGATTACTCCATTCCGAAGTATGATATGCCTCTTATTCAGGATGCACATTGGCTCTAGCTAGAATTCTCCCCCGGATTCCACCTATAACATAGACCAATCAACAAGATAATTAACATGTACATACTTTTTAAGTAAAGAGATATGGAAAACATCACGAGCCTTCACTGTGGGAGGTAATTCCAATCCATAATCCATTGCATTAGAAAATTATATATTACAAAGAAATGGAACACATAAAATATTGTGGAAACACAAATATAGAAACACATAAAACAAGAGAAAAACAAATATACATGGTTCACCCAATTTGAGTTATGTCCATGGATAAACATCTAATCCTTCCTTTTATATTATCGAGTAAAATGAAGAGATACAACCTACAGTAGATTTGCTATAATTTCCTCTTCACTCTCACATAGCCTCCTCTCTCTCTCTCAAAATAATCATTCACACCCGCAATAAAATTCCCTCATATACATTGTGGGTTTCCTTATAGGGAAAACCCACCCCGTGATCCACCTGTTAGCACATGATAAATTTTGGCAAAATTTATGCCCTCGAAATGCTTAGTTTGGTATGTAGAGTCTCAAGATCATCTATGATGGTCTAACAAAATAAAAAAAATTGACTTTTATACTTAATTTCAATTTCCCTCATCAAAGTTTTATTCAAGTTTAAATTAATTGTATTCAGGATATAAAATCAATATATTTAAATATTATTTTGGTTTATATTTCAAATAAAATAATATTTTATAAAATAAAACTACACTCATCTCCCACTCATTCTCTAATATATTTGCCTCATATATTACCTATATTCATCTTACCTTATCCTATATTCCACCTTATCTCTTTCCATTTCCAAGTTGCAATTAAAATTACCATATGCATTAAACTCCGACTTCATATTACCATATCCATTAAATTCCCACTTCATAATTGTATTATAGACTTCAAGTCACAAGTCAAATCCTTAAAGTCAAAGTAAATTATGTCCCCACGCAACACTAAATCACCCTAATCTTTCATGCCTCGAGATATGTGCAAAAAGTCAAAGTAAATTGTGTCCCCACGGGGCACTCAACTATTAAATCACCCTAATCTTTCATGCCTCGAGATATGTGCAAAATAAATCTATGGTTATTGATGGATTTCGGGGGCTGCCTTTTGACATTTAACGAGGGGGGTACGAAAAGATGTTTTTCACTTTACAACTTTTTACAGTTGTCACCCACCATTTACTACCTACCGGCCTGAAAACCATTCATTGTATTGATTTGAATCTTATGATGTATGGTGGTTCTCTTTGAGTAATTGAATTTCTCTGGAGTTGGAGCATGGATTCCTCTTGGGTTGAAGCTTGGGTGATATATTTATAAAATAATTTACCCGCTAAGTGAGAATAAGACTAAGATGAACAAGACCGATGTAAAAAAGAGACTTATAGGTGTGAAATGAGGTTACAGGTGAAAGTAAAAGGAGACTCAACAAAAATGAAATTTGATAAAAGGAATTGAACGAAAGTGAAAAGTCACTAATATTCATTTATTTTCCTGTATGTTGGCACAACGGAATACTTAAATTATTTTGAGATTGAAAATAATTTTAACTATTTTTAAAATCAAAACCATGGAAGAAAAACCAACAATAGTTTTATAGAGACAAGGAAAGAAAATGAATTATGAATGAAAAATGTATGGGAACAGAAGTTTATCCAAATATTTTACAGGGGTTAAAGGCAAACTAAAAACAAAAATAGATGGATAAACAACACATGGTTTTGGAAATCCATGGGAAGGAAAAAAACATAGTTTAAAAACACCTGGATAAACAACACATGGTTTTGGAAATACATGGGAAGGCAAAAAACACATAGTTTTGAAAATCCACGAGAAGGAAAAACAAGGCATGAATTTAAAAGATTTCAAAACAAGACACAATTTCAAATAATGGATGGATTTACGGGATGCAATTATTTGAAGAGATATTTTGAGGATTTCATTTAGTAAATTCATGAAAATAGATAAATATGAAATTCATTTATAGAATATTTGAAAAACATTTAGAAAATATTTCCTTCCAAAATATTTTATGACATTGGTGAAGCATTGTAAAAGGGTGACATAAAATCATTAGTAAATTCAAGTAATTGACAGATTTTCAGGGACAACTTCACAAACCCTAGATTTTAAGGCACAAAATTAGAAGTTGAAAGACAAATGGAAATAAATCAACAACTCTATATTTCAAGGGCACGAAGATATCAATAGTAGAGAAGCAGCCTTTTAAGTCCAGGTCATCACCAAAATCCATGAAATCAGTGCCATAGAGCTTCAACAGTTTAATTCTCCTATATTCTTGTACTATTTTTGTAAACAATTTTTAGGATTCACCAAAATCCATGAAATCAGTGCCATAGAGATTCAACAGTTTAATTCTCCTATATTCTTGTACTATTTTTGTAAACAATTTTTAGGATATTTTGTAAAAACATCTTGATATTTTAAATCAAGATATTTTGATGAATAGTATAAATACTTCATATATTGAAGTACAAAGTGTGGGAAATGATGTGAATAAATCAGATCTTTGATGTAGAGATGTACATGTAATGAAGTGATCATTTCCATTAATACAAAAAGTTTGTTCCAGGATTCCTGTATCAGGCAATTTGCGGAGTTTCCTCTCTTGTAAAATTGTTATTTTTCCAGTTTTCCATATGTTCTTTTTGTCTCTATTGTTTAAAGAAGATTAAGGGTTGAATTTGTTTAAATACACTTTGCTCTAGCTTATAAACAATATCTATGTTTTCACTCTGATATTAAATATAGAATTCATCCTAGTATACTCTATATTTAATTGACTGTAATCTATTTCATCCCATTCACTCCACAAATTCTCTAAAGATCCAAAATCCTGCCTACCTTTCCCTGTTACATCTGTTCTGAAATTTTTGTATTTGATCACCCTAAGACTTATGACTCCATTTCCCAATGGACTTTCCTTGCAGTTTCAACCAAATCTTTGAAAAAACCAAACTTAGAACTCATAACTAGCCTAATATCTTAAAACCAAAAATCTAAATATAATAGAGAGATCCCTCTCTAAAGTGGAAAGGGATAGATCCTAGCTTTGCAAGAGGTTTTCTGGTTACCTTTGGGTTTCTCTCACAGCCTTGGAAAATTACGGAGTGATAACATTATGGCGACCATACTGGGGACAAGCTTTCATCATCTTCAGGAAAGAGTAGCAACTTTCGGATCTAATTGGTGATGGTGGACAATGATTAGACACAAGAAGGCTGAACCATTCACCTGGTGACTCCAATCAAGTGTTCAACTTGATCCAAAGACTCCATTGTCAAAGAATCTAGATTGAAGAACACTCATCACATCTCCACTACACACTGATAAGGTTTCTTTCTAAACAAGATGAGAGGGTATGTGCAAACTATTGAAGGTTGCAAGGAATACTGGGATAATTTTGATGATGATCAAATTGATGAGGCTTTCTCATATTTTTTCCTATTTATCTAGAGAAATGCAAATGTAGCTCTGAATCCAAGACCACATTCTTAGCGGAGTTTGTTTAAAAAATCGAGAAGGATTTTCAAGCCTTAGAAGCTCAAATTCAGGGCCACAATTTACAATTTCAAAATCATTTCTTTGAGAACCTTTGTCAGCCAAAACAAGAAGTGGTAGTGTTGCATTTTTATATTGAGGTTGATGATTGTCTTGAGAATAGATCTAATGACTCACAACTGAAACTGTATGATGGTAAAGAAAGCATATATGAAACATGACCATAAATTTGCAGAATACTTTGAAAATCAAACAACAAGTCATGTCTTTTATGATCACATAGCTGTCTATATGGAGGAATTGTTCACTACAGAGTTCCGATTATGTTTCTGTTGTGAAGATAAAGCTTACAATAAGTTTCTAGTGCCCTTACAAGCTCTAGTTTTGATTCTTCTTAAACATAGTCAACGAGCCCAGGTATTGTATCAACGTTTTGATTGGTTATATTGGAGGTTTTACATTTCTTGAAATCAAGCATTTGGTTCTCAGTTGTTAGAATAGGATTGTCTATACATAAATAAGCTTACTGGGCAAGCATCTTTTTCAGCATTTAGTTTACATTTTGCAGTATTCAGTATCATTTCGGTTTGTACAAAGGTTTGAGTTTCAGAACAGGTCACAATTTGCAGGATGAGGGGTCTGATGACTATTGAATGGTCACGCACTGGAGTTGCAGTTATTTAATGCCCTGTAGGGGGGCCATCATCCCCAGTTGGAGACGATGTTAGGACATGATAAATTTAGGCAAAATTTATGCCCTGGACATGCTTATTTTGGTATGCATAGTTTCAAGCTCATTTATGAGGGTCTAACAAAATAAACAAAAGTGGCTTTTATGCCTAATTTTCAATTGCCCTCATCAAAGTTTTATTCAATTTTAAATTAATTTTATTTGGATATAAAATCATCATATTTAAATATTATTTTGGTTTTATATTTTAAATAAAATAATATTTTATAAAATAAAACTACACTCATCTCCCACTCATTCTCTAATATATTTGCCTCATATGTTACCTATTTTCATCTTACCTTATCCTATACTCCACCTTATCTCTTTCCATTTCCACATTGCCATTAAAATCACCATATCCATTAAATTCCCACTTCATAATTGTATTATATATGTCAAGTCACAAGTCAAATCCATAAAGACAAAGTAAATTGTGTCCCCACCCCGCACTTAACTATTAATTCACCCTAATCTTTCATCCCTCGAGATATGTGTAAAATAAATCAATGGTTATTGATGGATTTCGAGGGGGCCCCCTTTTCAACATTTAACAAAGGGGGGTCTAAAAATATGTTTTTCACCTTATTGGTTTTTATAGCTGTCACCCTCTTGTTAATTTCATACCTCCCCTCCTAAGCCATTTACTACCTACCCCCCTCTGAAAACCATTAATTGTATTGATTTGAATCTTATGATGTATGGCGGGAAGGTCAACGGTTTAGTTTGATTAATCGAATTTCTCTGGAGTTAGAGCTTGGATTCCTCTACAACTTGGGTGATATATTTATAAAATAACTTTACGGA
Organism: Pinus tabuliformis; assembly: GCA_031772625.1. Taxonomy (NCBI): domain Eukaryota; kingdom Viridiplantae; phylum Streptophyta; class Pinopsida; order Pinales; family Pinaceae; genus Pinus; species Pinus tabuliformis. Next base: position 1,189,219,286 of record CM062818.1, read on the forward strand.
TGTCACGGTAAGTAAGAATAAGATTGAGGTGAACAAGATTGGGGTAAAAGTGAGACTTACAGGTGTGAAATGAGGTTACAGATGAAAGTAAAAGGAGTCTCAACAAAAATGAAATTTGACAAAAGGAATTGAACCAAAGCAAAAAGTCACTTATGTTCATTTATTTTCCCAACTCATCCATAAAACTTTGTAACCAAATCATTACTTTAGTAGCCTCTGTAGTAGCAACATACCCTACTTCTATTGTTGAAAGTGTAACAATGTTTTGCAATTTTGAAACCCAACTCACGGTTGTTCCACCTACAGTAAACACATACCCTGTGGTGCTCCTCATGTTATATCTATCACCTTCTATATATGCATCAACATATCCCTGTAGAGCAAAGTTTGAACCACCAAATCATAATGCTTGATTTTTGGTACCTCTCAAATATTTGAGAATCAACTTCACTGCCATCCAATGCTATTTTCCGAGATTGCTCATATATTTTCTTACAACTCCCAATGCATATGAAATATCAGGCCTTGCGTAGACCATTGCATACATTAAGCTTCCAACTGCTGATGCATATGGAACTTTACATATATAATCCATCTCTTCCTGGGTCTTGGGACACATCTCCTTACTTAGTTTGAAATGGCTAGCCAAAGGTGTACTAACTGGTTTTTCATTTTGCATATTAAATCTTTCCAACACCTTTTCTATGTACTCACTCTGAGACAATGTTAATTTGTGACTTTTCCTGTCTCTAGTTATTCTCATACTAAGGATTTGTTTTGCAGCACCCAAATTCTTCATTTCAAATGAAGTTGCCAATTTTCCCTTAAGCACATTTATTTCATGCATGTTATAACTTGCAACAAGCATGTCATCTACATACAATAGCAATATAATATAGATGACATAATTTTGTTTCTTACGATAAACACAGTGATCAGAATGACATCTAATATAACCTTGTTCAGAGATAAACTTGTCAAATTTTAGATATCATTGCCTTGGAGCCTGTTTTAGGCCACACAAGCTCTTCTTCAGCTTGAAGACTAATTTCTCCTTCCCTTTGACTTCATACCCTTGTGGTTGTTGCATATATATTTCTTCCTCCAAATCCCCATGGAGAAATGTTGTCTTTACATCTAACTTCTCAAGATGAAAATCTTCTGTTGCCACTAGACTTAAAGTAGTTTTGATTGAAGTCATTTTAACAATAAGAGAAAAAAATTCATCAAATTATATACCTTTATCTTTTGCAAACCCCTTCACCACAAGTTTAGCCTTATACCTTGTTTTCCTCCATCTTTTTCCTTCAACCTGTAAACCCATTTATTCTGCAATATTGTTTTACCTACGGGAAACTTGACTAAGTCCCAAGTCTATTTATGCATCAAGGATACCATATCTTCTTCCATGTCTTGCTCCCACATATTCCTAGTTTCTATATGCATTTCTTCTTCATATATTTTCAATTCAATATAATTAGTCAAAAATACATAATATAATAAAGGAGAGTATTATTCAGGGGTCTACTTATCCTGGAAGATCATCTAACACCAATTTCAAGTGTTTGAGGTGTGTGTTGTTGTTGTGCCTATTGATCATTATGAATTGTAGGCACCTTTACTTTTTCTGTGATCCCATCAAACACTGCATATTCTTTGTTTTCCCTTTCCTGTTTCTTTTCCTGCATCATCTCCTTATACAAGACCTTTTCATTGAATATGACAGCTCTGCTCCTAATGATTTTGTTATTTTCATAGTCATATAAGTGATAACCAAAATCATTAACATCATATCCAATAAAGGTACATTTCTTTGATTTTACCTCAAGCTTTGTTCTATTTTCTTTATTAATGTGGAAAAAGGCTTCACAACCGAAAGTCTTTAAAAATGAGTAGTTTACCTTTTACCTGTCCATGCCTCCTTTGAAATACCACCATTCAAAGAAATTGAAGGCCCTTTGTTTATATTATAAATAGAAATATCTACAACATATACCTAAAATTGTAAGGGAAATCCTGCATGCGATCTCATGCTCCTTGCGCGCTCCATGATTGTCACATTCATCCTTTCTGACACACCATTTTCCTATGGTGTTCCTAGAATCGTCTTCTCTCTGTGAATTCCATGTTTTGAACAGTAGTTATCAAACTCTTTGTTGCAGTATTCACCTCCATTATCTGATCTGATACACTTCAATTTGTTTCTTGTCTCATTCTCAACCAAAGCTTTCCATTTCTTAAAGTATCAAATACATTAGATTTGTTCCAAATTCAATAAATCTAGGTTTTTCTAGTTGCATCATCAATAAAAATAACGTAATAGTGAGAGACACCAATAGATGATACCTGAGCTGGTACCCATACATCTGTATGCAAAATATCTAATTTTTCTCTCTTCTTTCCCTTCCCAACTTTGATATATTTGACTCTCTTTTGTTTTCTGTAAACACAATTATCACAGAAATCCAAATCAACACGCTTCAAACCTGGAAACAAATTTCTTGAGTGAAGAATCCGCATCCGTTTCTCACTCATGTACCCAAGCCTATGATGCCATAATGTCGTATCTTCTCCTATGGAGGTTAAAGCATTAACAAAATTAGAAATACCATTGCATAAATACAACGTACCAACATTTTCTTCTTTTGCTATTACCAGGGTTCCTTTAGTGACCTTCCAGGTTTTATCTATGAATGTAGTTACACAACATTCACTACCTAACTACCCTGTTGAAATTATATTTTTCTTTAGTTATGGAACATGCCTTACCTCCTTCAATAGCCATTGGTTTCCATTTTTTTTCTTTATAAAAATCTTACCCATTCTAATGATTTTACAGGGTTTATCATCACCCAAACGAACATGTCCAAAATCTCCTTGAGCATAGTCATGAAAATGTTTCCTATCAGGTGTAGCATGGAATGAAGCCCCTAAATCAACCACCCAAGCATATAATGAAAAAATCAAAGAATATTGCAACACATCCCCTATCACATTTTCTTCATGATTGTTCACTTGGTGTCCATCTCCTTCTTTTGCTTCCTGATATTTGTAGTCTTTATTCAAGTGTCCTTTCTTTCCATATTTCCAGCATACTATCCCTTATCTAGATTTGGATCTACCTTTACTCGACTTACTATGATTTCCTCGGCTCCTTCCTCATTCCATTTTTCTTCCCCTAGTCTCTGTTGTCAAAGCATTACCTAATGTCTCACTATATATTTTCCATCGTATTTCCTCGCTAAGGACGACACCAACAACATCATACAAATTTAAAGTACTAGATACAGAGACAGAGTTACTAATAGCCATAGGTAAGACATTCCAACTTTCTTGCAACGAACACAGAAATAACAGAGGTCCACTTCATCATCAAAATTTACCCCTACATAACTTAACTGATTGGTAACCGTGTTAAAGTCGTTTAAATGATCAGTAATGGATTCTCCCTTTGACATATTCATATTAAATATACGCTTCATAAGGAATACCTTATTTTAGGCCGAGGGTTTTTCATATAGTTTGGCTAATTCTGTCATTAAACCTTCTGTTGGCATTTCCTTTGAAATGTTGAATGCCATTGACGCTGCTAAACATAGTCGTATTCTTCCCGGTTCCTTTTTTTCGAGAATCTCCCATTATGCATTCGTCATACTCATTAGATTCTTTGATTTTCCAGTCAATGGTAGGTATAAACGTTTCTGATATAGATAATCTTCCATTTGCATCTTCCACAGATGGTATTTTTTTCCATTAAATCTCTCAACCCTAAACCTACCATCTTCTGTCACTGGTCCCACTTGAACCAGGAGCACTTCTCTCCTACGACTTTATCAACCAAATAGACCTTCAGCTCTGATACCAGTTGTTAGAAAATTATATATTACAGAGCATTGGAACACATAAAATATTGCAAAAACACAAATACAAAAAACCATAAAACAAGATAGACATAGATATATGTGGTTCACCCAATTTGGGCTAGGTCTACAAAGAAAAAACCAATCCTTCCTTTTATATTATCCATCAAAATGAAGAGATGCAACCTACAACAAATCCGCTATAATTTCATCTTCTCTGTCACACAACCTCCTCTCTCTCTCAGAATAATCATTCACAACCACAATACAATTTCCTCATATAAATCAAGGGTTTCCTTGTAGGGAAAAAAATCCTAAATTAACATAAATTTTGTCATCATATCATTTGCCTAATGAACGACCCAAATTGACTACAAAATTACAATATTTTACAAGGTAACTTTTCATCTATTTTTAGCTTTAGGGGCACTACCCTCGAACCCCTTCTAGAAGGTGCTCTTTAAAAGTAGTCGCCACCCCCCCTAGACCCCCCTAATGGTTATCATACGGGCAACGTTGCCTTCCCATTTAGGAATGGCATCCAACACAACTGAGACCTTTGACTCAAGAACAAAATCAAGCTCCAAACCCAACACATTGACCTCACTCATTCTAGAACTTGAAATGGCCCACAAAATCATGGTGCCAACGTGGCACAAGACCCAATCCTTAAATAAATTTTCCTCGATTTGACACAAAGAAAAACATGATCTCCAACTTGGAATTCCTTATGCATCCTTTATTGGTCTACATAGCTCTTCTTCCTGTCTTGAGCTATCTTCAATTATTATTTAATAAAAAACACTTATTGTTCCCAATCTTTCAGCATATTAAGCTTGATGTGCACCCAATTCATTGGATCACACTAGCTGAAAGGATTTTTGCATTTCCTTTGATATAGAGCCTCAAATGGACTCATTTCCAATGAATCCTAGTACCTATTGTTATACGAAAAATGAACCACATTTAGAAATTCTTGCCACCTCCTTGATTGATGCATGACATGCATTCTGAGCATGACTTCCAAAACCCTATTCACTGTTTCAATCTTCCTATCTGTTTGAGGTTGCCATGCTATACTGAATGCTAATTATACCAGGAGACAATTCCTTCCAAAACTTAGATTTGAATTTTGCATCCCTAGCGGAGATGATATTCTTGAGCACACCATGTAATTTCACTAAATCCTTTATAAAAATATGGGTGATGTCACTTGCCTCATCAGTGGATTAAACAACTATTATGTGAGTTATCTTGCTTAACTTATTCACCACCATCATTATGGCATCATGTTTACTAATTGTCCTTGGAAGCCCAGTAATGAAGTCCATTGAGATGATTTCCCACATCCATTTTGGAATGGGGATTGTTTTTAGTAATCCCTCTAGATGTTTACATTCTACCTTTAGCTGTTGGCATTCCAAGCATTTTGCAATGTACTCAACCACATCCTTTTTCATGCCTAGACAATAATATGTCTTTTTCATTGCTTTTATCAATTTTTGATAATTGGGATGACCATAATATCATCTTATATGGAATTAATCCAATATGAGCTTATTCAAGTCGCCCATACAAGGTATATACCACCTTCCTTTGAACTTTACCAATCCATCCTTTATGAGAGATAAATATTGCTCATTGCTGCTTCAAGATCTTGCTGCAAACATTCTTTTATTTACTAGTATCGCTCATCTTGTTGTTCTTCCTCTATAATTTTTTCTTGAATATTAATTTCATAAGAAATTACAACTACTACTTGAGCCACTTGTAGCCTTCTACTGAGTGCATCAATTACCTTGTTTGCCTTTCCTTTAATATACTTGATTTCAAAATAAAACTCACTAATTAAGTTCCACCATCTTTCCTTCTTGGAATTCAGCTCATGTTAATCAAACAAGTAGCTTAGCCCTCCATGATCTGATATTAATATAAAGTTCCTCACAAGGAGGTAATGCCTCCATATTTTCAGTGCGTAGAATATTGCTACCAATTTCATATCATGGGTGACATAATTATGTTCATGCTCTTTTATCTTTCTCAACTCATAGCATACAACTTGTCCTTCTTGCATGAGGACTCAAATAATCCCTTCCTTGCATAAATTTGTGCACAATTTTTTTTTTTTAATTTGGATCTATTATCCTTAGTACTGATGCATGAGTGAGAAAATATTTCAATTTCTCAAAGCTAGATTAAAATTCTAGTGTCCACTAGAATTTAACTCCTTTTATTTGCAATGCGGTGATTGGGTGTCCAATATTGGAGAAATTTTGGATGAATCTCTAGTAATAACCGACCAAACCCATAAGAGATCTAACTTCTATCATGTTTTTAGGAGTATGCTACTCCATAATATCTTTAATATTCTTTAGGTCTACAACTACTCCTTTGTTGGAAACAATTGTCACAAGTACTAAACCCGTGACAGGAAAAACTCACACTTGCTCAATTTAGCATAGAGTTGATGATATCTCAACAATTTTAGTACAACTGATAAATGTTTCTCATGTTCCTCCTTGGTATTTAGATCAACCAAGATGTCATCAACAAAAACCAATACAAATTTATCCAGATATGGTCTGAGAACGTTGTTTATTAAACTCATGAACATTGTTGGGGTTTTTGTGAACGCAAATTGCCCAACTACAAATTCATAGTGCCCATACCTAGTTCTAAAGGCAGTCTTATGAATATATTTGTCTTTAATGTGCAACTGATGGTATCCAAACCTCAAGTCAATCTTTGAAAACACTGCATCCCCTCTCAACTAATGCAAATGGCCCAACTACAAATTCATAGTGCCCATACCTAGTTCTAAAGGCAGTCTTATGAATATCTTTGTCTTTAATGTGCAACTGATGGTATCCAAACCTCAAGTCAATCTTTGAAAACACTGCATCCCCTCTCAACTGATCAAATAAATCATCAATCCTTGGTAGAGGGTACCTATTATTTATGGTGGATTTGTTCATTTATCGGTAATAAATGCACAATGTTAACATGCCCTCGTTCATTTTTACAAATAATATGGGTGCTCCCTAAGCTAATACTATGGGTCTGATGTACTATGTGTACATTATTTCTTTTAATTATAGTTTCAGCTCTACTAATTCCGGTGTAATCATTCGATATGGAGCTTTGGATGATGGCATTGATCTTAGCAGCAACTCAATAGAAAATAAATTTATCTTCTCGATGATAGCCTTGGGATCTCTACAAGGAATACATTATTGAACTTTTTTATTATTGGGTGCTCTTCATCCCTTTCCTTCCCATCCTCTAGTTCTCTATACACTTGCACCGCAAATAGTCCACTCCCCTTCCTGTTGCACCGCTTTAGCTATCGTGCAATTATTTGTTGAACTATCACGGGCTTCTAAATTCTCCATAGAGTTATTCTTTCCTCATTTTCATTGAGGCATTTGATTGATTTGCTGAAGAAATCAATTTTTTTCTTGTTTCTTTCCAACCAATCCATGCCAGTTAATACATCATATGAACCCAATAGTAGTAGGTTCAAGCTGACTGATGTGGGAATATTTTCCATTATAAATAGACATGACTTTACCACATGCTCGACCTGCTTCTTAGACTCAGTGGCTAGTTGAACCACTTAAGAGCTTTCATGTGTTTTTATCTACAATGCACACCTCTTTTCCATTGATGAACTTACATAACTGAAATTAAAACTAGGTTCAATTAAAATCAAAACAAATTGGTTGTTTACCATACCCTCAATTTTGATCATTGAGGCTTGATGATCAACTCGCATGTTGTCCAATACTACATAAATGCATGGGATACTCCAACCCATGTCATTTACTATCTCTACATATTACACATTGTACAGTCTCATATCGTTATTATATCACTGAGGACATTCTCTCTTCCTGTGGTTTTCTCCACATGTGAAACACTTCATAGGCTCTCCTTTGAGACCCTTGACTTCCTCTTCCATAGGTTGAGAGAAGAAGTCTCTACCATCAATGGTGAATCCCTTCTAAAACTGACCCCTAATAAAAGTGGAAGAATTTACATTCTTTCCTCCAGGTTATTTCATTGTAGCTTTTTCCCCTTTCTCTTAAGGATGGGATTTCCTTTTGTTTTACAATTAGTTTGAAAATCAATCCTATGCTTTTTCTATTCATTGTAATGCCTCATCTTCCTCATATCATCCTCCAGTGTTTGTGGTTCTTCTAACTCTATCTTGTCCCTAAATTCTTGTGTCAACCCACTAATATATCTTTGAATCTTTTCCTTTTCATCCTTGAGGAATGGTACATACCTCAATAGCTCGAGGAATCTAGTTGTAAACTCATAAGTTGATATTTTTCCTAACTTATATTCATAAAGTTCTTTGGCCTTGTTGTCATAGTACCTCTCAGATAGGTACTTTTCCCTAAAGTACCTCTCCAATATCATTCAGGTCAATTTTTTCTCCCTGATATCTTTTACATTCCTCAAATATTCCCACCAGATATTAGAATTTCCCTTCATGCTAAAGACGACTACTCTTTCATTCATATTTTTGGAGTAGATATGGACCTTGAAATGATTTTTCATTCCTAGCAGCCATGCCTCTACTTCTTCTGCCTTCTTCACCACTCCAGCAAAGGTGGGAGGCTTTTCCTTTTTAATTTTTTTTTGCAATCCTTTCCTATTCTTTTCTTCTGATAGTGTCTCTTGGTGGAAACACTAGACAGTTTCTTGTAATTATTTGTCCTCTTGTCTAGAATACTCAATGGGGTGGGACCCCTCAATTGTTGAAATATGTAGCTAGGTTCAGTCTTCATAATGACATATGTAATCATGCTTTTATGTCTTTAATGTAATGAGAAAAATAATAGTATTATTATTATTGTTGAGGCATGGGTTTCATGCTCAAGGAAATTTGTTTTTTAGGTCAAGCACCCATTGAGTGCTTCTAGGTTTTTCATAAAGTCAATTGAGTCATTGTCATGTATTGAAGACCCATTTGGGCATGTTACATATTGTCAATAAAATTTATTTGAGTCAAAATAGAGTCAAAAGACCTTGCAAGACCTTGTCATGGTGAAAAGATCAAGTTGGCCTACATGAAAGGACAAGTCAACCTAAAGATAACATTTTGTACCCCTCACAAGCCTATAACTAAGAAGAAACTCGGCCTCATTTTGACATTCACTCAAGAAAGTTCAATCTCCTCGAGATAGAAGCTGGAAAAGGATGAAGAAGAAGAAGAAGAAGAAGAGCAAGATCAAATTTTTGGACCTCTCCCTCTTTCTCTTGTGTTAGGGTTTTTGCAAGTACTAGGAAAGACAAAATTATGAAGTTGCATCAAAGTTGTGAAGTTGCATCTAGGTCGAAGCTCTGAAGCTGCATCTAGGTCAAAGCTTTGTAGCTACATCTAGGTCGAAGTTGTGAAGTTGCATCTAGGTAGAAGTTGTGAAGTTGGATCCAGTTCAAAGTTGTGAAGCTACATCGAAGTTGTGAAGCTACAACTAGGTCAAACTTGAGAAAGGTCAAAGTGTGGCAGGTCGATGTTGTGAATCCACTAGGTCGAAGTTGTTGAAGCTACTATGTCAAAGTTGTAGAAATTGTTTCTAGGGGTCGAAGTTGCAGAAGAATTTGTTGGGGATCAAAATTGCAGAAGTTGTTGGAAGGATATTTAACTTGTTCTTTGAGGGCCTTGTTCAAGGGTCATAGGTCTTGGAATTTATCAATTGAATATATATAAGAAGAGAAGAATTCTTGTGAGTTTTCCTCTCAATTGGAGAGGTTTTGGCTTTGGCTTATCACTTATATCTTATGTCATCTTGTCTCAATGTTCTTTATTTTTTAGTAGTTGTTTTATGAAAAGAACACAATACTAATCAAGTTGAAGAAGAAACTAATTAAGATAAGTAAAAAGACATCTCAGTCAGTTATCAAAGCAAGAGAAATCACCTATCTTGTTTCCCCTATATTTCTCAACATCATTGTGTCTTCACTTCCTTATCAGTGTATTTTCTTAGATATGTTTCCTTATGTACCATCAGTCTTTAATTATTTCCTTCCAAGTCTTCATAAACTTTTCTTAAGCTTGTAGCTAGCACCTAACTCATTTTTTTTCTATCTTTGTATACCTAACTAGCTTTGCAGTATAACTACATTCACCTCTACTTGTTTTTCCTAGGTCCTAACAATCTTCCCATTGTTATCCTTGCAGCTCCTTATCTCATCCCTTAAACCTTTGAGGGTATTCATTCAATCAAGGGAGCCTTCCTCTCTTCTTTTATCCACTAACTCCTCTTCATGTCCATGCTAAGATCTATCAATTCTATACTGTACCATTCTACTGCTCATTCATTTTCTCTTCATTGTCTTTATTGTTGCTCTCTTATGTGTTGTCACACACATACAATTGTTAGGCAATCCAAAACCTAAATACATATTCTTACCCATCACCTTGGCTTAATTACCGTAAGCCCGCTGGTATATGGATATCTAAGACACCAACCTCAAGTTAGCATGTGTGCTAGAAAATAATAATCATGTCAATTTCAATACTTTCATATAGAATATAATCTCCAATCTAATGCTACAAGTAGCACACCACAATCATCGACAATAGTTACTACACTTTGTAACATAGTTCTAAGAGTCATCCTTCTAGGCCCATTCAACCCAAGTGTTGAGCCATGCCTTGACATTACTCTATAACAAACTCTAACACATTACCATACTACACTAGAGTCCCAAATTTTATCTCCTGAGATCCAATATTGAGCCTTCTGCACTGATACTACACTATAACACTCCCCTCCACCCCCCTTATACTCACCAGGCTAAATGAGAGGTGTTACTATTAATTAACCTAACCTCTATGGTCTCACTATGAAAATGCAATTGCAAAATTTATCCTTTCCAAATATTAATGGAATTAAATTTGGACATCACCATCTCATTTAGTTCATCGAGAGCTCTCCGAAAATAGAAATTTTAACATGATCTAATAGCTAGATGAAAATTTATGCTCATTTAAAGTTAGTCATTTCATCCTTTCAACATAATCAAGAACCTACCACATGGCACCCATGTTTCACCCATGTGACAACAAAGTGGAACACACATGGCTCCACAACGCCACCCAGGTGGCTCCACCTCATTCTTGGCACCAAATCATGACCATGATTATGTCCACGTGGCAGCTACCATATCACCTAGCCCAAGAGCTCCATGACATCGACCTTAGCATCTAAACCAATGTTTTTCGTTATAAGACATGCAAGTTAAGCCCCTCGCTACTCACCCATTGGCTCATTGTAAATCGATTATCACCATTTATATCAATGACCCACATTAATTTTGGCCCCCTTGCCTTCTGACAATTAACAATGGGGGAGGTTTTCTATTTGTCCCTTCTATCATTAAATGGTGTGTGACTCCCCTATGGCGAACTTCTTCCATGTGTCTACTTGAATACATGGATGGTCTATACAAATTGTGGGCGCCCCTACCTTTCGACAAATAATGAGAGGGGGGTCCATTATTTGTCCTTTCTACCATTAAACAAACATGTGAATCCCCTCTAGAAAACTTTTTTAATGTGTCCACTTAATTGTACCAGCGGCCTATAAAAATTGTGGGCCCTCCTGCCTTCTGGCAGATAATGAGAGGGGGTGGGGATCTTCAATCGTCAATTGACTATCAATTGCCTCACATAATTTTTTCCATTACACTCCCTCCATAAGTTTGTGGCTTCCCTAATCTAGTGCACTTAAATCCGACCTCCGCAGTGCGATGGAATTTCTGACATCAATTGATGGAGATAAATATCCATCTCGTGGCTCCTGTCAAATGCGCCCCAGTCGAAAATATGCACCTAAAACCCCTCAGGGGATCCACGCTCCGTAGTGCCCTATTAACAAGTCGAAATATTCTTCCATAAGTTGAAAGAATGCAAAGTTGTTGGAATAGGTGTTCTTCTTGCAACAGGGGAGATGCCACTTGAACAAGGTCCCAAGTTAGACCCTTACTGAGTTGGTGTGGTGGATCTCACTAGTTTAAGGGCCCAACTACCTCTAACTAATTATAACCTAAAAGAAATGTTAATCCTAATCTAACCTAATCTAAAAGTTAAAGTCTAATCTATTATTTACGTTTTCCTCTTACTGTTGATATGTGGTGAGAATTTGTGGGACCAACTAGTAAGAAGGAGAAAGAATCACTCACAATCTTGTTAAGAGATCGCAAATAGTCTTTTGGGTTGGCTAATATATGGGCTCAACCAGGCCAATAAGAAAGTTTCACTCCTCATAAGGAGACTCTCAAATAAACTTGTTCAAAATTTAACCTAAATGAAAACTAACTAAAATGCTAAGTGTAGAAAGGAAATGGGCTTAAAACCGGTAATAGAAGATGGCTCATACTTATCAATATAAAAGATATCTAGAGACAAGGGTTGAACATAAGTTTATAAACTCGATATTTGGTTGTGGAAATAGTTCTCATAACAAATATAATTTTCTCAATTCATTTTCTATTTAGAAAGAAAATGTTATCTAAAAATGATCCAAAGTAAATCGTAATGGAAATAATTTTCACAACATGAGAAACTGTTGGATCACAAGAAATTTGAAAAGGAAATAAAAGATTCCAATCCAAATTATAACAATAGTTTATATTTTATACAAATGACAACAATGCCCATTCATACAAACCAACACGTGAATCTGGTACACAATTTGTTAACGCTAAAAGTATGCAATTACACTTCAATTGGTAACAATATCGAAATTAAATACAATGCCCAAAACCTCAAGTCTCTGATGTGTTCTTCAGTTGCAAGTCCTTCAAACATTCCTTCTCTAGTCTTCAATCTCTGCCTCCGAAATTGCTCACAAAATGTTGACTTTCTCTTCCTCATTCAGGAAACAAGTTGCTAGAAAAATACTTCCTTGAGAAAATCTTGATCTTAGACTAAAACTAAAATACATAGAGGCTTTCCTATCACTATCATCTAAATGAAATATTCTTCCCCTTTGTTCTTTGAAAAACTTTATTTTATAATATATTTACATTACGAAACCCATATTTTGTTGAATAATTTCAATTAAATTTCGTTGAACACGTTTGGCCAATTTTGAAAATCCATAGACTAAAACTTATTTTTGTGTAACAAAAACGTGTTATTCCAATATTGAACTTGCGAGCAAGGTTTATTGATCTTGATCTATGCTCTAGATGCTTAAGATTGCATCTCTCCCCAACTTAATGTCCACCTACAATAACAAATGCAATCTTTATTAAGAATCTCATCGTTTGAATTTTCATTTAAAAGCAATAAAAATGGCTGAGAAAGCAAACAAGTTCAAGATCAAGAACCATGTTTAATTAATTCATTTTGTTTGAAAGATCGGGATTGAAAGGCTACAATAGTTATCAATTAATATATAAATGAATCCCCAACCTTTAGTGAACCAAAAAAAAATCATGTCTATGACACTTACAAGATTTTAAGGATTTGTTTTGTTTTGTGTGGCATAAGCACGTGATTTCCACATTGCTTGAACTCTGGGTTTTCCAATATATTTCGGATCTACTCTTGTTTTTGTGGTAGTGATTATTGATGTCCTACATCAGTGCGTGAGATGTGGCAAGAGGAGTGAGATGTGGCAAGAGGAATGACTCTGGAGATATGGAGAAACGATGCATATGGCATATTCAATTAAAAAAAATTGTAATTTTTATTTTTTTAAGTTAAGATTTTTTTTTTGAGAAATCACATAAAAATTTTAGGGTAGACCTCTTTCGAACCCCCATCAAAATTTTTCATCATGAAAAGCACAAATTCTAATTTTTCTATGTGATTTTTCCAAAAAATTCTCAATTTAAATCATAAATCACAAAAATATTATTTGAAAAATTCTCTATTTCTTTTGAATTTAGTCTCAGAATATCCACAATAGAAACCATATTTATCAACGTTTCAAATCCCAACAGAGATCCATCAAAAAAACACATATCAACACATTTCAACTATATTGCTCATCACATCACATACAACGCTTTTTCTTATTGAGGCATGTCAGTGCATAGAAACGCACTAGTTTTTGTATGTGTTGTGGATTGTTGACTTGCAATGCAATGGATGCATGTAGAGCCAATGGTGACGGGTGTGGTGGTAGGACCGTGATATGGGGTGCGGATATGTTTCAATTGGATCAATAAAATCAAAATGGACATACGTTATAGATGATAAAAAAATCCATGAATGGATAGCATTATTGATAGGTATGAAATGATACACTTATAGGTACTATAGTTTCTCAAAAAGTGAGATTATTTGAAAATAAATTTGCATTATTATATTCACAAATTACATTATTGTCAGAAAGAAATGGGAGTTTATCTGTAAATAATTACTTTTCACAAGTATTATTCGAGATGTTACTATTAAGGTCAAAAAAATTATTGCTTGTGAAAGATGTTCAATACCATTATAAATTTAACCAAAACTTGATCCATGTTTTCAAAATCATTAGAGGGTACACAATAAGGGTATATTATAACAATATATGTATTAGGACATGCCTCATCTTGTATTATAGATTCACTTTGAGGATTGGTAACACAAGGACCTGACATAACCATCACCAAAGGGTGAAATTCCTCAATATTATCAATCTCCAAAGGTTTATCATAAATGAATTCATTGTCTTTTCCCATAAAAGATAAATCAGAACCAAAAGGTAAATCAAATATATATGCTTTATATTCATGAGAACTATTTACATAATGATTACTTATCTCTTCTTTGTTTTGATCTTGATTGATGGAAAGTTCAAAATCATTATTCCTTATAGTTCTGTTCATGGTTATGGACCCGCCAACATTTAGGGGATCTCCCCAGTAAGAATTCCCAACTAGACCTCAGACTCTTTGGAGTAGGAGTCCCAAAAATGGGTGGTAATGTAATGCCTTGACCATGGTAGCGCGCATAGATAAGTACAATAACTTTGAGCTTAAGATAGTGTGTAACCTCGCAGCAAGTCAAGTTAGATGCATGGGGGTTCTAACACATGGAAGGGAAAAGGAAGTGTGCCCCTTAGAAGCTTGTAATATGTTGCAGCGGCTACAACACCCTCCAAAATTTTGCCTTAGACTGTTTTGGAGCCTCCCCTACTAACCTTACACAAGAATTTGTCTTGCTTCGTCAAGTACTCAAGCTTCAGTGTTTTCCTCTCTCAAAGGTAGCTTTTCGATCACAGTTGATCCATTCCCCTCACAAGCTGCTCACAAGGACTTGGTCCAGTTATAGGCTGAGCAGATTCCCCTTGAAAATTGCACATTCGTAGAGGGGAACCATCTTTCCCTCCATGAATTGTGCAATCCTCTCTGACAGCCTGCTGGGCTCTAGGATTGCGCAATCCTGCCAGCCATCCCTCCTAGCAGGATTTGTGCAAATTTTCCCAGCAGCGAGCTGTTTAGCCCAGGATTTGCACAAATTTGGGCAGTAGTGATCTTCTCTGCCCAAAAATTGCACAAACCACCAAAGCGATCAGCCCAACTCCTAGCCAGAAATGCGCATTTTTCTCTAGCAGTCGTGTAGTCTCTTGCATGTGCAGCTGAGTTGACCGGTTCCCTCTCGGACTGAGCGAAACAGACTTGCATGCATGGGCTGCTTCTCCCAAGGCAGCATGAAAAGACATCCCTTGTTTTAGGGATCTATGTTTAGCAGTTGGAGGTTACACGCAAGGATCAATTCTAAAACCTCCCACCAAGTGTCGCTTCCCCTATATTCATGGCATGCATGTCACAACCTTGATGTTATCAAAAGTCATCAACCAGACGTTGCAGTGCTCATTCCTCGCATCAAACTTGTAGCTCTGACATCACACATCACATATAGGAGCAGTTGGCACATTCAACTCAGTTGTTTTTGGGTAATCCTGCTTCCCATGCCTTGTGCTACATTTTTGTCGCTTTTTGTGTTTTCTCTTGTGGGAGTACTATTTGCTTGATTTCTTTGAGTGCTTTCTATCATTTACATATATACTAGCTTGTCCTAGCTCTGTTTCAACTTTCATTGCTATCTCACTATTATCGCATGCATGAAACTGTTTTTCATGAACGTTTGCCCAACTGATGAACTACCTCACCCACATGCATGTTGATCTATTTGCTGAATCTTTCATTCATGTTTTGAATGCACTGTTAATCACTTCTGTTATCACTTAGTGACACCATGCATTCACCGACTTAATTGCTTTCAATTTTTGGACAACCCTGGCCCGGACTCTACCTTTATCAAGGCTGCATTGCACAATCTGGGGAGGGAAGGCTCATCTTCCTCTCCATAGTTGCGCATTCCTACCCAGCAGTGGCCTCCAGGACTATTTTTCACATTTTTGGAGGAGAGTGGATGATTGGCCCAAGAAATTGCGCAAATTTGTACCTAGGCCAGCAATCCTTCCCAGCTAGAATTGCACATTGCGCAATCCCAGCAGTCAGTAACCAGACTAGACTGTGCATTGTGCAGTTCCAGTAGTCAGCCAGTCTCCCAGTAGCCCAGACTATGCCTTAAGAAATCTTGGCAGTCGGTCTCCCGACCTCCTGGCTGAAATTGCACAACCTTCATGATCATTTACCCAAGTATGTTGCAAGTCAATTCTCATGTTCATTTTGTTTTTGACTGACAGATTTCTTGTTATGAGTGTTGTCATGTCTCCAGGTATTGTAGGTATTCATCTGCCTCTCATCAGTACATGTACAATGGTTTCCAGAAGAGCAGAGCCAAAGACACCGTTCAGAGCATGCTTGGGGATGCAGTCGATCAAGTGTCTATGATCTTGCCTACTCACGAAGACATCAAGTTGTTCATAGACAAGGACATCAAGCAACAACATCACAACAAGAAGCATCATGAATAATAGTTGAAGGCAGCATATCGAATGCAGCGAACGTAACAAATGCAGTGAACACAGCGAATGCAAGAGGAAGGTTGTTGACAACACAAAGGTGGAATAGGCTGAACCAATGCACCGGTCACAACAAAAGCAACAGTTCGCTTCGGCAGGATGTCACCATGAGGTGCGTGCACACCATCATGAACGACCAAGCTTGGCGTCAACTCACCAGCTTCACCATCACAAGCATGTCAAAGATTTGGTCTCACCACAGTAGACCGAGTGTCAGTGATGTCTTGCAAGGCTTAATCAAGCCATGTTGTCTCACATGAGTACATGTGCATTGTAATGTTTAGTCATGTGAAGTGTAAGTAAAGTGTCAACAGTTGGATGTAACAATCATAGAGTAGGTGAAGAGTCATGAGGGTAGTTGAACTACCACAAAGGGGAATGTCAAGGGTCACCCCACCCTTTGGTATGAATAGTCCCCCATAACTCATTGTATGGGTTTTTGGTCAGCCAAGCTTCTACTAATCTTGACTATTTTGAAGAAGGCTTGGATAGTATTGTAATGTGCCTTAGCTTCTCCACTGCACGGAGCTAGTACATCTCTTTGGAGGAGAAGGCCGATGTGGTTGTAATGTTCCACTGTTGGGGCCAACAGGTTTACATGGTGTATTGTATGATTGTGACTTACACTTCTTTATATAATAAGAGCCATCACATTTTCATGCATATGTTTTTATTGTAGTTGGACTGTTCTGGTTGCCTTAATGATATATGTTGTTTAACTTACGTACTTGTATATGAACTGATTTGTATGCAATTATATGAATCTTGTTGTTAATGTGTTGCATATGTTGTTAATGTTGTCACCGTCCATGTCGACTGCTCTTCCAGACATCAGATAGACCTTTCTCATGAACCTTGCTATATCAACTATCACACTCATCTCGGACTGATCCGTGAGTGTTGTTCGTGTTATCTTACCTTGTTGTTGTGACTACTGCATCCGAGTGGACTGCTCCACTAGAAGTTGTGCATGTCCTTTGTGTGGTGTGTTCCTAGCCAAGTTGGGATTGATCCCTTTCAACCTGGAACTCACCTTCACCTTCCTCTCCCTTCGAAGTGTTGGAACCTCTCGTACACATTCCTTGACTCTATGCATCAGTGACACCCTTGCTACTAATAAAGTTATCTTACCTACCTCTGTGCAACATCGCGGTCAAGGCATTACCTTACGACCCACTGGTGGGACTCCTACACTAAACAGTCTAAGGTCTAATTGGGACTTCTTATCGGGGAGATCCCCTTGACATGTTGGTGGGTCCAGCACTATCAACATTTCTCGGACTAGAAGGAGGGCTTGATGACAAGCAGTTTCCTCTCATTCAGTTTTGAACCTTTGCATATCTTTCATGGAGTCTTGCACTCTTCTTCCCTTGAGGTGTTTTTCAAATCATGAAGATGTCTCCATCTTGGGGAAGATTTTCAATCTCTTGTCCACTCACATGTATGATGGTGAATGCGAAGTGGCCTAGCCTAAGCACTTACATAACTTTCTTTCCATGATTTATGAGGAAGATGAGTTTATTAACGAACAATCCGGGTTGTTGCTCGCATACACACTTCGCAAATCTCCATTTCGTGGGGTTCTCCACCTACCAACTGACACCATGCACTCATATGAGAATTTTTGTGATCTTATTGAAGACATGTTCTATCATTTTTATCCAAACCATCTTGACCAGTAACTGTTACAGTGGCGGAGGGCTCCGCATGAATCTGTTATTGATTTTTGGCAGCGCTTCCGTGACTTGTAGTTTTAAGCTCCGAGGAGCCAGATGAAGTTCACTTATCTTTGGGACCGGTTCGAGTATTGTCTTAAGAAATATTCCCATCCTAAGAGAAAGCTTGATGTCAAGCCTCTCTCAACCTGCTTCGTTGATGGAACTGTGCAATCCCATGTGGGATCAGGCACTGTTCCAATAGAAGGTCTGCCGCCCTCTCATTCAATAGTTCCACCATCGCCCAGTGATGCTGAGGATCCTGTTCACACATCTGTTCATCCTTCACACCCTCACAACATCACTCCACTCAATTTTTGCGTAGAGTTGGTTGTGAGTCCTTCGAGTTACCATATGCATTCTTTTCTTCGACCTCCGTCTTTGCACTCAGTTGTTCCTCTGGATGATGTTGTCTTGTGTTCATCCATTCTGAACTCTTCACTTATTGTGAACGAGGAACAACCCACTAACGGAGTTGGTGTTGCACAACCAACATGCGTTGTTATTCATGAAGAGTATGAGTGGGAGCTTGAACATCAACACTTGGCGAAGGATGACTCCCTTCTATCTGAGCCCCCTCTGTTCCTTCCTAGCTTCTTTGGTGAACCTGCCATCCATGATTTTGCATGTGTGTCTTCATCCATGGATGCACCCATTGTTGATCACTCGTAGGACTCACCGGATGTTAGTCCATCATTCAAAAATGGAGAGGATAAGTTATTCATTGAAGATCCACTTGATCCTTAATCTGTCTTTTCTAGAAACACAGAGGATGAGTTCATTCGCTTTTCATCTATCCCTCTGTTTGATTCATTTGATCATGATGATGTCGAAGAATTCATTGATTTTTTTGATCGTGGCGGTCGTGATCCATTTGCTTGCAATTTTTATCATGATCACAAATCTATCACAGTTGATTTTTCAAAGCCATTGATGTATGATGATCTACTTGATGATGAAGTTGAGACACCCAAGACTATCAAGGCACTTCAACCCGAGATGATGGTTATGTCAAGCCCTCGCTCTCTTGAGGTTAGTCTTACTTCTGATCATGAAACTATTCAATCACCCAAGGCTCCTCATCACTCGTCTGTATGCATTGAAGATCCATCTCACTAACAGATCACACTTCCTCCACTCGAACTGCACAATCCCATTGCTCATACATTGGAGGAGTCTTACATTGCAAGCACTCATTCATGACACAAGTTATCTTTGTTTCTTTCCTTTTCTAGCATGTCTCAGTCAAGGGTGTGCTTTTGCTTCAAAGTTGCAAGTAGTGTCACACAACACCATGATAAGTCCATGGACTATCCGTCATGCACATCCACTCACTTATTTCCTATGGGCACTTTGAAACACGAAGTGTGGCTGTCTTCACTATTATATCTTTCTTGTATGCCGGTCTACACAACTGGGTTACTCGCAGACCAAGACTTCACCCACATGGGTCTACCAATGCGCTGGTGGCTGCATTGGAAGTATCACTTCACGTGATCAGGCCCATGCACCATTAGTGTAGGAGTAGGAGTAGTGTTTTCTTTCAGTCTTTTGTTTGCATGCTTGTTTACTTTCATGCTTTGATTGCTTGATTGTTTGGTTTCTTGTTTGTTTGCTTTCTTTTCTCTCATTTTTTCTCTTTCTTTTTCTTGGATTTGTTGTTAGTTCATTCACTTGTTTTGTTCGTAGGTTAGTTCGCATGAAACCATGTGTGACTCATGAAACGAGCTGGGTAAAGTACAAGAGGGTTTGTACAACTATCGCTATTTGGTTATCTGTCATCTTGCCTCTATATGATGAACTTGTTACTCTTAGCCCATGATATGTCGAAGGAAAATATGTACTCTTCGAAGTGAACCTTGGTGTAAACACAACGCTTGCACGCTAACTAGTGTCACCTTCTCTAATCAATTGTTTTTGGGTTAACCTATTGATGGTGTTGGACCTGCTAACATGTCAAGGGGATCCATCTGGTAAGAAGTCCCAATTAGACCTCAGAACATTTGGAGTAGGAGTCCCAACAGTGGGTCGTAAGGTAATGCCTTGACCACGATGTCGAGGAAAGTAAGATAACTCTATCAGTAGCAAGGGTGTGACTGATGCATTGAGTCAAGGAATGAGTATGAGAGGTTCCAACACTTCAAAGGGAGAGGAAGGTGAAGGTGAGTTCTAGGTTGAAAGGGATCAGTCCCAACTCGGCTAGGAACACACAACACAAAGGACATGCACAGCTTCTGGCAAAGCAGTCGAAATGGACGTTGCAGTCACAACATGCAAGGTAAGATAACACGAATAACACTCATGGATCAGTCTGAGACGAGTGTGATAGTTGATATAACAAGGTTCAGAGAAAGGTCTGTTTGATGTCCGGCAGAGAAGTCGACACAGACGGTGATAACATTAACAACATATGCAGCACATTAACAACAAGATTCATATAATTTCATGTGAATCAGTTCATACACAAGTACACAAGTTAAACAACATATATCATTAAGGCAACCGGAGCAGTCCAACTACAATAACAACATCTGCATGAAAATGTGCTGGGTTTTATTATATAAAGAAGTGTAAGTCACAATCATACAATACACCATGTAAACCTACTACCCCATCAGTGGAATGTTATAGCCACATCTGCCTACTCCTCCAAAGAGATATACTAGCTCTGTGTAGTGGAGAAGCCAATACTGTCCAAGCCTTCTTTAAGATAGTCTTAGTAGAAGCTTGGCTGACCAAAAGCCTATACAATGAGTTATGAGGGACTATTTATAGCAAAGGGTGGGGTGACCCTTGACATTCCCCTTTGTGACAGTTCAACTACCCTCATGACTCTTCACCTACTTTATCACTGTTACATCCAAGTGTTGACACTCGACTTACACTTGATATGACTCAACATTACAATGAACATGTACTCATGTGAGGCAACATGGCTTGAGCAAGCCTTGCAAGACATCAATGACACTCGGTCCATTGTGGTGAAACCAAATCCCTGACATGCTTGTGATGGTGAAGTTGGTGAGCTGATGCCAAGCTTGGTCATCCGTGATGGTGTGCATGTACCTCATGGTGACATCTTGCTGAAGCGAACTCTTGCCTCTGTTGCAACCGGTGCATTGGTTCGTCCCCTTCATCCAACTTGTCTAGTAACATGCACATGGTCTTCTTAGGTATGATTGAACCAGAAACACATTGATGCATAGTGTCTGTGCTGATATTCAAGTGTGTGTTGGTGGTCATGCACATCAACTTGCCAAAGTGCATGTTCAGCCCCAGTTGGACTTGCTTCTTGTCTTCGCCTTGGTGAGTGTGTTGAATGGGTTGGATTGCATGCGTACGCTCAACGTCATGCATGCTGTTGGATGCTTTTCATAAGATCAACAACACTGCTCACCATGTTTTCTCTGTGTCAGTTGCTGGGATGGATCCTTAACTTGTACTGGCTCAGTTTCATCCATGAGTGCATGTTGCGCCCACTTCTGTTCTTGTTCCTGCTGCAACTCATTGGATTGTCTGTGCAGCTTCATGTTCTTCCTGAGTTCCTGCTTCAACACATGAAACTCCTTCTTTGTTCCATCTTCTTCCTTCACTCGATCTTCATGTTGCATCGTCACTTCATAGTCTGAGTCTCCAAAGTTTCTTTCATTATCAGTGGATCTGCTTGATCTTGTAACTTTTCTTTGCCTCTATGTTGTCAACAACCTTCCTCTTGCATTCACTGCATTTGCTGCGTTTGGTATGTTGCCTTTAGCTCTTGTTCGTGATGTTTCTTGCTGTGATGCTACTGCTTGATGTTCTTGTCCATGAAAAACTTGAGGTCTTCATGAGTAGGTAATCCGATGGACACTTGATCGACTGCATCCCCAAGTGTGCTCTGGACGATGTCTTCATCTCTGCTCTCCTGGAAACCATTGTACTTGTACTGCTTAGAGGTATATGAACACCTATGATACCTGGAGACATGGAAACAATCATAGCAAGAAATATGTCAGTCGAAAACCAAAATGAACATGAGAACTGACTTGCAACATACTTGGGTGAATGATCATGAAGGTTGTGCAATTTCTGCCAGGAGGTCAGGAGAGCGACCACCAAGACTACAAAAGGCACAGTCTAGGCTTCTGGGACACTGTCTGACTACTGGAACTACAAAATGTGCAATCCAGTTGGGCAATTAACTGTTGGGTTTGTGCAATGCACGATTCCAACTGGGAAAGACTACTGGCCCAGGGATAGATTTGCGCAAATTTTTGGGCTAAGCAGCCAATGACTTCTAGAAATGCGTAATTCAGTCCAGGAGGTTAGTGTTGGGCTAGAACATGAAAATATGGAGAGGAAGGTGAGCCTTCCTTCTCCAGATTGCGCAAAGCAGCCTTGGCGAATGCAGAGATCAGGCCAAGGTTGGCCCGACTCGCCAATGGGCAACTGAAAGAAGGTAAGTCAATGAAATGCATGGTGACACTAAGTGATAGTAGAAGTGATAAACAGAGCATGTAAAACATGAATGGAAGATTCAACAAATAAATCAACATGCATGTGGGTGAGGAAGTTCGCTAGTTGGGCGAAGGTCCGTGCAAAACAGTTTCATGCATGCGACAACAGTGAGATAGCAACGAAAACTAAAATAGAGGTAGGACAAGATAGTATGTTAAAATTGGAAACCAGCGCAAAAATTCATGTGGGTCATCTTATTCATGGCTGATAATATTTTTATTATATTCCTATCATCGAGAGGTGTAGGATTGATATAAAGATCATCTGATTCCGATAAGTATTCATGGAGATATGAATTTATTTTGATTATGGAATTATTATCAAGCCAACCTACAACTCATGTAGGCTCAGAAGCCCAACAGTCGCATCTATTCACCCACCAACGTTGTGTATAAATATAAGAGGACTTTTCCTCATTTGGACTCACTCATCTCATCACATCTCTCTCTCTCTCTCTACTGCGCAGAAATGAGTCTCTTCTCTACTATGCTGAAATGGGTCTCTCTCTCACACATGTGAAGCCGGAAGCTGTTGAATTTGAAGCTGCAACTACAGAAGTAAAGATTGAATTGCATGGCCTAGAAGATATCCTCTTTGGAAATGTGCTGTAGGTTCATCTGAACCTCCTCTGAAAGCCGCAACTTTTGGTGGTGGAATGAAGTCAATCTGACGAACAGTTTGCAAGATATCGACTGCCTTAGTTTGAAGCCGGAAACTGCTGAAACTGAAGCTGCAACTGCAGAAGTAAAGATTGAATTGCGTGGCCTAGAAGATCTCCTCATCTGAACTGTGTTGTAGGTTCATCTGAACCTCCTCTAGAAGCCAAAACTTTTGGCGGTGGAATGAAGTCAATCCGACGGTCGGTTTGTGAGATATGGTCTTCCCTAGTTTGATAATGAAGCCGCTAATGTTGATGCTACTGATCTAGGGTTTGCTACTGGTGATATGAATCAGATTTATTGTACTATTTCTCTCTGCTGAATTGTTGAAGATAAAAGAAGATTTGATCAAAGGGTTTCCCCACACATTGTGGGGTTTGTCCCTGGCTATCCGCAACATCCTGTGTCTCTTGTCTTGGCTTGTTTTCTATCGATCGTTTAATGTTCTATCTGCACTTTACTTTATGTACATGTGATTGCTAATCGGTGGAATATAATAAGAAAAAGAAGTAAACTGTTATAAGCATAGAACATACCATAACTTAACATGGTATCGGATCTGAGCTGAAGACAAAGCCTGAGAAAGAGCGAAAGCAATGATTGAAGAGAATATTGGCAAGGCTATTCTAAAAGAACTATGGGGTCCTCAACACTCTTCCCTGCCGAAGACAAGCTCCGTGAGAAAGCTGACTATCACGGATGGAAGATGTCTATCGATCTAACCCTATAGGATCAAGGAGTGTTGGGTCACGTAAGAGGCGATATTGTTGAGCCTCCATCAAATGCACCTCCTGCTGCCAGGAACAAATGGAAGAATGGAGAAATTAAAGCGAAAAAGATCATCCGGGACTCTATCAACAAGCGCTTGGTGGCCTACATCTCTGATCTAGACACCTCCAAGGAAATCTATGATAGATTGGTGATTTTATTTAAATTTAATGATGCAAATCAAGTTTTGTTTCTTAGAAATAAGCCGAGGGAAATCAAGAAGGGTAAAGATGAAAGTATGCAAGCATACTTCTTAAGAATCACCGAGATCAAGAATGATCTCCTATCTATTGGGGAAACTATTACTGACAGAGAAATGGCACTCACAACTCTCAGAGGATTACCATCTGAATGGTATGTGTTCAGGAATACTCTTCTGAACAATAATGTAATTCCTAGTTTTGAGGAATTAATGGCTAGATGCATTCAAGAAGAAACAAGGGTAGAAGAGCAGGAAATGCCCTTGCCTAAAGGTCCTCCTGCTGCTTTTTCTTCTCATGATAAGAAAAGAAATAATTCTGGGTCTAAATCGAAAAGAAAGGCTGGATTGAAGGGTGGAAGAAAAGGACGATGTTTCATTTGCAATAAAGCAGGTCACTATGCAAGGGAATGCCCTGATAGAAAGGACTCTCACCGTGACGATGATCAAAATCCCTCTCATGGTAATCGAAGGAATGGAAAATTCAACAACAAAGGAAAAAGGAATTTGGGAAATCAAGGAAGAGGGCAACCATTCAAGAAGGCTAGAAATTCCAGGTATGAATCCAACACTGTTGACAATAAGCAGGCTGAATATTATCTACCAGTTGCTCTATCTACCTCCGCTCCTTTGGACTCAATGGGAATTTGGCTCATTGATAGTGGTGCCTCAAGAAACTTCACTGGTTACAAATAAGTACTCTATAATTTGGTAGAGAAATAAACTAACCTAGAAATTGTCCTTGGAGATGACATGAAATACCCAGTGAAAGGTGTAGGCAATGTTTCTCTTAAATTGAATCAAGGTAATATGATTCACTTGCAAGATGTATTATAGGTACCTGATCTCAAAAAGAACCTGGTATCCATCTCGGCAATGGAAGACAAAGGCTATAAGGTAACCTTCAGCGATGGGAAGGTACGCATATGGAAAAATAATGTTAACGATGCTTTCGCTCTTGGGTTTCGAGTTGATTCTTTATATCAAGTCAGTGGAAGTCCGCTAGGTGTCATGTCTTGTGACACAACGCTTCAGTCTGAACTTTGGCATCGGAGGTTAGCCCACCTTCATTACAAAGCTCTACCCGATGTAAGACAGATGGTAACAGGGATACCTGAATTCCAAGTAGAGAAATAAGGTGTATGTCCGGGATGTGCCGAAGGAAAGCTCAAAAGGGGACCATTCCCTTCAAGTCAAAGCAAGACCTCTGATATATTACAACTAGTTCACTCAGACATATCATGTATGATGCCCGTGAACTCCTTGGGAGGATACTCATATTATCTCACTTTTACAGATGACCATTCTCGAAAGACCTGGATATACTTCTTGAAAAAGAAGGATGAAGTGTTCCCTTGGTTCCGACACTTCAAAGCCCTAATCGAGAATCAAACCGAAAAGAAGATCAAGATCTTAAGAACTGACAATGGGACTGAATATGAATCTAATGAGTTCCATGATTTTTGTAAAGAGGCTGGCATCAAGAGGGAGACTACTACACCATATACTCCTGAACAGAATGGTGTGGCAGAAAGGAAGAACCGCACAATTATGGAAGCTGTTCGGGCCATGCTACATGATCAAAGACTTCCAAAGTTTCTATGGGCTAAAGCTGCAAACATTGCCGTATATGTACAAAATTGATGCCCTCATGAAGCATTGGGTTCCAAGACTCCTGAAGAAAAATTCATCGGTAAGAACCTGATGTTTCTCATTTTAAAATTTTTGGAAGCCCTATATACTTTCATGTGCCGAAAGAGAAAAGAAATAAATTGGGTGCATCTGGAAAGAAGGGAATTTTCGTGGGCTATGGTGAAAATACTAAAGGCTATAGAATCTATGTAGCCAGTCAAAGAGAAGTCGTAATTAGTCATGATGTCACCTTTGACGAAGAGATGGCTCTCAGCAAGGTGAACAATCTTCCGACTTTGAGGAGATCTCAAGAAGCCGACACCAGGGAACCGGAAGAAAAGGATGATGAATCAATGCCTGATGTAGAAGAACCCATGGATCCGATTGATCCTCCTCCATATGAGCCTTCCTCGTCTAGGAAGAGGCCTTCATGGCTTAGGGGGTTACTTGATGATGCTGAAGGACATGCTGCACCCCGAGGAACCTTTCGTGAAAGTAAGAAACCTAATAGGTATCAAGGATACCTGACCATCATGAGCACGATCATACAAAATGAGCCTTCGTCATTCTTAGATGCCGTCAAGCATCAAGTATGGAAGGATGCTATGACCGAAGAATATGAGTCTATCATGAAGAATGATGTTTGGGAAGTAGTTCCCAGACCCCAGGACAAGACAGTTGTTACTTCCAAATGGATTTACAAGATAAAGCATGCAGCAGATGGAAGTACGGAAAAGTATAAGGCTCGTTCTGTTGCTCGAGGTTTCTCCCAAAAGGAAGGTATAGACTATGATGAGATATTTGCACCTATTGCCAGATATACGACCATCTGCTCGATCATAGCCCTTGCCGCTTCACAAGGATGGAACCTACATCAGATGGATGTCAAGACTGCGTTCTTGCATGGCTCGATCAAAGAAGAGGTCTACGTAGAGCAACTCGAAGGATTTGAGATTTATGATCGAAAATCTCATGTATGCAGGTTGAAGAAAGCTCTCTATGGGCTGAAGCAAGCACCCTGAGCATGGTATGAGAGGATCGATAGCTACTTGATGAAGCTGGGATTCACTAGGAGTGAAGCCGATCCTAACCTTTACTTTAAGGTTGAAGATGACAAGCCTCTCATACTGGTGTTGTATGTGGATGACCTCTTTCTAACAGGTGCAGACCCTCTCATTCACAAATGTAAGAGGGAGCTGGCTTCTGAATTTGAAATGAAGGACCTAGGACTAATGCACTACTTCCTAGGACTTGAAGTGTGGAAAACGCCAGGAGAAACTTTCCTATCTCAAGGAAAATATGTGGTGAAGATATTGGAAAGATTCAGAATGGTGGACTGCAAGCCTGTAACTACCCCAATGGAGCTTGACTTCAAGAAGTTAAGTGGTAGTGCTGCTGGACCTGTTTTACGAAATGCTACTGAGTATCGGCAACTCGTCAGAGCATTAATGTTCTTAGTGAAATCCCATCCAGATATATGCTTTGCAGTCAACACATTGAGTCAGCATATGGTTGAACCCCACCACATACATTGGATTGGTGCCAAGAATCTGCTGAGATATCTTTGTGGCATTGTCACTTATGGGTTAAGATACATTGCGAGAGATGTGAGACTATTTGGATACACAGATGCTGACTGGGCAGGCAATGTGGAGGATCGTAAGAGCACTTTTGGTTACTATTTCACCTTGGGATCTGCTTCGATATCCCGGATGAGTAGGAAGTAGAAGTCAGTGGCTTTGAGCACCGCCGAAGCAGGATATATTGTTGCTAACATAACCTTGCGTGAGGCAGTATGGTTGCGAAAGCTCTTTAGTGAACTGTTTGGATTTACATTGGATACCACTGTGATTCTCTATAACAACCATAGGTGGGATTCAATTATTGAGGAATCTCATATTTTTCAATTGCTCCAGCAGATAGACATCATCTGGGATATGGTAAGTCGATGAGCAAGGAAGCTCCATCACATTAAGATGATGTATAGGTTGATACACCTTGTCAAAGCCTCGAGGAAAGATCTAATATGTGATTTTCCCAAATGACTTGGAGTCGGCAAGAAACCCTTGTACAAGGGTCCTGCATGTTGCATACATTGAGCTCTGGGAGCTCTGAGGGCTTGCGGTTCCTACTGGAGCAACATATGACCACAGGGTGACTCGCCCTCCCCTGGTGGTGCACACTGGAACAAGATGATTCGCTCTCTTGTGGGAAGAGATGATTAGCTCTCTTGTGGAACATGATGATTCACTCTCCTGTGTAGCAGGATGATTAGTTCTCCTGTGAGGCCTGGATTGATGTGTTCTCCACGGCGATTGTAGCAGGATTGAGGTGTTCTCCTATGAGGACAGGATTGATTAGTTCTCCTGTCGAGGCATCCTACCCATGTAGTCTGGGACTCATGGGAATTACCTCTCATCTGATCAATGAGCAGGGAAATGAATTTAGGGACCATAGTAGTACCGATGGATGCATCGTTGTATCCATCGTACTCCCTAGGCTAGGATGACCTCCATTGATCTGGGATCAATGATACTGGTCTGGGACCAGTGGTAGGAGTTGTACCATACTATGACACTGACTTTGGGTCGGTTGAGACTGGTCTGAGACCAGTGGTACATACTCCGAGACTGACTTCGTGTCAGTGCAGTACTGGTCTGGGACCAGTGAGAGTGGTACATAGTATGACACTGACTTCGGGTCGGTTGAGACTGGTCTGGGACCAGTGGTACACTCTCTGAGACTGCGATACTCGTTTGGGACCAGTGGTAGGAGTGGTACTGACTATGAAGCTGACTTCGGCTCGGCTGAGACTGGTCTGGGACCAATGGTACGCACTCTGAGACTGATTTTGAGTCAGTGGAGGATGATACTAGTCTAGGACTAGTGGAGTTGTACTCACTATGACGCTGACTTCGGGTTGGTTGAGACTGGTCTGGGGCCAGTGGTACATACTCTGAGACTGATTTTGAGTTAGTATGATACATCCTCAATCATTTCTTCTTCTTCATAATTTGGACAAAAGCAGAGCAAAACAGAACAATGCAAGAGCAGAGCAGAACAGAGCAAAATAGTACAGATCAGTGCAGGGCAAAACAAGAGAAAGAAGAACAGGAAAAATAGAGCAGAGCAGGGTAGGGCTAGGCTGTACAGGGAAGTGCATTTGATGGATGAATAGTAACGACCGATAGACAGATTGCAGATGAAGTTCTCCATGGTTGAGAGGGAGTGTTAAAATTGGCAACCAGGGAAAAAATTCATGTGGTTCATCTTATTCATGGCTGATAATATTTTTATTAGTTTCCTCTCATCGAGAGGTGTAGGATTGATATAAAGATCATCCGATTCCGATAAGTATTCATGGAGATATGAATTTATTTTGATTATGGAATTATTATCAAGCCGACCTACAACTCATGTAGGCTCAGAAGCCCAACAGTCGCATCTATTCACCCACCAATGTTGTGTATAAATATAAGAGGAATTTTCCTCATTTGGACTCACTCATCTCATCACATCTCTCTCTCTTTACTGCGCAGAAATGAGTCTCTTCTCTATTGCGCTGAAATGGGTCTCTCTCTCACACAAGTGAAGTCAAAAGCTGTTGAATTTGAAGCTGCAACTGAAAAAGTAAAGATTGACTTGCGTGGCCTAGAAGATCTCCTCTTTAGAACTGCGCTATAGGTTCATCTGAACCTCCTCTGAAAGCCACAACTTTTGGTGGTGGAATGAAGTCAATCCGACGAACGGTTTGCAAGATATCGGCTGCCCTAGTTTGAAGCCGGAAACTACTGAAACTGAAGCTGCAACTGCAGAAGTAAAGATTGACTTGCGTGGCCTAGAAGATCTCCTCATCTGAACTACACTGTAGGTTCATGTGAACCTCCTCTAGAAGCCGAAACTTTTGGTGGTGGAATGAAATCAATCCGACGGTCAGTTTGTGAGATATGATCTGCCCTAGTTTGATAATGAAGCCGCTAATGCTGATGCTGTTGATCTAGGGTTTGCTACTGCTGATATGAATCAGATTTATTGTACTATTTCTCTCTACTGAATTATTGAAGATAAAAAAAGATTTGATCAAAGGGTTTCCCCACACATTGTGGGGTTTGTCCCTGGCTAGCCGCCACATCCTGTGTCTCTTGTCTTGGCTTGTTTTCTGTCGATCGTTTAATGTTCTATCTGCACTTTACTTTATGTACATGTGATTGCTAATCAGTGGAATATAATAAGAAAAAGAAGTAAACTGTTATAAGCATAGAACATACCATAACTTAACATAGTATACATGTAAACGACAACAAAATTTCAAATAAATCAAGTAAACAATGCTCACACAAGCGAATGCACAAAAAGCTACACAAATGCAGCACAAGGCACGGGAAGGGAGCTTACCCCAAAACATCTGAGCTAAATGTGCTGACTACTCCCAAATGTGATGTGGAATGTCAGAGCTACAATGTTGATGTGAGGAATGAGCTCTGTAGGGTCTGGTTGATGAGTTTTGATAACATTGAGGTTGTGACGCGCATGCCACAAATCTAGGGGAAGCGACACTTGGAGGGAGGTTTCTGAATTGTTCCTCGCATGTAACCTCCAACTGCTAAACATAGATCCCTAAAATAAGGGATGCCTTTGCATGTTGCCTTGGGAGTGAAAGCCCCTGCATGAAATTCTATTTTGCTCAGTTTCAGAGGGAACCGGTTAGCTCAGCTGCACATGCAAGAGACTGCTTGACTGCTGAAGAAAAATGTGAATTCCTAACTATAAGATGGGCTGACTACCCAAGGGGATTGCGTTGGGCCCAATAGCTAACTTCTGCCCAGATTTGTGCAAATCTTGGGCTGAACTTTCTGTTGATGAGAAAAATTGCACAAATCTTGCTGGGAGGGTTGGCTGGCAGGATTGCACAATCCTGGAGCCCAGCAGGCTGTTAGATGGAATTGTGCAATTCCTGGAGGGAAGGCTGGTTGCCCTTGAGAAATGCGCAAATTTCACTAGGAAGCTACTCAGCCTGCAACTAGACCAAGTCAGGATCAGTAGCCTATGAAGGGAAAATATCAAATTGTGATCAACAGGCTGCCTTTGAGCAAGAAAGACACTGAAGTTTGAGGACTTGACGAAGCAAGGCAAGTTGCTATGAAGGTTGGTAGGGAGGCTCAAAAACAGGCTAAGGAAAAATTTTGGAGGGTGGTTGTAGCCGCTACAACACTTGGCGACACACCAGTAGAACTCCAGCTCTCTGAATCGACCTTGTTTGTAAAAAGCAAGTCTAGCACCTCCTTAAGTATTGTTCAACTCTCAGCTCATCTTGGCTTCACACTTGCTTGATTGTAGGATGTAGCATCTGCTAGACTCTTGGTCGATTGACACACATTCCAAGCTAAGACAACACAGTTGTTCCAATTGGGGTTGAGGGGTATGTAGGTGAACAAGTAGTATAGTCATCAGAGTCAAAGTTTCATCTATGGTGTTCCTCCACCGTCAGCAGGACTGGATAGTACCCTGGTGGAGTCACATAGGAACACAAGCATGGCTCCACTGCTAGCGAGCTTGGTCAATACCCCGATGGAGTTGTTTGCGTCACCTCCCTATGCAGGAAGCCTTTGTCTTCTTTCACCTTATTCATTTTTCATTTTGAATTTTTTGACCTTATGTTTTTTTCATTTTTCATTTTCACTGTGCATAGCACTTATTCATTTCAGAGGCGGAAGAGTGATCCTGACTTATTGAGAGCAGAAGAGGTTGTTCCAACAGAGAAGTAGTTTAATGTATCTCTGATGTGCCTATTAAGGTTTCCCCCCTGACCTTACTCTACTTGACTGAGTTGACAAGTGAT
The DNA here is from genome assembly GCA_031772625.1 of Pinus tabuliformis. Classification (NCBI taxonomy): domain Eukaryota; kingdom Viridiplantae; phylum Streptophyta; class Pinopsida; order Pinales; family Pinaceae; genus Pinus; species Pinus tabuliformis. The sequence goes on from CM062818.1 coordinate 1,189,251,399, forward strand.
AACCCAAAAACAATTGACTAGAGAAGGTGACACTAGTTAGCATGCAAGAGTTGTGTTTACACCAAGGTTCACTTCGAAGAGTACATATTTTCCTTCGACATATCATGGAATAAGAGTAACAAGTTCATAGTATAGAGGCAAGATGACAGATAACCAAGTAGTGATAGTTGTACAAACCCTCTTGTACTTTACCCAGCTCGTTTCATGAGTCACACATGGTTTCATGTAAACTATCCTATGAATGAAACAAGTGAATGAACTAACAATCTACAAAGCAAAGTGAGAGCAAAAGCTAAAATGAAAGTGAAACAAGTAAACAAACAAGCAAGAAAACAAACAAGCAAACAAAGCATGTAAGCAAACAAGAATGCAATAAAACAATTGAAAGCAAACACTACTCCTACTCCTACACTAACGGTGCAAGGGCTTGATCACGTGAAGTGATACTTCCAATGCAGCCACCGGCACATTGGTAGACCCATGTTGGTGAAGGCTTGGTCCGCGAGTAACCCAGTCGTGTAGACTGCATACAAGAAGGATATAACAATGAAGACAGCCACACTTCATGTTTCAAAGTTCCCATGGGACATAAGTGAGTGCATGTTCATGATGGACAGTCCGTGGACTTATCATGGTGTTGTGTGACACTATGTGCAACTTTGAAGAAAAAGAACTTTCTTGATTGAGAAATGCAAGCAAACGAAAGAAACAATGATAACTTGCTTCGCGAACGAGTGCTTTCAATGTAAGACTCCTCCAATGCATGAGTAATGGGGTCATGCAGTTTGAGTGGAGGAAGTGTGGTCTGTGTGTGAGATGGATCTTCAATGCATACAGATGAGTGATGAGGAGCCTTGGGTGATTGAAAATTTTCATGATCGGAAGTGAGACTGACCCCAAGAGAGTGAGGGCCTGACATAACCATCAACTCAGGCTGAAGTGCCTCAACAGTATTAATTCTCAACTTCATCATCAGGTAGATCATCATAAACCGGTGGCTTTGAAAGATCAACTGCGATAGATTCATGATTTTGACAAAAAATGGAAGAAAATGGATCACGACGGCCACGATAAAAAAAATCAATGAATTCTTCCACATCCTCATGATCAGATGAATCAAACAGAGGGGTAGATGAAAAGCGAACGAACTCATCCTCTATGTTTTCGGAGAAGACAGATGAAGGGTTAAGTTGATCTTCAATGAATAACTTATCCTCTCCATTGTCAAATGATGGACTAACATCCGGTGAGTCCTGCTAGTGATCAAAAATGGGTGCACCTATGGATGAAGACACACATGCAAAATCATGGATGGCAGGTTCACTGAATAGGCTAGGAAAGAACAGAGGGGGATCAGACGAAAGGGAGTCATCCTTCGCCGAGTGTTGATTTTGAAGCTCCCACTCATACTCTTCATGAATGACAGTGCATGTTGGTTGTGAAACACCAACTCCGTTAGTGGGTTGTTCCTCGTTCACAACAAGTGAAGAGTCTGGAATGGAAAAACACAAGACATCATCATCTAGAGGAACACCTGAGTGCGAAGACGGAGGCCGAAGAAAAGAACCATATGGGAACTCAAAGGACTCACAACTAAATTTGCGCGAAAATGGAGTGGAGTGATGTTGGGAGAGTGTGAAGGATGAACAGGTGTGCAAACATGATCCTCAACATCGCTGGGTGATGGTGGAACTATTGAATGATAGGGAGGCGAATGGCCTGTTGGGACAATGCCTGCTCCGGCATGAGATTGTGCAATTCCATCAATGAAGAATGTTGACCGAGGCTTGACATCAAGCTTTCTCTTGGGACAGGAAGATTTCTTAAGATAGTACTTGAACCGGTCGCAGAGATAAGCGAAATTCATCTGTCTCTTTGGAGCTTGAAAATGTAAGTCACAGAAGTGCTGCCAAAAATCAATAACCGGATTCATGCAGAGCCTTCCGTTGTTGTAAAATTTTCTGGTCAAGATGGTTTGGATCAAAATGATAGAACGTGTCTTCAGTAAGATCACAGAGGTACTCACATGAGTGCACGATGTCAGCCGGTAGGCTGAGCACCCAATGAAATGGAGATTTGCGAAGTGTGTATGCAAGCAGTGAACTGGCCTGTTCATCAGTAAACTCATATTCCTCACAAATCATGGAAAGAAAGTTATGTAAGTGCTCAGGCCAGGCCACTTCGCGTTCACCATCATATGTGTGAGTGGACAAGAGATCAAATAGCTTCCCCGAGATGGAGACATCTTCACGATTCGAAAAACACCTCGGGGGAAGAAAAATGAAAAACTCCATGAAAGATATGAAAATGTTCAAAATTGGATGAGAGGACACTGCTTGTCATTAGGCCCTCCTTCTAGCACCAGAAATGTTGACGGTGCTGGACCCGCCAACATGTCAACAAGATCTCCCCAGTAAGAAGTCCCAATTAGACCTCAAACTGTTTGGTGTAGGAGTCCCAACAGTGGGTCATAAGGTAGTGCCTTGACCGCGGTGTCATACAGAGGCAGGTAAGATAACTATGTTAGGAGCAAGGGTGTGACTGATGCAGTGAGTCAAGGAATGAGTATGAGAGGTTCCAACACTTCAAAGGGAGAGGAAGGTGAAGGTGAGTTTCAAGATGAAAGGGATCAGTACCAACTCGGCTAGGAACACACAACACAAAGGACATGCACAACTTCCAGTAGAGCAGTCGACACAGATGCGACAGTCACAACATACAAGGTAAGATAACACGAACATCACTCACAGATCAGTCTGAGACAAGTGTGACAGTTGATATAACAAGGTTCAGAGAAATGTCTATGTAATGTCCGGCAGAGAAGTTGACATAGATGGTGACAACATTAAGAACATATGCAACACATTAACAACAAGATTCATATAATTGCATGTGAATTATTTCATACACAAGTACGTAAGTTAAACAACATATATCATTAAGGCAACTGGAGCAGTCCAACTACAATAACAACATATGCATGAAAATGTGTTGGGTTTTATTATATAAAGAAGTGTAAGTCACAATCATATAATACACCATGTAAACCTGCTAGCCCCATCAGTGGAACGTTACAACCACATCTGCTTGCTCCTCCAAAGAGATATACTAGCTCCGTGTAGTGGAGAAGCCAATATTATCCAAGCCTTCTTCAAGATAGTCTTAGGAGAAGCTTGGCTGACCAAAAGCCTATACAATGAGTTATGAGGGACTATTTATAGCAAAGGGTGGGGTGACCCTGGACATTCCCCTTAGTGACAGTTCAACTACCCTCATGACTCTTCACCTACTCTATGACTGTTACATCTAAGTGTTGACACTCGACTTACACTTGACATGACTCAACATTACAATGCACATGTACTGATGTGAGACAACATGGCTTGAGCAAACCTTGCAAGACATCACTAACACTCAGTCTGTTGTGGTGAGACCAACTCTTTGACATGCTTGTGATGGTGAAGCTGGTGAGCTGATGCCAAGCTTGGTCGTCCATGATGGTGTGCATGGACCTCATGGTGACATCTTCCTGAAGCAAACTCTTGCCTCCATTGCAACTGGTGCATTAGTTCGGCCCCTTCATCCAACTTGTCTTCTAACATGCACATGGTCTTCTTGGGTACGGTTGAACTGGCAACACACTGATATATAGTGTCCATGTTGATCTTCAAGTGTGTATTGGTGGTCATGCGCATCAACTTGTCGAAGTGAATGTTCAGCCACAGTTGGACTTGCTTCTTGTCTTCGCCTTGGTGAGTGTGTTAAATGGGTTGGATTGCATACGTGTGATTAATGTCATGCATGTTGTTGGATCCTTCGCATGAAATCAACAAAACTGGTCACCATGTTTGCTCTGTGTCAGCTATTGGGATGGATCCTTAACTTGTACTAGCTTAGTTTCATCCATGAGTGCATATTATGCCCACTGTTGTTCATGTTCCTGCTGCAACTCATTAGACTGTCTATGCAACTTCATTTTCTTCCTGAGTTGTTGCTTTAGCACATGCAACTCCTTCTTTGTTTCATCTTTTGCCTTCGTGTGATCTTCATGTCGTGTTGTCACTTCATAGCCCGAGTCTCCAAAGTTTCTTTCATTATCAGTGGATCTTCTTGATCTTGTAACTTTGCTCTGCCTCTATTTTGTCAAAAACTTCCTCTTGCATTCATTGTGTTTTCTGTGTTTGGTATGTTGCCTTCAGCGATTGTTCATGATGTTGCTTGCTGTGATGTTGCTTCTTGATGTCCTTTTCCATGAAAAACTTGAGGTCTTCATGAGTAGGTAAGCCCATGGACACTTGATCGACTGCATCCCCAAGTGTGCTCTGGACGGTGTCTTCATCTCTGCTCTCTTGGAAACCATTGTACCTGTACTGCTGAGAGACAGATGAACACCTGTGGTACCTAGAGAGATGTAAACACTCATAGCAAGCAATCTGTCAGTCAAAAGCCGAAATGAACATGAGCACTAACTTGCAACATACCTGGGTGAATGATCATGAAGGCTGTGCAACTTCGGTTGGGAGGTCAGGAGACCGACTGCCAAGACTGCACAAGGAAAAGTATGGGCTGCTAGGAGATTGTCTAACTGTTGGAACTACAAAATGCACAATCTACTTGGGCAATTGACTGTTGGGATTGTGCAATACACAATTCTAGCTGGGAAAAACTGTTGGCCCAGGGAAAAATTTGCACAAATATTTGGGCCAAGCAGCCATTGACTTCCAAAAATGCGTAATTTAGTCGAGGAGGTCAGTGTTGCACCAGAATGCGCAAATTTGGAGAGGAAGGTGAGTCTTCCTTCTCCAGATTGCACAAAGTAGCCTTGGTGAAGGCAGAGACCGGGCCAAGGTTGGCTCGCCCCACCAACGGGCAACTGAAAGTAAGTAATTCAATGAAATGCATGGCGACACTAAGTGATAGCAGAAGTGATAAAAAGTGCATGCAAAACATGAATGGAAGATTTAGCAAATAGATCAACATGCATGTGGATGAGGTAGTTTGCCGGTTGGGTGAACGTCTGTGCAAAACAGTTTCATGCATGCAATAGTACTGGGATAGAAACGAAAAATGAAATAGAGCTAAGAAAAGATAGTATACATGTAAACGACAACAAGCATTCAAAGAAATCAAGAAAACAACACACACAAGCGAATACACAAAAAGCGACAAAAATGTAGCACAAGGCATGGGAAGCGAGCTTACCCCAAAAAAACTAAGATGAATGTGCCAACTGCTCCTGGATGTGATGTGGGATGTCAGAGATACAAGGTTGATGTGAGGAATGAGCTCTGCAGTGTCTGTTTGATGAGTTTTGATAACATTGAGGTCATGATGTCCATGCCACAAATCTAGGGGAAGCGACACTTGGAGGGAGGTTTCTGAATTGTTCTTTGCATGTAACCTCCAACTGCTAAACATAGGTCCCTAAAACATGGGATGCCTTTGTATTCTTCCTTGGGAGAGACAATCCATGTATGCAAGTCTGTTTTTCTCAGTGCCAGAGGGAACCGGTCAACTCAGCTGCACATGCAAGGGACTGCCTGAATCCTAAAGAAAAGTGTGCATTCTTGACTATAAGTTGGGTTGACTGCCCAATGGGATTGTATAATTTTTGGGCCCAGCAGCTGTCTGCTGCCCAGATTTTCTTAAATCCTGGGTTGAACTTCCTGTTGATGGGAAAATTGCGTAAATCCTACTGGGAGGGTTCGTTGGTAGGATTACGTAATCCTGGAGCCCAACAAGCTGTTAGAGGGAATTGTGTAATTCCTGGAGGGAAGGCTGGTTTCCCTCTAGAAATGTGCAAATTTCACTGGGAAGTTGCTCAACTTACAGCTGGACCAAGTTCAGATGAGCAGTCTGTGAAGAGAAAAGATCAAACTATGATCGACAGGCTACCTTTGAGCAAGAAAGACACTGAACCTTGAGGACTTGACGAATCAAGGAAAGTTTCTGTGAATGTTGGTAGGGAGGCTCCAAAACAGGCTAAGGAAAAATTTTGGAGGGTGGTTTTAACTGCTACAACATAACCCTTGTCATCTCAGTCAAGTAGAGTAAGGTGAGGGGGACTTAACAGGCACGTTAGAGATACAATAAAATACTTCTCTACTGGAACAACCTCTTCTGCTCTCAATAAGTCAGGATCCCTCTTCCGCCTTTGAAATGAATAAGTGTTATGAACAGTAAAAATGAAAAAAAAAATAATGTCAGAAAATTCAAAATGAAAAATGAATAAGGCAAAAGAAGAGAAAGGCTTCCTATGCATGGAGGTGATGCAAGTAACTCCGCCGAGGTACTGACCAGGCTCGCTGGTAGCAGATCCCTGCTTGTGTTCCTATGTGACTCCATCGGGGTACTATCCAGGCCTGCTAGCAGTGGAGCAACACCAGAGATGAAACTAAGACTCCGACGACTATACTTTTTGTGCACCTATATACCCCTCAAGCCCAATCGAAACAATTGTGTTGCCTTGGCTTGGAATTTGTGTCAATTGACCAAGAGTCTGGTAGATGCTACATATTACATCAAGCTAGTGTGAAGCCAAGATGAGCTAAAAACTGAATAATACTTCTGGAGGTGTTAGACTCGTTTTTCACGAACAAGGTCCATTTAGAGAGCTGGAGTTCTACAAGTGTGTCACCAAGCGTTGCAGTGGCTACAACACCCTCCAAAATTTTGCCTTAGCTTGTTTTGGAGCCTCCCCTACCAACCTTACACAACACTTTGTCTTGCTTCGTCAAGTACTCAAGCTTCAGTGTTTTCCTCACTCAAAGGTAGCCTGTCGATCACAATTGATTCATTCCCCTCACAGGCTACTCACTAGGACTTGGTCCAGCTACAAGCTGAGTAACTTCCCCTTGAAAATTCTGCATTCCTGGAGGGAAACCAGCCTTCCCTCCAGGAATTGTGCAGTCCTCTCTGATAGCCTGTTGGGCTCGAAGATTACGCAATCCTTCTAGTCAACCCTCCCAGTAGGATTTGCTCAAATTTTCCGAGCACTAGGCTGTTCAGCCCAGGATTTGCGTAAATCATGGTAGCAGTCAGCTTATCTACCGAAAAATTGCACAAACCTCCTGGGAAGTCAACCCAACTCCCAGCCAGAAATGCGAATTTTTCTCCAGCATTCAAGCAGTCTCTTGCATGTGCAGCTGATTTGACTAGTACCCTCTGAGACTGATAAAAATAGACTTTCATGCATGGGTTTCTTCTCCCAAGGCATCATGCAAAGGCATCCCTTGTTTAAGGGATCTATGTTTAGCAGTTAAAGGTTACATGCAAGGATCGATTGTGAAACCTCCCACAAAGTGTCGCTTCCCTTAGATTCGTGGCATGCACATCACAACCTCGATGTTATAAAAAATCATTAACCAAACATTTCAGAGCTCATTCCTCACATCAAACTTGTACCACTGACATCCCACATCACATCTAGGAGAAGTGGGCACATTCAACTCAGCTATTTTGGGGTAAGCCCACTTCCCATGCCTTGTGCTGCATTTTTGTCACTTTTTATGTTTTCTCTTATGGGAGTATTGTTTACTTGATTTCTTTGAGTGCTTGATATTTTTTACATATATACTAGCTTGTTCCAGCTCTGTTTTAGTTTTCATTGCTATCTCACTACATTCGCATGCATGAAATTGTTTTGCACGAACGTTCGCCCAATCGACAAACTGCCTCACCCACATGCATGTTGATCTATTTGCTAAATCTTTCATTCATGTTTTGCATGCACTGTTAATCAATTTTGCTATCACTTAGTGTCACCATGCATTCACTGACTTACTTTCTTTCAGTTGCTTGTCGGTGAGTCGGGCCAACCTTGGCCCAGACTCTGCCTTCATCAAGGCTGCATTTCACAATCTAGGGAGGGAAGGCTCACTTTCCTCTCCATATTTGTGCATTCCTACCCAGCACTGGCCGCCAGAACTATTTTGCACATTTCTGGAGGATAGTGGCTTCTTGGCCTAAGAAATTGCGCAACTCTGTCCCTATGCTAGCGGTCCTTCCCAACAGGAATTGTGCATTGCAATCTCAACAGTCAGTAGCTAGAATGGACTGTGCATTGTGTAGTTCCAGTAGTTAGCCAGTCTCCCAACAACCCATACTGTGCCTTGAGTAGTCTTGGCAGTTGGTCTCCCGACCTCCCAGCCGAAATTGCGCAACCTTCATTGATCATTTACCCAAGTATGTTGCAAGTCAGTTGTCATGTTCATTTTGATTTTTGATTGATAGATTGCTTGCTATGAGTGTTGCCATGTCTCCAGGTATTGCAGGTGTTCATTTGCCTCTTAGCACTACAGGTACAGTGGTTTCCAAGAGAGAAGAGTCAAAGGCATCGTTTAGAGCATGCTTGGGGATGCAGTCGATCAAGTTGCTCGTAGACAAGGGCATCAAGCAACAACATCACAACAAGCAGCATCATGAATAATAGCTGAAGGAAGCATACCGAATGTAGTGAATGCAGCAAAATCAATGAATGCATCAAATGAAAGAGGAAGGATGTTGACAACATGGAGGCGGAACAAGGTTTCAAGCTCAAACAGGCCCATTGATGATGAAAGAAACTTTGGAGACTCTGGATATGAAGTGATGGCGCGACATAAAGATTGCGCGAAGGTAGAAGATGGAACAAAGAAGGAGTTGCATGTGCTAAAGCAGCAACTCAAGAAGAACATAAAGTTTCACAGACAGATGAATGAGTTGCAGCAGGAACAGGAACAATGGTGGGTGCAACATGCACTCACGGATGAAATTGTGCCCATACAAGTTAAAGATCCATCCCAAAAGCTAACACGGAGTAGACATGGTGAGCAATGTTGTTAATCACATGCAAGGGATTCAACAACATGCATGTCATTGTGTGCACGCATGCAATCCAACCCATTCAACACACTCACCAAGGCGAAGACAAGAAGCAAGTCCAACTGGAGCTGAATGGGTACTTCGGCAAGTTGATGTGCATGACCACCAACACACACTTGAAGATCAACATGGACACTATGCATCAGTGTGCTGGCAGTTCAGCTGCACCCAAGAAGACCATACGCATGTTAGCAGACAAGTTGGATGAAGGGGTTGAACCAATGCATCGGTCACAACAAAAGCAAGAGTTCGCTTCAACAGGATGTCACCATGAGGTGCATGCACACCATCATGGATGACCAAGCTTGGCATAAGCTCACTAGCTTCACCATCACAAGCATTTCAAAGAGTTGGTCTCACCACATCGGACCGAGTGTTAGTGATGTCTTGCAAGGCATGCTCAAGCCATGTTGTTTCAAATGAGTACATGTGCATTGTAATGTTGAGTCATGTCAAGTGTAAGTCAAGTGTCAATAGTTGGATTTAACAATCATAGAGTAGGTGAAGAGTCATGAGGGTAGTTGAACTGTCACAAAGGGGAATGTCAAGGGTCACCCCACCCTTTGTTATAAATAATCCCTCATAACTCATTGTATGGGCTTTTGGTCAGCCAAGCTTCTACTAAGAATATTTTTTAGAAGGTTTGGACAATATTATAACGTGCCTTAGCTTCTCCAATGCACGGAGCTAGTACATCTCTTTGGAGGAGAAGGCAGATGTAGCTGTAATGTTCCACTATTTGGGCTAGCAGGTTTACATGGTGTATTGTATGATTGTGACTTACACTTCTTTATATAATAAGAGCCACCACATTTTCATGCATATGTTTTTATTGTAGTTGTACTATTCCGGTTTCTTTAATGATATATGTTGTTTAACTTATGTACTTGTATATGAACTCATTTGTATGAAATTATATGAATCTTGTTATTAATGTGTTGCATATGTTGTTAATGTTGTCACCGTTCGTGTCGAATTCTCTGCTGGACATCAAATAGACCTTTCTCATGAACCTTGTTGTATCAACCATCACACTCATATTGGACTGATCTATGAGCGTTGTTCGTGTTATCTTACCTTATTGTTGTGACTGCCGCATCTGAGTGGACTGCTCTGCCGGAAGCTGTGGATGTCCTTTGTGTGGTGTGTTCCTAGCTGAGTTGGGAATGATCCCTTTCAACCTGGAACTTACCTTCACCTTTCTCTCCCTTCTAAGTGTTGGAACCTCTCGTACACATTCCTTGACTCTGTGCATCAGTCACACCCTTGCTACTGGAAAAGTTATCTTACTTGCCTCTGTGTGACATCGCAGTCAAGGCATTACCTTACGACCCACTGCTGAGACTCCTACGCCAAATTGTTTGAGGTCTAATTGGTACTTCTTACCGGGGATATCCCCTTGACATGTTGGCGGGTCCAGCACTGTCAACATAATAGTACACAAATTGAAAGGAACACACAAGAGGAATGAAATCACAGGCTAAGATGAAAAATAGTCAACAAGTTAAAGTGATGGGTTAATCCAACACCACACATTCAATAAGATTCACACAATTGCATAAAAATTAGTTCATAAGAAAATGCATAAGTTAAACAACATACATTGCTAAAGCAACTAGAATAATCCAACTACAATAACAACATATGCATGAAAGCATGATGGCTCTGATATTATATTATAAGTGAAAGTTCCATCCATACATACAACATTAACAACCACTAGCCCCGATAGTGGAACATTACAGTCAAGAACACCTGCTCCTCTAAAGAAATATACTCGCTGTACGTTGTGGAGAAGTCAAGGCTCCTCACAATAATCCCAAGCCTTTTCTAAGCCTAAGCCTAACCAAAAGCTTAGCCAAAATCTTAGCTACCAAAGGGTCGCTCTATGAGTTATGAGGTTCTATTTATAATAAAGGGTGGGGTGACCCTTTACATTCCCCTTTGTGCCTCTTTGACTACCGTCATAACTCTTCAGCTTCCTTACAAGTAACTCATTACATAACATGATGACCTTTCACATTTCACTAGTGACACTTGGAATTTCACTTACAACATATTTACAAATAACATTACATTTTCCTCATGTACCAATGTAAGAATATATAGGCTAGAGGCAACCCAACAAGACAAAACACTATGATTCTGAAATTTGGGGAAAGACCAACTCGACGACCTCCACTTGGTGCTTCTTGGTCACATATTGATGCCAAGCTTGGTATTGGATGATGATGTCCCCAAACTACTTGATGGTGTATTTCTGATAGTAGACTCTTTCCTCCATAGCATATGGGTATATGGTCTTTTAACCTATGTCCAACTTGTTCTAAAGCATGTGCAACATGGTGTTGACCATGACGGGACCACCAATGTACTTTTGCATGTTATTTGTGCTCAGCTTGAAGTCTTCCCTGGTGAGATCTCATCTTAGTTACTCCATGTACTCATCGATCTCTAGTCGGACTTGGTTCTTATGTTTAGCATTGGTGAGGGAACCTGTATTTGTTCACTCTTTTCCTTAGTTTTTCGTTATTCCAACTCATCAACCTTTATTGGTGTTTTTTTTTTCTGTTATTGCACCTTGCCTTTGTTCTTCTTCCTCCTTCTGCTTCTCTTCCTGTTCTTTCCTCCTCAGGTCTCGTCCTTCCTTCGGTTGTTCTTTTGCTTGTTGCAGTCTCAGTTCTGCTACCTGAAAAATCTGCTTTTCTCTCTTCCTCTGCTCTGTTGGCTGTGTCCTTCTGCTACTAAAGATCCCTACATGAAGATTGAATCTGCTTTTACTCTGAAACTTTGTTCTCCCTCTATTATGTCAACAACTTCCTCTTTCCCTGATCTTGTACTAGATTGTTGCCCTCTACAATTGTTGTTGGACTTACTACCATGTTAGTGTTGACTCCTTTTCTATGAGCAGTTGAGCGTCTGCATATATTGGCTAGTTAACTGGAGCTTGCTCAATTGTTTCCCTATTACTTCTTTCAATGGTATCTCTTGAAGCATCTCTCTTTGGTGCCATGGTACAATTACTAGTAGAGAGAAGTGTTTCACGAGTGTGGTACCTGTCATAGAGAAATGATACTCATGGCAAGCAAACATTAGATCTTACAAATCTAACATCACAGAATGATCAAGCATCAATCAAGGCATCTAATGAGTGTAGGAATTTACAGGGTAAGTTCCACAGAAAGAATACCAAAAGGACATCGCTCACAACCAGATCTCAAATCAATACACCAGTATTTTTGACGTGGTTAAAACCCTCAGAGTGCAAGGAGGGAAACAGTCCACGGCCTGTCCCAACGTGGGTACTACAGGCAATTTATTAATCAAAGAATGAAAATTTACATAAGCTTCTCTCATGCACGGATTACCCGAACAATGACCCTCCATGCGCTTTAAATAGAACTCATGGACCAATCGGGTGTCAAGCCACGGATCAAGTGTCGGTAATACCGAGGTGAGAGTGAACCGTCGGATCACTACATATCGTGATCGTCGGATTGTAAGTTACAAAATGTACAACGGTAAAGAAACACACTTTACCTAACTCTAACCTAACTCTATACTAGACCAAGTTGAACTTAACTATATCCTATGTGTCGGAATATCCTAACATCCCCCCTTAAGAACAACTTGGGATAGGATTGAAGGATTTACAAATATGACACAATAGGAGAAGGAAGGAGGCACTAGAGCCTATCCCCCCTTAGTGACAACTTCCTGAACTCCAAGCATATATCGAAGTTTAGTGAACTTCGCCTCTGTGAGAGCCTTTGTGAAGATGTCTGCAACCTGATCATCTGTTGGACAATATTGCACTTCAAGAACATGGTCATGAATGAGCTTTCTGATGAAGTGCATGTGTAGTTCAATGTGTTTGCTGCGCTGATGCTGGACTGGATCTTTGCATAGCTGAATGGCACTTTGATTATCACACCAAAGTGTGGTTGGATGCTGCTGCTCAAAGCCAAACTCTGATAGGATCTGACGAAGCCACAAGGCTTCCTTACTAGCTTCCACGGCACCACGATACTCTGCTTCTGCTGACGAAAGAGAAATGGCAGCCTGTTTCTTACAAGCCCATGTAATAGGTCCTGAACCAAGAGTGAAGACATAACCGGCAGTAGACTTCCGATCATCAAGGTCACCAGCCCAATCAGAATCAGTGAAACCAACTAACAGAGGAGCTGCTTTGGCACTGTAATGAATCCCAAACTGTACTGTACCTCGAACATAACGAAGTATTCTTTTAGCTGCTTTCCAATGACTTTCACGGGGGTTTTGCATAAAACGAGCAACAAGGCCAACAGCAAAGGAAAGATCAGGACGAGTATGGGTTAAATACAAGAGTTTTCCGACAAGTTGACGGTATAAGGTAGCATCAACTTCAGGAGAAGTACAAGAGACTGAAAGTTTGACTCCAGACTGAAAGGGAGAAGGGGCTGGCTTACAGTCTTCCATGTGAAAATGACGAAGAATATCACAAGCATACTTGGACTGGGAAAGGAAAATACCCTCTTGGGATTGCAAGACTTGAAGACCGAGAAAATAGTGTAAATGTCCTAAGTCTGTCATTTCAAATTTCTTTTTAAGGCTGGACTTCACATGGTTTATAAGGTTGGGATCACTACCAGTAAGAATAAGATCATCAACATAAAGAACAAGGATGATAAGAGAGTTGCCCACTTTCTTGGTGTAGACAGTATTGTCAGAATGACACCTAGAAAAGCCAGATTCTAAAAGAAAGCTATCCATTTTGGCATACCAAGCCCGAGGAGCTTGCTTGAGGCCATAAAGGGATTTCTTAAGTCGACAAACAAGGCTGGAGTCTGTTTGTATGAAGCCAATGGGTTGTTCCATATAGATTTCTTCCTGCAAGTCCCCATGCAAGAAGGCAGATTTAACATCCATCTGATGGACTTCCCATTTTAAAGAGGCAGCAAGGGAAAGAACAAGGCGGATAGAGTTCATTTTGGCAACAGGGGAGAAGGTTTCAGTGTAGTCAATGCCTTCAACCTGTGAAAAGCCCTTAGCAACGAGACGAGCTTTATGTTTATCAACTTTCCCATCTGGTCCATACTTGGTTCTGTAAACCCATTTACATCTAACAAGTTTGCGTCCCTTTGGTAGAGGAACAAGATCCCATGTATCATTTGTCATCAATGAATGATATTCTTCATTCATAGCTGCTTCCCAATGTGGATGGCCTGAAGCTTCTGCAAAAGTGTCAGGATCATGATTTACTGGAGCTTGAGCCAGTAAAGAAGAGGCTCTTTCAAACTGAGAACGTGTACGTCGCTGATCTGTAGGATCACCGGCAAGATCACCTGCTGCATCCCGAGTAGCACGGACCCATCTTGGAAGTTGAGGATCCTGAGAAGGTGGGGGAGGATTATCATCCTCGCTTTCATCATCTGAAGAAGAAATGTTTTCAAAAGTAGAAGAGATAGGAAGAGGTGGCACATCCGCCGGACTAGGCTCGCAGGCCGATTTATTTTCATCAAATTTTACATCTCTTCTAATGATAACATTTTTGGACTTAAATGGAATAAGTCTATAACCTTTTACATCTTCAGAATATCCAACAAAAGTACATTTCTCACTCTTAGGTTCTAAAGCTTTATGCTTTTCATCTGGAATATGGGCCCATGCTTCACTTCCAAACACACGAAAGTGACTTACATCTGGTTTAATGGAACTCCAAGCTTCTTCTGGAGTGATATTCTCTAGAACCTTAGTAGGAGTGCGATTGATTATATAATTTGCACAATTAATTGCTTCGGCCCAAAAACTAAGACTGAGTCCTTTAGATTGCAGCATACAATTAGCCATTTCCTTTAAGGTGCGATTTTTCCTTTCAGCTACACCATTTTGTTGTGGAGTGTATGGAACAGTATGTTGCATTTGAATTCCATTTTCGGTGCAAAAGTTGATGAATGTGTTTTTAACATATTCTCCACCATTATCAGTTCTTAGCTTAAGAATTTGATGTCCATATTGTTTTTCAACAAAGGCTTTGAAGGCCAAAAAAGTGTTAAATACTTCGCTCTTGAGTTTTAAGAAGTATACCCAAGTGCGTCTGGAGAAATCATCAATGAAAGTTAAGAAGTACTTGCAGCCAGAGAATGAAGCAACAGGAAGAGGACCACATAAATCACTGTGCACAAGCTGTAAAGGGGCTGAGGCGTGCCAAGAGGCACGTTTGTCAAAACTGTCCCGATGATGTTTTCCGAGTACACATCCGGAACAAACACCATCTCTGCAAGATACCATAGGAAGACCTGTCACCATATTTTCTTTACATAGATGCTGAAGGGAGCGATAGTTTAAGTGACCAAATCGCTCATGCCAAAGTTTGCTCACTTCATCATTATGAGCAACAAATACTGAGGGAAGATTGGATGACCCAAAGTTGTGAAACTTATACAACCTTTTGGAATCATCAGCAAGACCAGTAGCTAGAATCTGTTTAGGATCTTTTAGATCCTTGATTACAACATCATGAGGTGAAAATTCAACAATTTTACCTTCACCTGAGTGAGTTATCTGATAGACAGATAGAAGGTTGCAGGATAAGGTTGGAACACATAATACATCATTAAACTGACCATTGTCTAGATGAACAGTTCCAGTCCCTACAACATTAAGAGATCTATCATCACCAATATATATATTTTTGGTGTTACAATCATTTAAAGAAGAAAACATGGCTTGGTTTTTGGCCATGTGACAAGAGGCTCCAGAATCAATGAGCCACTCATGAGAATGAGAAGAAGAAGAAGATACATTTAATGCATAACCAGACTGAGATGATTGACAATGACATGCAGAAAGTGCCATTCCGGAAGTTGAAGTTGAAGTAGGCTCCACATGGATGTTATGTTTCTTCATTGCGGCTTCCAAGGCTTCCATCTTCTTAAAGCATTTAGATTCTAAGTGGCCATCTCGATTACAAAAGTTACAATGTCTATCAGTCTTCTTCCATTTGTTTTTATTGGTCTTATCATTTTGCTGAAATGATCTTTCATTTTGAGGCTGAGATGGTTTAGGACCATTCTTTTGAGGATATGACTTCTTAGGATTCTTTGAATTTGGTTGCTGCTGGGCGGCTAACGCTTTCGTGGAAGAGTTTCCAAGATTAAGAAGACCAAGGTGTAAGAGTTTTTCTTGTTCTCTTATTAAGGAATCACAAAAGGAGTCAAAGGAAGGGGCCTTGTATTCTTGTCCTTGACAAATGAAAGCTTCCCTTGTAGAATGGAAAGTGGAAACAAATACAGAGTAGGCTGGTCCCAACTTAGTAAGGATGGAATAAATAAGGTTACCATCTTCTTTCTTAACTTTAACACCTTCCAAGAGATATCTAAGGGTCTTGAATTTGGACAAGAAATCTTCAATGCAAGAAAAATTATTAGGATATAAAGTAAGCAGCTCATTTTCAAGTTGATGGGCTCTAATTTCATTTTTAATCCCAAAAACTTTAGCAAGTTTTTCTAATGCTTCATGAGGAGTCTCAAGTCCTGCAATGTGGAATCTAAGATCAGGAGAAATAGACATCCCTATCAAACCACGTGCTTGATCTTGTCTATTTTCCCATTTTGCCGCCTTGTCTTCATCTTTTGGTTTCTTCTCTTGGTTTGTGGCTATTCTGAAGAGACCTTTACTTCTAAGTAAATCTTCCATGTATTCTACCCATTAGAAGTAGTTAGTGCTGTCAAGAATGACTTGGCATGGACTTTCCATTTTAAAAAAATTGAAGCTGAAGATGCTGAAAGTAAGTGTTCCAACGGATAGATCTCGAAAAAATAGGCGGTTTTAAAAAAAACGGCTCTGAAAAAGGCTTCCGGATGAAGAAGTTATGGCTTTTTAAAAAAAATTGTTGACGTTGCCGGCAAAGTGCGCGAATGTGCGGGAATGAAAAAATCCGCCCCCACAAAATGGAGACTTGAACCCAAGACCTCTACTCTCTTAAAATAGCTTTGAACCAATTGATCTATACAAAAAATTTGAGAGAGAGAGAGAGAGAGAGAGAGGGGGGGGGGGGCCTTGGTTTGCGTGCTTGCCTTGAGAAAGCTCTTTTTCCCTACAAAACACAAAACACAAAACCCAACACGAATATGCAAAGAAAAACGAACCTTGCGGCTCAAAGTTAGATTTAGCCAAAAAACTAGAAATTTTTAAAAAAAATCTCAAAGTTAGCTTTAGCCGAAAAACTAAATATTTTTCTCAATGTTTCTGATTTTCCGAGATCACACTAAGGTGCAGGGAAAAGAGCATACGCATGAGAAAAATCCTTCCTTTCTGTTTCTGATTTGCCCAGATCGCACAGAGTCGCAGGGTAAAGAGCATACGCAGAAATGAAAGGTATAGATTCGGTTAAAAAAAAGGCTAAATAAACTGAGACTGAAATAAGCAGAGAGAAAATAACAGTAAACTGCAAAAGAAACACTGTATACCTCCCAATCTGAAAAATGACGCAGCTAGGGCTACCGGAAACCTTTTCGCGTGAAACGAAAGGGGTTCCTCACTGGAACAGATGCTCCGAACGCAAAAGAGCAGTCCTCTCGGCCCGAAAGCAGTCAGAAACAGCAGATCTAGGAAACGACAGCCGCATGCAGTTCTACCGGCTTCAGATTTGGATCACCAACGGACGCGGCCCTCAAATAGCTCTGATACCATGTAGGAATTTACAGGGTAAGTTCCACAGAAAGAATACCAAAAGGACACCGCTCACAACCAGATCTCAAATCAATACACTAGTATTTTTGACGTGGTTAAAACCCTCAGAGTGCAAGAAGGGAAACAGTCCACGGCCTGTCCCAACGTGGGTACTACAGGCAATTTATTAATCAAAGAATGAAAATTTACATAAGCTTCTCTCATGCACGGATTACCCGAACAATGACCCTCCATGCGCTTTAAATAGAACTCATGGACCAATCAGGTGTCAAGCCACGGATCAAGTGTCGGTAATACCGAGGTGAGAGTGAACCGTCGGATCACTACATATCGTGACCGTCGGATTGTAAGTTACAAAATGTACAACGGTAAAGAAACACACTTTACCTAACTCTAACCTAACTCTATACTAGACCAAGTTGAACTTAATTATATCCTATGTGTCGGAATATCCTAACAATGAGAGGAATTGTGGAATTTTGACTGACAGGGATGACTAACTGACTGTGGGAACTTCACACTGCACAACCTCAATAGTTAGTGTGGAAGCTTGACGATTGGAATTACGTAATGCATAGTTCAGTCTCGGTCGGGGCCTGGGAGAGAATGCACATTGGATAGTCTTAGTGGCCACGCTGGGAGATTGGCTCCTAGAACTACGCAATGCACAGATGGAGCCAAGCCAAGATAGGTTTTGTGAAATTCTAGAAGCCAAGGTAGAGGCCTTGAGCTCCTATATTGTGCATTGCATGAAGTGAAGTGTGAGATTCGGGCAAGGGGACATAGATATTCCCGTGGGGAGTGCGAAAATCGAGAATATCTGAAGGATGATGTGATGATGCATGAATGTGAAACAAGTGCAACAATTGATAAAACTAAAGGAAAAAGAAGCATGTGAAGAGAGTCGCCACAAGAGCAACTATTGGTGCAAAAATGGGAAAACTCACGTGACACTTGGGAAAGGCACCCTATAACTTGAAACAACACTTCTACAAGTTAAAACTCTGGCAGTCATTCAAATAAACAAGTGAAACAACACTCTCACAATCTAAACCATAAAAAGCGTCAAAAAAAGCAGTAGAAGATAATAAAAGAAAAAAAACACCCCGAAAAGTGAGGACAATGCTCTGAAGGTTCCTTGATCTCCTCAGTAGTGCTAGACCTTGATGATCGAATGTAAAAATGAGCTCTAGAGGTGTCCATAACATAGAATTGAGCCAATTGGAATTTATGACACGTATGCCTAAGATCAAGGACAAAAGCGACACTTGGTGGAAACTTCTAAAGATAGCAATGTGCCACCTTCGGGAAACTAATAATAGATCCCTACTTCCTAGGGATGCTTCTTGCCCTTTATTTTTCTTACTTTTCTAGGGGAAACCTGCCATGCATTGCCCCGAAAGATTGCACAGTTCTAGGAAGGACAAGGAAACTCTCTAGCTCATGCACTATGTAGTTTCTGAGCACAGTGAGGTCCTGCACAATTTCTGGGCTGAGTGGGTTTGGGCTGCCCCTCATGCTCTGCGCAGTTTCCCAAATTAAGGCTAGTTTTCAACTATCTCTATGTAATTTTGGAGCTTAAGGCTCACTCTCAGCTTGGAATGCATAATTCCCAAGAGCAAGGCTAGTTGTCCTTGAGGATTGTGCAGTTCACTAAGGCAAGCCTGGAACCAGGTGAAAACTAAGTCAAGAGATTAGCTTGTGGGTTAGACAGTAAACCAAGTAATAAAACACAAGTCATAATGCAAAGTATGAAGCTCAATCAAAGCATAAGTACTTGGGTCAATGCAAGATGAGCTACTGTGATTTAGGAGGGAGGCTCCAAAATGAAGCATAGGTAAAATTTTGGAGGGTGGTTGTAGCCGCTACAACATTGGAGACACACTGGTAGAACTCCAACTCTCTATATGGACCTGGTCTCGTGTAAAGTGAGTCTAACTCTTCCGAAAGTATTGTTCTATTCTTTGATTGTGATAACTTCTTCACTAGCTTGAGTTAAAGATGTAGCCCCTACTAGTCTCTTTATCGATATCACACATACCAAGCAAAGTCAAATGAGTTGTTTCGATTGGGAATGAGAGTTATATTGATGCACAAGTAATTTAGACTATCAGAGTTTAGGTTTCATCTTTGGTGTTTCTCTACTGCCAGCAGGCCTCGACATTACCCCGATAGAGTCACTTCAGGAACACAAGCATTGCTCCACTCCCAGTGAGCCTGGACAATACCTCGACGGAGTTACCTGCTTCACCTCTCTGTGTAAGAAGCCTTTCTCTTCTTTTTCCTTTATTTTATTTTATTCATTTAAGTTTTTTCATTTTTCAAAGAGCTGTGCATAGGCACTTATTTATTTCATGAGGTGGAAGAGGGATCCCGACTTATTGAGAGAAGAAGAGGTTGTCCCTTCAGAGAAGGATGTTTATATATACCTCTGACATACTTGTTAAGGTTCTCCCCCTCTCCTTACTCTACTTGACTGAGTTGACAAGGTTAACCAAATATATAAAATTGATAAGAATAGGTCGTACTAGTTAAGAGTGCAAGTGTTGAGATTTCACCATGACTCACTCTGAAAGGAACATATTTCCCATCAGGGTATCATCGACTAGAAAAAATGCAAGATCGTCATAAAGAGAGGGAATATATAGATAACCAAGTGTTGATATCTTTACAAGTTCCTCTTGGATTTCACCCTGCTTGTCTCAAGAAGCCAAACATGGTTTCATATGGAAACTAATCCTACAGGTCCACAAGCAAACGAAATAAGTGAGACGAAGACAAACAAAGTAAGCAAAACAAAATAGGAAAGAAAACACTACTCCTATTCCTAAGCGAAGCAGAGGATGGTCCAACAAACGTGAAGTGATATTTCTAATGCAATTATTGGCGTACTGGTTGACCCATGTAGGCGATAGCATGATTGACAGGAAAGATATTCAAGCATACCAACAAACAAGAAAGATAAAGAAATGCAAACAAAATGATTGAAATTTTTAACGCGTCCACATAAAAGAAAAGATTGAAAGCACATGAAAGGCACTCTACAAATATATCATGGTTTTCTGTCACATTGTGTGTCGATGACAAGCATGTACACACCTTCAAACTTGACAAACCAGGAAACATGAAGAAAGAAGAAAAATTTCGTTTCACAACAGTGATTTCTACATATGACTCCTCCAATGCCTGAGTGATAGGATATGTGATTGTGATGCAGTAAATTCTAAGTGCGAACACAAACAGTTCCTCTATCCAGAGAGAGTGAGTCTAGTCACAAACAGACAATCTACGAAAGATTTCCTTAAGCTAGAATCAGTTAAGAGGGCCTACCTCTTAGAACACTATTTCGCTTGGTGATGATCCTGCTTCCTCACTCTAGCTATCTTTTGTTTCCTTCCTTCGAACACCTGAAACAAGCAAACAATAGAAAACAACAAATGTAATAGCAAACAATATTGTATTTAGGCTACTTAACAGGTTAAGGAACATTAAGACATAAATATGTAAAATGACACTTCATGTAGGAAATCAATTGATAGTTGCATTTATATAAATCAAAAAGAGATTACAACTGGTGCCTTGACATTGCTGGTCTCCTCTGACATATCCGGGTTTCCACACTTTCACTAGCACTTCAAGGACATCCCCCAACAATAGAGGTGTTAAGGCCTCTTTCCCTCTAGTCTCAAATCACACCAAATCACACTATTCTCCCTCAAACATAAATTAGAAAACTTCAGACTATAGATGTTGCGATGATTATTCTAACTCCAAACTAAAAACTAGCTTTTGCTTGGGAAAAAGAGAGGTTTTTATAGCTTGGATGGATGGGAGATGGTTCCTATTCTCATGGGAGAAGGCCTTATCTCTTGGATTAGTTCCATCCTAATAGGGGAAAGGAGCCCAAACTAACCTCCTCGACTCCATCTGGCCTAACCATTTACCAGACTTCTGTTACGAAGCTTCTAGAGCTGGAAGCTTTAGCTCCATATTTAAAATTTTTTCCAAAAGAGGATCATTGTGACTAAGAAAGGGCTCAATTGATCCGATTGACACTAGGGACAGTTGTAATCCCTACATATCAGCGTGAGGAGGACACGAGTCATTAGCCCTGGTCTTGTAAACTAGGATAAACATAAGATTTTTGGGAAATGATGCAAAAGGGAATTGTTCTTCTCATGAAGAGGGACATAATGGGAGTGTCTTCATGAGAGGAAAGCATGTGGGGTTCACTGTAGAGGTCCTCCAGGATCGTGGATGGGGAGTATAGGGATAGTGAAAAAATCTCGTGTAACAGATGCCCCCTAAAGCATGAAGGCCGAACTAGAGTGAGGAGTGAAATTCTTTACAAGTGCGTGCAGAGAACCAAAGTCCATTGTCGGAGAACCTGCAAGTAAGCATAGATACATATACATCATTGAAAAATATGAATAATAATACATGAATCATGGTATGGACACAACCATCCAAAGAATGATCATGTAAAGGGATCCAAGGCATGGGCGCAGCCATCTAGTAGAAAGGATCATAATGAAACCAAGGTATGGTTGCAGCCACCCAATAATGAGAAGGATCACATATAACAACTCATGGTATGGTCGCAGCCATCCATTTGAAAGAGACATGTATATCAACATGACCATGTCACATCGCCTTGCAACCTGGACCTGTGTAATCTTAGCCGAGGGTCTTGCGCTCCAAACGACTTGATCAAACTACAAATCTTAACATGTGAATGAATCTGTTGAAGTCGAACATGCTAGGAAGTTGCTTGATTACCAGTCAATGATGTGAACCGTTAGCAAGCGCGATAGAAACCACCAATAATGGCAATGGCTCTCAAGGTACTGGCAGCACAACTCACAGAATGTGAATAAAGGAATTGATGTACAACTCCCGTGAAATGACCCGATCGAAAGCCAATGACGTGAACTTGTCGTCGATTGTGAAGAACTTTCCATTAGGGCATGCAAGCTCTAAGGTAATGGAAGGGAATCTCTCAGTCATCTTCCTAGATAATGAGCTAAAGTCGATAGGAAGTGACTATGTCGAAGGAGGGCCATGATGTGTCCCAAATCATCAAAACGAGACAAAGGGATGCAAATGGTTTCAGAGGGTACAAAGAATCAGGAGTAAGTGTAACTACAAAGAGACTAACTCTTGAACATATCGGCGACACAATTCTGGAGTTTTGGCAGCTTTCGGATCCATGGGATCGGTGGTCATGATTTTTGGAAAATACTGAGAGGGGGGGGTGAATCAACATTCTTTAGCAATTAGAAATTTTAAATATTTTCAGAGCATTAGTTAATCTTTAATTATCATTAATGTTTATGTAGTAAAAACAGTGAATAAAAGAACACAGGAGGCACAAAAATCTTAGGTGGAAAACCTCCTCCGGGTCAAAAACCACCGAATTCTTTTCTAATAATTATTTAATATTCAACTCCAATTTAAAAGAAAGCTCAAACTTCCTAGAATCTAGAAAAGCATTCTTCTCCAGCTCCCACTGGATGGATGCTCCAATGCTTGAGATTCTTCAGTAGTCAACTGAACGGATGCCCCAACACCCAATGAGCTAAAACTCACCCTAGAACTACACAACAACCTTGAAGTTTTCATAGGCTTGAACCTGTTGGTGACTTCATGCACCAACCTAGCACCACCCTACCACCCTATAGAAGAATAAAAGAAGAATGGAATCCCGTGCCAGGGAAAATGGTCCACTTTACAATAATATAGAATGATGTAGAAGAATACGACACAATAGACCATAACCCCAACTATGACACAACCACCTAATGATTATCCTAGACCTCCCAACACTGCCTCTTCAACCCTTGGCCGATAGACAGTTGTACAACTTTTACGAAGATGCTTTTATAATGACTCTGTACAATGATACTTTTACAATTTCTGTATGCAGTGCTGCCCACTTGAAGACTTCATGTGGTGAACTTATTATTGTTGTTCTACACCTTGATTGTTGCTCTTGTCATGCTACCATTTCTCATTCTTCAAAACATTAGATTATGCATTGATTCTTCTCTTGATGAATATATAATACCTACAAAAAGTCTTCTAGCAAATATCCATGACATGATAATAGCAAAACTTACCTCATCTTGCAAAGCATATGTCAGTGCTAAAAAAACAAAAAAAAATTAGAATACGAAGAACCTATTGCATTTAAGAGATGAACATGCATATACAAAATATACTTACCTATATCTTACATCTGCTGCATCATTTTACTGCACCTTGCTCTTTGCTTCCCTGGAAAGTCTGGTCCTTTGCACCCCTTGACAACACTTGATCTAGTTTTTCTTTCCTTCTAGGAGCACGATATTTAATCTAATGTATCTCTGTGATTTCAGATCCCCAACATGTGATATTCAGTCCTATAGAAGCCCTATAAGTCTTCTTTCCAATGCCATAGGTCTAACCTGATTTAGACTCTTCAAGACAAAGTTATGTCCAATCTCTCACAATGACCTAATTATGGACTAGTTCAGTAGAGCGAACTTGTACGATGTGCCACGTGTCATTGTTTCCTCCTTCAGCTCTGAAATTGATACACAGAAAACTACAGTCCATGCACTATCCATCACTTTTTACAAAATTCCAATCCTCTTCTCAGAGAGAGAGAGTTATGATGATTTTCCCAAGGTCACTTCTTTGAGATGAAATTCGACAGCCTGCAAAAACCCTAACTTCCACAGATCATATCTCCGAAAATATAGCGAACCAAGATCTGAAATTCAGTCACGACGTTCATCAAGATTGTGAATCAAATGGGTTTTAATTTCATAATCTAAGACTTCACAAAAATTAAGTTATAGTGAAACTGCCACGATCACTACATTTGGAGGATATATGAGATTTCTTTTTATAGAGTTGAGAGGGGCTTCTATAGAGAATGTTGGAGGGATTTTAGGAGCTTAAAAAATTATTAATTAATGACTATTCAATGACCAAAACCAATTATGAGTGCCATGCCACAACCCCATAGGGTTTTAGCCCACTAACTGGGGTTACTAACTTCAAACATGAATATCTCTCAAACCGTGAAGAATTACTTGGTGTGCCATATATCAATGGAAATATCTCGACGAGTAGAATCTATATAGAAGATCCTTGACTCAAAATAGAGTAAGTTGTCAAGTAAAAATTCCCTTGCAAGATA
Source organism: Pinus tabuliformis (assembly GCA_031772625.1). Lineage (NCBI taxonomy): Eukaryota > Viridiplantae > Streptophyta > Pinopsida > Pinales > Pinaceae > Pinus > Pinus tabuliformis. Next base: position 1,189,276,120 of record CM062818.1, read on the forward strand.
AGGGTATCCCCTGGTGCTGCTTGGGTTGACATTAGTGACAACCTCAGATTATCTTTAGATCAACAATCTCCCCCTTTGGCATTGATGGCAACACACGTACTCCCCCTGTGATCAGGGCACCTCTTCCTACTGCCTTCTCTCCCCCTTTGACATCAATGGCAAAGGGTAACTCCCCCTAACACACAACCATCCTGCGGACCTGTACACACTTCCACTCCTCCTTTATTTTCTGAATAAGGAAAATCTAATGAGAACTTGGGAGAATCCCAAGCTTCTGGTGAAGATATTCAAATGATTCATGAGGTAAAGGTTTAGTAAAGATATCAGCGATTTGTTCTTTTGCACCAACATATTCAAGTTTGATATTCTTTTCAGCGACTTGTTCTCTAACAAATGATATTTTATTGGAATGTGTTTTGTTTTTTAATGCATGGCAATATTCTTAGAGATGCTAATGGCATTGGTGTTATCACAGAAGATGGGAATAAGCTCACTGAATTGTACTTGAAGATATTTCAAAGTTTGTTTCATCCAAAGGACTTGAGTACAACAAGTTGTCGCTGCAATGTATTTTTCTTCCACTGTAGATAACGAGATTGAGGTTTGCTTTTTGCTCAACCATGATACGAGACAACCACCTAGATAGAATGTTGCTCCACTAGTACTCTTATGATCATCAATGCTTCCTGCCCAATCTGCATCTGTAAAGGCTTGAATAATGAGATTGTTTCCCTTGGGATACCACAAGCCATATTCTGTTGTGCCCTTTAGATATCGAACAATTCTTTTGACGGTAATAATATGCGATTCTTTTGGTGCTACTTGGAATCTTGCTACTTGTCCAACTACTTGCATAACATCTGGTTGGGAGACTATTACATATAGAAGACTACTAATCATAGATCTGTACAACCTCTGATCCACATCCTTAGATGAGTCGTCTATGCTCAATTTTCAACCTGTTACCATCGGAGTAAGGACGGGTTTGCAATCTTCCATTTTGAATTTCTTGAGAATTTACTTGATGTACTTGGCTTGACATATAAATATTCATTTCTCTTACTGAGATATTTGAAGCCCTAAGAAGTATGTCAACTCACCAAGTAAAGACATCTCGAACTCACTTTGCATCTTTGTAGCAAAGTTCTTACTTAGTCAATCATCATTGCTACCAAAGATTATATCATCCACATATACCTCAATGATTGTTAAATTATCCTTATCTATTTGTACGTAAAGATTGCTATTAGTAGTACCTTTCTTGAACCCTTGTTGATGTAGATATCCATCAAGACAAGCATACCATGCTCTGGGAGCCTGCTTGAGACCATACAAAGCCTTCTTTAACCTACAAACATAGTCTTCTTTTTCTAATAGTAGAAAACCTTCAGGTTGTTTGATGTAAACTTCTTCTTCTAATTCTCCATTTAGAAATGTTGACTTAACATCCATTTGGTAGAATTTTACTTTTCTTCAGCATGCATAGGTGAGAAACATCCGGATGGCATCCATTCTAAAAACTAGTGCAAATGTTTTGTCGAAATAAATTGCTTCCACTTGTGCATAACCTTTGCAAACCAATCTTGCTTTATTTCTGGTAACCTGTCCATCTTCATTCAATTTGTTCCTGAACACCCATTTAGTTCCAATGACATTTTTATCTTTTGGTCATGGAACTAATTCCTAGGTGTTATTCTTCTCGATTTGATCCAATGCTTCATTCATAGATGCTAACCAATGTTCATTATGATTGGCTTCCTCAAAACTACTAGGCTCAAAGGTTGCTAGAAAAGCAATGTGAGCTTGTTGTGATGAATGAAGCTGTTGACCTTTTCTTGTTCCAATTCCTTCATTTATGTCACCAATGATTTGATTTGATGGATGGTTCTTTTGAATCCATTCTTTTGTTCTCTTTGGAGGAGCTTCTTGTTGTTGTTCATGTATATCTTGTTGATCATTATTTACTTCTTCCTGGTTGACAGTTGCTTCTTGTTCTATAATTTTCTCTGTACCTTTTTCAACCTCTGTCTCAAGTTTCAAAGATTCTAGATCATCATCATTATTCTTTAGAACAATATCTTCATCAAATGTAACATTTATGCTCTCCACTATCTGTTTTCGTCTTAGATTATAGAATTTATAGGACTTCCTTTTGTGTGAGTAACCAACATAAATACCTTCATCAACACGCGATTCAAACTTACCCAACTTTTGATCTTCTCTTTTGATATAACATTTGCTTCTGAAGATTGTGAAATATTTTACATTAGATGGTTTTCCTTTCCATAATTCATATGGGGTCTTATTGCAATTATTTATGAGAAGACTTCTGTTGATAATGAAGACTGTTGTATCAATTTCTTGAACCCAGAATTTTTCATCCAATTTTGAGTCCTTAAGCATTATTCTACCCATTTCCTATACGATTATGTTATTTCTTTCAGCGACTCCATTTTGCTGAGGTGTTCGTGCTATTGAAAATTGTCCTTTTATTCCATTTTTGTCATAGTATTGCTGAAATAATTTGGAAGTGAATTCTCCACCATTATCTGATCTTAGACACTTTATTTTTAAATTAGTTTCATTTTCGACCAACTACTTGTAGATCTTAAAGCACTCAAATGCTTCAGATTTTTTCTTTAGGAAACTGATGGCTGTCATCCTGGTATAGTCATCTATCATTAACATGAAATATAATTCTCCATCTAAGCCTTTTGTTCCCATACAACCACATAGATCAGTATGTATCAATTCCAATGGATGTGATGCAAAGTGTTCTTTTGTTTTAAATCCGCATTTTGTCTCTTTGTCGTGCCGACAGGCCTCACATAGTGTGTTCGAAGGTTTTGAGATTTTCGGCATTTCTCGTACTTCTTCCTTTTTTCTTATCTTGACAAGATTATCAAAGTTTATGTGACCCATTCGTTTGTGCCATAACCAACTTTCATCTTATTTAGCTAGTGGACATGTTTTAGTTGCTTCATCTAGAACATATATTTCGTTTGGAGCTCAACTTGCTGTAGCCACAATTTTACCATACCTGCCCTTCCTGATTTCACATTTCGTGGAGTTGAATAGCATTGTGTGTCCTTGATCACACACTTGTCTAACACTGAGCAGATTATGATTCATGTTTTCAACCAATAGAACATTCTTGACTAGAGCATCTTTTCTTCCGAGACTGATGGTACCTGATCCTATAAAATTTGAAGATCCATCATTTCCAAAGGACATGGTTCCATCCTTCTTCTCTTTCAGAGATACAGATTTCTTTCTATCTCCAGTCCTATGCATTGAGCAACTACTATAACATACCACACATTTTTGTTGTTTTGAGCCTCGAGAGCGAGATCACAAGTATCAGTCTTCTTCTTCTTCTTCCATGTTCGTTCGTTCTGTGGCTTCGAAAATTTTTCTGGAGGATTTTCAAGTCTGCAGTCTCTAGCTATGTGTCCAAAGTTTCGACATTTGTAACAATCAATATTACTTCTTAAATGTTAAAATCTATTGATGTTTCGTTGAGCCCTAGGAGGTTCATATTTGTCAGATCTCCTGGAATTGTATTGGTTCCTAGGGTACATGTGACATTCTACAACTTTATGACCAAATTTTCCACATGAATAACAATAACCATGCAAAATATGTTGGTACTTGGATGGAAATCTTCGTCAGGGAATTGTCTTCCAAGGCTGTTCTTGCCAATATTGTCCAATGAAGTCTACATGCCTGTCATATCTCATAGGTTCATTGTATTTTTTTTGTAGAAGGTCCTACTTCTTCTTCTTTGTAACCAAGGCTAGTTCCGTCGTTGTAAGATTGTTGATTGTTGATGAGTTCTTCCAACGCCCTTGAGTTGTTGGCATAGTTTTGGAAAGTTTTTCCCTTCTTCACTTCCTTATGCAGCGACACTACTTCAACTTCTAATGCTTCCTTTTCTCAGTTGCTTTCTTCCAACATATTTTGACGTGACTTTTCAATACATTTTTGTTCTTCAACTTCAATTTTGAGACCTTGAACTTGTTCTTCAAGAGCGTTGGAATGGATCTTCTCAGCCTTGAGCTCTTTTATAAGCTTGATTGCCTCCTTAGAAAATTCTTCTATGGTCAAGCCTTCGTCTTCATTGTTTGATACCTCTTGTTTATTATGCTTGGCCATAAACAATACTCTCTCATTGGCTTCTTCTTCACTGTCACTATCTTCATTGGATGATGAGTTGTCTTCTTTAGAGAGAAAGTTCCTTTTGAATCCTTTCTTCTTGCATTGCTTGTTGAATTTATTAAAGCCTTTCTTTCCTTTTGAGTTTCCATCATTTCTGTTCGGACATTTTGCTACGAAATTCCCAACCTCACCACAACCGAAACATATCAATGGAAGTTTACCTTTGAATTTTTCCTTACCAATTTTTAGTTTTCTCGTAAAGTAAGCATATTCTCCATTTGAAAAACCTTCTTCATCATCTTCCTTTTCTTCACACTTGCAGGTGTAGGTGTAGTCCTTTGCCTTTGAAGGTTGTTTCTCCTTATTGGTTTTATTAGATGCAGCGAATGCAGTTTCTAGATGCGAAGTACCCTCTTCTTCATCAAGTCTCATTTCACATGCTATGAGAACTCCATGTAATTCCTCTTTACTGATTTTGTCCAAATTTGCACTGTATTCTAAGACCCATACCTTTGGGTTGAATCTTCCTGGTAATGTTTTAAGAATCTTTCATATAATAGTATTCTCATCAACAGGCTCTTCCAATCCTTCCAGAGTGTTGGTTATTTCATCAACTTGTTGGAAGTATGGAACAATGTTGTCATCTTCTTTCATTTTGAGTTGCTCAATTTTTCTCTGTAGATTTGAAGCGTTGCTTCTTTGACATTTGAGTCACCTGCATATATATTCTCAATCTTGTCCCATACATTTTTGGCAGTTTTTCAACCCAACACCTTATGATAAGCAGATTCAATAAGTCCACTAATAATAATATTCTTTGCTTTTGCATCATTTACCAAATTCCTCTTACCTTGTTCATCTACTGTTGGTGTAAAGCCATTTTGAATAGTGTCCCATAGTTCGTAACCTTGTACTAAGAGATAGACCTCCATTCTTCCTTTCCAGAGTGCATAATTGTTTTCATTGAATATAACTACACCATTCTTGGTATGCTCCATGATCTCCTTCCAGTTGTTAAACTTCTATTGAAGGAACCAAACTCTTATACGAATTGTTGGAAAACAATGAGAACGGGGGGGGGGGGGGGGTGAATGAGTATTCCTTAGAAATTATCACTTTTAAATATTTTCAGAGCATTAGTTAATCTTCAATTATCATTAATGTTTATGTAGTAACAACAATGAATAAAAGAACACAGGGCACAAAAATTTTAGGTGGAAAACCCCCTTCGGGTCAAAATCCACCGAGTACTTTTCTAACAATTCTTTAATCTTCAACTCCAATTGAAAAGAAAGCTCAAACTTCCTAGAATCTAGAAAAACATTACTCTCCAGCTCCCACTGGATGGACGCTCCAACGCCCGAGATTCTTCAGTAGTCAACTGAACGGATGACCCAACACCCAATGAGCTACAACTTACCCTAGCTCCACCCGACCACCCTGAATTTTTCACAGGCTTGAACCTATTGGTGACTTCATGCACCAACCTAGCACCACCCTACCACCCTATCGAAGAATAAAAGAAGAATGGACTCCCATACCAAGGAAAATGTTCCACTTTACAATGATATAGAATGATGTAGAAGAAGATGACACACTAGACCATAACCCCAACTATGACACAACCACCTAATGACGATCCTAGACCTCCCGACACTGCCTCTTTGACTCTTGGCTGATAGACAGTTGTACAAATTTTACAAAGATACTTTTACAATGACTTTGTACAATGATACTTTTACAATGTCTATATGGAGTGCTGCCCACTTGAAGAATTCATGTGGTGAAATTCTTACTATTGTTCTACACCTTGATTGCTGCTCTTGTCATGCTACCCTTTCTCATTCTTCATAACATTAGATTATTCATTGAGTCTTCTCTTGATGAATATATAATACCTGCAAAAAGTCTTCAAGGAAATACCCATGACATGATAATAGCAAAACTTACCTCATTCTGTAGAGCATATGTCAGTGCTAAACAAAAGAAACAAATTAGAATACAAAGAACCTAATGCATTTAAGATATGAACATGGATATACAAAAGATACTTACCTATAGCTTACCTCTACTGCATCATTTTGCTACACCTTTCTTTTTGTTGCCCTAGAAATTTTGGTCCTTTGCACCCCTTGACAACACTTGATCTAACTTTTATTTCTTTCTAGGAGTACGATATTTAATCTGATGTATCTCTGTGATTTCAGATCCCCAACATGTGTTCTTCTTTCCAATGCCATAGGTCTGACCCTATATGGACTCTTCAAGACAAAGTTATGTCCAATCTCTCACAATGACCTAATTATGGACTAGTTCAGTAGAGCGAACTTGTACGACGTGCCACGTGTCACTGTTTCCTCCTTCGGCTCTGAATTGATATACAAAAAAATACAGTCCGTGCACTATCCGCCACCTTTTACAGAATTTCAATCCTCTTCTCAGAGAAAGAGTTATGACAATTTTCCCAAGGTCACTTCTTTGAGATGAAATTCAGAAACCTGCAAAAACCCTAACTTCCATAGATCATATCTCCAAAAATATAGCAAACAAAGATCTGAAATTGGGTCAACATGTTCATCAGGATTTCAAATCAAATTGGTTTTAATTTTAGAATCTAAGACTTCGCAAAAATGAAGTTATAGTGAAAATGCCACGATCGCTACATTTGGAGGATATATGAGATTTCTTTTTATAGAGTTGAGAGGGGCTTATATAGAGAATGCTGGAGGGATTTTAGGAGCTTAAAAAATTATTAATTAATAACTATTCAATGACAAAAACCAATTATGAGTGCCATGCCACAACCCCATAGGGTTTTAGCCCACTAACTAGGGTTACTAACTTCAAACATGAATATCTCTCAAACCGTGAAGAATTACTTGGCATACCATATATCAACGGAAATATCTCGACGAATAGAATATATCTAGAAGATCCTTGACTCAAAATAGAGTAAGTTGTCAAGTAAAAATTCCCTTGCAAGATGAGGGTAGCCCGTGGTTATTGTTGGGAAAAGTATCCAATACGGAATGACCCTATCCCACTCTAAGGGTGATAGTACCTCAGCAACAATCGAAGCAAAGCTATCTAAGATTTCTTCTTTATGAAAGTAAAATAGGGGAGAAAGAGATCCACTAACCGATGTCTTTCGCTAATGGTTGATCCGATCTTCTCTCCTGGCTGCTTGCTCCCTGCTCCTTGCTCTTTCACTGGCCCAGCTACACCAAGATCCTGCAAAATGGCAAGAGAGGGAAACTACAAGAAGCATACATTCATAATTGATTCAAGGATTAGAATAAATCAAATACACAAGTATAACAATACATCATTGAGACACATGCTTATAGAAGAACCTCAAATGCTTTATTAATGGAAGAAGTAAAGTTCAGGAAGTGATACAACCATAAGAGGCCCAATCCAGCATCACCTTCCCAGCAGAAAGAAATCTCCTCTTCACCTCCTTCAAAGCAAATCACCCAATAGTTCTAAACTCAAACCAACAACACTTCCTTACATTCACAAGATTCCAGCCCCCTTAGACCTCATGAGAGAGCTCTATATATAGGAGTTTTGGAGAAAGGATGAGTCAGCTTGAGGCTGACATGAAGCTGACTAGTGTCCTCTCCCACTTTAGTTATTCTTCAGTTCTTGAGTCCACTTGGAGGTTCTTGCTTCCACTTGGAGATCTAGACCCTCTTACTCATCACCAGTCGAATTCCCTGATCCAAGTGTCATTTTGGAAGCTTCCTGGGCATTGACACCTTGAGGAATGACTGTGCCACATGTCCCAACTCGCCCAGCGCAGGTAGCCTTCTTTGTAGTTGACATTCAGCGCAGGTAGACAGTGGAACAGTTGACATTCAACGCAGATGCTCAGTGGAGCAGTTGACATGATCCAGAATTGCCTTGTTTTTGAGTGTTTTCAGGTGGAGAACTGCTATTCAGTGCTGTGGTTTGATGACCTTGTTCCTCTAGGGGTAGGAACAACATGTTTAGGGACTTTGGATCCCTCAGATTATGGACATTTCATGCTTCATGCTGTAAGGCACAAAAATGTCTATAACAGTTGCCCCCTAAAGTATGAGGTCGTTTATCGTGAAATGCTTTATCAGGAGGATCCGAAGTTTATTCAATCGCTGAGAGGTGACCTGTAATAAAATACAATACAATACATTATTTTTCATTCTGCTTTCATGATCTAGCTGAGGCGGGCATTCCCATGCTCAGCTTTATAAATTCATTTTGGTACATAGAACAGAGGATCGTCTGATGGTAGACTGATAATTCTCTGCTGAAATTATCATCCTTTGAGTAGGATGATCATTTGCTGTAATGATGTACATGTCAAATGTCTTTATATTTCCTGAATATATATCGCAGCCCGGATGGATGAAACTAGATCCAGGGTCTTCAAACTCGTTCGATCTTCACTCTAAGTACAAGTCGATCCATGTGAGAATTGCGCTGAAGTCAAACATGGAAAGACATCGCTTGATTACCGGTCAATAATGTAAACCGTTAACAAGCGCGAGAGGAATCACCGATAATGATAATGACCCTCAAGGTACTACAGTACAATTCACGTGGTGTGAATAAAGGACTTGGCGTCGAACACCACACAAAATCTTTCGGTCGAAGGTCATTGATGTATACCTGTCGCCGGAAGTGAGAAACTTGCCATTGAGGCATGCAAGCTTCAAAGTACTGAGGGGGTTGTTCCTAGATCAACTTCTTGGATAATGAGCTGAAGTCGACAATAAGCGATCCGTCAAAGGAGGGCCTTAATGAATCCCACATCAGTGACACGGAACGGAGCTAATGATTTTAGTGGAGGTGAAAACAATCTGTAACATATGATTCAGGGTGGCGATCATGGGTGGATGAAGGATAATGTATGGCAGTGGATGGGACACGGTTGACTCTTTCTGAACGACATCTCTTGAACATATAACAACATTGATGCGATGGATCGGTAGCATTACCCCACATGCGGATGGTTTGGCGAGACCATGGTGATGAGACCGGTGAATGAAACAACCCAACCCGATGTGATACGGAGGAAAAGTGTCATGTTCAAGAGCGACTTGCTACCATTAAAGCTTTGAGGTTCTCCCAATTTTTCCCCAGTCATTTCTGACCAGTACCTCTTTATTTTTGTCAAGCTTGAGGAGGATAACATATGCTTGTTCTATAACCTGCCCTTCGGGCAAGCCCATCGCTATGTTTTAACGAGCCTAGCGATAGGGAAACTCGTTCTCGTCTAAAGACAAGTTTGTCGCTATTTAATCATTTTAACGAGTCTAACGACAAGGAAAACTCGGTCCTTTTCATTTTTAGAGAGTCTGAAAAGGTACAGAAAGTTAACTCCAAAATTCCTTTTTCGTCATCTAATCCCTTAAGTCCGAAAAAGTATAAAACAATACAGAAGGGATGAGTTTTCGATAACTTTAACGAGCCGAATAAAACAAGCGCTCGACCTTTTTGTGCAATAATCCCTCAGGTCCAAAAAGATTAAAATCTAGAGAAGGGATAGCTCTTCCGGTCACTTTAACAAGCTGGAAGGCCAGAACTCAGCAATCTTTTCATATTTTACGAGTCAGTTGAAAAGAGCTCAAAGAAGACTCGTCTTTTGAGGAACGAGTGATAAACAGGGATAGCAGCAAATTCCAGGTACAGGTTGGAATTTTCCAATCACGGCAGTGTCACAAGGATGGCTAGGTGAAATCACTCTTCGCAGCTGTTCCTCAAAATGGGTAAACAATCATATGGAGGTGAACGATCGGCCAAATGACGGTGGAGGTGGCAGGTGCAAACATGACCAAGGCTTTTATGGCTGATAAATTTACGATCACAGCGGTTATTTACCGGAATAGGTTCATTTTTTATTTAAAAATGAGCTTAAACTCTGGGGGAAACATTGCTCACTGCTTTTATTTATTTTTTAACGAGCATGAAGACCGCGTTAAAACTGCTCGGATCTTGCGTTTATTTTTTAACGAGCATGAACTTTATGCTAAAACTGCTCGATATACCAGTCATAAGATAAGAAATGTCTCCTGTGAGATCTCTATTTTTTAAGGAGTTTCATCTTCACTAAGCTTTACTCCATATCCTTTCTTTATGCAAGTTCGGAAATGACTAATCCAAAAAACAGATAAATAACCACTCTTTGCTTGCACTCCAAAAGGTTTGCATGCCCCCAGGTATAAAATACAATTTCAAGGCTGCCCCTACTTATCCATCAAAACATTTGTTTTAAAGGGTGAGTCTTACCTCTTTATGGTTACCCAAAGATTGTTTCGTTAATCTTTCAAACAAAACATTTCCTCGGCACTGTTTACCGAAATAGACAAGGGTGAATGACTGTTGTCAAACACGTAACCTTGACAAAAGAATCCTATTCCAGAACAACCCCTCTTCCATCCACGGACGGGGTACGGAATAGTCATATTCTCTCGCGGAAATTCTATCTTACACCCAAGGTTTTCTCTGCCCGAAGCAGACCAGGATGCATGCCCCCTGGGTTCCAGTCCCGTCTCCCCGAATCACTCGCACTCATCGGGAAGAAGGACTGGGGGTGGAGACATTTCTTGATTGAATAGACCATTCAGGGTTGGTATGTGACTATTTGCGATGCGTGATCCCGGAAATGAAAGTTGGTCTACGAGCTTGACCATTCTTTCTTCGTGTGGAAAACACATTACTCTAAAGAGTGAGGAGACTATTGCTCCCATGCAATATATATAGTCTCGTCCAAGGAGTAGGTTATAATCCAAGGGTCCTTGAATGACCATCACGTTCATTTGAACAGTCTTCCCTTTCAATGTAACAGGCACATTGGGGAGGATCCCTAATGGTCGACTGGTTCCTTTATCGAAACCCGAGAGATTTCTTATCTCAGGCAAAAGCGCCGGGGAACCCAGTGCTTTCCAAGCAACAGAGGAAAGGATACTCACAGGTGCCCCCTCATCAATGATAGTGCCAGCCATTACCATTCTGTAAATTTGGACTATGATTCTGAATGGTATACTGGCTGGCAACTGGGGTCTGCCTAGTTGGTTCCAATCAAAGGATACAACCAGGTTGCTTAGTGGTGGGACCGAATACACGGCCGGATATGACCCTGACGATGTTCCTTCCTGCGATAAAGGAATGGGCGCATTGCCCTGATGCTCATCAGAGTCTGTGTTGATGAAAAGAATCTGGATGGTGTCATCCTTATTCTCTTCGGTGAGGGTGTCATTTGAAGATGAATCTTCAATGACGGTGTCATTTGACGATGAAACTTCTGAAGGAAGAACCAGGTCAACTGCCGTTTCGACGTTTGGACTTTCATCCAGTCTGGATTCAGTAGGTTCATTTTCAATGACTGACGCTTCAGCTGACCACTTGAGCGGGCCAGCTGTATTCTCAACCAACGAAGGACTTGGCACGAGTTTTTTGTATCCAGCAGGAAGTCTCAACGGTGAAACCGGACGATCTTCCAAAACTCTCTTCGCTTCGTCTAAGAAGGGACAATGGTGGATGGCGTGATCGCCTTCACACAGTCTGCAGGGGGATTTTTCTCCCCCTCTTTGTCTTGAACCTTCACTTTTGCTGGTTGACGGTAAGCATTCAACATGGCTATCAGAGGTTGATGCTCCCGAATTGTGCAAACGAGGGGACCAGTCCCTTAGTATCCGGGGAATACAGGGACAATATCTATGGAAGTGGTCTCCTCTACATATGACACATGGCAATTTAGGCCCGGTCTGTGCTGTGTGTGGATTTTCATCAGATCTCTTTTGCTTACCCCCAGTCGCATTAGGCTCCTTCTTCTTCTTCTCTCTCTTCTTCTTCTCCTTCTTCTCCATGGGAGCTTGGCTTTTGCCGGCTCTACCTTGCGAAGATGAAGGATTGGAGGAAGAGTTATAGGAAGTAGAAGGCTGGTGGGCAGCTCTAGACTGATCTAACTGTTGACTCGACTGTTCAGGAACCATGGTGTTCTGAACTACATTGGTTGAGAATAGCCAAATTGGCAGGCCAATTGTCAGTCCTGGAAGCGAAAATGTGGCCATGTGGGGCGCACCAACTTCTCCCCAAGAGGAGAAAGGACTAGGATTTCCATCATGTGGAATTCCTTGGTTGGTGTGTTCCATGTTCTCAACCTACAGATCAACGCAGAAATAGGAGGTGATTATGTTCCGTTTAAAATAAATTTTATAACGACGCTTTAGACACAACTTGCTTTTTCACTTTTTAAGAGTCGAGAAAAAGCTAAAGATGACTCTAGTCTCCTTCGATGTTTTAACGAGCCCGAAGTGACAAATGCTCGGGTGGACCTTTTCAGTTATAGAGTTTGAAAAAGGCCAAAAGAAACTACTCTGGAGATCTAGGCAGAGGGTGTGCCAAACTTTTCGCAAAACCAGAGAATACGTTTTACGGTATGGGTGGTTGATCTTCGTGAATGCTGTGTTCACTGCATTGCGATCAGTCGGGCGGCCGACACGGTTTCCTATGGATAAAGGCTTTGTTCCTATAGGGGTCTCCCAATATATACGCGACGGTACGTGGGAGCACAAGTCCGTATTGATACTTATCGCTTCACCGTGGAGGAATCACCCAACCACTCAATGCTAAGATATCACGTTTAACGACACCGGAACACGTCTCTAGCTTAGACCTCTATGTGTTTGCGTTATGTTTCAATGCGTTGTTATGTAAATTCAATTTATTTTAAGGTTGATCTTGTTTAGCAGTTTGCCTTTATGGATCACCACGAGATGTATGGTACAACTCCTAAATGCAGTCTAAGATGATAAGCAAGCTTTTCAATCTTTCAACTTTGAAAATCTTAACTACTGAGGGAAAAGAAAGACATCATCTTTTCACACAGATCATAGAGCACACACTAATGCACTTTTCCCTAAATCAACATGCAAACTTATCAAATGCAAAATGCACAATGCAGGTATTTCTTTTCTCTTTCTTAATGTTGATGTATTACAAAAAGAAAGCTGTTGTATAACTTTGAATTCGATTTCAAGTGAAAGCAAACAAGCTTTGTCCAAAATCAAAAGACACCTTAAGATTTACTTGTTTCGACACTAGAAATACATAAATTCAAACCATATGACAAAAGCAAAAGCTCAATCAGCTATGAACAGCAAACAAACTAACTCTTAAGATCAAAACGACACTTATCACAGGTCTAGATATAAGAGGCCACAGCAAGACTAGTTCACTTTCGCTATGGGAAACTGCAAATGATGTAAGAAATACACAAAGAACAAATACAGTTTCTTTATACAACCAAGGTGGAATAGTGGCAAAGAAAGGTGGTTTCAGATAGGTACATTGACTGATAATAGGCTGCAAAAACAGAGATGAAAACATGGCAACAAACAGCAGGGAACCCCAGTTGCACGAGGAAAAATTGGTTCAGCGCAGGTAGTACACTGTCAGTTTGACATTCAGCGCAGGTAGCCCCTTCGGGACCTGCGATGAAATGCAGACTGCCTTCACAGTGCCTGCAATCAAGAGAGAAACTCTCATTTCTCTTGGTTTCCGGGTTACAGATTGCTCAAAAATTCACAGTTTTTGGCCAAATCAAAAGCTATCAAACAAGCACACACTAAAGGGTGATTAGGAGGATGAAAAGCTATCACTAAGAGTTGTTCAGAGTCCTTGTGGATTAGCTCTTCAAATCATAAACATGCCCAGAAACTGAGCTAGAGTAGCTGCCCTCTACTTTGCATTTGAAAGATTCAAATGCAGTTCGATTCGGTACTCCCTGTGTTTAAGAAATGAATAGCAAAAACAGAAACAACCAACAAGATACGATCCCCAGTGGAGTCGCCAATTTGTTGTTGGGAAAAGTATCCAATATGGAATGACCCTTTCCCACTCTAAGGGTGATAGTACCTCAGCAACAATCGAAGCAAAGCTATCTAAGATTTCTTCTTTATGAAAGTAAAATAGGGGAGAAAGAGATCCACTAACCGATGTCTTTCGCTAATGGTTGATCCGATCTTCTCTCCTGGTTGCTTGCTCCCTGCTCCTTGCTCTTTCACTGGCCCAGCTACACCAAGATCTTGCAAAATGGCAAGAGAGGGAAACTACAAGAAGCATACATTCATAATTGATTCAAGGATTAGAATAAATCAAATACACAAGTATGACAATACATCATTGAGACACATGCATATAGAAGAACCTCAAATTCTTTATTAATGGAAGAAGTAAAGTTTAGGAAGTGATACAACCATAAGAGGCCCAATCCAGCATCACCTTCCCAGCAGAAAGAAATCTCCTCTTCACCTCCTTCAAAGCAAATCACCCAATAGTTCTAAACTCAAACCAACAACACTTCCTTACATTCACAAGATTCCAGCCCCCTTAGACCTCATGAGAGAGCTCTATATATAGGAGTTTTGGAGAAAGGATGAGTCAGCTTGAGGCTGGCATGAAGCTGACTAGTGTCCTCTCCCACTTTAGTTATTCTTCAGTTCTTGAGTCCACTTGGAGGTTCTTGCTTCCACTTGGAGATCTAGACCCTCTTACTCATCACCAGTCGAATTCCCTGATCCAAGTGTCATTTTGGAAGTTTCCTGGGCATTGACACCTTGAGGAATGACTGTGCCACATGTCCCAACTCGCCCAGCGCAGGTAGCCTTCTTTGCAGTTGACATTCAGCGCAGGTAGATAGTGGAGCAGTTGACATTCAGCGGAGATGCTCAGTGGAGCAGTTGACATGATCCAGAATTGCCTTGTTTTTGAGTGTTTTCAGGTGGAGAACTGCTATTCAGTGCTGTGGTTTGCTGACCTTGTTCCTCTAGGGGTAGGAACAACATGTTTAGGGACTTTGGATCCCTCAGATTATAGACATTTCATGCTTCATGCTGTAAGGCACAAAAATGTGTATAACAGTGGTGCTGCTTGGGTTGACATCAATGACAACCTCAAATCATCTTTAGGTAAAAAATGATGACGCGGCAATGATCAAATGGAAGGTCAAGTGAGTGGCCCAACCTAGGAAAGTCAATGATGAAGGGAGGATATCCCAGCCCACCACGAAACAGAGAGTGTTATGTTCAAGAGTGAGTTGCTGAAACTACTAATAGGATTTCCAATTTTCTCCCACCATTTCTGGTATGTATTCCAATTATTTTTTATCGCAAGCTTGAAGGGGATAGCATGTGCTTGCACTATAATTTCATCCTTTGGACTAATCTGACCTAGTAAGTTTAATGAGCCCTAGGAAGGAGAAGCTCATGTCTGTCATGGTGACGAATCCAATGTCATTTAATTCTTTAATGATTCTGACAAAGGTGTAACTCGATATCTTTTTCATGTTTAGAGAGTTTGAAAAAGGCACAGAAAAGAAAACTCCACATGGTCCCTTTTCATACATTTGTGTTTCTCGAGCCTGAAAAGGTAGAAAATGATACTTGAGAGAATCGCTTGACCATTCCAGTCAAGGAGTAGCTTTTTCGTAAATAGTTTATCCTAGTCTGAAAAAGGGGTAAATGTATACTGGGTAAACGACCTTTTGCATCCTTTAACAAGTTCAAAATGACAAAAGCTTGGAAATATATTTGTGTTTAAAAGGTCGGAAAAGAGTTGAAAGCAGACCACCCCATTTTATTTCCTTTAACGAGCCAAAATGTAAAAATAGTCGGTGATATTTTCATTTGAGTTTTACGAGCCAAGAAAAGAGCTTAAACAGGACTAAAGTGTCATCGTCAACAATTCATCACCTATCATTGCCCAATAAAGGTAAATGCATTATGCAGCTCTGAGGAAAAATAGGTCAAAATCACTTTAAAAACCCTAATATTTTCATAAAAAATGAATAAAAAAGGGGAAAAAATTAATTATTTTTTACCATTTTGCCATTTTACCTTTGTGTGAAGAGGTTTTTACCCTTTTGTGCCCTAATTTTTCTGGAGTAGATTGCGGGAGATACGGGAAGTCATTTGCCAAGTTGTTAGCTGTAGGTAAGAGCCAAGACCTTAAGCTCCATTTTCATACTATTTTTACATGTTTTTATCCATTTTTTAGATTTCAAGGGAAGGATTTGGCAAAAAAAATCGCCCTCAGTCATCACGATTTCCGGGAATGGATCTGCGCTGACCGAGGGTTAAGAAAACCACCAATCATGCTGTTGGTGCCACTTTTTTAAAACAGTCGCACCAGCGGCATGAGCAAAGAAAAACATGTTTTTTTCTCAATTTGACGACTTGAACCCAATTTTCTTCGTCAAAAGATGATCATCGACTTGATTAAATGGTTTTTGGAGGAAGAAAATCGTTGAAAATGGTGGATTGGAAAGAATGAGAGCATGAGGATATCAATACTCAAGCAATAGCTAATCCAAATTGCTTGGAGGCTTTGAGGAACTGTGGGCTCCTCAATTTCTTTCTCACAC
The DNA here is from genome assembly GCA_031772625.1 of Pinus tabuliformis. Lineage (NCBI taxonomy): Eukaryota > Viridiplantae > Streptophyta > Pinopsida > Pinales > Pinaceae > Pinus > Pinus tabuliformis. The sequence continues at coordinate 1,189,292,687 of CM062818.1, forward strand.
TAGGGATGTGGGCTCAATCCGAGCTGCTGCGCTACCTGATTAGTGGGACATAAATCAAGAAATTTTCATCATTGGTGACCAAGAGTTGGAGTTGGAGACTTTAGACATTTATTTCATCACAAGACTTTCTCGAAGAGGGGAACCAGTCAACCTATATGGTGATGGGCGTGCGTGGAAATGTGGAATCCATAACAAGTGCAGCAACCCGGCCTTTTCCACACCGCACAGCCATTTTCGTGGCTTTAACGCTAGCACTGACCCCTCTGTATTTTGCTTCATCAGTTTTGTCGTTTCTAAGTGCGGGAACTTCTTACTGTCCGCGAGGCCCCAGTCTTCAAATTTCATGGTGGGCACATAGCCTAGGTGCGAGCCCTCAAATATAATGCCAACGGGGAGGAGTGGGGTCTGGAGCGAACTCTTTGTTGCATCAAGATTCTTTGGTACTTTGGCTTTCCCTTTCCGCGGAGTGACATACGTGGGAAGTTTCGCTGTAGAGCGCAACAGTTGGATGTCCTCCTCCATGTCTTCTTCTTCTTCTGTGCTGGAAATCAGGGCCTACAAATCCTCTTCCTCCTCATCTATTTCAATCGTGATTGCCTTCCCCTTTTCTTCCATTGATAACTTGTTGTGCCACGGATTCCTCAGGGACATGCGTACTGGTCCCATTGTCTGCTTACCCTTCTTTAGCCTCGACATCTACGGTGATTTTAAGATTTCTGTCACAACCTGAGCACCTTTGGGAACATCCTTTACCATGGGGCTCTGCACGGCCTCGCCGACAATTCGTTCCTCAATTCCCAACCCATCCTTAGTGGCCGTTATCATCTCTACACAATTTTGTCTCTCAGGAACTCAGGGGCTCTATCATCACTTGGCTCTCAACACTCTGTGCTCTACTCAACCACTCAATGCTCAAATGACCAAGTGTTGTCCGCTGGCTAGCATTTTGAGTTTTATAGCACCTTTTGAATTCAAATTCGACCGTTCCCCCCCATTTCGGGCCATCAATGCTTCCTTGGCGGCATATTTTCCCAAATTTTGCCCATACTTTCTCCTTAAATGCCCATCGCCCGCTCCATTTGGCCTCAAGTCGGACATCTCGTCATGAATAGTGACACCAACGGTCACTTCCCAGTCGACCCACGTGGCAACGTAACCCTTCATGTGTGGTCGCGAACCCTGTGATGTCCTGCTCTTGCACACATCTCTCATTTTGCGCAGCCCCCAGGCATAATATTTTAGAGTCCCGCGCTCCCTTTCAACTGCCTAGAGCGCTAAGACTGTCCTTCCTATGGATAGTTAGGTGGGTGCTCCACCTGGGCAGGGCTTCATCTCGTCCTGCACCATGGTTTGTGGAGAATCCCCATCTTCCATTGTAGTGATTGACAACGCGCACTCTACTATTTGCACTGCGCTACCCTGGTCACTACGTTTGGCGAGATGCGGTCTTAGCCATGGTAGTAGACTAACCAATTCATGATCATAGCTCTCCAATTTGTCAGTATGACTGTACGCACCTTGCCTTGCCATCCCAGGTTTCTCGAAGAGAAATTATTCCTTTATTTTGTTTTCCAGTTTCCTGACCTTTGCATCCATTAAAATGCTTTCCTCCCTCAACCGTACCTGGTCTTTTTCAAGTTCGCTAAGTCTAAAGTTTCCCTGTTAGATTTCTTCCTCAAGTATTATATGTTCTATTTCACGCAACTATGTGATTTCTTCGTTTCGGTCAGCGTGGACCATCGTATCTCTGGGTGTTGTTATGCATAGACTTGTCTTCGCATGCTCCACTAGGACTATAGCCCCTGCTTCATACTTCAGCTTTGAAAGCGCTTGCGCGGTCAGAGTTTTGCACATGGTCCTATAAGCCCATACAACCACTGGTATGCACAAGTCCCAGTCGGTGCGTCTCACATGGTGGACCCTATTCAACACTTCGCACACCTTGTCAAAGGCTTCCCCGTGTATGATTTTTGGCACGCTAGGTTTTATCATGCTTCATCATTCGCGCACTTGTCTTGCCTACTTCTGCTTGTTGTTCCTATTTCCTATCATGATAGCGGTGTGTGTTCGTGTGGGTTGCGTACCATACGTCTGTACCCATCTGGAAAGGTGGGAGAGCAAGCTGTTTCACCCCTCATAACTGGGTCTCATCCGTAGCTGAGGTTTTACAAATCATATAAGCATCCCCCTTCTGCATTGGCACCATCTCTCAAATCTTCTCTGATGCGTACCCCACCACCTTGCAGGCATCGCGAGCAGTGCCCATTTCAGAGCATCTAACCACTGTTGTTCTGGAATTTTTCTTTCAAATTTGTTCAGGAATTCATCCACCACTGTCAACCTGTCATACATAGGTAGATCCCTTACCTTTGTTGTCACACAGCACAGTGATCTTACCATCATGTTGCAATTGAGCTTGGTCACCTCATGTAACCGTTTCTTCCATCGTTCTATTTCCTCATCTGAATCTAATGTGTAGGAGCTTTCACTCTCCCATGAAATCCGGCCATCCGGTGTAGGATTCACCCAATCCTGTTCCCGAGCAGTTATCTTGTAGATACAGTCTAGCTCGTCATCGCACTTGTCATCGCCCACTGGCTCTATGTAGTGCGCTCCTTCCGCAGGGTCTAAAAGTAGCACTACGCGTAGTGACTTTTTCTCAAAAATCATTTTGTGCTTCTTTAGATTTATTACTCCATTCATATCAGTGGCCCAGTCGATTCCCAGTAGTGCAGGATAGGGATTTCTGTCATGAACAATCTCTGTCACCTAAAAATATGAAAGTGCGCTCACACCTTCGATGTCTACTGTTATCCCCTAAAATCTTCCCATCGGTAGGATCTTCTGCTGGTTCGCCATCCATAATTGAATAGGGGACCATTGCAACGCGAGCCTACCCATGCACTCCCATGTCTGCTTTGGCAGCACATTCACGTCTGATCCTAGATCCAAAATTACTTGATCCATTTCATACTACCCGATTTGTGCAGTCAATCTCATTTCCCTTCCTGTTCATAAAGTGTTCTTTCCAAGTTTCTGGACTACGCGTGGTTCTCCTGACCTAGCGCACCTAGTGATAAGTTCTTGCAGCCCTTTCACAGCCTTGCTTTCGTGGAGCAGTTTCATACATGTCTCCAGAAAGGTAGTGATCATTAAAGGATCCATCTCCGACTCTAGTTGATCCTTACTACTTGAAGTGGAGGCTTCCGTGAAGCTCTTCTTAGATTCCATGAATTTCTCCTCTGCGTGCTCCAGATCAAATTCACGTTCCTTTGTAGGAGCCTTGTGAACCCACGCACTTTCTTCAGGCTGCTTACCTTTGTCATCTCCTGTCGTGATACTGCTTCTGAGCACTATGTTTACATTCGGGTCCTCTTCGCGCAGCTCAAACCTCATCATTTGCAAATTCTGAGTTGGGGGAGGCTGGAGTACCCCTTTCTCACGCAGCCTTGCTATCAGTGTAGGGTAGTCCTCTACCTCATGATCAAACTGAGTACAGTATAAACATGATGTTCTCGTCGGATTCATACAATCATGAGCATAGTTCCCTGGCCCTCCGTAATTGTAACAAATTAGTTATCCGTGACCCCTTCCTGGTCCCATTCCACCTCGACCTTGTCCGCACCCCTGAAATCCAGCGTGCGCCACTCATGCATTTGGGTCGAGGGATCACATTTTGGTTTGTACTTTGTAGGCAGGGGTCCAATCCATCATTAGTTCATATCTTCTGCAGGTGCACTCATCATGGCCTATCGACCTGCAGAAATTACAAAACAATTTTTGGGATGTCTGCGTATACTTCTGCAATAGATGACAATTATCCATAGCATGTTTTCCTCCTATCTGACAGATCGCGCACCATAAAGTAGGTGTCATGATTGATCCTGCTTGTGCCTCTGGTCTTAATGGCATCGGCCCTCCTCCTGCCAAGTAATTCGTGAAGACTAGACAATGGTCCTTGTCATGTCTTTGGCCTTTGTATTTATGCACCATACCTCCTCACGTGCTTCTGGGAGGGTTTTCCTGTCTTGTTTCAAACTCTGCATTTCCAGACAAAAATTTTGCAGTTGCACGTGGATTTGTTGGACTCCCAGGCCAAGATCTTGTATTGGGGTATCGTGCAATCTCATTGCAATATCCAAAGCTTCGGCCTGGGTGGATAACTTCTGCTGCAACAACACCATTCTTAGATGTGGTGCCAGTGATGCTACAAACCATGCGAGGTGTTGCCCATCTGTCAAGGTCATGTTAGCTTCACGAATCATACTCTTTAGTCTATGATCTAGATCCCATGGGGTCTCACATGGAAGCATCGTGATCTCCTTAAACTCGATAATCAATTGTGTCTTCGAATTTGGCCTGTTAAATTCCCTGTTCAGTGTGGCCTGGATATCTGTGATCCCCGCATTCGGATGGTCATTATAATGCTTAATGTTCCATGTTAGTGCGCGATCTTGTAACGTGCTCACCAACATTTCCTTCTTTATATTCTCATCCACGACTCCTTGTGCTTCCCATATGGCCCTTACCATGAACCAAAATTGGTCTAGATCTTTGTTCCCTACTCCTTTGAATACCGAAAATTTTATCGCGCTTACCATATTGAACTATGGTGGTGGTGGAGGTGGTGTGGGTGGAGATGGAGGTGATGATGGTGAGACTGGTGGGCGTGTAGGTGGAGGTGGTAGGTGCGGAATTCGCTTCCTTATCAGACTGACTTCACTTCTCGAAAAAACTTTCGCGAGCTCTTCCTCGCTTTCCCACTGAGGCGAAATCAAGGGGTTATTTTCTATCTCTGTGCTACCTTCATTTCTATAGATCCTCCCACTTCGTGTAGCCCCAAAAATCAATTTGTTCGCATAACCTACCTTTCACACAATAACGTCTTAATCCAAGTGTTCAAATATTTAATGTACTTACCTCGTGGTCCTTTGAGGAAGCGTCATTCCACCTCGCTGTAGCTGACTGTTGTGTGTACCGCGAAATCGGTGATAAAACCCCCTATAATTCGATCGAGCCAATGGTCCACAACACACACGATCTTATCTTCCGATGCTTCTAGTCTACGCACTAATTCTGGAGTCCACACAATTGGTTTGTTGAGCCTACACCTTCCTTGACTCTCTGCTAGCTTTGCGATCCACTCATATAACTCAGAGGGAAAGGATGCAAATAAAATTTCGTGGATTTCCGTATATAAGTAACGCTCCAACCACTGTTCCTTTGATACTCGCGGATTCCTGTTTTCCTGTGCCGTCGAACTCGTGAATCTTTCTGTCTAACCACACTTCAATTTCTTTCTTCATTGGATTCCAGTGACATGATGTCAGACATCCCTTATGCAGATCCTGGTCCCGACAACAGAACCATTTGTTGGATTGTTGGGGCATGACCCAGGTTCGGAGATGATTTAGTGAGACAAATCCTGGTACTACTGGCCCTTTCAGCAACAGTCCACGGAGTGCAGACTGAGGTCTCACCCGAAGTAGTATGGGAGGGTGCTAGAACTAGGTTTCCGCACCCTGGGGATGTCTGATGTGTTCCAAATGGTCCATGGTTTGACTCTGCGCACACGTCGCTACGCACACTTATTAGTACCTCGCAACCTGTGATGTTGCCTTCGCGCAGCCCTACTTAGGGCCCTAACAGTGTTATTACCCAAATGCTTACTAGTAACCCGATATTAGTTGATTAACTCAGCTTATCTATATGCTTTCAGTTATACTTAACAATATTCACCATTCATACAAGCACGCGCAGTAAATAAACAATATAATTGTAAATGATATTAAACAGGAAATAACACAAGAAAAGATACACAAAATTCAGATAAAACTTCTCTTTATTATTCTTCTTCCTTGGTTACAGACTCGACTCGCCCTGTGCACTCAGCTATAGGGGTTCACACACCCAGCTCAGGACTCTGCTAGGCCTTTGCGCACTCAGCTACACAACCTTTTCCTACTACTACAACCCAAGATACTAGACTCTTGCTCTATGCTTTGCTATCTTTCAGACTCCATCCGTTGGTTTTCTAACTACTTTACAACTTAGAGCCTCGCTCTATTTGTACAATCCCATTGTCCGCGGACCATGGGTAGGCTGACACTACATTAAAAACTTAGGGTGGACAACCCTATGACTCTAACATAAAATTCGCACTCCATGCCCGCAATTCGTGGAGTTTTTACAATAATATTACTCAAAACTTGGGATTTGAGCCCCAAACCATGCTGTGGGGGGATTCCATGCCCAAAAACAGCATGTAGGTGAGTGGGCGGGGCTCATATTTTTCGCTAGTAAATTTGGAACTCATGGCATTTGCGAACAACAAGGAAATAATCCTTGAAGATGGAGGGCCAAAAGTAACCAATGTGAAGTATTTTTTGAGCAGTAGCATGTCCAGACATATGATCACCACATGCCCCGGAATGGAATTCATTTAAAACTTTCTCAGCCTCCTCGAGAGTAAGGCAGTGGAGAAGAACTGAATTGACACCGACGTGGTATAAAGTATCTCCAATAATACGGTAGGGTTAGGAGTGATGCCGAATGCATCGACGATAATCCTTAGTCAACATAGACTGGAAGGTGGATGTATGGAGATACACGATGATATCACCGTACCATGGGTCGAGGGTGCTAATTAGGAAAAGAGTCTTGTCTGGAAGCTGCTTAGTGGCACCAACAGGAAGAGATGTAGAAGGAAGGGAGAAAATCAATTTGGCAAAAACCAGTGATTTCTTAGATTTGGCAGTCGTGAACACCAAATCAAACTCTTGTAGGATGAAAATCCATTTAGAATACTTGCCCCCCAGCAACTGATGAGTCAGGATGTAGGTCATGGGGTTGCATTCGGAAATCACAGTGGTAGTGCGTAGGAGAATGTAGTGTCGAAAGTGCTAAATAGCCTGGACGACAACCAAAGACAACTTCTCAACATGAGCATAACACGTCTCAGTGTCGAGGAGATTGCGACTGAGGTAGTAAATAACATTTTCATTGCCTTTGTCATCATCTTGTACCAACACCATGGTGATGGTGCTAGCGGCTGCAACGAGATAAAGGAAGTAATCTCAATGATAATTCGGGGGATGTAGCAAAGGAGCTTTTATGAGAACAAACCTGAGGTCATCAAAAGAATTTAGGAAATTTCATCACAAACAAAGGGGGTTCCTTTCTTGAGAAACCGGGTGAACCCTGAAGCCAGCTCAGCATAATTTGGTACAAAATGACAGAGGAAAATTTCTTTTCCCTGCAGACTCTACAGTTGGTGCAATGAAGATGGAGGGGGTAAATTAACTATGGCCTTTAATTTAAGAGGATCAAGGCGAATGCCTGCCTTAGAGACAATAAATCCAAGGGGTCATCCAGATTTGACGCAAAAGACACACTTATGCAAATTGAGCCGAATGTTGTAGTGTCGACAACGAAGAAAAAATTGCCGGAGATGATCAGGGTGATCATGGCGCTTACGAGAATGATCAGGAAGGTCATCCAAGTAAGGCTGAACGATGTTTCAGATGTCATGGAATGCATAAGACATCGCTCTCTGAAATGTAACCCCAGCATTTTTAAGGCCAAAGGGAAGATTTTTGTACGCGAAAGTACCCCACGGACAGATGAAGGTTGTCTTATCTTGATCAGTCAGCAAAATGTTGATCTAGTTGTAGCCAGAAAAACTGTCCATGAAAGAAAAGAATTCACTCCCATCACATTCATCAATGATTTGATCAATGAAGAGAGTGGGGTATTTATGCTTTGGATAGGCATGATTGAGATCACGGTAATCAATGCAAACGTGGATTATGCCTTGCTTATTTTTCACCGACACAATATTAAACACCCAATCTGTAAGAGGGATTGGATAAACGAATCCAGCTTTGAGAAGTTTTTCAACTTCACCCTTAATGGTGGTCGCTTTTCTAGGGTGCATTGGGCGGAGCCATTGGCGAACAGGCTTCACATGAGGATAAGTCGGTATTTCGTGCATGACTATACTTGGGTCAATGCCAGGCATTTCTTCATATGACCATGCAAAAACATCCCAGAACTCTTGGAACAGATGAGTATAGAGCTTGATCTCTTCTGGAGAACAAGTTACCCCGATATGGATATTTTCAATGACACCAGGCTTGATAGAAATATCAATTGGCATCGTTTGGGTAATGTTACCCATGTTCCCTTTTGACCAAACTTCATGAGTCATGATTGGTGTCTGAAGTGGTAGGGAGGGGAACTGAGAAGAGAACTCCTCGAGACAAGTAGACAAGACCGTTGGGCTAGGCAAGAATGAGGAATGATGATGAGTGTCGTTCCAAGGTACTTCTTCTAGAGACATTACTTCCATGATACTCTCGTCGGAAAAGTCTTGGCTAAGGGATGGAGAGATTCCAAAGCACCAAGCCACGGGGATTGAGAATACGCATCAAGAGAGGTTTTCAAAACAAGATAATCAGAGGACACCGAAGGCGAAGCCGAAATAATTTCCAAGTAATTAATTTTAGTGGGACTTAACGGCATTACCTTGCCCCATGTGTCAACAATATCCGGAGAGGGAATGACCCAAGGATCAGACTTGACCGAAATCATGTTAACAGAGGCAACATGAGGAGGTGGGAGTAGAAAGATACCCATAAGAGTAGGATCTTTAAATATTCCTGCTCCCACACTCTCATAAGGAGCACCGGTGTGCTTGACATACAGGACATTGCCATCCCAAGAGGAAGAGGCAAAGAAGGATAGATGGTCAACGGTGACTATCTTACCTTTATGGGGAAAACGAATCACATGGAACAAGGAGGAGGCTACAACATACATGGTGTGGTACCTTAAGAAACCAATTTCCTGGCTGTATAGAAATTGTGCTTAATACATTAATGTTTACAGCTATTGTCACTTGTTTGTCACTTAATTGTATGTTGTATTCTCAAATGAAGGACTTGAAAGACTTGGTTTTAAACCCTCAATACTTAGGTTACATGAAAATCTCAGAATGCCATTTGATTTTTGAATATAAATGATGAATGAAGAAAGCTTGAAGAAGTCATAGACAATATGTTGTTTTACACAAAATATACTATCCTTGACACTTGGAGAAGTTAAAGATAATATGTTGTCTTACACAAAAACTCCTATCTGTAACTTAGACGAATTGCAGAGGTGGGAACTTCAAGTATAGGAGCACTCTTTTAAGGGATTTTAACTTCATTTACATAAGAAAATAAAGACCTACAACTTCATTACCATACTTAAAGGAAGAAAACATTTAATGACACACAACAGAGAAGTTACAAAATCATACCCAAAAATGTGTCAAAAAATTCGAATTCTTTCATTAATCAACAATTTTATCAAGAATACAGTGGCCTAGTCTCCAGGTTCTCCAAAATTCGAACCCCCTCTCTGTAAATTTTCCTATTTTTATACATTATGAGACAGTTGGTAATCACAAAAACTGTCAAACTACCTAACTATCCTCTAACTGCTCTGAAGTAAAGATCATTACAAAATATTACATTTGAGGTTAAAAACACCTCATTCATTTCAAGAAAACAAGATAATAAGAAGTAACAGAAATCGGAGAATGATGGGAGATTGCTGCTCACTGTTAGAATCTATAGTTTGAGCCTGTGGTTCTGCTGATGGCTGAGCATTAATGGAGTAGTGGATTAGGTGGCAGGGTATGGTGAGCGCCATAGGAAATTAACAGGTGAAAGTGGTGGAAGATGTGGAATGAGTGATGTGAGGTGGAAAGATTTGGGAGCTCACCGCGAGGGTAAAGAATGTACGGGAGCTTGAACGAGGTTGAACCCCCGCAGTGATTTCAGGCCACACATTTCGGTCAACCATGCTAACATCATGGTCAATTGCGGGGGTTGAGATTTAATTAAACTTCATGCTCATTGCTTCCCCGCAGCACACCTCAACATACTTATCAAGCTATCGCTTGATCACGCCTCTTGAACCTGCATGACCTTTAGACGACGACAAACCTTCAGTGATCCGAATTGGATCCTAAAGAACTCTCTAAGTTTTCATAAATCTGTAAAATTCATGCCAAAGTTTAAAAGACTTGCAAAGGTTGAGCTTATCAGAAATATCCTCGAAAAGTTGTAATTTGTGAGCAGCACCAAGCAACGAGGACCCTTGGTCAAGCGCGTCGATTTTTGGCCCATGGTAATGCGCGCTGCCATGAAACAACAAAACAAGAAGCCTTTTTGAGAAACGGGGGAGGTTTCTGATATGTGATTAGTGACAAGTCGCTAATCGCATATCGTTGGGCAAACCCCTCAGAGAAGAAAAAGCCCTGAGCACCCCAGACCCGAAAAGTCAAAAACCATACAGAATTTGCCGATTCCGTCAGAGGCAGGTCCCACACGAAAACTGGCAGGATATCGGAAGGGCTTCAAGCGGTAAGCGGTTTCGACCGAGTCCTACCCGATGCCACACACTAGGTGCCATGCATCTAACGGAAGAGAGAGAAAACTGCTCACATTGGATGGTAAACGTCATGCAACTTACCCACCCGATATGGACGGAGACCGTAGGATCTAGAGGCTCCAGATCGACGGCGGACATGCAATCCGATGGATGATCGGATTCAATGGGGTAAATAGGTTGAGTTGTATAAATGTTTCAAGTTCGGCATGAACGATGAGTTGGTAGAGGAATCATGTTCGCGGGCATTCTGGGAAGTTAAACGGAAATAATGGCAGTTCAAACATTTCCAAGAGAACTGACACTCAGTTCGTTATGAAACAGGTGGCCACCTCCCTGTGAGGCATTACACAGTGATGATGATGCAGAATAGAGGAATTCAAACGGACAAGAGGCAGGAGAACCAGAACTCTAGAAAGAGAAAACAAACAGTCAGGAAGCAGATTGGCTTTAAAGCCATGAACTGACAGAAATAAAGCAAGCAATGAGAAAAGCAAGTAAAAAATCTAAGAGCAGAGAACAGAGAAAGTAAGTGAAGCTGACATGTAGAGCAAAAGAAGCATCAAGACAGGGGCAAAGAGATTCAAAGAGTCTGTGTACTCCCGAGAAGGCTTGAGAGGTTCAAGCGAACTCCTCGGCATAGGCCTGTCATGTATGAGTCTCAGATTGGGTTCATACTACTGTGACCGACAGAGGTCGAGTTTCAGTAAGGAGAGTCTGTGTACTCCAGAGACTTTGGGGATCCAAGTCCAGTCTTACTGATTTATATCTGTAGAGTGAGACTCAAATTGAGCTCACCATTGTAAAAAATCTACTTTGAAAACATAATAGAGAGGCCACCACTGAAGGCTGGACCAGGAGACGTAGCCCAGGAGCATTGGGTGAACTCCTTATTAAACTTGTTGTGTTTACATGTTTTACTATTTTGTTTTCTCTAACTGCTTCAGTGTTTGTGTATTTCGCAATCTTATCGATTCGTTGCATAAAGTAACATAGGCACATCCATGCACATGAGTCTTTAATACCTTTAATTCTTTTTCCTGGATAAATTCCAGATCAAGTGGTATCAGAGCTCTAGGTTACTAAGGTTAAAGAAGCTTGTGCTGGATTTTGTTGTTGAATGCTAACTAGATCAAAGCTTAAATTAGGAGAAGGAGAGTTGGTTGAAACTAACCCTGAAATCGGAAGAGTCTATCCTAAGAGGAAGATGTCAAAAGAAAGTCCCTTGGAATCAGACCCTCAGTTCATGGATAGTTTCATGGCCATGAGAGCCATGGTAGAGGAAATGTATAGAGAATTTAAGAAAGGTAGAGAGGAAGATTCATCAAACTCCAAATGAGATAAAGGAGTAGAAAAATCTCTCCTCCATGACCACTCTAAAGGCAAAGGGAAAGAAGAAAAACTTCCCACACCTCCTAGTAGCCTTGAAAACAAAAAGAAGACATCTTTGATTAAATTAGATGTTTAATTTGATTTAACAATATATGATGGAGAGTTGAATGCAGAGAAGTTGGATAGACAAATTGATGTTTATTGCAGAGTGCAGAGCATTGATTCAGACAGTAGTAAGATTTAGCTGGCCAGCCTATGCCTTGGAGGCACTGCCTTGGTATTGTGGGAAGGCAGGACATAAGCTGACATGAAGAAGCATGGTAAAATTCTTTTTGTATGGAGTGAAATTGTTTCTGCAATTAAAAAACAGTTCTATCCACTAGCTTATATGCAGCAAGCCATGATGAGTTGGCAAACTCTTCGACAATTAAAAGGGAAAAGTGTACAAAGTTACACTCAAGAATTTAGGAAAAGAGCTTTGATTCTAGGAATTTAGTTAGACTCACCTGAAACTCTGCTGAAGTATATAGGGGGTTTACACAACTACTTAACGCACACTATTCTCATGTTTAATCCCACTAGCATAGATGAGGTATCTGTTCAAGCTACACATCTAGAGGCTAGAGGCAAGAATGTGAACCCAGAAGTTGGGGGATCATCAAAACCCACTGCAAGCAAGAATAAGGAGAAAAGAAAACAGAAATGGAAAGAGAGGAAGACAAATACTGTACAAAAGGCCAAATCTTCATGCACTCATTGTAAGAAGGATGGGCATGATGATGAACACTGCTGGATTCTGCATCCGGAGCTGAAGCCCGAGAAGTAAGATGGCAAGAAGAAGAAGACTGTTGCAACTATTCAAAAAGATTTGGGGTCAGATTCGGAAGATGAAACAAGAATTGTAGCCACATGTATAAAAGGTAGAAATTCTAAAGCATATACTAGTAATTCTGAACAATCTACTGACAATGAAGAAAATAAGAGGAAAAAACATGAGCTTTTTCATATTCGAGTTGTTTCCAAGCATCAAAAGATTGATACTTTGTTTGATAGTGGTTCACAAGTAAATTTAATTTTTGAAGCAATTGTAAAGAAGTTGGGATTACTAACCACACCTCACAAAAAGCCATATCCATTAGGTTGGTTATGTGATAAAGCACAGCTACAAGTGACTAGACAATGTAAACTTAGGTTTTCTTTTGGGTCAGCATTTGTAGATGAGGTTAAGTTAGATATTGTTCTCTTGGATATATGTGGAATTGTTTTAGGGAGTCCTTACTTGTATGATAGAAAAGTTATTTTCTATAGGGCTGAAAACAAGTATCAACTTGTTAAAGATGGAATGAATATATTGTAAGAGCTCATAAACTCAAGAATAATTATACTCTCATAAACTCAAGGAAAATGAAAAGAATTGTAAATTCATGCAAACAATTTTTACTGATGGTTGTAAAGGAAAAGAAACCTGATAAAACCAATGTATTTGAGGGTTGTAATGCTAAACAACAAGCTGATTTAGAAAAAGTTGTTTCAGAATATGATATACTATTTCAAGAACCTAAAGGTCTGCCACCCAAAAAGGAAATAGTACATGATATTAATTTTCAGCAAGATGCTCCATTGCCTAACATCAAAATGTACAGGTTGTCCACTTTAGAGAATGCAAAAATCAAGAAGCAGGTACAAGAGCTACTCGAGAAAGGGTTCATAAGACCTAGCACATCGCCTTGTAAATCTCCAATTGTCTTGGTGAGAAAGAAAGATGGTTCATGGAGAATGTGCATTGATTACTGAGCACTGAATAAGATAACAATAAAAAATCGTTATCCCCTTCCTCGAATAGATGATCTACTATATCAGTTGAAAGAAGCTGTTTATTTTTCCAAGTTGGACATGCATATTGGCTATCATCAGGTCAGAGTTTCAGAGAAAGATGCATGGAAGACTGCTTTGAAAACAAAGCAGGGATTGTATGAGTGGTTGGTTATGCCTTTTGGCTTAACTAATGCTCCTGCTACTTTCATGAGAATAATGAATGATGTACTTAGACCTTTTATTGATGATTTTGTCATTGTATATTTAGATGACATTCTTATATTTAGTAAAACATGGGAAGAACATTTAAATCATGTCAAGCAGACTCTAGATGTTTTGAAAAAAAGAGAATCTTTATGTTAAGCTCTCAAAATTTGAATTTGGCAAAACATCTTAGTATATTTTGGTTCATATTGTAGGGGGTGGTGAATTGAAGATAGATCCCTCTAAGGTTGCAGTCATTATAAACTGGCCTAAACCCAAATCTACTATAGAAGTTAGAAGCTTCTTAGGAGCAGCACAATATTGGAGAAATTTTATTTCTAACTTTTCCTTGATTGCAGCTCCCTTACATGCTTTAATAGGATTGAACAAGGTGTTTCAGTGGGGAGGAAAACAACAGAAAGCCTTCAACACCTTAAAACAAAAGATTAGTACAACACCAGTACTAGCACTGCCCGATCTTCAGAGACCATTTGGGATTGAAATGGATGTCAGTGACTATGCCATGGGAGCAGTGTTGATGTAGCATGGTAAACCCATATGCTATCATTCTGAGACATTTAATTTTGTAGTAGTTAATTATCCCGCATATGATAAAGAATTGTATGCATTAGTACAGAGTGTGGAAAAGTGGAAACATTATTTAATGGGCAAAGAGATAGTTATACATACTGATCATCAACCACTTCAATATTTTCACTCACAAACTAAGTTGAAGCAATCAAGACACTATAGGTGGATGGGTTTTCTACAACAGTTTCATCTTGTCATTAGATATAAAAGGGGAATACACAACAAAGTTGCAGATATGTAGTCCAGACCAATCATAAATGCATCCACTATACTTAAGCATAATTCAGTATTGCATGAAAGCTACATTGAACAGTATGCTCAAGATATAAATTTTAAAGATGTATATGCAACTTTAATTCATGGCAAACAAGTAGAAGAATTGGATTATCATGTTAAGGACCAACTCTTGTATAATTTGGGAAAGTTATGCATTCCTCACAGAAAGAGTAAAGATAATTTGAGAAGCACACACTTCTCTAATATCAGGTCACTTTGGTGTAAGTAAAACAGTTGCACAACTACAAAGATTTTGTTATTGGCCAAAAATGCATGAGACAATTTCTAGATATGTAAGAGGGTGTACGATGTGTGCTAAAAGCAAGCCCATCAATAGAAAACTAGGCTTGTACACTCCATTACCAGTTCCTTCTCACCCCTGGAAAAGTGTTTCTATGGACTTCGCTGGGGGGCTGCCTAAATCTAGAAAAGGTCATGACTATTTATATGTTGTTGTGGATAGGTTAAGAAAAATGTGTATTTTAATACCTTGTAACAAATAGATTACAGCTGAACAAACTGCAAATTTGTTCTTTCAACATGTATGGGTTCATTTTGGATTACTCACTTCCATTATATCTGATTGAGATACATGATTTGTTGGGAAATTTTGGTCAAGTTTGTGGGAATTGATGGACACTAGACTGAAGAAGAGCAAAACTTTTCATCTGCAAATAGATGGCCAAAAAGAAGTGGTCAATAGGATAGTGATCCAGTTGCTCAGAGGCTATTGTAGCAAGCATCCCAAGCTTTGGGATGAACATTTATGTTATGTGCAACATGCTTACAACCAAGCTAAACGTTCTTCTACACAAAGATCTCCTTTTGAGACCTGTTATGGTTTCACACCAAAGTCTCCCTTGGATTTTGTCTTTGATAAAGACATAGCGGTTGATGGACACAGTGATGTGGACAAGGCAACCAAGTTCATCGAACAAATCCAAGAGATTCACCAGGAAGTACAGGAACAGCTGGAAAAGAGCCAAGCCAAGTACAAGGCAAGGCATGATAAGCATCGGACTGAGCATAGTTTCCAAGTTGGTGATCAAGTCTGGCTATATATTAGCAAAGACAGAATGCAAGGTGAAGGTAAGAAGTTGAAGCCAATAAGGTATGGACCTTTCAAGATACTTGAGAAAATTGGTGAGAATGCTTTTCGCCTTGATTTACCAGCTTACATGCACATCTACTCAATTGTTAATGCAGACAACTTGAGACTATTTGAACCTTCATTGATTGAAGATCCCGAAGAGCAGAGTCAATTGCCTTCTATTGATGATTTGTTACCTGAATATCTCAATGAGTTGCAAGAAGATACAGTTCTGGACAGGAAGGTGAGAACTACACGTAGGGGGGATGTTGAGTACCTGAGGATTGGACTCAAAGGTTCAAAACCAAGCAGTGCGAAATGGATAGAAATTGGGCAAGCGAGGAATCTGTACCCTCACTTGATTGATGCTTAAAAACCAACTTTTGGTGGTCCAAAAGATTTTCAGTGGGAAGGCCGTGATCTGAATTGGATCCTAAAGAACTCTCTAAGTTTTCATAACTCTGTAAAATTCATGCCAAAGTTTCAAAGACTTACAAAGGTCGAGCTTATCAGAAATATCCTCGAACAGTTGTAATTTGTGAGCAGCACCAAGCAACGAGGACCCTCGGTCAAGCGCGTCGACCGTTGGCCCATGGTAATGCGCGCTGCCACGAAACAGCAAAACGGGAAGCCTTTTTGAGAAACGGGGGAGGTTTCTGAATCCAGTTGCTCAGAGGCTATTGTAGCAAGCATCCCAACCTTTGGGATGAACATTTATGTTATGTGTAGCATGCTTACAACCGAGCTAAACATTCTTCTACACAAAGATCTCCTTTTGAGACCTGTTTTGGTTTCACACCAAGGTCTCCCTTGGATTTTGTCTTTGGCTAATCGCATATTGCCAGGAAAACCCCTTAGAGAAGAAAAAGCCCCAAGCGACCCGAACCTGAAGAGTCAAAAACCATATGGAATTCGCCGATTCCGTCAGAGGCAGGTCCCACACGAAAACCGACAGAATATCGGAAGGGCTTCGAGCGGTAAGTGGTTTCGACTGAGTCCCGCCCGATGCCACACACAAGGTGTCATGCGTCTGGTGGAAGAGAGAGAGAACCACTCACATCGAATGGGTAAACATCATGAAACTTACCCGCTTGATATGGACAGAGACCGTAGGATATGGAGGCTCCAGATCGATGGTGGACATGCAATCCGATAGATGACCGAATTCAACGGGGTAAACAGGCTGAGTTGTATAAAGGTTTGAAGTCTGACATGAACGATGAGTTGGTGGAGGAATCATGTTTGCGGGCATTCTGGGAAGTTAACGGAAATAATGGCAGTTCAAACGTTTCCAACAGAACTAACACTCAGTTCGTTATGAAACAGGTGGCCACCTTCCTATGAGGCATTACACAGTGATGATGACGCAGAACAGAGGAATTCCAAAGGACAAGTGGCAGGAGAACCAGAACGCTGGGAAGCGGAAATGAACAGTCAGGAAGCAGATTGGCTTTAAAGCCATGAACAGACAGAAATAAAGCAAGTAGTGAGAAAAGAGAGTAAAAAAGTTAAGAGCAGAGAACAGAAAAAGTAAGTCGAGCTGACCTGCAGAGCAAAGGCAACATCGAGACAGAGCCAGAGAGAGCCAGGGAGTCTGTGTACTCCCGAGAACGCTTGAGAGGTTCAAGCGAACTCCTCGGCATAGGCCTGTCATGTATGAGTCTCAAATTGGGTTCATACTACTGTGACCAACAGAGGTCGAATTTCAGTAAGGAGAGTCTGTGTACTCCAGAGACTTCGGGGATCCAAGTCCAGTCCTACTGATTTATATCTATTGAGTGAGACTCAAATTGAGCTCACTGTTGTAAAAAATCCGCTTTGAAAATAGAATAGAGAGGCCACCACTAAAGGCTAGACCGGGAGACATAGCCCAGGAGCATTGGGTGAAATCCTTATTAAACTTGTTATATTTACATGTTTTACTATTGTGTTTTCTCTAACTACTTCAGTGTCTATGTATTTTGCAATCTTATCGATCCATTGCATAATGTATCATAGGCACATCCATTCACATGAGTCGGTAATACGTTTAATTCTTTGTCCTGGATAAATTTCAGACCATTCGGTTACCACAGAACTCAAAAAAATTAAAACTCTAGTACATAACTTGTCGCGTCGGCCTTTTCAACACCCATTTGACTCCCATACGGACCTGATAGGAAATAAAAACTGCTAGTTAATGATTTATCGGGTCCAATTTTAAAGATAAAACCCGATTACTTGCCGACCTGATATTCGTCGGTGTCATACGGACCTGATAGGAAATAAAAACTGCTAGTTAATGATTTGTCAGGTCCAATTTTAAAGACAAAACCCCATTTCTTTCCGCCCAGATATTTGGCCTAGACTTCAGCGAACTAAACTGTATTTGATACACCATCGCATCCGATTTCTAAAATAAAATTTGTTCTAGTTGCCCACGTGATTATCATCGGATATGTGGCCTGTTGATCAGATCCTACCCAGATCTTCTCGCAGGTTTATCACTTTCAAAATCCATTAATAATATAAAATCAACCATTTCTTTAAAATCCTCACATTTCTTTTTATTTCCATTATAACATAATATTTGGTTTTTCTTTCATATTTTTTTATTTATTTTTATTTCATATTTTTGATAAAATTGAAAAGAAAACTTAAATAACAATGGATGCTACAACATCTGGCTCCACTTGGGGATAGTGCTTTTTCGACAGAAGCGCTAATAATTGCAGAACAGTGCCTTCACCTCAGGCATGGAGTCATATATTGTTTAACCAATTCAAATTATATGGCACTTGTTCACTGAATTCACTCTGGTATCTACAATGATAGGATGCTTATGCTTCAGAACTGGAAGTAATGCTTGAGGTACTGCCCATTGCCAGGCAGCTGTAGAGTTTCACCATCAAGATTCTCTGCAGTAGTTTTCTTAAGGATTCTCATCAAAGTTTTGCTAGTGAATTTAGCCAATCCATTTCCATGTGGATGATAAGCAGTTAAATGAGATAAAATGGCATTATACTTCTAACAAAAGGAAACAAACTTACTTGAAATGAACACTTGAGAATTGTCTGTTATGACTTTGACAGGGAATCCAAGTTTGTTGAACATGCTTTCCTCATATGTCTTCATAGCCTCATAGGAACAATCCAAATCATCAGTGTATTGCCTGAAAATCTTAATATATCTCTCCTTATAATTAAGTGAAAATTCCTTGAACAATTTGACCAGCTTGGGTTCCTTCTTGGTTCCAATATTGTGATTTTGAATATGTTCATCTTGTGAAAGGAAACCATCACTTGTTCCTTCTTTAGAATAGGATCCATTAAATAAGCACTTCCACACCCCTTCTGTTTGCAGCTCTGTATTTACACAGGCTGGAGTAAGCCGCCTCTGGTTATCTTTAGCCAATTCTGCATTGTCATGCAGCATGAAGCAAGAAAAGTAATCTTTTTCTTGGCTATATACAGGTGAATTACTTGCTTCGTTATTTGTGATTATTCTAATAAATCTTGTTTCTTTGTACAACCTCCTTTCTTCCCCACCAAAAATTGGTATGACAGCATAATAAAAATATAGTTTCAAAACACCACCCAATTTAGCCCCGCATGACCTACTAGATAGTAACATTCCAAACCTAGCAGGGATATCTGCTACCACTACATCCATTACCAAACTTTTAGTTGGAATCTAGGCTAGTGACACCACCATATCTTTAATGCCCCCCAAACACTTGAATTTATGTGAATCAAAAGAATACAAGTCTCTGTAAGGTTTAGTAACTTGTAGGTTTAGTTGTTTCATCACTAATAATGGCATAAGGTTATGTGAGGCTCCTGAATCAAACATAGAACTGTGCAAGAGTAAATCATGAACCAATAAAGAAATGTAGAAAGGAGCTGTTGAAGAACCTACCTCCTCCACATGTTAATCAAAAACCACTACTAGTTTATCTTATTGCAAATTCACAATGTCATTTATCTTCACATTCTGAGATGGATTGATAAACTCTATAATTTCTCTTTGATAAGATGGTGTTTTTACTAACTCTGTGAGGGGCACTTGAATTCTAATTTTTTCTAATTCTTTAGTTAAACTGAACACATGACCCTATTTAGTGTTCTTTTCGTCTTCATCTTCACTTCTCTTCATTATTGAAATCTCTTGTGTAATGGAAACAAGTTTTTCTAAAGGATTTTTTTCACTTTTGTCTTGAGAAGACTCCCCTTGAAGCATTTGAGTCTTGCTACTTGTGTTTTGCTGCTTCTTTCCTTTATTCAATTGTTTTGCAGGCTGTGGTTCTTGTACTTGTGGATTCACCTTTTGTAAGGGAGCTGGAACTTGCTGCTCGCCTTCATCTTCTTGAGTTCCAGATATTTTCGTTGATCTGAAGTCATATTTCTTATGTAGTTCTGCCTGCATAAAATCATAAAACCATTTCCAACTTTCATCAATTTCATTATCATCATAGATGACATATGTTTCACTATATTCTCATTCCTCAACATCTAGTTCATCTTCATCTACTGCATACAATGTGAAAATATGGTCATCATGATCCTCAAAATGCTCTGGTACTCCATTAGGATCTACCTCTATATACAATGGTGCTTGGATATGATCTTGATCTTTTCTTTCCCCCTGTAAAATTTACAGAGGTTGTCTTCTATATTGAGGATTAAAATTTCTATTTTGCTATACTTCTCTCTGAGAATTCTTATTCTCTAATTCCAATTTAATCAATTTATTAGACAAATTTCTAATTAAATTATTCATATCCTCTAATGTTTGATCTTGAGAGGATTCTACTTTAGTCTTTCCCTTATCTTGGATAGGTTGTGCATCTAGTGTTTTACCTACAACCACCAGATTTTCTTCTATCTCTAATGCATATGTTTGGATTGGATCAAGGATTGGGGATCTCCTCTCCCTCAATGTGAATCCAAAATTTGACTCAAAATCCCTTGCAAAAGTTATTTTTGCACCAGTAGGAGGGGGCTTAATCTCCACTGGAAGACTATTGTACAGCTTATTAAATCTTCTAACAAATTCAACTACAGTTTCATCAGATTTCTTCTTTATAGCATTAAACTCTGTGAGTGAATACCCATGGTCTCTTTTTTCTCCCCATCTCTGGGTGAACAGGCGCTCCATCTCTTCCCATGTTGTAATATAGTTATTAGGAAGCCCTTTAAACCATTTTATTGCTTCACCATCCAAGCATTGGACAAAAAGTCTTAGAACAACATCCAGGTGTTCAACATTTAGGCTTTCTGCGAAATTACAAAATACTAATATATGATTCTCTGATGTTTATTCATCCTCCCCTGTGAAACGAGGAAGAATATTCAAGTATTCTTGTGGCATTTGGTTCAACTGTTGTGGCAATTGAATAGGCGCATACCTATTCATTAAAAATGTAGGTGCTACCATATTTTCCTGTGAATTTACTGAACCTTGATTACCAGCGAATGTGGAACCTGATTGAGGAGTAAATGGAGTGTGCAAAGGTGGTAATGTACTTATAGGTTCAGGGTGAATTGCAATAACATATATTGAAAAAGAAATAGACTCTAAATACTGTTCATGATAGTTGGGTTATTGGAATGAATTGGATGTAGAATGTGTCTCTTGTTCAATAAAATATGAATGTGAAAGATGTGATGAGATGCTGCCTGGTGCAGAAAGTGTAGGACTTGGTGTATGTGGAGTTTTAGGCCTTCCAACCCTCTTGGAAACTATCCTCTCAGGATCTAAAAGGGCTTTAACATTCTGATGTGAGGTATCTGACCTTGTATGGGGTCTCTTTGGAGCCAACTTTATTTCTTTTGTTCAAAACAACCAAATATTTCTTCCTCATTGAACAACCAGAGGAAACTATTGAAAACCAGGGGAAAAGTGTTCTTGTCTTCTCTCCCCGGCAATGATGCCAATTAATGTTGTACCTTAAGAAACCAATTTCCTGGTTGTATAGAAATTGTGCTTAAGACATTAATGTTTATAATTATTGTCACTTGTTTGTCAGTTAATTGTATGTTGTATTCTCAAATGAAGGACCTGGAAGACTTGGTTTTAGACCCTCAATACTTAGGTGACATGAAAATCTCAGAATGCCATTTGATTGCTGAATATAAGTGATGAATGAAGAAAGCTTGAAGAAGTCATAGACAATATTCTATTTTACACAGAATCTACTATCTGTGACACTTGGAGAAGTTAAAGATAATATGTTGTCTTACACGAAAACTACTATCTGTAACTTAGAAGAATTGCAGAGGTGGGAACTTCAAGTATAGGAGCACTCTTTTAAGGGATTTTAACTTCCTTTACATAAGAAAATAAAGCCCTACAACTTCATTACCATACTTAAAAGAACAAAACATTTATTGACACATAACAGAGAAGTCGCAAAATCATACCCAATAATGTGTGGAAAGCTTCTGATTCTTTCATTAATCAATAGTTTTATCAAGAATACAGTGGCCTAGTCTCCAGGTTCTCCAAAATTCGAACCCCCTCTATGTAAATTTTCCTCTTTTTACACATTATGGGGCAGTTGCTAATCACCAAAACTGTCAAACTACCTAACTATCCTCTAACTACTCTGAAGTAAAGATCATTACAAAATAGTACTTTTGAGGGTAAAAACACCTCATTCATTTTAAGAAAACAAGATAATAAGAAGTAATAGAAATCAGAGAATGATGGGAGATTGCTGCTTGCTGTTAGAATCTATAGCGTGAGCCTGTGGTTCTACTAATGGATGAGCATTAATGGAGTAGTGGATGAGGTGGTGGGGTATGTTGAGTGGAGTAGGCAATTAACAGATGAAAGCGGTGGAAGATGTGGAATGAGCAACATGAGGCGGAAAGCTTTGGGAGCTCACCATGGGGGTAAAGAATGTACTGGAGCTTCAATGAGGTTGAACCCCCACAGTGATTTCAGGCCACAAATTTCGGTCAATCATGCTAATGTCATGGTCAACTACGAGGGTTGAGCTTTAATTAAACTTTGTGCTCATTGCTTCCCCGTAGCACACCTCAACGTACTTATCAAGCTATCGCTTGATCGCGCCTCTTGAACCTGCATGACCTTTAGACAACAGCAAACCTTCGGTTACCACAAAACTCAAAAGAATTAACACTCTGGTTCATAACCTGTCGCGTCCGCCTTTTCAACGCCCCTTTGACTCCCATATGGACCCAATAGGAAATAAAAACTATCATTTAATGATTTATCGGGTCCGATTTTAAATATAAAACCTGATTACTTGCCGACCTAATATCCGTTGGCATCATATGGACCCGATAGGAAATAAAAACTACCAGTTAATGATTTATCGAGTCTGATTTTGAAGACAACTCCATTAATTTCCGACCCGATATTTGTCACGAACTTCAACGAATTAAACTATATTTGATACACCATCACGTCCAATTTCCGAAGTAAACTCCGTTCTAGTTACCAACACAATTGTCATCGGATTTGTGGCCTGTTGATCGGACGACCCAGATCTTTACATGGGTTTATCACTTTCAAAAGCCATTAATAATATATAATCAACCATTTCTTTAAAATCCTCACATTTATTTTTATTTCCGTATAACATAATATTTGGTTTTTCTTTCATATTTTTGATAAAATTGAAAATAAAACTTAAATAACAATGGATGCTACAACACGTGGCATGGGTCCAACTCCATTCGAGTAGAATATTATAATTGAGATTAGCGTCAATGATCTCTACTTTGACATGCACTATCTTGCCCTCCAAAGTAATGGCAAGGTCGGGTAAGACACCGAATGGTCGCGAATCGCACCCGTCAAAAGCTGCCAAAGTGTTAGGGGACTAGTTTAGAGTAGGAAAACCAATTTCCTTCCAACAAGCAAGAGACATGATGCAGGTGGAAGCACCTTCATCGATGACGGTCTTGTGAATGGTTTTCTCATGGATAATGACCTGAATGAGAAAGGAAATTTGAGGAGGCAAATGTGGAATGTGGTTTTCCAAGCCAAAACAAATAAGATTAGAATCAATAGGATCAATACCGCCAATAGCCGACAATAATGATTTCCACTGAGAAGGACACCTTTGAAGGACCTCGAGAGGAGACATAGTTGATGGTGCTTGAGACAAATCCTCAACAATATTATAATGTTGAGTGGCGCGAGCATTTGGATTGTACAAGGACTTCCGTAACACACCTCGAGAAGGTGGTCGAACGACGAAGTCAGGATTAGGTCACTCTATATGGAGAGGACTAGAACTTGATTAGGTAGAAGAAGAAGGGCCACCTTCTTTTTCTTTCCATGCTGTCAGAGTAGGAGTTTGATAATCTTTTGTTCTGGTAGCCACGTTAATCGATGTACTTATCATGAGCACTTGTGAACTCGAGGAAGCAGATGATTGAGGTTGGGCTACATTTGGGTCTACTAGGATGGAAAGGGCTCTTTCAGGACAGATGGGGTCCCTTTGAGCAACCGAATAACCTCAGATCGTTTGGGACAGTCCTTAGTATAGTGATCTTCCTCACAAATGAGGCATGGATGCTTAGGCTTCTGTTGGGAATCATTGCCAACAAACGACTTAGGAGGACCCTGTTTTGGGGCATCGGCTTTGCCTTTGCCTTTGCCTTTCTTCTTACCTTTCGAGGATTTGTCCACTGTGGTAGACTGAATAGCGTTGACCTTTGAAGTTTAACCAGGGCCAGGTGGATTTTGAGAGGCACTATTGGAAGCAGTGTTTGAGGTCGACTTCTATTTGGAAGAAGATTTTGTAGGGGCCTGGGACATTGAACCAATTACTCCATCAACAGGAGGTGTAGCCTGTGACTTCAATTCCGTTGGATTGGATGATGGCCTCGGAGCATCGGCTAATAACTCATACAAAGTGCTAGACTAAGAGTAAACAATATCTAAGTATTGGGCACGAGAAATGGCTTGCTCCTCCGTGACGCACCCACCCATAGCGATATCACGAGAAATTGGAGCGACGAATGATTTGGTGAACCATTCGGTTAGTAACTAATCAGCAATCTTGAATTTGATTAGGAAACACCTACATCTCCATTCATGGATGTGATCGGAGATGTGGGTTGAAATATTTTTCTTGAGCGATGTAAGCAAATAGGTGTTGCTTTCATAGTGAACCGACAATTGGAAATTCAGGTTTTAACCCCGTACAGAAATTACCCGCATTACGAATTCTAAAACACACAAAATAAAAATGTGAGAGCATAACACAGAAAACACATATACACAGATATTTTCCCTAGGATACCAAAACTGAGACTACCAGCTTGATTTTTCATTATGTTCCTTTCAATGTTACAATACATATTTATACATGTTGAAGCATCCAATACCATGGGCCGAAAACCATCACATCCAAAACCATGGACCGAAAACCATCGCATCCAAAACCATGTGTGAAAAACATGCACAAAATCATAGGTAGGTCTACCCAACCTAATATAGGGTCCAAAACGAAAATTTTCATAAAATGGGGTTATTTGCACCCCTCAAACCCCGTGTGGCTCCCCCTGCTATGCAATCGGCACAACGAAGGGGGCCTCTGCCCCCGTTCTAACCCCCTGATTAACTACATGGGCTAGTCGTGGAAAGAATATAAAACAACCCAACATTCTCCCACTTGTTGTTTTATTTCCACAAGAGGCCATAAGAGAGGTTAGTCATTTATCCATCCCTGCAATGCCCATTGTTTCTATACACCAAGAGAACTTCTCAGAGCTCACAGATTTTTTCAATGCATCTACAATATTCTTCAAAGTGTCCAGCTTTACCAGCAACACCTTTTTGTCTTCTATCATATCCCTCAAAAAGTGATACTGAACATCAATGTGCTTTGTCTTTGAATGGTAAGCAGGGTTCTTTGCCAAGAAAATTGCACTTTGGCTATCACAGTCTATCCTTATAGCTCCCTCTACTAACCCCATACTTGAACACAATCTCTGCAACCAAACTACTTCCTTGCTTGCATGAGTGGCTGCCATGTATTCTGCCTCTATAGTTGATTGTGCCACTACAGATTGTTTCTTACTCATCCAATTGATTGCACCTCCAAATAGGTTAAACACATACCCACTTGTAGATCTTCTCTAATTCAGATCTCCAGCCTAGTCTGCGTCAACAAAGCCACGGATATCCAAAACTCTGTCCAATCCTGGTCTTCCTTGGTAGCACAAACCATAATCACTAGTGCCACGCAAATACCTGAAAACCCACTTCACTGCTGTCTAATGCTCCTTTCTTGGTTTTGACATAAACCTACTCAATACTCCCACTTCATGTGCAATGTCTGGTCTAGTATAGACCATTTCATACATCAGGCTACCGATTGCACTTGCATATGGAACATGGGGCATGTCATCTTCCTCTTCTTCTGTCTTGGGACACCGTTCAATAGATAACTTTACACCTACAGGAATAGGAACCTTAATTGGTTTACTATCCTGCATATTAAATCTCTGCAATATTGTCTCGACATACTTCCTCTAGTTTAACTAGATCTTCCTCTTTGCCCAATCTCTTTTAATTTCCATGCCCAAAATATAGTTTGCAGCACCAATATCTTTCATGTCGAATTTGTAGGACGATTGGGTCTTCAAATCCTAGATAATTTCTTCGTCATTTCCAACCAGCAAGATATCATCCACATACAAGACCAGATAAATAACATGGTCACCAATTATTTTAAAATACACATAGTGATATGATTTTCTTCTGGTGAAGCCAAGTCCCCGTATAAATGTATCAAATTTCTGATACCACATCCTTGGTGACTGTTTTAACCCATACAGAGACTTCTTTAACTTGCATACCAGTTGTTTCTTACCCTTCACCACAAATCCTTCAGGTTGCTTCATGTAGATCTCCTCTTCTAGATCCTTGTGAAGAAATGTTGTATTCACATCCATCTGTTCTACCTCAAAATCAAAAGCAACAACAATAGATAAAATTAATCTAATACAAGATACCTTGGAAACAGGAGAAAAAATATCACCAAAATCAATTCCCGACACCTAGGAATAACCTTTTGCTACCAATCGAGCTTTGTATTTCTCCACCTTTCCTTCTGCATTTGTCTTCTTGAACACCCATTTGCTGCCAATGGGTTTCCTTCCAACCGGCAACTCCACCAGATCCGAAGCCTCATTTTTGTGCAAAGATGCCATTTCATCAACCATGGCCTCTTTCCAGAGTTTTCCATCCTCTGAATCTACTGCTTCCTTCACAGTTCTGGGATCATCATCAGTAATAGATAAAGCAAAATTTGAACAGAAAGAAGATGGACTATACATTTCTGGCTGCCTTCTTTTTCGAACTGATCTTCTCACACCTGGAGTTTGTGGCTCTTCATCTTCTGATTCCTCCTTTGTTGTAGAGACTGGTTCTTCCTCTTTTAGCTCAAACTCTATCTTCTCAGGTTCCTTTGGTTGGACTTCATGTTTAATAACATCTTTCACCTCTCTGAACACCACATCTCGGCTATACACAACTTTCCTTGTTACTGGGTTCCAAAGCTTATAACCCTTTAAACCATCTTTATACCCAATAAATATGCACTTTTCATATTTACTATCCAACTTGGTTCATTTCTCCTTTGGAACATGTACATATGCATCACATCCAAATACCCTTAGATGTGAAAGAGAGGGTTTATTACCAATCCATACCACTTGTGGAGTCTTATCCTCCAATGCTGATGAAGGTGATCTATTGACCAGGTAACATGTTGTCTCCACCGCCTCTGCCCAGAATTCTTGTCCTAACCCGACACCACTAAGCATGCCTCTTGCCCTTTCCATCAATGTCTTGTTCATTCTTTCTGTAACTCCATTTTGCTAAGGTGTATATGGAGTAGTCTTTTGCCATGCTATACCACACTTCTTACAGAATTCTTCAAATTCCTTACTACAAAACTCTCCACCATTATCTGTCCTCAACACCTTTATCTTCTTCTCAGTATGGTTTTCCACCAAAGCCTTAAATTCTTTAAACCTGTCAAAGACTTCAAATTTCTTCTTAAGGAAATATATCTATGTATTCCTTAAGAAGTCATCTATAAATGATACTTAGTACACAAACTTACCTAGTGATGGAACCTTCAACAGATCCAGACACATCACTATGCACAAGCTCTAATATATATTTCTGCTCTTACCACTAGAGGGGAAACTCACTCGATTTTGTTTCCCATATATGCAATTTTCACAGAAATCAAAATCCAGAGAGCTATTACTCATACCTTCTACCATACCTTTACCATGAAGTATTCGAAGACCCTTCTCTCCAATATGTCCAAGCCTTTGATGCCACGGCATGGTCTTCTCTCCAGAGACCACTAGGTTTTCTGCTCCACTTTCAGGAACCACAGAATTGTTGCACCCATCAACAATAGTGCTACCTTGCAGCTTGTACAGAGTTCCAATTTGAACTCCCCGCATCAATACCAGTGCTCCCCAAACCATCTTGCAGGTATCCTTCTCAAACACTATTTTTACACCTACATCATCCAACTTGCTTACAAAAATTAGATTTTTGGCCAATGTAGGAATATCTAGAATACCCGGAAGTGTTCTAACCCTTCCACCTTGAAACTTCAACTTCACTTTTCCGAGACCAACGATTCTAGCCTTCCTATCATCCCCTAAGAATACATCACCACCATCGTATTTCTCATACTCGCAAAACCACTCTCTATGGGGAGTGAAGTGAAAGGATGCACCTGAGTCAATCAACCATGCCTCTTGATCTACATGTGTACTTGAAGAAGCCAAGTGTACATCCCCACCTTCATCTAAGGTGGTTTTCGCCTCTGTAGAAGGAGCATCATCAGATCCCTTTCCATTGTCAGGAGCTTTCGATTTATAGTCCCTTTTGTAGTGCCCTTCCTTTTCGCATTTCCAGTACACCACCTTTACAGGTTTTCCTGAAGATTTAGATATCCCTCTAGATTTAGATCTCCCACTCGATGACTTATTTTTGTTTCTGTTTTGGGATCATCCTCGTACAGACAAGGCATCACCATTCTGGCTCTCCATATTTTTCCATCTCATCTCCTCTGTCAGCAAGGATGAGACAATTTCATCAAACTACAAGGTAGTTGCATTACTACCTATTGCAATAACTAGACTATCCCACAAATCTGGTAGAGAACACAACAACCTAATGCACTTATCTTCATCTGAAATTTTGATATCAACAGACAATAACTGACTTACCATAGTATTAAATGCATTTAGATGCTTTGTCACCAAGTCTCCATCTTTCATCCTCAGGTTATACAACTTTTTCCGTAGGAACAGTTTATTCACCAAAGACTTAGATTGGTACAAAGTCCCTAACTTATCCCACAAAGCCTTTGTTGTAGCTTCCCCTGATACATTTAGCAATACTAAATCTGAGAAACATAATTGTATTGTGCTCTTTTCCTTCCGATCCAACTTCTTTCATTCTTCATCGAACACTCCCGTTGGTTTAGTACCTAGATCTACCATGATCCACTAATCTTTATCCACCAATAGATCCTCCATATTGAGTTTCCACAACTCAAAACTCTGACCACTAAATTTCTCGATCTCTATCTTTCCACTGCTTGCCATCTTCTTTCACCACCAGAATCAATCTCACAGATCTCCCACTAAACAGGGTCTACCACAGACCCGAGTGAAACCCCTAAGCAACAAAGGCATCCCCTTGAAGCCAAAACAACTATGATACCAAATGTAGGTTTTAACCCCGTACAGAAATTACCTGCAATTACGGGGTATAAAACACACAAAATAAGAATGTGAGAGCATAACACATAAAACACATATACACAGAGATTTTCCCTTGGATCCCAAAACCGAGACTACCAGCTTGATTTTTCATTATGTTCCTTTGAATGTTACAATACATATTTATACATGCCGAAGCATCCAATACCATGAACCAAAAACCATCATGTCCAAAACCATGGACCGAAAACCATCGCGTGCAAAACCATGTGCAAAAAACATGCAAAAAATCATAGGTAGGTCCGCCCAACCTAATATAGTGTCCAAAACCAAAATTTTATGGGGCACTGCCCCGGACCCCATAAAGTGGGGTTATCTTCACCCCTCAAACCCCCTATGACTCCCCCGGCTATGCAATCAGCGCAATGAAGGGAGGGATTCACCCCCCTTTCAACCCCCTGGTTAACTACGTGGGCTAGTCGTGGAAAGAATATAACACAACCCAACAGAAATGTGTGAGGAAAGCCATGGCTAAAGAGTTGAAGTCATAATAATTACTTTGAGGGAGCTCGATGTACGACTTGGTTGCAGTGCCTATGAGAGTTCGTTGGAAAAGATGGAGACAAATAGAATCGTCAATGTAGGAATTCGAAGAGCACCAGAGGTGATATGTCATCACATGGGCTTGAGGATCTTCTTTTGCTTTCCCATCGAACTTCAAACAATCACTCGGGATCTTGGATGGGATCATAGGCCAGTAGGGTGAATGAAGAGTTGGATCATTCATGAGTCGAGACACATCTGGAAACTCTAGTGTAGCCAAGAACGACAATTGAGTATTGAAAGGCATTGGAGGTCGATAATCGGGTCCAACTAGAGGCCCCAACCTTGTTGGTAAGGATTTTCTCCCCATATTGGAGGGTTTTCTCCATAGGGAATTTTATTTTTCCCCCACTATAGGTTACGTTGCCTGTAGGGAGAATTTTGACCTTGAAAGCCTTGAAATTGTGCAGTCATAGGTTGTTGATAAGCAACATACGAGTTAAAAAGTTGTTGAGCCTGTTGACCTTAGACATATGGGTTTTGCACCTGTTGTCCATTGACATATGGGTTTTGAACCTATTGGCCCTAGACATAAGGATTTTGGACCTGTTGTCCTTGGACAAAAGGATTTTGAACCTGTTATTTTGGGCCTACTGCTGCAGGACTTGACCCTGACATTTTCCTTGCAAAGGTTTCCCCTGTTGATATGTATATAGGGGTTGTTGCTGCTCGGGTTGACCTTTCTACTGCGAGGGTTGACCTTTCAGTTGCAAAAGTTGTCCCTGCCGCTGCAGAGGTTGGCCTTACGAAGACATAGGTTGGGAGGTTTGCTGAAAATACTGCATTTGTGGTTGCATGGTTTGCTTCAAATAGTACGAGGGTTGCCCCTTTGGATGTTGTAGTGGTCCCTGCTGTTGCATCATCGGCCCCTGCTGCTACATGGATGGCCCTTACTGGAACGAAGGTTTCCCTTGTTACTGCAGAGGTTGTCCTTGTTGTTGCAGGGGTACTTATATAGTTCCTGGATTGAAACCTTGAAAATTTCCGAATTGTATCTAGCCATAGCCACTGGGAATGGTGGTCGGATCAAGCTGACCGTATTGTCCAGGATGAAGGATGTAAGGTGGATTTACCATTCCTTTGAAACCATATGGAACATAAGGAGTTGAGTACTGAACCTGAGCCTCATAAGGCTACTGATAATGGAAATTTCTTGACCCAGACGGACCAACAGGATTTTGGACCTGTTGGTACTGGACATTACTTGATCCAGCAGGACCAATAAGGTTTTGAATAGCACTAGAAGAAGGCTGGTTCACCCCAACCATGTGAGCCTGTGAGCTACTCACATTAGTTGTGCCTGACACCATAGAGACATTCAGATTTTTCCCCCCAAGTGGTGGCATAGCCTATGCACTTACTGGAGGGACCGAAGGATTAACAGAAGCAGGACTCGATACCATCAGTTGCACCAGACGGGTGACTTGGACTGATGAGACAAGAGGGTTCAAAATGGTGGGTTTCACCAAGACTGAAGTAACTACAGAAATCACCATCTGTTGGGGGGTCATGTTTCGAATGAACGGACCCGTGGTACGCATAGTGCCAGACGCCCAAACAGGATTATGATAAAGCAAAGAGGCACTAGGTGTACCTAAAACCAATTGTGCCAAAGTTACATAATTAGGAGGTAGGTCCTGATAAACACTGATGGGAATGATTCCTGTGTAGGGGAAACCTTCAGGAGGAAATTGATCTTCTTTATCTTCGACAGTGTGTGGAGTGGAAACCTTCGAGTGTCCTAGAGAGGAGACTGGAAATTCGCCTTCAGGTTCCATGGGTAGAAATAAGCGACGATGAATGACCGAAGATGTTCGAGGGGATAATTCCAAAGGAGTACCCGGCTTATTGTACGGACTGTACGGACCCTGCGGTGATATCACAATAGGGTCGAACAAAGGATTTAGAGGATAAACAACCAGTCCAAGCTGACCGTCAGTAGTTGGCTGACTCTTGAGAGTCTAGATAGGGTTATCCAGATATTCCGGGCCAATATCAGAAAGTGACCCAGTATCTAAGGGAGGTGGCAGACAAGATGAAAAAGGTTGAATGCTCAGAACAATTACAAGTTCAGCATCTTGGTCCTCAAGTAACCCGGTAATGCAGGAAATGGCTCCTCAGACAATATTTCAGACAGAGGAGAGGAAGAGGAACTAGGTGAACTGGATGGTTCAGCCATGATGTCTTTGTCTCAAATAACAGGAAAAGAGAGATAAAATCCAAGGCTTTAAATATACCTTACAAGGAATAATATGATTTGGTCTAGAAAAGACTAACAAGGATGTTATGAGATTGTGGGCAACAATTTTTTAAGACGCAAAAACAAACTAGTCCTCTTTCATGTTTTAATAACCAAGAAAGAAGCAAAGGCGACTCTATCACTTCCGATTTGAAGCGAGCTCGAAAGGTCAAGTGCTTGGATGATATTTTAAGCTTAAAGAGTCAAAAGGATCAATTGACTACTCAGGATGATCTAGGTAAAAAGGATTACCAGGTAACCGTGAACTGCAGAATACCTCCCATTGAACCGAGAAGTACGAGCAGGCGATCTCCCCGAATGCTGTGTTCGGTATATCACGTTAACAAGGCAGCAGACTTGGCTTCCTATGGATAAAGGATTGCAGCCTCGTGGGGTCTCCCTTCATATGCTCGATGGTATGGGGAGCACAAGTCTATACTAGCACTGTCTAGTGTTGGAGCGAACAACAACTGCTAGGTTTAAAGACGTTGGAACACATCTCTAGCCTAGACCTTCTAGATGTGATCGTTAGGTTTCAAATGCACCTTAGGTTAATTGAGTTCATTTTAAATTTTATCTTGAATTATGTCTCGGTTTTCAGGCCTTAACGATGTGACTCAAAAAATCCTATATGCAGCTAAATGAGACATGACTCTTTCAAATTGATGAATTGTTTACACTAGAGAGGGTAGAAAACACAATCAAATGCAAACAACCAAGCAAAAGAAAGAAAAAATATTTTTTCACTACTTTACTCTTTGAAAACAAAATAATCAAAAGACCCTTCCCAATTCCTATTTTCCTAACAAGTGCACTTCAAGCAATCCTTTTAAAAAGAAAGAGAATTATTTTTCTTTTCAAATGAAAATGAAAATATAGTCTTCAATGATGCTAACTAATGTAACGTATCGATGCAGCAAACTAGAATTGTGTACTTTTCAAGAAATGACAAAAAGGAATTTTTTTTTGTAAAACACTTCAATGAAAAAGTTTTCGAGACAATCAATCCTAAGACAGATGAAAAGACACAAAAATGACTTCTTCCAAACTAATGACGCAATGACTCTACCAAGAAACAAGACAAGCAACGAGATCTGTGCTAGAAAAGAGATGTTTAAACAAAATTATGATAACTTTTCAAACTTGAATGATGGAGATCAAAGTAATAAGAGGACTACAAATGAAATGCAAGGAGTAAATTCACCAACAACTTGACTCATTGATTTCACAATCAGCTGAATGGATGACAACCTAGATTTCCTAGAGCTACTAAGCATCCAAAGACTCAAGAAATCAAGAAAAAAAAGGCAAACCAACAAGCACATAAACCAAGCCAAATCAAGATTTCCAGTCAGGGAGAAATAGTCTAAAACAAGCTAAGAGGCAGAAATCAGGAGAGCAGGACACATTGGTTGAGATTTGGGGTAAACCCTAATCTCCACCTATAGGCATTGGCACAACTGCCTAACTGACAACAAGTGCCAGAAGGAGGTCGGTGCGACTGTTTTAGCAAAAACCACGCTGGCTGAGGATTCAAAGGAAAAAATAAAAAATTCCTCAGGTAAAAACTAGACTTTCTACTGTAAATTTTAGACTCAGAGCAATAAACTAGGAAAAGTAGAGAACATGAGAGGGAAATGGTGATACTAGAAAAGTTCACACAAAACCATGAAATTACAATCAATCAAATAGAAGGATTGGTTCCCTAGTGGAGTCGCCAATTTGTGATGCAGGTAAATTCTAAGTGCGGACACAAACAATTCCTCTAGCCCGAGAGAGCGGGTCTAGTCACAAACAGACAATCTATGGAATATTTCCTTAAGCT
This sequence comes from Pinus tabuliformis, assembly GCA_031772625.1. NCBI lineage: Eukaryota > Viridiplantae > Streptophyta > Pinopsida > Pinales > Pinaceae > Pinus > Pinus tabuliformis. The sequence goes on from CM062818.1 coordinate 1,189,326,826, forward strand.
AGAATCAATTAAGAGGGCCTACCTCTTAGAACACTATTCCGCTTGGTGATGATCCTGCTTCCTCGCTCCAGCTATCTTTCGTTTCCTTCCTTCGAACACCTGAAACAAGCAAACAACAACAAACAACAAACATAATAGCATACAATATTGTATTCAGCCTACTTAACAAGTCAAGGAACATTAAGCCATAAAGATGTAAAATGACACTTCATGTAGGAAATCAATCGATAGTTTCATTTATATAAATCAAAAAGATATTACAACCGGTGCCTTGATGTTGCTGGTCTCCTTTGACGTATCCAAGTTCCCAAACTTCTGCTAGCACTTCATGCGCAGCCCCCAACAATAGAGGTTTTAAGGATTTTTTTCCTCTAGTCTCAAATCACACCAAAGCATGTTATTCTCTCTCAAACATACACTATAAAACTTCAGACTATACATGTCTTGCTGATTATTCTAACTCCAAACTAAAAACTAGCTTTTTCTTGGGAAAAAGAGAGGTTTTTATAGCTTGGATGGATGGGAGATAGTTCCTATTCTCATGGGAGAAGGCCTTATCTCTTGGATTAATTCCATCCTAATAGGGGAAAGGAGCCCAAACTGACATCCTCCACTCCATCCGACCTAACCATTTACCAGACTTCCATTACGAAGATTCTAGAGTTGGAAGCTTCAGCTCCATATTTAAAAAAATTTCCAAAATAGGGTCGACGCGACTGAGAAAGGGCTCAGTCGATTCAATCAGTGCTAGGGATAGTTGTAATCCCTGCATATCGGCATGAGGAGGACACGGGTCATTAGCACCGATCTTTTAAATTGGGATAAACGGAAGATTTTTGGGAAATGATGCAAAAGGGAATTGTTCTGCTCATGAAGAGGGACATAATGGGAGTTTCTTCATGAGAGGAAAGCATGCGGGGTTCACTGCAGAGGTCCTCTATGATCGTGTATGGGGATTACAGGGACAGTGACAAAATGTTGTGTAACAATTGACTAGAAAAAATGCAAGATCCTTGTAAAGAGAGTGAATAGACAGATAACCAAGTGTTGATAGCTTTACAAGTTCCTCTTGGATTTCACCCTGCTTATCTCAAGAATCTGAACACGGTTTCATATGGAAACTAATCCTACAGGTCCACAAGAAAACGAAAGAAGTGATATTTCCAATGCAATTATTGGCGCACTAGTTGACCCATGTAGGCGATAGCATGATTGGCAGGAAATATATTCTAGCATACGAACAAACAAGAAAGATAAAGAAATGCAAAAAAAATCATTTAATGTTTGAATGCACCCACATAAAAGAAAAGATTGAAAGAACATGAAAGGCACTCTGCAAATGTATCATGGTGTTCTGTCACATTGTGCGTGGATGACAATCATGTACACAACTTCGAACTTGACAAACGAGAAAACATGAAGAAAGAAGAAAATTTTCATTTCACAACATTGCTTTCTACGTATGACTCCTCCAATGCCTGAGTGATAGGATCTATGATTCTGGTGGAGGATGTGAAAACTGTGGATTGGATTGATATTCACTATCAACAAGAGAGTGATGAGGAGCTTGGGGAGATTCAACAGATTTCTGATCAAAGGTGGAACTGACCTGAAGGCTACAAGAACCTGACATAACCATATGCTCAGGCTGAAGTGTCAGAGTTTCCACTTCATCAGAAGATGGATCATTAAATACCAGTGGCTTAGAAAGATCGATAGTAGGTGAATCAGAATCATGATCAAATGAATGAGTGAAAATCACAAAGAGGGGGTGATGAAAAACAAAAAATTTCACCCTCTGAGTCTCCAGAAATGAAAGATGAGAGATCAAGTGGATGTGGGAAGATAGATTTTTCCTCTCTGCAATTAGATGACAAAATGAAATCCCACACATTCCGTGAATGATCGGAAGTGGAAACATCCAGAGATGGATTTTCACAAGAATGGAAAGAAATGGTAGAACCGCATAAGATGATAGGATAAGCGGACAAGGTGCAGACGGAAGGAAGTCATCCTTCGCTGCAAATTGTTGTTCAAAATCCCACACATACTCATCAAGAATGATAGTGCAGGTTGGCTATCCAACACCAAATTTGTCCACAACTTGATCCATGTGAACATCACATATGGAATCCAAAACAGATGAACACAACACACCAAAATTTGAAGGATGAAAGGAATGAAAGGACAAGGGATGAGGAGATAAGACCACATGACAACCATTAGGCTTGCAATCCAAAGCTGCACAAAAATCCTAAGCAGGTGAGGTAGGAGAAGATGATGACAGATCAACAGGTGGATTCTCAACTTCTCCCACCTCAACCTGCAAAGATAGAGCTATTTAATGAGAAGGGGACGGAGGGTCACTTGGGACAACAACCTTGTCCATCTCAAATTTAGAAGCTCTAACACCAATGTATGTTGGGAAAGGTTCAAAAGATTATAACTCATGTGGATTCTTAGAGATGTGAAGAAGACACTGAAATATTTCCTCCAAAATTTTCCATTCAACTTCATCTTCAAGAAATTCATAACAGTAATGAAGAAAATGATCGTGAAAATGATCAAGATATTCGTCATGTCATTTTCGCAATTTTATATTTTTTTGATTAATTACTTTATGGTCATAAAGAACGAAAACTTGTGATCAAAAGAGTGTATAGAGGTTGTGAGCAATGTGTGACACCATTAGTTGATGCACCCTTCAAACGTGAAAGCGAACAAGCCACAAGCGATGTCATCCGAGGGGACATCATTTTTGTCATAGAAGCCCAAAGAGGCAATTCTGTGAATTAACAGGGGTGTTCCATTTTTTCCATCAAATTTGTATCTTGACAAGTCATATATAACATGCACCGACACATCGCAATCAAGAGTGTGAGAAAAACATGTCGGGGTTTTGATTATGATATAATTCATGAATGATGTGCAGAAACTCAAAACAGACTTCAAGGGCTCAGCTTGTCATCTGGCCCTCCTTCTAGTGTCAGAAATGTTGACGGTGATGGACCCGCCAACATTCAAGGGATCTCCCCGGTAAGAAGTCCCAACTAGACCTCAGATAGTTTGGAGTAGGATTCCTAGTAGTGTGTGGTAATGTAATGCCTTGACCACGGTAGCGCGCAGAGATTAGTATGATAAATTTGAGCTAAAGCAAGTGTATGACCTTGTAGCGAGTCAAGTCAGATTCATGGGGGTTCTAACACATGGAGAGGAAAAGAAAGTGTGCCCCTTAGTATTCGGTAATAATACGCAACTTGAAAGGAACACATGAGCGGAATGAAATCACAGGCTAATATGTAGAATAGTGCACAAGTTAAAGTGATGGGTTAATCCAAAAACTCATTCAACAATATTCATACATTTTCATCCAAATTTTCATAAGAAAATGCATAAGTTAAATAACATATATTTCTAAAGAAACCAGAATAGTCCAACTACAATAACAACATATGCATGAAAGTGTGTTTGCTATGATATTATATTATAAGTGAAATTTCCATTCATACGTACACCATTGACAACCACTAGCCCTAATAATGGAACATTACAGTCAAGAACATCTACTCATCCAAAGAAATATACTCACTCTACACTATGGAGAATCCAAGGCTCGTCAAAATACTTCAAAGCCTTTTCTAAGCCTAAGCCTAGCCAAAATCTTGGCTTGCAAAAGCCCGTTCTATGAGTTATGAGGTTCTATTTATAAAAAAGGGTTGGGTGACCCTTTAAATTCTGCTTTGTGACTCTTTGACTACCCTCATGACTCTTCAACTTCCTTACAAGTAACTCCTTACATAACATGATGACCTTTCACATTCCACTCATGAAACTTGGAATTTCACTTACAACATATTTACAAATAATGTTACATTTTCCTCATGTACCCATGTAAGAAAAAATAGGCTAGAGATAGCCCAACAATAAAAAACATTATGATTCCAAAATTTGGGGAAAGACCAACTCGGCAACCTCCACTTGGTGCTTCTCAGTCACATATTGATGCCAAGCTTGGTACTGCATGATGATGTCCCCAAACTTCTTGATAGCGTCTTTCTGATAGCGGGTACTTGCATCCATATCATACGGGTATATGGTGTGAAACCTGTGTCCAACTTGTTCTGAAGCATGTGTAGCATGGTGTTGACCATGACAGGACCACCAATTTACTTCTGCATGTTATGTGCACTAAGCTCCATGTCTTCCCTTGTGACCTATTATCCTAGCTGCTCCATGTACTCATCAATCTCTAGTCACACTTGGTTCTTGTGTTTAGCATTGGTAAGGGAACCTGTATCTATTCACTCTTTTCCTCAGTTGTTGGCTATTTCGGCTCATCAACTTTTATTGGCATTGTTTTCTCTGTCATTGTGCCTTACGTTTGTTCTTTTTACCACTTCTACTTCTCTTCTTGTTCTTTCCTCCTCAGCTCTCGTCCTTCCTTCGGTTGCTGTTCTTCTTGTTGCAGTCTCATTTCTGCTACCTACAAGCTATGCTTTTCTCTCTTCCTCTACTCTATTGTCTATGTCCTCTGCTTCCTTTTTTTCTACTGCCAAATGTGCCTGCATGAAGATTGAATCCGCTTTTACTCTGCATATGTTTTCTCCCTCTATTATGTCAGCTACTTCCTCTTTTCCTGATCTTGTACTAGATTGTTGCCTTCTGCTATTGCTACTGGACTTGCTGCCATGTTAGTGTTGACTCATTTTCAATGAGTAGTTGAGTGTCCAAATATATTGGTAAGTTAACTGGTGCTTTATTAACTTCTTCCCCAATACTAATTTCAATGGTCTCTCTTGAAGCGGCTCCCTTTGATTCCATGGTACAATTACTACTAGAGAGAAGTGCTTCATGAGTGTGGTACCTATGGGACAGAAAGGACACTCTTGGCAAGAAAACATTAGCTCTTACAAATCTAACTTGAAAACATGATCAAGTAGAAATCAAGGCATCTGATGAGAGGGGTTACACAATTTTGACTGAGATGGGTGATTGGCTCACTATGGGAACTATGCATAGCATAGTCCCATCAGTTAGTGTGGAAGCTTGATGAATGGAACTATGCAATGCATAGTTCTAGTTTGGGCAAGGGTCTAGGAGAGATTGCGCATTGTGCAGTCTCAATGGCCAAGATGGGAGACTAGCTCCTGGAACTGCGTAGTGTGCAGTTGGATCCAGGCCAGGACAGGTTCTGTGCAATTCTAGAAGCCAAGGTAGAGGCCTTGATCTCCTAGATTTCGCAATGCATGCAATGAAGTGTGAGATCCGGGCAAGGGGACACATATCTTCCCATGGGGAGTGTGAAAATCAAGCAAATCTGTCATCTTGGACTACGCAATTCCCCAGCGCAAGGATGGTTTCCCTCAAGGATTGCATAGTTCACTAAGGCAAGCCTGGAACTGGGTGAAAACCAAGTGAAGAGATCGACTTGTGGGTTAGATAGTAAATCAAGTAAGAAAACACAAGTCATAATGCAAAGGATGAAGCTCAATTAAAGAAAAAGTACCTAGGTCAGTGCAAGATGAGTTGTTGTAATTTAGGAGGGAGGCTCCAAAATGAAGCGTAGGAAAAATTTTGGAGGGTGGTTGTAGCCACTACAACAAGTTCCTTTGTTTTCCCTATGTGGATTTATATAGGAAGGGACTAACCCATAAAAGGAGTCATTATAACATGAGAAAGAATCAACAAACAAATCAGGGTGTAATGAATAATCATTGTTAGATAAAATATGATCACATGCTTCTCTATTGACACAATCATTATCATTATAATATGAGACTTAAGTTACTATTTTTTTATTATCCTCTTTATGATAAACATCTAGTTTACCATCATTTGAACTAGTTTCAGGAATGGAATTGGTTTTGTTGAATGTACCTATACTTTCTTGAAACCGCTCATTAGTAAGTATTACAGGAGTTGTTTGAACATGATTATTAACGTTATTAGTATAATTAAAATAATCATTTGTATAATCAAATGTAGCATGTACACTTAGAAAAGGAAGATTTATAGGTTTAGCATAACAATTTTTTATACAAGGAAGAAATAAGAGATGAAGAAACCATTCATTTAGGTCAGTGTCAGAAGGCTTATCATCAATGTGAAATTTGAAAGAGATTAGTTTAGATCTAATAAGAAAATCAACCAAAGATTCACCTTCTAACCTATGTAGGGTTTCAAGTTCTGAACATATTTCGTCATATTCATAATCTTGAAATGTATGTACAAATTTAGTTACAAGCTAATCCCATGTGTGTATGGAAGCAACTGGGAATGATTGACACTATTCCTTAACCAAGCTTGCAAAGGTGAAAGTGAAGACCCTGCACATGATAGATTCATTGATATCATATGAACTACAATTATGTATGTACTAGAAAACATATTTACTTGCAATTCTTTTACTCTTACCATCAAATTTGTCCCTAGACAAGTGTTTAACTATGTTCATTGGATTGTTGCATGAGGATTTTCTACAAGCACACTTCTAGATGGAATTAGGGAAGGAGCAATTTTAAAAATAATTTTTTTTAAATGAAAGTCTCCAAATAGGTTAGTCTATCAGTGACCTCCCTTCTAGCGTTAATTTTTTGATAGGCACAAATATTTTTTAGAAGTTGACAGAATGGAAAGTTGTTGGAATAGGCATTTTGCTAGCAACAAGGGAGATGCCACCCTATCAGGGTCCAAATTTATACTCTTACTCATTTGGTACGATTGATCTCACTAGATTAAGGGTCCAACTACCTCTAACTAACTCTAACCTAAAATTAATGTTAATCCTAATCTAACCTAATATAAAGTTTCAAGTCTGATCTATTATTTACACTTTCCTCGTAATGTTGATATGGGATAAGCATTGGTGGTACACACTAGTAAGAAGGAAAATGAATCTCTCACAATATCGTTAAGAGATCACAATTGGAAGTATTTTAGGTTGGCTAATATGTGGGCTCAGCCCATCCATTGGCAAAGTTTCTCTCCTCGTAAGGAAACTCTCAAATAAACATTTTTAAAATCCAAACTAAATGCAAAGTGAAAAAAGGAAATTGGATTAAAACTGATAATAAAACATAGCTTATACTTATTAGTAGAAAAGGGAAATGGAGGTAGGGGTTGAACATATGTTTATAAAGTGAATATTTGGTTGTGGAAACAGTTCTCATAACAAATATGATTTTCACTAGTCATTCTCTATGACAAACTCTTATATCACAAAAACTTTCGGAGAGACATAATAGATTCCAATCCATATTATAACAAGAGATTTCACAAATGGCAACAATGCCCAATCATACAAACCAAAATGTGAATCTATGACAAAATATACTAACCTTGAAGGTATCCCACTACACTTAAATTGATAATAATATCCAAATTAAATACAATGCTCAAAATCTAAAGGTCTCTAATGTGTCCTTACAGCTGCATAATCCTTCAAACAATCCTTCTATAGTCTTCGAGCTCTACCTTGGAAAATTACTCACAAAAATGCCAAATTTCTCTTCCTCATGCAAAAATAAGTTGCTAGAAAAGTTCTTCCCAAGAAAATATTGATCTTTAACTAAACTACATAGGCTTTCCTGTCACGATCCTATAAAGGAAGAATTCCCCTTGATTCTTCACAACATTTTATTTTATAATATATTTACATTAAAAAACTCTTGTTCTATTGAACAAACCCTTGTGGAATAAATTATGTTAAATAATGTTGAACATGTATCACCAATTTTTGAAATTCACGGACTAAAAATTGTTTGTGTCTAACTGAAAGATATTACTCCAATCTTGAACTCTCCAACAAGGTTTCTTGAGCTTTATCTGCAGTCTGGATGTTTAGTAGTGGACCTCTCCTCAACTTAATATCCACCTCCAACAACAAATACAATCTTATTAAGAATTTCATTGTTTGAATCCTCATATAAAACCAATAAAAATGGCTCACAAAGAAAGCAAATTCGAGATCAAGAACCAAATTTATTTAAATCATTTTATATAAAATATTGGAATCCAAAGGCTACAACAATTATCAAGTAATATTATAAATTAATCCCCAGCTATTAGTTTAACACAAACTATAAAATTTCATGTGTATGAAGCTAACAATATTTTTAGTATTTTTTTTTTTTGGTTTTATTTTGTTTTGTGTGGCATAAGCATTTGATCTCAACATCACTTAAATTTTGGGGTTTTAAATATATTGCAGATCTATTCTTATTTTTCTAGTATTGATGTGCTACATGAGTGCGTGACACATGGTGGGAGACTTTGGAGATATGGATCAACAACTCGTATGGCGTGTTTGATCAAAATTTGTAATCTTTGTTTATTTTGTGCCCATTCCCCATCGCATATCCATGCATTTCAACTATGCTTTGATCATCACATCACATATATCTCTCTTTCTGGCTAAGGCATTTTGACACATTAAAATGCGCTAGATTTGGTATGTGTTGTGGATTGTTGAAATCTTAGTCTCTCTTTCTTAACCATTTCTTGAACCATAGAGTACTATTTTTATTAATTATTCGTACTATATTAAAAAAGAATTAATATAAATAATTATGATTCCTAATGACTACTTTGTAACTAAATTTATAATATTTTAATTAATTAATAATTCCTCGTTGCCATTTTTAGAATATTTGTAACTAATCACCAATGGCTAGTTTTCAATGGCTAACTCTGGGAAATGATGCATCCATACTATTTATTCTTGAAGATTGGTTGATTTTTTTACCTTGTCTTGAGGATGAACCACATTAGTTGGTATGAAACATTGACCAAATCCTAATGATGTGATTATTCCAAAAGACATTTATTTACAATATGGATCACAAAAGTCTTAGATCTAACATATGTACATGCGTGGGTTAGTTATGAAGGATAGTAACCTGTTGTTATATGCATTGTTGTCATATGCATGATGAGTATGTTCATTGCAACTAAGATATTGATGTTATATTTATTGTGGTAATATATATTAGTCTATGTAGATGGTTGTGGGTATGATACTCAGATATGAGTCAATATAATTGTGATGTCATGCTATACTAATCTAGACTGACTGTGCATATGTGATTGTTATGCATGAATGAAAATTGTTTATGATTTTATGATGTGAACATGTTAGCTAGTTACTATTATGGATACCATTCCCTTATTTATGTTTGAGTTGTTGTGTTATGAATTTATATCATGCTAATCTAGATTGATTGTGTAGACAATATAGCCTCCCCTGAGATACATTAAGGTATGAGTTTCCTTATGTCGTGTATTTGGTGTTTGAATGTTTGATTATGTTGTCTATTTGGCGTTTGAGTGTTTGGTGTCTATTAGGTCATCTATCTATTGCTTGAATATTTGATTATTTGCATGATATGAATTTGTATCTATAAGATTGCATGAAGAAATGACCTTGTTTTAAGATGGTTGTACTAATACATATGTGTTGAGATAGTTGGTATGTACTTGAGTGTAAGTAGGTGATAGTTGTAGTATTATGTATAATGATTGATGAATGTGAGTTGATTGTTGATTATGACATGGTTGTTAGACTTGGTAAAGATTGATTTCAAATTAATAGATATGTTGTCTTAATCCTTGGAACATGTGGTTGACATGTGTGTTCAGTTACAAGGTAGAGTGCTTGGCATAACAAGGTATGATAAATGCTATATTTCTATATGTGTTTATACACTAATAGTTGTGTGTTTATGGAGGTATGATACAGGGAATTGCATGGAAAAGAGACTGCTATGAAATCTTGAAGAAGGCTCAGGTTGAGATTTCCCTTGGAAGCACTAGGAACCATGGGGATTAAGTCATCGTGTTTGTTGATAGTCACGTTCTTTCGGTCTTTTGATGTGTTTGTGATTGATTTGTTTTCTTGATTGAATCTAGTGCATGATCATGCCACTTTGTTTGTGGTGTCTTATTTATATTGGTTTTCATGGCTTTCTTCTTACTTGTCATTTTTCTTACCTCTTATGTTTTGTGGGTCTTGGGAATTGGTTGGGAAAGATGAAGTTAATGGAGCTCGAGGAGAGTTGAATGAAACCCAACAAGTAATGTAAGACATAGATGAATCCCACTACATCTAAGGGTAGTTGAAGGAAAGAGTATGACAGTTGGTTGAGTTGGTTGGGTCCATTGGGATAAACACCCTCCTCCCACATTTACCCAAGATAACTGGTCCATCGGGGTAAACATGTGACAAAGAGTCACTATGATATGATTGAACTCCCCAAGTGCATTTAGGGAAGTGGAATCAATGAACAAACACTTTATAGACCTCGCTTAGGTGTTGCAGGACCCCTAAGAGCTAATCCACCACTCCAGGTGCCCAACCCCTGAGTTAACCTAGCCCTTTAATGAATTAAACCCCCACTCACTCCCATGACATGGACATGCCTGTGAATGGGACCCTATATTTTCTCCCACAATTCCTACAAGGGAGAGATTGCAATCTTTTTCATCCAGTTCTGTGCTAGAAGCTGTGAGATTTAAGACACTGTTTTAGGGCTAGTCTCCAAACCACCTCCCAAAACTTGATGAGACTTTCGAATATAATAAATGACACCAATAAAAAGGCTCTAACACAAAACTTGATCAAGGACTTGACCTAACCAAGCCTAACAACGACAAACATTTCATCAAACACATTATGCACATGTAATCTACTGTCATAACAATAAATCTAGGCATTGGGGTCACATACTTATCTGAGATTCATAAGGAACTATTGATGCCTTATTACATTAGTTGCATTATAATATATTAGATCATATGTTCCTTTTTCATTCATTTACCAACCAAAACATGATGATATCCATACATCATAACTGTCATAAAACATGCTCATAACCAACATGTAGCCAACATAAATAAAAAGGATACAACAACCATAAACACCACATATGAACCAGTACATTTACACATGAAATACCAAGGAGAAGGAAGTTTTATTAATGAATTCATAAGAGAATCGAGTATGGGACTACCACATTCCACCCGACCATAGATTTCCTGAACCAAATATCTCTTCAGTCAATCACCCCTGTGCCATATTCCAAGCATGAATGTGGGACTCATAACCAAAACTCAACCAGGGCTTCATGAGGCTACACCACCTCATCCTCATCAATAGAACTAGGCTTTAATGCAATCCACATCGGATCACTATGCCCTAAAGCATAAACATACAATACCTGCTTTACTGTAATCCCCACTAGATCACTAGGTCATAGAGAAGCATGGATGCCACCAAATTTCTCCACCTACACCATGAGGAATTTTCTTGTCTCCTAGTCTCTAGGATTTACCAAAATCCAAAGTCTGATCCAAGGATCACTAGGCTATAATCGAGACACCACCCTCAAGGATTTACCATATATCCTGTCATTCACCAGCATGGATTCCTAGGCCTGGTCAAGGGAAACCACCTCTAGGATTTATCGTATATCCCACCATTCACCAGTTAAGGATTCCTAGGCCTACCAAGTCACAAGATACCTAGCTTTACCACAACCCATAGTTTGGTTCAGGGGACACTAGGCCAGTGGCTTTACCACAATCCATAGTCTGGTTCAAGGATCACTATGTCATGTGCTCTTTCATTTAGAGATCCACCTCACTTAGCTTCGAATCCAAATAGCAATACAACTCAACCAAAATAGGAGAAACCCATCACAGCATGGCTATCCATAAATGGAAAGGAAAGGTTGAAAACATTGTCACACCTGGAAAAACCCATGTCCATGACAAAAAGAGAACCAAGAACACACATATGAACTAGTACATTTACACATGAAATACGAAGGAGAAGTAAATATTATTAATGAATGCATAAGCCAACTAGTTATGGCACTACCATGTTCCACACTGGATCACTAGGCCCTAAACCATAAACATACAATACAAGGCTTTACCATAATCTCCACCGATCACTAGGCCATTTTTTTTTAGCATGGATGCGAGTGGATTTCTCCACCTACACTGTGAGGAATTTTCCTGTCTCCTAGTCTCTAGGCTTTTCCATAATCCATAGTCTGGTCTAGGGATCACTAAGCCATAATCAAGACACCACCCTATAGGTTTTACCTATATGCCATCATTCACCGACAAGGATTCCTAAGCCTGATCAAGGGAAACCACCTCTAGGATTTATTATATATCCTAACATTCAACGATTGAGGATTCCTAGGCCCACCAAGGCACACAATACCTGGCTTTACCGGAACCCATAGTTTGGTTCAGGGGTCACTAGGCTAATAGCTTTACCACAATCCACAGTCTAGTTTAGGAATCATTGGGCCAAGTGTTCTTTCATTCAGAGATCCACATCACTTAGCTTCAAATCCATTTGGTAATCCAGCTCAACCAAAACATGAGAACCCCATCACACCATGGCTATTCGAAAATGCAAGGCAAGGATGAAGAACACTATCACACCTGGAGAAACCCATGCCCATGACATAAAGACAACCAAGATCACGCATGCATAACCATGCATGACAAATCTATCAAGGAAATCACACATGCAAATTAATACCTGCAAGTAAACCCATTGTAGCTACTTGATCCTGCTCTTCCTTGCTTGATATTTTCTTCTTTTTTGCCTTCTTTTCCATTCTTGATCCAATGTTCAAGCTCGCGGGGAAAACTCTAAGTGTCCAAGGGTAAGAGAGAGAGGTAATAGAGAGAGAGCTCCAAAACTGATCTGACCAAAAGCCATGAACTGATCCTCATAAGCCTTTTTATTAATGTGTCTTCTATTTTCTTCATTTTCCATTATTTTCCTTCATTTTCCTCCTCACATGCAACATGTGACCTTTCACCTTCCTTTTCTCCTAATTTCCATTATTTTCATAAATAAAATGCCAAATAATGCCTCTTTCCTTTTTAGATTCCTTTTCCATTTCCTTTGCTAATTTCCTTTAGCCATAATAACTAAAATGAACACCCACTAGGGTGTTTTTCCCAACATTCATCTTGGAATAAGTGTCCCATAACCATGGTTATTATTTTGCCTTTATTAACTTTTATTACATGGAATTTTCACCAGGGTTGTTATAGAACCCTCCCCCTTAGGGGAATACTGTCCTCGGTGTTCAACGACACCTACAACAAGAAATACCATTGAAAACCAAAACATATTTCCTATGGACCTTTATAACATAGCTCGTTACAATATTTACAACGACCATTGTTGAAACATGGCAAACATATCATTTACTAGAGCTTTATAAAATAGCTCATTACCGTATTTACAATAACAACCACATATTCTCATACACATTTTCTTCAACCAGCAAATAACCATACTTTCTATCAAGCTTTATAAATCCAACTCGATACAGTAGTTACAATAATATACACATATTCTCAACCAACAAATAAAAGGATATGATATCCACATCAGAAACAAGGGAATATAGAGGCTCACACCTCCACACTCAAAGTAGTACCAAGATTCACCACCTTCCCAGGAAGTCCAAAATCCATTGCCAAAGTCAAATATGCTTCCAATGTCTAACACTGCAATCATGTGCCACTTGTCCTCTCAGTGAATAATTACCGGATCATTGTTCCAGGGCACACTACCAATGTGCATCGGATTCCATCTGTAAATTCTAATGACCCAAAAAAATCCATCCTAGGCCTTCCCTTCTCTACTACATAGTCCCTCGGGAAATACGGTCACCCCCTTTTGTGTAGTCACTCACCTTCCAAGTTCCCTGACATCCCCTTTCTTGGGCGATCCATCCCTTGGCAAGGTTTCCTTGAATCAGGAGTTTAAACAACCAAGGCATATACTTGTTTCAAAACCATCATACTGGTCATAGTATGTTCATGGAAATGAATGGACACTATTGGGCATTGGTGTCCCACAACAACCCTGCTCCTAAAGTGCTTTACCATCACACTGCTGCATGTTTGAATTCCTTTTGCTATTGCTGCTAATACTTGTAGTCAATTTAAACCACCCAATTGGTCATCTCTGTGCTACTTGTACCAAGCACATAACTTCCATTAGATTTTAAATAAATTGAAATAAATTCACATCATACCTCATTGGTAGCTCGTCAATAAAGTACACTTGCAATCATGTTTAATTCCTGTCACAACAATTCAAGTTGGCTTCTTTGATCAAATCATTATGTATAAACATAGAACATCTGGATAGCTCGAAACACGAGCATCAAGATCAAAATCATGAATCACATGCAATCATCATAAACCAGAATCATAGATTACATGTAACCATGATAAATCAGAATAATAGATCACATGCATAATAATACTGGAATAAAATAATGATACTTATCCTTTAATCAATCCTTAGCTTCTACCTTTATCATTTTTCCTTTCCGTATGCACACTGGATCGATTTCCTCACCCAGAAACACACATTTCCATTTCTTTTCCTCAATGGCGTACACATACACAATGTACATCACAACACAGACACCTACACTCAGTATACAACATGACACTTATACCTACACCCAATGTACAACACAACACATACATCTATACCCAATGTACAATACCACACAATACATGTACCTACACTTGATGTACAACACAACGTAATGCATGTACTCACAAAATACAACACAACGAATACACATGTCATGATCCCACAACTACACAATACACATACATAGCCTAGAACACAGCATGTATGATATGCACATAGTACCACATGTACACCAATACCATATGTAAAACATGTACACACTACCACCTGTACATAACACCACCTGCACAACGTGTGCACAACATCACATGTACACGAGACCACCTCCACAACGTGTACACAACGCCACATATACACTGCACCATCTATACAATGTGTGCACAATACCACATGTACACAACACCACATGCATGACATGTACATGTACATGATTCCACATGTACATAACTCCATATGCACAACATGTACACAACACCACTTGCACACACCACCACGTGTACAATATGTACACAACACCACATGCACACAACACCACATGTAGAATCATGCACACAACACCATATGTAGATAGTACCACATGTACAACATGCACACAACATCATATGTACATAGAATTGCATACACAACATGTACATAGCACCATATGTACACAACACTGCATATCCAACATGTGCACAGCACCATATGCACACAACATTGCATATCCATCATGCGCATAGTACAATATGTACACAACAGTGCATATCTGACATGTACATAGCACCATCTATACCCATCACTACGTATGCAATATGAACACAAACCTATCGGTACCACCCTATACATAACATTGCATAAACAACACGTACACACACTATATATACAGAACACCGTATGCGCACAACAACATAGATGCAACATGTACAACATATACAACCTATGCACAAAAATGTTAAAACACATCCATAAACCACACTGTTTCTACCAAGAAACCTTGTTTCAAGTGTATTTCCACCATTCATGCTTATCCCAACATGTCATATACCACACTACTTTCATTCCATTGATGTACCCCTTATAATTACCTTCCATAGCATAGACATAATATCAATTCATATCTACATGATACTGACCTTATATATCTGTGAGGGTTACTCTTCCCATTTGTTTCCTCATAAGACCAGGAACCCCTTCATTCCATTCACCTGCATAAGAAATCATTCCTCTACAAGAATGCTCCCTCATGACCATGTCAAACAATGACATACATACATACATATATACATATAAACATCAACATAAAAAAATTGTGATCCCTGACAACCCTATCAAACTACTACACACACACACACACACCCACACACACACACACACACACACACACACACATATACATATACATATACATATACATATATATATATATATATATATATATATATATATATATATATATATATAACACACACACACACACATATATATATACACACACACATACATGCATACATATATAAAAACACATATGCATATATAAACATCAACATAATCATAATCACAACACAATTACCAAATATCATAAGGTCTAGGTTAAGAGAACTCCCTTTATTAGTGCACAACATGCATGACATTGAGAACAACAGTTCCCAACATAGCTAAGGCATATGATGCCTCAATTCATTTACTTTACCTTTTGTGTTGCCTTTCTCATAATTTTTTTCCACCATCCATTTACACTAATAGACCGAACCAATCCAACTAGTTGTCATACTCTTACCTCTAGTTGCCCTTATACATGCTCCAATCTTCATCCAGGCATTACATTATCTGCTAGGCTTCATTCAACTCGCCAGAGCTCCATTAAATTCCTCCTTCCCAACCAATTCCCAATACCCTCAAACATAAAAGGCATGAATAAGAAGCAAACCATTAAATACTAATAGAGATATGACACCAAAAACAAAGTGGAAAGACCTTGCACTAGACATATACAGCACAAAAAAAAAAACAAAATACCAGAAGCACAAGATTAGAAACAGAGACTATGACTCAATCCACATGGGTTCCCAATGCTTTCAAACAAAATCTCAACCTGAGCCTTGTCCAATATTTCATGGTAGTCACTTTTTCCATGCAATCCCCTACATCATACTACCATAAACACACAACTTTCAACACATAAATAAATATACAATATATTAGTTATCTTACCTTGTTGTGACAAATACACTGCCTTGTAGTTGAATGCATCCGTGCCATCTCTCAAGGGACTCCAATTCCCTCGACAAATCTAGCTATAACTAGACGCTAGTTGTTACACATATAAAATACATGTCCATAAATATAACACATATCCACATAATGTGAGATGCAATAAAGGTTAAGAATACTTATTGTATGCAAAGAATTCATTCATTTGGAATTAGGGTTTCCAAACATGGTTAAAGGAATTCTTACCCAATTCCTTTCTTTTACCTTTTTACTTTGTTGCAATCAAGTCTTACCGTGTACTGTCACATCACCCAACTGTTAGTTATATAAACACATAAACTATTACCTTGTCTTGTAATTACCAAGCATGTTACCCTGCAATTATTCACACACATCAATCACATGTTCCAAATATCAATACATCATATCTATTAATCTAAAATCAACCTTTACCAAGACTAAAACCATTTCATAATCAACTAATAATCATTACTCATACTACCACATCTAGCACCTACTTACACTCAAGTGCATAGCATTTGTCTCAGCACATCTGTGTTAGTACAACCATCTTAAAACAAAATCGTTCCTTCATGAAATCTTATAGGCACATACTCATATCATGTAAGTAATCAATCATTCAAACAACTTGAAAACATACCATGTTAAATAAATCAACTAGATGACATAATCAAACACTCAAACAACAAATAGACAACATAATCAAAATCATACCTTGATGTATCTCAGTGGAGGCTATCTTGTCTGCACAATCAATCTAGTTTAGCATGATATAGCCTCACAACATATCAACTCAAACATAAATAAGGTCATGATATCCATGACAGTTACTAGATAACATGTTCACATTATAAACTCATAAAAAACCATTGTTCATGTGTAACAATCACATATGCATAGTCAGTCTAGATTAGTATAGCACAATATCACAAATATATCATCTCATACCTGAATGTCATAACCATAACCATCCACACAAACCAATCCAGATCAAAACGATAGATACAACATCAAGACCTTAATGAGAAACCCTAATCATCAAGTTAACTAACATATAACATCAACAAAAATGCATAAAACAACAATCTACTATCCTACATGATTATCTAATGCACGTGCATATGACCACACTTAACTAGCATCTACCACACATGTAACCACAAACAATAGAATGGAAAGTATATAAGTAACCCTAATTCTTATAACAACCATTAACCACATACCTTCTTGCCCAAAGTACAAATATATATGATGATCTACTCTTACCCCAAAGTCTAGTGATGCAACCTCGCTTTGATGATATGCATCTCCTGCTCTATCTTAATCGAAACATCAAAATCATAACACCAAAACCATCATGACGACCCAAAATGGATACAATGACCTCATGGACAACAACCTTTACCATGATAATGCATGCATAACAACATATAGATCCTGACATGCATAACAAATGCATTTACATTTGACATACACTCATGACGACCACATCCAACAACACACCATCCACTTCCACACAGCGACACCACTATAACTATGAACACCACCATGCATATGCAACAAGTACATATATAACAAGAATAGAGAACACATGTATGAAACCAACATGAATGCATGACCAACACACTACCCATCCATTCGAAGTGTTGAACCATGCTCTGGTACCACTCTGTAACACCCTCCTCCCACATTTACCCAAACTAGTCGGTCCATCGGGGTGCACATGTGACAAAGAGTCACTATAATATGATTCAAAACCATAAGTGTATTTAAGGAAGTGGAACCAATGCACCAACACTTTACAGACCTCCCTCAGGTGTTGCAAGACCCCCAAGGGATAATCCAACACACCAGGTGCGCAACCCCTAAGTTAACCTAGCCTTTCATTGAATTAAACCCCCAGACACTCCCATGACATGGAATGCATGCGACTGGGACCATCCAGTCGCTCCAACAATGCATGCAAGGGAGAGACTGTAGTCTTTTTTATCCAATTCTGTGTCGGAGACTACAAGGTTTAAGCCACCTTTTCAGGGCTAGTCTCCAAACCACTTCCCAGAACTTGATGAGACTTTCCAAGACAATAAATGATACCAAGACAAAGTCTCTAACACAAAACTTGATCAAAGTCTTGACCTAATGAAGCCTAACAATGATAGAAATTTCTTCGAACACACTGTGCACATGTAATCTACAAGTCATAACAACATATCTGAGCATAGGGTTCTCATACTTATCTGAGATTCGTAAGGAATCATTGATGCTTTATCACATTAGTTGCATTATCCTATATTATTTCATATATAATTTCATTGTTCATTCATTTATCAACCAAAACATGATGAGATCCATATATTATAATTGCCATAAAACATGCTCATAACCAGCAAATAGCCAACATAAATAAAAAGGATACAACAACAATAAATACCACATATGAACCAGTACATTTACACATGAAATACCAAGGAGAAGGAATTATTATTTATGAATACATAAGCCAACCAGGTATGGCACTAACATGTTCCACCCGACCATAGATTGGCTTAACCAAATATCTCTTCAACCAATCACCCTTGTGCCATATTCCAAGCATGAATGTGGGACTCATAACCAAAAATCAACCAGGGCTTCCTGAGGCTACACCACCTCATCCTCATCAATAGAACCAGGCATTACCACAATCTAAATCGGATAACTAGGTCCTAAACCATAAACATACAATACAAGGCTTTATTGTAATACCCACCAGATCACTAGGCCATAAACAAGAATGGATGACAACAGATTTCTCCACCTACACCATGAGGAATTTACCAGTATCCTAGTCTCTAGGCTTTACCGCAATCCATAGTCTAGTCCAGGGATCACTATGCCATAATCAAGACACCACCCTCTAGGCTTTACCTATATGCCACCATTCCTCGACAATGATAACTAGGCCTAATCAAGGGCAACCACCTCTAGGATTTATTGTATATCCCACCATTCACTAGTCGAGGATTCCTAGGCCCACTGAGGCACACAATACCTGGCTTTACGCAACCCATAGTTTGGTTCAAGGGTCACTAGGCCAGTAGTTTTACTGCAATCCACATCCTGGTTTAGGAATCACCAGGCCATGTGTTCCTTCATTCATAGATCCACCTCACTCAGCTTCAAATCCATATGGCAATCCAACTCAACCGAAACATGAGAACCCCATCACACCATGGCTATCCGAAAATGGAAAGGAAAGGTTAAAGAACATTGTCACACCTGGAAAAACCCATTCCCATGACAAAAAGAGAACCAAGAACACACATGCATAACCATGCATGCCAAATCTAGCAAGAAAATAACACATGCAAATTGATACGTGCAAGTAAACCTGTTTAGTTGATTAATCCTTATCTTCCTTGTTTGATGTTTTCTTCGTCTTTTCCTTCTTTTCCCTTCTTTATCCAATGTTGAAGTTCTCCAAGAAAACTCCGCATCTAAGAGTAATAGAGAGAGAGAATAGAGAGAGCTCCAAAATTGAATTGACCAAAAGCCATGAACTGGTCCTCAAAAGCCTTTTTATTAATGTGGCCTATATTATCTTCATTTTCCATTGTTTTCCTTCATTTTCCTCACATGCAGCCTATGACCTTTCACCTCCTTTTCTCCTAATTTCCGTTATTTTCATAAAAAAAAATGGAAAATAATGCCTCTTGCCTTTTCAAATTCCTTTAGCCATAATAACCAAAATGAACACTCACTAGGATGTTTTTCCCAACATTCAGCTTCGAATAAGTGTCCCATCACCGTGGTTATTATTTTGCCTTTATTAACTTTATTACATGGAATTTTCACCAGGGTTGTTACGCTTGAGAGGTAATGTAAGATCTAGACGAATCACGACACATGTAAGGGTAGCTAAAGGCAAGAGTATGACAGTCGGTTAAGTTGGTTAGGTCCATTGGGATAAATGGACGATGACAGAACAATCATGAGAATGGTAATTAGGTAAGGTAGAGTAAATGGATTTGAGGCATCATATGCCTTGGCTATTTTGGGTACGGTTGTTCTCGATGTTGTGCATGGTGTGCACAGATAAAGGAAGTTCTCTTAACCTTGAGCTTATGACATCTGGTAATTGTGTTGTGACTATGATTATGTTGGTTTTTATATATGCATATATGTATGTATGTATGTATGTATGTATGTCATTGACTGATATGGTCGTTAGGATTGTTTTGTGCTAGTGTTCACATGTATAAATGTATATATGTATGTATATATGTTGTTGTCTGACAAGGTTGTCAGGGATCATGATTGTTTTACGTTGATGTTTATATGTATATATGTATGTCATTGTTTGACAGGGTCATAAAGGATAATTATTGTGGTAGAATGATTTCTTATTCAGGGGAATGGCATCAAGAGGATCCTGGTCTTACGAGGAATCAATTGGGAAGAATAGCCCTGACAAATATATGAGGTCAGTATCATGTGGATATGAATTTATATTATGTGATTATATTATGTCTATGTTATGGCAGGTAACATTGAGGGGTACATCAATGGAATGAAAATAGTTTTATCTATGGCATGCTGGGATATGCATGGATGGTGGAAATGCACTTGAAACAAGGCTGCGTGGTAAAGACAAAGTGGTCTCTAGATGTGTGGTACTATTGTTTTTCATATCTTGTATATGTTGTACATCTTGCATCTATGATTTTTTGCACATGCGGCGTTGTGTAAATATAGTGTGTGTACATGGTGTGCAGGCAATGTTGTGTACATGTGGTGTTGTGTACATGTGGTTTTGATTATACATTGTGCAAGTGGTGTTGTGTGCATGTGATGTTGTATACACATTACACAGGTGGTGTTGTGTACATGATGTGTAGGTGGTGTTGGGTACATCTTATACATGTGTATGTGTTGTATGTAAGGTATAGGTGCATGTATTGTATGGCATTGTATGTTGTGTGTGGCTATATGTGTGTGATGCACATTATGTGCATGTGTACGTGGTTAAAGAGAAGGCATTGGATGTTTGTCAGGTCTAACAACTGATTCGGTGTGCGTACAGAAAGGATTGATTGAAGGATAAGTATTCGCATTTTATTTCAGTTTATTATGTATGTGATCTATGATTTTGATTTATGGTGGTTACATGTCATATATTATTTTGATTTATGATGGTTGCATTTTGATCTAACTAGAAGTGATATATTCAAAGAGCTAGTTTGACTTGTTGTGACGGGAAGTGAACAAAGCTGCAAGTGTTCCTCATCGATGGGCTACTGATGAGGTATGAAATGAATTTATTTCAATTTATTTGAATGTAATGGAAATTATATGCTTGGTACAAGAAGTATGAAAATGCCCGGTTGTGTGGTTGAAACTGATGGAAAGGATTAGTAGCAACAACAAAAGGAATTGGAAAATGCGGAAGCATGTTGTTAAAGCACTTCAGGAGCAGGGACATTGTAGGACACTGGTACCCAATAGTCTCCATTGATTTCCATAAGCATGCTATGATTAGTATGATGGTTTCAAGGCAGGTATATCCCTTGGTTGTTAGACGTTCTGATGTGAGGAATCCTTTCCAAGGGATGGATCACCCAGCGTAGGGGATATCGGGGAACTTGGAAGGTGAGTAACTGCATGGAACGGGGTGACCAGATTGCCTGAGGGACTATGTAGGAGAGAAGGGAATGTTGAGGATGGATTTTTTTGGTCATTAGTATTGCTAGATGGAATCAGATGCACATTGGGAGTGTTCGCTGGAACAATGAGCCGGTAACTTTTCACTAAGGGAACAAGTAGCGCAGGATTGTAGTGCTAGATATTTGATGCATATATGCCTTTGGTAGTGGATTTTAGAATTCCTAAGAAGGAGGTGAGTCCTGGTATTACTTTGAGGTTGGAGGTGTGAGCCTCTAGATTCCCTTGTTGTAGATGCAGGCATCGTATCCTTTTATTTACTGGTTGATCAAATGTGCATATGTTTATATGTGTATATTATTGTAAATACTGTATCGAGCTAGATTTATAAAGCTCCATAGATAGTATTGTTATTTTTTGGTTGAATAAAATGTGCATAAGTAAATGTGGTTTTTATTGTAAATATTGTAATGATTTGTGTTATAAAGCTCAAGTAAACCATATGATAGTCATGTTTTTAGTAGGTGGTCATTGTAAATATTGCATTGAGTTCTGTTATAAAGCTCCATGGGTGGTATGTTTTTCTTTTAGCAGTTTTGTTGGTTGTAGGTGCCATTGAACATCGAGGATGGTGTTCCCCCAAGAGGGAAGGGTTTTGTAACAACCCTACTGAAAATTCCATGTAAATAAAGTTAATAAAGGAAAAATAATAACAATAGTCATGGGAAACTTATTCCAAGCTGAATGTTGGGAAAAGACATCCTAGTGTGGCTGTTCATTTGGTTTATTATGGCTAAGGAAATTGGAAAAGGAAATGGCAAATGATTAGGAAAGGAAAAATTGCATTAATTGGCATTTTATTTATGAAAATTATGGAAATTGGGAGAAAAGGAAGGTGAAAGGTCACAAGTTTCATGTGAGGAGGAAAATGAAGAAAAGAGAGGCCTCATTGATAAAAGGCTTATGAGGATCAGTTAGCAGGCTTTTGTCAACTCAATATTTTGTTAGTTTAGTTTCATAGCTCTCTCTCTCTATTCTCTCTCTGACTCTTGGACACTTATGTTTTTCTTGGATCGCTTTAGCATTGGATCAAGAAAAGCAAAGAAGAAAAGATAAGGCGAAGATCAAACAAGGAGGAGCAAGATCAAGTAGCTACAACAATATTATATGTAGGTATCCATTTGCATATGTGGTTTCCTTGCTAGTTTTGGCATGAATGGTTATGCATGTGTGTTCTTGGTTCTCTTGTTGTCATTGGAATGGGTTTCACCATGTATGACCATGCTTTTCATCCTTGCCTTGCAATTTACGGGTAGCCATAGTGTGATGGGGTTCATATGTTTTGGTTGAGCTGGAATGTTGGATGTATTCAAAATGAGTGAGGTGGTCTCTGAAAGAAAGTACACATGGCCTAGTGATCCTAAAATCATACTATGGATTGCGGTAAATCCTTAGCCTAGTAACCCCTGAACCGGGTTGTGGGTTGTGGTAAAGCCAGATTTTTTATTACCTCAGTGGGCCTATAAATCCTCGACCAATGAATGGCAGGATATACTATACAACTTATATGTGGGTTCCCTCAGCCAGGCCTAGGAATCCTTGACCGGTGAATGGTGGGATAGACTGTAAAGCTTATATGTGGGTTCCCTCGACCAGGCCTAGGAATCCTCAACCAGTGAATGGAGGGTTATACAGTAAATCCTAAAGGGTGGAGTCTCGGTTAGGGCCTAATGATCTGGTGTGGATTGCGGTAAAGCCTAGAGACTAGGAGAAAGGAAAATTCCTCACGGTGTAGGTGGAGAAATCCATTGGCATCCATGCTTGATTAGGGCCTTCTGATCTGGTGTTGATGGAGTTAAAGTTTGGTTATATTGATGAGGGTGAGGTGGTGTAGCCTCAGGAAGCACTGGTTGAGTTTTGGTTATGAGTCTAACATTCAGGCTTGGAATATGGTAGCGGGGTGATTGGATGAAAGAAACATTTGGTTTATCCAATTTATGTGGTTCATGGAAGTCACATACCAGTCTCCTAGTCTCTAGGATTTATCGCAATCCATAGTCTAGTCCATGGATGACTACGCCATAATCAAGACACCACCCTCTAGGGTTTACCTATATGCCACCATTCATTGGCAAGGATAACTAGGCCTGATTAAGGACAACCACCTCTAGGATTTATTTTATATCCTACCACCGGTCAAGGATTCGTAGGCCCACTGAGGCACACAATACCCGACTTTATGCAACCCATAGTATGGTTCAAGGGTCACTAGGCCAGTAGTTTTACTACAATACATAGCCTGGTTTAGGAATCACTAGGCCATGTATTCTTTCACTCATAGATCCACCTCACTAAGCTTCAAATCCATATGACAATCTAGCTCAACCAAAACATGAGAACCCCATCACACCATGGCTATCCTAAAATGGAAAGGAAAGGTTAAAGAACATTGTCACACCCGGAAAAACCCATTCCCATGACAAAAAGAGAACCAAGAACACACATGCATAACCATGCATGCCAAATCTAGCAAGAAAATAACACATGCAAATTGATACTTGCAAGTAAACCCATTTTAGTTGATTAATCCTTCTCTTCCTTGTTTGATGTTTTCTTCCTCTTTTCCTTCTTCTCTCTTCTTTATCCAATGTTGAAGTTCTCCAAGAAAACTCTATGTCTAAGAGTAAGAGAGAGAGAATAGAGAGAGAGCTCCAAAACTGAATTGACCAAAAGCCATGAACTGGTCCTCAAAAGCCTTTTTATTAATGTGGCCTCTATTTTCTTCATTTTCCATTATTTTCCTTCATTTTCCTCCTCACATGCAACCTATGACCTTTCACCTCCTTTTCTATTAATTTCTATTATTTTCATAAAAAAATAGCAAATAATGCCTCTTACCTTTTCAAATGCCTTTAGCCATAATAACCAAAATGAACACTCACTAAGATGTTTTTCCCAACATTCAGCTTCGAATAAGTGTCCCATCACCGTGGTTATTACTTTTCCTTTATTAACTTTTATTACATGGAATTTTCACCATGGTTGTTATGCTTGAAAGGTAATGTAAGATCTAGATGAATCATGGCACATGTAAGGGCAGCTAAAGGCAAGAGTATGACAGTCAGTTAAGTTGGTTGGATCCATTAGGATAAATGGACGATGACATAACAATCATGAGAAAGGTAATTAGGTAAGGTAGAGTAAATGTATTTGAGGCATCAGATGACTTGGCTATGCTGGGGACGGTTGTTCTTGATGTTGTGCATGTTGTGCACAGATAAAGGAAGTTCTCTTAACCTTCACCTTATGACATCTGGTAATTGTGTTGTGACTATGATTATGTTGGTTTTTATCTATGCATATATGTATGTATGTATGTCATTGACTGATATGGTCGTTAGGATTGTTTTGTGCTAGTGTTCACATGTATAAATGTATATATGTATGTACATATGTTCTTTTCTGACAAGGCCGTCAGGGATCATGATTGTTTTATGTTAACATATATATATATAGATATATAGATATATAGATATATATATATATATATATATATATATATATATATATATATATATATATATATATATATATATATATATATATATATATGTCATTGTTTGATAGGGTCATAAAGGATAATTCTTGTGGTAGAATGATTTCTTATTTAGGTGAATGGCATGAAGGGGTTCCTGATCTTACAAGGAATCAATTGGAAAGAATAGCCTTGACAAATATATGAGGTTAGTATCATGTGGATATGAATTGATATTATGTGATTATTATATGTCTATGTTATGGCAGGTAACATTGAGGGGTACATCGGCGGAATGAGAGTATTTTTATCTGTGGCATTCTGGGATACACATGGATGTTGGAAAGGCACTTGAAGCAATGTTGCGTGGTAGAGACAATGTGGTCTCTAGATGTGTGGTACTACTGTTGTTCATATCTTTTATATGTTTTACATCTTGCATCTATGATGTTTTTTACATGCGGTGTTGTGTACATATAGTGCGTGTACATGGTGTGCACGTGATGTTGTGTACATGTGGTGTTGTGTACATGTGGTTTTGTTTATACATTGTGTAAGTGGTGTTGTGTGCATCCGATGTTGTGTGCATGCAATGTTGTGTACACGTTACGTAAGTGGTGTTGTGCACATGTTACGTAGGTGGTGTTGTGTACATGTTATACATGCGGTACTATTGTACCTGTGGTAGTGTGTGCATGTTTTACATGCTGTGTCATGCACATGTGGTACTGTGTGCATGTTGTACATGTTGTTTTGTGTATGTGTGGTACTGTGTATACGCATTTCATAATCGTGGTATCATGACATGTGCATTCGTTCTGTTGTACTCTATCTATGTATATCTATTGTGTTGTTCACCGGGTGTAGGTGTATGTATTGTGTTGTGTTGTACAATAGATGCAGGCCTATGTGTTGTGTTGTACACCAGGTGTAGGTGTATGTGTTGTATGTAAGGTATAGGTGCATGTATTGTATGGTGTTGTATGTTGTGTGTGGCTATATGTGTACGTGATTAAAGAGAAGGCATTGGATGTTTGTTAGGTCTAACAACCGATTTGGTGTGCGTACAGAAAGGATTGATTGAAGGATAAGTATTGGTATTTTATTTTAGTTTTATTATGCATGTGATCTATGATTTTGATTTATGGTGGTTACATGTGATATATTATTTTGATTTATGATGGTTGCATTTTGAGCTAACCAGATGTGATATATTCAAAGAGCTAGTTTGACTTGTTGTGATAGTAAGTGAACAAAATTGCAAGTGTTCCTCATCGATGGGCTACCGATGAGGTATGAAATGAATTTATTTCAATTTATTTGAATGTAATGGAAATTATGTTCTTGGTACAAGAAGTATGAAAATGCTCGGTTGTGTGGTTGAAACTGATGGTAAGGATTAGTAGAACAAGAAAAGGAATTGGAAAATGCAGTAACATGTTGTTAAAGCACTTCAGGAGCAAGGCCTTTGTAGGACATTGGTACCCAATAGTGTCCATTGATTTCCATGAGCATGCTATGATTAGTATGATGGTTTTGAGGAAGGTATATGCCTTGGTTGTTAGATCTTCTGATGCGAGGAAGCCTTGCCAAGGGATGGATCATCCAGGGTAGGAGATGTTGGGGAACTTGGGAGGTGAGTGACTGCACAAAAAGGGGTGACCAGATTGCCTGAGGGACTATGTAGCAGAGAAGGGAATGTTGAGGATGGAATTTTTTTGTCATCAGTATTGCTAGATGTAATCAGATGCACATTGGGAGTGTTCGCCAGAACAATGAGCCGGTAACTTTTCACTAAGGGAACAAGTACCGCAAGACTGTAGTGCTAGATATTTGATGCATATAAGCCTTTGGTAGTGGATTCTGGACTTCCTAGGAAGGAGGTGAGTCCTGGTATTACTTTGAGGGTGGAGGTGTGAGCCTCTGGATTCCCTTGTTACAGATGCATGCATCATATCCTTTTATTTACTGGTTGATCAAATGTGCATATGTTTATATGTGTATATTATTGTAAATACTATATCGAGCTGGATTTATAAAGCTCCATAGACAGTATTGTTATTTTCTAGTTGAAGAAAATGTGCATAAGTAAATGTGGTTTTTATTGTAAATATTGTAATGAGTTGTGTTATAAAGCTCAAGTAAACCATATCATAGTCATGTTTTTAGTAGGTGGTCATTGTAAATATTGCATTGAGTTGTGTTATAAAGCTCCATGGGCGGTATGTTTTTCTTTCAGTAGTTTTGTTGGTTGTAGGTGCCATTGAACATCGAGGATGGTGTTCCCCCAAGAGGGAAGGGTTTTGTAACAACCCTGATGAAAATTCCATGTAAATAAAGTTAATAAAGGAAAAATAATAACCACAGTCATGGGACACTTATTCCAAGCTGAATGTTGGGAAAATACATCCTAGTGTGGGTGTTCATTTGGTTTATTATGGCTAAGGAAATTGGAAAAGGAAATGGCAAATGATTTGGAAAGGAAAAATTGCATTAATTGGCATTTTATTTATGAAAATTATGGAAATTGGGAGAAAAGGAAGGTGAAAGGTCACAAGTTGCATGTGAGGAGGAAAATGAAGGAAAATAAGAGAAAATGAAGAAAAGAGAGGCCTCATTGATAAAAGGCTTATGAGGATCAGTTAGTAGGCTTTTTTCAACTCAGAATTTTGTTAGTTTAGTTTCATAGCTCTCACTCTCTATTCTCTCTCTCACTCTTGGACACTTAGGTTTTTCTTGGATCACTTTAGCATTGGATCAAGAAAAGAAAAGAAGGAAAGAGGGGGCAAAGATCAAACAAGGAGGAGCAAGATCAAGCAGCTACAACG
Source organism: Pinus tabuliformis (assembly GCA_031772625.1). Taxonomy (NCBI): domain Eukaryota; kingdom Viridiplantae; phylum Streptophyta; class Pinopsida; order Pinales; family Pinaceae; genus Pinus; species Pinus tabuliformis. The sequence continues at coordinate 1,189,355,528 of CM062818.1, forward strand.
GGATTATATGCAGGTATCCATTTGCATATGCGGTTTCCTTGCTAGTTTTGGCATGAATGGTTATGCATGTGTGTTCTTGGTTCTCTTGTTGTCATTGGAATGGGTTTCACTAGGTGTGACCATGTTTTTCATCCTTGCCTTGCAATTTTTGGATAGCCATGGTGTGATGGGGTTCTTATGTTTTGGTTGAGCTAGATTGTTGGATGGATTCAAAATGAGTGCGGTGGTCTCCGAAAGAAAGTACACATGGCCTTGTAATCCCAAAATCATACTATGGATTGCAGTAAATCCTTGGCCTAATAACCCCTAAACTGAGTTGTGGGTTGTGGTAAAGCCAGATTTTTTGTTACCTTGGTGGGTCTATAAATCCTCTACCAGTGAATGGCGGGATATACTGTACAACTTATATGTGGTTTCCCTCAACCAGGCCTAGGAATCGTCGACCGGTGAATAGCGGGATAGACTGTAAAGTTTATATTTGGGTTCCCTCAACCATACCTAGGAATCCTCGACCAGTGAATGGAGGGATATACAGTAAAGCCTGAAGGGTGGAGTCTCGGTTAGGGCCTAGTGATTCGGTGTGGATTACGGTAAAGCCTAGAGTTTAGGAGAAAGGAAAATTCCTCACGGTGTAGGTGGAGAAATCCATTGGCATCAATGCTTGATTAGGGCCTTCTGATCTGGTGTTCATTGCATTAAATATTGGTTATATTGATGTGGGTGAGGTGGTGTAGCCTCAAGAAGCCCTGGTTGAGTTTTGGTTATGAGTCCCACATTCAGGCTTGGAATATGGTAGGGGGGTGATTGGATGAATGAAATATTTGGTTTAGCCAATTTATGGTCGGGTGGTTCATGGAAGTCACATACCTAGTTGGCTTATGCATTCAATAATAAGAGTTACTTCTTCTTGGTATTTCATGTGTAAATGTACTCATTTATAAGTGGATTTTATGGTTGTTGTATCCTTATGAATTATGTTGTTTATATATTGGTTATGAGTATGTTTTATGACAATGATGATGTATGGCTCTCATCATGTTTTGATTTGTAAAATAATGATTAATGAATATATGAACTAATATATGATAATGAAACTAATGTGATAAGGAATCAATTCTTCTTAGGGATTCTCTGATAAGTATGAGACCCCTATGCTCATATTTGTTATTATGACCAACAGAATGAATAATTGTGACATGTTTGACGAAATGTTGGTCATGGATATTAGGGGTCCAGTAAAGTCTTTGTTTAATTATTTTCATTTGTATCATTGTTTCAATGTTACTTTTCATTTTTGGATGTTTCATGAAGTTTTGGGTGGTGGCTTGAGTCTTGGCCCTAAAATAGTGGCACAAAATCTTGGGTCACGAGATCAGAACTAGCTGAAAAAGACCCCAGTCACTTGCATGCCCTTGCTGTGAGAGTGACTAGATGGTCCTAGTCACATGCATTCCCATGTCATGGGAGAAACTTAGGCCCTAGGTAATTAAACATTTAAGTTTCCTCAAGGGTTGTCACTTGTAGAGGTTGGTTGGCTCCTAGAGGTTTTGTAACATGTGGAGAAGGTTACATTAGTTGTGTTTTGTCAATTCCACTTCCTTAACTTTACATGGGGAGTTTAATCAGATCATAATATCCTCTCGTCACATGTTAACCCCAGTGGACCAGTTATCTTGGGTAAATGTGGGAGGAGGATGTTACAGTAAAGCACTATGATTAGATTGTTAATTGTTTGAATTATTTATATGTAAGGCTTTGTGTCTAAAAGATGAAGTCTAGGAGTTGTGAAAAACCCAAAAAGGAATTTGAAGTATAGTATGTAAATAAATGTAAATTTTGATGATTATGAACCTAGCTAAGTTTAGGTGATTGATATCTAAAATATAAATGCTTCCATTATAGTAACATAATTTTGGTATAGTTAACTTCATGCTTCTGTATGTTTGTATTTGGTTGTACTTTCTATTAAAGTTTTGTAGGTACATAATCTTCAAATGATGAATATGTTCATAGGATAATAATAATCATGATGAAGGAAGTTATGATGATCAAGACGACCTTGATGTTGTAGAAGGAATAAAGCCATGAAATGCTCTCCGATTTTATTGAAGAAGGAAGTGATTGATCTCCCTAAGTTAAGAGGGAGCCTAGACAGAAGAAAGGGTATATATCCCCAGTTAAGAGATAGGGCATATTATGACAGTGAATTCCTTAAAGTAATAATTAAGCCAAATGAATGAAAGTAATATCATTAAATGTTCATGGTGTTTCAAACAAAATACTTAAGGAAATCTGAAGAAGTATTTGGTATTGCTAAAGAAGTGAAAGAAGATAAATTTTGACAAATTGTATATGGATAACTAGATGATAGTAGCATCAGAGGACTTAAAAGGTTTGTGTCTACTGATATTTGAAAAGTTTATTTATGATTGGGGTTTTGTGTTTGTATAATTAAATCTCTTCATAAGAAGGTTGAACACTTTGGAAGCATGCTTGGACAAATGGATATATCTAGTTTGGTAGGAAGAGTTGAAGCATGTAATGGTGGATGCTTGGGATGACATCTGGCCACCCTATATGTTGATGTCTAGATCCTGAAGAGGGAAGGTGATGTTGGTCATGGAACTCTAACCTTGGATATGCACCTAGATCCCTGGGTTGATGGTTAGCTAGTAAGCCTGATGGTACCGAGAGTGGTTGAAAGATTGAGTCCATCTTACTCCCACCCGGATAGAATACCCTAGTCAGCTATCTATTCCACAACACTGAATGTTCTAGAAATATTCTTAGTTCATTTTGAGATATTCCATGTACCTCTATATATATGTAATTATGGATACCTCCCTCATTAAGAGGGAGTGCTGAAAAAAATGTAACTAGTATCGGTCTTCATAATTATATTTGAGTCTCAATGAAATGTATTTGTCAAAAGAAAAGAAAACGAAATTTTATTATTAAATAAATTGAATTATTAAAGCATGGGTTTCATGCTTGGGTCAATTGTTTATAGGCTAAAGCCTCTAGGGTTTATTTCAAGTGTCCTTGTCCATGTCATATTGTAACAAACCCTTCTTGGGATTTATTTGTCAAGAAAGAAAATTATTTTATTGTAAAATAGGTCAATTTGGCCTCATCCAACAAGTTATCCTAAACAGAGGGACAAAAAATCATATATAAAGGTGGCAACTCGACCTCATTTTTCATTCTCTCACAAGTTCGATCTACAACTTATGGGACCTTAAAAAGTGTGAATTTCCAAGGAAGAAGAGGAAAGAGATAATGAATAAGGAGGACTTTATCAAGAAAGAGAAGTTGATATTTTTCTCTCTCTCCTATTCGACACATGCGAAGTTATGGAATATTACAGCGGGCCGAAATTTTGCAGTAGTTGGGGGGGTTGAAATTCTGAAGCTGTGGTTGGAATTCTGCAAACGGGAAGTCATATTTTTGGATTGTTGCTAGGTTGAATATATTGGATAAGAAGAGAATACTAAATCATTTTGGAAGACTTACTTTGTGGAGGAGGAAGGTCTGTTGGTCTAAGTTCTTGGTCTATCTCATTGGAATCTATTGAAGGAAGAGCTTTTTACTAGGTTTTCCCCTATATAGGGGTTTTATCCCTGGTTGAGTGCATACATCTGGGGTCCATGATCTTCATGTTTCTTCTTTGACAATTTCTTGATGAGAAGAAGATGAAGGAAGAACATAAATAAGTTAATAAGGACATAATAATAACACAAGTAATTATCATCATAAGAAAATATTTATGCCTTTATGCTTTTCTAACAACTATCACACACATTATCTCCTTAGTGCTCACATATCGACATCTTCCAAAAAGGATGTGAGGACAAGCAAGCTAGTCCTGAAAAGGTACCTAAATTGGATTCCAAAGGACATAAATACCCCCATCACTCCCTTTTTCATCCAAGGCCATTGTCTCACATCCCTTCCAACACTGATCCACAAAAGTTTGGACCCTTTCACTTGAGACTTTTGTCTCTTGTAACGTAACAATTGAAAGTTTGTCCTTTCTTATTCTATCCCTAAGATAGCTCTATTTACCTAGGTTTTTGAGGCCATGAATATTCGAAGTGATAATATCCATTGGGTATAATGTTGAGAGGAGGATAACATCTCTAGGACTGTGACCACCTAACTTGAATTCACTAGAAACTCGCCCACAAATTGGATTCCTTCTTTAGTGGATTTTTTTTTTTTTTATTACTTTCTTTGATTATTTAATCATTTCCTTTGCCTTTCTATGTTTGAATTACCAATCCCATGCTTGTTGATCCATTCTCCCCATCTCCTTCCATTCTTTGGTTCTCCTAAAGAACATAAAGCTAATATTATTGGTATTTGTTTTCATACAAAATGGAATATGATTCCATGTGCTCCCATTCTTTGATAATATTTGTCATAAATGTTCATTTTCCCTTATGGTCTCTCAGTTCTATTTTAGATCCATCCTGACCTCATCATTGATGGATAACTCTTTCATCTCTAAATTCTCAATTGGGGTTTCTGGGGTCTTTCTCTTTGGAGTGGGTTTCCCTGCAGAACATCCCCATTTGGCTCCATGGCCATTAGATCTTCTAGAATTTTTATGCTCTCCTCTTGATTCATAAGCATTAAGAAATTATTTTCCACTAGGATATCATTTTTTGTCAATTAAGTTGACTGAAATTTAGGGTTTCTCCTCTCACTTCCCACTTTATGGAACCCATTCGTGTTACCCTGTGAGGTTTCGTTCTGTAATTTCACTTTCTTAAATGGAGATATTGAAATAGGTGGACATACTCATGATAACATCGACACTTGAATGGAATGTGATCGTAATCTAGAGGTTGATTCCAGACTTTTTTGTGATAAGAAATTTTAGTTGTATCTTGGAAGGGTTGAGAAATATTCATGTACATGCATAGTCTAGTGTAAGAGGTGTAGTGGCATCTCCTTGTAACCTCCAAAATATTCACAAAATTTCCAATGGAGATTCCAATTCTTTTGAGAATATCAACATCCCAAAAAACCTCCAACAATGAAAAGATTCACACCCAAACTAGAGTTTCTATAATTTTTTCCTTCTCTAGATTGTCAAGTTCTTCCCATAATCTCATGAACAGACCAACATTGTTAAAAAAATAAGGGTCATTTTCAAATTTCCTAGCCTTGTCTTCTAGGTTAGAGAAAATCACCATAAAGAATCCTTTGTCTCTTGATTTCTCTAACACCCTCCTCCCAAATCTGCCCAAGTAACCATGCCAACCGGGTAAACATGCAACAAGAGGCTACTCTGATTGGATTCGACCTCCTATGTGACCTTAAGGAAGTGGAATCAATGGAACACATCGACCAACCTATCCATATCAGCAACAAAACCGTCAAGAGACATGTCAGCCACTCATACATCTTGTCCCTGGGTTTCCCTAATGTTCTGGACATATTAATCCTCACTCTCATGCTATAGGCATGACACTGTCCAAAAACCCAAAGTCGCTCTAACAGGGTTGCCTTCAAGCATCTAGAGAGCCAATTTGCCGGTGTTATGCTAGAAACCTCAAGATTTGAGTTGATTTTTCAGGCCCAGATCCCAGGTCACCACCCATAATGGAATTATAACTTAGGAGAAGTAAAATAACAGGGAAAAATGATGCAAAATTAATAAATTAAACAAGACCTTAAACAGATCCCTACTAGCCATGATAGGAATTTTGTCAAACATGTCACAAGCATGTAATCTACAGGTGTAACCAACATAATTAAATATAGGGATCTTATCTGAGAATTTGTTGACGATGTTGGACCCACCAACATGTCAAGGGGATCTCCTCGGTAAGAAGTCCCAATTAGACCTCAGTCCGTTTGGTGTAGGAGTCCCAGTAGTGGGTCGTATGTTAATGCCTTGAATGCGATTTCACATATAGGAAAGTAAGATAACTCTATCAGTAGCAAGGGTGTGACCACTGCACTGAGTCAAAGAAGGTGCATGAGAGGTTCTAACACAGGTGGGTTGAGATGAGTGCACCCCTTGGAAACTTATAATAGTACTCAGCTGGGAAGGGAACACACGAGAGGAGAGACATCACAAAATTGAAAGCGAGTCAGCTAACAATCCAAAGTGATGATTAAACCAACAACACATCTGCAACAAGATTCATATAATTGCATAAAAAAAAGTTCGTACACAACTACGTAAGTTAAGAAACATAATTTTCTAAAGAAACTGGAACAGTCTAACTACAATAACAACATATGCATGAAAATGTGTCGGCTCTTATTATATAAAGAAGTGTAAGTTCCAATCATACAATACATCCATGTAAACCCGCTAGCCCAAAAAGTGGAACGTTACAACCACATTTGTCTGCTCCTCCAAAGAGATGTAATTGCTCAATGATCTGTGTAGTGGAGAAGCCAAAGCGCATTACAATACTATCCAAGCTCTCTCCAAGATAGTCTTATCGAAAGCTTGGCTGACAAAAATCCTATACAATGAGTTATGAGGGACCATTTATAGCAAAGGGTAGGGTGGCCCTTGACATTCCCCTTTGTGACTGTTGAAATACCCTCATGACTCTTCACCTACTCTATGAATGTTACATCCACCATTGGCACTTGACTGACACTTTACATGACTTAACATTAGAATTCACATGTACCCATGTGAACACAACTGTCTTGAGCAAGGAAAACTAGACATCGCTCTAACTTAGAAAACAATGGAAGTCCAACTCTTCAACATCTTCATGTTAATCAACAGTAACATACTGATGCCAAGATCTATAGTCCTTGATGGTGTGTGTGTGTTCCGTGGTGACATTTGTTTGCAACCTGACCCTTGCCTCCATAGCATCCTGATACATTTCTCAGGCTCCTTTGTCCAACTCATCTAAAAGCATGCACATCATTGTCTTCAAGGTGGCCGGACCAGCAACATACTTGTGCGTGATGTCTGCATTGACGGGCAAGTATGGGCTAGTGGCAATGCGCATCAACTCATTGAAGTACGAGTCAAGCTCAAGTCGGACCTATTTCCTTGTCTGTGACTGGGTGAGAGTCCCAAGTGATGGGATCGCATGTGTGCACACCACAACATCCATACTTTTGGATACTCATGCATGGGAAGCCTATATGCTAGTGATGAACTATGGCAGTTCTTTGTAATTATGGATTTGACTCTGAATACGTACTTTCAGCTTGACTGCGATGACCCTCATAATCTTAGGAAAGTGAAGTGGGGCTCCCTTGTACTTCATCGTCCATGTTTTCATGTCATTAACATCAACATGCAAGTTCATCAATATACGTGCTCTTCAAGAACATCATTGCTTCCATCTGTCGAGATGGATGACTACCTTGTGCATAGTACCAAACTTGGAGTACAATGCTCACATAACTATGTCAAGGGACAATACTTCATCTAGTATTGCCTTCTTCAGTTCCACTTGGGTGGACATTGTCACCATGTCTCCTCCTTGCTTGGACGTTTGTGGTTCCTTTTCCATTCACTCATTCTCAGCTATTAGGAAGAAAACACTTGAGCCAGTGGCTTCGACATACACTCTGGTTGCATCAGCCAAGGTAACTGGATGTTTGCGCACATCATTCACGATCACTCGTTCCTAGATTTGTGCAGGAGACGTATGATCCTTCGGAGTTGACACTTTGGGAGACTGCACAAATCTATGTTGGGATTCATCAAACGAGATGTTGTGCATCTCTTCTTTCAGCTGATCACCAAGGATCTCAGTGCCTCCTTGGTCATTCGAGACTTGCTCATCATCTGGATGCATTGAAGTGGGTGAGTCGACCTCTTTGTGGTGAGGCATGAGGTCGGTGTCCTTTTCCAACTCCTGCTACTCCATGTCTGCATCCAATGGTTGAAGTTCTTGTTCTATCTCATGAGCGAAGTCTTGCCCCTGTGATGGTTCACCACATTCGCTTGATGCCAACTGATCAGATGAATCAACTACTTGTACGAGCATTGCTTTGTCTATTTGCACATGTTGCGACCCCTGCTATATCTATTGTTGTTGCACTTCCCTCCTATTTGTGCATCTCTTGTTCCTTTCATAGTTTCTCCCTCAACTCATGCAACTCCCTCTCTACATCTTTTGTTCTCTTCTTGTCCTTTTGCCTTCACGCAATTCTCTTGTCACACTGCTACCTCTTTGCCTCTATAGCCATAGCTGCTTTCTCTACAAGTGGATCTGCTCAAAACTTGCATCTTTTCTCCTCCTCCATGTGATCGACAATCTTCCTCTTACCTTTGTAACGCACTGGTATGCTTGCCTCTGCTGCCACTGCTTCTACTGTTGGTGCTCTCTATGATGCTGCTTCATGTTGCTTCGCTAACCACTCCACAACAAATCCGACTAGCTCATTGGGTCTGCAGAAACTGTAGCAATATCTCCATGGGTCCTACTCGACCCAATGATATGCCCCATATATCTAGTTGAATTGAACTCTCGTGTAGTGATGTTTCACAATGCAATGTGGGTCATACATATTGTAGCTTCAGAGGTTGAATGGGTACTTCTTCATCAGTTCTGCTTCAACATCCACTTGCTTGATACTTCGGATCTCATATAACCCAATCTGCAATGGAAGAGCTAGCCAAGGTGCATTATTCTTCCGATGCAGTCTAGCTGTCAATCCTGCAGAGATGTGATATGCTGCTTCTTACATGACAAGTACATCCAAGGCAGACATGTGAGGCTTCTTCGCACTAAACATTCGAATGAAAGTGTTGGATGGTGAGGCATACCAATATCCACTGTCTATCAATTCCTCCATTGCTTCCTTTGACATGCAGGGTGGATCCTGTTCGAATATAATCTTGTACACAGGGGTGACAAAATGAGCGAACAGTCGCATGATTACTCCTTTGAAGGTGCATTCGGATAACAACTTGAAATACATGTTCACAGTAGTCTTCGCTGGTGACCATGACCAATCCAAGCATGAGAACTCCTATTGGGCACAAACTATATCTAAGATGTCGGTGGATATGTACATCTTTACATGCATACCTTTAGGTGACTGTTGAGCCTTCGTTACTTGTTCCTTCAACTAGTGAGCCAGTATGTCAGACCAGTTACATGGTTTTCCTTCTCTAGCCAATTTGTCCAGTGCAATCACCCTACTTTGTGGGAAGGTTTCCATGCTTTCTTGGACATAGACTCGACAAGAAAATATGATCAAGTATTGGTACACCTTCCTCAGTATCTTTGTCTTGCAGATTTGGTTGGGTGTCAACCTGAATCAAGCTAGCTCCTTTACCCAATTATTCAGAATGTCTCTGGAGTTAGCACTACTGTTGGGTAAGCTGAATGGAGTCTCCATGACAGTCACGGGCTCTAATATCTGATACATCTCATCATAATCTCGTTCCCATAAGGTCACAAGATTCGTTCCACTGACACTACTCAAAGTGATCGTCTTGAGATCACTATGAGAGATGATCCTGTGTATCATGTCCGTGTATGGGAACGCGAGATATCTGCATGCAATCCAATACAAGCCAGACTTGTGAATGTTCACGTACACCTGAAAATCTTCAAGGTGTTCCCTAAAAGTGCCTGCAAATGTTTCATTGACCTCTTGCCACTTCAGTTTGATGTCCTTGTCTAGATACAACTTTGTATCTTCATAGATCGGCAGACTAGAGGACACTTTCTCAACTGCTGCTCCAGCTGCATTTCCATCATTTTCCTGTGATCCTGTTCTCTTGGAAGCCATTGAGATAGATGAACACCTGAAAGATATGGAGACAAAAAACATGCATGGCAATAAATTTGTCAGTGAAAAAAAAGAAACTTTGGGGAATGACACGGCACATACCTGGGAAACTGATGGGAAAGATTGCGCAATTTCTTCTGGGAGGATTGGTGATTGGTTGCCAGAACTGTGAAAAGGTAGTCTACACTCTCTAGGACGCAAGATTCACTGCTGGATCTACAAAATGCGCAATCCAGACTGGATGTTGGCTTTTGGGATTGTGCAATGCGCAATTCCAGCTAGGAGTGATTGCAGGCTCAAGGACTGCATTGCGCAATTTTCTGGGCCAGCAATCATAGCCCCTCAGAAATGTGAAAAAAGCCATGGAGGGAAGTTCTCAGCAGAAATTCGCATTTCTCGAGAGGAAGGTAGAGCCTTCCTTCCCAGATTGTGCAATACAATCTCTGTGAAAGCAGAGTCTGGGCCAAGGTTGGCCTGACTCACCGACGAGAAATTGAAAGAAAATAATACAATGAATGCATGGCGACACTAAGTGAAAGTAGAAGTGATTGAAATTGCATGCAAAACATAAATGAAAGATTCAACAAATAGATCAACATGCATGTGGGTGAAGCGATTTGTCGGTTCAGCGAACGTTCATGCAAAACAGTTTCAGGCATGCGACAACAGTTAGATAGCAAAGAAAAATGAAACAGAGCTAGGATAAGATAGTATACATGTAAAGGATAGAAAGCGTTCAAATAAATCAAGAAAACAACACTCACACAAGATAATACACAAAAAATGATAGAAATGTTGAAGAAGACAAGTTGAGGTCATTTACCCGTGAATAGCTGAGCTGGATATGTCAAAGAGTCCTGAATGTGTTGTGGGATGATAGAGCTCCAAGATCGATGTGAAATAATGAGCTCTAATGCATTGAATAAATAAGTTTGGGCTCATGACACGCATGCCACAAATATAGGAAAAACCACACCTTTAGGGAAGTTTCTAAAACAACTTTGCATGTATCCCCTGGCTACGAAAAATAGCTCCCTGAATCATGGGATGCATTTTTCATGTCACCTTTTTCTATTTCGGGAAAAAGCAAGTCATGCATGCATGCAAGTCAAGTTTCCTTGGTCCCAGGTGGAACTGGTCAACCAGATTGCTCATGCATGAAACTGCTCAACTGCTTGAGAAAAATGCACATTTTTGGCTGGGAGATGGGATGAATTCCCAGGAGGTTTACACAATTTCTGTGTAGAGCAGCTAACTACTACCTAGATTTGCGCAAATTCTGGGATGAGCAGCCCTGCTGGGGAAATTTGCGCAATTCCTGTTGGGAGTGTTGGCTGGCAGAATTGCGCAATTTTGGAGCCCAGCAGGCTGCCAGATAGAATTGTGCAATTTCTGGAGGGAAGGTTGGTTTCCCTCCAGAAAGATGAAATTTTCTTGGGGAAGTTACTCAACCTACAGCTGGATCAAATCTGGGTGACCAACCTATCAGGAGAATGCATCAAGTTGTGATCAACAGGTTTCCTTCGTGCAAGAAAACACTAAAACTTGTGTACTTTATGAAACAAGACAAGGTGTTGTGAAAGGTTGGGAGGGAGGCTCCAAAACGGGTTAAGGAAAAATTTTGGAGGGTGGTTGTAGCTGCTAGAACACTTGGCAACACACTGGTAGAAATCTAGCTCTCTGAATGGACCTTGTTCATGAAAATAAATTCTAACACCTCCAGAAGTATTGTTCATTTCTCAGCTCATCTTGGTCTCACACTAGCTTGATTGTAAGATGTAGCATCTGTCGAGATCTTGGTTGATTGACACACATTCCAAGCCAAGGAAATACAATTATTTCGATTGGGGTTGAGGGGTATATTGGTGCACAAGCAGTATAGTCATCAGAGTCTTAGTTTCATCTCTGGTGTTGCTCCATTGCTAGCAGGCTTGGACAGTACCCTGGCGGAGTCACATAGGAACACAAGCATGGCTCTGCTGCCAGTGAGCCTGGTTAGTACCCTGATGGAGTTACTTGCATCATCTCCCTATGCAAGAATCCTTTATCTTTTTTCGCCTTAATCATTTGTCATTTTTAATTTTTTGACATTTCATTTTTTCATTTTTTTTCATTATTCACTGTGCATAGCACTTGTCCATTTCAGAGGTGGAAGAGGGATCGCGACTTATTAAGAGAAGAAGAGGTTGTTCTAGCAGAGACGTAGTTTATTGTATCTCTGACATGCTTGTTAAGGTTTTCCCCCTCACCTTACTCTACTTGACTGAGCTAAAAAGGGTTAACCCAAAAACAACTGACTAGAGAAGGTGACACTAGTTAGCGCGCAAGCGTTGTGTTTTCACCAAGGTTCACTTCGAACAGTACGTATTTTCCTTGGGCGTATTACGAACTAAAACTAACAAGTTCTTCATACGGAGGCAAGATGACATATAACCAAGTAACGATAGTTGTAAAAGCCCTCTTGTGCTTCACCCAACTCATTTCAAGAGTCATACATGGTTTCATGCGAAACTAACCTATGAAAGAAATGTACGAACTATACGTACGAAATAAGCAAAATAACAAACAACAAAGCAAAGAAAGAGCAAAAGCAAAAGTGAAATCAAAGCAAGTAAGTAAGCATGAAAGTAGAAAAATAAACAAACAAAGCAAGTAAGCAAACAAGCATGCAAGAAAACTGACTGAAAGAAAACACTACTCCTACTCCTACACTAACGGTGCATGGGCCTGATCACATGAAGGGATATTTCCAATGCAGCCACTGGCACATTGGTTGACCCATGTTGGTGAACGCTTGGTCCGAGAGAAACCTAGTTGTGTGAACCAACAAGCAAGAAAGATATAACAATGAAGACAACAACACTCTGTGTTTGACAGTGCCCACAGGACAAAAGAGAGTGCAATTGCATGACAAGCAGTTCGTGGAATTATCATGGTGTTGTGTGACACTGTGTACAACTTTGGAGCATAAGAACACTCTTGACTGAGACATGCAAGAAAATGAAAGAAACAAAGATAACTTGTGTTGTACATGTGTGCTTTCCATGTAAGATTCCTCCAATGCATGAGTGATGGGATCGTGTAGCTCGAGTGGAGGAAGTACAATCTGTGTGTGAGATGGATCTTCAATGCATACATATAAGTGATGAGGAGCCTTGGGTGATTGAACAGTTTCATGATTGGAAGTGAGACTAACCCCAAGAGAGCGAGGACTTGACATAACCACCAGCTCGGGCTGAAGTGCCTCGACGGTCTTGGGTGTTTCAACTTCACCATCAGATAGATCATCATAAACTGGTGGCTTTGAAAGATCAATTGTGATAGAGTCATGATCATGATAAAATATGGAAACAAATGGATCACCACTTCCATGATTAGAAAAATCAATGAATTCATCGGCATCCTCATGATCATATGAATCAAATAGAAGGGTAGATGAAAAGTGGACAAACTCATAATTTGTGTTTCCAGAGAAGACAAATGAAAGATCAAGTGGATTTTCAACGAATAACTTATCCTCTCATTTTTCGAATGATTGACCAACATACGGCAAGTCCTGTGAGTGATTAACAATGGGTGCATCCATGGATGAAGACACACATGCGAAATCATGGATGGTAGGTTCACCAAAGATGTTAGGAAAGAATGGAGGGGGCTCGAATGGAAGGGACTCCTCCTTCTCCGAGTGTTGATGCTCAAGATCCCACTCATACTCTTCATGAATGACAACGCATGTTGGTTGTGCAACACAAACTCCATCAATGGATTTTTCCTCATTCACAACAAGTGAAGAGCCCGGAATGGATGAACACAAGACAGTATCATCTGGAGGAACACCCAAGTGTGAAGACGGAGGTCATAGAATAGAATGCATATGAGAACTCGAAGTACTCACAACCAAATCTATGCAAAAATTAACTGAAGTGATGTTGGGAGGATGTGAAAGATGAATAGGTGTCTAAGCATGATCCTCAGCATCACTTGGTAGTGGTGGAGCTATTGAATGAGGGGAAGACGGATAGTCAGTCGAGACAGTGCCCGCATCCACATGAGATTGCACAGCTCCATTAATGAAGAATGTTGAGCGAGGCTTGATCTCAAGCTTCTTCTTGGGAGAGGACTATTTTTTAAGGAAATACTTGAACCGGTCCCAAAGATAGGAAAATTTCATCTGGCTCCTCGAAGCAGGAAACTGAAAGTCACGGAAGCGCTGCAAAAATTCAATAACTAATTCATGCAGAGCCTTCCGTTGCTGTAACAATTTTTGGTCAAGATAGTCTGTATCAAAATGATAGAAAGTGTCTTCAATAAGATCATAGAAGTGCTCAAGTGAGTTCACATTGTCAGCCAGTAGGGTGAGAAGCCAACAACGTGGAGATTCACAAAGTGTGTGTTTATGTAGCAAGATGGCCTATTTGTCAGAACTCCCATCTTCCTCATGAAGCATGGAAAGAAAGGCATGTAAGTACTCAGGCCAGGCCACTTCTCCTTCACCATCATATGTGTAAGTGCACAAGAGATCAAAAAGCTCCCCCTGTGATGGAGACATCTCCATGATTCGAAAAGCATCGCGGAGGGAGAAGAGTGCAAGAATCCATGGAAGGTATGCAAAGGTTCAAACTAGATGAGAGGACACAACTTGTCATCTGGCCCTCCTTCTAGCACCAGAAATGTTGATAGTGCTAGACCTGCCAACATGTTAGGGGGATCTCCTTGGTAAGAAGTCCCAATTAGATCTTAGACCATTTGGTGTAGGAGTCCCGGTAGTGGGTCGTATGGTAATGCCTTGACCACAATTTCACATAGAGGCAAGTAAGATAACTCTTTCAGTAGCAAGGGTGTGACTGTGAGTTAGGGAAGGTAAATGAGAGGTCCTAACATAGGTGGGTTGCATTGAGTGTGCTCCTTGGAAACCTATAACAGTACTCAGCTGGGAAGGGAACACACAAGCGGAGAGACATCACAAATTGGAAAGCGATTCAGTGGGCAATCCAAAATGATGGTTAAACCAATAGCACATCTGCAACAAGATTCACTACAAGAAAAAATGACATTGGTGAGGGGTGAAAAATGTGACCATAAGCTCATTGGTGGTGGTCAAAAGAGCATTCCTCACCAAAAACTGAACGTCACCAAAGGTGGAGTCACTAAAAGTATAGGTGTTGTAGTGACATACAAATTTTTTCACCAATAATGATTTATAATGATGGATAATGACTGTCACCATTTCATATGAGCAATGGTGATGGACCATAGCCTCCGTCACCAAAAAATAAACGTCACCAAAGGTGGCGTCGCCAAAAGTATAGGTGTTGTAGTGACATTCAAATTTCATCACCAATAATGATTTATAATGACAGATAGCAACCATCACCATTGCATATGAGCAATGGTGATGGACCATAGCCTCGGTCACTAAAAACTGAACGTCACCAAAGGTGGCATCACCAAAAGTATAGGTGTTATGGTGACATTCAAGGTCCATCACGAATATTGATTATAATGACGGACAGTGACCGTCACCATTTCATATAAACAATAATGGTTTATTGTAATGGATCTTTAATGGCTGTCACTATTGGTGCATATATATGGTGATGTTCATTGACCGTCACCAAAAGTTATGTTTATAGAAGTATAGGTGTTGTGGTGACATTCAATGTCCATCATGAATAATGACTATAATGATGGACAATGACCATCACCATTTCATATCAAAAACAATGATTTATGGTTACGGACCTTTGAGGGTTGTCACTATTGATGCCTATACATGGTAGCGTTCGTTGACCGTCACCATTTCATATTTTTGGTGAGGGTCGAAAAATGTCACAAAAGCTCATTGGTGATGGTCAAAAGAGCCTCTATCACCAAAAATTGATTGTCTCCATTCCATATGGATGTCAAGGCATGATGGAATCAAACCACCAACCTCCTGCCTGTAAAGCAGGTGCTCTTCCATTGAGCTAGCACCCTTTAAAGAATTATATTTTTTTAAATTAGACCTTGAAACTTCATAAATTACAAATTCTACAACTTTCAATAAATTAAAGTCTCAGCAATATTTTACTAAACAAGCAAAGCAACATCGAAGATGTAGGTCCCTACCTAATGGTTATTGAAGTTATGAAAATTGGGTGGAGGGAAAAATAGTTAGGTATAAGAGAACCAATATGTTAAGTTGAATACTCAATTAAAAGTGAAACTCTGGAGACATTTATAACCTATAAATGACCTATAACTATCAAATGCACCAAATATTGCAAAGGAAATGTCATAAGTGGATATCATATGGAAGAAGAGGAGGCAGGGACTTGGAACCCTTGTACATCTTGGCATGCCTTAGCACTTGGCACATCTTATCTTGTTTGACATGTCTTCGTACTATCTGGCACATCTTAGCTTGTTTGACATGTCTTCGTAGTATCTAGCACATCTTAGCATGCCCTAGCATTCCCTAACACACCTTGGCAGTCATGACCTCACAAATAGCATTGCAATTTTCCATGACTTGGGAACCTTACATTCACTAGAAAACCTTGGCACTCCCTAGTTGTCATGCCCTCTGTTATCCTCCATAATGTCCCATGCTGATGAAGAGATCGACGGAGGTAACCATAGACCAAGCTTTTAGTTTGTTAGCTACCCCTACCAAGATAGAGAGGGATTTCTCTATGAAATCACAGCCAAGAGATAACTAGAATGTAAAGGATTTTAGGCTAGATAGCTAGGGCCAAGTGGGTTTTTGGAAAATTTAGGGACTTGGAACTCTATCCACCGGTGTCTTGTCTGGTAGGGACTTTTTCAAGGAGGCAAGGACTTGGAACTCTGTCTAGGATAAAGCACCTAACATGCATGATAGAAGCTCCCTAGAATAGAGTACCTCCTACCTAAAAGAGTGTCCCCTGCTCAAAATATAAAACCCTTCTCTATTGTGCACTTTTCTTATAGATAAATCTATGCATAAAATAGTACTAAGAAAAAAACCTAAATTAAGAAAAGTGAGCATCTAAGTCAAACTGTAAAAGTATAATAAATATGACTCTATATAAGTTTGGGAAACACTAGACAAGCATGCTTTCATACAACAACAATAAGATGCCTAAAATTGATGCGATTCTTTCATCGTTGCTATACCCTCACAGAAAAACTGGAATCTATAGCATGTACCCCAAGGCTGTATGCATTTACTGAAGGTGTAGATTGAAAGGATCTTCTGAGATGAAGTAATATTGAAGGAGAAACACCTTCAAAACAATAGATAACGTCTATTGTGAATTCAACCCATTTTCACACAGACCAAGGTTGCTACTGGGTACACTTCTCTGCTGAATGGAAACTACAATGTATTGTAGTGCTGCTAAGGGAAAAACACCTTTAAGGCAACATGGATAAAACTCTAATAGATATTGTCACTATGGCCTCGGTTGTCGATGATCTCATCAATATAGGTAACAAATTTGATAATTGAAAAACCAAAAGGTGAGATGCATAGATCATTTGAAATGACAGATTTAGGCATACTTTATTATTGTTTAGGAGTGTTAATATAGAAAATGCAAGGTAACTTGTTGCGTCTTTATGTCATAGGCCAAGGATGCGAATAAATACATAAAATGTTAAATAGCATGGTAGAAGTCGATTGCAGGTTATTTTGAAACGGGAATGGAATTTTCCTTATGCAGGTTCTAATCTAGTGGCTATAACTTTAAATAAGAAACTGATAGTTATGGGGTTGAAATTGTCTCACAATTCATGAAAAGTCCCAAATTTGTTCACTAGAAAGAAGTAGAGTGAGTCGTCAGGTTTATGGAAGGGAACACCCTATTTGCAGGAAGATAACTTGAAATTAGTCGGGCATATTATTTCTCGTCTTCTTGTACGTGTGTGCTTTGAAAAGATAACCACATCCAAAGAATCAATAACAACTCTAGTAAAGTTTATATATGTGAAGCACTTCTAAGAAAACCCATCGCTTAATGACAATTGAGCGAGGAATATGTCGAAGGATTCAATCTTGCACTCAGTCATAAAAAGGAAGTTGGGGTATCCAACATCTTGCCAACAAACTGACTCCAACCATAATGTGAAAGGCAGGTTAACTATGAAACCTCTTTCCAACTTTTTAGTATTGTTCCCTCTTGAATTCCAATAGGTATTTGGCTGCTTAGATCCATAAAAATCGTGCCAGGTAAACTCTGCATGATACAATTGTGACGTGCAAGCTTGACACACACTCTAGTTTCCCTCTAAAAGACGGTAAGTAAAAATATTATGAAAATCTTAACTATAATTTGATCATACAATATTGAGGTATTGCATGGAATAAACAATATACTATCAATGCACTAATGAAGAACTCAAAATAAACAAATTTCTTATTGCTACAATAGTGCCTCTTGGGATTCTCGGATAAAGCACCTAACCTGCATGGAAAAAGCTTCCTAGAATAGAGTACCTCCTACCTAGAAGTGTGTCCCCTGGTCAAAATATAGAACCCTTCTCTACTGTGCACTTTTCTTAAAGATAAATCTGTGCATAAAATAGAACTAAGAAAAACACCTAAATTATGAAAAGTGAGCATATAAGTCAAACTATAAAAGCATACTAAATATGGTTGTATACAATATTGAGGTATTGCATGGAATAAACAATATACTATCAATGCACTAATGAAGAACTCAAAATAAACAAATTTCTTATTGCTACAATAGCACCTCTTGGGATTCTTGGATAAATCACCTAACCTGCATGGCAAAAGCTTCCTAGAATAGAGTACCTCCTACCTAGAAGTGTGTCCCCTGCTCAAAATATAGAACCCTTCTCTACTGTGCACTTTTCTTAAAGATAAATCTGTGCATAAAATAGAACTAAGAAAAACACCTAAATTAAGAAAAGTGAGCATCTAAGTCAAACTATAAAAGCATACTAAATATGCCTAAAATCGATGCACTTCTTTCATCACTGCTACAAGCTCATAGGAAAACTATAATCTACAACACGTATCCCAAGGATGCATGCAACTACTAAAGGTACAGACCGAAAGTATCTACTAAGATGAAGTATTGTTGAAGGAGAAACACCTTCAAAACAACAGATAGAGTCTAATGTGCATTCAACCCATCTACACACAGGTCAAGGTTGTTACTGGGTACACTTCTCCCCTAAATGGAAACTACAGTGTATTGTTTCTCTACTAAAGGAGAAACACCTTCAGAGAAACACGGATAAAACTATAACATATATTGTCACTGTGGTATCGGTTGTAGAAGTTCTCATCAATATAGGTAACAACTTTGATAATTGAAAAACCAAAAGGTGAGCTACATAAATCATTTGAAATGATAGATTTGGGCATACTTTATTATTTTTTAGGAGTGTTAGTATAGAAAATGAAAGGTAGCTTGTTGCATATTTATGTCACATACCAAGGATGCAAATAAATACAGAAAAGATTAAATAGCATGGTAGAAGTCGATTGCAGGCTCTTTCAAAAAGATAATGGAGTTCTCCTTGTGAA
This sequence comes from Pinus tabuliformis, assembly GCA_031772625.1. Taxonomy (NCBI): domain Eukaryota; kingdom Viridiplantae; phylum Streptophyta; class Pinopsida; order Pinales; family Pinaceae; genus Pinus; species Pinus tabuliformis. The sequence continues at coordinate 1,189,374,792 of CM062818.1, forward strand.
GATTCTAATCTATTGGGTATAGATTTAAATAAGAAATTTATAGTTATGGGGTTGGAATTGTCTCACGATTCATGGCAAGTCCCAAATTTGTTCACTAGAAAGAATTAGAGCGAGTCATCAGGTTTATGAATGGGAACACCCTATTCACAGGTAGATAACTTCAAATTAGCGAAGCATATTATTTCTCCTCTTCTTTTATGTGTGTTCTTTGAAAAGATAACCACCTCCGAAGACTCAAGAACAACTCTAGTAAAGTTTATAGGTGCGCAACACTTTTGAGAAATCCCATCACTTAATGACAATTGAGCGAGGAATATGTTGAAGGATTCAATCTTGCACTCAGTCATAAAAAGGAAGTTGGGGTATGCAGCATCTTGCCAACAAACCAACTCCAACCATAATGTGAAATCTAGGTTAATTGTGAAACCTCTTTCCCACTTTGTAGTATTGTTACCTCTTGAATTCCAACATGTATCTTGTTGCTTAGATGCACAAAAATTGTCCTAGGTAAACTTTGCATGATACAATTGTGATGTGCAAGCTTGACACGCACTCTAGCTTCCCTCTAAAAGAGGGTAAGTCAAAATATTATGGCAGGCTTAACTGTAATTTGATCATACATTGTTGAGGTATTGTATGGAATAAACAATATACTATCAATGAACTAATGAAGAACTCAAAATAAATGAGTTTCTTGTTGCTATAATAGTGCCACTGTTGGGATTCTCTAAGGAGACACTAATTTATACACATTTGGAATCTTTACTTAGTCTGCAGATTAGTCTGCAGAAAGATTAAGCAATGGTAGTGATCACTCTTTTCCCTCCCATGGAAGGTCTATACAGAGTCAGCAATAAATTGATTTAAAAGTGAGGTATATGCCTGAAAAATAGGAGTTTGACTCTTCAACTCTAATTTAGTGGCAAGGAAATATTCAACTATAAATGCTTGATCTTCTACAGTGTAAATTTATAGATAAATGATTAGCATAAATCTGTCCATTGTCCACATATCCCAAAAAACCATGTATGTCTAGACTCTGGTTGTGTGTAAGAGAGGGGAGATCACATAAATAATCCATTATCAAAAGAAAAAGTTAAAGCACAACATTCTATGGAGAATTTTTTTTAAATTTTATTACATACCTTAGAAAGTTTGAAAGGACATAACTGAAGCTTCCCTCTCCTTCCACACTTCATTAAATATGCCCCTTTTCCAATGCAGATGTGGCTTGGAGAATCACAATCAACAAATAGAATATGAAAAGTAAGTTTAATGAATTAAAGTAGATTTGTTATACCTCAAGCAAATGGATTATGAGAAATTGGATTCATTCTCTACAAAAGATGATATAGAAGGATCTAATTACATTTTTAACTAAAACAAAGGTAAATTGCATTCATGCTCTGCAATAGACGATATAATGAGATCTAATGACATTTTCAACTTAAACAAAGGTAAGTTGAGTAAGCTCAAGCTCCAAAATGATGGCATCCAACTTTTGAGTGGCAGTTACTGTATATATCTAGCTAGAGTTTATAACATAAAGATATTTTTTATATGTGAAGATATAAAAATGAAAGGAATGCGAAATTTTGACCATCAACTATAAGTTCCTTTCAAGGACTAGATCAAACCATAACATTGTTATCAAGATAATCAACTCATCATTCTAGTATGCTTCTAGTAGTTTCATGATAAAACTCAAACTCAATAAACTTCAAGCAACATAGATTAACCAACAATATGTCTGAGGTTGGTTACCTAAGGATTATATCATACTAAATTACCTTTTGCATCTAACATTGAAAATGACTGTGAAAGAAATGAAGACAAATCAGTGATTATGATGGATGCATGTGATGAAATAAAATAAAAAAAGACCTTTCTTCTTGCTACTGATGAGCCTTCTAGGGGATTCTTGGATGAAGTTGATCCTGATCTGCTTTTTGAAATCAAAGAGACACTTTCTAGCTACTCTGATTTGACGGACAACAACCCTAATGCTTATGAAAATGAATATGGAAAGAAATAAGAATCGATGAACTTGGTCTTGAAGAAGGTGTCTCAAAGTCTAATATGGATAGTATTTTAAATTTCTACAGCTAGCAGAGGGTTTTCCTAGTTGGGTTCCCTAGAAAATTTTGTTTTTTTTGCTATAGTGTGACTGTGTTTTATTTCTGTTCTATTCCACTACAAATTGGTAGAGATATTTTTTTTGTCTTTGTTGGACACCTAATCCTCAATGGGTTAGTGTGGAAGTTGAATGGACAAAAGGAGTCCAAGAGACCTTGGGATGTGAAACCCAACGGTCAAACAATGTACTATAAATGTATATCTCCTGTTAATAAAAAATGTACTGCATGTTTTATCTTTCATATTATACTTACTGTCCATGTGTGTTTAACATTTATCAGAGCAGGCGTATTCCTGCCCTGCATAATTAATGTGAGCCATTTGTCTTATGGCCTTTCTGTGCAGTTTATTTTTGCCATAAACTTCATGAATATTTTCTCATGAATATTTCTTCAGCTAAATTTTAGTTGCTCCTGACACTGCCAGCACTGTCCAAGTGGTTCTGACATGTCTGTCTGCCATATGTTTACCTGCGCTCTCTGTCCATAAGCGTTTCATGGTAATTTTAGTGCTGTCCTATCTGTCATTTTTTATTGGCTGGCTCTGCCTGTCATAAATGTTTCAAAAGGGCGTTATTGCACCTGCGCCTCCATTGCATGAACTACTTCACCTGATTATGCTACGCCTTCATTGATTATACTCTGCGGATTCCCACATCTCACCTGCGCCTCCATTTGTTTTCTGTAGCGACCGTTAACCAAAAGCCTACTTCACCGAGCAAGTCATCCTTTTGTTTGTCTCAGGCCGCCGGGATCATTCTTTTATCTTAGTACTCGCGTGCCTTACCTGAGCTGCGAGAGTCCGTGTCAGATACCCGAAGGCGCTCGCAGCGTAGCCCGTAGATTGTTCATTGTGGAAAGCAATGAAGCAGACACCTTCCTTGACTGAGCAATTGGCGAAGGATGTCACTGGAATGCCTACCACTCCGAACATGTGATCGATGCCCGCTCTCGCCAGCGCCTTCGCTGCTACACCGTTGCCATCGATTAAACTCGTACTTTGTTGATTATCCGCCATTGATGGATGAATGGATTGAAAAATTTCGATTCGGCAGTTGCACACAACTATGAATAGCTCCGAAGTGTAAACAATATGATTTGGAAGTTCAGATCTCTTTAAAGAATTAGAATGGCAGACGCTTGATGTACATTTGCAAGCCCATATCTCTACAGTCTTGTGCAATCGCCATTGGTGAAGGTTCGAGCTCCAAATATTTACAGTTATTGTCTCAGCATACGTTTTGGGTAATAGCATTTGCAGCTGTATTCTCTGATCATGGAGTCGAGGGCTTTGAACGGTTGCCTTTCTGGTCTCTGTGGACTCACTGGTGGATGTTGTGCAATGCATCTTTTTCTTTGAAATCGGAAGAAGAGCATCGGGTCTTATAATGTTGCTAGTGCCTCTTAAACGTATATCTGGTATTCTGGACTTTTGCAGGTTTTGATTTTATGCTTTGGTTGTTTGCCGCTGTCGGCATGATTGTCAAAGGTGCATCTTGCGACTGTTTCAGCAAAGATTAGTGGCTTCTGGCTTGAGCTCCAGGCGAAAAGTTGGATTTTTTGCGACATGGTGGAGATGTGCTGTTGAGAATGCTGCATTCTATTTTGTTTGAACGCAAATAAAGTCTATCCGATTGCTGGTGATTTCAGACCCTGTTTGGATAAGTCACAACTAAATTTCATAGACATTTATGTATTCATCACTCACCAAAAGTATGTGTATATGCTATCTATAAGCTAGAGTTTTATACATGTCTGTGGAATAAGGATCATTTGTCTGTTGTATTTAAAGGCTGACTGCTATATGGTATCTCTGTCTGGTATTGAATGGTATCAACATTTTATTGAATGGTATCAACAAACTTCGCTTAGCTGTGTAACAGATACTCTCGTTACTACCCCATTTGAAGATTGTTTCAGTTTGTCACGGGTTTGTTTTTAATATCATGGATCCACAGAGTTTTCTGCAGATTTCATAATTTCATAGGTTTCGGGGCTATTATAGTGGTGATGAGATGGGACTGAAAGACAATGGTATACAGCGTTCTCTCATGGGCACGTACCCATAGCATTCAATTCTTCAATTTCTGCATCTGACATTGGTGTCACTCTTCTCACTTTCTTCCCATCTTCACTTACAACTAGTTGTGAAGACGTTCTCAGTGCCGATGTGATCAATGCATAGTTAATAACAAGACTCTTCACTTTCTTGAATGATGTGATAACCGGAATAGGAACAAATCCTTCTGCGTCCTTACTCACAAATTTCATCAAATAGTTGTTAGTACTCAGATTTGCATCACTAAAATAATACTCCACCTGTCTGACAATTTTCTGTCTGAGCTATTCAGTAAGAACACCACCCATGGCCAAAGAATTGGAAGCAGCACTCCCAGGCATGATTTGCAGCATTTGCTGAATGATTTTCTATTATGCCAGCTTATTTAGAATTTCAATCGGAGAAATTGCTTTTGTGAAACATTATCAGAGGGTTCTCTAGAGTTTGAAAATTTAGGTTTTTGCAAAGGCATTTGTTTGGAAAGGGCTAATTGCCGCCGAGAGTAGGGGAAGTTTGTTATATTTGTGTAAAAAAAAAAATAAAAAAAAAAATCCTGAGTTTGACATAACTCAATTTTTGGATTGGAAACGCAGAGAATAAAGAAGTATTGAATAAATCCATCCGGCTTGCAAATCTTGTTGGATAGTTTCCCCTATCTGCTGAAATTCAAGGGAATGGATAGCTGCTGAGATGAAATGATGAAGTCTTAAGGAGAGAAAATAGGGAATATAGATCTTTCACAGTAAATATTTGTGAATGTGTAGTTTTTCGTAAAGATTCAGCTGCAAATAGAGAACAAATCGCTTGAAAGAAGAAGTAATCCATGAATTCAATCTGAATAAAGGAATCTTAAGATTTTTAATTTGCTTAAAACTCATTATAGTCTCCGTCTACATATATAAACATTGATTCCTTGATTCATTTGCTACACATTTATACAAGATATTGCTGTGTACTGTGAGTGGATATTACTTTTCTGCATTAAGTAATAATTGTGATCAGTTTTTAAGGTGTAAATCTGACATTGAAGAAAAATGGCCAGAATCAGTGAAGTATTAGAGTTCATGAAAACTCTTATACAATCTACTGTTGATGACACATTACAAATCAGCATAGGATCTCTCTCAGAAATTCAGACATGTCTACAAAATGCACAGGAAAAGATTGATTTTTTGCAGCTTGAATCACAGCTACAGCAAGAAGAGCTACATCAAAATAGACATCATTCTGAACCTGTTTTTGTTCAGAACATTGAGACAACCACCCATCAGCAGCAAGTCAATAATGTTACAGTTCATTCAAATAAAGCAGCAGTTGTACATGCAGATGCAGAAACTCAGTCTGCACTTCCCAAGCCCATCATCAGACCTTGGGAACAACTTGTCCACAACAAGCACAGAACTGATCTTGGATATGACAAGGACTTGTCCTTTCATATTCCAGACTATGCCAAGCCCATTCAGTTTCAGAGCGCTGGATTCATTCATGACAGTTCACTTGCTCCTCATGACAGTTCACCTCTAGCTGTTCCAGATTCTGCCCCTCTTCCACAGCAACAACAACAACAACAGATCGTGAAATGCCAACACTGTGATAGAGTTGGCCATTTGAAAGATCACCATTTTGATCTTCATCCATGTAAGCATTGTCATAAAACCAGTCATTCTTCACACAGATGCTTCAGAAACAAACGTCCTGCAAGAACAAAGATTCATCTTGGATGGATCGCTTCTTGGAAATGGGCATCAACAGCCAAGAAGATATTCCAAACACATGTCAGAACTTGTTCCAGAGTATTGAAAAGTCTTGCAGTTGAGTTTTCTCCATCATCTCACCTTGTATCTGACAGGGGGGGAAATGATGGTTATCTATAAGCTTCAAAGCCACATCAAGCAAACCTGAGCCACAACCTGCCACACCAGTTTCAGAGTTGTAGCCAGAGACAAAGATGTCCGTGAACATGCCTTCAGTTGGCAATCTAGGACACTTCCTCTAGCAGAAGACTTCAGCTTCTTGCCAATTCTAGAAGAATTCCAGGAACAAAATTGAGAACACTTCCTCTAGCAGAAGACTCCAGCTTCTTGCCAGTTTTGGAAGAGTTCCAGGAATTGCATTAAGCATTCCAGAGTTGTTGGTCATCCTTAAACCATCACAGGTTGAGACTTCCCTTTTTAGGTTGAAGTTTTACCTTTTATGCGGGGTGAGACCTCCCTTTTATGGTTGAAGGTTTCCCTGTTTAAAGCAATAGGATCACTTCCTCTAGTAGAAGACTTCAACTTCTTGCCAGTTTTGGAAGAGTTCCAGGAACTGCACTAAGCGTTCCAGTGTTGGTGGTCATCCTTAAACCACTGCCCTTTATACCAACATTTCATAGAGCACATTCAGCCTAGTGCTACCATGCAATTTTTGCACATTTTGTATTACAGCTCTCTTCTTGGACTCATACATAACCCTTCGGATTAAGGGGGGGAATGTTGGACACCTAATCCTCAATGGGTTAGTGTGGAAGCCAAATGGACAAAAGGAGTCCAAGAGGCCTTGGGATGTGAAACCCAACGGTCAAACAATGTACTATAAATGTATATCTCCTGTTAATAAAAAATGTACTGCATGTTTTATCTTTCATATTGTCCTTACTATCCATGTGTGTTTAACGGTCTTCATGCAGTAATTAGTTTCAGAATTATTCATTCAAGCAGTAGCAGATTTTCAAGGAGATTCTACACAAGGGACAATTAATCTATATTTTCACTTATATCTTTTGCAAGTAAAATTCACAACTAAATTTTCATCCAATGTGTTTAGGTTACTAGCAAGTGGTATCACAGCATATCTCAACATTGCAAGGCATAAAATAATACTATTAAATAAGTTTGAGACTTGAGATACAAAAATCTTCCCAAGTTATGTAAGCAAGAAAACTGTTGATTTTTAGTTCTAAATCTATCCAACCAGAACAAAATTATGCCATTTTCAACACCCTCTAGTCAAATTTATTCTTGGCCTCATTCAACTCAATTAAGAATATGTCAATCTCGTTGAGGTTTCCTCTTCATTTCATGCTTCTAAGTTATATATTTATGCAACCTAATATATCATTTATGTTAAGTGATTATTCATTAAAAATTATTTCGTCCATCCAGCATGAAAGACTCTATCAAACATTTGCAGCAGAAAGTAGAAGACTGTTTTAGTACCTAGTGTTATAAAACTCTAATCTGGAAAATGTATTTTGGGTTATTTCCCTAAACATATTTACAAAATTTTCAGTCCAAAGCCATTTCAGGGAGAATTTTAGTCAGGGAGAAATTTAGTATTATTTTTGGAAAATTTGAATGCAACTAAAAGAAATTCTCCCTGTTTGCTCAAAAGATTCCAACACCAAATATGAGTGAAGTCACAGAATTTAAGATTTGGAAATAATTAAATTTCACTTTGCTTTTCCAGGACCTTATATGAGTGAACTAACAAAACTTGAGATTTGGATTCTGGAAACACTTAAATTTCACCTCATTTATTAGGATTAGAAGTTCCCTAAGATACAAACATGTAGCATTAAGGATCTACTTTGCTTGTTTAAGGACAATGTTCAATTTATAAATAGTCATACAATAATCCTTGTATATATGTCTGACATAGTTCTTTGGTCACAACTAATGAAATTGAACTCCATCAGTACATAACAGACAAGGTAGAATGTACTCTGACAAAAATAAACATCTATACAATCATATAAAGTTGTCACCACACCAAATAAGGAATTAAAAACCAAAATAAAAATAGGAACGGGCTTGGATTATTATGGTTACTCCAACAAAATGTTAAATAGGATCAATATGTTAATATGGAAAATAGTGTAGTTGATTATGATTTATTGAGCCCAAGGGCTTAGCCCAACCAAATGTCATTAATGTTACTAGGTATTTGGATAGTTGGTGAGGTGCACTGGTCAATGCCAATGGGTTTACTAGGGATGCCATCCATGAATGTGGGGAAACATCCATTGGGATTCCCCAGAGAGTTTTTCTTGGAAAGAACAAAAATAGGATTTCTTAAAGAGAAATTTTGAAACCATAAAAGAAGGAAAAATACATATGCTTTTACCTATGTTCCCTCATTTTCCCTCCCACCCTGTGAAAAGTGAAAATATGCTACTCTTAAACTTAAAAGAAAGGATGAAAAAAATAGTGAATTTTGAACCAGTCCTCCTTGTGTGGAAGAAGACTAAAAGTGGGGTGGAAATGCAGCGAGGTTAGAAATGAAACATACCTGGGCACCATTAATGGATTGAAGAGGTAAAACCTTAACTCACAACTCTCTTCAATCTCATTTTCCCTCCCGCATGTGAAAAGTGAAAATATGCTACTCGTAAACTTAAAAGCAAGGATGAAAAAATAATGAATTTTGAACCCGAGATCTAAGGTGTGTGTACTCGTCCATGTGTGGAAGAATACTAAAAGTGGGGTGTAAATGCATCGAGGTTAGAAATGAAACATACGTGGGCGCCATTAATGGATTGAAGATCCAATGGTGGGGGATTTGAGGTGTGTGTACTCATCCCTGTGTGGAAGAAGACTAAAAGTGGGGTGGAAATGCAGCGAGGTTAGAAATGAAACATACCTGGGCGCCATTAATGGATTGAAGATCCAATGGTGGGGTTCGATATCAATCTGCTACTGGTAAAACCTTAATTCACAACACTCTTCAATCTCATTTTCATTCCCACCCTATGAAAAGTGAAAATATGCTACTCTTAAACTTAAATAAAGGATGAAAAAAATAGTGAATTTTGAACCAATGCTCCTTGTGTGGAAGACTAAAAGTGGGGTGGAAATGCATCGAGGTTAGAAATGAAACATGAGGTTTGAAATGAAACATACCTAGGCACCATTAATGGATCGAAGATCCAATGGTGGGGTTTGATAAAAACCTTAATTCACAACTCTCTTCAATCTCGTTTTCCCTCACGCCCTATGAAAAATGAAAATATGCTACTCGTAAAATTAAAAGCAAGGATGAAAAAATTAGTGAATTTTGAACCAGAGATCTGAGGTGTGTGTACTCCTCCCTATGTGGAAGAAGACTAAAAGTGGGGTGTAAATGCAGCGAGGTTAGAAATGAAACATACATGGGTGCCATTAATGGACTGAAGATCTAATGGTGGGGTTCAATATCAATCTACTACTGGTAAAACCTTAATTCACAACTCTCTTCAATCTCGTTTTCCCTCCCACCCTATGAAAAGTGAAAAGATCTACCAATTTTCCCTCTGCCCTATGAAAAGTGAAAATATACTACTTTTTTTAGAAATTAAATGAAGATTGGAATTAGGAGGGCTTTGTTACATCAAAATTAAGGCTCAATTTTTTCAAAAATGTTAAAATTGCCCTCCCTAAAAAAAATAAACACAATATTTATAGAGTATAGAGTAGATGTGTAGGTGTAATGTAAGTATGTAAACAATTCTAAATATGGGCTTAGTTAAAGAATAATAATAATAATAATAATAAAAGTCAAAAGTATGGGGATGAGTGCAAAAATATAAATGTTGGCTCAATTAATAATAAAAATAATAAAATTCAATTTGTTATATTTTGACTTTGTTACAATACCATGAGCCAATACCATGGCTTATCAATACCTCAAGCCCAAAAACCATAACTTATTTCACAACCAAAATATTTTATAACAATATGACAAGATTCTTAACCATATATATTCACCCCCCACTTTACAGTGGATATTATTAACTTGTAAAAAATTTGTTTTGTTATAATACCATGGGCCAATACTATGGCTTATCAATACCACATGCTCTAAAAACATAACTTATTTCACAATCAAAATATTTTATAACAATATGAAAATATTCTTAACCATGGATATTCATTCTCACTTTACCATGGATATCATTAACATGGAAATAGACTGTGTTACAATACCATGGGCCAATACCATGGCTTATCAATATCACATGCCCAGAAAACATAACTTATTTCAAAATCAAAATATTTTATAAGAATATGATAGGATTCTTAATCATGGATATTCACCCCCGCTTTGTCATTGATATTATGAACTTGTGAATAGGCTTTGTTACAATAGCATGGACTAATACCATGGCTTATCAATGCCACATGCCAAAAAATCATATCTTATTTCACAATCTAAATATTTTATAACAATATGACAAGATTCTTAACCATCGATATTCACCCCTTAACTTGTAAATAGGCTTTGTTACAATACCATGGGCCAATATCATGCCTTATCAATACCACATGCCCAAAAACCATAACTTATTTCACAATAGAAATATTTTAATTTAATTTAATTTTATAACTTTTTTTTTGAAGCTAATAGGAAAAGGGTTGTAATTAGTTTTCATATATATATAAACCCTCTATCCTCAAAACTACTAAAATTATTCCCATATAAATTAAATTAAGGTTTTAATAAAATTAAAAATGAGAATACTTTTGTATTTAAAGATGTGAAATTTATATAATACAAATATTAGTAAGAACCAACATAGATCTATCTTAACTAAGGACCCAAGTGATGATAGCAAGCAAAGTGAAGGGAAGATAGGGGGAGGGAGATAGTGACAAAGATGGAGGGTGGAGAGAGAGAGAGAGAGAGTGAGAGAGTGATGGGGGGAGATAGAGAGAAGGAGGTAGGAAGAGAGAGAGGGGAGAGAGAGAATAGGTGGGGATAATGATAGAGAGAGAAGGGAAAGAGAGAGAGGGAGGAACAAATATGGAGGGGGGAAAGAGAGAGAGAGAGTGATGGGGGGGATAGAGTGAGGTGAGAGAGAAAGGGAGAGAGAGGACTAAGAGAGAGGAGAGAGAGAGATGAAGTTAGAGGGGGAGAGAGAGGACTAAGAGAGAGGAGAGAGAGATGAAGTTAGAGGGGGAGAGAGGGAAGGAAGAATAAAGACATAGAGGGAGAAAGGTAGAGAGAGAGAGGGAGTGACAAGGGAGTGATGGAGAGAGGAGAGATAGAGGGAAGAGAGAGATGCAGAGAGGAAGAGGGAGGGAGAGAGAGAGATAGATATGGAGAGAGAGTGTGTATGTTTGGGGGGTGAGATAGAGAGAGGGAATAAGAAAGAGACACATAGATACAAATATAGATATTATATAACCAACCTAGATCCATCTTAACCTGGATCTATCAAGTGCCAAAAAAGTGGTTTGCACATCGAGAGATTGGATCCCTCTCGACACTTGATAGATCCGTGTTAAGATGGATCTAGGTTGGCTTAATAAGTTTGTAGTTGTATTTTATAAACTAAAATTTTTTTATGGTTGTGTTTGAAAACAATTTTTCCATATTTGGTGTATTTATCATAATAATAATAATCTAATTTTAATTTAATTTTAAGCTTACCTTTTTTATGCAATGATTTTGTTGTTAGTTTATAGAGATAGACATGCTATACTTTTGGAATTTTAAAAGGAAACACATGCTCTTAACTTGGTTGTATTAAAAACATATGTGTTCCTGTATACTAGGTGGGTGCAGAAAACAGAGAGTATATGGTAAGTGGATTAAATAGTTAAAAACAAATGTTAGTTAAGGAGAAAGTTACAAAAAATCTAACAAATAGGCTAGGTGTTACACAACAATTTGTCACTGCCTTCACTACAGTCCTTCTACTGTGTCATGTGTCCAAGTGAAACATGCTCATATTGAACAAATGACCTATGATGTTGCCAAATGACCCACTTTCCTAAATTTATCTGCTTCATCGCGTCTGTAGATTAAATATACGTGTTGAAAGGTGCTCCTAAACAGTCCAGATGCATTGCCAGTGCAGAAGTACACCTGATTCCCATGTTGGTCTGATTTTATGTCCCAGCGTGAGGTTACTTGTAATCTTTGGCGATGACCTGACTGGCTGTATTACTCAATAGCGATGTCAGCGCTAAATACCAGTTATGTACCCGCGATGATCCAGATTGGGCGATTTGTTCCAACAGTCAGCCTTCCAAATAACTCCAGACCTAGTTGTTGGCATAGTTTGTATCGCCCTCCCTTTTTTGGCATGGTTGTTTCGTCATTTGTGCTACCTTCCTTGGGGATAAGCTCACTCTTCCACTTTTCATGGAGACTCCTTCTCCTCTTTAAACTCTCACCTATGCTATGATCAACTAGTTGGATAGTGGGAAAATTCTTGGATTGAGTAATGCTGCTAGTGTTTGTAGATAGCTGGTGTGGGTGTGACAAGTGTGAGAGTGTTGATAACTTGTGGAAGGTTGTGAAGTGCCCTTAGCTTTATGTAAAGCTTGTGAGTGAGAGAGAACTCTACATGTTGGGATATCCATCTTCAAAGAGTGAATGCTTGAGGAACATGCTGGCTCGATCCCTCTGAGAAGGCTTGTGACGTCAAGAATTTGGCTGTAAGCTTACTCTTATTTTATTATTAATACAATCAATGATGTTTTCCTATGTCTTGTATGTAATTTACTTGATAGCTCATGACTTCTTGACTTTGTGAGTAAATAGATCATTGTTGTTTTTCGGTTATGTGCTTTGTTGTATTTCCTTTACATTGTTTCAGGTTGATTACTCTTTGGGAATCAGAAGCTGGAGCAGCGCAACGGAACTCCATCGACCACTGGTTGAGGTAGGCCTCCAACTACGACTGTTTAAGGAAAACTATCGTTGATCTGTCCTTGTTTGTGACTAGACCCACTCTAGGGCTAGAGGGGTTGCCTCTGTCCATAGAGGGAACACTTTCCTGCATCACAATTGGCGACTCTGCTGGGGAGCTTGGCCTATGTTCTTCTCTTGTTTGCTCTTGTTTTGATTTTTGGTTTGGTCTCTTTTGAAGTTTGGGGATTAGTTACCAGTCTTTTGAGTTTCCTGGGCTGATCTGGGAAATCCCCCTATTTGATTGAAGGATTGACTGTTTTTGATTTGGGAGTTCTTGCTCGCCTGCCATTGTTTTGAGCATCATCGTGGATTTAATTTTAATAGTAGCGCTGTCATTGTGCTCACCCTTTTGTAATATCCTGTGCATCGCATAATTACGTCTCACAGTCGTGATGACTCTGTAAATCCAACCATCACGAAAAGTCGTGTACTTCCGTGCTGACATCGCTCTATTGTTGCGGTTAGTTCTTTTTAAGCGCTAGTTTCTTGTGTATTACCCGTGCTGATTCCTATAGAATTGATTTTCTCAATTCTGCCTCCTGAGTCTATCAGTCCTACTGGTCCCTGACTTTTCCCTCTTGCTTGATAGCTTTTTTTTCGCTCTTCATGGTTAAGGCACTCTTTTGTGAGCTTTGTTGAATGAATCTTGCCTTTTTTCTTATGTGACCTACTTCACTATTTCAAGTTCCTTGAATCAGTTTGGCTTGGTTGCTTGTTCGTTGAAGGTTCGTTTGTAGCTTCTTTTTGGTTTGATTGAGCCTTCCCCTTTGCTTGTTTTTGGTTGATTGTTTAGTGACTGTTATTGAACCAATCTTTGGCATTGATTCGATTTCTCTCTACTACCGAACATAGATCACAATTGTTTGGATCAACCGGTTTTTTCTCGCACTTGCTTGTTTCTTATTTGCTTCTTCTAGATTTAAAGACATCAAAATAAAAAAGATTGCATTCCTTTAGTGAATGAAAGTGAAAGTGAATTTGCATTTCAAGTTTGCATATTGGAAAGCGAATGGTAGAATCTCTCATTAGTAGTATCCGTGCACATTAGGAATTGGTGTCTGTATGCATTGAGTGACTGTCTCTGTTCATCATGGTTTTCCTGGTTTGGGAATGATATCTCTACCCTCCCGTAGGTAGGTTTTCATTGAAATAAAAGGATATTTTGCTCATTCTAGCTGCATCCTAGGATTTGTTGTATATATACGATAAGGCCTGAAAACTGAAACATAATTCAAGATCAACTCTAAAATGAACTGAATAAACCTAACAACGCATTGGAACATAACGCACACTATTTAGAGGTCTAGGCTAGAGACATGCTCTGGTGTCATTAAACCTAGTCACTATTGTTTGCACTCAAGGTTGGGTGATTCCTCCTTCTATGACTCAATAGCGGTCTAGTACGGAATTGTGCTCCCATGTACCGTCGAGTATATGTTGGGAGACCCCACTAGGTTATCATCCTTTATCCCTAGGAAGCCATGTTTGCCGCCTTGCAAACCATAATGCACTGAACACATCATTCGGGAAGATTGACTACTGTATGGAAAGTCCTTGGTTTTCATATGATTGCCAAGGTGTATATGCAGTTTTATGGGTTGTCTAGTTAACCTTTTGCCTAGTTTCTCTAGAGTAGTCACTTTCGTTCCTTTTCGGACTCCCTAAAAGAAAAGGTCCATCTAAGCACTTGTCATTTCAGGCTCATTAAACCTTGAAAGAGATAGAGTCAACTTTTCGTCCTTTTATCGACTCTTGAAACATGAAAAGGTCAAGTTTTGTTCCTCTGTCATAAAATTTACTGCCCACGAAATATTCCTGGTAACAGTTCAAGTTCTTGGTTGTGAGAAGAGTGTTTTTCAGGAATATTCTTGATGGCAGCATTCCCTGAGTCTACCGGCCAAGGTTTTCCCCCAGATGGAAATCCTGGTCCGTTTCCTCCATTTGGAAATGCCGGTGCTCCGTATATGGCAACATTGTCTTTGCCTGGGTTAACCATCGGTTTACCCGTGTGGTTATTTTGAACCTCTGTGGTCCCGAGTGTCATGACTCCTATTCCACCATCTACTCCCAAACCACGACATGTTGATTCCAAGGCTGAGCCTATGCCTTCTTCCCCTGTTTCTTCCTCCTCCTCTCCTCCTTCGCCTAGTGAAAGTTTCACATCTAGTAACCAGGGGACTAAGACGAAGAAGAAGAAGATGAAGAAGATGAAGAAGTCCGCTAAATGTGAGGCCACCTGTGCAATGATTGCTCCAAGTACATCTCAGGTCGGAACACCTTTTGCTCCTTCGCGGAAGGTTAAGTTTCCTTGTAAATTGTGAAAGGGTGACCATCTTCTTCGTGATTGTCCTGGCATTCCTAGGATCTTAGAAGTATGGTCTCATGATCCAGCTCATCCCTCATTATCCTCTGAAGCTCATGATGATGCTACCCTATCAACTGGCAGCAGTAAGAAGAAAGGGAAGATTCGATTCCCCTGTAGACCATGTGAAGGCAACCATTCCCTTCACCTTTGCCCGCTCATGGATAAAGCTTCTGCCGTTTTGGAAAGTCTTACAGCTTCTTCACCCCAACTTCCCATTGGTTATCAGAGGCTCTCTTCAGACCCTCTCTCAATTGACAAAGAGATTAACTTAGATTCTTCTCTTGTCCACCCTTCTCTTCCTGAACCTGGTTGTGCTCAGCCTATTCCTGACCAACCATTGGTCGGAAAGAGTGTCGACTTGGGTTCACCACCTGTTGATCACTCTGTTTCAGAAGAGCACTATGCTCATGTTCTTCTCGTCTTGTAAGATTCTCCTGAGTCCGAAAATGACCCTCCTGTCCCTGCTGGTCAAGAGGGTCCTTCTTCGGTCCCTGTAGAGCAGGGGGGCAATCATGCGATTCCCCCACCAAGTAGTTTGGTCGTTTCCTTAACTAGAATAATAACAACATAAACACTCATGAAAGTACAACCATATAAACCACATATAATCTATCAAAATGATCATAGAAATACAAGGAGAGATAACCTTTCGTTAATGATTCAAAAACCAAACCCGAGATGGGATATCCACATTCCACCAAACCATAGAATGGTTGAGCCAAATCTCTCTTCTGCTATTCATTACCGTGCCATATTCCAAGAATGAATGTGGGACTCAAACGAAAAGAACCAACTAGGGCATACTGAGGCTAAACAACCTCACCGTCATCAATAGAAACCAAGCTTTATCGTAATCCATCCTAGACCACTAGGCCAACACAAGGAACACATCATAATAGGCTTTACCATGATCTCCACCCAATCACTAGGCCAAACAAACATGGATGCTACTAGATTTCTCCACCTACATCGTGAGGAATTTTCTAGTGTTCTAGTCTCTCAAGCTTTACCGCAATCCAAACTTGGATGACTAGGCCCTAAACCGAAACCTACTCTCAAGGATTTACCGCATATCATAAACAAGGATTATTAGGCCCAACAAAGAGAAAAACACCTCTTGGATTTATTGTATATCCTTCCATTCACCAACAAGGACTCCTAGGCCCACCAAAGAAAGACAATCATGGCTTTACCACAACCCACAGTTTAGTGCAAAGGTCACTAGGCTAGTGGCTTTATCATGATCCATAGTCTGGTTTAGGGACCACTAGGCCATGTGCTCTATCATTTAGAGATCCACCTCACTCAGCTTCAAATCCATCCAGCAATCCATCTCAACCAATACAAGAGAACCCATTCACACCATGGCTATTCGAAAATGGCAAGGTTAGGGTGAAAACACTGTTACACCTAGGAAAACCCATTCCACAATAGCAAAAGAACCACATGCAATACCATGCATGCCAAATATGGAAAGGAAGATACACATGTAAATCGATACCTGCAAATAATCCCATTGTAGCTGCTTGATCTTTGCTTCCTCTTTCCTTCTCTACCTTTCTGGATCCAATGCCAAAGTGCTCCTATAAAACTCCAAGTGTCCAAGAGTGATAGAGATAGATAGAATGGAAGAGAGCTCCAAAACTGAATTGATCAAGCTTGACAAGAGCTTACACTAACTAAGAGATTTCCAGTTGATCCTCAGAAGCCTTTTTATGAATGAGGCCTCTATTTTCTTCTTTTTCCTCCTCACATGCAACTTGTGACCTTTCACCTTCCTTTTCTCCTATTTTCCATTATTTTCATAAATAAATGTGCCAAAAATGCGATTTTGCCTTTCCAAATCCTTACCCATCGCCTTTCCAAATTTCCTTAGCCATAAACAACTAAATGAACACTCCCTAGGATGTCTTGCCCAACATTTAGATTGGAATATGTGTCCCATCACCATGGCCATATATATTTTTTACATGAACTTTTACCAGGGTTGTTACATAACTCTCCCCCTTGAGGGAACACCGTCCTTAGTGTTCAATGACAACTATAACCAACAAGAATGATTGAAAAAAAACATACTTCCCATGGAGCTTTATAACACAGCTCATTGTAATATTTACAATGAATAACCTGCTCAAAAGCAAAAAATCATGACAACTTGTCTAGATAACAACCATACCGAACACTTGAGCTTTATAATACAGCTCATTACGATATTTACAATAACATCCACATTTTCATCACCCAACAAATAATCATACTATCTATGGAGCTTTATAAATCTAGCTCAATACAATATTTACAATAGTACACACATATACACATATGCACATTTGCTCAACCAACAAATAAAAGGATACGATGCTTGTATCAACAACAAGGGAATCCAAAGGCTCAAACCTCTACCCTCAAAGTAATTCCAGGATTCACCTTCTTCCCAGGCAGTCCAAAATCCACTATTATAGTCAAACATCATCCAATGTCTAGCGCTACAATCTTGCGCCACTTGTCCTCTTAGTGAATAATTATCATCTTATTATTCTAGGGCGCACTCCCAATGTGCATCTGAGTCCATATGGAAATGCTAGTGAAAAAAACAAACATATTTGTGACGTTCCCTTCTCTGATACAAAGTCCCTAGGTAAATCTGGTCGCCCCCTTCTGTGTAGTCACTCACCTTCCAAGTTCATGGCATCTCCTATCCCGCACGATCCATCCCTTGGTAAGGATTACTTACATCATAAGGTCAAACAAACAAGGCCTATCACTCCCTTAAAACCATCATACCTTTCATAGGATGCTCACGGAAATCAATGGACATTGTCCGATACCAGTGTCCCACAATGGCCTTGCTCCTAAAGTGCTCTACCAGTATACTGTTGAATGTTCCAATTTACTTTGCCGCTTCTATCAATTCTTACATCCGATTTCAACCACCTAATCGGGCATGTTCCTACATTCCTATTCCAAGCACCTAATTTCCATTAGATTCAAATAAATTGAAATAACCTCAAATCATACTTTTTTGGTAGTTCATCAATAAGGTACACTTGCGATCCTGTTTACTTCCTGTCACAACAAGTCAAACTAACATCTTGGACCAAATCATCATGTATAAATATATCACATCAGGTTAGCTGAAAACATAACCATCATAAATCAAAATCATAAATCAGATGTAACAATCATAAACCAGAATCATAGATCATATATAATCATCATATACCTGATATTCATAAATCACATGCATGATAAAACTAAAATAAAATATTGATACGTATCCTTCAATCAATCCTTATATTCTACCTTTGTCTTTATTCCGTACACACTGCAGATCGGTTGCCACACTAGACAAACACCCAATGCCTTCTCCTCAATCATGTGAACATACCCATAGTTTGCATCACACACATACAACTACACACCAAGCAATACATGCATCTACACCAGTACCATATGTACCACCTGTACATTACAACCACCTGCACAACATGTGCACAACATCATATGTACATGGTACCACTTACATAATGCGTACACAATGCCACATGTACACTGCACCACTATACAACGTGTACACAATACCATATGTACACAGTACCACACGCATGACATGTATACGATGCCATATGTGCACAGTGCCACATGTACAACATGTACACATCACCACCTACACACAACACCACTTTTACAACATGTACACATCACCACATGCACATAACACCACTTGTACAATCATGCACGCAACACCATATGTGCATAGCGCCACATGTACAACATCCATGCATCACCACCTATACATAGCACTGCATATCCAAAATGTACGTAGCATCATTTGTACACATCATCACATATCCAACATCTATAGAGCATCGTATGCACAACAATAGTACCACACATCTAGAACCACACTGTCTCTGCCAAGCAAACTTACTTCCAGTGTCTTATCAATGCTTGTCCTGTCACTTCGCAGACCACATTGCTTTCATTTCGCTACTATATCCCTCGGTATAACCTGTCCATAACATAGACATAATACAATCACATAATATAAACTCATAAACACATGATACTGACCTCATATATTTTTTAGGGCTACTCCTTCCCATTGATTCCTCATAAGACCAGGAACCTCTTCATGTCATTCACCTGCATAAGCAATCGTTCCTCCGTAAGAATGATTCTTGATGACCTTGTCAGACAATGACATAGATACACACTTGCACGTATATATATATGTATATATATATATATATATATATATATATATAAACATCAACATAATCATGATCATAACATAATTACCAAATATCAAGCTCAAGGTTAAGAGCACTTCCTTTATTCATGCACAACATACACAACATTGAGAACAATGGTTCCCAACATAGCTAAGGCATCCAATACCTCAAATCCATTTACATTACATTTTCTGGTTACTTTTCTCATGTCTGTGCTGCCACCATCCATTTACCGTAATGGACCCAAACAATCCAATTGTTTATCATAGTCTTACCTTCCGTTGTGCTTACTCATGTACATTACATTACCTGTTGGGTACTGCACAACTCTACCCGAGCTCCATTAACTTTCCTCTTCCCCAAACCAATTCCCAAGACCCAAAACATAAAAGGCAAGTCTCTCCTCCCACATCTGCCCAAGTAATCATGCCAATTGGGTAAACATGCAACAAGAGGCTACTATTATTGGATTTGACCCCCTATGTGACCTTAAGGAAATGGAATTGATGGAACACATCAACAAAAAAACCCACATGAGACATGTCAGTCACTCATACATCCTGTCCCTAGGTCCCACTGATGTTTTGGACATCTTAATCCTTAGTCGCTCTCATGCTATAAGCATGACAATATCCAGAAACCCAAATTCACTCTCACATGCTTGCTTTCCAACGTCTAGAGACCTAATTTTCTAGTGTTATGTCGGTGACCCTGGGGTTTGAGCCACCTTTTTAGGCCCAAATCCCATGTCACTACCCAAAATGGAATTATAACTTAGGAGCATTAAAAGAACTAGGAAACAATGATGCAAAAGAAATAAGTTAAACAAGACCTCCATCAAATCCCTACTAGCCATGACAGACATTTCATCAAACATGTCGCAATCATGTAATATACAGGTGTTGCCAACAAAATTAAACATAGGTATCTTGTACTTATGTGAGAATAGCTAAGATCCATTTCTTCCTCATTCCATTTGCTACATTACCATTTATTAGGAGATAGATACAATATCCATTCATTTACAAGCAAAAACATGTTGAGATCCATATATAGCTACTATCATAAAACACACATATAACTAGCATAATAACAACATAAATACTCATGAAAGTACAATCATATAAACCACATATAATCCATCAAAATGCTCATAGAAATACAAGGAGAAATAACCTTTCATTAATGATACAAAAACCAAACCTGGGATGGGACTTCCACATTGCACCGGACTATAGAATGGCTGAGCCAAATCTCTCTTTAGCCATTCACCCCCATGCCATATTCCAAGCATAAATGCGGGACTCAAACCAAAAGAACCAACCAAGGCATACTGAGGCTAAACCACCTCACCCTCATCAATAGAAACCAGGTTTTACTATAATCCATCCTATATCACTAGGCCACATAATGAACATATCATAACATGTCTCACTATGATCTCCACCTGATCACTAGGCCAAAAAAGCATGGATGTCACTAGATTTCTCCATCTATACCATGAGGAATTTTCCTATCTCCTAGTCTCTCAAGCTTTACCACAATCCAAACTTGAATCACTAGGCCCTAAATTGAGACCCGCTCTCTAGGCTTTACCTCATATCCCAAACCCAAGATTACTAGGCCCAACACAGAGGAAACCACCTCTTGACTTTACTGTATATCTTGCCATTCACCGGCAAGGATTCCTAGGCCCATCAAGGCAACACAATCCTAGCTTTACCGCAACCCACAATCTAGCTCAGGGGTCACTAGGCTAGTGGCTTTTCCGTGATCCACAATCTGGTTTAGGGACCACTAGGCCATGTGCTCTATCTTTTAGAGATCCACCTCACTCATCCTCAAATCCATCCGATCCTCACAAACCTTTTTATGAATGAGGCCTCTATTTTCTTCATTTTCAATTATTTTCCTTCATTTACCTCCTCATATGCACCCTGTGACCTTTCACCTTCCTTTTCTCCTATTTTCCATTATTTTCATAAATAAATGTTCCAAAAATTCCATTTTTCCTTTCCAAATCCTTAACCATAAGAAACCAAATGAACACCCCCTAAGATATCCTGTGAAACATTCATCTTGGAATATGTGTCCCATCACCGTGGCCATATATATATTTTTACATGAATTTTTACCAAGGTTGTTACAATTTCATATCGATTTGGCATTTAGGTTGCCATTTTGTTTGGATCCACTTCACCAAATCCCTCCTAGATATCCAAATACCAAAAAATTTTCATATGAGGGCATGATCCTTTATATATTAATGGTATCCCTCTAGTTTGTTGGGTTACACCATGTATTTAGGGTTAACTGCTTCTTTGGGTAAACACCTACCCTTAAGGTGATATTTACATTGGGATCTAAGAATTGAACTATCTTGGTTGTTATTGTACCATTAGGAGCATCCTAATCCACCTACATTAATTTGTTGAGTACGAGTTATGACATTTTTGTAAAAGGGCTTTGCATGCCTTCTCGCAGAACCACTCATTTAGTAAGTTAGGCTCCGCTGGAAAGATATCGTCTAAAAGAGATACACCTAGTTGGAAGATCGTAGTCGCAACCAGAATACAAAGTATTATGATAAATATACTAATGTAAACCTCAATCATATCAGAGATCTCCCTTCAAATAATATTGTTACATTTAACAATAATAAAATAATACTTATATTCATAAATTAAAAATTAGTGATAACAAAAAACCACGGTTGGCCATAAATAAAATCTTAAATTTCCACCATAATTTAACATTACTTTATATATAGAGATGAAGTAATTAAAAGTAAATACTCATAATAATAATTTTCCTTTTAATATGAGGGAGTTATGTAATTCTTTCGCCACTTAATATGTAGTTCATAGATGTAACAATGAAAGCAAAAATATTTAATAACAAAAATCTATTTTAGTGCTAGTGATAGACATAACATGATTTTATATCAATTTTATATAAAGAAAAATAAAGTAATTGAAATTAAAAATATTCTTATATTTTCACTTTACATTGTGAGGGAGATTTGAATTTTATTCTATTCTAAATATGGAATTGATATATAACATTTCAAAATATATTAATAACAAAAAGTAATTTAATGTGGTTTATAAATCAAATATTTTAGTATGCTTTGTTGAGTAATTTTTTTTTACATTAAGTATATATACACGCTCCAACACACACATAGAGAACTCTTATTTATGTGTGGTTCACGAACACCATGGTCAGTGAGTGGTCACTACGTCAATGGAAAAATCTGGGCTAATCACCCCTCCACCTATTGGCAAGACCTAACCCCAAGGGCTTTGGGCATAATCAACCCTGTGACCTCCCGATGGCGAGGCACAGTTTTTGACCAACTGAGCTAACCCTTGGGGATTTTATTATTCAATTTATCCTTCAATGTTATATCTATATATATATCTATATATATATCTATATATATATATATATATATATATATATATATATATATATATATATATATATATATATATATATATATATATATATATATATATATATATATATATATATATGTTTTCTACCTCTGAGTATGAGTAGTATTTCCTATGGAGAGAAACAAAATTGGAAGAAAAATGGGTGCTTGTAGCTCGGGATAATATCTACAAACCCAAATTGAAGGGAGGTATGGGGCTAAGAGATCCTTCAACTTTAGTTATTGTTCTAGGAGCCAAGATATGGTGGCATTGGATCCAAGGATTTCAAGGCCTTTGGAAATGTATATGGATGAGAAAATATGCAAAACACATTCCTATTCAATACCTCATAAGAATTCCATTTGTAACAACCCCTCCTCCCAGGTCCACTGAAGAAACCGGTCAGTCGGGGTAAACATGTGATGAGAGAGGCTACTATAAAGGATTCAACTTCCTTGGTGACCTTAAGGAAATGGAACTGGCATAACATATGAAAAAAACCCATCCACATCAGCAACAACACCCTAACGAGACATGTCAGCCACTCAAACATCTTGTCCTTGAGTCCCACTGATTATTTAAGCCTTTTAATCCTTGGTCACTCGCATGCTATAGGCAAGACAATGACCAGAAGCCAAAGTAACTCTCACAGTCCCGTGTGACAGCATCCCTAGGCATTTTCCAGAAGAGTGGTGCCAATGTCCCCGAGATTTGAGCCACTTTTCTAGCCCAAAATCCTAGCCTCTGCCCAAAACTTCTTATAACCTTTAGAATTCATCAAAGACATTATGGCAATATAAACAAATCAAAAATCAACCTCAGGACTAGGCCTAATCATCCCCAACTGGGACTGACATTATGTCAAATGCTTGGCATCAATGCAAACTATAGGTCAAGGATACAAGACAAAGCATAAATGATTGAAAGAACTTATGAAACATAACTAGAAGGACTGCCTCCCTCTCCATTTAACTATTAGTTCTTACATCCATTAGGTCTTGCATCCATCCATTTAATAATTACAAGTAAATACATGAAATAACCATGACATGAACTAGCCATTTAGCGATGCTTATAACCATCATAAAACCATATAAATATCAAAGATATGAAAGCCATTAAATCCACATATAAACTAGTGAAAAAGTAGGAGAACTTAGCTTCTATTAATCATAGGAAAGTCTGACCAATTAAAGGACTTCCACATACCACCTGACCATAGACATGGTTGAACCAAATCTCTCTTTCTGTGAGTCACCCCTATGCCATATTATAAGAATGAATGTGGGATATCATAGAACAACCAATCCATGAAAAACCAATGGAATCCAAAGGTTAAACCACCTCCACACTCATCAAACCTTGATCACACCAAAACCGGTGCTCCAATCACAAACGAACTGAACTTGGAATGCCATTTGGAATCCATCACTATCCTTGAGGAATTTTTTATCTCCTTATCTCTTAGTCTTTACCACAATCCAATCCCGGATGACTAGGCCCTAAACTAAGATCAATCTCTCATGCTTTACTGTAATCCAAACCCAGATCACTAGGCCCTAAACTGAGACTTCTCCCTCGGGATTTACTATGTATCCCATCAAAATTGTTCAAGGGATTCCTAGGCCTTTGGGAATGAAACTTGAGACCACATATGCCTCGGATTCTGAAATCCATATGGTAAATGAAAGCTCAAAACCAAGATAAACATCCCAATATACCATGGCATCCAGAAAAAGGAAAGGCTAGGCTGAAAACCACTACCCTAACCCAACAAAACCATGCCACCAACAACAAGAGAACCATACACCAACATACAAATCCATGCATTTCCAAACCATCTAGGAAATCACACATACCAAAGGTTACCTGAAAGTATTCCTCCTGAAGCTACTTTATCTTGCGTTTTCCTTCCATGATCCTTGCGGTTCCTTCCTTTCCCTTTGTTTTCTTTTCCTTCCTTGATCCAAATCTAGAGTGATCCAAGAAAACTCTAAGTGATCAAGAGTGAGAGAGAGAGAAAGAGAAAGAAGAATATGAGAGATCAAAACTTGAACAGACCATGAGCTTACACTGACTAAGAAAATTCACTATCCAAGCCTGCCAACTAATCCTCAAAATCCTTTTATTAATGAGTCCTCTAATTTCTTAATTTTCCCTTATTTTCCTCCAATTTCCTCCTCACATGCAACCTGTGACCTTTCACCTTACTTTTCTACTAGTTACCTTTATTTTCATAAATAAATGTCAATTAATGCCTCATGCCTTTCCAAAGCCTTAACCAATTTTCCTTAGCCAAAACACACATCCAATGATGCCCAATAGGATATCTTTCCCTAGCATTCAACTTGGAATCCGTGTTCCTTACTTGTGGTCTTATTTTGCATTTATTTACATTATTACATGATTTTTCACTAGGATTGTTATAGAACCCTCCCCCTTTGGGAACACCATCCTTCGTGTTAAACCACATCAAGACCTCATAAAAACCACTAAAAAACAAACCCACTGCCCATGGAGCTTTATAACTTAGCTCGTTGTAGTATTTACAATGAAATACCTACTCAAAGAAAAACATCATGACAACATGACCAGGTAACAACCATACTGCATACTGGAGATTTATAACACAATTCATTATGGTATTTACAATAACCACATATACACATATGCACATTTTATAAACCAGCAAATAAAAGGATATGATGCCCGTATCAATCAACAAGGGAATCCAGATGACCACACCTCCACCCTCAAAAGTAGTACCAGCATTCACCTCTTTCCTAAGAAGTCCAGAATCCACTACCACAATCAAAGTTGCATCCAATGTCGAGTGCTAGAATCCTAGGCCCTTGTCCTCTTAGTGAACAGTTACTAGTTAATTGTTGTGAAAATTTGGAAGACCCAAATTTCTATTGCAACAACTGATTAAGTTTATTCTATTTGTTAAATTACTAAAAAAATTATTTATTGCATCCTATAGCAAATACCGAAACTAATACACTGCAACCTTCACCAATTAAAATTATATGTGAAAGCAAGAAACTGGGCAAGAAATAAATACACAACACATTACACTATTATTTTTGGACAAATGCCCCCAGAAAAACCCAATGTGGGAAAACCCAATGTGGGAAAACCAATGCAACAACTGAGCATTTGTATTATTAAGCAATAGTTTTTTTAATACAATTCATTGGAATCCCAACTGACAATCCAATATAGGGCATCTGACCAGTAGAAGATTAATGAGAAATATCAAACACTATCATTAGAAATATGACAATGATCCAACCCCCGAATGGCCAGCCCCTAGCTGCCTCTACATAGTTTCTATGAAATCATTACGCTGCTTTGCATCAAAGCTTCTAGGAACTCTATCACTCTTCCTGATTGATCAGTTTTCTTCTGAGACTTTGACTTCTACCCTCCCGATATCACAACCTGGCTTCTAGATCTAGAAATCGATTCTACAGAAAATTTGTAGATTCTCTCTCAAGCTCAGTGTTGCCTCTGTGTGGGTCTATTTTTCCTAGTGTAGCCTCTTCATTGTATCTTTTGGATCTCTCTCTGCCTCCTCTACGATGTATTTCTGGGTCAGGAAACTCTCCAACTAGAACTATTCCTACCCTTCACTGTAATAAATCACTTCGATCTTCTCTTTAGCAACTATTGTGCTTCCCTCTCTGAGAAATTCGATTTCTTTATCTCTCACTGATATTATTTCCAAATGCTCATCAAGATTCATCTAATATAATCCTCTTGTTGATCAATCAATGACCCAGATTATATTTTATTCAATGGCTTAAATCATTTTGGCTTGATCCTTGTTTTAATCTAGAAGTATTGCCCTCAATTTGATTAATACCCTTTAATTATTTTAATTTCATTAGTTTAGACATAGGCACCCATTAAAAATAATTAATTATTTTAATAAAACTATCTTTGTGTGGAATTTCCCAAAACAATTTCTTGGTATTGTGGAATACTTGTGTCCAAGCCTCCCTGAAAATTTTGAGGCTTAGAGAACATCTGATGCTACCAGAAATCAACACTCCCTCATAGCAAGGAATGTGTTATGGTAATGCAACATGTTGAAGCATCACCCTTCTCTGTAACATCTCCCTCTGTGCTATTGATGTCTGACATTACTTCCCACCAAATACTAAAGACATGTTGCATCTCTTTTGCTACTGACCCTCCCACTATCAACACTACATCTATACTACAACCTTCATAAGTTCTACATTTGTGCTGCTGCTGGCACTGCCACTACCAACACTGCATCTGCACTACAACCTTCTCCAAATGTTGCTGCTACTGCATCAAAAATGGAAAAGCATCCAAAATTATTGAATAGGTGTTTAGTATGATGCATATGTTGTTGGATTTATGATTGTTTCTAGTCTCTGCATTGACCCTTTGAATCCTTTTCACTGTTGCTAACTTTGCACTGTGCGAACTGCATTGCTTCCAAATCTACTTTGCGCTACTCAGTCTCTGGTGCTCCTAGCCACTGCAACTGTCTCTCCAACACTCCTTTGCACCAACTAACAGTAGTCAATCCTACTACTTCCAATATGGGCTGCCGTAGCAAGGTATTGATCTGAGAGGTGGACTCCTTAAGGATCCCACCCATCTATAGTTCTTTTGAACTGTAGTACTAGATCACGCCACCTCTCCCCTCAAGGTATATGGGAAACCATGGTAAATTTCTCCTCCTTGATCTTTCTGGATGAAACCTTTGGATCATGATTCTCGTCCTTTTCCTTCTTCTTGAGATGACACTATGTAGTGTAGTGACCAAATTCACCACACCGAAAACAATTGATCTTCGAGATGTCCTTCTTTTGGCTCCACTGCTCCTACTATACCTTGGATGCAAGGGACATATTTTCTTCCTCCTCCTTGGGCTTCATCCCATAGCTATTACTGCTATCAAGGTTTCACTTGTCCAACTCTCTCCTCATCTCTTCTTGTTAAAGAGCGAACAACATTCCTTCCCAATCTCACAATCTTTCATTACCTAGGATGCTTTGGACAAATACTTTCCATTCTTCCGAGACTGAATTCAGGGCTAGCCTCACCATATTGGTAGGTTGAGGTTTTGACCCCACAGCTTCCAATGATCAATGCATTCCCCCTTCTGCATCTGCATGGAGCTCATCTTCTGCTCCAAGTATAGTTTCCACTGCGTAGAAGATCCTTCGTATAATGTGGCCAATGCTTCCCACATTTTTTGGGTAGTATCCTTGTCAACAATGTGACACACTATGTGATCTCTCATTCCATTGAGGATCAATCGTTTGGCCTTTGCCAGCCTTGTACTTCTTTAGCGGATATGGATTCACGGGTAAGCTACCACATTGTCGACATAGGTTTTGAAATTTTCTCATCTAGAAGGCATGAGATACTTGCCTTCTAGATCACGTAGTTGGATGCACCCTCCAACCAATATTGATCTTGCAACCCATGAGCTACCATATCTTCCAATGAAATGTCAAACTACCTCCTCTCTCCTTTGTGTTGCTACTAGGCTGGCCTATGCACTGCATGCTATAGTTAGTAGATCTGATTTTCCCTATTGTTGTTTAGTAAATGAGAAATTGAATTCCCTCGCTAGGAATTCTCTAAGGAAGAAATTCCCTCAACAATATCCCTCTTCTTCCTTCTGATGTTTTTATGCCCCAATAACCACTGCAGAAAACTATGTCACACCAATAACCTCCTCTGTGCTAATGCTTCTGCGCCGCTCCGTTTGACACTATAAAACTTTGATTTGGAAGTATTACTCTCTGTCGACTCACTCAAAGAGAGACTTTCCTTAAAAAAAGATTCACTCCTGGCCTGGACTACACAATTCATTTGGGGATTCATTTTGATGCCTATGCATCACTTCAAACCTCCTTCTCTTTATCACTTGGCTCTTCTGGCTCTGCTCTCTTGTTTCACTTGGAGCTCTGGTACCATGTCAAAATTTGGAAGACCCAAATTTCTACTCCAGCAATTGATTAAATTTTTTATATTTGTTAAATTAATGAACAAATTATTTATTACATCCTACTGCAAAAACCAAAACTAATACACTGCAACCTTCACCAATTAAAATTATATGCAGAAATAGAAACTGAGCAAGAAATCAATACACAACATATTACACCATTATTTTTGGACAAATGTCCCCGGAAAAACCAATGCAAGAAAATCGGTGCAACAACTGAGGGTTCGTATTATTAAGCAGTAACTTTTTTAATACAATTCATTGGAATCCCAACTCACTATCCAATATAGAGAATCTGACTGGAAGAAGATTAGTGAGAAATACCTCACACTATCACTGGTGATCTAACACTGATCTAGCCCCTTAATGGCCAACCCCTAGCTACCTTTACATAGTTTCTGCACAATCCCTGCACTGTTCTGTGTCAGAGCTTCTGGGAAATGTGTCACTCTTCCACGATAATCGATTTTCCTCTATGACTTCGACTTCTTCCCTATCGATCTCACACCCTGGATTTTGGATCTGGAAATCCATTCTACAACAATTTTTGTGGATTCCCTCTGAGGCTCAATGCTACCTCTACGTGGCCCGACACTTCCTAGCGTAGCCTCTATGCTTCCTCCTCTGGATCTCTCTCTCGCTCCTCTGTCATTAATCTCGTATTAGGAAGCTCTCCAGCTAGAACTATCCCTACCCCTCACTGCAAGAAAACACTTTAATCTTCTCTCTAGCAATTGCTATGCTGCCCTCTCTAAGAAATTCGATCTCTTCATCTCTCACTAATGTGATTTCCATCAAGCCTCTTCTTATAATCCTTTTGTTTGATTAATACCCATTAATTATTTTAATTCCCTAAGTTTAGACTTAGGCACCCATTAAAAATAATTAATTATTTTAATAAAACTATTTATGGATGGAATTTCCCAAAATTATTTCTAGGTATTATGTAATACATGTGTCCAAGCCTGCCTACAAATTTTTAGGCTTATATCACAACCGATGTTACCATAAATCAACAATTGTTCCAAGGTGCACTCTTAGTGCACATCTGATTCCATCTGGAAATGGTAATGACCAAAACAAATATATCTGCGACCTTCCCTTCTTTGCTACAAAGTCCCTTAGGAAATCTGGTCACCCCCTTTTGTGTAGTCACTAACCTTCCAAGTTCCCTAGTATCCCCTATCTAGCGTAATCCAGCTCTTGGCAAGGATTCCTTGCATTGGAAGATAGAAAGCCAAGGAATATACCTACGTCAAAATGATCATGTCGGTCATAGCATGCTCATGGAAATCAATGGACACTATTGGGTACCAGCGTCCCATAGTGGTCCTTCTCCTGAAGTAGTCTACGAGCATACTACTGCATGTTCTAATTTCTTTTCTTGTTGTTGCAAATTCTCGCAGTCAATTTCAACCACCCAACTAGGCATGTTCATGCTTTCCTGTTACAAGCACATAATTTCCATTAGATTCAAATAAATTGAAATAACCTCAAATCATACCTCATTAGTAGTTCGTCACTAAGGTACACGTGCAATCCTGCTTGCTTCCTGTCACAACAAGTCAAACTAACTATTTGATCAAAACATCATTTATAAACATATCAAATCTTGTTAGCTAAAATAAAAACCATCATAGACCAACATCATAAATCACATGTAACCATCATAAACCAAAATCATTGATCACATATAATCATCATGTATCATAGTCATAAATCACATGCATAATAAAACTAAAATAAAATTCTCATACTTATCATTTCATCAATCCTTATCTTCTACCTTTGTCTTTATTATGTACTCACTTTGGATCGGTTACCACACCAGACAAACACCCAGTGCAATACATGCATATACACCAGTACCATATGTACCACATGTACACACTACAACCTGTACATTGCAACCACCTACACAATGTGTGTACAACATCACATATACACAGCACCACCTGCACAACGTGTACACAACGCTACATGTGCATTGCATCACTATAAAACATGTACACAATACCACATGTACATAGTACCACATGCACCACATGGATGTGACAGAACATATACATAACATTGCATTCATGACATATACACAACACCACATGTACAACATGTACACAACACCACATGCTCACAACACCACTTGTACAATCATGCACACAACACCATATGTACATATCACCATATGTTAAACATGCATAGAGCACCATATGTACATAGAAATGTGTATCCAACATGTACATAGCATCATATGTACACAACACTGCATATCCAACATGTGCACAACACCATATGCACACAACACTGCATATCCATCATGTACATAGCACCATCTATACCCAACACTGCATATGCAATATTTGCACAACACTATATGTACCATCTTGTACATAAGATTTTATAAACAACATGTACACATGCTATGTGCACACAACATTGATGCAACATGTACAACATATAAAACATGTGCACAACAATAGTACCACACATACAAAACCACACTGTCTCTACCATGCAACCTTGCTTACAATGTCTTATCCATGCTTGTCCCAACATGTCACAGACCACACTTCTTTCATTTCACTGTTGTATCCCTCAGTATAACATGTCCATAACATAGACATAATGTAATCACATAATACCAACTCCTCACCATATGATGATAACCTTGTATATTTGTGATTACTACTCTTCTCAATTGATTCCTCATAAGACTATGAACCCCTTCATGTCATTCACCTGTGTAAGCAATCATTCCTTCATAAGGACAATCCTTGATGACCCTATCAGACAGTGACATAAAGACATACATACATACATATATAGTCATTAGAATAAAACAATCATCATTCTTTCAGACAACGACATACATGCATACTTATATACATATATAAACATCAGCATAATCATGATCATAACATAATTACCAGATAACATAAGGTATAGGTTAAGAGAACTTTCTTTATTCATGTATAACATTGAGGACAATTATTCCCAACATAGCCAAGGCATCCGACACCTGAGATCCATTTACTTTACCTTTTCTAGTTACCTTTCACATGTCTGTATTTCCACTGTCCATTTAACACTATGGGCCAACCAGTCCAACCAGCTCTGATAGTCATACCTTCTGCTTCTCTTACTCATGCACTGAGCTTCATCTAGATCTTACATTATATGTTGGGTACCACACAACTCTCCTAGATCTCCATTAACTTCCTCTTTCCCAGCCAATCCCCAAGACTCAAAACAATAAAAGGTAAGAATGGAAAAACAACAAGAAGACCATGGAAAACCAAAAGTAATATGACACTGCAACAAAGTGGCAAAGCTATGCACCAAACACATGCAAAATCACAAATCAAGTGTAAAAATCACAAAATACCAAAAGAACCAAGCTAACAACAGACACCGTGGCTCATTCCCCGTGGTTCTTAAGGAAAGCTCAACTAGAGCCTTATTCAAGATTTCATGGCAATTTCTTTTGCCATGAAATCCCCTACATCATACTGTCGTAAACACATAATTGTCACTGTATAAATAAACATGGCAATACATCAGTTAACATATCTTGTTTTTACATGCACATTGTCTTGTAACTGAACACATCCTTGCCATCTCTTAAGGGACTCCAAATCCCTTGACAAATCCACTTATAACTACAGACTAGCTAATATATTTGTCAATTACATGTTCATGAATCTAGCACATATCCACATAATGTCAAACAATATCAAGGTTAAGAAGACTTCTTGTATGCAAAGCACTCATTCATTTGGAATTAGGGTTTCCAAACATAGCCAAAGGAATTCTTGTCCAATTCCCTGCATTTATCTTTTACCTTGTTACAATCGAGGCTTACTATGTACTATCACATCACCCAACTATTAGTTATATAAACACGTCAACTATTTCCTTGTCACACCAATACCAACCATGTTTCCTGCAATTGCTCAAACATGTCAACCACAATAATATCTATCAATTGGAAATCAACCTTTAGAAGGACTAACAATCATGCCATAATCCATAGTCAACTCATAGTCATTAGACATAAAGCTACAATTGTCACCTACTTACGTGCAAGTACATATCAACTGTCTCAACACATATGTATAAGTACAACCATCTTAAAACAAGATAATTTGAACACATACTCATATTATGAAATTCATCAAACATTCAACCAACTCGCAACCATACCATGTTAAATAAATCAACTAGACAACATAATCAAACAGTCATGTATTAAATATATGACATAAGAAAACTCATACCTCAATGTATCTTAGGGGAGGCTATCTTTTCTGCACAATCAAGCTAGTTAGCATGATATAACTTCTCAACACATCAACATAAATAAGATCATGCTATCCATATCAATCACTAACTAACATGTTCACATCCTAACTCATAAACAAATATCATTTATGCATAGAAATCACATATGTATGATCGGTCTAGATTAGTACCACACAATGCAACATAATAAGTCGACTCATACCTGAATGTCGTAACCCTAACCATCTACATAGGCCAATCCAATTTAGCATGATACATATGACGTCAAGATCTTAATGAAATAACCCTAATCATCAAGCTAATTCTCATATAACAACAAGTTAACCTATAACATACCCATCAATATAAAATAATCATTAGGTTATCTAGTATAAAACAACAATAGAGATGCATACAACTACAGGGTACTATCATTCTTGACTATCCAAGACATGTGCATATAACAACACTAATCAACTAACATCTATCATGAATGTAAACATAAAATTAAAATACATATACATAAACCTAATGTATATAAACCTAATTCATATAACAATCCTTAACTTACATACCTACATGCCAAACATACAATACATGTATGACATTATTCTCTTACCCCAAAGTCCAATGTTGCAACCTCATTATGATGATTTGCATCTCCTACTCTATCTCAGTGAACACATTAGCATCATAACATACCAATATCACCCTGATGACCTAAATTTCATACGAAGAATTCACAAGCCATGTTTGACATGCTATTCATGCATAACTATAACTAAGACCATATATCCATAAGAAATGCATATAGACATATAACACATGAGTACCAAAGCATATACACCTCATTCTAGCTAGAGTCCAGTCATCAATGCATGATCATATCAACTTCACAAACCATGACCTCATGCATGGAAACAACCATTACTCCATTGTACACATTTCCATATGCAAGCATAAACATGCATAAGCAATTCTTAATCAACTACACATATGCATGAATACATGTAGTCGAGCATAACTGATCAATTCTTGTAAACAGCCTACAAGATTGATACATGTAAACAAGCATACAAGAATGCAACCTAACATATAAGAATTTAATCAAGAAACATATAACAGTGTTGGCTTAGGTTGGGCTGACCCAAGTTCGATTCTTTTACTGCACACCAAAAAAATCCTCAATCACTAGCCCTTTCAACAACGACCTACAAGTAGATTGGAGTCTCACCCGAAGTGACCTTGGGAGGACGAAGAACCAGATTTCTACAACTTTGAGGGATGCAAAGGTGTGGTATTTTTTTGTTTTCTTATACTTTAACCTTCATAAATTACTTCGCATTCATAAATTACTTTGCTACATTACATTAATCACTTAAAACATATCATATACATCCATAAAACTTCACTGTACTAAAATAAAGTGAAACTGTAATAAACTGCTACACTACAATAGATAATAAGTAAATGAACAAATGAAGACACAATTTTTACTGTGGTTCATTCCAATGTGGTACTATGTCCACAAGAACTGTTTCTTATAATAGAGAATTTGTACAACAAACATTTCTTGGCCTGCACAATTAGTTGTAGGCAGTTCGCTCACTCAACTGCGAACTCAGGCCTATCTGCACTCAGTTGTAGAGCCTCACCTTCTTTCCTAGACCACAACTAAAATAGATACAACCATTCAATACATGATGTGATTCTTCAAGGCTCCTTAGGCTATCTCCTTCTTTATTATTCACCACTATATATACTATACTCACCCCTATTCCCATATACTGCATAGTATATCTATTGTGCAGTACACTTTGACACTCCACTGCTCCACTGAGCGCTCTGATGCACCCTTTAGTTTGCACTCTGGTCCCCAAAATGGGGAGTCTTCATCAAAATCTGGGCCAAGTTGGGTTGTGCCCAATAGGCCCCAAACACTCACATGTGACTCATCTTGAGTCATTTAGTTTCTTTGCCTATGATTTTTGTTGTGATGATGTTGTAGGCCTGGTTAAACTTTTGCAATGTTTCTGTCACCTAATTTTCCTCACCGTGTTCTTCCTCCAACAGCGCCTCTATCACATGTTCTACATCCTTCTGCACCAACACAGTTTCCCTTTGTCGAAGCTCTCGAAGCTTCTCATCCACTTCCTATGATCATTGGAGGGCCTCGTCCTACCAAGGTTGAGTCCTCTCTACCAAAATCTACTCCTCCTTCTTCAGTTCCTCAATGTTCTTCTCAAGGACCTTACTTTCATTGATCTTCATGATCCTCTGCGAGATGGGTAAGATCTTTGAATATTCCCAAATCTCCTCTAACTTTTGTTGCTTCTACTACATTTCTTCCTGCAGTTTCTGTACATTTGGATCTTCTTGCATCGAAGTCCCAATTTGCAAAATTTCATCTAACAATTTCCCATAGTCTTCCATTGTTGTGGAGATGCTTCCCATTATAGTATTTAGGTCAGTCTCCCTCTGATATCTTACTTCCAATCACGTAGTTAGTTGCAACTTTATTTTCATCTACTAATCTGCATTTCATACTTAAATTGCACTACGACAATTTTTTCCTTATACTCATTCACTACAAAGTCGAGCTTCACGACCATGTCTTCTACTAGCTCTTCCTCTCAGACATCAAGGTCCAATATCTCTTTACATATCACTTCGACCACCTCCTTGATCTTATGGTATTCATCTGCCATTTGATCATTTTCTTACATCACCTACTTGAGCTTCTGTCAAAGCGTAGCATGGTCGTTTTCTACTTGTATATTCAGATGCGATGTATGTTGTTCCCTCAGCTTTAGTTCCTGTATAATCTTTAAGTGCAGTTTGTGTAATATTGGCAACGACACTGCTGCAATGTTCATGTTGACATGCTTCCATTCTTTAGCCTATCGTTGCAGTTCAACAGATTGAAATTATAAGACTCCTACAGGTATCTATTCCAACCTCGCTACAAGAGTAGGCTCTATTTGCCATTCTACTCCAACCCTTTCCTCTATCTACACTCGCTGCCTGACAGTCTATGCTAGTATCTTCAATTTCGCGATCCAGTCTACAATACTAGTCAGAAGTGTGCCATAGTGATCTTCTACTCTATTCTAGGATTCTGTTGTTGCTTCCTGTATCTAGTCCCTACTTTGATGTAAGTCTCCTTCAGTAAGGACCATGATATCCTTCATCTTATTGTCCTTCTACTTCTTCTTTTTCATTTAGGCAGCTTCGCCCTATGCCTTCCTCTTCTCCATGCCAGTTTTTTCTTTTTCTTCCCCAACAAATAATGTCTAAACTTCCGCAAGGCATATACCATTGCAAATCACTCCCTTTCTGTAGTTGTGTAATTCTTCTCATTTAGATATTTTCCTACTTGCAAAAGCAATAGGATGATCAACTTCTCTTTCACCAGGTTGTGTTAGTACCACTCCCAAAACTATACAATATGCATCCGCATGGACATGAAATTCCTTATTCCAATCAGTGAATACTAGTATAGGAGAAACTACCATAGTTTCTTTCAATATGTTGAGGCTCTGTTGACGTTCTTCATCCCATTGATAAGTGACATCCTTCTTCAACATTTTTTCCATAGGCGTAGTAATTTTAGCATATCCTTTGACAAAATTCCTGTAATATCATGTATTTCCCAATGTAGTGTGAAGTTGTCTTACTGTCTTCGATGGAGGTAAGTTCACAATGATAGAAATTTTCGCAGATTCTACCATTAATCCTTTCTTGCAAAAAATTTGCCCCAACAATATACCAAAAGGTACAAAAAATATGCACTTCTTCAAGTTCAAGGAGATATGGTATTGTCTACATGTATCAAGCATAAGCCTTAAACTTCCAGTTTGTTTGCTCAACAACTCAAATATTGTCCAATCATCAAAATATACTTCTAGAAATTTTTGGATATATTCTTTGAAAGCTACGACCACCACTCTTGAAAATATAGCAGGGGAATTCTTCAATCCAAAAGACATCACTATGTATTGATATGAACCCCATTTTGTAGCAAAGGTGGTCTTATGTCGATCTTCAGGTGCAATTCTAATCTGATGATCTCCTGAAAATCCATCTGTAAATGAATAAACTTCCTACCCTCCTATGTTGTCTAGCACTTCATCTGTGAAAAGGGTAGGGAAAGGATCATGTAAGCATGCATCATTCAACTTCCTCAAATCAACATATATCTTGATTTCTCCTTGAGTTTTTTTTTTCTTGTACCACAATAGGACTTACCAATTCTAATTCTTCCACAAGTTCAATAAATCCTACTTCTATCATCTTATCCAACTCATCTTTTACTTTCTCATTATAGTTCAGATTCAATCTATAACGTATTTTCTTGACTGGCTTCACATCAGGCTTAAGGGGGATCTTCATAACTCCTAAATATCCTACTACACCCTTCATTTCTGAAAATTTAGTGGAAAATGGCTCCTAATATTCATGAAGCAGTTATGTAACCTTGTTGATTGTCTCTTCATCCCAATAATCTCCTATAGTTGCAAACTTTGATTCCTGTTCTGATCCTATATTCACCTTCTTTGTCTTTGATAGTTTTGTTATATCTTGTATCTTTGGCTTAGGTCCATTTACTTAACAATGTCCTTTTGATTATGCTATGCCAATGTTGTGAGGATCTTCTACTTCTTCTACAATAAGGTTATAACATTCTAGTGCATGTTCTATCTACTCAACCCAGTCAGGTTGTTGCCATGTCCTTGGAGCTAAATTCTCAAATATATTCTTCTTAACTATCTGAAGGGTTGAATATATATATGGACAATCATCTTCAAAGCTAAATGTCAATATAAAACCATCAAGCATATCTACCCAGCTTGCAGTACCATGTTGAAGCTCTGTTTCTAGGTACCATTTCTAAGGGATTGTCTCCAATGTATGAATGAACCCATGTACCCATTATTGTTGTGGAATTTCCTTCCATGTTTTAGTACATAATCGGATATGCTCCCTTGGAATTAATTGGCATTTATTTATTCTTGTGAAAGAAGAGGGCAAACCATCCTCGCGCTAGCACCCAAATGATGGACAATTCTTTGAGTAAGGAGCCCAGGATCTCTATGGTCCAAAGAAGAAGCTTCTCGATAGAATAGGTCTGCCCATGAATGCAGCTAACCAAGACCTTCTTGGCAGTCTCAGCGACTTCTCCTATCAAGATGTCTTCGCCTAAAGCAAGGTTGATTTCCTTATCCATAGCTTTGAGGTACCTACCTTTTTTGAGTTTATTAGAATGGTAGGTCGTTGGATAGTCCCAAAGGAGACCACGAATGCACTGGTTTACAGTCTAAGGAGTGGATGGGGTGGATTTAGGGTTAGGGATTGGGGAGCTAAAACATCTAGATCGGATAGGTGTGTTGGGGTTAGGGCCACCAGGGTTTAAGGTAGCACCGGAGTGTGGAGGGTTTGAGAAGGAGGTAGACCCAGGTGGGGGGATGCCTAAGAAGGACAGGATACGGTGCGAAGCAGAGATGTGGGGGAGCTGGGGAAGTGGCGCATCAAAGGTGGGTGAAGTTTGAAGACAAGTATCGAGCAGATTCAAGGTCGTCGGGGAAAGAAGTGGGCAATCCAAACCAAGGTCATCAGCGATGTTAACCAAGGGTGGAGGATGGGGCATAAATGGCCCTAGTCAAACCGGGGCAGTGTTAGCAGTTGATAGTGATCGCAGTGTTGCAAAAAAAGGACCAAAACCCGACACAACGCGATGGTGTGACCAAATGACCTCATGGGGATGAGGGTCCTCCTCTAATTTGCATCATCTAGATCCATTTCTATGGATAGTAAACAGCCGGTGACAGTAATGGATGGCGAGAAGATCAGGAAGACCGTGAGGATAGAGGGCTCTAGGGAAAACTGCAGGAAGATAGGTAGATGGATGGATGGGGTCTAGCGAGCCGTAATGGTTTAGCCCAGACCATCAGGTGCTGGGCTATTGAGCCACAGTAACGCCATGGTTGCCATCCTTCAAAGCTCTAGGGTTTCCTGGATCTATTTTATTTTTATTGTTATATCTCATAAAGCATAAATAAATGTAGATAGGAAATATAAAATGATCCCTAAAGATACTTCCATAGCTCACCTCATCTAGCTTACATTTTGAAGTGTCGTCAAAATTAAGCTTTAGATAATTAGGGGGAGGAGGGTATAGACATTGTGGTACGGAAAAGAAAGGGGGAAATAATGACTCCTCGAGTAGGGAACCAACTTTTAGGTAGCAATGCCTCCTCATATGTGGCTTTCCAGTCTTAATCTGAGTAAGGCTACACAAAAATTGATTCCTTTACATTATTCTCAATTATGATCCAAAGAAAGTCATGAGGAAGGGAGTGATTACTGAATATGTTATGGTTCCTCTCTTTCCAAGTAGCCCAAAAGTAGAATACCTAGAAGGAGAGTCCATATATAGTTAATATAGTATTATCAAAAGCTTGAGCCTCCAGTTTTTAATGATGTGAGGGATATTGGATAAATCACAGTCTTATCTCTTCATGCTAGCTTCTAGATCAATCCATTGATGATTGGAATAAGGGCACCTATTGAAGAGATGCTTCACATTTTCAACTTTATAAAGGCCCAAAGAACAACGAGAAGGGCCCATACGCATGTGTTTCTAAATGTTTCCGAGGTTATTTTTTTGTCTTGAATTAGGAGCCATAGGAAGTTGGAATATTTCGACCATATATTTCTCTACAAGATATAGCTCTAGCTAGAATCTTTTGGCAATTCTTTAAAACTCACTTCTAGGATATAGGCCTCATTTATGGAAAATGAAATGATTACTCCATAACCCTATCATAGTTTATTATCTATGTTCGATATTAGGATGATTCTTCGCTAAAGCTTCCACTAAAATCTTGACCAAGTCTCCTCCCTTGGCTTAGGGTTCCATTCCCTTGGAAGTAACCAATGTATCCATGTTTTATTTGAGGTAGAGGAATCCAAATAGTCTTCAAATTTGTGAATGCCTTGGGAAATCATGTGGAGGCACATAACCCTTAAGTTGTTTTAGTCTTGGAATTTTGGGAGTTGTTTCCATAAGTCCTCCCAAAACATTGTTATCTATCCATCATGAGTTTCCCTGAAGTAGTGTTGTTGTATCAAATGCATTCCTTTTTTTGCTAGATTCCATATGGAGGAGAATTTTTTGGAGAAGAGTGTAACAACCCTCGTGAAAAATTCATGTAATAATGCAAATACATGAAAAATAAGACAATGGGTAAGGGACACGTATTCCAAGCTAAATGTTTGGAAACAATATCCTAGAGGGAATCATTGGATGTGTGTTTTGGCTAAGGAAAATTGGCTAAGGCTTTGGAAAGGCATGAGGCATTAATTGGCATTTATTTATGATCTGCTGAAGAGATGGGATCCCTTGTTTGACCCTGATAGGGAACAATTGGCAGCTGAGCCAAATTGGGTCTGTTTGCCGGGCCTTCTGATGTAATTCTGGACTCATATTGTTTTCAACTGTTGTGTGTGGAGCATGATTGTTCAGAGGTCTTTGTCTCAGCCGGATGTATACCCCAGGAAGTTTGTACACCCCTCCACGCGGGGGGGACTTGTCCCCCTCGCGGGGGTCCGGGGGAGCCAATCCCCCCCGGCTGGGGGGTCCGGGGCCAGCGGTCCCCCGGCGGGGGCTCGGGGGCAGCGCCCCCGAAGCTAAAAACAAATGTAAAATTGCCTTGTAAAAGTATAATAAT
Source organism: Pinus tabuliformis (assembly GCA_031772625.1). Taxonomy (NCBI): domain Eukaryota; kingdom Viridiplantae; phylum Streptophyta; class Pinopsida; order Pinales; family Pinaceae; genus Pinus; species Pinus tabuliformis. The sequence continues at coordinate 1,189,415,696 of CM062818.1, forward strand.
TTCTAGTCAATCTGGGCCGTTCATTAGGCAGATGATCTGACGATAGAACTTATCTTTAGTTTAGGGTTTTTTGCCCTAGAAGGCAACCCTCTCTTTGTATGAGGGTATTGTATTTGAGGCTGGAAAATAGATGTGTATTCGGTGAGCGAGAAACAGAGAAGTGAGACTGTGAGAGAAAACAGAGGATATTACAGTAGATTTGATGTAGGTTGTGTCTCTTCATTTTGTTGGATAATAGAAAGGAAGGACTGGCTGTTTGGGGTGGACGTAGCCCAAACTGGGTGAACCACGTGTATCTGTGTCTCTCTTGTTTTGTGCGTTTTCTGTGTTTATATTTCTGCAATACTTTATGTGTTCCATTGCTCCGTAATATATAATTTTCTAACATCAACTGAATTGGAGGTGGTGGGTACTTATCTCGAACATGATCAATTCTTTGAGAAGATAGGGATCATGACTATGGCTCACATCCTGGTACATTTGGATACGAAGGAAGGGCTGGAGGAAAAGATAACCCTCCATTGGTGGCATTTCTCTCAATGACAAAATCTTGACTATGATGGAGTTCCATTTAGGTGCAGATGATGCCATAAGGTTGGACATCTCTACAAGGTTTCTCATGCCTACTACTCCAACATGCTACAAAGGGAATGAAGCATTGACAAATAGAAGACCCGATTGTGGACGAGCAACCCACAGGTCTGGATCATCCAAAGGATGTGGATGGGGTCACTATTCAGCCATCCAGTGCCTCCCAGATGTCGTCTATATCCCCCCCATTGACTAGATCTTGGTCTGCTGGGGGACTGCTCCTACATCAGGTACTGTTTCTTATTCCTTATCCTCTGCTATGTTTTTTAATCAATTTATTGTCTCACTGGAACCATCTGCATTGAATTCTTGTTTGGTAACTTCCCCCATCACTTATGCACTTTATCTTCCATCCCCTATCTTTTCCACCACCCGGTTGGCCGTCCTTGGACTGGGACAACTACAACATCCTCATTTCCCTACTACTTTGGGCTCACACTCCTACAACCTCTGTTCTCGTCATTAGACAAACCCTTATATGCTTGGCCTGGGTATCCCATCCTCTACCATTGAGCATAAACCCTCCTGGGGGAGGCCTTCCAAGACATCCAAAGCCATTAAATTTGTTGGGATTGATGTTGCCCAGGGCTGAAAGAACACCATTGAAAGGGTACTTAGAGCACCAAACATCCTTTGTTTTGTTCCTTGATGAAGTGGCTATCTTATAACCGCAAGGGTTTGGTTAGTCCCTCAAAAAAATTATCCCTTAAGAGACTTTTGTGCTGTGAACCCTGTGACATTATTTTCCTTCAGGAGACCCTAAGTTGTTCTGAGCAGATTTTTAAGACCTTATAAGCCATCATGCCCGGCTGGCACTTCCAAGCTCTTGATGCTGTTGGGCGATCTAGGGTTCTTGCTCTTGGGTTCAACCCTCGATCCATTAAGGTGACTTCATCGTCGGGAGGTTAGGGTTTCCTTGGAATGGATATATTCTCGGCTGAATTGGGAAAACATCTCCGTATTATGAACATTTATGGCCCCAATCAAAACAGACTGGACTTCTGGCAACAGTTCCTAGATAATTACCTGATCAACCAATCCTCTATCTTGGGGGGTGATCTTAATTTCTCCATGGGACATGAGGAATCCTGGGGACACCACTCGTAGCTGGATCCACTCTCAGATTAGCTGAGCACCCTCTTGGAGCAATATGGTCTTATTGATGTTCCTATGAACAAGAAGATGCCAACGTGGCATAATAGACGGACTAGAGATGCAGCTCTAGGGAGGATACTAGAGAGGTATCTCATTCAAGAAGACCTTCTAAATTCCCTCTCAAACTATAGACAATGGGTGGGCACTGGGGGAATCCCGAATCACTCCCCTATATATCTGGAAGTGGCTGGCTCTTTCAATAAATGAAGGGCTCCTTTCAAGTTCAACTCAACTTGGCTAAAGGATCCCGACTATCTCAAGATGGTCTTGGATTTTTGGAAAGCTTAACCCCCACCAAATGATCAGAGGAAGGTCGAAGGTTTTTGTAGTAACCTGAATAATATTAAGCAATTATCCATTGATTGGGAAAAAAGGAAAAAAGCTAGGGAGGAGCACACCCTAGCTGACATCAAAAAGCATTTGGCCTCTTTAACGGATGAATAGGGAAGAGGTTTCATCTCCATAGAAGAAAAACTACATCTAGTGGAATGGGAAGCCTAGAGATCAAATATTTTGTTGGAATGGGAAGAAACATGGAGACTCAGAAGCAGGGCCATTTGGTTACAAGCGAGGGATGGTAACACGAAATTATTTCATAAATTTTCAATTGGAAGGAAAATGAGCAACACCATCTAGCAGATGCCTATGGAATAGGGCTTGATTGCAAATACACATCCACAGCTAGCCTGACTGGGTAACACTCACTTCAAGCAGTTGTTCAAAGCCCCTCTAGGTACACCAATTGTTGATATCATCTACATCGCTGGACATTTCCCCATATTTGTGGAACCTGACTTGATGCAGGATCTCATAAAACTTATTACTATGGGGGAACTAGAGAGCACCCTGAAGTGGTTCAAGAAGGACAAAAGTCTGGGGCTGGATGGCTAGTTCACGGAATTCTACCTTACTTTTTTTTACATCATTAGACCGGACATACTTGGTGTGGTCGAAGAAAGTCGATTATTGGGTCGAATGTTTGAACCTATCAATTCCACCTATATAGCCCTCATCCCCAATTTAGACTCCCCGCTATCTTTCAATGGTTTCAGGCCTATATTTCTATGTAATTTCCTTTACAAAATTATCACAAAGATAATTGCAAACTGCATTAAACGATCTTGTCAGATCACATCTCTCTGGAATAGTTTTCCTTTCTACAAAATTGACAAATCCATGAGGCCATAGGCTCGGCACAAGAGGCCCTTCACTCCATCAAAATGAAGAAACACAAAGGGGTGTTGCTAAAAATTGACCTCTCAAGGGCTTTTGATAGGGTCGGCTGATTATACCTAAGGATGATACTTACCCATTTGGGGTTCCCACTGGTTTTTAAAAACTGGATTATGTGCTGCATCACCTCAGTATCATTCACAATCTTAATCAATGGATCAGCTTCCCACTCTTTTCGGGCAAAGCGTGGAATTAGGCAAGGGTGCCCACTATCCCCTCTGTTATTTCTGTTGGTCATGGAAGGCCTAAGCAGACTGATTGTGACGGAGAAGTGAGTAGGGAGGTTCATGGGCCTCAAGATAACAGATCAATGCACACTATCTCAACTACTCTTTGTTGATGACATACTCATTTTCCTTGACGAGGGAATACAGGACATCATCACACTCTCTGAAGTGTTGAAACTATTTAGTGCTACAATAGGGATGGAAATATATCGGGCCAAATCCATTATATCATTCTCTGTCTGCTCTCAACAGGAAACCCACCTTGCACTACAAAATTTCCCCTTTCTAAACCTGTCATTGGAGGATGGTTTGAAGTACTTAGGCTTTAGGATAAAAGCAGATGGATACAAAATTGTAGACTGGACCTGGTTGATTGCTAAGGTGGAAGGAAGATTAAACATTTGGAGCCATCGTCTACTCTCTAGAGCCGGTAGACTAGTGCTCATTAAATCAGTTTTGGAAGCCACACCGTTCTTTTGGATGTCCCTAGCCTGGATCCCCCAAGGCATACTACAAAAGATACAACGAGTCTGATGTCATTTCTTATGGAAGGGCCATAAGGAAGTAAAATGCTATGCATGGGTCAAATGGAGTAGAATAGTAACTCCTAAAAAACGGGTAGGTTGGGGCTTAAAAAATCTCTCTGCTTTTGCACAAGCACTTGTGGCCAAACTAGGTTGGCTACTGCTGAAACGCAAGAGCCTTTGGTCGGAGGTGGTCACCTACAAATAGATTTAGTTGAGCTCTGTCCTAGATTGGTTAAGGTTACCCACCTCGAACAGGAAGGGTATATCAGTGATCTGGAGGACTGTTTTAAATACCCTTCCCACCATAAGAAGGCATCTCACTTGGAGGATTGGTAATGGTGGGTCTGTTCGCATTGGGATCGATCCATGGATTGGATGCAGAAAATCCTACCATATCCCACCTGACTTGATTACATTCCTCAAACAAAATGGAGTGGAAAACATTGCACAACTCAAGGACCCTCCCAATACTACTATATATCAGCAAGCTTGGCTATTTGGGGAGGTCTTGGATATTCTAGTACAATGACAAATGGAGTGGAGGACATACATGCAGACATTTTTTGAACCACATGTGAGATTAAGGGATCAGGATGATGACTTGATCTGGGGAATTACACAAAAAGGAAACTATACCCCAAAGGATGGATATTCTATCATACATGTTGGCCACAAGCCTGAATTTCTGGAAAGTTGGTGGAGTAATTTCTAGAAGTTAAAAGGTCCACCACGCACTCACTTACTGATGTAGAACATCATTATGGATAAAACCTCGACTGGAACTAATCTTAGGAAAAGATCATATCTGGGGCCAACATGTTGTGTTTTATAATGAGCAGAGGAGGAATCGAATCAAAATCTCTTCCTCTCATGCCCCACTACACAATAGGTCTGGGCACAACTCTTACACACACTAAACTTACCATATACATGGATTGGCGATGATATACCAATTTCCTAGAACAAGTTATGGACAATAGCAATTATCCCAAGAGCTCGAAACCTGCCTTTAATGGTATGCTTGTACATTTCGATGTGTCAAAACAACAATATCTTTCGGGGGAAAAACATTGTCTCGACACAAATCATACCCAAGATCTGTAATAGCTATTTGGAAATCTCAGTCGATGAACAAGTTATTTGGACTCGGAACATCAATATGGAATTCATTGACAAAGAGCACCCTTGGGCCTATTTCAACGGAGCAACACAAGAACAGGGATGTGGTGGTGACATTATCCTTCATTTGACTGAAACACACTATTTTCACATCTGTTTGGGGTTGGGAGATGACACAAATAATTTCGTGGAGCTCCTTACACTCTGTCATCTCTTACATTTTGCTTTATACAAAAATTGCAAACAGTTACAATTTTATGAGGACTCCAAGATAGTTATAAAATGGTTCAACTGCATATGAACATGCCATGCATATACACTCAGAACCATATTGGATGATATTTTATTTCTAAAAACACATTTTGATCTTGTTTCATGTACTCATATCTACAAGGAGCGTAATGAATCTGCGAACTAACTATCCAAAGAGGCAACGCATCATCCTAGAGGGGAATGGCTGATCACGGAGAATACACCTGAGAAGATCTATCAGTTCTTCCATAGACCTTACATAGAACAAGATCTACAGAGGGTTGACATGCCCTAACTTATCAATATATTTTGTGTGTTAATTTTTTTGCCTACAGAATAGTAATCACCATGGGGAAATTTTGAATATGTAAATAAAATTTATATGATCAGATACTATCAGTTTACCCTACACAGGGTCATTTTGTAGTTTCTTAACAGTTACAAACAGTCCACAGTTGACCATGGTCACTTTTATATATATGCCTATGGAATTTACAACATGTAATTTTCTCTGATAATGAAAATTACGATATTTTCTCCCCGGGAAAAACAATAAAAATGCAATAGAATTGAAAGCCCTAGAAGAGGTATTATTGGTTTCCTAAACACAAGACTACACCAATCTTTTGGTGGAGGGAGATTCTCAACTTGTTATAAACATGATCCACGAGATCCTACATGGCACCTATGTCAACAAAATATCTTGTAATTGGAGACTTGAAATCCTACTCATAAAAGTAGCATTGCTCCTTCCTTCCATTCTAGTGAACATTCCTACTCACATAGGAAGAATCAGAAATAAAATAGTAGATTAGTTAGCCAATTAGGGATATGTATCATCAACTTCTCATATTTCCTCCTCATGTAAATTCTTTAAAGATTCTCCCTCAAGCAAGAATATTGGACCATAGTTAAGAAGGGAAAATTTCCTTGATCTATCTATTTCTATCTTATTCCTTCATGCCCTTTGTCTATATCTCTCAGTTTATAATTGGCCTATGTAGCCCATTTTTTCAGATTTTGGCTTTTGGCTTTTAGCTTTTATATCAATAAGTAGAAATATGTCCTCTACTCTATTGAAAAGATTGAAAATGTGAGTTTGGTCTAGTGTTCCTAATGACAGACCAACAGAAAACTCCATGACTTAATTACGCGGAGAGGCCCTCTACAACCTAGTATTAGGGAGATTTGTAGGCATTAGGTATAATGTAAGAAAGATTGTATGTCAACAATTTTTTAAATATTTTAGATTAATTTAATTCTATAATGCTTTTTAAATTAAATCTAAAAGAAAAAGGTATTGGAGAGATGTAGTGGTGGAAAAAATGATTGTGTAGCCATATTTAATTTTAATTAATAAGCACATAAAAACATAATTCTTACAATAAACTTACAATAAAACAAAATTCTCAACCATGTATATTCACCACTATTTTACCATGGATATTATTAACTTGCAAATAGATTTTTTTACAATACCATGAGCCAAATCGATATATATATATATATATATATATATATATATATATATATATATATATATATATAGATATATATATATATATATATCTTCTAAATTAAATTTGAAAGAAAACATGTACAGGGGCTTGAGGTTGGAATGTTTGTAAACATTTTGAGTCGGTCAAAATAAAATAAAATAAAAATAAATTAAATTTAAAAAATAAAACAAAATAATTAATAATTATAATTATCAATACAACATTTTTACTCAACCAAAATGCACAATACTAAAAATAAAAATAAAATAAAAAAGATTGACTAATATGGAAGAGATGTTATAATTATTATTATTATTATCCAATTTTAAGGTCATGGCCAAGAAAACACCAAATTGGTGTATGAAACCCTCTTGGTTTGAACTAAAGAATGATTATTTGTTAAAAAAAAATAAAAAAATTGAAGTAACAGTTGGCAAATAGTGAACTAAATTAATTTTATTATTATTTTAATAATAAAAAATGTCGTATAAGAATATGGTAAAACCTAATTATTCCAAACAATAAAGCTAATAAACCAAAACAAATAAATAATAATAATTGTTATTATTTTATTGTTTGGAATAATTAAGTTTTACCATATTATTTAATTTTAGTTGATTCTATAAGATCTTCCTATTTATTCATTTATTTATTTTCTTATTATTATTTATTTAATGTTTGGAATTATTAAATCTGATTATATTAGTTAGTTTTGGTTATTTTATTTTTTTAAATCATAGTACTTCTTTTTGATTTAAATAATAAAATTAATTTAATTTAGTATTTACTTTAATATAAAAAAATTGTCTTTTAACAAATAACTATTTTATTTAATTTGATGTCATGATTTGGTTCTTCATCTTGTCATGAAGATGAACCACACTAGATGGTTAGAAACGTGTTGATGTGATCATTTCCGAAAAAAATCTCTTGTAATCAAGATATGAATCACAAAAGCCTAAATTATAAGATTAATATAATGTAAGCATTTTAACTAGGTCAAAATAAAATAAATAAAAATAGCTTTATAAAAATAAAATAATTTTATAAAAATAAAAATGGCTTATGGTATTGGCCCATGGTATTCATGTGGAATATAACATATTTAAAGGGGGAATAAAACTAGACTAGATCCATTTGAACTCGAGATCTACTAAGAGACCAAATATCTTGATAAATAAACCTCTTTTAAACTGAAAAAAGATTCCATCCCTCTAAGATATTAGTAGATCAAAAATTTGTTAAGATAGATCTAGATTGGTATATACTTCATGTTTTCAAACAATACAAAATATTTACCCAACAAAAATACACTAAACAAGTAACTTAATAACTCTTTAATTTATTCACCCTATTTAAACATTAATTTATTAAACTCTTAACTACCAACACATTAATCCCACAAATTTGAATTAAATGAATCACTACCTACTAATTCCAACTCACTAACATGCACCCCTTAATTAACCCACAATACTGCAATATTATGTCCCAAAATAACACCAACCACTAATCTACTAATTAATCATTAACACCAACCACTAACACTTTAAACAACACACCCTCCAACCATTCATCATTAACTCACAATCCCCCAGCTATTAAGTAACCAACAAACTAACCAGTTGATATACCCTAATCACTATCACATTAACTACCTAATTATTATTATAATTAATTATAATCAACCCAAAACTATAATTCAATATAGTTTCTAATATGACTGATAATTCTTGAAATTATGTCCACAACTCACGAGACCCACTTTTGATCTTCTCAAGAAGCATTAATGCACAAAGTGCGTGATCTTTTTTTCTTTAATCTAAAATAATCAGTAACTCATGAGAATTATCTTCAACAAGCTCAGGATCAAATATCGAGAAGCATTCAGAACGGTCGAGGGATTCGCAGAAAGTGCTCCCAACGGTATCCGTCGTAACTTTTCTTAAATGCCTTTTCATTAAACAACACAATGGTCTATAATGTGACTTTTTGGAAGCTTTTCCGGTGGGTTTTTCTGGTCAAAATCCGGCAGCCATTTATTAGAATCGCAAGTTTGATAGCTAGTTTCTGCACAATCAAAGCGTCCAGGGTTTTTCAGGGTGTTGAATCCAAATATGCGGTTAAAAAACCATTTTAAATAATACAAATCAAGATTTAACCTCAATTTTTCCCGCCGATTTGGTCACCGGAATCTCCAAAAAATCGCATTATAGACAACTCCTTAAACAACTAGTGGAGTTAGAGTGTCCTTATCCCTGCTTCCTGCCACCTGGTTACACAATTACTGGGAAACGTAGTGCCTTAGAGGAGAAGTCTTGCGACGCTGGTCCTTTATGCCAAAGCACCATTAAATTTTGATCCTTACCAGACGTTTTAGGGCCACGTGGCAATTCAGTTTTGGAATTAGGCTGGAAAAAATTTCGTTATCCGGAGATTCTGGAACTAGGGTAGAAAAATATTTGTCACCCGGAGCTTTAAATAGATTGTGTCTTTGTCGCTCGGCTTTGTAATTTATCAGTGTGTGTCCGAAGAAAACTTGTTGCTTGCATTTGCCTTTTTTTGGCGTCATCTAAAGTGCTACACCTATGGAGTCGCCGTCACCCTTGTCTATCATTGTTGAAGCCCCTGGTTTCGTGAGAGTTTATGAAGACGGAACGGTTGAACGCGTGGTCGATCTGGGTACGGTTCCGCCTTCTCCAGAGCTCGAATATGGTGATTTGCATGGAGTGGCATCCAAAGACGTGGTCATCAATCCTGAAACAGGCGTCTTCGTTCGTCTCTACCTCCCCCGGCTTGAGGTTACCGATGGAAAAGAAAAAGTGCCACTGCTTGTTTATGTTCACGGAGGGGGTTTCTGCATTGAATCCGCTGCTTCGCCACTTTATCACAACTATCTTAATAATGTGTGTACTGAGGCCAAGGTGATTGGTGCATCGGTGGTGTACCGGAGAGCCCCTGAGCACCGCCTCCCTGCGGCTTATGACGATTGTTTCGGTGTGCTGGAATGGCTCGCCCTCCAAGCAAGGGCAGCAGAGGGTGTGCCCATCGATCCGTGGCTCGCTTCCTACGCAGATTTCAGAAACGTGTTCTTGGCAGGTGACAGTGCTGGTGCCAATATCGTGCACCAGATGGGCATTCGTGCAAGTGCAAGGAATTGGGATGGGGTGTGTTTACAAGGGGCCATTCTGGTTCACCCCGCCTTTGGCAGCGAAGAACGAATTGGCCGCGAATTGGGGCCAGAGGCGGAGGTGGAGGATTTTAATAAGTTGACGGACGTAATATGGAGCATCTCTCTCCCCGCAGGGGCGGACAAGGACCATCCTTTCTCCAACCCAGTTGGACCCCGTTCTCCTGATTTGTCCAGCCTGGTCTACGGACGAATTCTTGTATTTGTTGCAGAGAAGGATCTTCTGAGAGATCGGGGTGTTTTATATTACGAAGCGCTAAAGAAATCGGGCAAAGATGCCGATTTGGTTGTGACCGAAGGCGAAGACCACGTGTTTCATCTTTTCACTCCGAAATCTGAGAATGCACCCCCCATGTTGAAACGCATTTCCGACTTTATGCATTCCTCCTCCTACGATCTGTGCAAGAAACCCACACACAATTCCTCCTCCTCCGATCAGTGCAAGAACCCCACGGAAAATCTTTTCATATGATAACATGGAGCGAATATTGAAGAAATGTGGGTGTCATTATTATTATTCAGATGTTGAAATTAATGTCTCCGTTTTTGCTGACTTTATTGCACTTATTTTGAATTGAGGACTCTGTATTCAATCTTCTGGAACACGTTACAGCTGTTTCTCATCTCCTACATGATTAGGGTAGTAGTTTTTTGTCATCTCCTCCAGCGAATGGTCTCGGTTGAGTATACACTGGTTGGTTGATACATAGTCTCTGTGTCGTCTCTGTTGAGTATTTGTCATGGAATGTGGTCTGTGGATCGATAGCAAAGAGCATAGAATTTCAGGTTCATCCTCCATTTTCTCTGATTGTTTTCATGATGTTAAAATTTTCGGGTGCCTTTCTGTTGAAGTGTTATAATGGGTTGAGAAATTGAATTCACCCTTGCATTTTTAGGTCAGGATTTGCTATCTGTTTCTAGAAAGCTTAAGTGACTAATTGTTTTGCCCGCATCTGAATCCACTAAACAAAAAGAAAGCCGGATGGATTAAAATGGAAATTTCACTAACAAGCCGTTGTGTTTTCTACATTTGACTATAGCTTGGAATAAAAAATATGGTGTGTGGGTTGTCCAATTCTAAGAATAGCTGATAAAAAGGTACTTGTAATTAAGGAAATAAATTATAATTAATTGAATGGAAACAGTCAACGATAAATGTTTTCACAAGAGTATTCAAAGCTATAATGATCATTATGTACTCCTTCGAGGTGAATGCATTGAATTGTATGTGAACGAATGCGTCGGATTCTTTTATGGGTACACAATTATGCTGTGTTATTGGGGTCATGCTGTTTTCTTAATTGAAGTGGATTTATGCAGTTACATTGTTCGGCTAGAGCGCTGTGTTACGGTATTTATTTATTTATTTTTAATATTTTTTAATAATTTTAATATTTTGTTTGCAAGTTTGGTTATTTTAGGAATTTTTTTATTTATTTTTCATCTTTTTTTCCACTGGAAAAATTCGTAATTTTTCATTAAGATTGGAAAAATTACATATTGTAGATGCTTTACGCATATGGGATTTCCATTGTGTATAACAGTGTTCCATATTTACATAAATATATCGTGCAGAGCACTATGTAGTTCTCCGAGAAATAGTTCTGTCATATAAGACTGTTTACATTTTGCCATAAGGCACAAAAATATGCAATTTCTGATCATCATAGATAAACACTGTCTGCATGACAAAAAACAAAAATCCTTTCAGTAATTAAGATTCTGGTGCATGCTGGTATTCTTGGTCTATGTATGGCCGGTGAAAATATATGTATTCATTCCGTCCCTTCACCTCTGCGATCTCCCATATGCCTCTGTCCATCAATGCGGCCTCCTTGGATAATTTGTCAGCATGGCCGTTATGTTCCCTGTAAATGTGGGAGCACGAGATGTTGTTAAAAGCTGCCTTGAAAACAAAAACTTCATTTAGGATGATGCTGAGTGTGTGTATGTGACAGTCAGATATGCCATTGAACCAATTTATTACAGTTTTTGAATCCCCGAAAATATTGATGCTGGTGCAATGGTGGTGTAGAGCAAAGTGGAGAAGATGTCGCAAGGTTATGAGCTCAACAAAGTTATTAGTTCCTGTGCCCAGGCCCGATTTTACAGTGTAATAATGATGTTCATTCAAATGTAATATAAAACCTCCCCCACAGCTTTGATGATTTGCAGCCCCATCAAAGAAGGCCCAAGGGATGTTTTTGTCAATGCAAGGGGGCGGATGAGGATGGCGTTCTTTTGGGGGCAGAGGGTCAGGGAGTTCCTTATAGGCAGCAGTGATAGCGGCTTCGATCAATGGCCAGATGATAGGTCTGTTCTAAAAAATAGAGCGATTTCGAGCCTTCCAAATCTGCCAGTTTACAAGAATCGGAAGGAGTATACATTTCGATCCCTTATGTTTTTGTGCCCAATTTTCCCAAGCCTCGATCAGGTCCGATCCTTCCCAATTGCCATTGAAAGAGAAGTGATTTGAGAGAGATCGCCATAATTCTAGTGTAGCATTGCATCTCAAAAAGAGATGCTCTGTGGATTCCGATGCGTCTTTGCACAGCACGCACCAAGTTGGCCCATGTATTGCTCTGTGCATTAGGTATTCTCCTGTAGGTACCTTATTCCTCAATACGCACCAGAAAAAAAGTTTTGATCTAGGCGGAGCTGATAGTTTCCAAATGCTTTGCCACCAGGTCGGGATATGGTCTGGTTTTTTGTGACTGATGAGTGTGATATATCCGGCCTTTGGAGAATATTTTCCATTCTCTGCCTGACTCCAAACTAATTCATCTGGACCGTCTCTGATTCTTATATGAGATTCGGTTAGTGCAGTTCTGTAGTCTTGCCATTCCTGATGCCATCTGAGTGGCAGATTCATTTGATGCGCCGACTTCCATGCTTGATGAAAGATCTCGGAGTTTCCTTGATCAGCAACATGTGCGATTACATTAATGTCACGGGAGTGTAGGTACTGAATCAGATCTTGTGATAGGGTATGCCTACCTCTGCTGCCAATCCATGGGTCCATCCCTATTCTAGACGGATCGCCAATCCATGGGTCCATCCCTATTCTAGCCAGAGATCCGTCGTTTATTCACCAAACCAGGTTATCCCTGATTAGGGGCAATGAGAATAGTAAGGCCTTCCAAACAGTTGATATGCCTGTCCTATTCCAACTAGGGAGCCTTACCCAATCCAGAATATCTTGTGGCCAAATGTATTTATGGTATGATAAACGAGACCATAAGTTTTGGATTGTTAGTAGCGACCAGCTCATTTTAGCTGCCATTGCTTTTGCAAATAATGGAAGATCCTTTAGGCCCCAACCTCCCCACCTTTTTGGGAGTGCTATCTTCTGCCATCCAATCCCAGCAAAAATGCGCTTTTCTTGGCTTCCAGCCCAAAGGTATTTGTTACAAATTTGTTGAAGTCGAGCGAGAATATTTCTAGGAATCCAGGCAAGTGCCATCCAAAAGACTGGGGTTGCTTCCAGCACCGATTTAATGAGAACGAGGCGCCCAGCTCTGGATAGATATCTGTGACTCCAACAATTTAGCCTTTTCTCCAATTTGTTGACTAACCAGACCCAGTCTGCAATTCTTTGACTCGCAGGTTTTAGCCAGAATCCCAGATATTTTAGGCCCCTGTCCATAGGGTGAATGGAGAAAGGGAAGGCTTGATGAGCAATTTGAGCTTCGTTTACCGAGGATCTGGCGAAAGTGATCGTGGATTTTTGCTGGTTAACCATCATGCCAGTGGCCTTCATGAAGAGTTGGAGGATTCGGGAAAAGGATAGAGAGTCTCGGATGCTACCATCCAGTAGAATGAGGACATCATCCACAAAGAGTAGATGTGTAAGATAGCAATCATCTGTGATCTTGAGACCGCTGAGGGATCCCTCTCTTTTAGCAGATATGATTAGACGGCTCAAGCCCTCCATGACCATGAGGAATAATAGAGGGGAGAGAGGACATCCTTGTCGGAGTCCCCTTTCAGAGTGGAAGAAATGGGAGGCCGATCCATTGATGAGCACACTATAAGATGGGGTCATAATGCAGGCCATGATCCAGTTGATAAGAGATATTGGAAAACCCAGATGAATGAGTAGCATTTTAATGTAAAGCCAGCTAACCCGATCAAAGGCTTTTGACAGATCAATCTTGAGGAGAATGCACTTTAAGTGTCTAGACCAAATAGAATGCAGGGCCTCTTGGGCAGAACCGATGGCTTCATGGATTTGTCTATCCTCCAGGAAAGCAAATTGCTGAGGGGCAATGTGTTTGGAGAGGATGGGTCTAAGACGATTGGCAATAATCTTAGAGATGATTTTGTAAAGACAGTTACACAAGGAGATGGGACGGTAGTCATCGAAGGAGGAAGGGGAGTCAGTCTTGGGTATGAGGGCTATGAAAGTTGAGTTGATAGCATGATATAAACAGCCCGATGCTCTGCTTTCCTCCACCACCCTCAGCAAGTCTTGACCCAAGAGTTCAAAAAAGGTTAGGTAAAACTCAATGGACCATCCATCCGGTCTAGGGCTTTTATCTTTCTTGAACCATTTTAATGTGCCCTCCAATTCTTCCATGGTGACTGGAGCCGTAAGATCTTCAGCGTCTTCCTCATTTACATATCTAGGGAAATGATTTGCCACATTAATAATTTCAGCCAGGTTTGTTCCTGGTGGAGATTTGTATATGCTTCTGAAGTGATTAGTACCAAGCTGGGAGAGCTTATTGAATGAGTCTGCAAGACCCCCCTCTGGTAGAGGCAGATTCCATATAGTATTTGAGACTTTCCTTCCTTTTGCATAGTTCTGAAAAAACTTTGAGTTTTCATCTCCAGCTTTCAACCATATAGCTCTGCTTCTCAACCTGTTGGATTCCTCCCTTAGTCTGAGGATGCTTGCTTTTTGGTTTTCCAGCTCAATCAATCGAGATTTTTCCTCCCCCGAGATGAATCCCAAATTCCGGTCATCCTGTAGAGAAAAAAGCTCAGCTTCAATGTTGGTGAGCTGTTCGGATTCCTTTCTGTTCTTTTCCTTTGCCCAATTGATGGTTAGATGCTTTAGCAAGGTGAGGTTATTACAAAACCCCTTTGCCAGGGAGGCCTCTCTGTCAATGGGATGTGCCTTCCAGAAGTCATTGACCAATTTTATGAAACCCTGATCTTGTATCCATGTGTGATTGAATTTAAATGGGGCTTTTGGTTTCGGGTGTGGCCCAAATATCTCCAGATATATGGGGGAATGATCAGATATACCCCCTGAACCTACCCATTGCTTATAATGGTGAAATTGCTGAAGCAGAGGGCCCTTCATCAAGAATCTATCCAGTCTGCGAGCTAAAGCTGCCGAGCCCACCCTTCTGTTCCTCCAAGTGGGCTGAGGCTTCTGCATGGGGACGTCAATGAAGTTTTTCTGATCCAGAATGTTCCTCATGAATTCCGTGATGGCATCCACCTGTGCCGAGGACCCCCATGATTCACTGAACCCCAAAGAAAAATTTAGATCCCCCCCCAGAATGGTGTGATCTTGGGCCAATAGTGAAAGATTAAGGAGATGCCTCCAAAAAGTCTCCCTCTGGTGACAGGGACCATAAACGTTCAAGATTCTGAGAGATTTTCCAAGCTCCGATGAAAAAATATCAATACCCAAGAACCCCAGTCCACCCCAAGCTGCATCAATTCTGATGGTTCTGAGATTGTAGCCGATAGCCAGACCCCCTGATCGTCCAATAGCATCGGTTGCCATGAATTTCCATTTTGGGGCTAGGGCTTGTAAGGAGAGGGTAACGTTCTCAGCCGGACCTAGAGTCTCCTGAAGTAGAATAATGTCAGGCTGTTCTACCTCGAAGAGCCTCTGTAGGGCTAGTTTTTTGGGGGGACTAGCCAAACCCCTGCAATTGAAAGATAAGCATTTCATGGGGGAACACTTCTCGGGGTTGGAATTGCTCTAAGGACCCCTTCGAGTGTAGATTGACGACCTGATGCTACCTCTGCCCCAGCCCGTCTGATAGCTTTTGAGAGTTCGGTCTTCCTGCCTCTGGTGGTCATAGGTCCCGTCCCTGATTGGATGATACCCAACCCCACCTGACTACCTGGTAGATCAGCTTTGTGCGCATGGGATCGAAGTGCATAAGGATGGGAGGTTGATTTACGGGGAGATGACTACGAGGTAAATGAGGAAGAGGGTGGAAAGGAAGGCTCAACCGAAGAAATAGTCGGGGGAGGGGATGATATGATGCAGTGTGCAGATGATACATGAGCTTTTGATGTAACCAAAATCGATGAAGTATCAAGTGAATAGGGAGATAGGGTTAGAGAGGTACCCAAGACCTGAGCAGCCCCTGCTGCTGCCCGAGCCCTGGTCATCGGCGGGGAGGACGATCCGAATCCCTTCTTTCCTGATTTCTGCGGAGTAGCTTGAGGAGAGACCTGTGAGACAGGAGAGGGACCCTGAGGCTGTCGAGTTATAACAGGGGAGGCACCTCTGGATGGGATTGGAGTAATCTTAGGTGACTCCTCCGATTTTTTATTGAGCGGACAATCCTTGAACAGGTGCCCCACCTGATGGCATCGATTGCAGCGAAACGGGACACCTTCGTAGTCCAGGATCTGTATTCTGTTGTATTTGCCCCAATGCAGTGTGATCTTTTCTTCCAACCCTTCTTGTGTGTCCAGGTGAACGAGCACATGAGCAAGTGTACGCTTCTTTGATTCCACAAACGTGCGGTCATGGTCCAGGTATGTGCCAAGCGCATTGCCAATCCTTATGAGTACATCCTCGTTCCAGTATTGTAGCGGTAAACCCGGCAATCGAACCCACAGGGGTCCCGCCCCAATCTGTTCACGCTCAGGGTCAAAAAGGGGACTCCACCTCTTGAGCAGGACTGGTGCCATTTCGATGTGCCAGTACTTTGCCAGAACCAGGTCCGTGTAGATTTCTTTTGCGAAATGAAGAGAGAACCATCCACGGGGGAGAACATGGACATCCGGCAATTCTTTTAGCAGACCACCCCAGATCTCCTTTACCCATAGCGTCAATCTGTTGGCTGAGTATGCCCGCCCTCGCACATGTCCTACCAGAACGGTACGAGCCATAACCGCCACTTCCCCGATGGCTGATGTTTCTCCAAACCTTATGTTAATGTCCTTTGACGTCACCTTGATGCACCTGGATTTCCGCTTCTTGGTGCGAGGAGCCGAGGGATGATCCACAAAGGGGTTCTGTGTCCCCTCAGGAGATGTGGATTTTGTGGCTTTTACTTGAACCGCCGGGGTTTCAAAACAGCCGGACGGCCGAAACCCAGACACAGGGGGTGCTTGTGATCCAGAAACAGGGGCCGCCACCGAAGGGGTTGGAAGAACTGTGGAGAGGGGCGGGTGCGGATCAAAGGATAGCTGGTGAGGCGTGAAGGTAGATAGGATATGGAGGGTACCAGGTGACAGGGGAGGTGCTTCCAGACCCGGCGAGAAATCAGAAAACCGTACAGAGGCCGATGGTTCCGGTATATATTCGGGCAAAGAGACCACGGGCGAGGTGTCCTGCGGAAAGGGGTCCGAATCCCCCGGAAATCGTGAAACCGACACTGAGAAATTAGGGTTATCGAAAATGACCTGGTCTTCGAGCGGATCTGCGGAGTAGTCGACTAGGTCGGTCTCCATGTGACCTTCCATCTTTGCTAGCGGGAACGGAACGGACAACAGCGATGCGAGGACGGCGGGGAAAACGATGCGGGTGCAACAGTGCGAAACGACGAGAAATGGTGAGAGACAGTATAACCCTCATGCGCCTGCGGTATCTACAGGTGCCCTAACCCTTGTTAACCGAGACCGGCGCGCTCCATCATGTCACCTTCTCCCTCCTACCATTCCTTTTATTTATTTTTGATCATTTTCAATTATTTTCAAATTTTCAAATTGTGTAGTGAAAGGTTTATTTATTTATTTATTTATTTCTTTATAATCATTTATAATTATTTTAGTATTTTCAGAACATGTAGTGAAGATTTATATATTTCTAAACCATTAGGCATGCACAAATTATAACTGTTAAAATAACTTTAATATATATTATAATATTTTGTTTTCTTTATGATTTTGATGTATGAAGGGTTATAAATTTAACATACTTCAAAAAAAATATGAAGGAAAAGATTTTTATACAAAGAAAAGTTTTCTTTATGATTTTGATATATGTACGGTTATAAAATTTAATTTATTTGAACAAAAATATTGTGGAGAAGTTTTTTATATAAAGAAAATGGTCTAGTTCATATATATATATATATATATATATATATATATATGAATTTATTATGAAGCCACTCCTAGAAGCATGTTTCCAAATCTTGCTTTTTCCAAGAATACTTTTGCTTGAATACTAGTTCTTTTTGCTTGAATACTAGTTTTATAATGACATCATGACATAAAACAAATAAGTGAGAAATGAGCTCCTCCAAAGCTATGCACTAGGTGCATCAATTTGGGCCAACCCAACCTTCTTTTAAACTATTATTTCACATGAATAGTTTATTTTTCATAGCTATTGATATGACAATTTTTCACTTTAGGGGAGCACAGAGTTTCAAAAGGAGCATCCACCAACATTTATTTTCCCCCAAGAATTGAGCTTTGAAATGGGTTGAATAAACCAATTTAGTTGTGTATTCTACTCCCCATCTGCATTTAGTCTAATAGAACTGGATATCATCTTCCCCATATAGTTGTGCCACTTTGCATTCTCTAGGCCTTCCAAACCTCCATCCTACTCAAAATTCCACCTCGACTTATGCTTTGCTTGGGGATACTACACTTTGGCATTCGTTAATGAAAAAAATACCTACTGCATGGAGATACTTAATTAGAGCTTTTGAGAGTTGTTAATCGCCATCTTCCCCCTATCTAGGGATCTTCACTGAATTCGAACTTTTAGTCATTCCCCACTATCTAGATCACCTAAGAGCCAACTAAAAGGAAAGCATCTTATGCTTTCCAAACGATTTAACCTTTGGGAAATTTCCTTGTCTAACGATATTATTCCTCCATTAAGAGATACTTGATATACTTAGATAGCATTACCCTTCATAAGGAGAACAAGCTCCAAGTTGCTAAAGATTTGCTAAATAAATATATTTTTGAGGTCCCATAACCCCACTTTATTTGGAGTTGCTATATGACTCCATTTCATAAGAAGAATGCCCCTTGATTACTCAGATGTTTTCTATAAGAAATGGATAAGAAATGGAAACTAATCCTCTTCGTTTTTGAAAGAATTCCTTTGTTTGAAATAGTACCAAGGAGAGGTGTTACTAGGCATTTATCCCTG
Source organism: Pinus tabuliformis (assembly GCA_031772625.1). Classification (NCBI taxonomy): domain Eukaryota; kingdom Viridiplantae; phylum Streptophyta; class Pinopsida; order Pinales; family Pinaceae; genus Pinus; species Pinus tabuliformis. The sequence continues at coordinate 1,189,434,808 of CM062818.1, forward strand.
TTAGCCTTGTAGACACATTTATGACTTTTGTCTTGGTGACATTTATGAGCTATATTAATGTCATGGGTGGAAAAGGTACGTAAAAGTGTTGTACTATGTATTTTATCTAATATTGAAGTCACTTCTACTTTATAAAATGACTTTATATGTAAAGTACATAGTGTAATATTCTAATCTTAAAGTGAGGTACACTTGAAAAAGTTACTATTAGGCTTTTAAGTAATGGGGCCAATATGTGTGTGTGTGTGTGGCGGGGGGGGGGGGGGCCGCTGTCATTTGGGAGAATTGTTCTCAACCACAGATCTTAATATTTGGAGATTAAATCTCATCCATTGGATCCTAGGTTTATGGATTCCATCTTTTCTAGGAGACAAAAGGAGAAAAGGGAGGCTAATTATTCACTTCACACTTGAGAGAGCATGAGGAGAATAGTAGAGGAGAACTTGAAGGAGAATTTGCAATTAGAGAAGGAGGGTTCAATTTTCTAGGAGGGAGGTAGCCATTGGAGGCACAAATTCCAAGGAGAGGCACATGAAAATCAACAAGACTATTAGTGTAGAAATCGAGGCAAAACAACAACATGAATTTTGATGGATGTGGCACGCATTTTGAGGGACTGTTCAACATGATTTTCGAGGAGGGTCTCTTCTATCCCGAGGAACAAATTTGTAGGAACATTTTAGTCACTTCCAGCACATAAATCAAGGCAACTTTAGTGCAAAAATTGAGGCATATTTGGCACAAAATTTGAGGTTTTTTTCAGAAAAATCGAGGATGCTTCAGCTTAGATTTTGAAGCAAATTTATAGGCACAAAAATCGAGGAGCTGAGTTGTGGACAAGTGCAGAAAATTTCTAGGCATGAAAAAATTGTAAATCTAAAAATGATCTATGGGCACAAATTTCTAGAAATTTCATTTAATGCTTCAGATGAAGGGAGATAAGTATTGTGTTTAATATTATGTACTTAGATTAATTTCTCAAGAGATAAAATCCTCCTTTAAAGACAAGAGGACGTGGGGTTTTTTTCCAAGGTCACCTTGACCAGAAATAAGTGTCTCACATGCTTGAATGCTTGCCTAAATTTTGTATTTATTTCAACTGACAGGAAAAGTGAAAGGACAAGTACACTTTGAATGTTTACAATTAATGCATTATGGAATTTATATCAGCATGACAAAACATGTGGGTTGGGCCAAATAAACACATGCAAAATTGTAAAATGAGGTAAGGGTGTAGATCATTAATTTTTTACATGGTATCAGAGCCAAGTTCAAGCTTAAATCTTCATTTTTAGTCAGCTATTAAAGAGGGCAACAAGCTACCAAAGTCTTCAAACAGTGAACCATACTTTGCCAGAAACCCAAAGACTTTAGTAGTTTAGAGGGAGAGAGGTTTTAGTGTCTAGGTTTGCTTCATTTTGTTGGTTGTGGGGTCACGGCTAATGGGTTGAGAGTAGAGGATAGATTGATGGGGGCTAAAAACTTTGGCCCATGGAAGGAGAGGATTATGCTTTTACTGGAGGAGGTGGAAGAGTGGGAAATTGTTGAAGCAGTGGTGCAAGCACCCATTGCTCCAGCTCAGTTGGTAGATTTCAACAAGAAGAATGTGAAGGAAAAAATGATCCTTCTATATGTCATCAAGGATCATTTATTCCCTCATGTTTCAGGGATGAGATATGCATATCAAATGTGGGAGTCCTTGGTCTCTTTGCACCAAAGTTCTATGAGATTAGGAAGATGGTGTTGAGACAAAAACTACACAACACCAAGATGACCAAGACCGAAAGTCTGACATCTTTCCTCACCAAAGTCTCATAGGTGAAGGATGAGTTAGCTACTATTGGAGAAACTATCCTAGAGGATCATTCGGTTCGTATTGCTTTAGAGGGATTCACTGAGAATTGAGATAGATTTATCCATAGCTTGGTGGCTAGAGAGAACTTTCCTATTTGGAGGAGGATGGTGCGATTTCCTCTAGGAGGAGATCAAGAGGAGTATGAAAAGTGGCAGCAAGAGTGGTGGGGGAGGTGAGGAGGAAAATGTTTCTCTTGCAACAAAGGGCAATAGGAACAAGAATATCAAGAAGGTGTCTTCTAGTGGTGCAAAGAAGGATAATGGGAAGTAGAAGGCTAACGAGAAGGAAATGAGAAAAGTGAAATGCTTTTCTTGTGGGAAGATGAGTCACTATGTTGTTCAGTGTCCCATCAATAAGGGTAAGAAAAAATAAGGAGTTGCACCTTTAGTGGATCTGGATGAGTTTATGGATATGTTTGATTCAGGTTTGCTTTGGTGGTGACTTTAGCCACTCATGTCACATCTTCTCGTGCATGGTTCATAGATAGTGGAGCATCCTGCCATATGATCATAGTTAGAGAGAACTTCACGAACCTTTTAGAGGATTACATTTACTTGGAGGTTCTGCTTGGTGATAACTCCAAAGTCAAGGAAAAAGATATGGGGACAATTTCATTTCAGAGGGAGTTATCACCTCCTCCAAGGGTGAAAAATGTTCTTTATGTTCCAGGGTTGAAGAAGAGTTTGATATCAGTTTCCAGCTTGGAGGACAGGGGATATGAGGTATTATTTACGAAGGGACAAGTGTTGATATATCCTCAAGGATTTAGTGTCAAGTTTGGTCATGTGATTGGAGCTCACAGTGGGAGAATATATAGACTCATATTTCATCCTCTTTGATTTATGGTGGTGAAAACCAATGATTTATATGAGTTGTGGCACAGGAGGATGGCCCACTTGCACCATCGAGCTTTCATGATGTTTAGGGAGATGGTTACCAGGCTACCAGATTTCAGCACTGAGCATCATGATGTGTGCAGGGGGTGTGCTTTAGGAAAGTACACTAATACACCTTTCCAAAGCAGTGACAACAGAGTTACATGTATCCTTGATTTGATTCATTATGATGTATGTGGTCCTATGTCCCATGCCTCATTGAGTGGATATGAGTACCATGTGACATTCTTTGATGACCACTCTAGGAGGACCTAGATTTACTTCCTGGAGACCATGGATGGGGTCTTTTGGTGATTCCAAGAGTTTAAGGTACTTGTTGAGAACCAGACAAGGAGGAAGATCCAGGTGTTGAGATAGGAAAATGGGGGTGAGTACACTTCAATAGGGATGAGAGATTTTTGTGGGAGTGTTGGCATTAAGAGGGAGCTCATTGTGTCATATAAACCTAAGAAGAATGGGGTGGCAAAGGGGAAGAACAAGACCATTGTGGGTGTAGATAGAGTGATGCTACATGATTAAAGTGTCCCCCTCTTTGTGGGCCGAGGCATGTAACACTATTTTTTATTTGTAGAACAAGAGCCCACATAGAGTCTTGGGGAGTAACACTCCTGAGGAGATATATACTGAGAAGAAGTTGTAAATTGGGCACATAGGGATATTTGGGTACCTTACATATTCACATGTCCCTGAGGAGAACAGGATGAAGTTGGAACCCACTGCAAAAAGGGGTATCCTAGTGGGATAAAAGGAAGATAGTCCTGAGGAGGGATGTGACATTTGAGGAGGTCTAAGGAGGTTGATCAAGTAGAGCAACAGGCTCCTAAGCAGGGGGCCACACCATAGGTCTAAGGTGCATCAGGTGGTAGATCAAAATTAGGAAGTTCACCTTCTTCACGGGTGATAGGTTCATAGGGTACAACTTTGCCTAGCACAAGATCACCTGGTGCAGGTTCATCAGGAAAAGTATATTAGAGTTTAGGGCCTCCTTTTCTTATTTCGGAGCCTTCCTCGCCTGGAGGAGAGGAACTAGTTCAAGAATTTCCCATACCACCATAGGAGTCTACTACAGGGAAGAGGAAGCCAAGATGGCTTCGGGAGACCTTCAAGGAGGCTTAGGAGGTAGTGGGGAGACCCAAGTTGTCTGTGATGGAGTGTAGACCACCAGAAAGGTTGGGTGGCTTCATTGCAGATGTTGTGGAGACAGAACCATCTAGTTTTGAGGTGGCCGCTAGACAACAAATTTGGAGGGATGCCATGGTAGAGTAGGCCTCTATCATGAAGAATGATTTATGGGGGGTAGTGGCACAACCTAATGGGAAGTCATTTGTAACTTCCATGTGTCTCTACAAGGTCAAACATGTTGCAAATTGTAGTGTTGAGAAGTTCAAAGCCCGGTTTGTGGCACAGGGGTTCTCACAAGTAGAAGGAGTTAATTGTGAGGAGACCTTTGCACTGGTTTCTCGTTATACTTCCATTGGAGAAGTGATATATATAGCAGCTAAGATGGGCTAGAGGATTCACCAGATGGATGTGAAGACCACCTTTCTCAATGGTTTTATACAGGAGGAGGTGTACATTGAGAAGCCTGAGGGCTTTGAGTTGCATGAGAGGGAGTCTCATGTTTGTAGGCCGAAGAAAGCCTTGTACGGATTGAAGCAGACACCGAGGGCATGGTACAAGAGGATAGATTCCTACTTGTAGTAGATGGGTTTCTAGAATAATAATGCAGATTCAAACCTATATTTTATCCTAATAGGTGATGATCCACTCATTTTGGTACTGTATGTGGATGACTTGTTTATCATAGGGGAGGATAGTCTCATCCAACACTATAAGAGAGATATTGCTTCATAGTTTTATATAACTAATATGGGGTTGATGCATTATTTTTTTGGTCAGAGGATTGTAAGGAGGATGGGCACATCTTTATGGGCTAGGGAAGGTATGCAAGAGATATCTTGAGGAGATTCTGTATGGATGGTAGTAAGCCTATGAATACTCCTAATATCACCAACTAGAAGAAGATTCACGATGTTGATTTTGACTTGCTCAATCCCACTTCATATCATCAGTTGATTGAGTCATTGATGTATTTGGTCAACATTAGACTGAATATTTATTTTACAGTCAACTCATTGAGTCAATTTATGATGGAGCCCAGGAGAGTACACTGGGTGGCTACAAAACATGTGTTGAGGTACCTACAGGGCACAGTGGATTATGGGTTGGTTTATATCAGATGTGATGGGGTCAGATTGATTAGTTGCAAAGACTCAGATTGGGTTGGCAGTGTTAGTGGCTAGAAGAGCACTTTCAGATGTTGTTTCTAATTGGGCTCAACACTTGTGTCATGGTTCAATAGGAAACAAAAGTTAGTGGCATTGAATAGTGTAGAGGTAAAGTACATGGAAATTATCCACGAAGGGTGTGAGGAATTTTTGCTTCGCAAGATTATTTGGTCAGATGCTGAGACTAACTATGAGTTAATGTAACAATCAGAGTTGTATTGAAATATCTGAGAATATAGTATTTCACGATGGGTCAAAGCATATAGAGATCAAATACCACTTCATCAGAGGCTGGGTTCAGCGAAGGGAAGTGAAGCTTGAGTTTATATCCACTGATGAGCAAGTAGCAAACATTGTCACCATGCCTTTGCCAAGAGGCAAGCATGTTTTCTTTAGAGATAGGATGCGAGTGGTGAGAAAGAACTTCCTTGGGAAGAGGGCGTGTTGGAAATAGTACCAAGGAGAGGTGTTACTAGGCATTTATCCATTATTATCCTAGTCGAGACATTAATGACTTTTGTATTGGTGACATTTATGAGCTATATTAATGTCATGGGTGGAAGAGGTACTTAAAGGTGTTGTGCCATGTACTTTTTCTATTATTAAAGTCACTTGTACTTTATAAAGTGAATTTATGTGTAAAGTATATAGTGTAATTTTCTAATGTTAAAGTGAGGTGAAAATTCACTTTATTAGAAAATAGAAAAAGGTACACAACTTGAAAAAGGTACTATGAGGCTTTTAAGTAATGGGGCCAATCTGTGAGATTTGGAGATTAAATCTCATCCATTAGATCCTAGGTTTAGGGATTCAATATTTTTTAAGAGACAAAAGGAGAAAAGGGAGGCTCATTATTCACTTCACACTTGAGAGAGCATGAGGAGAAGAGGACAGGAGAACTTGAAAGAGAATTTGCAATTAGAGAATGAGGTTTTTATTTTATAGGAGGGAGGAAGCCATTAGAGGCATGAATTCCAAGGAGAGGAGCACAAAAATCAAGGAGGCAGTCAGTGCAAAAATCGAGGCAAATATTAGCACAAATTTCAAGGGTTGTGGCACGCATTATGAGGGACTGTTCAATGTGATTTTAAAAGAGGGTCTCTATTGTACCCAAGCATGAATTTTGAGCCACATTTTAGTCACTTTGAACACAGAAATTGAGGTAGATTTGGCACAAAATTTGAGGTTCCTTTTTGCATAGAAATCGAGGTTGCTTCAACACAAATTTCGAGAAAGATTTATGGGCACATAAATTAAGGATATGAGTTGTGGATGAGTTCAAAAAAATTCAAGGCATGAAAAATTTGTAAATATTAAAATTATCAGTGGGCACAAATTTCTAGAAATTGCATTTAATGCTTCAGCTGAAGGGAGATAAGTACTGTGTTTAATTTTATGTACTTAGACTAATTTATCAAGAAATAAAATCCTCCTTTGAAGACTGGTTTTCCCTAAGAGGCTTTGGGGTATTTTTTAGGGTCACCTTGACCAAAAATAAGTGTCTCACATGCTTGAATGCTTGCCTAGATTTTGTATTAATTTCAGCTGATAGGAAAAGTGTGTTGTAAAGTGTAACTAGGTTTGATCTTCATAACGACATGTAATTGTGATTTTATGTAAGAGATATAAAGAAGAAAAATAAAATTATTTTAATACTTGCATCATGGGTTTCATGAGCAAGAGATTTTATTTTAGTATAGGCTCCCATTGACATCCCTTAGGAATTTTGTCATCTAGTCATAAAAGTATAAAGTGTCATTGCCATGTAATGAAGACTTATTGTAAAGAGTCACACTTTTCTATGTAAAGTCATCCTCCAAGACCTTGTCACTAGCCCTCTTAAATTCAGCCTACAATGAAGGAAGAAAATCAAGAGATGAAGTTGGCTCTTCTCCAAGAGATCATGTCATCCAAAATGGCATGGGAAAACATCTATACATAGTAGTTCTTGGCCTCATTTGAAGGCAAGCAAGTTCGATCAAGAAACTCTACAAAGAAGTGTGAGAATCATACTAGAGAGAGCCACTATCTTAGCAAAGCAAGAGGGAGTGAGAGAGAAGTTAGTTTGTGAACTGTTTTGGGTAATATATCCTCCCACGTGTGAAGGCAGAAGATACGAAGGTGCCAAAAGAAGGTCAAATTCTTGTAGCTACATCAACATGATCTTATCTGGGAAGAAGACCTCACTAGAAGGGGTCAATTAGAAGCGTATTAGGTCTCTCTCTTGAGACCTCAAGGAGACCAAGATTCTCAAGGAAGCAAAGAAGAGGAATACCAAGATTCTCACGGAAGCCGAGAAGAGAAGACTGGGATTCTAAGGAAGCCAAGAAGAGGAAGAAGAAGAGCATTGTTGGTAAAGGAGGCTAGTAACTTGGTCTTGGGAGGACTCTAGTGTCAAGGGTCATTTCATGGTCTTGGTGTTCATCAAATGAAGATCTATAAGAAGAATTCTGTTTGGGTTTTCGTCTCAAAGAGTGAGAGGTTTTGGCCCTGGAGGAAAAGCCTATATACTGTGTCTCTTGTCTCTCTATTTGTTCATGATATGGTAATTGTCTTGATGAAAATAACAATAATAAGTACAAGAAAGAGAAGATCATAATTAAGAATTAGAATTCTATCATAAGAAGTTATCATAAGTAGAGAAATCACCTAGCTATTAATGCCATAGATTTCTCAACATGGTATCAAAGCTAAGGTGCTAAAGTCAAGAAGGGGCATCTAATAAGGAAGACACACAAAGATAAAGTTTCAAGGAAGGATCAAGGCGAGATAAAAAGAATACTAAGCAAGAGATCAAGATCTTCATATTAATGAAACCCTAGATCAAAGAAATCTACTTCAGCAAAAAGTCTTGGAATCATAATCAAGGAGGAAGCACAAATAAAGACTAAAACCCTAGTACCATCTTCGAGATAATCATTTTTCCACGATCTAAGGAGTGGAATATTTCTAGATACTAAAGAAGGATTAGATCGAAAGGTGTTTTCATAAAAAGGACAATGTTCTCTTTATTAAAGCAAAGACTTCACTTGTAAAAATATCATCCAAAAGAAGGGCCTTCTTATCCTTAAGAGAATCATCCAAGAAGCATCAATTTCATAACCACCAAAGAAATCTAGTTGAATATTCTATCTTAACAAGTATGTACCTTTTCTCTTATAATCTAGTAAAATTACTCCATGTTTTAAGGAAAGTTAGAAGCTAGTTGGGATATCAAACTTCCTTGCATGGAAATGAAGGATAGACATAGTCCTCGAAGTAAATGAAGTCATCGATCATGTCCATGGAAAGATCTCCAAGCCATCCAAAGATCAAGCTCTATCTAAATACATGGAAAAAGATTTAAAGGATCAAAAGATTCTTAAGGAATTGTTGACGATGTTGGAATCGCCAGCATTTAGGGGATCACCCCGGTATGATGTCCCAACTAGACCTCACGCCATTTGGTGTGGGAGTCCCATCTAGTATGATGGCCAAGTTGCCACTGTCTTAAGGATTTAACTCAACTCTTGCTTGTCAGCACAAGAAAGTGGTTTGATTTGTCTTTGAGAAGTGAGGTTCACGTGCCTGGTGATTGCTAGTGTTACTTGTGTCAATGGTTCTTTCACTGCAGAGGTAGAGGGTGGGAGTGAGTCCCAAGTTGGTTGGGATGAAGTTCCAACTCATCTAGGAACACACAACACAATCAGGACGTGCATAGCTTCCGGAGGAGTAGTCCACACAGATGCTACAATCACAACACATAAGGGAAGATAACACGTACAACACTCAGTGGATGATTCTGCACAAGTGCAACGGTTGTTACAAAAATTTTTATGTGAAGGGTTTTTCTGATGTCCAGGGAGAAAGCTACCATAGGCGAGACAACATTAACAACATATACACCACATTTTCATTAACAGTTTATGCATTACAACAAGTGAAATAAGTTCAAGTGTTCAACACAGGTTAAAGCAACATGCATTACAAGTGTTCAAGATTAGTCTTACAATAGTTACAATACATGTGTGAAAATGTGTTGGCCTATTAGCAGGCTTTTGAATTAAGTGAAAGTTCGAAGACACATCGCTACACCATACATCACTAGCCCTGTGCATGGGGCATTGTGATGAGCCCCAAAAATGGATAATTATATGGGCTCATTCAACCTCCTAATTCGACTTAATCCACCATTCTCATTAGTTTATTGCATGTTTTTTATTATATTTATGCTAATAGAGTGAATTGGGTTATTCATTATGCCAACAAGTCTAATGGGTGCTTTGTGCAGATTTTTAGTCAATTTTGAGACAAAATCAAAGGTTTTAATGAGCACTTGGCAGCCCAATTCGTGGAAGAACAAGGGAGAGGATTTGTAGGAAGGTGTCCCCTTCATTTATGGGCCCTTACCTCGAATTCTCCACCATCAGCTCGGAGTTCAAGGGCCACCAAATCAATTATCACAAGGGTAGCCGAGCAAGTGCTAGTAAAAGTGCTGTTATCTACAAGTTTTGGCAGCCGAGTTCCTAAAGTTTAGGAGGGCTTTTGGGGTCCTCAATTTGTATAAATAAGAGGGCTTAGGGCCTCATTTCAGAGTCACTTTGTAGGCAGAAGTTAGCTAGTTTATAGATCGATTTTAGTTATTTCTTAGGCAGTAGGTTAGCTTTGCATTTCTGCACATTTTCAAGCTTTTCCTTGTGGACAGTTTTTGGAACGTAACATTTCTTGTGATCAATAAAGATGAATCCAGCTTTGCACTAGCTCTAAATCTCCCTTAGGAGGCTGTAGCTCTTGGGGTTGGGCCGAACTCAAGTGCCCAGTACCTCCTTTGTTTACTTTTATGTGTTTTTGCTGCAATCTTAGAATAAAATCTGTTATTTAGATTTAAATCTTGTTTTGTTGTTTAGGCTGCTTTTGATGATTAAAAATGATTTTCATGTTCAGATTGAGTTGATAGGTTAATAACAAGGAAGAACTTTAGAAAAATGCCATCAAGCACCTCTGATTTCACCTCTCCCACAGTGGGATCAGGAGCTGGGATCAAGGTGACCTTGCTGCCCACAAAAACACTAACTTTGCATTGCCATGCAATCACTAGTGTTTGATTTTCATTTGCAGAAGTTGGTTACATGTTCAGATCTTTGCTTGATTAGTTGCATAAGTTAGTATACATGGTTTCATTGTAGTTCAAACTTCTGTTCATTCTCTTTACTGTCATCTAGATCGGATTAGGTCAACGTAACTAGGTCTTTGATTTTACAAGTCTTTGTTGGTTTAGTTGGAAAAACAACTTGCAAAGCACCTGTACCACTTCTCCATCTGCGCATACTCCATCAAACCCATCTGCTCCATCCCTCAACTCAGATTCTTGCCTTATGTTTGCCATTTTCTCACATAACCCTAGTTTTTGTGCAACATTGCTTCAGTCCTCCTTGAACAAATCCAGCCATCTACATCTTTCCTCAACTCCATCCACCAAGTCCTGGACCACCTCCAACCCTTATCCTACCTCCATACCCACTTCTTCATTTTTCTTCCTCCATCCATCCTCCAAAATCCCATTTTTGAACATCCTGTAGAAAAATTACAGACATCCTGTAGAAAATCACAGACATCCCGTAGAACCCCTGCAAACTTCCTGTAGAATCTCACAAATGAGGTTTCTTGATAGCCAAACTCTGTGAAACTCTCTATAAGGGTATTAGGACCCCTTAGGCCCTCTCTGAACCTTCATAACCTCCTCCAAGAATTTCCTCTCACCAATCCACCTCTGCACAGTCAAAACAGTCAAATCGCATGCATGATAATTCTGGAAACTTATTCAAAAATACAAAAAGATGTTTTTTTTCAGATGTTACTGTAGAAGTAGCTTAGATACATATATTTACCTTCCTAGAAGTCAATGGAATTTCTTTCAGTAGCTTGCATCCTCTTTCTTGCATCGGTAGGGATAGCTCGTAAAATTAGGGTTTGCTAGGATTTACGTTTCCTTTCAACTTTCCAGTTTCTTTCTGCAAGTAGATCAACCTTCTTTGAGTTAGTTTTCATCCATCAGTTAAAAATATTCTTCTCAGAGCTCATAGAAGTTAGCTTAAGCTCCTATTGGACTTGTGCCAGCTGACCAAGTGACAACTGCGGCAAGAGCTAGTACTTGTGCATACAACACCGTCGCTTCCAAGTTTGTTACAAACTACCGGGTTGATAAAAGTAAAGAAGGGAGTCCCAGGAGTTGCAGCATTATTGCTGCAATACTGGAGCTCACCACATTGGAGCCACTACTTTCTCCTCAAAGAAAAGATTATAGAATCTCTTGGCTATGTGGGAGGAGCTGAGGTGAAAATTCCCTTGCATGTACAAATGAGGGGGTATTTATAGCCAAGGGTGAAACTTACCCTTATGGCTGTTCGAATACCCTCATGACTGTTTGACTTCCATGACTTTTTGACTTTACATGACTCTTTGTACAACAAGTGGGTCTCTTTGACTTCCACGTTACATTACAGTGATTTGACAACATGGCCCATAGTGGACATTTGGAAAACATGACTCATGACATGACTCTACATGATAGTGTTGGTACATTCGTGCTGCTACTGGAGTGCATGACGAGCTGCAGTGCTGCTGGGTGATGGATGTCTTCATGGTGTGTCACAGCTTCACCTCCGCATGGAAAAGTGCATGAAGTCTTTGATGGTTGTTGGTTTTCTTGATGTTGATTTGGCATGTTGCTCATCTGTTTGTGAAATTCACATGTTTGTCAATTCGTCCGTCTATGAGCACATCTTGCATGTTCTATCATCCATTCATCCGTGAATACATCTCTTCACATGCATCGTTTGTTTGTTCATTGTTGAACCTGTCCTTTTGCATGTTCTCCCTTCATTCATCCCATTTGTTGTCGCGCCATGTTTGTTGGTTTACCTGCACATGCAGTCACTCATGATGAGACAACATCAACTCTAAAAACCTCCTAGTCTACCATGACACATGATCATTTCGGATGAATATGACTGGGATAGGCAGCCAGGTTGCGAGGCGGGATGATGTCTCTCGGCACTACTGATGAAAACTGCGTAAGAGTCACTGGGTGATGAAGATGGGAAATCCAAGTCGACAATGACTGTTTGCGAGGTTTGGTTCAGCTGGAAGGAAAAACTGCACAAACTTTGGGAGGGACAGTCTGGGTTGCAGGAAGGCAAGGTAGACAAAATCTATGCATTTTCTAAAATGAGCGAGTAGCAAGGGCTTGACAACAATATTTTTGCAATTTTATGGAGGAATAGGCCGGGCCGCATGGAGGATCAATAGGCAGAAATTGCGCAATTTTTTGGAGGAACTAGCTAGGAGCCTGGCAGCCAAGACTGTGCAATCCTTGGAGGGAACTGGCAACTGGCTACTATGCCACTAGAAACTAAAACTGTGCGATTCCCAAGGGGAACTGGAAGTCAACTGCTGGGATCTTGGCAACAAAAACTCCACAATTCCTGGAGGGAATTGTTAGTCTGCTGTTGGGAGCTGCTGGCAGAGAAATTGCACGGAGGCTGGGAGGTCGGCCTGCTGAACATCTCTATGCAATTTCTGAGCTGACAAGACTGTTGGGCAGTAGAAGGCCTACTCATGAAAAATACGCAATTTTTTAGATGAGCATTCAGTCGACTGTCGGGAGGACTCGCTGGAAGCACTGCACAATTTTTCTGAGGGAGATAGGGATGAGCACTGGGCGTCTGTCTGACATGTCTATGAAATTTATTCAGTCAAGAGAACGAGCAAGGTCAATAGCCTCTGTACAATTTTTTAGGGGAGTTAGTCCCGAGGTGTCTGTCGAGTCCGACTCTCTGGGTGGCCAACATGAAGGTTGATTGAATTGCTTGCAAGTAGCGCAACTTGAAAATACTTGCTTGGTGCTTCTGCACTATTATGGGTGACAGTCGATCGAGTTGATGGTGAGGTGATGGTCTAGCTATTAGAGGGGAGTCTTGTCATTAGAACTTCAGCAAAATGTCTAAGTGTGTGAACAAGTGAAAGATGCAAATGTGATCTTACAAACACACATTCTCATGACTTGATGACAAGATGACTCAAACCAACCAGACACACATGTTCAACATGACTGACCGATGGTGCAAGAGACAAGCACGACACTCATGATTGATTGTTGATCAATTGTTACGATGCTTGCGTGACAGTGGATGTGACTCTGTGTGTGAGTACGACATATGTTTTCATAGCGAACATAACATGTACACACAAAGTGAAGACCTTGAGCATGACCAGAACATGGTCACAAGCAAGACATTAACATCAACATGCAAAATCTTGGTTGGAATGAACAAGCAAGGTGGGTGCGAAGGCTCACACGAGCTCATGGAGTGAACCTGAGTGTATGCAACCATCAAGTGAAAATCTTAAGGGAGGCTCTGAATTTGGGTGCAGGCCAAAATTTTGGAGGGTGGTTGCAGCCACTACAACACTTGGTGACACACTGGTAGAACTCCAACTTCTCTATTTTGGTTCTTTTCTAGCACAGGGCCTTGGTCTTTCGAGGAGTATTCAATCATTGTGTGGGTTCCTTGGGCTCCCCCACTTACCCCATGGACACACATGTTTCAACTTTTGCTAACTCATTCAAACAAAATCAACATTTCAGCTTGATCACAATGTTTCGAATCTGGGAAGGGTAGTTTAGCTTGCGAGTTGAATATTTTCAGAGTACAAGTTTTGATCTTTGGTGTTGCTCTACTACCAATAGGCCTAGAATGTACCCCAGCAGAGTCACGTAGGAACACACACATTGCTCTACTACCAGTGAGCCTGGTCAGTACCCCGGTGGGGTTGCATGCTTCACCTCTCTGTGTAGGAAGCCTTTCTCTTCTTTCACATTTGTATTTTTCAAGAGGAATGTGCATAGGAACTTATTTATTTTTGGGGAAGAAGAGGGATCTCGAATTATTGAGAGAAGAAGAGGTTGTTCCTTCAGAGAAGCATGTAAGACTTCTGACATAGGTTTTCTTATTCAGATTTTCCCCTTCTCCATTTCTACTAGTTGGATGAGCTTGAACACATAGAGCATAAGGTTGTGTACAGGCATGGGGATTCCCAGTGTGGACACAGGTTCATGGTTGGACCAAAAATTCCCTTGCAGATGGTTCGTATTTTCCATCAAGACTTCATCGGACATAGGTTATAACCAAGCATATAGAATACATACACAAGATTGGCCAAGTGCCGCAGTGTCACAAGTCTCTTCAATTTCAGCCACATACTATATTCAAAAGCCAACACGTAGTAGTTGGCAACACTTATTTCCGGAAATAAAAATAGTAATATATCAAGAAAAGAAAACAAACGTAAAAAAAAATAGTAGGAAAATCCAACAATGTGAAAAAAAGATAATAAGCAAAGCAAACAAGGAAAAAACAACAAGCAACAAGCAGACTATGTACATGGAATGGGCGCGGCCTAAACTACTGAAAGTAATACTTGAGATCTTGGTTGTTGACAGGAAGGTTTTCAACCCTCTTGTAAAGTGACTGCAGACAACATTTGTGTGTGCCAAGTTTCTCATGGACCAGTGTATGTCCACCGGGCACCGCTACCAAAACTTGGTGGTATTCCAAAAAACCTTTAAGTGAAGATGACACCACTGCTTTAGATACTATGTGCAACATAGGCTTAGATGATGGCACGAGGGAGTTGTTTTAGTTCCAGGAGTAGTTCAAGTTCTGTGAATAAATGCATAAATGGATTTCCCCGTATTTCTTACGTATTTAAATTAGAAACCCAATTATGATGACGAACTTTGCAAGTAATCCAATCATCCAAAATCTTAGTCAATTTTTTTGTATAAGGAGTTCAAACGACATATGTGTTTTACTTGGCCTTTGCTACAATGACTTGGAACCTCCTTTACCTGGAATCTCGTGTTGGATTGCTTGCATGTAGTGTGTACTCAGGTCATCATCTTACCGTGTAGACACATCCCGGTACTGTTTGATTAAGTAGTCAAAGACTTGTTGCTGCTGCAATGTGTAACTTGTACCGAGATTAGCTATCTTCAAATCATGATTGGTTCCTAGGTTTCTCTATTCATTCGTAGTTGCGGTCCTATGGGTTTCGTTGTTTCTTGGCCCTTACAAACCATAGAGCTTGTTGAGGGAAACCCCACCCTTGAGAATGAGGCCTAACTTTCTTGACTTCAGCTGTAGTTTTTAGGGGCTACTCATGCTTAACTTCATCAATTGTTATGTTATTGAAAGCATCAACATTGTCTGTGGGGTGTAGTATCAGTTTGAGTGCAACTGCAGTGAGGCTGATGGTCCTTTGTAAGCTCAGCACAAGTGCTTCACACTCAACAATGTTTTTTGTGCACTCTAACTTCAAGTAGCTTTAAATCCTTCATTTTCTATTGTTTTGGGCGACTTTGATTCACCAGCTCCTTGAGTCGTCATGTGTCTTTGATTCGTGAAAACCCATGGCCTGCATCTTATATGTACACGGACCATTTGGCATGCTAGTACTGCTTGCTTCTATTGTTGCTACTTCTACTGCTACTATTGGTACAATGCACTGTACACATTTCATTACCATTAGTTGGGCAAGGAAGGAGTCCCAACTATGCGTCTGGTGGGGTTGGAGCTAGCCGTGCAAGATAACACTCCAATGTTGTCTCCAGGAGGCAGTTTCCAAACATGGGTTCTACGAAGACCAACGGTTCACTCTCACTGTTGGTGAATGACATTTTATTTCATATACCTCTTGGATGACACCCGGATTTGGTTTCATTTTCCCTTGTACAGAAGCCACATGTGAGACTAGTCTATAGCAAAATAACTGTCTAGCTTGCTGGACCAGTCTCTGCTAAGTAGCAGGCCATATTCTTCTGGTATGTCCAAAATAACTATGTTGATGCATTGGTGGACACAAATTTCATGAGATAGCCATACGATCATGTCTTAAAGCTCACCAATGTTCTATCAAGTTGGATTATTCACGCGATGTCTCACTCCATTTTGCATTAATATTTTTTTCAATGGAGAAGGGCATGACATTGGCTACTACGATGGAATCAACCAAGCAATTGTGAATGTTTCAATTGAAAATTTCAAAAGATAGCAGGAATGGAGGGCAACCTAAGTTCGCTTCTTCCATCTAGAATATATTAAGCACAGTGGAAAGCAATCCGAGAGGTGTGCTTTCTCACTTTCTGGTAGAGGTTGCGTTGTTTGTTGTTGTCTATCCCAATGCACGCAACAGGATATCTCGCTAACTCTGGATCTTAGCTAACTCGAAAAAATTGATGTTTGCTTGAGTTTTCATCATGTCATCAACAATGTTGTAGTCCAGAGGTGGTAGACTTGCTGAGGGGTCCGGGGTAGAACAGATGTTCATGTTGTCCGGCGGACTGTTTTGCAGTTTGTTTCTCATGGATGTATTCTTGTTCACCTCTATCTTCTTGGACTTGTTTTGTTTTTTCTTCTTTGGGGTGACCGGTGGGTCAGCTTTCCTCATCAACAGTCTCATCTTCTCTTTTATTTCCCCAAGTGTGGGGAGAGCCCCTTTACTCTTAAGATTGTAGCGATCATTTTTCTTTTGGGGTTGCTTCTCGGTGTTCATCTTCATCATTACCTTTGAGCGTTGGTATGCATTCACCACATGCCCAAAGCTCAATGCTTCATCAGGTGCAACCTCTTCATCATCATCAGTGTCTTCTGGCTACTCCTACATATTGCTTTCTGCATCTAGTGTATGACTGCAGAAAGAGTTTGTGACTCGCTTCTAGTCCGAACAAGAGTTCTCGGGGTGATGTTCTTCGTGGAAAGAACAAAACTTAGGATCTATGCACTGTTCGACATGGAACATAGATTTCTACGCAGTTTTTGAAGCGATCTAGTTGTTGCTTGATGAGCTACTTTCCTGTCTCTACCTTGGCGGATGGCTGCTTGAAGATGGGTCTATTTTTTGTTGTTTAAGCTCAGACACTTTTGTTGTTAAGTTCTTGATGAGGCAAGTGATGTCAGTTGCTTCCTTGTCTCTACCCTTGATCACCATTTCTTGGTTCTTATTGCTCATGTCTTTGGAGTCCTTTGTTGGTTCATCATCCTTGATGACTCCAATTGTGCATAGGTATTTCTCAAAAGCAATAGCCTCTTCACAACTTTTGAAGAGTGTTGGTTTCGCAGCTCACTTAACGAACTGTGCAATTCTAGTTGGCAGTGTAGACGTGTAGTAATCAACCGTGATGGAGTCATGAGGTTTAGTGTCTGCTGCAAATTTGTTCAATATGTGTGTAAACCTCTAATTGAAGTCTTTCACTTTCTCTTTTCCCTCCATCTCAAGGCTTCCAAATTCTTTGAGTAGCATGGTTGGCGTCTTGTCATCAATTTTTTTTCAAGGAACATGCGTTTGAATGCACCCCAGTTCTGTATAGAGTTTGGTGGAAGGCTATGAACCATGAAGATGTGTGATTGCCCAAGGTACATGGGAACAAACTACATGATACATCGTCATACTATACCTCATGGGTCTGCAGTTGTAGGTAGAAGTTGTCCAAGTGGTCTTCTCCCTTCCTCGTGCTATGAGGGTTGAACTTGATTTTCATTCTCTCCGCTCACTTTAGCATCTTGTGCAGAACAACCGAGAGAGCCAATGGTCCCTGAGTCATCCATTCAAGATTTGGGTTAGTCATTTCTTCTTCTTCTTCATCCTCCTCTTCTCTTTCAGAATCTGATGGTTCCGGCTATGAGTCTTTTGGTTCGTCTCTGCCTCCGCCTCCTCCTGTGTGTTCTCCTCTGCCTCTTGTACTAAATTCTGATCGTAAGATGACAAGAGTGTATTGTTCACCTTACCGGAAGACCAGAGGTTCCTCTTCATATTCAATAGCTTCTTCCAGACCCTCAAGTGTGGTAAGGAATTCTTCTTCCACCGATGATACAACAACTCCTTTAGGAGTGCCTAGGATTAGTCCAATACCTTTCACTAACTGGCGAGTGATGGGATGGATAGAACAAAGTTGATGATATGGAATCACATGTTCAATCCTGGTAAGTGAAGAGTAACCAACTGTAGAGTCGCGCGTAGGTGAGAGGCAATGTGATTTACTACCTTGACTAGATGGTTGATGAATGAGTGTGAGAGGATATTCAGCCATATACAACTTATTTCCCTCCTTCTAGCCCCAAAAATGTTGATGGTGCTCGACCTGCCAACATTCATGGGATCACCCCTGTATGAAGTTCCAACTTGACCTCACACTATTTGGTGTGGAAGTCCCATTGAGTATGATGGCCTCATTGCCACTATCTTAAGGATTTGCCTCAACTCTTTCTTGTAAGCATAGAAGAGTGGTATTCTTTGTCTTCAAGAAGTGAGGTGTGCATGCCTAGTTATTTCTAGTGTTACTTGTGTCAATGGTTCTTTCACTGCAGAGGGAGAGGGTGGGAGTGAGTCCCAAGTTGGTTGGGATGAAGTCCCAACTCAGCTAGGAACACACAACACAATCAGGACATGCACAACTTCCAGAGGAGAAGTCCACATGGATGCGGCAGTCACAACACACAAGGGAAGATAACACGTACAACACTCAGGGGATGAGTTCACACAAGTGCAACAATTGTTACAACAAGTTTTATGTGAAGGGTCCGTCTGATGTCTGGGGAGATAGCCACCATGGGCGAGACAACATTAACAACATATAAAACACATTTTCATTAACAGATTATGAATTACAACAAGTGAAATAAGTTCAAGTGTTCAACATAGGTTAAAGCAACATGCATTACAAGTGTTCAAGATTAGTCTTACAACAGTTACAATACATGTGTGAAAACATGCTGGCCTGTTAGCAATCTTCTTTATTAAGTGAAAGTACCAAGACACATCGTTACACCATACATCGCTAGCCCTGTGTGCAGGGCGTTGGAGCCACTACTTACTCCTTAAAGAAAATATTATAGACTCTCATGGCTATGTGGGAGGAGATGAGGTGAAAAGTCCCTTGCATGTACAAATGACAAGGTATTTATAGACAAGGGTGATTTTTTGACTTCCATGACTTTTTGACTTTACATGACTCTCTGTACAACAAGTGGGTCTCTTGGATTTCCACGTTACATTACATTGATTTGACAACATCGCCCACAGTGGAGATGTGTACAACATGACTCATGACATGACTCGACATGACAGTGTTGGTACATTCGTGTTGTTGGGTGATGGATGTCTTCATGGTGTGTCATAGCTTCACCTCCACATGGAAAAGTCCGTGGAGTCTTTAATGGTTGTTAGTTCTCTTGATGTTGATTTGGCATGTTGCTCATTGCTTGTATGTTGGAAGGCTTGACAAGCTCATATGTTTGAGAAATGTGCATGTTTTTCCATTTGTTCGTCCATGAACACATCTATTCACATGCATCATTTGTTTGCTCATTGGTGAACCTGTCCTTCTGCATGTGCTCCCCTCATTCATCCCATTTGTTGTCGCGCCATGTTTGTTGGTGTACCTACACCTGCAATCACTCATGATGAGACGACATCAAATCAAAAATCCTCCTAGCCTACCATGACACATGATTATTTCAGATGCAAATGACTAGGAGAGGCAACAAGGTTGCAAGGAAGGATGATGGCTCTGGGCACTACTGATGAAAACTACACAAGAGTCACTGGGTGATGAAGATGGGCAATCCAAGTTGACAGTGACTGTCCACAAGGTCTGGCTTGGCTGGAAGGAAAAATCGCGTAAATTTTGGGAGGGACAGTTTGGGCTGTAGGAGGGCAAGGTAGACAGAATTTGCACATTTTCTAGAATGAGTAGGAAGCAAGGGCTTGATAGAAAAATTTTCACAATTTTCTAGAGGAACAGGTTGGGCTACATGGATGATCTGGCCAGGAGCCTGGTAGCCAAAACTGCGCAATCCCTAGAGGGAACTGGTACCTGGATATTGGGTCACTGGCAGCAGAAACTACGCAATTCCCAAGGGGAAATAGTAGTCATTTGCTGGGAGCTTGGCAGTAGAAACTAAGCAATTCCTGGAGGGAACTGTCAGTCTACTGCTGGGAGCTGTCGCTGAGAGAATCTGCACTGATTCTAGGAGGCTAACTTGCTGATCATCTCTGCGCAATTTCTGAGTTGAGTAAACTGTTGGGCAACAGAAGGCCTGCTCATGAAAACTATGCAATTTTCTGGATGAGCAGCCGATCGACTATCGAGAGGACTGGATGGAAACATTGTGCAATTTTCTTAAGGAGACAAGGATGAGCACTAGGTGTTTGACTAGCTTGTCTGTGCAATTTCTTCAATTAGCAGAACAGTCAAGGTCAGCAGCCTCTATGAAATTTTTTAAGGGAGTCAATTCTAGGGTGGCTACCGGGTCCGACACTCCAGGTGGCCAGCAGGTAGGTTGATTGAATTTCATGCGAGCAGTGTAGCTTGAAAAGACTTTCTTTGTGCTTCTGAATTGTTCTGGGTGACAGCTGATCAAGTTGATGATGGGGTGATGTTTCGACTGTTAGAGGGGAATCTGGCCGTCAGAACTTTAGCAAAATGACTAAGTGTGTGA
The DNA here is from genome assembly GCA_031772625.1 of Pinus tabuliformis. Classification (NCBI taxonomy): domain Eukaryota; kingdom Viridiplantae; phylum Streptophyta; class Pinopsida; order Pinales; family Pinaceae; genus Pinus; species Pinus tabuliformis. The sequence continues at coordinate 1,189,455,383 of CM062818.1, forward strand.
ACGAGTAAAAGATGCAAATTTGTTCTTACAAATACACACCCTCTTGACTTTATGACGAGACGACTCAAACCAACCAGCCACATATGTTCAACATGACTAACCGACGGTGCAAGAAACAGTCGCGACACTCATGATTGATCGTTGATCGACCATGTCAACACTTGCGTAACAATGAATATGACTCTATGTGTGAGTGCGACAGATGTTTTCATACCGAACATAACATGTACACATGAAGCGAAAACCTTGAGCATGACCAGAACATGGTCACAAGAAAGACATTGAAATCAACACGCAAAAGCTTGGGTGGAATGAACAAGCAAGGTGGGTGCGAAGACTCACACGAGCTCATGAAGTGAACCTAAGTGTATGCAACCACCAAGTGAAACTCTTAAGGGAGGCTCCGAATTTGGGTGCAGGCCAAAATTTTGGAGAGTGGTGGTAGCCACTACAACAGGAATCTATCAAAGATTTCCTCATTCCTCATGTAGCCAAGCCGGAGAAAACAAAAGAGATATATGATAAGCTAATATAAGTATTCTCTAAAAGTATAATAATAAAGATCATGTCACTGAAATTTGATCTAAATAGAAGCTATCAAAGGATGAAGAGATATCTTCATGCCTTTTAAAAGCATATCAAATAAAAACTCAATTGCAAGACCTAGGAGACATGGTATCTGATAATGAAATGATATCCATCATTTTAAATTCACTAATTAATGAAAAATGTAAGCTTGTGTCCAATAAGGAAGAGGAAGCTATCCCATTCAACAATTTATGGACTCTATGCAATATAGAAGAAAATAGGTTGAAGGTACAATATGATGAAGAACCTAGAAAAAGGAGTCGAACAATTACTAAAGGAAAAAGCAAGGTTGGTAAATTTGTTCCTCAGAAGAAAAAGAAGAAAATGGCTAAGGCTCAGTGCTATAGATTACAATAATATGGGCACTATGAAAGAGATTGTCCTCATAGGGAGAATAACAATAAAAATAAAGAAGAAGCACATATTACCGAAGAAGTGGAAGAACTTGAAACAAGGAAACCTAAGAAGGAGGAAATGAGAGATCTCTACTATTACTTAGATGACCTCCTTCAAATATTATTATATTGTGTAAAGTATAGGTAGGAATCTTTGTAAATAATATCAAATGCATCATATTAAAGAACGACATCATGGTAGAAGCACTAAATAACACATGTAAAATGTCTAGGACAAAAATCTTTAGCTATATAGGGTATAGCTCTTGAAACCTCATTGAAAGATACTTATGGAGAAGGAAGAAGTCATCTAGGGAAAGGATATTCATACATATGCATAATTGTATATGTTAGATCCTTTGGATTCTTTGACAGAATCTTCATTATCAAGTTCACCGATTATGAGGAAAGACAAGTGGAATCCATAGGATAATGGCATGATGACATAACAAGGAAACAGGTCTATAGAATAAGACTCCATTCAGAGGAAGCTGTTGTAGAAAGTATGAGGAAAGATGAGTTATGAATGCTCACAAGTGATATGGTTATAAACATCATGAATCAATGTTCTGTTTTGAGAAGCTTTGTCATAGAAAGGATCTCCTCCTAGGATGCAGGAATGCATAGATCACATATTTACTAGATGAAATCAACATAATATGTCCTCATATGATATATGAGGTGGATGGCTACAATTGAGGAACTCTAATTGGAAGTTCCTGGGAATAAACTATGTGAATAAAGAGTGGAAGAGATCGTGGAAAGAGAAAAAAATGGTAAAAGCAGTCAACATTTGATAGACAAAGCATATTTGAATATGATATCTCCCAGAAAGATATGAAGACTCTGATAGAAATATGGAAAAGATAGAGACCCTTGACAACACATATATTTAGGAGACGTGTCAACATGTATGCTGGATGCCAATACCTACAGAAAGATTTCATGGTGAAAAACCTTCACAAAGGTAATTACGATTTAATTTTTCATCACTTATTTATGAACTAGTATCTCGATGGGATTATGTAGGACTACTAAAGGGAAGAACTATGGATATATCCCAAGAAAGATGAAAGACCCTTCCAAATAAGAAAGCCTGATGAAGGTAGCATAACATGAATTAATGTTAGATGTAGATTGATATCTCACTTTTTGATGGGAGGGATGATGACATGACTAACTCATGGATGAAATTGATGCATGGTCTATGCCCTATGAATAAGTCCCAAAAAATAGAAGACTCATTGACAAAGAAAATACATGACATTGAAGGAAGGTGTTCTTTTAGCAGGTGGTTATCCCATCATCTCCAGTTGAGGAGCTGGTGTAGGTCCATAATTAAGAGGGAGCCTAGAAACAAGTTTCTTACATGGAATAAAATTGGAAATTCCAAAGACAAGAGGGAGCTTAGGTACATTCCTTCCGTAGGAATGAGTAAATTTGTCCTCCCTAATTGAGAGGCAGAGATAGACACATTATTCTTGTCTTCACTTAGAAAGATAGAATAGGGGATTGGGTAATAATTTGGAATCTAATACTCTTTGAGTATGAGATGGGTCATCCTAAATAAGAGGAGTTGTGGAGGACTGATATTCTTTGACGGTTGGGGAGCCCAAGATACGAATAGACCTCATGGAGCACACCCTGAGAACCTGGGTGGGGTATGTTGCAAGAGAGACAATGATGAGGGTGTATATAAATCATTGATCTCACCAACATTGAGCTCAGATCTTGTGGAGAGATAGAGTTGTTATTCAATGCCTTGCTATATAACAATGTAGGTTAATATGATACTAAACAAATGGGTTACCAATCTGATTCTTCTTATGAGAAATTGTTCATATTGAGAATGACCAAGTGCCATTATGAATACCTCCCTAGTTAAGAGGGAGTGTTGTAAAGTGTAACTAGGTTCGGTCTTCATAATGACATGTAATTGTGATTTTATGTAAGAGATGTAAAAAAGAAAAATAAAATTATTGTAATGCTTGCATCATGGGTTTTATGAGAAAAAGATTTTATTTTAGTATAGGCTCAAATTGAGAACTCTTACGAGTTTTGTCATCTAGTCATAAAATTATAAAGATTCATTGTCATGTAATGAAGACATATTGTAAAAAGTCACACTTTGTATATTTAAAGTCATCCTCCAAGACCTTGTCACTATCCCTATTCAAGTCAGCCTACAACGAAGGAAGAAAATCAAGAGATGATGCCAAATCTCCTCCAAGAGATCATGTTGGCATAACTGCCATTGACAAACACCTATATATACTAATGCTCGACCTCATTTTAAGTCAATAAATTTCGATTAAGAAAGTATACAAAGAAGTACGAGAATCACACTAGAGAGAGCCACTATCTTAGTGAAGTAGGAGGGAAGGAGAGCGAAGTAAGTTTTCAAACTGCTTTTGGTAAGATATCCTCTCGCATGAGAAGGAAGAAGATACGAAGGTTCTAGAAGAAGGTTGAAGTCTTGCAGCTACATCAAAGTTATCTTATTTGAGAAGAAGACCTCGCTAGAAGGGGCCCTGTAGAAGTGCATTAGGTATCTCTCTTGAAACCTCAAGGATACTGAGATTCTCAAGGAAGTCGAGAAGAGGTAGTGTGAGATTCTTAAGGAAGACAAGAAGAGGAAGACCGAGATTCTAAGGAAGCCAAGAAGAGGAAGAAGAAGAGAAATGATGGTAAAGCAGGCTAGTGACTTGGTCTTGGGAGGACTGTAGTGTCAAGGTTCATTTTCATGGTCTTGGTGTCTATCAATTGAAGATCTATAAGAAGAATTTCGTTTGGTTTTTCCTCTCAAAGAGTGAAAGATTTTGGCCCTGGCTGACAAGCCTATATACTGTGTCTCTTGTCTCTCTATTTGTTCATGATATGGTAATTGTCTTGATGAAAATAACACAATAATAAGTAAAATAAAGAGAAGATCATAATTTAGAAGCAAAAGTCTATCACAAGTAGTTATCTTAACTAGAGAAATCACCTAGCTATTGATGCCCTAGATTTCTCAACAAAGTGAAAAATAGTAGAAGTACTCTTTCAATGTTTACAATTAATGCATTCCAAAATTTATATCAACATGACAAAACATGTGGGTTGGGCCAAATAAAGACATGCAAACTTGTAAACTAGGGTAGGTGTGCATATCGCTATTTTTCTACATCATTTATGCACAGTCATGATTGATGTCCAATATATAAGGATACTTTCTAGTATTGATTTGAGAAATATTAGAAAATCCCCCATTGACAATAATCTATTGACACATAGGGAAATACATGTTTCCAATTTTTTCACCAACAAGAGCCAATAAATGAACCTGAAGACATTTTCCTTACAAAAAAACCTAAGATACTTGAAGCATGTATACAAAGTTTTTTGAGCGAAAGGAAAGACGATATACATCTACTAAAGTAATTTTTTTGATAGACCAACAAGAATTAGATAAGACTTCCCAACATTAATCTCCATACCTATAGCTTTGTAGAACAATTCCATAATTCCTTTCAAGTATTTTATGTCCCTCTCCAAACCTAATTTGAATATTAGCATGTCATCCACAAAATGAATGTCTGTGATATTATCCTAAGGAAAAAACTTAATACCTTTAAGATCCCCTCTTACTCTAGAATATTATATCAATACTATTAGGAACTCAAACACTAAGAGGAAAAGGAAAGGGGAGAGGGGGAAGCCCTGCCTTAACCCCCTCAAGGCTCAAAAAATCCTGGAAGGGGTCTAATTTATGAGCACAATGAAAGAGGCTAATTGAATGCAAACCATGATCTAAGTTAAATAAAAAAATATTCATACCCATCTACAAAAGAGATAGTTTCAAGAAGGTATAATTGTTTTATCATACACTTTTGATCAATTGTTTTTAATAATCATTACCAATTGATTAGACATATTGACAATGTGTATAGCTTCTTACATAATAACTACTACATAACGAATTTGTTGATGTCGAAGGCCACCAAATTGTTCCTATGAGATTACTTTAGTAAGGATGGGTTTAGTCCTTATAGTTATAATGTTAGCCTTTGGATTATAAATCACATTGCAACATGAAATCAACATATAACCATCAAATAATTCCCCATCTTGTTTCTTGGGAATTTATGTTATGAAAGTATAATTAAAAGTGGCTAGCAATTTACTAGATATTTTTTATTCTCTAACAACCTCTAGTAAATCTTATTTTATGAGGTTGTATAAGCCTAAATAAAACTGGATTGATAGGCCATCTAGAACAAGGCTCTTCCCTTTTTGGATGGATGCAAGAGTAGTCGAGACATTTTACTCCATTACTTCTCAAAATCCAAGTCCATATAATCTAAAATAACTAAGGGGAATTTTGAAAGGATCTTAAGAATTCCCTAAATGGGACATCCTTTTGGTTCTTTAAACAGAGATTTGAAATTCCATAGTTCTTCTTCCTTTTCTTTGAACGAAAAACCAAACTACTATCTAATGTTTTGATTTCTTAAATAGTATTCATGTTTTTCCTTGGCATTGCATACCAATGAACATTTTTTTGTTATTGTATTCTTTCTTTATCCAAAGAGACAACCATTTTAAAGACCACTGCATATCTTCCTTTTCCAATAAATTATGGCAAGTGGTTTCCAAGGCTCTTAACTAAGATAAGTCTCGTTAAAAAACAAGGCAAAGGAATTATCTTAATGCAAAATCTTGATCTATAGCTTGATATCTTTAAGTGCAACTTGAGATTTCTCATTGAAAGAAACATTTTTTTTTTAATGGAAGCCTTCACCTTAGAACTATTTTTTACAAATTGGAATATACAAGTGGTGGAAAAAAGGTTCAATATATGTTCCTACGTTTCTATTGATGGCGCTGGACTCACCAACATGTAAGGGGATCTGCCTGGTAAGAAGTCCCAATTAGACCTCAAACCATTTGGTGTAGGAGTCCCAGCAGTGGGTCGTATGGTAATGCCTTGACTGCAATTTCACACAGAGGCAAGTAAGATGACTCTGTTGTTAGCAAGGGTGTGATAGCTATAGTGAGTCAAGGAAGGTGCATGAGAGGTTCTAACACATGGGGGTTGAGATGAGTGCACCCCTTGTGTTATAGACATTTTTGTGCCTTACAGCTATAAGCATGAAATGTCCATAATTCAAGGGATCCAAAGTCCCTAAAGATGTTGTTACAGCTCCTAAAGGAACAAGGTCAACCAATGACAGCTTCTCCCAGAAGTTCTCCACCAAAAACCACTCAGAAACAGTCAATTCAGGATCAATTCAAGTGCTCCACTAGCTGCCTGCGTTGCAAAGCACCCCAGTACACTGTCTAGGTGCATTGCAACGCACTTGAATGCACTACCCAGGTGCGTTGAGCGGGAAAGGACAAGTGGCAGAGTCATTCAACGAGGTGGAAAGACCATGGAAGCTTCCAGAATCTTCTCCAATGACACTTGCCTCATTGAATTCGACCAAGTGATGAGTAAGAGGCTCTCAGTCTCCAAGTGGAAGCAAGAACTGACAGAGAGAAGCCACAATTCAAAACATAAGCTGACTCATCCTCTCTGCTTACATCTATATATGGATCCCTCATCCCAGAGATCCAGAGGCTGGAATTTTGTACTTTGCAGAGAATTGTTGTTGGTTTGAGATTGAGATTAGTACATTGGGTGATTTATGCTTTGTTGGAGGAGAGAAAGGGATTCCTTTGCTGGGAGGTAGATGCTGGATCGGAACTCACTTGGTTGTATCTCCTCTTGGACTTTCTTATTCTATCAATAAACTATTTGATAGAACTTCTGGGAGAAGCTGTCATTGGTTGACCTTGTTCCTTTAGGAGCTGTAACAACATCTTTAGGGACTTTGGATCCCTTGAATTATGGACATTTCATGCTTATAGCTGTAAGGCACAAAAATGTCTATAACAGTTGCCCCCTAAAGTATGAGGTCGTTTATCGGGTGAAATGCTTTATTAGGAGGATCCGAAGTTCATTCAATGCTGGGAGGAGACCTGTAATAAGATACAATACAATACATTATTTTTCATACTGTTTTCATGATCTAGCTAAGGCGGGAATTCCCATGCTCAGCTTTATAAATTCATTTTTATGTACATAGGACAGACAATCGTCTGATGGTAGACTGATGATTCTGATGAAATCATCATCCTTTTGGTAGGATGATTATCTGTTCTGCAATGCTGTACATGTCAATGTCTTTATTTTTCCTGAATATATATCGCAGCCTGGATGGATGAAACTAGATCTGGGGTCTTCAATCTCGTCCGATCTTCACTCTAAGTACAAGTCGATCCATGTGAGAAATGTTTTGAAGTCGAACATGGAAAGACATCGCTTGATTACCAGTCAATGATGTAAACTGTTAACAAGCGCGAGAGGAATCACCGATAATGATAATGACCCTCAAGGTACTGCAGTACAATTCACGTGGTGTGAATAAAGGACTTGGCGTCAAACACCACGCAAAATCTTTTGGTCGAAGGTCATTGATGTATACCTATCGCCGGAAGTGAGAAACTTGCCATTGAGGCATGCAAGCTTCAAAGTACTGAAGGGGGTGTTCCTAGATCAACTTCTTGGATAATGAGTTGATGTCGACAAGAAGCGATCCATCACAGGAGGGACTTGATGTATCCCACATCAGTGACACGGAACGGAGCAAATGATTTCGATGGAGGTGAAAACGATCTGATGATATAAGGTTCAGGGTGGCGGTCATGAAAGAATGAAGTATAATGTATGGTAGTGGATGGGACATGGTTGACTTCTCTGGATGACTTCTCTTGAACATATCGGCGACACTTGTGTGATGGATCGATAGCATTTACCCCAAAGGTGGATGGTATGGCGAGACCATGGTGATGTGACTGGTGAATGAAACAACCCAACCCGACTCAGGCACGGAGCGGAAGTGTCATGTTCAAGAGCGACTTGCTACCAATAAAAGTTCTTTGAGTTTCTTCCTAATTTTTCCCTAGTCATTGCTGACCAGTACCTCTTTATTTTTGTCAAGCTTGAGGAGGATAACATACGCTTGTTCTATAATTTGCCCTTCGGGCAAACCCATCGCTATGTTTTAACGAGCCTAGCGATAGTGAAACTCGTTCTCGTCTAAAGACAAGTTTGTCGCTATTAATGTTTTTAACGAGTCTAACGACAAAGATAACTCGGTCCTTTTCATTTTTAGAGAGTCTGAAAAGGTACGTAAAGTTAACTCCGAAAGTCCTTTTTCGTCATCTAATCCCTTAGGTCCGAAAAAGTATAAAACAATACATAAGGGATGAATTTTCGATAGTTTTAACGAGCCGAACAAAACAAGCGCTCGGTCTTTTTGTGAAATAATCCCTCAGGTCCAAAAAGATTAAAATCTAGAGGAGGGATAGCTCTTCCGGTCGCTTTAACGAGCTGGGAGGCCAAAACTCGGCAATCTTTTCATATTTTACGAGTCAGATGAAAAGAGCTTAAATAAGACTCATCTTTTGAGGAACGAGTAATAAAATGGGTAGCAGCTGATTCCAGGTAAGGGTTGGAATTTTCCAAGCACGACAGTGTCACAAGGATGGCTAGTGAAATCACTCTTCGCAGCTGTTCCTCAAAATGGGTAAACAATCATATGGAGGTGAATGATCGGCCAATGAAAAGCGGAGGTGACGGTGCAAACACGACCAAGGCTTTAATGGCTGATAATGTTACATTCACGGTGGTTATTTACCGGAGGGTAGTTCATTTTTTAACGAGCTTAAACACGGGTTGAAACACTTGCTCGATATTATGTTTATTTTTTAACGAGCATGAACTATGTGCTAAAACTGCTCGATCAATCCAGTCATATGATAAGAATGTCTCATGTAAGATGCGATTTTTTATGGATCTTGCGCCTTACAAAGCTATGCCCCGCATCCTTCCATTATGCAAGTTTGGAAATGACTAATCCTACGAGTTTAAAGGGTTAGACCTACGGGTTTAAAGGGAGGACCTAAAAATTTAAAAAATAAATAGCCGCCCCTTGCTTGCAATCCAAAAGGTTTGCATGCCCCCAGGTATAAAACAGAGTTTCAAGGTTACCTCTACTTCACTTCCGCCAAAACAATTGTTTTACTGAGAGAGGCCTACCTCTTTCAGGTTACCCAAAGATTGTTCTGTTAATCTTTCAAACAAAACACTTCTTCGGCGATGTCTACCGAGATAAACAAAGGTGAGTGACGATGCCCGCCAACTCACATAACTTTGACAAAAGAATCTTATTCTAGAACAACCCCTCTTCCAATCACGGACGGGGTACGGACTAGCCATATTCTCCCGCGGAAACCTACCCTATACCCAAATTTTTCCTACCGAAGCAGACCAGGACGCATGCCCCCTGGGTTCCAGTCATATCCTTCCAAATTACTCGCGCTCATCGGAAGGACGGACCGTGGGTTGAGACATTTCTTGCGTGAAGAGACCATTTAGGGATTGTATGCGACTATTTGCGATGCGTGATCCGGGAAATGAAAGCTGGTCCACGAGCTTGACCACTCTTCCTTCGTGCGGAAAACACATTACTCTAAAGAGTGAGGAGACGATGGCTCCCATGCAATATATATATAGTCTCGTCCAAGGAGTAGGTTATAATCCAAGGGTCCTTGAACGACCATCACATTCATTTGAACGGTCTTCCCTTTCAATGTTATGGGCACATTGGGGAGGATCCCTAAATGTTGACTGGTTCCTTTATCAAAGCCTGTCAGATTTCTCATTTCAGGCAAAAGCGCTGGCGAACCAAGCACTTTACAAGCAATAGAGGAAAGGATACTCACAGATGCCCCCTCATCAATGATGGTGCCAGCCATGACCATTATGTATATTTGGACGATAATTCTGAATGGTATGTTTGCTGGCAAACGGGGTCTGCCTAGTTGGTTCCAGTCGAAGGAGACAACTAGGTTGCTTGGTGGTGGGACCGAGTAAACGACCGGATATCGCTCTGACGAACTTCCTTCTTGCGACAAAGGAATGGGTGGATTGCCCCTGTGTTCGTCGGAGTCTATGTTGATGAAGAGAATTTGGACGGTGTCATCCTTATTCTCCTCAGTGACTGTGTCATTCGAAGATAAAACCTCTAAAGGCAAGACCGGGTCAACTGTCGCCTCGACCTTTTGACTTTCGTCGGGTATGGATTCAGCTGGTTCATCTTCAAGGACCGGCGCTTCAGCTGACCACTTGAGTGGGCCAGCTGGATTTTCAACTAACGAAGGACTCGACAAGAGTTTTTTATATCCAGGAGGGAGTCATAACGGTGAAACCGGACGATCATCCAAAATTCTTTTTGCTTCATCTAAGAAGGGACAACGGTGGATGGCGTGATTGCCTTCGCACAGTTTACAGGGAGATCTAGCTCTCCCTTTTTGTCCTAGGACTTCACTTTCGCTAGTTGACAATGTGATTTCAACATGGCTATCAGAGGTTGACGCCACCGGATTGTGCAAACGGGGAGACCAGTCCCTTAGTATCCGAGGGATGCAGGGACAATCTCTGTGAAAGTGGTCTCCCTTGCATATGACACATGGCGATTTAGGCCTAGTCAGTGCTGTGTGTGGATTTTCATTAGACGACACTCGTTTGCCCCCAGTCGCCTTTGGCTTCTTCTTCTTCTTCTCTTTCTTCTTCTTTTCCTTCTTCTCCTTAGGAACTTGGTTTTTAGTTTTACCAGTTCCGTCAAGCGAAGAGGAAGGGAGAGAGGAAGAATTAGAGGAAGTAGAAGGCTGGTGGGTAACTCTGGACTGGTCTAACTGCTGATTCGACTGTTCAGGAATAGTGGTGTTCTGAACGACATTGGTTGAGAAGAGCCAGACCGGCAAGCCAATTGTCAGTCCTGGAAGCGACAATGTGGCCATATGGGGCACACCAACATCTCCCCAAGAGGAGAAGGGACTAGGATTTCCACCAAGGGGAATTCCTTGGTTGGTAGGCTCCATTTTCTCAACCTAAAGATTAACGCTAGAAAAAAGGGTATGAATGTTCCGTTTAAAATAAATTTTAACGACGCTTGGACACAACTTGCTTTTTCAGTTTTTAAGAGTCGAGAAAAAGTAAAAGATGACTCTAGTCTCCTTCGATTTTTAATGAGCCTGAAGTGACAAGTGCTTAGATGGACCTTTTCCGTTAAGGACTCTGAAAAGGAACGAAAGGGACTGCTCTGGAGTTCTAGGTAGAGGGTGTGCCAAACTTTTCGCAAAACCGCAGAGTACTTTTTAAGGTACGAGCGGTCAATCTTCCCGAATGCTGTGTTCAGTGCATTGCGATCAGTAGGGCGGCCGACATGGCTTCCTATGGATAAAGCTTTTATGCCTATAGGGGTCTCCCAATATATACTCGACGGTACGTGGGAGCACAATCCGTACTGGTGCTTATCGTCTCTCAGGAGGAATCACCCAACCATCAGCGAGATCGACAATCACCAGGTTTTACGATGCCGGAACACGTCTCTAGCCTAGACCTCTATGTTGTGCATTAAGTTACAAAGCGTTGTTAAGTTCATTCAATTTATTTTAGGTTGATCTTTCTTAGAAGTTTGCCTTTTTGGATCACCACGAGATGTATATACAATTCCTAAATGCAGTCTAAAGATGATAAGCAAGCTTTTATCTCTTTTCAACAATGAAAATCCTAGCTACAAGGGGAAAAGAAAGACACAATCTTTTCTCAAAGAGCATAGAGCACACTGTAAATTCACTTTTCCTAAATCAAACCATACAAACTATCAAAATGCAAATGCACAAATGCATGTATTTGTTTTCACTTTCTTAATATTGATGCCTAAAAAGAAAGCTGTTGTACAAATTTGAATTCGATTTCAATTGAAAACACAAACAAGTTTCTTTTTGAAATCAAAAAGACAATTACGACACTTTATGATTTTGAAGTAAACACTTGTTTCAACACTAGAAATTCATAAATTCAAACCAAAAGACAAAAGTAAAAGCGCAATCAACTGTCAACAACAAACAAACTTACTCCTAAGATCAAAACGACACTTATGACAGGTCTAGATCTAAGGGCGACAGTATGACTAGTTTACTTTTGTAATGGGAAACTGCAAATGATGTAACAAATACACAAAAACAAATACAGTTTCTTTATACAACTGAGGTGGAATTAAGGCAGAGAAAAGGGGTTTTCAGATAGGTACACACACTGATAACAGGCTGCAAAAACAGAGATGAAACTGAACACAAGGATGCAAAGAACCACAACTGCACAGGGCAAAGGCTAATCAACACACCTGCAGCACAGAGAAACTGAATTGCAGCGCAGGTAGCCCTCTCAGGACCTGTGTTGAAATGCAGAGTCTCTTCACAGAGCCTGCGCTGAAGCAGAAACGAGAATTGTCTCCGGGTTCTGGGTCACGGTTTGCAGTTTAATCTATGGATTTTGGCCGGATAAAAGCTATCAATAAGGTACAATTAGAAGGATGATTTAAAGGAGGACTAAGAGCTATCACAAAGGGCAGTTAGAGCATTTGTGGATCAGCTTGTTCAGATCATAAACAGGCCCAGTGAGTGGACTAGAGTGGCAGATCTCTACTTTGCATTTGTAAATGGAAAATGCAGTTCGATTCAACACTCCTAAGTTTATGAGAAGAACAACAATAGAAACACAAATAAACTAACTAGATACGTTCCCCAATGGAGTCGCCAATTTGTTGTTGGGAAAAGTATCTATTCAGAATGTCCCTATCCCACTCTAAGGTGTGATAGTGCCTTAGCAACAAACAAGGAAAACTACTTGAGTATTTCTTCTTTATGAGATGTAAATGAGGAGGAAGGATGTAACTAACCTGTGTCTTTCGCTAGCTTGTTGATCCAATCGCTCCTCTCTTCAATAGCTTCCAGCTCCCTGCTCCCTTACCGGTCCAGCTTCACCGAATTCCTGCAAGATCACAAGAGAGAGAAACTACACGAAGATATAGATATACATTCATAAAAAGCTCAAGATCAGATTAAGCTAAACATGCAAATATAACAAAACATCATTGATACACAGCATGTAGGAGAAACTCAAATAGTTTATTGATAGAATAAGAAAGTCCAAGAGGAGATACAACCAAGTGAGTTCCAATCTAGCATCTACCTCCCAGCAAAGGAATCCCTTCCTCTCCTCCAACAAAGCATAAATCACCCAATGTACTAATCTCAATCTCAAACCAACAACAATTCTCTGCAAAGTACAAAATTCCAGCCTCTGGATCTCTGGGATGAGGGATCCATATATAGATGTAAGCAGAGAGGATGAGTCAACTTATGTTTTGACTTGTGGCTTCTCTCTGTCAGTTCTTGGTTCCACTTGGAGACTGAGAGCCTCTTACTCATCACTTGGTCGAATTCAGTGAGGCAAGTGTCATTGGAGAAGATTCTGGAAGCTTCCATGGTCTTTCCACCTCGTTGAATGACTTTGCCACTTGTCCTTTCCCGCTCAATGCACCTGGTTAGTGCATTCAAGTGCATTGCAACGCACCTAGACAGTGTACTGGGGTGCTTTGAAACACAGGCAGCTAGTGGAGCACTTGAATTGATCCTGAATTGACTGTTTCTGAGTGGTTTTTGGTGGAGAACTTCTGGGAGAAGCTGTCATTGGTTGACCTTGTTCCTTTAGGAGCTGTAACAACATCTTTAGGGACTTTGGATCCCTTGAATTATGGACATTTCATGCTTATAGCTGTAAGGCACAAAAATGTCTATAACAAAACATCATTGATACTTTTCCCAACAACACCTTGGCAACCTGTAATAGTACTTGGATGGGAAGGGAACACATGAGTGAAGATGCATCAAAATCTAGAAAGCAAGTTAGTTGGCTATCCAATGTGATGGTTAAACGAACACCACATTTCAGAAATATTCATACATGCATGCATAAGAAAGAAAATACATATGCCATTTAGAGTAAACAAGATAGTTGGAATACAATACAACATATGCATGAAATGTGTTGGCTCTTATTATATAAAGAAGTCTAAGTTTCAGTCATGCAATACATCCATGTCCAGCTACTAGCTCCAATAGTGGAATGTTACAACCACATCCACCTACTCCTCCAAAGAAATGTACTAGCTCCGTGTAGTGGAGAAGCCAAGGCGCATTACAATACTCTCCAAGTTGTCTCCAAGATAGTCTTAATGTAAGCTTGGCTGACCAAAAGCCTTTACAATGAGTTATGAGGTTCTATTTATAGCAAAGGGTGGGATGACCCTTGAAATTCCCCTTTGTGATAGTTCATCTACCCTCATGACTCTTCACCTACTCTATGACTGTTACATCCAACTATCGACACTTGAATTACACTTGACATGACGTTACACTACAATGCACATGTAATCATGTGAAACGACATGGCTTGAGAAAGCCATGAAAGACATCACTGACACTAAGTTCATTGTGATGAGACCAACTCTTTGACATGCTTGTGATGAAGAAGGTGGTGAGCTTATGCCAAGCTTGGTCATCTGCGATGGTGTGCATGTACCCCATGGTGACATCTCGTTGAAGCAAACTCGTGCCTCCGTTGCATCCAGTGCATTCGAATGGCTCCTTCATCCAACTGGTCTTCTAACATGCGCATGGTGTCCATGCTGATCTTCAAGTGTGTGATGGTGGTCATGCACATCAACTTGGTGAAGTACATGTTCAGCTCCAGTTGGACTTGCTTCTTGTCTTCGCCTTGGTGAGTGTATTGAATGGGTTGGATCTCATATGTGCACACAATGACATGCATGCTGCTGAATCCCTTGCTGCGATCAACAACACTGCTCACCATGTCTGATCCTTGCCAGTTGCTAGGATGGATCTCTAACTTGTACAGGTGCAATTACATCTGTCAATGTATGTTGAGGCCCCTGCTGTTCTTGTTGCTGTTGCGACTCATTCGCTTGTCTATGCAGCTTCATGTTCTCTCTTGAGTTGCTACTTTGGCACATCATTCTCATTCTTTGTTCCATTCTCTATCTTCATGTGATCTTCATGTCGCATCATCACCTCATAGCCTGAGTCCCCAAAGTTGCTTTCATCACCAGTGGATCTGCTTGAGCTTGCAACTTACTTCCACCTTTATGTTGTCAACAACCTTCCTCTTGCATTCACTGCATCTGGTATGATGCCTTTAGCTACTATTCATGATGTTGATACCATCATATCTTGGTGTCCTTGTCTACGAACAACTTTATGTCTTCGTGGGTAGGCAAGTCCATAGACACTTGATCGACTGCATCCACAAGTGTGCTTTTAACGGTGTCTTCGACTCTGCTCTCTTGGAAACCATTATAACTCTACTTCTGAGAGGCAGATGAATACCTATGATACTTGGAGACATGTCAAAACTCATGGTAAGAAATCCGTTAGTCGAAAACCAAAATGAACTTGAGAACTGGCTTGAAACATATATGTGTTTTGATCATGAAGGTTACACAATTCCCGCCTGGTGGTCGGGAGAATGACTGCTAAGACCGTGTAAGGCACAATTTGGGCTACTGGGAGGTTGACTGACTGCTAACTGTTGGAATTGTACAATGCATAATTCTAGCTGGGAGTGACTGCATTACACAATTTTTTGGGCCAACAGTCACTATCCCTTAGAAATGCACAAAATAGTCCTAGAGGATAGTGTCTGAGCATAAATTCACATTTCTGGAGAGGAAGACAGAGCCTTCCTCTACGGATTATGCAATGTTATCTCAGTGAAGGTAGAGTTAGGGCCAAGGTTGGCTAGACTCACCGACGGGAAACTAAAAGAAAATGTGGAAGTGAATGCATGGCGACACTAAGTGAAAGCAAAAGTGATTGATCATGCATGCAAACATTGAATGAAAGATTTAGTAAACATATCAACATGCATGTGGGTGAGGCGAGTCACCAAATCGACGACCATTCGTGAAAAATAGTTTCATGCATGCGACAACAATGAGATAGCAACAAAAACTAAAATAGTGCTAGGACAATATAGTATACATTTAAATGGAAACAAGCGTTCAAAGAAATTAATAAAAAACACAAAAAGTGACAAAAATGTAGCACAAGGCATGGAAGTCGGGCTTACCCCAAAACGGTTGAGCTGAATGTGGCAACAACTCCTAAATTTGATATGGGATGTTAGATCTGCAAGGTTGATGTGAGGAATGTGCTCTGTAGCATCTGGTTGATGAGTTTTGATAACATCAAGGTTGTCACGTGCATGCCACAAATCTAGGGAAAGCGAAACTTGGTGGGAGGCTTCTGGAATGATCGTTGCATGTAACCTCCAAGTGCTAAAAATAGATCCCTAAAGCAAGGGATTCCTTTGCATTCTACTTTGGGAGAAGTATCCCATGCATGCAAGTGTGTTTTTCTTAGTCTTGGAGGGAATCGGTCAACTCAACTACACATGGAAGAGGTTGCTCAACTAATGGGAGAAAATGTGCATTTCTGGATGAGAGCTGGGCTAATTGCTCAAAGGATTTGCATAATTTCTAGGTAGAGCAGCTAATTGCTACCCAAATTTTCACAAATTCTCGGCTGAGAAGCCTAGCTGGGAAGGATTTTGCAATTCCCTGGGTGAAGCTTGCTCAGCAGAATTGCACAATTCTGGGGCCGAGTAGGCTGCCAATTAGAATTGGAAATTTCTGGAGGGAAGGTTGGTTGCCCTCCAGATTTGCACAATTCTTGAAGGAGTTGTTTAGCCTGCTACTAAACCAAGTCTAGGTGAACAACCTGTGAGGGGAATGCAGCAAGTTTTGATCGACAAGGTTCCTTTGTGCAAGAAAAACACTGAAGGATGTGTACTTGATGAAGCAAGACATGCTTCTATGAAGGTTGGAAGGGAGGCTCCAAAATGAAGCGAAGGAAAATTTTTGGAGGGTGGTTGTAGCCACTACAACACTCAGCAACACACTGGTAGAACTCCAGCTCTATGAATGGACCTTGTTCGTTAAAAGAAAGTCTAACACCTTCGGAAGTACTTTTCATTTCTCAGCTCCTCTTGGTTTCCACACTAGCTTGATTATAAGATGTATCATCTACCAAGTTCTTGGTCGATTGATACACATTCCAAGCCAAGGAAAAACAGTTGTTTTGATTGGGGTTGAGGGGTATAATGGTGCACAAGCAGTATAGTTGTCAGAGTCTTAGTCTCATCTTCGATGTTGCTCCACTGGCAGCAGGCCTTAACAATACCTTTGTGGAGTCACATAGGAACGCAATCATGGCTCAGTTGCCAACAAGATTGGTTAGTACCCTAGCAGAGTTACTTGCATCATCTCTCTATGTAGGAAGCCTTTCTCTTCTTTCGCCTTATTAATTTTCATTTTTTCATTTTTCATTTTTAACTTCTTTTTTTTTTTTAACTTTTTTCATTTTTTTATTTTCGTAACTGTGCATAGCACTTCATCTTAGAGGAGGAAGAGGGATCCTAACTTATTGAGAGTAGAAGAGGTTATTCCAGCAGAGAAGTAGTTTATTATACCTCTGACGTGCCTATTAAAGTTTTCCCCCTCACCTTACTCTACTTGACTCAGCTGACAAGGGTTAACCCAAAAACAACCAACTAGAGTAGGTGATACTAGTTAGTGTGCAAGCGTTGTGTTTTCAACAAGGTTAACTTCGAATAGTACGTATTTTCCTTCGACATATCATGGACTAAAAGTAACAAGTTCTTAATATAGAGGCAAGATGATAGATAACCAAGTAGAAAGGCCTCTTGTACTTTACCTAGCTTGCTCCAAGAGCCATACATGGTTTCATGTGAAACTATCCTACTAACAAAACAAGTGAGCTAACAAACAACAAATCAAAGCAAGAGCAGAAGCAAAAGCGAAAGAAAAGCAAGTAAGCAAACAAGCAAGTAGACAAACAAACAAACAAAGAATGTAAGAAAATAAGCATGCAAGCAAACAACTCAAAAGAAAACACTACTCCTACTCCTAAGCTAACAATGCATGGGTCATCTCACGTGAAGTGATACTTCCAATGTAGCCACCGGTGCATTGGTTGACCCATGTTGGTGAAGGCATTGTTCATGAACAAGACAATTGTATGAACCAACAAACAAGAAAGATGTAACAGTGAAGACCAACACACTCCGAGCATAAAAGAAACCATAGAAAAAAGATGGGTGAAAGTGCATGACATTCCTTCTGTGGAGCTACCATGATGTTGTGGCACACTACATGCAGATGTCGAGTGTATGCATTCTCTTGACTGTGACATGCAAGAAAATGTGAGAAAGGTAGACCACTTGTGTTGTGCATGTGTGCTTGCTGTGTAAGATTCCTCCAACGCATGAGCGATGTGACCGTGTAGTTCAAGTGGAGGAAGTGAAATCTGGGTGTTTGGTTGATCTTCAATGCAAGGAAAAGAGTGATGAGGAGCCTTAAGTGTGTCAAAAATTTCCTGACCGGAAGTGAAACCAACCTCAGGATAGCAAGGGCTTAACATAACCATCAACTTGGGTTAGAGTGCCTCAACAGTCTATGGGGTTTTGACTTAATTGACAGATAGATCATTGTAGACTAGTGTCTTGGATAGATTAACAATGATTGAATCAACATCATGATCAGATGAGGAAGTGAATAGCTTAGGGTAACCAAGATCAGAAAATTTGAGATGTTCGTCGGCATTCTCAAGATTTGATGAATCAAGCAGAGGGGTAGACGGGAAGCAAAGATGTTCACCCTCTGTGTTTTCAGAAAAGAGAAATGACTGATTGGACAGATTTTCAGAGGAATATGTGTCCTCTCCACACTGAGATGACAGATTCACATCCGACATGTCCTACGAATGATCGGAACTAGAAACATCCAAAAAAGGGTTTTCACAAGGGAAATCAACAATGGTAGAATCAAAAGGGATGTTAGGAGGAAGCAGATGAGGCACAGCTGAAAGGGAGTCATCCTTCACCACAAGTTCTTCTTTAGATTCCCACACACTCATCATGAATGATGGCACATGTTGGCTGCATAACACCAACTCTGTCGACAACTTCATCCTCGTTCACAGTAGGCAAGGAGTCTGGAATGGAAGAACACAAGACAGTACAATCTGGAGGATCAACATAACGCGAGGATGAAGGTCGAGGGAATGAATCCACGTGACAACCAACAGGCTTGCAAGCCAAATCTGCATAGATATCAAGAGCAGGTGGGGTGGGAGGATGTGACAGTTCAACAGAGGTATGTGCATGATGTCCCACATCACTCTGCGGTGGTGGAGTTGTTTGATGAGGTGAAGGTAGACAGTCACTTGTGACAATGACTGTGCCTACTCTGGATTGTACATTTCCATCATCGGAGTATGAGCAAGAGCCGAGTGATTTCAAGAATTGTCAATTTTCATATATGTAAAGAAGATACTCACATCTCCCATCGAGAAATTCCCAATCAATATCGTCTCCGGGGAATTAGTATGAAAGATTACAAAAGTGTGTGAAACTGTTCAACGATTCATCGGGTGCTTTTTGTAATTTCAGAATTTCTTTGTTGAGTTCTTTACGGTCAAAGTGATTGAAAGCATAGTTTATCTCTACGACCAGATGAGTAAGAGAATGAAAAGATTTTTCAAGCAGCATGCACACCATTGCATTGTTATTGGGTGTCCTCAAAGCGTGTAGATGAACAACGTGCAACTCATGTATTCTTCAAAGAATCCATGTCTTTTGCATGAGCCTACAACGCTGACCATGTGCCTAACCAAGGCTACATAGCCTCCACCATCAAATGTTTTATGAGACAAGTTATCTGAGAGCTTTTCCGACATAATGACATCATTTCCATAAGATATGCACTCCGGAAGAGAAACTCAATAGTTAGTCATGATAGATATGTAGAGATTCAAAATAGATGTGAGGACTCAGCTTGTCATCTGGTCCTCCTTCTAGCGCCAAAATGTTGACAGTGCTGGACCCACCAACATGTAAGGGGATCTCCCCAGTAATAAGTCCCAATTAGAACTCAGACGGTTTGGAGTAAGTGTTCCAGTAGTGGACCATATGGTAATGCCTTGACCGTGATTTTGCACAAAGGTAAGTGAGATGGCTCTGTTGGTAGAAAGGGTGTGACAGCTGCAGTGAGTCAAGGAAGGTAGATGAGAGGTTCTAACACATAGGGGTTGAGATGAGTGCACCCCTTGGCAACCTATAATAGTACTCAGATGGGAAGGGAACCCATGAGTGAAGATGCATCAGAAGCTGGAAATAAATTTATATGGAAATCCAAAGTGATGGTTAAACCAACAAGGCATTTCAGAAAGATTCATACATACTCATATAGAATAGTCAATACATGCATGCGTAAGAAAGAAAATACATATGCCATTTAGAGTAAACAAGATAGATGGAATACAATACAACATATGCATGAAATGTGCTAGCTCTTTTTATATAAAGAAGTGTAAGTTCCAGTCATACAATACATCCATGTCCAACCACTAGCTCCAACAGTGGAACGTTACAGCCACATCTGCCTGCTCCTCCAAAGAGATGTACTAGCTTCGTGTAGTGGAGAAGCTAAGGTGTGTACAATATTGTCCAAGCTCTCTCCAAGATAGTCTTATCAGAAGCTTGGATGACCAAAAGCCTTCACAATGAGTTATGAGGTTATATTTATATCAAAGGGTGGGGTGACCCTTGACATTCCCCTTTGTGACAGTTCATCTACTCTCATGACTCTTCATCTACTCTATGATTGTTACATCCAACTATCCACACTTTACATGACGTTACATTACAATGCACATGTACTCATGTGAGACAACATGACTTGAGCAAGCTATGCAAGCCATCACTAACACTCGGTCCATGACAAAATCTATGACATGCTCATGATGAAAAAGATGGTGAGCTGATGCCAAGCTTGGTCATCCATGATGCTGTGCATGCACCCCATGGTGACATCTTGCTAAAGAGAACTCTTTCCTCCGTTGCATCCGGTGCATTGGTATGGATCCTTCATCCAATTTATCTGCTAACATGTGCATGGTCTTCTTGGGTGCGAATGAACCGACAACAAATTGATGCATAGTGTCTGTGTTGATCTTCAAGTGTGTGTTGGTGGTCATGCGGATCAACTTTCTGAAGTATATGTTCAGCTACAGTTAGACTTTCTTCTTGTCTTCACCTTGATGAGTGTGCTGAATGGGTTGGATCGTATGCATATGCACAATGACATGCATGTTGCTGAATTCCTTGCATGCGATCAAAAACACTGCTTACCATGTCTGCTCCGTGCTAGTTGCTGGGATGGATATTTAACTTGTATGAGTGCAGTTTCAACTGTGAATGTATGTTGCAACCCCTGTTGTTCCTATTCCTACTGCAAATCATTCGCTTGTCTATGTAGCTTCATGTTCTCTCTTGATTTATTGCTTCAGCACATGCAACTCCTTTGTTCCATTCTCTGTCTTCGTGTGATCTTCATGTCACGTCGTCACCTCATATCTTGAGTCTCCAAAGTTGCTTTCATCACCAGTGGATCTGCTTGACCTTGCAACTTTTTTCTGCCTCTCTCATTTGCTGCATCTGGTATGCTACCTTCAACTACTATTCATAATGCTTCTCACTTTGATATTGCTATGGTCATATCTTGGTGTCCTTGTCTATGAAAAACTTGATGTCTTCATGGGTAGGCAAGTCCATAGACACTTGATCAACTGCATCCCCAAGTGTGCTTTGAATGGTATCTTCAACTCTGCTCTCTTGGAAACCATTGTACATGTACTACTGAGAGGCAAATGAACACTTGCAATACTTGGAAACATGGAAACACTCATGGAAATCAATCTGTTAGTTGAAAACCAAAATGAACTTGAGAACTGGCTTGCAACATACTTGTGTGACTGATCATGAAGGTTGCACAATTTTAGTTGGGAGGTCAGGAGAATGATTGCAAAGACTATGTAAGGCACATTATGGGATGCTAGGAGGTTGAATGACTATTGGAACTGCGCAATGCAGAATCTAGTTTGGTTTTTGACTGCTAGAATTACGCAATACACAATTCTAGTTGGGAGTGACTACAAGCTCAGAGACTGCATTACGTAATTTTCTGGGCTAACAGTCACTCTCCCTCAGAAATGTGCAAAATTGTCCCAAAGGATAGTGTCTAGGTAGAAATTTGATTTCTAGAGAGGAAGATAGAGCCTTCCTTCTCGGATTGCATAATGCTATCTCGGTGAAGGCAGAGTCCGGGCCAAGGTTGGCTAGACTCAATGACGAGAAACTCAAAGCAAATGTGGAAGTGAATGCATGGCGACACTAAGTGAAAGAAGAAGTGATTGATCATGCATGAAAATATTGAATGGAATATTAAGTAAAAAGATCAACATACCCGTGGGTGAGGCAAGTTGCCGAATTGGCTATCGTTCGCAAAAAATAGTTTCATGCATGTGACAACGGTGAGATAGCAATTAAAATTGAAATAGTGCTAGGACAAGCTAGTATACAGGTAAGCAGCCATAAGCATTCAAAGTAATCAAGAAAATAGTACTCACACAAGAAAAAACACAAAAAGCGACAGAAATGCAACACAAGGCGTGGAAGGTGGGCATACCCAAAAACAGCTAAGTTGAATGTGGCGACAACTCCTAGATGTGATGTGGGATGTTAAAGCTACAAGTTTGATGTGAGGAATGAGCTCTGCAGTGATCGGTTGATGATTTTTTATAACATCGAGGTTGTGACATGCATACCACAAATCTAGGGAAAGCGACACTTGGTGGAAGGCTTCTGAAATGATCCTTGCATGTAACCTCCAACTGCTAAAATTAGATACCTAAAACAAGGGATGCTTTTGCATGCTGCCTTGGCAGAAGCAACCCATGCATGCAAGTCAATTTTGCTCAGTCCTGGAGGGAATCAGTCAACTCAACTACACATGCAAGAGGCTGCTCAACTGCTGGGAGAAAATGCACATTTTTGGCTGGGAGTTGGGCTGGTTGCTCAGAGGATTTGTGCAATTTCTAGGTAGAGCAGCTGACCGCTGCCCAGAATTTCACAAATTATGGGTTAAGCAGCCTAGATGGGAAGGATTGAAAAATTTTCTGGTTGAATCTTGCTTAGCAGAATTGCGTAATTCTGGGACCCAGCAGGCTTCCAGTCAATATTGCGCAATTTCTGGAGGGAAGGCTGGTTGCCCTCTAGATTTGCGTAGATTATTGAAGGAGTTTCTCAGCCTGCTACTGGACCATGTCCGGGTGAATAGCCTGTGAGGGGAATGCATCAAGTTGAGAAGCTTGTGTACTAGATGAACCAAGACATGTTGCTGTGAAGGTTGGAAGGGAGGCTCCAAAACAAAGCTAAGGAAAAATTTTGGAGGGTGGTTGTAGTAGCTACAACAGTTTCCTCAACTATTTTTTTGTAATAATCTTACAACAACCATGAGTGATTCAAATTGAGGGATGAAGGAGGCTTATGTTCATCACTCTCCATCTTAAACATGATTTGGAGGTGATTTTATAAACCACCTGTTTGTATGTAAGATTTCATTAGGAATGAACTATCGAACAATGCCTCTGACATCAAAAAGTTTTCATTACACTTTGAAATGGAGTTTCCATTGCTTTTGAGATTTCTCCAAGTAGGCATCAACTTAATAGGTCTGCTATCCACTATTTGATGCTTTTCAAGTAAAGACCAAAAAATAGTCATTTTTAGAGTCAATCCTAGGATTTTTCCACCACACTTATCTTAAAGAGATTTAAATTAAGGTCCTCAAAAATCAAATCACGAGGATCACTTAGAATTCCTAACTTAGCCAGATTTTCCTAGAAAATGATTCTCTGAAAACAGGTCCCATACACATAAAACAAGTTTAAAATAATACCAAACTTGTTTTCTTCTAGCTTAGCCACTTTCATAGAATTTATGGGGGATGATGAGAGGGTATTAAGATTTGGAATCCGTGTGAAAAGGAAACCTCTCGGCATGCTATCTACACCAACATAATAGAACAATCAATTATTTATCCAAGTTGAAAAATATTATCTTTCTTTATTCCTACCATCTTTGTTTCTTGACCTAAAATAATATCTAGGTTATGAATTTTTATGATCCTTTTAATGGTGAGAATTATTTAGGAACCTATCAACATTTACTAGGCATTTAATTTATACTGTTGTACTATTGATCTAGTTAATATAATTGCATTATATTGTATCATTTTCAATGCATATTGGGTAAAATTGTGAAGTTGGGTTACATTTTTGTGAGAATTGCTCGCAAAAAAATTGTGATCATATGTTTTCAACCGAGCTATTTATTTTTTTCAGCCTAACTCTTTAGTTTTTTGGAAGAAATAATATTTCTGTAATAACCCTAGTTAAAAATCCATGTAAAAATATATAAGACCATGGTCATGGAACACGTATTCCAAGCTGAATGGTGGGAAAAACATCCTAGTGGGTGTTCATTTGGTTTATTATGGATAAGGAAATTTGCAAAGGCAATGTCAAAGGCTTTCGAAAGGAAAATGGCATATATTGGCATTTTATGTTAGTGTCCCACCCTAACCCCCTTATTCATGTAGTAGGATCGAGTCATAGTTATAGTTAAGTAAGGAGTCAATAAAGCCCATATTAATAATTGTAAGTGGTTAACCTGCAATTAATGACGGGACCACAGTTAGTTGCAAATGGGCCATGGTATTAGTAGATGGTATTAATAAGAACCATGGTATTGATCCATGGTATTGCATGTATGAGTCATATATAAAGGATAGAGACTCCCTGCGAGGAGCATTGTGCCTTATTTTGTAATCGAGCTCTGCTCTATTGGAGGTTGCCCCCTTGAAGAGGCAAGTGAACATTGCTTTCTGAATAATAAAATACTTGCTGTTGTTTCTCACTATTCTATGTTCTGGGTATTTTTCTTCGCATATTCTGTATTCCAGTATTGTCTTACAGGTTAAGAGCATAACAAGTGGTATGAGAGCTCTTTCCAGGGCCGATGGGATCTCCATTTCTTAGCAAATGTTTTTTTGGCTAGAGACGTGTTCCGACGTCTTTAAACCACAGGATCTGTCGTTCAGCGCATAAACCTGCGGATTTGGGGAGGCATGCACGCAAGAAATACAAGAGGTGGTCACACTTGTTGGACTCCCTTGTAACCCCTCTGGGTACCCCTTCGAGTAGTAGCGCATTAGACACAACCGCGCACGAACTATCTTCCAAGTACCCTCTGGGTATATCGGAAGCCCCCTAGCTCCTTCGAAACCTCGCCATAGATAAACCGTTGGCCAACTTGCTGCTACAATACACCGAGAACAACACTCAGAGAGATTACTCACCCATATGATAGGGTAGTCGGGTTGTACAGCTAAGGGTACGATTTATCCTCCTTAGTTAGAGCCATGAAACATTGGCCCGAGTACTACTGTCAGACCCTTATGTATATTGCGATCTGTAGCACCTGACACTCCTCGAGACTATAGTTCCCTTTTCTATCTTGGGATCACGCATAATCTCTGCCAAATTAGATCTCACAAGTGGGGTTGCAGCAGCAGCAGACATCAGTCCCACATTTCCAAGTTAGCAGACCAGCCTTTCTGATCCATCAAATCCGCAGTAGCTGTCCGTGCCGCCGCTCAGAGCTATCCGATCAGCCATTCGGATCTCTCAAATCCACCAGATCTGAGTAGTTGTGTGTGGTTCCTATACCGGGGCATGATTTTAGTAGGTCTTTTGGTAGCATTGGCATTTTGGGGATTCGGCTACTACAGTATTCCTAAGAAAGGAGTAAAAATCTGTTAGGAGTTTTCAAAAAAAAAAAAAAAGTAAAAGGTTTGAGACCCCCCGGGGCGCTTATTGGTGATCTAGCCCATAAGAATCAGGACGATGACCTGATCAAGGTGGTACCACTCAATTTTCTGTGAAAAAAAAAATTCGGGCGGTCCCAAATTTCAAGTACATAGGATCGGTGCATGGTAGAAACTAGAGCTCAAACTATGGCCAATGAGAAGATCGAAAAACTTGAATAATCCTTGCAATCCATCCAATCTTAGCTTGACAGACTAATTGATACACTCTTTAAAGGTAAGGAGGAAGCCTTCCAGGAGGCGTATATTGGCAATGGACACAGTGAGGGTGAGTCTAGCTGCTCTCTTCACCTCTGGCCCACCCACCAACAATCCCGTCTGCGACCTCCCAAGCTGGATATGCATAAATTTGATGGTACTCACCCGGCCGCATGGATAGCACAAATGGAGTAGTATTTCAATCTGAATAACATCTTAGATAATGAGACTCAGCTTATGGTGGGGAGCATGTACTTGGACAATGCAAGATGGCAATGGTGGGAATGGCATCAATGTTGCAATGGAAGTTTTTTGACTTGGGCCACCTTCAAAAAAGCTCTTACAGAGCGCTTTGACGAGGAATCTTCTTTTTTGGGTCGTCTCACTAAGCTTTGACAAACTGGCACAGCTGATGAATATATTACAGCCTTTGAAGCCTTAGCTTTCTGCACTAGGGATCTCTCAGATGCGTTCTACATGGAATGTTTTATCAGTGGTCTTAAAGAGGCCATACAAGCCAACGTCTGACTACACCACCCTCCCACATGGTTGGAGGCTTGCAAGGTAGCTCGTAACGTGGAACGTGCGTTAGCAGCCCAACCCATTCGCGCAAATTTCACCGCCAAGGGTCGCCCCCCACAGGCTCACAGCACGACTCAAACACTTAAGGTTCATAAGGTATCACCTGCAGAAATGGCCGAAAGAAGAAAACATGGATTATGTTACTACGATGATGAAAAATACTCCCTAGGTCATAAATGCAAGGAGCCTAATTTTTTTCAAATTCATGCCACTAATTACAGCTCATCGGAGGAAGCCCCACCACTTGAGGAACCGGAGGAGGTAGAAGAAGACAGCCAGAAGGACAATGTCCCTGACAAACCAGTTATTTCACTGCATACTTTGGCAAGGATTTCTTCACCTCAAACTCTCAAAATCAGAGGTTTTATTAAACATCGCCCAATAGTAGTCTTGATTGATAGTGGAAGTACACATAATTTCATCCATCAAAAAGTTGCGGAAGCAGTGCATTGTTTTGTACGAGCAGTTTCTAACTTCCAAGTCCAAATTGCGGATGGTGGAACAATGAAATGTGAAGGCCGCTTTGAAAATGTCAAACTTCAAATTAGGGATTATTAGTTGAAGACCCACGTGTTTGCCATACACATGGGGGGGTGCGACATTGTCCTTGGTGCTGAATGGCTTCGCACTCTTGGGCCAATCAGAATGGATTTTCAGGAGTTATATATGAGCTTTAAGCAGAAAAACTCCACATATACCCTTCGTGGACTCCAAGCGGGAGCTCCCTCTATCATCAGCTCACATAGTATGGAAAAATTGCTAAAAAAGGGCCATCATGGAGTTATCACTCAATTTAATGCTATCTAGGCCGTCGAACCCAATTCTCTGTCGATTCATCCTGAGATGCAACAGATTTTAAATAACCATCTACCAGTCTTTGACAAACCTCATGAGCTTCCACCCTCGCGAGGGGAACATGATCATAGCATCACCTTGGTTCTAGGGGCCCAACCACCAAATGTGCACCCATACAAATATCCATTCACCCAAAAGAATGAAATAGAAAAAATAGTCAAGGAACTTTTGGAACCAGGTGTCATTCGTCCCAACATTAGTCCTTATTCATCACCGGTGGTCATGGTGCTCAAGAAAGATGGGGAATGGCAGATGTGTCCAGACTCCAGGGCCCTCAATAAGTTGACAGTCAAAGATAAATTTCCCGTCCCGGTTGTTGATGATTTGTTGGATGAACTCAATGGGGCTCAATTCTTCACTAAGTTGGATCTTCGCTCAGGCTACCACCAAATTCGAATGAAGGAAGTTGACATTCAAAAGACTGCTTTCTGAACTCATGAAGGCCATTATGAGTTCCTGGTCATGCCATTCGGTCTTTGTAATGCCCCATCTACTTTTCAGAGCCTTATGAACCACCTTCTCAAACCATATCTCAAGAAATTTTTCCTTGTCTTCTTCGATGACATCCTCATCTATAGCTGCACTTGGGCCGCACATCTTCAGTATGTAGATCTACTCTTGGAACTGCTCCGCAAGCATAAATTATTTGTTAATATGTCCAAATGTCCTTTTGGCATGGAAGAAGTTGAGTATTTGGGCCACATTGTGGGGCGAGAAGGTGTCAAGGTGGACCCCAAAAAGATCCACGAAATGCAGGATTGGCCTCAACCTAAGACCTTGAAGAGCCTGAGAGGATTTTTGGGTCTCACAGGCTATTATCACAAATTTGTCTGAAGTTATGGCTGCATTGTAAAGCCCCTCACTCAACTCCTAAAAAAAAAACCATTCTTCTGGAATGATGATGCTCAACAGGCATTTACAGCTCTCAAAAATGCCATGTGATCTACTCCAGTCTTAGCACTACCTGATTTCACCAAATCTTTTGTCATTGAATGTGATGCTTCGGGTACGGGTATTGGGGAAGTCTTAATGCAGGAAGGTCGAACCTTGGCCTTCACAAGCCAAGAACTAAGTGGGAGGAATCTGGGACAATCTACCTATGAGAAGGAAATGATGGCCATCATACATGTAGTAGATACCTGGCGACCTTACTTACTGGGGCGACGTTTCCAAATCCGCACAGACCATCACAGTCTTAAATATTTTTTTGGAGCAACGCCTATCCTCCCCACAAAAAAATAAATGGCTCGCCAAAATGTTGGGATATGATTATGAGATCATTTACAAGAAAGGGCGCGAAAATAGTGTAGCAGATGAATTATCTCGCCATTTTGAGGAGGAAAGTACCCTGCTCGCAATTTCCCTTCCCATTCCAGAATGTATTGAAGAGGCTCGCAGGGAATGGTTTTCACATCCCAGGCTCTCCCAACTCATTACTCAATTGCAGGCGGATCCAAATTCCACCAAGGGCTACTCGTGGCAGGATGAGATTCTTCGCTACAGGGACAGAGTCATAATATCACCAACAACCATCCTCAAAAGCCACATTTTGGCAAAATTGCACTCACCTCCCACTGCAGGACATTCAGGCTTTCAGAAGACATATGCTCGCACAAGAAGATCATTTTTTTGGACAAGGATGAAAAAGGACATGCTTACTTTTGTAGCAAAATGCGATGTCTGTCAACGCCACAAAGGTGAGACAGTCAAAGCACCAGGCACATTACAACTGTTGCCCATCCCGGCATCTATATGGATGAAGGTTTCTATGGATTTCATTACAGGTCTTCCAAAGTTAGGAAAGAAGTCAGTCATCATGGTGGTTGTGGACCGAATTTCTAAGTATGCTCATTTCTGCGCCCTACCCCACCCGTTTACACCGACTTTGGTCGCTCAATCTTTCGTAGATCAGATCTTCAAATTGCATGGCATGCCCACTTCTATTGTGTCTGATCGTGACCCGATCTTCACCAGTAAATTTTGGTAGGAACTCTTCAGGCTACAAGGCACCCAACTAAAACTCAATACTTCCTATCATCCACAAACGGATGGTCCAACTGAGGCCGTCAACAAATGTCTGGAAACCTACCTTAGGTGTTTCACTTCAGAAAAGCAACATCTATGGGTACAGTGGTTGCCTCTAGCTGAATGGTGGTATAACACCAACTATAATGCCACCACCAAAGTGACTCCCTATGAAGCAGTTTATGGTCAACTCCCTCCTTCCCCTACTTTTTATATCAACGGGTGCTCCAAGGTACAAGCAGTGGATCAACTCCTACAAAACTGCACAACCATGCTCACCTATCTTAGAAAGAATCTTCATCAAGCTCAAAACCGCATGAAGCAACAGGTAGATCAGCATCGCTCAGAGCGCCAATTTCAAGAAGGGGATCAAGTATTTTTGAGGTTGCAACCATATAAGAAAACTTCACTCAAAGACAAGGGTTGTCATAAACTATCTCCAAAATTCTATGGACCATGTCAAGTACTTCAGCGCATTGGAGAAGTGGCCTACAAGCTAGCTTTGCCACCCACTGCAAAAATCCATATAGTTTTCCATGTCCCATGCCTCAAGAAAGTGATTGGGAACAATTGCAGAATTCAAAACAGTCTACCTGAATTGGATGAAGAAGGGTCAATCTGGCTCCAACCTGAATAGGTCCTAGACACACGAGAATGGCACTTGCATGGCCGCATGATCAAGGAAGTCCTTGTCAAGTGGAAAGAGACCTCTCCGGAAGATGCAACCTAGGAACCAACCACTATTCTTCAGCATTTTCCATAGCTTCAGCCTTGAGGACAAGGTTATTATTAAGGGGGAGGGCATGTTAGGGTCCCACCCTAACCCCCTTATTCATGTAGTAGGATCGAGTCATAGTTATAGTTAAGTAAGGAGTCAATAAAGCCCATATTAATAATTGGATGTGTTTAACTCACAATTAATGACGGGGCCACAGTTAGTTGCAAATGGGCCATGGTATTAGATAGATGGTATTAATAAGAACCATGGTATTGATCCATGTTATTGCATGTATGAGTCATATATAAAGGATAGAGACTCCCTGCGAGGAGCATCGTGTCTTATTTTTCGATCGAGCTCTTCTCTATTGCAGGTTTCCCCCTCGAAGAGGCAAGTGAACATTGCTTTCTGAATAATAAAATACTTGCCATTGTTTCTCACTATTCTATGTTCTGGGTATATTTCTTCGCATATTTTGTATTCCGGTATCGTCTTGCAGGTTAAGAGCATAACATTTTATTTATGAAAATAAAGGAAATTATGAGAAAAGGAAGGTGAAAGGTCATAGGTTTCTTGTGAGGAGGAAATTGAAGGAAAATAATGGAAATTGAAGAAAATAGAGGCCTCATTGATAAAAAAAAAGGCTTATGAGGATCGGTTGGCGAACTTTTAACATGTTTTGGTGGAGCTCTCTTCTATTATCTCTCTCTCATACTCTTGGACATTTAGAGTTTCTTGGAGCATTATTGGAGGAGTTTGGAAAACTTGGAGTTTTGGATCAAGAAGGCAAAGGAAGAGAAGGAAAGTGTAAGAGGAGATTGGGATCAGCAACTACAATGGGTTTTGTTTGTAGGTCCCGAGTTGCATGTATGTTTTCCTCACTAGTTTTGGTATTCATGGCATATGCATGTGGTGTATTAGTCATGATTTGTAATTGGCATGGAGGATTGTGTTGATTGACAACAGATCTTCCTAACCTTGCAATATTTTGGATAGCCATGGTGTTATGGGTTCATTTATTTGTTTTTATGGTTGGTTCTCATGTTCCTTTAGCTTGGGTTGAGTTTCTAGTTCCTAGAAGCCCTTGGTGGGTTGAGTTAATAGTCTTGGAATCCTTGGTTGGAAAAAAACTCTTGAAGCCCTGTAACAACTTGGGTTGAGTTACTAGTCCTAGAAGCCTTGGTTAGTTAAATGTTGTGGAAGCCCTTGGTGGGTTGAGTTACTAGTCTTGGAGGCCTTGGTTGGACAAATGCTCTCGAAGCTCGACGATGGTTGTGGGTTGAGTTACTAGTTTTGTAAGACTTAGTTGGAAAAAATGCTCCCTGGAAGGCTTGGTTAGATACCAATCTGGTGATGGTTTATGATGTCCAAACATGAGGTGGAATCATTGTTTGATGGGTTGAGGTGGTTTTTCCTCTAGAAGCCTTGGTTCAGTTTTGATGGATTGTTCTGTGAGATCCCACATTCATGCTTAGAATATGTCACAGGGGTGACTGGTTAAAAGAAATATTGGTCCAACATAGTCTATTGCTGGGTGGTTCGTGGAAGTCCCATACCTAGCCATCCTATGCAATCATCAATAAGAGATCTCTTTCTCCTTGGTATGCTATGAGTATTACACTAGTTTATATGTCAACTATATGGTTGTTGTTTCCTTGGTATTTACGTTGTTATTATGCTGGTTATGAACATGTATTATGACAATGGCTATGTATAGCTCTCATCATTCTCTTACTTGTAAATAAATGAACAATGCATCTATGGCCTAATTGGTCATAATGTAGCTAATGTGACAAGGAAACAATGCCTCATAGAAAATCCCAGATAAGTATGAGACCCCTATGCTTAGTTCTGCTATTAAGACCTGTAGCTTTCATATTTGTGACATGTTTTACGAAATGCTTATCATGGATAGTAGGGGTCTAGTCAAGTCCTTATTCAAGCAATTGCATTTGTATCATTATTTTGTTGTTATATTTTAGTTCTAAAAGTGTCATTGAGTTCTGGGTAGTCACTTGGCCTTTGGGCCTTAAAAAGTGGCACAAATATTGGAGTTGTAGGCATAGGCATGAGGAGAAAATTATCCATCTGCATGAATACCCATGTTTTGGGAGTGTCTGGAGCCTCCTGGATGCATGCTTTTCCATATCCAGGGAGTGTCCAAGGGTTTTATGCATTAAAACATCAGTTGGTCTCTAGGGCTGGTTACTTGAGTGGTTGGGATGGCTCCTGGGAGCTCTGTTGCTGATTTGGAAGGTATGCATCATGTGTTTCCATCGATTCCATTTCCTTAACTAGCACATAGGGATTCAAATCATATCATAGTAACTTCTCATCACATGTTTACCCTGATTGGCTGGTTACTCGGGTACATGTGGGAGGAGGGTGGCTATAGAGTGGTATTAGAGTGGGTTGTGCTCTCTTTGGGTCATATTTTATACCACATAGTGGTATCAAAGTGAGTTTCATTCTCTTTAAGTGGTGTCTAATTTCCATTCTTTTTGGGTGATATCTAATACCATAAAGTGGTATCAGAGCATGGTTCACCTGCAGAATGGATGGGTGGTGTGTTAGTCATGCATTCATGTCAGTTTCATATGTGTTCCTTACGCTTGTATTCCATGTGCTTGTTTCATTTGCATCATTTTGATATGGTTGTAGTGATGTCGCCATGTGAAGGTTGATGGTGTTGTTTTGGAATGTGTCATCATGAGTGTATGGTTGTATATGCATTTTTTATGCATGTCAGTGTCTATATGTTGTTATGAATGCATTGTCATGGTGAAGGTTGCTGTGCATGAAGTCATTGTATGAAATTAGGTCATCATGATGATATTGCTATGTTATAATGCTAAAGTGTTGGTTGAGATAGAGCAAGAGATGAAGATCATTAGAATGAGGTTGTGGCATTAGACTTTGGGGTAAAAGTAGATCGTCATACATGTATTGTATATTTGGCATGCAGGTATATTAGTTAATGGATTGTTAAATGAATTAGGGTTATATACATGTTTTTCATTCATTGTTGTTATGATTACATGCATGGTAGATGCTATTGAATCAGTGTGGTCATATGCACATGTGTCGAATAGTCATGAATGATAGTAACTTTTTGTTATATGCATTCTTATAGTTAGCTTGATGATTATGTTTTATGTTGATTAATGAGCATGTTATATGTTAACTTGTTATATGTTAGTTAACTTAATGATTAGGGTTGTTAAAATAAGATATTGATGTTATATGTATCCTGCTAAATTGGACTGGCTTATGCAGACGGTTAGGGTTATGACATTCAGGTATGAGTCGAATTATGTGTGACATTATGTTTTAATAATCTAGACTGACTATGCATATGTTATTGTTATTCATGAATGACATTTTTTTATGATCTTATGATGTGAACATGTTAGTTAGTTACTTTCATGGATATCATGACCATATGTTTTAGTTGATGTCTTGTGAAGCTATATTGTGCTAATCTCAATTGAGTGTGCAGACAAGATAGTCTCCCTTGCGATACATTAAGGTATGAGTTCGCTTATGTAGTATACTTGGTGATTCATTGTTTGATTATGTCTTCTATTTGGTGTTTGAGTGTTTGGTGTCTATTATGGCATCTAGTTAATTTATCTAACATGGTACATTTATAGTTTGTTGAATGTTTGATTTATTACATGATATGAGTATAAGTCTATAGGATTGCATGAAGGAATGATCTTGCTTTAAGATGGTTGTACTAATAGATATGTGTTGAGGCAACTAATATATACTTGAGTGTAAGTAGGTGATAGTTGTAGCATTATGTCTAAGGACTATGAGTTGACTATGGATTATGACATGATTGTTTGTCTTGGTAAAGGTTGATTTCAAATTGATAGATTGATTGTCTTGATATTTGGAATATGTGAATGACATGTGTGAATAGTTGCAGGAAACATGCTTGGTTTTAGCATGACAAGGTAATAGTTGATTTGTTTATATAAGTATCCATGGGTGATGTGAAAGTACATTGTAAGACTCAATTGCAGCAAGGTAAAGGTAAAATAAATGAATTGGGTGAGAATTCCTTTGGCTATGTTTGGAAACCACAATTCCAAACGAATGAGTGTTTTGGATACAAGAAGTATTCTTAACCCTAATTTGTCTGACATTATGTTCTATATTCATGGATATCTATTTGACAAGTATAACAATTGGTGTCCTTTTATAGCTAGATATGTCAAGGGAATTGGAGTCTCTTGAGACATGACACGGATGTGTTTAGCTACAAGGAAACGTGCTTGGCATAAGAAGATAAGGTAACTAGTGTATTGTTATGTTTATTTATGCACTAATAGTTATGTGTTTATGGTAGTATGATGTAAGGGATTGCATGAAAAGAGAGATTTCCATGAAATATTAAATAAGGCTCGGGTTGAGCTTTCACTTCGAGGCACTTAGAATGGGGATGGAGTCATGGTTTCTATTTCTAGTATTATGCTTTTAGTATTTGTGATTTGGTTGCACTTGATTGTATCTTTGTTATGTCTAGTGCAAGGCCTTGTCACTTTGTTTGCGGTGTCGTATTGTTATTGATTTTCATGGTTTTCTTCTTATTTGTTTCTTATTTTTCCTTTTATGTTTTGAGTCCTGGGAATTGGTTTGGGAAAGAGGAAAGTTGATGGAACTCTGCGAGAGCTATGTGGAACCTACCAGGTAATGAAAGACTTAGATGAAGTTGGTGCATGTGTAAGGACAGTTAAAAGTAAGATTATGATTGTTGGCTAGTTGGATTGGTTGGGTTTGTTGAGGTAAATCGATGGTGATAGGTAAATCATGAGAAAGGTAACATAAAGGGTAAAGTAAATGGATTTGATGTTTCAGATGCCTTAAATATGTTGGGAGTTGTTGTTCTCTATATTGTGCATGTTGTGCATGAATAAAGGAAGTTCTCTTAACCTTGGCCTTATGATATCTACTAATTATGATGTGATCATGATTTATTTATGCTAACGTTTATATGTATACACGTATATATGTATGTCTTTATCTGACAGGGTCATCGGGGATCATGATTGCTTTATGCTGATGTTTATATATATATATATATATATATATATATATATATATATATATATATATATATATATATATATATATATATATATATATATATATATATATCTGTGTGTGTGTGTGTGTGCATACCGTTGTCTGACAGGGTCATTAGGAATCAGTC
Organism: Pinus tabuliformis; assembly: GCA_031772625.1. Lineage (NCBI taxonomy): Eukaryota > Viridiplantae > Streptophyta > Pinopsida > Pinales > Pinaceae > Pinus > Pinus tabuliformis. The sequence continues at coordinate 1,189,490,783 of CM062818.1, forward strand.
TTATAGAGGAATGATTTCTTACACAGGTGAATGACATGAAGAGGTTCATGGTTTATGAGGAATCTAGTGGGAGAGTAGTCTTGACAAATCTATGAGGTTAGTATCATGTGGTTCTGAGTTAATATTATGTGATTATATTATGTCTATGTTATGGACAAGCTATACTGAGGGATACATCAATGGAATGAAGACAATGTGCTTTGTGGCATTCTAGGATAAGCATGGATGGAAGAGAGACATTGGAATAAATGTTGCATGGTAGAGTTAGTATAGTTTTGGATATGTAGTGCTACTATTTTGCATATTTTATATATGTTTTACATGTTGCATCTGTGATGTTATGTGCATGTGGTATTGTGTATAGAGAGTTTGTGTACATTTTGTTTATGCAATATTATGTACAAGGTGGTACAAATAGTATTATGTGAATATTGCATATGCAGTGCTAGGTATAGATGGTGTTATGTACATTTGGATAGGGGATGATATGTACAAATTGTACTGTGTGAATGATGGATATACGATGCTGTGTGCATATGGTGTTCTGCAAATGTTGGATATGCAGTGTTGTGTATAGATGATGCTATGTACATGTTGTATATGCAACGCTATGTACATATGGTGTTGTGTGAATGTTGTACATGTGGTACTATGTACATATGGTGTTGTGTGCATGACTGTACATCTGGTGTTGTTTGCACGTGGTGCTATGTACGTATTGTAAATGTGGTTCTATGTGCATGTCGTGCATGTGGTGTTGTGTACATGTGGTGTCGTGTACATTTGTGCATGTGGTGTTGTGTACATGTGGTATTGTGTACACATTGTACAAGTGGTGCGGTGTACATACGACAATGTGTACACAATGTGCAGGTGGTGTCGTGTACATGTGATGTTGTGCACATGCTGTGTAGGTGGTGTTATGTATATGTGGTATTATTTACATGTTGAACATATGGTATTGGTGTACATGTGGTATTATGTGCATGTCACACATGTTGTGTTGTGTGCATGCGGTACTATGTATGTACATTGTGTAGTCGTGGTACCGTGACATGTGTATTCATTGTGTTGTACTTTGTGTACGTATATGTATTTTTTTGTACATCAGGTGTAGGTGTATGTGTCATATATCAGGTGTAAGTGCATGTGTTACATGGTGTTGTATGCCATGTGTGGTTGTATGTGTGTGATGCATACTATGTGTATGTGTACATGGTTAAAGAGAAGGAACTAGGTTTTTGTCAGGTGTGGCAACCAATCTGGTGTGCGTACAAAATAAAGAAAAAGGTAGAAGCTAAGTATTGATTAAAGGATAAGTATCAATATTTTATTTTAGTTTTATTATGCATGTGATTTATGATTCTGGTCTATTATGATTACATGTGATCTATGATTATGGTTTATGATGGTTACATGTGATTTATGATTTTTATCTATGATGGTTGTGTTTTAATCTAACTTGATGTGATATGTTTATACATAATGGTTTGGTCAAAGATTCTAGTTTGACTTGTTGTGATAGGAAGCAAAGAGAATTGCAAGTGTACCTCATTGACGGGCCACCAATGAGGCAATATTTGAAGTTATTTCATTTTATTTCGATTCTAATGGAAACTATGTTCTTGGTATAGGAAAGCACAGAAATGTCTAGTTAGGTGGTTGAAATCGAATGAAAGAATTAGCAACAGTAGTGAAAGAAATTAGAACATGTAGCAGTATGTTGGTAAAGCACTTTAGGAGAAGGGCCATTGTGGGACACTGGTACCCAATAATGTCCATTGATTTCCATGAGCATTCTATGAACAATGTGATGATTTTGAGCCAGGGATATGCCTTGGTTTTTGTATCTTCCGATATGAGGAAGCCTTGCTAAGGGATGGAATACCCAAGATGGGGATTCCAGCGGAACTTGGAAGGTGTGTGAATGCATGGAAGGGGGTGACCGGATTGCCCAAGGGAATGTGTAGCGGAGAAGGGAAGGTCAGGAATGGATTTCTTTTTGTCATTAGCATTTCCAGATAGAATCAAATGCACATTGGGAATGTGCCCTGGAACAATGAGCTGCTGACTATTCATTGGGAGGAAAAGAGGTGCATGATTGTAGCGATGGACATTGGAAGCAGATTTGACCTTACAGTGGATTTTAGACTTCCTAAGAAGGAGGTGAATCCTGGTATTACTTTGAGAGTGGAGGTGTAAGCCTCTGGGTTCCCTTGTTGTGGATGCATGCGTCATATCCTTTTATTTTCTGATTGAGAAAATGTGCATATGTGTGTATTTATGTATTATTGTAAATATTGTAACGAGTTGGATTTTTAAAGCTCCATAGACAATATGATTATTTGTTGGGTGAAGAAAATGTGCATGTGCATATATGTGGTTATCATTGTAAACATTGTAATGGGTTGTGTTATAAAGCTCTAGTAAACGATATGATTGTCATGTTTTCAATAATGGCCATTGTAAATACTATAGCAAGCTGTGTTATAAAGCTCCATGGGTAGTATGTTTCTCTTTTCAATAGTATTGCTGGTTATAGGTGTCATTGAACACCGAGGATGGTCTTCCCCCAAGGGGTAGGTTTCTATAACAACCCTGGTTAAAAATACATGTAAAAATATATAAGATGACGGTCACGAGACACACATTCGAAGCTAAATGGTGGAAAAAACATCCTAGTGGGTGTTCATTTGGTTTATTGTGGCAAAGGAAATGGTAAAGACTTTGGAAAGGAAAATGGCATTTATTGGAGTTTTATTTATGAAAATAAAGGAAATTAGGAGAAAAGGAAGGTGAAAGGTCACAAGTTGCATGTGAGGAGTAAATTGAAGGAAAATAATGGAAATTGGTGAAAACAGAGGCCTCATTGATAAAAAGACTTCTGAGGATCAGTTGGCAAGATTATGACAGGTTTTGGTGGAGCTCTCTTCTATTCTCTCTCTCTCATACTCTTGGGCATTTAGAGTTTCTTGGAGCACTCTTGGAGGAGTCTGGCACACTTGAAGTTTTGGAGCAAGAAGGAAAAGGAAGAGCAGGAAAGTACAAGAGGACATTCGAATCAATAGCTACAATGGGTTTTTTTGGCAGGTATCAAGCTGCATGTATGTTTTCCTCTCTAGTTTTCCCATGTATGTCATATGCATGGTTTATTGGTCATGGTCTATTATTGGCATGGAGGATTGTCTTGATTGATAGTCGATCTGCCTACCCTTTCCATTTCCTAGATATCCATGGCATTGTGGGTTCTTTATTTGTTTTTCCAGTTGGTTCTCATGTTCCTTTATGCCTTGGGTTGAGTTACTACTTCCTGGAAGCCCTTGGTGGGTTGATTTACTAACCTTGGAAGCCTTGGTCAGACAAACGCTATGGAAGCCTTGTAACAACTTGGGTTGAGTTACTATTCATGGAATCCTTGGTTGGACAAATGCTCTAGAAGCCCTTTTTGGGTTGAGTTACTATTCCTGGAATCCTTGGTTGGAAAAATGCTATATAAGCCTAACAACAGCAATGGGTTGAGTTACTAGTCTTGGAAGCCTTGGTTGGAACAAACGCTTTGGAGCCCTGGAAGACTTGGATAGAGACCAATTTGGTGATGGTTTGTGATGTGTGACCATGAGATGGAATCATTGTTTGATGGGATGAGGTGGTTTGGCCTCTGGAAGCCCTATTTTAGTTTTGATGCATTGTTCCATGAGATCCCACATTCATTCTTGGAATATGGCACAGTATTGACTAGCTAAAAGAAAGATTGGTTCAACCTAGTCTATGGTCGGGTGGTTCGTGAAAGTCTCATACCTAGTTGGCATATAAAATCATCAATAAGATCTCACTTTATCCTTTGTATTTTATGAGTATTACACTAGTTTGTATGTGGATTATATGGTTGTTGTTTCCTTGGAATTTATGTTGTTATTATGTTTGTTATGAACATATATTATGAAAGTAGATATGTACGACTCTCATCATGTTTTTACTTGTAAAAGAATGAACAATGCATCTATGGCCTAATAGATGATAATGCAGCTAACTTGACAAGGAAGCAATGCCTCATGGAAAATCCCATATAAGTATGAGATCACTATGCTTATTTATGTTGTTAAGATCTATATCTTTCATTTTTGTGACATGTTTGACAAAATACCTATTATGGATAGTAGGAGTCTAGTCAAGTCCTTGTTCAAGTAATTGTATTTGTATCATTATTTTTTTGTTATATTTTAGTTCTAAAAGTGTCATTGATTTATGGGCAATGACTTGGGCTCTGTGCCTAAAAAAGTGGCACAAATCCTAGAGTCATAGGAACAAGATTGAGGAGAAAATTCCCTAGATGCATGCATACCCATGTTTTGGGAGTGTTTGGATCCTCCTAGACACATGCTTTCCCATATCAAGGGACCATCCAAGGGTTTCATACACTAAAAATTCAGTTGGTCTCTGGGGCTGGTTACCTGAGTGCTTGGGATGGCTCCTGGGAGTTCTGTTGCTGATGTGGAAGGTCTGCATGGTGTGTTTTCTTTAGTTACACTTCATTAACTAACACATAGAGAGTTGAATCATATAATAGTAACTTCTCATGACATGTTTACCCTTGTTCTCTAGTTACTTGGGTAGATGGGGGAGGAGGGTGGTTACAATTTTCTTAGTGAAATGTTTAAATCTAACTTTCAGCGAAAAGTTTGGGCATTTAAGTTATTTCAAACCTCAAATACCACGAAACAGATTTTGACCGAGGGGAGAACCTAGTCACTAGTTTTTTTAGACGAAGATGTTTTTCAGTCAAAAAATTGTTTTTGACTGAAAAAGTCATTATATATATGTGGGTAGTGAGGCCCTTGCAATTTTTTCGCATTGTATACATTGTTCTTCCATATTTTTGTTGTAGTATTTTGAAATTGGCCGTTTGTTTTGGAACTATTGTTGTAGTCCTTTGGCACCATTGTTGCAATCAGACACTATTGTTGTAGTATTTTGACACTGTTATTGCAGTCTTTTGACACTATTATTGCGGCCTTTTGACACTATTGTTGTGGCCTTTTGGCACTGTTGTGAATTATCTTTTGTTTCTTTGTTAGAGGTAGGTTCCTTTTTTTGATTTGTTAGATATGAAGGTTTTTTTTTTGAGTTTTTATAGGTAGAATCTATTTTTTTTGTTGATTTACAAGAATATTGGTTGTTGGAGTAAATATTGACTTTTTCCTTTTTTTAGGAGCATGAGAAAACCTAGCCTCATCCTCGAGTCAACCGGACCCAATTGCATCAAAAAATCAAGTATGAGAAAGTCACCACCTTTGTCATCTGCTACTATTAGTATTTGTTGTTGTCTATCACAATTATAGTTGATGAATATGCATACAATTCCAGCGATAAGTTTTGATTGTTTTTTTTTCACACTGATTAGAGGTTTGGATCTTCTTGCATATTCCCTATTGAGATTTCATTTCTTTTCTTCTAACCTTGATACTTTAGTCTTTCCTTTTTTTTTAGGATTGACAGCAATGACAACTGAGAGGTTGATCTAGGTATGATATGGGTTTTCCTCTAGGGGTTGTTGGATACTTTGCATTTGTTTTCATTTGGTCGTTTTAATGCAGTACCATGTTATATGTAAATTTTTCATATCATTGTAGCCACCACCTTTTTTGTCTTCTACTATCATTCCATGTCGTCACTTATCACAATCATAGTTTATGAATATGCATAAAATGAAAGCAATAAGTTTTGATCATTTTTTTTGGCACTTATTGGAGTTTTATATCTTCTTGTATATGCCATGTTGGGCTTCTGTTTCTTTTCAACTTGCTTCAATACTTTGTTTTTTTTTAGGGTTGTCAATAGTGACAATTGGGAGGTAGATCTAGGTCTGAGATGGGTTTTCCTCTAGGGGCTATAGGATACTTTTCATTTGTGTCATTTGGTAATTTTAGTGCATTACCATGATATATGTATATTTTTTATCATTAATGGAAAAATTGTTTTTTTATCTTAAAGAAAAAAAAAGTATGCTGAATGACAGCTCAAGACCCAAACTAATGGGATGATGCACAAGATATAGAGCTGGAGATGTATATACATATGGTACCCAAACTATACATCCCCAACAAATGTAAAATCCAACTTGATCATGAATTATATCAATGGTGTTCCAATAGCAAAATTCCCAGAAGAATAATTTTTTTACATACACCAACACTAATATCCTTCTTAGTAACATGGAATCCACTACTCTTCCATACTCTTCATATTGTTTTATATAGTATGTTACAGCAAGAACTTCGCAAGACATCATTCCAAACTGACAATTAGTGAAGACCTTAATGTCAAAGTTTTTTTGTCTATTTGAGGATAAACCTCCATACCCTAAGAGAAGTCAATAATTGCATCTCTAAAGGACCTTGAATTAGTTGAATATGATGGAACATTTCCCTTAATATATAAAAAGATGCAAAAGATAAAGATTCCTATGATAAGTGCTAAGAAGATCTCTCCAAAGTAGTCATAAACAAATATAGGATTAAATAGGCCAAACCACCAGATAGTAATATAAGCTGTCAATGTGATCAATTAAGCCAACACTCTATGTGCTTGCACTTATTCCAACGGTAGTGGAAATGTAACCATTAAGGTTTCAACTTAAGTGCTACATGCTCCTCATTAGAAGATTCATCTTCACTATTGTGATATAGATTTATAGAAGAATCATGTTGATATAAACCTTATTGACTGTTGTGCTCTTTGGAAAAAAACCCAAACATTATCCTCATTAGAATAGTTTTGGATATGAATATATATATTAAGAGTTTCAAGCTTAAAGAATAATTCCCATTTCTTATGCTAGACCCATCTAGCCTTTTATTGTATTGCTTGAATTGCATCATTGAATTCATATGCATTAGTGAATCTTATTTTGAAACTTCCCAAACATTTTATGTTCTTTAAGGTGATTGGATGCAGATAATATAAAAACCAAAAATTTCACTCAAATAGATAAGTGTAGCCATATATCAATATGAGGCACATAAATAAAGGTTTCATTGATAGCCATATCCAATGTGCATATATATACATCACTAGTTGGATGAGAAGACTCTTTTGAAATGGAGTTCAAGAGGGTTATTGAATTGTTGCATGGGATCACATCTAAGCTTTTGGAATCTCCAAATCCAAAGCCTCGAGAGATTCATTTCTCCAAAATATTGACACTTTACGTTATCTTGCATCTGCTTTTCCAAGTAGTTCCAAGACATATAAAACCTCTTATCTGGACGTATGCAACCTCACTAAAACATTGTAACGTGCAATCAAATAGGTATGTTGCAATTCTAATAGTATAACACCAACAATTTGTTCTAGATATCGTTTGTTCACTCATACCATATCCTTTTCTCTTTCTATTTTTCTTTGCTTTAGCTCTTTGACATCATCAAGAATTGCTTTGTAACATCTAAATACCTAAGTATTAGTGTGTTACAAACTCATTTGGTCATATTAATAACCATATCTAAATGACTCAAACTTGTCTATGTGTGTAGCATAATGACAAGGCTCTATTCAAACAAAGGTGTAGGGCTTCAAATTCATAATTATTATTATTATTGTAGGAAAAGGACAAAAGATAGGATAATTCAAAGTTTTTCTAGACAGAAAATATAACATGAAAAATGGAACATCACCTTCACAAGAATAGTCTCCATCAACCTGTAAATTTTCCAAGTTCCATTATGATCTCATATTTGATTTTAATTATGATTGGAATTTATTTAGACAATAGATAAGTGTCCTCCTTCCACGAATATGGAATACATGGCTTGAGTCCTATTTAAATACAATGAACCTTAGGATTATGGATAGTTTTTTATATATGCAAATACTATTGGCTCTCTTAAAAGAATGTTATCCTTTTAGTGATGAATAATGATCAAACAAGATCCATCAAGGCTAAGATATCCTGCTAGTCAAGTGTTTTTGTTGATGCTCCAAAATGATTATAGAATAATTCCCTACTTCCGTATTGATGGTCACCCAGAAATTGCACAATGTGATTTTCCAAGTCAAAAACATGGTTAGAATAAGGTCTTTAATATGACATATTGCTAGTTGTACCTTCTTATTAAATCTATCTAGGTTTTGGTCTCACTCGTACATGTCAAACCAATTTGTTCCATTATTATTTTGGGCTCAATATTAAAACAAATATCTCTATAAACCATGCAAGAATGATGATTGTTTAACTTACGGGAGACCACATGGTAAGGAGTGGCATTAAAATATACCTTGTAGTTGAAAATTCCAAGTTTCTTAATCACCTTTTAATGATTAAAAGTTGAAGGAGAAGGATTAAATTAGTTGAACATGTTTCCAATAATTCTAGAGCTAAAATATGATGTCCTCGGCCTAGAGAACTAACCACTACATGTGATATAGAGTAATTTATATTTGTAGAAACAACCTTTGGGATTAACACTTTAGGATTGACAAGAAATGGAGGAAAAGGAGAGACTTTTACATTGTAAATTGTATTGCTATTTTTTATATTATTTTTTTCATTTTTTGGTTGAAGGAAAGAATAGAGTATTACAAGTACAGTAAGCCTTTGTACTTTGATCTAGTTCGTGTTTTCTTGATATCTGTATTGTTTTTTACAAGTGTGAAGAAATAATACAGTGTTACCTTAAATTTATGGAATTTTGTTTTTGTTTTCTAAATTGGAGTTTTTAATTCGTTGTAGTTTGTATTTTTTATATATTTAAATTTGAAGTTTTTCGTACAAATATGTTTGTATTTCATTTTAAAAATTAGTTTATTTATAGTGAAACTATGAAAATTTGCAACTCTTTGCTTAATCTTGCCCATATTTAGATAATTTTTGAAATACAAGCCTATTAATAGATGTAATCTACATTTTGGTAATTTTTTGCCCATTCCCATAATAGTGGTAACAATAGTTAGTATGATGTCTTAACATAAAAATGCCCTAATAATTAAAGGATATTTCCATTTCCAAATGAATTAATACCACCATTTCCTCTATGCATCCTCATTGACTATAGTTAAGGCCTCATATACTAATTTAGTTGCTAAGATATCCAGAGAGCGATTCCAAGACCAAACTATAGTATTGACCACATCCAACAGAAAGCGTCCAAATATGGTAAGCCAAAAATCCTTCCGTTATGAAGTCGAAACACCTACTAGCCCAGTTTATTCTGCTTGAATCCAAACCTATGAACCATCGTTCCACACTCCTTTGACTCTAATATATTTCAAAGTATACAACCCATAATCTGCTAGATGTTATTTCAAATTTGGAGAGAGAATGCACAATCACCCTTGTTCTATTGGTAGGACATATGGATATTACATCTTGGTAATTTTATCAATGACAGTTTACTTCAAATGGAGCTTTGGAAAACTTGACAATTTTTATTACTATCTAAAAAAATGGTTTTTACTATAAATTTTATAACAATTCAAAAAACCAATTGTTAAAACTCCACAATTTTGGTTTTTTAATGAAGGAACATTTGATTTCGAAGGAGCTTCCTTCTCACTATTTTAGAATCTTCATTCCATTAATATAATGTTGAAGATAAAACCTAAAATGTGTTGAAAAGTAGATTTTTGTGATTGAAAGCATGACCAATGGTAGCCTAAACCCAAAGGTTAGGTTGTTGAGACATGAAAACTCTTGTGTTTGATGGTAGACCTTAAACTGTTGGAAATTGTTAGGTTAGTTTTGAGCTATTTCCATAGAAGATATGGAAGAAATTCTATTATAGCCTCATAAATTTTTTGTTTTATAAGTAGATTTGGAGTAGTAAGTGCCCCATATATAATAGACCATTGTACTTTCTCCCTCTTTTTACGAGATTCATGGTACATATATATGAGATATGTGTTTGTGCAAAAGGACATTCCATCAAGCTTGTTAAATACATACATTCAAAAGTTAAAGTACCTTCTTTGTCTTCAAGTTTGTTACTATTGTATGTTTCATGAAATTTAAGAAATAATAGAGATTAGGAACTAAATATTGCAATCTTGAATCAACTAAAATTGCATTAATCTCAAAAGTTATATTAATATCAATTCAGGCCTAACTTTTCTTAGTAAATGATTTTTTTCAATATTAAATACTATGTGTGGAGCATGCATTGTTAGTTAATAGGTTCATATAATGGATATTATGCAATGAACATATAGATGGTGTATGAATTTCATGTATAGGACAAACACACAATAAAATGCATTTTCTTGACCTATTCAGGACACTAATTTTATTCTATTAAGATGTATAAGAGATGCAGAACATCTGAAATTGATTGTAATTTGAGATTTTAATAAAGTAAATAATGTCACTAAGATAGCACTAAAAATATTTGAAAACACACAAAGATCACATAAAGAAGAAAAATATGTGATGAATATATCTTATTATAAGGAACCAAAAAAATTATTTTGGATGGTGCTCTATTAAGTTCAATCATTAATTGACATTTATTTATCATATTCTAGGAATATATTTTAAGATTTGAGAGACCATCAAATCTCATTGAATATCATTATAAGGCATTTAACCTAAATCTTACATTCAACATCTAATGTAGCATGAGAATAACAAAGATATGTTTTCTAAAGGCTACCCTTAATCAAAACAATACAAAATGAAATATAAAGCATGAACATATTTGTATATAATAACATAACCAATTCTTTAATACAGTCAAAGGTTAAAAAAATAATAGAAAGAAGAAAACTTAATAAAATTAAATGAAGAAAAATAGAGATGATGATAAATCCACTTGAAGACAAAAGAGAAACATGCCAAAAAGCATAGAAATTTGTAATAAATGCATTATTTGTAATATTATTATTCAATGAAATCTAGAGAACCTCATTGAAAAATGGAAAACGAAAGGTCATGGAAGGCTAACAATCTACTTGAACTCTTTCTAAGAGATTAATACAAGGAGAAGATATTGTTGGTGAGTTCAATTAAAAATATTCTAATGGAATTCCATCCTCAATGATTTGTTCATGGCCAAATTTTAACATTCTCCATTTTTTAAATTTCAATTTTTTTCTTGATTGAACTTCTATCAAGTTTATGTGCATTACACACACCAAGTGACTATATTGATAACTTATGGCATTGGGTTGGTATCTTCAAAGTAAACATGAATCTCGGTTTGATGAGTTTCTTGGAAAAACTATCATTTCAATATAATAGACCCTCTTTCATATATAAAATCGTTATCATCATTGTCCTCCAATAACTTCATCTTTCATTCAATGCACCATATCAAACAATACTTTACATTTTCTATGTTATTAATGGGTGCAACTACAAAAAAACAACTCCTACATAATAAAAAACAATGTGCAAATTTAGATCTTCATTAACAAGAAATTAGTTATCAACATGTACAATTTTATTAATTTTAGATATATTTTAACTTTTATCTATACTTATACACAATGATTATATCTATATATATCCTTTGAAAGAAATTGAAATGTTACCTTCTCTAAGAAGATTAGAAGCTCTATCACCTTCAGATGACAATATATTCTCCTCTTATTCCATCTCTTCCAAGCTTGCAAGTGACATTTTCTCCTTTGTATTAAGTTCTGTATGTTTCCAAGCTTTCACATACATATTATTTTCACAAGCATCATTGAATTTTGTGTCCTCTATGCAAATATGATACAAACAAGATTTTTTCTTTTATCAAATGCAAATGCATTTTGGTACTCTTTTGTTTTAATTGAATGAAATTTTTGAGTCCATTTTACTATTTCAACTTCATATGGAATTGATCTATCTACATCTTGGAATCCAATATGCCAAACGAACCTGTAGTAAATTAAAAAAATATCAATATGTTATTTAAAATACAATTTATATATCAAAGATCATCATTGATCAGTTATTTAAACTATAATTTATAAATTTTTGAAAATTTAGAAATTAATAAAAATTATCATATGAAAAAAATAAAAAATAATATATATATATATAGATATATACATATATATCTATATATATGTATATATATCTATATACACACACACACACACACATATATACATATATACATATACTTGTGTACCTCCCTTATGGGTTAGTCTCATGGATTAGTTCAAAAATGCACCATTGAACAACTTGATCAACTGAGACAAGTGGGTTGGTAGAGTGGTCTATCTGATATCCTCGAAGACTTGCTCATTTTATACATGCCCTTAAGCCATCAGTTTCTCCTTTTCCATGATCAGTCTCCAAGAAATTCCACCAATGTTTAATGTTGGTTTCCTTATGAAGACGACATAACCAGAAGAAAGATCTTGAAGATTTGAATTGATCTGCACATCTATCTAACCATATCCAATTTTCATTGAATTTTATTATATGGGCTTTCAATGAATAATAAATATTATCGAAGCAATGTTGTACAAAATGTGTACCATGTGTACAATCATCATTGATATAAAAATGATATTCTTTAATAACATGTCGATTGTTATTGTTTATTTCTATACGATGAACATTTTGTTCAGAATGTCTATAGAGAACATGGAAAAGCATAGAGGCATGGTCAAAATGATAATATTCACTTTGTATTTCATTTTTTGCAACAAATATGTAATTTTCTGCAAAATAAACTATCCACAAAATTGTACCTGGTGGAAAAATTTAACAATATTTTTCAAATTGCAAGTCTTGCCATCAAGATCTATGAAAATTATTGGTGTATTTATAAATTTAGGTTTCAAACTTCCTCAAAAATCCTATCACATAAATTTCATCTTCTCGTAGATCAATCCTTCTAGTACTAGTACTACCACTTGCATTAATCGATGTATGAATATATTCATATCTCTTCCATTCCACTTTTATGTTGGATAGTGATTGATCATCCATATAAATAAGATATTTGTTGTGAAAAAAAGTTAAATTTGCATAATTATCACATTTTTTTAACACCAACACATTTCTTTTGGTAAAATAATTCATGATTTTCTCTTCCACATAGAATTTGGGATATGCAATCATGGATATTGGAAGGAGGAGGTGAATTTCTCCAAAATGTCTTACCAAAATAAATGAAAGTGTCATATTATAATTGAAATTCCACATGATAATGACAACAACAAGTTTCGTTATCTTTGAAGTGCTTATTTTATACATGCCCTTGCACCATCATGTTCTCCTTTTCCATGACCAGTCTCAAAGAAATTCCAGCAATGTTTAATGTTGGTTTTCTTATGAAGATGACACAACCAGAAGAATGATCATGAACATTTGAATTGATCTATGGATCTATATGCCCATATCCAATGTTCATTGAATTTTGTTCCATGAACGTTCAATGAATAATAAATATTATCGAAGTAATGTTGTACAAAATGTGTACCATGTGTACAATCATCATTGATATAAAAATGATATTCTTTAATAACATGACGATTGTTATTGGTGCTTTGTATATGATCAACATTTTTTTCAACGTGCCTATATATAACATGGGAAATCATAGAGACTTGGTCGAAATGATAATATTCACTTTGTATTTCTTTTTTTGCCGCAAACGTGTAATTTTCTACAAAATCAACTATTGACAAAATTGTCCCTAGCAGAAAAATTTCAGGGATTTTTCGAATTGTAGATCCTAACATCAAGCTCTATGAGAATTCTTGGTGTATTTATAAATTTCTGTTTCAAGCTTCCTTAGAAACTCTATCACATAAATTTCATCTTCTTGTAAATCAATCCTTCTAGCACTTGTACTACCACTTGCAGTAACCGATGTATGGATATATTCATATCTCTTGCATTCCACTTTTACATTGGATAGTGATTGATCATCCATATCAATAGGATATTTGTTGTGAAACAAAGTCAAATTTCCACAATGATCATATTTTTTAACACCAACACATTTCTTTTGGTAAAATAATTCATGATTTTCTCTTCTAGGTAGAATTTGAGGTATGCAATCATGGATAGTGGAAGGAGGAGGTGAATTTCTGAAAAATATTTTACCAAAATCAAGGAAGGTGTCATATTATAATTGAATTTCCACATGATAATGACAACGACAACTGTCACGTATAGTGATAAGCTTAGCATACCATGGTTTTTGTTGCACAAAATTACTAATTGAGATATTAATTCCATGATTCTCTTCTTTCAACTTCTTGAACACCTCTATCTAAGTGGTGTCTGAGATATGTTTTGGATGTTCTTCATACTGATTTCATGCTATTCTTCATCACATCACCTCTTTATTTCTACAAAACATGTGAATTTTTCATCCAATAATCACATATGATAGTTTTAACATTTTCTCCAAGTCTATCTTTGTATGGTTTCCTACAAACAATTGTCCAACAAGAAAAATCATCATTTTCATATATTTGAATTCAAAATTTCTTATGCTTGTGCAATGTTTTTCATCAGGTCCCTAATGCTTAGGCCATAGATTTTGCCAAACAGTTTTTCTGAGTAGTTGATGAAACCATTGTTGTTTTTTTTGCTCTACATGCATCTAGATCACATTTCTTTCTAGATCTTCCAATTGACTTTAGAGCACTACTTGTATTTTCAATCACATTCTCCTTCACCTTTTTATCTTTTACTTTTATTTTTGAATGCTCAATAATGTTTTATCTTGTTTTAATTTCTTCGATGTTAAGATTCCTCTCAGAATTTGAACTTAAACTATCATATTTTCATCTTCGAAGAACTTATCAATAATCATCTTAACATGATATCGCATAACATGGTCATCATTTTTATCTCCATATGTGCTAGTGTCGACATTTTCTAACATCTCATCATAAATATTGATTTCACCTATACATATGAGAATTTAATGTAAATGAGTATAAAGATACATTAAATAATTAAATTTAAAAATAGAAAATGAAATTGAAACTAGTAAATATGTGTAATTTCAATCATATATATATATATAGACATATATATATATATATATATATATATATATATATATATATATATATATATATATATATATATATATATAGATATATATATATATATATATATATATATATGTATATATAGATGGGTGGTTCAACTTCTTCTTCGCTTGAATCTCTTTCAACATATTCAACAACTTCATTAATGTCTAGTTCGTTTTCTTTTTCACTTTCTCTTTCAACATTTTCAATCTCATCATCAATGTTATGAGGCAAATATCTCTCTGTTTACATTGCAAAATCATCTTAAAGTTAGTTCATCAAATAAAAATTAAATTGCACAATACACTATTAAATTCTAAATATCATTTACAAAATGTAGATTTACATACCTAGTTCAACTTCTTCTGGTTGAGATTGATTTTCCCTTTCAATATGTAAATGTTCTTCCTTATTTCTTCTATAATAGTTTCTTGAGTGTTATCTACAAACCGCAATGTGTCTAATTCGATCATATTTTCTCTTGCAATTTGTTCATTTCCCCGTGATAATTCAATCTATATAGATTTTTAAAAAATTAATGAAAATTTTATATTAAGAAATATAATTTCGAAGCAAAATTTTTATACTTTAAAAATAAATTAAATAAATTTACAATCATGGAGAACAAAGTGGGCAATAGACATTTTCATTAAAATAAAAAATTGATAAAAAAAATTTAAAAACTTAAAAGGTATTACTTATGCTAATCACAATCTTATTTACCTATTCAAGAAATGTGTTACTCAAAAAAGTTCACCATCCAAAAGCTAGGCGAGAAACATTCACTATCTAAAATGTAGATCCAAAAAAAATTGCTATCAAAAATTTTCATATAGAAATATGTTATCCACGGTGTTATTTAACCAGTCAAGAAATTTGTTACTGAAAATAGTTCACTAGATCCAAAATATAGCCCAAAAAGTTTTACTATCCAAAAGGTAGATCCAAAAAAGTTCGCTATCCAAAAGTTCTCCAAAAGTTGCATATGGAAAATGTACAATGAGAGAGGAAATGATGTTTTTGCTAAGATTATTTATAGGTTTCGGTCAAAACGATCACATCCTTTCGTTTGATAGATGCAATTCCTTTCCATAAGAAATATCATAAACAAGCATCCACTAAAAATGATAAAGATTGAAGGAATATTTTGCATATATGATATCATAAATCTTACCTAAACCTAAGAGAGACTCCAAAATCTTGTCTCCTTCAATTTAAAATGCACCTATAATAGAATTAATCAACTTTTATATACTTATAAATGTTTATAATTTTTCATTCAATTCTTGTTTTCATACATTGGTTTTCTATCCATAGATTATAAGTTAATAATTGATTGTGTTTTCCTCCATCTTTTTTTATTAATAAAAATAAGATTATAGGTATCATCTATTGCCTAACATGAAAAATGTATTCGTTCAAAATCGCTCATATATGGATCACTATTGGAGAGATAAGTATTAGACTTGTGGAGGTAACATAAATAAAGAAAGATTATATTAGCATGTAAATAATTAAAATTAATATCTAATTTATAATAATATTAATTTACATTTTAAATGTCTTGCCAACAAAGTTGTTTTATTGAATTATGTTTCCTTTTTCTAGTTAAATAATAATCCTAGATGTGTTCCTAAATGAAAAAAGATGAATCTCCACACTATCACATTGTGACATTTACAAATCCAACAATTTTGTAATCATTGGCAAGTATAAGTATGTCAATCATAACCAATGTTTTAAATATTGTAATCATGAGAAATATTTTTAGAAATCAAGGATATTCCCTTTTAGGAACAAGATTTTCAATGTTTTCACATAACCTAACACTACCTGATATTGCATAGTGTTGAGCCCATTCCAAATATAGTGATCAAGGATATCATCAAGTTGAACATTTTGAAAATAGTCTTATTAATTTTTCAAACTTGATGCTTTAAATATAATTTTTAAAGGTCTCTAGTAATCCATTTGTAATAATTTTTATAAATTATAGGAAAAAGACATGTGTATTATAAGTAAGTATAAAATATAAATTAGCTAACCTACAAACTAATAAAATGAATATAATAAGTCAGCATACCTTTTTTAATGCAACAAAAAATTATTTAAGGATTGTTGTATAACTTGAGTCTAGATAGTTCCATTTAACATCATCCTAACTCTCTTCATCCAACATTTTAACCATTTTCTCTTGTATTTTCATATAACCCTTGCAACTATATTAGTAGAATAAATAATTTTAAAATAAAATCTATAAAAAAATACATAGAAAATTAATATGTTGAATTAAATGTAAATTTTATAAACTTAAAATTAATTAAAAATAACTAGCTAAAATTCCTCCTCAAACCTGCTATATATTTTTCCACGGGGCCTAGAGCAGTCAATGGATCAGTGCATTGTTAAGGCACTCCTTACATAATGGTCACTATTTGAAATCTCGTGGATGTCCCACCTACTTGACCTCCTCATATAGGTTATATTGGTAGAAAAAGGACCAAACTTATGTCATGACAATATAAGACCCACTTAATTTTAGATTCCTCTAGTAAAACAAATAAAGAAAGAAATGTAAAAACTTGTTAGATATTTATTCCATTAATAATTCACTTAACCTTACATTTGATAATATGACCATGATAAATGTTTCATCATTCACTCATCACATTGATATCCAAGGCATTATAGCCATATCTTATAATATACTCTTGATTGGAGGACCTATATTACCAATGCCACATGACAAGGTTTTAAACTTTTTAACCTTTTGAATTTTTAAATCAATATTTCCCATAAGATAAAGAATTCACCAATCAAAACTCATGTTTGTTCAATTTTAAAACCAAATTAAAGAAAAAAACCATGTGTGGCTCTAAAGGCATCACTTCTTTGGAAATATTTTGTTCCACCCACTCTTTTGGTCAATTAAGAAGCCTATTTCCATACAACATTAGTTTTGAAAACTTTTTGATGTTTGATATGTGCTAAACACATATTTCTTGACATTCATTATGGATAAATCTCACCCTTTGAATGAATACCATGGGTTTCTTATACTTACTATCTAAATTATAGTCATATACCAATAACATTTGTTTATTATGTATATGTTAAAGCAACGTAAATGACATATCCAATTATGTTAAAAGGAGGGTTACTAAGACCCCCTTGCAACAATTCCCTTATAGTATTTATATAATGGTTTCGTTCAATCACATAATATTTATAGTTAAAACGTTTAGATGGATTTAGAAAATCTTTGCTAGGAACTTCCATAAGGTCAAAAAGAACCAAGTGGCCAACCACATGCAAATATGGATTTACCCCATCAAAATTTTCAGGTTGTGAATATGAAAGTGAGCCATGGCTCTCTAATTTGATATTTATCTTGTTATTTTATGGGTTTATACATTTTTTCACATTTAATTTAAATGTATGACCATTGTCATTAAAATCGTTCATCCTCAATTGATCTTGAAGGGTATTTATATGTAGTTTTAATAGCACTATCCTCTAGATCAACCATTAGTCTTATGATTTCCCTACTACCCTAAGGACAATAGGAATTTTACTATGATATTCAAATCTAATCGCTGCTTTACTCCTTTTATGAATTAAAAGAGGTTATTTTGAAAAAGAGTTGGAACCTCATTGACACTAATGTCAGCATCTTTGTCATTTAAGGTTGTTAAATGTTTAAATTTATCTTTTCTAACCAAATAAGTTTTCTCTATTTTTTGTTGTCTAATTATCATTACACACATGGTTTGAATCTCAAATTATCTATCTTATTTTTCCTTACTTCTTATGCCTTGTTGATATGAGGGGAGATACTTAAAATTCATGATAATTTCATCTATTTAATAAACCCTTGCTAATATCCATGAAAATGCCATATCAAAATATTATAAAAATAAAATATAACATTTTGGTTATAATTATGTTTTGAAATTATCATGGTCCTTTTATAATAATATATAAATAATTAATAGGATTAAACAAACTTACATTATATCACTTATTGTCTTGCATGATAGATGCATATAATTCTATAAATCTTTCTTCAAATTATAATGAATTATTTTGAAACAATATATCATCTTGACAAATGTCTTGTCTTGTTTCACAAATGCATAAAATACATCTATGCCTAACACCGAATACTATCTTGTAACAAGCCAATTACATCATAATTTGATTGTAAATGATGAAACTTAATGTAATACAAATATACATTTTCTCCACTATTACTTTATGTGTCCTTCACCTACCAAGAATGGTCCTTTTTGTCTCACCTTATGTGAATTTATAGTTTAATGTTTTTCATGGTTTTCAAAAGATTAGTTGTCAAACCTTAAATGAAACACTACTCTATTATGCAACAAGATCACAAATAGATAGATCAACGACATAAATGAACAATTCTTAGATGATTCAAATGAAAAAACCTTATTTCTAAATATAGGAGTCTAAGGGGTCAAAATATAATCAAATCCAACATAACAATAATAATGTAAGGGAACAACAACAATAATGGTGGGCTTGTATGGGGCACAATAATAACAATATCAAGACTACATGGGCACAACAATAACAATAAGGGGGATACATTGACAATAACAATGAGGGAATACACTAGTATTATAGGGACCTAACATTCCCTTCTCCTTGAAAAGAGTGTTTTTCTCGACGCCTGAGTAGTTTTGGATGCTTCTGTATAAAATTTTCATCCTCCCATACGGAATCTTCAGCAAGTATGTTCTTCCAATTGATGAGATAGTCTGGAATTGATCGATTTCGTAGCTGTCGAGTTCTTGCTTTTGTGACTTATTCAAGTTCTAATATGATTTTCCTTCCTCGTCAAGTTCTAGAAATATTCTTTGAACTGTGAGCTTATCACCTATAACCTTGTTTAAGAAAGAAACATGGAAAACAAGGTGCAATCGAGAAGATGCATGAAGCTCCAATTTGTATGCCATAGTACCAATCTTTTGCAACACCTTGTAAGGACCATAATACTTTGGTGATAATTTATTATCCTTCTTAGATTTCTTAAGGGACATTTTTTTGTATGGTTGTAGCCGTAAAAATACCCATTCACCTACATGAAAAATTCTTTCGCTGCAATGTTTATATGGCCGTTGTTTCATTCCATTTTTCACCAATGTGAGGTTATCCTTTAACAGTTAGATAACTTGTTGTTGGTGCTCAATGTCATCTTCCATTTCTTGAACCTTAGAATTTTCTCTTAAATATGATGTGATGGATGGTGGATGATATCCATAATGTACCATAAATGGGTTCATTTTTGGTGCAATGTGGAAGCAAGTGTTATACTACCATTCAACTAGAGATAACTACTTGACCCATTATGTTTGTTGATCAAATGCAAAGAAATGAATATATCCTTGCAAACATCTGTTCACTATCTTAGTTTTCCCATCATATTGAGGATGATAAGATGAGATATGAGCTAATTGAGTACCCAGATAAGAAAATAATTCCGTACAAAACTTTCCTATGAAAATGGGATCTCTGTCGCTTAAAATAATCTTTGGGTTTCCATGTAGCAGTAGCAATTGTACTAGATTTAAATGAATGAGATAATGCAAGAAGGTGTTCATACTTGGTAAGTCAATCAACTACCACCATGATGACACTCTTTCCTTCGGATTTGGGTTAACCTATGATAAAATCCATTGAAACCTCCTCCCAACATTGAATTTGAATGGATAAAGGTTGTAACAAACCCGAGGTCTTAATTGTCTCAACTTTATTTTGTTGGCAAACCAAATATTCTACCACAAACGTTTGATTATCATATTTAAGGCCATGCCCAAAAAGTTCCCTCTTAACATTGTGGTAATTTTTTAAACATCTGGAGTGCCCTCCTAAGGGAGAGGTGTGCAATTCTAGAAAAATCTTTTGTTTTAGTTGGGAATTATTACAAAGGTATAAGCAATATTTATACCATAACGAATCATTTCTCTAGCTAAATGTATTAGATGTACTGGTATCTTGCTACAGCTTTTGAATGAGTGCCCACACTTCTTCGTTATTCTTCCATTCATCCATTTCTTTGGTTATCCAATCTAGTTGGATAATAGAAATGGAACAAAGCAATGCTTCCACATCCTCATCCTTTCTTGAGAGTGCATCTGCAACAACATTTTTCTTCCCTTTTTTGTAGATGATTTCAAAGTCATAACCAACATCTTTGTTACCCATTTTTGTTTCTCTTCTTAAGATAATATTTGTTCTAAAAATTATTTAAGACTATCAAGATCCGTTTTTACCTTTAAGTGTCTTCCCATTAGGTAATGTCACCATTTCTTTAATGCATGTAGTATTTCCAACATTTCCTTCTCATAAATAGATTTGTGTAAATACTTTCCTTTGATTTGATGAATTTCAAAAGTTATGGGTCTTCCCTCTTCCATTAAAATAGTACCAATTCCATTTCTTGAGGCATCACATTCCACAATAAAGTTTTTTGTGAAGTCTGGTAGAGCCAAGATTGGTGCTTGGCACATTTCCTATTTAAGATGTTAAAAGGCCTTAGTTGCTTCTGGAGTCCAAGAAAATGCATCTTTCTTCAGTAATGTTGTTAGAAATGTTGTTATTCTCCAATAATTCTTAAAAAAATTGCGATAATGCCCTCTCAACCCAAGAAATCCTCGCAAATGATTTATGGATGTGGGAATTTTCCATTCCTTAATGTCTTTAATTTTGTTAGGGTCTACCTTAACACCCTCATGAGATAAAATATGACCCAGATATTCCACCTCCTGTACTCCAAAGAAACATTTGGAGGTTTTTGCATATAATTGTTTCTCCTTGAATAGTTTGAGCACCCTATCAACATGTTGAAAATGATCCTTCCAAGACTTGTTGTAGATTAGCATATCATCAAAAAATACTAACACAAATATTCTAAGGAAGGGTTTGAAAATGGAATTCAACAAACCTTGAAATGTAGAAGGTGCATTAATAAGGGCAAAAGGCATGACAAAAAATTCATAATGACCCTCATGAGTTCTAAATGTTGTTTTCCAAATGTATTCAGTCTTCATTCTTATTTGGTGAAATCCTGAATGAAGATCCAACTTGATGAAGTAAATTTCTCCATGTAATTCATCCAATAATTCATCAATGAAAGTAATGGGAAATTTATCTTTAATATTAATCTTGTTGAGCTCCCTATAATCTAGACACATGAACCATGATCCATCCTTCTTGTGTGCCAATACTACTAGAGTAGAGAAATAACTTTGACTAGGTTGAATTATACCACCCTCTGGCATTTTTGCAACCATATGTTCAATTTCACTCTTTTGGGAATAAGGATATCTATAAGGCCTAATGTTTGGAGGAACACTTCCTGGAAATGAATGAATAACATGATCATGATGACCAATAGGTGGGAGGCATTTGGGAGTCTCAAATACCTTGGAATGGTTGTCCAATACTTTTTGGAGATCTGGAGAAATAGATGATTTCGATGTTTGAAACTCTAGTGAATATAATTGTGCAATTACGCCCCATTATTCTTTCTTTAGAAGCATTTCCATGCCATTAGAGCTAATTAATCTTCCTGGTTTCCTTTCGATACCCCTTAATTCAACTTCCTTTCCTTCCGGAAAAAAATTCAAGGAATGTTCTTGAAAAATTAAAAGCTATTATACCCAAATATTGTAACCATTAGACTCCTAGTACAACATCAACACCACCCATTGGAATGGAGAGTATTGGAGTATTCAATACATATTCCCCCATAATTAGCTTGATATTATGGAACTTTCCATAGAAATTTATAGTTCCTCCATTTACAACCATCAATTGACATTCTAGTGTTGGTTATTGGAAGCAATTTAATTCCTTGGCTATAATACAATGAATAAAATTATGGGTAATACCTTGTTATAGACATTTTTGGGCACTGCAACCCCAAGCACAAATGTCCATAAACCAAGGGCTCCTAAGTCCCTAAAAGGTGTTGTTCCAACCCCTAAAAGAACAAGGTCAACTGATTACAGCATCTCCCAGAAGTTCTCCATGAAAAACTACTCAAAACTGGTCAAAATTGGACCATTTCACCTGCTCCATGGTCAAAGTGCATTGCATCCCACCTGAACACATATAGTAGGTGCGATGCATGTTGAAAAAACCTTCTATGGGGTGCGATGGGCGAGAGTGGACAAATGGCAGGGTCAATCCGCAAGGTGCAGGAGCATGGAATCTTCCAGAAACTTCTGCTATGACACTTGCCTCTCTGCATTCGCCAGGAATGAGTAAGAGATCATCAATCTCCATGTGGATTCAAGAACTATCAGAGATAGGACGCTAATCAAATCTCAAAAGCTGACTCACCCCCCTTGCAAACATCTATATATGGATCCCTCATCCCAGAGATCCAGAGGCTGGAATTTTGTATCTTGTAAGGAAGTGTTGTTGGTTTCTTGGTGCAATATCATAAGTGTTGTGTGATCTAAGCTTTTCATGAGGTGAAGAAGGGATTTCTTGCTGAGAGGATGATGCTGGGTCAGAACAATTGGTTGTAATCCTCTTTGCTCTTTCTTGATTATCAATAAAGCTATTCAAGTTTTCCTCCACATTCTTGTATGATTGATGATTTATGCATTTGTGTGGTCAATATACATCTGGTCCTATATTGTTTATGATAATAGATCTATGTTCTTGGATAGTGTTATGCTATTTTGATTCTACAGGTACTCTTTGAAGCTAGGTAGACAAGGAAGCGAGTGGCGAAGACCTATCAGAAGAGAGAGGAATCGAGCAAGGAACCAAGCGCAAGACAGAGGTTGGTCTCCTTATTCTTCTCTTATCTATTTCTCATAAAGGAAAACGAAAGTAGTTTTTAGTTTGTTTGTTTCTAAGGTAGCTACCAGCCTTAGTGGGACTAGCAGCTCTGCATAGACACTAGTTTTCCCGATAACAAAATGGTGACTCCACTGACTCCGATAACCAAGCATTGACTCGAGTATAGTTGAACAAGAAATCAAGATGTATCTAGATGTCAAACTAGTACGACAACAGCTACGGCAGGTGCACTGGTAAGAAAGCCGCTGCCATCAAGGTAGAAGTTGAAAAGCTTCTCCATGCTGGTTTCATTTACCCAGTTCCTCTAACCGATTGGGTATCGAACATTGTTCCTGTGATGAAAAAACAAGGAATGATCGGAGTGTGGGTCGATTATAGGGATGTAAATTAAGCTTGTCCAAAAGACAACTACCCTACACCCTCTATTGACTAGATAATTGATGAATGCGCCGGATGCGAAATCTTCTCATTCATGGATGGATTCTCCGGGTATAATCAAATAAATATCCACCCACAGGACCAGTCAAAGACTGCATTTATTTGTCCGTGGGGCACATTCGCATATCACTAATTACCCTTTAGTTTAAAGAACGCAGGGGCAATGTTTCAGAGGGAAATGAATTATGCCTTCCATGACATCAAAAACATCGTTCAACCATATCTCGACGACCTTCCGGCTCATTCGCGAAAGCGGACCGATCATTCGCATCGTTTGAGAGCGATATTTCTACGTTGCCGACACTACAGGATACGACTCAATCCACACAAATGTGTGTTCAGTGTCAGTTCTGGTCATTTACTTGGCTTTATAGTCTCAAAGGACGGGATTCGTCTCGACCCATGTAAGGTTCCAGCAATCATAAATTTGCCTCCACCTTCAAATTTGCTTCAGATTCAGAAACTCCAAGGGAAAGAAAACTTTCTAAGGAGGTTCATTCCAAATTACGTTGAACTTGCTAAAGGTTATACATGTCTATTGAAAAAGGAAGTGCCCTTCGTCTGGTATCAGGTCACACAAGCTTCCTTTGATGCTTTAAAAGAATCCCTAATGAAAGCATCATTAATGTACGCTCCTGATTATCAAAGAGACTTTAACCTGTATCTTGCTGCAGTAGATACAACCATCGCAATGGTTTTAGTTCAAGAAGACAACTAAATTGAACATCCTATTATTTAAGTAGGAACTTAAATGATACAGAAAGCAAGTATTCGTATGTTGAAAAGCTCGCTCTCGCATCGGTTCAAGCAATACAACGATTTTGGCATTATGTCCTCTTTCGGAAAACTACCATTCTGTCAGATTGCAACCCCATGACTTATATATTGTCGCGACAGTTGCTGGGGGGCAAATATTCAAAATGGATAGAAATTCTTCAAGAGTTTGATCTGGAATTTGTAAAATCCAGGTCAAAGAAATCCCTAGTTTTCGTGGAATTACTATGCGATCTCCCATCATCGTCCAACGATGAAACATCAGAAGAAACAATCGTGGATGAATCTTTGTTTCTGATATCTTCAAGCAATCCGTGGTATGGAGATATAATCATCTATCTCCAGACCCAAAAATATAGGCCTAATACCTCCCGCTCAGAACAAAAACGTATTCGATACCAATCAAAAGACTACATGATCGTCAGTGATACGCTTTACCGTCGTGGTGTCGATACAGTTCTGAGGAGGTGCCTCACCCATGAGGAAGTCGAAAAAGTCCTGAATGATTGCCATTCAGGCGCGTGTGGGGGGCATCAATCTGGTTACGCTACAGTGCAAAAATTTTTACGAGCAGGATACTTCTGCCCAAAAATGTTCAAAGATTTCATAACCACAGTCAGAAGTTGCCATGCATGCCAAATTTTCGATAGCAAAACCAGAAGACCACCCGCACCTCTGTAGCCAATAGTTGTTGTTGGGCCATTCGCTAAATGGGGCATTGATTTCATGACATGTAACCCCACTTCGACTGGGGGGCATGGGTATATCATAGTCGTCGTTGAATATTTTACCAAATGGGCCGAGGCGATGCCTACATTAGATAACACTGGTGAAACAACTGCCCTTTTCTTTTTCAATCATGTAGTCGCCAGATTCGGCGTTCCACAGGCTATAGTCACAGATCATGGATCGCATTTTTGGAATCACATGATGGCTGAATTAGCCGCCAAATTAGGGTTGTCTCACGACAGCTCTACTCCATATTACCCGCAGGCCAACGGACAAGTTGAAGGAATCAACAAGGTCCTGAAGCGTATGCTACAAAGGATGATTGGAGTCCACAGAAGGAGTTGGCAACTGATCCTGTACTCGGCCTTGTGGGCATACCGAACATCGGTAAGGAATACAACCTGGTTTACACCCTTCTAACTGGTGTATAGCCTAAAAGCAATCTTACCAGTTCAGTGTGAAATCTCGTCCCTCAAACTCGCAATCGACCTTCTCCTCGGAACTTCAGAAGAGGAGGCTCGTTTCTTAGAACTAATCCAATTGGATGAAACTCATCGTGATGCCACTTTGGCTAACGAAGCCCATAAGAAACAAGTCAAAGCGCAATTCGAGAAGAATGTCAAACCCCGTGTGTTCTAAGAAGGTGACTTGGTCTTACTTTATTACCAGGAATCCGATAAATTGGGAGCAGGTAAGTTCAAGTCTTTACGGATGGGCCCCTGTATTGTTAAGCATGTATTAGCAAAAGAAGCCTACGAGTTGATGGATTATGATGGAATTCCACTGGCGCAACCCCGTAACAGGTTGTACCTTAAGCATTACTACGCATGATTTAGTGTGCTAACCCATATGCTTTTGTTACATTTTTGTTTTCACTAAGAGTAATCATTTTGGTCGAGTAATCCACTTTTTACATTTGTTGCAGATGTCGAACCTATTGGAATCATTTGTTGGATATGCCGACGGAGCGAGTCGTAGTTCGTGGAACCTATCTTCTGTGGCCTCGGCCATTTTTGATCCAAGCGGCGAGTTAGTAAGTTTCAGAGGGGTATGTATTGGTCGGTCAAAAAATAACATCGCTGAATATAGCATGTTGATAGAACTTCTCTCTGATGCCATCACACATGGCATACGCTGACTTCTCGTCAGGCTAGACTCACAGCTCGTCATACTACAACTCACTGGTATATACTCTGTCCGAAATCCAGCTATCTATCGCATGTTCCTAAGGGTCAAGATTTTGGAACTTAGGCAACTTGATTTTATTCAATATCAGCATATTTCCAGAAACTTAAACACATTAACAGACTCATTGGCAAATTATGTGTTAGATAGACATTTGCAACATTTATAAAATGAAGCATTTCATCAATATTTGCATCAGGATCATGTAACTTAACCAAAATAAAACTCTGAAAATCAAAAATATATATATAACTATTTATGGTTTACACATAATGTTCTGTAACCAAGACAAAAAATTGGTCAAATGACCCAAAACTCAAAACGCTAGGGGGCAGCCTAGTCTAATGATGCTGGTGATAACAAGTCACCGCCTATGTAATCATGTGTAAAAGCCTAGTCCATCGACTTGGCACGCCAGTAGTATGTTGCTGCAACCTCAGAGGCAGCTCGTCAATCCTCACATCTAGAATATCGAGAGTGAGGCCCTCGACCTAATCCTGTAATGCTGAAAGAGTCTCGGCCACATCAAGGTTGCGAAGGATAGCCCTTCCCACAGCCTCTCCTGCTGGAGCGGTAGCTGGCACTCTCAAGTGTACTACTGGCCGAACTGGTCCAATATCTGCATGAGCACATGAGTTCTGATTAGTCTTGATAGAATAAATCACAAGAACATTATAAAGAGAAAAAATAAACAAAGATATGGTCAAAATTTTACCAATGGCGCCCCACTGCTCGCCAGCCGGCAGTACCAAATCCGGGTCACCCCGGGAAACCATACCAACATATGGATACTCGGAAAAAACCATCTCCTGATGATCAAACCACCCGAAGAAGTTATCAGAAAAGCAAACCTGAGACTGACCAGCATGTTTGGACATATGGTCGACCCATCTCTGCATCCGTGGCTCAGTCGGTGGAGGTAAACCAAGTGCAATGTACTGTGGCTGCATCAACGGGATCTTTTCCAAGGCAAAAGCGGTCAAAATAGAACCGTACCCAAATTTCTTCAATCTTCTGTTTTTTACCTTGGTCAATTGTTCTTTCATCACAAAGAGTACTTCATCACACCAGTTGAATACCTTTGGTTCAAGGCATTCTAAGGCGTACTGCATATAAGATTGGTTGGCCACATGAAGAGCCGCACTACCAGCCATCCTAGCAGAAGTGAACAGAATGGTCCTCAAGGGCCTATCAGTGAAATCTCGAATGTTGATCTTGCTGTCCTTACTCAGCTAAGATCCCTCTCTGCAATACCTGCGAATGTAATCTCTCACAGATTCACCCCCACAGGCCGAACCTGATAAAGAGATAGGGGCACCCTGCCTCAATAAGCTAGTCAAAAAATAGATGTCCACGACAGCCAAGGGGATAGATTTGCCCCTAATCTGGAACACCTGGCTGGTAGGATCCCAGGCATCAAGCAAATACTGCAACAAGTTGATTTGTTGCCTCATGGTAGAGATGCGGAGAAACTTGAATAGGCCACAGTTCCGCAGTGCATTTACCGTAACCGGATCATGTAAAGCAAGCATGTCCTCCTCTTCATGCTCATGTTCTCGCCATGTAACATGCATTTTTCTCCAATGAATCTCTGAAAACAAACAAGAGAAGATTTAGATCCTGATTTGGTGAAAAACAGGCAAAAATTTCCATGAAAAACTGTGCACAAATTTCCCTCCTTGCGGCCATCGCAACCCCAGCAGTGTTCTGGGGGTGTTGCATGCTAACTGTCCAGTGGGTAGGCCAACATGCAATGCACCTTTCGATATAGAAAGGGTGCGATGGAGCCAGGGTGAGTTTTTCAAACCCGAGAGGCTCAGAAAAACTAGAAAACATGCTCAGAATGCAAAACGGAAAGGATGAAATGAAAGAGCTCAGGTTTAGCTCCTACCTGGTCTAGACGGCGCCGAAAATCGTCCACAGAATCTCCCGGAATTAGCTAGTGAAAATAAAGGGGGAAAGCACCTCCAAAGCTCCAACAGACCAAAGTTCAAATAAAATGGTAAAATGAGAGCTAAAAACACTTTTAAATTACTTTTTACGTAATTCAAGTAAAATATTAGTGTCTTAACTCATTTTCAAACATATATTGTTCATTTCTAACTACTTTGATGAAGCAATTGAGCAGGCAGTACAACCTTTGAAGGAACAAAGTTATTAATGGTAAAATCAAGAAAATCAATGACCATTATATCGAGCAGTTTTAACGCAGAATTCAAGCTAGTTAAAAAATAAACATAAGAAATGAGCAAGTGTTTCCCCCAGCATTTAAGCTCATTAAAAAATGAACCATTTTTCTGGTAAATAACCATCGTGAATGTATTATCATCAGCCTTTGAATCCTTGGTCATGTTCTCATCATCGCCTCCACTCTGTATTAGCCGATCATTCACCTCCACTTGATTTTTTACCCCTTTTGAGGAACAACTACGAAGAGTGATCCTGTTAGCCATCCTTGTGACACTGCCATCATTGGAAAATTCCAAACCTTACCTGGAATCAGTTGCTACCTGAATCTATCACTCGTTCCTCAAAAAAGAGTCTCCTTTAAGCTCTTTTCAACTGACTTGTAAAATATGAAAATATTGCCGAGCCATTGGCCTCTCCAGCTCGTTAAAGTGACCGGAAGTTTTATCCCTCCTTTAGATTTTAATCTTTTTGGACCTGAGGGATTATTACACAAAAATATCGAGCGCTTGTTTTGTTCAGCTCGTTAACATTACTAAAAATTCATCCCTTTTGTATTATTTTATACTTTTTCAGACTTAAGGGATTAGATGATGAAAAAGGATTTTTGGCGTTTCCTTTACGTCCCTTTTCAGACTCTCTAAAATTGAAAAGGACCGAGTTATCTTTGTCGTTAAACTCGTTAAAACCTAATAGCGACAAACTTGTCCATAACAGACAAGAATGAGTTTCACTATCGCTAAGCTCATTAAAACATAGCGATGGGTTTTCCCGAAGGGAAAATTATAGAACAAGCATATGTTATCCTCCTCAAGCTTGAAAAAAATAAAGAGGTACTGGTCAGCAATGACTAGGGAAAAATTGGGAAGAAAACTTGAAGAAACTTTGTTGGTAGCAAGTCGCTCTTGAACATGACACTTTCACTCCGCATCTGAGTCAGGTTGGGTTATTCCATTCACTGGTCACATCACCATAGTTCTGTCACACCATCCACATTTGGGGTTACTGCTACCAATCCATCATGTCAGTGTCGCCGATATGTTCAAGAGAAGTCACTCAGAGAATTCACCTGTGTCTCACCCACTATAATACATTTACACTCCATTCTTTCATGACCGCCACCCTGAACCTTATATCACCAGATTGTTTTCACCTCCATTAAAATCATTTGCTCTGTTTCGTGTTATTGATGTGGGATTCCCTAAGGCCCTCCCATGACGAATCGCTTCTTGTCGACATCAGCTCATTATCCAAGAATTCGATCTAGGAACAACCCTTTCAGTACTTTGAAGCTTGCATGCCTCAATGGCAAGTTCTCACTTCCAGCGACAGGTTTACATCAATGGCCTTCGACCGAAATATTTTGCATGGTGTTCGACGCCAAGTCCCTTATTCACACCACGTGAATTGTACTGTAGTACCTTGAGGGTCATCATCATTATTGGTGATTCCTCTTGCGCCTGTTAACAACTTACATCATTGGCTGGTAATTACGTGATGTCTTTCCATGTTCGACTCCAGAACATCTCTCACATGGATCGACTTGTACTTTGAGTGAATATCGAACGAGATTGAAGACCCCAGATCTAGTTTCATCCACCTGGGCTGCAATATATATTTAAAAAAATAAAAACATCAAATGTACATCATTGTTGCACAGATAATCATCCAATATAAGGGATGATGGCTCTCCCAGAATCATCAGTCTACACTCAAACGATTGTTTGTCCTATGTACATGAAAATGAATTTATAAAGTTGAGCATGGGAATGCCCGCCTTAGCTAGATCATGAAAATATTATGAATATAATGTATTGTATTGTATCTTATTACAGGTCGCCTTCCAACTTGAAAAAACTTCCGATCCTCATGATAAAGCATTTCACCCGACATCAAAAGATTAACGACCTCATGCTTTAGGGGGCAACTGTTATAGACATTTTTGGGCACTGCAACCCCAAGCATAAATTTCCATAAACCAAGGGCCCCTAAGTCCCTAAAAGGTGTTGTTCCAACCCCTAAAACAACAAGGTCAACTGATTACAACATCTCCCAGAAGTTCTCCATGAAAAGCTACTCAGAACTGGTCAAAACTGGACCATTTCACCTGCTCCATGGTCAAAGTGAGTTGCATCCCACTTGAACACACACAATAGGTGCAATGCATGTTGAAAAATCCTTCTATGGGGTGTGATGGGTGAGAGTTGGCAAATGGCAGGGTCAATCCGCAAGGTGAAGGAGCATGGAATCTTCCAGAAACCTCTCCTGTGACACTTGCCTCTCTGCATTCGCCCAGGAATGAGTAAGAGATCATCAATCTCCATGTGGATTCAAGAACTATCAGAGAGAGGACACTAATCAAAACTCAAAAGCTAACTCACCCCCCTTGCAAACAACTATATATGGATCCCTCATCCCAGAGATCTAGAGGCTGGAATTTTGTATCTTGTAAGGAAGTGCTATTGGTTTCTTGGTGCAATATCATAAGTGTTGGGTGATCTAAGCTTTTCATGAGGTGAATAAGGGCTTTCTTGCTGAGAGGATGATGTTGGGTCAGAACAATTGGTTGTAATCCTCTTTGCTCTTTCTTGATTATCAATAAAGCTATTCAAGTTTTCCTCCACATTCTTGTATGATTGATGATTTATGCATTTGTGTGGTCAATATACATCTGGTCCTATATTGTTTATGATAATAGATCTATGTTCTTGGATAGTGTTATGCTTCTTTGATTCTACAGGTACTCTTTGAAGCTAGGTAGACAAGGAAGCGAGTGGTGAAGACCTATCAAAAGAGAGAGGAATCGAGCAAGGAACCAAGCGCAAGACAGAGGTTGGTCTCCTTATTCTTCTCTTATCTATTTCTCATAAAGGAAAACGAAAGTAGTTTTTAGCTTGTTTGTTTCTAAGATAGCTACCAGCCTTAGTGGAACTAGCAGCTCTTCATTGACACTAGTTTTCCCGATAAAATACCTGAATCAATCAGCACTATTAACTATTTCTTCTTGATATGTCCTTTTATATTGAGAGTTTGAGGAGAGGTAATTCTTGCCAATGCATTAAAAAATATGGTCAGGTTCATTTATTCTTTCTCTAGGGTTGGTTCCTGGTGTATATCCTCTTGTTTTGAAGTTTCTTGTTCCTTTTCTTCCTCCTCTTTGTAGGTTTTAACCCCATATAGAAATTACTTGCATACGAATTCTAAAACACATAAAATAAACAATGCGAGAGTATAACACATAAAACACATATACATAGAGATTTATCCCCTCGATCCCAAAACTGGGACTACCAACTTGATTTTTCATTGTTTTCCTTTCAATGTTACAATACATATTTATACATGCTGAAGCATCCAATACCATGGACTGAAAACCATCGCATCCAAAAACATGTGCAAAAATCATGCACAAAACCACAGGTGGTTCCAGCCAACCTAACATAGGTTCCAAAACCAAAATTTTCTGGGGCGCTGCCCTGAACCCCATAGAGAGGGGTTACCTACACCCCTCAAACCCCTGTGAGCCCCCCACTATGCAATCAGTGCAACGAAGGGGGCGCGGAGCCCCCCTCTCTAACCCCCCCAGTTAACTACGTGGGCTAGTCGTGGAAAGAATATAACACAACCCAACATTATCCCACTTGTTGTTTTCTTTCCACAGGGGACCACAAGAGAGCTTAGTCATTTATCCAGCCCTACAAGGCCCATTGTTTCTCTACACCAAGAGAAATTCTCAGAGCTCATAAATTTTGTCAAGGCATCTGCAGTATTCTTTAAAGTGTCCACCTTTAATAGCAACAAATTTTTGTCTTCTATCATATCCCTCACAAAGTGATATTGAACATCAATATGCTTTGTCTTTGAGTTCTTTGCCAAGAAAATTGTACTTTGTCTGTCACAATCTATCCTAATAGCTCCTTGTACTAACCCCATACTTGAACACAATATCTACAACCAAACTGCTTACTTGCTTGCATGAGTGGCTACCATGTATTCTGCCTCTGTATTTGATAGTGCCACTACAGATTGTTTCTTACTCATCCCACTAACTGCACCTCCAAATAGGTTAAACACATGCCTACTTGAAGATCTTCTCTGATCTAGATCTCTAGCCTAGTCTCATCAACAAAGCCATGAATATCCAACACTCTGTCCAATCCTGGTCTTCCTTGGTAGCACAAACCATAATCTCTAGTGCCACCAAATACCTGAAAACCCACTTCACTATTGTCCAATGCTCCTTTCCTGGTTTTGAGATAAACCTCCTCAATACTCCCACTACATGTGTAATGTCTAGTCTAGTACAAACCATTTCATACATCAAGCTACCGATTGCACTTGTATATGGAACACGGGACATGTCCTCTTCCTCTTCTTGTGTCCTGGGACACTGTTCAGCAGATAACTTTACACCTACAAGAATAGGAACCTTCACTGGTTTAGTATCTTGCATATTATATCTATGTAATATTGTCTCGACATACTTCCTCTAGTTTAACCAGAGCTTCCTCTTTTCCCAATCTCTTTTAATTTCCATGCCCAAAATATAGTTTGTAGCACCAAGATTTTCATGTCGAATTTGGAAGACAATTGGGTCTTCAAATCCTAGATAATTTATTTTTCATTTCCAACCAGTAACATATCATCCACATACAAGACCAAATAAATAACACAGTCACCAATTAATTTAAAATACAAACAGTGATCTGCTTTGCTTCTGGTGAAGCCAAGTCCCCATATAAATGTATCAAATTTCTGATACCACATCCTTGGTGATTGTTTTAACCCATACAGAGACTTCTTTAACTTGCATACTAGTTCTTTCTTACCCTTCACTGCAAAGCCTTCAGGTTTCTTCATGTAGATTTCCTCTTCCAGATCCTCATGAAGAAATGTTGTCTTCACATCCATCTGTTCTACCTCAAAATCGAAAGCAACGGTAATAGATAAAAGTAATCTAATAGAAGCTACCTTGGCAACAGGAGAAGAAATATCACCAGATTCAATTCTCAGCACCTAGGAATAACCTTTTGCTACCAACCAAGCTTTGTATTTCTCCACCTTTCCTTTTGCATTTGTCTTCTTCTTGAACACCCATTTGCTGCCAATGGGTGTCCTTCTAGCCAGAAACTCCACTAGATCCCAAGTCTCATTTCTGTGCAAAGATGCCATTTCATCAACCATGGCCTCTTTTGAGAGTTTTCCATCGTCTGAATCTACTGCTTCCTTCACAATTCTGGGATCATCATCAGTAATAGATAAAGAAAAATTTGAATAGAAAGTAGATGGACTATACCTTTCTAGTTGCCTTCTTTCTCGAACTGATCTTCTCACACCCGAAGTTTGTGGCTCTTCATCTTCTGATTCCTCCTCTACTGTGGAGTCTGATTCTTCCTCCTTTAGCTCAAAATCTATCTTTTTAGGTTCCTTTGGTTGGACTTCATGTTGAATAACATATTTCACCTCTCTGAACACCACATCTCGGTTGTACACAACCTTCCTTTTTACTGGGTTCCAAAGCTTATAACCCTTTAAACCATCCTTATACCTAATAAAGATGCAATTTTCAGATTTACTATCCAACTTTGTTTATTTCTCCTTTGGAACATGTACATATTCATCACATCCAAATACCCTCAGATGTGAAAGAGAGGGTTTCTTTCCAGTCCATACCTCTTATGGAGTTTTATGCTCCAATGCTGATGAAGGTGATCTATTGACAAGGTAACATGTTGTCTCCACCACATCTGCCCATAATTCCTGTCCTAACCCAGCACCACTGAGCATACTTCTTTCCCTTTCCATCAATGTCTTGTTCATCCTTCTTGTAACTCCATTTTGTTGAGGTGTATATGGAGTGGTCTTCTGCTGTGCTATACCACACTTCTTATAGAATTCTTCAAATTCCTTACGACAAAACTCTCCACCATTATCTGTCCTCAACACCTTTATCTTCTTCTCCATCTGGTTTTCCACCAAAGCCTTGAATTCTTTAAACCTATCAAAGATTTCATATTTCTTCTTAAGGAAATATATCCATGTATTCCTTGAGAAGTCATCTATAAATGATACATAGTACATAGACTTACCCAGTGATGGAACTTTCATAGGTCCAAAAACATAACTATGCACAAGCTCTAATATATGTTTCGTCCTCTTACCACTAGAGGGGAAACTCACCCGATTCTACTTCCCATATACACAATTTTCACAGAAATCAAAACCCAGAGAGCTATTACTCAAACCTTCTAGCATACCTTTACCCTGAAGTATTCAAAGGCCCTTCTCTCCAACATGTCCAAGCCTTTGATGCCATAGCATGGTCTTCTCTCCAGAGACCACTAGATTTTCTGCTCCACTTTTAGGAACCACAGAACTGTTGCAGCCATTAACAACCGTTCTACCATGCAGCTTGTACAAAGTTTCAATTCGAACTCCCCGCATCAATACTAGTGCCCCCAAACCATCTTGTAGGTATCCTTCTCGAACATTGTTTTTACACCTGCATCATCCAACTTGCTTACAGAAATCAAATTTTTGGCCAATGCAGGAATATGCAGAATACCCGAAAGTGTTCTAACCCTTCCACCTTGAAACTTCAACTTTAATTTTTCGTGACCAACGATTTTAGCCTTCCTATCATCCCCTAAGAAGACATCACCACCATCGTATCTCTCATACTAGCAAAACCACTCTCTATGGGGAATGAAGTGAAAGGATGCACCTAAGTCAATCAACCATGCCTCATGATCTACATGTGTACTTGAATAAGGCAAGTACATATCCCCACCTTCATCTGAGGTGGTTTTCTCCTCTACAGAAGGAGCATCATCAGATCCCCTTCCTTTATCAGGAGCTTTAGATTTATAGTCCCTTTTGTAGTGCCCTTCCTTTCCGCATTTCGAACACACCACCTTTACAAGTTTTCCTGGATATTTAGATCTCCCTCTAGATTTAGATCTCCCATTGGATGACTTATTTTTGTTTCTGTTTTGGGGACCGTCCTCGTACAGATAAGGCATCACCATTCTGGCTCTTCATATTTTTCCATCTCATCTCCTCTGTCAACAAGGATGAGACTATTTCATCTAACTGCAAGGTAGTTGCATTGTTACCTATTGCAATAACCAAACTATCTTGCAAATCTAGTAAAGAACACAACAAACTGATGCACTTATCTTCATCTGAAATTTTAATTTCAACAGATGCTAACTGACTTACCATAGTATTTAATGCATTCAGATGCTCTGTCATCGATTCTCTATCTTTCATCCTTAGGTTATACAATTTTTTCCGCAGGAAAAGTTTATTCACCAGAGACATATATTGGTAAAAATTCCCTAACTTGTCCCACAAAGCCTTCGTTGTAGCTTCCCCTAATACATTCAGCAATATTGATGAGACACAAAATCATATTGTTCTCTTTGCCTTCCAATCCAACTTCTTCCATTCTTCATCGGACACTCACATTGGTTTAGTACCTAGATCTACCACGATCCACTGATCTTTATCCACCAACAGATCCTCCATATTGAGTTTCCACAACTCAAAACTTTGACCATTAAATTTCTTGATCTCTATCTTTCCACTGCTCGCCATCTTCTTTCACCACCAGAATCGATCTCGCAATTCTCCCACTAAACAAGGTCTACCACAGGCCTGAGAAAAACCCCTCAGCAACAAAGGCACCCCCATGAAGCCAAAACAACTCTAATACCAAAGGTAGGTTTTAACCCCGTACAAAAATTACTTGCATACGAATTCTAAAACACATAAATAAACAATATGAGAGCATAACACATAAAACACATATACAAAGCGATTTTCCCCTAAATCCCAAAACTGGGACTACCATCTTGATTTTTCATTATTTTCCTTTCAATGTTACAATACATATTTATACATGCCGAAGCATCCAATACCATGGACCGAAAACCATCGTGTCCAAAAACACGGACCGAAAACCATTGCATCCAAAATAATGTGCAAACATCATGCACAAAACCATAGGTGGGTCTTCCCAACCTAACATAGGTTCCAAAACCAAAAATTTTTGGGGCGCTGCCCCGAACCCCATAGAATGGGGTTACCTGCACCCCTCAAACCCCCTGTGACCTCCCTACTACACAATTGGCGTAACGAAGGCTCCGCCACACCTCTAACCTCTGGTTAACTATGTGAGCTAGTCATGGAAAGAGTATAACACAACCCAACACTCTTCACAATCTATGTAAAATAATTTATTCTCACCACACTTATGACCTTTAATGTAGTTTCTATCACAACTGTAGAAAAGCCCTTTAACTCATTTCTCTTACAATTTTTATGGTGGCATCCTTGTAGGTTGTAAAAGGCTAGGGGAAAGAACACTTTAATATTTATAGTTGTGACTGGTAGGCTTCCTTTTTTCCATAATTGTTATTTCAATTTTCTTGTCAACCTAAATGCCTTCTCCAATGAATCACTTTTCCAAAGGTGAACCTCATGTTGGATGTTATCCTTTAGAGTCACTATGAAAACATCATTCCTATGCTCTTCTGGAATATCATTTACCATTATATTCAATTTTTAAAGTCCTCAATGTGCTCTACCATTGAACCCTTTTGTGTGATATTTATCAATTGGCTAAAGAAAATGTTGCTCTTTGTATCCTCATAATGTTCAATCATTTCCTCGGTAAAACTTAACCAAGTGACAAGTGGTTTATTAGAAAAAATTCATTGTACCATACAAACTGATTGGGTTCTAAATATAAAGTTGCAATGTGTACCTTTTGTGTGTGTTCCACATTATGAAGATCAAAATATTTGCTCCATTTGTAGTATACATGTTACAGGATCCTTGCCATCAAACTTCCTCATATCAATCTTTGGAATATGTTTGGTCTTCAATCTAATGTTAGAGTCTATGAAATCGTGATTAACATTACTTTTGTTATCATCATGAGTTTCATCTAATACCTTTTCGTCATTAGGAAGTATTTGTTGCAGCAATTTTGTCAAACCTTCCATGTCTGCTTTTAAACCATTCTTCAAATCTTCCATGTTGCCTTTAATTTTTACTTCTTTTCCGTCCTTAAAACCTTCCATGTATGATTTTAAACTATTATTAAAATGATCTGTATTAGGTTCCATTTCATTTTTGGTTACTCTTCATGAGAGAGAAATTTGATGCACTTGGTCTCGTAAGTTTGATATATCATGTTGCATTTCTTCCTCTTCTTCATGCATCATAGTAGAGATTTATGGTTTCTTACTAGGTGTTTTCATTTTCTTGCTTCAAGTCATTTTTAAATAAAACAATGATATCTATGCTTCACTATGCCATTTGAATCACTTCAAACTGATTTTTCAAAGAAAATATATGCAATTTAAAAAATATATATACACCTTTTTCTTACATTTTAGGAGCTCGAGCCTAAAATGATTGTAAATCTGTAATTTCGAATCTCCAAGTTCTAAAATTTCTTTTTGTGGTATCTCTATGATCCCTCTTTCCAACCCCACAAGTTAGATTGAGACTAGATTCTTCAAGAAAGAGTTATGCTAAATCTCCCACAATCACCATACTAAGAACTGGTTCAGTAGAGCAAAGTTGTACGGGATGCCACATGTCATTGTTTCAACCTTTGGCCCCAAAATTTCTAAAACAAAAAATACGGTTCATTTAATTTAAGCTACTTGTTACATAATTCAAATTCGATATATGAAACAAAATTTATGATGATTTTTCCTAGGTCACATGTTTGAGACAGAATTCTAGAGCCCGCAAAAGCCCTAACTTCCTAAGATCATATCTCTAAAAATATATCGCACCAAGATTTGAAATGTTTACAAGAATTTCTATGAGATGTCGGCTCCAAGTGGTAAAAATTTCATCTTCTAAAGCCTTGTAGAAAAAAGTTTATAGCGAAAATTCCAAGATGACCTGTTTGAAGAAGCGGAACCCTGGAATCTAAAGCTCTGATACCAAATATTATGCAACCAGCTCACAAATAGATAGACCAATGACTTAAAAATCATCCTCTTCGAGGGGGGATCATCCTTTACTTTACACAAATGAACAATTATTGGATGATTCAAATGAAAGAACCTCCTTTCTTTATATAAGAGTCTAAGGGGTCACTATATAATCAGAGTCGAGATAACAATAATAATGTAAGGGAACAACAATAAAAATAATGGGCATCTATGGGGCATAATAATAATAATATGGGGACTACATGGGCACAACAATAACAATAAGGGGGCTACACTAACAATAACAATGAGGGAATACACTAGTATTATAGGGACCTAACATACTCTTTTTTCGAAAGGAAGAAAGTGTTAGAGACCCAAATATAGGTTTAGAAGCCATGACCATATAGGTTGATCCGAATAAATTCATAAATACTCTCCTTGATTCTATTTGTTCTGCATGAAAAATTAAAAACCTATAATTTCGTCTTTTTATATTAATTATATATCTAAATTTTTTAATTAAAAAAATCATAAAAATATCACTATAATAAAATATAAAAAATCCAAAACAAAACATATATAAAAGAATAAAAATTATATATATATATATATATATATATATATATATATATATATATACAATAATTTGAAAATAAACAAAAAATAAAAAAGACAAATGACATATAAAATTATATATTACATAATATAGTTTAAAAAGATAATAAATAACATAACAATAATTTGTTTTTGTTCCTTTGTGAATTGCATTATTTTGTGGTAAGGCAGTATGAGGATTTAGTGGGGTGTGGGAAGTGCATGTGTTTATTTTCTCTCTGTCTTAAGTGGGATAGATTGTTGCTTGAGTTGAAAGGAATTTATTCTGGTATGTTTGGGATTGGTTTTTGTTCTGGTAAGCGAGCTCTGATGGAGAAAATTGTTAATTGGCTGAGAGTTTCTTTGCCCTCCTAGTATTATCCAGTTCTAAATGTATTTTTCAAAACTTATCTTCGGGGAAACCTGTGGCTCTGTATTTGGTAATTATTCTGGGCTTTGTTGGCTCTGCCACTGGGGTAACCATTTTAGTGGAGTCTGAGTGGAGGTGTCTTTCCATTGGCATGGTTTGGCTAACAATTTTATGTGACAATTATGTTGGGCGGTGCCAAAGCCCAAACAATGTTATGGTTAGGTCTTCCTCTTGTTTCTTTGTAGGTTTTGGTTGTTATATAAGTTGTTACATGTGTGACCCTATTTTTCCAACCATTCCACCTAGGAAAATCATGTGTTGCAACTAGAGTGAGGGAAGCGGCATGCAATATCAATGGAGAGTGAAGCTTTTTGCTCAGGATTTTATTGCTACCTATTTTAATGTTGATTCTGTGAAGACAAGGAGAGAAATTCATAATTTGGGAACTCAAGCTGGAGTGGAAAGGTAAGCCCACTCTGAGTCTAAAATCATGGATGAGAAATATACTTATGTATCAAAACCTGGTCAGACCAGGGGATGGAAGAAGAAATGCTTGAATTTTGTAGCTTTTCGCTGATATATGAAGACCTTGTTGGGATTTGTCTTGAAGATTAAACAAGTTTAAAGGTATAATGTGTTTTCTTGTTTAGAGGACATCAAGAGAATGTTGAGGATCCATTGCTTCACCTTGGATAGGTTGGATGCAATGTTGGCCCATAAAGAGGGATACATACAATGTGACTCTGAAATTCTTGCACCTCAACAATTGAGTATCAAGGAACCTGTTCCCATATCCTCTTCTAAATACGAATGATGAAAATGCTTGTTATCTTTTTAGTTTTCGATTATATATGGTTAAGATAGTCCAGGAAGATAGGGTTTTGTAATCTTTTTTTGTATGGAATTAGTAGTATGACTTCTTTTTGCACTAGGGGTTACTTAGTAAATTTCTCATCTAGGAGTGCCCTTGTATCCTTAAAAAATCATAAAGAAATTATTTGCTAGATATTTTTTTTTGTAGGTTGATATTATATTACATATGATTACATTGATTACATTCTTCACCCAGGAGGACTTAAACTTGAAAACTCAGGGGACTAAAGTCCTCACACAAAGAGGATATGTGCACTATAGTAGACCATGGGCCATAGGCATCACTACTTCATAACTGTAGCTATATTTCCAGACAAAGAAAGAGAGTGAAGTGGCCTCACCTTCTAGTTGGGTTTTCTCCCGAAAGGGTTTCCCAAAGAGAATATATTGTGTCTTATATCTATTGTGATGAACCATCTAGTGGAATATCCATGGTAATTTACATATCATTTGGTATTAGAGCAGGTTTCTTTGCACATTTATGGATATTTGCAGGGGATCTATGTTGGTAGGATAAAAAATCGTAAAACCCTAATCATGGAAAATAATATGTAAATGAACCACTTGATCCTACAAAGGTGAGGCTTCTGTGGCTAGAACAAAAAGTTGCAAACATAAATCATAATGTCAACCTCCTCATGGAAGCCCTAAGCAATAAGTTGGGGATATTTGGAGAAGATGGGGATTCGAATGTAGAGGACAAAGGAGAAGGGGGATCAGGAGATCGGGAAGACATAGAGAACTAGCCAAATAAAGAACCTGAAAAATATCAACC
The DNA here is from genome assembly GCA_031772625.1 of Pinus tabuliformis. Classification (NCBI taxonomy): domain Eukaryota; kingdom Viridiplantae; phylum Streptophyta; class Pinopsida; order Pinales; family Pinaceae; genus Pinus; species Pinus tabuliformis. The sequence continues at coordinate 1,189,532,502 of CM062818.1, forward strand.
CAGTTTGAGTGTTGTGAATCAATCCCTCTTCAAAATGGAAGAAAAATGCAATATGAAGTTGTGCCATGGTGATATCGATGCTCTAAAGTTGAACCACTTGTTACAGAAATTCAAAGTTTATTTCAACGTCCATCAGATCAAAGAATGGAAAAGGGTCTCCTTTGCGCAGCTAAAATTAGAGGGCCATGCACTGACTTAGTGGGAGAGCCACACCAAAACCCTAAGGTTGGAGGGAGAACCTCCAGTGACTAAGTGGGAGGATTTCAAAACCCTCATTAAGTCACAATTTTATAACATTGGGTAAATGGAGGACTAGCAGATCTGATGGCATTACTTCAGGCAAAAGCATGGCCAAAGTGTGTAGGAGTAAACCACATAATTTAGAAACATCACTATAATTTTGGTTATCTCTCCAAAGAACCCATATGTACTCCTCAAGTATTTGGGTGGTCTACACAACCATCTGCGTGAGAAAGAAATATTTTTCAAGCACAAATCGATGGATGAGGCTTGTGTACAGACACAATACCTGGAGAATATAGGATTAAAAAGAGCACAATCAAGTGGATCGAAGTAAAAGGAGAATCAAGAAGCTTCTGAGGAGGGGAAGAAGAAGCAAAAATGTGGAAAAGATAAAAAATGGCAGCCACAACACACACCAGTGCAAGGATCCTAGCAACCACTACAACCAATGCAACATTGATGGCCATACAAACGAGAAGTGTTGGAAGTTGTATCTAGAGCTATACTTCAAGAACAATAAGAAATATAATAAGAAGAAGAATCTCATGGCCATTAATTTGAGCAACCTAGTTGAAATAAGTTTAGACGTGGATGAGAATATTGTTTATAAATCAGTGCAGAAGGAGGCGATTAATGCTCTGTTTGACTCAATAAGACAATGATTAATGCTCTATTGACTCAATATTCTAGGAGAATCTCATTCCAACAAAGCTAGAAAAGAATTTGGGGCTTGAATTTCATGATCATCCAAACTAATATCCACTGAGATGGGTAAATAAGGATGTAGAGTTGAAGGTAAAAAAACAGTGCAAAATTAGATTTGCTATCAATGCTGATTTTATTGATGAAGTATATTTTCGGAGTCCATACATGTACATGCATTATTCAATATTCATGAGGAGAGCTAACCGGTATCGACTCATCAAGGATGGAAAATTGTTCATCATCAATGTGCACAAAGGCAAGTTGAAAATTTCACTCGTAAATGCCAACCGAGCCAAGAAATTGACTAGTTCTAGCAACAGGTATGTTTTATTGTTTTTAAGAGAAATTAAGTTTGAAGAGGAGTAAATAAGAGGCCAGGAATCCCTGAAGGGGTGTACTACTAAACAAAAACAACAATTGGAGGAGTTGTTAAAGGCATACAAGGTGCTGTCACCTACTACAAAATGTGTTTTTAGTTGTCCAAAGTGAAAAAGAGTAGATAATTTTGTAGTCATATTCCAATCCATAGAAAGATTCAAAGTTTGAATCAGACCCTCTCCACTTGAAATTTATCTGAACAAGCTTCCCAACGGTATGTAGAAGTCGAAAAATGGACACTTGGATTAGAAGTTATGGTCTTCTAAAGTTCAAGGATTAAAGCCTTAAGGAAAGGAGGAATATCGAAGGTCCGATATCGGAGATCGGTTAATTATAGGTCTTGACACATCGAAGATCACACTAAGAGCAACATATAATATCGGCAATCACGCTCTTGTGACATGGAATATCAACAATTTCCACTTTAGGCATATTACAATATCGGTGATTGCATAATCAGAGGTCTCGATGCATCGACGATCGCATATCGACACATCAAGGATCACATATCGACGATCACACATCAAGTAACATCATAGATCAGCGATTGTAGGCCAAACATCACACAATAGCGCAACATCGGAAATCAGAACTTCTGAACATTACAATGTTTAAAGGTTGTGAAACACATGAGGTTTTGATATAATGTAATACCATCAGGGAACTCAAAAATGAGTTTAGAAAAGATTTCATCGCAAAACCAAGGGGGGACGGGCCATTTTCTCTCTCCTCCAGTAGGACTCATGGCAACATCTAGTTAGTCTCAATAAGTGATGTGTGGCAGCACAGGATTGACTCTATTAAGAACACGTGGCATATGGCTTTAGCATGACATGGCGGTATGGAAGGACACATGGTAATCTGTTTTCAAATATAAGGGGTCTATGGGGGCATATCCGGGTGACACGTGTCACCACTTAGGAAGTGCCATGTGACAAGGATGACATCCCATTGGAGATCATCGGAGGTTAATGGATGTCGACACTTTAAAGCGGTACACACTTGGAAAATGTCGATAAGGGTGATCCAATATAAGGTCCAATGCACAATCACATAAAGAGTCAAAGAACCAAGGGTGTGGGGCTGAGGAAAAGCACAAAGAGCTATCGATGATTGGAGAATGAGAATTGTAGTAGCTCCATAGTTAAATTGCCAATTGGAAACCACTGATTAGAAGGGTTATGATATTTGGTTAAGCACATGGTATCTAGAGGAACTTAAATGAAAGGAACCTTGTGATATCCAAACTTCAAGTCCGTATTGGTGAAATTCTTTTCTTGCTGCAACTGATCTAGCAGATCAATTATCCTGGGAAGGGGGTCTCTATTCATGAGCATGATTTTATTCAACACCTTGTAATCTAAACACATTTTCCAATTCCAATCCTTCTTTGGCAAAATGATGATGGGTGACCCACATGGTGATGTACTCAGTCAAATGACACCATGCTCAAGTAGATGTTGCAACTATTTCGTCACCTCACTTGCTTCTATAACATACTTCTTGTAGATCCCAACATTTGGTAATGGGAAGGCTATAAATAGTTGGATCTCATGCTCCACTTCTCTCTTAGGGGGTAAGCCTTTAGGCTCTCGAAACACATCCTTATGTTTTCACCTACTGCAAAATTTGTTTTTAGTTGTCCAAAGTGTAAAAGAGATGAGAAGTTTGCAATCCTCTTCTAGGCTATATAAACACTCAAAGTCTTAATTGGACCATATCCATTGGAAAGTTCTCTGAACAAGCTTTCTAATGGTATGTAGAAGTCCAAAAATGGACTCCGAGATCAGAAGTTATGGTCTTCTAAAGTTCAAGGATTAAAGCCTCAAGGAAAGGATGAATATTGGAGGTATGATATCAAAGATTGGCTAATCGAAGGTCTTGGCACATCAACGATCGCATATCAGTGACCACACTCTGAGTAGGATAGAATACTACTGATCACACTTTGGCAACATGGAATATTGACGATTACAGCTTTAGGCACATCAGGGTATCGACGATCACATAATCAGAGGTCCCAATGCATTAAAGATCGCATATCGACGATCACACATCAAGTAACATCAGATATCGGCGATTGCTAGTCCAACATCATGCAATATTGCAACATTGGAAAGCATAACTTATGAATGTGACAACCTTTAAAGGTTGCGAAACACATGAAGTTCTGATATAGCATAAAACTAATGGGGAACTCAGAAATGAGTTTACAAAGGATTTCATTACAAAATTAAGGGTGGATGGGCCCTTTTCTCTCTCCTGCAATAGGACATGTGGTAGCATTGGGTTAGTTCTTATAAGTGACATATGGCGACACCGGATTTCCTCGAATAAGGACACGTGGTAGATGATGTCAGCATGATGTGGTGGTATGGAAAGACACATGACAGCCTATTTTTTCATTTTAAGGGGGTCTATGGGGGCATATCTGGATAACATATGTCACCACTTAGGAAGTGCAACGTGACAAGGATGATGTCCCATAAGAGATCGTAAATCAGAGGTTGATGGATGTTGCCACTTTAAATAAGTTCACACTTGGAAAATGTGGATAAGGGGGCTCTGATAAAATGGTCGATGCAAGGTCACATAAAGAGTCAAAGAACCAAGGGCATGGGGATGAGGCAAATCACATAGATCTATCAGTGATTGGTGAATGAGCATTGTTACAACTCCATAGTTAAATCCCTGATTGGAAACCACTAATTATAAGGGTTCTAATATTTGGTTAAGTGCATGGATGCTAGAGGAACTTAAAGGAAAGGGGTGCAAAGCATTTGAAAAAGGAAGAATAACCCCCAGATAGGAACAAAATTCCCTAGTTCCTTAAGGCTAAGCATCTGGTCATAGCCCCCGATCATATTATGAAGAAAGTAGAAAGGGACTAAACAAAAGGGGCCTAGGACCATCATTAATCATTGTTTTTTAATATAGTTTACAATAAAAGTCTTGATGAAGAAAAGTCTTTGTTATAACAGTATGGCTATATTACTGGGAATATCACACTCTGATAGTGAAGGCAGGGAGTTATGTGATGGACGAGTCAACAGATGTGATCCCATGATAACACTAAGGCCATTGCAGTTGATCGATCCCAGATCTAAAAGGTGGGAATTCAAGTGCTTAAGGTGAAAGTGACAGGAACCATCAAAGCTACAAGGGAGGCACATCACCGCAGAAACATGGAATGATTAGAGGCCATCACAAGGTGGTAGGAAGATATTTTCCTGCATTATCATTTAATTTTCCCTTATTTTTGTTTTCCTGTAATTTTAGTATTTTAAAGAATGAAATCAAATCCAATCACAATAATTTGAGTAGCATCCCTTCGCACGCTGAGACAACTAGTTTATCAGAAAGCTAGAGCTTAGGATAAGATATTTTGTAAATACTTTACAAATCTCTCCCTCTCCTTATAAAAGGAAGGAAGAAACACTTAACATAGATTCCATAATTTTGCACCCGAGAGGTCCAAATTTTGTGATTCCACTTTTGGTTTTATTTTCCTATTCATGAGGTCCTTGAGCGATACAAATGTGATATATAATGGACTAGTGATTTGGACTCATTTTGAAGGATTAATGAAACTCTTTGGTGATTCCCATCAGAGAAATGTGCAATATGTTTCCACTTTGTTTATCACTTGATGTATGTTTTTCTATCTAAAATAATGTAATGATGTTGTCAGTTTTACTTTGATTCATGGTTGTATATTTGCTGCTAGGTAGTAATAGTACGTATGGTAATTACATATTTGCTTGTGTTATTTGATAGGCTACAATACCTGTATGAGCACATATTTACATATGCTAATTAGTAACAAATTTATTCATAATGTATAGATCTTGGGACCTTAGTTAGTGCGCCATTAATTCTACCATTCCACCTCTTCTATCTTCCATACTTCTTCTAGAACATTGTTGCTTAGGATTCTGTATTGTATCTGGCCATATGCATCGAATTGCTTCCTTTATTTCCTCCTCTTCATTTTTCTACAACGCCAATATTGAAGCTTCCTATTGTTGTGTTTCAGCCACCAGAAACAGACATTTCTCTTTGAGATTATCATGATTTACCCCCTTAGTATTTATATCCATGTATTTTCTTGAATTCACCTTGATTAAGGACTATTGAACCAAGCCCCCTTTATTATCTTTTTCAATATATCTGACAATTGGTGTGCACCAGAGAGCCCTACTGATAATATTCAAAAGCACTCCTCTCTATAAGATGACCTAGGCACTAGTCTTCTTTCAACTCGGAGGTTGTCTCTATGAGGCTTCTATATATCCTGAAGCACTAGTGTTACATATGATAGAAAAATATACAACATATTTTTGGTGTCATTCTAGGGGACCAGATCATAATATTTTTCCCTGGGTACCACATAGTTTTTACATTCCCTCTTTCGAGTGAGAAAAGGAAGTGTGGGTTGAAGATCTCTCACCTTGATGACTCCACTAATGAATATTATTATAAAAACCCTAGCGACTCCATTGTCTATATATTTATTTTACCTTCCTTGCTTTCAAGAGGACTCAAACTCGCTCTAATGCTGAACAACAGAAAACTTCCCCTACATTTGAACTTGAGATCACTCACCTAGAGAGGTTTTCAAAATGGCCCTTCTTGCATTCTTGGCCAAAAAATTTGCGCCACTGGATTTTTCTTCTATTTTTCGTCATACCAATCATGTCCCTTCATTTCATGATTGGAATACCTATTTGCCTCGATTTAGTGGAAACACAAACAGAAGGCAAACCATCACCTTAAGAATTTTCGTGAATGCATGGAACAACAAGGTATTTTTTTTAAGATGCGCAAATGAAATTGTTCATGTACTCTTTAGAAGAATATTTTAGAGTTTGTTACAGAACAATTCCTTGTGGTATCACATTTTCCTTAAAGAATTTTCACATAACATTCCATCATTATTGCAAAAGATTACATCCACTGGATGCTCTGTTTGAACATTGTTGTGCATATTTTGATGTTGAAAAAATTTCTGAGGTTAATGATCCTCCTGAAGATGTTTATGGGGCTCCACTCCATGAAGACATATATTGGAATCAATAAGCATCACCCAATTATCAAGAAAGATAATAAGGAGACATAATTGAGATGAAAAAAAACCCTCAAAGATCTTATTCTACCAAATTTGATGATTCTGCTTCTTATGATGTGTATGACTCTGATGGAGATTCAAGTGATGCAGAATCATGACAATCTCAATTATGGGAAGTTGCACAAGAAGAGGAGTCCCACCAGGAGGTTGACAAAGAGGATCCCGTTTATGATTCACATCCTTCACCTAAAGAACAAGTTCAATACTCTCCCATGATCTATGATGCATATGATTTAAAGGAGGATAAGACTGTTACATTTGTTCAAAGGAGTTTCTTACTAGCAAGTGGCGAGAAGGCTTCTACAGACAATTTTTTCAAGAAGAGCCCAAAGTTGAAGAGCCAAGCAAAGTATTTTGCTGCCTATTGCAGAAAGATCCCTCCCTAGAAATTGTTCAATAAAGAGAGACATCTATTTTTTTTTCTCATCAGTTCCATGATCCCGTAGCTGATTATATGGTATCTTTCTTTGGTAGGCAACAATATACATCAATTCCAAGGTATGTGTCAAACCTTTGGTCTGAAATTCTTATGGGGTGCATACCTATTTTATCCACTAATTTTCAAGAACACAACCCAATTAGAAGGTTCATGGAGGATTGGAAAATATTTGAGCATCAACTACCAAGTTGGGGGAACATATCAAAAATTTTGTCCAAACATTGTATGTTGGTCATGCCTGCTTTAATTATTGAATTTCTAGATAACAATGACATAAGGTCTAGTACCTTGATGTTGAGATGGTTTCATTGGAAGTTTGAGTTCACTTGGTTGATCTGATTCTTGTTCATAAATAAGAGTTGTATATAAATAAGCTCACTAGCTAAGCATTTAGTTTCGCGTTGTTAGAATTTAAATTTTTGCATTTTAGTTTGATGAGGAGAGGACTCCCTACAAATAAAGTTCCATGGAGATTTTCCAGTTTTATAAGTTCATTATATTTTTGACTCCATGCCCAATGGTGAAGGCTACTAGTCTACAGGTTCTCAACACCTTGCCAACAAGGCATTGTCCCCAATTGAAGCCAATGTTGTCATCTACTACAAAATGTGCTTTCAGCTGTCCAAACTGAAAAAGAGAAAAGACATTTTATGTCATATTCCAAGACACAGAAAGGGTCAATGTCTAAATCATACCCTCTCCATTGGAAATTGCTCTGAACAATCTTTCCCATGGTATATAGAAGTCCAAAAATGGACTTGTGGATCAAAAGTTATGGTCTTCTAAAGTTCAAGGAAAGGAGGAATATTGTAGGTTCGATATAAAACTTTGACTAATCAGAGGTCTGATATCGAGGATTGGCCAATCGAAGGTCTTGGAAGATCAACGATGACATATAGGTGATCAAATATCAAGAAACATTAGAGATCAAATATCGCAGGTCTAGCATCATGCAATATCGCAACATTGGTAATTAGAACTTTTGGATGTGACAACCTTAAAGTTGTTAAACACATGAAGTTCTGATATAGCGTAAAACTACCAAGGAACTCAAAAATGTGTTTACAAAATATTTCATCGCAAAACCAAGGGTGGATGAACCCTTTTCTCTCTTCTCCAGCAAGTGTGTGGTAACATATGGTTATTCCTCATAAGTAACGTGTGGCAAAATAGGGTTGGCTCTGATAAGGACACAAGGAAAATGCAGTGAACATGACATGGTAGTATAGAAGGACACATGGTAGTCTATTTTGGAATTTTAAGGGGGACTATGGGGGCATATCCGGGTGACGTGTCACCACTCAAGAAGTTCCATGTGGCAAGGATGGCGTCCCAGCGAAGATTGAAAATTGGAGGTTAATGGATGTCGGCACTTTAAAGCAATGCGCACTTCGAAAACACTAATAAGCGAGCTCTGATATAAGGGCTGGCACATAGTCGCATAAATATTCAAAGAAGCAAGGGCACGGGGTTGAGGCAAATCACAAAGAGCTATCGACACTCGGAGAATGAGCATTATCACAACTCCATAGTTAAATCCCCAATTGGAAACCGCCGATTAGAAGAGTTCTAGTATTTGGCTAAGCACATGGTCACTAGAGGAACTTAAAGGAAAGGGTTGCAACGCATTTCACAAAGGAAGAATATCCCCAGATAGGAACAAAAGGCCCTAGTGCCTTAACGCAAAGCATCTGGTCATAGCCCCCGTCATATGATGAAGAAAGTAGAAAGGGGCTAAACAAAAGGATCTTACGACCACCATTAATCATTGTTTTACAATTTGTTTTAGAATAAAAGTCTCAATGAAGAAAAAACTCTGATATAACAGTATGACTATATTACTGGGAGTATAGCACTTTGATAGTGAAAGGCAGGGAGTTATGTGATGGATAAGTCGAAAATTGTGATTCCATGATACTACTAAGGCCATTGCAACTGATCGATCCTAGCTCTAAAAGCTGGGAATCCAAGTGGTTAAGGTGAAAGTGACAGGAAGTAGCCAATCTGTAAGGGAGGCACATCACCGTAGAAACATGACTTGATTAGAGGCCATCATAGGATAGCAGGAAGATATTTTCCTCCATAATTATTCAGCTTTCGCTTATTTCTATTTTCCTGTAATTTTCATATTTTAAAGAACATAATCAAATCCGATCACAATAATTTGGGCAGAAAGCCTTCACACGCTGGGACAACTATTCTATTAGACGGCTCGAGATCAGGCTAAGATATTTTGTAATTGTTTTAAAAATCTCTCCCTCTCCTTACAAAATGAAGGAAGAAACACTTAACAAAGGTTCCAGAATTTTGCACCCGAGAGGTCCAAATTTTGTGATTCCACTTTTGGTTCTATTTTCCTGTTCATGAGGTCCTCGAGCGATAAAAATCCTAAATGTAATGGAGTGGTGATTTGGACTCATTTTGAAGGATTACAGAAACTCCTTTGTGATTCCAATCAAAGTAAGGTGAAATATGTTTCCCCTTTGTTTATCACTTCATGTATGTTTTTCTCCCTATGATATAGTGTAATGAAGCTATTGGTTTCACTCCAATTCATGGTTGTATATTTGTTGCTAAGTAGTAATAGTACCTATGCTAATTACATATTTACTTGTGTTATTTGATATCCTACAATACCTGTATGAGCACAAATTTACTTATGCTAATTAGCAAAAAAACGAATTCATGATGTATAGATCTTAGGACCTTAATTAACGCTCCACTGTTTTTTCCATTCCACCTCTTAAGTCTTCCATACTTCTGCCGAAACATTGTTTCTTAGGATTTTGTATTGTATCCAACCCTATGCATCAAATTCCTTCGTTTCTTTCCTCCTCTTCATTTTTCTACAATGCCAATATTGAAGCTACCTATTGTTGTGTGTCAGCCACCATAACCAAACATTTCTCTTTGAGATTAGCCCGATTCAGCCCCTAAGTATTTAGATCCATGTATTTGCTTGAGTTCACCTTGATGAAGGACTATTGAACCAAGCCCCCTTTATTATATTTTTCAAACTACGTGACAATTGATGTGAAACAAAATTCCCTACTAATAATATTCAAAAGCACTCCTCTCTATAATATGCCCTAGGCACTAGTCTTCTTCCAACACAAAGGTTGTCTCTAGTAGGCTTCTATATCTCCCGAAGCACTTGTGCTACAGGTGCTATAAAAAGCTAGAACATCTTTTTGGCTCCATTTTTGGGGACCGGATTAGTATATTTTTCCCTGGGTACCACAAAATTTTTACATTCCCTCTATCAAGTGAGCAAGGGAAGTGTGGGTTGAGGATCACTCACCCTGGTGACTCCACTGTCTATATCTTTATTTGACCATCCTGACTTTCAATAGGCCTCATACTTGCTCTGACGCTGAACAACAGAAAACTTCCCCTGCTTTTTAACTTGAGATCACCCACTTAGAGAGGTTTTCAAAATGGCCCTTCCTGCTTTCTTGGCCAGCAAATTTGCCCCACCGGATTTTTCTTCAATTGTTGGTTATCCCAATCATGTCTCTTCATTTAATGAATGAAATAGTTATTTTCATAGATTTAGTGGAAACAGAGATAGAAGGTCGGACCAACACCTTAAGGATTTTCATGAATGCATGGAACAACAGGGTATTCATTAGGGAATTTTTGAGGTCTAAAATGGGCCTCTTAAGAAAACGTACAACCAAAATAAAATTTCTAACTAATAGGATTCGTGATGATAATGTCAACCATGGGGGTTGATTCACCATTTTTGTATTAAAAAGTAAAAATATTAAAAAATAATAAAACTACTTTTTCAACTTGTATTTTCAACTTATCTCCCCAAGTTTTTACTCAAATTTTGAGTGGGAGTACACGTTGGATGCAGAATTTAATTCCTCATCCAAGGAGTACCCATGTTTCATACTTTTTATGGACCCTGCTACACGAAAAATGATAATTACATGAAAAAGCATGATTGCAGTCATGATTTTCATGTATTTGTCATTTTTCATGTAGCGTGGTCCATAAAAAGTATGAAACATGGGTACTCCTTGTATGAGAAATAAAATTATGCATCCAATGAGTGTTCCCTCTTGAAATTTGAGGAAACCCATAGGGAGATAAGTTGAAAACACGAGTTGAAAAAACAGTTTTTTTCTTTTTTCCCTCTAGAATTTGATGGTATAATTTAATTGTATTATATTATTTTCACTGTTATTTTATAATTTCCTTAGGAGGCTGATTTTAGACCTCAAAATTCCCTACTGGTTTTTGAAGATTTGCAAATTAAATTGTTCATGTACTCTTTAGAAGAAGATTTTAGAGTTTGGTACATAACAATACCTTGTGGCAGCATATCTTCCTAAAAGAGTTTTCACATAGCATTCAATCATTATTGTAAAAGATTATATACATCAGATTCTCTATTTGAAGATTGTTGTGCATATTTTAATGTTGGAAATGTTTCTGAGGTTAGTGATCCTGTTGAAGATGTTTGTGGGGCTCCACTCCAAGATGAGATATACTGGCATCAAGAAGCATGACCGAGTGATCAAGAAAGAGAAGAAAGATACATCATCGAGATGCAAACAAATTTTCAGATATCATATTCTACTGAATTCGATGAGTCTCTTTCATATGATGTGTATGGCTCCGATGGAGAGTCAAGTGATCCAGAACCACAACAATCTCAGTTATGAGAAGTCGCACAAGAAGAGGAGGCCCACTAGGTGGTTGAAAAAGAGGTTCCAGTTTACGATTCACGTCCTTCACCTAAAGAACAAGTTCAAGACTCTCCTATAGATTTTTCTATGACCTATTGAACAAGTGCTTTGGGAGATATAGAAATCTCCTATTGACAGCCTCTGGATTGATTGTAGATGAGTGCCTAGGTTTGAATATTATTAGTAGTGATTTCTACTACACTCTAATTTTCACATAGTATGAAAAAGATAATGAAGGGGGGTTTGATTCAATAGTCTTTCATCAAGGTGAATTTAAGCAAATACATGGATCTAAAAACACAGGGGGTAAATTGGGCTAATCTCAAAGAGAAATATCTAGTTCTAGTGGCCGAAACACAACAATAGGCAACTTTAATATTGGCGTTGTATCAAAATGAAGAGGAGGAAAGAAAGGAAGGAATTTGATGCACAGGGTTGGATACAATACAAAATCTTAAGAAACAATGTTCTGATAAAAGTGTGGCAGACTGAAGAGGTGGAATGGCAAAAACAGTGGAGCGTTAATTAAGGTCCCAATATGTATACATCATGAATACATTTTTCACTAATTAGAATAAGTAAATATGTGATCATAAAGGTACTGTAGGCTATCAAATAACACAAGTAAATCTGTAATTACCATGGGTATTGTTACTACCTAGCAGTGAATATACAACCATGAATCAGAGTGAAACCAACAACTTAATTACAATATTTCAGAGCGAGAAAAAAATAGATGAAGTGATAAACAAGGGGAAAGCATAATGCACATTGATCTGATTAGAGTCACTAAAGAGTTATAGTAATCCTTCAAAATCAGTCCAAGTCACTAGTCCATTACATTTAGCCTTTGTATCACTCAAGGACCTCATGAACGGGCAAATAGAGCCAAAAGTGGAATCACAGAATTTGGACCTCTCAGGTGCAGAATTCTGGAACCTCTATTAAGTGTTTCTATTTTCCTTTTATAAGGAAAGGGAGATCTTTGTAAAATAATTACAAAATATCTTAGCCTAAGCTCCAGCTATTTGATAGACTAGTTGTCTCAGCACGCAAAGGCCTATTGCCCAAATTATTGCGATCGGATTTGATTATGTTATTTAAAATACGAAAATTACAGGAAAATAGAAATAAGGGAAAATTGAATGATTATGGAGGAAAATATCTTCCTACCACCCTGTGATGGCCATTGATCACGCGATGTTTCTATGTTTTTGTGCCTCTCTTGCAGCTCAGATGGTTCCTGACATTTTCACCTTAACCACTTGAATTCCCACCTTTTAGAGCTGGGATCGATTAGCTACAATGGCCTTAGTGGTATCATGGAATCACATCTACTAACTCATACATCACATAGCACCTTTCATTTCACTATCGGAGTGTTATATTCCCAGTAATATAGACATATTGTTAAATCATAGTTTTTCTTCATCGGGACTTTTACTCTAAAGGACATTACAAAACAACGATTAATAGAGCTCCTAGGCTCCTTTTGTTTAGCCCATTTCTTCTTTATTCATCATATGGCCGATGTCTATGACCAGATGCTTAGCCTTAAGACACTAGGGCCTTTTGTTCCTATCTGGGGCATATTCTTCCTTTTTTAAATGCTTTGTTCCCCTTTCCTTTAAGTTCCTCTAGCGAACATGCACTTAGCCAAATATCGGAACCCTTATAATTAGTGGTTTCAAATTTGGGATTTAACTATGGAGTTGTAACAATTCTCATTCTCCAATCACCGATCGCTCTCTGTACTTTGACTCTGACCCATGCCCTTGGTTATTTGACTCTTTGTGTGACTGTGCATCGGCCCTTTTATTAGAGCCCCCTTACCGGAATTTTCCAAGTGTGAACTACTTTAAATTGCCGATATCCATCAATCTCTGATTTGTGATTTCTGATGGGACGTCATCCTTGCCACGTGGCACTTTTTGAGTGGTGACACATGTCACTTAGATATGCCCCCATAGGCCCCCTTAAAATGACAAAACAGACTACCACGTGTCTTTCTGTACCACCACATCATGCTGACATCATCTTCCACATGTGCTTATCGGAGTCAATCCTATGCTACCACACATCACTTATCAGAATTAACCAGATGTTTCCACACACCCTGCTAGAGGGGAGAGAAAAGGGCTCGTCCACCCATGATGTGTGATGAAATCATTTGAAAACTCATTTTTGAGTTCCCCAATAGCCTTATGCTATATCGGAACTTCATGTGTTCCGCAACCTTTAAAGGATGTCACATTCATAAGTTATGATTTCCAATGTTGCGATATTGCGTGATTCTATACTAACGACCCTAATATCTGATGATACTTGATGTGTGATCATTGATATGTGATCTTTGATGCATCAGGACCTCTGATTATGCGATCATCGATATCTTGATATGCCTGAAGCTACGATTGCTAATATTCCATGTTGCTGGAGCACGATCGCTGATATTCTATCCTGCTCTGAGTGTGGTCATCAATATGCGATAGTCGATATTCCAAGATCTTCGATTAGCCAATCTCTGATATCAAACCTCCAATATTCCTCTTTTCCTTTGAGGCTTTAATCCTTGAACTTTAGAATAACATAACTTCTTATGCAAGAGTCTGTTTTTGGAGTTCTACATATCGTTGGAAAGCTTGTTCAGATAAATTTCCAATGGAGAGGGTCCAATCAAGACTTTGACTCTTTGTATATCTTGGAAAAGGACTGCAAATTTATCTTCTCTTTTACTTTTTGGAAAACTAAAAACACATTTTGCAGTATGTGACAACACAAGGATGTGTTTAGAGAGCCTAAAGGCTTACCACCTAAGAGAGAAGTGGAGCATGAGATCCAATTATTTCGAGACTCCCCATTACCAAATATTGGGATCTACATGCAGTTTGTTATAGAAGAAAGCGAGGTGAAGAAATAGTTGCAACAACTACCTGACCAGGGTGTCATTTGACTGAGTACATCACCGTGTCGGTCACCCATCATCATATTTCTAAAGAAGGATTGGACTTGGACAATGTGTTTAGATTACAGGGTGTTGAATAAAATCATGCTCAAGAACATATACCTCCTTCCTAGGATAATCGATCTGCTAGGTCAGTTGCAGCAAGTAAAGTATTTCACCAAGTTGGACTTGAAGTCTGAATATCATCGGGTTGGAGTTAAAGAAGAAGATACATGGAAGACCACCTTCAAAACTAGGAAAGGCTTGTATGAGTGGTTAGTTATTCCATTTTTCCTATGTAATGCATCAACTACATTTATGGGATTAATGAATGATATAGTGTATCATTTAATAGATTCATTTTTTATTGTATATCTGGATGATATACTAGTGCTACCTGGGAGGAGAATATTTCACATTTGACACAAGTGCTCGAAACATTGAAGAAGCACCAGTTGCTAGCAAATCTCAAGAAGTGTGAGTTTACGCAACATTATTTGGTGTATCTAGGGTATATGATTGGTGGAGGAGATTTGAAGATAGATCCTTCCAAGCTGGATGCCATCATGAAATGGTCAATTCCTACTAATGTTTTTGAGGTCAGGAGTTTCGTTGGGGTATCACAGTACCTGAGGAAATCCATAACCTCATTTTCAAAGGTAGCAGCACCACTCCACACCATAACAACAAGTGGGAAGAGTTTCAAATGGGGAAAAGGTCAGCAGAAGTATTTCGAGGAGCTAAAGAAGAAGACCAATCAAGAAACAATTTTGGCATTACCAAACTTGTAGTGACCCCTTGAAATGGAGATAGATGCAAGTGGGTATTATATGGGAGTTACCTTGATGCAAAGTATTTCATGGGGGAGTTCTTGACTACCCTACCTATGATAAGGATCTCTATGCCATGGTGTAATTTGTGAAGAAGTGGAAGCACTATCTTAAGGGAAAGGAGACAGTAATCCACACATATCACCAACCGTTATAGTATTTACAAACCTAGAGTAAGCTACAATAGACTAGGCATTACAAGTGGATGTGGTTTTTACAACAATTTTATTTGGTGATCATGTCTACGAAGGGAAGGACAAACAGTTTGGACAATAATCTTTCAAGGCCACCTACATCAAAGATTATAGCTTTTGGGACTCTTATGCACATGAAGCCATTCACCCATGATGCATACAGAGAAGCATATTTATAATATGAGGACTTCAAGGAGGTGTATCAACAGTTGTAGAGTCATAGTCATGTGCATGATGGCAACGACCCTATTGCCTACCATCTCCAAGATGGGTTACTTTATAGGCTAGATAAACTATGATTCCTAAATGTGAGAGTTTGTAGCTAATTAGAGAGGCTCACACCTCTAAGGTTGCAGGGCACTTTGGTGTAGTGAAGACCATGGCTAACTTCTAGAGATATGTGTATTGGCCCAAGATGCAAGAGAAGGTAGCTAGGTTCATAAGAGGATGCATGTTTTGTTGTACCAACAAGCCTAGCAACAAGAAATATGGCTTTTATCATCCGTTACATGTACCTAATTGTCCTTGGGAAATAATTTCTATGGAGTTTGTGGGAGGTTTACCAACAACTAGGAAGGGACATGACTACATGTTCGTGGTACTTGACAGGTTCAGCAAGATGTGTGTTCTGATGACTTGTAAAAATACCATTAGTGTACAAGAAGCAACAAACTTGTTCTTCGGACAGGTCTAGATGCACTTTGGGATACCAAGGAGCATCATTTCAGATAGAGACACAAGATTTCTCAATGAATTATGGACTACATTGTGGGAGAAGATCATGGTAAATTTTAGGGGTGAATTTTAGCCCAATGGCGAAATTTAAGGAATTTTTCATTTTAGAGGGGCGAAATTTTTATAAAACACTCATTTCATATATTTACCCAACTTTTATTTAATTTTTTTTTTTTTTTTTTCATTTTAGCCCAGAAAAAGGGCGAATAAACTATGAAAAGACTCATTTGACCCGATTCCCCTGGTTTGGGAGGTTATATTCCATTACAATGCTCGATTTTCTGGTTTGCAATGTTAAATTCGTTTGCAATTGCTCATTTTCTGGTTTGGGACATGGTTTGCGAGGTTGTATTTGGTCCCAATAAATAAAAATATAAATAAAGTGGAGGTATGGTAAATAAATAAAAACTTTGTTTATACTTACTGCAAAGGTATGGTAAATAAATAAAAATATAAATAAACTAGAGATATGGTAAATAAATAAAACCTCTTTTTATATTTAATCCATAACTCTCTTTCTATTTAAGAAGGCTCAAGAAAGAGGTTTTATTTAAGTGAATAATATGGGCCAAATACCATATTTATAGAAGAGGTGTGGTAAATTAATAAAATTATAAATAAATGAGAGCTATGGGAAATAAATAAAACATTTTTTTGTATTCACTCTGTAAGTCACCTTGTAAATAAATAAAAATATAAATAAAATGGAGGTATGGTAAATAAATAAAACATATTTTTATACTTAATAAAAATATAAATAAACTAGTGGTATGGTAAATAAATAAAAATATCAATAAACAAGAGGTATGGTAAATAAATAAAACATTTTTATATTTACTCTATAAGTCACCTTATATTTATGAACACACCAGGGTGTAAATAAATAAAAATATAAATAAAGTGGAGGTATGGTAAATAAATAAAACCTCTTTTTATACTTACTTCAAAGGTATGGTTAATAAATAAAAATATAAATAAACTAGAGGTATGGTAAATAAATAAAACCTCTTTTTATATTTAGTCCATAACCCTCTTTCTATTTAAGAAGGCTCAAAAAGAGGTTTTATTTAAGTGAATCCTATGGGCCAAATACCATATTTATAAAAGAGGTATGATAAATTAATAAATATATAAATAAACGAGAGGTATGGTAAATAAATAAAACATTTTTTCTTTTATATTTACTCCATAAGTCACCTAACAAAAAATATGTTATATTTAGGTGAAGCTTATGGGCCAAATACTATGGGCCAAATTATTATTAATACCTTGCAAAAAAACATTATTAACTCTAATATTAGTATTAATAAATATAAAGATGGCACATGGTATTGACCCATGGCATTCACCTGGAATGTAGCCTATTTAAAATCCATCTTTACTCTGGATCTACTAAGCCCTGAAATGGATCAAATATCGTGGATCTACTAAGCCCCGAAATGGATCAAATATCGTGATATGCAAACTAGCATAGAGTGAAAAATATTTGATCCATCTCGGGGCTTGGTAGATCAAAAGTAAAAATGGATCTAGTAATTTAATGTCACTTAAACATTTTAACTTGGTTAAAATAAAATTTTATTATTAATTTTATTATTTTTTATAAATTACTAATAGTAATTTTTAAGCTCCAAGTTTATGATAACCCATGGTAATACCATGGTATTCATGTAAGCATAGACTATTTAGAGGGGAAATTCTATTAGCTTAGATCATCTTATTTCTGGGTCTACCAAGAGCTGAGAGGGATAAATAGACACCAAATTGGTGTATGAGACCCCCTTCTTTGTCGAACAAGGGACCCACCTCCGTGCAACGATTTGACTGCTAAGTCTACGAAGGCATACATACTCTACCCCCCTCTGGTTTTGAACCTATGACCTCTTAGGAGGAAACACATGCTCTTAACCATTAGGCCCACTCAAGCTATAAAATAGACTTAGGAAATTATATTGTAAAAGACATCTTAAGGTGAATGGTTAAAGCTACATTTAGTCACTTCACAAAATTTAGTAAAACATACCAATATCTCCTTTAATATCAATTTTTTCTGATTTAAAAAAAAAAAAAAAAAAAAAAAAAAAAAACAGTGAATTCTTATCACTGTTTTAACGTCACCCTCTCAAAAGAGAAATAGTCACTGCCCATAGTTCCCGTCATTTTTCAAATGTTCTCAATATGATATCTTCATGAAAAATTTAAGGTACTGATGTTGGATTAGTTGTTTGAAAAATATGTTGGTTTATACAACCTTTCATCTTCTCTGTTATTCTTAGTTTGTCATAATGATCTGTAGGGGTTGGGCCATTGCACCATATTGTCCTAAAAGGCAAAGATTGTGCACCAAAAAGGAAATTAATCCACATGTTACAACGCTATTAAAAAATGCAAGACGTATGAAGGTAGTTAATTATGGTAATAAGAAATTTAGATTGGGAGATACGTAATTAAATTTTATTATTTAATTGAAGATTTCCAATTAAAATAATAATAAATATACATTTATATAGTTATATATTGATTGGAAGGCTTCTGACAATGGTCACTTCCTTCCATTAGATCTCCTTCAGGGATCTAATTCAACCTACAATGAGTAATTCATTCTATAATGCACTTGGGTTTTTCACAGTTGCTCCCTGTGGAAATTGTGTGACAATCTAGAATAAAGCATTCAAGCATTGGGTTTTCAGGTAAGCATGGCTAAAATGATACAGGGAGCTATGATACTCATGAACTGATATAGTCAATGATGCTTACAACTCATTACTCTACGGTCCTGGAGTTTTAACTGCTGCAACAGGTGCTTCAAGGTTTGGATCTTCGACGTCGATCTTATGCAATGACATAATAATAAAATTTCATAACTCTAACAATTGCACCGAAACATGCAAACAAACAATAAGACTCCACTCAGGATAATCAATCAATAACATTCTCTATGAAAAAATGATGCATATAAAAGACTAGGTGAGAGATATGAGGAAATTCTACAATCCATATGCTATGAGGTGATTCTGCAATCCATACTATGCTTATGATTTTTTGTCTGCCTAGATAACCAATGCAGTTAAGTCCAATGGCCATTTTCATCATGGCAGTATGGTCAAACCATTCCAATGAGATAATGCTTGTACTTTGTTACTAAGAAAAAAATCATCCACCACAAAAGGAAATAACAACTTTTGTAATACACAAATTGAAAAGGTATACTACACAATAACACTTAACTAAAATGATTAGCCATTAAGTGGAACTTGTTCAATATGAACTTGTTTGAAATAAGATTCTAAAAATGTGATATTATGAGAAAGTTGACTGATATTATTGAAAGTTAAAGAGAAAAAATACTTCAAAGCTGTCTCCACTTGTCAAAACATCTTTGCAAGAAAGCTCATGAATGAGAAAATGCCAAATGTGCAATCAAGGTCGGTTCAGTGGTCCATTCCCAGCCTTTGCTAGGGTAAGAAAATTCATTCTCAGTAAATAACTCCATTCTGAAATGTCAGGTGCTAGGATAAAGAACTCCATTCTGAAACGACAGGTTCTAGGGTAAAGAACTGCATTCTAAAATGCTAGATGCTAGGGTAAAGAATTGTCCTCATTGTGAAAGGTGAGGTGTTGTGGTAAAGAACTACCCTAACTGTGAAATGACAAGTGCTATGGTAAATAACTACTAGTTATTATGAGATGGCTTGAGGAAGTTGTTCCTTTGCTACATCCTTTTTCTTATAGTTCTGCCAGTCAAGGACGCCAATCAAATGAGACTCCTCATTCCAAGGATTTGTTGAAGAAAGTTTTCCTAAATTTTTTCCACTTTTGGATCAAGCGCTTTCCTTTTTGTGTGAAGTATTTTCAAATGTTTCGTACCTCAAATTTTTTAAAATTTCATTCAAGAAGGTTTAGTTTCTATTATATTTTAGACTTTGGATTTCATAGTGAGACTTTTACGAACTCTAGAGGTTTGATCTTAAATTTAGGTGAGCGACATATCATCTCAAATCATAAATCAAATTAGAGTATTTTGGGGCCAAAAATTCCTTTTCAGAAACATCATTATTTGTTGATGTTTTGAGCCAAATCCTCCTAAGGGATAACACGATAATGTGTAGTTGTGACTAGAATGTTCAAATGGATAATAAGTTAATTTATTTATTAGATTGCATTAATTATTAATAATTATTATGTCAAGTTGGAAAATTGAGTGATGAAGAAATAAATTTCTAATACCTTAGATGATACCATTTACATTATTTTAATGGTACATTAAAAAAAAATTATATCAAAGCAATCATATCTGCCATTCTATTTAAAGTTCCTCACATTTCTCAAAACAATAATAACAATTCTTTATATGTTAAAAAACTTATGGTCAGGTTCATTCAAAGACCGAGTTGAGGAAGATATAATTTGGACATCTTTTATAATATTGGTTCAAGAAGCTAGGAATGACTGTGTTGGAAATAATATTGAGAGGGGGGGTGAATCAGTATTAGCAAGTCAAGAATCTTTCATTTCCATAATCAGATTCATATACACTACTTCAGTTAGTGAAACTTGCGTGTATACACAACTGTATTTAAGGCAACTAGTGTATACCCTGGAAACTTATAATTTAGTTAATTCATCATATGTTGATCTTTAATCTGTGCATCAAAACCATATAAGCAGTAACCAGGTGCTGTAAAAACACAATAGACAATCACACACATGAACACAAGATATAAGGTGGAAACCCAATGTGGGTGAAAACCACCTGTTGCAATCATCTCTATCTTCCTTTTAATAAGAAACTTCTTTTTACAATTTTTGTGCTGGTGCAGTCTTATACTAGCACGTAGGCTTCTACCTATAGAAGGCTACAACCTTCTCTAATTCTCCAGCTTCTCCTGGAAGGGAGCTACAACCCCCTAGCTCTTGTACTAGCTGATGTGTTTACTAGTACGTAGGTGCTAGCCTACATAAGGCTACAACCTTCTCTTTTCTTCTAAGGACCACGTTTCATAAATTTTTAGACTAGATCCATAAATAACATCAATCAAACATCAAATATATCTGCATCAACCAATCTCATTTGCACCAACCAAAATTGAATCATTCAATCACTTCCCAGAATGTTGTAACCATAATATAGTAATAGTAACCAAATCCCAAGCCAAAACCCAGAACATTGCAACAACAAACAGAAGTAGCTAAAGCATATTTTGTTATGTATACGCTACTTCAATGTGTCGAACCTACGTACATACACAGTTTTATCAAGGCGAACCTGCATACATATCTATAAATGATGATTTAAACTTTACAACAATTCCAGACATCAGTTATACCCAGATTATCATATTTACAGATTACAACATGCACCAATTATTCAGATAAAAGATAAAAACCACACAAAGATACTTCTCTTCAAGCCTTAAGATCTTGACCCATCATTAGATCTTATCCTTCATCAAGCATTAAGGTTCATCCTTGATTCAGATCCAACTATGCACCATAACCCAATAACCTAAATTCTGGATCTTGCTCTTCATCAAACATTCAACTCTTGAGTACCTTTTCCTAATGATCTTCTCCTCCTTTTATAGTCTTAGGCCTTACTCAATACCATGGACCAAAACCACTTAGAACCAATTCCTTGGACCAAATACCTAGGGTCAACACTTCGGACAAGATGCCTTGAACCAATACCATGGATCATAATACCATGGACCAAATACCACGGACCAAAACTAAATTTTCCAACATGTATGTGCCTTTCCTTCTATGAAAGTGCATGTATACGCTATACACCCCTTTGGGTATGTGAACCCGCATGTACACGCAGCCTGGTCATTGGGGAACCTGCGTATACCTCTCTTTCTTCATTTTGAGCTGTGATCTGTCATCTGAGTGAGTTGCCATCAAGGACAATACTTGTGTCATAGTGCCAAATATGTGTCATAATGCCAACAATCTTCTCCTTTGGACTTGATGGCAATGCCAAGTCACTCTCCCCCTTTGTCATCAAGGGAAAAGGGTTATGCTCCCCCTAAGTACATGCTTAATTCTCTGATATGTTGAAGTGTGCTGATTGAGCTCCATGCCTGGGTTCATGCTCCCCTGAATATAAGCAAGGTCTGCAAAAATATGTTCTAAAAGAAGAACATGACTCTATACATACATCATAAATGACCTTCCTATCACCAATGACTCATACATACATCCATCTCCCAACCAAGTGGGGATACACCAATTGTTCATACCTATCAAAACAAGAACATTACATCATCCATTCCATGCATAGTGGGGAAACAAAATAGGTCATTTCATGACCTTGACATTAAAATATATACATGACATAGAGACAAAATATCTAAATCAAGACCATGATAGTCATCAGCAACTATCATCAACAACATCTGTTAATCGCCATCCAAACTAGCAACCATGATCTCCCCCTGAACCTGTTCCACCTGAATCAAAAACAATTATGAATTTCTACCAAGATCTTCTAAGATAATGCCAACAATGCATTATTAGAAGTATATGCTCCCCTTGAACCTGTGCGAGATGATCACTGTTAGACCCATATCACACTCCTTTCTTCCTGAGTCTGGCCCACTTCTTTTCTTCAAACCAACATATACGTGACTCTATCCACAGTAACCGGCATATGTACGTGGATACACTTCATGAAACTCGTGTGTAACCACTTTTCTCTAAAACAGATAAGTTTTAATAGCAAGATGATGCATCAACTACTCCCAGCTTCTGTCTTAGATTTTCAAATGTCTCTGTTGGAATTATGATGCATGTGTTGTACTTGATGGCAACCCTCTCATAGAAGAACATCTCACTTACATATAACTAGATCAATCTACAGATGTGACTAAATGCATGGGATGTAGGACAACTGAAAGGAATAAGAAGATGAAGTTCTAAGTGTGACAAGTTAGCTTTGCCATCAAGTCCAAACGGGGAGATTGTTGGCATTATGAGACAAGTGTTGTCCTTAATGGCAAATCACATTAATGACAAATCATAGTGCATAAGGATAGCAGCAAGGAATTGATGATCAGACTACAAGTATGAAGAGAAAATATATATACACAGTTTCACTATATACCAAGTAGGGTATACACGCAGGTTCACTATATACCAAGTCGCGTATACGCAGGTTCGCTATGTACCAAGTAGGGTATACACGCAGTTTTATGCACGGAAAAGCGTGTACATGTCGGAAAGCTTACTTTTGGTCCGTGGTAGTTAGTCCTCGGTATTTGAACCTATGGTTTTGGACCATGGTATCTCGACAAGTGTGTTGATCCCAAGTATTGGGCTCTTGGTATTGATTTATTATGGTTTTGGACCGTGGTATTGAGCAAGGCCTAAGACTATAAAAGGAGAAGAAGATCATTAGGCAAGTGCATCCAAAAAAAAGGTCTTGAATATCTAAGGAAGGATGAGATCCAGTATACAGGTTATGGGTTGATGATGCATTGCTTGATCTGAGCTAAGGAGGGATCTCACCGGTTGATGGAGAACAAGATCTAAGGATAGATCGGAATCAAATGGTTTGAAATGAACTATCTTTATATGGTTGATTATGCTTATTCTAGATCTGCATACTGACGCAAGTAATGTTCTATAAATGTTATGAGTATGACTGATGTCTGGTACAACTGCAAAGTTATAAGAAAATATTTTTAGATCTGTACGTGGGTTGGCCTTTGAATAAGCGCGTATATACGCGGGTTTGATTCATCGTAGTAGCGTATACATTGTAAAGTATGATATTTGAAGTTGCAGTTGGGTCTGATTGTTATTACAGAGTTCTGTGTCTGCTCTGTGTTCTGGTGACGGTGTTGTTAACAGGGTTTCAGTGATTCAGAGTTTGATGATGCTAGTAGTGATTGTTTTGAGCTTCAATGATAGTTATGGGTCCAGTATGAAAATTTGATGAAACGTGGCCTTTCAGATTATGTGTTGTGCTTCAGGAGTATCCAGTCTGAAAATGTATGAAACGTGCTACCTGGAGGAGAGAAGATTGTAGGCCGGCGCCTACTTACTAGTATCTTAGCTAGTACAAGAGCAAAGGGGGTTGGAGCTCCCTTCCAGGAGAGTCTGGAGAACAAGAGAAGGTTGTAGCCTTCTGCAGGTTGTAGCCTGCGTGCTGGTAAAGGACTGCACCAGTACATTGTAAAAAAAGTTTCTTAATAAAGGAAGATAGAAACGAATTGCAGCAGGTGGTTTTCACCCACATTGGGTTTCCACCTTATATCATGGTGTTCATGTGTGCTTCTTGTGTGTGATGATTTGTTCTGTTTTTACTGCACCTGCTTACTGTTCATATGGTTAATGAAGTTCTGATGCACTAACTAAAGATCAACATTTAATGGATTAACTGAATCATAAGTATTTTGGATATACGCTAGTTGCTTTAGACACAGATGCGTATACACGCGGGTTCCCTTGAATGAAGTAGCGTATATGTATCTAAGTATGGAAATGAAAAAGTTTTATTGATCTGATAATACTGATTCACGCCCTCCCCCCCCCCCCCCCCCCCCCCCCCCCCCCTCTCAGTATTATTTCCAACAGTCTCTCTGGGCAGTGGTTTGGTGAATATATCAACAACCTGTTCTTTGGAGGGAACATACTCCAATTTGACCTTTTGTTCAAGCTCCTTTTCACGTAAAAAATGATATTTGATGGGTATGTGCTTGGTCTTGGAATGCATGACTGAATTCTTTGAAATACTAATGGCACTTGTATTATCACATAGAATGGACATGGGTGGAGTACATGTCATCTAAATGTCTTGCAATGTTTGCATCATCCAAAGGAGTTGTGTGCAGGAAGATGTAACAGCCACATATTCTGCTTCAGCTGTAGATAATGCAATTAAACTTTGTTTCTTGCTGAACCAAGACACTAATCTAGAACCCATATAGAATGCACCACCACCAGTTCTGTCATCAATGCTTCCTGCCCAATCTGCATCTGTATATGCATGAAGTGTAAGAGTTGTATCTCTAGGATACCATAAACCAAAATTCTTTGTTCCTTGAAGATATTTGAAAATCATTTTGACTGCCTGAAGGTGTGATTCCTTTGGATTTGATTGGAATCTTCCAACTATTCCCATTGCATGCATGATGTTTGGTCAGGTACTTGTTAGATAAAGTAGACTACCAATCATGGATCTGTAGGTTTGTTGACGTACTACTGTTGATTCATCATAGTTGAGACTGCATCGTGTTACCATAGGTGTATATACTAGTTTAGAATATTCCATGTCGTATTTTTTCAAGATCTGCTTGAGATACTTGGTTTGTGACAGAAAAATACCATCTTTATTTTGTTGAACTTGTAGACCAAGAAAATATATAAGCTCACCAGTAGGGACATTTCAAATTCTTGCTACATTACCGAAGCAAAATTCTGACTCATGCCTACTTCATTGCTACCAAAAATGATATCATCGATATACACAACAAGTATTAGCAATTTATTGTTGTCAATCTTTGTATGTAGATTGTTATCAGTTGATCCTTTTGAAAAACCTTGTGGATGTAGGTATTTGTCAAGACGGTAATACCAGACCCTTCGAGCTTGTTTTAGACCATAGAGAGCCTTTCTAAGTCTACAAACAAGTTTTGCATCATTTCTAAGGATGAATCCATTTGGTTTCTCCATATATAATTCTTCTTCTAAGTCTCCATTAAGAAAGGCAAATTTTACATCCATTTGGTGTACTTTGAATTTCTGAAAACTAAAAAGAGCAAGGAACATTCTTATGGCTTCAAGTCTAGAAATAGGTGCAAAAGTTTCTTCAAAATCTATACCTTCTTTTTGAGCATACCATTTACAAACAAGTCTGGCCTTGTTTCTAATAACTTCTCCATTTTCATTCAGCTTGTTTTTTAATTTCGATTTGGTTCCTGTGATATTCTTATCATGAGGTTTAGAAACTGATTCCCAAGTATTATTCTTTACAATTTGCTCAAGTTCTTCATTCATGGCCTTGACCCAAAATTCATCTTTGCATGCTTCATTTATATTTTGAGGTTTGATGGAGGAAAGCAATGCTAGATAGCTTGAAGCTTTTGTAATAGTTCTTCTTGTCTACACACCTGCCTCTTTCTATGCCAAAATTTGAGTCTCTGGATTTTTTTCTGAACATACCTGGATGGAGTCTTTTCTTCTGCTGCTATCTGTTCTTCTAGTGCTTCATTATTTCTTCTTCAGAATTAGTCTGATTTGATGTGGAAGGATAATCCTCATCTTCTCCATAATCTTCAGTTTTTACCTGCTTTGGATTTTTGCTTGTTTCATCAACCACAACATCAATACTTTTAATAATTTTCCCAAGTCTTTTATTATAGCACTTATATCCTTTACTTCGAGAAGAGTAACCAAGGAGAATGCCTTCATCTTCTCTGGGTTCAAACTTGCCAAGTTTTCCATCAGTCCTTTTTATGTAACATTTGCTTCCAAAAACTTTGAAGTATTTTACAGTAGGAGTCTTACCATACCAAAGTTCATGTGGGGTTTGAGTGTTGTTTACCCGAACATTTGCTTCGTTGAGAATAGTGATAGCTACGAATGTGGATTCACCCCAAAAGGTTACAAGAGTTCCAGATTCATCTAGCATAGCACGAGCCATTTGTTGAACAATTCTATGCATCCTTTCTACCACTCCATTTTGCTGAGGAGTCCTTGCAGTGGAGAATTTCCTTTTTATTCTATGTTCTTCACAAAAGTCAAAGAATTCATCCGAGGTAAATTCTCCTCCTCAATCAGATCTGAGACATTTGATTTTTTGATCTAATTCATTTTCAACTAGGGCTTTGAAGGCTTTGAATTTTTTCAAATGCTTCGACTTTATGCTTTAGAAGCCCTATCAAAAACATTATGGAAAAATCATCAATGAACAATATAAAGTATTCCTCTCCACGAGGTGACTTTTTCCTTGATGGTCCACATAAATTAGTATGAACAAGTTCAAGAGGCTTACTAGCTGATCCTTCCTTTTCAGGGAATTGCACTCTGGTTTGCTTACCAAATTGACATGATTCGCATATTGTATTTTCTGTGATGCTGATATCAGGAAGATCACGAACAACCTGGAATTTCCATGCTTTTCTTATTTGAGAGAAGCTTAGATGCCCCAATCTCCTATGCCATAGCCAATTTTCATCATTTTTTCTTATATAGCACTATTTTTTCCTCCCTTGAGTATGTATAAGTTGTTTAGAGTTCTTATACCTTTGATCACAGTTTCTCCTGTATCAAGCTCACGATCAACACATCCATTTGATCAAAATACTACTTCATTTCCTTGATCACACATTTGAATGACCCTCAACAGGTTATGCTTTAGACCATCAACATACATAACATTCCCAACTTTAAATTTTTCTTTTAAGAGCATAGAAATTTACCTTTTATGATAGCAGGAGTGTCATTTCCAAATGAGACCTTCTTTTCCTTTTCTAAGGCATTATATGACTGAAGGTTTTCTTCATCACCTGTCATGTATTTTGAGCATCCACTGTCGATGTACCACTGATTTTCTTGTCCTTTTGCATACAAGGCTATACTGCATCTTTCTGTTTGCGAGTCTTTATTTCTCCATATTCTGGAATTTAATGAAGTTAGCTCCTTCTGAGATGTTTGCTGAAATTTACTCCTGCATTTAGACTCTTCATGACTGAAGTTGTTGCAGATAGAGCATTCTATTTCATTTTCAAGATGAGAAAATTTATTGTAGGTTTGTTTCATGATCCCTGTCACATTCCTTTGATTTCATGCTTCTCTATTCATGATGGTCTTGTAAGAAACACATTGAGCAGCTTTGTGTCCAAAGTTACGACATGAAAAACATTGGCCATTAAAGAAGTTCCTCAATTATCGAATCTACTAACCTTGTGATTGTAGTTGCTATTGATATTCATTCTTGAACCAGATTGAGTATGATTTACTTGAGGTTGATTGTAGCTTCTGTTCATCCTTGAAGTAAATTGAGCCTAATTTACTTGGTGATCTGCTTTATGCCTTTGTTGTCAATTGTCAAACTGTTCACTACTCTTTGTTGCATCAAGACAACTTTTAGTGGAGGTTGACGTCTTTTGTGCTTGGGAAGCTTCTTCAGTATATCCAAGACCTGTCTTTATCAGAGGAGAATGCTGCACTTTGATAATTTCATTTAAGGTTTCTGATCATTTAGAAAATCTAAGATTGAGAGCTTTTGCTTTCTCAATATCCTTTCTTACAACCACAATTTCACATTCTAGTTTTTCATTGTGTTTTTCTCTTTCAGCAAGTTGGAATGTCAGAGTATCTATAATCATATTCTTTTCTTCTAAACAGATTTTGAGTTTAGAGATTTCTTCATAAAGGTCATCTTCATCTAAAGCATCCAAGAAATCATCATCTTCAAAAGCCATCAGAAGTCTATAGTCATTACTATTTTCATCTTCATCACTATTTGATAAACCATCACTATCTTCATGCGTATAGTAGCTCTTCTTACTTACACTTTGTTTTCTATTCCATTTTTCTGATTCCTTACCTTTATCAAGCTTATCTTTATGAGGACATTTGGCTGCATAATGACCGACTCTTCCACAAGAAAAACATTTGAAAGGTAGTTTGCCTCTGAATCTTCCAGTTTCTCGTTGAAGGTTCTTGACAAAGTTTTCCTCTTCCTCTCCTTCTGAAATATGTCCTGATTCATTGAGTTCTTCTCTTCCTGAAGCTTTGAATTCATATTCTCTCATAACTGATGGACCTCCTTTTCTCATTTCAAAAGTAGTTAAGATTCTGTGCAACTGTGTCATAGTAATACTCTAAAGATCCTGCTTTTCTTCTATGGCATAAAATTTTGATTCAAACTTAGTAGACAAGGATCTTAAAACCTTTTCAACTAAGGTAACTTCTTTTATCTCTTCACCCAAGTTCTTCATGCAATTAACAATCTCATCTATATGTAAGAAGTAACTAGCTATACTTTCATCTTTGTGCATTTTGAGAGTTTCATATTGAATTCTGAGAGATTGCAATTTTGCATGTTTTACCTGATTGTCTCCTTCATAGCTTAGAACGATCTTGTCCCATATTTCTTTGGAAATTTTGATTTTCATAACTTTGACAAATTTTGATTGTGACAGACTCCCCAATAATGTATTGACAACCTTGGCATTGGTTTTATATTGCTTTTTACCCACCCTATCTGTAGGAATTGCTGATGGAAATGTATATCCTCCTTCCACGGTTTCACAGACATTTGTTCCAAGAGATTGAAGATAGGTTTTGGTTCTTACCTTCCAATAAACGAAGTTTCTCCCATCAAAGATTGGTGGTCTAATGGATCCCTCTCTTTCGTAGTTACTCATGATGATAGATCTTCCTTCAAGCGATCAAGCTTCTTCTGAAGGACCTGCTCTGATACCAATTGTTGGAAATAATACTAAGAGGGGGGGTGAATCAGTATCAACAAGTCAAAAATCTTTCATTTCCATAATTAGATTCATATATGCTACTTCGGTTAATGAAACTTGCATGTATACGCAACTGTATTTAAGGCAACTAATGTATACCCTTCAAACTTATAATTTAGTTTATTCATCATATGTTGATATTTAATTTGTGCATCAGAACCATATAAACAGTAACCAGGTGCAGTAAAAACAGAACAGATAATCACACACACGAACACAAGATATAAGGTGGAAACCCAATGTGGGTGAAAACCACCTGTTGCAATCATCTCTAACTTCCTTTTAATAAGAAACTTATTTTTACAATTTTTGTACTGGTGTAGTCTTATACCAATATGTAGGCTTCTACCTGTAGAAGGCTACAACCTTCTCTCATTCTCTAGCTTCTCCTAGAAGGGAGCTACAACCCCCTAGCTCTTGTACTAGCTGATGTTTTTACTAGTACGTAGGTGCTGGCCTACAAAAGGCTACAACCTTCTCTTTTCTTCCAGGGACCACGTTTCATAAATTTTCAAACTGGATCCATCAATAACATCAAT
The DNA here is from genome assembly GCA_031772625.1 of Pinus tabuliformis. Lineage (NCBI taxonomy): Eukaryota > Viridiplantae > Streptophyta > Pinopsida > Pinales > Pinaceae > Pinus > Pinus tabuliformis. Next base: position 1,189,562,821 of record CM062818.1, read on the forward strand.
CAAACATCAAATATATTTTCATCAACCAATCTCCTTTGCACTAACCAAAACTAAATCAATCAATCACTTCTCAGAATGTTGTAACCAAAATATAATAACAGTAACCAGAACCCAAGCCAGAACCCAGAACATTGCAACAACAAACAGAAGTACCTAAAGCATAAGGTATATGCAACTTCAATGTGTCGAACCTGCGTACATATGCTGTTTTCTCAAGGCGAACCATATCTGTAAATGATGATTTAAACTTTACAACAATTACAAACATCAGTTATACCCAGATCATCATATTTACAGATTACAACATGTGCCAGTTATTCAGATAAAAGATTAAAACCACACAAAGATTCTTCTCTTCAAGCCTTAAGATCTTGACCCATCATTAGATCTTATCCTTCATCAAGCACTAAGGTTCATCCTTGATTTAGATCCAGCTATGCACCATAACCCAATAACCTGAATTCTAGATCTTGCTCTTCATCAAATATTCAATTCTTGAGTACCTTTGCCTAATGATCTTCTCCTCCTTTTATAGTCTTAGGCCTTACTCAATACCATGGACCAGAACCACTTAGAACAAATACCTTGGGTCAACACTTCAGACAAGATACCTTAGACCAATACCATGGATCATAATACCATGGACCAAAACTAAGTTTTCCAACATGTACGCACCTTTCCTTCTACGAAAGTGCGTGTATATGCTATAGCACCTTTTGACATGCAAACCCACTTGTACACGCAGCTTGGTCAATGGGGAACCTACGTATACCTCTCTTTCTTAATTCTGAACTGTGATCTGTCATCTGAGTGAGTTTCCGTCAAGGATAACACTTGTGTCATAATGCCAAATCTATGTCATAATGCCAACAGACCGCATATCATTAGTCCATATGTTGATTGAAAATACAAGGGATATGAAGAATGTTGGAAATGAATAATACAAGAAAGGGAATTTCGCTAAGGCACTCTTGTTTTAGATGATATTCCCAAATCTTACATTCCATCGGTGTACCTTTGCACCTTTAGGGGAAATTTCTAGTATTACACATTGTTATAAAGCTATATATAATTTGCATTTTATTATTAATTAGTAAAGTGAATGTGCATATAAAATATCATGAGTAAACATGAGGGGTTGTTGTCGACTTTATGGGTGATAAGGGCCTTCATAATCTGAGTAGGAGGAATGCCCACATCATAACTCAATATGCAATTATTAATGAATATATGTTTAGGCATTCATTTAAAATATAAGAAGACATTACTTAATAAACTAGTGCCTATAAAATGATTTACTACTTTCATCATGCCATCTTCCTAGTTATCCTATTCACCTATTACATTGTATCTACCATTGTTTGAAAATGTGTGTCCTTCCTCTACCAATTATTAAAATATATGTTTATAAATTGTGACATGAATGTACAATTTCACCGATTACTCAATCACCCACCAGCCACTTTTATGCCGTGAAGAAAAATGAGTGTTTTATATAAATGTGTGACTTCATTCATTACTTAATTATCTATGGGCCTATGGGTTATGAGTGTGAGTACTCACTTTCCCACCCTCCACCTATGTGAGGGTTAAGAGCGACTCATTGTGTAATCACCTAGTGAGTAAGGGTGATGGTGGGTATTCACCATTTGTTTAAGGGTTAAGAGTATAGTGTAATCACCTAGTGAGCAAAGATGAGGGTAGATATTCACCATCTATCTTTGTGGAGGGTTGAGGGTGAAAGTGGGAGTGAAGTGCATTAAATTAGTGTTTTACTTTAGAATTGCAAAATTAGTATTAGTTTATATTAGTTGTAGAATATTAAGATGGTGTGAGGATGAGAGTGAAGTTGAGTATTATTTTTCCACTTTTATTTTTATATTAATTGAACATTGTTAGATGAGCACTTATTTGTGTATATTTTTGTTTAAGAAGGTGTTGGAGTGAGGCTAATCATTTGTGTACTCATTTGTTAACCACTCATTCTCTCAAGCAATGTGTTTTTGCAAAATGAAATGTGTTTTCATGCATTATGGGACTAGCCCATAAAAATGTACAACCTCATCTCCCATTGACATCCACCCTCTTGAGTAATAAATTGGTGCATTTATATACTCAATGTCTTGTAATGACTTACCTATAACCATTTCCCAATTGCTCACCTACTAGGAAATGGGGAGTGCAGAGAAAACATCCTACATCAACAAGAAATTCCCTAGGAATTAGTTCCTTCATTTAAATGTATTGTTAAGATGGGAAAAAATTAATGTAAATAATAACATTAAAGTATTAAATATTCAAAAGGTATTTTCAATTTCATTATTATCCATCATCAACTCAACTATCTTTACCACCATCAAGCCTTCAAATTCGCATTGTCACCCACCATCATAGGGGTGAGTGTACACAAATGCATCCCCTCACCCCCCATGGTTCACATTTATGTACTCATTCATGCATCACCCATTCTTCTAGGAAGTGAAGGATGGTCTAAATGTGCTATGATTTGGTCCTCTTTCAATGGCTTAAAATATGGGAAGGAAAATTGACATTTTAAACCTGAAATTTAATTATAATTATTTAGATTAATGGAATGAAATATATCAAATGTTAACATTAAATAGTCACATTCCATTAGAGGGATATTAATATGTTGAATCCATATGAAATTTTTACAAATATTGATAGTTGGATTCTAGTAAAGATAAATAGGGGAAAAGCAAAACATAAAATGTTTAAACCCTATGTCAAGTGATGAGAGTGTTCAAAATGAATGTCTTTCTCAATCATTATGTAAAACTGCTATATAAACATACATCATTACCTACCTATCCTTTGAAAATGTGAGAATGTGTCAAACAAATGTTTTCATTTAACACATATCCTAACCTACCCTATTAAAAGGTGAGGATGTGCTAATTGAATTTTGTCATTGAATACAAATCCTCACCTACCTTATTGAAAAATGAAAATGTATCAAACAAATGACTTGTTTGAAAATTATAAAAATAGATTTCTTAATATCAAAATATAATATCTAATTCATCATAAGATTAGTTGAAAAAGTAGACTCACCCAAAGAGACTTGAGATGAGTCTACTTTGGACGAGTCTACTTTTTCAACTATTGTTATGATGGATTAGATATTATATTTTGATATTAAGAAATCTAGTTTTATAATTTTCAAAAAATACATTTGTTTGATAAATTTTCATTTTTCAATAAGGTAGGTGAGGATTTGTATTCAATGACAATATTCAATTAGCACATCCTCACCTTTTAATAGGGTAGGTAAGGATATGTGTTAAATGAAAACATTTGTTGTGACACATTCTCACACTTTCAAAGGATAGGTAGGTAACGATGTATGTCTATATAGGAGTTTTACATAATGATTGAGAAAGACATTCATTTTAAACACTCTCACCACTTGAGATAAGGTTTAAATATTTTATATTTTGATTTTCCCATATTTATCTTTACTAGAATCTAACTATCAATCTTTGTAAAAATTTCATATGGATTCAACATCTTAATATCCCTCTAATGGAATGTGACTATTTAATGTTAACATTTGATATATCTCATTCCATTAATCTAAACAATTCTAACTAAATTTCAGGTTTAAAATGTAAATTTTCCTTCCCATTATTTTAAGCCATTGAAAAAGGACCAAATGATAGCACATTTAGACCGTCTTTCACCACCTAACAGAATGGATGATGCAGGAATGAGTACATAAATGTGAACCATGGGGGGTGAGGGGATGCATTTGTGTACACTCACCCCTATGATGGTGGGTGACAATGTGAATTTTAAGGCTTGATGGTGGTAAAGATAGTTGAGTTGATGATGGATAATAATGAACTTGAAAACACTTTTTGAATATTTAATACTTTAATTTTATTATTTACATTAATTTTTTTTTCATCTTAACAATACATTTAAATGAGGGAACTAATTCCTAGGGAATTTCTTGTTGATGTAGGACTTTTTCTCTACACTCCCCATTTCCTAGTAGGTGAGCAATTGAGAAATGGCTATAGGTAAGTCACTACAAGACATTGAGTATGTAAATGCACATATTTATTACTCAAGAGGGTGGATGTCGGTGGGAGATGAGGTTGTACATTTCTGTAGGCTAGTCCCATAATGCATGAAAACACATTTCATTTTGCAAAAACTCATTTCTTGAGAGAATGAGTGGTGAACAAATGAGTACACAAATGCTTAGCCTCACTCCAAACCTTCTTAAAAATAAATATACAAAAATAAGTGCTCATCTAACAATGTGCAATTAATATAAGAATAAAAGTGGAAAAATAATACTCAACTTCACTCTCATCCTCACACCATCTTAATATTCTACAACTAATATGGACTAATACTAATTTTGTAATTCTAAAATAAAACACTAATTTAACACACTTCACTCCCACTTTCACCCTCAGCCCTCCATAAAGATAGATGGTGAATATCTACCCTCATCTTTACTCACTAGGTGATTACACTATCACTCTTAACCCTTACATAAACAAACGGTGAATACCCACCATCACCCTTAGTCACTAGGTTATTACACAATGAGTCACTCTTAACCCTCACATAGGTGGATGGTGGGAAGTGGGTACTCACACTCATAACCCATAGGCCCATAGGTCATTAAGCAATGGATGAAGTTGCACATTTATATAAAACACTCATTTTTCTTGACGGCATAAAAGTGGCCAGTGGGTGATTGAGTAATCAGTGAAATTGTACATTCATGTCCAAATTTATAAACATACATTTTAACAATTGGGAGAGGAAGGACACAACTTTTCAAAAAATGGTAGATATAATGTAATAGGTGAATAGGATAACTAGAAATATGGCATGATGAAAGTAGTAAACCGTTTTATAGGCACTAGTTTATTAAGTAATGTATTCTTATATTTTAGAGGAATGCCTAAACATATATTCATTAATAATTGCATATTGAGTTATGATGTGGGCATTCCTCCTCCTCATATGATGAAGGCCCTTATCACCCATAAAGTCCACAACAACCCCATCATGTTTACTCATGATATTTTATATGCACATTCACTTTACTAATTAATAATAAAATGAAAAGTATATATATCTTTATAACAATGTGTAATACTAGAAATTTCCCCTAAAGGTGCAAAGGTACACCGAAGGAATGTAAGATTTGGGAATATAATCTAAAACAAGAGTGCCTTAGCAAAATTCCCTTTCTTGTATTATTCATTTCAAACATTCTTCATATCCCTTGTATTTTCAATCGGCATCTATGGACTGATGATATGCGATCACTCCTAGCTTCTTAAACCAATATTATAATAGAGTTCAAAATTATATCTTCCTCAACTCAGTCTTTGAATGAACCTGGCCATAGGTTTTTTAACATATAAATAATTATTATTATTATTTTCATAAATGTGAGGAACTTGAAATAGAATGGCACATATGATTACTTATATATATATATATATATATATATATATATATATATATATATATATATATATTTAATGTACCATTAAAATAATGTAAATGTTTAGTATCATCTAAGGTATTTCAAATTTATTTCTTCATCACTCAATTTTCCAACTTGACATAATAATTATTAATAATTAATGCAATCTAATAAATAAATTAACTTATTATCCATTTGAACATTCTAGTCACAACTACACATTAGCGTGTTATCCCTTAGGATGATTTGGCTCAAAACATCGGCAAATAATGATGTTTCTGAAAAGGAATTATTGGCCCCAAAATACTCTAATTTGATTTATTATTTGAGATGATATGTCACTCACCTAAATTTAAGATCGAACCTCTGGAATTTGTAAAATTCTCACCATGAAATCCAAAGTATAAAATATAACAGAAACTGAACCTTCTTGAATGAAATTTAAAAAAATTGGAGGTACGAAACATTTGAAAATCATTCACACTGTTAACACCCAGGTTGTTCCCTATGACTACCAAGGGAATACGGCCGGGGTAACCACTAACCAATCTTTGGATTGCAGTTTCTAGCCAAACTGTAATCAGAGAGGGCTCTCTCTTTATGATTTGTCTCTGTTTTGATAGTATTTTAGGCTAGCTGTGATGTTCCGGTTTTGGTTTTATGTTTTGGTTGAGGGATGTCTTCTGTACCTAAGGAGTAGACCTTCATAAAATTCTAGTCCATTGGGCAATGGAGTCTTTGGTTACTGGTTGTTTGAGAGGTAGATTAGGATTGCTGAAACTGCAGGGCCTTTTGAATATCTCATGAAACAAACTTGATATTATAGTGATGAAATGTGTGCAACCAGTGCAAAGCAATTAAGAATTTTCCACTAAGCTGGGTTGTAAGAAAGAGATGTATTGTAAAGGAGCAGACTTGAATTCCTAAACAATAATTTCTGTGAAAGATATAGTGTAGAGGTGCAGCAATTAAGAATCACACCTTTATGACCATAACTGAAGAAAACATTTGTAATAGCATAGATTGAATTCAGGGTATCCTATGAATAAATCCTGGAATTAGTCTTTTTCTCTGCCATTAATTGCGAGATCTAGAACATGGATGAGTTATGAAAAATAACAGAAAGAAACATAATGAAAGTTCAAAGGAAACTTATTGAGTCATGACAACATGCAGGAATCCTGTAGCACTCAGCAAATCGCATCACAATCCCTCAGACAACACAGACTTTGGAATTTCCATCGGCCTTCTATTAAACTCTGAAGATTTACAGCAAAAGAACTCTTGAAGAGTAATCAACAACAACCCCTGCAAGCTTATGCGAGGGGGAAATATATACAAACGGTAATACAAAATATCTAAGGCATTGGGTCATCTGAGAAATAAATGTTTCACCAACTTTGTACAGAACAGCAGATAAAAAGTTATTGCTGCCTTTAATACAACATAAAAGATCTTTATGTTTGTCAGAAGATATTTTGGCCTTTAGAGGTCACTGAGTCGGTCTAACGTTCTGCTTTAACTCTGAGAAATGAATCTTTTTGGCATGTCGTGCTGTAACTTTCGGCCCTGCTACCTGTTAGCTGTCAATTGTGCTTTGTTGGCCAATTAGTTCTGCTGAGTTGGCTCAGCCCTTCTTCTTTCATGCTTGCTGATCTTTTCAAGCTTTCCTGTGCATGATCACTGGTAGATTTGAATAATAAATAACAAAATTTGATTTATAGGCTCTGGTTTATAATGTCATCTGTATTGCCTTAGTCCACCATTCCCGTGTGGGAAATTGATGTCTGAGAATTGCATCTAATGTCTCATCTGCCTCTGTATATTTATAGAAATTGGGAGGCACTTCAAACAGATGTTTTATCTCATCCATAATAAAAAATAAGCTCTCTACCCTGTTGTAGAGACTTTGTCCTGTTGCTGGCCCTGTTTCCTCTGAGGTGCTGGCTTTCTCTGTAATCTGATTTGTGGCAAAGGTATTCACCCTTATGGCATAGTTTTCATGTGAAAGAAGTTTTCCTGCGCTGTTCAGTAAGCCTGGAAGACCTCTGTTTTGCAAAGCCACAAATTTTTCCATGAATCTGTTGACCTCGGTCTGCATATCCTAGGTCCTTCTTTCTAGTGTCTGCACTAGGCTTCTCAGTGTTAGGACCCTCTTTATTAGCTGGATAGTCTCAGTTCTGTTGGAGATTCCCATAGTGGCTAACTGAGCACTTGTTTTGTTGTTAAGCACATTGATCATTCTATTGGCAACCTCAGGCATGTTGCCTAGAGATGCCCTTGATCTCTGGATTTCCCTCTGTGCTTTTGCAATGAGCTCCAACTGCTCATGGATTGTCTCAATGTACTGCCATTGGTCAGTGATAGATTGGCCAATGTTGGCCCATAGCACTGTCTTGAGCTCAGCTGTCACCTTATCCAATGTGAGCTCCTTTTCCAGCTCCTTTATCCTGTCTTTAAGGGCCTTTATTTCCCTGCCCTTTTCTGCTACAGTCTGCTTAGATTTGTCATATCGTTCATTCAACTTGCCCAAATTTTCCCTGGCTTCTTTTAACTCTGACATTTGGGCTTCCAGGGCTTGGATTTCATTTCTTAGTTTCTGCATGTCCAAGCTTGAAGCCTGGTCTGTTGTTGGCGCTGGTGCTGAGGTGGATGGTGCTGCTCATTCTGTTTGTTGAGTTGGAGGAGCAGTGGTTTGAGGAGCTTTCTCAAGGTTAATTATTTCAGGAGGAGGCTGAGAGGTTTGACCTCCTTCCTTTTGCTGCAATGCTGCCTGTAATGCTGCCTGGGCAGCCTCTGATTCTCCCAGCTTTTCTTGAGTCTGGATTAGCTGTTTGTATAAGGATACCAGCAAAGCAGTGGCATCTTTATCATGTCTTAGCTGAGCAACTTCTTCAGTCTGTGGGTGAATTGTTGCTGGGACTTTGACCATCTTTCTAAGGGCTGCCATGTCTGCATCCCTTAATTTCAACAATGCTTGCACAGCCTTAATATCCTTGGGATCATGCCCAAGTTCTATAATTATATCCCCTAAGGCTTTAATTCTGTTATCCTTCGCTTGAGAGGATGCCCTTTCGAACTCAAGCTGGGCAGTTGTATTATTTAGTCTATTTTCTAGCCTGTAATTGTCCAGTGTTTTGTCTGCCAAGGAGGCATACACCATCTCACCCGTTTGTTTGTGCAATTCAATTTTGTCCATTGGGTGGACGTCCTTGGCAAGGACCTCAAGATTGGTCCTTATATAGTCTGCAGGGGACTGTGGCTGTAGTACAGCTGGCATAAAATGACTCATGATCATTTTGCCCTCCTGAACATCATAGGCAGACATCAGTCTTTGCTGGTTAGTAGGAGCCATTTTCAGCAGATGGTTGTAGAGCTGTATTTTAAGTGGCTCATTCTTCCTTTTAATGTCAATAAACTGCTGTTTGATTCCTCCTTCAGCTTCTCTTTGGTGGCTTGAGGAGTTGACTTCTCCTCCCACTGTTCTGTCTTGTCCCTGCTGGAAGGAGTTAGCAGATGCTTCTCTACTTGGTGGGCCCATGCCCAGAGACTGCCCAATTGACATTTCCTTCTTAGAGAAGGGATTCATCCTATGCCTTTTTCCTCCCTGATTTATGGATGATGTGAGGGGAGTCTCTCTGTCCCTTTTCCTACTTACATCCTCCTTTTGTGGAGTTTGGAGGACTGAAGCTTCGTTAGTAGTCTCTTGCCTGGGAGGCACAGTATTCTGAGCCTGTTGCTCAGTGAAAATTGGGGCCTCAGCTGCCCTTTCTTGCTGTAATGGCTGCTCTTTGTCATGCTGCCCCTCTTCTTGCTATTGTTCCTGCTGTTGTGGCTGCTGCACCTTCTCATGAGGTGGCTATTCCGTTTCCATCTCTTTTTCCTTGCCTTTGCTAGAGGTTTGCTCACTAGCTTTGGCTGCTTGCTGATTTGCAGTTGAGGAGGAGGCAACTGCTCCCACTTGTGTGCTTGGAAGAGTAAACACCTGTGAACAAAGCTCAAGATCAGCTATCTTCCTCAGATTTCTTATTGCTCTTTCATTTAACTCTTCTTGTGTGACAGCTTCCTCTAAGGTTCCTCTCCTCCATTTTACTTGATTTGCATGTTTTTCTATGTGAGGAATCCTTACATGATCATAACTCGACAGCCTATACTTGACCCTTCTTAGAGTTATGAAGTGATTGGGGTCATAGGGTGTCCAGAGAAAACTGGTCTGAAGGCCAAGGGACTCAAGCATTCTGTCTGCTTCTCGCCAACCTTCCTCCCTCTTGTTATAGATAAAGTGGCCAAGTTGGTTCCTGACCTTCAGTTGTGCTTTCTTGCCTCTGCCTGAAAAGTGCAGCACATCGGCATTTCCAAATTGCCTGAAGTATTCCAGGGCAAACAATCTCATGGGTACATACCTGGGCAATCTGTAGGGAGGCAATTCACACCCATATATTCTGATAACTGTGTGGTGCTGGTAAAAGTACCAGTCCCCAATGTTGTATGTTTTGGATAGCTGAAGGACCCTTTGCATTTCATCAGTAAGTCTTGGAGGAGGTGAGCTCATCAGCATAGACATGGCGGGGTGGATGAAGAGATCTATGAATTCACAGTAAGTGTATGGAGATTCGGATCTGCAGTGGAAGGCAGAAGACCAATAGAATACTGACCTTGGGTTCCCTTGTGCATCCACTCTTTTCATAGCAAAATGAAATTTCTCGTGTTGATAGTACAACATTAAGTGGTAGATGTAGGAGGTGTATCTGAACACCCTTTCTCTTGGCAGGCTCATCAATTGCTCATGCATTTTATCTGATATGTAAGTGGCATAGTCATAGCAGACTGGAGATTTGCCAGGGGAAAACATAAGCATCATTACCAGCACAGTTTCATCAACAAACTCAATCGAATTGTAGCCCAGAATGAGACTGATCATATCTAGTATATCTCTGCCCAGTTGATTGAGGTACACATGGTTGATAGGAGGATACTTTACAGAGTCACAGTCAATGTAGAGCTGATTTAATTTAGTGACCTGAACATCTGTCAACCTGGCTCCTTGCTTAATCAGATCACTCAGTGACAAAGGAACCATTTTCTTCTGAGTTTTGAATTGCAGCATCTCTCTAATGGCTTCAGGAGTGATATAAAAAACAGCTGAGCCTGAGGGGTCAAGCACTGCCCTCTGAGTAGGGTCATAGCATTCAGCACATAGATGAATTAGCTGAGGAAACTGGTTGACCTGTGGGAGCTTGAAGATAGGGAGAAAAGAGTCCCAGATACCTAATACATCTGTTCCAGCTTCATGTTTAATCCTTAATTCATTCAACAGATGAATGTGGTACTTGCTGCGCATCAACATTTCTTCGGATATCTGATAATCCAGGTCTGCTAGAGGCTGCCACTCTAATTGTCTCTGAGGGGCATTCAATGGAGCAACATTCAATGCCACCGGGGCTACTGGTGGATCCATGGATGCTTTTAAGGATTTCTGTGATTTATGGACTAGTGTTACCGTGCAGAACAACACTGACGAGTTTCTTTGAACGGGAAGGTGAATTACTTGGGTACAGAGGACAAAAGGTGAGTTGCAGCAATTAAAATACTGCTTTGAACACAACTAAGGCAAATGTTTGGCCTTACTCTCTCTTTTACAGCAAAATGGTATGGTTTGGGTTATTAGTTCACGAATGCGCGAACAGAATGCAGTTTTAATCAAATTGCAGGTAAACGAGGCTTAGCTGGAGAATTTTGACGTTCTAGGTGCCAATGGGGACCAGGCAAAGGGAATTTTACTGGTGAGTTATCTGCTTTTTTAGTGTTTTTAAGCTAATTTGGCAATTTACAGACAGAATCGGGCGCAGAAAGGATTTGCACGGATAAATACCTGATATACAGTCGGCAAAGGTCAAGGATGCAGGTGAAATGGCGCGCCAGCAGTCTGGAGGTTGAATTCAGCAGGTTGGCGGAGGCTCGGACGTGAATTTCATGAAGAGGATACAACAGCGTCTTTTGAAAAAAGTGCAAAAAACGCGACATTTCGGCCAAAATATAGTTTTTTAGGACTTTGGTGCCTTTTTGGGATGACGTCAGCATGACGTCATCAGGTGGGATCAAGGTCGGATGACGTCAGCATGACGTCATCGGGTGACGTGGTGGCATACAAGGGGTCCACAGGGATGGTGAAGTGGCAGACAGGTGGAGCAACTGGAGGACGGAGCGCTGACACGGCGGTGATGCTGGCGGTGACGCTGGTAGGGCGGATCACCCGAAACCGGAAACGGTTGGCGGTTTTATATCGCACCGCTTTTGTTACGGAGGCTGGAATGTCAGATGTACCTCCGATACGCTGTGGGGGTGGCGCGTGGCGGAGGCCTGACGTCACCCTCTGACAGATATCGGAAGGTAAATCTCGTACGTCAGGGCCGGTCCGATATGCACGAGGGCTGTCGGATCAAAGGGGCCCGATCCGACGGTCAACGGGACGCTGAGATGACTGATCGATACGGGCGCGGGGAAGTAATAAAATATTATTTCCTTTCGAAAGGAGTGCCCAGCGGGACTTTGGGTTTCGGTGGAATTATATGGTTTTGTTTGTATTTTCAAATGAAAATAATATCGCGCCCATACTTTGGATAAGTTGGAAAAAGTGGGTATTTGTGCGCTTTTTGCAAATGAAGCAGGTTATGGGTAAAAAGGGTTTTTCATAAGGTTTTCTTAGTAAATAAAGGGTTTAATGGGTCAAATGGATTCAAAAGGGGGAAGGGGGGTAAGGCTTAGGTTTCTCAAACTGACCAGATGTCCATTTGATCCCTGACAGAGGACATATGGCTATAATGCCAAGGGGAGGGATATTTATACAATGTTTGGGGTTTATACACCATGGTGTTATAATAGTAGGGAAAGGGTAACATAGGGGAATTATATAATAGAAGTCAGGGATTAATGTGGATGAAAGGGTGGATGAGGGGTGATATCACTAAGTTGATTTGAAAATCACTTAGTTTAGGGAGTAGATCAAAATGAAAAGATTTTTAGACAAGAAATGTGGCTTTTAAAGGAACAAGAACCACCATAAAACCACAAATTCTTCCATGAATCTCAACTGATGAGGGGATGTTAGTAATGAATGGGAAAGGGGAAATAGGGGAAGTTAGACATGCTTCTTTGTTTTGCTGCAACCTGATGGAGAAGAAGACCTTCTCAATCCATTGATTTTGCTTTATGAAAATAGGTTAGCACACCTTCAATTGTAAGGAGTGACACTTCTGTAACCCCATCTACCTACCCATCTATTTGCCTAGCATTTTTTGTTTCTTCTTGGAGGGTGCACTTTGGACTTGTAGACCCTTATTTTCCTTTTCTTTTCTCTGGCTTTTTCCTTTTGATTCTCTATCTAATGCTACCCTTATTGCTTCCAAGGTCCCAGATTAAGCAGTTGGGAGCCTTATTTCTCTACCTAAGCTACTTGTCTGCCAAGATTAAATAGTTTGGACAGACTTCTTTCTCTATTCTACAACTGAAAATTTAAAACATGGCATGATCCAGATTAGGCTGTTGGACCATCCATCAAAATTGAGTCCACATCTAGCTATATACACACCTTGTCTTCTCTTGGAAATATGGGATCTTTGCATCATCAAAGCAGAGCATATTTGGAACTTTCTTTGCCAATCATGAAATATGAAACCTATTGGTATAGGTAGCTAACAGTGGCTCCACATGGGGATGGTTTTTCATTTGAAAGACCAAGAACAGCAGGTCAGAATGCCTTGGCTTTTGACTGCTTTCACCAACACTTGAAGTATGCTGCTTTAAAATGCCCAAAATTGTGCTCTTCCCATCTTGGTAGATCTCTGATCCTATTTGCCTTTTGCTGATAGTTAATAAAACTTGAGAAACTGCATTTTTACATCCTACAGAGAGTAATATATACACTTGAATATGTACAATGGAAACTTAGACTGCACTTATGGGTAGTAGTCAAAATAGTGCTTCAGCATCCTGCCATTCACAGGACCTTCATCCAAATCAATTTCATTAAGACTTTTAAGGAAATAAGTATTGTTTCCTTGTACTGCTTGGACAGCAAATGGTCCTCTCCAAAGGGAATCAAATTTTCCATGTTTTCCTTTATCTTCCCTTCTTGAATCCCACTTGAGGACTTTGTCACCAATGTTGAAATCTTCTGCCTTGGTCCTTCTATCAAAAGCTTTCTTTAGTTTTTCTTGTAAAACTTGAACTCTGCTGTAGACTTGATCTCTAGTTTGCTGCAAGCATATTATTTGATTGATCCTTCTTTGCATATCATTTGGTTCAGCTTGGCTTTCTTGAAGAAGTTTCATAACAGGAACTCCTAGTGATGAAGGGAATTTGGCTTCTAATCCATAAACCAACTCATATGGGCTGACCCCAATTGATCTCTTGGTTGTTAGTCTATCTGCCCATAAGGCATTCACAAGCTTTTTGTGCCAGTTCTTTTTATTTTCTTCCAGCACCTTTTTTATGATGTTCACCAGGCTTTTATTTGATGATTCAGCAAGGCCATTTCCTTGGGGATAGTATGCAGTAGAATGGCCCAAGGTAATGTGAAATTTGTGGCAGAAATTCACCATCTTCTTAGATCTGAAAGCAGCAGCATTGTCTGTTATTATTTTGTCAGGGCAGCCAAATCTAGCCAATATGTTATTCTCCAAAAACTGAATGATTATTGAATCATTTGCTTGTCTGCATGGAGCAGCTTCAATCCACTTAGTGAAATAGTCTGTAGCTGTTAGAATCCATCTGTGCTGGCCTGAGGATGAGGGATGAATTTCCCCAATGAAATCCAAGCCCCATTGTTGAAAAGGTCTCTCTGTTGCAATAGGCCTTAAGGGAAGTGGTAGTAACTTTCTCTTTCCCTCAAACACTTGACATTTATGACATGATGTAGTAAACTTTTTAACATCAGAGAACAGGGTAGGCCAATAGTAACCAGCCCTCAGTATTTTATCCACAGTGGACTTCCAATACAAGTGTCCACCACAGTCACCTGCATGAAATTCTTTCATGATATTGTTAGTCTCATCCTCAATTAAGCAGTTTAGCAATATCCCTTCATGATTTTTCCAAAGCAAATTTCCGTCCATAACACAAAATCTTGAGGCTTTCATTTTTAAGAATCTACATTTAGTTCTGGAAAATCCTGGGGGAGCACACAGGTTTTGCAATACATAACATATATCAGAGTACCAAGGGGATTGTTCAAAGGCTATATTGATCTTTGGAGTCGCCATCTCCGGTTCACTGTCCAGCTGGTTGATGTCTAAGGCTTGGAAGTTTGCTTCTGTCATTAGTTTGGCCAAACCTTGCCCTTTTATTAGTTTTGTAGGTTTTATCTCAATATCAAATTCCAAAATGTTGGCAATCCACTTCCCTCTTCTGCCCTCTAAATTTTCTTGGGTGAGAATGTCTTTGACAATAGGACTTGGTACATAAGCTATAACATGTGAATAGAGGATGTAAATCCTAAAGTCTTTGATGTCCTTGACCAAAGCATAAGCTTGTTTCTCCATGATTTGGTATTTTAGGGGAGCATCTCTAAGAGATCTACTAAAGAAAGCAATGGGTTTCTCATTTCCTTGGTCATCTTTCTGTAACAAGACAACAGCAATTGTGTGTTTGGAAGCAAAGGAAAATATGATAAATTCCCTGTCAAATTGAGGATTTGTTAGGACTGGGGTTTGGGTAAGGGCCAATTTTATACCTTCAAAGGCTTGATTTGCTTCAACTGTCCATTTCACTTTTGAATCCTTCTTTAGCATATTATTCAGTAATCTGATCAGTTCTGCTAGGTTTGGGATAAACCTTCTCAAGAAGTTGATCTTTCCCAAGAATGCTTGCAATTCTTTGATATTTCTTGGGTGGGGCATTTGTAAGATAGCTTGTATCCTATCTAGGTCAATTCTTATGCCATCCTTTGAAATGATATGTCCTAACAACTTGCCTTCTTCCAAACCAAACAGAGACTTCTTGGGATTTAAGGAAATTCCATATTTCCTGCATGTTAAGAAGATCTGTCTCAAGTGTTTCAAATGTTCTTGGTCAGATTTTGAGAAGGGTGTGAGGTCATCCAAATAAATGACAAGGAAGTCATGAATCTCTTTGGCAAAAGCAATATCCATTGCTCTTTGAAACGTTGCCCCTGCATTTTTCAATCCAAAAGGCATTTTTACATATTTGAAAGTTCCCCATGGGGTTGTAAATGCAGTTTTGTCTTGATCATCAGGGTGTACTAAGATTTGATTAAAACCTGAGAATCCATCAAGTAATGAGATCCTTGAGGCACCTACCACCCGTTAAAGAATGTGATCCATCTTGGGTAAGGGATAATTGTCCATGAGGGATACTTGATTCAAGTTCCTAAGATCCACACAAAGCCTTATTTCACTAGTTTTCTTTCTTGTAGGGACCAAATTTGAAATCCAATTAGAAAACCTGATTGGTGCTATGATGCCTGCTTTAAACATTTTTTGCAATTCCTTTTCAATTGAAGGGAGGAGCATGGGATTGATCCTTCTCAATTTTTGTTTAAATGGCTTCTGATTAGGCTTGAGAGGGATAGTATGCTGGATAACAGAGGTGTCATAGGATTTTAAA
This sequence comes from Pinus tabuliformis, assembly GCA_031772625.1. NCBI lineage: Eukaryota > Viridiplantae > Streptophyta > Pinopsida > Pinales > Pinaceae > Pinus > Pinus tabuliformis. The sequence goes on from CM062818.1 coordinate 1,189,578,926, forward strand.
TCCTCATAACCCCATACAAAGACATCCTGAAACTCTTTGAAAAGGTCAATGTATTTGGGTTTTTGGTCAGGAGGCAGAGATGCAGATAGCTTTATTATCTTGGGCTTATCAATAGTGCCAATATTGCATTCTTCAATGGCTGTATTTAGGGGTTGCATTTTTGGTTTTCTAGGGATGTCATTTGAGTCAAAGATGTCTTCTAATGGAGTTAGTCCTGTTGGGAGAAAATTGTCTTTCAGCTCTATGATTTCAGCCTCTACCACAGCTACTTCCTCATGATTGGTTTGTTGAATTTGTTGTATGTTCTCCTTGTTGAAAATAGTTGGATTTAGCATTTGTTTTGCTGTTTTGGGTGATATTGGGTGGTGAGTCTGTTCAAACTGTATTTGTGATTGACTTGCTCTTTCAAGTATTTGTGATTGACTTGCTCTTTCAAGTATTTGTGATTGACTTGCTCTTTCAGTGTCAATATTTAGTCCTGCAAATTCTTGTTGCAAGGTCAAGAAGTTGTTTATTTGTGCATCATCTTCAAATACCTGCCATTCTTTGACATTGTTTGGGACAGAAGGTCTGTGCTTTACCTCAGTTGTAAAGCGATGATGGGACTCAAAAGGTAGCTTGCAGGTACTTGCAAATGTGGCTAAACTATGAGCATGAAGATTATGGGTCCTAGAAATTTTGGTGATTTGGAATTCAGAGAAGAAGCTTAGCATTTCAGCCACAGCAGACCTATAAGACCTCAGTCTCTTGTCATTGGTGACAAAATTTCCCTTCACTTGTTGGATGACTAAATCCGAATCCCCCATAATTGAGACTTTTTTGGCTTGTAAGAACTTTACTAGCTTGAGGCCTAGTAAAAGAGCTTCATATTCTGCCATATTATTAGTACACTTGAAATTCAGTCTATAGGCTCGGCCTTCTGCATGACTGTCTTGTTTATTATGTATCCAAACTCCAGCTCCTGCCCCTAATTTGTTGACTGACCCGTCAAATTCAAGGAACCATAGGATGTCTTGTTCCAGGGAGAACTTAATGACCTCCTTGTGTGCTGGAATTGTAAGTTGAAGCTCTGGTGTGCCATCTAGTCTGTTTTCTAGGGCAGTCTCCTCACTTGATGGAACCTGTTCGCTTTCTTGAGCAGCAGCTGTGTTTAATGTTTGTTTAATCATTGTTTCTTGGGTAGGAGTTTGCTCGTTAGTGTCTTCCTCTTGTATGAGTGTCTTGGGTTCACCCTCACTATCTGAGAGAGTTGTATTATCATTGAAGAGAATGTATGAGTCAATGTCTGAATGGACAGCATATATGGGAAAGTTTTGAGGCTTTTCTTCACTGCTGACCATGTATTTCATTAATGTTTCTCTGTACAATCTCTTTGGTTGCCCAAAAATAGTGATGGTAGCATATGACATATCTAACTGTAGGGAACCTTGAAGTTTAGCCCCCCATGACCTTGATAACAGCATCCCATACTTGGGTGGGATGTCAGCAACTACCACATCCATTAGAATTGTTTTGTTTGGGTACTGAACAAGAGACACACATAGATCTTTTATTAGGCCTAAGCACTTGACTTGGCTGGAATCAAAGGAGAACAGGTCCTTGTATGGTCTGGTAATATCCAGGTTTAGTCTTTCCATGACTGATTTGGGAATCAGGTTGTGAGAGGCACCCGAGTCAAACATTGCATTGTGTAATATCTTGTCATGAACATGAAGGCTGACATAGAAAGGTAAAATGCCTACACCTGCTGTCTTTCCATCCACCTCTGGGCCAAAAAGTAGCTCTGGGGTATCATCCAACACATTAATATCATCTTTGTTGCTAGTAAGTTGGAGGGATTTCCTGATTTGTTGTTTGTAGATGCTATGTTTGGCCAATTCTAGAGAGGAATTGCTATCTTCAATTTACTAATTTCAGTTTCTAGGTCAAAGGGTTTTTTGGATTGGGTCTTTTGGCTGTGGATGACATTTCTTTCCTTGTTCACTAACTCTTCTTCTTGATTCTTATCCTGATTTTGAGGCTTGCCCTTCTTGCTCATCTCTTGAGGAGTGACACTTGGGTTAGGGTGCAAGGATGATGCAGCCATGGGCTGCTGTTTTGTAGAAGCTGACTCAGTGATTTCTTCAATGGTTACTTCTTTTGCAAGTGAATCTTTTGGGTCATTTGGCTCTGTAATTATGGCTCTTTTGGGCTGCTGATTATCTTTTATCTTTTCAGGCTGTGTTACATTTACAGTTCTGCTCCTTAGCTTGTATTGCTTATGGACTTCATAAACAGCTGTGTCATAGCCTTGTTTGAAGTCAAATGACTCACCTGATTTGATTGGGAACAACTTGATTACCTCATCCTCATGGTCTTCTTGTGTCAAAAAGACTTGACTTTCACCATCTAGACCCATTAAATTAATCTGAGAATTTTCATTGGGTTCACTTGATGTGGCAGTTTCAGCATAGTTTTCTTGGAAAGGGGGTCTTATGTCTTGGTCAGCACTGGCCTTGCCAACGTTTGGGTTTTGAGTTCTCCTAAAATTTGGATTCCTAGGAGGGTTGTTTTGTGGTGCTTCCCATGATGACTTTCTCTCAACTGATTCTACTCTGTCACCCAGTCTCTTCATACCAGTGAGTATTGTATCCAATTTTTGATCAAAAGCTGAGGGTTCTTCTTTGAAGGTGGTTCTCTTTTCTAACCTTGCTCTGTTTCTTTTGGCAATCAGGTTAGCTTCTACTGTGACAGCAACTTTTTGAGCCTCTTCAAGGGTTTCAGGGGCTCTTTCCTTCAATTGATACGCCATGTCAGGGTCAAAACCATCAAGGAATTTGTACAAGGCTAAATCAGGAGGGGGTCTTAAGTTTTGTGGGATTGCGTTATATACATTGTTGAATCTTGCACAATACTCTAAAACAGTCTCTTGGGGACCTCTTTTGATAGTGTCATATTCACCAAGTATGTGCAGAGGATCCTTCTTCTTCTCCCATCTGCTAGTAAAGGCTTGATAAAGCTCATCAGGAGTTGTGATGGTATTTACAGTCAGGGATCTAAACCAAGTTCTTACATCCCCAGTCAAGCTTTGGACAAAAATCCTCATTCTCACACTGTCATCATCGATTTCATAGTTCTCAAAATGGTCTTGCATTCTTTTGGCGTGCTCAATAGCTGTGAAAGGGCCAGTGGAGTCAAAATACGAGATCTTGGATTGATAATCTTGAGGTAAAGCTGGAGCATTAGCAGGTAGCTGCAAGGGTGCATATCTGTTAGCCATATTCACAAGGTTTGGGGGATTTACAGGAGAAACTGGGATAAAAGGAACGGTGTGTACCACAGGGGTAACAGGTGTAGCAGCACCTAGAGTGTTTTTCAAGGGGATATGTGCAGTGGGTGAAGATGTGAAAGGAGGGCTTTGAGATGTAGATGGTGAACTGGGGGAGACAGGGGTAGACCTAAATAGAACCTTGATTGGGGTTGGAACTGGTTCAGGGTGGGCTGTCTCAGGAGTCAAATCAGTAGGATTTTCCTGCCTTTGCTGCTTCCTAATGATTCTAGGGATTATATTAGGATTCTCAAACACAGCTGGTGGATTTGGGTCAGGGTTTGACCTAGTGTGCCTGTTTTCCCTTTTAGGAGCCAGCTTCTGAATTTGTTTTTGGTATTTTCTAAGATATTTTAGGATTGTTTAAGGGACTGTTTAAGCTTTTTTAGAACCACTGTCTATGGATAGACAACGGTTTGAAAAGTATGCTTGGTCCCCAGTGGAGTCGCCAATTATGTTAACACCCAGGTTGTTCCCTATGACTCCCAAGGGAATACGGTCGGGGTAACCACTAACCAATCTTTGGATTGCAGTTTCTAGCCAAACTGTAATCAGAGAGGGCTCTCTCTTTATGATTTGTCTCTGTTTTGATAGTATTTTAGGCTAGCTGTGATGTTCCGGTTTTGGTTTTATGTTTTGGTTGAGGGATGTCTTCTGTACCTAAGGAGTAGACCTTCATAAAATTCTAGTCCATTGGGCAATGGAGTCTTTGGTTACTGGTTGTTTGAGAGGTAGATTAGGATTACTGAAACTGCAGGGCCTGTTGAATATCTCATGAAACAAACTTGATATTATAGTGATGAAATGTGTGCAACCAGTGAAAAGCAATTAAGAATTTTCCACTAAGCTGGGTTGTAAGAAAGAGATGTATTGTAAAGGAGCAGACTTGAATTCCTAAACAATAATTTCTATGAAAGATATAGTGTAGAGGTGCAGCAATTAAGAATCACACCTTTATGATCATAACTGAAGAAAACATTTGTAATAGCATAGATTGAATTCAGGGTATCCTATGAATAAATCCTGGAATTAGTCTTTTTCTCTGCCATTAATTGCGATATCTAGAACATGGATGAGTTATGAAAAATAACAGAAAGAAACATAACGAAAGTTGAAAGGAAACTTATTGAGTCATGACAACATGCATGAATCCTGTAGCACTCAGCAAATCGCATCACAATCCCTCAGACAACACAGACTTTGGAATTTCCATCAGCCTTTTATTAAACTCTGAAGATTTACAGCAAAAGAACTCTTGAAGAGTAATCAACAACAACCCCTGCAAGCTTATGCGAGGGGGAAATATATACAAACGGTAATACAAATATCTAAGGCGTTGAGTCATCTGAGAAATAAATGTTTCACCAACTTTGTACAGAACAGCAGATAAAAAGTTATTGCTGCCTTTAATACAACATAAAAGCTCTTTATGTTTGTCAGAAGATATTTTGGCCTTTAGAGGTCACTGAGTCAGTCTAACGTTCTGCTTTAACTCTGAGAAATGCATCTTTTTGGCATGTCGTGTTGTAACTTTCGGCCCTGCTACCTGTTAGCTGTCAATTGTGCTTTGTTGGCCAATTAGTTCTGCTGAGTTGGCTCAGCCCTTCTTCTTTCATGCTTGCTGATCTTTTCAAGCTTTCCTGTGCATGATCACTGGTAGATTTGAATAATAAATAACAAAATTCGATTTACAGGCTCTGGTTTATAATATCATCTGTATTGCCTTAGTCCACCATTCCTGTGTGGGCAATTGATGTCTGAGAATTGCATCTAATGTCTCATCTGCCTCTGTATATTTATAGAAATTGGGAGGCGCGTCAAACAGATGTTTGATCTCATCCATAATAAAAAATAACCTCTCTACCCTGTTGTAGAGACTTTGTCCTGTTGCTGGCCCTGTTTCCTCTGAGGTGCTGGCTTTCTCTGTAATCTGATTTGTGGCAAAGGTATTCACCCTTTTGGTGTAGTTTTCATGTGAAAGAAGTTTTCCTGCGCTGTTCAGTAAGCCTGGAAGACCTCTGTTTTGCAAAGCCACAAATTTTTACATGAATCTGTTGACCTCGGTCTGCATATCCTGGGTCCTTCTCTCTAGTGTCTGCACTAGGCTTCTCAGTGTTAGGACCCTCTTTATTAGCTGGATAGTCTCAGTTCTGTTGGAGATTCCCATAGTGGCTAACTGAGCACTTGTTCTGTTGTTAAGAACATTGATCATTCTATTGGCAACCTCAGGCATGTTGCCTAGAGATGCCCTTGTGTTGTTGGGAAAAGTATCCAATACGGAATGACCCTATCCCACTCTAAGGGTGATAGTACCTCAGCAACAACCGAATGCAAAGCTATTCAAGATTACTTCTTTATGAGATGTAAGAGAGAGGAGAAAGAGATCCACTAACCGTTGTCTTCCGCTAATGATTGATCCAATCTTCCCTCTTTGCTGCTTGCTCCCAACTCCTTGCTCTTTCACTGGCCTAGCTACACCAAGATCCTGCAAAATGACAAGCGAGGGAAACTACAAGAAGCATACATTCATAATTGATTCAAGGATTAGAATAAATCAAATATACAAGTATCAATACGCCATTAAGACACATGCATATAGAAGAACCTCAAATGCTTTATTAATGGAAGAAGTAAAGTTCTGAGAGTGTTACAACCATAAGAGGCCCAATCCAGCAACACCTCCCAGCAAAAAGAAATCTCCTCTTCACCTCCTTCAAGCAAATCACCCAATAGTTCTATACTCAAACCAACAGCACTTCCTTACATTCACAAGATTCCAGCCTCCCTAGACCTCATGAGAGAGCTCTATATATAGGAGTTTTGGAGAAAGGATGAGTTAGCTTGAGGCTGGCATGAAGCTGACTAGTGTCCTCTCCCACTTCAGTTATTCTTCAGTTCTTGAGTCCACTTGGAGGTTCTTGCTTCCACTTGGAGATCTAGATCCTCTTACTCATCACAAGGCGAATTCCCTGATCCAAGTGTCATTTTGGAAGCTTCCTGGGCATTGACACCTTGCAGAATGACTGTGCCACTTGGCCAATCTCGCCCAGCGCAGGTAGCCTTCATTAGAGTTGACATTCAACGCAGGTACAGAGTGGAGCAGTTGACATTCAGCGCAGATGCTCAGTGGAGCAGTTGACATGATCCAGAATTAGCTTGTTTTTGAGTGTTTTTAGGTGGAGAACTGATATTTAGTGCTGTGGTTTGCTGACCTTGTTCCTCTAGGGGTAGGAACAACATGTTTAGGGACTTTGGATCCCTTAGATTATTGACATTTCATGCTTCATGCTGTAAGGCACAAAAATGTCTATAACAGTTGCCCCCTAAAGTATGAGGTCGTTTATCGGGTGAAATGCTTTATCAGGAGGATCCGAAGTTCATTCAATCACTGAGAGGTGACCTATAATAAAATACAATACAATACATTATTTTTCATTCTGCTTTCATGATCTAGCTGAGGCGGGCATTTCCATGCTCAGCTTTATAAATTCATTTTGGTACATAGAACAGACGATCGTCTGATGGTAGACTGATAATTCTCTGCTGAAATTATCATCCTTTGAATAGGATGATCATCTGCTGCAATGATGTACATATCAAATGTCTTTATTTTTCCTGAATATATATCGCAGCCCGGATGGATGAAACTAGATCCGGGGTCTTCAAACTCGTTCGATCTTCACTCTAAGTACAAGTCGATCCATGTGAGAATTGCGCTGAAGTCGAACATGGAAAGACATCGCTTGATTACCGGTCAATAATGTAAACTGTTAACAAGCGCGAGAGGAATCACCGATAATGATAATGACCCTCAAGGTACTGCAGTACAATTCACGTGGTGTGAATATAGGACTTGGCGTCGAACACCACGCAAAATCTTCTGGTCGAAGGTCATTGATGTATACCTGTCGCCGGAAGTGAGAAACTTGCCATTGAGGCATGCAAGCTTCAAAGTACTGAGGGGTTTGTTCCTAGATCAACTTGTTGGATAATGAGCTGAAGTCGACAAGAAGCGATCCGTCAAAGGAGGGCCTTAATGAATCCCACATCAGTGACACGGAACGGAGCTAATGATTTTAGTGGAGGTGAAAACAATCTGTGAAATATGATTCAGGGTGGCGATCATGGGTGGATGAAGGACAATGTATGGCAGTGGATGGGACACGGTTGACTCTTTCTGAACATTATCTCTTGAACATATAACGACACTGATGCGATGGATCGGTAGCATTACCCCAAATGTGGATGGTTTGGCGAAGACCATGGTGGTGAGACCGGTGAATGAAACAACCCAACCCGATGTGATACGGAGGACAAAGTGTCATGTTCAAGAGCGACTTGCTACCATTAAAGCTTTGAGGTTCTCCCAATTTTTCCCCAGTCATTTCTGACCAGTACCTCTTTATTTTTGTCAAGCTTGAGGAGGATAACATATGCTTGTTCTATAACCTGCCCTTTGGGCAAGCCCATCGCTATGTTTTAACGAGCCTAGCGATAGGGAAACTCGTTCTCGTCTAAAGACAAGTTTGTCGCTATTTAATCATTTTATCGAGTCTAACGACAAGGAAAACTCGGTCCTTTTCATTTTTAGAGAGTCTGAAAAGGTACAGAAAGTTAACTCCAAAATTCCTTTTTCGTCATCTAATCCCTTAAGTCCGAAAAAGTATAAAACAATACAGAAGGGATGAGTTTTCGATAACTTTAACGAGCCGAATAAAACAAGCGCTCGACCTTTTTGTGCAATAATCCCTTAGGTCCAAAAAGATTAAAATCTAGAGGAGGGATAGCTCTTCCGGTCAATTTAATGAGCTGGAAGGCCAAAACTCGGCAAACTTTTCATATTTTACGAGTCAGGAGAAAAGAGCTCAAAGAAGACTCGTCTTTTGAGGAACGAGTGATAAACAGGGATAGCAGCAGATTCCAGGTACAGGTTGGAATTTTCCAATCACGGCAGTGTCACAAGGATGGCTATGTGAAATCACTCTTCGCAGCTGTTCCTCAAAATAGGCAAACAATCATATGGAGGTGAACAATTGGCCAAATGGAATGCAGGTGGCGGGTGCAAACACGACCAAGGCTTTTTATGGCTAATAAATTTACGATCACAATGGTTATTTACCGGGGTATGTTCATTTTTTAATGAGCTTAAACTCTGGAGGAAACTCTTGCTCACGCTTTTCTATTTTTTAACGAGCATAAATTCCACAGTAAAAGTGCTCGATCTTATGTTTATTTTTTAACGAGCATGAACTATGTGCTAAAACTGCTCGGATCTCGCTTTTCTATTTTTTAACGAGCATAAATTCCGCGGTAAAACTGCTCGATATCCCAGTCATAAGATAAGAAATGTCTCCTACAAGATTCCAATTTTTATAGAGCTTGCACCTCACATAAGCTATGCTCCCTCTCTTCCTTTCTTTATGCAAGTTCGGAAATGGCTAATCCCAAAAAACAGATAAATAACCGCTCCTAGCTTGCACTCCAAAAGGTTTGCATGCCCCCAGGTATAAAATACAATTTCAAGGCTGCCCCTACTTATCTGATAAAACATTTTTTTTAAAGGGTGAGGCTTGCCTCTTTCTGGTTACCCAAAGATTGTTTTGTTAACACCATCAAACGAAAACATTTCCTCGGCACTGTCTACCGAAGTAGACAATGGTGAATGACCTTTGTCAAACAAGTAACCTTAACAAAAGAATCCTGTTCCAGAACAACCCCTCTTCCTTCTTTCGGACGGGGTACGGACTAGTCATATTCTTTCGCGGAAATTCTACCTTATACCCAAGGTTTCCTCTGCCCAAAGCAGACTAGGATGCATGCCCCCTGGGTTCCAGTCCCATCTTTCTGAATCACTCGCACTCATCGAGAAGGAGGACTGGGGGTGGAGACATTTCTTGGGTGAATAGACCATTGAGGGTTGGTATGTGACTATTTGCGATGCATGATCCCGGAAATGAAAGTTGGTCTACGAGCTTGACCATTCTTCCTTCGTGTGGAAAACACATTACTCTAAAGAGTGAGGAGACTATAGCTCCCATGCAATATATATAGTCTCGTCCAAGGAGTAGGTTATAATCCAAGGGTCCTTGAACGACCATCACGTTCATTTGAACGGTCTTCCCTTTCAATGTAACAGGCACATTAGGGAGGATCCCTAATGGTCGACTGGTTCCTTTATCAAAACCCGAGAGATTTCTTATCTCAGGCAAAAGCACCGGGGAACCCAGTGCTTTCCAAGCAATAGAGGAAAGGATACTCACAGATGCCCCTTCATCAATGATAGTTCCAGCCATTACCATTCTATAAATTTGGACTATGATTCTGAATGGTATACTGGCTGGTAACCGGGGTCTGCCTAGTTGGTTCCAATCAAAGGACACAACCAGGTTGCTTGGTGGTGGGACCGAATACACGGCCAGGTATGACCCTGACGATGTTCCTTCCTGCGATAAAGGAATGGGCGCATTGCCCTGATGCTCATCAGAGTCGCTGTTGATGAAAAGAATCTGGATGGTGTCATCCTTATTCTCTTCAGTGAGGGTGTCATTTGAAGATGAATCTTCGATGACGGTGTCATTTGAAGATGAAACCTCTGAAGGTGGGACCGGGTCAACTGCCGTATCGACCTTTAGACTTTCGTCTGGTCTGGATTCAGTAGGTTCATTTTCAATGACTGACACTTCAGCTGACCACTTGAGCGGGCCGACTGTATTTTCAACCAACGAAGGACTTGGCACGAGTTTTTTGTATCCAGGAGGAAGTCTCAACGGTGAAACCGGGCGATCTTCCAAAACTCTCTTCGCTTCGTCTAAGAAGGGACAACGGTGGATGGCGTGATCGCCTTTACACAGTTTGCAGGGGGATCTTGCTCCCCCTCTTTGTCTTGAACCTTCACTTTCGCTGGTTGACGGTAAGCATTCAACATGGCTATCAGAGGTTGATGCTCCCGAATTGTGCAACCGAGGGGACCAGTCCCTTAGTATCCGGGGAATACAGGGACAATCTCTATGGAAGTGGTCTCCTCTACATATGATACATGGCGATTTAGGCCCAGTCTGTGCTGTGTGTGGATTTTTGTCAGATGTCTTTTGCTTTCCCCCAGTCGCCTTAGGCTCCTTCTTCTTCTTCTCTCTCTCCTTCTTCCCCTTCTTCTTCATGGGAGCTTGGCTTTTGCCGGCTCTACCTTGCGAAGATGAAGGATCGGAGGAAGAGTTATAGGAAGTAGAAGGCTGGTGAGCAGCTCTAGACTGATCTAACTGTTGACTCGACTGTTCAGGAACCATGGTGTTCTGAACTACATTGGTTGAGAACAGCCAAATAGGCAGGCCAATTGTCAGTCCTGGAAGCGACAATGTGGCCATGTGGGGCGCACCAACTTCTCCCCAAGAGGAGAAAGGACTAGGATTTCCATCATGTGGAATTCCTTGGTTGGGGCGTTCCATGTTCTCAACCTACAGATCAACGCAAGAATAGGAGGTGATTATGTTCCGTTTAAAATAAATTTTATAACAACGCTTTAGACACAACTTGCTTTTTCACTTTTTAAGAGTCGAGAAAAAGCTAAAGATGACTCTAGTCTCCTTCGATGTTTTAACGAGCCCGAAGTGACAAATGCTTGGACGGACTTTTTCAGTTATAGAGTTTGAAAAAGGCCAAAAGAAACTGCTCTGGAGTTCTAGGCAGAGGGTGTGCCAAACTTTTCGCAAAACCACAGAATACGTTTTACGGTACGAGTGGTCGATCTTCGTGAATGCTGTGTTCACTGCATTACGATCAGTAGGGCGGCCGACACGGTTTCCTATGGATAAAGGCTTTGATCCTATAGGGGTCTCCCAATATATACGCAAGTGGGGGCACAAGTCCGTATTGATACTTATCGCTTCACCGTGGAGGAATCACCCAACCACTCAGCGCTAAGATATCACGTTTAACGACGCCGGAATACGTCTCTAGCTTAGACATCTATGTGTTTGCGTTATGTTTCAATGCGTTGTTAGGTTCATTCAATATATTTTAAGTTGATCTTTTTAAAGTTTGCCTTTCAAGGTTCACCATGAGATGTTTTGATACAAATTCCTAAATGCAGTCTAAGATGAGAAGCAAGCTTTTTCAATCTTTTCGACTTATGAAAATCTTAACTACTGAGGGAAAAGAGAGATAAAATCTTTTCACACAGATCAAAGAGCATACACTAATGCACTTTTTCCCTAAATCAACATACAAACTTATATGCAAAATGAAAAATGCAGGTATTTCTTTTCTCTTTCTTAATGTTTGTGCGATACAAAAAGAAAGCTGTTGTATAATTTCGAATTCAATTTCAAGTGAAAGCAAACAAGTTTGTCCAAAATCAAAAGACACCTTAAGATTTACTTGTTTCGACACTAGAAATATATGAATTCAAACCAAATGACGAAAGCAAAAGCTCAATCAGCTATGAACAACAAACAAACTAACTCTTAAGATCAAAACGACACTTTATCACAGGTCTAGATCTAAGAGGTCACAGCAAGACTAGTTCATTTTCGTTATGGGAAACTGCAAATGATGCAAGAAATACACAAAGAACAAATACAGTTTATTTATACAATCGAGGCGGAATAGTGGTAAGGAAAGTTGGTTTCAGATAGGTACATTGATTGGTAACAGGTTGCAAAAACAAGAGTGAAAACAGGGCAAGAAACAGCAGGAAACCCCAGTAGCACTAGGCAAAACTGGTCCAGCGCAGGTAGTACACAGGCAGTTTGACCTTCAGCATAGGTAGCCCCTTCGGGAACTGCGCTGAAATGCAGACAGCCTTCACACAGCCTGCACTGAAGAACGAAACTTTCGTTTCTCTTGGTCTCCGAGTCACAGATTGCTCAAAAATTCACAGTTTTTGGCCAAATCAGAAGCTATCAGTCAAGTACACACTAAGGGATGAAAAGGAGGATGAAAAGCTATCACTAAGAGCTTATTAGAGTCCTTGTGGATCAGATCTTCAAATCATAAACTTGCCCAGAAACTGAGCTAGAGTAGCTGCCCTCTACTTTGCATTTGAAAGATCCAAATGCAGTTCGATTCGGTACTCCGTGTGTTTATGAAATGAATAGCAAAAACACAAACAACCAACAAGATACGATCCCTAGCGGAGTCGCCAATTTGTTCTTGGGAAAAGTATCCAATACGGAATGACCCTATCCCACTCTAAGGGTGATAGTACCTCAGCAACAACCGAATGCAAAGCTATTCAAGATTACTTATTTATGAGATGTAAGAGAGAGGAGAAAGAGATCCACTAACCATTGTCTTCCGCTAATGATTGATCCAATCTTCCCTCTTTGTTGCTTGCTCCCATCTCCTTGCTCTTTCACTGGCCTAGCTACACCAAGATCTTGCAAAATGACAAGCGAGGGAAACTACAAGAAGCATACATTCATAATTGATTCAAGGATTAGAATAAATCAAATATACAAGTATCAATACGCCATTAAGACACATGCATATAGAAGAACCTCAAATGCTTTATTAATGGAAGAAGTAAAGTTCTGAGAGTGTTACAACAATAAGAGGCCCAATCCAGCAACACCTCCCAGCAGAAAGAAATCTCCTCTTCACCTCCTTCAAGCAAATCACCCAATAGTTCTATACTCAAACCAACAACACTTCCTTACATTCACAAGATTCCAGCCTCCCTAGACCTCATGAGAGAGCTCTATATATAGGAGTTTTGGAGAAAGGATGAGTCAGCTTGAGGCTGGCATGAAGCTGACTAGTGTCCTCTCCCACTTCAGTTATTCTTCAGTTCTTGAGTCCACTTGGAAGTTCTTGCTTCCACTTGGAGATCTAGATCCTCTTACTCATCACAAGGCGAATTCCCTGATCCAAGTGTCATTTTGGAAGCTTCCTGGGCATTGACACCTTGCAGAATGACTGTGCCACTTGGCCAATCTCGCCCAGCGCAGGTAGCCTTCATTAGAGTTGACATTCAGCGCAGGTACAGAGTGGAGCAGTTGACATTCAGCGCAGATGCTCAGTGGAGCAGTTGACATGATCCAGAATTAGCTTGTTTTTGAGTGTTTTCAGGTGGAGAACTGATATTTAGTGCTGTGGTTTGCTGACCTTGTTCCTCTAGGGGTAGGAACAACATGTTTAGGGACTTTGGATCCCTTAGATTATTGACATTTCATGCTTCATGCTGTAAGGCACAAAAATGTCTATAACACCTTGATCTCTGGATTTCCCTCTGTGCTTTTGCAATGAGCTCCAACTGCTCATGAATTGTCTCAATGTACTGCCATTGGTCAGTGATAGATTGGCCAATGTTGGCCCATAGCATGGTCTTGAGCTCAGCTGTCACCTTATCCAATGTGAGCTGCTTTTCTAGCTCCTTTATCCTGTCTTTAAGGGCCTTTATTTCCCTGCCCTTTTCTGCTACAGTCTGCTTAGATTTGTCATATCGTTCATTCAACTTGCCCAAATTTTCCCTGGCCTCTTTTAACTCTGACATTTGGGCTTCCAGGGCTTGGATTTCATTTCTTAGTTTCTGCATGTCCAGGCTTGAAGCCTGGTCTGTTGTTGGCGCTGGTGCTGAGGTGGATGGTGTTGTTGGTTCTGTTTGTTGAGTTGGAGGAGCAGTGGTTTGAGGAGCTTCCTCAAGGTTAATTATTTCAGGAGGAGGCTGAGAGGTTTGACCTCCTTCCTTTTGCTGCAATGCTGCCTGTAATGCTGCCTGGGCAGCCTCTGATTCTCCCAGCTTTTCTTGAGTCTGGATTAGCTGTTTGTATAAGGATACCAGCAAAGCAGTGGCATCTTTATCATGTCTTAGCTGAGCAACTTCTTCAGTCTGTGGGTGAATTGTTGCTGGGACTTTGACCATCTTTCTAAGGGCTGCCATGTCTGCATCCCTTAATTTCAACAATGCTTGCACATCCTTAATATCCTTGGGATCATGCCCAAGTTCTATAATTATATCCTCTAAGGCTTTAATTCTGTTATCCTTCGCCTGAGAGGATGCCTTTTCCAACTCAAGCTGGGCAGTTGTATTATTTAGGCTATTTTCTAGCCTGTAATTGTCCAGTGTTTTGTCTGCCAAGGAGGCATACACCATCTCACCCGTTTGTTTGTGCAATTCAATTTTGTCCATTGGGTGGACGTCCTTGGCAAGGACCTCAAGATTGGTCCTTATATAGTCTGCAGGGGACTGTGGCTGTAGTACAGCTGGCATAAAATGACTCATGATCATTTTGCCCTCCTGAACATCATAGGCAGACATCAGTCTTTGCTGGTTAGTAGGAGCCATTTTCAGCAGATGGTTGTAGAGCTGTATTTTAAGTGGCTCATTCTTCCTTTTAATGTCAATAAACTGTTGTTTGATTCCTCCTTCACCTTCTCTTTGGTGGCTTGAGGAGCTGACTTCTCCTCGCACTGTTCTGTCTTGTCCCTGCTGGAAGGAGTTAGTAGATGCTTCTCTACTTGGTGGGCCCATGCCCAGAGACTGCCCAATTGGCATTTCCTCCTCAGAGAAGGGATTCATCCTATGCCTTTTTCCTCCCTGATTTATGGATGATGTGAGGGGAGTCTCTCTGTCCCTTTTCCTACTTACATCCTCCTTTTGTGGAGTTTGGAGGACTGAAGCTTCGGTAGTAGTCTCTTGCCTGGGAGGCACAGTATTCTGAGCCTGTTGCTCAGTGAAAATTGGGGCCTCAGCTGCCCTTTCTTGCTGTAATGGCTGCTCTTTGTCATGCTTCCCCTCTTCTTGCTATTGTTCCTACTGTTGTGGCTGCTGCACCTCCTCATGAGGTGGCTGTTCCGTTTCCATCTCTTTTTCCTTGCCTTTGCTAGAGGTTTGCTCACTAGCTTTGGCTGCTTGCTGATTTGCAGTTGAGGAGGAGGCAACTGCTCCCACTTGTGTGCTTGGAAGAGTAAACACCTGTGAACAAAGCTCAAGGTCAGCTATCTTCCTCAGATTTCTAATTGCTCTTTCATTTAACTCTTCTTGTGTGACAGCTTCCTCTAAGGCTCCTCTCCTCCATTTTACTTGATTTGCATGTTTTTCTATGTGAGGAATCCTTACATGATCATAACTGGACAGCCTATACTTGACCCTTCTTAGAGTTATGAAGTGATTGGGGTCATAGGGTGTCCAGAGAAAATTGGTCTGAAGGCCAAGGGACTCAAGTATTCTGTCTGCTTCTCACCAACCTTCCTCCCTCTTGTTATAGATAAAGTGGCCAAGTTGGTTCCTGACCTTCAGTTGTGCTTTCTTGCCTCTGCCTAAAAAGTGCAGCACATCGGCATTTCCAAATTGCCTGAAGTATTCCAGGGCAAACAATCTCATGGGTACATACCTGGGCAATCTGTAGGGAGGCAATTCACACCCATATATTCTGATAACTGTGTGGTGCTGGTAAAAGTACCAGTCCCCAATGCTGTATGTTTTGGATAGCTGAAGGACCCTTTGCATTTCATTAGTAAGTCTTGGAGGAGGTGAGCTCATCAGCATAGACATGGCGGGGTGGATGAAGAGATCTATGAATTCACAGTAAGTGTATGGAGATTCGGATCTGCAGTGGAAGGCAGAAGACCAATAGACTACTGACCTTGGGTTCCCTTGTGCATCCACTCTTTTCATAGAAAAATGAAATTTCTCGTGTTGATAGTACAACATTAAGTGGCAGATGTAGGAGGTGTACCTGAACACCCTTTCTCTTGGTAGGTTCATCAATTGCTCATGCATTTTATCTGATATGTAAGTGGCATAGTCATAGCAGACTGGAGATTTGCCAGGTGAAAACATAAGCATCATTACCAGCACAGTTTCATCAAAAAACTCAACCGAATTGTAGCCCAGAATGGGACTGATCATATCTACTAGATCTCTGCCCAGTTGATTGAGGTACACATGGTTGATAGGAGGATACTTGACAGAGTCAGAGTCAATGTAGAGCTGATTTAATCTAGTGACCTGAGCATCTGTCAACCTGGCTCCTTGCTTAATCAGATCACTTAGTGACAAAGGAACCAATTTCTTCTGATTTTTGAATTGCAGCATCTCTCTGATGGCTTCAGGAGTGAATAAAAAACAGCTGAGCCTAAGGGGTCAAGCACTGCCCTCTGAGTAGGGTCATAGCATTCAGCACATAGATGAATTAGCTGAGGAAACTGGTTGACCTGTGGGAGCTTGAAGATAGGGAGAAAAGAGTCCCAGACACCTAATACATCTGTTCCAGCTTCATGTTTAATCCTTAATTCATTCAACAGATGAATGTGGTACTTGCTGCGCATCAACATTTCTTCGGATATCTGATAATCCAGGTCTGCTAGAGGCTGCCACTCTAATTGTCTCTGAGGGGCATTCAATGGAGAAACATTCAATGCCACCGGGGCTACTGGTGGATCCATGGATGCTTTTAAGGATTTCTGTGATTTATGGACTAGTGTTACCGTGCAGAACAACACTGACGAGTTTCTTTGAACAGGAAGGTGAATTACTTGGGTACAGAGGACAAAAGGTGAGTTGCAGCAATTAAAATGCTGCTTTGAACACAACTAAGGCAAATGTTTGGCCTTACTCTCTCTTTTACAACAAAATGGTATGGTTTGGGTTATTAGTTCGCGAATGCGCGAACAGAATGCAGTTTTAATCAAATTGCAGGTAAACGAGGCTTAGCTGGTGAATTTCGACGTTCTAGGTGCCAATGGGGACCAGGCAGAGGGAATTTTGCTGGTGAGTTATCTGCTTTTTCAGTGTTTTTAAGCTAATTTGGCAATTTACAGACAGAATCAGGCGCAGAAAGGATTTGCACGGATAAATACCTGATATACAGTCGGCAAAGGTCAAGGATGCAGGTGAAATGGCGCGCCAGCAGTCTGGAGGTTGAATTCAGCAGGTTGGCGGAGGCTCGGAAGTGAATTTCATGCAGAGGATACAACAACGTCTTTTGCAAAAAGTGCAAAAAACGCGACATTTCGGCCAAAATATAGTTTTTTAGGACTTTGGCGCCTTTTTGGGATGACGTCAGCATGACGTCATCAAGTGGGGTCAAGGTCGGATGACGTCAGCATGACGTCATCGGGTGACGTGGCGGCATACAAGGGGTCCACGGGGATGGTGAAGTGGCAGACAGGTGGAGCAACTAGAGGACGGAGCGCTGACACGGTGGTGATGCTAGCGGTGACGCTGGCAGGGTGGATCACCCGAAACTGGAAACGGTTGGCGGTTTTATATCGCACCGCTTTTGTTACGGAGGCTGGAATGTCAGATGTACCTCCGATACGTTGTGGGGGTGGCGCGTGGCGGAGGCCTGACGTCACCCTCTGACAGATATCAGAAGGTAAATCTCGTACGTCGGGGCCGATCCGATATGCACGAGGGCCGTCAGATCAAAGGGGGTCGATCCGACGGTCAACGGGATGCTGAGATGACTGATCGATACGGGCGCGGGGAAGTAATAAAATATTATTTTCTTTCGAAAGGAGTGCCCAGCGGGACTTTGGGTTTCGGTGGAATTATATGGTTTTGTTTTTATTTTCAAATGAAAATAATATCGCGCCCATACTTTGGATAAGTTGGAAAAAGTGGGTATTTGTGCGCTTTTTGCAAATGAAGCGGGTTATGGGTAAAAAGGGTTTTTCATAAGGTTTTCTTAGCAAATAAAGGGTTTAATGGGTCAAATGGATTCAGAAGGGGGAAGGGGGGTAAGGCTTAGGTTTCTCAAACTGACCAGATGTCCATTTGATCCCTGACAAAGGACATATGGCTATAATGCCAAGGGGAGGGATATTTATACAATGTTTGGGGTTTATACACCATGGTGTTATAATAGTAGGGAAAGGGTAACATAGGGGAATTATATAATAGAAGTCAGGGATTAATGTGGATGAAAGGGTGGATGAGGGGTGATATCACTAAGTTGATTTGAAAATCACTTAGTTTAGGGAGTAGATCAAAATGAAAAGATTTTTAGACAAGAAATGTGGCTTTTAAAGGAACAAGAACCACCATAAAACCGCAAATTCTTCCATGAATCTCAACTGATGAGGGGATGTTAGTAATGAATGGGAAAGGGGAAAAAGGGGAAGTTAGACATGCTTCTTTGTTTTGCTGCAACCTGATGGAGAAGAAGACCTTCTCAATCCATTGATTTTGCTTTATGAAAATAGGTTAGCACACCTTCAATTGTAAGGAGTGACACTTCTGCAACCCCATCTGCCTACCCATCTATTTGCCTAGCATTTTTTGTTTCTTCTTGGAGGGTGCACTTAGACTTGCAGACCCTTATTTGCCTTTTCTTTTCTCTAGCTTTTTCCTTTTGATTCTCTATCTAATGCTACCCTTATTGCTTCCAAGGTCCCAGATTAAGCAGTTGGGAGCCTTATTTCTCTACCTAAGCTACTTGTCTGCCAAGATTAAACAGTTTGGACAGACTTCTTTCTCTATTCTACAACTGAAAATTTAAAACATGGCATGATCCAGATTAGGCTGTTGGACCATCCATCAAAATTGAGTCCACATCTAGCTATATACACACCTTGTCTTCTCTTGGAAATATGGGATCTTTGCATCATCAAAGCAGAGCATATTTGGAACTTTCTTTGCCAATCATGAAATATGAAACCTATTGGTATAGGTAGCTAACACACACAACAGGGAAAGCGCTTGATCCAAAAATGGGAAAAATTCAAGAAAATGTTCTTAAGCAAATCCTTGAAATGAAGAGTCTCATTCGGTCGGCATCCTTGACTGGAAGAACTATAAGAAAAACAATGTAGCAAAGGAACAGCTTCCTCAAGCCATCTCATTAGAACTAGTAGTTCTTTCCCCTAGCACTTTTCATTTCACAATTAGGGTAGTTCTTTACCATAGCACCTCACATTTCACAATGAGGACAATTCTTTACCCTAGCACCTGGCATTTTAGAATGCATTTCTTTACCCTGGCACCTGCCGTTTCAGAATGGAGATATTTAGCCTAGCACCTGACATTTCAGAATGGAGTTATTTACTGAGAATGAATTTCCTTACCCTAGCAGAGCTGGGAATGGACCACTGAACCGACCTTGATTGCACATTTGGAATTTTCGCATTCATGAACTTTCTTGCAAAGATGTTCTGACAAGTGGAGACATCTTTGAAGTATTTTTTCTCTTTAACTTTCAATAATATCAGTCAGCTTTCTCATAATATCATATGTTTATAATCTATTTCAAACAAGTTCATATTGAACAAGTTCCACTTAATGGCTAATCATTGTAGTTAAGTGTTATTGTGTACTATACCTTTTCAATTTGTGTATTAAAAAAATTGTACTTTCCTTTTGTGGTGGATAATTTTTTTCTTAGTAACAAAGTACAAGCATTATCTCATTGGAATGGTTTGACCATACTACCATGATGAAAATGGCCATTGGACTTAAGTGCATTGGTTATCTAGGCAGAGGAAAAATCATAAGCATAGTATGGATTGCACAATCGCCTCATAACATATGGAATGTAGAATTTCCTCATATCTCTCACCTAGTCTTTTATATGCGCCATTTTGTCATATATAATGTTATTGATCAATTATCCTAAGTGGAGTCTTATTGTTCCTTTGCATGTTTCAGTGCAATTTCTATAGTTATGAAATTTTATTATTATGTCATTGCATAAGATCGACATCAAAGATCCAAACCTTGAAGCACCTGTTGACTATATTAGTTCATGAGTATCATAGCTCCTTGTATCATTTTAGCCATGCTTACCCCAAAACCCAACGCTTGAATGCTTTATTCTAGATTGTCACACAATTTCCACAGGGAGAAACTGTGAAAAACCCAAGTGCATTACAAAATGAATTACTCTTTGTAGGTTGAATATTCCAATATCCTCGTGGCTTAGACACATACATTTATTTGAAGGTCATTTATTCCAATCTCCTCATGGCTAAGATAAATATAGATCTCAACAAAAGAAGGAAATAAGAACATGTGGAGAAACAATGGCTCGATCTACAACAATGATGATGATGTGATTCCTTATTTCATGTTTCTTAGTGTCATACATGGTGCAAGCTCCTTCAACCTCTCCCACAAAATCACCCACAACCCCAAATCCCATTGTTGCCTCTCCTCTTCATCCAGATTCTCTCATCTATCAGAATTAACTAAGATATTTTACTTTTGTGATGTTAGCAGAACTGCATGTGAAAGAGTATGACGAACCACATGTGCATACTTTTAAAGAAGAGGAAACATAATGACAACTATCAAATCAAGAAGTTACACAAAACACAAAATACATTAACAAAGTTCACCCAGTGTGGGCTATGTCTCCAGGCCCGGTGTTAAGAGTGGGGAGGTTGGTTCATTAAATGTTGCAAGATGATGATGATGTACATGGTACATTCTTTGCCATTACAAGGATAAACACCCTCAACTAGAGTGGCATGTCTCTCCACTTGACGTTCTCCTATAGGAACTCTCACTCATATGGGCACTCCTTCAGCATGACAATATAATAAATTCTCACATGATGTGGCATACGAGTATCCTTAACCATAATGGTAACAAGGATCTCAACAATAAAATCATTATCTCATAAAATCAAAATAAAGACATGGAATCACTGCATCATATACCTCCACTTTTGGGGATGGCCTGAAAATGCAAAGATCTGCTAATGAAATGGACTGCACCGTTGGATTCGTTGTGTGAAATCATGTCGAACCACTGTAAAATCGACCCCTTTCTGACACCATCAAAATCTGGACCCTCGGGCATCTCAAAGATTCCCCCCAAAGATTCCTTCATGGAGATGGGTGAAGAATCTGCTGCTCATATGGAAATTATAAGCACACCACTATGCTCCTTACAAAATTCTACGAAAATTGACTATAAAGTTGGCATCATTCTGCCTCTATCAAAAATCAACCTCCAAGGGAATCTTTTAGTTCCCTTAATATTCTACAAAGATTCCTCACTACTAGCTACCTGAAATTTTGCTACTCAGATGAGGAAAAGGACCACACCATCATTCTCCCTGTGAAATTCTAGTTTGTTTGAGTATAAAGTTCACATGATTTTGTCACTTTGAAAAATTGTCCTCCAAGTAATCTTTTAAATTCCCTACATATTTTATGCATCAGGGTTTTTCTCCTCGGCTCAATGTGGTTCCCATTAGGTATGCACCACATTAGATATCGACAGATTAAACAAATGTGGTGCCCATTAGGTATGCAGTTGGTAGTTGGTGTTTGGTTGGGAGTGGGTCAGGTTAGAACCTGCGGCCCACCCTTTTATGACACATTTTAGTGGTCAATTAATTGTTTTTTATAACCATATACCCATATGTCATTTGGTTCTTGTTTTAATTGGTAACTAAACCATATCTCAAATATTGGTTTGGTTTTTATATAGTGTTGTGGTTACATTTTTTAAACAAATGTTTGATTTTATTAAAATAACCTTATGTCACTAATATATACGTTTATGTTTGAAATGGTTGGCACTGTTAAAATGGTTGGCAGTGGGTTTCTTAAGATTGGAGTGTCGTTCGTATGGGATCGCCACTTGGAGCAGGCCAGCCACATGGCCAATGCGAGTCCGAATCTTGCTAGCCTCCAAATACGTATGGTCGTTGGCCTTTTTAATATATGTGGGATGGGGTTTGGAGGTGGTGGCAGCTCGCCAACCCAACTTATATATATATATATATATATATATATATATATATATATATATATATATATATATATATATATATTCATCAAAATTATCGTTCAAAAAATTTCGACCGGGTTTAGCATTAAAATTAAAGAGGTGAAAAATTCACTCATTTCAGCAATCAGAATCCATATGCCAGAAAATTCTAGATTGTTTCCTCGTTAGGGGTTGTCATTGGGCATAGTTTGACAAAAAATTGACCACGAATATATTGATCATACAAACTTATATTTGAGTGTCATTCACATCATTGGAATCAAGATGATAAGCACTATGATCTAGTCCTATTTTGAGTGAAATCCAGGAAATTTGATTTTTGAGCTTTTCCAAAGCCACTTCTGAATTCTAAGCATTTCTGGAACCACCTAGTTCATTCCTCCCCACTGAGGATATTTTGGTAATCCAAAACAATGAACATAACCTAAAACTATTGTGT
The DNA here is from genome assembly GCA_031772625.1 of Pinus tabuliformis. Lineage (NCBI taxonomy): Eukaryota > Viridiplantae > Streptophyta > Pinopsida > Pinales > Pinaceae > Pinus > Pinus tabuliformis. The sequence continues at coordinate 1,189,601,351 of CM062818.1, forward strand.
TGCATTGTCTGCACCACAAGTGTCCTGACTGACCACACTTCCTTCTCCTGCACCCTTGTTCTTCAGAGCCATAAGTAATGAGTTGACACTTGCATCCTCTACAAACTTGTAGTACATTCTTTGTAAACTACATGTTCAATTACATGACCAATCATGACCCAAGAATCTCCATACCTTCCAAGAGTTTATATTACACACTCTGTGATCAAGTTTACATCATGGAAACAAATACCCCAATTATCAATAAAAGGCCAAAACATCATTGTTTCTTTAATAAGCGATCGAAAACACATCATCACTTTTACAATTATATCACAACACATGATTTACAAAATGTAGCCATGACAAGATTAAATATCTTGTAAAACCACCTCTCACTCATAAAGGTGAATGGGTCATCATCCTGGAGCTTATTTGCTTGTTGAACAACTTTTCAATTGGTTCCTGCACAACCACTTTCTTCTTGATATGTTGCTCTATATGGAGCCTCCAACATGTGGGTCTTTGATTTCCACCTTTGTTGCAATGATTGCAAAAAGTATTCTTCCTCTAGACTTAAATAACCTTCTTCCTTCCCTGATGTGGAGAATTCCTTTCACATCTCATCCTCTTTCTTGTTGTCATTCTCTTCCAACACTCAACAACCACATGGTTATGCAAACCAAAAAAGCTATATGGTTTTATACACCATGATTTATTCTCAATATTAATAATATGCTTGTAATCAAAATGAACTTTAGAATACTAAGATTGTTTATACCTCTCTTGGTTGCCTTTGGTGCAATCTTGGAGATGAGATTTTGCCTTAGCTCTTCTTCTGAAATGTGCGATGTCATGGGAGGATTGTGATTTGTTCCCATTATCCTCTTTCCTTGATGGCCTGGAAGATTTTTCTACCTTCGAACATCCTCCTTGAATGTACCCCATCTTGGTGAGGAATCTCATGTCATTTCCTGAATTGGGTACCTCAAGGCTTCAAATAGAAATAACATCATGTGAAAATGAAATTGAAGAACTATCAACATCTTTTACCTCAGCTATCAACTCTGAATCAAGCAATGATGGCTTCACTAAGCCTTCATTGAGCTTCAACTTTTCCAATACCTCTTCTGTGGCTCGTAACTGAAGCTGCATTCTCTACTTCTCTTGTTTTTATTGTAGAAGTCTCCTCAATTCAGCATTCTCTTCTTGAAGGCTTCGATTGATATCCTCATTTGAATGATGAGAATATGATGAAGTGAATGAATAATCAATGGAAGATGGAGATGGAGCATCATCCTCTGCTCTTTCTTTCTCATGTTCCTCTCTTTCCATTTTCTCCTCATAATCTACATACATTAAATATATCATTCGTGCCATCCTGAGAGGGTCCTCGTACAGATCTTTGTTTTTCTCCATTTTCCTTCTTGTTGCACATTCAATCTCTAGTTATCATTCACACTCGTAATTAACATCAACAAGAAGATTTCTCTGATACCAAACTTCATCTGGATTATCTTAACTACCAGAATTACCCAAAATCTTTTACTTATTTGGTGTTAGCAGAATTGCACGTGAAAGAGTATGAAGAATCACATATGCATACTTTTAAAGAAGAGGAAACATAATAGAAGCCATCAAATCAAGAACACAAAACTCATTGATAATGAAGTTCACCCAATGTGGGTAACATCTTCGGTTTCAGTGTCAAGGGTGGGGAGGTCGCTTCATTAAATGGTGCAATATGATGATGATGTACATGGTACATTCTTTGTTATTACAAGGATAAACACCCTCAACTAGAGTGGCATGTCTCTCCATGAGACGTTTTCCTATAGGAAGTCTCACTCATATGGGCCCTCCTTCAGCATGACAAGATAACAAATTCTCACATGACGTGGAATACGAGTATCCTTAAACATAATGGTAACAAGGATCTCAACAAAAAAATAATCATCATCTTAGAAAATCAAAGCAAAGGCATGGCGTCGTTACATAATATACCTCCCCTTCTAGGGATGGCCTAAAAATTCAAAGCTATGCTAATGAAATGGACTACACCATGGAATTCATGGCACGAAATCATGTCAAATGACTATAAACTTGACCCCTTTCTCACATTGTCAAAATTTGGACTCTCGAGAATCTTGAAGATTCCCCCTAAATATTCCTTCCTGAAGATGAGCGAAGAATTTACTGCTCGGATGGAAATTCTTAGCACACGATTGTGCTCCTTGCGAATTTTGGGAAAAATTCCTATAAAGTTGGCATCATTTTGCCTATGTAAAAAATCAGTCGCTAAGGGAATCTTTTAGATTCTTCAAGATTTTGCAAATATTCCTCATTGTTGGCTATCTAAATTTATACTGCTTATATGTGTAAATGGACCACGCCATCACAGTCCCTGTGAAATTCTGGTTCGTTTTAGTATAAAGTTGACATGATTTTATCACTATGAAAACTTGTCATCTAAGGGAATCATTTAGATTCTCTGCATATTCTCTACATCAGGTTTCCAAACCTCGGTTCCTATGCCCACTTTGGGTTCTGTGCATTCTCTCCATTTTGGGATTCATCTGCCAAATGACAAAATTCTAGACTTTATATTAGAAATCAGTGAATTAAACAATGTGGTGCCCATTAGGTGTGTGGTTGGAAAATGGTGTTTGGTTGGGAGTGGGCCAGGTTCCAACCCACGACCCACCCATTGATTGCCCATTTTAGTGGTTAGTCAAATGTTTTTCATAACCATATACCCATATGTCATTTGGTTATTGTTTTAATTTGTAACCAGACCATATCTCAAATATTCGTTGGGTTTTTATATAGTGTTGTGGTCATATTTTTTTTTTTTAAATAACCTTATTCCATTAATATATACGTTAACGTTTGAAATGTTTGCCACCATTAAAATGGTTCACACGAGTTGTTTAATATTGGAGTGTCGTAGGTATGGGGTCACCGCTTAGAGCGGGCCGGCCACATGGCCGATGCGGTTTCAAATCCTGTTGGCCTCCAAATATGTATGGTCGTTGGCCTTTTCAATATATGTTGGATGGGGATTCGTGGGGGTGGTGGCCGGCTAACCCAACAGACATTTTTTTTTTGCATCAATTTAGAAATCATCATTCAAAATTTTTTGACTGTTTTGTAGGTTTACCGGAAAAATTAAAGAGGTGACAAATTTCCCTGTTCCAGTGGTAGGAGTCCATGTTCCATAAAATTCCAAATTGTTGCCTTGTTAGCGGCTATCGCTCAAGATAGTTTGACCAAAACTTTGACTGTGAATATCTTGAGCATATGAACTCATATTTGAGTGTCGTTCACACTATTGGAATGAGTATGATGAGCACTACGATCTGTTCTTAGCTTGGGTGAAATATGAGAACTTTGATTTTTGAGCTTTTCCAAAGCTAGTTCTAAATTCTGAGCATTTTTGGAGCCACCTATATCACCTCTCACCACCACAGCCACTCCACCCACTAGTTGTACAAAGAAAAAGCTTTTCTTTCCCTCCTATTTTGATGGAGTAAAATCCCTGCTTTATGTATGAACATACCTAAAAACTAAACCCATGGCTTGATCAAGCTATAGGCTACTCCTAAAATGTGTTTTCCAAGTCTGGAGAAAATAAATACATAACAAAACCAAATGCAGCACACATAGTGAATCGACAAAGTTGAGGAGTACAATGGATTGCAGTTGTTGAGCTCAAAGCACTTAGAAAAAGAAACACAAATTTCTCCATTAATCTGCATGGGTAATATCATCATCCACATAGGTCAATCATTCCATTCCTTTGATCTTTCATCCATGTCCATTAATGGTATTTGTGTTAGTGCACCATTATTGATGATTATGATCCAACTCTATTGACCTTTACAATTGTCTTGGATATTAGAGTTGTCTTAATAGGTGCTCCTCTTGGAGGCTGGGAAGGTATTAATGGAGTTAAGGTTGTCTTGACAAGTGGTCTTCTTGTGATTTTGGTAACTCTTCCGAGATTGGGAAGGTATTAAGAGAGAGTTTTTTACTATGGGTTTCCCATCTTTCCACTTTTCCCTCCTTGATTTTTTCATCTCGTTTTTGTTATTATTGTTATATGGATACTTGTTTGTTGTTGTGAAGGATAGAGATATGTTCCATGACTATGATACACATGTAAACCCACCTACTTTTCTCCCTATTTTCCCTCTTCTTTGTCTCGTTGCGGTGAAATCTCAGTATTTAGATATTTTCTTCTATGATTTGGACCTTAGCAAGCAAAAATTTCATCACATCCTCCTCCTCTACTCTGTAAGCCATAGTTATGACCAAGAATAAAAATGTTGGGTTGCTCCTTTTCAAGTCCACTGTCATTAGACCTTGCATTGCTGGAGAAACCCATACGACTCATTAAATGCATGGGGGTTGTTTCAAGTTGTGAGGAGGAGCTAATGCGAGTGAAATCCTTTTCTGGTACAAAGATGCAGAGAATCTTACAGTGGTTTTATCTTGTAACCCTAGGTATCGGAGGCATGGTTGGGGCTGGCATCTTTGTCGCCATGGGAAATTTTGCCCGATCCTTAGGAGGGCCAAGTGTTATCCTACCCTATGTCATAGTTGGTGTCTCCACTCTTGCTTCTATGTTTTGCTATACTGAGTTTGCATTTTCTATGCTTGTGGTAGGTGGAGCCTTTAGTTATCTCAAAACCACATTTGGTAAGTGTTTCTCATTTTTGTTCCTTATTTATTTCTTTATTTTACATCAAAGAATTGCTCAATTGTAGATGTTTTCTTCGCACGGGAATTCCCAGTGTATATTACCAACATAAATCTAATAATGGATTATGTTGTTTCCAATGTTGTTGTTTCTTATAGCGTTACTTCGTATTTCAGCTCTACAATTGGTTTCAAGAATGTTGACAAAAGAGTCTACTGATAAATGCAGTGTCTCACAAATGGCATGATTAAAAAGCTGAGGATAATTTTTCATCTAGGCAAAAGCTTGTCAACTTTCTCGGTAATTGAATTCCAGGATGTGAGTAATGAAAAATCAAATTCGATATAACAATACAATTTTCAAATATGATATAAATCCTAAAAAATATATTGGCTCTGTTGAATTTTCTTTAAAAATACAATATGGTGGTTGTCCTTTCCTATGTATGGATGGATAATTGGCATGTTAATTGGTACAGACGTGGATCTATTGTTTATCCTTCCCTATATAGGGATGGATAATTGGCATGTTTATGATTGGATTTATTGATAAAAGGTATTGGTTATTAATTGGCACAAAAGAAGATATGGTGGCTCTCATTATCTATACATTGGAAGGATAATCTACATGTTTATTGCTCAGCCTTGCATAGAAAATTTATCAATTGTCTTGAAAATGATTCCAAAGTGGATATGTTGTCTCTCCTTGTCTATGGAGGGAGGGATAATCAACATGATCATTCCTTGGCTAGCTGAAATTTTTTTTTTTTATGTTCATTAAATAAAAGAGATGTATCCTTTTAAAAAATTAAAAAATTCAATTACATTCAGTTATCCTATGAGTCATATGATCTTCAGATGTTCCATGGATGGTTTGTAATTTTTTTCCCATGTGCTTTGAACAACTAAGTTTCAATAGATATAAAATATGATGAGGAAGAGAAGGTGCATAAGTGGTTATCCACCATGGAAAGGGCAGACAAGAACATGGCGATTGAGTATGTGCATTCAACCAAGAGACAGACCTACTTTTATAACACCATAATTATCCTTCTTCTCATCCTGTTAGAAAAGTATAAATAGGTCTGGTCTTCATAATGACATGTAACTGTGATTTTTGTAAATGATGTAAAGGAGAAAAATAAAATTATTATTATGCCTTCGTTCATGGGTTTCATGGGCAAGAGGTTTTATTTTTTGATAAGATCCCATTGAGAGCTTTAGGATTTGTCATAAAAGTCATATAGAGTCAATGTCATGTATGAAGAATATATGTATATGCATCAAAAGATTGTCAAATATCCCTCCAACGAAAAGCATGAGTCCTCCTCCTCTTTTTCGGCTTCAATATCGAGTAATAACACTCATGTCAGCTCACTATTTGAATACACAAACCTTCATAAAGATAGGTCGAATTATTTATAGGACAACCAATATAAAAAGGCAGGTGGGATCTTCATATTTACACACAATTTTGCAAATGTCTCTGAGTTTTTCAAATGAGTGAAAACAAAGATAATTTTGGATCTGCGACACAGTGAGAAGATCTCAGATATTTGTGATTTTTAGAGGCATTAACAAGTTCGTATGTATCACATAAAGGAACTCGAATGGAGAAGGGACATCATAGTTCTCTTTATAATTAACCATTTTCAAAGGAATTCAGATCCTTCTTATGATCACAGTGACAGCGAGGGAGAATAGTCTATGTATAGATCATAGTTTGATTTATTTGAGATAGTTACAATTCCATATAATGAAGAACCTACAGCTTGGTATTGTAGAAATTCTGTAGATCTAGCTTTGATACCATGTAGAATTTCCTTCAAATTCTCTACAAATCTACCTCTGAGATTTATGTAGAAAATCTGATTGTATATTAACTTGATAATGCAATATAACTAAAGCAAAATACTTTAATATACTTCTACAATCAAACTTGTGGAAGCTTAATAGATTTGAGAAATATCAAACAAAACACATATAACTAGAAGAAGAATCAAAGCACATGAAACACAGAACATACTCACGGAAAGCCTCAGCTAAAAACCCCACTATCTGTATTATCATACAAGGTGGAAATATCTCAGAATTACACAAATCCTTAGCTCTCACAACTAGCCAGCTCTCAGTACAATCCTCCTATATTCTCATAACTAAACAAGGCTTCTCACAAACCTTCTCCTCTACCCTCCAAGCCTCCTATTTCCTTGCGTTGTTTCTCCTGGGTGATCCTACTGTTACCAAGTGTAACACTGATCTCACACCCTATAAAACTACGCAATCCTCAAGGAACCTTAATCCTTCTGCATGGATGAGTTTCCTTTATAGGAAAATTCATGCAACTCATAGTAACATGTCCCTGTCTTTAATCTCAACTGGGTCTTTCTCTGAATAGACATGGATGAGTTATTTATGAGAGAATCTTCAATTATCTGGAGTACACTAGTTTGATGCATGCATGCATTAACTGACTGAACTCACAATTAGTTCCTCAAACTGTTTGGAACTAATTTAACTAGACTTAACTCAGTTAACTGAGCTAACTAATTACAACTCAAATATAACTCAATCTTATCTCCTTAATTAAGGGATAATCTCCTTAATTTAAAGGATAACTGTTGCATGACTTCACAAAGACTTCTAACTTGAATTTCTCCAACTAATTAACTCAAGATGAATTAATTAATTATTTTTCAAGCAGCTGGTGAGACTAAATTTGGAATTTAATTATCAATTTTAATTCAAGGACAAATTAAAATTGGAATATACTGAATGCTATTTTTATCATTTCTTGTTGCTATTCTCAACACTCCCTCTCAACATGAAAGGAATTCAAATTGATCCCGATCCTAAACCTTTGGAATGTTCTGCATGCAACACTTCTCTCTAGTGTTGTTGCTCCAACAACTCTAGAAACAAAAAAACATCCAACCTAAATTAGTATAATGCATCTGTCATCAAAGTCTCTAACTGTTATTGCCTCTGTCAACTGGAAAATATGCACTTCTGCTGACTCTACCTTACTGCATTGTTTTCAATCCTTCTCTGCACTCTTCAGTATCTGACTGTTGTAGCCTCTGTCACTTTGATCTTTGACTGCATCAATCCCACTGATTCCTCCTACTACTATGTACTTTAGGCTCCCATAGCAAGGTACAATCCATGAGATAAAACCTGTCAGTGAACTCTACTTAATTTCAGCCTTCTTGGGACTATGACTTCACATCGTCCCACTTCACACTTGGAGGTATGGCTGTATGTGATCCCTTTGCCCACATGGCTCAAAATTTTCCCCTACTGGAGGTCTGAATGAGTGGATGCCTCCACTCAATCTTCTCTCAAAATATCCAATTGTGTCTCCTCCACAATTATCTGAGACTTCTTCTGGGGCTGCATGTTGAGAGGTAATTTACTCTCCCTCTCAACCACCAAGTCTCTAACATTGGCCTTGCTCCTTAAGGCTTTGCATGCATCTTGAACCTCAAGAGCATACAAGTTTTGTACCCATGAACTGATTTGTTTCACCTATCCCATGGTGATGTGTCTAAGGAAAACCTTTCCCTTACTAAAGACAATATTGTAGCCTTTGTCCTCCAACATTGCGATCGATACCAAGTTCTTCTTCAGTCTAAGCACATACTTCACATCTATCAAGGTGATAAGAGCTCCATGCTCCCTATGAAAAGAAACCATGCCCACTCCTGAAACACTATACCTTTCATTGTCACCCATCTCTATGACTATCTTGAGGTCTTTCTCCTCCAAGGTACTGAATAAACTTTTATCGCCATTCATGTGCAGTGAGGCTCCATTGTCAAGAAAACAACAACAACCCATCATCGAAGACACCATGCATGTGATGAGGGTGAAGTCCATTTTGAACTGAGAGGCCAATGCCTCACCTTCAGATCCTTCCGAGGATCCCTTCTTCAACTTCTTCGATGGGAAATTATTCACATATGACCCATCTCATGAAAATTAAAGCATCTCACTTTAGATTTGTCAACCTTCTTCCCTCCATGAGAAGAATTCGATTTGGGATGAGAATCCTTCTCCTTCCCTTTCCTTTCCTTACTCGCTAAGGCCATATTTTCTTCATCCTCCCTAGATGAAGAACCATCTCGTGTGCTCCTCCTGATCTCCTCTTGCATGAGATCCGACCACAGTCATTCCTAATCTGGAAGTTTCTCCCTTCCATTCACAGAGTCCTGGTAGCTATGCTAGCTCTTTGGAATACCGAGGGGAGCAAGGCTCACAATATCATCATCAGCATTAGTTATTCCCACACTACCAAGCTCATCTATACAGGTGGTGATCTTGTTCAAATATGTAGAAATATTGTCGCCTTTCTCACACTTGATTTTCCAAATCTTATCCTTGAGCGCCAGTTTCCTCTGGTCGCTATTGTTCTAATATAGGTCCTTCAATGTCTTCCACATTGAAAATGGAGTCTCCTTCCCATGGATACTCGAGACAATATGGTCTCAAAATCCCTCTAGAAGAATCCTTCTCGCCTTCACCACGCACTTCTTCCATTCAGCCAATTCTTGTGCATTAGACGCAGCTGGCTTGGGGATTTCTTGATCAATGAAATCCTTCAAACCATTGTCTTCTGATACTACTTCCATGTGATCCTTCCATGCTATGTAATTTGAGCTGCCATCTAGTGCATACTTGTGTCTCAAACCATTGAACGCCATTGGTGAACTTTGATGTGTCATAAGAATTCGATTTTGTACCTGCAATCAAGAACTTCAAACATCGAATTTCCCTTCTTAGTATACTTTTCACAGCTCTGATCACCTTTGCTCCGATAAAATAGGCTCTGATACCATGTAGAAATTCTGCATATCCAACTTTGATACCATGTAGAATTTCCTGCAAATTCTCTACAAATCTACCTTTGAGATTTATGTAGAAAATCTGACTATAGATTAACTTGATAATGCAATATAACTAAAGCAAAATACTTTAATCTACTTCTACAATCAAACTTGCGGAAGATTAATAGATTTGAGCAAGATCAAGCAGAACACATATAACCAAAAGAAGAATCAAAGCACATGAAACACAGAAAATACTCATGGAAAGGCTCAGCTAAAAACCCCACTACATGTATTATCATACAAGGTGGAAATATCTCATAATTACACAAAGCCCTAGCTCTCACAGCTAGCCAGCTCTCAGTATAATCCTCCTGGATGCTCACAGGCAAACAAGGCTTCTCACAAACCTTTTCCTCTACCGTCCAAGCCTCCTATTTGCTTGCGTTGTTTCTCCTAGGTGATCCTATTGCTACCAAGTGTAACACTGATCACTCAAGCTGATCTCACACCCTGTAAAAGCGGGAAATCCTCAAGGAACCTGAATTCTTCTGCGTGGATGGGTTTCCTTTATAGGAAAACTCATGCACCTGATAGTAACTTGTCCCTATCTTTAATCTCAACTCAGTCTTTCTCTGAATAGGCATGCATGAGTTATTTATGAGAGAATCTTCAGTTATCTGGAGTAGACTAGTTTGATGCATGCATGCATTAACCGACTAAACTAATAATTAGTTCCTCAAACTGTTTGGAACTAATTTAACTGGACTTAACTCAGTTAACTGATCTAACTAGTTACAACTCAAATATAACTCAATCTTATCTCCTTAATTAAGGGATAATATCCTTAATTTAAGGGATAACTGTTGCATGACTTCACAAAGACTTCTAACTTGAATTTCTCCAACTAATTAACTCAAGATGAATTAATTAATTATTTTTCAAGCAACTGGTGAGACTAAATTCTAATTTTAATTCAAGGACAAAATAAACTTGGAATATACTGAATGTTATTTTAGCATTTCTTGTTGCTATTCTCAACAGGTAGTATGCCATAGTGATTCAGTATACATTACAACAAAGAAGTATTCGACGCCTCTCAGAAAGAAGATAACTAGTATGTGAATAATCCTTAGTATTAAAGAAGGCCTCGATATTATCTCAAACATAAGGATTTGGTTCTACTATTGAAGGAAGAAGAGCATTACTGTGATCTTATTTTGATATAACTACAGTGATCTCATATGATGCAAGATCTGAAGAAGAAGAAATTGAGAAAGAGTAATCGATAAGATGAAAGAGGACTTGTGGCTTGGTCTTGGAGTGACTAATAGGTTAAGGGTCTTGGTCTTGGTATTTATCAATTGGAATCTCTATAAGAAGAATTTTGTGTAGGTTTTCCTCTCAAAGTATGATAGGTTTTGGCATTGACTTATAGCGTATATGTTGTGTCTCCTGTTTATTTATGTTAATGCATTGGTTACTCTTTGATGAAGAATACCACTAATAATCTAACATGAAGAAGATCCTAATCTAAACACGTAAAAATCATTCACAAGCAGTCATTAATAGAAGAGAAAACACCGATGCTACTGCCCTCAATTTCTCAACACATCCGACCTCATCGTCTTAGCGTCCTAGGTGGTGGCAGCTTTCTTGTGTTGTAGGAACCGGTGGAGCTTTCAAGAAAGGACGTTACTGTAGATGGGAAGGCAGTGACACATGTCAATTTCTATGTGGAGGAAGGAGGATGAAAATAGACAGATCTTATTGGCCAAATTCATCATATTTATCAATTGTCTTGAAAATGGTTCCAAAGTGGATATGTTTTCTCTCCTTGTTTGTGAAGGGAGGGATAATCAACATGATCATGCCTTGGCTAGCTAACAACAATTTCTTTTATATTCATTACATAAAAGAGATGTATATTTTTAGAAAAAATAAAAAATTCAATTACGTTTAGTTATCCTATGAGTCATATAATCTTTAGATGTTCCATTAATGGTTTGTAATTTTTTCCCATGTGCTTTTAACAACTAAGTATTCAAGAGACATAAAATATGATGAGGAAGAGAAGGTGCATTAGTGGTTATCCATCATGGAAAGGGTGGGAAAGAACATGGTGTTTGAGTATGTGCATTCAACCAAGAGAGGTGCCTACTTTTATAACACCATTACTTTCCTTCTTCTTTTCCAACCCCATTGTCTTGGTGTCCTAGGCGATGGAAATTTTCTTGCATTGCAGGAACATGTCGAGTTTTGAAGAAAGGATGCTACTGTAGATGGGAATGCAGTGATAGGTGCCAATTTATATGTGGAGGAAGGAGGACGGAAATACACAGATATTATTGGCCAAATCTGCCAAGCCAAATCCTTCATATTTATCAATTTTCTAGAAAATGGTTCCAAAGTGGATATGTCATCTCTCCTTGTCTATGAAGGGAGGGATAATCAACATGATCATGCCTTGGCTTGCTGAAAACATTTTATTTTATGTTCATTAATGAAAAGAGATGTAGCTTTTGAAGAAAATTAAAAAATTCAATTACATTCAGTTATCCTGTGAGTCATATAATCTTCAGATGTCCCATGGATGGTTTGTAATCTATTTCCTTGTGCTTTGAATAGCTAAGTTTTTAGTAGACATCAAATATAATGAGGAAGAGAAGGTGCATCAGTGGTTATCCACCATGGAAAAGGTAGACAAGAATATGGTGTTTGAGTATATTCATTCAACCAAGAGAGGTACCTACTTTTATAACAACATCACTTTCCTTCTTCTCATCTGACCCTATCGTCTTGGTGTCCTAAGTGGAAACAACTTTCTTGTGTTACAAGAACCAGTGGATTTTTTAGGAAAGGATGATACTGTAAATGGGAAGGCAGTGACACATGTCAATTTCTATGTGGAGGAATGAGGACGAAAATACACAAAACTTATTGGCCAAATCTACCTATCCAAATCCATCATATTTATCAATTGCCTTGAAAATGGTTCCAAAGTGGATATGTTGTCTCTCCTTGTCTCTGAAGGGAGGGATAATCAACATGATCACACCTTGGCTAGTTGACAACATTTTCATTTATGTTCATTAAAGAAAAGAGATGTATCTTTTAAAAAATCTCAAAAATTCAATTACATTCAGATATCATGTGAGTCATATTATCTTCAGATATTCCATGGATGGTTTGTAATTTTTTTCCCATGTGCTTTGAACAACTAAGTTTTTAGTAGACATAAAATATGATGAGGAAGAGAAGGTGCATTAGTGGTTGTCCACCATGGCAAGGGTAGAAAAGAACATGGTGTTTGAGTATGTGCATTCAACCAAGAGAGGTACCTACTTTTATAACATTGTCACTTTCCTTCTTGTCGCTCGACCCCGCCGCCGTCTTGGTGTCCTAGGTGATGGAAACTCTCTTTTGTTGTAGGAACCAATGGAGTTTTCAAGAAATGACGCTACTTTAGACGGGAAGGTAGTGACACGTGTCAATTTCTCTGTGGGGGAAGGAGGAAGAAAATACAAAGATCTTATTGGCCAAATCTACCCAGTGAAATCCATCATAGGAACACCTTCAATGTAAATATGTAAATCAAAGTTGTGGTAGAAATTATTTTTAAAAACACGTCACTTATACGTTTTCTATTTTAAGATAGAGAAAATAAGTATTGTAAAATAATAAAAAATTGCTTTCAATTTTAATGATAATTTTTTTATGAATTAACTAAAATTCGTTTTTTCTATTTAAAATAATTTATTTATAATAATGTGTTAAATTCATTTTTACCTTTAAAAATAAATTTTAAATATTTAAATACAAGTTTTAAATGACAAAATACATGACCAAATAAGTGATTTCATTAATTTCCAACCAAACAGTTAAATATTTTTGTTTACCAAATTCTAACCAAAATATTCAAATGATAAAATAATAAAAAGCTTCCGAATAGAATCAAATATTTTGTAATTATATTTGGGTAAATCCAAACCAGCACGTTAACTTCTGTCCATTCCATCTAATGATCAGGAAAGCTGTCGCCTCTCTCCTGACTCCATAGGTGTTGGGCTGAAGGAACACGCAAGTTCTTTCTTTTCGCAGACGCGCAAGTTTACAGTCGCAAGTCACATTGTATTTAAAGGTCCCCATATCAAATATTTTTCCATACTAAATTGACAACTAAAATGCCACTGGCCACAGACCTCGTCTACGTACCCAAACGATAAGCGTTATAGACGGCTCTTCCACGGCAGGCCTAGAATTTGATATCCTGCTGGTTGTTTTTCTTCCTCTAAAGATGTATTTGACAAGAACGTGTAAAAATTACAATCAAAATTTGAAATCATATATGAGCATTCCGAAATAGTAATATTTATTAGCATAATCACATTTGTTTATATATTGTATCATTTTCATTTAGTAATGTAAATAGTAGATGATAGTAGACTCTGGCTGTATAAGATATTTATTATTATTTTAATTTAGTTTAGTAGAAGGGTAGTTTAGTAGAAATCAAGTCAGTTAAATATTTTATATTATTAGAAATCAAGAATTAAAATAGAAGAGTAAATAAGTTATTTAATTAAATTTAGTGATGTTTAGATTACACCGTTAATATGTAGATTTTGAATTCAACTCAACACAATACCATACTATTGTAATAAATTTGCAGATATAATTGTGAATAAATATCATAAAAGAAAATTGATTGTATTTATGATCAGAACTTCATTTATACAAATGTAAGTTTGGCTCAAGATAAAATTGTCTTGATAACTTATTAATGAAAAGTAAAAACTAACAACTAATTATTATTTTACAAACATAATCCTGAAAGTTTAGTTAACATTCCCCTTAATCCGGAGGGACATTTGATATGCCAAGTAACATTCTGAACTTTTCAAACTTTTCACGTCCAAGTACTTTGGTAAAGATATCTGTGATCTGCTCTAAAGTAGTACAATGTGTTAGATTAATGAATTTTTCCCAAACATAATTTCGAATCGAGTGATATTTGGTGTTAATATCCTTGCTTCAATCATGAAACTTGAGATTCTTAGCCAACTGAATTGCAGAAGAATTGTCAACAAATAATGGAGTTGAAGCTTTTTGTTTCTCCTGCAACTCTTCAAGTATTTTGCAAAGCCAAATGATTTATTTTGTAGCTTGAGTTGTTGCAACATATTTGGTTTCAGTGGTGGAATCAATAGGAACATATTGCTTGGATGATCTCCAATTGATGGTTTTTGAACCAAGATTGATCAAATAACCAGAACTAGAGACCTCATTCTCCTTATCTCCATCAAAATTATAATATGAATAGTCAGTGAGATGGAAATATGAAACTTCATAATATTTGATGCCATATGTTCGAGTGCCTTTCAAATACTTGAGCACTCACTTTGTTGCATCCTAATGAGCTTCACATGGCTGATGCATGAACCTCGAAAGCATCTCTACAACAAAATCTCTTTCAAGTTGAGTAGTAGTTAGAAAATAAAAATTTCCAACAAGTTGCATGTACTTTGTTGGATACTCAATTGTACTTTCTTCAGTGGAAGTAAACTTCAAAATTTTCTCCATAGGAGTAGCAACAGGGTTACAATCCTACATCCCAAAATCTATCCAATATACTTTTTTTGATAAATAAAATATATTTGGGTTTTTGATCAACTTAATCCCTAAATAATAATGCAATAAACCCAAATTTGTCAGGTCAAAAATTTCATTAACTCTCTTTTAAGGGATGCTATATAGTCATCATTATTTCTTGTAATTATCAAATCATCTAAATAGACAACCAAATATAGAACTCACTTTCCAACTTTCTTAACAAAAGGGTTGCATCATCCAGATCTATTGAGAAATCGAGGGCATCAAGGTTAGCTGATTTCTCTATTAATGATAACTACTTGTGAATTCCTTTTACTTCAGTAGATTAGGATCTTTTCTTTAGTTAGATTATTATAGTGTTCTTCTTCATCAAACAACTATCAAATAATAAACAATAACGAGACAAGAGACGCAGAATGTAGGCTATTGGCTAGGGCTAAAACCTCTCCAACTTGAAAGGAAAAACCAAATGAATTATTCTTCTTATTGAGACTTCAATTGAGGAATACCAAGACTAAGACCCTTGACCTATTTTCCTCTCCAAGACCAAGTCACAAACCTTCCTTGAAGAGATCCGCCTTGAATCAAATTTGTTACTTTTTCCTCCTTCTTTGGTCAACTCAAGTCAAATTATATGCACTTTTGAAATTTCAGTCTCTGTAATTCGTACTTCTGCAATGTCACATGTTGGAGGAGTAAGAACAAGTCTGGAGGTGTTTCCCTTCTTTTTTATCCTTTAAGACTTTCCTAAGTGAACTCAACTAGAAATAGAGTTGATTAGGAGATCCTTTAATTGCTTCCTCTTAGACTGTTATAACACCACTGCAAAAACCCTACATTTTCTATTACACGTGTGAAGATACAAGCCCAAAAATAATGCCAAATGCTTCGATTTGATCCTCCTTCCTTCGCTTGGATATAGATCTCCTTCTATATGATTGTCACACTCCTTTATTGCATACTTATCCTTGACCAAATTTCTTTCTTCCAAATGGGAGTCAAGCAACCTATATATAGTGATTTTCCCATACATATAAGCCAACTTAATATGGATCTAGGCCAACATATCCTTTGGAGAGGTTTCGTTATTCCTTCTTGAAGTTGACTTGTAGCAGGTGCTTAGGCTTGGTCTTGGATGGCCTTTTTATTCTTTTAATGACTCATACAAATATGTAACATGCTCAAGAAGGGTTCTTCATACATGACATTGACTCAATTTGAATTTATGACCAATCCTAAGGGCTCACAATGGGAGCCATACCTAAAAATAAATTTCCTTGCTCATGAAACCCATGAGGCACACATTACAATAATAAATTTTTATTTTCTTTTTTGCATCAATTACATAAAATCACAACTACACATGTCATTATGAAGACTGAACCTAGTTACATTTTTCAACACTCCCTCTTAACTAGGGAGGTATTCATAATCCATACAAGGTACTTTGACATTCTCAATATGAAGAATTCTCGTAAGAAGAGTAACATCATATCAACCCGAATTGTCACATAGAAAGGCATTGATTGAAAAATCTACCTCTCCACAAGATATGAGCTCAATGCTAGCGAGACCAATGATGTATAGACACCTTCAACATTCTCTCTCTCAGAAAATACACCACTCAGGTTTTCAGGGTGTGTTCCACCAGGACTATTCTTATCTTCAATTCCTAATCCTCAAATAATATTGGTCTTCTATTACTCT
Organism: Pinus tabuliformis; assembly: GCA_031772625.1. Taxonomy (NCBI): domain Eukaryota; kingdom Viridiplantae; phylum Streptophyta; class Pinopsida; order Pinales; family Pinaceae; genus Pinus; species Pinus tabuliformis. Next base: position 1,189,618,177 of record CM062818.1, read on the forward strand.
TATCTTCAATGCCCCAACTCATCCTCAAAGAGCATGAGATACTAGATGTTTACCCAATCCTCCATTATGTCTTCCCAAGTGAAGACAAGAATGATGTGTCTATTTGTGCCTCTTAAGTAGGGAGGACATACCTATTCCAATGAAGGAATGTACTCATTCCTAAGGAAGGAATGTACCTAAGCTCCCTCTTGGCTTAGGAATTTTCTTCCAAGTTTCTACCAAGTAAGAAACTTGTTTCCAGGGTCCCTCTTAATTAGGGATCTACAACAGCTCCTCAAGTGGAGATGACGAGAAAACTAGTTACATGAAGAACTGCTGCTCACAATGACATGAACTTCTTTTATTTATTCAGGAGTCTTCATGTTTTGGTACTTCTTCGTAGGGCACAAACCATCCGTCATTGATCCAGGATCCTTCAGCTACTGGAATTATTCAAGATCTTTTACTTCCATGATGTTGTTAGAATTGCATTTAAAAGAGCATAAAGAACCACATGTGCATGCTTAAATAAGAGGAAACATGAAAATAATAAAAAATTCAAGAACATGATACATTTGGTAATGGAGTTCACCCACTGTGGGTTATGTCTCTAGGCCCGATGTCAAGATAGTGGAGGTCGCTTCATATAATGCTACAAATGATGATGATGTACATGGCATGTTCTTTGTCATAACAAAGACAAATACCCTCAACAAGAGTAGAGTTTCAATCCATGAGACGTTCTCCCTATAGGAACTCTCACTCAAAATGGGTCTTCCTTTAGCATGACAAGCTAATAAAATCCCACAATAATGTGCCAACAAGCATCCCTCAATATAGTGTTACAGAGGGATCTCAACAATAATACATCATCGCAGCGAAAAAAAGGATGTACAACATAAATGCATCATATACTTCCATGTTCGAAGATAGCCAAAAAATGAAAGGCTCAACTACTAAAACTGACTACACCACTGAGTTCCCAGTGATAAGTAGTATAAAATTGACTGTAAACTCATCCAATTTTGAAATAGTCAAATTATGGGAATTCAGGATCCTTGAATATTCTCAAAATATTCCTCTCCACTAAATGACTGGAGATTTGCTACTCGTATTGCAAATATTATATTTGCATCATGATGCTTGTGAAATTCTAAGAAGAATGAGTATAAATTCAGCCAGATTCTGACGTTGCCAAAATTCACCCTCCAAGGGAATCTAAAGATTCCTCAAGATTCTTTAGACATTGTTTGTTACTGGCCACCTATAATTCTGGTACTCATATGGTGAATCTTGCTTCACCATCACGCTCACTGTGAAAATCTAATAAAAATGACTATAAACTTGACAACATTCTGACAATGTGAAATTTTTACCTCCTAAGGAATATTTCAACATCTATGAATATTCTTCAGTTCATGGTTCCACAGCTCCAGGTGCTCAGGGTTCCACCCTAGTTCATGGATCCATAATTCATGGTTCCACTAGCTTCCCTCCATTCCTCCTCTTCATGCCCTCCTGGTCGATTGATTTGAAAGTAACTTACATAAGTTTTCAGGCGCAATTAACAAAGTGGACCGTTCAGTCCAATGGTGAAAATCTAAGAATAGGTCAGTAGAGGTCTAAGGTTCCAATCCCCACCCAACCAAAATACATATTGGTTTTTTATTTTTGTAACCATGGCATGTTTTTTACAACCGTTTGTTGGTGCTTACAAAAATCTTGGCGGTTGTAATGCCGTGGTTAACTTATGTTGGCGTTACATTTGTTTTGGAGTTCAATTGTGATCCCAATCTAGTGATCAACATTGAAGGTTTAAACTTGGCGGGGTCAGAATCATAACATTATATTTAGAGTTGCATGTATTTTTGGGGTTTCCTATTCGGGGCTGTCCTATGTGGTCCAAGTAGGTTCAACCCCTTCCGACCCCCATTCAATGTTGACAAGTCAAAGGATTTGGTGGGTTCACTTTTGGCATCCGCCCACATCTCATATATATGATATTTGTATTATGTGTCATGGGGTGTGGTGGGGGTCACGAACCGCCACTCACTTTGACTCTATATACCATTTGTGACAGGGGTGGCAAGGGTTATGGCCCACCTCTCATTTTTAATTATTTTTGGATTTAAAAAAAAATGATTTACCCATTTTTTATTTTCTCGAAAATAAGGGCCACTAGGTGATTTAAGTAGGCAACAATTTCACCCATCCGTTGGCCAGATTTTGTGCACTAGGTCTCAGTTAATTTGACCGATATTTAAACTTGGCCCACATGCCAACTTTGACCGAAACTTTGAGCAAATCTTTCTCCCTCATACGAACTCGAATTTGAGTGTCGTTCACACCGTTGGAATTAGGGCAATGAGCACTTTGACGTAGTCCTGGTTCAAGAGAAATCTGAGCACTTTGAATTTTAACATATTATGAGTCTTCTTTGACCTCTAAGTGTCTCTGGATCCACATGGATCATTCCTCCCCACTGAAGAGATTTTGGTCAACCAAAAGCATGAACATAATCTGCAACTTCTTTGTACATTATTTGCACCACAAGTGTCCTAACAGGTCACCCTTCCTTCTCCTTCACCTTTGTCCTTCAGAGCCGTAAGTGATGATTTGATACCTACATGTTATAGACATTTTTGTGCCTTGCAGCTCCAAGCATGAAATGTCCATAAACCAAGGGCTCCTAAGTCCCTAAAAGTGTTGTTCTAACTCCTAAAGGAACAAGGTCAACAAATTACAGCTTCTCCCAGAAGTTCTCCACCAGAAACTGCTCAGAATAAGTCAAAACAGGATCATTTTAGCTACTCCACTAGCTAAGTGCGTTGCATAGCACCTAAGTCCACTAGCTAGGTGTGTTGCAACGCACCTAAATGCACTACCAGGTGTCTAGTCAATTTAACGTCTTAAATTGCTCTACATAAATTATCAATCCGGGTATCGTAAACTGATGAAGTGTGGTGCACTATATGTGCTTAGTTAACCTTTCTCTTACTTCGTTGTTTTATAGTTTATGTTTGTTTTTGGAGTTTTGTTCTTGTTGGTTTTCTAAAGTGTTTAATGCAAATGGAAATCCTATTCTAAGGTCTTAAAAATAGTTTTAAAGGACAAGTATGGATAAAGATTTCAAGACAAGGCCTATGTCCCTAATGGTAACTTCCCAAACTTAACACTTCAAAAGAACTTAAAACATGTTATTGATGGAGTTAGTATTTAAACAAAAGTGTGAATATACAACTAGTTCAATCAAAATAAAATGCAATAACCAAACAACGAGCTAATGACTATGAGACCCAGTATCCTTGCTGCTTCAGCAAAAGGACAAGATGATTCTATCATGTCATTAGTTCAATCAAAATAAAATGCAATAACCAAACAATGAGCTAGTGACTAAGAGACCCAGTATCCTTGCTGCTTTAGCAAAAGGACAAGATGATTCTATCATGTCATTCATTAGTCATTAAAAGGCTATGTGCATCACTAATCTACAATCAACTTGAAAGCAATTTATGTACAACTAATATACATGAGAAAAATGTAAAACAACAGTAATCAAAACAACTTTTTTATGTACAGCTAATATACATGAGAAAAATAAAATGTGAAATTAAATGACAACTATACAAGGCAGGGGCCCCCTACTACCTATGAAATCAAAGCAAAATTAAACACACTTGCATGAATTAAAATTGCATGAATGAAAAATCTAATCTATAAAACTTGAAAGCAATCAAATAACATAATCAAATCAAAGAAATATTTACAAAATGAAATCTACTCTAACTTACATTCTAATATGCTCCATGAAATCTACTTCACATCTCCTTCCATGTTGAGAACATCAAAGCTTTATTCAAATTCTTCAAAAGTACAAAGTACAACAAAGCTTTCCAAAGCTTTCAAAAGCCATCAAGGAAAAACTACAAACTTAAGAACTAGGAACTAAAGACTAACAAATGAAGGAGAGAGATCTCCTATTTATACAAAAAGATGAGAGCCATCTCATTAATGATAGTCCATGAATCTCTCCCTCTACCTCTAGAGTCCTAATCAAAATAGGAACTGATAAGACACATGTCTTTTTAGAGTTACAATACAATTAGGAGATGTGACACATATCCTCATGATCCCATGATTCTTTCCAACCAAATTCGAATTTGGCCTTAGAGTGCCACATAAGGGTCTTCTAGAAGCCTCCTTTCAACCTACACATGTCAACAATCTCAACCCATTTGTTAGGTATAAGCATATGCACATTATTTTCTAATGTTTAACCACAAATTCACTTAAAAGGCTTAGAAATAATAAAGATTGGAAAAACATAAAGGTGGCCCAATGATAATGAAAGTGGGATGAATGTGGTGACATAGTAGTGAAATGGAGGTGAAATGGAGGTGATATAATGGACATAATAGTGAAAGTGTAATGGAAATGAATGACATTTTCAAGACTCAACACCAGGGTGCGTTGAGTGGGAAATGACAAGTGGCAGTGTCATTCCACGACGTGGAGAGACAATGGAAGCTTCCAAAATCTTCTCCCATGACACTTGCCTCGCTGAGCTCGACCAAGGATGTGTAAGAGGCCTTCAGTCTCCAAGTGGAAGCAAGAACTAACAGAGAGAAGCCACTAATCAAATCACAAGCTGACTCATCCTCCTTGCATACATCTATATATGAATCCCTCATCCCAGAGATCCAGAGGCTGGAATTTTGCACATTGTAAGGAATTGCTATTGGTTTTGAGATACATATCAGAGAATTGGGTGATCTATGCTTTGTTGGGGGTGAAGAAGGGACTTCTTTGCTGGGAGGTTAATGCTGGGTCAGGAATCATCGGTTGTAACTCCTCCTGGATCTTCTTGTATATCAATAAAAACTATTTGAGTTTCTTCTCCATGCTTTTGTATCATTGATGCTGGTTACATTTGTATGGTTAACTTAAATCTGATCCTAAGTTATTTATAAATATAAACCCATGTCTTTGTATAGTTTCCTTCTTCTGTGATCTTACAGGTACTTGGTGAAGCTGGGCAAGTAAGGGAGCAGGTAGCTGGAAGCTTTCAAAGAGGAGAGAGATTGGATCGAAGGACTAGCGCAAGACACAGGTTGGTTCTTCCTATTCCTCTTTGTTTATAGTTCATAAAGGAGATACAAAAGTAGTTTTCTCTGTTTGTTCCTAAGGTAGCTCTCACACCTTAGTGGGATAGAGCAGTTCTAAATAGACACTTTTCCCGGTAACAAAATGGCGACTCCACTGGGGACCGTGTCTAATTAGTTTGTTTGTGTATCTCTTGTTGTTTATTTCATAAACTTATAAGTAGCAATCGAACTGCGTTTGCCATAGAAAATGCAAAGTAGACATTTGCTGCTTCAATCCGTTCACTGGATCTGTTTATGATTTGAACAGATGATTCATAGACTAACTGATTGCCCTTGTGATAGCTCTTAGACCCTCCTTAGATCTACCTCTGATTGTGCATTACTGATTGCTTTTACTCGGCCTAAAACGAAAGATTAAACTGCAAACTGTGACCCAGAACCTTGATAGAATTCTCGTTTCTGCCCCAGCGCAGGCACTGTGAAGAGGTTCTGCATTTCAACGCACTTCCCGAGAGGGCAACCTGCGTTGCAATGCAGTTTCTCTGTGTAACAGGAGCGCTGATCAGCCTAGCCTTGTGCAACTGAGGTTCTTTGCTTCATTCTTTCCAGTTTTGTCTCTGATTTTGCAGCCTGTGATCAGTATTTGACTGTTTCAAACCCCTTTTCCTTACTGATATTCCACCTCATTTGTACAAAAGAACTATAGATGTTTTTATGTGTTTGTTGAGTCGTTTACAGTTTTCCATTGCAAAAGTATAATAATCGTATTGTCGTCCTTTGATTTAGATCTGTCGCAAGTGTCGATTTTGATCATAGGATAAAGTTTATTTGCTGTTGATAGTCGATTATGCTTTTACTTTTTCCTTTGGTTTGAATTTGTGACTTTCTAGTGTCAAAACGAGTATTTATTTCAAAATCATAAGGTGTCGTAATCGTCCATACCTTTTGATTTCGAGAAGAAGCTTGTTTGTGTTTGTCACTTGAAAGCAAATTCAGATTTGTACATCAACTTTCTTTTTAGCATCAATACTAAGAAAGTGAAAAAACAAATACATGCATGTGCATTTGCATATTGATAGTCTGTTTAGCTTGATTTAGGAAAGTGCATTTACAGTGTGCTCTTTGCTCTTTGTGAAAAGATTGTGTCTTTCTTTTCCCCTAGTAGCTAGGATTTTCATTGCTGAAAAGAGATAAAAGTTTGTTTATCATCTTTAGATTGCATTTTAGGAATTACATCTACATCTCGTGGTGAACCCAAAAGGAAAACTTCATAAGAAATATCAACTTAAAATAAATTCAATGAACCTAACAATGCTTTAGAACTTAACGCACAACATTTAGAGGTCTAGGCTAGAGACGTATTCCGGCGTCGTAAAGCCTAGTAACTGTTGTCCTCATCGATGGTTGGGTGAATCCTCCACTTTGAGACAATAAGTGCCAGTACGGACTTGTGCTCCCACGTACCGTCGAGTATATATTGGGAGACCCCTATAGGCTTAAATTCTTTATCCATAGGAAGCCGTGTCGGCCGCCCTACTGATCGCAATGCACCGAACACAGCATTCGGGAAGATTGACTGCCGTACCGTAAAAAGTATTCTGCAGTTTTGCGATTGGTTTGGTACTCCCTCTACCTAGACTTCCAGAGCAGTCCCTTTCGTTCCTTTTCAGACTCCTTAACGGAAAAGGTCCATCTGAGCACTTGTCACTTCAGGCTCATTAAAAATCGAAGGAGACTAGAGTCATCTTTTGTTTTTTCTTGACTCTTAAAAACTGAAAAAACAAGTTGTGTCAAAAGCGTCTAAAATTCATTTAATTCGGAAACATACCTTCCCTTTATTTTAGTTGATCGAGTAATCCGCAATCGTGGAAGAAAGTCAATTGAAACCCCGTCGTTCGCGGAGGCTTACGAGTCAACCGTCTTTGTCTCCGGAATCGAAACTAGTACAGGCAAAGCGAACTCGTTTAACCGGTTCCAAATCTCCTATCAAAGTTAGAACAAGTGTTCCAATGACATCAGAGATTACGGTTACTCCAAAAATTTCTGGAATCCCTGCCTCTACAAAAGAAGTTCAACAGCCACAGAAGGACAGTGGTACTGATCCTAGTTTGAGAATAAACACTTGCGTTACCGAACCAGTTCCATCTACAACCGGTTCGGAGAGTCTTACTCTTCAAACATCTGTCGCTGCTTCTTCGGCACCAGAAATATTTTACGGACCTGATGGTCTTCCCCTTCCACCTGGTCTGATTGCAATAGAAGAAATTATAGAAGATCCTCAAATGAGTACTCCAACGCACTTTGGAGTCGGGATCACTCTATATCCTTCGACATCAGAAGTTAGTCTACCACCAGCGGAAGCTCCTGTAGAATCGCTAGGTAATCTTTTGGATAGACTACAAATGTCTGAACAACCGTCAACATCTAGGACTGTGTCATCTGACACAGCGACGGCAGAACTCCCTGCTATCACTCCGACAATGTTCGTCGGCATACCATCTGTCCCTACTAGCTCTCAACCACTAGAAGGAACCCACTCAGGGGCTATTTCGACAGTCTGGTCTGTTCCTGTTTGTTCATCCGGAATAATATCCGGAAACTCTTATGTTGGGTCTCAACAAATTGATCCATTTGGAGGTCAATTTGGGCAGTCCATCCCCCAAGGGCAAACAATTCCCTTGAGTTCTGGATTACCACCGTATGGGGGGCAGTATGCTCTTTCATTATCCCCTCCGGGAGGATATCCATACAGGAGTTCACAACAATATTTAGGTTATACTGGAATTACCTCAAGTGGTTGGGTACCTATACTACCTCAACAACCAAGAGTAGTGTATTCGATGCAACAATGTGTACCTATGTCAAACATCCCGACTACGCCAGCTATTGTGACAGTGTCGCAAGTTCAAGCACTGCCTGTTGTATGCCAACCTCAGGGTTCTCAGGTTGTAATGTAACAACCCCTTGACCCTGCGACTCAACCACAATCGCCGACTAATGGGGCGACACAGGTTCAGACGGGTACAATTACCCCTCACCTTGGTCAAACAGCTAGTATCGGGCAACAGCACATGGCTTCACAACCATGGCTGGTGCAATACCAACAACCACAAGTCCAACAAGTATACCAAGGTTCTGAGCAGCAAATCTTTGCGAACAGTGGACAACCGTACATCCAAAATGGTCAAAATCAACCATTTTACAATGGTCAAGTCCACCAACCTTACCAAACATACCAGCATCAAATGCATTATGCCAGTATCCAAAGACCAACTGCTCAGGCGATTCCATCTTATCCTGGGTATGCTTCACCTAACCTGAATCAACAGTTACCCTTCGTGGCAACCTTAGAGTTACCGGATTTAAATCGGCTAACAAACGATTTAATTGCTTACGCCCCTTGGTGGCCAGCGATTCCGCATAAACTTCCATCAGATATTCCTAAATTTAATGGAAATCCGGGTGAAGATCCATCGAATCACGTGATGACCTTTCATCTATGGTGTTCATCAAACACCCTAAATGATGATTCGATAAGACTTCGCCTCTTTCAGAGGATGTTAACGGGTCTAGCGACAAAATGGTACATTGAATTGCCTAGAGCTTCGTTCGACAACTTCAGTACCTTAGCCACAACCTTTTTAACCCATTTTCAATTACCGATAAGGTACAAAACGGGAACAGAACTTCTTACCAACTTCAAATAGACAACGGCCACTCACATATCTGATCATATACATGAGTGGCGGCGTCGTCGTAGGATGGTAAAAACGTATGTCCCCATTTGGTAATGACTGAATGGTTTATTAAGTCATTATTGCCTTCCATCACGGAAGATGTGGCAAAGGGGGGAGTCGTAACAGAAGAGAAAGTTATCGCTCGTGCACAATATCTGGACTTGATTTACACTCAGTCCAGCATGCTCTACGACAAAATACCGGACGCCCCTAGACCGGAATTCTCAATTCCTCCTCCTCCTAAATCGAACAATGACTCTCATGCTGGCGATGGCGTGATTGGCACGACAGACACGAAATCGACAAAGGCTACATCCAAAAAGGCCCGTAAGGTTTCAGGTCAAAATGCAAAAGACGAACTTCTTGCTTCAAAAGTAAATGCCGTATCAACAGATAATGGCAAAGAAACCAAACAACCAGGAAGCAAGAAGAAAGGCAAAGGGAAGAAGAAGGAACAGGAGGAATCATCTCCTGAAAAATCTTCTTCAAACCCTCCTGGAAATAGGAAACCAAGATTTCCATGCTTTATATGCGATGAGGATCACCGGACCGCAGAATGTCCACACAGAGTTGAGATTAAGAAATTCTTTAAGAATTCAAAAACCTCAGCAGTGTTAACTGATCCATTTCCAAATCCAGGAACAAATCTGGTTGAAAGTGGAAATGCTTCCCCGTCTCAAGTGCTAATGTTGTCGATTTCAAAACAGTAGAATGATGCTTTGATATCGACAAGGAACAAAGATTATGGGAATCTGCAGCTGTCGAACAACAAGGATAAAGATCAACCAAGTAGTTCGACAACAACTTCGACAGAAGTTGTACCACCCACCATCCCTGAATTGACGATAAAACCGCCAAAGGGAGTAGTACACAAGTCGACATTTAATCCCCGCGCTAGAGCGGCACAGCATTATAACATAGTGGAAGATTTGGCCCAATCGCCATCCGCTATGTCGACTCTTGAAGTACTACAAAATTGCCCATCCCAAAGGCAGGCTTTATTATCGGCCATTGGTGGGATTGATCCAAAGGATTCCAATCTTGTATCCTTTGACCACAAAGGATACGATCCTTAGTTACCGGCTCAACTAGCTTTCCTTGTTCAAGTGAAAACCCTCAACAAAACTGTTCATCGAACAATTATTGATGAGGGGGCATCTACATGTATTATGTCGATGAGTTGCTGGAAAAAATTAGGATCTCCAACCTTGTCGCGGTCTGCGATGACATTAAAAGCATTCGACGGAAGGGCATATACCCCATATGGTATCCTAAATAACTTGAAAGTTTAACTAGGAGGAAAGACAGTAGAAATAGATGTTGAAGTCATCGATGAGAATCTTGATTACAACATCCTACTAGGACGACCATGGATATATTCCATGGCAACTGTTGTGTCCACCTATTTTAGAAAGATTGCATTTCCCTTTCAAGGAGGGATTTCAATCGTCGATCAACAAAACTTCCTCCCTAATGGTTCTCAAGTTACTGGAATCATTCCCATGATCCATGGAAGCCCCCATTCGCTTCAGAATATCGGAGTAGGCCTACTAAAATATCCTATACTAATGGGAACTTTCGCTCTTCCACCTCCAATCAATCTGGCGGAAGTAGCGTCGATAGGAACCTACAACATGATATCTTCTATAAAGATCTCAGAAAACGATATCAACATGGATCATGCAGTGGTTTTTCCCCCAAGCCCAATGGAAATATTATAGCAATCAATATTCCTAGCATGGGAGGAAAACCCAAATCAACGCTCATCAAGCGTTTGGATAGATAGGTCTAGAGAATATGGTACTCCTTCATATCCTTGGTCGCGAGTGCATGTCACCGACGAAGGAATTCTCCAAGCTATGGTAATTGAAGGAGCACCATGGAATGATTCCCACCATCGTTCTCTTCTTCCGGATTGTGAAGAAGATACTCAAAATGACCTTTACCATCCTTCAGTAGTTGATTTTCTATCAAATACTGTAAATACGGTGGTTTTCGAGAAAAACTTATCCAACATTGAAGAGACTATAGCCATAAATATCTCGACCAAAATAGATGTTGTAGAGAATATCTATGTCGGCAAATGTTGTTCTCCTTCAGAACTGGAAATATATAATGCTCTTTTTCGCGAATTCAGAGATGTCTTTGCTTGGCCATACAGTGAAATGCCAGGCATCGACTCAAGTATCGTTGAACACGAAATTAAGATGTATCCAGATGTCAAACCAGTACAACAACGGCTAAGGCAGGTGCACCCCAAGAAAGTCGCTTCCATTAAGGCAGAAGTTGAAAAACTTCTCCATACTGGTTTCATCTACCCGGTTCCTCTAACCGATTGGGTTATGAAAAAAAAGGGGACAATTAGAGTGTGTGTCGATTATAGGGATGTAAATCAAGCTTGTCCAAAAGACAACTACCCTACACCCTTCATTGACCAGATAATTGATGAATGCGCCGGATGCGAAATCTTTTCGTTCATGGATGGATTCTCCGGGTATAATCAAATAAAAATCCACCCACAGGACCAATCAAAGACTGCATTTATTTGTCCGTGGGGCACATTCGCATATCGAAAATTACCCTTTGGTTTAAAGAATGCAGGGGTGACGTTTCAGAGGGCAATGAATTATGCCTTCCATGACATCAAAAACATCGTTCAACCATACCTCGACGACCTTCCGGCTCATTCGCGAAAGCAGACTGATCATCCGCAGCATTTAAGAGCAATATTTCTACGTTGCCGACACTACAAGATACGACTCAATCCGCACAAATGTGTATTTTGCGTCAGTTCTGGTCGTTTACTTGGCTTTGTAGTCTCCAAGGATGGGATTCGTCTCGACCCGTGTAAGGTCCAGGCAATCATAAATTTGCCTCCACCTTCGAATTTGCTTCAGATTCAGAAACTCCAAAGGAAAGCAAACTTTCTGAGGAGGTTCATTCCAAATTATGCTGAACTTGCTAAAGGTTATACTCGTCTCTTGAAAAAGGAGTTATCCTTTGTCTGGGATCAGGTTGCGCAAGCTTCCTTTGATGCTTTAAAAGATTCCCTAATGAAAGCATCATTAATGTACGCCCCTGATTATCAAAGAGATTTTAACCTGTATCTGGCTGCAGCAAATACGACCATCGCAATGGTTTTAGTTCAAGAAGTTGATGGAATTGAGCACCCTATATATTATTTAAGTAAGAACTTAAATGATACAGAAAGCAAATATTCTTATGTTTAAAAACTAGCGCTTGCAGCTGCTCAAGCGATACAAAGATTTCGACACTATGTCCTCTTTCGGAAGACTACCATTCTGTCAGATTGCAACCCCATGACTTATATATTGTCGCGACAGTTGCTGGAGCGCAAATATTCAAAATGGATAGCAATCCTTCAAGAGTTTGATCTGGAATTTGTAAAATCCAAGTCAAAGAAAGCTCTAGTTTTCGCAGAATTATTATGCGATCTCCCATCGTCGTCCAACGATGAAACATCCAAAGAATCAATCGTGGATGAAAGTTTGTTTCTGATAGCTACAAGCAATGAGTCATATGGGGATATAATAATTTATCTCCAAACCCAAAAATTTAGGCCAAACACCTCCCACTCTGAACAAAAACGTATTCGATACCAAGCAAAAGACTACATGATCGTCGGTGATACACTTTACCGTCGTGGTATCGATACTGTTCTGAGAAGGTGCCTCACCCATGAGGAGGCCGAAAAAGTCCTAAATGAGTGTCATTCAGGCACGTGTGGGGGGCATCTATTTGGATATGCTACAGCACAAAAAATTTTACGAGCAGGATACTTCTGGCCAACAATGTTCAAAGATTGCATAACCACAGTCAGAAGTTGCCATGCTTGTCAAATTTTTGATAGCAAAACCAGAAGACCACCCGCACCTCTACAGCCAATAGTTGCTGTTGGGCCATTCACCAAATGGGGCATCGATTTCATGACATGTAACCCCACCTCGACCGGGGGGCATGGGTATATCATAGTCGCAGTTTACTATTTTACCAAATGGGTCGAGGCGATGCCTACATTAGATAATACTAGTGAAACAACTGCCCTCTTCTTTTTCAATCATGTAGTCGCCAGATTCGGTGTACCACAGGCTATAGTCACAGATCATGGATTGCATTTCCGCAATCACATGATGGTTGAATTAGCTGCCAAACTAGGGTTGTCTCACGACAGCTCTACTCCATATTATCCGCAAGCCAACGGACAAGTTGAAGCAATCAACAAAGTCCTGAAATGCATGCTGCAAAGGATGATCGGAGTTCACAAAAGGAGATGGCACCTAATCTTGTACTCAGCTTTGTGGGCTTACCGAACATCGGTAAGGAATGCAACCGGGTTCACACCCTTCCAACTGGTATATGGCCTGGAAGCAGTCTTACCAGTCCAGTGTGAAATCTCGTCTCTCAAACTCGCAATTGATCTCCTCCCCAGAACTTCAGAAGAAGAGGCTCATTTCTTGGAATTAATCCAATTGGATGAAACCCGTCGTGACGCTGCTTTGGCTAACGAAGCCCATAAGAAACGAGTCATTCTCAGAAGGTGACTTGGTCTTGCTTTACGACCAAGAATCCGATAAATTGGGAGCAGGTAAATTTAAGTCTTTATGGATGGGCCCCTATATTGTTAAGCGAGTATTAGCAAAGGGAGCCTACGAGTTAATGGATTATGACGGAATTCCATTGGCGCAACCTCGTAATGGGTTGTACCTCAAGCGTTACTATGCATAAATAGTAACCAATATGCTTTTGTTATATTTTTGTTTTCGCTAAAGTGTCTTTTTTGGTCGAGTAATCCACTTTTTACATTTATTGCAGATGTCAAACCTATTGGAGCCATGTGTTGGATATGCCGACGGAGCAAGTCGTAGTTCGCGGAACCTGTCCTCCGCAGCCTGGGCCATTTTTGATCCAAGCGGCGAGTTAGTAAGTTTCAGAGGTGTATGTATTGGTCGATCAACGAATAACATCGCTGAGTATAGCGCGTTGATATAACTTCTCTCTGATGCCATCACTCATGGTATACGCCGACTAATTGTCAGGCTAGACTCATAACTCGTAATACTGCAACTCAATGGTATATATTCCGTCTGAAACCCAACTATTTATCGCATGTTCCTAAGGGTTAAGATTTTGGAAAGACAATTTGATCTTATTCAATACCAACATATTTCCAGAAACTTAAACACATTAACCAACTCATTAGCAAACTATGTGTTAGATAGACATTTGCAACATTTATAAAAAGAAACACATCATCAATGTTTTGCATGTGGATCATGTAGCCCAACCAAAATAAAACTCCGAAAAGCAAAAATATATATAGCTCTTTATGGTTTACACATAATGTTCTGTAACCAAGACAAAATTGGTCAAGCGACCCAAAACTCAAAATGCTAGGGGGCACCCTAGTCTAATGATGCTCGTGATAGCAAGTCACAGCCTGTGCGATCATGCGTAGGAGACGAGTCCATCGTCTGGGCACACCAGTAGTATGCCGCTGTAACCGCAAAGGTAGCTCGTTAGTACTCACATCTGGTATACCGAGAGTGAGTCCCTCAACCTGCTCCTGCAAAGTTGTGAGAGTCTCGGCCACATCGAGGTCGCGAAGAATAGCCCTTCTAGTGGCCTCTCCTGCTGGGGCAACAGCTGGTACTCTCAGGCGAACTACTGGACGAACAAGACCATCTGATCGAGCAGTGTTACCGTGAGGTTCAAGCTCGTTAAAAAATAAACCCGGATCGAGCAGTGTTACCGGGAGGTTCAAGCTCGTTAAAAAATAAACCCAGACCGAGCAAATGTTTCCACCTGCGTTTAAGCTCGTTAAAAAATGAACTATTCCCTGGTAAATAACCACCGTGAATGTAGTACTTCAGCCATTAAAGCCTTGGTCGTGTTTGCACCATCACCTCCACTTTTCCATTGGCCGATCATTCACCTCCATTTGATTGTTTACCCATTTTGAGGAACAGGTGCGAAGAGTGATTTCACTAGCCATCCTTGTGACACTGCCGTGATTGGAAAATTCAAAACCTTACCTAGAATCAGCTGCTACCCATTTTATCACTCATTCCTCAAAAGATGAGTCTTCTTTAAGCTCTTTTCTGACTCATAAAATATGAAAATATTGCCGAGTTCTGGCCTTCCAGCTCGTTAAAGCGACAGGAAGTGGTATCCCTCCTCTAGATTTTAATCTTTTTTGACCTGAGGGATTATTGCACAAAAAGATCGAGCGCTTGTTTTGTTCGGCTCGTTAAAGCTAATCGAAAATTCATCCCTTCTGTATTGTTTTATACTTTTTCGGACTTAAGGGATTAGATGACGAAAAAGGAATTTTGGAGTTACCTTTACGTACCTTTTCAGACTCTCTAAAAATGAAAAGGACCGAGTTATCTTTGTCGTTAAACTCATTAAAAAGGTTAATAGCGACAAACTTGTCTTTAGACGAGAACGAGTTTCACTATCGTTAGGCTCGTTAAAACATAGCGATGGGTTTGCCCGAAGGGAAAATTATAGAACAAGCATATGTTATCCTCCTCAAGCTTGACAAAAATAAAGAGGTGTTGGTCAGCAATGACTGGGGAAAAATTGGGAAGAAAACTCAAAGAATCTTTATTGGTAGCAAGTCGCTCTTGAACGTGACACTTCCACTCTGTGCCCGAGTCGGGTTGGGTTGTTTCATTCACCGGTCACATCACCATGGTCACACCATACCATCCACATTTGGGGTTAATGCTACCAATCCATCACATCAGTGTCACCGATATGTTCAAGAGAAGTCATCTATAAAGGCCACATGTGTCCCGCCCACTACCATACATTATACTCCATTCTTTCATGACCGCCACCCTAAACCATATATCATCAGATTGTTTTCACCTCCATCAAAATCATTTGCTCCGTTCTGTGTCATTGATGTGGGATTCATTAAGGCCCTCCTATGATGGATCACTTCTTGTCGACATTAGCTCATTATCCAAGAAGTTGGTCTAGGAACACCCCATTCAGTACTTTGAAGCTTGCATGCCTCAATGGCAAGTTTCTCACTTCCGGCGACAGGTTTATATCAATGACCTTTGACCGAAATATTTTGCGTGGTGTTCGACGCCAAGTCCTTTATTCACACCACGTGAATTGTACTGCAGTACCTTGAGGGTCATTATCATTATCGGTGATTCCTCTCGCGCTTGTTAACAGTTTACATCATTGACTGGTAATCAAGCGATGTCTTTCCATGTTCGACTTCAAGAAATTTCTCACATGGATCGACTTGTACTTCGAGTGAAGATCGGACGAGATTGAAGACCCCGGATCTAGTTTCAACCATCCGGGTTGCGATATATATTCAGGAAAATAAAGACATTGAAATGTACATCATTACAACACAGATAATCATCCTACCAAAGGATGATGGCTCTATCAGAATCATCATTCTACCATCAGACAATTGTCTGTCCTATGTACATGAAAATGAATTTATAAAGTTGAGCATGGGAATGCCCGCCTCAGCTAGATCATGAAAATACTATGAAGATAATGTATTGTATTGTATCTTATTACAGGTCTCCTCCCAGCATTGAAAGAACTTCGGATCCTCCTAATAAAGCATTTCACCCGATAAATGGCCTCATACTTTAGGGGGCAACTGTTATAGACATTTTTGTGCCTTGCAGCTCCAAGCATGAAATTTCCATAAACCAAGGGCTCCTAAGTCCCTAAAAGTGTTGTTCTAACTCTTAAAGGAACAAGGTCAACAAATTACAGCTTCTCCCAGAAGTTCTCCACCAGAAACTGCTCAGAATAAGTCAAAACAGGATCATTTCAGCTGCTCTACTAGCTAAGTGCGTTGCATAGCACCTAAGTCCACTAGCTAGGTGCGTTGCAACGCACCTAAATGCACTACCAGGGTGCGTTGAGCGGGAAATGACAAGTGGCAGTGTCATTCCACGAGGTGGAGAGACAATGGAAGCTTCCAAAATCTTCTCCCATGACACTTGCCTCACTGAGTTCGACCAAGGATGAGTAAGAGGCCTTAAGTCTCCAAGTGGAAGCAAGAACTGACAGAGAGAAGCCACTAATCAAATCACAAGCTGAGTCATCCTCCTTGCATACATCTATATATGGATCCCCCATCCCAGAGATCTAGAGACTGGAATTTTGCACATTGTAAGGAATTGATGTTGGTTTTGAGATACATATCAGAGAATTGGGTGATCTATGCTTTGTTGGGGGTGAAGAAGGGACTTCTTTGCTGGGAGGTTGATGCTGGGTCAGGAATCATCGGTTGTAACTCCTCTTGGATCTTCTTGTATATCAATAAAAACTATTTGAGTTTCTTATCCATGCTTTTGTATCATTGATGCTGGTTACATTTGTATGGTTAACTTAAATCTGATCCTAAGTTATTTATGAATATAAACCCATGTCTTTGTATAGTTTCCTTCTTCTGTGATCTTACAGGTACTTGGTGAAGCTGGGCAAGTAAGGGAGCAGGTAGCTGGAAGCTGTCAAAGAGGAGAGAGATTGGATCGAAGGACTAGCGCAAGACACAGGTTGGTTCTTCCTATTCCTCTTTGTTTATAGTTCATAAAGGAGATACAAAAGTAGTTTTCTCTGTTTGTTTCTAAGGTAGCTGTCACACCTTAGTGGGATAGAGCAGTTCTAAATAGACACTTTTCCAGGTAACACTACATCCTCAACAAACTTGTAGTACAATATTTTGAAAATTACATGCTTAATTACATGACCATAATTACCCAATCCTCCCATACTTGCCATGAGTTTATAACATATATTATGTGGTCAATTTTACATCAAACTAAAAATAATACCCCAGCCAAAACATCATTGTTGCTGCAACAAGTGATGGAAAACACATCATCACTTTTACAATGTAAATTGCAATAAATGATTTACAAAAATATGGCCATGACAAGCTAACACATCTAGAAAAACCATCTCTCACTTATCAAAGTGAATGGGTCATCTCCCTATGGTGGATTCACTTGTGAAACAAATTTTTCAACTGGTTCATGATCGAGCACTTTGTCCTTAAGACATTGCTCTAGATGGAGCCTCCAACATGTGGCTCTTTAATGACCACCTCTATTGCAATGAATGCAAAATTTCTTCTTCCTCCAAACTTTCTTAACCTTCTTTCCCTAAAGTGGAGAAGTCCTTTCATGCCTCATCCTCTTTCGTACTTACATTCTCTTCTAGCACTCAACAATCACATGGTTATGTAAACCATAAAAAATACATGTTTTCTTATGCAATGATTTATGTCCATTGTTAGGAACATGCTTGTAATCAAAATAAAAACTAGAACACTGAGACTTATTATACCTTTCCTGACTGTCTCTAGTGTAATTATTGTGATGAGGGCTTGCCTCAGCTCTTCCCCTACAATGTGCATTGTCATGGGATTATGGTGATGTGTTCCCATAATTCTTTTTCCTTGACGGTTTAACAATGTTTAGTAAAATTTTGACACCTTTGAGCATTCTCCTTCGAGGTATCCCAAACCTGTGAATCGAGGTCTTTGCACAACCTCTAATGATTGAGTCATGGCTTGGCCATTAACACCAAGTCCTCCTCCTTAACACCCCATCTTGGTAAGGTTTCTCATGTCAGTCCCTGAAATGGGTACCTCCACATTTCCAACAAAAATAACATCATGTAAAGATGTAACTGAAGAAGGATTAACATTGTTTACCTCAATTGTCGATTCTGAAACATATGATGATGGCTTATCTAAGCCTTCATTGTAGTTCAATTCCTCTAAAGCCTCTATCGTGGCTTGTAGCTGAAGCTGCAGTCTTTGTTTCTCGTCTTTCTCTTCTTGTAGAAGCCTCCTCAATTCAACATTATCTTCTTGAAGGCTCTGGTTGATCTTCTCATTCAAATTATGAGAAGACGATGAAGACGATGAATGTTCACTTGAGAGGGTAGATGGAGCATCGTCCTCTGCTCTTTATTTATCCTCTTTCTCTATTCTCTTCTCATAAGCTTGATACATTATGTCCACCATTTGTTGAAAATGACAACAAGAAATGCTAAAAATAGCATTGCTATACGTAGTAGTTCGGGCACCAGTGTTGGACATGGCAACAAGGAATGAAAAATGGAAGTGCTAAAAATATCATTGTTACAAATAGCATTTCGGGATACCTTCCTATTTTAGTTAGCCCCTGAACTAAAATAGAGAAGTAAAAATTCAAATTTGATCTTACCAGTTGTTTGAAAAATAGTTAATTAATTCACCATGAGTTAATTACTTGGAGAAAATCAAACATGAAGTCTCTGTGAAAACATCCGACAATTTCTCCATTGATTGATGAATTTATCTCTTAGTTAAGGAGATGAGGATGAGTTGTACTTTGAGTTGTAATTAGTTAGCTCAGTTAACTGAGTTAAGTCTAGTTAGATTAGTTCTAACAATTTGTAGAATTAATTGTGAGTTTAGTTAGTTAATGCTTGCATGCATGTAACTACTGCTCTCCAGATAATTGAATATTCTCTCATAAATAACTCATGCATGTCAGTTCAGTCAGAGACCCAGTTGAGATCAGAGGAAGGGACAATGTACTATTAGTTGGAGGATTTTTCCTATATAGGAAACTCATCCATGCAGAAGGAATCATGTCCTTCAGGTTTGTGCAGTTATTTCAGAGGTCAGAGCAATGTGTGAGGGATTATTACACACAGGTGGCAACTTGAGGACTGAGGAGAAACTACGCAAGGAAATAGGAGGCCTGGAAGGAAGAGGAGAAGGTTTGTGAGAAGCCTTTGACTGTCTATGAGCAGCAAAGGGATTGTAATGAGAGATGGATAGCTTCCAAGTTAAGGCTTTGTGTAATCCACGATATATTTCCACTTGTATGATATACAAATATTGAAGTTTTAGGCTGAGGCTTTCCCCAGGATTATTCTTCTGTGTTCATGTGTGATTGAATCTTCTTCTCAGTTATATGTGTTCTATTTGATCTTGCTCAAAATCGATTAAGCTTCTGCAAGTTTGATTATAGAAGTAGATTAAGTATTTTTCTTTAGTACATTTCATAATTAGTTTAATCTACAATGCGAATTTCTACATGGCATCGGAGAAAAGGTGATCAAAAGAGAGAACTGTATACAAGAAGGGAGAAGCTCGAAGTTTGAGGTTCCTGAATATAGAAATCGGTTCTTATCACATCTCAATTTCACCAGTGGCGTTCAATGGTTTAAGGCTCGAGTATGCCCTTGATGGCAGCTCAAATTTTATAACCTAGAAGGATTGCATGGAAGCAGTATTAGAGGATAACAGTCTAAAGGAATTCATTGATCAAGAAGTCCCCAAATCGACTGATGCTACTGAATTAGCAGAATGGAAGAAATGTGTGGCTAGAGCAAGGAGAATCCTTCTGGAGGGAGTTCGACACCACATAGTCTTGAGTTTCCATGGGAAGGAGACACCATTTTCGATGTGGAAAACATTGAAAGATCTATATCATAATAGCAGCAATCAGAGGAAGTTGGCACTGAAAGAGAAGCTTTAGAAAATCAAGAGTGAAAAGGGCGACACGATCTCTACGTTCCTAAACAAGCTCACCACCTGCAGGGATGAGCTTGGAAGAATAGGGATCATGACATCCGATGATGATTTGGTGAGTCTTGCACTCCTTGGTCTTCCTAAGTGCTAGCATAGCTACCAAGACTCGGTTAATGGAAGAGAAAAACTGCCAGATTGGGAATGATTTTGGTCGGATCTGATGCAGGAGGACATAAGAAGAAGCACCAGAGATGGATCGTCATCAAAGCAAGATGATGAGGAAAATATAGCCTTAGAGAGTAAGGTGAAGAAAGGGAAGGAGAAGGATTCTCATCCCAAATCGAGTTCTTCCCATGGTAGAAATAAGTTTGACAAATCGAAAGTGCGATGCTTTCATTGTCATGGGATCCATGGAAGGATCTAAAGGTGAGGCATTCACCCCACAGTTCAAGTTGGATTTCACCCTCTTCGCATGCATGGTTTCATCCATGGTGGGATGTGGTTGGTTTCCTGACAGTGGAGCTTCTTTCCACATGGCCAGTGATAAGAGTTTGTTCAATACCTTGGAGGAGAAAGATCTCCAGATACTCATAGCGATGGGTAATGATGAAAAGTATAGTGTCTCAGGTGTAGACATAGTTGTTTTTCAGAGGGAGCATGGAGCTCACATTACCTTGACTGATGTCAAGTATGTACCAAGATTGAGGAAAAATTTGGTGTTGATCGCAATTCTAGAAGACAAAGGATATGATGTAGTCTTCAGTAAGGGAAAGGTTTTCCTTTGACACATCACCACAAGATAGGTGAAGCAGATCGATTCACGAGTCAAGAACTTGTATGCTCTTGAGGTTCAAGATGCATGCAAATCCTTGAGGAGCAAGGCAACTGTTGGAGACTTGGTGGTTGAGAGGAAGAGTACATTACCTCTCAACATGAAACGCTAGAAGAAGTCTCAGACAATTATGGAGGAGCCACAATCGGTGAAGCAACTTCAGGAGGTTGTGGAGCAGCCATAGCTGGAGAAGCTGAGAGGAGACCAAGTGGAGGTATCCACTCATGCGGAGACCTCCAGTAGGGGGAAATTTCGAGCCAAGTGCGCAGAGGGATCACATGCATCCATACCTCTAGGTAGGAGGTGGGGCGATGTGGAGTGATAGTCCCAAGAAGGCTGGAATAGGGGCATGATCATTGATGTACCCGACCTCTTTGATCAGACCTTTCTACGGAAGCCCTGAAGAGGAGTAGCAAGACTGTCTAAGTGGGTAGAGACAGATGTGGATGGAGAGGCAGAGAGAGCTACAGTGCAGGAGTCCCAAGACTATGTAGAGCTAGCAGGTTGTATCAATGCCAGAGGCACAGGAGTGTTGCACCAGTGTAGGATGGCATAGAGAGGTGTGCAATGGTGCGAGATTCATGGAGTGTTTCATCAGCTCCAAGGACAGAGAGGGAGCACTTGTCAGTGGCAGATGGAGCTTCAACATAAGAGGATGTTTCTAGCCCAACAGAGACGTCAGTTGGGAGTTTTTTTTGTTTCTAGAAGTGTTGGAACAATAACACTTGGCAGAAGTGTTACATGTAGAGCATTCCAAAGGTTCAGGATCAGGTTTGAGTTGAATTCCTTTCTTATTGAGAGGGAGTGTTGAAAATGACAACAAGAAATGCTAAAAATAACATTGCTATAAATAGCAATTTGGGCACTAGTGTTGGACATAGCAACAAGGAATGAAAAATGGAAGTGCTAAAAATATCATTGCTATAAATAGCGTTTCGGGATAGCTTCCTATTCTAGTTAGTCCTTGAACTAAAAAGAGAAGTAAAAATTCAAATTTATCTTACTAGCTGTTCGAAAAATAATTAATTAATTCACCAAAATTTAATTAGTTGGAGAAAATCAAACATGAAGTCTATGTGAAGACATGCAACAATTTCTCCGTTGATTAATGAATTTATCCCTTAGTTAAGGAGATGAGGATGAGTTGTACTTTGAGTTGTAACTAGTTAGCTTAGTTAACTGATTTAAGTCCAATTAGATTAGTTCTAACAACTTGTAGAATTAATTGTGAGTTTAGTTAGTTAATGATTGCATGCATGTAACTACTGCTCTCCAGATAATTGAATGTTCTCTCATAAATAACTCATGCATTTCAGTTTAGTCAGAGACCCAATTGAGATCACAAGAAGGGACAATGTACTATTAGTTGGAGGATTTTTCCTATATAGGAAACTCATCCATGCAGAAGGAATCATCTCCTTCAGGTTTGTGCAGTTATTTCAGAGGTCAGAGCAGTGTGTGAGGGATTATTACACATAGGTGGCAGCTTAAGGACCGAGGAGAAACTGCGTAAGGAAATAGGAGGCTGGAGGGTAGAGGAGAAGGTTTGTGAGAAGCCTTTGACTATCTATGAGTAGCTGAGGGGTTGTACTGAGAGCTGGATAGCTTCTGAGCTAAGGTTTTGTGTAATCTGGGATATATTTCCACTTGTATGATATACAGAGCTTGGGGTTTTAGCTAAGGCTTTCCCCAGGATTATTCTTCTATGTTCATGTGTGATTGAATCTTCTTCTCTGTTATATTTGTTCTATTTGGTCTTGCTGAAAATTGATTAAGCCTCCGCAAGTTTGATTATAGAAGTAAATTAAGTATTTTTCTTTAGTACATTGCATAATCAGTTTAATCTACAGTGGGAAATTATACACCATTTTGGACATCCTAAGAAAGGCCTTTTACATTTGGTTTTCATCCTCCATTGTTGCACATTCAGTCATTCATGCTTGCAATTCACATCAGTGAGAAGACCGCTCTGATACAAACTTCAGTCGGGATACTTCAACTACTGGAATTTCCAAAATCTTTTACTTTTGTGATGTTGTTAAAGTGAATTTAAAAGAGCATAAAGAACCACATGTGCATGCTTAAACAAGAGGAAACATGACAAAGATCAGCAAATCAAGAACATGATACATTTGATAATGGAGTTCACCCAGTGTGGGTTATGTCTCTGGACCCAATGTCAAGATAGTGGAAGTCGCTTCATATAATGATGAAAATGATGATGATGTACATGGCATGTTCTTTGTCATAACAAGGAAAAATACCCTCAACAAGAGTGACGTGTCTCTCCATGAGATGTTCTCCCTACAGGAACTCTCACTCAAAATGGGTCTTCCTTCAGCATTACAAGCTAATAAAATCTCACAATAATGTGGCAAAAAGCATCCCTCAAAATAGTGTTAGACAGGGATCTCAACAATAATACATCATCGCAGCAAAAAAAAATTGACACATAACATAACTGCATCATATATTTCCATGTTCGAAGATGGCTGAAACTAACTACACCACTGAATTCCCATGACGAATAGTGTAAAATTAATTATAAACTCATCCAATTCTAACATAGTCAAATTATGGGCCTTCGTTGAATCTTAAAGATTCCTTAAATATTCCTCCCCACTGGCTTACTAGAGATCTGCTACTCAGATTGAAAATATGATCTCCTCATCATGATCCTGACACTGGAAAAATTTAGCTTCCAAGGGAATTTAAAGATTCCTCGTGATTATTCAGAGATTCTTTGCTACGGGGCACCTACAATTTTGTTGTTTAGATGGCAAATCTGAGTTCACCATCACGCTCCCTACGAAAATATGATAAAAATGGCTATAAACTTGATAGTATTATGACAATGTGAAATTTTTACCTCCAAGGGAATCTTTCAGCATCTAAGAATACTTTTATGTTCATGGTTCCACAGCTCCAGGCGCTCAGGGTTCCACCCTGGTTTGTGGATCTGTAATTCATGGTTTTGTTGGCTTCCTTCCATTCCTCTGCTTTGCGCCCTCCTAGTCGACTGATTTGAAAGGAACTTAGATAATTTTGCGAGCATAATTAACAAAGTGGAATATTTGGTCCAATGGTGAAAAGCTGAGAATAGGTTGGCAGAGGTCGGAGGTCAGAGGTGCCAATCCCCACCTGACCAAAATACATATTGGTTTTTTATTGTTATAACCATGGCATGTTTTTTACAATGGTCTACTGGCGATTATAAAAAAATTTGGCAGTTAACATATGTTGGCGTTACATGTGTTTTGGAGTTTAGTTGTGATCCTAATCTAGCGGTCAACATCGAAGGTTTAACTTGGTGGGGTCAGAACCATAACCTTATATTTGGAGTTTCATGTAGTTTTGGGGTCATCCCACATGGGCCGGATGGGTTCAACCACATCTGTCCCCATTGAATGTTGAAAAGTGGCGCAATGGATTTGGCAGGTCTGTTTTTTGCTTCCGCCCACATCATATATATACTATATTTGTTTTGTGTCTTGGCGTGTGGAGGGGGTCACATCTCGCCACTTATTTTGAACCTGTATGCCACATGTGATAGGGGTGGTGAGGGTTATGGCCCACCTCCCATTTTTAATTATTTTTTCATTAAAAAAAAAAAACAATTTGGGCATTTTTAATTTTGTCGAAAATAAGGGCCAATGGGTGATTTAAGTAGGCAACAATTTCGCCCATCTATGGCCGTATTCTGTGCGCCAGGTCTCAGTCAATTTTTAGGGTCCTTAAACCTAGCCCACATGCCCACTTTGACCAAAAACTTGACCAACTCTATCTCCCTCATACGAACTCAGATTTGAGTGTCGTTTGCACCATTAAAATCAGGACGATGCGCACTTCAATATGGTTCTAGTTTGAGAGAAATCTGACCACTTTGAATTTTTACCTATTATGAGTCTTATTTGACCTCTGAGTGTCTCTAGAGCCACCTATATTGATCACTTTGATCCATGTTTCATTCATGTCATTATTATTTTCATCGAAAAGTGATCCATAAGTTCCTATCTAGCTTCCTTCATGCCATGCTACCTTCTTCATGCCATGTTTCCTTAAGGATATTTTATCATACTACATGGACATTATGGGTGGATGATATCCATAGATATTCTCTTGGTTTCCCTGCATAAGCCCATCCATATATCGTTCAAAAATAAAGCAATGAACATTAAATAAAAATTACCTTTTTGGCGGTCTTTCATCATGACATCTTCTAGCTTGCATCAACATCCTACAGACACATTGACACATCTCCCAAAGATATATATTATCAAGGGTGTCTTTCTTTTTTAGAATTCATCAGGGTCTTCATACTTTCATGGAGATATCCTAGTCAAATCTCTCAGTCGTTGGATGTTGATTGTATTTTTCCATACTTTCATAATTCATGGTCTCTTCCTTTCTTTCTTCACACATTTTCTTCCCATGAACTTTTAATCAGAGTACCTCCAATCAAAACCACCTCATATTTCATATGAGGACATATTATGTTTATTTCATCTAGAAAATGTGTGACTCATGCCTTCCTGCATCCTTTTGAAAGGAGGATATCCTTTCTTTTGACCATGCTCTCGAGATAGAGCATTTATCCACATTTACCTGCAACCATATGACATGACTCTACATTATCGAACACAAGCATACATACCTCATTTTCCTTTAGGTCATCTAGAATTCCTTCAAAAACTCTCTTTAATTGAAGGAACTTCAATCCCATGATCTTCTTCACCTTGTCTATCATCATACCATCATCCCATGAATTCCACAAGTTGTAATTCTTGATGAAACCCTTGTTTCCTTCTGAAATTTTGTGAACCTTTCGACGAATATTCCAATAGAGGATCTTGAATGTCCTCATCCAAGAGGTGTTTCCTTTTCAAAAATGTATGATGAGCCTCATGCCATATTAATTTTTTATTTTTCTATTTTCCCATAAATACTACTTATTCTTCTAATGAGGTTACCAAGAGCTACATCCTTCCTAATTCATCTATCTCTCATGCTTCCCTATGATGATGTCACAAGCTCTTTCTTCTAATGCTTTTATGATGTTATTCTAATGATATATACCATGATATTTATACTTTGCAATAGAAAATAAACTTGAAAACATAAACTTGAAAAGGGATAGGAGAGAAAGACTATCTCAATTGTAATAGAGATCTTTTACTTCCTCTTTCTTGGACTTCTTCTTTTTAGCTTCCTCCAACTTCCTTTGTGTTATGGGCTTCTTCTCTTCCTATTTTTTTATTTTCCTTCTTGACCTTAGGACATTTTCTTTTGTAATCCCCATATTCTTGACATCCATAGCATTGAATCTTAGTCATGTTCATTTTCTTTTTATGAGAACTAGACTTGAAAATTTTTCCCTTCGTTCTTGTCATTGTAGCATAAGCTTGATTTTCTCACCTAATCCTACATCATATTTTTCCTTTATCTTGGATTCTTCAATGTTGCATACTGACTGTAGATATTGAAATGTATTAGCTTCTTTCTCCCATAGATATGTGAAGTAAAGTTACCCCACTCCTCTCGTAGCGCATTTAGTACTACTATAAGTCATTTCTCGATCAGACATGACTTCTCCCAGATCTTGAAGTTGATCCTTGACTTTAGATATCCTCATAAAATATGAGGCTATTCCTTCTTCTCTTGGAATATTTATCTTGTAGAGTACTTTCCTTAATGGGATGACTTCTCCTGCAGTCCTTATCGAATAAAACTACACCAATTTGTTATAGATTTCTTTTGAAGTTTCAAGTTTCAATGCTTATGGAATGAGGGGATCCTTGATGGATTCTATGAGAATCCTTTGAGCCCTAATTTCCCATTTCATATACTTTTCAATTGTTTAAGAATCTTCCTTTGATGTTTTGGTGATAGATCCTTTTACATGTTCCAGAACCTCATTTTCAATGAGATTTAGATCTGTCCCTTTCTTCCATGCAAGATAATTCGAAAACTCAACCAATTTGTTTCTTTCCTTGAAAAACAACATTCTCACTGATTCATATGTGGACATAAATATACTTACTTGATAGGATTCTCCTTCTTCTTTCTTCTTTCTTGATGTTGATGATGATATAGAGAATAGAAAAACATCTCCTTGTGGATGATAGTTTTCTTCCAGAATGATACTTGATCCCACAGAGAGGGAGATTTTGTTTTATACTCTTATGGTGGTGTCTTTGATGATGGTGATAAATGATGACTTCTTGATGATGTATTCCATGGTAATAACCTTTCTTCAAAGAGACAGAGATTGCCTTATAATCTTGATGACAACATT
This sequence comes from Pinus tabuliformis, assembly GCA_031772625.1. Classification (NCBI taxonomy): domain Eukaryota; kingdom Viridiplantae; phylum Streptophyta; class Pinopsida; order Pinales; family Pinaceae; genus Pinus; species Pinus tabuliformis. The sequence goes on from CM062818.1 coordinate 1,189,645,670, forward strand.
CTTGGTCTTGCTTTTCTAGAAAGTAACTTGATTGATAAGTCCTTCAACTTGAGTAGGTTCTTTGAGCTCTCTTGATATGACTTGAGGATACCAAGACTTATTTATAGTGTAGAATTATTCTTGATATATATTGACTTATAGATTCTCTTTGATTCCTTCCTTGTGATTTGAACCTTGAGTGTCCCTTGGTAAGATGCCCTTTCTTGACTTTGTCACCTTAGCTCTGATACCATGTTGGGAAATCTAGGGAATCAATATTAGGTGATTTCTCTATTAATGATAACTAATTTTGACTTCTTTTCACTTGAATAGATTATGATCTTCTATTTAGTTATATTATTATAGTGTTCTTATTCATCAAACAACTACCAAAGAATAAATAATAACAAGACAGGGGACAGAGAATGTAGGCTATCAGCCAAAGCTAAATCCTCTCCCACTTGAGAGGAAAAAGAAAATGAATTCTTCTTCTTATAAAGGCTTAAATTGAGGAATACCAAGACTAAGACCCTTGACATATTTTCCTCTCTAAGACCAAGTCACAAACCTTCCTTAAAGAGATCCTCCTTGAATCAAATTTGTTGCTCTTTCCTCCTTCTTTGGTCAACTCAAGTCAAATTGTCTGCATTTTTGAAATTTTGGTCTCTTTCCACATACTGCAATTCGTACTTCTGTAATCTCACATGTGGGAGGAGTAGGAGAAATTTTGGAGGTGTTTCCCTTCTTCGCTATCCTTGAAAACTCTTCTAAGTGGACTCGATTAGAAATAGAGTTGATTTGGAGATCCTTTAATTGCTTCCTTTTGGATTGTTATAACACCACTACAAAAACGCTAGTTTTTTTGTCACACATGTGAAGATACTAGCCTAAAAACAGTTTCAAATGCTTTGATCTATCATCATTCTGGAAGTCTTAAAAAAATGAAATTCCTTGCTCATGAAACCCATGAGACAAGCACTACAATAATAATTTCATTTTTCTTCTTTGCATCAATTACATAAAATCACAATTACACATGTCAATATGAAGACTGAACCTAGTTACATTTTCAACAAGATCAAACAACTTATAATTCGACTTGAGAAGGTGTTCAATTAGTTTTTCATACCATGCACGGGATCCATATTTCCTTCCATGCAACACCTTTACCAACTTACATACCAATTTCTCTTTAACTTTAAAATAAAAATATCCAAGCTAAAACAATAAACATCCTCCTTCAAATCACCGTTCAAAAAAGTTTTTTTGTTGTAAATATGGTGTATGTTCCAACTATTCTGAGCTGCACGAAAATACAGAGTTCTAATTGTGCCCCATTTTTCTATAGGAGAAAATGTATCTGTGTAGTCAACAACTTCCTTCTCAGTGTAGCATTTTTCTATAAGCCTTTCCTTTTATTTATCAAGCGAACCATCTACCATGTAATTGATCTTATACAACCATTTAAAACTAAAAGGTTTGGTGCTAGTAGGAGGATACACTAACCTCTGAGTTACATCCTTAATAAGTACACCATACTTCCTTTTCATTGTAGCCTTCCATTCATCACAATTAGTATCTTCTTCAAAAGAACTGGATTCACTAATTGTAGAATGATGAAATACAATCATGAGAAACGTTAACTGAATCACCTTTAGAATAACTTATTGTCTCAAAATCATCATACTTGCTTGAAAGTTTTTGAACTTGTGTGGATCTTCGTAAAGGTTGTTGAAGTGGTTGTGATGACTTCTCATCCCAAAGTATAGCTTGTTCAAGAACTTCTCTTGATCCTGCATAAACAATACTATCTTACAAATTTCCTTCAGCAGTAACATTCTCATCATTCTCATGAGTAAATACTATTAGTTTAGTAAAAATCAAGTGACTTAAATATTGTATGTTATTAGAAATCAGTAATTAATATAGAAGACTAAATAAGTTACTAAATTATATTTAGTGATGTTTAGAGTATACAGTTAATATGTAGACTTTGAACTCAACACAACACTATTATAGATCGACGGATTGAAATTTCTAATAAATTTGTAGATAGGTCTATGAATAAAATGCAAAATAGAAAACTAATGCACATCCATGGCAGGAAATTCATTTATACAAATGTAAGGTAGGTTCGAGATAAAAATGTTTTTCTAACTTATTAATGTAAAGTAAAAAGTAAAAACTAGTTACTATTTTAAAAATATAATCATGAAATATTAGGTAACATTACCCCATTAATCCAAAGGGACATACGACATGCCAAGTAACATTCTTTTCAAACTTTTCATGTCCATGTGCTTTGGTAAAGATATCTGTGACCTACTCTAAAGTAGGACAATGTTATTATATGAATGACTTTGGCCTCAATGTAATGTCGAATCAAGTGATATTTGGTGTTAATATGATTTATTTTATCATGAAACTTGGGATTCTTGGCCAACTGAAATACAAAAGAATTCTCAACAAATAGTGGAGTTGAAGCATTTTGTTTCTCCTATAAGTATTCAAGTATTTTGTGAGGCCAAATGATTTTTTTTGTAGCTTTAGTTTTTGCAACATATACAGCTTCAGAGGTAGAATTAGTAGGAACAGACTGCTTGCATGATCTCCAACTGATAGTTGTTGATCCCAGATTCATCAAATAACCTGAACTAGAGACCCCATTCTCCTTATCTCCATCAAAATCATAATCTGAATAGACGGTGATATGGAAATATGCAACTTCAGAATATTCGATACCATATGTTTGAGTGTCTTTCAAATAATTGAGCACTCACTTCGTTGCATTCCAATGACCTTCACATGGCTAATGCATGAAGATGGAAAGTATCCCTACAACAAAAGCTAATCTATGTCAACTAGTAGTTAAAAAAATCAAACTTACAACAAGTTGCTGGTACTTTGTGTGATCCTCATACGTACTTCTTTCAGTGGAAACAAAGTTCAAATTTTGCTCCATAGGAGTAGCATTAGGGTTACATTCCTACTTCCCAAATCTGTCCAATAGTTGTCCAATATACTTTTTCCGAGAAATAAAAATATATTTGGGTTTATGATCAACTTCAATCCCTAAATAATAATGCAATAAACCCTAATTTGTCATGTCAAAAAATTTCATTAACTCTCTTTTAATGGACACTATATAGTCATCATTATTTCCTATAATCATAAAATCATATACATAGAAAACCAAATATAGAACCGAATTTCCAACTTTCTTAACAAAAAGAGTTGCATCATTCGGATCAAACAACTTATAGTTTAACTTGAGAAGGTGTTCAGTTACTTTTTCATACCATTCATGGGATGCATGTTTCATTCCATACAACTCCTTTACCAACTTACATACGTTTTTCTCTGTACCTTCAATAAGAAAACCTTCAAGATGAAACATATAAACATCCTCCTTAAAATTTCCATTCAAAAAATTTGTTTTCATGTCCATATGGTGTATCTTCCAACAATTCTAAACTACAAGAGAAAATAGGGTTCAAATTATCCCCCTTTTTGTTATAGGAGAAAATTTCTTTGCGTAGTCAATACCTTCTTTCTGAGCATAGCATTTTGCTACAATCCTTGCCTTGTATTTATCAAGTGAACCATTTTCCTTGTACTTGATGTTATACACCCACTTACAACCAATAGGTTTGATGCCAACATGACAATCCACTAACCTCCAAGTTCCATTATTAACAAGTGCATCATACTCCTTTTTCATTGCATCTTTCCATTCATCACAATTAGCAGCTTCTTCAAAAGAACTAAGGTCACTAATTATAGAATTTTGAAATTCACAGTCATGAGAAATGTTACCTAAATCACCTTTAGAAGAACTTCCTATCTCAAAATCATCATTCTTGCTTGTAATTTTTCAAACACATGTGGATCTTTGTAAAGTTTCTTATAGTGAATGTGATGGTTGCTCATCCTAAAGTACAAGCTCTTTAGGAAATCCTTGTGACCCTACAGAAACAATACTATCTTCCAAATTTTCTTCAGCAGTAACATTCTCATCATTCTCATGACTCAAAGATGGAAAAACCACATACTGATCTAGAATGGGAAACCCCCCCTTCAATATGTGGAACATCATTATCATATTCAAAATAAAACTTTTTGGATGCAAATTTATCCAAATGATTCAGTTGTCAATCAATGATGGAATTATCTTTATCACAACCAAGAAAAATAACATCTCGGGAAATAATAAATTTCTTATCATCCTCATCATACAACCTGTAATCTTTGGAAGTAGTAGAATATCCAAAGAAAATACATTTACGACTCTTTGCACTCAACTTGTTGCGTTGATGTTTAGGAATGAATGCATAGCATAGAAAACCAAAGACTCTGAAATGTTGAATAATAGGAAGATGATTATGCCATATTTCATAAGCATACTTATTATTGATGACAAAAGAAGGAAAAAAATTGTGAATATAAGCTGCATAAGGCACTGCTTCTCCTGAAAATATCAACTAAAAATTGTTAAAGAACATCATATATCTAACCATATTAATAAAAATTCTATTGATATGTTCTGCAACGACATTATGTTGTGGATTATAAGCTATGATATTCTCATGTTTGATTTTGTTGTCCTTTAAATACTCTTCAAAAGCATTAGAAGTATATTCACCACCATTATTAGTTATGAGTTTCATTTTTGACCGTCGAATGAAAAGTTTTAAAAATTTCAGATACTTGTGAGCCAACACATTCTCGAATAATCATCAATAAATTTCAGCATATAATTACTACCATTGGTAGTTACAATAGGCATAGGACCATGTAAATTTGAATGTATGAGTCTAATTTTCTTGAAGCTCTAGAAGAAGAACTATGAAAAGGCTGCTTAGAATGTTTCCCCAAAATACAAGCATCAAATGGTGTAAGATTTCTTGGAATTGTAGGAAATCCTTTTATACCTTATTGTCTCATAATTTTGATATTGGCATAGTTAATGTGACCAAGACGAGCATGTCGTAATAAACTGGAAGATAGAGTATCATTTTGTTGTGCTAATAGAGAATAACTATCATGAGACTTCATTATAGTAGATGTTGTGCCATTGAATTTTAAAAATGTACCTTCTTGAACGCTGGTCATAATGACTACATGATAATATTCTCTACGTATCTCAATGATGCCATCAAAGATATGTATGGAATTCCCTTGCTATCGAATATGTATTAGAGACATTAGATTTATTTGAAATTGTGGAATATAAAGGACATCCACTAGAAAATAATTTACAAGATTTGGTATCTTCAAACAAATGGATCCAATTCTTGAAAGCTTAACTTGATTTTTGTCAGCAAAATATACTACTCCATCAACTTGGTCACTAAATGTTCTAAAAATATATCTCCTAAAAGTCATATGACATGTGTCTCCTGAATCCAAAATCAAACTATCTTCCCATGAAGAAAATGCGTTACTAAAAACATCAATAATATTAAAATTGCAATGAGCAATAATGTAATGTGTAGACTTTGGTGGTTTTCCCTTATCTGGTGGTGCCTGATCTTTCTTTTCATTCAACAATTTTCTCCTTTCACTAACTTTCTCCCAAGGAATTTTACAATTAGTAGCAGTGTGACCAATTTTATCACACCTAAAACACTTGATAACTAATTTATCATTAAAATTTATTTGTTATCTATCAAATGGTTGTTTCTCTCCCTGATTATGTTTCTCTCCCTGATTATGTTTCCCCCCCGCCTCTATAATTTATTCTTTGTTTTCTATCATTTTTTCTATCCCTGATTATGTTTGCCCCCCTGCCTCTATAATTTCTTCTACCATGATCTTTAGTACTTTTATCACCTCTAGAAGTTTCACCATAATACTTTCGTTCTTTTTGTGCAAGGCATAAAGTTTCTACGTTATAATTGTTTCGAGTCTCTTTCTTTCCAAAGACCTCTTCTATCTTAGCTATTTTGTTTAATAGTTTATCAAATGTAATGTCTTTTAACAGCACGCTAGCATGGAGTGCTTCCAAATAGTGTGAATAGACAGGGTGAAAGAATTTTATAAAATCTGTGAGTTGTAAATTTACTTCAATTCCAGTGCCTTTTATATCATTAAAAATGAATTTTATTTCAAAATCACTCTTCAATGGATCATTATCTTTCATCTCCAAATTAAACAATCTCAACAACAACTGAATAATTTCAAGTTCTGAGTGTGAGTCATACAGTTCTTTCAACTGTTGTAATGCTTCGAATGTAGTATCACATGAAATGATATATTGAATTACCTTGTTTTCATCGATGAAATTATTAATGCATATGCCTTATTATCTATTCTTTCCAAAATTGCACGCTGCTTCTCATTATCAGGTGGCTCTAATGCAATTTCTTTTCCATCCTTATCTATCTGCCTTGAAAAAATTCCCAAAAATAGTTAAAAACAAGAGCACTTTTAAGCTTTCTAAACCACTCTTGATAATTCTCCTTTCCACTAAGCACAAATCCAATTATGGAGACTATTGAAGTCATAATTGTTTTGTAGCCAAACAAAATCTTCAAACAAATCCTTCTCAAATTTTTGAAACATATGCAATACTCTTCTAAGAAAATAAATCATTTCTCCATTTGTTTTAAATAAAATTGGCTTAATGGTTTGATGATGGGCTTCAAAATAATTTTGAAGAGAGTTGGGTTCAGACATTACTGTTTCCCTTTGGAATATTTCCACCACTTTTAACTTAAGTTAATAATTCACTTCCAAAAAATGCTTCAAAGCTTAAGATTCGCTAATATTCAATGTTATCTAGCAGTCATGCAGTCTTATTTCATTTTTCTTCATGACAATGTCTCCTCAAAAACAACCTGCAATCCTATAGTCTTTATACAATGGGACTTCAAACAATGCCTCCTCTAAAACAAACTCAGTAGGCATGGTGTTTATAATCTCGATCGATGCTCTGATACCACTATAGACAGCCCCATGAATAAACTCCACAATTGAAAATTGATTGAATTCATGATGAGAACTTCATTTTTACAAATTTAAGGTAGGTTCAAAATAAAATTATCTTGATAACTTATTAACATAAAGTAAAAGATAACTAATTACTATTTTACAAACATAATCTTGAAGGATTAGTTAACACAATTTCATTTCACTTTATGAAACATTGTTTGTTCCAAAATTGTTGTAAATTTTTTTATAATTTGATTGTAATTTTTTTATAAATTTAAAAGAAAAGAAAAGTTTTGTTTTAATTGTTTTCTATTTTATATTAAAATAATTGTAATTTTTTTTTTTTAATTTAAAAAAAAAAAAAATTAACTTTGAAACATTTTAATGATTAACTAAATATAATATATAATATATATTTATATTTTAAAATAAATAATTCAATTGTAAATTTAATTTAAAAAATAAGACAATTCATTTGTATTCTACATTATAAAAGTTATTTGATAAAATGTTACCTATTATAAATTTTATTTTTTAATATAAAATAATAAAATTTATAAGAAAATCGCAATCTTGAAAAAATATATAAGTAAAATAATAGATATGAAAGATAAAAAACTATGCAAATCAAATTTTTAGTATAAAAGAAGAAATTTCAAATTTCAAGCCTATACAGCATGATATCCCAAGGTATTACTGATATTTGTTGGCCACAATTTTCATTGATTCCAAGGAGTCACCCCAAGAGGTATTGAAGTAAAGATTTTGATTTCTTTTCAAATTTTTGTATTTGTATAGATTTCATTTGGAGTTATTAAGCCAATATGATTTTTATGGTGAGGTTCTTCCTCATGACACTGTAGCAGATTCATTGGCCTTCGAGGAATATACCTTTTCAATGTGTGATGATCATGGGTTTCAATTGACGATCTTCGATAGGATGAGCTCTTTGGTGCTTGGCCCTTGTCGCATTTCTCTCCATACCACATGACCCTTGCCACTTGTCACTTCCATATGGGGCCGCTGCTATAATAATTAAACCTTCTTTTAATGGTTTTGTAGGAAGTTCACCCTATGCATGTAGCTTATCACTTTTCAACACTTGTCCTTTATCGAAAACAACCTTTATCTACCATGTGTGCCTATGAGAAGAGAGAAAAGACCTTGTCCTTCTCTGGTTTTACCAATAATTTCTTTGTTAACCTGTAATGCACCCTCCGCGCAACTTTAATACTTGTAGCTTTGACAATATCGCATATCGCAACGGGTGTTAATTTCCTTTTCTAAATACTTTAAGCCCAAGGTTCTTTGAGTCTTAATAATTCTGCACTAGCGCAATATCGAAGCCCCTCTATCAGAACGTTTGAAATGGAACATGTTGCAAAACACCAATATGAGATCAATGATTGTGATTGGCATTGGTTCTCAGCCTTGCATCTTTCGTTCTTTGTGATCATGGGTCGTCCCCCATATCAGAGCTCCTTAATCGAAGGATTTCAATCCTATATTTTACTTTGATGCAACAATATTCCTCAACCTTTGAACGTCGATCTCCAGTCTATTATGTCATTCATTGCCACATGGCATCTTGTAATTAGTGACACGTGTCACCATTTTTTTCCCACCTTGGGGCCCTAAAATGTTGAAACTTCCTGCCACGCAATGTTGTCATCATAGGGCCATGTGTCTTTATCGAAACCAATCTCTTTCCACTACATGTCCTTTGTCAGAACCAATCATATTACACTACACATCCATTTGGAAGAGAGAGAAAAATCACTTCAATGTATGGTTTTGTAATGAAAACCCTTCTTTATTTTGTTTTGTCATTTCCCCAGCGGTTTAACATTCTTGGTAATTTTATATCAAAATTTTGCAATATCGCAAAATTTGAAAGTTATCACCCCTCTTATTTGCCAATTGTTGATATGCGAAATGGACCTATGACTACACACAGGGCAATCAGAATATCACATCCACTGTCATATTGAAATTTTTGAAATGCCACATATGTTAAATCGCCGATATGGATTAATGTTCCGATTTTCGATTTGGTTCTAGACTTGATATACTAATCGAAAATAATTTAATGGAATAGTGAATCTGCTAGAGTTATATCTGATTTATATGCTATGGACCTCCAACCACATATATGCTTTGAGAATATCGCATATTGCAATGGGCGTTATTTTCCTTTCTAAACACTTTAAGCCCAAGGTTATTTGAGTCTTACTAACTGTGGACCAACAATATATCATAGCCCCTCTATTGGAACTTTTGAAATCACACATGTTGCAAAACACCGATATGCGATCAACGATTGCAATCACCCTTGGTTCTCAGCCTTGCGTCTTTCCTTTTTTGTGAATGTGGTACAACCCCCATATCGGAGGCCCTTAATCGGAGGATTTCAATCCAAGATTTTAATTTGATGCAACAACATGCTTCAACCTCTCAATTCCGATCTCCGGTCCATTACATCATTTACTGCCACGTGGCACCTTGTATTTAGTGACACATGTCACCCTATTTTCCCCCCTTTGGGCCCTGAAAAGGTCAAAATTGTGTGCCACATTTCCACGGACCTGGAATGCCATGTTGATGTCATATGTCATGTGGCTTTATTGAAACCAATCTTTATTCACCAGTCATCCCTTATCAAAACCAATTATATTGCACCACATGTCCATTTGGAAGAGTCAGAGAGAAAAAGGCATGCCCATGTCTCGTTTTTCAATGAAAAATGTTCTTTATTTTGTTTCTCCATTTCCCCAACAATTATTTTGTTTCGCAACTTCAAAATATTACAAATTTGAAATTTGTCACCTCTCTAATTTTTCAATTTCCGATATGCAATATGGACCTCCGACTACACACAGGGCAATCAGAATATTGCATCCACTATCATATCAAGATTTTTGAATTGCCACATATGTGAAATTGTTGATATGCCTTAATCCTCCAATTGTCAATTTGGTTCTGGACCCAATATATTAATAAAAATTAATTTCATGGAATAGTGAATCTGATGGGGTTATATTGGAGAATATGTAGATCTGGTTGCTTTATCAGATCAAACTTAAATGAAAAATCGCATTCTCCCCTTATCATAACTTTTGCAATACAAGCTCTGATAAGATCCACTATCTATGCACGTATCTTGCTTTCATTGCCTATTTTATTCTTAATTAAGCATGATTAACTGACTATGTGCATTTACTGTCATTTTATTCTCCCTTGTACGAAGATCCTATATTTTATGCCCTTGTGTGGAACCACATTAATAGGATAAATTAGACTTTTTCTTTCAGAGATTTCCAAAATATTTATTTTGATGTCAAGGTTTCAATACGTGAAAAATCTGATATATGTTTAATCAATATGTCACATTTTTTAACGATTCCAACTTAAAACCTATATACACATCTCGGTCTCAACGACTATTCCATTCATTAATCTAATTAATGGAACAACTATCTCGCTTTATTTTTGTTTTATTCTCGCTCACACAAAGTTGATATGTTTATGCCCTGGCCACTTTATGATGTGTGTTTATTGAAATGAACCACCCTGATATGCTGGATCAAACTTTCCACTTCCAAGATTTCCAAAGGATTATTCTCATGTCAAAGTTTCAAAGCCCAGAAAATCCCATATATACTTAATCAATATGTCACGTTTTCCTTTAATTAAGGTTTCAAACCTATCCACACATCTTTGCATCAAGGCCTCTTCTATTCAATAATCTAATTAATGACTTGACTATGTGTATTTATTCTCACTTTACTCTCACTCGGACAAGCATCTCTCTCATTTTCTTTGTCATTGGTAGCCTCGTGATCTATATGACGTGTCTTGACTCTCATTTATTACTTCCTCTGCTTACTTGGTAGATGGACACATGCTTTATTTAACCTGTTCACCTCGCACTATTTTTCTTCTTTTTCGAGTTGCACTTTATGTTGTTGTTTCTCTTCTATTGCTCATCTCTTTCTATTGCTCTTGTTGTTGGTGTTGCATGTCGTGCTAATTCCTTCAACCAAAAAATTGTCCTAGAATTTTCATTCACAAATAGGTGAGAATTGAAAACTTGCTAACCATATTGCCTTGTACACTCAAATGGTAGGTATCAATGTTTTCATATTATATATATAGTTTAAAGTAATATCTGCATTGTCATGACGTGCAAGACACCCCCCTATAGAGTTTCTGAAACATCATATATAGAGATCCAACTTTCTCTTCTTAGACATTTCAAATTTTCTTCTCTGTTACCTTTCACTATTGACAACAATCTCGATTGTGAATCATTCTCTTTCATTTGTGTTCGCTGCTTTTTTTCTATTTCCTTTCCAATGTTGACAAAATTTCATGCGCTTTCACCTTCCAGAACACCTCTTTTTCTCCTCTTCATTGAAGTTACCTTAACAACGAATGCCATCGCTTTGTTGTGGGCTAGATCTATAGTGATCTAGCCATCACTCCAAATAGTTGAACTCGCCCTTTTTGCTTCCACAAAGACAACGTACCAACACTACCTAATTTACCTCTCCCATTGTACTTCTCATCACAGAACTTTGCTTCCTTCTACTTACAATGACCATGTCATATCTGGTGCCCTCAAGTTGGGGTCAATCATCATTCTCAATGAAATCACTTGCATATTTTTGTAAAACTATATGTATGTTCACTCTTCACCATATCCATCATGTTTTTTTATTCCTTCCCTCTCTGCACCATTGTCACTCCCACTAATGCCATGTTGCTTTTCTCTTTCTTTCCTTCTTTTTAGGACTCTTCACGTTATTCAACTCGAATTTCTTGAACATCATGCACCTTTGATTGGGGACCCAACCCTTCTTCAAATTGTACAACTGTCCACATACCAACTGGTCTCTTCAGTGTCACATGGCCCCACCTCATATATTTATCCTTCAACACAAGCTTCCTCTTTATCATCAGCTCAGTTGTTGTTTGTTCTGTATGTTTCCATTACATCCCTGGCGCTAAGCCCCTACCATAAACAATGGTTGATCTAGAGTAGTGTCCTTGGAAAAATAGTCGTTCACTTGTACAACAATGCTTGAGCCTCCAAAAAGGTCTTTGGATTTGACCTCATTTATTCTACCAATGATGTAATCCATCTCTCTATCTTTGGAGATATGGAAAATTCCTTGCATGACCTTATCCAAATTGGGCAGATTTACATGGTTTCAAATGGCACAGTGAAACCAACAAACAAAAATTACAACCATCTCAATAACAAATGGGAAGTCTAGCTCTATGAAAATTCCATTATTAAACCTTCCCTAGATGATGTTTTGATAATTCCTTTCCACTATTTTTGTTTTAAATCTATAGGTGAAACTAGATCTGCAAACCTCGGCTCAATTGTCGACATCATTGGCATTATCAGCTCCACTTCTCCAACTTCCACCATTCATCAAAGAGATGACTCTGAAACGCCTAGAGAAACTCTCAACTTGGAAGACATGTCTGGGTATAGCATCGGTGTCACCCTATGGGAAGCATTGAGACACCGTAGGCAAGAAGTTTGTTCAACTTGCCTCTTCTGGTGCTTCGATCGTGCTTACAATAAAAGGTGGCCGCATAGCCAAATTTAATGGAAGAACTGTCGAGACTATCTCGACCACTAGCCTCATTCTAGATCTCGACATTCTAGAGACTGAGAAGCTCTAGTCATGGTTAAATTAAAGATGTCTCTTGGGCACTTCACCTTGATTAAGTAGAAAATTCTCGTGGTCTTCCAACTACCACCATACACAACATACAATTGTCAATCTTATAGATTCGTATCCCACCGAAAAGGCAACATGGTTCTCTGTTCGTGGAACCATCACCTCTATTGACATGAAATAGTTCTACTTCCTTACATGACCTCTCTCATCTAATGGCATGAAATGCATGAAAAAAGTTGTCAACCACTCAAATGGAATGTGGCACTGCACAAAATGTGGTGGGGATTCCCTAGAATGTTAGTATCATTATGTGCTAAAATTTGAAATGCATGACCACATAGGCCTGCTGGAAATTGTTACTGCTTTTGATGATGATGTAACTGAACTCCTGGGTGTCAAATCCAAAGACTTTTTCATACTCTCCAGTGATATTTATGTTTTCCACAAGCTTCGTACAAGGGTTTCATGTCATCCTTTCCTCTTCACATTGCCTGTGAAAATAGATAGCTTCAATGGTGTCGTCTATTTGAAGTTTTTGTTAATCAATTTAGAGAAAATCAAATATGGCTCTCCATGTTCCATACTCCTCCAGGATATCAAAATAATGTCTACTAATTCAGTTGTTCTCCACCTTTCAAATTTGTTTTGTTTTCCCCATGCCACGATAAATTGTAAACAAAAACTTCTATATTATTTTCCATTTATTATCATTTCATCCCCTTTCACCCTCTTCTACTATTCACTTCATCATTACACTTCTCTTGTTTATGTGTATGCACCTATGTTACATGTTGCACCTTTCAACTTTGCATAATTATCCATCTTTTACCTTTACATGGAGTATATATGTTTGTTCTTCTTCCTTCTAAACAAAATAGAATGTTTGCATCCTTAAAAAGGTTTCTTTGTGCAGCTAAATACAAAAAATGTCTTTTTATGAACGATTGTTGCTTCCTTACCTGAAATATATTTGGTAAATCAATGATAAATAGTTATCGATCACCACAAAAAATACTTCGTTGTAATAAGATTGATTTCAACACAAAAAATTTCAATGGCACAACATTAGTGCATAATGTCAAAGAAGCATAAAATCTATTATAAAAAGGTTTGTCCAACCAATTAACTGTAGTTTCTTTATCAAAAGACACATCTACTTTATAAGTTAAAAGGAACTATTTTGAAAATATAACCAGTAATGAAGTTCTTGGTTTTAGGGGCTATGTACTTTATCTTTGTGCTCAAGACTACTGTTTCACATCTTCTATATTCACTAATACTTTTGTCACCATCTTTGTATCAAACATGCCTGTTGGGTTGTGTTATATTCTTTCCACGACTAGCCCACATAGTTAACTGGGGGTTAGACGGGGGGAGTTCACAGGGGGGTTTGAGTTGTACCCGTAACCCCACTTTATGGGGTCCGAGGCAGTGCCCCAGAAAATTTTGGTTTTGGACCCTATGTTAGGTTGGGTGGACCCACCTATGGTTTTGTGCATGATTCTCGCACATGTTTTTTGGACGCGATGGTTTTCGGTCCATGGTATTGGACGCGATGGTTTTTTGGTCCATGATATTGGATGCTTCAGCATGTATAAATATGTATTGTAACATTGAAATAAACATAATGAAAAATCAAGCTGGTAGTCTCGGTTTTGGGATCCAAGGGAAAATATCTGTGTATATGTGTTTTATGTGTTATGCTCTTGCATTGTTTATTTTCTGTGTTTCAGAATTCATATGCAAGTAATTTCTGTACGGGGCTAGAACCTACATTTAGTATCAGAGCTATTTTGGCTTCAAGGGGATGCCTTTGTCGCTGAGGGGTTTCACTCGGGCCTATGGTGACCCTGTTCAGTGGGAGATCTACGAGATCGATTCTAGTGGTGAAAGAAGATGGCGAGCAATGGAAAGATAGAGATCGAGAAATTTAATGGTCATAGTTTTGAGTTGTGGAAAATCAAGATGGAGGATCTATTAGTTGCTAAAGACTAGTGGATCGCGGTAGATCCGAGTACTAAACCAACAAGAGTGTCTGATGAAGAATGGAAGAAGTTGGATCGAAAGGAAAAGAGCACAATACGATTGTGTCTCTCAGATTCAGTATTGCTGAATGTATCAGGGGAAGCTACAACGAAGGCTTTGTGGGACAAGTTAGTGACTTTGTACCAATCTAAGTCTCTGGTGAATAAATTGTTCCCGCAGAAAAAGTTGTATACCCTGAGGATGAAAGATGGAGACTTGGTGACAGAGCATATGAACGCATTTAATACTATGGTAAGTCAGTTAGCATCTGTTGATATTAAAAGTTTAGATGAAGATAAGTGCATTAGTTTGTTGTGTTCTCTACCAAATTCATGGGATAGTCTGGTTATTGCAATAGGTAGCAATGAACTTCCCTTGCAGTTTGATGAAATATTCTCAGCCTTGTTGACGGAGGAGATGAGATGGAAAAATATGGAGAGCCAGAATGGTGATGCCTTGTCTATACGAGGACCATCCTAGAACAGAAACAAAAATAATTCATTGAGTGGGAGATCTAAATCTCCAGGAAAACCTGTAAAGGTGGTGTGCTGGAAATGCGGAAAGGAAGGGCACTACAAAAGGGACTGTAAAGCTAAAGCTCCTGATAAAGGAAAGGGATCTAATCATGCTCCTTTTGCAGAGGCGAAAACCACCTCAGATGAAGGTAGGGATGTGTACTTGGCTTCTTCAAGTACACATGTAGATCATGAGGCATGCTTAATTGACTCAGGTGCATCCTTTCACTTCACTCCCCAAAGAGAGTGGTTTTGTGAGTATGAGAAATATGATGGTGGTGATGTCTTCTTGGGGGATGACAGGAAGGTTAGAATTGTTGGTTGCGGAAAAGTAAAGTTGAAGTTGCAAGGTGGAGGGGTTAGAACGCTTCCAGGTGTTCTACATATTCCTGCACTAGCCAGAAATATGATTTCTGTTAGCAAGCTGGATGATGTAGGTGTAAAAATAGTGTTCGAGAAAGTTACCTTCAAGATGGTTCGAGGAGCACTGCTATTGATGAGGGGAGTTTGGATTGGAACTATTTACAAGCTACAAGGTAGCATTGTTGTTGATGGGTACAACAGTTCCGTGGTTCTTGAAAGTGGAGCAGAAAATCTAGTGGTCTCTAGAGAGAAGACCATGCTATGGCATCAAAGGCTTGGACATATTGGAGAAAAGGGCCTTCGAATACTTCATGGTAAAGGTATGGTAGAAGGTATGAGTAATAGCTCTCTGGATTTTGATTTCTGTGAAAATTGTGTATATGGGAAGCAAAATCAGGTGTGTTTCGCCTTTGGTAGTAAGAGGGTGAAACAAATATTAGAACTTGTGCACAATGATGTGTTTGGACCTGTGAAGGTTCCATCACTAGGTAAGTCTGTGTACTATGTATCATTTATAGATGATTTCTCAAGGAATACATGGATATATTTTCTTAAGAAGAAATCTGAAGTCTTTGACAGGTTTAAAGAATTTAAGGCTCTCATGGAAAATTAGACAGAGAAGAAGATAAAGGATCTAAGGACAGATAATGGCGGAGAGTTTTGTAGCAAGGAATTTGAAGAATTCTATAAGAAGTGTGGTATAGCACGATAGAAGACTACTCCATATACACCTCAACAAAATGGAGCTGCAGAAAGAATGAACAAGACGTTGATGGAAAGGGCAAGAAGCATGCTCAGTGGTGCCGGGTTAGGACAGGATTTCTAGGCAGAGGTCGTGGATACTGCATGTTACCTCGTCAATAGGTCACCTTCATCAGCGTTGGAGGATAAGACTCCATAAGAGGTATGGACTGGTATGAAACCCTCTCTTTCACATCTAAGGGTATTTGGATGTGATGCATATGTACATGTTCAAAATGAGAAATGAACCAAGTTGGATAGTAAATCTGAAAAGTTCATCTTTATTGGGTATAAGTATAGTTTAAAGGGTTATGAGCTTTGGAATCCAGTCACACGAAAGATTGTGTACAGCCGATATGTGGTGTTCAAAGAGGTGAAAGATGTTATTAAACATGAAGTCCAACCAAAGGAACCTGAGAATATAGAGTTTGAGCTAAAGGAAGAAGAATGAGAAGATGAAGAGCCACAAACTCTGGTTGTGAGAAGATCAGTTCGAGAAAGAAGACAGCCAGAAAGGTATAGTCCATCGGCTTTCTGCTCAAATTTTGCATTGTCTATTACTGATGATGATCCCAAAACTGTGAAGGGAGCAGTGGATTCAGAGGATGGAAAACTCTGGAAAGAGGTCATGGTTGATGAAATGGCATCTTTGCACAAAAATGAGGCTTGGGATCTAGTAGAGTTGCCGGCTAGAAGGAAACCCATTGGTAGCAAATGGGTGTTCAAGAAGAAGACAAATGTAGAAGGGCAAGTGGAGAAATACAAAGCTCAGTTGGTAGCAAAAGGTTATTCCCAGGTGCTGGGAATTGATTTTGGTGATATTTTTTCTCCTGTTGCCAAGGTAACTACTATTAGATTACTTTTATCTGTTGCTGCTGCTTTTGATTTTGAGGTAGAACAGATGGATGTGAAGAAAAAATTTCTTCACAGGGATCTGGAAGAGGAGATCTACATGAAGCAACCTGAAGGCTTTGCGGTGAATGGTAAGAAATAAATAGTATGCAAGTTAAAGAAGTCTCTGTATGGGTTAAAATAGTCACCAAGGATGTGGTATCAAAATTTTGATACATTTATATGGGGACTTGGCTTCACCAGAAGCAAAGAAGATCACTATGTGTATTTTAAATAAATTGGTGGCCATGTTATTTATTTGGTCTTGTATGTGGATGATATGTTGCTAGTTGGAAATGATAAATAAATTATCCAAGATTTGAAGACTCAATTGTCCTCCAAATTCTACATGAAAGATCTTGGTGCTGCAAAATATATTTTGGGCATGGAAATTAAAAGAGATCGAGAAAAGAGGAAGCTCTGGTTAAACCAGAGGAAGTATGTCGAGACAATACTGCAGAGGTTTAATATGCAGGATAGTAAACCAGTGAAGGTTCATATTCCTGTAGGTGTGAGATTATCTACTGAACAGTGTCCCAAGACACAAGAAGAGGAAGAGGACATGTCCCGTGTTCCATATGCAAGTGCAGTCAGTAGCCTAATGTATGCAATGGTCTGTAATAGAGCAGATAATGCACATGCAGTGGGAGTATTGAGCAGGTTTATGTCAAAACTAGGGAAGGAGCATTGGATAGTAGTGAACCGGGTTTTCAGGTATTTGTGTGGCACTAGTGATTATGGTTTGTGCTACCAAGGAAGACTAGGATTGGATAAAGTGTTGGATATTCGTGGCTTTGTTGATGTAGACTGGGCTGGAGATCTGGATCAGAAAAGATCTACAAGTGGGTACGTGGTTAACCTATTTGGAGGTGTAGTCAGTTGGATGAGTAAGAAACAATCTGTAGTGGCACTATCAACTACAAAGGCAGAATACATGGCAGCCACTCATGCAAGCAAGGAAGCAGTTTGGTTGTAGAGATTGTCTTCAAGTATGGGGTTAGTACAGGAAGCTATAAGGATAGACTGTGACAGCCAAAGTGAAATTTTCTTGGCAAAGAACCCTGCATATCATTCAAAGACAAAGCACATTTATGTTCAGTATCACTTTGTGAGGGATATGATAGAAGACAAAAAGGTGTTGTTGATAAAGGTGGACACTTTGAAGAATACTGCAGATGCATTGAAAAAATTTGTGAGCTCTGAGAAGTTCTCTTGGTGTAGAGAGACAATGGGTGTTTTAGGGCTGGAAAAATGACTAAGCTCTCTTGTGGCCCCCTATGGAAAGAAAACGACAAGTGGGAGAATGTTGGGTTGTGTTATATTCTTTCCACAACTAGGCCGTGTAGCTAACTGGGGGTTAGAGGGGGGGAGGTCACATGGGGTTTGAGGTGTACCCGTAACCCCACTTTATAATTTTGGTTTTGGACCGTATGGTAGGTTGGGAAGACCCACCTATGGTTTTTTGCATGATTTTCGCACATGTTTTTTGGACATGATGGTTTTCAGTCCATGGTATTAGGCGCGATGGTTTTTCGGTCCATGGTATTGGATGCTTCTTCATGTATAAATATGTATTGTAACATTGAAAGGAACATAATGAAAAATCAAGCTGGTAGTCCTAGTTTTGGGATCCAAGGGAAAATCTCTGTGTATATGTGTTTTATGTGTTATGCTCTCCCATTGTTTATTTTCTGTGTTTTAGAATTCATATGCAGGTAATTTCTGTATGGGGTTAAAACCTACAATGCCAACTTGTTTTGCAAACCCCTCATGAAATGTTCACAAGAGATTGGTTTATGCATAGAATAAAGACGTCTCCAACAAACAAAGACAGCTCAAATATAAAGCTGATTTAAACAACCAAACATTTCCAAGTATAGCCCTCTGTAATGTTTCTCTTCCCCAACATCTCAAAGCTTCACTTGGAAAATCATGTCCTTCAACATTCCCTACTCCGACTGTACCTACCCTTCATCTTTCTCCATTCACTAGCACTTCCTCCCCATATACATCACACACCCCACCATCGACTCATCCTAGTTCACCCTCCCATCCCCATATTTTGTTGAACCTTACCCTTAAACATGCACACCACCAATTTTGTGAAAGGATAGATGACCTCTCTCCCTTTCATGTTTGCTCCATATGGAAAGAATCATACCCAAGTATGAAAAAAAAATTCTTACATGGTAACCTCTGTTGCTCCCGATCTGCAACTACAAACTCCACCCATCGCTTCTTGATATCAGACAACATGGAACCTTGCAACCAACCATTTGTCCTTGCTTCTCTAACACAAATAAAGAAAATTATCATATCACGTGTCAACCCAACCTTCCAAGTCACCCATGCACGAGGTGGATAGTAAAAATACATTGGTCATACTATTTGTTCCCCCCAAGACATCACTACGATTTCCAACATTTTTCCACGCTTGATCTCTGAGTTAAACATCGCCATTGTTAATATACATGGCTATAACCACAAAACATAAGATTTCATTGTTAGCAGGACACGTGTTCTTGCACCTTTAGAGTACAAACTATCCCATGATCCCTACTACAATGATTTCCATCTGGACCAAGCTGAAATATGTGCTTTACCGACTAACCCTACTGATATGTCTTCTCTCATCCGTAGCATTACCCCCTCCTCTCCTGAACCATGACTTTCCTTTCCTACTTTCGAAAATAAAATTCCTACACATCCCACCACAACAAACCTCCAACCATCCTCTTTTGTATCAACACTCCCAAATTCCCATACTGAGCTTGAAGAAATAACCAACTACCTACACTCTCCCCATCCTAATTCCACTACTTCACTTTTGTGGCCCTATGTTTCCCGCTCCGCTATCAATGAATATACCATAGAAGGCATGTTTACTATGGTGTTCCCCACACTCATCCCGACAGAGGTTTCCATGATTGGTCTGTTGGAAATAATACTGAGAGGGGGGGTGAATCAGTATTATCTGGCAATTTAACAAATCTTCCTTATTTGATCTTTGAATTATTCTTGCATATCAGTACCATAAAATAATGAGCATGAACAAAGAAAACAGATAGTCACACCAAAGAACACAAGATGTAAGGTGGAAACCCAATGTGGGTGAAAACCACCTGCTACAATATGTCTCTATCTTCTTTCAAATTAGAAACTCCTTTTACAATGATTTTGTACTAGTGCAGTCCTTTACCAGTACGCAGGCTGCAACCTGCAGAGAGCTACAACTCTCTACTTCTTTTCATAAAGCATCAAATGATCATCCAGTACATAACAGTTACTGTCTACTACAGTTATCAGATCAGTAATAACAGAATTAACCCAGAACACCTTATCAACAAATAAATACAATCAATAGAACATAGAAGCAGTTTTTCCTTCTGTGGCCTGCGACCAGACGTAGCTAACCTTTTGCTACACTGCATCCAGACGCAGATATCCTTCTGCTGCGCTGCGTGCCCACGCACTGTTCCTTCAACTGCTCTGCGTTCTGTTGCTTCAGGGACGCATCCAGAAACACAATCGTGACGCGTCTTTCTGCTACAGGGACGCACCCAAAACCACTATCGCGCCGCGTCCTTCTGCTACAGAGACGCACCCAAAAACACTGTCACGCCGCGTCCTTTGCTTCAGAGACGCACCTGAACCTTGATCGCTCTGTGTCCCCACGCAGATCTCCAGTTACTGAACCGTGTCCCAGACGCACCTGAACTTTGTCTGCCCTGCGTCCCCACGCAGGTCTCCAGATTCTGCACTGCGTCCCGGCGCGCTTTCCTTTCACCGTACCTGCGTCCCTCCGGGTATGAATGATTTCAAGACTTTAAGTGTAACCCAAACAGTCAGATCTTCAGATCTGATCTTGCGCCAAAGAGATCTCAGTCCTTCAGTAGATTCGCCTTCTTTATATCTAGATCAGATCTCACCCAAAAGGATATTCAACCAAAGACATGCTTAGCCAAATGATCTCCTTGCTTTATATAGGCAAGCTCCTCCTCAAAACATGGAACAATACCACGAGTCGACACGATAGAAACACAAAACCGTCGGCTAGATACCACACAAGAAACCCCCACGTGCTTTTTCTCTGCCTTGAAGAGTGTGCACTGGGTGGACGCACCCCCTGAACGGCTGGACTGCGTCTCTGGACGCGGATCCTGCATGGTGTACCTGCGGGTACGCACCTTCTGAACTGGTTTCCTGCATCCTTCTTAATTTTCAACAAACTGAGAGCCTTGCCATGGGAGTTGCCATCAGGTACAACATCTGTAACATACAGCCATACCAGAAAAACATAATGCCAACAATCTCCCCCTTTGGACTTGATGGCAACCTCACAAACTTCAGCTTCATTCTCCCCCTTTGACATCAAGGGCAAAGGGGTATGCTCCCCCTAAGATCATGCTCCCCTTGAACCAGATCTATAACAAAGAACCATAATCCTCCATGAAAGAGATAGAGACATATTGCAGCTATTTCCAAGATCTCCTTCTGACCATCCTCCATAATGCCAACAATGCATTATATGCTCCCCCTGAACCTGTACCATCAATCAGAAAAGGTTCAACAACAAGAAGATGCATCAACAACCCCCAGCTTTTGCCTGAGGTACTCAAAGGTGTCCCTGGGCAATGGTTTGGTGAGAATATCAGCAACTTGTTCCTTAGAAGGAACATACTCCAACTTGACTTTCTGTTCAAGCACTTGTTCCCGGAGAAAATGATACTTGATTGGTATGTGCTTGGTTTTTGAATGCATAACCGGATTCTTTGAGATGTTGATTGCACTTGTGTTATCACATAAGATGGGGATAGGTGGCGTACAAGTGATTTGAAAATCCTGCAAAGTCTGCATCATCCAAAGAAGTTGGGTGCAACAAGATGCAGCAGCAACATATTCTGCTTCAGCTGTAGACAAGGCAATCGAACTCTGTTTCTTGCTGAACCAAGATACCAGTCTGGAACCCATAAAGAACGCACCACCACTTGTGCTTTTCCTATCATCCACGCTTCCGGCCCAATCTGCATCTGTATAAGCATGAAGAGTAAGATCTGTATCTCTAGGATACCATAAGCCATAATTTTGAGTCCCTTGAAGATATTTGAAAATTCTCTTCACTGCCTGAAGATGAGTCTCCTTCGGATTTGCCTGAAATCTTCCAACTATTCCAACTGCATGCATGATGTCTGGTCGGGTACCTGTCAAATATAGTAAACTTCCAATCATAGATCTGTAGGTTGGTTGATGTACTGCTGCAGATTCATCATTTGCACTGAGACTACATCCTGTGACCATGGGTGTACATACTGGTTTTGCATCTTCCATGCCATATTTCTTCAAAATCTGTTTGAGATACTTGGTTTGAGATAAAAGGATTCCTCCTTCTTTTTGTTGGATTTGCAAACCAAGGAAATATGTCAGTTCTCCTAGCAAGGACATTTCAAATTCTTTCTGCATGACCGAGGCAAAGCTTTGACTCATAGCTTCTTCATTGCTGCCAAAAATAATGTCATCTACATACACAACAAGTATTAGCAATTTGTTATTTTCAACTTTTATATACAGATTGCTATCTGCTGAACCTTTTGAAAAACCTTGTTGATGAAGATATTTGTCCAACCGGTAGTACCAAGCCCTTGGAGCTTGTTTGAGACCATAGAGAGCCTTTTTCAATCTGCATACAAGATTTGGATCATTTCCAAGGATGAACCCATCTGGCTGTTCAATGTACACTTCTTCTTCCAAGTCTCCATTCAGAAAGGCTGATTTCACGTCCATTTGAAATACTTTGAAGTTTTGAAAACTTGAGAGAGCAAGGAACATTCGGATGGCCTCAAGTCTTGCAACAGGAGCAAACGTTTCTTCAAAGTCTATTCCTCCTTGTTGCGCATACCCTTTACAAACAAGTCTGGCTTTTTTTCTAATTACTTCTCCATTTTAATTCAATTTATTTTTGAAGACCCATTTTGTTCCGATAACATTCTTATCCTTTGGTCTAGGAACCAGCTCCCAAGTGTTGTTCTTTTCGATTTGCTCAAGTTCTTCATCCATTGCTTTCACCCAGCATTCATCTTTGCATGCTTCTTTCACATTTTGTGGTTCAGTAGAGGAGAGTAATGCCAAATAGCTTGAGGCTTCTGCAACTGTTCTTCTTGTTTGTACACCTGCTTCTTTCTGCCCCACAATCTGAGATTCTGGATGATTCTTCTGAACATATCTGGATGGAGTCTTTTCTTCTATTCTTGTTTGCTCTTCTGGCTCTTCTTGAGGTTCTTCTTGAGGTTCTTCTTCTTCATCATTTTGTCTTTGAGGATAGCCTTCATCTTCTTCGATGTTTTCATGATGGACTTGTCTAGGAATGTATCCCTTCTCATCAACCACTACATCAATGCTGTCAACAATTCTGCCAAGTCTTTTATTGTAGCACTTGTATGCTTTGCTATGTGGAGAGTAACCAAGAAGAATGCCTTCATCTGCCCTAGGTTCAAGTTTGCCAAGCTGCTCATCAGTATTCTTGATATAGCATTTACTCCCAAAGATTTTGAAGTGCTTTACCGAAGGAGTCCTGCCACTCCAAAGCTCATGAGGAGTTTGAGTGCTGTTCACCCGGACATTTGTTTTGTTGAGAATAACAACCGCAGCGTGTGCAGCTTCACCCCAGAAAGTTGCGGGAGTTCCTGATTCATCAAGCATAGCACGAGCCATTTGTTGGATTGTTCTGTTCATTCTTTCAACAACTCCATTTTGCTGAGGAGTTCTAGCTGTAGAGAATTCTCTCCTTATCCCATGTTCATCACAGAAATCGAAAAATTCATTTGAAGTAAATTCCCCACCTCTGTCGGATCTGAGGCACTTAATTTTGTGACCTGATTCATTTTCAACCAAGGCTTTGAAGGATTTGAATTTTTTGAATGCTTCATCTTTGTGCTTCATAAGTCCTAACCAGACAAACCTGGAGAAATCGTCAATAAATAATATCAAGTATTCCTCTCCTCTAGGTGTTCTTTTCCTGAATGGACCACATGTATCTGTATGTACTAGCTCAAGAGGCCTGCTAGCTGATCCTTCTTTCTCTGGAAAGTTAGTTCTGGTTTGTTTTCCAAACTGACATGATCTGCATATGGTGTTGTCAGGAAGTTTGATATCTGGAAGATCGCGAACTGCCTGATATTTGCATGCTTTCCTTATTTGTGAGAAGCTTAGATGTCCCAACCTTCGATGCCATAACCAGTGCTCTTCATCCTTGCTCAGATAGCATTGTTGTTGTCCTTCTTCAAATATGTACAGATTATTTGGAGTTCTTTTGCCTTTCAGTACTGTTTTACCTGTATCAAGATCACGAACAAGACATCCATTTGATCTGAAAATAACCTCGGTTCTTTGATCACACATCTGGCTGACACTTAGAAGATTATGCTTCAATCCATCAACATACAAAACATTTCCAGCTTTGACCTTTTCTTTTAACTGAGCAATCCCTTTTCCTTTTATAGTTGCAGGAGTATCATTTCCAAAAGAAACTTTCTTTCCCTTTTCTAGAGCAGAATAAGATTCAAGTTTTTCTTTATCACCTGTCATATGCTTCGAACATCCACTGTCAATGTACCATAGATTTTCCTGTCCCTCTGCATAAAATGCTATTCCACATCTTTCTGTTTGAGGTTCCTTTATTCTCCATGTTTTGGTGCTTGAGGCTTGCTCCTTTTTCTACTGAAACCTGCTCCTGCATTCAGATTCTTCATGACCAAAATTATTGCAAATAGAACATTCGACTTCATTTTCAAGAACTGAAAAGTTGTTATAGGTCCTTTTTGTAATCCCTGTCATACTTCTTTGTTTTTGAGCTTCCCTAGTCATGATTGTTTTATATGCAACACATTGAGCTGCTTTGTGACCAAAGTTATGACAAGAAAAGCATTGTCCATTGAAGAAACTTCTGCGGTTATCGAATCTACCAGCCGACTAATTGTAATTTCTATTTTCATCTATTCTTGGACCAAATTGAGAAGATTTTACCTGTGGCTGGTTCACCCTTAAGATGGATTGCCCTTGATAGTTTCTATTTGTAATTCGTCCCTGCTTTACCTGATGATCTTCATTGTTCTTTTGCTCATTTCTTCTTGCTGCATCAAGATAACTCTTTGAGGTGGATGCTTGAGAGGTTTCTCCATTGTAACCCAGACCTGTCTTGTTTAGAGGAGACCGCTGCACATTGATAATCTTATCCAAGGTTTCGGATCCTTTGACAAACTTAAGATTAATAGCTTTTGTTTTCTCAATCTCTTTTCTAAGACCAACAATTTCTCCTTCTAGTTTTTCAAGATGTTTTTCCTTTTCATCAATTTGAAATTGTAGAGTATCAATGATCACATTCTTTTCTTCTATACATCTCTTGAGTCTAGTGATTTCATCATAAAGGTTATCCACATCTATAGCATCCATATAATCATCATCTTCAAATGCCATTAATAACTTATATTCATTACCTCGTTCATCTTCATCACTGTTTGATAGACCATCACTATCTTCATGGGTGTAGTAGCTTTTCTTATTTGCACTTTGTTTCTTGTTCCATCTAGCAGGTTCCTTTCCTTTATCCTTATAAGGACATTTTGCAGCATAATGACCTACTCTTCCACAAGAAAAGCATTTGAAAGGTAGCTTACCTCTGAACCTTCCAGAACCCCTTTGAAGATTTCTGACAAAATTGGATTCTTCTTCCTCTTCTTCTGGAACATGGCTTGCTTCATAGTAATCTTCCTTGCCTGATGCCTTGAAAGCAGCTTCCCTTCTGTCTGATGGACCTGCCTTTCTCATTTCATAAGCAGTTAGAATTCCATGTAGCTGAGACATAGTGAAAACTCGGAGATTTTCCTTTTCTTCTATTGCAGATACTTTAGATTCAAACTTGGGGGATAATGATCTTAGAATCTTTTCAACTACTATAGCCTCTTTTATTTCTTCGCCCAAATTTTTCATACAATTAACAATCTCATCTACCCGAAGAAAATAATTAGCCACACTTTCATCATTATACATATTAAGAGTCTCATACTGAATCCTGAGAGTTTGAAGTTTAGCTCGCTTTACCTGTTCATCTCCTTCATAGCTCGTGACCATTTTGTCCCATATCTCTTTTGCTGATTTGAAGTGCATTACCTTCATGAATTCTGTTTGGGATATACTTCCTAATAGAGTACTGACTGCTTTTGCATTTGTTTCATACTTCTTTTTCTCAGCTGGATCTGTAGGAGTAGCTGAAGGAAAAGCATAGCCTGTTTCTACAATGTCCCAAACTTCTGTACCAAGAGATTGAAGATATGCAGTAACTCTTACCTTCCAATAATTGAAGTTTGTCCCATCAAAAATCGGTGGCCTGATTGATGCTTCTCTCTCGTAGTTGCTCATGATGAACGATCTACCTTCAAGCGATCAAGCTTCTCTGAAGGACCTGCTCTGATACCAATTGTTGGAAATAATACTGAGAGGGGGGGTGAATCAGTATTATCTGGCAATTTAACAAATCTTCCTTATTTGATCTTTGAATTATTCTTGCATATCAGTACCATAAAATAATGAGCATGAACAAAGAAAACAGATAGTCACACCAAAGAACACAAGATGTAAAGTGGAAACCCAATGTGGGTGAAAACCACCTGCTGCAATATGTCTCTATCTTCTTTCAAATTAGAAACTCCTTTTACAATGATTTTGTACTGGTGCAATCCTTTACCAGTACGCAGGCTGCAACCTGCAGAGAGCTACAACTCTCTACTTCTTTTCATAAAGCATCAAATGATCATCCAGTACATAACAGTTACTATCTACTACAGTTATCAGATCAGTAATAACAGAATTAACCCAGAACACCTTATCAACAGATAAATACAATCAATAGAACAGAGACGCAGTTTTTCCTTCTGTGGCCTGCGACCAGACGCACCTAACCTTTTGCTACACTGCGTCCAGACGCAGATATCCTTCTGCTGCACTGCGTGCCCACGCATTGTTCCTTCAACTGCTCTGCGTTCTGTTGCTTCAGGGACGCATCCAGAAACACAATCGTGCCGCGTCTTTCTGCTACAGGGACGCACCCAAAACCACTATCGCGCCGCGTCCTTCTGCTACAGAGACGCACCCAAAAACACTGTCGCGCCGCGTCCTTTGCTTCAGAGACGCACCTGAACCTTGATCGCTCTGCGTCCCCACGCAGATCTCCAGTTACTGAACCGCGTCCCAGACACACTTGAACTTCGTCTGCCCTGCGTCCCCACGCAGGTCTCCAGATTCTGCACTGCGTCCCGGCGCGCTTTCCTTTCACCGTACCTGCGTCCCTCCGGGTATGAATGATTTCAAGACTTTAAGTGTAACCCAAACAGTCAGATCTTCAGATCTGATCTTGCGCCAAAGAGATCTCAGTCCTTCAGTAGATTCGCCTTCTTTAAATCTAGATCAGATCTCACCCAAAAGGATATTCAACCAAAGACATGCTTAGCCAAATGATCTCCTTGCTTTATATAGGCAAGCTCCTCCTCAAAACATGGAACAATACCACGAGCCGACACGATAGAAACACAAAACCGTCGGCTAGATACCACACAAGAAACCCCCACGTGCTTTTTCTCTGCCTTGAAAAGTGTGCACTGGGTCGACGCACCCCCTGAACGGCTGGACTGCGTCTCTGGACGCGGATCCTGCATGGTGTACCTGCAGGTACGCACCTTCTGAACTGGTTTCCTGCGTCCTTCTTAATTTTCAACAAACTGAGAGCCTTGCCACGGGAGTTGCCATCAAGTACAACATCTGTAACATACAGCCATACCAGAAAAACATAATGCCAACATGGTCAACCACGTCTTAGAAAATTTGAAATGCAAGAATATGTTGTTCACCTCATACGCTACTATGATATCCACTTTTCCCAACATCCAATATTCTAGTATTACTTGTACAATCTTATTTTGTGGCATCGTAATCAAGAAACTGTTGTTGTTTTCGTGAAAAGAAACCTTGAAGTGGGTTTTCCAATGACCGTTGTACACCTTCGTGCACGCCCCAATGACATGCTTGATTCCATGGTTCCTGACTAGATTATGTGCTTCGGGCTAGGCCTTAGAGGGACATGCTCATTCTGGGACAAACGTAGAGGTGAACTCACTAACATTATCGTGCAAATAGGTCACCCTACTTTCTTATTCACCCTTAATGCAATTGACAGCAAATGGCATGACATGCACATGGTCATGCCTAACACCCCCCCCAGATTCATCGGAGTTGTCTCGATCGAAATTCAACAATATAATCAACAATCCGCATCTTGTAGTGCAACACATTCATTTTCAATTCACAATCTTCCTCAAAGAGGTCTTGCAAAAAGGTTTTCATGCAAAGGCCTTCTCATGAAAGTTTTGGCCTAGCCGTCCTTCTCCTTCCTTTTTTTCCTATATGTACACTTGCCTCAAAAAATTTCCTTTCTCATATTTTCATGTATGAGTGAAAACATAGGGGCTTCACACACATACATGGTTTCCTTTGGCTAGAAAACACACCTGATATGGAAAACCTTGACTGGGATGACCAAGGTACGTGAATAGAGTGAAGTCGTATTTTGTTGAACACATTTCTGCTTGGAATCCTCGGCCTGTTGAACAATGTTCACTTATGGACACATCGCTATAGAGAATGACCCATGCAACCTCCCTTCTCCATTGATATTTTCATCTTCTCCCCTTCAAGACTACGAGGATCTTCTTAATTGTGTTCAACGGCATACAAAATTCAACCCCTCTTCATGTCTTGGCAAAAAAGGTCCTACTTTTGTTTGTCACTATGGAGTTCCATGGGGTTTGAATGCCACCTCTTTGATGATTGATGAAATTGGAGAGCAAACATTGATTTCCATATGGAGAGAAAACATCGATTTCCAAACCATTTTTTATCGGCATGTTGTTCTCCACTACATCGTGAAATATGTAGCAAATCCAGTGACAAAATCAGAAAATTATCAGAAAATGTTGTCACGTGTCTCTTAGGTTGTCACCCCCAAGAACCTATTGTTAGTTTTGTCCAGAAAATTTTAACGGCAACAATTTCTAATAGGGACATCGGCGCATAGGGAACATGCCCATGCTACAAAAACTTCCCCTTTCATTTTCTATCTACTCATTTTTGATGTGTTTCTCATGGTCTAGGTTCCCCCTTCGTAACACCACCCTTCATTGTAGCATACATAAATAGATCCCCCTCACTTGAAACTCTAACTCCTCTTGAGGCTGCACATTCCTGTTCATTCTCTGCTTGCCAAAAACATAACCAATGAAAACAAATAAATCATTGCAAGATTTTCCATGTCCTCCCTTCCTATTCCTCGATCCCTTCTCCTACTAATGCATCCTACGCTTCTTTTTGCTGGAGTGAACTACTTCTATACTGCACTTTCTGCTCACTCCCATCAAACATTGGCTCCACTGATGCAACAATAATTTTGCATTGGGAACAAAAAAGATATGCGTATGTTCCATGCCATGTTCATCGAGCCCCTGAAACTCCCCCTTCCCCTAGCTTTGGTGACACCTCCACTAATGATGTGCCCAACCCCCATGAATCTGTAGACGACGATGAATGGCAATTACTTTCTTAGCTACACCCTGGAAACAAGATGAGAATTGATGACCTTGACATGGTTGGACATCATGACTTTGAATCTAACCACAATTGGTCCCATAATATCATCTCTCTCCCTTTGTAAGAGACAACAATAAATTTTATAGACTTCAGTCGCTCATCCACCCAAATCCATTCTAGCCCCACTCCATTTCCCCGCTCGCTCACCTCACTATCACCCACCCAACAAGCTACTTTCACCATTGTCCTTACCCACTTTAGAATGACTTCCCCCATTCCTCCACTTAGAATGCTCATCCAAGGTTTTGTTGGCACAGGGAAGTCTCATTTAATTGATTTCTTAAGAGATATATTTCCTGTTGAATGATCCCCCAATTCAAGTCCATTGCTCCTACTTGCTCCAACAGGTGTTGCAACATTTAACATAAAGGTGCTTACAATCCATTCTTCCCATTGCATTCGTTTAGTCTCAATGCATCCTCTTGAGGGCCAACCACTTCTACTAATCCAAGAAAAACTTTGTCACGTAAAATACATTTGAATTGATGAAATGATATTTATTTGGCCTAAACTTCTTTCACTCATAGACGATCATTTAAGGGAGGCATTTCCTTCCTATCAGAATGTCCCTTTCGGCAATCGGCCTATCATACTTGTTGATTATCTTGGGCATCTAGTTTCATAAGAAGAAACTTCAACTTCTTATGTAACTTTTCACTTCAAACTTAGATTTAAATTAACTATATATAGCATAAATGGGAACCAAATGAAAGATTAAAATATTCAAAATGTTAATATCAATTTCTTAAAATTGTATCCTTTCAAAGAATTAAGAAATGAAAAGGAGATGTAGAAATTGGATTAAACTCTTTAAATAATAGTTTATTTTGTTGTTTCAATTTACTAACCTCATAGAAAGAAATGTTGCCCTTAACCTTCTTCACGTGTTCCACAATATTATACTCAATGGTATCAGAGACTACAACGGTCATGGATGAGTGAAGGATATATGAATTCGAAGCTAATGAATGTATATCAAACTAAAAAAAAAAATATAAACAAAGCCTTGTAATATTTGTCCAAGGAAAATGTATCAATAATATAATCTTTTCACTTATAGAATTATAATCTAGATCATTAAACCATTCATGAATATAAAATGAGTAATGATAGTTTCTTTAATTAAATAGTTGATTACTTTAGTTGATATAAAGCACTGCACATATATGATACCGTTGTTCATCTATATACTTAAAAGATTTCGATTAAAACACATCAATCATGTAAATGGTCCAATCACATCCAATAGCATATATGGCAAAGTTGAAATAAAGCAGTAATTCAACTCATAAACATAGCATCATCATACAGATAATAGAACACGATACACATTCACTCTACTCATATGTAGAATCGCAATGTTTCTTCTTTATATTAAGACTTATTTACAACTACAGTAGTGCAAACAAAAATATTTCTATTAAGACATTTCTTACTGAATTTTGTTTATCGGGACTAGCCTACGAGGAAAAAACACAAATACTGGCGAGTGACTACACTTACATCGAATAACTTAGAGAAAATTAAAAATTATGTATGAATCCAAAACTTTTATGAACCAAATCTACAACAATCGTTAATATTAATGAAATAATTTAGAATATCAAAAACCATAATTTCATTGCATTTCACAATTAACTGACACAACGTGGATCCACATGGGATTTGATACACTTCAACTTTATTGAATATTTTTATCCAAGAAATCATATGATTGTCCTACTAAAACTTACGATATCGTTTACCTTCAGACCAGATTAATTTCATAAGAACATATTTAATATAAAATTGCATCCACCCTTGATCAAAGATTTTGGAATGAGACCTCCCCTTAGACCCACCAATCTATGATTGTCATGTCTTTTAGGCCTTATTTCCTTTATTATAACAACTTTGATGTAATATCGCATCTGCCATATCGCCACTTTTGAATCCTTGTCACTTTCAAACCTCTAATTGTGATATGTGTTTCGGACCCGACTGTTCCATCGTAACACACCTTATATCATACTTGCCAACAGAATGTAGAAACCCAATAACATTTTTATCTTGTCTCTTAACCAACAACTGCAACCAAAACTATCTAATTCCATAGGAACCACCTTTAAAAGAAAATTGTAAATAAATATTTGTAAAATAATATAAAACAGACAAGTAAAATAACTCTACAATTGTCACAGAGATACTTTCCCATGAAATGTGAATGTCGATATTTAATTTAGAAAAGAAGCATTCCTATTATTCATTTAAATGGCATGCTCTATGTATTTATCTATCATTTTTGGTATATTGCGTGGACTTAAGAATTTCTATTGTCAAATTTTCCTTAGTCTAAATTATTTTATATATCATTTAATTCATTTAAACAATTAAAGCTTTCTATACCCTTATTGTTGCTTCCTGTTCTAAAATTTTCTTGATTAATAAGTCCTTCCAGTTGCTACCTTTTCTCAAATATTTGTTGATTAATATATCAGTATTGATTTTTCCAAATAAATCAATATGCAATGCAATGAAGTTCTTAGTTTACACACATCTCATTTACTATAGAACTTCTACACACTTTTATACTGAAGAAAAAAAAAATTAAACAACTTAATTTGTCATAATACTTTGGGAACTTATCTCTCCATTGCGTAAACACATTCTTGGCATGTTGTTGTTTCATGTAGAAACAAAATCAAAACTGACCAAATATGCGGTCCATTTCAAGACTACATCACTTCATTCAACCTGCACTTGGCTTATCATTTCATGTGGTAATTATGTGAGAAGGACTTGTTCGGTTACATAGTAGTTAGATTTCTTATCGGATCTGCTTGTTAAATGGATATTGGAGTTTTTTTGAATTCTCATCATAAAATACCAATAAATGGCATTGGACCCGATCATATTATAAATCACAATTAAATTCCAAATCGGGTCCAAACTATCAGAGTTTACAACTTTCAGGATTCTTAAATATCTCGATATAATGAATAGACGCGATATGGATCATAAAGCATATTTAAATTCTATATTGCGTCTGGTGACTGAACCAACTATATCGGAAAAGTTCCAATGGGAGAACTTGCAATATATGACATGGTATGATGTGGACCATTGGAGGTTGGGTGTATAATGATATCAGAGCTTTTCGAGACATACCATAAAAAATCTGATAAATGTGATTCGCCAATTTGGGATAGCAGAAAAATACATGACAAATGAGTCTAGTAGAGGTGGAATTAACTATGGTTGTGCAAACAAAACAAGTCCTTAAACCTTTGAAATTTATTTGGGAAAGGTTTTAATCGTCAATTTTATTAAAAGGACTTTTTAGGATGTTCTGAATAATACCTTTGCATCAAGGCTTTAAAGTTAAACCTAAAATTTATGTCTCTTTTTAATTAAGTTTTTTTGGGATCTTAAAACTAAGAATTCCTTATCTTATTATGAATTTTTGGATTATAGCCTAAATTTTAAAATGGTCCCTATTCTTTATTAATTCTATTATTAACTATAATGGGGGTTGTTGAGTCATACAACACATATTTAAAATTTTACTCAAAAGTTTCTTTTACTTACTTCCATACCACCCACTACTCCTATTGGCATTACTTTGCACCTCTTGGTGCAAATGCTAGTATACATATGGGTTTAAAAAATTCATTTGGACTTTATATACATATGGGCTTACTTTTATGCCTAGTTTTATTTTTGGCATTGAATTTTTTTATTTTTTTCAAATAAATTTGGAATGAAATATTTATAAATTTTTAGGTGTATTGGTTTAATTTTGTAAGTGGATTGCCAAAGTCACACTTGAACTTTTGGGCGCTATAGTAAAGATTTTGATTTCTGTTTGATTTTTTGTATTTTTCTAGATTTCATTGGGAGTTATATACATATGGACTTACAAAATTTCATTTGGATTTATATAAATATGGACTTACAAAATTTCATTTGGATTTATATACATATGGGATTATTTTGTGCCTCGTTTCCTTTCTGGTATTGAATTTTATATTTTTTCAAATAATATTTGGAATTATATATTTATAACGTTTTAGGTATATTGGTTTAGTTTTGTAAGTGGATTGTCAGTGTTATATTCCTTGAATTTTTTGGGTATTTAAGAGGTATTAAGCTTAATTTTAAGTATGATTTAAGTTGTATTAAGTTTAATTTCCGATATTGCTTGGTTGGTGAGGCAATGCGGACCTAAGCGAGGGTTTCGACCTATATTCTGATTACTGTCACAAACTTCTCTGTTCGCAGAGCTTCAGAGGCGTGGGCTTGCCCTGGCCCAATAGATGACGCAGGCGGGGACTAATGGGGCCCCTTCATACAAGCAAGTAATGATGGATAAAGGAAAGGCCCCACTGGAAGGGGTGTAGATCTCTGGATCTGAAAATGCAGGAAAAGATGAGCTAAGCAAGAAGAAAAAGGCTGGTGGGAAAACCAAGGAAACCCAAAGTCAAAAACAGACCAATGAAATCAAGATTCTGGAAGGAAAAGACAATGAGAACCCCAGTCTTGAGCAAGAACCACAAGAAGCAAAAGGAAGAAACAAAAAAAATGTGGAAACTGAGGCCCTGCCCCAGCAAGGCATAGATCTGGAGGGATCTGCCACAGTGACAAGAAAACAGGAGGACGTGGGGCGCTGCAAGCCCAAAATGACAGAAAGTCTACGGGTTGTTATCACCGACCTTGAAATGCAAGCTTACAGGGACCATATGTCAATACATGCGGTGATCTGTAAGTTCATGGGCTTCTAGCTGACAGAAAAAGTCCTCTGCTTCTGGATCAAGCAACAATAGAAGTCTAACGGAGATGTCAGGTTACACCTGGGGGCCAAAGGGTTCTTCATTGTTGTCTTTGTGAACCTGGAAGACAGGGATCACATTTTTTATGGAGGACCATATTTCTATGCCTCAGCAGGCCTCTATATGGGACCCTTGAAACCCAACTTTGAACTAAAACAGGAAACATTCACGCATGTACCAGTTTGGATTCTCCTATTCTCTCTCCCCATTGATTACTGGAGACCTGCAGCACTGGAACAAATAGGCAACAAACTGGGAAACTTTATCCAAGCCTCGGAGGATACCCTGCAAAAAAGGATACCTCTTGTGCAAGAATATGTGTTGAAATGGATGTTTCAGGTGCACTACATGAAGGTCTATGGCTAGAATTTAGAGATGGAGTCTTCTTTCAAGCTATACATTATGAACGAATCCCCTTTCGATTCGGGAAGTGCCACGAACATGGACACCTGTTTAGGGAATGCACAATGAATAAGTCAACCAAGAAAGCCAAAGAAATCATGGGAAAGGTTCAGGAAGGTTTTTCTCATCCAAATGGGAGACAACGAGCCAATCAGAAAAACCAACCCAAAACAGCACCTCCATCAAACGTACTATCAATGCCTTTGAAGTTCTTGGGTCTGGAATAGTCTCAGCCAAAATCCCCCAAGCACCAGACCTAACACAGAAAATCCAACATGCTCCTTCACAGGAAGACCAGGATCCCAATCAAAATCCGACAAAGGAGATCCTACAAGGTCATGAGTTGGCAAAAAACTTAGAAGGAGATGTGGAAATGACTACCAGTGAAATAAGTATAGAGGATATGGAACTCAGTGACATACTAGAGAGGGAGGGCATGGATTTTAATACCATGGTAGAGTAATGGAAGCAAAAAGGAATGGAACATATTCTAGAGGAGGAAGTAGCCAGAGTCAATTTTCTCTTCCTAGCAAGGCAAGACGCAGAACTAAAAGGGCAGAAAAGAGGCTTTGGCGCCACAAAGGGTCTGGGAATCAAGGCCCAAGGGTTACATCAAACAAACAACAATGCCAAACACAAGAGAGTTCGACAAACAAACAATGAAGCACTACAAGAGCTAGGTCAGATGCTCCTAAACTCAGGTAAGATGAAAGCCCTTAAGGCTTTCATGTTCTCCTCTTAAACCTTGTTAATTATGAATATTCTTTCATGGAATGCTAGAGGGCTAAATAGCCAAAGGAAACAAAGAATTCTGAGAAAGAAAGTCAAAAATGAAAATCCTGACATGATTTTTTTACAAGAAACCAAATGCTCCAACCAGAGAATGAAAGGAATAAGCAGAAATTTAGGAAAAAGAATGGAATACACGGAAGTGGAAGGGAATGGAATGGAGGGAGGCCTGGCCACTTTCTGGAATCCCCACTCCCTCCATCTCATAAATGCAAAGGCTTCTACATCATATATCTCCCTGGAAATGCAAATCATAGGGGAATCCAATACATACATGTGTACTAATATCTATAGCCCCCAAAGACTAGAGGATAAACTGTTGATGCTAGATCACCTCTCCAAGATGCAACACAGACATTCCACTGCTAAAGCTATCTATGGAGGAGATTTCAACATGATTACCTCGCTGACAGAAAAGAAAGGAGGGGTAAGAACTTTGAATAGAGATGCAGAGGCATTCAATAGCTTCATCAGAACAACAAATCTTGTTGATATCCTCCCCAAAAACTGGTTACACACCTGGAATAATAAAAGAGGAGGAGAAAAGAAGATCTCCTCCAGACTTGACCATTTTCTTATAACGGAAGCCATCCTCCTTGAGGGGATCACTGTGGAATCGGACATTATTCCTTGTAGAGTCTCTAATCATTGGCCCACCACCTTGGATGCAGCCATCCTTGGCACTCCGAAAAATAGACCTTTCAGGTTTGATAAATTTTGGTTGGGCCATCCAGACTTCACTTCTAAAATCAAACATTGGTGGCACAAGCCATTGGACACCAAAGGCACCAAAATGTATTGGTTCCAAGCTAGATTAAAGCACCTCAAAGCTCGGCTTAGGTCCTGGAACCAAGAGGTCTTCGGGAATATCTTCAAAGACAAACAAGCCCTGGAGGAACAGATGGCACAGATCCACACAGAATGGCTCAAAGGGGACATCACCCAGGATTCCATTAGCACAGAGCAAGTCCTCATGCAGAAATGGAATGAAAGATGCCAGCAGGAGGAAATATTATGGAGACAAAAGTCTCGCATACAATGGCTCAAAGAAGGGGAAAAACACCAAGTTCTTCCATTGTTCAGCTATAGATTACAGGTGCACCAACAAAATCACCAGGTTGAAGGATGAGCAAGGCACTCCCCTCCACTCTCATCAGGACATTTCCTCCATCCTCACTGATCACTTTAGCCATATAGCAATAGAACTAGACAATAATAGGGAAGAGGCTATTAGGGAAGTCATGTCTTCCATACCAAGATTAATAATTGAAGATCAGAATAAATCCTTAGATCACCCTGTCACCATGGAGGAGGTGGAAGAAGTAGTGAAAGAGATTCCTAATGGAAAGGATCCAGGGTAGGATGGCTTCATCATTGATTTTTTCAAAGCTTGCTGGGAAATCGTGCAGCTGGAAGTGTGGGAGGTGGTGGAAGACTCCAGAAAATCTTCCTCCATCCTCAAATCCCTCAATACCACCTTCATTGCCCTTATTCCCAAAGAGGAGGTAGCTTACACCCCTTCAAAATTTAGGCCAATTGCTTTGTGCAATGTTCTTTATAAGATTATCTCCAAAGTAATGGACAACAGACTAAAGCCAATTCTTCCTCTGATAATCTCCGAGGAGCAATCTGGCTACGTGGAAGGCAAACAGATCATGGATAATGACATGCTAGCATGAGAAATGGTTCACACTCTTCAATCCCAGAAAAAAGCAGGCATGATCATTCAGTTGGATCTCTCGAAAGCCTATGATAAGGTCAATTGGAAGTATCTCGAAGCCATTCTGGAAGCCTTTGGGTTTGCACAATGCTGGATCAACTAGATTCTAGCCTTAGTTAAATCCCCCAGATTTTCTATTCTAGTCAATGGAGCTCCCACCCTCCCCTTTGCCCCCTCTAGAGGCATTCACCAAGGGGATCCCATTTACCCTTTTCTTTTTGTCATATTGATGGAAGGCCTGAGTTGCATCATTAAAACTGCTAAGGAAAGGAACTTTATCTAGGGCCTCCAACCACTGCCACCTTGCCGAGCCACTACTCATCAACAATTTGTGGATGATACCATGCTCCATGGAATTCCAACGATCCAGGAAGCCCAAGGTTTCAAAGCTATCCTTAATCTCTTCAGTCAAGCAACAGGTATGGACCTTAATTTGGATAAGTCCTCCATTTTCTTTTTCAATACTCACTTAGCAATCCAAAAAAATCTTACTGTTATCCTTGGGTTCAAAAGGCAAAGATTTCCCTCTAAGTATATCGCAATCCCTCTCACTGATAAACCCTGGAAAAATATCCACTGGGAGAAATTGCTTTCCAGCCTAGAAGAACGTAGTAATCACTGGACTAATAGGGTCCTTAACTTCGCTGGCCGGCTTGTCCTGACTAAGGCTGTCCTACAAGCCATTCCTCAGTATATGCTCTCCATCCTTCTGGCTCCCAAAGGTGTTCTCCAAAAAATAAGGAACATTCAAAGAACCTTCCTATGGTCTGGAAAATATGGCAAATAGAAATGAACTCTAGTAGCTTCGGAAAAAATTTGTAAAGCCAAGATCCTAGGTGGTTTGGGGCTTCAAGACCTAGACACAGTAAACAAAGCTTGTGGGGCCAAGCTCTGGTGGAGATGGGTCAAAGAACCACAGACACCCTGGGCCAGGCTATGGAAAGCAAGGTATGCTGAAAACTAGCGCCCTCAGGATCTCATTATAATGGCTAACCCTCTAGCCGGATCCCGCATTTGGAACATGGCAAGGGCCAATCAGAACATCATAAAAAATCACTACTTTTGGGAAATCTGCAATGGTAACATAGCTCTCTTTTGGGAAGATGCTTGGCAACAACTTCCCAAGCTTGAAAGTCTTGATTATCTTCCCCTGCAACACAGGTACCAGGAACAAGGAAAACTCAGGGTGAACCAATACTGGACAGACAGTATCGCGGACCAGCAATGGAGACATTGGCACCCTAATACTACCCCACAAGAAGATGGAATGGGCAACCTTCTCTTATCCTTGCACTCTTGTCTGGATAAGAGGAAGATCCATTACTCTCAGGATGAAGATCAACTAAGATGGGGCAAACTTGATGGAGGTACCTTCAACCTAAAGGAAGCCAAACTTTATTTAGAACATAGGAATCAGGAAGAGAAAGTGAATTGGCATAATAATGTTTGGGAACCCACCATCTGGCCGGAGATAAAAACTTTCTTGTGGCTCCTAAAGCATTGTATAATCCCCACTGGGGAGAACTTGTGCAAAAAAGGCTTCGTTGGTCCATCCCGATGTCCCCTCTGTGAAAAGGAAGAGGAGTCGATGAATCATCTCCTCAACAATTGCGAATGGACCAATAAACTATGGGTATGGATGGAGGAAATCTTCAAACAAACAGACAGGAACAGAGAGTCCATACAAGACAACATAGCCAACTGGCGAACCAAATATTCAAGCTGTGACACTGTAAAAATCCTATGGAGGCTAAGCCCTGGTTTTATAGTTTGGTCCACATGGAAAGAAAGAAATAGAAGAATTTTTCAGAGGGATTCTAGGCAGCTAGATACCATCAAAACAAACATCATGCAAAATATGCATGAAACTGCCCTTACCAGGAGTAAAGCAGAACAGGAAAATAGGCATTCCACAAATGACAGGTGAATTCTGCAGATATTTGGCATGAGTGCTGCAATTGACCTCAATTATCCGATGCAAAGACCTCAACCCACTCCTTCTCTGTTGTCTTGGAAACCTCCTTTCCTGGGGTTTCACAAATTAAACATTGATGGAGCCTCTCAGGGCAACCTTGGCCTGACTGGCCATGGAGGTGTGATATGCAATGATAAAGGGGAAATTCATCACATCTACAGTAATTCTCTGGGGCAATCCACTAACAACGAGGCAGAATTTGCAGCTCTGGAGTAGGGTTTGCAAATCCTAATCCGCTTGGGAAGTGGGGTAGCAATAGTGGAAGGAGACTTGCTCTTAGCCATTAATGCTATGAGGTAAATGCAAAATGGCTCACGTTCTGAGAAGGTAACAAACTGTTGAGCCTCAAGCCTACACCTTCCTATACACCCTCTCAGCCCTCTTTTTCCACTTATTTCATCCACCCAACTGTTAAATCATTGCATTGTAGTTTAAAAAGAGCTTTTTACATGGTTTTCTGACTATGCTTATGATTGTTGTTTGGCTTAGTTTTTGTTCATGCAGCTGTGGAAACTTCTCAGTTTCCGCAGCCAGCACAGGTTTCCGCAGCCAGCACAGGATTCCGCAGCTATTTTCTTAAAAGCTATGCTACAGGTGTCCTATGAAGAAACGAGCTATATGGGCAAGCTACAGGTGACGGATACATGGA
This sequence comes from Pinus tabuliformis, assembly GCA_031772625.1. Taxonomy (NCBI): domain Eukaryota; kingdom Viridiplantae; phylum Streptophyta; class Pinopsida; order Pinales; family Pinaceae; genus Pinus; species Pinus tabuliformis. The sequence goes on from CM062818.1 coordinate 1,189,685,846, forward strand.
ACGTGTCCCTTCAAATCAGCCAAATCATCCATGGAAGGTCACGGTCAACGAGGGTCAAAGGAAAAGCCAACCAAGGAGTTCAGCGATGGCACGTCTCTGTTTTGGGCACGTGAACGATTACGTAGCACAGTCCTCAGCCCACGAAGACACCTGGAGATCATCCCCGTAACCTGAATCCAACAGCTACCACTCTGATGATTTAATAGACACGATGACAGTTACGCTAGATCTCGGCTGAAGGGATCTACGTGTCTTTGGCAACACAGTTAATAGCGTAGGAGTCAGTTAGTTAGTTCAGCACTTTTTCATTATAAATAACGCGTCGATGAACGCTGTAAAGAAGCTTTTGGATATGTAATTTCTGAACTGTTATTGTTATCACCCCACTGTTTTATATATGTTGTTGTTTTAATACATGAGAAGACTTTTCTGAGTTCATTCGTGTGACTACTCGTTGACTGGCTGAAGTGGCAGAGGGCCCTTGCGCGCTGAAGCCTTGTAAAGTTTTCATTTGGTTTTATTATGTTTATGCTTTCATAATCTTTAGCTTGTACATAACACGTTGTTTTAATGTTTCTTAACTCACTGTTGTTTATATTTTCACCTCTATTTTCTTATAGCCGTCAGCTGATCAGTGCTTTTCTGCAGGTTTTCTTAGGCAGGCCAGGAAAATTTTCATCTTTTTGATAACTATTGACATATGAGATCATCTTGTCCTTCCTGCTAACTTTCATTTTCTGAAGTTTAATTCCAGCACTGTCTTTTCCAAGTTTTGATTTGCTTATTTATTTTTCTATTAGTTAGATATCATACTGCTCATCAGTTCATGGTTTCTTTCTATCGTCAAGTGACTCTATTAGCAAGAAATCAGAATATTACTAACTGTAGTGTGATTTAGTTATCATATTGCTTAAACTTATTCATGATTGCTTCCCACAAGGTAGATTGAGCTGAAGGGTAAAGGATCAGAAGAGTTGAAGTAGTGTGATTAGTTTCCTTTCTGCAATTTAATTTCTTGCAATTTAGTTATCATATTGCTTAAACTTATGCATGGTTGCTTCCCACAAGGTAGATTGAGCTGAAGGGTAAAGGACCAGAAGAGTTAAAGTAGTGTGACTAGTTTCTTTTATGCAATTTAATTTCTTGCCATTTAGATAGCATATTGCTTGACTTGTTCATGATTGCTTCCCACAAGGTAGATTGAGCTGAAGGGTAAAGGATCTGAAGAGTTTAAGTAGTGTGAATTAGTTGCTTTGTTTTTAGTTTGAGTTGCTTTAAGTTCAGTTTTTACTTTCTTTTCATTCAGCAGCAAGGATACTGGGCCATTGTCATTAGTTCACTGTTTGATGCATTTACTTCCTCTTAAGAATTGATTTCAGTTTAGTTGTTTTAAAGCTTTCTTCTTGAGCACTTTCAAGTTTGAGAAAATCACTGTAGAAACCACCATCACCATCCATACTTCATACTTCACTTTCATTTTCACCATCACACATTAGGGAAAGATAAATCCAAAAATAAACTAAAAACTTAAAAACGACAAAAGATTAAGGAAATGGTTATCTAGTACATATAGTACACTTCACTTCGTCAGCTTACGAATCTCGGATTGACATTTTAAATAGAAATTTAGATCACACTAAATTGACCAAACATTTTGGCGCCATTGCCGAGGAAGTGAAACTAGGTAGCCAATTTCTTAAAAAAAAAAAACAAGAAAATTTCAAGGAAGGAAAATTGATAACCTCTCAAAGTATGCTCTCCTCTTGCACTTAGTGTGATCTGGAGGATCAGAAAAGAGAAAGTTATTGGTTTAATAGTTCTTGAGTATGCTCTCTTCTTGCACCTAGAGTGACCTGGAAGATCAGAAAGAGAATTATTAGCCCGACTTGAAGAAAAATAAAAAAATGACATGCATAGAGCAAGAGATTCTAGGGGAAGGTTTTTAGCTAGAGCCAAGAGTTCGATTTTTACAACTCCATCTACTTCAAGGAATAGACAAGAGACACCTCCATCATCTCCAACCTATACTCCTAGCCCTAGGATTCCTGGAATTCAAGAGGCAGTAGTTGACTCTCCCACACCATCCATCGAATTTGAATTAGGAAGAGATCCTTTCCTTCCTTCTACAGGGAGACAAATTGTAATTGAAGAAGTAGAATCACCTGAGGAAGAAGAGGGAGAAATTCCTCCTCGTTCACCCTTAGTAGAGGAACCAGAGGACTCTGAATTCTCCAGGGAAACTGCCATGACAGAAGAAGGAGCAAATGGATTTGGTAGAGGTAGAGGAGGAGGAGGAGGAAATAATGGAAGAGGTAGAGGTAACATTGGGGGAAATAGGGATGGAGATAACTCATTTGGCTTTCCTATAGTCGATGAGGACTCTCGAGCCACAATGAAGAACATCTCACCATCTGTCCTCCCAAACTTTCATGGGTTAAGAAATGAGGACCCTGAAACATTTCTATTTGAGTTTGAGGTCGTGTGTCGAACTTATGATTATCTGGAAGACTCTCAAAAACTCAATTGTTTCCTTCAACATTGAAAGGAGTAGCTTTGAAATGGTTCATGGGGTTACTTACTCAATCCATTAGGACTTGGAATGATATGAAACAAACATTTTTGGATAGGTACCTGGACTATTGTATGCCCACTAATCACAAGGATGAGGTATTCAAAATGGTACAAAAAGAAGATGAAAACTTGGAAGATTTACTTGAAAGATTCCAATATAATCGGAAAAGAGAAAAAATGAGTAACTTAGATGAGGAGACCTTGAAAGCCCTTCTATTAAAAGCCATTAGAGATGAATGGATAGATATTTTGAACATGATGGGGAAAGGAGACATATCTCAACTTCCACTTCATGATATAGCAGAGCTATGTGTCCATCTCTCAAGGGGGAAATCTAAAACTCAAAAAGGGCCTAGAGATCCTTCTCTCATCAGAGCAAACAAATCTGCAACTGGATCAGTAAGTAGGGCTGAGATTGGCAACATGCTTGATGAGTTAAAAATTGATATCTTAGGGAGTCTTAGTGAGCAACTAGACACTCTTAAGATACACAACAAGCAGAAAGCAGAAGCTGAAGCTTTGGCCATAATTTGCCCAAAATGTAGAAAGAAACATGCTCTAAGGGAATGTCCCTTGGATGCAAAAGTTGTAGAAACATGTGTAATCTGTTCAGAGAATCATGAGACCAAGGATTTTCCTTCAATTCCTGGGCTCAAAGCTGTCTTTCAAGAAGATCCAAATACAATTGAGTCTCTATGTTTTGTTGCAAGGAGACCTTGGCAGGGGCAACAAAATCAAGGGTTTAACAACTCTATGAATTTTCAACCCCCACCAAACTGGAATCCTTGGCAACAACCTTGGTCCCAACCTCAAAATCCTTTTCAATCATGGGTACAAGGTATGCAAAATCCTTATGGGAGATTTGCTCAATTTTATCAATATCCTCCATCTTTTCAAAATCAACAAGCTCCACAACTTCCAAATCAAAACCCACAACTATCATTGCCATTTCCACAACAACAACAACCTTCTCAACAGAATCCAAATTCTCAACTCTTGCTCCCATTCCAATAGAAGTCAAATCAAATTCCTTCTCAGCCATTGCCAAACCCCAATAATAAAAACCCTCAAAATGCTTACATGATGGAAGGTCAACAATTTCCTACTTATATGATTGTCCCTCTCAATGATGTACAACTCAGATCAGGTAGAGTCTTAGATAAGCCTTCTATAGATGCTCAAAATCGAAGCATTTCTGAGGAAGAATCTCTTGAAGCCAATAAAGGTTCTGAAGCATCTCTTCAAAACCCAAACACTCAGAAAAAGAAAAAGAAAAAGAACTAACCCCCACAACTCCTATAGTTAAGCAACCTGCATCTTCATCCACACCTCCTTTTCCTGAAAGACTACAAATTGACAAAGGGGTGGAAAAACAAATCTTGTTGCCTGAATATGATTTTCTAGATGAATTGAAGAATGTCTGTATCAAGATTCCCTTGTTACAAGCCATTAAGGAGATTCCTATTCTAGCAAAAAAAATAAAGGAGTTGAGTCTTAAAAGACCAGGAAGGAAACCAAGAGATACAAGAAAAATCCACCTGGTAGGAAAAATTGCAGATATCATGATGGGAAAAATTACTATGCAGAAGTATGTAGATCCCGGTAGTCCAATTGTCAAAACACATATCAATGGGGTACAAATTCCAAATACTTTGATTGATTTGGGGGCTGCTATCAACATTATGAGTAGACAAACTATGGAACAGCTGAAACTTCCTAACCTTCTCTTTACACCTACTTTACTGCAACTTGCAGATCGATCAATTATTAAACCAGATGGTGTATTAGAAGACATTCCAGTCTCCTTAGACTCTTGGGAATATCCAGTAGATTTCATGATTTTAACTCCCAAGAGTAATTTATGAGGACATCCTCTCATCTTAGGAAGACCTTGGCTAGCCACAGCTGATGCTTTTATCAGTTGTAGGTCTGGGGATATGTATATTTCTGATGGTAATTCGACAAAGAAATTCAATCTGTATCCTCCAGCAAAAGAAATTACAGAAATAGGAGATAATGAGTGGATTGATGATGAAGATACTATACAACCTGTCTTTACCATTTCTGAGATCAGTGAAGATAGTCAAATTCTGAACACATTAGAAAACTTTGAAACATCTTCAGAATATGACCACACACAATTTCAGTTGGATTCTGACATTGAGTATCTATCATCTAGACAAATGTCTCTTTTCTCTATGGAAGAGTTTGGTAGTTCCGCCATTGAGATCTTTCCAGGTAAAACATTGAATATCAACAAAAACTTGGAAAGATCACAACAGGAAGAGCTAACCAAAATCTTGCAAAAACATTCTACTACATTTGCATGGGAGTATACCGATATGAAAGGTATTAACCCTAAAGCTTGCATTCACCACATCTACATTGAGGAAAACAGTAGACCAATCAGACAACCTCAGAGAAGGATGAATCCAAACCTTAGGGAGATAGTGAAAGAAGAGCTCCAAAAGTTACTTAATGTGAACTTCATTTATCCAATTTCAGATAGCCGATGGGTTTCTCCTTTGGTTATAGTACCTAAAAAGAATGGTAAATGGAGGGTTTGCATTGATTATAGGGAATTGAACAGAGCAACCTTGAAGGATCACTTTCCTTTACCCTTTATTGATCAGGTATTAGATACTTTAGCAGGCAAAAAGTATTTCTCATTTTTGGATGGTTTTAGTGCTTACAATCAGATTCAGGTAGCACCTGAAGATCAGGACAAGACCACATTTACCTGTCCATGGGGAACTTTTTCTTACCAAGTACTTCCTTTTGGATTATGTAATGCACCCACAACATTTCAAAGGGCAGTACTAGGAATCTTTTCCGATCTAATCCATGATTGTGTAGAGGTTTATATGGATGATTTTACAGTTTATGGTAATTCGTTTGAAGAGGCATTAGAGAATTTGGAAAAATTCCTTATTAGATGTAAAGAAACAAACCTATCATTAAGTCATGAAAAATGCTTTATGATGTTTACTGAAGGGATTGTTTTAGGACATCATATTTCAGGGGATGGGATTAAAGTTTATAGATCAAAAGTTGAAGTCATCTCCAAGTTGCCTATTCCAAATTGTCAAAAAGATGTTAGAAGTTTTCTTGGATTTACTGGATATTATAGAAGATTTATTGAAAACTTCACCAAAATAGCATCTCCACTCTTCAAATTACTTACAAAAGACTGTGAATTCAAATGGGATCCTGATTGTCAATCTGCATTTGAAACTTTGAAAACAAGAATATCTGAAGCACCCATTTTGAGAGGGCCAAATTGGAAACTTCCTTTCCATATTTCTACAGATGCTTCAGATACAACTCTAGGAGCTATGTTGGGTCAAAAGGATTTAGTTCCTTATGCCATTTACTACACCAGTAAAAATTTGACTCCCACTGAGTTAAACTACACTGTGACTGAGAAAGAGTTCTTAGTTGTTGTTCATGCAATCAACAAGTTTAGACATTATATAACCGGCTATGAAACTTTTGTCCATACTGATCATTCTGCAATTAGATATCTCATGAACAAACCTGTTACTAATGGCATAGTTACAAGATGGCTTTTAATTTTACAAGAATTCAATATTACTGTGTTGGATAGACCAGGGAAACAAAATACAGTAGCTGATTTCTTGTCTAGAATCCAAAATACTAACGAAGATTCTCCTGTAGAGGATAAGTTTCCAGATGAATAGTTGTTTGCCGTAACTACTAAGACTCCTTGGTATGCAGATATTGCTAACTATTTGGTTACAGGGAAACTACCTCCACACTTATTTCCTAATGAGAAAAGGAAAATTATTCAGGAGAGTTCAAATTATTCATGGATTTCTAATGAATTGTTTAAAACAGGGCTAGATTGTGTGATCAGAAGATGTGTTCGGGAAGATGAAATGCCTGACATCCTTAAGGCATGTCATGATGAACCATGCGGTAGACACTTTGCTGACAATAGGACGGCCTATAAAATCCTTTATTTAGGATATTATTGGCCTTCTCTCTTCCAAGATGAAAAATAATATGTCAGAAGGTGTGACAGCTGCCAGAGAGTTGGGAGACCGACTCTTTCAAATGAAATGCCATTACAACCACAGGTACTCATCGAACCCTTTGAAAAATGGGCTTTAGATTTCATTGGACCAATTAATCCACCATCTAAACAAAAGAAGTATATATTGGTTTGCACTGATTATGTCACTAAATGGGTAGAAGCCAAAGCATTGCCTTCTGCCACTGAAAATTCAGTTATTCAATTTCTTTTTGAGGATATTTTTACTCGTTTTAGTGTCCCAAGAGAAATTGTGACAGATCAGGGAAGTCAATTTACATCTAATTTGATGGAGAAGCTGATGGAAGAATACAAAATTAAGCACAGAAAATCTACTCCTTACCATCCGCAAGCAAATGGCCAAGTGGAATCTACAAACAAAGTTCTTGAGAGCATCATCACCAAAATTATTCATCTCCACAGAAGAGATTGGGCAGAAAGGCTTCCTGAAGCCTTATGGGCCTACAGAACTACATGGAGGAACACAATAGGACATTCTCCCTATGAACTTGTTTATGGGAAAGAAGTCGTGCTCCCCATTGAGTTTCAAGACAAGACCTTCAAGATGGCAGTCCAGTTGGGGATGAATCTATCAGAAGCCCAAAAGCACAGAATGGAGCACCTGAATGAGCTAGATGAGATTAGACAAGATGCAATTTTAAGGACTGATCTAGTTCAACACCAAAGAGCTAAGTGGAATGACAGATACATCAAAGGGAGAAAGTTTCAAGAGGGAGATTGGGCTTTACTATTTGATTCCAAGTTTAAAGACTTCAAAGGAAAATTTCAGACTCATTGGCTTGGGCCATATGAGATTGACAAAGTCTTTAACAATGGAGCGGTAAGAATCAAGACCATTGATGAATTTCAGACTCCTCTTATTGTGAATGGCCACCGATTGAAAATTTATCATAAGCCACTTTCAAAAGAGGAGTTTGTCAAAATGTTCCAAGAGAATTCTGCAATAAGGCTGGTGGAGAAGATTCCTTCTCGCCCATCAGCCTAATCTCTGTTTCTTTCAGTTTTTGAAAAAAAAAAAAAAAAATGTATAAGCCTAAAAGCCAATCACAGATTGGCGGTCTTATGCAGAAAATGTAGAGTGAAAATCAGGGACACCTGACACTCTATATTTTCCAAAAAAAATATCTCCTCTCCTTCTTTGCCATCTTCACTTCATCTCACTTACCATTTCACTTCACCTCCATCTCATTCCCATTTCCATTTCACTTCACTCCACCTCACTTTCATTTCACTCCATTCATTCCATTTCACTCCATCAATAAAAGTCCCCTTCAGGACTATTTTCATTCAGTTGGTTTTCCTCTAACTATCTTTGTGCAGTTAAGGGGGTGTTGTCTCAATTTCTGCAGCTGGAGACCGTTTCCGCAGCCAGAAACAGTTTCCGTAGCCAGAAACAGTTTCCGCAGCCAGCATCACTCTGTTTTCAAAATTTACAGTCAACTGTTAGTGCCATAATCATGAAATGCAGGTGTAATTGAGCTAAAGACATGGGGCATCTCCAAGATAACAAAGAAGAGCAATTGGTTAGAAGCCTTGAGCAAGAAATGACAAAGTTACAAAGGTATGATCAAAAATCTTTATCAAATAACAATTCAAGTCATAATTACGCATAGTCATTAAACCATAACAAGTTCTACTATGAGCGATGATTTGATACGATAGCTCCACTACCACTCCTATTCCACTAATCCTCGTTAATGGCTTGTTAATCCACACACCTCGCATTCATTGCCCTAACGGTCTCATGATTATCCCGAGTTTAAACTCAAGACTGACTGCACTTCCATTTATTACCCGTACTCTTGAGACGTGACCTATTGTGTTACGGCTCTTCTTAGCCGTAATTTCCGCAGCCGTCTGTTGAGACGTGTAAAATTTCATATGCAGTCATCTGATTCGAAAGAGTCCCGCCGTTACTCCACTCGCTTATTACTCCACTTACACTCCACTTATACCATACTCCTCGCATGCATCCGCATTTCATTTCATGAACTCGTTTACTGCTGCTCACCCATTGTTCCTCCTATAATTGGAGTATTTCCATTCACTGTTCTCCATTTCTAACTGCAGCCACTACAGTTCGTTCTAAACCCTAACCGCAGTCACTACAGTCATCCTAAACCCTGACTGCAGTCACTACAGTCTATCCTAAACCCTGTAACAGAGTTATTTTTTCCCTTAAACCCTCACACGCAGAAGAACTCTCAGTGGAATTTAAAACAGAGGATGGGAAAATTACTGAGAGCTGAGCCGGAAGGACCGAAATACTTGGAGGGTTATCCTCAAGTTAAGGAATTGCTGAAGAAAGTCAGATGGCTACGATTTATCCAGAAGTTTAAAGGCTATAACAAGGAGGTGACCAAAGCTTTTGCACGGTCTTTTAATGGACAAACAGTGGAGGTTGGAGACTTAAAATTCACAGTGACCGAGGCCACAGTAGCAGCTGCCACGGGCCTACCTCAAGAAGGTGAAAGGTGGTTTAAAAATAGAAGTGTGGACGATCAAATATGGAGAACCATGCTACAAAACCAAGGTATGGATACCACCATATTTACAAGAGGCATCCCTGTTCATGTACTAAAAGAGGAATGGTCTAGTCTACTGTTAGTCATCCAGAAATTTATCACATGTGAAGGTCGTTTTGGCTCTATGTATATGTATCATGTTAGATTGATGATGAATTTCATAGACGGTCACACTCTTAATTTGCCTCATTTTCTGCTATCAAGTTTGAAAAAGATGAGTTTTATAGTTCAAAAACACGTAGGCAACATTGAACCTCATCTATACCATCATGGGCTCATAAAAATTCTTATTGAGGATCAGTTGAAGAAAACTAAGGATACTTGGGAGAAATTCTTGACAAGAAACTACTTCCAAGAGCCATCTGAGGCCTCTGGAAGCAGTCCACCAAATATTCCAAGGAAAAGTAGGAGGAAAGAAAAGAACATTACAATCCAAGACTCCCCTACAATATAAATTCAAGAAATAGTCCAAAAAGAAGAAGAAGATAGAGCTAAAAGTAAGAAACAGATAAAAGAAAAAGGCAAAAGAACCATCCAAGAAATTTATCCATCCCCTGAGCAATCCATAGAAGAGGATTATCAACCTCTGTCAAAAAGATTAATAGATCTTCAAGCTACTGCCATAGCCAAGAAAAAGCAAAAAGGAAACAGAGTGCACCAGAGAAGAGTACTAGTTCATACTTAAGAAGGAGCACTAGGCTAAAAGGGAAGGGGAAAAAAACCAAAGAAAAACAGTCTCACTTTATTGATTTAGATGAAGAGACACTTGAGAAATCTCCAACTCAGCCAAGCATTGAGTCAAGTCCTCCACGTGAGGAAAGCCCTTTTCGGCCGGAAAGAGAGAGCAGTCTTCCTCCTCCACCAGATTTTGAGCCTAGTCCGAGAAAGACACCTGAGGTAGATCCTAATCAGCAAGAGGCATACAATTACCTGGAATCCTTAGAACAATCAGCTGCAGGACCAAGTACCTCTCTGCCACTTGATGCACAAGTTCAGTCTTTGAAACAGGAAGTATTTGAGTTAGAAGTCCTAAATAGGCATATCATACAGGAAAATGAAGCACTCAAAGAGCAGAGTAAAGTAGACAAGATTGTCCATGATAACACTATGCTTCATTTAGGACTGTGGCAAAAGAAAAATAGAAAACTGAAGAAGAAGTGCAAAAAGTTAAGCAGAGCATTGATTAACCTCAAGTTCAAATGTCTAGTCAGGAAACCAAGGATGATGATGTTAGCATCAAAGAAGAAGAAAAGAGGGCTAGATGTCCTTGCAGAAGCCTCAGAACATGTGGATTAGAGGGAAATAACTCAATTTTGGTTGCATGAGGACATGCAACACCTTCACAGTGGGGGTATGTTGAGCTTCAAGCCTGCACCTTCCTATACACCCTCTCAGCCTTCTTTTTCCACTTATTTCATCCACCCAGCTGTTAAATCATTGCATTGTAGTTTAAAAAGAGCTTTTTACATGGTTTTCTGACTATGCTTATGACTGTTGTTTGGTTTAGTTTTTGTTCATGCAGCTGCGGAAACTTCTCAGTTTCCGCAGCCAGCACAGGTTTCCGCAGCCAGCATAGGATTCCGCAGCTATTTTGTTAAAAGCTGTGCTACAGGTGTCCTATGAAGAAACGAGCTATATGGGCAAGCTACAGGTGACGGATACATGGAACGTGTCCCTTCAAATCAGCCAAATCATCCATGGAAGGTCACGGTCAACGAGGGTCAAAGGCAAAGCCAACCAAGGAGTTCAGTGGTGGCACGTCTCTGTTTTGGGCACGTGAACGATTACGTAGCACAGTCCTCAGCCCACGAAGACACCGGCACACCTGGAGATCATCCCCGTAACCTGAATCCAACAGCTACCACAACGAAGATTTAATAGACATGATGATAGTTACGCTAGATCTCGGCTGAAGGGATCTATGTGTCTTTGGAAACATAGTTAATAGCGTAGGAGTCAGTTAGTTAGTTCAGCACTTTTTCATTATAAATAACGCGTCGATGAACGATGTAAAGAAGCTTTTGGATATGTAATTTCTGAACTTTTATTGTTATCACCCCACTGTTTTATATATGTTTCTGTTTTAATACATGAGAAGACTTTTATGAGTTCATTCGTGTGACTACTTGTTGACTGGATGAAGTGGCAGAGGGCCCCTGCGCACTGAAGCCTTGTAAATTTTTCATTTGGTTTTATTATGTTTCTGCTTTCATAATCTTTAGCTTGTACATAACACATTGTTTTAATGTTTCTTTACTCACTGATGTTTATATTTTCACCTATGTTTTCTTATAGCCGTCAGCTGATCAGTGCTTTTCTGCAGGTTTTCTTAGGCAGCCCGGGCAAATTTTCATCTTTTTGATAACTATTGACATATGAGATCATCTTGTCCTTCCTGCTAACTTACATTTTCTAAAGTTTAATTCCAGCACTGTCTTTTCCAAGTTGTGATTTGCTTATTTATTTTTCTGTTATTTAGATATCATACTGCTCATCAGTTCATGGTTTCTTTCTATCGTCAAGTGACTCTATTAGCAAGAAATCAGAATATTACTAACTGTAGTGTGATTTAGTTATCATATTGCTTAAACTTATTCATGATTGCTTCCCACAAGGTAGATTGAGCTGAAGGGTAAAGGATCAGAAGAGTTGAAGTAGTGTGATTAGTTTCCTTTCTGCAATTTAATTTCTTGCAATTTAGTTATCATATTGCTTAAACTTATTCATGGTTGCTTCCCACAAGGTAGATTGAGCTGAAGGGTAAAGGACCAGAAGAGTTAAAGTAGTGTGACTAGTTTCTTTTATGCAATTTAATTTCTTGCCATTTAGATAGCATATTGCTTGACTTGTTCATGATTTCTTCCCACAAGGTAGATTAAGCTGAAGGGTAAAGGATCTGAAAGAGTTTAAGTAGTGTGAATTAGTTGCTTTGTTTTTAGTTTGAGTTGCTTTAAGTTCAGTTTTTACTTTCTTTTCATTCAGCAGTAAGGATACTGGGCCATTGTCATTAGTTCACTGTTTGATGCATTTACTTCCTCTTAAGAATTGATTTCAGTTTAGTTGTTTTAAAGCTTTCTTCTTGAGTACTTTCAAGTTTGAGAAAATCACTGTAGAAACCACCATCACCATCCATACTTCATACTTCACTTTCATTTTCACCATCACACATTAGGGAAAGATAAATCCAAAGATAAACTAAAAACTTAAAAACGACAAAAGATTAAGGAAATGGTTATCTAGCACATATAGTACACTTCACTTCGTCAGCTTACGAATCCCGGATTGACATTTTAAATAGCAATTTAGGTCACACTAAATTGACCAAACACAAAGCACTGGCACCTAGCCATGGTCACCGTGATCATCACTAGACATCTCTCCACTCTCAATGGAGTCATTTTGCAGGTAATCAGGCGCAGTGTGAATGCAATGGTAGATAGCCTCGCCAACCATGCGATCGACCACCAAAATGATGACATAGACACCTATTGGCAGAGCGTCACATGTGCCAATCTTCAGGACAAATGCCTACAAATATCAAGGCAAGACCTCACAGGTGTGTCAGGGGAGGAGGACAACTTACAAGGTACCAATCATCAATGAATTATGTGGTTTTCTCTAAATATTTATTCCCTAATCCTTAATGCCTAGAGGTGGCACCATTGGAGGTTGTCCTATGGCTCGCATTGGAAAAGGTGGAAGATCTACCACAAGGATAGAGGTCAGCATACCTATCATGAATTGGAGTACGCGTGGCCTCTTCTCTTCAGTGACAAGCGTGGCAGTCTGAATGTACTCAACTGTAATAATAAGAAGGTCGTCAGTCACCTGTTGGGGATTCAGGCTATCAGAAACATGGAAAAGACGGAGGTTTTAGTTATGATCGTGACCCCTCACGCATATTTCACTATTAATATACAAAATAATTGGGAAAGAATTCACCTACTCACAATATTCCTCATAGCTCAGCCCTGTGTTCACTGTTTCGTGTATAGGAGTTCAATTTTCAATAGCCTGCACCTGCAATTGTGCTATGGCCGAGCGCAACATCCGTAGCTCCAGAGCTACCAAAGATTTAAAGAGGGCCTGGGAGAATTACGAGGCCTCAGTCTCCAAGAAAGGTAAACAGTTCATTGAAGAGCTCCAAGTTGAGGTGAACAAAGCCAGTGAAGGGATGGACATGAAAACCATCAGCGAGGAGGTAGATTGGCTCTCGGACCCAAGCACCCCAACCACCAAAGCTACCAAGTTCCTGAGAATGCAGAGTGAGGCTTGGAAGATGAAAACGATGCTCGCTAAAGCCATGAGCATGCAAGGGGCAGCTCTCAAGGATGCCTACCAGGCGAACTCCCTTGCCTCTGCCAAGAATTCGGCGCAGCTGGACAAGCTGGAGATAACCCTCAACTCCCTCACGGAGGAACTTAAAATGCTTGCTCAGAGCCTGGCAGGGTTTATTCGGCTCTTCAAGCTGTCTATACGCCATGGGCTTAATGTCTCTATTGATATCCCTAAAGAGAATTCCAAGACAACCATCATCAGATGCCACAGGTCCCGCAGTGTTCCCAAGGGAGATGATGGCGCTGGTCCAAGTGTTGTTGGTTCTCCAGGAGTCACCAAAATCAACCAGTAGGATTCCTGAGGGGCAGTCTTCTTCTGTTGGTTCCTGTCTGTCCTCTGCTTGTGGTTTTTTTCTGTCTATGTTGAATGTAAGCTTCGGCGGGCCTTTAAGCGGCCTTCTCTGATTGTAGTTGCTCTAGTACTATCTGGCAACCCTGTGTGGTTGGCCGTTATCTATTTCTGGCAGCCCTGTGTGGTTGGTCGTTATCTGTTTTGATTTCTATTTGACTCAGGTTCAGTTTATGGTATTCTTTAAGCAGAACGTTTCCTATCCTACAAGGCCTATATAAGTGGTCTTTTGTCTTTACAGGCCTGCATTTTGTCTTTTCTCTCTGAAAATGGCAGGCCTTTTCTGTAACCATATGTAATATTTTTGTGATCTAATATATTAGCTAAATTACACAAAAAAAAGTTTAATTTCAGATGAATTACTTGTATAGAATAATATTTTTTTAAGGCAGTTGGATTATAATAGGAGAATATTTGATTCACTAAAAGGTATTCCCTCCCAAATAAAGATGAGTGGGTCATTAATCACTACCCAAAAGACCTCACCAAATATGTGGTCCATTTCAAGACTGCATCATTTTGTTCAACTTGCACCTGCCTTATCATTTCATGCAGAAATTACGTGGGAAGGATTTGTTCAAATACATGGCAGTTAGATTTCTTATCGGATCCACTTGTTAAATGGATATTGGAGTTTTTTGGAATTGTCATCGTAAAAATACCGATAAATGGCAGTGGACCCGGTCATATTATAAATCACAATTAAATTGCAAATCAGGTCCACCTTATCGAAGTTTACAACTTTTTGAATTATTAAAAATCTTGAAATAATGAATTGACACGATTTGGATCATAAACCATACTTAAATTCTATATTGGGTCTGAGGGGTGAACAAACTATATCGGAAAATTTCTGATGCGAAAACTTGTGATATATGACAGGTATGATGTGGGCCATCGAAGGTTGGGCGTATAATGATATCAAAGTTTGTCGAGACATACCATATAAAAAACTTCAATAAATGGGATTCACCAATTTGGGATAGCAGAGAAAAATACATGAAAAATGAGTCTAGCAGAGGTGGAATTAACTATAGTTGTGCCAACAAAATGGGTCCTTAAACCTTTGAAATTTACTTGGGAAAGGTTTTAATCATCAAATTTCTTAAAATGAGTTTTTAGGATGTTCCATTATAATACCTTTGCATCAAGGCTTTAAATTTAAACCTAAAATTTGTCTCTCTTTTTAATTAAGTTTTTTTGGTATCTTAAAACTAAGAATTCCTTATCTTATTACGAATTTTTGGAAAATAGTCTAAATTTTAAAATGGTCCCTATTCTTTATTAATTCTATTATTAACTATAATGGGGGGTTGTTGATTCATACAACACATATGTAGAATTTTACTCAAATGTTTCTTTTACTTACTTCTGTACCACCCATTGCTCCTATCGGCATTGCTTTGCACCTCTTGGTGTAAATGCTAGTAGACATATGGGCTTACAAAATTCATTTGGACTTTATATACATTTGGGCTTACTTTTGTGCCTGGTTTTATTTTTGGCATTGAATCTTTTTATTTTTTGAAATAAAATTTGGAATGGAATATTTATAAAGTTTTAGGTATATTGGTTTACATTTGTAAGTGGATTTCCAAAGTCACACTCCTTGAATTTTTGGGCACTTCAAGAGGTATCAAGTTTAGTAAAGATTTTGATTTCTTTTCAATTTTTTGTATGGTTCTAGATTTCATTTGGAGTTATATACATCTGGACTCACAAAATTTCATTTGGATTTATATACATCTAGACTTACAAAATTTCATTTGGATTTATATACATCTGGACTTACAAAATTTCATTTGGATTTATATACATATGGGATTATTTTTGTGCCTCATTTTCTTTTTGGCATTGAATTTTGTATTTTTTCAAATCAAATTTGGAATTATATATTTAAAAAGTTTTACGTATATTGGTTTACTTTTGTAAGTGGATTGTCAAAGTTATACTCCTTGAATTTTTTGGGGCTTTAAGAGGTATTAAGTTTAATTTAAAGTATGCTTTAAGTGGTATTAAGTTTAATTTCAAATGACTTTCTTGTATAGAATATTTTTTTTTCTTATGGTAGTTGGATTATAATAGGAGAATCTTTGATTCACTAAAAGGTATTTCCTCCCAAATAACAACGAGTGGGTCATTAATCACTACCTAAAAGATCTCACCAAAGTAAATATGATGTTTGAACCAATATATATAAAAGAAGTAAGAATAAAGTTTTCCATCTCAATATTTTTTGGAGGCTTTTCTTGTTAACGATATACCTTAACCCTTTCACCATCCATATCTATGAGGTTGAAACTGACAAATTCAAATTTCAAATTGTAATGGCATGGAATTGACCTACATCACTTCCGATCTCTTTCAAGTGACAGTGACAAATCAACGCTTTATTTAGAAAAGAATGGAATTGACTTAAACGGATTCACGAGAACTTCACCTTGTTGACCAATATCTTATCATGTTCATTCATGAAGAGAGTTTGAACATTTTGAAAGATAAGGCCTATATAATGTAGGTCTCTGTGGGGGTGTCGAGGGGATGATAGGATGACAACTACGAGGGTTCTATTGGTATTGGGGGGTATAAAAGGGACATCTATTAAAAATAAAGTTCTTTTGTATTATAAATATGTATTGGGTGGGGAGTTAAAAAAAAAGGATGTAAGAAGGAACTTATTAATATCTAGTGAAATTACGTGTTCTTAATATCCCACAAATACACAAGCTATGCTATAGATTCATAAAGTGAAGACTTGTAGGTTGTTATATCATTGCTATGTGTATAGATTGGATGACTATATTATTTTTCATATATCTCACTTCTTTCAAAGTGATAAAAATGGAGGAATTACTTTGTGGAGTCACTTTAACAAAAAGTCCCAATTTAGAAAATTAAGGTTAGAAACCTTCCACATCCATTTTAAGGCATCAAATGGTATTTATTCATGTCAAAATTTTCCTTTCTTGAGTGAGGGCCCTTTGACGATGATATGCACCTGGATACCTTTCCAATAGAATAAGTATCAGGTCAGTCAGAGTTCGCGTGCAAAAAATATGCATCTCACAAGTTGACCTACCATCTTCACCACCATGGTATGAGGGGATGTTATGTTAATCCATATTACTCATACATATGGCACTATCCATGTTCAGGATATTTTATTACGATCTTATGATTTTTTGTCTTTAAAAAAAATGTGAAATACCTTACTTGATAATAAACCTTTAAAAAGTTGTGTGCCATGTCCCTTCCTAAATTAATTTGGAACAAGACTAATTATTGCATTTTGGGGCCAATTTTGTAGATATTTGGGCCCATTCAATTTTATTAGGAGATTATACTAGGGAAATGTTATTTTGTTGTGGTTAAATTACACATGAGGCCTATCCACACTAGGGAATTACACACTCCCTAGTTTGATTTGCATGGAGGTGGTTAAGTAAGGGTCCATGATGGAGGTACAATTGGAGGGAAAATTTCTCCACGAACTCTATATAAGGAAGGAAACTCTCCACATTTCATTCATATTTGTCATATCGAATTTCTCTTTGGTTTCTCAAGATGCTTAGCCGAGTCACTTGATGTTTAGCAAGAGTTCTTCTAGTGGAGATATCACCCTTTCTTCAGGGGACTTCGAGTGCCACCCTAGAGAATTTCATCTACATTCTTTCGAAGGAGGTTCATCTACAGTTGTATCCAATGTCTCCAAGTGGTGTGTATTCCTAGAGGATGTAGTGAGGAGAGGTTGAGTTGTGATTTCAACATATCTAAGAGGAGATTTGGCCAGGAGAAATTCTAGAAGGGAGGCTTGGGTCTCTTTCTACATTTTGGATGAATTTTGGAGCTGAGAGAGAGAGAGCTTCTATTTAGTGGGGTTTTCTCACTTCCTGGGCCAGTGAAGAAGGAGAATATTGTGCACATGTGGGAGGTGGAGTCTTAGTTATTGAGGTTGATCCTTGTCGGGAGAGACGAGGGAAACACTAGTGGAGGTTATTACTAATTTTCCAAAGCATTGGAGGAGGATTTTGTTGGTATATTTGCAAGTTGTGTGCTTCAGTATTTTTGGAGGGTGTAGGGCCTCTTAGGGGGTTGATTTTGGATGGTTAAAATCCATTCAAATCATTTCTGGGTTTTTTCTAGGTTTTCTGAGAGTATTCCATAATTAAAATTTTAGAATTTTCGTGACGATATTTGGGCCTGGTATCGTAATTCTTATAATAGGGAAAATTTCCATTTAGCTAGGGAATTTGCACCATTTTTTGGGTTCGACTTTTTCTTGGAGATAGGCCAAACCATTTCTAGGTTTTGGTCAAGGAGCTTAACGTTAAATTTGCAGCATTTTTTTAGCACTGGAGGTGGAGTTTCTTGCAGTCCCGTTCCAGGCAGCAGTGTAGTTTCTAGGTAGCACAAAGCATTAGAGGAGCAGCCATTTCCAACATTTGAGATCATTGTATTATCACCTAGGATCTGTCACGCTTGACATTGAGGCAAGCCCAAGTGCATTCATCCATATTATTGTACTTGCTCCATTAATTAATTAAATGGCTCAACTGGTTCTTACTTATGGAGCTTTTATAAGCATTTCCTGATTGTTTAAAATTTATGTGTTGTAAATTGTTTTTTCTTTTCATATAACTATTTATTTAAGTTTGGAACATTATAGTGGTATCAGAGAATGATCTTGGCCTAGCTATGGGAAACTAAACAAAAGATCATGGAAGTGTTACACAGTAATTTGTCATTGACTCTGCATTCCCTGATCCCCGATACTGCCAGTCCATATTACTGACATCTATTCTATGTCATGTTGCCAATTATGTATCAATACCTTCCTTGTAATCTCAGGAAGAATGTTTTAGTTCATTATCCCTAAAGCAAACCCCTTTTACCTAACTTTCTGGGTCATCACGGGTCATAATTTGTCTCACCCACGAAGATGGTCAAGTTTGCACTAGCCCTAGCAACGTTGTCACTGTGTCCCTGTGTTTCACCCACACTGATATAGTTTTGACAAGTTTTTTTACAAACTTGTCAAAGCTTTGAGATGAAACTACTTCATGGGTGGTCCTAGGGCTAGTTGTTGGGTCAAATGAGCTCGCTTCTCTCCTTTGGGATAATTGTTCCACCTTTTGTGAAACCTCCCTAAGAGATAAGCTCTTCCTTCCATCTCTCATGGAACCTCTCCCTCCTATAAATGTCTCCTCCGTGAATGGGATCAGCTAGCTTGGATGTAACTGGGCAATAGCTAGATGTAATTTGGTAGCTTCAGGCTTCTAAGAGAGGAGTAGAGGTAGAGAGTGTCATTGGAGTGTGAAAGTAGCCTCACATGTATTTTGGTTTGAGAGATGTTTGAGTAGAGTTGGTTTGAGAACTTTCTAGCGTCAATCTTTTCAACAAAAGAGAGAGTCATTTATTCCCTTGGGAGATGGTTCACAAGTAAATCCTTACAGAGACATGCCGATGAGACCCTTCAAGGAGACTTACGACGTTAAGGCATGGTTGTAAGCTTTACTTTGATTTATATTAATACAAATCAATAGCTTGTTTCCTATATCGTATGTTGAATTGTATGCCGACAACTTGAGGTTCCTTGACTCTTCAAGTAGATTGTTTGGTCATTTTATATTGCGTTTGTGGTGTTTCTCTACACGTTGTTTTCAAGTATAAGTGACTAGAAGAACGAGACATGGAGCAACACAAAGAGGACTTCATCGAACGACAAACTGAAGATAGGCCTTCATAACACCAACTTTTTAAGGAAATTTTGTTTGGTATTGTCTTTGCAATGACTAGATCCTCTCTATGGCTAGAGGGGTTACCTCTATCTGCAGAGGGAACTTGCCTGTGTCACAAGTTAGCGAATCCACTGGGGAACACCTTGTCTTTTTTGTTGATCGGTTTTGTTTGTTTGTTGTCTCCCTTATTGTTTGGGTACCATGCTCTATTCTGGAAGTTGTTCGACTACTTTTGTAGTCTTCCCACTCTCATGAGTGATAGATCTGGCCTTGCCTCAGCCTAACTTTCATTTTTTGCCTTTGATCTGAGGTTGTCGATGTTTATTTTCTTACAGTCGCGAAGTAGTCGTGCCTTCGCTATCTTTTGGGTTGCGCTTTTTACTGTCCAGCGCAACTAAATTGCCTAACAGCCACGATGAGTCCTAAAATCGGCTTGGTGCAGCTAACTGGTGTAATTTCATGATGTCATCACAAAGTGCTCAGCTAGAGGGGTGCGACAATTTGTTGTTGGTGCACTTTGCTAGTTTTATGCTTGCAACGATTCCTATAAGTTTCAAAATTTGAAGTTTGTTGGTTGATTGGCCAGTGTGTTCTGTCCTCTGAGCTTGTATTTTTTTCCTCTTTATTATATCATAAGTTTTGGTTGTTAGGATTTTTCGTTTCCGGTTTTCAAGTCTTTTGAAACCCTTCCTCTTGAACCGTATGACCTAATGCCTTAGGGTTTCTTGAACGATTGGTTTTCTTAGGTCGCTCATTCATTAGGATGTTTAGACTCTACTAGGTATAATCTCTGACTTTGTTTGAGGCTTCTTCCTATTCGTTGTTTGTCATCTTCCTGATGGGTATGTGATGTTTGGTTACCAAACTTTCATGCCTTGTTTGTGCAACTTCCTTCCTTCACTCGACATAGATCACATTACTTCCCAGTCAGTGAGACAGCTTTCCAGTTTTGCAAAATAAATATCTCCTTAGTTTTGAGTCTTTGATTCGTTTTGCATTTAGTTGCTTATCATTTATTTGAAAAATCAAAAATTTCATTCATCTTGTATTAAGATTTGAAAGATGATTTTTTCATTAGTAGATTCTTGAGATTAAGCCATTGAAAAGAAAAAAGTGTGCTTTCCATATTCTTGTTTAGATTTCTTGCAGGTTTGAGTAAATGGTAGAAGTATTTATTTTTCTTTGATTGGTTTTCTTTCTTGCCATTCATCTATTGTCCATTGCACCTCTCACTCTTCCTTAGCTAGTTGTTCATCCAACGAAAATGGTCTTTTTTCTCATTTAGTTCCATTCTAGGAGTTTTGAAGATACATTCATTAGGGCCTTAAAACTGAGACTTAATTCAAGATTAACTGTTAAAATTTATTGAATAAACTTAAAAATGCAATGGAACCTAAAACTCACACATCTATAGGTCTAGGCTAGATACGTGTTTCAACCTCATTAAACCTAGTTGCTATTGTTTTCACTAAGGTTGGGTGATTCCTCCTTTTACGATTCAATAGATACTAGTACAGATTTGTGCTCCTTGTACCGTCACATGTATGTTGGGAGATCCCACTAGGCTATCATCCTATTATCCATAGGAAGTTGAGTCTACAACCTTACGAATCGTAATGCACTAAACACAACATTCAGGAAGATTGACTGTCATACGGGAAGTCCTTGGTCATTTCTCTCTCATTTTATTAACAAGGTGTATATGCAATTTTACGATTTGTCTGGGAAACCTTTTTCCTAGAATTCCAGAGCAGTCGCTTTCATTCCTTTTTGACTCTTTAAAAGCAAAAGGATCATCTGAGCACTTGTCCTTTCAGGCTCATTAAACTTCGAAAGAGACTAGAGTCATATTTTGTCCTTCTTCTCGACTCTTTAAACATGAAAAGGAAAAGTTCCATTCCGATGTCATAAAATTTATTTGTCTGTGATAGCATCTTACCTGTTAATCTTAGCCACATCATGAGTTATATCTTGGAAGGTTTTTTTATATCTCTTCTCTTGGAATTTTGAGTTTAGGCTATCATGGCGGAGTCACCGAATCTGCCGTCCTTACCAAGTGACGAAGAGCCCCTTTCTGCTATCTCTTCTAAGGTATTGTTTGTTACGGGTACTCTTCCTATTATTCCAAGTGTTCAGCCTCTTGCCTCTCGGGCTCCGAGTGAAGAACCTTTTGATATCAATTGGACTCCTCCTAATGGGTCAAAAAAAAAGGGTACATTTGTTTATGGGCAAAGTGGATTTCTTTATGGAACCTTTTTAAATTAGGTAAGAATACCAAGTTTCTCTCTTGAATATTGAGTAGAGAAATTCATTTTCACTATTAGTAATGCCTTGAGTAGGTTTATCATCATAACACTAATGACAAAGATGAGGTTTGACATTGCATCATGTTTCCCATTTTATATTTACTTAGATTTGCATAAACATTTCCTAAAGAAAATTGTTTTCATAAAAACACAATCATAATTAAACATAATTTTTATATTATAAATATTTCATTATGTATTACTATTTTTTTACCAAAATCACATATTAAAATCTTGTCCAATAGCAATTTTTTTTTTAAGTTTAGAAAAAAAACAGTATACTCATCCATCCAGCTTATCTTAATTATAGATTCCTGAGTGAAATCCACATATCTAAGCCTCCTCTACCCCCAACTTTCTTGTCCCCAATCCATTCTTCCTTTTATCCTATCTTCTCCTCCTTCCTAGGAAGGCCCCTTCTACTAGCAACCTTGAATTGAGTTCTACCCACCTAATTTTGGGACCCCCACCCCATCCTAGCCAACATCCAAATCTTGTTAAGTAAAATTTTCAAAATCTTTGTGCCTCAGGGTGAGTGTAAGCTAATGACTACCTCTTAAGGCACGTTTGTTGAAACAAACACACGGAAAAATAACAATTTATTAAATTGGAAGGATGATTCAAGGTTTCAGAATGAATTTGAATATGGTATAAAAAGAAATGTAAGAAATTAAATAAGATTTCTAAATACATTAGTTTTATTTCTATAATTTATGTGTGACTATGTGAAATTTGAATTTTTCCAAAAGTAGTATGCTATTTTTGAAGAAAAATATGATGCACATATTCCCATTAGTGCAAGTCTTGATTACCTAGATGATGGACTTTATATGTAAAGACAAAAATATTTTAAAATTTGTAAACAATATTTATTTTTTTAAACAATTATATATTTGAAATATGTCTAGTTGACTTTATATGTGTTTGTAGTTTCATGAACCATATATTTGTGTAGCTTATACAAAAATAACATGAAAAATAGAGATGTTGAGGGTTGATCAGAAAAAATGGAAGTTTCAACGTATATGTATCCCAAACCATTAGCTTTTCCATTCTAAACCTAAATCCAATGCAACCAATTCAGAAAACAGGTATGATAATATTGTCAATGTAAATGAATGTGCTATAAAGTCTGCACACACTCTAAAGTATATGCACAACCTATAATGTGCACACACTATCGTGACCAAGTCTACTTGGTAATGAGGAATGTTTTTAATGGTCTAATTAAAGTTGTACGAGGAGAATAATGAGTCATGTGCCCCCAGTGAAACTTGTTAGACACAATATCCATGAGAAAAACCTAATTCCCACAAATATTATATAACTATAATGTTGAACATGTCATTGAATGACCATAAAAGAACTTGTATGGTGTCTCTAGCCTACTATAGAGATACAAGCACCATGACTAAAGAAAAACATATGCATTCAATGAGAATATAACTTGATCTAACACCACAAATCCTTCTTTGGGTCATGCTTAGTGTTTCTAAACATCCAAGTGTGATACAAATTCCATGAGTAAATATTGTTTCTTTAGAAATGGTCTTCATGGTATAAAAAAAGTAACCAGGGGGGGGAGGTAATAAGTAGTTTAATCCCTAAATGATTTCTTTAGATATTAAACACTATGTTTAGGGGAGGAAAAACAATGTTATTTAGTCCCTAAATAATACTTCTAACATTTATTGATAATGAGCATGCTTACAACCACAACATAAACCCCATGTTAGACATAAGTTATCACTGATGGCAAAGGAAAAGCTAGGTGCAAAAAATTGGTCAAAGAATAGAAACTTTGGATCAAGTTTTAGTATATAATACTAGAACATAAGTCCTTATAAACTACTTATATGTATAGATCTCAAAAATATCTTTCCAACGATATATTGAGGTCTAGAAAATGCCTCTTAGATCGAAAGATATGGTCGATCAAAATTTTGAAGGTAAAAGTACAGATTTTGGTGTTTCTAGGCCAAATTTGGTGCTAGTCTAGAACTCTCCAGACTTAGCAGTTTATGTAATTTGGTGGTTTGTAAACCCTATCTATCATTTGGATCAAAAATATTTAGGGTTTTTGGAAAAAACCTAGGAGTGATCATTTCCACTTAAATAAGTAACCATAGTATATGCAAGGAAGGTATGCCATCATGTTGATGCTTAGGCAAGGACAATGAAGTTTCAAGATGAATTTAAGGATGAGATTAAGAGGGAGTTGAAATTATCCTATAATTCTCAAAAGATAAGTATTATTTATCTCTCTTTATTAATTATTACTATTAATATTGTCTTTACCATTGAATTAGTCTGTATATCCTTTTATTGGTAGTAATTGTTCTTCCATGACCTCCTAGTGAGGATTGTAGGTCAATGAAAGCGAGTACGTAGACTTTATAAACAAATGGAAGAAGTGGAAGAATGAAGCAACACAAGAGGAATTTCCACAATATCTATTTGAAGGATATTGCACCAGATAAGACCCAATTTCAGAGTGACTACGCTATTTGAAGTACATCTTGATTGTGCTAAACAGAAATAAAGATCTAACATGTAGCAGAGGATGACATTTGAGAAGATTCTCCTAGAAAGAGGGAGAGGATTATGTTAAGATGTTTGCCTCAGTTGTAAGAGTTTCCTTAGGTTTTTGTAGAGCATGAAAAGAAGCTTCATGATTGAAGAATACTTTATAATGTGGGTTTAGTTGAATGGATCAAGGATGATCCTAGATGATTTATCTCTAATGGAAGTTGAAGGAATCATGTGTCAAAAGGAGAAATAGGAAATCCATGTTTTGACCTAAAAAAAAAATTGACCTTATATTCTTGGATGATGGATTTCCAGTGGAAGAGGGAGTACTCAGTCGTGATGACTTGAAAGCATATGTGATGATGGATATTGTGAAGCTGGAACAATTTATAGATTTAGTTTGAGTTTTTTATCTTAGTTTGAGACTTAATAAGCAAGTCACCCCATATGAAAGAGGCCAAGTATATTAAAGTTGGTTTCACAAGTTGAGAACCAGTATGGATTCATATGCCACTTTCAGAATTGTATAATGACAAGCACGGTGATGAAAGGTGCGGTGAAGCTCAGGTATATCTCCATTTATGAGAATATAGTCGATATTCTATCAAAAATTCTTTATTGACGGAATTTTTTTGCACCTTCGAGACAAGCTTGGTCTTGTGGATATTTCCTCCATGGTTGAGAGTGAGCAAGGATTACATTGCAGCATGGATATGGCTTATCCCTGTGTCATGTAATTTGACGATAATTAGGGATGTTATCCTTGTTTCAAATATATTCACCAAAATTAGGGAGAATGGTTTCATTAGATAACATAATGGAAAAATATTCAAACAGTATCATGTACTCTGATCGGAATTAGGGATATTATCCCCATATCAATTACATTGACAAGAATTGGGAAGAATGATTCAATGGACATACATTATCCATGTGACAATAATTGTGACCTAAATTAGGGAGAATGGTATGGTAGAGGGTAGTTGGTGCCTCCTAACATCTTGCTTGGATATATGAGAGAGATACTCATATCTTTGAGAGATTTGTTTAGATCTCTATGTAGATAGAGCTTCTTGGATCTCTGAGAGAACTACTTAGATCTTTGTTTATAGAGAGCATGTTTTGGTATTTGTCCTGGGTTAAGGCCATTTGGAGTTTCACCTGGACTATGTGCACTAATCATCTTATGATGAACGAGGGCTAGTCTGGATACCATGAGTTCGAGGCACAAATATTATCATGGTGACTAGTTGATATTAGTGTTGTACCATAGGTAGTGAGTTGATTCCATGATTGTTATAGGTCAAGAGGGTTAACCTAGATGATAGTGATGCTACTGATTATGATTATTATCTTAATCTTGATCCTTCCTTATAGAATATTTCAAATTGAGAACATCATGATAAGTCATTATGAATACCTCCCTAGTTAAGAGGAAATGTTGAATTTTGTAACTATGGTTGGTCTTCATAATGTAAATTTTTATTCCTATATTTAGTTTATGTTTAAGCGTGTTCTTCATGCTCATTTCAAAAGATGAAAATTTGAATTTTAAATTTAAATGTTTTGGCTCCATTGAAGCATAGTTGGCCTCCTCCTAGTCAAATCAGCCTCCTTCAAGTGATTAATTCAAGTTAGCTAGAAAAGAACCCATTCACCAAAGAAGAAATCTCTATATTGACATTTATGCTACACCATTTGACAAGAAACTCACCTTCTTCTATGTTGAATTCACCTCTCATTTGAGACATATGAAGTAGAAAATATGAGGTTATCAAAGAGGATTATTTGAGGCAACATGGAGTGAATTTGATTCCAATGAATAACCCTCTCTCCTTTTGATACATGACCTAATCGAATGCTAGTGAAATTATCTGAGGCTAGCAAAATTATCTGAGGCCAACAAAGTCATCTCTTTTTGATGAAGGACTATAGTACGAGTTTGTTTGACTGGACTAGGAGGATGGACTAGGTCAATTCTATTGCTTTCCTATGATGTTTCTCTTATTGACTTGATTCTATAAGGAAATGATTGATGTGCTTTCCCCATGTGTGTTTTTGCAAGGCAAATTCTTGTGTGGTTGTCTCTTCATGTTTTACTATTGTAGTTCTTTGTGTAATTATGTTATGATGCATAATAAATAGAAGAAAGATCAACCTAAAAGGATTATCATAAAAAAACAATTATTATTCTATAGAACCACTTAAAATTTCAATAAAATAAACCTCATCAATAAATTTTAAAGTGACACCAAATCTAGTTTACACCTCTTCATTACTTGTAGCTTTGAATTTTCACAAATCCAACTGAGAGGTTAAGATTTCTTTTGAGATGTTGTTTATAATCCAAACTTCTTGGCAATTTCTTCAAATATTAAATGCACTTGGGAACTAGTATAAAAAGGTATCAACTTTTGTATGCTTAATTATCACCCTTATATGAAAAAACACACTTCTTATGCTCTCATCTCTAGGTGACGAAATAAAAGAATTAGATCTAGAATGAGTAGATGCTTTACCTTGAACTCCTACATCTATGACATGAGTTTCATCCCCTAAATGAGATCCCAAATTGTGTTGTACTGTTGCAACAATATTTTTATTTCCTTTTCCTCCAAACCTATTAGGTGTTAGTTGTGTTAATTTGAGATGTAGATTTCAACAATGAGCATGATAATGCCCTTATTTTTTACAATGAGAACACATACACTTTTCCTCTTCTTTCTTCACTA
Source organism: Pinus tabuliformis (assembly GCA_031772625.1). NCBI lineage: Eukaryota > Viridiplantae > Streptophyta > Pinopsida > Pinales > Pinaceae > Pinus > Pinus tabuliformis. Next base: position 1,189,713,008 of record CM062818.1, read on the forward strand.
TAGCAACCTTTTTACATTTCCTCTTTCCTTTAAATTTTCCTTCACAGAACTTGGATTTTTTCTTCTTTGTGAAATAATTCTGCACATTCTTTCCCCTAGACTCAAATGAGTAGCTTGGACACATATTTCATCCAAGTTAGTTCGATTAAATAGAAGAATAGTGTGACTATGATAAATATGAATTGTGTCAATGTATTTTAAAAACATATATGAATAATCTAATGGAATATTCATATCCACTTCTTTCTTCCTAATTTCTTCAGTAAAACGTTGCACTCTTTTTCCTTTTCCCTATCTCAAAATTTTCCATTCCATTATTGCTTTATGAGTATAACCTAATGGATAAAAATCAATATTTAATGCATTAGTGAATTTTTACCATGAATAAAGGATCTTAGCATTATTTTTTTTGGCTTCTCAAAGTTTACTTTCCCACCAAACCAGTGTTACCCCTTCAAGTAAAAGAGAGGCCAACTGAATCTTTACCTCTTCTTCAACAATCTGTTGAATACAACAATAAATTTCTATTTTTTGAATCCAATTATGTAATTTTTCTACATTAATCTCACCATTATACAATGGTGAGATGAACTTGACATCCAACTTCAAAAACGGCTTCTTTGAAACAATCTTCTTATGAGGAGATGGTGATAGAGAATTAGATAGAGAAGAAGGAGGTGAAGAATGAGGAGGAGATGGAGGTATCAAAGGAGGAGGAGAAAATGAAGGAAGAGAGGATTTATCACCCTCATTGTTTAATTGAATGGTGCCTTCTCATTTCTTAAGTCCTCTTTCATTATAGATATTTTCTACCCTTGGCTGCAACAGACATAATGCCTTGATAAAATCTCAAGCAGTTAAAAGGATTCTCTCATCTTAGTGAATCCATCTGCCCTCTTTGAGTGAAGCTCCTTGAACCAAATTTGGGGTTGTAATATTCAGTTTCACTTTCTCCCTTTTTAAGATTTTACCTGGTAATCATTCACAATCAAGAACCAAAATCAAACTAGCTCATTTAGCTTTGATACCAAATTGATGAAGATCTTTCATTGCAAACCTAAGATTTGTTTCCTTCAAATAGAATTTGTAATACCAAACTTAATAATAAACATTTAAAAAACTATGAACATAAAGAAACAATTATCGATAAACAAAAGGAACACAACGAGATTGATAATGAAGTTCACAGATGTGGGCCACATCTTCGGGTTTTCTTCCAATGGAGTGACCTCTTCAATTAATATGACGCAAAATTACTCAAATTACATCAAATCCACAATATCTAAAGTTGGCTCTCTATTCTTTAGCTTTACAAAGCCTCAAATAACTCCTTGCAAAAATCTCTCACTTCTTAAATCTCCCAAAGGGCATGAAAATTGTGTAATACCAAAAACACAGTGATAACACATGGTACAATACTATGGAGCTCAATTTCCTTTCAAAACCAGACAATTTACAATGCTATATACTAACCCAAAGAATATTTGAGAAAACCCTTTCCCTCTCTCCCCAAAGGCTAAAGTTTATACCAAAAATTGTTTAAAACTTAAGCTTCAAATGATAATATTCAGCCTCTGTACAAAACCACAATGTGTGGTGCAATGACACATGATTTTCGTATCAATAACATTAGGGATCTGTAGCCCTGCAATCAAGCCCATTAAGGTTACGTCTCCATATGTTGGATTATATATACATAAACACACACAATAGGACTTTATTATGGAAGGGATGTTGGTTATATTAAATATAACAATTTGTTATAACTATTCAAACTACATGTTATATACCATGTTATCACTTAGAACTATAAGCATATGTATATAATCCTTTGTCCAAGTTAAATATCAAAAGTTGGTGTCAAATGGTTTTTGTCCTATGTTTCTTACTTAGGGTTTAAGTTTTAAAAGGTGTTTGATGTAAATCATTCTCTAATCCTATTGGTCATCCTCCATCATGAGTGCAAAAGCCATGTCTTGTCTTGTCCATGTCACCGATCCTTTCCGTAGTTTCGCAGCGCAGTCTCATTGGTTAATTTTGCAGCGTAATCATTGTTTAGCCATTTCGCAGCGCGTCAGCATCAAGCCGTTTCGCAGCGCATTTTGCCAATTTATAACTAACTGCGCTACGAAATCGCGGATTCGTGCGTTTTGCAGCGTATATTCCTAAAAGGGTCAAGTCTGTTGATGAGTCATCACTTCCGTCCGTTCATGTCAGTGGACGTACCTCCCAAACACTCATTAACCATCACTCCACCAATAGATTTGCAGGCATGCACATAAATATTATTCAAATGGGTTTTACCGTGCATAGATTCTTTATGATGATCGTAAATGATGCATAAGTAACTAGCATGTGTGATGAGGTATTTGAATTTGCAAGCGAGCCCGAGTTTTTCAAGTGAGCCTGATTGCAAGCGAGCCCGCGTTCAAAGGAATTGAATTACCATTTGAGTTGAAGCTGTTGGCCATTCTTTGTGCGAAAATTTCAAAAGCGAAATGGAGAGGAAAGAACATAGGTCTGGAAAATGTCAGAGAACAGAGCCTGAAGGTTTGGACCTTGCATTAAGAGATGAGGGCGTGAAGAAAGCCTTCAAGGATGCTGGCTGTTGGAATTTCTGTAAGAAGCTGCAGGGTGGCCATGCTCAGGTAACAAAGGATTTTGCCTTAAACTTCACGGGTTTGAATTCTAAAATAGCTATGTTAGAAGTTCAAGTGTCTCCGGAGGCAATTGCTACTGTAACTGAGATTCCAAGAGGGGGACAAGAGTGGTTTAAGAACTTTAAATTTGATATGAACCCCTGCAAAGAGTTTTTAAAAGAGGCATATGTGAATGAAGACCTAACAAAAGCTGTGCCTAGAAACTATGTTAAGGAGCACTATGCCCTTCTTCTCACCTGTATTCAAAAGTACTTAACCTGTGAGGGAAGATATAATAAGGTCTACTCCTATCACTTTAAGTTGCTGTTGCATTTTACGGGTAAAGCATCTATAGATATTCCATTTTACTTGTTTCGCAGTCTCAGCAAAATGTGTGACAAAGTGAAATTAAGGAAGGATGATTGTGAAACATCATTATTTTGCCATGGTTTGATTAAACTACTAGTGCTGGATGGTCTTCAGAAAATTGGTAGAGACTGGAACTCTTTCATCTTCATGGCTGGTTTCCAGAGTAAAACAAGTCTTACTCCACAGCCGGTTAGAGAAAAAGAAGAATCAGTTGAGGAACCCACGATAGCTGAGCTTCGAAAGGAGGCAAAGGATAAAAAGAAGGCCAAGTCACAGTTGAGAAAATCAGTGAAGCCCTTGGTTATTAAAGAGCAACCTCAGCCATCATCAAAAGAAGAAGCTAAGCATAAGAAAGATGCACCTGGACCAAGTGGATCTGAAACAGTGTCAGGAGTTAGGACAAGGAGTCAAATAAGCAAAGAAAAAGGCAAAGCATTAGCTGTTGAGGAAAGCCCGATATCTAAGGCCAGCTTGAGTGATTTGCTTGAGGCCATTGAGTTTGAGCAGGTTGAACCGGTGCATATTGAACCAATGCACATTGATTTGACTCAATCATCACCAGAAAGCACTAAAAAATCTAAAGCTTCAAAAAGACTGAGGTTTGATGAACCAGGTGAGGAATTTATCTTCAAACCAAGAAGACCTGTTACAAGAAAACAAGTAAGGGAAGCTGAGAAACTGCCTAGAGCAGAGGAAGTTGAAAAATTGCCCAGAACAGAGGAGGCAGAGAGAATTAAGCAAAAAGGCAAGAATAGAACAGTCATTATTTCCCAAGGAGGTAATATTATAGCCATAAAGAACCAGTTGGAGGCAGCAAAAAATGAAATTGCTAAGGTGACAAATGCCACTAGGGAGTTTGCAGTCAGGTATGCAAATTATCGAAGAGCTGTGTTAAAAGGAAGTAAAAACCTAGTAGGTCAGGTGGATTCAGTAGCTGATGTTTATACATGGACAGTTCCAGCTCTCAAACAAGCTAAATTCATCAGAAAAATAAACATGAATCTAAGAGCTGAAAACAAAGCCCTGAGGAGGGAGGTTGCAGACTTAAAAGCACAGCTAGGTCAATTAGCTGCTCATTGATGGTGAGAAAGGTCTTGTTCTAAGTTTTGTCAAATTTTGTTTAGTTCCATTATTTTGAAGACATATAGATCTCTGCCACATGTAAAGGAGGTTTAAAGAATTAAAGGTCCAAGCAGAAAATTCCTCAAGGCAAATACACACTGTTTTAGCAAATTCAGCAGTTTCGTAGCGCGCTACGAAACTGCTGTAGGTGTTGTTTTATAATGAAGACAAACAGTTTGATGGGAGGATCAGAAAATTTTCAAAGGAAACATCTAAGGGACATTTAGGAGACCACATGAAGCTAGCATAGCCATTCAAATGATGACAGGTGTACCTTTTTTGTAAAGTGAAGTGTTTTGTCTCGAGTTAAAAGTTTTTATTATAAAGGCACTTTATTACCGGTCATTAGGGTTTGGAAGGAGTTGCATACGAGGAGTTTTGGCTTGCACACCTGTTCATCAACGAAGCTTCCAGCACATTTGGAAATATGGTGATGCTCATCATTTTTGGGATATTAAAGAGCTGGAGACATGCTGCTACATTTTCGAAGAGGTAGTGGAAGACTGGAACCGGAAAAACAGGGGTTTTATCCTAATATTATTGAACCATCAACGCATTCAGCATCCAAAGCTAGCCTGGAACATTGAATCCTCTTCTCAGCTATCTCGGCCAAACTGAAAGGAGACAGGTGTCAAGAAGCAAGAAAGAATCATTCTACGAGGAGGATAGAATTAGAGTTTTAGTTTAATTAGGACTCTTTAAAATTCCAGTTTAGCACTTATTGTATTTAATGAGTCAGTTAAATAGCAGATAGGGGTAATTAGTAGCAGTCATCGAGCTCCCCTCATGCTGGAGGAGGAAGCTCAAAGTAGTTAAAGATATGTTTCTATATATAGATGAAACTTGGATGTAATGAGGGTTGGATATTTGAGAAAACAGAGTTTATTTTGGCTTGTGTAAAAACTTATTTTCAGTAATACAAATGACTGCTTTTCTTCTCAGGATTCACACAGTGTTTCAAATGCTCAAGATATATGTGGTTTTGTTTTATCCTTTATGTTTTACAACTGTATAGATACACAATCACTCAGAATTCACTTTGCTGCTCTGATTTCCTGTGTGTATTTGTAAGTTGAGGTTTCTATGAGAGGTATTTTGAGTGTTTAAACATTACATGCCCTGACTTCTATGAATGAGTAGTTTTATAGTTTGCTGAAGTGATGATTAACTCCATGAGCCCAATGGAAGTCTTTGTAATGTCTGTCCAGCCAACATATGTGTTAAATTTACTTTGCAAGAGTTAGCCATCTCATCAATAGTCAAAATCAATAACCTTTTGAGAGAGCCCTCTCAGGCTAAGGAGGCTAAGCCTTAGTCAAAAGTCTGGTTTGAAATAGTTGCACAGAGTCTACTTGATCAGCAGCCTTTCAGTGCTTGATTTTGTGATAACATACCATATAACCTAATCCTTGGACCATGTGCTCACCGACGGTCTTTGATATATGACATGGTGCATGGATTTTATTGGTTGTCATGCATCAATGGTTGGCGACATGGGAGATTTAGTGGGAGGATAAATACCCTACAACGTGCTTTCATATTGGGGGATATATTGATGAAAAAATGACATAATTTATTGATCATATAATAGGGGCTAAAGTGTTTTCATATTGGTAGGTATAAAAAATGGAGCTCAAAGTTCATAAAACAATATAAAGGGGTATAAAAAATGTTAATGAAAAATGGATACCTACAATATCTATTGAAATTAGGGGTTTTTTAAATTGGCAATGTGTATTGGGTGTTGTTGACAGTGCTAGAAATATGTCAACCAAGGGGGTCTCCCCAATGAAAAGTCCTAATTAGACTTCACGCTGTTTGGTTTGGTAGTCCTTCCGGAATAAGGCCTAACTACAATATGTTCTTAGTGATTTTCCTTGGCTACAATGGTCAACACAAAAGAGTAATGCATAGGTACTTTCATATGAGCAGGTGAGTATGCCTTGTGGAATTTTCAACTACAAAATGTATCAAGGTTCTTCTACCGAAAGGGGGAGAAAAGTGAGCCTTTAAAAGAAGAGTAATAATATTGATCTAGTAAGGACACACAAACATGTGCATATGAATGAATCATTGGAAAACTAGTGAAATAGTTCACATAGAAGTAATGATTGTTGAAACACATACAACAAACCTTCAACAATATAGGTACCAAAGCCACCGAAATAGTTCAATTTCCTTAATATAGATGAAAACAGCATACATCACAAAAATTCAAAGAATAGTCTTAAAATATTTATGACAAAAACACGAAAGTGTGTTGGCTCAATGAGCTTCAAAATTAAGCAAAATTTCCAAGGTACATCGGTATAGTGAACACCACTAGCTCCAATAGTGGAGTATTAGAGCAACCACTTGCTCCTCCAAAAGAACTATATTCCTCTCTAATTCTTGGTAGGAGGATCCAAGGTTAAAATTCCTTTGCATGAGCTATGAGGGTGTATATATAACAAATGGGGTCACCATTCACCTCCCTTGTGACTCTTAGACTACACATGATTTTTTGACTTCTCTATGACCTTTTGACACCTTCATGACTTTTCACATTCTATAGATGACCCTTGGAATTCCACTTAACATTACATTCCCTGCACATCAAAATCATATAATCCAAAAATGATTTGGCCAATGATGACATGACAATTTGACAGGAAATGACAAGACATTGATGACATGGATTGCATGATGACAGGGCAATGTGAAGTCACTCTTGTTGCTGCTATCTTTGAGTCTTCGTGAATGATGGTGCGTGTTCTTATTCTTCCTCCTCCATAAGGCTTGAAGGTATGGAGCCTTCAATGTGATATTGATGTCTAACTTTTGTCGCAATATTCCTTCCCTCTGTCGTGACTTGATTGATCAATTTTTCTTTGCAGCTACAAAGGTTTCTTATAACAAGGTTTCCTTCTTCATATCCTTCATCATAATCTTATCATAACATGATATGATACCTGCAACTGAAGTCCAACCATGACAAGATGGCATCAATTTGATAAACCCATATTTTAACATGCTCCATGAAAACCATTAACTAGGATGGAACCGGGTGATAGCCTGAGAGCCTGGCTCAAATTGTATAGTTGTGTAGCTCAGGAGGTCAGGGGCTAGGACTGACCCATGAGACTATGCAATTCATCATTTAGACAAGCCAGGGAAAGGAAAATACACAATTGAGGGGCTTAGAAGGTTAGGCTTGAGGTTTCCCACTACACTGTTCTTGAGGGACAAAGGTTTAGGGCTTACACAAATGCACAGTTCAAGAGGTAAAGGTTGAGTCTTTTTTATTGATACTATGACTTGAAAAGAGGAGGTTGATTGAAGGAAGAGACTATGCAGTTCTAGAGCTCAAGGGTCAGGATTGAGCACTGAGACTACGCAGTGCACATTTTTGGAAGGAAGGGTGATGAGCCCCAAATTTGGTAACATTTTGGGCTCATTTGGCCTAACTACCTTTGCTCAATCCTTCATTTTTCATAACTTATGCATCATTTTTTAGTATGTTTATGTCATTTGTACGAATAAGGGCAGTCACTATTCCTAGGTGGCTAACACGTGCTCATTTCAGGTTTTTTGACACATGATTGGAACAAAACCGAGCAGATAAGGACCAGGAGACAGCCAAGATGGGGTTGAGGATTCGTAGGAGGGTTGTCCAGCATTAAATGGCCTTCCTCGGGATCTTCACCCCCAACTCCGAGCTCCAACAGCCACCACAACCGGATTTAGAAGGCAGCCAAACGGATTTTGAGGAAGTAGCAGTTCACTCCTAGTTTGGTCAGCCAAGTCCCACTGATTTAGGAGGCCAGCTTGGGGCCTCGTGATGTATAAATGATAAGGCTTTAGCCTTCGAAAAGGACTTTTGAAACATTGTTGCACATTCTGCACTACGAGCTGCTAGCTTGGTTTTGCTCTTTTGTAGCCATTATTGGCATGCTCTTTGACTTATGATTATTATTTTTTAATGGAAAGCAGTTAGATTTGATCTCAGTTCTGAGCTTTTAAAGGAGCCATAGCTCTCGGGGTTGGGCCCAACCTGAGAGCCTAAGGCCTCCTTCTTCTGTATTGTTATCTTTTCTTTCAGCATTATGGTTTTCTTTACATGCATTTGAAACGCAGTTTGTTGAGTTAGATTTCTTGGTGTGGTTAAGTAGGTCATTGTTAGAAGATAGAGTTGCTTCAGCTGTTTAGAATAGAGTGAAGAGATTGGAGTTGATAAAAGTTCCAGAAAAGGGTTGCCTGCACACTCATTTTCACCTCTTTCTAGGGGCTGGAATTGCAGACAGTGCTACCCACCAAACACATTGGTTTACATACTCATGCAATCTTTGGTGCAATATTTTCGTTTGTAGTAGTTGTCCATGCACTCAGACCTCTTGGAATGTTTCTTTGCTTCAGTACCAATATATGGTTTTCTTTAGAAATAACGTGCTGATCATTGGTTCCATTAAATAGTTAAGACAGATTAGGAATGTTTTGATTATGTGCAGGACGTGGATGATCTGGTTCAGTTGACACTGTGCAGTGCTACTCCCTCACTCTCTCGTCCTTCTAAGCCTTTCCCAGGCCAACTGCTCATCTCCCAATTAGACCCCTTGTCTCTCAACTACTCTACTGCCCACGTTATCCTACCTTTTCGGCTTTCCATTCCCTCTACCCTCCTTCAGACAAACTAGCTTTGCAAACCCCCCTCATCGTCTCGTCTCTCTGTCACTAAGTCATTACAAACCCCTCTCCTACCTCCCTATCCACCCATGTAGCTTCTTCCACTCACCCATCACCCAAAATCCGATTATAGAACATCCTGTAGGAATTATTGAACATCCTGTAGAAATTCTAAAACATCCTGTAGAACCCCTACAGACTTCCTGTAAAAGCTCATAAACTCGGTCTTTTGGCAGCCAAACTTTGTGAAACTCTCTGGAAGGGTGTTAGGAACCCCTTAGACCCTCTCTGAACCTTCCCAACCTTTTTCAAGCCCTCCTCCTCCTTGATCCACCTTTGCACAGTAAAAAACTAGTTAAAAGCACATGCATGATAATTCTAATAATTGAAACAAAAATACAAAAAATGTTTTCTTCAGATAGAGGTAGTATAGACACGCATTTTACCTTCATAGAAGTAATGGCATCTCTTTCAGTAGTTTTCATTCCCATCTCTGCATCAGTAAGACTAGCTGGTAGAATTAGGGTTTGCTAAGGTTTGCGTTTCTTGTTGGCTTTCACTTCCTTTCTACAAATAGATTAGCTTCCTTTGAGTTAGCTTTCGTCCATCAGTTAAAAAGCTTCTTCTAAGAGCCATAGAAGTTGGCTTGAGCCCCTAGCGGACTTGTGCCAGCTGACCAAGTGATAGCTGCGGAAAGAGCTAGTACTTGTGCATACAGCACCGTCGCTTCCAAGTTTGTTACGAACTACCGGGTTGATAAAATTGAGGAAGGAAGCTCCAGGAGTTGTAGCATTATTGCTACAATACTGGAGCTCACCATCTTTTTGGCATTGTTGCCGGGGAAGCGTCAGAGTATTGGTGATTGTTGCTTTTCTTCTACTTTCCTACTCTCGCCTTCTGCTAAGTAGTATTTCATTTCCATTCTGCAATTTCCTTTCTGCAAAAGTAGCATAGACATTTCCTGCTTTCATAGATTAACATTTCAATTCCGCAATTTCATTTCTAAAAGCGTAGATTAGCATTTCAATTCCACAAGCGTAGCCTAGCATTTCATTCCTACAATTTCATTTGAGCAAACTAGATTAGTTCTTTCATGCTTTCATTTCAATTCCGCATTTCCATTTCAGCAAGATAGTTAGTTGCAGTTCAATCTGTTTTAGTTTTGCAGGTACCAGGAAAAAACAAAAGCAATCAAAAGTCTTTTCATTTCATGCCTCGTAGAAATTGAGATAAAACAGGAAAATTCTTACCCAACACCCCCACCACATCACTAAGTCACCCTTCTCTCTTCTTTGGTGACAGTGAACCAGAAGAACCTATAGGCGAACCTCCTGAGATATACAAAGATCCTATAGCAGAAGAAGTGTTAGGATATTCCGACACATAGGATATAGTTAAGTTCAACTTGGTCTAGTATAGAGTTAGGTTAGAGTTAGGTAAAGTGTGTTTCTTTACCGTTGTACATTTTGTAACTTACAATCCGACGGTCACGATATGTAGTGATCCGACGGTTCACTCTCACCTCGGTATTACCGACACTTGATCCGTGGCTTGACACCCGATTGGTCCATGAGTTCTATTTAAAGCGCATGGAGGGTCATTGTTCGGGTAATCCATGCATGAGAGAAGCTTATGTAAATTTTCATTCTTTGATTAATAAATTGCCTGTAGTACCCACGTTGGGACAGGCCGTGGACTGTTTCCCTCCTTGCACTCTTAGGGTTTAACCACGTCAAAAATACTGGTGTATTGATTTGAGATCTGGTTGTGAGCGGTGTCCTTTTGGTATTCTTTCTGTGGAACTTACCCTGTAAATTCCTACATGGTATCAGAGCTATTTGAGGGCCGCGTCCGTTGGTGATCCAAATCTGAAGCCGGTAGAACTGCATGCGGCTGTCGTTTCCTAGATCTGTTGTTTCTGACTGCTTTCGGGCCGAGAGGACTGCTCTGTTGCGTTCGGAGCATCTGTTCCAGTGAGGAACCCCTTTCGTTTCACGCGAAAAGGTTTCCGGTAGCCCTAGCTGCGTCATTTTTCAGATCGGGAGGTATACAGTGTTTTTTTTGTAGTTTACTGTTATTTTCTCTCTGCTTATTTCGGTCTCAGTTTATTTAGCCTTTTTTTTAACCGGATCTATACCTTTCATTTCTGCGTATGCTCTTTGCCCTGCGACTCTGTGCGATCTGGGCAAATCAGAAACAGAAAGGAAGGATTTTTCTCATGCGTATGCTCTTTTCCCTGCACCTTAGTGTGATCTCGGAAAATCAGAAACATTGAGAAAAATATTTAGTTTTTCGGCTAAAGCTAACTTTGAGATTTTTTTTAAAAATTTCTAGTTTTTTGGCTAAAGCTAACTTCGAGCCGCAAGGTTCGTTTTTCTTTGCATATTCGTGTTGGGTTTTGTGTTTTGTGTTTTGTAGGGAAAAAGAGCTTTCTCAAGGCAAGCACGCAAACCAAGGCCCCCCCCCCCCCCCCCCCTCTCTCTCTCTCTCTCTCTCTCTCTCAAATTTTTTGTATAGATCAATTGGTTCAAAGCTATTTTAAGAGAGTAGAGGTCTTGGGTTCAAGTCTCCATTTTGTGGGGGCGGATTTTTTCATTCCCGCACATTCGCGCACTTTGCTGGCAATGTCAACAATTTTTTTTTCAAAAAGCCATAACTTCTTCATCCGGAAGCCTTTTTCAGAGCCGTTTTTTTTAAAACCGCCTATTTTTTCGAGATCTATCCGTTGGAACACTTACTTTCAGCATCTTTAGCTTCAGTTTTTTTTAAAATGGAAAGTCCATGCCAAGTCATTCTTGACAGCACTAACTACTTCCAATGGGTAGACTACATGGAAGATTTACTTAGAAGTAAAGGTCTCTTCAAAATAGCCACAGACCAAGAGAAGAAACCAAAAGATGAAGACAAGGCGGCAAAATGGGAAAATAGACAAGATCAAGCACGTGGTTTGATAGGGATGTCTATTTCTCCTGATCTTAGATTCCACATTGCAGGACTTGAGACTCCTCATGAAGCATTAGAAAAACTTGCTAAAGTTTTTGGGATTAAAAATGAAATTAGAGCCCATCAACTTGAAAATGAGCTGCTTACTTTGGATCCTAATAATTTTTCTTGCATTGAAGATTTCTTGTCCAAATTCAAGACCCTTAGATATCTCTTGGAAGGTGTTAAAGTTAAGAAAGAAGATGGTAACCTTATTTATTCCATCCTTACTAAGTTGGGACCAGCCTACTCTGTATTTGTTTCCACTTTCCATTCTACAAGGGAAGCTTTCATTTGTCAAGGACAAGACTACAAGGCCCCTTCCTTTGACTCCTTTTGTGATTCCTTAATAAGAGAACAAGAAAAACTCTTACACCTTGGTCTTCTTAATCTTGGAAACTCTTCCACGAAAGCGTTAGCCGCCCAACAGCAACCAAATTCAAAGAATCCTAAGAAGTCATATCCTCAAAAGAATGGTCCTAAACCATCTCAGCCTCAAAATGAAAGATCATTTCAGCAAAATGATAAGACCAATAAAAACAAATGGAAGAAGACTGATAGACATTGTAACTTTTGTAATCGAGATGGCCACTTAGAATCTAAATGCTTTAAGAAGATGGAAGCCTTGGAAGCCGCAATGAAGAAACATAAAATCCATGTGGAGCCTACTTCAACTTCAACTTCCGGAATGGCACTTTCTGCATGTCATTGTCAATCATCTCAGTCTGGTTATGCATTAAATGTATCTTCTTCTTCTTCTCATTCTCATGAGTGGCTCATTGATTCTGGAGCCTCTTGTCACATGGCCAAAAACCAAGCCATGTTTTCTTCTTTAAATGATTGTAACACCAAAAATATATATATTGGTGATGATAGATCTCTTAATGTTGTAGGGACTGGAACTGTTCATCTAGACAATGGTCAGTTTAATGATGTATTATGTGTTCCAACCTTATCCTGCAACCTTCTATCTGTCTATCAGATAACTCATTCAGGTGAAGGTAAAATTGTTGAATTTTCACCTCATGATGTTGTAATCAAGGATCTAAAAGATCCTAAACAGATTCTAGCTACTGGTCTTGCTGATGATTCCAAAAGGTTGTATAAGTTTCACAACTTTGGGTCATCCAATCTTCCCTCAGTATTTGTTGCTCATAATGATGAAGTGAGCAAACTTTGGCATGAGCGATTTGGTCACTTAAACTATCGCTCCCTTCAGCATCTATGTAAAGAAAATATGGTGACAGGTCTTCCTATGGTATCTTGCAGAGATGGTGTTTGTTCCGGATGTGTACTCGGAAAACATCATCGGGACAGTTTTGACAAACGTGCCTCTTGGCACGCCTCAGCCCCTTTACAGCTTGTGCACAGTGATTTATGTGGTCCTCTTCCTGTTGCTTCATTCTCTGGCTGCAAGTACTTCTTAACTTTCATTGATGATTTCTCCAGACGCACTTGGGTATACTTCTTAAAACTCAAGAGCGAAGTATTTAACACTTTTTTGGCCTTCAAAGCCTTTGTTGAAAAACAATCTGGACATCAAATTCTTAAGCTAAGAACTGATAATGGTGGAGAATATGTTAAAAACACATTCATCAACTTTTGCACCGAAAATGGAATTCAAATGCAACATACTGTTCCATACACTCCACAACAAAATGGTGTAGCTGAAAGGAAAAATCGCACCTTAAAGGAAATGGCTAATTGTATGCTGCAATCTAAAGGACTCAGTCTTAGTTTTTGGGCCGAAGCAATTAATTGTGCAAATTATATAATCAATCGCACTCCTACTAAGGTTCTAGAGAATATCACTCCAGAAGAAGCTTGGAGTTCCATTAAACCAGATGTAAGTCACTTTCGTGTGTTTGGAAGTGAAGCATGGGCCCATATTCCAGATGAAAAGCATAAAGCTTTAGAACCTAAGAGTGAGAAATGTACTTTTGTTGGATATTCTGAAGATGTAAAAGGCTATAGACTTATTCCATTTAAGTCCAAAAATGTTATCATTAGAAGAGATGTAAAATTTGATGAAAATAAATCGGCCTGCGAGCCTAGTCCGGCGGATGTGCCACCTCTTCCTATCTCTTCTATTTTTGAAAACATTTCTTCTTCAGATGATGAAAGCGAGGATGATAATCCTCCCCCACCTTCTCAGGATCCTCAACTTCCAAGATGGGTCCGTGCTACTCGGGATGCAGCAGGTGATCTTGCCGGTGATCCTACAGATCAGCGACGTACACGTTCTCAGTTTGAAAGAGCCTCTTCTTTACTGGCTCAAGCTCCAGTAAATCATGATCCTGACACTTTTGCAGAAGCTTCAGGCCATCCACATTGGGAAGCAGCTATGAATGAAGAATATCATTCATTAATGACAAATGATACATGGGATCTTGTTCCTCTACCAAAGGGACGCAAACTTGTTAGATGTAAATGGGTTTACAGAACCAAGTATGGACCAGATGGGAAAGTTGATAAACATAAAGCTCGTCTCGTTGCTAAGGGCTTTTCACAGGTTGAAGGCATTGACTACACTGAAACCTTCTCCCCTGTTGCCAAAATGAACTCTATCCGCCTTGTTCTTTCCCTTGCTGCCTCTTTAAAATGGGAAGTCCATCAGATGGATGTTAAATCTGCCTTCTTGCATGGGGACTTGCAGGAAGAAATCTATATGGAACAACCCATTGGCTTCATACAAACAGACTCCAGCCTTGTTTGTCGACTTAAGAAATCCCTTTATGGCCTCAAGCAAGCTCCTCGGGCTTGGTATGCCAAAATGGATAGCTTTCTTTTAGAATCTGGCTTTTCTAGGTGTCATTCTGACAATACTGTCTACACCAAGAAAGTGGGCAACTCTCTTATCATCCTTGTTCTTTATGTTGATGATCTTATTCTTACTGGTAGTGATCCCAACCTTATAAACCATGTGAAGTCCAGCCTTAAAAGGAAATTTGAAATGACAGACTTAGGACACTTACACTATTTTCTCGGTCTTCAAGTCTTGCAATCCCAAGAGGGTATTTTCCTTTCCCAGTCCAAGTATGCTTGTGATATTCTTCGTCATTTTCACATGGAAGACTGTAAGCCAGCCCCTTCCCCCTTTCAGTCTGGAGTCAAACTTTCAGTCTCTTGTACTTCTCCTGAAGTTGATGCTACCTTATACCGTCAACTTGTCGGAAAACTCTTGTATTTAACCCATACTCGTCCTGATCTTTCCTTTGTTGTTGGCCTTGTTGCTCGTTTTATGCAAAACCCCCGTGAAAGTCATTGGAAAGCAGCTAAAAGAATACTTCGTTATGTTCGAGGTACAGTACAGTTTGGGATTCATTACAGTGCCAAAGCAGCTCCTCTGTTAGTTGGTTTCACTGATTCTGATTGGGCTGGTGACCCTGATGATCGGAAGTCTACTGCTGGTTATGTCTTCACTCTTGGTTCAGGACCTATTACATGGGCTTGTAAGAAACAGGCTGCCATTTCTCTTTCGTCAGCAGAAGCAGAGTATCGTGGTGCCGTGGAAGCTAGTAAGGAAGCCTTGTGGCTTCGTCAGATCCTATCAGAGTTTGGCTTTGAGCAGCAGCATCCAACCACACTTTGGTGTGATAATCAAAGTGCCATTCAGCTATGCAAAGATCCAGTCCAGCATCAGCGCAGCAAACACATTGAACTACACATGCACTTCATCAGAAAGCTCATTCATGACCATGTTCTTGAAGTGCAATATTGTCCAACAGATGATCAGGTTGCAGACATCTTCACAAAGGCTCTCACAGAGGCGAAGTTCACTAAACTTCGATATATGCTTGGAGTTCAGGAAGTTGTCACTAAGGGGGGATAGGCTCTAGTGCCTCCTTCCTTCTCCTATTGTGTCATATTTGTAAATCCTTCAATCCTATCCCAAGTTGTTCTTAAGGGGGGATGTTAGGATATTCCGACACATAGGATATAGTTAAGTTCAACTTGGTCTAGTATAGAGTTAGGTTAGAGTTAGGTAAAGTGTGTTTCTTTACCGTTGTACATTTTGTAACTTACAATCCGACGGTCACGATATGTAGTGATCCGACGGTTCACTCTCACCTCGGTATTACCGACACTTGATCCATGGCTTGACACCCGATTGGTCCATGAGTTCTATTTAAAGCGCATGGAGGGTCATTGTTCGGGTAATCCGTGCATGAGAGAAGCTTATGTAAATTTTCATTCTTTGATTAATAAATTTCCTGTAGTACCCACGTTGGGACAGGCCGTGGACTGTTTCCCTCCTTGCACTCTGAGGGTTTTAACCACGTCAAAAATACTGGTGTATTGATTTGAGATATGGTTGTGAGCGGTGTCCTTTTGGTATTCTTTCTGTGGAACTTACCCTGTAAATTCCTACAAGAAGAGTCAAAGAACACTCCATTTGAAGCTATGGCTGACAATAGGGGAGAAGATGAGAGAATTGAAGGTGCCTTCCCCATCCGAGAGACCAATGGAGACATGAAAATGAAGAACATCAGCCCCTCCGCTTTACCTCACTTCCATGGACTGACTACTGAAGACCCTGATACCTTCCTGTTTTAGTTTGCCGTCCTTTGTCGAACCTATGACTATACCGAAGATGAGCAAAAACTGAAACTCTTCCCCTCTACCCTTAAGGATGCAACATTACGCTGGTTCATGGGCTTATCTGGGAACATTATCACCACTTGGGCCCAGATGCAGCAAGCTTTCAATACCAAATACCGGGACTACTGTAGGTCCAAGGAAACCAAGGGAGAAATCTTTCGGATGACCATGGGGAATGATGAGTCCTTAGAAGATTACGAGGAAAGGTTCCAACTTAGCTATAAACGGGCCAGGTGCACCCTTGACCCTAAATCTCTTAAGTTGGTCCTGCTCCGAGGAGTCCCTGAAGACCTCTTGGATACCCTTCACATGCTAGCTGGAGGAGATATTTACCAGCTGCCTTATGAGGACATAAAGACTGTGTTTAGAAACCACTCTAGGGCAGCCCGGAAAAGAGGTAGAGGAAACCTCCTCTGAGCTGGTATTCCTTTCTCCAAACATGAGTTTGCAAATCAATTAGAGGACCTCAAGAGTGAGGTGAGACAGACCATCGCCATGCAACTTGATACATTCCGAATCCAGCAGAAGAAAGAGGAAGTTGAGAGGGCTTTGGCTATCTTCTGCCCTAGGTGTACAAGGAAACACCCTAAGAACAAGTGCCCATTACATTCGGTTGAGGTATGTTTTGTCTGTGAGGAGGACCACCCCACAAACCAATGTCCGACCTTACCTGCGCTTAAAGCCATGTATCAAGGGACAAAAGCGCCCACTGAACCTCTCTATTTCCTCAACCAAAGGAGGCCACATGGACCTAGACCTTACCAACAGGGGATGCAAGGAACACCCCAAGCTTATTATAGCCCCAACCAATCTGCTCCTATGCCCTCCTGGGGTCCCCCTGCTCATCCTTCCTGGTCTATGCCTCCTCCATGGTCTTACCCGCCTCAGTACCATACTCAGCCCACTACTCATTCGTTTCACTCACATGCCCAGCCACAGCCTCAGTGGAATGCACCTCAATCGGGGTGGAGGCCCCAGTACAATACTCCTCCCGCCATTTTGCCTCCACCACTAGCTCAACCACAACCATTACCTCCTGCTCCTCCAAGGCAACCCCAAATGCCTGCTCAACCGAACTCGAACCCCAACAACCGACAGGCCCAGCAGGTATATACTGGGGAAACATCATGCCCTACCTATGCTGTGGAGATCCAGGAGATCAATCTGCGATCTGGAAAGACTCTTCTGGATCGCCAACCTCCTCCCCCGGAGGACGAGGAAGATAAACAGGAAAGTTAACCAAAGGCCATTCCACCCTTTCCTGAGAGACTAACGGCCACCACACAACCCAACCCAGAGGAGGATGAGCTTCTGGGAGAACTCAAACAGTTGTGTGTGAGAATACCACTTCTCCAAGCCATCAAAGATGTACCGATATACAACAAACTGGTTAAGGAAAAGTGTTTCAGACACCCAGGCAGGCGAAAAAGAGATGCTTCAACCATCAATGTCATAGGACAACTGTCTGATCTTATGTTGGGGCAGGCCATCTGCCCAAAGTATCTGGATCCTGGGAGTCCTGTAGTTGATGTCCACATCAATGGCACCATCATACCACACACATTGATTGATCTGGGGGTTGCCATTAATGTGATGACCAGAGATACCATGCTCAAACTCAACCTTCAGGGTTCCTTGAGAAAGACCTCAACAGTCCTGCAACTAGTAGATCGCTCCACCGTGACTCCCGAAGGGATTGTAGAGGATGTCTTGGTCTCTGTTGACTCTTGGGAGTACCCTGCAAACTTCCTGGTTCTGCAACCAAAGGCAAAGCTTACTGGATACCCTCTTATCTTGGGAAGGCCTTGGTTAGCCACTGCAGATGCTTACATAAGCTGCCGTGCAGGAAACATGACC
The DNA here is from genome assembly GCA_031772625.1 of Pinus tabuliformis. Classification (NCBI taxonomy): domain Eukaryota; kingdom Viridiplantae; phylum Streptophyta; class Pinopsida; order Pinales; family Pinaceae; genus Pinus; species Pinus tabuliformis. The sequence goes on from CM062818.1 coordinate 1,189,731,241, forward strand.
ATCAAAAATGGTCCTATGTCCAAGCAGCTAGTCCTGTACCCTCCTGCCCAACCCTTATTAGAGCATGACTTACCACTTTGGTTGGAGGAAGGAGAAGAGGATGAGGTGTACTCAGCACCTTTGTGCACCCTAGACACCACTAGGGAAGGCCTCCCAACCGAGGATGATTTGATTGAGACCTTGATCCAGAATCCACCTCCCAGTGCATTTTCCTTAGAGGAATTGGTGGAGGATGCCCAAGCCAGCACCTTAGTGGACCTTTGTGTGACCAACCCTGTCGCTCCTAGAGTCAAAAATGTGGAGTTCGGCCCTGAGAGAACATTAAAGATCAGCTCCTCCCTATCTCCTTCCCAGGAAAAAGAACTGTGTAGTCTGTTGGCCAGTCATCTAGATGCTTTTGCTTGGAGCTATAAGGAGATGAAAGGAGTCCATCCTTCGGTCTGTACCCATCACATCTACATCAAAGAAGACTATAAACCGGTTAGGCAACCCTAAAGGAGAATGAATCCAGCCCTTAAGGACATCGTCAAGGAGGAATTACAAAAACTGTTGGATGCCGGATTCATTTACCCCATCTCGGATAGCGAATGGGTATCCCCTTTGGTGTTGGTTCCCAAGAAAAATGGGAAGTGGAGAATCTGTGTGGACTACCGAGAACTGAACAAGGCCACCAAGAAAGACCATTTTCCTCTACCCTTCATAGATCAAGTGTTGGATGGACTGGCAGGAAAGAAGTTTTTCTCTTTCCTAGATGGGTTTAGCGGGTATAACCAGATCCAGATCAGCCTGGAAGACCAAGATAAGACCACCTTCACTTGTCCTTGGGGTACCTTTGCTTACCGAGTTCTTCCCTTTGGACTATGCAATGCTCCTGCCACCTTCCAGAGAGCCGTCTTGAGCATCTTTTCTGAGCTGATCCATGATTCGGTGGAAATCTATATGGATGACTTCACTCCTTATGGGTCCAACTTCCAGGAAGCATTGTCCAATCTGGGAAAATTCCTAACCAAGTGCATTGAGATGAACCTGTCCCTTAGTCCTGAAAAGTGTGAATTCTTGATGACTGAAGGGACCGTGCTAGGCCATACCATTTCTCGCCAAGGATTACAGGTGGATCCCAACAAAATTGCTCTCCTCAAGAAGGTTCCACCTCCTCAGAAGGTAAGAGATGTTCGAAGTTTCTTAGGTTTAGCAGGGTATTATAGGAGATTCATTAAAGACTTCAGCAAGCTAGCCTCGCCATTATTTAGCCTCTTGGCAAAGGATGTTGAGTTTAAATGGACTGACGATTGTCAGAAGGCTCTGAATGAATTAAAGGACAAGTTGGTGTCTACCCCAATCTTGAGAGGTCCAAACTGGGCCCTACCTTTCCACATCCACACTGATGCCTCGAACAAAGCCATAGGGGCAGCCTTAGGACAAGTTGAACAAAAACTTCCATACGCCATATACTTTGTCAGCAAAAACTTATCCAAGGTAGAACTGAATTACACTATAACTGAGAAAGAATTCTTGGCCGTGGTCCATGCACTGAACAAATTCCGACATTATATCATTGGATATCAAACATTTGTACATACTGATCATGCTGCAATTAGATATTTAATGAATAAACCGGATGTGAATGCTCGTATTATTAGATGGTTACTTTTGCTGCAGCAATTTGATTTGACTATTGTTGACAAGCCAGGTAAAGAAAATGTTGTTGCTGACTTTTTGTCTAGATTGGATTTACCCGCAGGTGAGGATGGAACAGTGGATGACCAGATGCTAGATGAACATCTGTTTGCTATCTCACTACTCTCTCCATGGTTTGCTGATATAGCAAACTACCTTGTCTCAGTACAGTTCCCTCCGCACCTATCCTCAAGGGAGAAGAGCAGGATCGTAAGGAAGAGTGCCTCATTCACTTGGATCGGGGGCAACCTGTTCAAGCTTGGCCCTGATCAGATCTTAAGGCGTTGTGTAAGGGAGGAGGAAGTCTTTGATATCCTCCTAACCTGTCATGATGGGCCTTGTGGAGGACACTTTGCAGCCAAAAGGACTGCCTTCAAAATCCTGCAGGCAGGCTACTATTGGCCCATGCTTCATCAAGATGTCAGAAGGTATATCAGCCAATGTGACCGATGCCAAAGAATGGGGAAACCGACTCCAAGGGACGAAATTCCTCTCCAACCTCAAGTGACTCTTAAGCCATTTGAGAAGTGGGGTATGGATTTTGTGGGTCCAATCAATCCTCCTTCGAGGCAAAGGTCTTACATCATTGTGTGCACAGACTACCTGACAAAGTGGGCAGAAACCAAGGCAATCAAAGCAGCGACAGAAGAAAAGGTGGCCGATTTCTTAAGAGAAAACATCTTCTACAAATTTGGCTACCCAAGAGAGCTAGTCACCGATCAAGGAAGCCAGTTCACCTCCAACTTAATTGAAGACCTACTTGCTCATCACAAAATCAAGCATAGGACTTCCACCCCCTATCATCCTCAAGCAAATGGGCAGGTGGAAGTCACCAATAGAGCATTGGAAGGGATCTTGACTAAGGTGGTGAGCAGCAGTAGGAAAGATTGGGCAGATCACCTGGTTGAGGCCACGTGGGCTTACAACACCACTTGGAAGACCACAACCGGCTTCACACCTTATGAGCTGGTCTATGGGAAGAGAGCTTTGCTTTCAATTGAGTTCGAATACAACACCTTGAGGATGGCAGCTCAGCTGGACCTGGATCTCATCCATGCCCAACAGGAAAGGTTATTGCAACTGAATGGATTGGACGAACACCAAATGCAGGCCCTTCTCCACTCAGAAGTGGTTCAACTTCAGAGGAAGGTGTGGCATGACTAACACCTCACTGACAAGCAATTTCAGCCGGGAGATTGGGCGTTGTTGTATGATTCCAGGCATAAGGATTTCAAGGGGAAGCTCAGAACCAGATGGCTGGGACCATATGCAGTGGAAAAATGTAATGACAATGGATCTGTTCTTATTCAGACCATTGATGAGGAGGCCATCCCTATGCTTGTCAATGAGCATCGACTAAAGATCTACAAAAAACCTCTTTCAAGGCAAGAATTCATCAAAACTGTGGAAAAATCAGTGCTGGTCATAGAGAAGGGTTCTGCCTCTGTCTTGGGCATACCCTAAAGATATTAAAAATAATAATAATAATAATAATAATAAAGATCCTTGGGTGAAAACCTTTCTGAGGCTCCCAAGGCAGATGGTAGGGGTGAAAACCTCATTGAGGCATCCCTGCTGTCTTTCTGAAAATGTTTGAAAAAGACCCTTGAGTGAAAACCTCTCTGAGGCGCGCAAGGCAGATGGTAAGGGTGAAAACCTCATGGAGGCACCCCTGCTGTCTTTCAAAAAAAACAAAAAAACAAAAGAAAAAAGACAAACAAAAAAAAAAATAGGGAAAGCAAGTTCACAATGTGGCAATGCATGCAGGTTGCAGGTATTCCGTGCAGGAAAAGAGGCCCCTCAACTCAAAGACAAGGGTCCCTACTATGCTACCAAGTGACCTCTCCAGCACTCCCTCCAGAAAGACTCATCTCTTCCAAGGTCTGGGCATGATTTGATCGCCGTTTAGCCTTCTACAGGAAGCTACAGGACTTTCTACAGGAAGTTCTGTATTTCTACAGGAAACTTCCTGTAGAATCTTTGGACGGCCCAGAACCAACTGTGTGGGGAGATCTAACGCTCGAGGTCTGACACGAAGGCATGCAAGCTAATGTTTTCTCCATCATGCACTGTTGTCGCCTCTTTCTACCACCCCAGTCGCCATGCAATGGAAATACCTGCAAAGTCAAATCAGAACATTGAATTATCAGAGGAAGCGATTCTCAAATGGAAAAAAGATGCAGAGACACCATGCACTACTTATCAAAGCCATCCGAGGGCCCTGCGATCGTGACCGTGATGCCACCGTCTCCACCGTTTTGGCATGCACCCGAGGAGGAAAAACTGCTATAGGACATCCTACAGGAATCCCGTAGCAGTTCATCCAGCTAGCATGTACACCATCAAGGTGCCTGCAACACATAGAGCGGGCACATGCACCACCCGCAGCCAAGTAACAAGCTTCGTAATCAGCAGCAGTCTGCAAGGAGGGACCCCCGTGCCTGTGCATGAAGTAGCAACAAGCAAATCCAATCACCCTCGTCCTGAAACCTGAAAATAACGTCGCGGCCGCACAGGTAAGTGCCTCACCCTTTTTTCGTCAAATTACATGAATAATACTCTAAAATGTTTGCAAGTGTGGAAATGAATGGGTTGAGTAGTCGGGTAGCCATTCAACTGGCCACCACGACCAGTTAGATGGTCTCGTCAGATTTGGAAAGTGTTGGTCGTGGCAAGCAAAACGGGTAATGGACACGTGAGAAGCGTCCAGTCGGGGAGAAGCGGCGATCTAACGGAAATGGCGGCGGCAGATATGCAGGGAATGATGTGGTGGTCAGGGAGACTTGCAATGAAATGAATAGGTGACGTCATCCAACGGTCCAGCAGGGATAGCTCACCCCCACACCACGAGTTTGGTCGGGATTCAAATCCACCGGCTAGATCGTCACTCCACTCATTTATCACCAGCCGTTTTGCAGTCGAGTAAGCGTCTGAATTTCTCTGAAGCTCGTTACTCCAAGTCCTCGGCTTGTTCAAACGTCTGGTGGTTGCACAGAAGGCGCAGAACCACTGACGTGCTCTCTGGAACCTGTGCACAACTTCTACAGGAAGCTGTGCCACAGGAAGCTAGCCGCTACGGAGGAAAATCGATATATTCACGTCAAAGGTGGCAAATTAGAAAAGGTAAGCCTGAACTTGTTCCTCCCATGCAACTGGTTTGAAGGGTGTCGAAGTCGACGTCCTCAAAAATGTAAAACTACAGTCTGAGCATAAAATTGCAAGCGTCGTCTTCCTTTCGCATGAAAATTGTTGTCGTAGTATATGCGGGGTTTTCTACAGGATTTGGTTCGTAATTAAGGCCCCGTCAAGGCTCACCTATAGATATCCGAGAATTCACGCACTGTGTGCTTGATAGAGGCGTAATTCTGCGCTCTGCCCAAAGAAATCCGAAAGGCCATCTTTTGATACGCACCCGCCACCTCCGGCTAACATAGCAGGCTTTCACCATGCCGGGTGGATTCATCAGAAAGGAACCGACAGACTCAAAGAAGCTACGGGAAAACCCGGAGGTGGTAGAACTGTTCACTCGTGCGCGATGGATGTCGTTCTGCGACAAGCTTCAAGGTTATGATGATGAGGTGGCAGAGGAGTTCCTGCGAGCTTTGAAGCCAAAATCAAAAACGCTGGCCGTTGTCAATTTCAGGGGTTTGAATCTCAGACTCACCCCACAGTTCATCAGCAGAGTCACTGACCTCCCAATGGGGGTACCGTGGGACAAGGAGGAGAGGAAATTAGGCCAGAAGGCTAAAAAGGAGTTCTTTCCACCGGAGGAGCAATTCTCAGAGGATAAGAACGGGGTTCGCAGAGCTAGCCTACAGCCGCTTTGGAGTGAGGTCAGCCTCCAAATTATGAAGTATATCACGTGCGAAGGACGATTCAACATCGTATATGGGTACCATTTCCGGCTGCTCACAGAATTGAGGCACCAAATGGACCTACCTTCAAAAAACAAGCTAAGCATTCCTTACTTCCTCCTGCAGTCCATGATTGAATGTGCCACCAAATTACGAGAGGGAACGCCAGACTAGGTAGCCCATCATGGGCTCATTAAGCTCCTCGTGGGGGATGCACTCCACACCTACACAGTCCCTCTCTCGTGGGAAGCCTTCCGAAATCTGACTAAGGATGGCGATATCAAAATGTTGACCGAGGAGCTCACCTACTCCAGCAGCGAGGAGAAGGATTCAGTACACACAGAGAAGAAAGGGAAAGGCCAAGAACCCGCAGCCAAAGCACCGAAGAAAGAACAAAAGGGGAGGCAAGAGAAACCCCAGGTTGCCGAAAAGGAGGGTGACAAATCCACATTGACACCCAAAGAGAAAAGGCTACAGAGTAGGGTGGAAAGGACGGAACAAGTCCACGTCAATAAAGGCACCTCGAAAGCAGCCTCAACCAAGTCAAAAGGCAAAGCACCCTCAGCCAAACAGGCTAAAACGGTGCCACCTGTTTCTACAGGAAAACCAAAAATGGCTTCTACAGGAAGCCAGAAATCAGCTGATACAGGGCCTTCTACAGGAAGCCCTGAGAAAGGAAAACCAAAGGAGAAGACAGCCGAAATTCTTGCAAGGGAGGCAGCAGCCGTGCTGGCCACCCTTAGTACACCTCCTAAGCCGAAGGAAAAACGAAAGAGGGAGATCCCTCTGTATTTCAAAGCCAGGAGAAGTGTGAGAATCAAAACAGGCAGGCCCCAACCTCCATCCAGCAGCCCAATTACTATAGAAGATACCCCTACCTCGCCAAGGGAGAGGTCCCCCTCAAAAATATCAGTCACTTATGAGCGGGGGAGCCCGAAGACAACTACTTGGAAGGAGAGAATGGACAGGTTGGCTTCAAAAGCCCGGCTACAGGATGCTGAGGCCGTTCTACAGGAAACATTAGCCCGGCTTAAGGAGACAGAGAGGATGGAGGGAGAGGCACCCTCATCACCACTTAGGGAAGATGAAGTAGAGCCACCGAGGGAAGAAGAGAAAGAGCATATTTCGGAACCTAGTCCCCAGCCAAGCTTGAGCTCGTATTATAACTTTTTGGAGGCTGGGAAAATTATTCCACAAAAATTCACAGTGCCGCTTTTCTTTGCGTTGGAGGAAGAAAGAGTGAGAACCCACACGTGGATGAAAATAGCTAAATCAAAAGGAGTGGCAGATATAGGCCCCTTGGAGGAACAACTCAAGGAGGCAAGAAAAGAATTAGCTATGTCCAAACACGTGGCAAACTTCCAGTGGGTATTCCTACAGGAAGAGAACGAGAAACTTAAACTGCAGCTACAGGAACTGAAGAAGGAAAAGGGCACATCCTCAGGGGACACTACAGCAGAACATCAAGGCAGAGAAGGACTGCAAGTTGGTCTTGGGGAGCCAACCTCACATCTACAGGAAAGGGAACTGCAAGCACAAATCGAGATACAAGCTCTCAAACAGCAGTTGCAGCAAAAAGAGGCACAACTGGCTTGCATGGCCAGTTGGGCCATGGATGCTCTACAATGCAGACAGCCGACCAAATCCTATGGCCTGTACCTACGAGACCAGTGGCTGCAATTTCAGATTAATGCATTGGCACAGAGGGGTATCTCCCAACTCCAAGACCCCCAGCAGTTCACAATGTTATGCAATAGCAGTTCATCAGAGGATAAGGCCAAACTCTCGGAGTTTTATCTCCATAATTTGGCCCTTCCTAATGTGACTTCATGGGATCCCAACACAGTTGTAGGGGATATGCAGTTGATGGCATTTGCCTTATGGTTGAACCATGAAGAAAAGAGGGCAACAGAGGTCAAAGAGGTCATGGACCGAGAATTACATGAGCCACTGCTGATTAGAGCAGAGCCAGGGGATCCCACTGCATTGATATCGGCCCACCAACACTTAGCCACCAACCCTCAAACTTTATTGAAATACATGGATCAGCAGGCACAGGCCATAGCACATTTCGAGGATATGGAGCGACTATTAGGGGACAATTGTGTTCATGCTTGCACCCGCTGATGGAACACATTGTCCCACAGCCTTAAAATCAGAGAATATCATACTCCAACTCGAATGAGGGAAGCTCTAGCATGGGTGCCCCTCTATAAGAAGTCCATACAGAACCTCCAAGCCAGCTGGATTGGCCTCAAGCTAAGCCCACCTCTGCTGTTAGGATTGATGGAAGGCAGCACAGAAAAAGAAGAGCATAAGTAGTGGGAAGAGGTGGAAAGGAAGGCTGGGTTCCATGCCAGTGAGGAGGAGACCACTTCAGAAGCCTGGGATGTGAGGGTGGCGGTGAAAACAATGAAGGACGAGGAGTTGGATTAGTTGCTCAGGGATGAGCAATCATTTTAGCTGGGGGGTGATGATGAGCCCCAAATTTGGTAACATTTTGGGCTCATTTGGCCTAACTACCTTTGCTCAATCCTTCATTTTCCATAACTTATGCATCATTTTTTAGTATGTTTATGTCATTTGTACGAATAAGGGCAGTCACTATTCCTAGGTGGCTAACACGTGCTCATTTCAGGTTTTTTGACACATGATTGGAACTAAACCGAGCAAATAAGGACCAGGAGACAGCCAAGATGGGGTTGAGGATTCGTAGGAGGGTTGTCCACCATTAAATGGCCTTCCTCGGGATCTTCACCCCCAACTCCGAGCTCCAACAGCCACCACAACCGGATTTAGAAGGCAGCCAAACGGATTTTGAGGAAGCAGCAGTTCACTCCTAGTTTGGTCAGCCAAGTCCCACTGATTTAGGAGGCCAGCTTGGGGCCTTGTGATGTATAAATGATAAGGCTTTAGCCTTCGAAAAGGACTTTTGAAACATTGTTGCACATTCTGCACTACGAGCTGCTAGCTTGGTTTTGCTCTTTTGTAGCCATTATTGGCATGCTCTTTGACTTATGATTATTATTTTTTAATGGAAAGCAGTCAGATTTGATCTCAGTTCTGAGCTTTTAAAGGAGCCATAGCTCTCGGGTTTGGGCCCAACCTGAGAGCCTAAGGCCTCCTTCTTCTATATTGTTATCTTTTCTTTCAGCATTATGGTTTTCTTTACATGCATTTGAAACGCAGTTTGTTGAGTTAGATTTCTTGGTGTGGTTAAGTAGGTCATTGTTAGAAGATAGAGTTGCTTCAGCTGTTTAGAATAGAGTGAAGAGATTGGAGTTGATAAAAGTTCCAGAAAAGGGTTGCCTGCACACTCATTTTCACCTCTTTCTAGGGGCTGGAATTGCAGACAGTGCTACCCACCAAACACATTGGTTTACGTACTCATGCAATCTTTGGTGCAATATTTTCGTTTGTAGTAGTTGTCCATGCGCTCAGACCTCTTGGAATGTTTCTTTGCTTCAGTACCAATATATGGTTTTCTTTAGAAATAACGTGCTGATCATTGGTTCCATTAAACAGTTAGGACAGATTAGGAATGTTTTGATTATGTGCAGGACGTGGATGATCTGGTTCAATTGACACTGTGCAGTGCTACTCCCTCACTCTCTCGTCCTTCTAAGCCTTGCCCAGGCCAACTGCTCATCTCCCAATTAGACCCCTTGTCTCTCAACTACTCTACTGCCCACGTTATCCTACCTTTTCGGCCTTCCATTCCCTCTACCCTCCTTCAGACAAACTAGCTTTGCACACCCCCCTCATCGTCTCATCTCTCTGTCACTAAGTCATTACAAACCCCTCTCCTACCTCCCTATCCACCCATGAAGCTTCTTCCACTCACCCATCACCCAAAATCTGATTATAGAACATCCTGTAGGAATTACTGAACATCCTGTAGAAATTCTGAAACATCCTGTAGAACCCCTGCAGACTTCCTGTAGAAGCTCATAAACTCAGTCTTTTGGCAGCCAAACTTTGTGAAACTCTCTGGAAGGGTGTTAGGAACCCCTTAGACCCTCTCTGAACCTTCCCAACCTTTTTCAAGCCCTCCTCCTCCTTGATCCACCTCTGCACAATAAAAAAACTAGTTAAAAGCACATACATGATAATTCTAATAATTGAAACAAAAATACAAAAAATGTTTTCTTCAGATAGAGGTAGTCTAGACACGCATTTTACCTTCATAGAAGTAATGGCATCTCTTTTAGTAGTTTGCATTCCCATCTCTGCATCAGTAAGACCAGCTGGTAGAATTAGGGTTTTCTAGGGTTTGCGTTTCTTGTTGGCTTTCAGTTCCTTTCTGCAAATAGATTAGCTTCCTTTGAGTTAGCTTTCGTCCATCAGTTAAAAAGCTTCTTCTAAGAGCTCATAGAAGTTGGCTTGAGCCCCTAGCGGACTTGTGCCAGCTGACCAAGTGACAGCTACGGCAAGAGCTAGTACTTGTGCATACAACACCGTCGCTTCCAAGTTTGTTACGAACTACCAAGTTGATAAAATTGAGGAAGGAAGCTCCAGAAGTTGTAGCATTATTGCTACAATACTGGAGCTCACCAAAGGGATTGTGCATTGTGTAGTTTCAAGAGGAGAGTTCTAGGCTTAAGGGTTACGATTTCACAGTACATTGTTCAAGAAGGCTAAGTGAGTTCAAGTTGCTCGGTCGAGAAGTTTTCAATATTTGGCTAAGTGTGGGATCAGTGAAGCCAAAGTGAGCAAGGGAAAAACTTGAGCATGATCACACACTTAGAAAAATTGGTAATACAAAACTGATCACTCAAAACACGTGAACAACATACTTCCCTCAATATGATGACATTCTGACAACTTTCCCCATGTATGACACTAAAGGTACACATTGCAACAAAAATGACGACACGTGTGCGAAAGTTATTGAAACTTTGGGAATGAGTGCGATACATGTCTACATGATAAGAATGAATCATTAGCTCCAAGGTTACCCCTTGAAACAAACCAAAACTACATATGTGCGATGTGTGACGCTTGCCATGCTAAAAGGCAACACTTTTCTTTTCTTCCGAATGGGACTGGGATACTTGGATAAAACACATGTGGTGACTCTTAATACTTGCGATGACAACATGCAAATTCAACGTAGGTTCAAAAAATTGGATGTAGGACAAAATTCTGGAGGGTGTTGTAGCAACAGTAACAAGTTCATATTGGTCGGGGGTTAAATAATGTGATTTTTAGAGTTATTTTTCAATATGTAGTCAAATTAACAGCATTGTTTAGTATACCATTAAAACACGTGATATGTCAATGTGTCATATGTTCATTGAGTGAAGCCCTTTTGGCTAGCGAGAGGTGTGGGGTCAAGTCTACGGCCGTCCTCCTCTTCAATTGGTTATAAAGAAAGCATATATATATATATATATATATATATATATATATCTATATATATATATATATATATATCTATATATATATATATATATATATATATAGATATAGATATATCATTCATTTATAGAATAAAGCAAACTCGTGACCTAATTTTTGGTTTTTCGGCTTTCCTCTTCCAAGGTTGTGGGTTCAAACCCCACGACTCTAACAAATGATTCTTTTGACTAGCTTCTTTGTGGTGCCATGTGGTGCCCTTTGATTGGGCCATGTGGCATGATTCTATTGGAAATCTAGTTCCCAGTCAGTATCTCTTCCATGTAAATCTCTACCTACGACATCAATGCTAACTCAACGACATGTGTCAACTATATTTTGTGCCACATTGGATGTACGGTCTTTCCACATGGTGTTATATAGACATTCCACATGTCATGTTGTCCAACATTTTGTTGTTTGGCATGAAATTTAAAACACCATAAATTTTACATACGGACTTCGTTCGATGTAATTCAAGTTGTGTTGGAATCGTCTGATCAAGAATTTCAACATGACGTTATTTATATCAAATTTTCGAGACTTTAAATTATAGCCCTTTTTGGATCCTCCTAGATCGTCTAGTTTTCAAGAAGATTATAGAAGGTAAAAAACCATAACTCTAATTTAGATTTGAGGAAGTAAAAAAACTGCCCATAAATGGATATTAAGCAATGTTAAATATTTGGCCACTAGGTGGAGTATGGATTCCATTCTATGTTATTGTATTTGTTTCGTAGTTTAGGAGAGGATCTAAGAATGAGAGGTTATAGAGTAGAATAGATTGGATTAGTTTCCATAGTCGTTGTACATGTTAGAAGTCTCAAGTAACTCCATGCAGGGTAGCTCTTTGTTTTTATTTTCATATTTCCATACTAAAGAAAAGAGAGAAAACATTCTAGCTAGGTTTTCTCCTTAACATGTTTGTAAAGGTAAATCTTGTGTTTATTTGTGGATGTGTTTGCATATTTTTGTGTTCTCCATTTTTCAAATTTTAACTATTTTATACATTTAAACATATAATATAGTAATTAAATAATCCAATATCTAAGGAAAATTAACCTTCACAGTAAAGATTTTAATAGTTTATTAGATATATTGTGATGAATTTTTCTAATAAAATATCCACACCAATTTAAATATTAATACCACCGCCTGAACGTCGACTTTGTTGCTTAAAGTACTATAAGTGTATTTTACAAAGGACATGATGTCTTACTTATAACCCGAGATGGAACCACTCATAAGCGAGTGGCATCAGTATTACAATAGAAAATTACCCTCCTCATATCTTACATTACTTGATAATTATCCTTACCCAAATTTATTGTACACTATCAAATTGGAGTATCGTCATAAAGTTTTCTCTATTTACAACGGGTCAAAAAACGTGGGTACATTCTTTTATCGGCAAAGTGGATTTCTTTATGGAACCTTTTTAAATTAGGTACGAATACCAAGTTTCTCTCTTGAATATTGAGTAGAGAAATTCATTTTCACTATTTGTAATGCCTTGAGTAGGTTTTTCATCATAAAACTAATGATAAAGATGAGGTTTGGCATTGCATCATGTTTCCCATTTTATATTTACTTAGATTTGCATAAACATTTCCTAAATAAAATTATTTTCATAAAAACATAATCATAATTAAACATAATTTTTATATTATAAATATTTCATTATGTATTACTAGTTTTTTTTTACCAAAATTATATATTAAAATCTTGTCCAATAGCAATTTTTTTTTTTTTAAGTTTAGAAAAAAACAGTAAACTCATCCATCAAGCTTATCTTAATTATAGATTCCCGAGTGAAATCCACATGTCTAAGCCCCCTCTACCCCCCAACTTCCTTGTCCCCAATCCCTTCTTCCTTTTATCCTGTCTTCTCCTCCTTCCTAGGAAGGCCCTTTCTACTAGCAACCTTGAATTGAGTTCTACCCACCTAATTTTGGGACCCCCACTCCATCCTAGCGAAAATCCAAATCTTGTTAAGTAAAATTTTCAAAATCTTTGTGCCTCAGGGTGAGTGTAAGTCAATGATGACCTCTTAAGGCACATTTGTTGAAACAAAAACATGGAAAAATAACAATTTATTAACTTGGAAGGATGATTCAAGGTACATTCAGAATGAATTTGAATATGCTATAAAAAGAAATGTAAGAAATTAAATAAGATTTCTAAATACATCACTTTTATTTCTAGAATCTTTGTGTAACTATGTGAAATTTGAATTTTTCCAAAAGTAGTATGCTATTTTTGAAGAAAAATATGATGCACATATTCCCATTAGTGCAAGTCTTGATTACCTAGATGATGGACTTTATATGTAAAGGCAAAAATATTTTAAAATTTGTAAACAATATTTATTTTTTTAAACAATTATATATTTGAAATATGTATAGTTGACTTTATATGTGTTTGTAGTTTCATGAACCATAGATTTGTGTGGCTTATACAAAAATAACATGAAAAATAGAGATGTTGAGGGTTGATCGGAAAAAATGGAAGTTTCAATGTATACATATCCCAAATCATTAGCTATTCCATTCTAAACCTAAATGCAATGCAACCAATTCAGAAAATAGGTATGCTAATATTGTCAATGTAAATGAATGTGGTATAAAGTGTGCACACACTCTAAAGTATATGCACAACCAATAATGTGCACACGCTATTGTGACCAAGTTTACTTAGTAATGAGGAATGTTTTTAATGGTCTAATTAAGGTTGTACGAGGAGAATAATGAGTCATGTGCCCCCAGTGAAACTTGTTATACATAATATCCATGAGAAAAACCTAATCCCCACAAATATTATATAACTATAATGTTGAACAAGTCGTTGAATGACCATAAAAGAACTTGTATGGTGTCTCTAGCCTACTACAGGGATACAAGCATCATGACTAAAAAAAACATATGCCTTCAATGAGAATATATCTTGATATAACACCACAAATCATTCTTTGGGTCATGGTTAGTGTTTCTAAACATCCAAGTGTGATACAAATTCCATGAATAAATATTGTTTCTTTAGAAATGGGCTTCATGGTATAAGAAAAGTAATGGCGGGGGAGGTAATAAGTGGTTTAATCCCTAAATGATTTTTTTAGATATTAAACACTATGTTTAGGGGAGGAAAGACAATGTTATTTAGTCCCTAAATAATACTTCTAACACTTATTGATAATGAGCATGCTTACAACCACAACATAAACCCCTTGTTAGACATAAGTTATCATTGATGGAAAAGGAAAAGTTGGGTACAAGCAAATTAGTCAAAGAATAGAAACATTGGATCAATTTTTAGTATATAATACTAGAACATAAGCCCTTGTAAATACTTATATGTATAGAGCTCAGAAATATCTTTCCAACGATATATTGAAGTCTACAAACTCTTAGATCGAAAGATATGGTCGATCAAAATTTTGAAGGTAAAAGTACAAATTTTAGTGTTTCTAGGCCAAATTTGGTGCCAGTCTAGAACTCTCTAGACTTAGCAGTTTATGTCATTTGGTGGTTTGGTTTAAAAATTTGGCACCCCTGATGACTATATAAATGGAGCACATATCAGACGGTAGATTGGGCGTTATGCGTGCCCAAATCCAGATTAGATGATATATGCAAGCCCATGCCTCGTTGCAAGATAACTAGGGGTGTCGTGTAATTGGTGGTTTTTCCAAACCACCATCTCCATAAATCAATGGTCCAAGTGAAATGCATGACCCAGCCACCCCTAATTTCAAAACCACTAGGTGGGGTGTCTATGAAACCATTAGACAGATTTCTCCAAAGTGCACGGGACCAACAAACTAGGTGGAACTTTTGGACGAGGTGGCTCAACACATAACCTCAACAATTTCAACAATTCGAGCAAGGACCCTAAGGGCCACAACACCTTAGAAGAATTTCCCCATAATTTTCCAAGGCATGTGCAAGCTCTATCCTCAGGGATGACACAATGCTAGGAGGACATGGAAGAGTGACAAGGGAAAGCGACATGGTGTATTGACAAAATGGAATAACTAGAGAAGGATACTTGGTGTAATATCATTAGAAAAATAAGACATAGTGTCATGATGGCATCCACATGACATGGACCAATAGAGACATGGCATGCATATTTGACATTTTTGGGTAGCCAAGTGGGGCTGAAAATGGGTGACACATGGCAATGTGACAGACATAGGTGTTAGAAAAGTCAGTAGTGAGGACACATCATCCAAATCCCCAGAAGTCTAAGCACCATGAAAATTTATAAACAATATATAATTTGAATCTTTGGGATGACGAGGCTATAGGACAACTTGGCATATATAGCTAGCAAGTGGAAATTCAATAGGAAACAGTATTGGTATGTTTCAGAAATCTCAGGGAATGATGGCGAGTTATGGTAGTACGGTTGGATATTTTCAGTGGTTTAATGCAGCATGTTGGGGAGGTGAATAGTTATGACTCTTTGTGTATGAATACGCATTCCAATGCATCGAGGTAGTGATTACAGCGTACCGTAATCATTAAATTTAGCTTGGTATAAATCATGTGTCATGAATGCTTTTCGTGGTACGCCATCGTTTCTTATGACGGCTCCCCCCCAACTTGATTACAGCCATCCGTGGCACGTATTGATGTCTTTTTGGAATATTTTAATTAAATCCGTAAAAGTCAGCAGAGACGTACTTGGGGACCTACCTTGTGGTGGAGTAATAGCAAGATGTCTGACAGAGTAACAGCAGGATGGAGTAGCAGTAGTAGGGAGTAACATCAATAGGAGCAACAGCAATAGTGAGTAATAGCAGTAGGGAGTAACAGCAATAGTGAGTAACAACATCAGTAGTTCTAGAGTAACAATAATGGCGGAGTAACGGAAGTTAAAGAGTAACAACATCAGCGGAGTAACGGTAGTTACGGAGTAACAACACCGGTGGAGTAACAGCAGTTGCGGAGTAATAGCAGTTACAGAGTAACAACAATTGCGGAGTAATAGAAGTTACGGAGTAACAGCAGTTGTGGAGTAACAGCATCGGCGAAGTAACAGTAGTTACAGAGTAATGGCACCAGTGGATTAACAACAGTTGTGGAATAACGACACCGATGGAGTAACAGCAATTATAGAGTAACGGTAGTTACGAAGTAACAACACCAGTGGAGTAACAGCAGTTGCGGAGTAACAGCACCGGCAGTTACGGAGTAACAACACCAGTGGAGTAACAGCAGTTGTGGAGTAATGGCACCGGCGAAGTAACAACAATTGCAGAGTAATAGCACCGGCGGAAACAGCAGTTGCAGAGTAACAACACCAGTGGAGTAACAACAGTTGCGGAGTAACAGCACCAGTGGAGTAGTAGCAGTTACGGAGTAACAACACCAATTGAGTAACAGTACCAGTGGAGTAATAGCAGTTGCAGAGTAACAGCGCCGAGTGTTATATTTCTCCTGGCCATATTCTTTTGTTATTCCTGCAAAATTCAAACAAGTAATAACACTATATATATATATATATATATATATATATATATATATATATATATATATATATATATATATATATTATATTAGTATTTTTTTTTTTTAGAGCATAGTGAGAGCGTCCTTTATTCCAACAACCATTAAATCAAATGAATTAGAAAGGTGTTTTACAAAGGCATCTCTAGAGGCTGGATGGTGGTATAGTTTTAAATGATGTCCATTTACTAGGAACGAGGTATGGTTCTCATCTATTGTAATTAATCTAACTGTTCCATTGTCGAACACTGCATCCACTTGATATGGTCCCATCCACCGAGTGAGAATCTTGCCTTTGAAATCCTTAAATCGAGAGTCATAATGTAATGCCCAATCCCCCACATGAAACACCTTACTTTTGATAAATTTAACATGCCATTTCATTCTCTGTTTTTGAACAGCAGTAGTCTTCTGGAGAGCTACTGACCGAATCTTGTCCAACTCATTCAGTTGTTCTAGTCGACATTTCTATGCTTCTGATAGGTCTAAGCCTACTTCTAGAGCTGTTCTGAGTGTATTGATGTCAAATTCTACTGGAAATAAGGGGTATTTCCCATAGAATAATTCAAATGGAGAAAACCCGATTGTATTCCGCCATGTTGTTCTATACGCCCATAAGGCTTCTGGAAGATTTTGTGTCCAGTCCTGGCAATGACTTGCTACTATTTTTGTCAAGATATTTTCCAATATCTTGTTTGTACTTTCTACTTGTCTGTTCGCCTGGGGGTGATAGGGGGTTGTCACTCTATGTTTGACCCCATATTTCTGCATCAACTTCCCTATCATATGAGATGTGAACTATGATCCTCCATCCGACACAATTTCCCTTGGAGTACCATATCGGGAAAATATTTCTTCAAAAAGAAAGTCTGCCACTACTTGCTCTATTGCTCTCGTGACCGCTCTGGCTTCCACCCATTTAGTCACATAATCGGTGCAGACCAAGATGTAAGATTTCTGATGAGAAGGTGGGTTGAAGGGTCCAACAAAATCGATGGCCCATTTCTCAAATGGTTCAAGGACTATCTAGGTTTGTAGAGGCATTTCATCTGCTTTCCCAGGTTGTCCCATCCTTTGACAACTATCACACCTTCGGACATAATCTCGAGCATCACGAAAGATGGAAGGCCAGTAATATCCCATTTGCAACACTTTGTGACCTGTTATTTTATTTGCAAAATGTCCTCCATAGGGTCCATCATGTGCAACTTTTAATATCTCATAGATATCATCTTCTGCCACACAACGTCGAATCTATTGGTCAACCCCTGTATGAAAGAGATATCTTGCCATCCATGAATATCAGGTAATCTGACGAATAATCTTCCTTTGCTCCTTATATGATAGATGACAAGGCACCTTCCCTGTATCAAGATAATTAGCAATACTGCATACCATGAAGTGTTAGCAAAAACTGCAAAAAGATGTTCATCTAGAAAATTATCTTCAATTGGTGTATTCTTACCATCATTTTCTATCCTAGACAAGAAATCTACAACCACATTTTCCTTTCCTAGTTTATCTACTATAGTAATGTCAAATTCCTGTAGTAGCAAAATCCATCTTGTAATGCGACCAGGGGTAATAGGTTTATTCATTAAATACCTGATAGCTGCATGATCAGTATGTACAAAGGTAGGATACCCAGTAATGTAGTGCCGGAATTTGTTGATGGCATAGATGACAACAAGGAACTCTTTTTCAGTTACTGTGTAGTTTAATTCAGCAGGAGCCAAATTCTTACTAACATAGTAAACTGCATATGGTACCCTGTCCTCTTGTTGTCCTAATACTACACCAAATGTTGTTTGGGAAGCATCCGCGTGAATATGGAAATGTAATTCCAAGTCTGGCCCTCTAAGGATCGGAACGCTACAGACCAATTCTTTAATTTTTGTAAAAGCTATATCACAGTCACCTGTCCACACAAAATCTGAATCTTTTGTTAGCAATTGAAAAAGTGGATGTGCTACTTTAGCAAAATTTTCTATAAAATTCCTGTAATAACCAGCACAACCAATAAAGCTGCGTACCTGTGTGGGCGTTTTGGGTGTCGGGAAGTGCAAAATTACCTTTATTTTTGTTGGGTCCATCTAGATTCCTTCAGCTGAGAGAAAATGTCCCAGAACAATTCCCTCCTCCATCATCATATGGAATTTTACCGTACTCAAAGAGACACGCGCCTGTATACACCTTTCGAGAACTTTTTCTAAATTTTCAGCCCTTCTACAAATGAATCCCCATATGGAGTAAAGTCATCCATGTAAATTTCAACACTATCATCTACCAAATCAAAGAAGATCCCCAAAATTTCCCTCTGGAACGTTGTAGGTGCATTACATAGGCCAAAAGGAAGGACCTGGTATGCAAATGTTCCCCAGGGGCATGTGAAAGTGGTTTTGTCCTGATCTTCAGGAGCTATCTGGATCTGGTTATACCCACTAAATCCGTCTAGGAAGGAGAAAAAAATTTTGCCAGCCAATGTGTCCAGAACTTGGTCAATAAATGGTAAAGGAAAATGATCTTTCTGCGTTGCCTTATTTAATTCTCGATAATCCATGCATATCCGCCATTTACCATTTTTCTTGGGGACCATTACTAATGGGGAAACCCATTGGCTATCTGAAATGGGGTAAATAAAACCTACGTCCAGTAATTTCTGAAGTTCTTCTTTCACAACATTTTTCAATGCAGGGTTCATCCTTCTCTAAGGTTGTCTCACAAGACGACAATCTTCCTTAATGTATATATGATGGGTACATAAATTAGTAGGAATCCCCTTCATGTCCGAGTAATCCTGGCGAAGGCTTCCTTATGTTTCGAAGGACATCTATAAGTTTCTTCTTATGGGATTCTAATAGGTCTGGATTAATATTCAGGGCTTTTCCTGGTTCTAATTCCACCAAAACACTTCCATGGGGTGCATCAACAGGTAGCTCGTATGATCCTTTTAATATTTCAATAGTTTCCTGTGTCTCACAACTTATGATAAATTCTAGGATCCGTTTATTTGGATCTAAAAAGGAGCAAGGATCATCCATGAAGGAGGTGATTACATCATCCTCCGATTCCATTTTTAACTGAAAGGCCTGCCCAATAGTGAGGACTGGTCTTAATTCCTCATTTTCTGTTTCAAGCTCTTTCCTTGATAAGATTTTCTTGCTACCCACTGGTTTTGAGGATGGGTTTGGTTCTGCAGGTGGGTATAACACTAAGTTCTTAGTATTTTTCCCATTTGAAATAACCATGTGCCCTGAACGGTACCCAATGTAAGCATCTACAGTAGCCAGCCATGGTATACCTAAAATTAAAGGATGGCCGCCCACCGAAGATTGCATATGTAGAACAAGGAAATCTATGGGATAGTGCCATGAATCCACTAAAATTGTTTCATCTTCTAACTTCCCTATTGGTTTTATTGTAGATCGATCTGCCAGTTCCAACACTGTACGTGTATGTTTCAAGTTACGAAGACCTAATGTATGCATAGTTTCAGTGGTGATGACATTAATCGTACCGCCTAGGTCTACCAGCACATTCAAAATCTCTATCCCATTAATTTGTACTGTCAGGATTGGGTTCCCTGGATCTCCATACTTTACAGGCATTGATTTTCCCATCATAAAATCTGATAACTTTCACATGACATGAATAGTAAGGGGGTCTTTAGATTTCTTTACAGGCTTCTTTGAACAGTATTCCCTAAGGGTCTTTGCATATATCGGTACATCCTTCATAGCTTGTAACAAGGGAATTTTAACAAATAAGTCATGTAATTCACCTAATAAGTCGAATTCATCTTGAGGGCTTGATTTATTCAGAGTTAGTCTCTCTAGATAAGGTGGTTCAGGTTGATGTTGTTTTGCAGGAGGTGCCTGGTTTCTACCAATCTATTCTGGTTCTTTATTAATTGATTTTGATTCCTTACCTTCACTATCAAGTTGTTCAATGATAACTGGAGGAGGTTGAACATTGACTGTTCGACCTGATCGCAAATTCATTTCATACAACTCTGTAGTAGAAATGTTATATGAAGGTAGGTTAAGAGTGTCAGTTTGATGCACTCCCTTATTATTGGGATTCGGGTTAGGTTGGATTGGAAGCTGAGGATGGGCAGGTTGATTACTAGGAGGCACATTAGAGGGCAGTTGGAGTTGTTGCTGTGGCATCAGTTGAGGAAACTACCCAAGAGAGGATCCCCACCAAGTTGGAGCCCATGGGGAGCTAGAACTGGCTTGAGGATTCCACTAATACCAAGGTGGATATTGGTATTGTGCCCACATGGGAGGATAAGGCATGGATTGAGGATTCATATTGAAATTACTGAAATATTGAGATGGATCTGAATACATACCTTGATTTCCCATTGGTGCTCGAGGCTGCCATGGCTTTCTAGACCCCATGAGGTACAGTTGCTCTGTGTCTTCCCCCATCCCTTGAAATACTACTTTCAGGCCCGGCAAGGAGGGACATGAGCTTGTTGCATGATTTAATTCACAGATTGCACATTCCTCGATGGAGTTTAATGGACATTCCCTCTCTGGATGCTTCTTTCTACACTTTGGGTAGAATATAGCCATGGTCCTTTCCAATTCCAGCTGCTTTTATTTTACTTGTAGTGTATCCATCTGTGCTGATAGAGTACTCAGGATATCCATTCTCAAATTGTCTCGCTAGTTTTTTATTTCTTCCTTCGTAACACCCACGCCAGACACCTTTGTTGAGTGAATCCCTTGTCTATTTCTTATCAGCCCCCTCGAGCACTGAATATATTATTCGTAGATAACTTCAAAACCTTCCTTGGAGATGTCTCCCTTTCCTACGATGTTCAACAGTTCCAAAGAGTCTTCATGAAAATCCCAGAGGATGGTGATTTTTAGAATCTCTTTATCTAGGTCATAGTGACCTGACCTCTATATTGTATACTTAAATCGTTCCACACACTCTTCCAAGCTCTCGTCCTCTTTCTGTGTGAACTTAAAAAGTTCCTCCTTGATGTTCTGGGATTTGCAATAATCCTGGTATTTTTCCATAAAAGTTGTCCGCATATCATCCCATGTGGAAATAGAGCTTCCTCTAAGGCTGATGAACCATCACAGATCTGTCCCTTTTAATGTAGCAGGGAAATTTTTTAGCTTCTGGGCTTCTTTCATGAAGTCATACCCCTGATACACTATGTCAAATTCAAATAAAAACATGTCGGGGTCTTCTGAAACAAGCCCATGAAAGCTTGGTAGGGCTACTAATGGAATAGGCTTTGTGGGAACACCAGCTCCCAGATCCCCGATCGGGAATTTGATGGTGGAAGTTGTAGGATCCATAAATATCCTCCAATAACCGTTGGGTATTTCAACAGGCCCTGTGGAAGATGGCAAAGGTTTTCTTACCACTCGGGTTTGGGATTTTTTGAAAGCACTTCCTCGATCCCTTGGTGATGCAAGTGCCCCTTCGTTTCCTTCTCCTACGTCCTGATGACTTGACCCTTCGACTATGATCTCCTTTCCTTTGCTAGAGTGACCTGACCCTATCAATTTCCTGCTTGCAACCTCTTCCCCTTCTATTACTAGGGTAAGGTTCCCTTGGTCAGGTATACTGCTGGATGTCTCCTCAACTACTGGAAGGCCTTGCTATGTTGAATCACCAAAGAATGTTGTATACAACACTGATTTCTCTACTGATTGTCCCTCGAACTTCACTCTCTGTGCACTTGGTCTCATGGCTGCGTGAGAGGAGGCTTCTGATTCATCTTTCGCTATAATTTTTTGGATATAGGTCTTTCTTCCCAAGTCTGGTCCTCCTCTTTTTGGGGCTCTTCCTCTGCCCCTCTTATTCGGTTCTTTGTTCATACAAATGTTGATATGACAGAAGGTCTAGGTATCAACCTACAATGCTCTAGTCTTGAAGTAAGGTGTCAAAGGACCATTCCTTCCCCACAACAAAAGAGCTTACAAAAAGAGAGACAACTAAAAAAACACAGGAATCTAGGGTTCAAGGCTCGAAGCAGGGCATCAAAGGACTCCTCCCTCCCCAGGACAAGAACCAGGAACAAACACACACCTCCGAGAAGACCTAATACTTCCAGATCTGAAGTAGGGTGTCAAAAGAATCCTCCCTCCCCAGGGTAAAAGCTAGGGTTTCCCGAAATTAAAACACACAACGGTTTGAAAGAAATAAATCTAACTCGGGGCCTGGAGTAGGGCATCAAAAGACTTCTCCCTCCCGAGGACAAGAGAGTGGTTCGATTAAAACAAGAAACCAAATAAAAACAAGTAGAAAGAACATGTATGCTCAGGACCTAGAGTAGAGTGAGAAAACTCATTCTCTCCCCAGGACGAGAGATTGACCCTCTGGTTGGTCTGGATAGTGTCTTCCACCTTATTAGCCTCCCCGGCAATGGCGCCAAAATGTTGGGGTCCAGGTATGAACAATATATTCACCCTTTTCCTACATTAATTTATCAATCCGGGTGCATATCCTTTCAAGGAAACGTGCAAGTTATATGCAGGGGCAAGAGTACCATCTATTCCAACCAAGGGTTCGTGATTAAGATTCAAAACATGACTGGAAAACTAAACTAGATACAAAACTCAAGAAAAGAAAATTACAGGAATTAATAAGCTGTAACAGCAATCATAAAATAATAAACGACACACACATAAAGACGCAACACCTGATCAAAAGAGCAGGCCCAACTCTCTAATCAGGGCTGCGTTAGTCACAGCAAAGAATGGAACAACAAAAGAGATGGTATTTTATTAATCTGTAAAGGGCTATTAAAATATCGATGGGGAGTCCCCCAATTATAGGAATAATCTGTCTTTTATACACAGCAAGGGAGAACAACATCTTTCCCCAAAACCAGGTAACCGTATACCCAGAAATGTACATTACTTTGGAACGGCACAAACACCAGATAGACAAGATCAGCGAGTGATCCAAGAATGGGTTGGGGATCTGTGACTCCAGCTACATGGCTCCTTATGGTTGGTTGTTGCTGTGAACTGTGGATCTATTATGGGACACTGCGAGATTGGTATCTATTCTCCAGAAGCTGCGATCAAACATATGTTTTAGTGCTGTGAATAGGTAAAACCTCGTGACTTCTACTTCATTAATAAAATATTCCAATAGACTTCAAAGGGGTGATTACCTCGTGGATTTAGCATAGTAAACATAGGTGAATAAATGAAAAAAGGTCAAAAAGGGTGATGGAAATGCAACAGGAAGATAGCCTGATTTGATGCCCAACGACATGCATATTTGAAATTTTTGGGTAGCGAAGTGGGGCCAAAAATGGGTGACACATGGCAATGTGACAGACATAGGTGTCAGACAAGTCAGTATTGAGGACACATCATCCAAATCCCCAGAAGTCCAAGCACCATGAAAATTTATAAACAATATCTAAGTTAAATCTTTGGGATGACGAGGCTCTAGGATAACTTGGCATATATAGCTGGCAAGTGGAAGACCAATCAGAAATGTCATAGTGGATAGGTGGTGGTCTCGCTGTGACACATCACCCTAGAAATTTGACCTCATAAGTTTTCAAGAGTGCAAAGCTTGAAATGTTCAGGAAGATCATGTTGGGATAGAATGACATATAGGTTAGTGGATTATGAGGAGCAATGGACCAATCAGAAGACAATCCGACCTGGAAATTTAATCCCAACAGATAGATCTCAAAATAAAATAGAGTTGCTCCATTGAGTTTTTCCTAGGAAATAAAAGTTGAGGGTTAAATTTCTCACTCTAGGATGTGGTTATATGGAGTTATTTGACCAAGAGCGTGGGTCCAACATAAACAAGTCGACAACTCTAGCTTTGAGGGCCATATTTGGTGGTTCAACCAAAACTAGCAAAGCGTTTAACATACGTGAACGAATTGGAAGTTGTTTGGTGGAATGGGAAGATTTTTTAGATTATTTGGCTATTTAGCCAATTATGGTAGTCACTGAAAGTTAGAACCGAAGATAGAATTTATGCTAAGCCCTGATATTTTCCAGAACTTCAAAATTGTGAAGTTTAACTCAAAAGGTCAAATTTATTAAATCTCATACCGAGTAAAGAAGCCCCATCTTGTGAGGTCTTAAGGAGATCAAATATTGATGTCTTGAAGCCTAATACATTAGGAGTTTAGATGATCTATTTAGGTACTGTGGTAAATCTGAGAAGGTGACCAAGAATATGCAACAATAGACCTTAGGTATATTTATCACCTGAATGAATGCTAGTTGCACTCTTGGTGTGCCATAGAATACCCCTTTAAATTAAAGGTATCCACTGTATTATAATTTCAATATCAAAACACAATAGGAGAGACCAATCTCGTGCTCAATAAAATTCAAATAAAATTTTCCAAGGTTATTTGAGTTTTACAATATTGATGATTCATACTCATTGAAAATAATTTGTCTAATGTCAAGAGAAGGATTGATGCCCTAAGTGACAAGGATATGGTCCCTTAAATTCACACCTTGAAGAAAATTTAAAAGATGTTTTGAGTTCCAAAAGGCATTGTACAAGAAAAAAAATTGGGCTAATGTAAAAAGGTTGAAGTAAGGAAGCAACAAAAAAAGAAGCACACAATCATAAAGCCTTAATGAATTTCCAAAACCGAGATGATGTCACTTTGAAGGAATAAACTAGACAAGGATCTTTGTCTACAATCATGATTACAATAATGGTCAAAACAAGTATGTGAATCAGGAATTCAAATCCTAGTTGCAATCAAAGGACGAAAATCCCTCATCTAGTTCACTGAAGTCTTTGCCAAAGATTGAACATCTCCTTTAAATGTAGTGACTTTCTATGCCGATAATGTTTTGGAATCTTGAAGACATGTTTTGACATGATTTAATGTCTCCATCACATTTATAGAAGTATTATATTCATAAGATGTGGAGTTATATATTAAGAATCATGATGATGTATTAGAAAAATAGGGACCTCAGAATGATCATAAGGCTACCTAAATTATTGAATTGAAGAAGCCTTTGTTTCCAACAAGAAAGTCTACTTGATGCCTAATCTAAAGAAATGATTGTATATTGTTGTTCACACAGTACTGGATATTTGAAGATGCTACATAATATCATGACTAGCAGGATTCTTAATGAAGAAAATTTCATTAGAAGATCCCTTACTAAGATATTGAGACTCGACGACATTTGAAGAAAGTTGAACTTGCAAGAAAATATAGGGTTTGGAAGAAATTAAGTCTTGGCCAAACCCTAGGTTTTTTATTATTGAAATATCTAGGGTTTGTAAACCCTAGATATCATTTGGACCAAAAAGCTCTAAGGTTTTTGGAAAAAATATGAGTGATAATTTTCACTAAAAGAAGTAACCCTTGTCTATGCAAGGAAGTTATGACATCATACTAATACTTAGCTGAGGATGATGAAGTTGCAAGATGAATTCAAGAAGGTTGAGATTAAGAGGGAGCTCAAATTATCCTATAATTCTCAAAATATAAGTATTATTTATCTCTCTTTATTAATTATTACTATTGTTATTGTATTTACTATTCAATTAGTCTTTATATCCTTTGCTTGGTAGTAATCGTTCTTCCATGACATCCTAGTGAGGATTGAAGGTCAATGGAATGGAGTACCTAGACTTTGGAAATAGATGGAAGACATGGAAAAATGATGCAAATGAAGAGGAATTTCAAGAATTTCTACTTGAATGATATTGCACCAGATAAGACCCAAGTTCAGAGTGAGTGGGCTATTTGAAGTATGTCTTGATTTTGTCAAAGATAAGTAAAGATATAACATGTAGCAAATGGAAAAATTTGAGAAGGTTATCCTAGAAAGAGGGAGAGGATTATGTCAATATGTTTTCCTTAGTTGTAAGAGTTCCCTTAGGTTTTTGAAGAGCATGAAAAGAAGCCTCGTGACTGAATAAGATTTTTAACTGTGATATTAGTTGAATGGATCAAGGATGATCATAGATGATTTATCTCTAATGGAAGTTGAATGACTCGTGTCTAAGGGAGCAATCAGAAAGCCATGTTTTGACCTCAAAGAAAATTGACCTTATATTCCTAGATGATGGATTGTCAGTGTAATAGGGAGTGCTCAGTCAAGGTGACTTGAAATCATCTATGATGATGGATCCTGTGAAGTTGAAAGGATTCCTAGATTCAATTTCAGTTTGTTACCTTAGTGTGAGACTTAATAAGAAAGTTACCTCGTATGGAAAATGCCAAGTATATTTCAGTTGGATTCGCAAGTTGAGAAGCAGTATGGATTCATACACCACTTGCAAAATTGTATTGTGACAAACATGGCAATGAAATATGCACTGAAGCTCAAGTATATATCCACTTATGAGCATATCAGGGTAAATTTTAAGGATGTAAAATTATCTTGAAGTGTAAAATCATTTGCGATTCTCACTAGTCCATAATATGCAAACTATAAAATGTTTATTGATATATTTGTAAAATTATTCAGATTTATAATGATTTTATATATAGTCTCTATATAATGTTGATGATTTTTAAGGTAAAATAACTTTATATTGTAAAATTTTGGCGAATCAGTTTTATAAAAAAAATGGAAAATTGTGAATCTTTTCTTTTGGAAAAATCATGGAGAATTTGCACCCCTGTGTACATTAGCCCCTAAATTTTTCAATGGAGCATAAAGTCGATACTATGTAAAAAAATTGTTCTAGAGGGAATTTTTTGCACCTTCAAGACAGATTGGTCTTGTGGAGATTTCCTCCCTAGTTGAGGGGGAGAAAGGATGATATTGCATCATGGATATGGTTTATCCCTCTATCATGTACTTTAACGATAATTAGGGATGTTATCCTTGTTTCAAATATATTGATCAAAACTAGGGAGAATGGTTTGATAGATTAGATAGCATCATGGAAAAATGCTCTTCCAGTGTCATGTAGTCTGATAAAAATTATGGATGTTATCCCTATATCAAGTAAATTGACAAGAATTAGGAAGAATGATTTAGTGGACATACATTCTCGATGTGACAATAATTGTGACCAGAATTAGGGAGAATGATCTGGTAGAGGGTAGTTATTTCCTCCTAGCGTCCTTCTTAGATCTATGAGAGAGCTACTCAAATATCTAAGAGAGTTGTTCAAATCTCTATTTAGAGAGAACTTCTTGGATATTTCAGAGAACTTCGCAGATATATGTTTAGAGAGAGTACGTTTTGGCATTTGGACTAGGTTAAGGCCATTTGGAGTTTCACCTAGACTATGTGCACTAATCATCTTATGGTGAACGAGGACTAGTTTGGATGCCATGAGGTTGAGGTACCAGCATGATGGTATTGGTGTTGGACCATAGGTACTGAGTTAATGCCATGATTGTTATAGGTCAGAGGGTTAACCTAGATGATAGTGATGCTAGTGATTATGATATTGATGATGATGCTTGTCTTAATCTTGATCCTTCCTTATAGAATATTTCAACTTGAGAACATTGTGATAAGACATTATGAATACCTCCCTAGTTAAGAGGGAGTGTTGAATTTTGTAACTATGTTTGGTATTCATAATGTAAATTTTTATTTATATATTTATTTTATGTGTATGCACGTTCTTCATGCTCATTTAAAAATATGTAAATTTGAATTTTAAATTTAAATGTTTTGGCTCCATTGAAGGCTAGTTGGCCTCCTCCTAGTGAAGTCAACCTCCTTCAAGTGATTAATTTGAGCCAGCTAGAAAAGAACCCACTCACCAGACAAGAAATCTATATATTGACATTTATGCTCTACCATTCGACAAGAAACTTGCCTTTGTCTGTGGTGAATTCGACTCTCATCTGAGGCATATGAAGTAGCAAATATGAGGTCATCAAAGAGGCTTATTTGAGGCAACATGGAATGAATTTGAGGCTATTTAATAACCCTCTCAGTCTTTGTGATATATAATCTAATAGAAGTGTTACATATGGAAAAATAAGGATTTATGCATGTTAAAGAGTTAAGTAAACTAAAGTTCTAAAAATAAAAATATCAGCTCAACTTATTTATAAGAAAAAACTAAATTAGTAATGAGGTAGTTGGTGTCTTTGTTTTTGTTTCTGCTATTGGTATGTGTGGTGAATTGATTAGTAATGAAATATTGTTGAAGGTGATTTTGTGGTGAATAGGGTGTATGATTGAGGAGAGATTGTTTTGTTTTATGAAAGATAGTGGCCTTCATGATTTCAGTTTGAAAATGAAATGAAAGATGAA
Organism: Pinus tabuliformis; assembly: GCA_031772625.1. NCBI lineage: Eukaryota > Viridiplantae > Streptophyta > Pinopsida > Pinales > Pinaceae > Pinus > Pinus tabuliformis. The sequence continues at coordinate 1,189,759,900 of CM062818.1, forward strand.
TAAAGGAGGTTAAACAAGTGGCAACTTAAAAATAAGGGATCTTAGCTCCTTCCGGTAGTTGCTGTTAAAAAATCAGGGGTTGGAGATTCTTTCAGTGGTAGTTGATAAACTTAGGTTTTGTGGCTTCTTCTAGTAGTGGTTGGTAAACAATCAGGGGTTGGATATCCTTTTAGTGGTAGTTGATAAACTCAAGGGTAGTTTCACCTTTCATTAGTAGATGATAAATTAGGGAGTAGTAGCTTCCTTCTAGTTGGAGCTAGAAAACTTTGTAAAATAAATTTGAAGCTTTCCTTTATGAAATTAATTGAAGAAAGTATTGAAGAATATATTTTTTTCTTTTGTTGATTCTTGTGATGCTCATATTTATGGTCTTTGAAGTGTTTATTGGTGTTTTAATATTAATTACTTGTGAAAGAAATAATTAAAATTCTCACAATACTGATTCGCTCCCCCTTAGTATTGCCCTAGTTTCTAAAAATTGGTATCAGAGAAAAGTTATTTCAGTATCATTCCAAAAACTGGAAGGAAGATCAAGGACTATGGAAAACTAGGAAGGGATATTTACGAATAGGGCACTTATGTTCAATGTAATGAGTTGTGTGTTTTGGAAAGTAAGGATGAAAAACTATATGTAATCTCTTGGTGTTGATGTATAAGATGTAATGGAAGAAGAATATTAAAATGCTAAATCCCTCATTACTAGAGATTAGAATATGGAAGTTACATGAAATGCAAAAGATATAAATGCTCTATTAGTTGGTGTACAAGAATCTGAACTAGTCAAGGTCATGGATTACACAACTGCAAAAGAAATATGGGCCAAGATAAGCAGTCTCCATTCAAATTGAATACAGTCTGCATTCGATTGAAACAAATAATTTCTTGACAATATGCTCATTGAACACATGTGGCTTGTCATTCCATTTTGAAGATCTTATTGCTGACTATGATTTGATGAAATTTGATATCCTTTATTTCCAAGAAACAATGACAAATTCACCCCCATCAAACCAAACCTTTGCAAAGACATATAACTATATACAAGTCTTGCATCTACATGGGATTTTTACATACTACATGAAAAATATCAAAATTGATAACCACTTCTCTTATACAACAAACTACATTGAATCAATAATTACAACTTTCGATTTTGAAGAAAAAGCCATCACACTTGCAAATGTCTTTATCAATCCAAATAAGATAATTGAAGAAATAATTGATTTCATTAAGTCCATTTCATACCATGCAACAAGAAAACATCCAATTGTGCTTGCTAGTGACTTCAACTTGGACATGTTGCAAAATATCTATCAGCGAAAAAAACTAGGTCTATTTATGCACAACAACAACTTCAATTTCCATACAACAAAACCAACAACTGATTATGGCTCTATGCTTGATCGCTTTTGGACAAATTTCACACTATTTGCATTAATATAGCTTGATTTCTCGCTTAACTCATTTTTCCATTGTTCATATGCAGTGTTCCAAAGCATTTAAAGCTCATAGCAAATACAAATATTTGTAAATATCCACGATAGAGATATGCAATTTTTTTAAAAAAATATTGGCACTTATATACATGGAATATTTGTAGCACCTTCTCAAGATTTTATTGGTTCCATTTATGAATAGAACAATTTTTCAAAATAAACTTGTGTATATTCAAAGATCTAGTTACTAGAAAATCATATATAAAAATAGATGCAACATAGCTACATTTCACGTGTCTTTGTCAATACATTACTTTGATTCCCAATTTTTATTTTGACATAAATCTAACACATATTTATCCTAGAATATTAAACATTAAAAAATTATAGAATATTTAGCATTTTTACTCCCTCAGATAATGTTATCCAACAACCATTGTGTCATAATGGCCTAAAAGAAAACTTGCAACAAAAATCATTTAAAAAAAAAACAAAAGTAAGAAATAACACAAACTGACACTTGTTCTTTGGTAAGCAAAGCTTTTGACATTGACAATTCCTAAATCAATTGCATGCTCTTTCAATTATCTTGACACATATTAACTGATAGACTTTGTACATCTTATAGTGCCAAACATACTCACGTACTCATAGGATTTTGAGCAATATGTGAAAATAACTTTTTATATAATTATATTAGACTTCAAATAATTAATTTTCCTCTCTTGACAATAGGAAATTGAACCTCCCTCAAGACAAAATGCAAAGTAGCAATACGAATTCCCAGTTGCTCCATGAATAAACATCAAATGATCAAAATACAAAAAGGTAACATTGACTTTATTGACATTCATTCTTACATATCAATTGGAATTTTATGAAACCTAGTGACATGGTTTCACATATGCACAGACAAAAGAGTGTGCAAACAACTTCATGTTCAATTATAGAACTTTGCACAGGAGTGTTGAGAAATGGCAGCAAGAAATTCCAATTTAATTTGTCCTTCAACTAAACTGAGAATTAAAATCAAATTATATTCTCATGGCAACTTGTAAATAGTTAATTAAGTTTAATTAACCTAATTAGCTTAGGAATTTTGACTTGGAGGTCTTTATGTAGTCATGTATATGTTCTCCCTAAGTTTTAGGGGTCCAGTATGAGTTTAAATTGAGTTGGAAATTAGATATCTCAATTTACTGAGTTAAGTTCAGTAAAATTAGTTCTAAATTATTTTTGGAACTAATAGAGGACTAACAGTCTGTTGGTGCACTAATGCATCCACTAGTGCTACTCCGGTTAACTGAATATTTCCTCATGAGAAACTCACGCATGTTAGTTCAAAGAAATACCCAGTTGAGACTAGGGTGCAGGGACAGTGTATTATCAGTTGCATGATTTACTGAGTTGTATAGATCATGCATGCAATCAAGAATTGGACCTAGGTTGGATTGTGTAGTTTTGTATGCACTGGATTCCCATTAATATGGGTTATTCAGCCATAGGAATTGCACAAGGAAATAGTGGCTTGGAGAGCTGCAGAATTGGATAAGTGTTGGCCAAGAGCTTTCTTGTGAGCTAAGAGATTTCAGCATACTTTTGCGGAATTGTTCTAGTGAGAACAAGCTTTGTATCTTCACTCATATTTCTGATATGTGCAATACATATAGTGGGGTTTTGAGCAGTGGCTTTCCCCAGATACGTCTTGTATTATGTGCCATTGATTTATGTTCTTATTGTTCTTATTGTTTTCATCGATCTATTGGCTTCCGCTAGTTGAAAGTAGAAGTAGATTCTTGTCCCATGCTTTAGTAGATTGCAGGAGTTTGTGAATCTATAGGATTTTCTACAAGGAGCACAAGAAATTTTTTTTGAGGGTGATATACTCATAGTATATGGTCCAGGTCAGACCAAAAATTCCAATTCACTAGTCAAATCACAACTTTTGCATGCAAACCTTGTGGACAAATATGGATAACTAACCATCATAATGAACATAAGAAATAATCTTATAGATAAATTTCGTGAGATTTTATTTCTTAGAAATAGCCTTTGTATCAAAGAATGTTGGATAAGAAACAAATACATCTATTAAATAAGAGATTCAAAATGCTACATGGTGTTATATGAAAATACTACAGTCCAAAAAATACCTCAAGTTTGCAAGAACCACAAATTGGCACTAGACACAATAATACAAAATCTCGTTGTGTCAACTAAAGCATATCTAGTTCGTTCTATTACAGCTGAAATTATATAATGCCACAAAAACAATAGACAATTTGAACTGCATATCAACGATGGTGAAACTATAAATAATACAACAACTCTAAGTCTATCATTCTAGTAAACTGCTCCTTATTTTGTGTTGCAAATCTATCAACAACTATTGTAGTGATTTTTCCTTTTGATAACAAATCATATAGAAAAAAATATTCTCCTTTGAAACTTTCTAAATTAGTTAATACTCATACTCATGGTATTTTCTAATGCACAACTACAATTGAATGAATACCACAAAGAAAATTTCCTAGCCATAAAGCATTAGATAGCATAAAAAGACACACCACTCTATTTATTCAAAAACATTGTCAGTAATAGCCCAAAAGGATGCTATGTGCTTCCATATGGAACAACAACATTCATTGATGTTCTCATTGACAATTGTGCAAAGGTGCATTTGTTGTATCTCATCAAATCAAGAACATGGGTGATTAGCAATGCTTTCTCCTTTTTTCCATTTAATATACATTATATTTCTCACCATACCATCATGGTACTCAATAATTACAAATGATTTTGAAACGAGTGCAAGGAATACTTAGAGAAAAAATGCCTTCGCACCACCCTGTCAATGAATCTACACTAAGTGTGTAGATACCATGGTTCCAAATTCCTCGACTTGAACATCCTGTAAACAAGGTGCAAAATATTTTTGTTGCCTCAATGTGGAATGCACGTTGAAAACACACGATGGAAAAATAGATTGCATTATGAAAATGCCACAAGTACATGAATATTGTCGAGTCATTGTTGAGAAAAGTTTTTAGCAATATCTCGAGAACATTTCATCTATAGTTTGTGCCCTCAAAGCTTTCTATCCAATGGATTTCCACATTGACACTTGATAACATCATCATTGAAATCATTCCACTATAAACAACCATTCCAATATCATCAACATTTACAGTTTCTCTGCTATCGATGTATATGTCCTCATAAAATGCTTTGGTTGATAGTATATTCCATTTTCTTGTAAAAAAATTGAAATACATTATTCTTGCAATGAAATTAGTTTTCTTTGACTAATATTTCTTTCATTTCTCATTGTCACGGGTTCTGTTCCAATTGTATATGAGCATATAGTTTTGATTACACTTCATCTTTATCAGTCCAACTACCAATGTCATGCATATCTAGTATGAATTTTTTGTTTTTCACAAAATCATGTACCTAATGTGCTCCTATTTACAGAAGAAAAAAAAAAAAAAAAAAGTGTAAAAGTAATTTATTTTTTTTCTATAAGTTTAACAACACATGAATTTTACTTATTTCTCTTTGCTTGTATTTTTTGCTAGTAACATTGTCATTTACTTTAAGATAACTAAACTTTTAACTTCTATAATACTATGGTTTCTGCCTATATTTTACCTCTTTTTCTTCAAATTAGCTATGCATGTCTAGTGCTTTAGTAATCAATATGTCAATTTTTTGTACTTATTAGTCCTAATATCATTTTATAATGAAGTGATATTCACATTAAAAGTGAATCAATAATATATATAAATATATGTGTGTGTGTGTGTGTGTGTGTGTTTCTTATTTTCATTATAGTATTTATTGCAACGTTGTACAAAGAAAACAATCACAGTGACATAGCCACGACATGGCTCTTGTCTACATTTTACATCAAATATTAGTACAACTAAATTTTACATCACATCTTTTACTTTTTCAAAATACTTAATTGTAAAAAGCACATTTCAAAGAGGTAAAAGAAATTCATTATATAAATAAAATATATTATGTATCTTAATGATATGATTGTCATATATTTATAATATATTTAACTGTTTAATTCTTTTTGGTGTAGTTTAATTATTTGATGTTTTGATTTTTTTTAATAAGTTTGATTATATAATTTTAAGTGAATTTGTGTTTTATTGATGTCTTTTTAATTATAAAAAAAAAATTAATATTTTAAAAAAATTTAAAACATTAAAATTATATAAACTATGGAAATTAATTTAAAATTTTAAACAATTCTCACACTTAAATTATTTCATACTTTTCTTTACACTTTGACTAAAATGTAAATAACCCAAAGCCACATAAATATGATTTTCTCTTTATACAAAAAGATTTTATGAGTTGTTAGACCGATGAGAGGAGAAATGCGTGAAATCTGAAATGCATTTCAACATGATAGACACATTCTCAGAATTAGGATTGAAGAGATGAAAGACATGGCCTTCACCTTCCATCATAACCAAATTACGGTCTTTTCCTACCTTCTTTAAAGCTTTGTAGTACAAAATTCCACCATCTATCAGTATATCCTTTTTTGGCACAAATACAAGTACACAAGTACTTGACCATAAACAAGCACAAATACAAGTACACAAGTACTTGACCATAAACAACGAGGGAGAACAGGGTCCAACTCAGTCGTAAATAGGGTGGTATTTATTTGCCCCCATAGGGAGAGTGATTCTCCATATGAATCCGTCAACTTATTAAAATCCTACACCTTCATCCCAATGCCCGCTCTACATGCAATTTGATTTAGATTAATGGAGGAATATGGATAATTCTAAATTATTTTATTATTAGTCTCATTGTTAAGATTGTGAGTTTTAAATAGGTTCTAGATCTTATTTATGAAGAGGTTGTTCAAATTCTTCACCTAATCTGTAATATTATAAATGTATGTGTTTTCTGGCCGATTGAATCAAGTTGTGAGTATAGGAAGTCTCCAGGTTAAGCTTGTCCTCACCTGTGAGCTACATCACTCTTCTCCCATACTTTTTATTTCATTAAATTTTGAGTTGGTATCAAAGCCAAGGCGGTAGCTGAGTTTGTTTTGTGGCTGAGTATTTTTGTGTGATTGATCACTCTTGGGAGAGGCCACTGAGTGCATTTGAAGAGCTCGATCCATGGGCGGAGGCGAAAGCCTCTAACTGCAGAGGTCCAATGTCGAAGAGGCTCAGGATGTGTTAATCGTGTGGAAGACAGAGCTCTAATATTGAATGTGAACAACGACAGCAACTCCACTATTACATTCAGCTAGGGTTCGAGACAACCATTCGAGAAATAAACTGGGAAATAAAGTACAGTCCAAGTGGAAACATGCATTGAGATTTACGTGGAAATTGAATTATAAGTGTGCATTGATATTTTTGTTGAACGATTGTATGGAGGCATTATTTCAATAATGGAATATTAATGTGATTATTTGGAGATCTCGTTGAAGTGGTATGTCCATCTCATTGAAGCGGTCCATCCATTTGTACAAGTTTAATTTAACTACACTCACCTCCATCTTGCTCCTAATTCTATGTGATATGTGCTTGCTTGTGGCTCTCAATATATCTCTTGTGGAAAGACAAGGCTAGTGAAGAAAAATGGGTTTTTATTTTAATTTGGAAGTTAAAAGACTGTTACTCTTAGGTTGTTTCATGCAGTGTAGGTCCAACACTAATGCATGCTAGCCCATTCTGCACTAGTGCATCCTAGCCAATTCCTATGTTGGAACTCGTGCATAGATCCGTTGATCTACAGCCTTGAGCTGAAACTGTAACTCCAATCAGAGAAATAGTGGTGTGTAAGTATCAACGTATATTTTTTTATTTTCTATTTGTTTGAAGACTATTGAAGTGCTCATCTAGATGGTGAGGCTATTTGTGTGTGATAATTCTATGTGATGTGCTATGTAAAGAGTTGAAGTAGGTTGTGTTGAGGTTATGTGCTTAATTTTTATTTTTTTATTGTTTTCAGTAAGGCTATGCAAAAAGTGTTTTTAGTGGATTGAGTTGTGCAAAATTTGGGAAATTTCTACTCTTCTTTTCCAGAATGGCTAATCCTCTTACCCTCTTACATAAACTTGTTTAAATGGGGTGAATAAGCTATATGGCTCCAATTTTTTAAATTGAAAATTTAAATTGCAAACTTTGTTGGAAGGATACAAGGTGTGGTCCATAAAAAGTGGAGAGGAAGGGAAGCCATATGTCGCTACAGGTGCAACATATGTGTCATTTCAAGACTGGGAGAAGAGAGATAATAAGGTAAAAGTGTTGTTAAGGATGTCTGTGAATGACAATAGCATTCCCGTATTTGAGATTGAAAGACCTCTAATGAAATGTGGAATACACAAAGACTTGTATGAGTCCAAAAATACAAAGGGGTTCCTCTCTTTGAAAAGCAAGGTCCTCTTCATTAAGATGGAAGAAAATGAAACCATTAGTAATTTTATTTAAAAAATTGAAGATTTGAAAGATAAGAAGGGAGACATAAGAGAATTTGTATCTAACATTGATCTTGTAACTATAAATTTAAATTTAATGTTAGATGAATACTAGATGTTCATTACAGGTCTTACAAAAAAGGAGAAAGCTCCCAATTTTGATGAGTTAGAAGGTATATTAATGGGGGAGGAAGAATTGTGAAGAAATATAAGGCCTCAAAATTCAAATTCAGCATTGATGGTGAAGGCAAAACAACCTTCTAAGGGAAATCCATGAGAAAGAAAAAAATGAGGAAATCCACCAGAAATAAAGTAATCATTTGGAAAACCATCTTATACAAAGCCTCAAAAAGGTATGATACCTTCTAGAATGAAATTTTAAAAAGGTGGAAAACCTCAACATCATTCTAGAGATTATTTTAAAAGAGATAACGATGAATCTAAATATAGAAATATAAGGCACATAGGTCATTTTATTGATGGAGGAGAAGCTATGAATAATGTCTTTATGAATCTTCAATTATTTATTTCAAATGATGCAATATCTGCAGAAACCGATAATTCAAATGCATGGTTTGTTGACTATGGAGCCTCTATTCACATGTCTTGCAGTAAAAATTGGTTTGAAAATTTCCATGAAACCAACAATGGTGCAAATATATATCTTGGGGATGGTCATTCAGATTGGATTAAAGGGTGTGGTGATGTGCATGTAACATTACCAAATGGTTGTGTTAAACAGATTAATATTGTGATGTATGTATTGGGACATTAAGAATAATTTAATCTACGTTTCTACCATAACAAAACAGAATTTAAAGGAAGAATTTGTGAAGTCGCACTCTGGTGAAAGACGTGTAGGATCACTTCAAGGTTGTTACCAGAGGTGTGAGATTTGGAGGCTTATATAAGCTATATATGACAAGAAAAATTCATCAAGCATTGGTGTCCACAACCATGACAACAAAAGCTATTTGTCACCAAAGATATGACCACCTTAATTATCATGACTTGTTGCTACTTCAAAAAAAAAGTAGTAGAGGGACTTCCATTATTAAAGAATGAATATTTTGCATGTGAAGGCTGTGCATTAGGGAAATTGCACAGGAAGGATTCCATACTCATATATATCTATATATATATATATATATATATATATATATATATATAATAAAAAGAGATGTTCTTTAACTTATGCATACCGATGTGTGTGCACTTACGTAGACTAGATCATTAGGAGGAGCATATTATTTCTTGAAATTTATTGATGATTGCACAAAATATACATGGGTTCTATTTATGATAAAGGAGAGTGATGTATTTGAATATTTCTAAGAATTTAAAAACTTAGTGAGAATCAAACAAGAAAATACATAAAGATCCTTTGATCTGATCAAGGGGGAGAATATAGATTGGGTGCATTTGTTAAGTACCGTAAATCCCATGGTATTGTACAACGCTACACGGTGCCACATACTCCACAGAAAAATGGAGTAGCTAAAAGAAATAACAAAACCTTAGTGGAATGTGCAAAGAGCATGATGAAAGGTAAAATATTGTCAATGATTTTTAGATTGCAGCTATTAGTTGTTGTTTATTTAAAAAATAGAAGTCCAACACAAATTTTAAACCATAAAACTCTATTTGAATCTCTTTATGGTTATAAACCAATGGTAAACCATTTAAGAATATTTGGAAGCAAAGCCTTCTCTCATGTTCCAAAAGAAGATAGGAGAAAACTTGGTGCAAAAGCTATCAAGTTATTTTTATTGGTCACTCTTTTGATCACAAGGCATACAAGATGTTTGATCCCCCTACACATAAATTATTTGCAAGTAGAGATGTTTTCTTTCATGAACACGCAAGTGAACACCATAGGGAGGATAGCTACAATGCATGGCATATTCCTTATAATTTTGATGATGTGAAAGAAGAACTTAATCACAAATAGGAGTAGACACAAGAGGAAGAATTTAGTGATATGGACACCTCAAGTAGTGAAAGCACACCTAGAGAGTGAGATGAGTCACCATAAAGTAAGAGAAGGGATAAAAGCATTGAACTACGAGGAAGGTCTTCATACTAGATTCAACCACCTGTAAGATATAAAGACTATGTCTTGATGACTAAAGTGATGAATTTCATTAAACCTTTGAAGTTTAAAGAAGCTAATGAACATGTATAATGGAAAAATGCAATGAAGGAAGAATATGATTCAATAATAAGAAATGATACTGAGGAAATAACTGAATTGCCCAAAAATAAAGTACCCATAGGATGCAAATGGTTGTTCAAACCCAAATTTAAAGTTGATGGGAGAGTGGATAAACACAAAGCTAGATTGGTTGTTAAAGGTTATTCACAAAAGGAGGGAATTTATTATGGTGAAACCTTTTCACTTATAGCTTAGTAAGTTAAATTCAATCAGATTGATGATTTCTTTAGCCACAAAACATAAATGGAAACTTCATTAGCTAAATGTTAAGTTTTCCTTCTTGAATGGGGCATTAAAAGAAGAAGTATATCTTGTTTAGCCAAAAGGGCTTGTTAAAAAGGGTCAAGAACACCTTGTTTCTAAACTAAAGAAAGCTTTATATGGGTTGAAACAGGCACCAAGATCATGGCATGAAGAGATTTATTATTTCTTTCTTTAGAGGAATTTTATGAATATTCAAAGTGATCCTAAATTATATATCAAAATAGATTAGAAGGGGCATTTTGTTTTGATTTCCCTATATGTTGATGATCCTATAATAACAAGAAATGCCTCTAAATTGATTGACAAAGTTAAGAGGTAGTTTTCACAGGTGTTTAAAGTGAAATACCTTGGTGAATTGCATTATTGTTTAGGTCTTGAGGTATGGAGAGAAGCTAGATAAACTTTGGTTACATAGAGTAAATATATTATAGAGACAATCAGAAGGTTCAAAATGGATCAATGTAAAGCATAGTCAACACCTTTAGGATAGAGTGGAAAACTCTACAATGATGATGGCATAAGAGAGGTGGATGACAATTGTATCATTAATTAGTGGGAAGCCTAAACTCTTTCACTACAACCAGGCCTGATATTGCATATTTTGGATGTTGGTTTAGTTCATGGAAAAGGCCTCTTGAAAGCCATTGGAAAGTAGCAAAGAGGGTCTTTTGATATCTTAAGACGACTGTTAAGTATGATATTAAATATAATGATGCTTTTGATGTTGAGTTGGCAGGTTATTTTGATTCAGATTGGGTTGGGAATCCTGATGAAAGAAGATCAACTTTAGGATATGTATTCAAAATTGGATTCAGGATCATGGCATGAAACAACAAGAAATAAGCAATTGTTTCTTATCATGATCTCAAACATAATATAAAACTTTATGTAGTGCTACATGTGAAGCAGTTTGGTTGCGACGAATTATTGAAGATGTTGGAGAAGTACATAAAACATAAAAAATTATCAAGTGTGACAATCAAATCTCCATCAAATTGGCCAACAATCTTGTGTACCATGCAAGATCAAAACATATTGAGACTCATTACCATTTTGTTTGGGAAAAGATGCAGTCTAAAGAAATTACTTTAATTTATTGTAATACTTATGATAATGTAGTTGACATCTTTACAAAGACAATTGGAAAGGAAAAGTATGAATCATTTAGACCTATGTTACGTGTGTAGAAAACACATTTCTCCATTAAGGGGGGAGACTTATAATAATGGAGAAATGTGGAGAATTCTAGATTATTTTATTGTTAGACTCTTGATGTATCTCATTAAGTTTGTGGGTTTTAATTACGTTCTAGATCCTGTTTATAAGGAGGTTTTTGAAACTCCTCAACTAATTTGTAATAATATAAATGTATATGTTTTCACATTGATGTTGAAAATAGCAACAAGAAATGCTAAATATAGAAGTGCTAAAAATAGCATTGCTATAAATAGCATTTCGAGATACATTCCAATTTTAGTTAGTCCCTGAACTAAAATTGAGAATTAAAATTTGAATTTGATCTTAGCAACTGTTTGAAAAACAATTAATTCATTGAGTTAATTAGTTGGAGAAAATCAAACATGAAGTCTATGTGAAGACATGCAACAGTTTTCCCTTTGGTTGAGGAAGTTATCCCTTAATTAAAGTGATCAGGATGAGTTGTACTTTGAGTTGTAATTAGTTAACTCAGTTAACTAAGTTAAGTCCAGTTAGATTAGTTCCAACAGTTTTTGGAACTGATTGTGAGTTCAGTTAGTTAATGCATGCATGTATGTAATTACTGCACTTCAGATAACTGAATATTATCTCATAAATAACCAATGCATGTTAGTTTAGTCAGAGACCCAATTGAGAACGGATGATGGGACAATGTACTATCAGTTGTAGGAATATTCCATTGATGATATCTCTTGCATGCAAAAGGAATCCATTCCTTGGAGATTGTGCAGTTACTTCTGAGTTTGGTGAGTTCTGTCAAAGGTCAATTCACACAGGTGGCAGCTAGAGGACTAAGGAGAAACTGCACAAGGAAATAGGAGGCTTGGAGGACTAAGGGAAGGCATATTCTATGTCTATTCAGTCTATGAGAAGCATTGAGGGATTGTACTGAGAGTTGGATAGCTTGTGAGCTCAAGCTTTGTGTAATCCGGACATATTTCCACTTGTATGATAATACAGAGATCAGGGTTTTTAGCTGAGGCTTTCCCCAGAGTATTCTTCTGTGTTCATGTGTGATTGATTTCTCATTCTCTGTTATATGTGTTATATTTTATCTTGCTCAAAATCGATTAAGCTTCCGCAAGTTTGTTTGTAGAAGTAGATCAAGTATTTTGCTTTAGTCTATTGCAATATCAGGTGATCTATAGTGGGAAATTCTACATGGTATCGGAGCAAAGGTGATCAAAGTGGAGAACAGTATACAAAGAAGGGAGAAGTTCAAAGGTTGAAGTTCATGATTATAGAATTCGAATTCTTATCACATCTCAAATTTCACCAATGGCGTTCAACAGTTTGAGACTCGAGCATGCCCTTGGTGGCAGCGCGAATTATATAGCTTGGAAGGATCACATGGAAGCGATATTAGAGGACAATAGGTTGAAGGAATTCATTGATCAAGAAGTCCCCAAGCCATCATCTGATAATGCCCAAGAATTGGCGGAATGGAAGAAATGTGTGGCTAGAGCAAGGAGGATTCTTCTAGAGGGAGTTCGAGACCACATTGTCTCAAGTATCCATGGGAAGGAGACACCATTTTCAATGTGGAAAACATTGAATGATATATATCATAACAACAGCGATCAGAGGAAGCTAGCGCTGAAAGACAAGCTTCGGAAAATCAAGTGTGAAAAGGGCGACACAATCTCTACATATCTGAACAAGCTCACCACCTGCAGGGATGAGCTTGGAAGTGTAGGTATCATGATAGCAGATGATGACATGGTGAGTCTTCCTCTCCCCGATCTTCCTAAGAGTTGACACAGCTACCAAGACTCAGTAAATGGAAGAGAGAAACTACCAGATTGGGAACAACTTTGGTTGGATCTGATGCAGGAGGAGAGAAGGAGAAGCACCAGAGATGGATCTTCATGAAAGCAAGATGATGAAGAAAATCTAGCCTTAATGAGTAAGAAGAGGAAAGGGAAAGGGAAGGCGTCCCTTCCAAATCAAGTTCTTCCCATGGTGGGAAGAATATTGAAAAATCGAAAGTGAGATGCTTTCATTTTCATGAGGTGGGCCATCATGCTACGAATTGTCCATAGAATAAATCCAAGAAGGGATCCTCGAAGGGATCAGATGGTGAGGCATTGGCCTCACAATTCGAATTGGATTTCACCCTCATCACATGCACGGTTTCATCGATGGTGGCATGTGTTTGGTACCTAGACAGTGGAGCTTCATTCCATATGACTAGCGACAAGAATCTTTTCAGAACCTTGGAGGAGAAGGACCTCTAAATGCACATCAATATGGGCGATGATGGAAAGTACTATGTTTCAGGTGAAGGTACGGTTGTGTTTCAGAGGGAGCATGGAGCTCCTCTCACCTTGACTGATGAGAAGTATGTGCCTGGTCTGAAGAAGAATCTTGTGTCTATCACTATACTGGAAGACAAAGGCTATGGTGTAGTCTTTAGTAAAGGGAAGGCATTCCTGAGGCATATCGGCACTGGACAGACCAAGAGGATTGGGATTCGAGTAAAGAATCTCTACAAGCTAGAGGTAGACGACTATGCTCCATTGAGTTCCAAAGCAGAGTTGGTGTAGAGCCAAGATGTTGGTGAGCTATGGCATAGAAGATTGGGCCACTTGCACCATGGGGCCTTGAAGATCATGCAACAAATTTCTACGGAACTTCCCAAGGGAAAACTGAAGCAAGTGGATACATGTAAAGGTTATGGGTAAGTATGCACAATCTTCCTTTTTGGATAGAGATAGTAGAGATGGAGCAATCCTGGAGCAATTTCATACAGATGTGTGTGGCCCATTCTCTACAGCCTCCACCACTAAAAAAAGGTACTATGTTATTTTTATTGATGATTTTTCTCGTAGGTGTTGGATCTACTTCATGCAGAAGAAGGATCAAACCTTCTCAAGGTTTTGTGAGTTCAAAGCCTTGGTAGAGAAAGAATCTGGAAAGAAAATAAGGGCCTTGTGAAGCGACAATGGTGGATAGTATGTCTCCCAATAGTTTAAAGACTTATGTGTAGCAGAAGGAATTAAACAGGAGTTGATAGCACCCCATAACCCACAGCAGAATGGGGTTCCCGAAAGGAAGAACAGATCGATTGTGGGAGCAGCTCGGGTGATGTTGCATGACCAAAGCCTACCACTTCATTTGTGGGCTGAGGCATGCAATATAGCAGTATACTTGTATAATAGAAGCCCGCATCATATACTGGGGTTGAAGACACTAGTGGAGACCTTTTCCGGGAAGGGACCAGATGTGAGTCACTTCAGGATCTTTAGATCAATGGTTTATTTCCATGTGACCAAACATGCCCAGAAGAAGCTAGAGCCAACATCTAAATTGGGGATACTTGTGGGGTGCTCTAATACACCCCACAACTATTGGGCGTTCTTTCCTACCAGTCAGAGGACAGTGGTACGCAGAGATATGAAGTTCGACGAGTAGAAATCCATGCGATTTTCCCTTGAGAGGGAGCTCAAGTTGCATGCAGAGGAGGAACTTTTAGTTCCTAAGGAGGAGGAGCCTCAGACTAATGCGGAGCAGCCGCATGTAGAGGATCTGAGAGTGGAGACATCCACTCATGCAGAGTCTTCCAGAGATGGGTGGAAATGCTCAAGGGAAGCTGATAGATTGATGTTGGATGCGAGAGAGAATGTGGGACAGCCATCTTCTCAACACAGACAGAGGAGGTCACCCGAGCGGTACACTGGTTACATGGCCCTGGTTGGGGAGTGTGTAGAGACCGAACCTTCTTCCTTTGAGGAAGCAGTGCAGCAGCCAGTCTGGGTTGATGTTATGGTGGAGGAGTATGACTCCATCGTTTGGAACTGTGTTTGGGATGTTGTCCCAAGATCAGAGGACAAGTCAGTGGTGAGTTCCCGATGGCTTTACAAGGTAAAGCAAGCAGCTGATGGGAGTGTTGAGAAACATAAGGCAAGGTTTGTTGCCCGTGGTTTCTCACAGGTCGAGGGGATCAACTATGATGAGACTTTTGCTCCTATAGCAAGGTACTCATCTATCAGATCGATGTTGGCACTATCAACTCAGATGGGTTGGAAGATCCATTAGATGGATGTGAAGACTGTGTTCCTCAATGGCAATAATGAGGAAGAGGTGTACATAAAGCAGCGGAAGGTTTTGAGATTTTCGATCGTGAGTCACATGTGTGCCAACTCAAGAGTTCTTTGTACGGGATGAAGCAAGCACCTCGTGCTTGGTACACCAGAATCGACAACTATTTCACCGGGTTGGGCTTCACAAAGAGTGAAGCGGATGCAAACCTTTACCACATCATGGTAGAAGGTAAGCCATTGATCATTGTTCTTTATGTTGATGATCTGATACTGACAGGTGATGATCATTTGATTAAGTCTTGCAAGGAGGACCTTGTAAGAGAGTTCTAGATGAAAGACATGGGTCTTATGCACTACTTTCTAGGCATGGAAGTGTGGCAAAAGGATGGGGAGGTGTTTGTGTCTCAAGGCAAGTATGCCAATGAGATACTCAGGCGATTCCACATGGAGAAGTGCAAGCCCATGCAGACTCCTCTAGCTGGTAACTGGAGGAAGGAGGATGCTACTTCAGGTGAGGTAGTAGTTGCTACCATTTATCAACAGCGTGTGGGTTCATTGATGTATTTAGTGAACACATGACCAGATGCTTTGTCATGAACCAGCTGAGTCAAGCTACAGTTCAGCCTACCAATCTATTTTGGAAGGCAGTGAAGCATGTGCTAAGATACCTCAGAGGAACATCTTAGTATGGATTATGGTACGAACAGATAGAGAGAGTGAAGCTTTAGGGCTTCACAGATGCAGATTGGGCAGGGAGTCCATCAGACTAGAAGAGCACTTCAGGAGAAATTTTCAACCTTGGTTCAGCTGCAGTTTCTTGGTACAACAGGAAACATAGGTCAGTTGCACTTAGCTCTCCAGAGGCTGAATACATGGCTACCAGTTAGGCAGCATGTGAGGCCATTTGGATGCAGAAAATTCTAGTTGGATTTGTTATCACCCCAAGAAACTCTCCTAGGTTGTATATCAGAGATGCTCGGGAACATTACAAACTCAACAAAATGGTGGAAAATGGTGGATGAATGGAAGGAAATGATGCATATTCAAGCCAGATAACCACTTCTACTATGTTATGCGTGGAGGGGTCATAATGGACCACCAACCACATTTACAATCTAATATGGGTCTCTACTACAAATTGTTTGCTTTAATGGACAAAATTGGCCTTTTTAGATATTTTGTTGTCCTTCTCTGAGCAGGCAGAGTGCTGACTGAAAGAAGCTCCATAACTAATAACTGCGTTTATCTGCACGAGCTCTGTACTCTCCCTCCTCAGCCATGCTTTCTGTTAAATGCAATCACTGAGGAATAACTGTGCCAAGTACAGGTAGGTGATCACCTTCATTCTTTGGTAGCAGAGAGTAGTCGGGAGTGGTACAGACAGTATAGCGGAGGCGTGCACAGGACGAGAATAATTAATGGCCGTCGGATCCCTCAGATGAACGGCGGAGATCAAATCAGAAGGAGCTATCGGGAGGAAATATGGATGGAGAAACAAGGGCCATTGGATGTGAACGCAGCAGATCTGACGGTTAATGGAAGCAGAAGATATGCGGGCGATAATGTGCGAGCATCATACAGGACGGCAGTAAGCAGTTTCCCCGCATAGCTTATTGGAGGCGGGCAGTATCTGTATGCAGGGACGTGATACCACTCAAACGTTGACGCGTGGCGGACGTGACTCGCGGGAATCCCGCTTTCCCCACTAACTAACATACATGCAAGTTACGGGAGCGGGAGCTGCGAAAAGCGTCGGATCCCGCGGGAAAAGATCGGACGACCAAGATTTAAAACATGTGCTTTGATTGATGTGAGAAGGACAGCTATGGTAACCGTGCACGGACATATGGATATAGTCATGTGGGTTTAGGCTTCATGCTTATCGGGCCGACAGATCGTAAGCTTTCAAAGAAATATAGAGGTGAAACGAACGAAGCACATGTAGCGGGGCTAAGGAAACATGACTTTTATGCTAAAGGTGGGTGTAAAATAGGGTAGCAGGAGTTATAAGGGTATAACGCAAATGAAGGGGAAAGGATAAAATGAACTGCTGCAAGATTTCCTTTTAAAAAAAACACACGGCCACGGTGTCTTTGACCCAGCAAATACCGAATTGTGAAGCAGAGCTAACACTGGCTCCTTCTGGGGATGAGATCCTCCCTGTGAGGTCTCAAGAACCTGCAGATCAATGCCTTCCTGATGAAAATGAATTAGCCAAAATTCCTAGTGTTCCATTGGGCATGGAGTCTACTTTTCCTACATAAAACTGATAAAAACAAAATATTTAAAACTTTTAAGGCCAAATACCTTAAACAACATAATTCTTTAGAAAACGCCCATTAACTAGACCATCAAAAACTGCTTCTCCTCCCATACTTTTTAGTATGAAGGTGTTGTTCCCTTGAATCCGAGAAATGATGAAAGGGCCCATCCAAAAAGCATTAAATTTCCCATGATTGCCTTTCTTTTCCTTCAATGCATCCCACTTTAGAACCAGATCTCCAACCTGAAAATTATCTGATTTTGTCTTTCTGTCAAAAACTTCCTTGATCTTTTTCTGATGTGTTGCAGCCTTTTCAACCAGTTGTTCTCTAATTTGATGTAACTCTGCCAAATCAATGATCCTTTTTGCCACCTTCTTCTTCATCCTGCTCTTCTTGAAGGTATTTTGCCACAGGGTGAGTTAATTGAATTGGGAATACAACTTTAGTGTCATATACCAGCTTGAAAGGAGAATTCCCTGTCGGTTTCTTAATGGTCACTCTGTCAGCCCACAGTGCATACTTGAGCTTAGAATCCCAATTCTTTTTATTGTCCTCAAACATATTCTTAATTATCCTTATCATGCTTTTATTAGAGGATTCTGCCAGACCATTTCCTTGAGGATAATATCAGGTGGAATGAACCAGTTTAATACCCATTGCATCACACATTTCCACCAATTCTTTTTCCCTGAAGGCTGCTGCATTGTCTATGATGTTGTGGGGAAAAATGCCTATGCAGGACGATCCTATCCACCTAAGGTGTGACAGTGCCTTAGCAACAAACAGAGACAGCTATTCTAGTATTCTTCTTTTATGAATTAAGAATGAAGAGAGATGGATGGACTAACCGATGTCTTCCGTTTGTCCCTCGATCCAGTTTCTCTTCTCTTTGGGAGTTCCCAGCTACTTGCCTTCTCGCTCGCCCAACTTCAAGAGGTTTCTGCAAGATCACAAGAAGAGAACACTACACAAAGACATAGATTCATATTCATAACTAGTTCAGGATTAGAAATAAACTAAACATACTAATGCAATCATACATCAAAGATACACTAGTATATAGGAGAAACCAAGATAGCTTTATTGATGAATAACAAGGTTCAGGAAGAGATACAACCCAGAGGGCTCCAATCCAGCATCTCCTTCCCAGCAAATGAAATTCCTATCTTCCCCTTCCTTCAAAGCATTAAGCACCCAATGATTCCAACCTCAAACCAACAGCAATTCTTTGCAATAACAAAATTCCAGCCTCCAGATCTCATGGAGGAGAGATCCATATATAGATGCTTGGAGAGAGGATGAGTCAGCTTGAGATCTGACTAGTGTCCTCTCCCTTTGTCATTTCTTGCTTCCACTTGGAGGTTCTTGCTTCCACTTGGAGATTGAGGACCTCTTACTCATCACTAGTCGAATTCACTGAGGCAAGTGTCATTGAGGAAGATTCTGGAAGCTTCCAGGGTCTTGACACCTTGTTGAATGAATTTTCCATTTGTCAATTCCCGCTCAGCGCACCCTGGTAGTGCTTCTACCTGCGTTGCAGTGCAGGTAGCCAGTGCAGACTTTGCATTTCAGCGCAGACAGCTAGTGGAGCCTCTGAATTGATCCTGAATTGACTTGTTTTTGAGCAGTTTCTGGTGGAGAACTTCTGTGAATTGCTGTGGTTTGTTAGCCTTGTTCCTCTAAGTGTAGGAACAACATGTTTAGGGACTTTGGATCCCTTGGATTATGGACATTTCATGCTCAATGCTGTAAGGCACAAAAATGTCTATAACAGTTGCCCCCTAAAGTATGAGGCCATTTATCGGGTGAAATGCTTTATCAGGAGGATCCGAAGTTCATTCATTGCTGCGAGGAGACCTGTAATACAATACAATACAATACATTATTTTTCATACTGCTTTCATGATCTAGCTGAGGCGGGCATTCCCATGCTCAGCTTCATAAATTCATTTTTCTGTACATAGAACAGACAATCGTCTGATGGTAGACTGATAATTTTGATGAAATTATCTTCCTTTGGGGTAGGATGATTATCTGCTGCAATGATGTACATGCCAATGTCTTTAATTTTCCTGAATATATATCGCAGCCCAGATGGATGAAACTAGATCCGGGGTCTTCAAACTCATTCGATCTTCACTCTAAGTACAAGTCGATCCATGTGAGAAATGTTCTGAAGTCGAACATGGAAAGACATCGCTTGATTACCAGTCAATGAGGTAAACCGTTAACAAGCGCGAGAGGAATCACCGATAATGATAATGATCCTCAAGGTACTGCAGTACAATTCACGTGGTGTGAATAAAGGACTTGGCATCGAACACCATGCAAAATCTTTCGGTCGAAGGTCATTGATGTATACCTGTCGCCGGAAGTGAGAAACTTGCCATTGAGGCATGCAAGCTTCAAAGTACTGAAGGGGTTGTTCCTAGATCAACTTCTTGGATAATGAGCTGATGTTGACAAGAAGCGATCCGTCAAAGGAGGGCCTTAATGTATCCCACATCAGTGACACGGAACAGAGCAAATGATTTTAATGGAGGTGAAAATGATCTGATGACATATGATTCAGGGTGGCGGTCATGAAAGGATGAAGGATAATGTACGATAGTGGATGGGACACGGCTGACTTCTCTGAACGACTTCTCTTGAACATATGGCGACACTTATGCGATGGATCGGTAGCATTACCCCAAATATGGATGGTATGGCGAGACCATGGTGATGTGACCGGTGAATGAAACAACCCAACCCGACTGTGGTACGGAGGAAAAGTGTCATGTTCAAGAGCGACTTGCTACCATCAAAGTTTTCTTGAGTTTCTCCCAATTTTTCCCCAGTCATTGCTGACCAGTACCTCTTTATTTTTGTCAAGCTTGAGGAGGATAACATATGCTTGTTCTATAACTTGCCCTTCAGGCAAGCCCATCGCTATGTTTTAACAAGCCTAGCGATAGTGAAACTCGTTCTCGTCTAAAGACAAGTTTGTCGCTATTTAATGCTTTTAACGAGTCTAACGACAAAGATAACTCGGTCCTTTTCATTTTTAGAGAGTCTGAAAAGGTACGTAAAGTCAACTCCGAAAGTCCTTTTTCGTCATCTAATCCCTTAAGTCCGAAAAAGTATAAAACAATACAGAAGGGATGAGTTTTCGATAGTTTTAACGAGCCGAACAAAACAAGCGCTCGATCGTTTTGTGCAATAATCCCTCAGGTCCAAAAAGATTAAAATCTAGAGGAGGGATAGCTCTTCCGGTCGCTTTAACGAGATGGAAGGCCAAAACTCGGCAATCTTTTCATATTTTACGAGTCAGATGAAAAGAGCTTAAAGAAGACTCGTCTTTTGAGGAACGAGTGATGAAACGGGTTAGCAACTGATTCCAGGTACGGGTTGGAATTTTCCAATCACGGCAGTGTCACAAGGATGGCTAGTGAAATCACTCTTCGCAGATGTTCCTCAAAATGGGTAAACAATCATATGGAGGTGAACGATCGGCCAATGGAAAAGTGGAGGTGACGGTGCAAACACGACCAAGGCTTTAATGGCTGATGATATTACATTCACTGTGGTTATTTACCGGGATAGTTCATTTTTTAACGAGCTTAAACGCGGATTGAAACACTTGCTCGATCTTATGTTTATTTTTTAACGAGCATGAACTATGTGCTAAAACTGCTCGGATCTTGCGTTTATTTTTTAACGAGCATGAACTATGTGCTAAAACTGCTCGAATCTTGCGTTTATTTTTTAACGAGCATGAACTGTGTGCTAAAACTGCTCGATTAATCCAGTCATATGATAAGAATGTCTCATTAAGATTCTATTTTTTATGGAGCTTCATCTCACAAAGCTTTGCTCCGGATCCTTTCGTTATGCAAGTTCGGAAACGACTAATCCTACGAGTTTAAAGGGTTAGACCTACAGGTTTAAAGGGAGGACCTAAAAATTTTAAAAATAAATAGCCGCCCCTTGCTTGCACTCCAAAAGGTTTGCATGCCCCCAGGCATAAAGTACGATTTCAAGGTTACCCCTTCTTAGTCCAATAAAACATTTGTTTTACCGGGAGAGGCCTACCTCTTTCAGGTTACCCAAAGATTGTCTCGTTAATCTTTCAAACAAAACACTTCTTCGGCGGTGTCTACCGAGATAGACAAAGGTGAATGACCTTAGTGCCAAACACGTAGCTTTGACAAGAGAATCTTATTCTAGAATAACCCCTCTTCCTAGACGGACGGGGTACAGACTAGTCATATTCTCCCGCGGAAACCTACCCTATACCCAAAGTTTTCCTGCCGAAGCAGACCAGGACGCATGCCCCCTGGGTTCCAGTCATATCCTCCCGGATTACTCGCGCTCATCAGGAGGACGGACCGTGGGTTGAGACATTTCTTGCGTGAAGAGACCATTTAGGGATGGTATATGACTATTTGCGATGCGTGATCCAGGAAATTAAAGCTGGTCCACGAGCTTGACCACTCTTCCTTCGTGCGAAAAACACATTACTCTAAAGAGTGAGGAGACGATGGCTCCCATGCAATATATATAGTCTCGTCCAAGGAGTAGGTTATAATCCAAGGGTCCTTGAACGACCATCGCATTCATTTGAACGGTCTTCCCTTTCAATGTGATAGGCACATTGGGGAGGATCCCTAAAGGTCAATTGGTTCCTTTATCAAAGCCTGTCAGATTTCTCATTTCAGGAAAAAGTGCTGGCGAACCAAGCGCTTTCCAAGCAATAGAGGAAAGGATACTCACAGATGCCCCCTCATCAATGATGGTGCCAGCCATTACCATTCTGTATATTTGAACGATAATCCTGAATGGTATGCTTGCTGGCAAACGGGGTCTGCCTAGTTGGTTCTAGTCGAACGAGACAACTAGGTTGCTTGGTGGTGGGACCGAATAGACGGCCAGGTATGACTCTGACGAAGTTCCTTCCTGCGATAAAGGAATGGGCGAATTGCCCCCTTGTTCGTCGGAGTCTGTGTTGATGAAGAGAATTTGGACGGTGTCGTCTTTATTCTCCTCTGTGATGGTATCATTCGAGGATAGAGCCTCTAAAGGCAAAACCGGGTCAACTTCCGCCTCAACCTTTTGACTTTCGTCAGGTATGGATTCAAACGGTTCATCCTCAATGATAGGTGCTTCGGCTGACCACCTGAGCGGGCCAGCCGGGTTTTCAACTGGTGAAGGACTTGGCAGGAGTTTTTGATATCCAGGAGGAAGTTGCACTGGTAAAACCGGGCGATCTTCCAAAACTCTTTTAGCCTCATCTAAGAAGGGACAACGGTGGATGGCATGGTCGCCTTCACACAGTTTGCAGGGAAATCTAGCTTTCCCTCTCTGTCCTGTGACTTCACTTTCACTAGTTGATGGTGTGCTGTCAACATGGCTATCAAAGGTTGATGCCACCGAATTGTGCAAACGGGGAGACCAGTCCCTTAGTATCCGAGGGATGCAGGGACAATATCTGTGGAAGTGGTCTCCCTTGCATATGACACATGGCGATTTAGGCCTAGTCAGTGCTGTGTGTGGATTTCTGTCAGACGCCACTTGTTTGCCCCCAGGCGCTTTTGGCTCCTTCTTCTTTTTCTCTTTCTTCTTCTTTTCCTTCTTCTCCTTAGGAGCTTAGTTTTTTGTTTTACCAGTTCCATTAAGCGAAGAGGAAGGAGGAGAGGATGAATTAGATGAAGTGGAAGGCTGGTGGGTAACTCTGGTCTAGTCTAACTGTTGATTTGACTGTTTAGGAATAGTGGTGTTCTGAACGACATTAGTTGAGAAGAGCCAGACCGGCAAGCCAATTGTCAGTCCTAGAAGCGACAATGTGGCCATATGAGGCGCACCAACATCTCCCCAAGAGGAGAAGGGACTAGGATTTCCACCAAGGGGAATTCCTTGGTTGGTGTGCTCCATTTTCTCAACCTAAAGATCAACGCAGGAAGAAGGGGTGATTGTTCCGTTTAAAATAAATTTTAACGACGCTTTAGACACAACTTGCTTTTTCAATTTTAAAGAGTCGAGAAAAAGCTAAAGATGACTCTAGTCTCCTTCGATGTTTTAACGAGCCCGAAGTGACAAATGCTCGGATGGACTTTTTCCATTATAGAGTCTGAAAAAGTCCAAAAGGAACTACTCTGGAGTTCTAGGTAGAGGGTGTGCCAAAATTTTCGCAAAACCGCAGAATACTTTTCAAGGTACGGGCGGTCGATCTTCCTGAATGCTGTGTTCAGTGCATTGCGATCAGTAGGGCGGCCGACACGGCTTCCTAAGGATAAAGGTCTTATGCCTATAGGGGTCTCCCAATATATACTCGACGGTACGTGGGAGCACAATCCGTACTGGCGCTATCGTCCCTCAGGAGGAATCACCCACCATCAACGAGATCGACAGTCACCAGGCTTTACGACGCCGGAACACGTCTCTAGCCTAGACCTCTATGTTGTGCGTTAAGTTACAAAGCGTTGTTAAGTTCATTCAATTTATTTTAGGTTGATCTTTTTAGAAGTTTGCCTTTTGAGGTTCACCACGAGATGTATGATACAATTCCTAAATGCAGTCTAAAGATGATAAGCAAGCTTTATATCTTTTCAACTATGAAAATCCTAGCTACAAAGGGAAAAGAAAGACACCATCTTTTCTCAAAGAGCAATCAGCACACTCTAATGCACTTTCCCTAAATCAAGCATGCAAACTATCAAGATGCAAATGCACAATGCAGGTGTTTGTTTTCCACTTTCTTAGTATTGATGCCTAAAAAGAAAGCTTTTTGTACAACTTTGAATTTGCTTTTAAATGACAAATACAAACAAGTTTACTTTTTCGAAACCAGAAAGGGTAGAAGAGATTACAACACTTTAACGATTTTCGAAATGAACACTTGTTTCGACACTTAAAAGAGACAAACTCAAACCAAAAGAAAAAGTAAATGTATAATCAACCGTAAACAGCCAATGAACTCTCTCCTAAGATCACAATCAACAGATCTGAATCAAGGGCTACAGGATGACTATTTCACTCTTGCAATGGAAAACTGTAAATGACGCCAAAAACACATAAAAACACTCACAGTCTTTTTGTACAAAAGGAGGCAGAATTTAAGCAGAGAAAAGGAGTTATCAGACAGGTACCTATGCTGGTTACAGGCTGCAAAAATCAGAGATCAAAACAAGGCAAAACAGAGCAGAGAACCCCAGCTGCACAAGGCCTAACTGGATCAGCGCACCCTCAACACAGAGGTTTTGACATTCAGTGCAGGTAGCCTTCACGGGACCTGCGTTGAAATGCAGAACCTCTTCACAGGGTCTGCGCTGAAGGAGAAACGAGAGTTTCTCACTAGGTTCTGGGTCACAGTTTGCTGATTAATCTACGGTTTCAGGCCAAATCAAAGCAACAAACAAGGTACAATCAAAGGGATGCTTTGAGGAAGGGCTAAGATCTATCACAAAGGATCATCAAATCATTTGTGAGTCCATTGTTCAGATCATAGACAAATCCAGTGATTGGATCAAGGCAGCAGCTGTCTACTTTGCATCTGAGAATAGCAGATGCAGTTCGATTGTTGCTGTTGAGTCTATGAAACAAACAATGATAGAGACACAAATAAAATGACTAAACAGATCTCCCCAGCGGAGTCGCCAATTTGTTGTGGCGAAAAATGCCTATGCAGGACGATCCTATCCACCTAAGGTGTGACAGTGCCTTAGCAACAAACAGAGACAGCTATTCTAGTATTCTTATTTTATGAATTAAGAATGAAGAGAGATGGATGGACTAACTGGTGTCTTCCGTTTGTCCCTCGATCCAGTTTCTCTTCTCTTTGGGAGTTCCCAGCTACTTGCCTTCTCGCTCGCCCAGCTTCAAGAGGTTTCTGCAAGATCACAAGAAGAGAACACTACACAAAGACATAGACTCATATTCATAACTAATTCAGGATTAGAAATAAACTAAACATACTAATGCAATCATACATCAAAGATACACCAGTATATAGGAGAAACCAAGATAGCTTTATTGATGAATAACAAGGTTCAGGAAGAGATACAACCCAGAGGGCTCCAATCCAGCATCTCCTTCCCAGCAAATGAAATTCCTATCTTCCCCTTCCTTCAAAGCATTAAGCACCCAATGATTCCAACCTCAAACCAACAGCAATTCTTTGCAATAACAAAATTCCAACCTCCAAATCTCATGCAAGAGAGATCCATATATAGATGTTTGGAGAGAGGATGAGTCAGCTTGAGATCTGACTAGTGTCCTCTCCCTCTGTCATTTCTTGCTTCCACTTGGAGGTTCTTGCTTCCACTTGGAGATTGAGGACCTCTTACTCATCACTAGTCGAATTCACTGAGGCAAGTGTCATTGAGGAAGATTCTGGAAGCTTCCAGGGTCTTGACACCTTGTTGAATGAATTTGCCATTTGTCAATTCCCGCTCAGCGCACCCTGGTAGTGCTTCTACCTGCGTTGCAGTGCAGGTAGCCAGTGCAGACTTTGCATTTCAGTGCAGACAGCTAGTGGAGCCTCTGAATTGATCCTGAATCGACTTGTTTTTGAGCAGTTTCTGGTGGAGAACTTCTGTGAATTGCTGTGGTTTGTTAGCCTTGTTCCTCTAGGGGTAGGAACAACATGTTTAGGGACTTTGGATCCCTTGGATTATGGACATTTCATGCTCAATGCTGTAAGGCACTAAAATGTCTATAACATGTGACTAATTTATATGGACAACCAAATTTGGTAAAGATATTCTCTGTCAAAAACTTCGTGACCACATTATGATCAGCCTTTCTGGTAGGAATTGCTTCAATCCACTTGGTAAAATAATCAGTGGCTACTAATATCCATCTGTGCTGGCCACTAAAATGTGGATTGATCTCTCCAATAAAATCCAAGCCCTACTGTTGAAAAGTTCCTTTTGCAAATATTGGTTTTAAGGGCAGGGACTTTAACTGCTGCTTTCCTTCAAATCTTTGGCACCTGTCACAAGATTTAACAAATAAAAATACATCAGAAAATAAAGAGGGCCAGTAATACCCAGCTTTGAGGATCTTATGGGTAGTGGTTTTCCAATAATGGTGTCCTCCACACATGCTAGAGTGAAACTATTGCATGACTTCTATTGACTGTTCTTTGTCCAGACACCTCAAAATCATTCCATATGGATCCCTCCAATAGAGCAGATTTTCATTAATGCAATATTTAGCTTCCCTAAGCTTTATAGTTCTGGCTTGAATTTGAGTAAGTTCTAAAGGGATTTCTAGCTTCAGCAAGAAATTAATTATTGCAAAATACCAATCACAAGAAGCTAGATTTTCGGCCAGTGTCTGATTCTTTTCTGGTTCAGTTGCTTCCCTTTCTTCTGTTTGACCATTTTCTGCAATTGAGCACAGGAAATCAATATCCAATGATCTGCAATTTTCTTCAGCTAACAACCTGGCAAGACCCTGACCTCTGACCAACTTGGTGGGCTTCAGCTCTATATTAAATTCAATTAGCTTTGCAATCCATTTAGCCCTTCTTCCATCAGCATCAGGTTGTGTCAAGACATCTTTAATTGCAGCAGAGGGTACATATGCAATTATCTTGGAATGCAGAATGTAAACTCTGAAAGCTTTCAAGGATTTGATAAGAGCATATGCTTGTTTTTTCATAATATCATACCTCAGTTCAACATCCCTCAAGTTCTTGTTGAAAAATGCTACTGGATGTTCTGAACCTTCTTCATCTACCTGCAATAGCACTGCTGCAATGGTGTCTTCAGAGGCAAATGAAACTATATGGAACTCCTTGCTGTAATCTGGACTTATTAAAGTGGGAGCCTCCATAATAGCTTTTTTAATGGACTCAAAAGATTCTCTTGCTACATCAGTCCATCTAACCTCTGACCCTTTTTTTAACATGGAGGTAATATGCTTGACCAGTTCTGCAAAATTTGGTATAATCCTCCTTACAAAATTAATTTTGCCCGAAAAGGATTGGATATCTTTCTTCGATCTTGGGACAGACAAAGTTTGTATTGCTTTTACTCTTTCTGGATCAATTCAGACACCTGCAGCAGAAACAATATGTCCCAACAACTCGCCTTCTTCTAAAGAAAATTGCGACTTTTTAGGATTGACAGAAATCCCAAACCTCCTGCATTTCAAAAACACTTTTTTTCAAATGCTGCAAATGATTTTGATGGCTGCTGGAGTATACTATTATGTCATCAAGGTAGATAAGGACAAATTTATCCTTCTCTCCCACAAATGCTATATCCATAGCTCTCTGAAATGTTTCTCCAGCATTCATCAATCCAAAAGGCATCTTGGCATACATAAAAGTGCCCCAAGGAGTGGTAAATGCAATCTTCTCTCGGTCATCTGGATGCACAAAAATCTAATTAAACCCTGAAAATCCGTCCAAGAAAGACATTACTTTGGCTCCTGAGACCTTCTGCAACAAGTGCCCCATCTTTGGTAGGGGATAATTGTCTTTCTTTGAGCACTTGTTCAAGTTTCTGAAATCAACACACAATCTGATTTCTCCAATTTTCTTCCTCACTACCACCAAGTTGGCTACCCATTTTGAATATCTAAGAGGGACTATGATCTTGGCAGCCAATAACTTTTTAATTTCTTTTTCAATTAGAGGAACAAGCATAGGATTTATTAGTCTCAGCTTTCGTTTGAAAGGAATAGTGTCTTTCTCTAAAGGTATTTTATGCTGAATAATCTATTTATCATAAGTTTTCAGGTCACTATACTCGCAGGCAAACACATCAGCAAATTGCTTCATTAATTTGTAGTATTCATAACTTTGGTCAGCAAATAGATGAGTAGACAAATTTACGTATCTAGGCTGACCTGGACTTCCTATATCATGCTTACAGACTACAGATTGGTCTTCTTTTTGGGCAGCCTTGTAAGGCACATCATTCTGGTCAAACAGTCTTTCTAGAGGAATTAAACCCTTAGGAATATGATTGCTGGGAAGCTGGACAATGCTCTTTTTACCAATTTTATTTCTAAGTTGGGATTTGTGGCTTTCCTCCAAGGATTCATTTTCTTGGTCAATTTGCATTTCAGAAAACTCATCAATGACTTGTAGAAACCTATTTATCTCATCATCATCTTCAAAAACTTTCCAATGGTGGACATTATCAGGCAAGGATGGTCTGTATTTCATTTGCACTTCATAAATTAGTCTGGGAGGCATTGGAGGGATAAATAGACTAGCAGACACGGCGAGGGAATCAGCAAGCTGATTTTGAGCTCTAGGAATATATGAAATACATAAATAATCAATAGAATCTTTGAGTCTCCATACCTCATCTCTGTATGCTTTCAGCCTTGGGTGTTTTGCCTGAAATGTTTTATTTACTTGCTGAATGATCAAATCGACATCTCCAAATACCTTTATGTTCCTGATTCCTCTTTCTTTTGCTACATTAAGGCCCAATAGCAGAGCTTCATATTCTGCTATGTTGTTTGTGACTTGAAAAGCCAGCTTAAGAGATAGTTGAATGCTCTTTTGTTCTGGAGATATCAGCACCACCCATACTCCTGCAGTCTCCCTGGAACATGCTCTGATCCAGGTGGATGTTGATGGCCACCCACCTATCCCATTTGGACTCCCACAACTGTCTCTTTCAGTTTTTTTCAGTTTCCTAAATTGTAGCACAGTTTACTATTTTTAGCAGTTTTTCGGGTCCTGAACTTCCGGAGCCGTTTTGAGGCCCTAAACGATGTTTTTTGGGAAATCTGGGGGCAACATGGGTCCATAGACCAAATTTTCCCTTCCCAAAGTGGTAATGCTTGGATAGATCTTTCTAACGAGCTATTGTACACGTCAAACGGAGATCGTATGCCAAACTTACGACCCCGGGAAGTTGATGTACCAATTTACCCAAACAGGGCCCACAGTTTGGCATTTCATCTTCTAAGGTTAGGTTTTGGAATGTTAATGCTTTTCCATTGTTTCTCAACAATAAATAGGCCTTCGAGCCTCATTGTAACACAGTTCAGAGGCATGTAGCCGCCACATCTCTTCTCAAAGATAAGCTACCATCGCCCTAGCTGGTTTATTTCCATTATTGTTTGTAAGCATATTTCAGTATTTTACATTAATGAAATGAAGTATTATTTCCGTTGCATATTGGTGTTTATGGTTATCTCTATAATTTTTTGCGTTCCTATTTAAATACGAATCATGCTCCGTCAAAGAACATCTCCCAAACCTGACTTCCTTGCTCTTTCTCGGCCTGATTTGTTTGTTTCCTGAGCTGCATTGAGGCCTTCTGGGATTCTTCTATTTGGAGGATACATGCTCCAAAATCAGTGTCCACTGCATATATGGGATGATTTGTAGGATTTTTCTCATCACTAATGATGTATGCCAGTTGTGCTTCTTTGTATAATCTCCTGCTTTCTCCTCCAAAAACTGGGACAGTGGCATAAGATAGATCATTCTGTAGTGTCCCACCTAGTCTCTTAATCCATCCTCTAGACAGCAGCATGCCAAACTTAGGAGGGACATCTGCTACCACAATATC
Organism: Pinus tabuliformis; assembly: GCA_031772625.1. Taxonomy (NCBI): domain Eukaryota; kingdom Viridiplantae; phylum Streptophyta; class Pinopsida; order Pinales; family Pinaceae; genus Pinus; species Pinus tabuliformis. The sequence continues at coordinate 1,189,790,330 of CM062818.1, forward strand.
CATCATCATACTCTTCATGGGCAACTGAGTTAGGGTAATGGCCAGGTCTTTAATCAATCCCAGGCATTTCACTTTCCTTGAATCAAAAGAGAATAAATCATGATATGGTCTGGTGATATCAAGGCCTAACTCTTCCATGACAGCTTTAGGCATTAAATTGTGGCTGGCCCCTGTGTCTAGCAGGCAGTTGTGGAGGATTTTGTCATGAATGGTCAAGGAGACATAAAAAGATGGAGAATTATTATCAGCAGGTTCAATCATGGGGCTAAGCACAACAACAAGCTTATCATCTTGCAAATTGACAGAGTCAGTGGAGGTCTGTGTGGTTTCCAGGTCAAGGGCTTCAAGGACAGGCTTTGTAAACATTTCACTCTTTACCAACTCTACCAGAGGCAAAGATGTTTTCAATTTCTGAACTTCTGACTCAAAGCTGAAAGAGGAAGGTAACTTATCAGAACCTCTTACCTCTTGAACTGGTGCTTTTAGGATGACTGGGTCAGCTGCTGGTCTTCTCTATCTGATATTCTGTGACTCTGTTTGGACAGCAACTCTCCGGGCAAAATTCTCTTTGACATTTTTTGCATTTGACCTCAAATTGTATCTTTGTTGTTCACCACTTTGTAGAACAACCTCTCTGTCCCACTCCTGACTGTCTTGTTCCTACAACAAATATTCTTCATAAGTAGCCAATGTCAAAAATGTAGCACTGCCTTTATCTTCCATGTAGTGAATTTCATCCTTATCTTCTTCAAATTGTTCCGCCTCCATGATTACATTTTGGAAAGGAGCTTTAACTTTCTGTTCTTCATTTGATTCTTCACCCCTATGAATTATTTGTAATTTCTCATTTGCTCTTCTGAATGGATTTGGATTTCTTGGAGCAAATGTGTTATGCTGCCTTGTCTTTCCTGAATTCTGCTCAACCTTCAGCTTAGATATTTCAGCAGCCAATGACTCTATCATCTTAGTCATTTTATCTAATTTAGGTTCTGAAGATGAAGCAGAGGAAGTAGAAGCCTAACCTCTCTGCCTCCTTCTGTCAGCTTGACTTTTGAGCTTTTCTGCAGCCATAATATTGGATTCCACCTCCAACGCTGCATCCTGCATATCGGCTAGAGTGACACATCTCCTTTCTCTTAATAATAGGCAGAAATTAGAGTCAAAAGCATTGGCATAAGTGAGTTTGGTAGAGGTGGGTGTAGGCTTTACCTCAGCTGGTATCTTACTATACATACGATTGAATCTTTTCTTAAAATTAGGCAATGATTCCCCATTTTCCCTTTTTAGGTTACCAAACTCAGTATGGTAATATAGCAAATCCTTTTTATCTTCCCAGTGCTTCAAAAATGCATCATCTAAGGCTTCAATGTCTGTTATAGATCTCTGAGGTAATTCTCTGAACCACTTCCTGGCCTCTCCATCAAGGCTCTGGAAAAAAACTCTCATCCACACATCATTTTCACTTATATCTAAGTTATTAGCATAACTATAAAAAGCTTCAATGTATTCTTCTACTGTTACTCCCTCTATGCCAGCGAACTTAGGCATATATTTCTAATATTCTCCCACAGGCATGGGATTTAAAGGAATAGGCAAAACCAGAGGTCCATACCTGGCAACTATAATTCTTTCTATCTTCGTGGGTGCTTGCTGGCCTGCCATGACTAGGGTATGTGGAAGGATACTGGCAGATTGAGTAGTATGAAACAATGAAATGGATGACAGAGACAAAGGGATGTTCTGGACTGTATGGGAAACTTTCTTTAGACTGAGATTCAAAGGGGAACTCACTGAACAAGGGGTTGTATTAATCTCTGCTGGTGTTTGTTCACTAGCAACACTAGGCTCTAAGTCTTCAAATTATGTATTTTCAACTAAAAACTCCTCATGTAGAGACAAATAAGATTTCTTGGGCTTACCTGATCCTGATGCCCCTTTCTGTGATGTTTTCTTCAACTTAACAATCTTCTCAGAGTCAGGCACTAGTTTAGCTGGTGATTTATGAGGATTTCTTCGAGTATGTCTCACAAACTGAGCCAGAACTTCAATGTGGAGTCGCCAAAGGTTGGTCTTCCTCCAGTGGAGTCACTAGATAGATGATTACAACCAGAAATGTACCCAGACCTTATCTATCATCAAAATCTGGAACTGTGTTGTTCTCCCAGGGAAGCTGTGCTTCAATCTCCTCTCCCCGGCAACGATGCCAATTAACGTTATCACCCCAAGAAACTCGCCTAGGTTGTATATCAGAGATGCTCGGGAACATTACAAACTCAACAAAATGTTGGAAAATGGTGGATGAATGGAAGGAAATGATGCATATTCAAGCCAGATAACCACTTCTACTATGCTATGCGTGGAGGGGTCATAATGGACCACCAACCACATTTACAATCTAATATGGGTCTCTGCTGCAAACTGTGTGCTTTAACGGACAAAATTGGCCTTTTTATATATTTTGTTGTCCTTCTCTGAGTAGGCGGAGTGCTGACTGAAATAATCTCCATAGCTAATAATCGCGTTTATCTTCTCGAGCTCTGTACTCTCCATCCTCGGCCATGCTTTCTGTTAAATGCAATCGCTGAGGAATAACTGCGCCAGGTACAGGTAGGTGATCGCCTTCATTCTTTGGCAGCAGAGAGCAGTCGAGAGTGGTACAGACAGTATAGCAGAGGCGTGCACAGGACGAGAATAATTAATGGCCGTCGGATCCAACAGATGAACGGCGGAGATCAAATCGGAAGGAGCTATCAGGAGGAAATATGGATGGAGAAACGAGGGCCGTTGGATGTGAATGCGACAAATTTGACGGTTAACGGAAGCAGAAGATACGCGGGCAATAATGCGTGGGGATCGTACAGGACGGCGGTAAGCGGTTTCCTTGCACTGCTTATCGGAGGCGGGTGCTATCCATATGCGGGGGCACGATACCACTCAAACGTTGACGCATGGTGGACGTGACTCGCGGGAAACTGCTTTCCCCGCTGACTAACATACATACAGGTTACGGGAGCAGGAGTTGCGAAAAGCATTGGATCTTGTGGGAAAAGATTGGACGGCCAAGATTTAAAACATGTGCTTTGATTGATGTGACAGAGATAGCTATGATAACCGCGCGTGGCCATATGGATATGGTCATGTGGGTTTAGGCTTCACGCTTATGGGGCCGACAGATCGTAAGCTTTCAAAGAAATATAGAGGTGAAACGGAGGAAGCACATGCAGCAGGGCTAAGGAAACATGACTTTTATGCTAAAGGTGGGTGTAAAACAGGGTAGCGGGAGTTATAAGGGTATAAATCAAGTGAAGGGGAAAGGATAAAATGAAGTGCTGCAAGATCTCTTTTTACAAAAAACACACGGCCATGATGTCTTTGACCCAACAAATACCGAATTGTGAAGCAGAGCTAACAGGATTGTTTAATCAGAGGATGGATCCAACTGTGATCTATTGCGATAATCAAAGTTGTATCAAACTCTCTGAGAATCCAATATTTCATGACAGATCCAAGCACATCGATATCTGGTATCATCATCTTCGAGACTATGTGGTGAAGAGGATCATGTTGTTGTTGTATGTTTCGACCAAGGAACATGATGCAGATATTTTGACTAAGGCATTGTCAAAATGGAAGTTCAAGTTCCACAGAAACAGGATTGGGGTGAGAGATAATCCCTTTCTTGTTGAGAGGGAGTGTTGAAAATAGCAACAAGAAATGCTAAATATAGAAGTGCAAAAAATAACATTGCTATAAATAGCATTTCGAGATACAATCCAATTTTAGTTAGTCCCTGAATTAAAATTGAGTACTAAAATTCGAATTTAATCTTAGTAGTTGTTTGAAAAATAAATAATTAATTCATCTTGAGTTAATTAGTTGGATAAAATCAAACATGAAGTCGATGTGAAGACATGCAACAATTTTCCCTTTGATTGAGGAAGTTATCCCTTAATTAAAGTGATCAGGATGAGTTGTACTTTGATTTGTAATTAGTTAGCTTAGTTAACTGAGTTAAGTCCAGTTAGATTAGTTCCAATAGTTTGTGGAACTGATTGTGAGTTCAGTTAGTTAATGCATCCATGCATGTAATTACTGCACTTTAGATAACTGAATATTCTCTCATAAATGATTCATGCATGTCAGTTCAGTGAGAGACCCAGTTGAGATCTGATGATGGGACAGTGTACTATCAATTGTAGGAATATTCCATTGAGGATATCTCTTGCATGAAAAGGAATTCATTCCTTGGAGATTACGCAGTTACTTCTGAGTTTGGTGAGATGTGTGAGAGGTCAATTCATACAGGTGGTAACCAGAGGACCTAGGAGAAACTGCGCAAGGAAATATGAGGCTTGGAGGACTGAGAGAAGGCATATGTTGTGTCTATTCAGTCTATGAGTAGCATTGAGGGATTGTACTAAGAGATGGATAGCTTGTGAGCTAAAGCTTTGTGTAATCCAGACATATTTCCACTTGTATGATAATACAGAGATTGGGGTTTTTCATTGAGGCTTTCCCCAGAGTATTCTTTTGTGTTCATGTGTGATTGATTTCTTATTCTCTGCTATATGTGTTCTATTTGATCTTGCTCAAAATCGATTAACCTTCCGCAAGTTTGTTTGTAGAAGTAGATCAAGTATTTTTCTTTAGTATATTGCATTATCACGTGATCTACAGTGGGAAATTCTACAATTGAATGAATCAATTTGTGAGTGTAGGCCATCCTTAGGTTGAGCTTGTCCTAATTATGTGTATTTTTTCTTATGTGTCAAAGAAGGGGTGAATCAAAATGGTCCCTTAGAAACATATGCAATCCCATTTCTTTCCACTTGTAAGGATTCCCACCTGATGCACATTGTTATCTTCAATACTATCACCTACCAAGAAGACCACACTGAAAATTGTGTGTGAATTGAGCCACAGATCCATAGGTACCTTTTACAGTTCCATTGTTGGGAAATCAATCAATTCAATAACACTGAAACACACATCAAAAGTAGCAGGGAGGCAATGCTTAGGAGCTCTTTGATACTCCATCAATATATAAATCACCTTGGATTTTATAGCCACTTACTAAGATAATTCTAATACACAAGTGAAGTAACAAATTTGATTCTGAAACCCCCTCTGTGAATGTACACAAGCACTAGGACTCTGCCTTTTCCATCCTTGGCCTCTAGTGCAAGGGAGGTAGAGACAAACAAGACATATGCTTGAGGATCAATTACTATGTTTTTGGATGCCACTCCTTGATATTACAACGTAGTATGAAGGGGATATAAAAAATCTTCTCTCTCACTTTCAGCCATACATAAAATATTTCAATATCCATAAAGTAACATAATTTTATAACAAATTCAGAGGGAAAACAAGTAATAAAAATTTCATATTTTCTCTTTTAAATGTTAAAAATATATAATTCTTAATTTTCCAATAAAGAACATAAATAAATTATTTGAATATCAAAGTCAAAATTTATATTAATATCAACTTCATAGAGAAGGACCATAGTAAAATATCTCAATCCACAAAGAGAATAAGTAAAAAAAAAATTGATAAGAATAATAAAAGGGAGGTGTAATTCACTTAAATTTTTAATATAAAATTAATATGTTATATTTAAAATAATAATAATAATAATAGTATTAAAAAAAATTCAGTGTAGGTCATAAATAAAAAATTTCAATATGTAATGTTAATTTTTTTTAACATGCATTCAAAAATATATTAATAACATAAAATCATTTTAGTGTATACAATGCAGTTTATAAATAAAATATTTCACTAAAAATTGTGGTTTTCACCTCAAAAGTTTTCATCCTTATGCATGGACTTAATCCTCAACATTTATGATACAATAGTGAGTTAAATGAATTTATGTTCATTTTTTATATATATGCCACATGTCAATTTCATACTGAGCATGAAAATAATTAAGATCTCCCTCACACTAAGTAGTACAACATTAAATATTTGACCATAATTTTTTTAGTTTCAATTACTTTATTTATTGATATTAAAATAATTTATTTATATTCTACTATTTATTTTTTTAATGATGGAAATTGACTCCCACTTTATTATAGAGATTTTAAATTTACACATAAAAACTCTTGTTCCTATAGCACATGTTCATATCACATTTTTTTAATTAATCAATTTAATTAAAAAGACAAAAAAAACTTAACTGCTTTAAAAATAAATTTCACCTTTTAATTTGTGCCAACTATTAATAATATTTTAAAATATTCCATAAAAATCAAATCACTATGATTCAATAATTCAATTAAAATAATAAAAATCCTATTTCAAATATACATAATTAATATAAATATATTTATTTAAATTAAAAATATATATATTATTAATTTTTCAAAAAAAAAAAATTATATTTTATATCGTAACATCACATCTTCTTCTTCTCCATACCACTGAATTGTAAAAACCACATTTCAAAAATCATTATTGTATTTTATGATATAATTTTCTAAAAGATATGGTTTTTTTTTTATCGGTAAAGACTAATTCTATTAAGTAAAATATAGTACAATCAAGAGAAGCAAGAGACCGACAGACCGGAAATGATGGATCCATCAACCTCGGTCCTGGAGGAAGGAATCAATCTCACAGCTACATCAAAGTAATTTGAGAGTAAAGACTGACTCTTTTCTACAAGATGTGTATTAGAATGACATGACTCTCTGCTAAAAGATATGGTGTATTAGAATGATATTATCGTCACATATTTGTAATATATTTTTAACGGTTCAATTCACTCCCATATTGGATTTTTTAAAGTTTGATAATATAATTTTAAAGTAAATTTGATATTTATTTATTTAAAATGTGTTTTTAAATATATAAATAAATTTAATATTTTAGAAATTTAAGTTGTATATTTAAAATTAAATAAAAAAAATTAATAACTAAATTATTTTATATAGTAATTTTATTTGTGTTTATATTTTTTACTAAAAAAAATTATAATTATAATTATAATAATCTACAGTTATATAAGTCATATAAGTAGTAGGACAATAAAATAAAACATAGTTTAAAGAATTCACAAATTAGTTTTTTGGAAAATAATAGAAATTATGGTAAGATAATGATAAATTTCAGTAGATTTTTTTGAAATTTTGGGTTATAACTGTTAAACTTTAAAATTTTAAGTGTCGTAAAAGTTTTTAATGATGCTGAACTCATTTCCACCATAAAAACAATTCAAACACTCCAAGCATTCTGATTTTTGAATTTTTTTTACTAAATCCTGACCAAAAATATACCATCCAAACTAGTTTATAACCTCTGCATAACCTCTACAGACAACTAATTTGTTTAATCTTTTCTACACTTTAAAGCAAAAACAATTAAATAACCCAAAGCCACATATATAGGATTTGCTCTTTATACGGAAAGATTCTGTGAGCTGTTAGACTAATCAGAGGAGAAATGCATGAAATCCGAAATACGTTTCAACATGATGGGCGCATTCTCAGAATTGGGATTGATGAGATGGAACACGTGGCCTTCGCCTTCCGTCATCACCAAATCGGCATCTTTGCCTGCCTTCTTTAAAGCTTCGTAGTACGAAACAGCGCGACCTGTCAGCAGATCCTTCTCTGCCACGAATACAACCATTCGTTCGTACACCAGAGTCGACAGATCAGGAGAACGGAGTCCCATCGGGTTAGAAAAGGGGTGGTCCATATCGGCTCCTGCAGGGAGGACGATGCTCCATAGTGCATACGACATCTTTTTAAAACCCTCCGCCACCGCCCCCGTGCCTTCGATTCGTTCTTCTGCGTCAAAGAAGGGGTGAACCAGAATGGCCCCTTGGAAACGCAGGCCATCCCAATTCCTTCCACTCGCAAGTATTCCCATCTGATGCACGATGTTGGCTCCGGCACTGTCACCTGCCACGAACACCTTGCTAAAATTTGCGTGCGAAGCGAGCCACGGTTCGACAGACACCCCATCCAACGCCTCTGCTTGACGGTCAAGCCATTCAAGAACACTGAAACAATCGTCATAAGCCGCAGGGAGGCGATGCTCAGGAGCTCTACGGTACTCCACCGATATACAAATCACCTTGGCTTCTGTAGCCACTTTATTAAGATAACTGTGATACACAGGTGAAGCAGCGGATTCGACGCAGAAACCCCCTCCGTGAACATAAACAAGCAGTGGCAATTTTTCAATTCCATCAGTCACATGGAGACGAGGGAGGTAGATACGGACGAAGACGCCTGTTTCAGCATCGATGACCACGTCTTTGGATGCCACTCCTTGCAAGTCATCAGATTCGATCTCTGGTGAAGGGGGAACCGTACCCCGATCGAGTAAGCGTTCAACCGCTCCGCCTTCATAGATTCTCAAAAAACCAGGAATCTCAACAACGATAGATAAGCGCGACGGCGACTCCATAGGTGTTGGGCCGTAGGCGACGGGCAAAAAAAAGTACGCGAGGTCGAAAAAATTCCCGCAGACACGCAGTTCCAAGTTCGAAAGCCCGGGCACATTGTATTTAAAACTGTGGATACTATCCATTGTTGACCAGGGTTGCGGAATTGAAATGCCAAGTGGGCCCACAGACGTTGCGCAAAATCGCTAAATTTAAAGGAGTTTTGGCAAAAAGGACAGGCATCGCCGGACTGCGACGCTCCTCCACTGATTCATGCACGCAAGAAGTATCGACAACGACAGTTAATCCACGTACGTATGCACTGACGTTGCGGTCGAAGGAGGTGGCTTTTTGGCTTTGTCAGATTGCCATATGATGTGGTTCTCGTGTTGTTTAAATTATATTTTTAAATGTAAAATTGAATTCAATGTACATATACATATATTTGATGTATATATATTTATATATATACGATACATCAAATGACTTCCTAACTCCTACTTTTCTGGTACATATAAATACATGATACACTAGATACACATGTATGATACACTAAATTGTGATGTTCTGGTTGATATTTGTTTTAATATTATTACTTGAATGCTATGAAATTGTATAATGTTCACATACATTTTACTTTCATTTTACTTTTTCATCTCTTATTAAAATAAACAATAAATCAACATCACTTCCTAATTCCACTTATCTTGCACATATGAATATATGACGCACTAAATTGTGATGTTTTTGTTCATATTTGTTTTAATATTATTATATTTTTTTATTAGTTGAAAGCTAAAATTATAGTAATCCATTTTAATATTGATTTTATATTAATTATTTTTTTAATTATAATAATTGCATTTATTATATTATGTTATAATAGCAATATATGTTATTTATTTTTTAATTATTAAATTTTATTTATTTATTATATTGTTGGTAGATAGATCAAAGTGTTCTTAAGCAATTGCAAGTCAGACTCTAATTTTTTTTTTAGTTTTTATAGAATTTTTTAATTTTATGATTATATAGAGGTAGAATAACTCATTTTTAGAGTTTTGAAGATTATTATTTAGAAAAAAACAAAAAACCCAAAAAAATATTAAAGCGTTCGGTTGATATTTAATATAATTAGACGATGCATAATATATATTTATAATAAATCATAATAAATTAATAAGCATATATTAATTATTAATATATATCTTTAATATATAATTAGTATTATTATATATCTTTAATTTATAATCTTAATTAACTAATATTAAGATATAAAAAATAACTATATTAATTTTAATATTACTAATTATTTAATTTATAATTTAATAATATTATAAATCAATGTTATAATATCAAGTAAGACTCTAATTTTTTTGAGTTTTTGCTAAGTTTTCTGATATTATGATTGTATAAAGGTGGAATAAATAATTTTTAAAGCCAAAAGGACTTCATTTTTATAGAGTTTGAAGATTATTATAAAAAACAAAAAAACCAAAAATATTAAATTATTTGGTTGATATTTAATATAGTTAGACCATACATAATATATATTTATAATAAATCATAATAAATTAGTAGGTATGTATTAATTACTAATATAAAATCACTATATACTCTTCTCTAGTTTTGAACTTGTAACCTCTTAAGAGGAAACACATGCTCTTAACCTTTAGGCCCACTCAAGCCATATATTAATTATTATTGAGCCTAAAACACTCTCTATAGCTTAGTATGGGAGATGTCGTGTTGTAACATTACATTTAAAAACAATAAAATAAAAATCACTTTAATCAATTAAAAAAATAATAATTACCAAAAACTTTTCAACTTCTACTATTACATTTAAAAATAATAAAATAAGACTTACATTAAAAAAATGATAACCAATTTTTTCTTTCAAATTTGACAATAAATAAAATGTTTTCATTTCCACTTTAAATTTACATCTACTTTATATAGAGATAAAGTTACTAAAAGTAAAAACATTCTAATTTAGTCTATAATTGCTTCACTTTTTTTATTATTGTAGAATCTAGGGGAGATGTTGTCCCCTAACATCACATTTAAAAATAAATAGCAATTGCACCAGATGTTGCAAAGAAAACACTGTAAGGCATAATTCTAGAAGAACAGTGACATATAAAAGATCAATGAAAATAAAAATTAGTAAACAAAATGTTATTCAAAGCTAGAAGATAAAGAGAAATAAATTACTAGGTTCTTCCTATTCCAAATGAATCAATTTCTGATTATTTTTCAGTTTTACAGGATTAACCATAGTCACATGAATTTGTAGTTGGAATTTTCAACTCTCGAGCATTCGTCAATATGTTTATATTTTACTATTGAGTATAACCAATCTATTTCAGCATGGATTGAACTTAGTAAAAATAAATATAACCTAAATTTCATGTGTAGGTGGTATCAATAGAGGCTCATGCAATGTATAAGACAAGATTGACATATTAGAGCCCTAATGTGAATGCATTTCGTGATCCTAGATGGGGATGAGGTCAAGGAGTAACCATAGTCACATGAATTTGTAGTTGGAATTTTTAACTCTCCGGCAATCGTCACTATGTTTGCAATTTACTACTGAGTATAACCAATCTATTTTAGCATGGATTGAACTTAGTAAAAATAAATATATCCGGAATTTCATGTGTAGGTGGTATCTATAGAGGCTCATGCAATGTATAAGACAGGATTGGTAGGATTGACATATTGGAGCCCTAATGTGAATACATTTCGTGATCCTAGATGGGGACGAGGTCAAGGATTAACCATAGTCACATGAATTTGTAGTTGGAATTTTTAACTCTCAGGCATTCGTCACTATGTTTATAGTTTACAACTGAGTATAACCAATCTATTTCAGCATGGATTGAACTTAGTAAAAATAAATATAACCGGAATTTCATGTGTAGGCCGTATCAATAGAGGCTCGTGCAATGTATAAGACAGGATTAACAGGATTGACATATTGGAGCCCTGATGTGAAGACATTTCGTGATCCTAGATGGGGACAAGGTCAAGGATTAACCATAGTCACATGAATTTGTAATTGGAATTTTTAACTCTCAGGCATTCGTCACTATGTTTATAGTTTACTACTTAATATAACCAATCTATTTCAGCATGGATTGAACTTAGTAGAAATAAATATAACAAGAATTTCATGTGTAGGCGGTACCAACAGAGGCTTGTGCAATGTATAAGATAGGATTGGTAGGATTGACATATTGGAGCCCTAATGTGAATACATTTCATGATCCTAGATGGGGACGAGGTCAAGAGACACCAAGAGAGGATCCTTTACTTGTTAGTCAATATGTCGCCAACTATGTGAGGGGATTATAGTTAACAGATAGTCTAGATCCTAACAAATTAAAGGTTGTTGCATGCTGCAAACATTACACTGCATATGATTTGGATAACTGGAATGGTGTTGATCGCTTCCATTTTGATGCCTAGGTATATTAGTTGATTATATAGACCATGTTAGGATACCAATTCAAAATTCATATATCCATATGTTATATAATTTATGCTCCTGGGGCTGATTTTGATCTCAAATATGGAATGAAAAAATTAGGTTACACAACAGGACCTAGAGAACACTTATAACCCACCATTTAAGAACTGTGTGATTGATGGCCAGGCTGCAAGTGTCATGTGTTCTTACAATAAAGTTAATGGAGTTCCAACCTGTGCAGACCCAAAGCTTCTCAATGGAGTTATTAGAGGAGAATGGGGATTGAATAGGTAATTTATAGGCTTGCAAATGCTAATTTTTACTCCATAATAGTTGCTTAATGGTGTCTAATTTCTATTAGAAAATAGTGTAGGGTTTTGATCAGTTGTTAAATTAGTTGATTTTTTGTTAAATTTTATTATGTAGATACATAGTATCAGACTGTGATTCAGCAGAAGTTATGTACAACACCCAAATTTGGACTTCGACTCCTGAGAGAGTAGTGGCAGATATCATGGAGTCTGGTCAGTAGTATGTACAAATAGTAGAAAGCTCTGCTGTGTTATTGATTTGTAAAGAATAAGTGGTTGGGAACTAATTAACTATTCAAATATTGCTTGTGTCTGATTGAAAAGATTGGATGTCAACTGTGTAAATTTCCTTGCGGATTATGGAGAAGCAATAGTGAAGGTTGGGAAGTTGAAGGAAGCCTTTATAAACACAACTCTACTCAACTCTTTCATTGTTCAAATTTTCCTGGGTTATTTGATGGCAATCCAGCAATACATCCCTATGGTAATCTTGGACCTTGGGATGTTTTTAGTGAACAACATCAACAGTCTGCCTTAGAGACTGCAAGATAAGGGATAGTTCTATTAAAAAACAATAATGGAGCATTACCATTATCCCCGACCCAGATCAAATCATTAGCTTTCATTGGACCTAACACAGATGTCACCAATATTATGATTGGAAACTATGTAGGTAGTCCCAACACTTAATTGAAACTTTCTCAGTACCCAAGCTATTCCATCAAATAATATTTTATATTTCAGTTGGCTAAGCTTAGTGATACAACTTAATTATGTTTATTGGTCACCCACATTCTCAATGTGGGTTGTCTTGGGAGGTAGGGAACTTACTAATTTTCATCATGAAAACTCATGCCATTATGATTTTGCTTATAATGCCTTGGTAACCTGGGCCCCTCCCCAAATTACCTCATAAAAGTACCTATTTCTTCAATGTAGGTTTTAGCCCTGTACAGAAATTACTTGCATATGAATTCTAAAGCACAAAAAATAAACAATGCGATAGCATAACACATAAAACACATATACACAGAGATTCTCCCCTAGATCCCAAAATCGGGACTATCAACTTGATTTTTCATTATGTTCCTTTCAATTTTACAATACATATTTATACATGCCAAAGCATCCAATACCATGGACCGAAAACCATCACGTCCAAAACCATGTGCGAAAATCATGCACAAAACCATAGGTAGGTCCACCCAACCTAACATAGGGTCCCATAGAGTGGGGTTATCTGCACCACTCAAACCCCCTGTGACTCCCCCTGCTATGCAATCAGTGCAATGAAGGGGGGGTTCCACCCCCCTGGTTAACTACGTGGGCTAGTCGTGGAAAAGAATATAACACAACCCAACATTCTCCCACTTGTTGTTTTCTTTCCACAGGGGGCCATAAGAAAGCTTAGTCATTTATCCAGCCCTGCAATGCCCATTGTTTCTCTACACCAAGAGAACTTCTTAGAGCTCACAGATTTTGTCAATGCATCTGCAGTATTCTTCAAAGTGTCCACCTTTACTAGTAACATCTTTTTGTCTTCTATCATATCCCTCACAAAGTGATACTGAACATCAATGTTCTTTGTCTTTGAATGATATGTAGGGTTCTTTTCCAAGAAAATTTCACTTTGGCTATCACAGTCTATCCTTATAGCTCCCTTTACTAACCCCATATTTGAACACAATCTCTGCAACCAAACTGCTTCCTTGCTTACATGAGTGGTTACCATGTATTCTACCTCCGTAGTTGATAGTGCCACTACAGCTTGTTTCTTACTCATCCAACTGACTACACCTCCAAATAGGTTAAGCACATACCTGCTTGTAGATCTTCTCTGATCCAAATCTCCAGCCCAATCTGCATCAACAAAGCCATGAATATCCAACACTCTGTCCAATCCTTGTCTTCCTTGGTAGCAAAAACCATAATCACTAGTGCCCACAAATACCTGAAAACCCGTTTCACTGTTGTCCAGTGCTCCTTCCCTGGTTTTGACATAAACATGCTCAATACTCCCACTGCATGTGCAATGTCTAGTCTAGTATAGACCATCACATACATCAGGCTACCAACTGCACTTGCATATGGAACACGGGACATGTCTTCTTCCTCTTCTTGTGTCTTGGGACACTGTTCAGCAGATAACTTTACATCTACAGGAATAGGAACCTTCACTGGTTTACTATCTTGCATATTAAACCTCTGTAATATTTTCTAGACATATACTTCCTCTAGTTTAACCAGAGCTTCCGCTTTGTCCGATCTCTTTTAGTTTCCATGCCCAAAATATAGTTTGCAGCACCAAGATCTTTCATTTCGAATTTGGAGGACAAATGGGTCTTCAAATACTAGATAATTTCCTTGTCATTTCCAACCAGCAACATACCATCCACATACAAGAACAGATAAATAACATGGTCACCAATTAATTTAAAATACACACATTGATCTGCTTTGCTTCTGGTGAAGCCAAGTCCTCGTATAAATGTATCAAATTTATGATACCACATCCTTAGCGACGATTTTAACCCATACAGAGACTTCTTTAACTTGCATACCAGTTCTTTCTTACCCTTCACCATAAAGCCTTCAGGTTGCTTCATGTAGATCTCCTCTTCCAGATCCCCGTGATGAAATGTTGTCTTCACATCCATCTGTTCTACCTCAAAATCGAAAGCAGTAGCAACAGATAAAAGTAATCTAATAGAAGTTACCTTGGCAACAGGAGAAAAAATATCACCAAAATCAATTCTCGACACCTGGGAATAACCTTTTGCTACCAACTGAGCTTTGTATTTCTCCACCTTTCCTTCTGCATTTGTCTTCTTCTTGAACATCCATTTGCTGCCAATGGGTTTCCTTCCAGCCGGCAAATCCACCAGATCTCAAGCCTCATTTTTGTGCAAAGATTCCATTTCATCAACCATGGCCTCTTTCCAAAGTTTTCCATCCTCTGAATCTACTGCTTCCTTCAAAATTTTGGGATCATCATCAGTAATAGATAAAGTAAAATTTGAACAGAAAGCAGATGGACTATACCTTTATGGCTGCCTTCTTTCTCGAACTGATCTTCTCACACCCGGAGTTTATGGCTCTTCATCTTCTGATTCCTCCTCTGTTGTAGAGTCTGATTCTTCCTCCTTAAGCTCAAACTCTATCTTCTCAGGTTCCTTTGGTTGGACTTCATGTTTAATAACATCTTTCACCTCTCTAAACACCACATCTCGGTTGTACACAACCTTCCTTGTTACTAGGTTCCAAAGCCTATAAACCTTTAAACCATCCTTATACCCAATAAAGATGCACTTTTCAGATTTACTATCCAACTTGGTTCTTTTCTCCTTTGGAACATGTACATATGCATCACATCCAAATACCCTTAGATGTGAAAGAGAGGGTTTCTTACCAGTCTATACCTCTTGTGGAGTCTTATCCTCCAACGCTGATGAAGGTGATCTGTTGACAAGGTAACATGTTGTCTCCACCACCTCTACCCAGAATTCCTATCCTAACCCGGCACCACTGAGCATGCTTCTTTCCCTTTCCGTCAACGTCTTATTCATTCTTTCTACAACTCCATTTTATTGAGGTGTATATAGAGTAGTCTTCTGTCGTGCTATACCACACTTCTTACAGAATTCTTCAAATTCCTTACTGCAAAACTGTCCACTGTTATCTATCCTCAGCACCTTTATCTTCTTCTTTGTCTGGTTTTCCACTAGAGCCTTAAATTCTTTAAACCTGTCAAAGACTTCCAATTTCTTCTTAAGGAAATATATCCATGTATTCCTTGAGAAGTCATTTATAAATGATACATAGTACACAGATGTACCCAGTGATGGAACCTTCACAGGTCCAAACACATCACTGTGCACAAGCTCTAATATTTGTTTCGTCCTCTTACCACCAGAGGGGAAACTCACCCGATTATGCTTCCCATATACACAATTTTCACAGAAATCAAAATCTAGAGAGATATTACTCATACCTTCTACCATACCTTTACCATGAAGTATTTGAAGGCCCTTCTCTCCAATATGTCCAAGCCTTTAATGCCATAGCATGGTAGAGATCACTAGATTTTCTGCTCCACTTTCAAGAACCACAAAACTATTTCACCCATCAACAACAGTGCTACCTTGCAGCTTGTACAAAGTTCTAATCCGAACTCCCTGGATCAATACCAGTGCTCCCCGAACCATCTTGCAGGTATCCTTCTCGAACACTGTTTTTACATCTGCATAATCTAGCTTTCTTACAGAAATCAGGTTTCTAGCCAATGCAGGAATATGTAGAACACCCGGAAGTGTTCTAACCCTTCCACCTTGCAACTTCAACTGTAATTTTCTGTGATCAATGATTCTAGCCTTCCTATCATCCCCTAAGAAGACATCACCACCATCGTATTTCTCATACTCGCAGAACCACTCTCTATGGGGAGTGAACTGAAAGGATGCACCTGAGTCGATCAACCATGCCTCATGATCTACATGTGGACTTGAAGAAACGAAGTACAAATCCCCACCTTCATCTGAG
Source organism: Pinus tabuliformis (assembly GCA_031772625.1). NCBI lineage: Eukaryota > Viridiplantae > Streptophyta > Pinopsida > Pinales > Pinaceae > Pinus > Pinus tabuliformis. The sequence goes on from CM062818.1 coordinate 1,189,807,062, forward strand.
ATGGTTTTCGCCTCTGCAGAAGGAGAATCATCAGATCCATTTCCTTTGTCAAGAGCTTTAGATTTACAATCCCTTTTGTAGTGCCCTTCCTTTCTTCATTTCCAGCACACCACCTTTATAGGTTTTCCTGGAGATTTAGATCTCCCTCTAGATTTAGATCTCCCACTTGATGACTTATCTTTGTTTTTGTTCTGGGACCGTCCTCGTACAGACAAGGCATCACGATTCTGGCTCTCCATATTTTTTCATCTCATCTCCTCCATGAGCAAGGACGAGATTGTTTCATCAAACTGCAAGGTAGTTGCATTGCTACCTATCGCAATAACCAGACTATCCCATGAATCTGGTAGAGAACACAAAAAACTAATGCACTTATCTTCATCTGAAATTTTGATATAAACAGATGATAATTGACTTACCATAGTATTAAATGAATTCAGATGCTCTATCACCAAGTCTCCATCTTTCATCCTTAGGTTATACAACTTTTTCCGCATGAACAGTTTATTCACCAGAGATTTAGATTGGTACAAAGTCCGTAACTTGTACAAAGCCTTCGCCGTAGCTTCCCCTGATACTTTCAGCAATACTGAATCTAAGACACACAATCATACTGTGCTCTTCGCCTTTTGATCCAACTTCTTCCATTCTTCATCAGACATTCCCGTTGGTTTAGTACCTGGATCTACCGTGATCCACTGATCTTTATCCACCAACAGATCCTCCATATTGAGTTTCCACAAATAAAAAATTTTACCATTAAATTTCTCGATCTCTATCTTTCCACTACTCGCCATCTTCTTTAACCACCATAATCAATCTCGTAGATCTCCCACTGAATAGGGTATACCATGGGCCCGAGCGCAACCCCTCGCAACAATGGCGTCCCCTTGAAGCTAAAACAACTCTGATACCAAATGTAGGTTTTAACCCTGTACAAAAATTACCTGCATACGAATTCTAAAACACTATAAATAAACAATGCGAGAGCATAACATATAAAACACATATGCACAAAGATTTTCCCCTTGATCCCAAAACTGGGACTACCAGTTTGATTTTTCATTATGTTCCTTTCAATGTTACAATACATATTTATACATGTTGAAGCATCCAATACCATGGACCGAAAACCATCACGTCCAAAACCACGACCAAAAACCATCGCGTCCAAAACCATGTGCGCAAATCATGCACAAAACCATAGGTAGGTCTGCCCAACCTAACATAGGGTTACCTGCACCCCTCAAACCCCCTGTGAGCCCCCCCCCCCCCCCCCCCCCCCCCACGCAATCAGAAAAATGAAGGGGGGGCTCTACCCCCCTTCTAACCCCTCGGTTAACTATGTGGGCTAGTCATGGAAAGAATATAACACAACCCAACAGGTTGCATCTCACATGCCAATTTTCAACATTGCAGTGCATCTAATTTTCAACACTACAATTGATGAATAACAAAATTATAAGTTTTCTCATCCAAATCTTGGTAACTCGAGGCACTCTCCAACTCGCCTTCTCATATGTCTACAGGTATACCATGTAGATACATAACACCTCTTCAAGGTTTAGGTAAATACACAACAACTATACATAAGCTTGGATGTGAAAATGTAGCTTTCCAGATCAAATTCAATACTAATAAGTGAGGCTTCCGAGGCAACATCTCAAGCAGATACCACAACGATAATCGTAGGAGCAACCCAAACAATAGAAGCAGAGGGACTCAGAGTGATCCTATTATTTCATGGACAAAAAGAACAATTGGTATTAGACATAATAGATGCAACAAGAGGAACAATGATATTAGTAGTAATGTCAGGGGGACCAATGGACATTTCATTTGCCAGAGATAATCTGAAGATATGCAACATTCTGTGGGTGGGATATCCGGGCCAAGCTGGAGGAGATGCATTGGCTGACATAATTTTTGGTCAGCACAATCCAGGTATATTGACATGCCTATATTGACCTTTCTATACTAGCATAGATTCATCTTAACCTCAAATCCATAAATTCATCTTATACTCAAATATATTGAATCCCAAGAAATGTCGAATTCCCAAAGATGCCAATTTCAATGCTTTTAGAACTAATTCTGTGAAAAATATATAATCATTGTCATAACTGCTAGCATGATGAAATGGTCAAATTCCTTCTTGAATTTTACGCAGGTGGGAGATTTCCTGTAACATTGTATCCTGAAGAATTTGCAATAAAAGTACCCATGACAAACATGAACATGTGTCGTGATCCTGCATCTAGTTACCCAGACTGAACTTACAAATTTTACACAGGGAAATCAGTGTACCCATTCAGCTATGGACTGAGTTACTCAAATTTCTCTCATTCTCGCGTCCACACTAGGGAAAACTTTAAGAATGGAAAGTTATCTTAAAGTTTAGAAATTTTGGTGAATATTATTAGCCCTTATATGTAAATTATTAAATATTTGGTGATATTTTCGTAAAAATATTAAAATTTCTAATGATTTTATATATAGACTCTATATAACCTTTATGATAGTTAAGGTAAAATGATTTTATACTATAAAATTTTGCGAAATTACTTTTAGAAAAAATGCAAATTTGTGAATCTTTTTTTAGGAAAAAACATGGAAATTTAGCCCACCTACAAATATTAGCCCTTAAAATTTTCCTTGGTCTATGCACCAAAGTTGGTTTCATTCTCCCTTCATGAAAGGGTACTTAAACCATTCCATGGAATGAACAATTCCTACGCTTCGGTCAAAGTGGAGAACACCAAGTGCTAGTGACTGTTCTTTGATATTCATGTGGACGTGCATAACATAGGTTGTAGAGATGGAGATTGTTTTGTGCTCCTATTTTCCAATCCTCTTTCTATTCATGGAACTCCACAAAAGTGCTTGATGGGCTTCAAAAACGTTCATGTTGGTGTAGGAGGCACAGAAATAGTGTATTTAAGAATTGATGTGAGCAAAGATCTGAGTATTGTGGATCAAAGTAGTGTGAAGCAATTTCTTCTGGGTTCTTACCTTCTTCATGTTGGTGATACCAAGCATTCCCTTCATGTTGAAATTGAATGAATATATATTTCAAAAAGAGTAATATCCTAAGTGGATTATTTTAGATCAAACATCAAAGTTAAATTTTTGAGCAATAACTCCTAAAAATTAGGTGTGGTTGTTGTGTTGTAGTTTAATATTTTGGAAGCTTGTGCAGGGTTGGCTAGTGGACATTGGTGGTGCTTCTTTGTTGTCTTAGCTTGGAAGTATGCAAGGATTTTTGACACCACTATAATTGAAAACAATTTGGTAGTGTTTAATGTAAGTGGAAATATGCAGGAGTTTTAGTTCCACTCTAATTGAAAAAATGGTTCGGTGGTTCTTTTAAACAAAAAGAAAGTACCATTAGTATTGGTTTATTATTGAAAAACCAATGTTCTTGATTTCTGTGATATAATGCATCTTTATGAAGTCATTTGTGTAGAAATTTTGAATAATATGACACTTATTCATAAAGATTATCCCGATTATACACTATTGCGGAATACATGCACAATACATAATCTCCTCTACATTGATCATCAATTTAGCAGCATCAAAAACAATGAAACATCAACCGCATGCACATATTAACACAATATGTAACCCGGGGAAAGCATAAAACTGAAAACCCCACACTATCTATATATTATAATGATTGAGAACATGTAACAATACATAGTACAATACTCCTCACAAGTATCCAACACTATCTCCACCTGTTACACACAAAACTAGCTCATATTCGAACAAGTCACGGGTTCAAATCTCCTCCGCTGCTTTGCCTACCTCTATTGCACAATGCCAAGTGAAAATCACGTGAGCACAGGCTATTTCACTGGGCATATACTGCGCAATCCTCATGGGCATACTCAATCCATGATTGTGCAAATCTCATGCACAACTGATAGTCACAACTCACCCTTTCACTTACCTCTAACACCTGTCTCTGTTGAACTGTCCATGCACTAAGTTAACTGATGTATTCTTCAGTTACTTTATGAGTTAATAATTAGTGAATTAATTAACAATCAATTCACACAACTCATCACTAGTGTATTCTCTAGTTAGACTGAATACAACTAGTTCAACTGAACACAACTCCATCAACTCCACATCCAACTCCACAGAACTCACATGCATGAGTTCTAACTGAAGTCCTCCATGCAATAGCTCAACTAACACATAAGAAACCACGTGATTCCTTCTGTCAGCTGCATGTGCCACATCCGTAGCTTGAACTGAAGTGCTCCAAGAGAATAAGATAATGTTTAGAGTCCAAATATTACTAAGGGCTAATAATATTTGATTGTTTATATTTTTAGCCTGCGAGTCTAAAAATAGACTCTGATCACTCCGCTTGAACCAAAAATAGAATTCCATCTATTTTTCCCAACATGACCAATCATCCATAAACAACATCCTGAAACTCATAGACCATGATCCATATGTCTAAAAATAGACTTTGCACCAAAAATACCCTGCGGGCCCACTTAGTGAAGGCGACTTCTTTCCACTAAGCTCCATCATCTTGTTTCATTCTCAACAATTTTTGAGAACAAATTTGTGATGAAATATGTTTTCCCTGAATGTAATGCAACATGTTTGTTTTTTTCCTTCATCAATAAATGAAAAAAAATGTCTAATTTCACCCCCATTTCATGATGGGAAATCCCCTTTATTTGATGCTTTTCAATTATTTTTGAAGTAATATTGGCTAAAATCAGATTGTTTTACTCAGTAATACCTTTATCTCTTGAGTTTTATAAGATTGGATCCATCACTTTTCTATGATGTTTTTCAATCATTTTTTTAAGATAACAGCGAATGAAATCCTGGATTAGTGTACCGTTTAACAATACCTTTAATGTTGGAGTTTTATAATATTGATTTGATCTATATTTGATAAATGGGAATTGCCATCTTCTAATTTTTAAAAAGAAAGGACTGCTAGGCCTCAAGATCTACAAGATGAGGAGCAAGGTACATGGGATAGCTGAAGGGAATTGACAACATCCAGTGGGCACTATGTTGCACATACTTGCTGAAAAGAATAAAAGATGAAGAGACAAAAATTGCACCCACTGTCTTCATCCCCTGCATCCACATCATGGCTTTCATTGTGACAATAAGATGTACAGGATTCAAGGTTCCAAAAGAAGGGTATGGTTGTGATGTTACCCTATGAAGCAAAACTGGTTCAATTTCTTCTCTTTCATTTCCTTCATGTTAGCAGTTGTTTGTAAGTATGCAAAAGAAAGGGTTGAACCATGTGATGTATTCTCTCACTCACATGCAGAAAAGAAGGCACCAATTCCTATCATGGAGAGGAAATTCATGTTGGTTGAGTGAAAATTCAATGGTATAAGGTGCAATGGAACTTCAAATTTCACACACGGGACAGAAAAAAGACTCAGAATTGTAATATGGTAATTAGAACATGAACAAAAGCAATGAACACAATAAAAATAACTAGTAAAACTGATATAGATTGATTACCTTCTTTCCCAAGTTGGTATGTAAGAGTTTTAAATATGTACCTAGCCTTGATGGGCATTATGGTGAACTCTGGACTGAATGAGGTGTAGATGCAAATCTTATGGGAACAAATTCTATTTGCAATGATAAATTTCAATGGTTGGAATAAATTGTATTTGCAAAGGAAAACCTAGGAAATATTTCTGGTGTGTATTCTAAGATCCTAAGATCCAACACCTGTGGACGTAATTTTTAAAATCTAAAAACTGATGTTCATTTCCACAGACATGAATATGCCTTGTTACTGCAAGTAAATATTTATCTTAAACATTGATGACATCCCTCAAAACCATCCAAATGCACTTTAGAACAAGTTTGAGTCTCACAACTTTCGTAACCCTAAACAATAGGTATATGCCTCTTGGTATTGAGCCTTGCTTTATCAACGTCTTTGCAAATATATGAGCAAATTTTGGTTGTGTCCTTGTGGAAATGAAGTATTGTCCCACTGGCACAATTTAAAACACCCTAGCCAAAAATTAATGATTTCTTTGTTTTAATCCAATTATGCACCATGTGTGAATCCACTTGGAATACATGAATACTCAGCAGTGATCATGCAGACACACAAGTTATAACTTAAAAATCAGATATATTGGCACATACACACTAAAACTTGAATAATTTTACTATTTGGACAACATAATATATAAATGTACATTCAAAATAAAGGTGCCTTTCATAGAATTCTATGCCCTTCATTCCAAGTTTTAGAATTACAACACATTTCCCACCCATTCAATTCAACCATGTCCGCTTATATCTCCTAAAGAGAAATGTTTAGTTCAATCCCTCCTGCACATTTGTACGCTTCCCAGACTTCCATCTGATACATAGGCACACAACATTAGATATGTTTTATTTAACTATCATGCCCACATTTTCCACAATGTTGACTTCTTAAACTCTTCCACTATTGCAATGCTAAATATTGTGAACCATGAAAAAAAAATAGGTTTAACTCTTTATAACAAAAAATTACTTGGAACAATTTTCAAGCTGAAGTATGAGATTTCAAAACAAACTTACCATAAATAAAAGGTCACAAATTCCAGATAGGAAAAATACAAGAAAGAGGGTGGAGACGAGATGTGGAAAGACAATAATATGACTGCAAATTATCCTAATTAATATGAAACTTACAGTCAGTGGCCATCCCTTTAAAGGCAATGCAGTTTTCCCTCGATTGGCACTTAACAATTGCAAAAGTGTGGAGTATTAAATAGTATCTTTAACTAAAAAAATATCAATTTATACTTCACCGATATCAACATTATAAATTTCACATATAACTAGTCCCTAATTGGAGACAAATTACCAAACTTGGGCTCAACAAACTTGGTTTCGAAATGTCAGCCCCAGGGAATCCAAATGAAGAAGGGTAAGATGCAGTTGATCTTTGATCCATAACTCCACTCATGTCACTCTTGTTATCTTGTAGCATCACATACCTTGTTGAAGTTGAAATTTTTGCCATAGAAACAATGTTTTACAAAATAAATAACATAAGTAAATGAAATTGAGACACATTGACCAATTGCAACATCACACGGAGTTGTCAATTAAGAACTTGTACCTAATGCAAACTATTTGAAATGTTTCTAGTTATATTGTGTTAAACTTTCCCGTATGTAAAATATGGGATCATGAGAGAACAATTGATTTCAGGCAATCAGATTATAGTAGCCACTTGAATAAAGTTGTTTGACATAACCTTTTCCACAAAAAATAGATATTCCCATATGTGTATGCCTACTTCCCTGACCAACCATCTGTGACCCCTTTCCAAGGAAGGGGAGTGACAAAGAGAATGATGCACTCAACAAAAAAATCATTCCCAAAAGGTTATGACATTGTATTTTAGAAGTAATTTTTCACACAACTCCACATTCAAATCAAGATTAAGTATATCTATTTTATGTATTTTTCTTCTATGATCAATTTTCATATTATAAGGAAATAACTCGTCTTCGCTTCATAGACTATATGAAACCATAAAAAATATTTGGCTCAAAAGTATCAGTTACCAGTGTTAATTCTTGAACGAAAGATGGATGATTTCTATACATCTGCATGTTAAATAAAAAAGATGTTTCTCTATATTCCATTTCTAATTTTCTTGCCACATTTCCAAGTGTTTTTTTCCTTAAGTGTTTGGTATGCTATGGTATGGATTCATATGTTTATTTACTCATATTCTTCTCTATTGTACAACTAGAAAATGACGCACATTGGCCATAAGGTTAGAAGCACCATGTCGTTGATCCTTTTAATAAGAGACCTTGTAGACTTGTGGTAAAGCTTTAAAAATTATAAATTTGGAAGAAGGATTCATTTTTCAACAATAAATTGAATTAAAAATGGACCACATATCCTATTTCCACTCATATTTGAGTTCTTGACCAGTTAAATTTTATTTGATCTTGCACTATCTCTCTCGCCACCAGCGAGCTCTACAACCCTTCCTCACTTTGGCTTAGGCATTTCATCACTGTTTTCTTACCATCTTAGCTCTATACCTCTATAAGAGGTAATGGGTTTCCAATTTTATACTTGTATGACAGGAAAATGAGAATATCAGCTTTCGTTATATAATTTGTCTGTAAAAACATTTTTTTTTTTGGCTTAGACAATATGAATACCATTCTATAACTGTGACTTGAATGGATTAATTATCCAAGTTAGCTTCGATGATTTCATAGTTAAATTTTATCACAACAAAGATATTAACTCACAGATGTTAAGTGTCACAAGTATAAATTTTCTATTTTTAAGTGTGAAGTATAGAATTTATTTAAATTTTAAAATTTTGAAGCATTAATAAATTTAAAAATATTAAACTTTGCCCTTCAAATTCAAATGAATCTATGTACATTTCTCAGAAGGGTACATCTTGAAGTGAGATTTCACAAAACTTTTGAATACAAATTTATAAAAATATATGGACAATGCTTCCAACATCTAGATATCAATATGATCCATTAATACAAATCATCAATGTAAAAGTTGCATAGCAGGGAAAGGGGGTTAGAATATATGTTGTGTGTGATAAAGGTTACAATGATTAAGGCTTGAGAAATTTGACAAACAAATCTGCAACATCCTTTACATTAGACCATCCATGCACTTTAGTGTTGGCAATATCATAGTTCTTGTGAAAAAATTCCACAAAGGGTATATGCCAAAACATTAATCAACACCACACCTTCATGAGAATTTGTCCAACCTTAAGATCGTGGAAAGAAACATGAGGAAACAAGAATTTGGTTTAATGGTCTCACTTACTTTTTTTGGGTAAAATATGATCTCCATCCCTTAACTTCAAAGAAAGGCAGGAACACCACTTCTATCTTCCAGATAAATAAATTGTGTTTTATCAACTGATTCCCCTTCTAAGGACTTTTGCATCATCTCATCTATTAGTTTTCCCTGCAACATATAACATTATCACCATGAAATATTTCTAAAACAATTATTTGCACCCAAAGAAGAAAAGTGAGATGAATGATCCATCAACTCTTTGGGTGTTTGTGTGTATTCTTTAGTTGCATTGTCCATTGAGTACAAACCATAGAAGCATAAATCCATCTAATCCCCGATTCAAATTCTTTGTCTCAGATTCATACAAATAATTGTAAATAATAAATATCATAATGTTGTATGTGCATATCATACCTTTACATCATAAGTTATAGATCCAAATATACATATGAAAACATCTATTGTTATTCTAGAGCACTAAGCATATAAGACCCCATTTTAGATGGGTGTTTTCTAATGTGTAACAATATAGAAGAATGAATACCTTGCACATATTAGGAGGGAAGAGGTTGTATCCATGAGGAGGGTCTTCAGTAAACAGATGAAAAGGTTGAATCCTCAATCTCCCCTTATCATCAAAAAATGTTGAATTTGTCTTAATCTCAGTGAAGTATTGGAGTAAGTATTGGGCTTGAAGTATAGTCTTTATGGAGAGCATATTAGAATCCCTCATGATTTGAGGATCATATCTGCAACATCACAACAACCAAAGAATGTTTGATTACAATAAAATAATAATTCTTCAATGAAATCTCATAAACTAAAAAGGAGGAGAGAGAGCCATGATATCACCACTCACCCCATGGAGAAGCCTAACTTTGATTTCTCTTATCATTTTTGCGTACAGAGGAATCATCTTCGAACTCTGTTCAATGTCGCTTATCATATTTCCATGGTCATGCAACTCCCCCATCATTATATCCTTCACCTACAAACCAACATATTAATTGGAGAAAAACTCAAGAATTCTTCTATATGCTAATGGAGGGCACTTTTTGTAAACCTGACTACTTGAGGATTCTAATGAGTACTTGTTGGTATGAATATAACCAAACACATAACAAAATTGGCCACAAGTTGCAGTAATACATGAACCAATAAAAACTAAATCTTACATTACACAAAGATAAACATACGAATAGTAATTAGTTACCATGAGAATATCCCATGAAAAGGTGGTGAGCGGAGTTTGGAAGTGCGGTGTGGCTTTGAGTTCTTCAACTACCCATGGATCGTTGTCACAGTCTATTCAAATCCAAAATTTCATATGTCGGCCATTTTTCCAAACTCGAAATACGCAATCACGACAACTAACATAACCCTAACTAACCAAAATTTGCATCAGACGACTAGTAATGTTTTAATCGTCTAACACAAGATCAATAGTCCCAAACAGTGTAGAGTGGAAGCTCGGGGAGTTATTCTCAAGGGGAATGCCTTATGGCATGATAAAATAATACTTACAATAAAAAATTTAAAAATAATGATAACAAAGAAAAAACCTTTCAAATTCAACAATAAATCAAATGCTTTAATTTCCTCTTTAAATTTACATCTACTTTATAAAGGGATAAAAAGTAACTGAAAGTAAAAACATTTTAATTTATTCTCTAATTTCTTTCTACTTTTTAGTATGATAGAGATGCGTGATTTCAATGTGGATTATAAATAGAATCTTTCAACATATATGTTAATTAAAATATTTCAAAATCAAATATATATAGAGATACAAAGATACAAATAGAGATTTCGTATTCCATTGATAGGTTCTTTCTAATTCAAGTGATGAGGAGATTCACAATTCCTTCAATATTTAATATGGAGTTGACATATAACATTTAAAAAATAATAATAACAAAAAAAGATAATGTAAATATCTATATCTATCTATATATTAAATAGAGGGATGGACAGTGGATGAGAGTTTCTCTTGAGGGTATGAATATTTAACAATATACTAATAACAATAGAAACATTTTAATGTGGACAATGTGGGTCTCAAATAAAATATTTCAAAGGTCAAGTTGAGTAAAATATATATGTGTGTGTGAATGTTGGGGGGGGGGGGGGGGGGGGGGTACCAATGTGAGTCACAAATAAAATATTTCAAAGCCCAAGTTGAGTAATATATATATATATATATATATATATATATATATATATATATATATATATATATATATATATATATATATATATATATATATATATATATATATATATATAGATATATATATATCATACTTAACTTGGGCTCTTAAATATTTTATTTGTGACCCACATTGTCCATATTAAAATGTTGCTTTTGTTATTAGTATACTTTTAAATACGTGTACCCTAGATAGAAACTCTCCATCCTTGTATTTAATAGATAGATAGATATAGATATTTAAATTAATTTTTTTGTTAAAATATATAAAGTCAAGTGAAAATAAAAATTTCTTATGGCTAAAACATTTCATTAGTGTGTTGTTCAATATGGAGAAGTGGAGTTCCTTTCATGCTCAACCTAGACTTGACACATGCTCTGTGTGTGTTTGTGTGTGCAACCAACATAGATCTATGTTAACCCTTGATATATAAAGTGTAAAGAGGGATCAAATTTCTAGAGCTGCAAACCTTTCTTAAAGTTTTACACTCTAAAATATGTTTGTATTTCAAGATATTTGATCCCTCTATTGGCTTGATAGATTCATTTTTAACCCTAAGAGCCTACAGGTATCAAATCTCTTGAGTTTCAATCCTCTTGTAGAGTGTAAAACTTAAAGGTTTTCACCTCTAAAAATTTGATCCCTTTTTGTGTTTGATAAATTTGGAATTAAGATGGATCAATGCCTTTTACAAACACACACATACTCTTTCTTGTACTAAGAAGTGGAAAATATATGTCAATGAAATAAAAATGTTTCTTTTTCAATTACTTTTTCTTTCTCTATATATCAAGTTGATAAGGTTATTTCACATAAGGTGTGCATTAGATATTTTATTTATGATGTGTGTATGTGTATGAATTTGATGTTGATGTCTTAGTTAAGATGATATTAAAATATTTTATTTGAAGGCTCACATTAAAATAATTTTTAAATAATGAAGTAATTACATGTTTCCCTCATGGAAAGTAAAAATACAAGAATTTTTTTATTTTATATTTATATATAAAGTTGATATAAGATTATGTTACTTACTTAATATGTAAATTGAAATATTTTATTTACGGTTTATACAAAAATATATTTTGTTAAAATATATTTCTTCTTTACCACATGTGATAGGAGCAATTTACACATCTTCCTTATTCTAAAAAGTGATAAGTAGTATTTTTGTTGGGTGGTTCACTATACTGAAGACAATACTAGCTACATCCATGAAAAACCCACTTATGTCTTGGAGATTGCTAGTAGCTACATCCACGAAAAACACACTTGTGTCTAGGTGAGCTAGTTATATTTCATGTAGAAATTACTTCTAGGGAGTGAACATGTCAATCTCAGTGGGACTTGAACCAGAGTGGGGAGGATAATAACGAATCCTCCCTACCACCTAAGCTACACCCACTTGACAGAAAAGTGATAAGTAGTTATGGATGAAATTATAAATTTTCACTTTCAATTACTTTATCTCTCTCTATATAAAGTTGATGTAAAAGTATGTCATTTAAGGTGGACATTGAAGTACCTTATTTATGGCCAACATTGAAATATTTTGTTTTTTATTAATATTTATCATCCTGTTGTAATTGCTACAACCCCCCTCCAAAATTTTGGTTATGGCTTGATTTTGGAGCCTACCTTATGTTCATAAGAACCTTTTCTCACTGTCGTCAAGTATTCCCTTTGATTATGAAGATTCATCTATGCATGCAATGCTTGTGATGAATTTATTAGGTTGTTTTGATCATGAATAAGTTTTATCGATGATAACTAAATAGTTTCTAACACAACTCGCCTCATATCTTGATCTTGCACCTACTGTCGGTCTTCCCTCTAGGAACTGCACAATCCATTATCACTGGAAACTGCATTATTACTTGAGGATCAAAATTGCACAATCCTTGAAGACAGACAACCACTAAGCACAAAAACTATATTGGCCCTCTCTCACAATAAAAAAAATGTGCAATTCACTAAGTGATCTGAATGGAAAGTGGCATCCACCCATGGTATTCATCCACCCATGGAATTTACCCATGGTATTGTAAGTGGCATCCACCCATGGTATTTACCCACCCATGGAATTTACCCATGTTAATGTAACTTAAAAAGGGCTATAAGTAACAACTCAAAATTTGTAAAAGGACAGATTGTCTTCCACAATGTAGCTTTACAATTATTCTCTATTTTAATAAAAGATTTCTTTGTTTACTAGGTGTTCTCATATTTTTTCTGGCATTTTAATTTTTCATATCTTGGGGGCCTCCTCCCAAGATCCGGATCAATGGTATCAGAGAAAGTTACGGCTCTATGGGAATGAAGGTTTGAAGCACATTTTAGTTTCAAAGTTTTGCAACAACCTTTAGTAAACTTTATGCAAGTGGTGTTAGAAAATTATATATTACGGAGCAATGGAACACATAAAATATTGCAGAAATATAAACATAGAAAACACACAAAACAAGAGAGACACAGATATATGTGGTTCACCCAGTTTGGGCTACGTCCACCGCGAACAGCCAGTCCTTCCTTTCTATTATCCAGCAAAATGAAGAGACACAACCTACAACAAATCCGCTGTAATATCCTCTGTTTTCTCTCACAGTCTCACCTCTCTGTTTCTCGTTCACAGAATACACATCTATCACACAGCCTCAAAATACAATGCCCTCATACAAAGAGAGGGGTTGCCTTCTAGGGCAAAAAACCCTAAACTAAAAATAAGTTCTACCGTCAGATCATCCGCCTAATGAACGGCCCAGATTGACTAGAAATTACTATACTTTTACAAGGCAATTTTACATCTATTTTTGGCTTTGGGGGTGCTGCCCCCGAGCCCCCGCTGGGGGACCGCTGGCCCCCGGACCCCCCAGCCGGGGGGGATAGGCCCCCCGGACCCCCGCAGGGGGGACAAGTCCCCCACGCACCCCCCCGCGTGCAGGGGTGTACAAACTTCCTGGGGTATACATCCGGCTAAAACAAAGGCCTCTGAACAATCATGATCCACACACAACAAGTGGCATGAACTCCATAGATCGTTTTAGAAGGTGAAAAATATATCGTTTTAAAGGATTTTCTATTAGCTCAATTTTTTTTTCTAGAATTAGATTTTTTTCTCCAGTTTGAGAGATATGAGCAATTGAAGATAAATATGTCTAGTTCGTTGTGTGGCTGCACATACCATGAGTTTTAGGAATCATTCTCTCACTCCATGGGTCATCAAAGTTCAAGTTTGTTATATCAATGGAAATATCTCTTCAATACCTCAAATGGGTCTTTGATGAAATTTGATTTCATCACATGTAGTAGAAGTTATCAACAAAGTTGCAGTAAGAGGTATATTTCTAGAAAAAATAATGTGAAAGAATCCTTTACAACATCTTATTTGATAGAAGAATCTACTAGACAAGCCACCATAATTTTACCAAGAAAAATAACAAGCATCACAGTTATGGGTCACCCATAAACACAAGGTTATGGATCAATTGAGTAAAACCATTTTCATCGAATTCCATTTTCTAGGTCGCACACTGTCATTATTGTAGTTGGTCACAAGCATTACAAGGTATCTCTATCCTTGGATTTTCATTTTTCAAGGTTATGGATCATACACACACCCATGTTTCATCGAAGTCCATTTTCTAGGCTACACATTGTTAGTATCATAGTTGGTCTCAAGCATTACAGGGTATCTCTATCCACAGATCTTCATTGATCATGATTGTGGGTTAGCCACACAAAATCACTCTCTTCATTGGCTCTTCATATTCAACAAAGGCTTCTCAAGAGGGAAATTCACACAATGGGGACCATTGCTTCTTGAGGGAGGAATGATCTAAATTTAAAGTGTCATCCACCCATGGAATTTACCCATGGTATTGTAAGTGGCATCCACCCATGGTATTCATCCACCCATGGTATTCATTCACCCATGGTATTTACCCACCCATGGTATTGTAACTAAAAAATGGCTTATAAGTAACAAATCACATTTTTTAAAAGGACAAATTGTCCACCACAATGTAGCTTTTACAATTATTCTCTCTTTTAATAAAAAGTTTCTTCGTGGTTTTGTTTACTAGGTGTTCTCATCTTTTTCTGGGATTTCAAATTTTCAGATCTTGGGGGCCTCCCCCCAAGATCTGGATCACTAAGATAGTGAAATTTGTAATCCCTTGTTGCTAGGAATTTTGTAATCCTTTATGTCAGTGTTGTCGGGTCCTTCATTTTGGGCGCAAAGTTTTGTCATGCTTTGATGTTTTACCATATTTTGACAAAAGGTGATTGATGAGAAGTCATATAGAAGGCCACCGAGGAAGGAGACGAAATACTCTAAAGTATGGAAGTTATGGAATATCGGCCAGGGAAATCAGGGCACATGTAGTCACAACTGACATGGAGTGTTCATTAACAATTGAGGAAGAAATTGTAGTTGAGCAACAAAAGCAGCCAAAAAAGAAAGGTCATAGCATCTAAGGAAGAAAGTAGCAGCCCAAGCAAGCAGAGTGCTTAAAAGGTAGAAGGAAAATCTAGAACAAGAGAGAAGGGAGCGTATTGAAATGTTGTCACTGAGCCTATTGAGCCTGCATGATTATGTAATTGCCTAACCATATATCAGATTATATTCCTAGTTCCTATTCTATTTGGAGCGTAATTTAGCCTGAATGTAATGATGTAATGTTGGCTAAAACTAATGAAAGAGCAAGTTGTAGGAATGTTTGATGATCTCCTTGTGTTGGTTTTATGTGACCCCTTTAAAATTTTATTATGAATTTATGTGTGTATTCTATATTCTTTTGAATACTTTAGTTGTTGTTTTTTGTAATGATTACATGTATGATGCCTTGGTTCTGAGTTTAATGAATATTATTTGCCTTGTGCGATTTCTCTTGATGCTTGGTTCCAATCCCTTAACCAAGTAAGGTCGTGACACACTTTGGGTGAGACACCTTATTCTTCTTGAGTAAGGTGAAAATGTCGAAGCTATGCTAGACTATGATGGACCCTTTGTTGGCCCATGTACCCGACCCTAGGGTCTCAACCTGACCACCATTTTTTTCCAACAAATGGTTACATTTCTAGGACTTGAAAAATTCAAAGGGATCTACAACATGGTGTTGAAAATATTTAAGAAGGAGTTGCAAGATCAGTGGCATGAAAAGTAGAGTGTTTTTCCTCCCAGCAAGCACAACTCTATCACTGAAGTGCGAAGCAGTTGAAGGAATAAATTTTGATTGCGGAGCCTGCAAGCGATCAATACAAGATCTTGTGGTGCAAGTTTCTAGAGGAGCTCTGTAATTGGTTGCGAAGGTTTCAGATAAAAGAAAAGATAGAAAACCAAAGTTTATCTCCTCATACCTGGATCAAAGCTAATGTTTTTGAACTACATCGGCTCGACACAAACCTAACTCGGGCTATCAAATTCTGGGTGCAAACCACTCTAAAGGGGTATATTATTGAGTTTCCTATAGAGGGTTGTAACAACCCTGGTTAAAAACTCGTGTAAAATATATAAACATCGCAGATGAATGGGACACGTATTCCAAGCTAAATGGTGTACAAGACATCCTAGAGGGTGTTCATTTGGTTATTTATGGCTAAGGAAATTGACAAAGGCAATGGGTAAGGCTTTTGAAAGGAAAAATGGCATTTTTGGCACATTTATTTATGAAAATAATCGAAATTAGGAGAAAAGGGAGGTGAAAGGTCATGGGTTGCATTGAGGAGTAAAATGAAGGAAAATAATGGAAAATGAAGAAAATAGAGGCCTAATCCATAAAAAGGCTTATGAGGATCAGTAGGTAACCTTTTGTCAATTTAGTTTTGGAGCACTCTCATTATTCTCTCTCTCTCATACTCTTGGATACTTAGATTTTTCTTGGAGCACTTTGGCATTGGAGAAAGAAAGGAGAAGAAGGAAAGACGAAGCAAGGATTAAGTAAGGAAAGGTGGGATCAAGTAGCTACGTCAGGCTTCATCGCAAGTATCAACTTGCATGTGTATTGTCCTTGCTAGATTTGACATGCATGGTATTGCATGTGGTTATTTTCTATCGTGGCATGGATTTTTCTAGGCGTGACCGTGTTTTTCAGCCTAGCCTTTCCATTTCCGGATAGCCATGGTGTGATGGGGTTCTCATGTTTTGGTTCAGATGGATTGCCGGATGGATTTGAAGTTGAGTGGGGTGGATATCTGAATGATAGAGCACATGGCTTAGTGGTCCTTAAACCAGACCAGGTGTAACAGTGTTTTTCAACCTAGCCTTGCCATTTTCAGATAACCATGGTGTGATGGGGTTCTCATGTTTTGGTTGAACTGGATTTCCGGATGGATTTGAAGTTGAGTGGGGTGGATCCCCAAATGATAAAGCACATGGCCTAGTGGTCCCTCAACTGGATTGTGGATCATGGTAAAGCCACTGGCCTAGTGACCCCTACGCCAGACTGTGGGTTGCGGTAAATCTAGGATTGTGTTGCCTCGATGGGCCTAGGAATCCTTGCCAGTTAATGGCAGGATATATAGTAAAGCCAAGAGGTGTTTTTATCTTCGTTGGGCCTAGTAATCCCAGGTTTGGGATATGCAATAAATCCTGGAGAGTGGGCCTTGGTTTAGGGCCTAGTGATCCAGGTTTGCATTGCAGTAAAGCCTGAGAGAGTAGAAGACAGGAAAATTCCTCACGTCATAGGTGGAGAAATCTAGTGGCATCCATGCTTGTTTGGCCTAGTGATTGGGTGGAGATCATGGTAAAGTATGTTATGATGTGTTCATTATGTTGGCCTAGTGATCCAAGATGGATTACGGTAAACCCTAGTTTCTATTGATGAGGGTGAGGTGGTTTAGCCTCAATATGCCTTGGTTGAGTTCTTTTGGTTTGAGTCACACATTCATGCTTGGAATATGGCATGGGGGTGAATGGATGAAGAGAGATTTCTCTTAGCGATTCTATGGTTGGATGGAACGTGGTAGTCCCATCTCTAGTTTGTTGATTGCATTGATTAATAAGAAATTCATCCCCTTGATTTCCATGTGCAAATGTACTGATGTATATATGGATTTTGATGGTTGATATGTTTATTGTATTTATGTTCTTATTATGTTGATTATATGCACACTTTATGACAACAACTATGTATCTCTCTTAGTATGTTTCTACTTGTATATGAATGGATAATGTGTATATGACCTAATGGTGGATAATGTAGGAGATCTATAGATGGAAAAAGGAGCTAGACCAAGTAGGAGCGGTGTTAAGCAATCCATAGGTATGAGAAGCAGAACGAATTCAGCTAAAGTTGCAGGGAATGATGCTAGAGTGAATCCTAGTCCAATAGGAGAGGCTGAGACTGCCACAATGACAGAGGTTCAGAGAAGCCGTAGATATTTTTCTCCACTAGCAAATATGGGAATGCCAGATGGATTGGGCCCTACAAGTTCTAAGGAAGGACTGGATGATTACATGCACTTCAGTATTAGAATATTTCTTTACAAGAATGATGTGTCTCCCATGAGTAGTGATTCATTTCCCAATAGCTTAGGTATTACCTCCCCTAACCTTCCCCTAGTACTTTATCACAACCATGGTCAACTTTTATCTAAGCTAGTTAAAGTTATAAAGGTCCATAATGTACACACTACCTAACAGGAAGGTCCCTCTAGTGGTAGAAATAGTAATTTTCATTTGGATTCCTAAGGATATTCACAATCAGGTTCCCAAGGACTCATACTTTATCTTCTAGTTCAACCACGTACGGTTGGTAACATGGTTGGATCCTTTGCTAGATATCCTAAATTCTTTGGGAAAGGGAATGAAGATGTTGAACTACATTAGTACATGTTCGAGGCCATCTGGAGAGTTAGCCAAACTCCATATGCTACAAATCTTATTGAATTTCATACCACTCTTTGAGACAAGGCACTAAGATGGTTTATCAAGTGGTCTGCATAATAGCAGAATCCAATGATGGATGAAGTCCAGAGGGAGTTTTTTCAAGAGTTCAAACTCCCCTAGACTAACCAACAAGGGCTATTAGAACTATGGGAAATTAAGAAGAGGAAGGAGAAACTGCTTGAGATGTGATGAAAATATTTAAGGATTTCATTGGAAAGCTAAGATACCCTATTGACCCCAACCATCAGCGAGATTTTGTTTATAAAAGTACTATTGGCACTTACTCGCATGTCGCTAACTCAATAGAAGATTGATACTCTACAGGATGCCCTAGAATAGGAAACCTAAATTCAAGCCATGGAAGGATACCCACATGAACATTGGGGAGGAATGGTCTCCCACGACCCCACTCTCATAGGATTGTAGCATCAAATTGTTGATATGATAGAGAAGCTAAGGGACATGCATCCGGTGTGACCATCGTGATTGCACATATGGTGTACCAACTACCATATCGAGGGGCACCATGCCACAGAGTTCCCAAGACTGAGAGGCTCGAGAACTCCCTCCGTATCAGTGGGGTCATCTACATATTTACCCATCGTTGGAGTTGCGTAGGTTGCTACGCAAGTGTCAGGCGGAAAGAGTCGATAGTGCGGACACAACCAACCTCCCTAGGAGCCTAAGACTCTCTAGTGACAAACAAGACAAATAAAAGCAATCCTTCTCTAAACATGCATTTACTATATAAGAAATCAAGTGTTTAGATCCTACCTGTAGTCCAACGCTGTTGTAGCAGTCCAGCCCCGCTGATCCGGATGAGCTCCTCCTTCACTTCGAAACCTGCATTCACTAACAATAAAACGATTAAATAGCACTTGATAATCTCAAAAATAAAACATATTTAACACATAGACCAAGGAGTACATGAAACAACTCATAAATAACAAGTTATTGAGAAGAATGGACTCATTTGCATTAATAGGAAACAAAAGGAACAATTACAACCTGAGCCTTGGTGTTGTGCAAGTCCCTCCCAGGGTCCATCAAGAGTTCTCCTTTACTTTGACAAAGCTCACCCACTTCCAAATAGAACAAGCAAAGATGGTAATCTCTCCTCACAAGCTTCTAAATGGGAGTCCTAATTCTAGCAGCATCTACCCTTAGAAATGTTTAGCTTCCAACCTCCCCTCCTTCTGGCCCAATGCCTGTATTTATAGTGGTCTAGAGGAAGTTATTCAGGTCCACCATCAATGGGATAATCCCCTCTTTGGATGGGGTAGCTCCCTTATTGATGGGATAAGTTCCTCTTTGGTAGGGGTACATGAACCATCTAGAGGCGTTGAATACACGTCGAACAACCTTCTAGAATTCTTTAGAAATGACCACAAGTAACTTTTTAAAGATGAAACTTGCGCATTTTGACCTTTACAGGGGTACGCACCTGCCCCTTTACATACAGAGCGTACAAGTACGCAGCTTTTGTGAACATTAGGTGCGTATCCGCAGGTAAGGTTGAGAGAACCTGCGTACCCAGAGATAAATACATTTATAAAGACTTTCTCTCTTTTTGGAGTTTGACATGGAGAGCAGAGGCATAAGACTTGCCCAGGAGGATAGCATGTCTGTTGATAGAGCCATACTAATTGTAAATAGTCATGGTGACATTTTTTAGTGTAACAGATTGCCCCCTAAAGTGTGAAGCCTGTAGTAGATTAGGGTTTTGTATTATCTAGGAAGGGTGAAGCGCTTTATCATTTCAAGGATTATCTCATGGAGAGCATGGTCAGAACCTGCAATTTCAACACAAAATACATGTATAAAATTATATCATCGTTGAGGTAGGCATTCCCATACTCAGATCAAAACTTTAACTAAGAGACTAACTACTCTGATACAGGAATGATCTTGCAGTACATCATAATCATAGACTTTTTTTAGACACAGTATGGGCACAGCCATCTGTTTATGATTAGTCTACTTAGATAATGAATACAAAACTCCTTGCAGCTGGATGGTGGAAACTAGATCCAGGGTCTTCATTTCTACTTCCCGAATTGGTACGATTCTAGCCATGCGAATAAATGAGTTGATGTCGAACATGGTAGAAACGACTTGACTACCAGTCGATGATGTAAACTGTTAACAAGTGTGAGAGAGACCACCAGTAATGTCAATGGTTCTCAAAGTACCCAGTACAATCCATGAGATGTGAATGAATGAGTTGATGTCGAACATTTCACGGAATCCTTCGATCGTAAGTCAATGATGTAAACTGACGTCAAAGGCGAGAAACCTGCCATTGATGCATGTAGACTTCAAGGTACTGACAATTTCTAAGTCATCTCTCTAGATAATGTGCTGATGTCGATAGAAAGCGACCCGTTGCAGGCAAGCCCACAACACGAAATCATTGTTCAAGTTGAAGAAATGTTGCTGTAAGGACTGACTCAGGGATGGTCAAATGGATGACAAGTATTTTGCAGATGAAAGTTTTGCTTGCAGACCTCTTGAACACATAACGACACAACAGATGGCTTGGTGATAAAAGACTCAAAGTTAATCCCCGGAACCCGGCTGAAGACTTTCAATGTGGTTTGATCAACTGTGAGGTAAAGGATTTCCCAACCCAGGTGAATGAAAAGTGTCGTGTTCAAGAGTGGTAATAAGGTTCCTTCTGAGACAAAGGATAACAAATAGGCTCATTCTTCTCTCTTTTCCCCCACCATTTCTGGCAAGTACCTCGTTATTTTTAACAAGCTTGAGGAGGATAACATATGCTTGATTATAAGCTCATCCTTCGGATGAGTCCAACCTAGTTTTGATTTGAACCCTAGGAAGGAGTGGTTCGTTCCTGTTTGTAATTGAACAGGTCCTTTACTGTGAAATTTTAACGAGCCCAGTATAGGAGAAACTTGGCGTTTTTCAATTTTAGAGAGTCTGAAAAACTTAAGAAGACTCCAGGTTGAACTTTTTCGTAAATTTGTGTCCCCCAAGCCCGAAAAAGTATAAAATAATACCTGGGAGAACCGCTTGATCTTGCGACCAAGGAGTACTTTCATTATTAGAGTCTCTGACCTGAAAAGTAAAAAGCGATCAAGGACACGTCGTTTTATTTCCATATCGAGTTTGAAACGACAAAAACCCGGCAATCTTTTCCTGTTTTTACGGTCAGAAAAGAGCTATAAGGGGACCGTCTTTTAATTCCGTTTTAACGAGTGTAAAAGAAACGCTCGACAATATTTTCATGTTTTAGGAGTCAGAAAAGAGCTTAAAAGATGACTCTGATTTTTTGGTTCATGAAAAATGATGATTTTACTCTAAAGTCCTTTTGTCCTGCACAAAAACGACACATTACTCATACCTGTTTAAGATGGGTAAAAATACATTGAAAAATGTCCTTTCATGGTGAAAAATAAACAAACTTAGTATTCATTCATCCAAAAAACCTATAAAAAGACTTTTACCATGTCATTTTTACCATTTTACTGTTGAGGTTGAAAAAAGGGCTTTTGACAAGAAACTTCCCGTGGAGATTGCGGAGAATCCGACTGTCAGAATCGAACGTCGTTTCACCAGGTATTCTACAACACCCCTTTCTTGTTTTCCATCCGTTTAGAATTCATTTTTAAGCTTTTATTTGATTTTTTGGGGGTCTTGGGGTTTCAAGATGCGCACTTCGGGGTACGCAGGTCATGCATTGCTAACCTGCGTACCCCGATATTTTCCCAATGGGAAAATTACGGGGTGTACGCACCCAGCATTAAGGGAAGCTGCGTCCAGGCGCTCTGTCCCTAAAGGCCGGGGTGCGTACCCCGCAAAACACAAATTGAAACCCTCATACCTCCAAAATAGACCAAAATTTTTAAATTTTATGGATCCTAACTGATGTTTTATGATGTGCAGGGAGCACACCATGCTTGATTGGCGTGAAAGAGAGCACGAGGATGTTGATTTGGCCGCGATAGGTCATCAACCTTCCATTGATGCATTAAAAGCATGCAGACTGTACAAATACTGGGCCATACCTGGCATGAGGGGCCAAGTGCCTTTTCTTGAGTGGCTGGTTGAAAGGTGGAACATTCAGGAGCAATGTTTCTACATCGGAGAGCACCAGCTCGAGATAGAGCCCTCCGACATATATTTTCTCACTGGCTTGCATAACAGGGGCGATCAACTTTCTCTATTCGGGACTAGGCCGGGTGGCCAATCCCTTGCTAGTCTCTGGCTAGAGTGGTGCAACAACCAAAACCATGAGAAGGGGATAGAAATCAAGTACATATCCCGACCTGAACTTATGGTGATAGCCTTTACTGTTACCAGACTTTGCGGCGCGGCCGCTTTGCACCAAGCCACCGGGTCCCAAATGCGGATGGCTATAGACTGTTTCCATGGCACCATTTTCAACTGGTGTGATGCTGTGTTGGCTAATTTGAAGGGCCAACTAACCAGGGCAAAGAGAGGACAATTGAAGACCTTTGGATATGGGCCTATAGTCGTGAGCTTTGCCCTAGAGAGAGTTCCAATGCTGGTCCCCCAGCATCTTACAGTTCCAGTTGGGGCGCCTCGGGAGCCTAAGTTGACGAGATGGGTTGCGGTAATGGCCCGGCATCCTGATGAGGGCACAGCAGTTGTTCGATTTCCTGATGGTTACTTTCACTGGCTAGAGAGCCAGGTCTTTGCTATTCAGGATTTTCCTTATGCCAGAATGGATTTTCGGAATGATCCGGACATGGTTCTTCCACAGGGAGAACAATGGGATGACAGAGGTATTTCATTTTTCACAAGTTTTCAAATTATGTATTTTTTTTGTTTTTATATATTGCCTCAAAACTGACAGCACAAATTTTCAAAATGCAGATGTAGGTCCACGGAGTCCAGCCAACCTCCGGGATTTTGAGAGGAGAGTACCAGCTGTACCAGCACCAGCCCCACAGGATGCGGCCGCAGAGACCTTAGCCGAGCTGGAACAGGATCTAGAGCGTCTGACGGCGGATATACTAGAGACCACCATAGATGACATTCCCATTCGACTTCAGCGCTATGTGGTCGTAGTCCCAGGACCTTTTAGGAGGTTCTTGTGTAGGGTAGCGCGGGCAGTGGTCTCGTATAGAGAGCACCACCAGTGATTGGCTAGTCACTTTTTGTAGACACATATGACATTTTTGGTTTTTTGTACTTATCATTTTTGCCGATCATAAGGTGTTTTTCAACCTATGATCGAAGACGATGTATATTTTTTGACACACTCCTATCTATATATATCATTATTACCGGCTCATTTTGTTTAACATATGTGATGAAATGTTTTTAAATTTACTTGCATGATTATCGTAAATTTCTGTCCAACATTCGAGAAGCAATTGCATCTGCTAATGTATTTAAAGACCTTGGAATATGCTGATATTCAATGTAATCAAATTCACGTTCCAAGAGACGCACTCTCAAAAACAACCTTAATAACACAAGATTTCTAATGGCATATACTCTATTGAGCTGTAATACAACGAGTTCAGAATCTAACCTCACTATCAGACGTTGAATTCCAAATGAAATAGATTCAGACAATAATTCAACCACTGCACTGTATTCTGCAATGTTGTTCGTCGTTTGACTGAGGCTCACCCCATGCATAGAAACTAACTCGTCAGAGGGCGAATAGATAACCCAAGCTGCAGAAGAGATATTCCGTGTACTACGACAAGCACCATCGGCAAATCCAATGTACGTTTGGAGAGGCGTCGACATCTGCAATATCAAGAGTAAAACCAAGATAAGCCAAAATAACGACGAAAAACACACTTTCTAAGCTAAGCACACTATCTAAACTAACAAACATACTAGCTAGAAAGAAAACCTAACCTAACTAAAATTCTCCATACCCATCATTTAAGCATAATACCTCTTAAGGTAAAGTCCATTTCTGGGTTTACCCAAAGAGTCTCCATCAAAATCTACCAGCTCATAGGCCCCTTTTGCTAGCTTTCGCTTTACAATGTAGGGTCCATGCCACATAGGAACGAATTTTCCAGCACCTAGCTTATCGTTAGCTTGATCATATAATAGCACTAGGTCTCCCTCCGAAAAACTTCGAGGGGTCACATTTCTATCATACTGAGCTTTCATTCGCTTCGTGTGAGTCTCGATTGCCAATGCAGCGTCACGTCGAGTCTCATCTAACTGAGCTAAGTATAATAAACGTTTCTCCTCTTCGGAAGTATCTGGGAGTAATTCGACAGCCATTTGAAGTGATGGGATTTCGCATTCAATGGGTAACACAGCTTCCAAGCCATAAACTAGCTGGAAAGGAGTGAACCCTGTTGAAGTTTTCACTGAGGTTCGGTATGCCCATAGTGTTGAAAATAACATGTTGTGCCAATTTGACCGATGAATACCAATGGTTCGTCGAATCATGATAACCAGAACTTTGTTGATAGACTCAACCAAACCGTTGGCTTGCGAATAATAAGGAGTAGAGCTATCGTGGCGCAAACCAAGCTGGCTTGTAAGCTCAGTCATCATGATGTTTCGAAAATGGCTCCCATGGTCAGTGATGATTGCTTGTGGGACACCAAACCTAGTTATAATGTGATTGAATACAAAAACTGCAGCTGTTTTGCCGCTTGCGTCGAATGTAGGCATCGCCTCGGCCCATTTAGTAAAATAATCAACCGCGAGGATGATATACGCATGCCCCCCGGCCGAGTGAGGGTTACAAGTAATAAAATCGATACCCCATTTGGCGAAAGGTCCAACGGAAATTATAGGATGGAGAGGAGCAGGTGGTGTGCACATCTTGCGATCAAACACTTGACAGTTGTGGCATTTTCGGACCGCAATGATACAATCTTTAAACATGGACGGCCAGAAATAGCCAGCGCGCAACACCTTCTGAGCTGTGGCATACCCAGACATATGACCGCCACATGCTCCAGAGTGACAATCATTCAAAACCCTCTCAGCCTCTTCGTGAGTTAAACAACGTCGAAAAACTAAGTCTGCCCCCCGGCGATAAAGTGTATCTCCAATAATTTTGTATTGCTGGGATTGAAACCGAATTTTTCGACGTTCCGACTTTGAAGCTTCAGGCCAAAAGGTTTGGGTTTGGAGATAGATGATTATATCCCCGTACCACGGATCTAAAGTACTGATAAGAAACAAAGATTCGTCCGCAATGGACTCCTCTGCCACAGTTTCTGTGTCAGCATGCGGGAAATCACACATCAATTCCGCAAAAACTAAGGATTTCTTAGACTTGGACTTCTCAAACTCCAAGTCGAAATCTTGCAGGATAACGATCCATTTAGAGTACTTGCCCCCTAGCAGTTGTTTTGTCAAAATATAAATCATAGGGTTGCAATCCGAAATAACTGTAGTTTTACGGAGAAGAATGTAGTGACGAAAACGCTGGACAGCTTGAACGGCTGCTAGGGCCAATTTCTCCACATGCGAATATTTTAGCTCAGTGGGGTTTAATGTCCTACTAAGATAATATATCACATGTTCCGCTCTGAATTCATCTTCTTGAACTAACACCATTCCAATGGTGGAATGCGAAGCTGCGAGGTATAAGAAGTAGTCCTGGTTGTAGTTGGGAGGATGCAACAACGGTGCATGGGTCAACGCGTGTTTAAGTGCATCAAAAGATTGTTGGGCAATCTCGTCCCAAAAGAATTGAGCATTCTGTTTCAACAACCGTGTAAAACCTTTAGTGACCTCGGCGTAGTTTGGAATGAATCGGCGTAAAAAGTTTGCTTTCCCTTGCAAACTTTGGAGTTGGCGCAAACTCGAAGGAGGAGGCAATTTGATGATAGCTTCGACCTTCGAGGGATCGACGCGAATGCCAGCTTTTGAAACAACAAATCCCAGCAATCGACCCGTTTCTATACAGAATACACACTTGTGGGGATTCAACCGAATTCGATAATGCCTACACCTCATAAAGATTGCTCGTAAGTGGACAAGGTGATCAGCTCGATGTAAAGAATGAGCAGGCAAATCATCGAGGTATGGTTGCACAATGTGCTTGATGTCATGAAATGCGTAAGACATCGCCCGTTGAAAAGTGGCTCCGGCATTCTTAAGCCCAAAAGGTAATTTGCAGTAAGCAAATGTCCCCCATGGACAAATGAATGCCGTTTTTGGTTGATCGGCAGGTAGAATATTGATTTGATTATAGCCCGAAAAACCATCCATAAAGGAAAACATTTCACTTCCGGCACAATCATCAATAATTTGATCGATATAAGGCGTAGGATAGTTGTCTTTTGGACAAGCTCGATTTATATCCCTATAATCGATACAGATTCTTATTGTTCCTTGTTTCTTGTTAACCGGAACAATATTCGATACCCAATCCGTTAACGGGATTGGATAAATGAAACCTGCTTTCAACAGCTTCTCGACTTCTGCTTTAATCGCAGCCGCTTTCCGAGGGTGAATCTGACGCAACCGTTGCCGGACGGGTTTAGCGTTCGGGTAGGTCTTTATTTCATGAACAACAATGGCAGGATCGATTCCTGGCATTTCCTCGTAAGACCAGGAAAACACATCATGGAATTCTTGGAATAGGGCCTTGTAAGTTTGGATTTCATCTTCTGTACATGAGGCACCTATATGAATGTTTTCCTCAATTCCTGGCTTCACTGAAATGTCAATGGGAATAGTGCGAGAAATATTCCCTAAATTCAGCTCTGAATCAGAATGTTTCGTTGGATTCTGAGCGTCTTTGACATATTCAGCGGTAAAGATAGATGAAAAATCATTTTCAAAAGCATCATCCTTAGGTAAAAACGAAGATCTGTGATGGAGATCTTCCCATGGTAGATCGTCTACACTTAGGATTTCGCGAAGTTGCTCGTCAGATGACACGACTTCGGGAAATGCTATCCGTTCTAAGGTTGATGTGAAAAGTGATTCTTCACTGACCACATTCATTTGGTCGATTTGGGTTGAACGCGAGTCGGTAAAAGACATGACAACTTCATAAGCAATTTCATATGGACTCAAAGGCATAGCATCACCGAATGAGTCTATCTCAGATTCAGATGGGACAATCCAAGGATCGTCGTATATAATGGTGTCTGATGTAATCATATGAATTGATGCAAATGAAGGGTCTGCGTTGATTGGAGGGAAAGGAAAAGTTCCCAGTAAACCGGAATCTTTAACTAAACCTACGCCAACGTCCCTATAAGGGATTGTCGTCTTACCGACATGCTGGATACTCTCTGAAGAGGCTGGGTCGGATGAAAAGTATGTCAGCTGATCAATTGTCATGATCTTACCGTTATGTGGAAACTTTATTATTCTGAAGACCGATGAAACGACCGCTGTCATAGCATATGACCAACTTCGACCCAAAAGAAGGTTGTAGTCTAGAGGGGCATCAACCACCTCCACATCCAGACTAACGGTTTTCCCTTCTACCCCTATAGGCAATTCCTGTAGAATACCAAACGGACGAAACCCACGACCATCAAAGGCCTTAAGGATGGTCGGGGATTGGTTCAGCGAAGGAGAACCAAGCGATCTCCAACACTGAATCGACATAATACACGTAGAAGCTCCCTCATCAATCACAGTCCGATGAATAGGCCTGTTTTTGACTATCACTGGAATTTGGAAAGCCATTTGATGGGGTAGACACGGTGTACTATTTTCTAGATCGAAGATTATCAGATTTGGGTCCTGAACATCAACAGCTCCGATAGCCGACAAAAGTAATTTTCGTTGTGCTGGGCATGATTGCAGCACTTCTAAAGCCGACATTGCTGAGGGTGAAACAGCTAAGTCCTCAACAATGTTGTAATTATGGGCCGCTCTCGCATGTGGATTGAAAGCAGACCTTCGAAGTACACCCTTGGCGGGCGGTTTGATTACTAAGTCCGGGTTAGGTTTTTCGATCTGTAGTGGATCGGAACCAGGAGCTGAGGTTGATGGATTAGAATGAGAAGATTTTGCTTCCTTACCATCAACAGGATTCTTACTACCATAATCTTGCGACCGAGTCGCAATCCTCACATGAGACATCATCAAAATGGGTTCTTCACTGGCAGTCGAGGAAGAACCTATCATCTTACTCTCCTACTTTGGAAATGGATCTTTTAACACAGCAGGAGTGGGAGAACCTTTGACTATTTTCACAACCTCGGCCCGATGAGGGCAATCTCTAGTAAAATGATCCTCTTCACAAATAAGACAAGGATATCGAGGTTTGCGCTTTTCGTCATTGGTTTCCGACTTTTCTGTTTTCTTCTTCAGAGCCTTGTCTGCTTTAGCCTTCTTCTTTCCTTTCTTCTTTCCACCGTTTTTTGTTTTGGCCGTAGATGACTCTACAGCGTGAATATCGGCGGAAAGTTCAGGAGAAGACTCTCCTGTCGGGGAATCAGGCAAAGTGATTATAGGAGTAGTAGAAGTCTTAGAAGATTTCTTCTTGCTCTTTGTATTCACGATGCCAATCATACCATCAGCAGCATGAGCTCCCGAAGGAGCAGCAGTGATTTGATTCGATTTTGGAAGATCTGGAATCTTCTCGTGTAACGTACCCGACTGAGTATAAACTAAGTCAAGGTACTGCACCTGAGCAATGACTTGCTCCTCAGTAACTACTCTGGCCTTAGCTACATCTTCAGTAATCTTCGGTAATAATGATTTAACAAACCATTCAGCTAAGATTTGGTCCGGAATAAAAACTTTCACTAACCGTCTTCGACGTCTCCACTCATGAATGTGATCAGAAATATACGTGGACGTCGATTGTTTTAGTGAAGTTAATAACTCCGTGCCGTTATCGTATCTAACTGGCAACTGAAAGTGAGTTAAGAACGAGGTAGCTAACTGGCTAAAATTGTAAAAAGAGGCTCGTGGTAACTCAATGTACCACTTGGCCGCGAGACCAATGAGTGTACGCTGGAAAAGACGTAAGCGGATCGAATCATCTGAGATAGAATTTGAAGCACACCAGAGGTGGTAAGTCATCACATGATTGGACGGATCCTCTCCAGACTTACCTTCGAACTTGGGTATATCACTGGGCAACTTATTTGGCATTGGTGGCCAGAACGGAAGATATTGAATTGGATCGTTCGTTAGGCGCGTCAAGTCTGGTAAATCCAAAGTTGCGATAAACGGTAATTGCCGGTTAGGATCTTTAAAACTCTGGGTCACAAGACCAGTCCCAGGAGGAGGATATCCAGGATAACTAGGAACAGGAGTCGCATTAGGGATATTATATCCTCCTGGAAAACCAGGATTAACCGGACCGTACTGGGGTTGTTGAGGTTGTTGATAAGTGTAATCAGGATACGGTTGATACTGGTAAACCGACTGTTGGACAACTTGCCCATGTTGGTACTGTCCCTGGTACGGTTGTTGAACAAATTGAGGTTGAGTAGTGACAACCGTACTTATACCAGGCTGACCTGTAGGCATCTGGACCGTGGTTTGAATCGTAGATCCAGACAACGGTAAAGATACCTGAGGAGTGGTTGCAGAGACAGTAGAAACCGGAGCTGTCGATACTCCAGAAGTAAGTGCGGCAGATGTTGCGATAGTTGCAACAGCCGTTTGAGATGGAGTACTAGGTGCAATTGGCGGCTGAGTAACTACCGAAGTTACAAAAGTTTGAACATTTGACTGGACAGGTTGCGGTTGCTGGGGTGGACCAAAAACTACGGGTTGTCCAGCTTGAGGTACCAACTGTATACTTGGCTGCAACACCTGTTGACCCTGTGATGGATCCCACACTAACATTCCGGGGTATTGACCCGTAACAGGTTGAGAATACTGAGGTCCATAACCGGATTGAAGATAGGATTGATAACTGAAAGGTACAGTTCCCATACTCGGAACATATGACTGACCTTGAGGTGGTTGATAACCTTGACTCGAGTATTGACCTTGAGGTTGATAACCTTGGGGTAAATACTGATACTGGGGTTGACCTTGACCTTGAGGTTGATACCCTTGAGGTAAATATTGATACTGAGGTTGACCTTGGGGTACATATTGAGGCTGGGGTTGACCTTGAGGCATGTATTGCACCATAGGTACATACTGACCTTGAGGCTGCCCCCCAGACACAATTTGCGTACCTTGAGGTTGCCCCCCAGGTGTTAACTGAGGCTGCCCCCTAGGCGGTAATTGGCCACCTTGAGTTTGAGAAATGGGAACTGAACCTGACATCATGTAAATGTCTCCTACACCCAACGGTACATTACCATTATTTCCAGCTATTAACCCATGATCAATGGGTTGAGGAGATGCCCCTGCAAAGGTACCAGAAAGTGATTGATACCCAGTGGGAACAGAAGGAACGCCGTGTAAGAAAGATTCAGTAGTTTGAGTAAACACGGACGACTGACCAGACATATTTACAAGAGTATAAATACCTCCAGGTGGAAAAGGAGTACGAGGTGTAGAAAAACCTATCCCTGAGTTGTCTAAATAATTGGTTAACGAAAGGTACCAAGTAGTACTTCTAGGAGGACTGTAAAAGATAGATTCACGCTCCTTGAGCTCAATAGTAAGTTGATCTTCAAGGTTAGAGACACCTATTTCTTCCTCTGGAGCAAGTTCTTCAATAGCAATCAAACCAGTAGGAAGATTTTCGGTGATAACTCGTTCTACTCTTGGTGAATCTGGAACACTAGAAGTCGGAGTAACAGGTTCAGATATTTCGGGTTCTTCACCTATATCACTAGTAGACGAAAAACTACCAGCAAGCTCAGAAACTGTAACAGCTTCGGGATTATAACCTGTCTCTAGACTTTGGTAATCTGGATGGACTACCAAGGAAGATTCTCCTTCTTCAGGTGAACCTACTCTACTGCCGCTAGGAGGAGTTACAAGGACCTTCAAACCTTCTAGATTACTCGGGTCGTCTCGAGGAGGCTCACCCCGAAGTCTACGGGATCTTCTCAACAATTCGGCCACAGAAACAACTTCAGGAGACTGGCCCCGAAGTCTACGGGACTGTCTCGGTAATTCCGCCACAGCTAAAAACTTTTAACTACTACACACGAAAACAAAGTAAAATCTCAAATCAAACCACCTAAATTCGCTAAAGAACCAAACAAATTTGAATCACACGCCTAAAGAATCTAGGGCGTCAAACCAAGCACAAACAGTAGCCTTCCAGACCAAAAACGCTAGTTGGAGATGAAACCCAACATCGCCGGATTCAGTACAGAAGTGGCGGGTGGAACAGTTACCTCGGCAACCTGCTTAATGAATAGACTGGCACAAGTTCCTCCACTTTAACCGTCTCGAGTGAAGTGAACCCCCCGGAAAATCCAAGTGAGTCTAGCCGACGTCTGCTCCAGGTACAGTGGGATCTTCCCTCCACCGTCACCTCGGTAGAATCCTAAAGATAATGGTCACTAAGGTTACCAACCGCAACAAATGCACCTGGGGGAACAATCTACACTCTGACAGCACGCAAGGGCAGAGTATCAAGCTCAATCCCCTTGCCGGTTCCTTGACAATAATCCAAGGTTTACCGACAAGTGACCCCTGGCTCCTCGACAATGGTTAATCCGAGGTTTACCGTTTGTAATACGTGCATGTCTGGTGTCGTTCCCAACAAGGGAGGATTGATCCCCTCACTGGTTCAGACACGAGCTCGTGCTTCTCCTTTAAGAGGAGCTTTCCCAGAGTACAAATGAGACAATTGGATTTATTCTATCACAAGATAAGCTACTTGTTTGGTTTTGTTGTCTTGGAGAGTTAATTACTCTCCTACTCCAAGACACTAGCCTGATCTAAATTGGTGTTTCAGAACCCTAGTAAATAAAATTTACTACGTTGATTTTACTTTAAGCGTTAATTTTATGGTTTTTCTTAAAGACAAAAGGTAGCGGAAATGAAACCAATGGTGTGTAGACTCGACTCAAACCACTACAAAGATGCACCTAAGATGATTTACGCTACTTTTCTCTTTCGATGAAATTCCTAACTAAGACAGTTGGAAAATGCAAATTTTTATAGAAAACAACTTTCTTAGTAAAGACAATCAAAGAAACAATTCTCTTTATCTTTCCAAGCATACAAACATGACCACTCCTTACGTGCACGAAAAATTCTTTTTCTTTCAAAATACCTCAAAGCTACTTGAAACAAAACTTTTCAAAGGAGATGTTTTTGTATTTTTCTTATTTAATAAAGCATATAAATCTATTGTAAGGAAAATCAATCTCAAAATCTATAAAATCTATGAAAAATTGACTCACAAGCAAATCAAAAAGAAATTTATTCTAAGAAAACCTAACGAGGCAAAAGCCTACAAAGATGATTCTAGGTTGTTTTACTTGACCACAATCAAGCCAAGGACCAGCTAATGCAGAATCAAAAGACCAGTCAAAACAAAACTCAAATCTTTTTGTTCTTTTTGTAAAATGGAATTCAATACTCAATCAACAAACACTTCGAAATTTGCCAAAGAGACCACTCAAAGGTAA
Source organism: Pinus tabuliformis (assembly GCA_031772625.1). Classification (NCBI taxonomy): domain Eukaryota; kingdom Viridiplantae; phylum Streptophyta; class Pinopsida; order Pinales; family Pinaceae; genus Pinus; species Pinus tabuliformis. The sequence goes on from CM062818.1 coordinate 1,189,840,439, forward strand.
GTTGCTCTCACAGGTAGACTTTATGACAGGTCCGACTTCTAAGAAGGCTGACAAAACCAGAGAGATCTAAGGCTTGACAACTTCTACCGCCAAAGTCACTACAGGACCTACTCAAAAATCAAACCCTAGGGCTTAAACTTCTATGAAATCCACTAAAACACTCAATGTTATCGAAACAAGTTCAGGTGAAGATCTTTGACAAGAGACTAATGGATCTGGGCAGTAAAAACTAAGAAAAAGCAAAATCTAAGAGGAAAAATGTAAAAAATGGAAATTTCTTAATTTTTAGCAGGGTACGCAGGCAACCTGTTAAGACAGGTGCGGGCCCGCTCTGTGCACACAGCAACAGTGCGTACAGGTACGCACTGTGCAATACTCAGAGGGTGCGTACCACTGAAAAAGCCAAGAAAAACTAAATTCAATCTAACCGTAAGCTAACCCACCCAAATACAAAGTCACAGAGCCAAAAATCAGAAAATAAATGACTTTTCTCAGATCAAAGTTGAATACAAAGGAAAAAACTTTCACATCAATGGAGTCCCCAGCGGAGTCGCCAATTTGTCAGGTGGAAAGAGTCGATAGTGCGGACACAACCAACCTCCCTAGGAGCCTAAGACTCTCTAGTGACAAACAAGACAAATAAGAGCAATCCTTCTCTAAACATGCATTTACTATATAAGAAATCAAGTGTTTAGATCCTACCTGTAGTCCAACGCTGTTGTAGCAGTCCAGCCCCGCTGATCCGGATGAGCTCCTCCTTCACTTCGAAAACTTCATTCACTAACAATCAAACGATTAAATAGCACTTGATAATCTCAAAAATAAAACATATTTAACACATAGACCAAGGAGTACATGAAACAACTCATAAATAACAAGTTATTGAGAAGAATGGACTCATTTGCATTAATAGGAAACAAAAGGAACAATTACAACCTGAGCCTTGGTGTTGTGCAAGTCCCTCCCAGGGTCCATCAAGAGTTCTCCTTTACTTTGACAAAGCTCACCCACTTCCAAATAGAACAAGAAAAGATGGTAATCTCTCCTCACAAGCTTCTAAATGGGAGTCCTAATTCCAGCAGCATCTACCCTTAGAAATGTTTAGCTTCCAACCTCCCCTCCTTCTTGCCCAATGCCTGTATTTATAGTGGTCTAGAGGAAGTTATTCAGGTCCACCATCAATGGGATAATCCCCTCTTTGGATGGGATAGCTCCCTTATTGATGGGATAAGTTCCTCTTTGGTAGGGGTACATGAACCATCTGGAGGCGCTGAATACACGTCGAACAACCTTCTAGAATGCTCTAGAAATGACCACAAGTAACTTTTTAAAGATGAAACTTGCGCATTTTGACCTTTACAGGGGTACGAACCTGCCCCTTTACATACAGAGCGTACAAGTACACAGCTTTTGTGAACATTAGGTGCGTATCCGCAGGTAAGGTTGAGAGAACCTGCGTACCCAGAGATAAATACATTTATAAAGACTCTCTCTCTTTTTGGAGTTTGACATGGAGAGCAGAGGCATAATACTTGCCCAGGAGGATAGCATGTCTGTTGATAGAGCCATACTAACTGTAAATAGTCATGGTGACATTTTTTAGTGTAACAACAAGGGTTATATATAGGGAACACATGTTCCACACCTTTCCTAACTAGCAGGGTGCAACTCCAACTAAATATTATGAAATCTGTACGACCTATTGGCATCTCCCTCGCCTTTGTCTAATTTTAGAAAAGTATTCAAATGTCCCAAACAATGGTTTTATTAAAAAATGCAGCAAGAAATTCTCAACTTGATTTTTCCTTGATTAAACTGAGAAAATTTGAATTTCGACATCATCAGACAACTTGGATGATGTTAACTTGTGTGACACGGCTTGTGTCACCCATTTTAATTAGTAAATTCGAGTTGGAGGAGTTAGATTTTAGTTAAGCATGTGTGATTGATAATTTGTAGCAATCAAGGTCAGTTATCTAATGTTGTTTTCAGTTAAACTAGTTCCAAGTATCAAAGCAACTAGTAGAGGGTCAAGCTAAGCAGTGGGACTTAGATCAAACTAAATGATCATCTAGTTAACTGATGAATCAACCCAAAATAGCTAGTGCATGTAGAGAATTCGAGTTACCCAGCTGAGTTGGAGATTTTGAGGCAGTTTAACATTCATTGTAGACTAGTCTTAAGTGTATAGGTGTTGCATGCAGTCAGATGATAAGCCAAAGGAATTGCACAATTCAATTTCAGGAATTTCCTAAATAATAAGGGCCTAATTCCTCAAGGAACAACGCAAGGAAATAGGAGCTCAAGTAGAGGCATAATTTGACTATGTCTGGGTTTGACGCATTCAGTGAGCAGAGAGATAGGTTATGCACTTGCAAGGTGTGCTCAGTTGAGCGAAGCAATAGTAATACATATCTATTCATTTGATTACTACAAGCACACATTGGGTTTTTGAGCAAATTACTTTCCCTAGATAAAAATACTTGTTACATGTGTTTTATTTTTTCTTGCATGTTTGAGATTTTTGTTTTAAATTATGAATTAATGTATATAGAGAAGTAGAGTAGGTCTATGTCTTGTGATTTTGATTAAAACTTCATGAGAAGTTTCAAATCTACAACCTAATTTCTACAATGTTTTGTGAGTTATGTGGTTCACCCACTTACCACACTGATCAGTGTAGGGCACTAGATGCCCTAGTTAACTGGTTAGATTGTTATACTTACAAGATCAATGAAGCTCCTTGAGGATCAGGAGATGGAGGAATAAAAGGGGGAAGAACAAGAGACAAAGGTCTAATACATTGTTGCAATTATGACAAGATTGGCATGTTGCAATAGAATTTCCACTGCCCAGAAGGCCCTAGTTCTCTCAATGCATGGTCAACACACATGCAACATAACATTGTCAAAAGCTAATTGCTAGATGAGAAGATAAAAACCGCCAATGAGGAGAAAATATAATTAATACCGAACCAAGGGAACCTGAGACAAATCCCCTTTCAAAAATTAATATAGTCACCCGAGGAGGGAAGAAGACTATAGTTGACTTTGGAGCCACTGAACAACCAAGAATCATAACATCGATTTCACCAAAGAACTCGTATGATTCTAGCTAGAAGAAGCACTATTACAAAGAGGCCATGAAGATTATTAACAAATTGACCCTAACTATTGAGCTCCAAGGAGAAAACCCAAAAACTTCAAAGGCCAGAAGCTTGAACCTATTGAAACTTAATTCCCAACCTATAGCAGAATGGTTCAGGTTTTTTCTGCAGATTATGAATGACGAGCAAATTCTTGGACAATTGCAGGAAAATATAAAGTTATTGTCAAAGATGGGGTGGCCGGGGAAGGACTCATTTTCGCCAATTTACCCGAAAGACACTCTAGACGGGTCTGTAGGAACAAGAAAAGGAAAGAGAGATAATTTTATATTTATGCCCAAATTCCAAGATTTGAGATCAAGGATACAATGCTAGACTTGAGTTCAGCTACCCAGAAAAACCTGGGAAGCCTTGGGAAGGCCTAAGTTGGCATTCTCTTTGATTCAGTTATGCATGGAGAATTAGTATTGTATCCTCCTAGTTGTACTTTTGGAGGATGTAGAGGTCAACATACCAGGGGTAAAAAATTATGTTGAATTCAAGGTAATAAATATTATGGGAGACAAAGACCCCTATCTGACATTATTGGGAATAGACTAGGCCTTTGAAAACTATGTAGTAATTGATATGAAGAGGGAGACCATGATCGTTGAAGTGGAAGGAGTTAGGGTGATCTAGCCCTTGGACCCCTATCGAGGGCCAAGATTCATCGAGTCCCAGTGGATGACAAAGAAGGACCTGAGTTGTTGGACCAATTATATCGGTTGATGGTGGGAAAAAAGGAAGACTACATTAACCCTTTAGTAGGATTATCGATCAGATGGAGAAGTGTTTAGAGCTCTGAAGTTGGACTTGTGACTGCATGGGATGAGTGGAAATAGGGCCGACATGAGATCAACACCAGACACTACGCCATGATCCACTGTATCCACTGGGTTGGTATTGAGGTACGAGAATTTCCTATTTTTAATTGCATGGTTTATGTTACTGATTTTATTGATGAAGTTGATTCAACCATCTCAGAAATACACAAAGGACCCTTAATGGATGTCACCGTCTAGGTGACATTGGCAAGGTGGTGGGGCTCTCACCGTAACCATCTCAGAGAGTGGCAAGAGGCTAAAGCAACATTGGTGGCTATATTCATATATTCAGAGGAATGCTTGCCCAATGTCACTAAGTATAGAGGAGGATCTCACCCTCAGCATCACCTAAAAGACTGTAAGGCCAGATGGATCAGAGAAGGACTTCCAGAAAATTTTTGGGTGCATAGATTTGTCCATAATCTAGGGACATTTCCATAGGCATGGTACGTGAAGGAAGAGATAAGAAGATAGACCAATGAATGGGACCATATGGCAGCTTAGTTTATCAATGATTTTTCCTTCATCGATAATGATGAGAGGATAATAGCTTCTCTGAAATTTGTCAAAAGGGTCCTTCTCTCAATAGGAAAACTAATTGAGGGATACCTAGATCAGAAAAACTTTGATCACATATATGAATCAAGATCCCATGAAGTTGTGGCTTATGAAAATAAAAACTTGGAACCTGATAGGGATGATTTAGGGGAATTAAGGCATTTGAGATTTAAGGAATTTGAAGGGGAGAAGAGTGTCGGAATTGGACCTATAATCATTGGTTAGTAGCTACTACCTATGAAGTTTTGAAAACACAATATAAACACTAAGGAGAAACCAAAATTAGCTTCAATTGGGGATTATTGGGATGAGAAAAGTACTAAGGAAATATTTGATCTCCTAAGAGAATACAAATACATGTTCCCTTTATCCATTACATAGCTTAAGGGGAGTAAAGGGGAGCTAGGTGAAATGAATATTGTGCTTAAACTAGATGCAAAGCCAGTGAAACACCAACCATATAGATTGAACTCGAGGGTCAAAGAGAAGGTGAAAAGGGAAATAGATAAAATGTTGGTAGTAGGGCTTATCTTCCCAGTTGACGAGGCTGAGTGGATCAGTCCAATTGTCATACAAAACAAAAAAGGCTTTGAAGAAATCTAGGTTTGTTTGGATTATAGGAGTCTGAATAATTCATGTGTTCATGACCCCTTCCCTACCCCTTTTAGCAATGAAGTCATAGACAATGTGGCAAGTAATGAAATCTACTCTTTCACAGATGGATTCTCCAGTTACCACCAAGTCCATATTGTAGAGGAGGATAGTAATAAAACAAAACTCACGACTGAATGGGGGTCCTATGCCTACCATGTCACACCTTTTGGACTCAAGAACATGCTGATAGTGTTCTCGAGGATTTTAATCGATTCCTTTCAGGACTATATTCATAGGTTTCTGGAGGTTTTTATGGATGATCAGAAAGTCTTCATTTTATTAAAAAGAGACTCCAATTTTATCTAGATGTTGTTTGACCACAATAGACAACTACAGATCTTCTTAACCTTGAAAAAGTGCATTTTTACCATCCCTTTCAGAACAGTTTTGGGCATATAGTTTGTAAATAAGGAGTGTGGGTCGATCCTACTAAGGTTGCGATAATCTTGAATATGCCTCGGCCAACAAGTGTTAAGCACCTGAGGTCCACCTTAGCCACACAAGATATTTCTGCAAGGTCATCTGCGACTATGCCTCAATCACTGCACCACCGGAAAAGTTGTTGAAGAAATATGAAAGGTTTGCATGGTCTGATGAATGTGAAGTTGCTTTCAATGTATTAATGGAAATGCTAGAAAGCACACCAATCCTGGTTTATGCAGATTGGAACAAGAAATTTCATGTTCGGAAATGGAAACCTTAATCAACCGATCTACTTTTCTAGAAGAAAATTATCCACGGCGGAAATGAACTATACCACAACTGAGTGAAAAGCACTTTCGATGGTGTCCTTGATGGAATAAACTTGTGAAACTATTGTTGGAATTATGACTAATGTGTTGTCCTTGATGGAAACCTACTTGATAAACATGTCAACATGATGATAGCAGGATGAGTATACATGCTAGTATAGATAGATTTGACAAAGGAATATTAGTTCAGAGACAGAGGAATGATAAAGGCAAAGTGTAAGAAAGTATATGTGGGTATTATGAACAAATGTTGTGTACATACATAGTAGGTATGATGAAGAGAAGACGCGTATAGTTTATGCACCATGGTATTATGAATATAAGGGGTCTTTACTATGGTATTGGCCCATAGTATTGAGCGTGACAATGGATATTTGATTCCGTTAAAGAATACCATCAACATTACTAAGGGATTGGCCTAAGGTATTGGCTAAGGCTTATACTATATAAGGATATGGAGATCAAGTGTTAAAGTGTGCAAGTAATGGATTATTTATGACTTGATCTGATATAGGAGTATAACAGGGAGCATGGAGATGGATCAGATATAATAGATCTGAAATGAACACATATTGAATAATCTGTTTATGGTTTGATATATCTGTGATGATGATATTATGATATGTGTCTGTAATAGTTTGCATGTCAAGATTTGGGTTTGACATATGTTGTGTTGTAGTGAAGGTATGTCTTAGTGATTACATATATTTATGTGGGTTTAACACTGAGAAGTCGTGTACATATGCAAATCTTGTACTGGTGTTGGGACAGGGTCCCCTGGGGTAAATTTTGTAACTAATTTTGTTGTATTTATAAAGTCTCTGCATTTTTATGGAGCAGAGCGTGAAGGTCATAAGAGTCAAAAGGGACTTTAGTCCCTTAGTTTGTTAGAAGATATGATGTTTTGTGACCTGCCCATGGTTCGTGAACCATGGAATTGTAATGAAAGAAACTAAACAAAGGAGTCATAGAGAGTCATAGGAAGTCATTGAATTATTGAAGATCATTGTATGGGTTAGTAGTCTAAGGCAGAAAAATCTGTTTTCTATACCTAGGTGAAGGGGAAGGCTGCTGCAACTGTGTGCGCAGGGAAGAAAGAGTCTGTAATAGAAGGATTAATCATAATAAAGACTATTTTGGAGCCATATTTGTGTATCTGTGATGTTCTATTTACTTCTGCGTTTTTTGTGTATTCTTTCTGTTTTCTGTAATTATTTGAAGAAACACTTAATTGGTGCATGAAAGTAGTAGATCTGATAGTTTACATGAGTTTATGGTTGTTTAAAGCAATAAGAGAAGAGTTAGAATCTGTTTTCTGTAAGTTACTGTAAATTCCGCATTTTAAGGGTTAGGGTTCATGAATGTTGGAATAAACCCTATGAAATTCATCACACAGACCTCTGGATGCAGAAACCTAGTTCTGTCATCCCCCAATACTGCTTCGGGTGAGACTGTAGCCTATGCTATATGGGTTGTTGCCGAAAGAGCCAAAAGTTTAGGGTTTTGTTGGTCGTCGCATCTGACTCTAAACTTGGGTTAGGACCCCTCAAGCCAACAAATGGTTCCGTTGTTGGGACTAGGATTTGTCTGAAGAATGTGTGATGTCGAATAAATGGTTTCCAACTAAGAAATCAATCAAGAAGTAGATAGATCAGGAGTTGCATGCATTTTCATCTCAAGAAAACAAGAATCTACACCTATCGAAGTAAAAATGGTTGAATATATACCTATATACATACGAACATGAGATTTTCTTTTGCTCTTTTCCGTGTGAATTACACCAGTGGTTATCTAAATTGGCAGACAATCAAGGTACGTGGAAGTTGGAAAACCCTATTGTGTGGACTCCAGAGTTGGTAAGGCATCTAGAAGCTTCAGAAAACAAGATCGCGAGGGTTGTTGATTACTAGATCGATAGCATTTTGGGTGGATTCATCACTGAGTTTGTGATCGATACATCTGTAAGTTATAGCGAAGCTGAATGACAATTCTTCAAAGGACCAAGAGGTAAGTATCTGAAGTCCCTAAAAACTTGGATTAAAATGCTATTGTGTGAGAAAAGGGTTATGCCATTAAATTAATGTTTAGAAGAGATCTGATGGGAGCTACGCGAAGTGGAAAAACGTTGAGAGGAAATCTAGATTTAGGTGTTGAGTACAGTCCTCTATTAGGAGCGTCTAGTAGTGATGAAGAAAGCAGTCAGACACCTCTAGGTGCACTGCAAATGGTAAAATAAGGTATCACGAGGATACCAAATCCATCCACTCCACCTCCAGCATCACTTCTTCCTCACACACCTACACCTACACCTCCACCTCCACCTCCATTGCCGCTATTCAACATGGCCAATGCTATGAAGATGCCAATATTCAAAGGTCTGGACACATAAGACCCTGAACAGTTTTGGTTTGTAGCAGATGCTTTGTGGAAGTCACAACAGGTTATAGATGATGACTTGAAGAAGGAACAACTGGTTACAACAATGCAATATAGAGCACTAAGTTGGTATATTAAGTATTGTTCAACGCATCCAAATGTAACATTAGACGAGACAAAGATGACGCTCAATAATGAATTCAAAGAGCATAAGTTGCAAGCCCTGTCTATTATGAAGGTCAAAGAGATCCAATAGAAGGTAAATGAGCTTGCATGGGACTTTGATCAAAGATTGAAGTGTCCACTGTAGTAGGCTAATATTCAGATCATGAATGATCAACATAGCGATTGATACATTGCTTCGTTGTTACCCCATATGAGATTGTCGCTGTCACAGTAGAAAATTGGCACATAGGCTAAAGCATTAGAGAATGTTATGAGATTGGAAGCTTCTCCCATTCAACATATGAATCTGGGGGTGCAATAGATTCAATCGCAGTTGACTAGCTTACATATGGAGTTGTAAAGCCTCAAAAAGGGAAAGGAAGTCCATATTGAGGTTCCCATAGAAGTTTGGTTCTTGAAATGCAAAGGTCATGGTCACTATAAGGACCATTGCCCAGTCTATCAGAATTATCTTATTGTGGGAGGCCCTGTCCACTAAAAGCCAGAAAATCCTGTGGGCAGAGCATGGGAGTAGTTCCTTGGTGCGCTATATGCTAGGTTACAGGAAATCATGCGACGAATAATTGTCATCTACTACAAAAGCTTGTACAGATCCCCCAACAGTTATTTTTTTTTATAACAAATTTGTAGGTCATAATGAGCGACACTGTCGAAGTTATGAATTGATGATGGATAGAACCCCTACATATAGAATGCAGGCAGAGAATCGTCCTCAACAAGATCAAGGCGCAACTGTGGCTCATGGAGGATTCCAAGGCCGAGGAAGAGGGCAAGGAGGAGGAGTTGGAAGGGGTCGTGGTCAGTTCATTTGTTATAATTGTGGGGAATTAGATCATTTTGCACATGATTATCAAAATCCAACACACCCCTCATGTCAATATTGTCGCTAGTTTGATCATGTTATAGCAGAATTCCCTATGCTCATTGCGAAGATGCAAGAAAAGAAGACACAAAATCAGCATCCTACCCAGAACATCCAAATGATGAGATCTGAACTACACGAAGAAGGCCCTATTGTTAATATTGTCATGCAAAGTGGCATAGCTACCAGGGAAGATAAACTGAAGCAACTAGAGGAGAATGTGTGGGTTTGCAAGATTGTTGATAAGGAAACTAGATTTGATGTAAATAAGGTGAAGGAAATGTTTATGGAAGCAAAAAGGAGCTTTGCGGATGAAGGAGCTTCTACATCAAGGACTCAAAATACGGGAAAGCCTGAAGATACCAGTGCTGCATAGGAGGTAGACCCCTCCTTATTAGCATCATTTTTGAAAACCTGCATGAAAATCCTAAGGGATAAGAAGGCAATAGAAGGATTGCAAGAATTGATAGATAATTGCACTAGTAAGAATAAGCCTCTACCAGAAAAACGTGCAGTACATAAGGTGGGAAAAAGTAAGAAGAGGATTGGTCATAAAATGAGATTAACTATCGAGAATGGAGAAAACAAAATGGACCAAGTAATTCTTGATTTAGGGTCCGATGCAAATTTTCTGCTAAAACAAACTTGGGAAAGAATGGGAAGACCAATGCTACAGTGGTCCCCTATATAGCTAAGAATAGAAAATCAGCAGAATATTATTCCTATGGGATGCCTACATGGAGTGACTGTGTATATTGAAGGGGCGCGCACCATAGACGATTTTGAAGTAATCAAAATAGTGGATGACAATAGCCCATATCCAACGCTCCTTGGAATTGATTGGTTATTTGATATGATCACAATCGTCAACCTAAAGAAGTGCAATATGAAATTTGAAAAGAAAGAACTGAGGGTGATTATGCCATTGGATCGAGCCAAAGGTGCGCGATATACTGAACTAGTCTGTGATTATGAGGAGGATGATGATATTGAGCAGATCTATAAGTTGGCTACACGAGATGAAGATTGGATCAACCCTATGGCAAATGGGTGAATTATGTGAGAGAAGGATATCTCCTGTAATTTAGATTTAGATGAGGAGCTCAAACACTAGCAAAACCGATTAGATGAAGTATCATCTCTATGCTACAATCGGCTTACCAAATCACTACGATGTATATCCACCGAGGTACGAAATTTACCGTATTATGATGGTTTATAGGATGTCAATTTATTTCTAGATAAATCTGAAAGGGATGTACTGGTTAAACATTGGTTCCAAGCGTTAAACATTGCGCTGTGAGCTATGCTTTCCCGTTGGTGGGGCGTGCATAACAATAGCTTTGCAGATTGGAAGGAGTATTGAAGAATGATGAAGTTGAGGTTTCGGTATGCTCATACCCTCATTAAGGAGAAATACATAGGAAAGGATGATCTGTGCGAGCACTTAGCTTATTGGACAAAAGCGTGTGGAGAACAACTGTAGCCAGAGTGGGTTCATATATTCTACCACACTTTGGATACAATCCCGATGAATTGGTATCTAGAAATGAAGCTACAACAGATGACCACAGAATGGGATGTTTTGAAAGAAAGTTTTTTGTTAAATTTTAGCTTTGAGGATGGGTTTAAGTGTATAGATGAAGCACTGTAGGAGATCAAAGCTACTATATTCAAAATTCTTGAAGAACTAGTTGAATGGGTACAACCAAATTGGGGTACGCATTTGCACCATACACTCAAATGCTACAATGTGACCACGGAGGATGGTGAAGAAGATCCCAAGAACATCCACATTCCTGAGTCCGAAGGACAACACGAAGTTGAGCGACCTAAGGTATAAATCCCTAAAATCTTAAAGCCCTTAAATACCAAGCAGTTGAATATTGGATCAGAAGTGCAGCCAAAGTTCGCAAACATAGGTGACTATTGGGATGAAGATACAATAGATAAGGTCACGGAGCTATTACGAGAGTATTAGGACTTGTTTCCCACCAAGTTCTCTAATATAAAAGGGATATTAGGGGATATGGGAGTCATGAATATCACTTTGAAGCCAGATGAAAAGCCAGTGAAACAATGCCCCTACTGATTAAATCCTAAGTATAAGGAAAAAGTGCGCAAGGAATTGGATAAAATGCTTGAAGCTGGGATCATTGAACTTGTCGAGGAATCAGACTAGGTTAGTCCCATGGTGGTTCAAGAAAAGAAAATACAAGGTGAAATTCAGATATGCATAGACTTAAGGAAGTTGAATGACGCATGTGTCCACGATCCATTCCCTATGCCATTCATGGATGAGGTATTGGAGAATGTTGGAGGCTAGGAAGCATATTCGTTCACAGATAGATTCTCAGGGTACCATCATATCAATATCGCACCGAAGGACTGGAGTAAGACCACCTTCACAATTGAATGGGGTTGTTTTCAGTATACAATGATGCCTTTTGGGCTTAATAATTCCCCTACAATCTTATCTAGGGTGGTAATTGTGACCTTCAAGGAATTTATCCATAAATTTTTGGAGGTCTACTTCGATGACTAGATAGTGTTCAGGTTAGTAAAGTGACATGTTGCTAGTCTACGCCTCATGTTGGATACTTGTCGAAAGCATCAGATAGCCCTTAATTTGAAGAAATGCATATTCTGCATACCCTATAGGATACTCTTGGGCCATGTTGTTTGCAAGCAAGGATTGATGGTAGACCCTGCCAAAATTGTAGTAATCGTCAATCTGGAAGCCCCAAAGAATGTTAAACAATTGCATGCAACGTTGGGCCATACGGGATATTATAGGAAGTTCATCAAAGCGTATGCGCAAATCACTGCGCCTATGGAAAAATTATTGAAGAAGGATGCGACATTTTGCTGGGACGAGGATTGCTAGAAAAGTTTGGATGTTTTAAAGGAGAAAATGGTCACCGCACCCATTTTAGTGTTCCTCGACTGGAAGAAGGAGTTCCACGTTCATGTAGATGCTTCCTTCATCGTGCTAGAAGCTGTTCTGACCCAACCAAGTGACCATCCAATAGCATTTGCAATTAGAAAGTTGTTCAAGGCCGAAAATAACCATTCAACCACAAAAGCGCAAAGGTTTAGCAATGGTGCATGCACTGCAGAAATTCAGGCACTATCTGTTGGGTCCACACTTCAAGATGTATATAGATCATTCTACTCTGAAATTCTTGGTCAACAAGCCCATGCCATGGGGGGGCAAGATTTGTAGATGGTTGCTTCTTTTCCAGGAATATGATTTCAAAGTTATTGTGAATCCAAGGCGTCTGAATGCTGGTACAAATAACCTATCGCGAATTGAGAATGGGGATGAGCCTACGAGTCTGGAGGAAGGGTTTCCTGATGCCAGCTCTTCTTTGTTCGCGTCATAGATGATCATTTCATATATATACTTCAATTCTTATCTACAGGCACCATTCTTGAAGGGTACTCAATGCACCAAAAGAAAGAACTAGTAGTTCGGACTATAGATTTCTCTGTTATCACCAGACACTTATACAAAATGGGATCTGATGAAATATTTCATAAGTATGTTTCAGAGTATGAAAGGAAATGTATCCTTGCAGAAGCACATGGAGGAGTAGTGGGAGGACAATATGCAGGAAGAGAAACTACACAGAAGATCATACGCGCAGGACTTTGGTGGTTGACTGTGCATAAGGACTCCAAAATATATTGCAGGGCATGCGATGTCTATCAGATGACGAGGATACTATCATGAAGAGATGAATTTCCACTGAATCCACAAGTGACGTTGCAGGCGTTTGATAAGTGGGCAATAGATTTCATGGGACTAATACAACCAATGGGGAAGAAGACAGGGGCCAGATATATCATTATCACAACTGAATACTTAACCAGGTGGGTGGAGGCACAACTTGTAAAAGCTTGTAGCACCATTACCACCGTGAAGTTTATTTTTGAATATATCTTGTCTCGGTTTGGCTGCCCTAAGATTTTGATGAGTGATAGGGGCACGCACTTCTTGAATGAGACAATTGCTGCATTGCTTGAGGAATTCCAGATATATCATCAGAAGAGTACACCTTATCACCCTCAAGCGAATAACACAGTAGAAGCCTTCAAAAAAAATTTGGAAAGCGCTTTGACGAAGATTTGCAATGAGAAGCGAAATGATTAGGATGTGCACATACGAGCAGTCCTCTGGGAGTAGAGGACTACCTGCAAAAGGATGACAGGACAAATAACGTTCAGGATGGTATATGGGCAAGAGGTTGTAATGCCCATGGAGTGCATAGTACCAAGCTTATAGATTGCAACAGTTACAGACATGGTTGATCGCGATACCATGGAGGAATGACTTGCGCAGCTCGTTGAGTTGGAGGAGGATTGCATCTTGGCTAGATTTCATCAGTAGGTTCATAAGGACCATGAAAAGGCATGGCATGATCACCATATTAAACAGTGCACCTTGAAGATCAACGATTTAGGTATGCATATGACAGTAAGTTCACAAAGTTCCCAGGAAAATTCCAGATGCATTGGCTGGGGCCATATGTTGTGAAGGAAATTACAGATGGAGGCGCAGTTTAGCTCGTGAAGCTGAATGGGGAGGTATTTCCAAGAAAAGTCAATGGGATTTGATTGAAGCTATAAAAGGGTGATCACACCCCTGTGCAATGACTATAAGATTGTGGGATAGTCTTAGTGTTCCAAGCAATTGCAAGGGAACACGAGACTCTAAACTACACTGCCAAAAGAAAGGTTGGAAAAAGTAATGGGGTTGCATGACATATCACGACAAGGCACAGAGGAGAGCTGCGATGAAGGAGCTGTGCTATGATGGTGGGTATCATGCATCCAGGCTAAAAAGTGACCATTGGAAGCACTGTAGTTGATTGGATGGAGAATTTTCCGTTGAAAGGAGCGTGGGGGGAGATTTTAAGATGCATATCTTTGGAAAAATGCCACCAAATGTGCATTAATGACCAGGAATTGGAGGGAACGGTTGGATTTGAATTCAAATTGGTCTATAAATATGGCATGTCGCTCCACATTTGAACACTTTGCTTCCTGAGAGTTTGCCTTAATTTTTTTCGCCTTGCTTTATGCCAAGTAAAGTGTTGTATGTATGAGAAGTATTGGGAGGAAATTATTTCATAGCCGGAGTTCACAAACTTGCTTGATTGGCACCGTAAGATCATCATTGAGAGAATGACTGCAACTCACCTTGAGATGGAGCCAACCCAACCTGTACCGACTACGCCTAGGTCACCAAGGTCTAATCCATCTACTTCCACGGTGAGAGATAAGAAGTAGAAAAAACCTCAGCAAGTCCCGGTGCGACAATCACCACGGAAAAACCCGACTAAAATCTGCCAGAAAGGGAAAATGGATCGGTCCAAACAGCTGATAGAGCCCCTAGACCTGGATGAGGAAGAAATGTATGAGGGCATAGAGGAGATTGATGTAGAGGAGGTTGAACTGATAACTCGGCTGCCAAAGTACATCCCACCTCGAAAAGCCACTGCTAAAGTGAGAAATATCTGGATAACTCGAGGTTTATGGTTTCACACCATTGTTATTAAAGAATGTGTTGTTTGAGGGAAATTTTTTGGCCCATACACCGAGTCTGAAAATGGAGGATTGGGACTTGGGGGACCATGATAAATTTCCACAATTGGTGCCAAACAAGTACCTGACAAAAGTCTACTATGAAGAATCAAATGTTACGTGGTTGGAACCAATGAAATGGGTGATTGGTGTTGGGGTTGCAGGGCTCCTTAATATGTTGTGGGTGCCGCACTTCAGTTGCACCAATATTAACACCATCTATGTGTGCCAACTCTTGATGTTGGTGCATGATGGGTGTCTCTGGTTGGGAGAACCCATCCCGATCATTGATATGTTGATCCATAGAATAACATTGCTGCCATACCAAGGAGTGGACCCTGTGGAGGCGTTTGTAGGTAAATCACAAGAGAAGAAGTTGGCAGACCAAATGAAGGGTGAGTTTGGTTTGGTGAAAAATTCACGCAGGTATCCCATCTAGTCCATATTATATGTCACGGTGCAGTTTTCTACACAGATCTTAGCTGGTAAGAACATGAGAAAGTGTTGTGTGGATGAAGTACCAGCACTAGTTGTCTCTTCGGCTACACAGTGCGTGAAAGGAGTCCAGTATAACTGGGCTCAATACTTATGTAAAGAGTTTCTAGAGGGCTGCAAGGAGACCTAGGATGAGGGCAAGGCATTTCACTATGCCTGGTTTTTGCTGTTGATTGATTTGGTAGCCTAGAGGATGCCCGAAGAGAGCCAATTCCCTCAGCAGGAATTAGACCTACCAGAGGCTGTGAAGTTCGCTTTGCTATGGGCTACTAAAGACCCCACGCACGTAATGGAGACAAAGATATTATGGGTTTTGTTTGAGACAGAACTATGAATGGTGATCAACCAACGGCCAAGGTTATCACCCACTTTGCACACACAATACAAAAATATCACTGATTTTAAAGAGGATTTCCATAATCTGCATATTCACATAAAGAAGGATGTCATGGGCATATGGAAAATGTTTCCTCACTTGGTTACCGAAGAATATATAATATGGGTTGTCAGCAAGTGGAAAAGTGACTCAATCACCCCTTCTGATGTCAGCGTAGGTACAAGTACGACTGCTACAGGTTTAGCAGCGTAGACCATGGCAGCAAAAAAGAAGAAGGAAGCACAGAAAGCTTTCACTCGTAAAAAGGCTAGGCAGAAGAAAGAAGCTGCAGTGAGGGAGAAAGAAGCAGTGACCAATGAAAAAGAAGAAGAGCATGAAAAGGCTATGTCATAGGCCACCATTGATGATGATGAGTCAGACACCAAGTGAACACATGTGGAGGAAGAAACAAAGGCAGAAGAAGAAGGGGGCGTAGAGTTGGAGTCCCCCTTTGTTGTCAAGAAGCGGAAGAAGAGGACTTCCACAGGGCCTCGCAAGAAGAAAAAGTCTAATAAAACAATGGGCGTGATGCCTTTGGTCCTCATAGAGGGGCACCTCGATGAAATTGTGGATGTGGTCCGTGATGAAATGACGGATCTAATGAGCCACTTCGAAGCACAGTACCAACAAACATTAGGGAAGGTACAACAGGGCGTGCGAGATTTGTAGGTCCAAACAGGTCTCATTCAAGCGAGTGTGGGATAGGCGAGTCGGAATCAAGTGAGCCTGAATCAAGTGAGTGGGTTAGTCTTAGACGTATAAATCACCGTGGATCTCTACATCGTGAAATTACCAGAAGGTTCCTTGTGTGAAAACTTAACCGAATAGTAGGCACCTCTACTACATATGAAGAACCTGAGTTTGAATCTAGCCATGCTTCCCATTCAAACTCTGCACGAGCTGCAGCAAGGGGTGTTCGATGAACTCAAGATATGGGAGAAATGTACATTGCTAGTCATCAATGAGGTTAAGACTAATAACCAACAGATCTTTGAGGAGAAGGTGCAGGCCCTCAAGGAAAAGGGGGATGTAATAACACAAAGCCAACAACTGGAAGCAGCTATTGTACAGGCCTGTAGTGAGCTTCCAAAGCTCAAGATAGCGGTTTTCTTGAAGAAAATTCAAAAGTTGGTTGCTGGAGTTAAAGAGCCTAAGGATGAAATCAGTCAAGTTAGCTTTGAGCTGCAGCTACAAATCTCATAGTTACAACTAAAGTTGTAGCCCACTACTCCTCTAGAAGTCAGAGAGCAGCGCGAAGCTGTTATTAAAGAAGGAATGGTCACCTTTGAAGATGTAGTCAAGGGCTGCGCTAAGCTATTTGAATAGGCCATGGAGTTATGGACCTATCTACAGGAGGATCCAATTCTAAAAAAGATTGGAGCGGACATTGAGGAAAAGTAGAGACATTTTGATGAAATCTGATCAACAATGCGCACCTTAGCACCAGTGCAAAGGTTCACTAGATTACAAGGAGAAAAGCTCATCCAGAGTGAAATTGATGAGTTGTGTCACAAGGAAATGATCATATATTCAAGGATGCATCTATGGGCAAATAAGGCTAGTCAGTTGACTTTGTCAGTGTAGAGCAAGATAAAAGGGATGCAGTAGACAAAGGACCATGGGCCTTGCAGTTGAAGGCCCAACCACTGAAAAATTGGTCGAGGAAGTGCGTCAAGCTGCTACACAGGGAACAACATACCTACAAGTGTTAAAGATTGAGTTCAGTGAGTTGTAGGCGAAGATCAAGGCGCCACCAGCAAAGTGACTCGAGGATGAGTCACAAAATTGTGTTGGGGGCCTGTTGGGACAAGATCCCTTGGGGTAAATTTTGTAATAACTTTGTTGTATTTATAAATTCTTTGCATTTTCAGCAAACAGAGCATGAAGTTCATAGGATTCAAAAGGGACTTTAGTCCCTTAGTTTGTTAGAAGATAGGATTTTTTGTGACCCACCCATGGTTCACAAACCATGGAATTGTAATGAAAGAAGCTATACAAAGGAGTCATAGCGAGTCATAGGAAGTGATTGAATTATTGAAGATCATTGTAAGGGCCAATATTCTAAGGCAGAAAAGTTTGTTTTCTGTACTTAGGCGAAGGGGAAGGCTCCTGCAGCTATGTGCATGGAGACCTTGGTAAGTCTACAAGCTGAGTGCGTAGGCCCCTGCAGCTATGTGCACAGGGAAGAAAGAGTATGTACTAGAAGGATTAATCATAATAAAGACTATTTTGGAGCCATATTTGTGTATCTGTGATGTTTTATTTACTTATGCATTTTCTGTGTATTCGCTCTCTTTTCTGTAATTATCTTAAGAAACACTTAATTGGTGTGCAAAAGTAGTAGATATGATTGTTTACATGAAGTTATGAATGTTTAAAGTAATAAGCGCAAAGTTAGAATATGTTTTCTGTAAGTTACTGTATATTTTTTATTTTAAGGGTCAGGGTTCGTGAAGGTAATAATAAACCTTAGAAGTAATAGACACCCATTACACAAACCTCTAGATGCAAAAACCTGGTTCTGTCATCCCCCATTACTACTTTGGGTGATACTGCAGCCTGCACTTCATGGGTTGTTTCCGAAAGGGCCAGCAGTTTAGGGTTTTGCTGGTTGGCGCAGCTAACTCTGAACCTGGGTAAGGACCCCTCAAGCCAACAACTGGGTAGTCACGTATATATTCTACATTATGGACAGATCTGTACACAGGTGTGGTGAATGATAACCATGTACTTATGCATATATTCTTTATAAGATTTAGGTACATCTCCTAGGGTTTTGCAGTATGAGATTTTAATGATGTCTGATAATTTTTGTTATGTTTATTGTTGTTTTTCATTGAAGTCTCTCTTATGATAATCTGCGTTTGATAACACTGGATGTGTTGACTTGTTTATTAATGTTAGGTCCCTATACTAATAGTGTAACCCCTTATTGTTATTAATTCATCCCCCTTATTATATTGTTGGGCCCGTGTAGTCCCCATATTTTTATTATTGTGCCCCATAAAAGCCCACTATTGTTATTATTGTGCCCTTACATTATTATTGTTATGTCAACTCTGATTATATTAGGACCCCTTAGACTCCTATATATAGAAAGGAGGTCTTGTCATCTGGATCATCCAAGAATAGTTCATTTGTGTAATGTAAAGGAGGTTGCCCCCTTGAAGAGGCTGATTTCTAAGGCGTTGATCTATCTTTTCTATCTTTTTGTGAGCTGGTTTAATAACATTTGGTATCAGAGCTTTGGATTCTAGGGTTTTGCTGCTCCAAATAGGTCATCGTGGAATGTTTGCTATAACTATTGTTCGGTGACTTTTCAGAAGAGAAAAAACCCATTTGAGAAGAAATCGTGCTAAACCTCAAGTACAAATTTTAGATCTTGTCTCGCTATATTTGCGGAGATATCATATGAGGAAGTTAGGGCTTTCATAGGCTTCAGAATTCTATCTCAAACAGATTATCATGGTAGTTTTGCTATAAGTTTTTTTCTACAAAGGTTCAGACTCCAAAATTAAAAAAAAAATTAAGTCGAAATCTTTGGGATGCTTGGGCCTAAATTTTAGATCTTGTTTCGCTATATTTTTTGAGATATAGTCCAAGACATTTAGGGTTTCTACAGGCTCGCGAATTACATCCTAAATAGGTGACCTTGGGAAACACGTCATAACTTTCTCTCTGAGCATCAGATTGAAATTTTTTAAGAAGTTGCAAAAATAAGACGGATTGTAGTTTCTTTTGTATGGATTTCAAGTCCTAAGGTTGAAACAGTGACACGTGGAACTTCGTACAAGTGCACTCTACTGAACCAGTCTATAATCAGATCATCGTGGGAGATTTGACATAACTCTTCCTTGCATAATTCAATCATGATCAGACTTGTGGGGTTAGAAAGAGAACTCAGAGGGCTACTATAGGACACAATTCCAAAACTTGGAGATCTAAAATTACATAGTTATAGTCGTTTCAAGATCGAGCTCCTAAAATCAAGAAAAGGCGATATGAGAAAGTTTGATGGAAAGGATCTGGTAAATTGGATACTACATGTGGAGAAATATTTTGATCTACATGAGGTGCAACTGTTACAAAAGGTACATATTGCATCTTCATATTTAGAACAAAATCAATTTTTATGGTATAAAGGCCTTTGTTCTCATAAACCACTTGTTACGTGGTCAATTTTCACCGAGGAAATGATAACACATTATGAGGATACAAAGAGCAACACATTCTTTAGCCAATTGCTAAATATCAAACAAAAGTGTTCAATGGCAAAGCACATTGAGGACATTAAAAAATTGAATATAAGGGAAAATGATATTCCAAAGAAGCAGAGGATTGATGTCTCCATAGGGACTTTAAAGGATAAAATTCAACATGAGGTTCATCTTTGGGAACCTGATTCATTGTAGAAGGCATTCAGGTTGGCAAGAAAAGTGGAAAGCAAAATTATGGAAACAAGGAAGTCTACCCCTCACAACTATAAATATGGAAGTTTTTTTTCTCCTAGCCTTCCACAACCTACAAGGTTGACATCACAACAATTGGAAGAAAAAAGAGAAAAAGGGCTTTGTTACAATTGTGATAACAAATACATTAAAGGTCATAAGTGTGCTGAGAAAAAATTATTTTACATAGATTGTGAAGAGGAGGAAGAAAAGGATCAAGAAACATCAAAAGAAGAGGATATACACTAGGAACCAAACCTAGAGAAAGAAGAAATGAATCCAACCATATCTTTTAAAGCATTGGAAAGAATTACCACTCCTCAAACTCTCAAGATAGAAGGACATATCAAGAAGCAAAAGGTTCAAGAAGTGAAAGATCACATTGAGAAAGAAGAAATGAATCTGACTATATCTTGTAATGCATTGGCCGGAATTACCACTCCTCAAACTATCAAGATAGAAGGACATATCAAGAAGAAAAAGGTAATAGTGTTGATTGATTTGGGTAGTACCCATAATTTTATTCATTGTAAGATAGCCAAGGAATTAAATTGCTTCCTATATTTAGCACCAGAGTGTCAAGTGATGGTTACAAGTGGAGGAACCATAAATTGCTCTGGAAAGTGCCATAATATCAAGCTATCCATGGGAGAATATGTATTGAGCAGCCCAATGCTTTCTATTCCAGTGCGTGGTGTTAAAGTTGTACTAGGTGTGAAGGGCTACAATCCTTGGGTACAATAGCTTTTAATTTTCAAGAACTTCTCATGAAATTTTCTTCGGGAGGAAAGGAAGTTGAATTAAGAGGTATCACAAGGAAATCAGGAAATATAATCATCTCTAATGGACTGGCAAAGCTTCTAAAGAAAGAAAAATGAGGCGTAATTGCACAATTATGTTTGCTAAAGGTTCCCATATCGAAATCATCTATTTCTCCAAATCTCCAAAAAGTCTTAGACATTCATTCCAAGGTATTAGAGATTCCAAAAGGCCTCCCACCTATTCGTGATCATGATCATTCTATTCATTTGATTCGAGGAAGTGTTCCTCCAAACATCAGGCCTTATAGATATCCCTATGCCCAAAAGAGTGAAATTGACTGTATGGTTGCAGAAATGCTAGAGTTTGGTATAAGTCAACCTAGTCAAAGTTCTTTCTATGCTCCAGTAGTATTGATGCACAAGAAGGATGGGTCATGGTGCATGTATCTAGATTATAGAGAGCTCAACAAGCTCACTATTAAAGATAAATTTCCCATTCCTGTCATTGATGAAGTATTGGATGAATTGCATGGATTAATTTACCTCAGAAAGTTGGATCTTTGTTCAGGATATCGTCAAATAAGAATGAAGACTGAAGACATTCCAAAACAAAATTATTGCAGAAAGATGCATTTTCATGGAATCTAGAAGCAACGAAGGCCTTTGAACATCTTAAAGAGGTAATGTGACAAGCATCGGTCTTAGCTATGCCAGACTTCACAAAAACCTTTATTGTGGAATATGATGCATCAAGAAATGGAATTGGTGATGTTTTAATGCAAGAAGAAAGGCCCATTGCTTTCGAAAGTCATCCAATCAAAGGAAAGTATTTACACAAAGCTATTTATGTGAAAGAAATGTTGGCAAGACTACATGCACTTAAGAAATGGCGACCTTACATAATGAAAATATCCTAGTTCAAACAATATTGCCAGAACTTGACGAGGAAGGAAAAAACATATTGGAACCTGGAGCAGTCACAGAAACAAGAACCTAACAGTTAAGAAATCGATCAATTTCAGAGTATCTCATCAAGTGGAAGAAATTACTCGCTAAAGATTTCACATGGGAGGAAAATAATTTTATACAAAATCATCCATAACTACTCAAGCGTTGAGGACAACACTTTTTGAAGGAGAGGGGCATGTTAGGTCCCGATACTAGTGTAACCCCTTATTGTTATTAGTGCATACCCCTTATTGTTGTGCCCATGTAGTCCCCATATTTTTATTATTGTGCCCTTACATTATTATTTTTATGTCGGCTCTGATTATATTAGGACACCTCAGACTCTTATATATAGAAAGGAGGCCTTGTCATTTGGATCATCCAAGAATTGTTCATTTGTGTAATGTAAAGGTGTTATAGAAATATTTTGGCACTGCAACCCCAATCACATATGTCCATAAACCAAGGGCCTCTAAGTCCCTAAAAGTGTTGTTTCATACCCTAAAGGAGCAAGGTCAACTGATTACATCATCTCCCAGAAGTTTTCCATGAAAAACCACTCAGAACTGGTCAAAGTAGGACCATACAGACTGCCCAGAGCAAAGGGTGTGATGCATCTCACCTGCCACATGCAAAAAGTGCGATGCATATTGGAAAGCCCTTCTGTAGGGTGCGATGAGCGAGAGCAGACAAATGGCACAAGCAGTTTTCTAGGTGGAGACCCTGAGAATCTTCTAGAAGCTTCTCATTTGACACTTGCCTCCCTAAATTAGCCCAAGGATGAGTAAGAGATCATGAAATCTCCAAGTGGAACCAAGAACTATCAGAGAGATGACACTAATAAAAATCCCAGAAGTTGACTCAACCTCTTGCAAATATCTATATATGGATCCCTCATCCCAGAGATCCACAGGTTGGAATTTGGTAATTTGCAAAGAGGTGCTACTGGTTTCTCCTTGAAGACATTGTTGGGTGATCTTGCTTTGTATGAGGTGAAGAGGGCTTTCAAGCTGGGAGGATGGTGGTGGGTTAGACCAAGTGGTTGTAATCCTCTCTTCTACTACTTTTATCAATAAAGCTATTTGAGTTTTCCTCCATATTCTTGTGTATCTATGAATATTGTGTTGATATATGCATGTGTATGGTCAATATATATCTGATCCTATATTGTTTATAGTGATAGATCTCTATGCTTTGATGGTATTATGCTGTTGTGATTCTACAGGTACTCTTTGAAGTGGGACAAGTAAGGAGGCAGTGGCAAGATTCTGTCGAAGGGGAAAGGAAACAAGCAACCAAGTGAAAGACTGAGGTTGGTACTCTCTATTTCTTTCTCATCTCTCTCTCGTAAAGGAAAACACAAGTAACTTTAGTTAGTTTGTTTCTAAGATAGCTACAGGTCTTAGTGGGACTAGCAGTTCTAAATAGACACCAGATTTCCCGGTAACAAAAGGAGGTTGCCCCCTCGAAGAGGCTGATTTCTAAGGTGTTGATCCATATTTTCTATCTTTTTTTGGGCTGGTTTCATAACAATTGAATGGTATGTTTACTATGGATAATGCTACAGTGTGATGATATGTATCTAGTTCAGTGATCTGCAATAGGTTTAGTATGTGATTCAATGATTAATTCAGTATGGTAGTGATTTAGACTTATCTGTTTAATATTTTTAGATATGTGCACATGTCCTCTTAAGGAGAAGGATGTACATACATGGGTATGACTCATAACAGTAGCATATATATTCTGACATATGGTTGATTAGGGTTTACAGTAGAAACAATTGGGTTATTTGTTTTGAGTAGTCGTGCATTGATATGATCTATCCTGGTTTATTTTATGTTGATTAATTAAGATTCATTGATTTCTTTTATGATTTATTTGGTTCAGTGATTGAGTGATTTGATATAGTGATTGATTTTAGAATTGTTATTTGGCATTGGGCTTAAATGATGGTAGTCGGTCCAGTATAATAAAATGATGAAAAAATGCCTATAGGTTTGATATTTGGATCAGGTGGATCCAGTATGAAATATTATGAAACATTTTCAACAGAGGTGTTGAGGCTTGGAGCCTTCAGTGAGGAAGTTGAAGCTTCCTTCCAGTGGTTGGTGATAAATATGATTAGGGGGTTGGAGCTCCCTTTTAGTGGGTGTTGGAGAACGAGAGAATGTTGTAGCCTTCTATAGGTGGGTTCCTGTGTACTGGTATGAGTCTACACTAGTACAATATTGTAAGATGTTTTCCTTTATAATAAAGATGAAGACAGAGACGAAGAAAACTATGGTTTTCTTCCTCATTGGGTTTCCACCTAAGAATCCTGGTGTCCTCATGTGTTGATGTGTTTCTTATATGTGATGATTTATTATGTTCTTACTACTTATGGTTAATATTTAATTAAAGGCTTTTAAATAATGGTACATTGTTTAAAGTAGAACAAATGATGAGATATATGAAATGTTAGTTAACTGGATATATGCAGTTTTCCTTCACCATAGTCACGTACATTCGTTGGTTTACTTAATAATAGTAGCATATAGAAATATGAATAAGAAATTAAAAGGTTTATGTGAGTTTTTAAAATATCGATTCACTTCCCCCACCCTCTCAGTATTTTTTCCAACAATTGGTATCAGAGCGGGTCACTTTAGTTGAAGCTTAACCGCTTGGAGTGGATCAAGGATGATGGGAAAGAATAAGATATATTGAAGGAAGGAGTCATAAAACTATGATAGTGATAGTGATATATCAGATGCAATGAAAATTACAAATGTCAGCAAATGTTTATTTTTGGGAGCACCTTGCTTCTATTGATCAAGAATGAAGAAGACAATAACAACGAATTATGAAGTATGGGTTTTTGTTCTAAATGCGGCCCATTTCCTTGTCTATGTAATAATGATGATAGTGAATATGAAAGTGAATCAACTGAATTTGCACTCATGGGTAAAATTGAAAGTAAGCATTGTAAAGAGAAAACAGATTCAAAGATGATGGCCCTAGAAGCATAAGAACGAGGAAAATCATAAACAATGGACAATGAAGGTGTACCTATGCTAAGCAGTGATAATTCTAAACAATGGAAAGAAAATATGAAGTTTATTCTAATGAACCTTGATGTTTCGTATTTAGTATGCTATGGCTTCACCAAAATTCCTCCATCAGTTGAAAAAGTGCAAAAGAACAGTAAGCCATTAAGTGACATCATTAATAGCATACATGATTCAACATTAAATAGGGCTATGCATTTTGCAACTGAAAAGGAACTATGGGATAAGCTACAGGAAATCCATGAAGAAAAACAAAAGTAATTTTGTTCAACAAAAGAACTATCAGGTAATATTATTTCTAATGTGTCAAAATATGAACATGATGATAAAATAACCTTTGTTATGTCAGATGGAGTTACTGATTCAAAATAAGATAGGTTAGAAGAAGTTTTTGGTCTTAGAAGAAAACTTGATCTTTATTTGAAAAATATTATTAATCTTAAAGACCTTTTTTATTTCAAATGGAGTTACTGATTCAAAAGAAGATAGGTTAGAAGAAGTTTTTGGTCTTAGAAGAAAACTTGATCTTTCTTTGAAAAATATGATTAATCTTAAAGATAAGTTGCAGGCATATGATAACAGGGATCATATTAAATTACTAAATGTTGTTGTAGAATATAAACAATATTATGAAGGACTTGAAGCTGAGATCGTCTCTCTAAGGGAATATATTGAGAAGTCAAACAAGCGAAATGAAGTACTACTTCAAGCATTTGAAGAACAAGAGAATGGGATGAAGGACGAAATTATCAACTTAAAGGAGAAAATGGAAGAAGGAAGAAAGGTTTAAGAAGGAATGAGAAAGTAGTATCTTGAAAATGAAAATAAATACCAAATAATGGAGGTTGAGGTAAACATTCTAAAAGGTAAATTAGAAAAAAAGGATAAAATTTTGAGACTTCCAGATAGTACCAAGATTTTTTATAACATTCTTAGTAGTCAAAGGTCTCCTTCCATTAAATCTGGTCTTGGTTTTCATGAAACTTTTAAAGGAGAATCTAGTTCACAAGATAGTGCAAGGAATCTAAAGGGTAACAATGAAAAACCTAAAGTGCTCAATTAAGAGATAAGAATTAAACCTAATCAACAAATAAGTAAATTAAATCTTCAAAGAAACCATCTTCTCCTAATTATAGAGGCGTTAATGAATTCTATCATATGATCAATAATGTTGAATTCTTTATACGTCATAATTATGGACACGTTGCAGCGAATTGTAGAAGCATATTGTTTTGATATCAAACAAATAACCGGTTCACATAAAGATCATTAGCTGCCGGGTACTCAGGTTTCTTTAAGGGATATTTTTTTCCTTGCAACATATTTTGTTAGAAATATATTGATTGCAATAAAATAAATATGAAACAAAAATTTTATGACTCCTCTATTCCCTTTTCTAGTCATATAAGATGTTATGCTTGTAACAAGTTTGGCCATGTAGCAAAAGAATGCAAGAACAAATCAACGAATCTCCATAGACAACATGGCAAGCAATCAGATAAGAATATTGATAGAACTAAAAATGATGGATCCACCAATGTTTCTCATAATAAGGAGAAAGAAGAAAAATAAGTTATGGTCTTGCTCTCTGCTCATTCGAAGATGAATATGAATGGTACATAGACAGTGGATGCTCTCATCACATGACTGGAGATAAGAGTAAGATGGAGTATCTCAAGAAAAACCAATATGGTAAGGTTATTCTTGGAAATAGTGCTCTAGCAAAAGTTCTAGGAAAAGGTAGAGCCATAATTAATAAACATAGAGGAGTAGCTAATACTTTATTAGTTCAAGGGCTAAAGAAAAATATTCTAAGTGTAGGTCAAATGGCAGATAAAGGAAATATAATTGTGTTTACATCAACCAAATGCAAGGTTATGGATCAAGAAACTAAAAAAGTCATAGCAAGAGGATACATAAATATAGACAAATTATATGTGTTTAAAGAACTGAATTCTCATAGAAATGAGGAGGATTCAGACTCATAGTAAAAGAAGATGATCTCTACTGCAGTACATTATTCTTAAAAGAATACTTCTCATAGTGACTGCAGAAGTGATGAGAGCAGGATATGATTATTGGGTCCCTAAGACCAGTAATGTACATACAAGCTCAGGGGGAGTTGTGGCTATGGGAGTTCATCATTTTACTTTATGCATGTGGATCTCATAAATGATAGTCACGTATATATGCGAGTTATGGTCTAGAAAGTTGTGTATGCTTATCTAAGAGGAAGAAACTATGGGCCAAACTGAGAGATAAGTTATGATATGATTGAGTTAGTTATTCTTTGGCTTTCTAGTTCTGGCATTGGTTGGTTACATTCTGTTGATGCTTAGATACTACTTAGAAGTAGTATTGTCTTATGATGATTTATGAGTATCTGCAATATGATATTTCTACTTTAGTTCCTTTGATGGCTTTACTGATTGATGAAGATGGATGTGATCAGATTTGACAGTGAATAGATGGCATAGGTACAGGGGGATCATTTACTATGCTTCTAATGGTGCATTGTTGGCATTATGATTTCTTGATAATTCCTTGTTGCATGATGATGTGTAGATGTTGTTGAAGTCACATATGTTGTTATTCTGTCATTAATGATGATGAATTATTGGATTTTGGTTATAGTTGCATGAAGAGGATATGCATACCATGGTCCTTATCGACATTGGTTGATGATGATGAGTTTCACTCACTACTTATGTGTTTTTATCATTATATCTTCAATGATGCATCAATTTCATATGGTGTAATTATGGATGATGCCTATAGTGTTGTTCTGGGTTCTCACATATGTTGCATAGTGATGTTATGCTATATATGGTATGTTTCTTTAGGATTGTGGCTCTTCGTATATATAGCATGTTGATATTGATAATATGAGATCAAGGAGATGGGTTACTAACAAAGATTGATTGCACAATCTTATGATTGGTTGATGACGATGAATTCTTACATATTTCTATCTCTATGTCATGGGATATCAATAAATTACATATAGGAATCTTATGAATGATTAATTGAGTTGCCTATGGTGTAATGATTCTTCTTGATATCTTTGATGGATGCATATGATAACATCATGATCCAAGAATGGTATTGTTTCCTATGATGAAAAGGCAGGTTACATGAAGATAAACTGATTGTTATTGATATACTATTACAACAACTGTTAGCCAATATTTAGTCATGTATTGATAGATTTGGTCACTTGGTGATGTTGATCAAGATTGGTGCTACATTTTCCTATCTTACCTTATGATGATATTCTTGGTTCTCACATATGTTGTTGATGCATGAAGAGATATGTTGTTGTGCTGCAAAATATCTATATGTTTGTGTTGTACATACAAACGAAAAGAGAAAGTTGACCTTGATGAGGTCAAGGGGATGAGTTGATAACAAATATCTATGGAATAATCTTATGTTGTTTCTACAATTTGGTAATGTTGCATACTTGGTCATAGGTTGATGATATTGAAACTACTGATAAAAATGGCTAAAACAACATAATTATAGAAACTCAATCATATATTATGCACAAATTGTGTATGTGCAAAGAAACTCACACACAGATTTACATTCAGATTTCTCTATTAAATAGAGTTTCTGAGATCCAACTTATTCCTAAATTAGATAGAGAGGTTGAGAGAATTTCTCAACCATCACAAACCAACTTCTTAAATATGGAATGTAAGCATTAACTCCAACATCCCCCCTTAATGATTACATTACATGAAAATAACAAAATAATCAAGCTTATCAGTAGATGCTCCATCAAGTTGCCTCATAACCCTCGGAAAGGTGTAGTTGGCAAGTTGGATTCCCGAGTTCTCTTCCTCAACTCCCGAATCAAGGACCTCCCGAAGTCAATTACTGGACAGCATCCCAATCTGTCGCATAACCTCATTAGGAAACCACTTCCATGTCTACCACTAATGAGGGATCCTTCCCTAGATCCGCAACTGCCATACTATCTGGACAACCATCCATATTGAGCCTTATTGCTACTTGATCTTTAAGTACTGGCATCAGACACATAGTTGAACTGCTGGTTATTTTTAAAAGAGT
This sequence comes from Pinus tabuliformis, assembly GCA_031772625.1. Lineage (NCBI taxonomy): Eukaryota > Viridiplantae > Streptophyta > Pinopsida > Pinales > Pinaceae > Pinus > Pinus tabuliformis. The sequence goes on from CM062818.1 coordinate 1,189,869,540, forward strand.
TTAATAGGTTCACTCTCTTCATTGAATTCATCATCATCTCCCGTTAGAAGCGGCATCTATCTTCCGGCGTTGAACTCCTTTTATTTAAAAAATTCCTTCGAATATCGACCCATTCCCTATCGCGTGGATGGAAATTCTCTAGCGCTCATTACCAAGCCAATACTAATCACGGCCCCAAGCTGTATAATCCCAAACCTATCGAAGCTCTGTTCTATTGATAAAAGAAAAACAATAAAATCTGTGCATTGACAGTTAATGAAACAGGGCTTATTTGACAAAGCGTTCAACCAACATTCAGAGACACCAGACCAGATACCTGACCAGCGTATTCTCCATTTTTTTAAATTGCTGCCGCGATCAGAGACACCAGACCAGATACCTGACCCTATCGATGAGCTCCCGAAGAGAGCCACGAACTGGTAGGCAACGCGATTGTTAAGCCCCGTTTTTATGAAGCCACGGCATTGGATCCCTGAAGTCCGAGAAGACTGCTGCGAAGGTCAGGGTTTTTGTGAGCACCATGACACCGCAACAGTTCACTGCTCAGGTCTTTACACTCGCCAACATATAAAACCCAAAAATCTGCTGGCGTTATATATCGATCTGCATTTAATTTCTAACTATGGCCAGTCAAGATAAACCCTATAAATCCCAGAGATAAATACTAGTATTGGACAAGAAAAGATGCCATCCCACGGTTATTATCATTAATTCCCTTTAGGTTTCCTACGTCACGACACCACTGCTGAACAACAGCGTAGGGTTTCGGTGAATTTTGTTCGCTGGTTTCTAGAATAGAGCATAGCTGAGAAAAACCCTCGCACCGCTTTTCAAGAACGTAGCGCAAGGTTCCACGCCGACTTCTGATCCGCCGCAAGATTTCATCGGTACGCCGATCCACGGGGTCGTTTTCGATTCCATCCAGAATACTCAGGTTGCAACAGCCCGGTTAACATCCAGATGCACCTCCTCACAACACAGGTTCAGATCTAGCTCTGATACCATGATAAAAATGGCTAAAACAACACAATTACAAAAACTCAATCATATATTATGCACAAATGGTGTATGTGCAAAGACACTCACACAAAGATTTACATTCAGATTTCTCTATTAAATAGAGTTTCTGAGATCCAACTTATTCCTAAATTAGATAGAGAGGTTGAGAGAACTTCTCAACCATCACAAACCAACTTCTTAAATATGGAATGTAAGCATTAACTCCAACAACTACATTTTCTTATCTTTCATATTGATGAAGAGGATATGCATGTTGTTGTTCATATTACTAATATCTATGTTGCAAGATCTTATGACGACTATTATGGTATTTCTATCGCATGGTTGAGGTCCCTGTCTTTGGTTTCGATCATAAATGTCATACCTATCTCTTGATGTAAAGGTCATGTAAAGACCCATGATGTAATAATTGTAATAATCAGTCATGTTTGAACTATTGGGGTCAAGTCAATTATGTATGTAATCCCATTATTTTGGGCATAGGATGTAATGTTGAGTCAAAAATTTAACCCAACTATGTTGGGTGATTGATGTAAGAATGAGCCCTTGGTGATAGGAAAGGCCATCTTTAGTTGAGTCATAACATTATGTATTTATTTGTATATTTTCTAAAATTTTCAGCACATGCTCAGGAGGAGCATGGTCAATGCTCATATTCAACAACATCAGACCTCTACCATACTCATCTCTACAAAGGGAGAAAGAATTCTTCATTCAACCTTGGTCATCCTTTTACCCTTGATGTCAAAGGGGGAGAGAAGCTTGGTGTTTGGAGAATGCTTGATAACTTGGGAGAGAAGCTTGATATTTCTATAAATGTATTTACATGTATCTACAGGTGGTGGTAACCAAACACCAAAGTGGTTGTCATGAAGTCCAAAGGGGGAGATTGTTGGAATTATGACTAATGTGTTGTCCTTAATGGCAACCTACTTGATAAATATGTCAACATGATGATAGCAGGATGAGCATACAGGCTAGTACAGAGATTGGACAAAGGAAGATCAGTTTAGAGACAGAGGAATGATAAAGACCATCAGAGATTGGACAAAGACCATGTACATACACAAGTATGATGAAGAGAAGTCACGTATAGTTTCCGCACCATGGTATTATGCATACTAGGGGTATTTACCATGGTATTGGCCCATAGTATTGAGCATGACAATGAATATTTGATCCCTTCAAAGAATACCATTGTCATTACTAAGAGATTGGCCTAAGGTATTAGCTAAGGATTATACTATATAAGGAGATGGAGATCAAGTGTTAGAGTGTGCAAGTAATAGATTATTTATGACTTGATCTAAAATAGGAGTGCACCAGGGAGCATGGATATGGATTAGATCTAATAGATCTGAAATGACCACATATTGAATAATTTGTTGATGGTTTGATAGATATGTGATGATGATATTATGATATGTGCCTGTAATAGTTCACATGTCGAGATTTGGGTTTGACAAATGTTTTGTTGTAGTGAAGGTATGTCTCAGTGATTACAGATCTATATGTTAGTTTGACACTAAGAAGTCGTGTACATATGAAGATCTTCTACTGGTTAGTCACATATATATTTTGTTTTATGGACAGATCTGTATGCAAGTGTGGTGAATGATAACCACGTACATACGCAGATATGCTTTATAAGATTCATGTACCTCTATTATGGTTTTTCAGTATGAGTTGTTAATGATGTATGATCAGTTCTATTATGTTTTTTGTTGTTTGTCGATGAAGTCTCTCTTATGATAATTTGTGTTTGATAGTGTTGGTTGGGTTGACTTGTTTATGGAATGATATGTTTAGTAGGGATAATGCTATAGTGTGATGACATGTATCTAGTTCAGTGATCTGTGATGGGTTCAATATGTGATTTAGTGATTGATTCAGTATGATAGTGAATTAGACTCAATTGTTTAGTATTTCGAGATCTGTACATAGGTCCTCTTAAAGAGAAGCGCATACATACGTCAGTATGACTTAGAACAGTCCCATATATATTCTGACAAATGATTGATCAGGGTTTGAAGTAGCAGCAGTTGGTTTATGTGTTTTGAGTAGCTGTTCATTTATATGATCTATCCTTTTTTAGTTTCTATTGATTGATTAAGATTTAGTGATTACTTTGATGATTCAATTGGTTCAGTGATTGATTTCAAAATTGTTATTTGGCATTGGGCTTAAATGATGGTAGTGGGCCCAGTCTGAAATTATGATGAAAAGTGGCCTAGAGGTTTGATGTTTTGGATCAGGTGGATCCAGTATGAAATGTTATGAAACATGGTCCATAGAGGTGCTAAAGGCTTGAGACTTTAGTGAGGAAGTTGAAGCTTGCTTCTAGTGGTAGCTGATAAATCTGATAAGGGGGTTGGAGCTCCCTTCTGGTGGGTGTCATTAAATGAGATCAGAGGGTTGGATCTCCCTTCTATTGGGTTATGGGGAACGAGAGAAGGTTGTATCCTTCTACAAGTGGGTGCATGTTTATAGGTATGATTTTGCACCAGTACAAGATTGTAAGATTTTTTCCTTTATAATAAAATATGAAGAAAGAGATGATGACAACGATCGCTTTCTCCCACATTAGGCTTCCACCTAAAAATCTTGGTGTCCTCATGTGTTGATGTGTTTCTTAAGTGTGATGGTTTATTCTATAATTACTACTCATGGTTATTGTTTAATTAAAGGCCAATGAAATAATGATACTCTAGTTAAATTAGAACAAATGATGAAATATATGAAAACTTAGTTAACTGGATACACACGGTTTTCCTTCATCATAGTCGCGTACATACACTAGTTTACTTAATGACAGTAGCGTACATAAATTTGAATAAGAAATTGAAAGGTTTAAGTGAATTTTTAAAATAATGATTCACATCTCCCCCCCCCCCCCCCCCCCCCCCCCTCTCAGTATTTTTTCCAACAACTATCTTTTGTGGGGCCCGTTCAAGTTCTTCACTGATCACTCTGCCATGAAGTACCTAGTCAACAAGACTGTACTTGAAGGAAGTATTCATAGATGGAATTCATTGTTTCGAGAGTTCACATTTAAGGTAATATTAAAGCCAGGAAGGTTGAACATGGTCTTGATCATCTTTCCTGGCTAGAGTCATGTGAAGCTAGGGGGTCAATAGATGCTCAACTGCTAGATGTTGACTTGTTATGAGTTGAGGCCATACCAGACTAATTGGAGGACGTTGCATTATTCCTAGCCATAGGAAAATGTCTCAAGGAATACACGATGATGCAATGAAGGCACATGATGGTTCGAGCTACATATTACTAATTTATTGCAGGACAATTATAGAAGATTGGCCTTGACTAGATATTGTGATAGTGTGTTCTTTATCATGAGAAATAGGATGTACTATGGGAAAGCCATTTGGAAGTTATGGGTGGAAATAGGGAAGGAAGGCCACCATGAGAAAAGTGTTACATGCATGACTTTGGTGGCCCACACTTTTCTGAGATGCAAAGGAATATGCTCAGAAATGTGATGTTTTCTAGCGCGTGGGAAATCCATTGCACCTAGATGAACTTTCCTTATAGCCAGTACGAGAACTTCAGGAATTTGAGAAATGGGAGGTCAACTTTGTGGGGCCCATTAATCCACCAGCACATCAATCCCATGCTAGGTACCTTATCACTACCATAGATTACCTTACCAGATGGGCTGAAGCTACACCAGTTAAAGATTACACTCCAGACACTGCCGCCAAGTTCATTTTCAAAAATATTATCACTTGGTTTGGGTGCCCCTGAAACCTCACCAATGACCAAGGGACCCACTTCAATAATGAGATATTCACCTCATTGATATAGAAATTTATGATATAACACCATAAGAGCAGCCCATACCACCCGCAGGAAAATGGCACTATGGGAGATTTTAACAAAATCCTAGAGAGAGGCCTCACTAAGATATGCTCTGCTTACCGAGACAACTTGGATGAGAAGGTTTCAGCCACATTATGGGCTTATTGTACAACCATCAAGAACTTGTATAAATATATTCCCTTCCAACTTGTTTATGGACAAGAAGTTGTAGTATCTATCCAATTCATCATCCCCAACCTTTTCATATCACGATCCAGTCACATGACAAAAGATGAACCAATTACAAAATAGTTGGATGCATTCTCAGAGTTAGATGAATCCAGATTCCTGGCGGATTTCCACCAAACTGTTGAGAAGGAGAGGAAGAAAGCATGGAAAAACTGACACATAAAGAAGAAATCCTTTTCACTTGGGGATCAAGTTCTATTATACGACAGTAAGTTCCTAAAACATACTAGATTGTTTAGAATGCATTGGTTAGGACCATTCATTGTTGTGGAAGTAAAAGAATCAGGAGTTGTCAAACTCATGCAACTGGATGGAGTCTTATTTCCTGGCTAGGTAAATAGTGCACGCCTGAAGCCCTTCCATGGCACAACTGGTTCCAAAACAAACTAATTTGATCTCCAAAAGGGTATAATAGTTAGGTCTAGGTAGAGTCAATCAGTTATCTTAGTGTGTGAGTCTCTTCATTTGAGTAAGTTATTTTAGTTACATTAGTTATTTCAGTTGTGTCTGTTGTGAATAAGTTTTTATCAGTTATTTTACTTGCATCACTCGAGGGCCTCCCTCCATAGTTGCCTATGGTCGAGGATTCACACATGACAATTGTCTTATCTGTAATAATTAGTAATAATTCCCTGTGTCATTTTGAAATTGGGATAAATATCTCCCATAATATTTTGACACAATGCAGTCATCAACTTCTAGGAACCTGCCATCATATCATCATAATTAACCATCATTCCACCCTCATTTTCAGTTTGTGCATCATCCGGGTCAGGTCCAGGTCACAATCACTATTATTTGCATGATTTGAATCGAGTATAGGATGTTGTCATATTAATTAGTTAAATAACCTCCCTCTTAGCGATAACGTCAGACATGCCTCTGTTTGGAGATCTTCTCGTTGTCAAGATGGAAATGGAAGTAGACTCTATAATTCAGTCCATTATGAACACTATCAATGTGGCACTTTCTATCCCCCCCTGCAAGAATGAAGTTTGTTAATACATATGTGATATCTTTACTACTGGAAATCAACTCGCTAACGACAACCGATAAGCCTATCAACTCTGAGAACCCAGCCACATAAACTGTACACACCCTGTCCCTATCATCCAACCCCTCCTCCCTACCACCACCGCATTCTATCCCATACCATCTCATTACTCACACTGTCGAGCCCTCGCAGTAGGAGACCTCACCCTAAGGGTAGTCTGAGAAATCTGTTTCCAACGACCAACTACTGCAAAGTCAGTACCCTACACCTGCTACTATGACCCCCGATGACCTCCAGATTTGTTCGTTTTCTCAATTGTTTACTTTTAATCAACTAGTTTCACGCCAAGTGGAGGCGTTGCACACCAATCTAACAGTCAAGCATGAGCAGCAACAACAAAAAATTATTTCCATTGTAGCCAAAAGAGATCAAATTCTTCGGGAGAAGCAGACACTACAGAAACAAATTGACGAAATAAGTACAAAGTTCCAGGATCTCTGGCCCTCAGTTGCAAAAATAGTAATAGATTTACTCTTTTAGAATGATCAAATCATATTATAACTACCTTCAACGATCTTGTCTCAAAAAACAAATATCTCAAAAGAACTATTTTCACCACTCAAAGGGAGCTACCTGATCCAGTATCCCAGTATGCTAGTGAAATGAAGCAGAGAATTAATGAAGCGGATTTTCTGAAAGCCTCTATCATCTATGCTACGGGGGAAGCTAAAGAACTTTTAGCTCAAGTTCAAGGCTAGTTAGGCTACCTTGCAAATAAAAATAAACCAGTCTACCCCCTGTGCAAAAAGGCTAATAAGCTCTTCAAATAAGCCATGGAAACTCAATACCTCAACCAACAAAAGGAGCTCATAGCACAGGAAGATGCCCTTGAAAAATAAATCCAACAAATTTAGGAAGAATCATGTGAGAAAAAGAATCTGCTCCATGTCCTTAACCCACCAGCATAGGGACACTTCGAGAAGCTATAATAGATGAATGTAGAGGCAGAAACTCAATGGAATTCCCTCATGATGACACAACCTACTAAACCAACAACTAAAATCACAACATAGTTCATCGATCAAGCAAGCATGCAGTTCAAAATCATAGCCATATAGTCTATCCTAGAGTTGGGTCCTTCGTTTGAAGAAACATGCCATGGAGGTGCAACATTAGTAGGAGCACCACAAAAGCAAGAAGCACCAATAGCACCAAAAAGTGATTCACTCAAGGACTAGTCAATGGACTGTGGTGAGGGCTTGTTGGGTCCTTCATTTTGGGGACAATGTTTTGTCATGTTTTGAAGTTTGACCACATTTTGACCAAAGGTGACTAATGGGAAGTCATGGAGTAGGCAACTGAGGAAGGAGATAAAATCTGCTAAGTTCTGGAAGCTATGGAAGATAGGCTATGGAAATCAAATCACATGTAGTCACAGTCGAGCTGGAACATTCATTAACAACTGAAGAAGTAGTGATAACAAAGAAACATAAGCAACCAAAAAGGAAAGGGAAGAGCATCTGAGGAAGAAAGAAACAATCCAGGTGAGCAAAGTGCTTAAAATGCCAAAGGAAAATCCAAAATGAGAGAGAATGGAGAGTACTAAAATAGTTTCCCAATGCCTATTGAGCCAACATTATTATGGAATAACGTGGCCATATATTATATTATATTCCTAGTTCATGTTTTGTTGGGAGGGAATTTGAGCCCGAATGTAATGATGTAATGCTGGCTAAAACTAATGAAAGAGGAAGTTTCAAGGACTTTTGATGATCTTCTTCTGTTGGTTTTATGTCACCCCTTTAAAATTTTACTATGAATGCATGTGCATATTCTATGTTCTTTTGAATAGTTTAGTTGTTGTATTCTGAAATGATTACATGTATGATTCCTTGGTTTTGAGTTTAACGAGTATTGGTAGCCTTGTGCGATTTCTCCTGATGCCTAGTTCTAATCTCTTAACCAAGTAAGGTCGTGATGCACTTCAGGTGAGACACCTTATTCTTCTTGAGTAAGGTGAAAATGTCGACGTTACAATAGATTATGGCAGACCCTTTGTTGGCCCTTGTTCCTGAACCCAGGGCCTCAACCTGACCACCATTTTCTTCCAACAAGTGTGAATGTGCAGTTTCCAGGAATAAGCTAAGTGTTTATCCTTAGATAATAGGAAGTGCATAATTAATGTTTGACAAGTGCTACAAAGTTTCTTTTTCGATCTAAAGACAAGTTTTTCTTTTTCCTTGATTTTAGGCATGTGCGTCATAAACCCTAACCTAACCCAGATCTATATAATAGACACTCTTAGACTTCATTTTCAAATTTAACATTGGAGCTCTATCCTTCCCAATGAGATCAAGGAGCTTTTGACTTAGTTTGCAACAATTTTCTGGGTAAGTTTTTGCATGTGTTGCTTTAATGAGTGTTATTTTTCCCATTTCTTTTCATAATAGTTGGTGTTTTTGTTATTTTCTTGTACAAGTATTGTTTTGGTTCATCATTCACTTTTTACAAGTGTCGCATCAACTTCTTGCTTTTTCCCTACCATTAGTTGTCACTATTGGGTCATTTTATGCACGTATGCTTTTCCTTTTGCATGACCATTTTTGGCACATGTTATTCACTAATCTAACTTACCTTGAGGCCAATCTACACTTCTTTCTTCCCTAAAACTTAGATATTGAAATTTTCTCTCTCCTTCCTCAGCAGATCTACGAAATCCTGAGTAATTGTTGCACCTTCAACCTACGCATTTCGCAAGTTCAAGGTTCAAGCCTCACCCTCATGCTTTGAGACTACGTAGTGCACAATCATAGGCTTGCCCAGCTATGTACTTCATAGTTCCAGGCCTCATGCCTCAACCTTGGCCACTAAGACTGTGTAGTGCCCAGTCTCTTCCCTTAGTCTACCCAGCTAAGGCTGTGCATTGCATAGTATCAGAGCTCAAGTTCATCCCTTTCCTACTGAGACTATGTAGTGCATAGTTGAAGAGCCCACTCTGCCTCACTAAGCCTAAAAACTACACAATCCTCCTCTCTAGTGACTGTGTTGATGCTTTAATCTTGATAAATGAAATGATCTGTTTGATCTAATTTGTCTTTTTTGTGAGTGCGTCTCGTGGTATAGGTACTACGGGTTTTGATCTCATATATTTTTCATCAGTTTCCTTCATCATGCCTCCAAAGAGATCAACCTCAAAAGACACTACAGAAAGTACCAGTGAAGTTACAGTTGAGAGTACTCCAGTTACCATGCCTATTCTATCTGACACTCAACTCTTGATTGAAAAGGATTCAAATATATCATGCCATATAGTTAAGGATGCATCTAGAAATACAAATTTCAAAGTATATCTGGAGAATAGACATGTATACATAAATGTCTAGAAGTCGGGATTTGATAAACCTACAGGCAAGTTCCCAGTGTTGCCTTGTGAAGATATCCTCAAGTGGATCCTGCCGCACATAGAGACAAAGAGTGTGACACTGAGCAATGCTAGAGGAAAATGACTTACTTCATATTTTTCCCATGATATTCATCTCATTTATCATTTTCCCAAGCCGGAAGCATATATGGATTCTCATTTTTATGTAGTCATCAGTTATTTTAGCACCAAGGATTTTACCAAAACTTGGGTGAAAGAGCCATATAAGTTCCATCATACACCCATCAACACATACAAGACTAAATCTATAAGAAAGGTGTTCCAGTCCCTGATTGTATTATGTTGTTGGATATATGGTCAAAATAGTACTGAAACATTTTTTGAAGGTTGGTTTTGTATTTTGCATCAGATTGTCAATGAGGGAAAGGTGTTCAATTGGTCAGATATGTTGGCTCAACATATTATGATCCATCTCACTAACATAAATAATTCTCCTAAGGGAAAACAAGCCAGCTTCTATATGTTTGCATACCTATTGGATCGTATATGTGCTCATAATTCTTTCCCTTGCATGAGCTAAACTTGGACACCAAAAAATCTTGTTATTCATATTTATTGGAAGTTTCTTTCAGAGTGCAGTTATAGAGGATAAATATAGAAGGTACTTGATCCCTTCCTCATAGTATTTTACTGGATGATCTTCGAGGAAAAGCCAACTTTCATGTCCTTTGAGGCTATGGATGTAGTAGTAGAACTTTCTGATTAGTTTGCCTCACCTGATGACAATTACCTCAAGGTGTTCGATTTTCAAAATTCATCACATTTGTTACTAAGGTATGCCACTAATAAATTTGGCATGCAAGAAATTGTGTACCATCATTCTACAGGCTTATTAGCAACCTCACAAAGGAAAAAGAAAGCACCTTGGCCCACATTTCCTTTGCAAGTTGGATCCTATGAGATTAACAATCTAAAGGTTGCGTAAACTAAAGGTAATGAGTTGGAGAAATTTAGTTTTGGTATTATGGAGTACCACCCATATGATCCCATACGAATTTGTAATTAATATTGTGCCAAGATACATTTCAATTGGCTAAGCGGGACCTACTCTAGAGCAGAGGAGGAAAATATTAAAAATAGTTATAATGCTTCTAGGCCCCATGCTCCAATCAACCATGTAGGTCCATCACATGTTGATGAGCCTCATACATGGGTAATTATATGGGTTCATTTTACCTCCTAACCTAGTCAAATCAACCATTCTCTTAGCTTATTGCATGATTTTCCGATTATATTTATGCTTATAGACTGAGTTGAGTTAGTTATGATGCCATGAGGTCTAATATGTGTTTAATGTAGATTATTGATGATTCTTGTGGTCAAAGTCAAGGATCCAATGGACAAATGGCAGCAATAACTCGAAGTGGACAAATGATAGGACTTATAGGATAGAATCCCCCTCATTTATTACTCCTCACTTCGAATTTCCCTTCATTCAGCTCAGAGTACAAGCAGCCAAGTCATGCATTAGCAGGCAGCCGAGCAAAGTGGAGGATAACTGATGTTTATCTCGAGTTTTGGGAGCCAAGCCTCCCTGATTTTGAGGAAGTTGTTGGGAGCTTCATTTGTATAAGTAGAGAGGCCTAGGGCCTCACTAGGGAGTTGGTCAAATTTTTGTTGAACTTTTGCTGCAGCATTGCTTATGTAAACTCTGCTCAACTTCGAGCTTATTATCTTGTGACAGTTCATGTAATCTTATTATTGTTTTGAGAATAAAGATGGAATCCTTTTTGAGTTAGCACTGAGTCACCTCAGAGGGCTGAAGCTCTTGGGTTAGGGCCCAATCCAAGCAGCCAATCTCCTCTTTACTTGTATTTGTATGTTTCATTTCAGTTTGTAGATTAGGTTTGTTAGATGCATTCCTTTCATGGTTAAGAATAGGTTGCTTTTGATGATTCAGTAGTTTGCTTCCATTTATGCTTTCTATAGTAGGATAAATAGTGATGAAGAAAAGATCCAAAAGGCTAGCAGTAGTGCCTTGGCCTCTCTTCCTCCCTTTGGGACAATGATTTGAGGCAAAGACCCTCTTGTTGCCCCAAAAACACAGATTTTCCTCCTTCATAGTACTTCTAGTGTTTACAACTTTCTAGTCGGTTCATAGTCTAGTTTGCTTCAGTTTAGAACTTCTTCATCATGCTCATTTCCTTATTAGCAACAATATTCTTCCATGCTCTTCTTTCATGTAATGGTTATCAACATTTCCTTTCATAGATCCTAGTTTACTTTGATGCAAAAACTCTGTTTTTTTTAGATGCACTTATTTCCTTGCTTGCTAAATCTCATTGGTTTACTGTTAGTTGTTTATGCAACAGATATCTTCTAGCAGTAGTCTAGCCTGTTAACCATTCCACCCTCTATCTGATCCATGCCCTATAGGGCGCCCAAGTCTCCCCTAAATTCTACCTTAGTTTCCTTCATTTTCCATAGACTTTGCTCTCTCTCCTTGAGCAAATCCAATCATCTTTCACTCTCCTAATGATTATTGGTAGACCCTAGGTGCCCTAACACTTCGTTCCAACCTTCATCTACCTTTTCCACCTACTCTCCCACCTTCAAAATAGTGAAAACTGCTCTCAGCCTCCTCCTGTAGGCCTCCTGTAGAACGTTGCTTTTCCTGCTGTAGATTTCCTGTGTCCTCCTATAGATTTTCTTGTAGGCTTCCTTTTGAAGGCCGAATTTGGGAGAAGCCTCCAAAAGGCCACCTGAGACCTCCTATGACCCATCCACACCATCCTACATCCTCTCACATCTTGAAACCACCCTCCATCGCCACCTATTCGCTGCCACATTCAAAAACAAATAAATTACATGCATGAAAAATTCACATAAAAATACATAAAAATCCAGAGGGATGCTTTTTGCTCATTTGCTTCCAGAAATAGCGTAGTCAGATGTTGTTTACTTCCTTAAGTATGTAATGGCATTTCTTTCATGGTTTTCATAGTGCTTTCTGCAAGAGTAGGATTAGTGGTTAACTAGGATTTCCTTGGTTTGCTTTACATTTCAGTCTTCCTTTCTGCAAGTAGAATAGTATCAGTAGAGTAATCTCTCTTTTCCTTTCATCACATATAGAGCTTCTTCTGGAATCCATAGAAGTTGGATTGAGCTCCTAGTGATCTTGCGCTGACTGACCAAGTGACAACCTACAGTAAGAACTAGTACTTGTGCATACAACACCGTCACTTCCAAGTTTCTTACGAACTAGCGGGTTGATAAAAGTAAAGTAGGAAGCCCATGAGTTGAAACATTATTGCTGCAATACTGGTGATCACAACTTTTTGGCGCCATTGCCGGGGAAGCATCAGAGTATTTTGTGATTATTGATTTCTTCTATTTTCTCTTGCAACATTCTGCTAATAGTTTATTTCAGCAAAAGTAGAATAGACATTTCCTTCCTTTCAATTTTGCATTTCTTTTGGTTTCCTTTTCAATTCTGCAATTTCCATTTAAGGGAAAGTAGAATAGTCATTTCCTTGCTTTCAGTTCTGCATTTCCTTGATTTCCTCTTCAATTCTGCAAATTTCATTTCAGCAAACTCATTTCAGTTAGTTGCAACTTGTTTGTTCAATCAATTTCAGTTTTGCAGGTACTATCAGTGTGGGGAAAAAAGAATTAAAAACCAACCAAAAATATTTCCTTTCATGCCTCATAGGAATAGAGATAATTCAGGAAAATTTTTCCCCAACACCCTCACTGCTCCACATAGCCAACCTTCTCTCTTTTTCGGTGGTTGAGATCAAGAAGAACCCTTAGGTGAATAGCCCGACATATTTGAATAACCTATAGGGGAAGAAGAAGAAGAAAACATTCCTTTAGAGCCAATGGCTAAAAACAGAAATGCTAGGGGGAATGGGGAAAGAATAAAGGGTGCCTTTCCCATTCGGGAGACCAATGGGGACACCAAAATGAAGAATATAAGCCCTTCTGCCCTACCTCATTTACATGGTCTACCTATAGAAGATACTGACACCTTCTTGTTTGAGTTTGTTGTTATCTATCAAACCTATGACTATGCAGAAGATGAGCAAAAGTTGAAACTGTTCCCTTCTACTCTCAAGGATGTAGCATTGTGCTGGTTCATGGGATTACCTGGCAATAGTATCACAACTTGGGCTCAGATGTAGCAAGCCTTTAACAACAAGTATCGAGACTATTGTAGGTCAAAATATACTAAAAAAGAAATTTTCAGAATGACTATAGGAAGTGATGAGTCCTTGGAAGAATATGAGGAAAGGTTCCAACACAGTTACAAAAGGGCCGAGTGTACACTTGATCCTGAGTCTCTGAATATGGTTCTACTCAGGGGAATTTGGGAAGATGTTCTAGACACCCTCCATCTACTGACTATCATATGAAGACATAAAAACTGTTTTTAGAAACCATTTTAAAGTGGAAAGGTAGGGGGAGTCAACCCATAACTAGTACCTCTTCCTCTAACTCATCCACCAAAGGAGAAATTGGAAACATGTTGGAAGACTTCAATAGTGAGATGTTGCAGACTCTTGACACGCAAATGGAGACCTTGCATATCAAAATGAAACAAGAGGAAGTAGAGAGGGCTTTGGCCATCTTTTTTCCTAGATGCATCAGGAGGCATCCTAGGAATGAATGCCCATTGAACTCTATAGAGGTTTGTTCAGTCTCTGAATAAAATCATTCCACAGATAAGTGCACTTCCTTACCTAGACTTAAAGCTGTATATCAAGGGGTTGAGGGAGTCACTGAAAAACTTTATTACATAAACCAAAGAAGGTCGCATGTACCTAGATCATACTAGAAGGGGATGCAAGGGACATCTCAGGCATGTTACCACCCCACCCAAGTCACTTCCATACCTTCTTGGGGTCCCCCTGCTCATCCTTCCTGGTCCACGCCTCCTCCTTGGTCCTTCACATCTCAATATCATGCCCAACTAGCCAACCATTTATTTCAATCCTATGCTCAGCCATCACCTCAATGGAATGCACCTCATCAAGGGTGGAGGCCCTAACATAACTCTCTCCCCTCTCTTTTTCCTCCACCACCTACCCAACCACAACCGTTACCTCCTGCTCCTCCAAAGCAACCCCAAATTTCTACCCAGCCGAATCTGAATGCGAACAATAGACATGCTTAGCAACTGTATAGTGGGGAACCATCATGCCCAACTTATGTTGTGGAGATTCAGGAGATCAACCTGAGATCTAGGAAAGTTCTCCCAGATAGTCATCCTCCACCTAGGGAGGTTGAGGAAGATAAAGAGGGAAGTGAACCGAAAGTAATTCCACCCTTTCCTAAGAGACTATCCATGACAGTCCAGCCTACCCCAGAAGAAACTGAGCTCCTGGGGAATTGAAACATATATGTGTAAAGATACCACTTCTCCAAGCCATAAAGGATGTGCCTATCTATAATAGGTTAATTAAAGAGAAGTGCTTTAGGCATCCAGTAAGGCGTAAGAGAGATGCCCCAACTGTCAATGTCATAGGGTAGCTGTTCGACCTGATGTTAGGGCATGTAATCTGTCCAAAATATCTAGACCCTGGAAGCCCAATAGTTGATGTCCACATCAATGGCACCATGATTCCACATACTTTGATTGATCTGGGAGCTACCATTAATGTGATGACAAAATAAACAATGCTCAAACTCAACCTTCAGGGCTCCTTGAGGAAGACCAAAACCGTGCTACAGTTAACAGATAACTCCACCGTGACCCCTGAGGGGATTGTAGAACATGTGATGGTTTCCATTGATTCTTGGGAGTGCCCTACTGATTTATTAGTTCTCCAGCCCAAGGAAAAGCTCACTAGGTATCCTCTCATCCTGGGAATACCCTGGTTGGCTACCGCCGATGCCCACATCAGTTGTCGAGTTGGGAACATGACCATAAAGAACAGGCATATGTCCAAGAAATTAAACCTATATCCTCCTACGCAACCTTCATTAGAACATGATCTACCTCTCTGGTTGGAGGAGGAAGATGAGTATGAAGTTTATTTTTCACCACTTTGTACATTAGAAATCACTAGGGGAGAAAAACAACAAGATGAGGATGATATGATTGAAAATATGATTCAAAATCCACCTCCCAGTGTATCACCTTTAGAGGACATAGTAAGAGAAACCAAAAACAACCCCTCAACTGATCTCTATGCGGCCGACTCCACTTCTCTCCATGTTAAGAATATAGAGTTCAATCTAGAAAGAACCTTGAAAATCAATCCATCCCTATCCACTTCACAGGAGAAGGAATTGTGTAACCTGCTGAGAAAGCACTTAGATGCCTTTGCCTAGAGTAAGGAGATGAACGGAGTGCACCCTTAAGTTTGTACTCATCATATATACATCAAGGAAGGTTGCAAGAGAGTTAGGAAACCTCAAAGGAGGATGAACCTAGCACTTAAAGATATTTTTAAGGAAGAACTGCAGAAATTGCTTGATGCAGGGTTCATCTATCCCATCTCTGATAGTGAATGGGTCTCTCCTTTAGTGCCAGTGCCAAAGAAAAATGGTAAGTGGAGAATCTGTGTCAACTATCGAGAATTGAACAAAGCCACTAAGAAGGACCATTTCCCTTTACCTTTCATAGATCAAGTGTTAGATGGTCTGGCAGGAAAAAACTTTTTCTCTTTCCTAGATGGGTTTAGCGGCTACAATTAGATTCAAATTAGCCCGGAAGACCAAGATAAGACCACTTTCACTTGTCCTTGGGGTACCTTTGCATACTGGTTCCTTTCTTTTGGTTTGTGTAATGCTCCAACCACTTTCCAAAGAGCGGCACTCAGTATATTCTCCAAATTAGTTCATGATGCAGTAGAGATATACATGGATGACTTTACTCTGTATGGCTCTGATTTTCAGGAAGCTTTATATAACCTAGGAAAAGTTCTAGACAAGTGTATTGAGATGAGCCTATCCCTCAGTCTGGAAAAATGTGAATTTTTGATGACTGAAGGGACCATGCTAGGGCATGCAATATCTCAACAAGGGTTGCAAGTGGACCCCAACAAAATTGCCATCATCCAACGGGTCCCACCTCCTCAAGAGGTGAGAGATGTCAGAAGTTGCCTAAGCTTAGCTAGGTATTACCAAAGATTCATTAAAGATTTTAGCAAGCTAGCCTCTCTGTTGTTTGGTCTTTTGGGTAAAGATGTCGAATTCATATGCTCGGAAAACTATCAAGAAGCCCAAGATACTTTGAAAAGAAAACTTGTGACTGCCCCAATTTTGAGAGGCCCAAATTGGGCCCTACCTTTCCACATTCAGAAAGATGCCTCGAAGAAAGAAATAGGAGCAGCTTTGGAACAAATTGATGAAAATTTACCTTATGCCATATACTTTATAAGAAAAAACTTTTCAAAGGCAGAGTTGAACTATACAGTAACTATGAAGGAACTTCTAGCTGTCGTGCATTCCTTAAACAAATTCAGACATTATATCACAAGCTATCAAACCTTTGTGCACACTGACCATGCTACAATTAGATATTTAATGAACAAACTAGATGTGAATTCTCACATTATTAGATGGTTGCTTTTACTACAGTATTTTTATTTGACCATTGTTGATAAGCTTGGTAAAGAAAATGTTGTTGTTGACTTTTTGTCTAGAATAAATTTGCCTATAGGTGAAGAAGGAATGGTCGATGATCAAATGTCAGATGAACACCTATTTTCTATCTCAGTACTCTCTCCATGGTTTGCTAATATAGAAAACTACTTGGTTTTAGCATAGTTCCCACCACACTTATCCTCAAAGGATAAGAGCAAAATAGTAAGGAAAATCGTCCCTTTCACCTGAATTGGGGGAAATCTCTTCAAACTTGGCCCAGATCAGATCTTGAGGATATGTGTCAAGGAGGAGGAAGTTTTTGAAATCCTCCTGACTTGTCATGATGGGCCTTGTGGAGGTCATTTTGCAACAAAAAGAACTGCCTTCAAGATAATGCAAGCAGGCTACTATTGGCCCACTCTTCATCAGGATGTGAGGAGATATACCAGCCAGTGTGATTAGTGTCAAAGGGTGGGGAAACATACTCCAAAGGATGAAATGCCCATGCAGCCTCAAGTGACCATTGAGCCATTTTAGTGCAGCATGGACTTTGTGGGGCCTAACAGCCCTCCTTCAAAACAGAAACAATACATCATTGTGTGCACCGATTACCTAACAAAGTTGGCGGAGACAAAAGCAATTAAAGCAGCGACAGAGGAAAATGTTGCTGAATTTTTGAGAGAGAACATATTCTACAAGATCGGGTATCCAAGAGAGCTGGTCACAAATCAAGGTAGCCAATTCACTTGTAATCTGATTGAAGACCTGCTCACACATCATAGAATCGAGCACAGGACTTCCACCCTTTACCATCCACAAGCCAATGGGTAGGTGGAGGTCACTAATAGAGCATTGGAAGGGATCCTAACAAAGGTAGTGAGCAACAGCAGAAAAGATTGGGCAGATAGATTAGTTGAGGCCACTTGGGCCTACAACACAACATGGAAGACCACTACAGGGTTCACACCCTACGCGCTGGTCTATGGGAAGAAGGCTTTGCTGTCAATAGAATTTGAATTCAACACCTTAAGGATGGTAGCTCAACTGTACCTATACCTTAGCCATGCATAGAAAGAAAGATTACTGTAGCTTAATGGATTGGATGAACACAGAATGCAGGCCCTTCTCCACACAGAGGTAGTTCAGCTTCAGAGGAAGATATGGCATGACAAAAACATCAAAGAGAAGCAATTTCAAGAGCGAGATTGGGAACTACTCTATGATTCAAGGTATAAATATTTCAAGGGCAAGCTGAGGAAAAGATGGCTAGGACCCTACACTATGGAGAAATTTAATGACAATGGTTTAGTTTTGATCAAAACCATTGATGATGAAGCCATCCCTGTGCTTGTTAATGGAAACCGATTGAAAATCTACAAGAAACCCCTCTCCAAGAGAGAGTTCATTGAAGGATTGAATAAGTCAGTGATGGTAGTGAAGCATGTCTTAGCCTCCACTTCACCTACTCACTGAAGAAAAAAAATAAAAAAATAGTAAGGACTCAAGTGAAAACCTCCATGAGGCGCTTGAGTCCCACCATTGGCTTGAAAACCTCTCCTGAGGCGGCCTGGCGGTGTCAAAAAAGAGAAGAAAGAAAATAAAATCCCTGGGTGAAAACCTCCCTTGGAAGTGCCCAGGGCAGGAAACTAGGGTGAAAACCTGCTTGAGGTGCCCTCGTTGTTTTCAAAAAAAAAAAAGAGAAAAAGAGAAAGAAAAATGAATTTCCAGTTGTATTGCAGGTTTGTAGGAGGATTACAGGAAGTAGCAATAGGTGCCAAGGGAGCTCTGAAACCAATACCAGCACCTATCCTACCTTCCCTCACCTTTCTACATCATTCTTGACATTCTTTTCACCTCACCGTGCTTGTTTTTCGAAAACTGTGTTTTCTACAGGAGGCCCTGTGTTTTCTATAGGAGGCTCCTATAGAAATTACAAAGAGCCAGAAATGGATTTTAAAGGCAGTTTGAGGAACATGGAAGCTTCATAAAGGATTTATAAATCCTCCTACAATATTCAAACCTATATTCCATCATTTCTAGTCCTACATCATATCCCAAGCACCATCCTTCTCCCTGCCTAGGAAAAAACATAGAAAAACAGTTTTTTAGGAAAAGAAAAAAAAAACAAAAAATAAGAGAAAAGAATAGCACCATTCACCTCACTTGAGCCTAACCATTACCTCTCCATCTCTATTTGCATTGTTGGCATCATCCTCACAGCTCCAAGCATAGAAAAAGCTAAAAATTTCAAAGGGAGAAGCAGCTACAGGAGCTCCTATAGGAATTCCTATAGCAGCTGATCCCATTAAAATCTAGCATCAGCAGCATGAGGGTGAAAATCTATAGGATGAAGCAGACTCATGAAGATCAGATCAAGCCAGAAAGGAACCTACACACAGTACAACCATATCTCAGTAGGCAGAAAAGCATGCATCAAAAGAAATAAAGGCATGTAGCAGAAGGAAAGGCCATAGCACCTCACAACAAACGCATTTGGATCTCAGGTAAGTGACTAACCCACTCCTCTGTTTGCATTTGTATAATTAGAGAGAATGAAATAGCAACGAGATGGTTGAGGCTGGTTGGGGTTGAGGTGGCCAGTTAACTCAACCACCTTTATCCAGTTGACTTCACTCATCCGAAGATGTCACCACACATGCCCTTAGTCAAACTCAAGAGAGATGTCAAGGACAGGTACTGGAGGCGATGGGAACTCCGATGCAATCATGAGGGGTGATTATAAGGAGAAGGAAATGATGACAAGGTAGGTTGGGACCAATGGTCTGAATGGGGCCAACGTACACTTGGCCAGCTCACCCTCCATCACTGGAAATATCCATAAAAAGCCATAAGTACTCCTCGCTGAAGCACTCTCACCACCTTTCTCCTTCATTCTCTCCTCGAAACTCCACTCTTGATACCTTCTCGTGCCCCCAAAAGCCTCGTACCCATCATTCTCCACTGATCTCTCTAATATCCCTAATCTCGACGTTCTACAGGAGCACTTACAGGTCCTACAAGAGGGCTGACAGCGTTCTACAGGAGGGCTAGTAAGCTATTTTGGAGAGGGAAAACATGGTTTTTAGCAAAATTCTCGAGCTGAAGAGGTAGGTTCTTGGCATACCTCCATTGAATATCAAAATATGCAAGCAGTGGTTTAATTTTCAAGAGAAAATAAAACTTTTCAGTGGAGTAAATTCGTAAAAAGAATTGCTGCTTATTTCTTGGAAAAAACACAATCTCTGTCTCTATGTTTTTCTTCAAAAGAAAAAAAAAATCCCTCCATTTCCATAGTTGTTTTTCCAAGGAAGAACAAACAAAATGACAAGAGGTTTTATGAGGAAGGAGCCTACCAACTCCTCCAAGCTCCATGCACACCCCCAAGTGGTGGACATATTCACATGAGCCAATTGGATGAACTTTTTTGAGAAATTCCGAGGGTTTGATGAGGAAATTGCTCAGGAATTTGCCCACTCTTTGGTCCCTCACTCTAGAACACATGCCACTGTCACTTTTTTATCAGTAGGGTCACTACCCTTCCTCTTGGGTTGCCTTGGAGTAAGTGATGAAAAACCAATTGGCCAGGCTGCCAAGAAGAATTTCTTCCAAAACAATGAAACCCCCGTAGAAGATAAGAATGGCATAAGAAGGACTAGCACACCATACCCTTGGGATGAAGTTAGCTATCAAATAATCAAGTATATTTCTTGTGAGGGGAGGTATAGCATTGTCTATGGTTACCACTTTAGGATCATGCATGAATTAAGGTATGGCATGGACACTCTAGCCCCTTAGAAGCTCAACATCCCTTACTTCCTCCTGCAGTCCCTCATTGACTCCAGTACTAAAGTAAAAGCAGGAAATCTAGACCAGTTAGCTCACCATGGGTTAATCAAAATTTTAGTGGAAGAAGTGTTGAGTCCCAAACTTGCATCTTCCCTATACACCTTTTTAGCCTTCTTTTCCAGTTACTTGACCCACCAAGCTGTCAAATCATTGCATATTAGTTTAAAAAGAGCTTATAAAATGGTTTCCTAACTATGTCTTGTGACTGCTATTTGATTTAGATTTTTGTTCAATCAGCTGCGGAAACTTGTCACTTTCCGCAGCCAGCTCAAGTTTCCACAACCATTTTGTTGATGTCCATGTTACAGGTGTCTACTAGAGAATCCGGCCACATGGGCAAGCTGCAAATGACGTGTACATGGAGCGTGTCCCCTTGGCTCAACCGAATCACTCACAAACAGCCATGGTCAAGGATAGTCAAAGAAGTGGTCAACCTAAGAGTTTTGCGGTGGCACGACTCTGTTTCTAACACATGAAGATTTGCGTGGCAAGTTCCTCAATCTCCGGAGGTGTGCTAACACCTGTGGATCGATCCGTGAACCAAATCGAACAGCCACCACTCCATAGAATTAATTGTCACGGCTACCATACTGCTAGATCTCAGGACGTGGTTATTCATGTGTCTGTTTGGCAGCGTAGAATTTAAGAATTAATTGTAGCATCCTTAGTTATAAATAACGCGTTATCATACGCTTGATAGTTAGCTTTTTATATATGTAATCTTGACTGGTTTTACAAGCCCACTATGTCGTGCTATATCTTTATCTTATGACTGCATTTTAATGTATGAGAAGACATCGTTCTTAAGTTCAATTCGTGACTGAGTATTGATTGGCCGAGGTTGCAGAGGGCCCCTGTACACCAAGGCTCTGTACTACTGTATAGTTTCTTGCTTGCTTTCATTATGTTACTGCTTTTATAATCATTTGCTTGTATATATTACACTGTTCTGATATTCATGTTAACTGTTGTCCATCTTTTCTTTTATGCTTTCTCATGATTGTTAACTGATTAGTGTTTTTCTTTCAGGTTCTTGTAGACAGCCCGGGCAATTTACATAGTTTTAATGACTAATGACATGAAATCATCTTTTCATTCTGCTGATTTATTTTCTGAGTTTTAATTCCAGCATTGTCATTTCTTTCAATTCTGTTTTGCTCATTTACTTTCATGCAATTTAGATATCATATTACTCCATTTGTTTATGATTACCTCCTATAGCCAAAGTGAATCAAATAGTGAGGAATCATAATATTATTTGATGTAGTATGATTTAGTTTACTTTTCTGCAAGTTAGTGATTAGATTACTCATGTCATTTTTAGGGATTGAAGTATGAATGATTAGTTTAATCTTAGTTTCATTTTATGCAATTTCATTTCCTGCAATTTAGATATCAGATTACTCAATTTGTTTATGATTACCTCCTATAGCCAGAGCGAGTTGAAAGGTGAGGGGTCAGAATATGAGTTGAAGTAGTATGATTTAGTTTGCTTTGCTTACAGTCTTTGAATTGCTTTGAGTTCAGTTTTTTTTCTCTTTTTATACAGCAGCAAGGACACTAGGCTTCATTGTCACTAGCTCACTATTTTGGTATACTTTTATTTTCTCTTAGGAATTGATTTCATCACAGTAAGTTTTGAAACCTTTTTGAGAACTTTAAAGTTTGGAAAAATCATTGTAGAAATCACCATTGCCATCCATACTTGACTTTCAATTCTGTCATCTCACATTAGGGAATCAACAGAAGCTAAACCCAAAAACAAACCAAAAACTCAGAAACGACAAAGAAATAAGAAATCGGTTATATTGCATATACAGTGCACTCCACTTCAATAGTTTACAACTCTCGGATTGACATTTTAAATAGAAATTTAGGACACACTAAATTGACCAAACATTTTGGTGCCGTTGCCGGGGAAGTGAAACGAGGTAGCCAATTTCTTAAAAAAAAAACAAGAAAATTTCAAGGAAGGTAAAAATTGATAACTTCTCAAAGTATGCTCTCCTCTTGCACCTAGTGTGATCTGGAGGATCAGAAAAGAGAATTATTGGTTTAATAATTCCTTGAGTATGCTCTCTTCTTGCACCTAGAGTGACCTGGAAGATCAGAAAGAAAATTATTAGCCCGACTTGAAGAAAAATTAAAAAAAATGACATGCATAGAGCAAGAGATTCTAGGGGAAGGTTTTTAGCTAGGGCCAAGAGTTTGATTTTTACAACTCCATATACTTCAAGGAATAGACAGGAAACACCTCCATCATATCCAACTCACACTCCTAGCCTTAGGATTCCTGGAATTCAAGAGGCAGTAGTTGAATTACGAGACTCTCCCACACTATCCACCGAATCTGAGTTAGGAAAAGACCCTTTCTTTACTTCTACAGGAAAACACATTGTAATTGAGGAAGTAGAATCACCTGAAGAAGAAGAGGGAGAAATTCCTCCTCGTTCGCCATTAGTAGAGGAACAAGAGGACTCTGAAGTCTCTGAGGAAACTATCATGACAGAAGAAGTATTAAACGGATTTGGTAGAGGTAGAGGTAGAGGAGGAGGAGGAAACAATGGAGGAGGTAGAGGTAACAATGGGGGAAATAGGGAGGGAGATAACTCATTTAGATTTCCTATAGTTGATGAGGATTCTCGAGCAACAATGAGAAACATCTCACCATCTGTCCTCCCAAACTTTAATGGGTTACGAAATGAGGATCCTGAAACATTTCTATTTGAGTTTGAAGTCGTGTGTCAAACTTATGATTATCTGGAAGACTCTCAAAAACTCAAATTTTTTCCTTCAACATTGAAGGGAGCTGCTTTGAAATGGTTCATTGGATTAGTCACTCAATCCATTAGGACTTGGAATGATATGAAACAAACATTTTTGGATAGATACCTGGACTATTGTATGCCCACCAATCACAAGGATGAGATATTCAAAATGGTGCAAAAAGAAGATGAAAACTTGGAGGATTTACTTAAAAGATTTCAATACAACCTGAAAAGAGCAAAAATGAATAACTTAGATGAGGAAACCTTGAAAGCCCTTCTATTAAAAGCCATTAGAGATGAATGGATATGTTAGGATATTCCGACACATAGGAAATAGTTAAGTACAACTTGGTCTAGTGTAGAGTTAGGTAAAGTGTGTTTCTTTATAGTTGTACATTTTGTAACTTACAATCCGACGGTCACGATATGTAGTGATCTGATGGTTCATTCTCTGCTCGATATTACCGACACTTGATCCATGGCTTGACACCCGATTGGTCCATGAATTCTATTTAAAGCGCATGGAGGGTCATTTGTAGGGTAATCCGTGCATGAGAGAAGCTTATGTAAATTTTCATTCTTTGATTAATAAATTGCCTGAAGTGGCCGCGTTGGCTCAGGCCGTGGACTGTTTCCCTCTTTGAGGGTTTTAACCACGTCAAAAATACTGGTGTATTGATCTGTGATCTGGTTGTGAGCGGTGTCCTTTTGGTGTTCTTTCTGAGGAACTTACCCTGTAAATTCCTACATGGTATCGGAGCTATTTGAGGGCCGTGTCCATTGGTGATCCAAATCTGAAGCCGGTAGAACTACATCAGACTACCGTTTCCTAGATCTGTTGTTTCTGACTGCTTTCGGGCCAAGAGGATTGCTCTGTTATGTTCGGAGCATCTGTTCCAGTGAGGAACCCCTTTCGTTTCACGCGAAAAGGTTTCCGGTAGCCCTAGCTGCGTCATTTCTAAGATCTGGAGGTATACAGTCTTTATTTGCAGTTTACTGTTATTTTCTCTCTGCTTATTTCGGTTTCGGTTTATTTACCTTTTTTTTTAACCGGATCTATACCTTTCATTTCTGCGTATGCTCTTTGCCCTGTGACTCTGTGCGATCTGGGCAAATCAGAAACAGAAAGGAAGGATTTTTCTCATGCGTATGCTCTTTTCCCTGCACCTTAGTGTGATCTCGGAAAATCAGAAACATTGAGAAAAATATTTAGTTTTTCGGCTAAAGCTAACTTTGAGCCGCAAGGTTCAATTTTTTGAAAATATTTAGTTCTTTGGGTAAAGCTAACTTCGAGCCGCAAGGTTCGTTTTCTTTGCATGTCCGTGTTGGGTTTTGTGTTTTTTGTTTTGTAGGGAAAAAGAGCTTTCTCAAAGCAAGCACGTAACCCAAAGCCCCCCCCCCCTCTCTCTCTCTCTCTCTCAAATTTTTTGTATAGATCAATTGGTTCAAAGCTATTTTAAGAGAGTAGAGGTCTTGGGTTCAAGTCTCCATTTTGTGGGGGTGGACTTTTTCATTTCCGCACATTCCCGCACTTCGTCGGCAACTTCAACAACGTTTTTTCAAAAATCCATAACTTCTTCATCCGGAAGCCTTTTTCAGAGCCGTTTTTTTTAAACCAGCCTAAGTTTTCGAGATCTATCCATTGGAACACTTACTTTTAGCATCTTCAGCTTCTGTTTCTGTTGAAATGGAAAGTCAATACCAAGTTACCCTTGACAGCACCAACTACTTCCAATGGTTGTCCTACATGGAGGATTTACTTAGAAGTAAAGGTCTCTACCGAATAGCCACAGGCCAAGAAAAGAAACCGAAAGATGAAGACAAGGCTGCTAAATGGGAAAATAGACAAGATCAAGTACGTGGTTTGATAGGGATGTCTATTTCTCCAGATCTTAGATTCCATATTGCAGAACTTGAAACTCCTCATGAAGCAATGGAACAAATCAATAAAGTTTTTGGGATTAAAAATGAAATTAGAGCCCATCAACTTGAAAATGAGTTCCTTACATTGGACCCTAATAATTTTTCTTGCATTGAAGATTTCTTGTCTAAGTTCAAGACCCTTAGATATCTTTTGGAAGGTGTTAAGGTTAAGAAAGAAGATAGTAACCTTATTTATTCCATCCTTACTAAGTTGGGACCAGCCTACTCTGTATTTGTTTCCACCTTCCATTCTACAAGAGAAGGCTTCATTTCTCAAGGAAAAGACTACAAGCCCCCTTCCTTTGACTCTTTTTGTGATTCTTTAATAAGAGAACAAGAAAAACTCTTACACCTTGGTCTTCTTAATCTTGGAAACTCTTCCAAGAAAGCGTTAGCCACCCAACAGCAACCAAATTCAAAGAATCCTAAGAAGTCATATCCTAAAAAGAATGGTCCTAAACCAAACAAGGGTCCTAAGCAATTTCAGCCCCAAAATGAAAAATCATTTCAATAATATGATAAGACATATAAAAACAAAGGGAAGAAGACTGATAGACATTGCAATTTTTGTAATCGAGATGGCCACTTAGAATCAAAATGCTTTAAAAAGATGGAAGCCTTGGAAGCAGCAATGAAGAAGCATAAAATCCATTTGGGACAATCTTCAACTTCAACTTCATCTTCAGGAATGGCACTTTCTGCATGTGGTTGTCAAGCATCTCGGTCTGGCTATGCATTAAATGTATCTTCTTCTTCTCATTCTCATGAGTGGCTCATTGATTCTGGAGCTTCTTATCACATGGCCAAAAACAAAGCCATGTTTTCTTCTTTAAATGATTGTAACACCAAAAATATATATGTTGGTGATGATAGATCTCTTAATGTTGTAGGGACTGGAACTGTTCATCTAGACAATGGTCAGTTTAATGATGTATTATGTGTTCCAACCTTATCCTGCAACCTTCTATCTGTATATCAGATAACTCATTCAGGTGAAGGTAAAATCGTTGAATTTTCACCTCATGATGTTGTAATCAAGGACTTAAGAGATCCTAAACAGATTTTGGCTACTGGCATTGCTGATGATTCTACAAGGTTGTATAAGTTTCACAACTTTGGGTCATCAAATCTTCCCTCAGTATTTGTTGCTGATAACGATGAAGTGAGCAAACTTTGGCATGAGCGATTTGGTCACTTAAACTATCGCTCCCTTCAGCATCTATGTAAAGAAAATATGGTGACAGGTCTTCCTATGGTATCTTGCAGAGATGGTGTTTGTTCCGGATGTGTACTCAGAAAACATCATCGGGACAGTTTTGAAAAACGTGCCTCTTGGCACGCCTCAGCCCCTTTACAGCTTGTGCATAGTGATTTATGTGGTCCACTTCCAGTTGTGTCATTCTCTGGTTGCAAGTATTTCTGAACTTTCATTGATGATTTCTCCAGACGCACTTGGGTATACTTATTAAAACTCAAGAGTGAAGTATTTAACACTTTTTTGGCCTTCAAGGCCTTTGTTGAAAAACAATCTGGACATCAAATTCTTAAGTTAAGATATGATAATGGCGGAAAATATGTTAAAAACACATTCATCAACTATTGCACTGAGAATGGAATTCAAATGCAACATACTATTCCATATACTCCACAACAAAATGGTGTAGCTGAAAGGAAGAATCGCACCTTAAAGGAAATGGCTAATTGTATGCTACAATCTAAAGGACTTGGTCTTAGTTTTTGGGCAGAAGCAATTAACTGTGCAAATTACATAATAAATCGAACTCCTACTAAGGCTTTAAAGAATATCACTCCAGAAGAAGCATGGAGCTCAATCAAACCAGATGTAAGTCACTTTCGTGTTTTTGGAAGTGAAGCGTGGGCCCATATTCCAGATGAAAAGCATAAATCTTTAGAACCTAAGAGTGAAAAATGTACTTTTGTTGGATATTATGAAGATGTAAAAGTCTATAGACTTATTCCATTTAAGTCCAAAAATTTTATCATTAGAAGAGATGTAAAATTTGATGAAAATATATCGGCCTGCGAGCCTAGTCCGGTGGATGTGCCACCTCTCCCTATCTCTTCTACCTTTGAAAACATTTCTTCTTCAGATGATGAAAGTGAGGATGAAAATCCTCCCCCACCATCTCAGGATCCTCCTTTAGCTCCTGAGCTTCCAAAATGGGTTCGTGCTACTCGAGATGCAGTAGGTGATCTTGCCGGTGATCCTACAGATCAGCGACGCACACGTTCTCAGTTCGAGAGAGCCTCTTCTTTACTGGCTCAAGCTCCAGTAAATTATGATCCCGACACCTTTGCAGAAGCTTCAGGCCATCCAGATTGGGAAGCAGCTATGAATGAAGAATATCATTCATTATTGGAAAATGATACATGGGATCTTGTTCCTTTACCAAAGGGACGAAAACTTGTTAGATGCAAATGGGTTTACAGAACCAAGTATGGACCAGATGGGAAAGTTGATAAACATAAAGCTCGTCTTGTTGCTAAGGGCTTTTCACAGGTTCAAGGCATTGACTACACTGAAACCTTCTCCCCTGTTGCCAAAATGAACTCTATCCGCCTTGTTCTTTCCATTGCTGCCTCTTTCAAATGGGAAGTCCATCAGATGGATGTTAAATCTGCCTTCTTGCATGGGGACTTGCATGAAGAAATCTATATGGAACAACCCATTGGCTTCATACAAACAGACTCCAGCCTTGTTTGTCGACTTAAGAAATCCCTTTATGGTCTCAAGCAAGCTCCTCGGGCTTGGTATGCCAAAATGGATAGCTTTCTTTTAGAATCTGGCTTTTCTAGGTGTCATTCTGACAATACTGTCTACACCAAGAAAGTGGGCAACTCTCTTATCATCCTTGTTCTTTATGTTGATGATCTTATCCTTATTGGTAGTGATCCCAACCTTATAAACCATGTGAAGTCTAGCCTCAAAAGGAAATTTGAAATGACAGACTTAGGACACTTACACTATTTTCTCGGTCTTCAAGTCTTGCAATCCAAGGAGGGTATTTCCCTTTCCCAGTCCAAGTATGCTTGTGATATTCTACGTCATTTTCACATGGAAGACTGTAAGCCAGCCCCTTCTCCCTTTCAGTCTGGAGTCAAACTCTCAGTCATTAGTACTTCTCTTGAAGTTGATGCTACCTTATACCGTCAACTTGTAGGAAAACTTTTGTATCTAACCCATACTCGTCCCGACCTTTCCTTTGCTGTTGGCCTTGTTGCTTGGTTCATGCAAAACCCCAGTGAAAGTCATTGGAAAGCAGCTAAAAGAATACTTCGTTATGTTCGAGGTACAGTTCAGTTTGGGATTCATTACAGTGTCGAAGCAGCTCTTCTATTGGTTGGTTTCACTGATTCTGATTGGGCTGGTGACCCTGATGATCAGAAGTCTACTGCCGGTTATGTGTTCACTCTTGGTTCGGGACCTATTACATGGGCTTGTAAGAAACAAGCTTCCATTTCTCTTTCATCAGCAAAAGCAGAGTATCGTGGTGCCGTAGAAGCTAGTAAGGAAGCCTTGTGGCTTCGTCAGATCCTATCAGAATTTGGCTTTCAGGAGCAGCATCCGACTACACTTTGGTGTGATAATCAAAGTGCCATTCAGCTATGCAAAGATCCAGTTCAACATCAGCGCAGCAAACACATTGAACTACACATGCACTTCATCAGAAAGCTCATTCACGACCATGTTCTTGAAGTGCAATATTGTTCAACAGATGATCAAGTTGAAGACATCTTCACAAAGGCTCTCACAGAGGTGAATTTCACTAAACTTTGATTTATGGTTGGAGTTCAGGAAGTTTTCACTAAGGGGGGATAGGTTCTAGTGCCTCCTTCCTTCTCCTATTGTGTCATATTTGTAAATCCTTCAATCCTATCCCAAGTTGTTCTTAAGGGGGGATGTTAGGATATTCCGACACATAGGAAATAGTTAAGTACAACTTGGTCTAGTGTAGAGTTAGGTATAGAGTTAGGTAAAGTGTGTTTCTTTACCGTTGTACATTTTGTAACTTACAATCCGACGGTCACGATATGTAGTGATCCGATGGTTCATTTTCTCCTCGGTATTACCGACACTTGATCCGTGGCTTGACACCCGATTGGTCCATGAATTCTATTTAAAGTGCATGGAGGGTCATTTGTAGGGTAATCCGTGCATGAGAGAAACTTATGTAAATTTTCATTCTTTGATTAATAAATTGCCTGAAGTGGCCGTGTTGGCTCAGGTCGTGGACTGTTTCCCTCTTTGAGGGTTTTAACCACATCAAAAATACTGGTGTATTGATCTGTGATCTGGTTGCGAGCAGTGTCCTTTTGGTGTTCTTTCTGAGGAACTTACCCTATAAATTACTACAGGATAGATATTTTGAACATGATGGGAAAAGGAGATATATCTCAACTTCCACTTCATGATATAGCAGAGCTATGTGTCCATCTCTCAAGGGGAAAATCTAAAACTAGAAAAGGGCCTAGAGATCCTTCTCTTATTAGAGCAAACAAATCTGCAACTGGATCAGTAAGTAGGGCTAAGATTGGCAACATGCTTGATGAATTCAAAACTGATATTTTAGGGAGTCTTAGTGAGCAACTAGACACCCTTAAGATACAAAACAAGCAGAAAGAGGAAACTGAAGCTTTGGCCATCTTTTGTCCAAAATGTAGGAAGAAACATGCTCTAAGGGAATGTCCCTTGGATGCAAAAGTTGTAGAAACATGTGTGATTTGTTCAGAAAACCATGAGACCAAAGATTGTCAATTCCTGGGCTCAAAGTTGTCTTTCAAGAAGATCCAAATTCAATTGAGTCTCTCTGTTTTGTTTCAAGGATACCTTGGCAGGGGCAACAAAATCGAGGGTTTAACAACTCTATGAACTTTCAACCCCCACCAAATTGAAATCCTTGGCAACAACCTTGGTCCCAACCTCAAAATCCTTTTCAATCATGGGTACAAGGTACGCAAAATCCTTATGGGAGATTTGCTCAATTTTATCAATATCCTCCATATTTTCAAAACTAACGAGCTCCACAACTTCCAAATCAAAATCCACAACTATCATTGCCATTTCTACAACAACAACAACCTTCTCAATAGAATCCAAATTCTCAACTCTTGCTTCCATTCCAACAGAAGACAAATCAGCTACCTTCCCAGCCATTGCCGAACCCCAACAATAAAAACCCTCAAAATACTTACATGGTAGAAGGACAACAATTTCCTACCTATATGATTGTTCCTCTTAATGATGTACAACTCAGATCTGGTAGAGTTTTAGACAAGCCTTCTATAGATACTCAAAAGAAAAGCATTTATGAGGAAGATTCTCTTGAAGCCAATAAAGGTTCTGAATCACCTCTTCAAAACCCAAGCACTCAAAAAGAAAAAGAAAAAGAGTCAACCCCCACAACTCCTATAGTTGAGAAACCTTCATCTTCCTCTACACTTCCTTTTCCTGAAAGATTACAAATTGACAAAGGGGTAGAAAATTAAATCTTGTTGCATGATTATGATTTTCTAGATGAATTAAAGAATGTCTGTATCAAGATTCCCTTGTTACAAGCCATTAGAGAGATTCCTATTTTAGCAAAAACAATAAAGGAGTTGAGTCTCAAAAGACCAGGAAGGAAACCAAGAGATACAAGAAGAATCCACCTGGTAGGAAAAAATGCAGATATCATGATGGGAAAAATTACCATGCAGAATTATGTAGATCCCGGTAGTCCAATTGTCAAAACACATATCAATGGGGTAGAAATTCCAAATACTTTGATTGATTTAGGGGCTGCTATCAACATTATGTGTAGACAGACTATGGAACAGCTAAAACTTCCTAATCTTCTCTTTACACCTACTTTACTACAACTTGCAGATCGATCAATTATCAAACCAGATGGTGTATTAGAAGACATTTCGGTCTCCTTAGATTCTTGGGGATATCCAGTAGATTTCATGATTTTAACTCCCAAGATTAATCTAGGAGGACACCCTCTCATCTTAGGAATACCTTGGCTAGCCACATCTGATGCTTTTATCAGTTGTAGATCTGGGGATATGTATATTTCTAATGGTAGTTCGACAAAGAAATTCAATCTGTATCCTCCAACAAAAGCAATTATAGAAGTAGGGGATAATGAATGGGTTGATGATGAGGATACTATACACCCTGTCTTTATCATTTCCGAAATCAGTGAAGATAGTCAAATTCTGAACACATTAGAAAACTTTGAAACATCTTCAGAATATGACCACACACAATTTCAGTTATATTCTGACATTGAGTATCTCTCATCTAGACAAATGTCTCTTTACTCTATGGAAGAGTTTGGTAGTTCCGCCATTGAGATCTTTCTAGGTAAAACATTGAATATCAACAAAAACTTGGAGAAATCACAACAAGGAGAGCTAACCAAAATCTTGCAAAAACATTCTATTGCATTTGCATGGGAGTATACTGATATGAAAGGTATTGACCCTAAGACTTACATTCATCACATCTACATTGAGGAAAACAGTAGACCAATCAGACAACCTCAGAGAAGGATGAATCCAAACCTTAGGGAGATAGTGAAAGAAGAGCTCCAAAAACTACTCAATGTAAACTTCATTTATCCAATTTCAGATAGCCAATGGGTTTCTCATTTGGTTATAGTACCTAAAAAGAATGGTAAATGGAGGGTATGCATTGATTACAGGGAATTGAACAAAGCAACTTTGAAGGATCACTTTCCTTTACCCTTTATCGATCAGGTATTATATACTATAGCAGGCAAAAAATAATTTTCATTTTTGGATGGTTTTAGTGGCTATAATCAAATTCAAGTAGCACCTGAATATCAAGATAAGACCACATTTACCTGTCCATGGGGAAATTTTGCCTACCGAGTGCTACCTTTTGGATTATGTAATGCACCCGCAACATTTCAAAGGGCAGTACTAGGAATCTTTTTTGATCTAATCCATGATTGTGTAGAGGTTTATATGGATGATTTTACAGTTTATGGTAATTCATTTGAAGAGGCATTAGAGAATTTGGAAAAAGTCCTTATAAGATGTAAAGAAACATACCTTTCATTGAGTCATGAAAAATGCTTTATGATGTTTACTGAAGGTATTGTTTTGGGACATCATATTTCAGGGGATGAGATTAAAGTTGATAGATCAAAAGTTGAAGTCATCTCCAAGTTGCCTATTCCAAATTGTCAAAAAGATGTTAGAAGTTTTCTGGGATTTACTGGACACTATAGAAGATTTATAGAAAACTTCACCAAAATAGCATCTCCACTCTTCAAATTACTTACAAAAGACAGTGAATTCAAATGGGATCCTGATTGTCAATCTGCGTTTGAAACTTTGAAAACAAGAATATCTGAAGCACCCATTTTGAGAGGGACAAATTGGAAACTTCCTTTCCATATTTCTACAGATGCTTCAAATATAGCTCTAGGAGCTATATTGGGTCAAAAGGATTTAGTTCCTTATGCCATTTACTACACCAGTAAAAATTTGACTCCCACTGAGTTGAACTATACTGTGACTGAAAAAGAGTTCTTAGCTGTTGTTCATGCAATCAATAAGTTTAAACATTATATAACAGGCTATGAAAATTTTGTCCATACTGATCATTCTACAATTAGATATCTAATGAAAAAACCTGTTACTAATGGCAAAGTTATAAGATGGCTCTTACTTTTACAAGAATTCAATATTACTGTGTTGGATAGACCAGGGAAACAAAATACAGTAGCTGATTTCTTGTCTAGGATCCAAAATACTAATGAAGATTCTCCTGTAGAGGATAAGTTTCCAGATGAATATTTATTTGCAATAACTACTAAGACTCCTTGGTATGCAGATATTGCTAACTATTTGGTTACAGGGAAGCTACCTCCACATTTATTTCCTAGTGTAAAAAGAAGAATTATTCAGGAGAGTTCAAATTATTCATGGATTTCTAACGAATTGTTTAAAACAGGGCTAGATTGTGTGATCAGAAGATGTGTTCGAGAAGATGAAATGCCTGACATTCTCAAGGCATGTCATGATGAACCATGCGGTGGACACTTTGCTGACAAAAGGATGGCCTATAAAATCATTTCTTTAGGATATTATTGGCCTTCCCTCTTCAAATATACAAAACAATATGTTAGAAGGTGTGACAGCTGCCAAAGAGTAGGGAAACTGACTCTTTCAAATGAAATGCCATTACAACCACAGGTACTCATCGAACCCTTTTAAAAATGGGCTTTAGATTTCATTGGACCCATTAATCCACCATCTAAACAGAAGAAGTATATATTGGTATGCATTGATTATGTCACTAATGGGTAGAAGCCAAAGCATTACCTTTTGCTACTGAAATTTAAGTTGTTAATTTTCTTTATGAGGATATTTTTACTCGTTTTGGTGTCCCAAGAGAAATTGTGACATATCAGGGAAGTAAATTTACATCTAACTTGATGGATAAGCTGATGGAAGAATACAAAATCAAGCACAGAAAATCTACTCCTTACCATCCACAAGCAAATGGTCAAGTGGAGTCTACAAACAAGGTTATTGAAAGCATCATCACCAAAACTGTTCATCTACACAGAAGAGATTGGGCAGAAAGGCTTCCTGAAGCCTTGTGGGCCTACAGAACTACATGGAGGAATACAACATGACATTCTCCCTATGAAGTCGTTTATGGGAAGGAAGTCCTGCTCCCCATTGAGTTTCAAGTCAAGACTTTCAAGATGGTAGTTCAGTTGGGGATGAATCTATCAGAAGCCCAAAAGCACAGAATGGAGCAGCTGAATGAGCTAGATGAGATCAGACAAGAAGCAATTTTAAGAACTGATCTAGTTCAACATCAAAGAGCTAAGTGGCATGACAGATACATCAAAGAGAAAAAGTTTCAAGAGGGAGATTGGGCACTACTGTTTGATTCCAAGTTTAAAGACTTCAAAGGTAAATTTCAGACCCATTGGCTTGGGCCATATGAGATTGAAAAAGTCTTTAGCAATGGAGCGGTAAGAATCAAGAACATTGATGAATTTCAAACTCCTCTTATTGTGAATGGCCACAGATTGAAAATTTATCATAAGCCACTCTCAAAAGAGGAATTTGTCAAAATGTTTCAAGAGAATTATGTAATAAGGTTGGTGAAGAAGAATCCTTCTTCCCCACCAGCCTAACCTTTGTTTCTTTCAGTTCAATAATAATAATAATAATAATAATAATTTGTATAAGCCTGAAAACCAATCACTGATTGGCGATCTTATACAGAAAATGTAGAGTGAAAATCAGGGACACCTGACACTCTATATTTTCCAAAAAAAAATTCTCCCCTTCTTTTTCATTTTCACTCCACTTCATTTGCCATTCCACTCCATCTCCATTTCATTTTCATTTCACTTCACTCTACTTCATCTCATTCCATTTCATTCATTTCATTCCATTTCATCAATAAATGTCTCTTTCAGGACCATTTCCACTCAGTTAGTTATTATCTAACTATCTTTGTTCAGCCAAGTGGGTGTTGTGTCAGTTTCCACAGCTGGAAGCAGTTTCCACAGCCAGAAGCAGTTTCCACAGCCAGAAGCAGTTTCCGAAGCCACCACTCCGTTTTCCAAATTCACAGTCAAAATGTTAGTGCAATAATCATGAAAATACAGGTGTGACTGAGCATACGCTATGAAGACATGGAGCATCTCCAGACATCAATAAAGAGCAGTTGATTAAAGGCTAATGGACAACAAATGACAAGGATTCCAAAGGTATGAGCAAAAATTTCTTTCAAATAGCAATTAAAGGCACAATTTTGCATAGTTGTCAAACCATAAAAGCTCTACTATGTGCAATGATTATCACGATAACTCCATTACCCATTACCATCCCACGACATTATTCAACAAACCATGCATTTATTCTTTAATGGTCTCATGATTGATTTTCAGGTTTAACTCATAGTCGACTGCACTTTCATACCCCACTTGCAATCATGAGATGTGACCTATTTCATTACGACTCCTCTCCACCACATTTTCCGCAGCCATTCATTAAAATTGTAACATTTCGCACGCAGCCGTTTAATTCAAAATCCCAACTTCACTCCATTTCCTTACCATTCTGTTAAGACTATCTTCTTCACTTACGTCTGCACTTCATTTTGTGAACTCACCTTGGCTGCTCATCCTCTGTTTCCGCTTGCAGTTCCAGAACACTCCCATTACTTGTTATCCTCCAATTGCAGCCACTTTATTTTTTCCATAAACCTTGCAACCGAGCCACCTTACCTTTGCTAAACCCTCACACGCAATTGAATTTTCAGTTGAATTTCAAAACAGAGGAAAGGATGGGACGATTACTAAGGGCAGAACTGGAAGGACCTAAATATTTAGAAGGTTACCCTCAAGCAAAAGATTTGTTGAAGAAAGCAAAATGGTTACGCTTCATCCAAAAATTTAAGGGCCATAACAAGGAGGTAACTAAAGCCTTTGCACGGTCTTTCGACAGCCAGATGGTGGAAATTGGAGACTTAAAGCTCACGGTCACTGAAGCCTCAGTAGCAGCTGCCACAGACTTGCCCCAGGAAGGTGAGCGTTGGTTTAAAAACAAAAGTGTGGACGAGCAGGCATGGAGAATCATGTTATGTAACCCAGGTATGGATGTTACTATATTTACAAAAGGAATTCTTGTTCATGCATTGAAAGAAGAATGGGCCAGCCTACTGTTAATCATCCAAAAGTTTATCACTTGCGAAGGATGCTTTGGTTCAATGTACATGTATCATGCTAGGTTATTGATGAACTTCTTAGAGAGTCAAACTCTTAATCTGCCTTATTTCTTACTGCTAAGTTTGAAAAAGATGAGTACCACAGTCCAAAAGAACATAGGAAATATAGAACCTCACTTATATCATCATGGACTTATAAGGATTCTCATTGAAGACCAACTGAAGAAAAACAAAGATACCTGGGAACGGTTCTTAGTAAGAAATTACTTTCAAGAGCCATCTGAGGCTCCTGAAAGCAGTACACCTAAGACACCAAGAAGGAGTAGGAGAAAAGAAAAGAGTGCCATAATCCAAGACTCTCCTATTATCAAAACTCAAGAAGTTGGTCAAAAAGAAAAGGAGAAAAGAACTAAGGACAGAAAACAGAGAAAATTGAAAGGAAAAAGGAACATAGAAGAAGTCTACCAATCACCAGAGCCATCTATAGAGGAGGACTATCAAACATTGTCTGAGAGATTAGTGCATCTTCAAAAACAAGCTGCTACAGCAAAGAAGAAGGAAAAAGGAAAACAGAGCATAGAAGAAGGGAGTACTAGTCCACCGTATTTAAGAAGAAGCAACAGGCTTAGAGGAAGGGGGAGTAAAACACAAGTAAAATGACCCCACTTCATTGACTTGGGTGGGGAAACACCCGAGAAACCTCCAGCTGGCCATAGTCCATCTCATCCTCAGCCAACTATTGAAACTAGTCCTCCACATGTTGATGAAAGCCCTTCTCGGCCAGAGCTAGAAAGCAGTCCTCCTCCTCAACAAGACTTTGCAGGCAGTCCAAGAAAAACACCCAAAATAGATCCAAGTCAACAGGAGGTGTATGATTACCTCGAATCTTTAGAAAAGACAGTTGCAGGCCCGAGTACCACTCTGCCCCACATGACACAAGATACACAAGTCCAATCCTTAAAGCAATAAGTGTTTGAATTAGAGGTTCTAAACAGGAATATTAAGCAAGAAAATGAAGCACTTAAGGAGCAGAGCAAAGTGGACAAAATTATTCATGATAATACTATGCTTCATTTGGGACTATGGCAAAATAAGAACAAGAAACTAAAGAAAAAGTGCAGAAATTTGAGCAGAGAATTACTCAATCTCAAATTCAGATGTCTGATAAGGAAACCCAGGATGGTGGTAGCACCAAGAAAGAAAAGAAGAGGACTGGATGTACTAGCAGAGGCTTCAAAACATATGGATTAAAGGGAAATGACTAAAATTTTGGTTGCATGAGGACATGCAACACCTTCACAATGGGGGTATGTTGAGTCCCAAACTTGCATCTTCCCTATACACCTTTTTAGCCTACTTTTCCAGTTACTTGACCCGCCAAGCTGTCAAATCATTGCATATTAGTTTAAAAAGAGCTTATAAAATGGTTTCCTAACTATGTCTTGTGACTACTGTTTGATTTAGATTTTTGTTCAATCAGCTGCAGAAACTTGTCACTTTCCGCAACCAGCTTAAGTTTTCGTAGCCATTTTGTTGAAGTCCATGTTACAGGTGTCTACTGGAGAATTCGGCCACATGGGCAAGCTGCAAATGACGTGTACATGGAACGTGTCCCCTTGGTTCAGCCGAATCACTCACAAACGGCCATGGTTAAGGACAGTCAAAGCAGTGGTCAACCTAAGAGTTTTGCGGTGGCACGACTCTGTTTTTACCACGTGAAGATTTGCATGGCAAGTTCCTCAATCTCCAGAGGTGTACTAACACCTGTGGATCGATCTGTGAACCAAATCGAATAGCCACCACTCCATAGATTTAATTGTCATGGCTACCATACTGCTAGATCTCAGGACGTGGTTATTCACGTGTCTGTTTGGCAGCACAGAATTTAGGAATTAGTTGTAGCATCCTCAGTTATAAATAACGCGTTATCATACGCTTGATAGTTAGCTTTTTATATATGTAATATTGACTGTTTTTACAAGCCCACTGTGCCGTGCTATATCTTTATCTTATGACTGCATTTTAATATATGAGAATACAATGTTTTTAAGTTCAATTCGTGACTGAGTATTGATTGGTTGAGGTTGCAGAGGGCCCCTGTACACCAAGGCTCTGTACTACTGTATAGTTTCTTGCTTGCTTTCATTATATTACTGCTTTTATAATCATTTTCTTGTATATATTACACTGTTCTGATATTCATGTTAACTGTTGTCCATCTTTTCTTTTATGCTTTCTCATGATTGTTAACTGATTAGTGTTGTTCTTTCAGGTTCTTGTAGACAGCTCGGGCAATTTACATAGTTTTAATGACTAATGACATGAAATCATCTTGTCCTTCTACTGATTTATTTTCTGAGTTTTAATTCTAGCATTGTCATTTCTTTCAGTTCTTTTTTTTCTCATTTACTTTCATGCAATTTAGATATCATATTACTCCATTTGTTTATGATTATCTCCTATAGCCAAAGCGACTCAAATAGTGAGGAATCATAATATTATTTGATGTAGTAAGATTTAGTTTACTTTTCTGCAAGTTAGTGATTAGATTACTCATGTCATTTTCAGGGATTGAAGTATGAATGAGTAGTTTAATCTTAGTTTCATTTTATGAAATTTCATTTCCTACAATTTAGATATCAGATTACTGATTTTTTTTATGATTACCTCCTATAGCCAGAGCGAGTCGAAAGGTGAGGGGTCAGAATATGAGTTGAAGTAGTATGATTTAGTTTGCTTTGCTTACAGTCTTTTAATTGCTTTGAGTTCAGTTTTTTTTCTCTTTTTATACAGCAGCAAGGATACTGGTCTTCATTGTCACTAGCTCACTATTTTGGTATATTTTTATTTTCTCTTAGGAATTGATTTCATCACTGTAAAACCTTTTTGAGAACTTTAAAGTTTGGAAAAATCATTGTAGAAATGACCATTGCCATCCATACTTGACTTTCAATTATGTCATCTCACATTAGGGAATCAACAGAAGATAAACCCAAAAACAAACCAAAAACTCAAAAACGACAAAGAAATAAGAAATCGATTATCTTGCATATACAATGCACTTCACTTCAGCAGTTTACGACTCTCGGATTGAAATTTTAAATAGAAATTTAGGACACTATAAATTGACCAAACATTTTGGCGCCGTTACTGGGGAAGTGAAACTAGGTAGCCATTTTCTTAAAAAAAAAGACAAAAAAATTTCAAGGAAGGTAAAAATTGATAACTTCTCAAAGTATGCTCTCCTCTTGCACCTAGTGTGATCTGGAGGATCAGAAAAGAGAATTATTGGTTTAATAATTTCTTGAGTATGCTCTCTTCTTGCACCTAGAGTGACCTGGAAGATCAGAAAGAAAATTATTAGCCCAACTTGAAGAAAAATTAGAAAAATGACATGCATAGAGCAAGAGATTCTAGGAAGAAACCTAAAGAGAGGAGGAGAAATCTGAAGAAACAGGGCAAACAGAGATAGAGAAAGAGACAGAAGGAGGAGAAAAAGGGGCAGAAAAGATAGAAGTGTCTCTTGAGACCCTAGAAAGAGAGGTAGCAGCTGCTCTCACTGCCCTCAGCACCCCAATTAAACCAAAACAAAAGAGGAAGAGACAGACCTCCATGTACTTCAAGGCTAGGAAGAGCTCAAGGATCAAAACAGGGAAACCCCAGCCTTCTTCCAGCGTTCCAATTGCTATTGAAGATTCACCCTCTGCCTAAGAAAAATAATCCCCTTCCAAGAAACCTATCACTTATGAAAGAGGGACTCCTAGGTCTCCCACATGGAAAGAAAAAGTAGAATTACAGGACTCAAAAACAGTATACAGGAGGCACAGACTGTTCTACAAGAGACCCTGTAAAAACTACAGGAGACTGAATAACTTGAAAAGAGGGTAGAAGGATAGCCACAAGAAAAGGAGGAAGCAACAAAGGCACAAGAACCTGACCCCTAGCCTAGTCTTGGCTCTTACTACAATCTTCTTGAGGGGGAGAGAATCATTCCACAAAAATTTGCAATTCCACTATTCTTTGAGTTAGAGAAAGAAAGCATAAGGACCCATAGGTGGATACGAATAGCCAAATCTAAGGGAGTTGAGGATATTGGCCACATGGAGAAAAAACTCAGAGAAATAGGTAGAGAACTAAGCGTTGTCAGACACATAGAAGCAATCACAAGAAATCACTTGGAAACTGAAAATGAATTGCTAAGAAGACAGTTGCAAGAGAAAGAGACCCAACTGGAATGCATGGCCAGCTGGTCCATGGAGGCATTGCAATGTAGGACACTAGCAAAATCCTATGGCCTATATCTCAAGGACCAATGGATGCAATTTTAGATCAAGACTTTGGCACAAAGAGGCACAATGCCTTTCCAAGATTACAGGAAATTTATGGACTTGTGTGACCAAAGCACATCAGAAGATAAGGCAAAGACGACAAAAATCTGCATAACATGGCCATCACAGACATGAATGTGTGGGACCCCAATGCTAGGCTAGGGGACCTGCAACTAATCGCCATGGCCTCATGGATGAACCATGAAGTGTTAAGGGTAGCAGAAATAATATAGTTGATGATAAAGGAGAAGAATGAGCCCTTAATGATTAGATCTGAGCCATCAAACCCCATGGAACTCATCATCACGCATAACCTTCTTATAGATAGTCCTCAGATTGCCCCTAGATATATCAGTGATCAGGTTCAAGCCATTGCACATTTTGAGGATATGGAAAGGTTACTTGCGGATGATTGTGTGCATGCTTGTATGAGGAGATGGAACACCTTACCACATAGTCTGTAGATTAGGGAGCATCACTCCCCAATGAGGATGAAAGAGGCATTAAGGAGAGTGCCAATGTATAAGCGCTCGATGTAGAGGCTGCACGTCAATTGGATTGGCCTCAAATTGAGTACCCCACTGCTGTTAGGAATGCTAGAAGGCAGAAAAGAAGAGGAAGAGCAACAACATTGGGAAGAGGTAGAAAGAAAGGTATGATTCTATGACAAAGAGGAGGAGACCACATTAGAAGCATAGGATGCTAGGGAGGCCGCCAGGGCCATCAAAGATGAGGAGATGGACTAAGTTGCTCAGAGGATGAGCAACACTTTCAGTAGGGAAGTGATGATGAGCTTCATAAATGGGTAATTATATGGGCTCATTTTACCTCCTAACCTAGTCAAATCAACCATTCTCTTAGCTTATTGCATGATTTTCTGATTATATTTATGCTTATAGAGTGAGTTGAGTTAGTTATGATGCAATGAGGTCTAATATGTGTTTAATGCAGATTATTGATGATTTTTGTGGTCAAATTCAAGCATCCAATAGACAAATGGCAACAATAACTCGAAGTGGACAAAGAAGAGGACTTATAGGAGAGAATCCCCCTCATTTATTACTCCTCACTTCGAATTCTCCTTCATTCAACTCGGAGTACACGCAGCCAAGTCATGCATTAGCATGCAGTCGAGCAAAGTGAAGGATAATTGATGTTTACCTTGAGTTTTGGGAGCCAAGCCTCCTTGATTTTAAGGAAGCTATTGGGAGCTTCATTTGTATAAGTAGAGAGTCCTAGGGCCTCACTAAGGAGTTGGTCGAATTTTTTTTGAACTTTTGTTGTAGCATTACTTATGTAAACTCTGCTCAACTTCGAGCTTATTATCTTGTGATAGTTCATGTAATATTATTATTGTTTTGAGAATAAAGATGGAATCCATTATGAGTTATCACTGAGTCACCTCAGGGGGCTGAAGCTCTTGGGTTATGGCCCAATCCAAGCAACCAAGCTCCTCTTTACTTGTATTTGTATGTTTCATTTCAGTTTGTGGATCAGGTTGTTGTTAGATGCTGCATTCCTTTTATGGTTAAGAATAGGTTGCTTTTGATGATTTGGTACTTTGCTTCCATTTATGCTTTCTATAGTAGGATAAACAGTGATAAAGAAAATATCCAAAATGCTAGAAGTAGTTCCTTGGCCTCTCTTCCTCCCTTTGGGACAATGATTTGAGGCAAAGACCCTCTTGCTGCCCCAAAAACAGAGATTTTTCTCCTTCATAGGACTTCTAGTGTTTACAACTTTCTAGTTGGTTTATAGTCTAGTTTGCTTTGCTTCAAAACTTCTTCATCATGCTCATTTCCTTATTAGCAATAGTCTTCTTTCATGCAATGGTTATCAGCATTTCCTTTCATAGATCCTAGTTTACTTTGATGCAAAAACTTTGTTTTTTTAGATGCACTTATTTCCTTGCTTGCTAAATCTCATTGGTTGACTTTCAATTGTTTATGCAGCATATATCTTCTAGTAGTAGTCCAACCTGTTAGCCATTCCACGCTCCATCTGATCCATGCCCTATAGGTCGCCCAAGTCTCCCCTCAATTCTACCTTAGTTTCCTGCATTTTCCATAGACTTTCCTCTCTCTCCTTGAGCAAATCCAATCATCTTTCTCTCTCCTAATGATTCTTGGTAGACCCTAGGTGCCCTAACACTTCATTCCAACCTTCATCTACCTTTTCCACCTACTCTCCCACCTTCAAAATAGTGAAAACTGCTCTCGGCCTCCTCCTGTAGGCCTCCTGTAAAACGTTGTTTTTCCTCCTGTAGATTTCCTGTGTCCTCTTATAGATTTTCCTGTAGGCTTCCTCTTGAAGGCTGAATTTGGGAGAATCCTTCAGAAGGCCACCTGATACCTCCTAGGACCCATCCACACCATCCTACATCCTCTCACATCCCAAAACCGCCCTCCATCGCCACCTATTCGTTGCCACATTCACAAACAAATAAATTACATGCATGACAAATTCACATAAAAATACATAAAATCCAAAGGGATGATTTTTTATCATTTTCTTCCAGAAATAGCGTATTTAGATTTTTTTTACTTGCTTAAGTATGTAATGGCATTCCTTTCATGATTTTCATAGTGCTTTCTGCAAGAGTAGGATTAGTGGTTAACTAGGATTTCCTTGGTTTGCTTTACATTTCAGTCTTCCTTTCTGCAAGTAGAATAGTATCAGT
The DNA here is from genome assembly GCA_031772625.1 of Pinus tabuliformis. Lineage (NCBI taxonomy): Eukaryota > Viridiplantae > Streptophyta > Pinopsida > Pinales > Pinaceae > Pinus > Pinus tabuliformis. The sequence continues at coordinate 1,189,912,874 of CM062818.1, forward strand.
AAAGTAATCTCTCTTTTCCTTTCATCACATATAGAGCTTCTTCTCAAATCCATAGAAGTTTCCTTGAGATCCTAGTGATCTTACGTCGGCTAACCAAGTACAGTAAGAACTAGTACCTGTGCATACATCACCATCACTTCCAAGTTTGCTACGAACTACCGGGTTGATAAAAGTAAAGTAGGAAGCCCAGGAGTTGTAGCATTATTGCTACAATACTGGTGCTCACCACATGTGACTCTAGAATAGGAAGCTACTCCAGAAGTGAGGCAATAAGAGAAGCACAATCTAGTGAGCATAAAGTATTAAAGGAAGGTTACACATAGTTCAATAGAGGAGAAAAGATGCATATTCAAGTCAAATCCAACTACTTTGAAAGAAACTGTGGTAGCAGACAGAAAGAGGAAACAAAATACGTAAGAGGAATACCAAAGATAGAAAGAACAATAGAAGAAAGAACAAGAGGAAAGGAAGATTCGAGAAGAAGAAACAATTTTGAAGCAAGTCGAAGAAGAAGAGAAAAATCAACTACAAGAGGAAGAAAGAAAACAATATCAGGATAAAGAACTTGCTCAAGAGTTTGAAGACATTATAGTTATTCAAGGCATGGAGGTAGATTCAGAACAACAAAATCAGCATGTTGATTGTATGCCTTGTACAAAACAGATCATAACTTAATCTCCCTGTCCTCCTCCAGAAGGGAAAGCTCCAGATGATCAAGAGGAAATTTATCTTCTTGATGAAAATCGGGACATGGATATTTGCAGCTTAACTTACGATGTTCTTCAGAATAAAATTGTGAAAAAAAGAAAGAAACAATTTTTGGATGACCTCACACATCCTACTTTCATCAAGGATAAGGTGATTGTAATGGACACCAGAAAGAATATTGAAGATTTTATCGCAACCAACTTGGCCTTTGTAGGACATTCTAAGGAAAAAAAATATTTTATGGCTAAGAATAGACAAATTGTGAAGAATTTGGAAGTTGGGAGGCACCTTATAGAATAACTCTAGGCAGAGGTTCAAAAGACAACTCCCACACAAGTGTACTTAGAAGAGTTTCAGGCATCTATACTTGGTGAAGTAGTAGAATTGGGAGAAACTATGAGGAACTTGTATGAGGAGTTGATCACTGTGCACAAGGAAATTGTCCCCTTGCATGAAATGCAACAAAAATCAAGGTAGAACGCAAAAGGTCTCAAAATTGTTCACACAACTATCACTACAATACATGAATTGGGAATGAAGTGCAAAGGTGCACCACCTATGTTGGTTAAGAAAACAAGACAACAAGCTTAGTTGGAAAAAGCTAGAGTCTGAATGCTTATACAAAGAAAAAATTAACTCAGCATTTTCATAGCTAACATATTATCCTCTTATAGATGGTTGTACAATAGTGTGGATTCTATGGTGAAATCTCATAAAATCCCTCCTGTCAACACATTCTCAAAAGAAAAAGGTAGAAATGTGGTTTGATTGGAAGCTTTAGAATACTTGGACCAGTATCCATGGAGGATTCACTGGGGGATAAATACCATACCACATGCAGTGGTATTGGGGGATATATATTGAGGAAAAAATGACATAATATATTGAGCATATAATAGCAGGTAAAGGCATTTTATATTGGCAGATATAAAACATGGGGCTCAAATTTAATGAGAAACTATAAAGGGGTATAAAAAAATGTTAGTGAAAAAATGGCTACCTACAATATCTAGTGAAAGTAGGGGTTTCTTAAATTAGGAAGTTTTATTGGGTTCATATTGGTAAGGGGTTAAATAATTGTATTTTTAGAGGTATTGTCCAATATGTAGTCAAACTAAAGTTATTGTTTAGTACACCACAAACGCACACACTATGTCAAAGGTTCATTGAGTGAAGCCCACGTGCAAGTATCTGTGATGAAGAATGATTTTTCTTCTAATATTTCAAAAATTTCCTCACCTACCCATTATACTAACATTTTCCATGGGCCTGTCACAACTGTCACATCTTTCGGTGAGTCAGGAATGGTGGAATGTTAGTTTTACATCAAAGCAGGGCAGGGAAAAATATTCTCTTCATGGTCTCTCTCATATTTTATTTTTTCAATCTAAAGAAACAGAGAATGAAATTTTTGGTTTTCAATCAACCGCTCTCTTTGATTCATTAGATCTTGAGGATTCCTTTTCTTTTGAAAAAGAAAATTTTATCATGGTTTTCTTGATATATTCATTGATTCATTTAGTAATGACTTTGTAGCTTCAACTATTGATTATTCCAAGCCACCGGTCTTTGATTATCTATATTCAGATCCTTGGAACCACCTCAAGGTGTCGAAACACTTTAGCCTACGCTGATGATTATGTCAGGTTATCACAGTTTGGATGTATGTCCCAAGCATGATTAGGCTGACACTATTCCTTGAGAGACTCCTCAGCAGGTGACCATAAAAGTTGTAAATGAACCTATCTCTCAACTTGCAGATCCTTCACCTGTTTTTCATGATCCTATTGTTCAATGGTTGGAGGAATCATACCTAGCAAGCCCTTTTGTGAAACACAAATTCGTGGATTTCTTTATTGTTGGGAATGGATCCCCTAGGGTCAATTTTTGGGTTAAAACCCCAAGTTTTGGGGCAGAAGGCCCAAATTTTGTATAAAGAAATGTAAAGTCTCCGCATTTTGTGGTCGCAAAGCACGAAGATATCAAGAGTCAAAATGGGTTTCCACCCTTAGTCTAGATAGGTTGTGTCAGCTCAATGAGATCTGCCCTTGGTCTGCGGACCATGGGATTGTATAAAAAGGAGGTCTTAAGAGGAGTCTAAGTAAGTTCGGTTAAGTTAAGTTGAGTCATTGATGAGTCTGTAAAGGGGCTAAGAGTGAGAGTCTTAGTGTAGGAAGAAGGCTCTGTAGTTGAGTGCACAGAGGCCTAAGGTGGAAGTCCACAGCTGAGTGCGCATACCTGTACAGCTGTGTGTGCAGGGTGGTCGGAGTGTGTACTGAAAACTTGGATTATCAATAAAGAAGAGTATTCTGAAATTACTGTGTATTTTACTTTTGTCAATTGCATGTGATTATGTTATGTTAAGCATTGGGTTTATGTTTTAATGCTAAATTGATGCACAAACCTATATGTTTTCCTCTGTTATATGAACACAAGTAGAGATATATGTTTATGCAATGATAATCTAAATTGCATGATAGATTTGGTGAACACTTAAGATAATTCAGAGAACTATACAACAAAGTAGTTACAGAGGTGCGTAAGTGTCGAGATCGCTTGTTAGGGTTACGCGAAGGACGATCGCAGACCTTCGTAGAGGTTCTGAAAGACTAATAGAGAAGTACATCGATAAGCCTTAAAGGCTTATCAATCTATGTGAAGGCAGTGTTAAGGTATAAAAACGACATCACAACCATCTTAGGGTGCGAAAACTTGGTTCCTACATCCCCCCATACTGCTTCAGGTCAGACTTCAGTCCGTGCTCCACAGATTGACGCTGAAAGGGCCAGTAGTGTAGGGATTTTCTTAGCTGATTAATGTTGAACCTAAGTCAGGGCCCATCAAGCCAACAAATGATTCCATTATCGAGACCAGGATCTACATAACAAGATATGTGATGTCACACCACTGGAATCCAACTAAGAAGGAGATCGGAGACTAGTTGGATAGAAAGATCCACAAATTCACGATGCAAGAATATAGGAATTTACGATTGATGAAAGAAAATTAGTTGGATAGATATTTTTACACAGAGATACATGAAATATTCTTCTGTTCCTTCCCAGTTTAATTATACGAGTGGATCGCGAAGTTGCCAGACGGCTAGGGAAGGTGGAGGCTTGACGATTTGATTGTCTGGACCCTGGAGTTAGTGCAAAAATTGGAAGCCTATGAAGATAAGATCACTCACATTTTCGACCATTGGCTCAACCGTATCGTAAGAGGGTTTGTGACAGTGTTCGTGGTTGATACTTCTGTCAGCTACAATGAAGCAAAGCATCGCTTCTTCAAAGGGGCACAAGGTAAGTATTTCAAATCATTAAATACTTGGATTAAGATGCTTTTATGTGAAAAGTGGGTCATGCAGTTACCTTGATGTTTGGAGCTACATGAAGTGGAAGATATTTCAGGGACAGAGGAAGAAAAGGCCCTGATTATAGCCCTTTGATGGAGCCTCCTCTCAGTGACGATGAAGGAGCAGAACAGGCTTCTTCGCTGAGCATTATTCAGTTGATAAGACAAGTGTTCCCCCAAATACCTACACTGCATCCATCCTCAGCTCATCCATCCACACTGCCTCCATCCTCACCTCCACCGCTTACCCCATAACCCACACCGTCGCCACCTCCACCACTGTTCAACATGGTGAACTCTGTAAAGCTACCTGTATTCAAGGGCATAGGAAATGAAGATCCGAACTAGTTTTGGTTCATCACGAAGGCTGTATGGGAAGCTCAGGGTATCACAGACGATCAGATGAATAAAGCAACATTGGTTAATGGTTTGCAGGACCACACTCTAATGTGGTACATTAAGTACAATATTGATAACCCAGCGTCCGTGTTGAAAGATATCCAGATTGTAATGGATAGGAAATTCAGTAGACCTAAGTCTCAAGCGCAATCCATTATGGTATTCAAGGAGATCATGATGAAGCTTGGGGAGACGCCCTGGGATTTGGATCAAACATTGAAGTGTACAATCTGTGAAGGGAACATGAACCTAAGTGATGGGTAGCACTGCGAATGGTTTGTGGCTTCACTCCTGCCCCACTTAAGGGTTGTGCTATCACAATAAAAGATTGGGACCCAGGCAGAAGCTCTATAAATCGTGATGAGACTGCACGAGACACCAATGCAGGATGCTAATCTGGGTGTTCAGTAGATTCACGCGTAGCTGCAGAATCTTTGCCTCAAAATGAAAAGCCTGAAGAAAGACAAAACAACTCGGCCAGAGGTGCCTGAAATGCAAAGGTCAGGGGCATGACAAGGATCACTGTCCAGTCTTTGCGAATTATGTTGCAGCAGGGGGACCAATTCCTCTAAGGCTGGAGGCTATAGTAGGACCAAGTATAGGGCCCGTGCTATGGTGTTCTATATGCCAGGTAGCTAGGAAACATGCGACTGACAATTTCCATTTGCTGCAGAAATTCGTACACACGCCACAACAACTCTTCTACAATTTCTATCAATCAGTAGGTCATGACGAGCACAATTGTCGTAGTTATGAATTAATGATGGACAAGACACCTACATATAGGGTGTAGGTAGAAATGCGACCTCCGAGCCAAGGCACTAGAGGAGTGCGACGAGAGTATCAGGGGTGCGGCTGAGGCCGAGGCGGAGGAGGACTTGGTAGAGGTCGAGGGAAGCTTATTTTTTACAATTATGGAGGACGAGGACATAATGTGAGAGACTTCCTGAACCCAACGCGGCTATCATGCCGCTATTGTACTCAGTTTGACCATGCGATTGAGGATTTCCCTATATTATTGGATAAGATTCATGAAAAAGGGGTGCAACCTCCACAATCGACTTAGAATCTACAGAGAATGAGGGCTAAGCCTCGTGAGGAAGGCCCTAAGGTAAACATTTTGTTGCGAAGTGGCACGACAACTGGTGAGGATAAGGGGATGCAGCAAACAGAGGTTAAATGGGTTTGCAAAGCAACAAAAAAGGAGACTGGGTTTGATGTGGAATTTGCTAAAGAAACATTTATGGTAGTGAAGAAAAGTTTCATTGAGGCCTCTACCTTAGGAATTCAGGAGAAACCGGTTGAAGAAATGGACCCATCCATGATTACCATGTTCTTGGAGACCTGCATGAAACTTCTCTGCATAGTAAGGCTATGAAGGGATTACAAGAACTGACTAATTGGTGCACTAGCAAGGACAATGCTACTAGCAAACCACGCATAGTAAGGAAGCTTGGTAAGCATAAGCTAAGGACTGGATGTGAGATGAGACTCACTGCGCAGATAGGGGAATACGAAATGGACCAAGTTATCTTAGATCTGGGGTTCAACGCGAATGCTTTTCTGAAACAAACATGGGAAAGAATTGGGATACTTGTGCTCCAGTGGTCTCTAATCCAGTTAAGGTTGGTGAATCAATAGAAAATCATCCAAATGGGGAGGTTGTAGGGGTTAATAGTTGACATCGAAGGTGTGAGCTCACTAGTAGATTTTGAAGTAATAAAGATTGTGGATGACAACAATCCCTACCCCATGCTCCTTGGGATCGATTGGGCCACTGACATGAATGTGGTATTCAACTTGAAGAAGTGAAAGATGATATTTGAGAAGAAATCACTACGCGTAGTGGTGCCACTTGATCCTGCAAAAGGACCGTGCTATACAAAACCGATCTCTTATTAGGAAAGTGATGAAGATTTGGACCAGATTTACAAGATAACGGTGCGAGACTAGGATTGGGTGAATCCGATAGTAGACGGATGTATTGCATGGGACTGCAAGAGCTCTTGCACATCAGATTTAGATGAAGAAATAGAGCACTGGCAGAATCGACTGCATGAAGTATCTACATTGCGTGTAATATGATGACCAAGTTGTTGTGCTGCGTATCATAAGAGGTAAGAAATCTTCCTCACCATGACGGGTTAACTAACATTGATCACTTTTTGGATTCATTCGAAAGGGAAGTACTAGAGAAGTATCACTTCCAGGCATTAGATTGGGTACTGTGCGCTACACCTGCAAGATGGTGGGGTACACACAAGGATAGTTTCAAGGATTGGCACAAATATAGAAGGATGATGAGGATATGTTTTGGAAACCTGAAGGTACAACTAATAGAAAAGTATGACGGGAGGAATTATCTAAGAGATCATTTGGCCAAATGGACTGAAGCATATGGAGTGAAGCCTCAGCCAGAGTGGGTCCATCTGTTTTGTCATACCTTGGAGGTTATACCAATGAATCGGTACTTGGAGACAAAACTTTGTCATAACACTGAAGAATAGGATGTTTTGCACCAAGGATTTCTGATGACGTTCAGTTTTCAGGATGGATTTGAATCCATCAATGAAGTGTTGCAAGAGGTTAAGACAACCATCTTTAGGATACCGTAGGATCCTCTAGACATGATTCAACCTGATTGGACTACCCAGCTGAGCCACGCGCTGGAGTGTTACAATGTAACAGCAGAAGAAGAAGATGAAGACCCAAGGAAGATTAATATCCTGGAGACTGAAGGTCATCGTGGAGTTGAAGGACCACATCTAGAGAACCCAGACATAATTGAGCCACTCAAGACTAGGTAGGTGAACATTGGCACAGAGGTAGAACCAAAGTTTGCAAAGATTGGGAATTATTGGGATGATGCGAGAGGAGATAAGGTTGTCGAACTGCTCCGCGAATATCAGGACTTATTCCCCACAACGTTTTCTGATCTGAAAGGGATAATAGGAGACCTGGGTGTCATGAAGATCACCCTAATGCTAGACATGAAGCCTGTGAAACAAAGACCGTACTTCCTTAGCCCGAAGTATAGGGAAAGGGTTCGCGTTGAGTTAGATAAGATGCTCGCGACGAGAATTATTGAACCAGTGGAAGAATTTGATTGGGTAAGTCCAATAGTGGTTCAGGAAAAGAAGCAGAAGGAAGAAATAAGGATATGCGTAGACCTTAAGAAGTTGAATGAAGCTTGCGTACATGTTCCCTTCCCAACCTTGTTCACTAATGATGTTGGTGGCCAAGAAGTGTATTCGTTCACTAATGGGTTCTCTAGGTACCATCAGATCAAGATCGTGTTGGAGGATAGAAGTAAGACAACTTTCGCAACTGAATGGGGATGCCTCCATTATACGATGATGGATTCTGGGCTGAAGAACATGTCGGTGATCTTTTCATGCATAGTCATCGCGACGTTCAAGGATTTTATTCATAAATTTATGGAGGTATACTTCGATGATTGGACAGTGTTTGGACTGGTGAAGTGCCATGTGGCAAGTATGCTCTTGATGGTAGATACATGCCAGAGATACCAAATCATGCTCAATCTGAAAAAATGTTTATTTTGCATCCCTTTTGGGATCTTGCTGGGCCATGTGGTATGCATACAAGGTTTGATGGTAGACCTAGCTAAGATCACGGTCATAATCAACTTGGGGGCACCAAGGACTGTGAAACAACTGCGTGCAACATTGGGGCATACGAGATACTATAGGAAATTCATCAAGATCTATGCCCAGATTACCGTGCCAATGGAAAAATTGTTGAAAAAGGATGTTAGGTTATGTTGGAATGAAGAATGCAAGGAGAGCTTGGATGTGCTGAAGCAGAAGATGGTCACCACATCAATCCTAGTCTTCTCGGATTGGAAGAAGGAATTTCATGCGCATGTGGACACGTCATGTATTGTGCTAGGAGCAATACTAACATGGGCCAGTGAAGGGGAATTAGATCATCCTATAGCGTTTGCAAGCAAGAAGTTGTCCAAAGCGAAGAAAAATTATTCCACAACAGAGTGCAAAGGCTTAGCTATGGTGTACGTGCTCTAGAAGTTCAACCACTATTTATTGGGTGGAAAATTGAAGATGTATATAGACCATTCCACATTGAAATACCTGGTCAACAAGCTTGTGTTGGGGGGAAAGATATGTAGGTGGTTGTTGTTGTTCCAGGAGTACGATTTTGAAGTTCTTGTGAAACCATGACATTTGAATGTTGGACCGAATCACCTGTTGCGCATCAAAATGGGAGAGGAACCTACTAATTTGGAGGAAGGGTTACCTGACATGTAGCTCTTTGCAGTACGCATCATAGACAGTCACTTTGAATATAATATACACTTCCTAATGATAGGCACGGCTCCGGAAGGATATACAAGTAAACCAAAGAAGGAATTGGTGGTGCACGTGGCCGACTTTTCTGTCATTGCAGGGCACTTGTACGAAATGGGGTCAGATGAAATATTGTGATGATATGTGCCAGAGTTTGAACGGAGTAGAATCCTCGCTGAGGCTCATGACGGAGACGCGGGAGGTCATTACGCAGGAAAAGAAACAACACATAAAATCCTACGCATTGGGTTATGGTGACCAACCTTGCATAAGGATTCAAAACCATATCGTAGGGCATACGACGCATGCTAAAGGATGGGCAGGCCCTCGTGCAGGGATGAGCTATCACTGAATCCATAGGTACCACTACAGCCCTTCGAGAAGTGGGTGATTGACTTTGTCAGACCAATTCAGTTGCCAGGAAAGAAGATAAGTGCATGATACATCATCGCCATGACTAAATATTTAACTAGGTGTGTGGAGGCACGGCCTGTGAAATATTGTACGAGCATGATGGCCAAAAAATTTATCTTTGAGTACGTACTGACAAGGTTTGGTTGTCCAAAAATTCTAGTGAGTGATTGCGGTACACACTTTCTCAATGAGACGATTAGCACGATGATGGAGGAGTTTCATGTGTACCATCAAAAGAGCATGGCCTATCATCCACAAGCTAATGGGACGGTGCAGGCATTTAATAAAGTATTGGAGAGCACGCTCACAAATGTTTGTAGTGCTCAAAGAAATGACTGAGATGTTCGCGTACCCGCAGTACTATGGGCTTATAGAACGACTTGCAAGAAGTTGACTGGACAAACACCGTTCAGACTTGTTTATGGTGTCAAAGATGTGATGCCGATGGAGTACATTGTACCTAGTCTACGCATAGCAGGATTGATAGGAATGGTAGATCATGGAGCCCTGGAGGAGAGGCTCGAGTAGTTAATAGAGCTTGAAGAAGAAAGATTTCTAGCTGGATTCCATCAACAGGTTCAAAAGGAGCACGAAAAGGCATGGCATGATCGACACATCAAACTGTGCACCTTCATGGTAAATGATTTGGTTTTGTTATATGATATCAAGTTTGATAAATTTCCAAGGAAATTTAGGATGCATTGGTTGGGGCCCTATGTCATCAAGGAGATTACCGATGTTGGAGCAGTTCAGTTGGTAAAATTGAATGGAGAACCCTTCCCCAGACGGGTGAATGGCAACCGATTGAAGCCATACACCGATGATCCAATTAGATGACTACATGATGGAAGCACAGTCTTAGCACTCCAAGCAGTTGAAAGGAGGCACGGGAATATAAACTACACTGCCCAGGTTGGGGAGTTGCGTGATTGGGGAACTGAAGGGAATGGAGGAATGTCATAGTGTTAGAAGACATGCATAGGGAGCTACGCTACCCTAGAAGGGACCACGCAGGGCAGCTGGAAAGTGACCGTTATGGTCATTGTTCATGACTTGATAGTTGGAAAACAACCAAATGGAGTAGGGGGGCAGTATTTAATTCGGAATTTAAGGGCAAGATCTGTGAAAATATGCCACAAATCTAGCATTTATGAACGATTTATGGGGGGAATGGTCGTATTTGAATTCAAAAATTCCTATAAATTATAGGTGGCTACTCGACGAAAAAGACTTGGCATTTTGAGAATTGTGGTATTAAGCTCTCAGGCACATATGAAACCTGAGCTCTTTGAAGCCCTGATAGCGAATTTCATTTTTTGACAAGTTTCCCACACAAACACAGGTGTTGTTGTCTAGCATAATGTCGGTGCCCAAAGAAACCTTGAGTGCAGGAGAAGTAATGGTAGCCGAAGGAACTGCCCCAGAGGTCGTAATGGAAGCTCAGGGAGCTGCCTCGAAGGTTGGAAGTGTATAAACATTGGAAGAAGTGCCTAAATCCTCCAAGAAATCCAGGTCGAGGGCTACTCCAACCTAGGAGGGTCCAAAATCAAAGATGGATAAGAAGAAAGCGTAACAGCCAGTGCGCGCATCACCGAGAAAGCACCCACAGATAGGAAAGACCACTGCATAGGAAAAGGTTAAGGTGATTGACCTAGAGCCTGAAGCCAAGGTTGAAGACCTCCATGTGCATGCGAATGATATTGATATGGAGGAGGCAGAGGACATTGATGTGGTGGGGTCTGAACCCATTTCTAAACTGCCCGAGTACATTACTCCGCACAGAGGCAAGGTAAAGGTTCCAAAGGATATTAATGAAAGTAAGGTCACACTGCACACACCCTTACTTCCAGACCAAATTTTCTTTGAAGGACCATGCTTGGGGCGCATCCCCCTATTAAAATTGGAGGACTAGGATTTGGCTGATGTAGAACGCTTTCCCCATTTGGTGATGGACTAGCTCATGCATCACATCTTCCACAAAGACTCTGGGGTGACTGCGCTAGAGCCAAGGAAGTGGGTAAAAGGGGTGGATAAGGTGGGTCTGCTAAATATGTTGTGGGTACCGCATTATAACCGCACACCCATAAACATGGTTGTGATCAAGCAGCTATTGTGCTTGGTGCACAATGGGTGTCTGTGGCTAGAAGAGTCGATACCCATCAATGACATGCTGATCCATAGGATCACTTGACTTCCATACTCGGGAGAAAATCTGGCCATGGCATTTGGAATAAATCTAGGTGAGCACGACCTCGCTGAAGCAATGAAGGACAAATTCAAACTTGCCAAGAAGCCATGCAGCTATGCCATCACAAGTATAGCTGACCCCGCGGTCAAAGTCGCAATGCAAATATTGGCAGGAAAGATTATGCGAAAGTCTTGGGCAGATGAAGTGTCGGCACCAGTACTAGCCTTAGTGGCCTAGTGCGTGGAGGGCATGTAGTTGAACTGGGCATGCTACCTCTATTGAAAGTTCCTTGCAAACTGCAGAGAGGCGTAGGATCACAACAAACAATTTCATTATGCCTGACTACTGCTGTCCATAGCGTTGGTTGTGTGGGAGTTACAAGAGGATAGCCAGTTTCCTTCGGTCGCGCCCAACATACTAGAGGCTATGAAGTTTGCTTCGTTGTGGGCTACGAAGGACCCTCAAAGGGTCAAGGATAATAAGATATTTTGGATCTTGATGGAGATTAGCATCCATATGGCCATCAACCGTAAACCGCAGCTGTCACCAATGGTGTACGAGAAGCTGCAGGAGTATGTGGAATTCAAGGCTGACTTCCACCGAGTCTCAATACGTGTATGCAAGGATTGTGAGAAGAAATGGTATGACTTGCCATACTTGGCCATAGACGATGCAATTACAACAGTCCTCGAATGCTAGCCGGTAGATTGGCACACTGCCTTGGACTTAACAGCTGGGTCTAGCAAGACCGCAGGGAAAAAAAAAGGAGGAGGCCAAGCTGAAGATGGAGCAGTTGGCCAAAAAAAGAAAAAAGGAGGCTAAGGACAAGGCCAAGGCAGAGCGTGCCACCAAAAAACAGATGGGAGGATAGGCAGAAGAAGAGGATCATGCTCTGACAGGAGTCAGAAGTCATCATCTCTGGAGACTGAGGAGGAGGAACAACAGTCGGACCAGGGAGGAGCAGACCTAGATACCACTCTATTCTATGTTAAGCACAACAAAGATCCAAAGAAGGTAGGGATGTGCAAGAATTCTAAGTCCAGCAAGACTTCCCTCGATCCGATCACCTTAACAGAAAGTAATTTAAATGATATCGGTGATACGGTTAGAGATACCACCACGAAACTACTACAACAGTTAAAGTTACAACAGAAGCAGGCCTTGGGTACATTCAGATGGGTCTACGCAAGCTGCAGATCTAGGTTTGATAGGTCTAGATAGCGTGGGATGAAGCAGCATCACGTCAACTAGTTTGGCGCCCGGCACATTGGAAGCAGCAGGGATGGTGCGCACCCTGGATCTTCGGGTAATACTGCTGCTAGAGGGAGTGCTAACTACAGACACTGAAGCTGACAGGCCTGCTGTAAATTCCCTCAAAGGAATTGGGCTTAGTTTGGCCATCCTTCCTAGTGATGTGCTTCACAATTTGCAAGATGGCATGATGACAGAACTTCGGGCCTGTGTGTTACAGGTAATCAGTGAGCAGAAGGTCAACAACGCTCAAATGATGGTACAAAGAGATTCTGTTGTCAACCTTGTCAAAGCCATCACAGAAAAAAATGAGTGAACGGCCAAGGTGGTGGCTGAGGCATGCAGGTCTTTCCCAAAGCTGGCCATTCCAGATGATGAGCCCGTAGATGTGCAGATTCAGAAGCTCGTCGTTGGAGTGCGCGATGGTAGAACAGAGTTGGTGAAGGTTCAGTTTGACGTAAACCTCAAGATCACAAAACTGCAGTTGAAGGCCCAACCTTCAACTCTTTTAGAATTCGAAGAGCAATGCGAGACGACTGTGAAGGATGTCGTGGTAGCGATAAAAAATGCCATAACGAAATTTACCATGCTCTTCGAGCAGGTGCTCGAAGTGGTTACCAATTTGTAGGAGGATCCCACCTTGTAAAGGTTGGAAACGGAAGCCCAAGAGTTGCAGTAGAAATATGATGAAGTCAAAGCCACAGCACGCACCGTCGCCCTTACACAGAGGCTAGCTAAAATGCAAGAGGAAAAGGTACAAAAGGAGAAGGTGGATGAAGCACAATGCAAAGAGAGTGTCCTTTAGGCCGGAATTTGGCCTTGGCTTGATGAAGCCTATGCGCTCACCGCCACCATCGAAGGTAAGTTGGCTGGTCTGCAAGTGACTCAACAGAAAATATAGTCAGAAAGTACAGGGTCAGCGACAGAGCCACTAGTTGAGGAGATGATGCAGGGAGCAACACAGTGCACTACCGAAGTTGCAGTAGTTCACATAGAGATGGGAGGTCTTTGTGACAAGATCTTCGTGCCGGCCTAGTGACTTGAGGGTGAGTCACCATGTTTGTGTTAGGGGCCTGTCGGGAACGGATCCATTAGGGTCAATTTTGTGGTTAAAAGCCGAAGTTTTGGGGCAAAAGGCCCGAATTTTATATAAATAAATGTAAAGTCTCCGCATTTTGTGGTCACCGAGCATGAAGATATCAAGAGTAAAAAAGGGTTTCCGCCCTTAGTCTAGATAGGTTGTGTCAGCTCGATAAGATCTGCCCTTGGTCCGCAGACCATGGGATTTTATAAAAATGAGGTGTTAAGAGGAGTCTAAGTAAGTTCGGTTAAGTTAATTTGAGTGATTGATGAGTCTTTAAAGGGGCTAACAGCGACAACCTTAGTGTAGGAAGAAGGCTCTACAGCTGAGTGCACAGAGGCCTAGGGTAGAAGTCCACAGCTGAGTGCGCAGACCCCTACAGCTGTGTGCGCAGGGTGGTCAGAGTCTGTACTGAAAACCTGGATTATCAATAAAGAAGAGTATTCTGAAATTACTATGTATTTTACTTCTGTCAATTACATGTGATTATGTTATGTTAAGCACTAGGTTTATGTTTTAATGCTAAATTTATTTGCAAACCTATATGTTTTCCTCTGTTATATGAACGAAAGTAGAGATATATGTTTACGCAATGATAATCTAAATTGCATGATAGATTTGGCAAACACTTAAGATAATTCGGAGAACTATACAACAAAGTAGTTACAGAGTTGCGTAAGTGCTAAGATTGCTTGTTGGGGTTACGCGAAGGATGATCACAAACCTTCACAGAGGTTATGAAATACTAATAAATAAGTACATGGATAAGCCCTAAAGGCTTATTGATATGTGCGAAGACATCGTTAAGGTATAAAACCAACATGAAAACCATCTCAAGGTGTGGAAACTTGGTTCTTGCATCCCCCCATACTACTTTGGATGAGACTTTAGTTTGCACTTCGTGGATTGATGCTAAAAGGGCTAGTAGTGTAGGGATTTTCTTGGCTGACTAGTGCTGAACCTGGGTCAGGGCCCATCAAGCCAACGTTTATGTTGGCCAAGTTTGAAAGTTTGAATGAATGCTTTGATATGACCGTTTTTCAAGATGTGTGCAAACATCATGATGCATCAGCAAAATGTTTAGGATACATTTTATTATTATAATTTTTTTCTTGTGCTTTCTGTATTTGAATTCTGGAACATGTCGCATTTCATGTTTCTTATCATGTGTTGTTCTCAATGATATTTCTAGTTGTTGATTCCCTAGCTGATGAAGGTAAGAAATGCTTTGTTGGTTGCATTGGAAGTTTCATTTTTCATAAGCCTGACCTTTCCTCAGGTAGTTTAGGAGTAGGGTTATTCTAGTTGAGTTTGTTTCTTTTCTATTTTACTTTTTCCCTACTCTTTTCTTTTCTTGCCATCATAATGAGCTTTGCATGAGACCATGTTTTTCTTCTGTAATAGGCATGGAAACGTTGAAGAGGACATTATACGAATGTCAATGCTTGGCTTGTTGTTTATTACTTCTCTTTGCATGGGCCTTGTATCTTTTAGTCAACGATGCCTCGATGGAAAATACATTCTTGCTCAGAGAAAACCTTAGTGGAATTATGATGCTTGAATCTACAACTAGTACTCTCTAATTGGTTTTTTAAGTTTGATCAACTCTACCTTGTCAACTAATTCAAGTAGAGTAAGGAGGGGAGGAAAATTACACAAGTGGAATGTATTTCAAAGGTGTATAAATATCCTTCTCTTAAGGGTCAAATTGTTCTACTCTCAATAAGTCAAGATCCCTCTTCTTCCCCATGAAATAAATAAGTGCCAATGCATAGTTCAATAAAATTAAAATATAAATATAAAGGGTGAAAGAAGAGAAAGGCTTCATGCGCAAGGAGGTGAAGCAAAAAACTTCATCTAGGTACTTTCCAGGCTCATTGGCATTGGAGAAATGTTTGTGTTTTTGAAGTGACTCTGTTGGGGTACTATCCATGCCTGCTGGCATCGTAGCAACACCAGAAATGAAAACTAAGATTCTGATAATCCTTTTCCACTTGCATAACTATATACTCCTTATCCTCAATTGAATCAACTAAGTTTGAATTGTCTTTTCTAGTGTGCCATTGATGAAAAGAATAAAGGGACTATATATTTTTCTCAAGAAAAGTAAAGAAGCTATGGTAATCAATGAAATGAACAATACTTCCTAAAGAGATAGACCAAGTTTATAAATTTATACTCATACAGAGATTTGGAGTTCTACCTGTGTGTTAATGAGTGTTATAACTTCTACAACCCCCTCCAAAATTTTTAGTATGCCTTGATTTTGGAGCCTACTTTCAGTTTCTATGAACCTTTTCGCATTGTCATCAAGTATTCCCTTTGATTTAAAAGACTTATCTCCGCATGCATTGCTTGTGAGGACTTGATTAGGTTGTTTTGATCATTACTAAGTTTTATCGACTATAAATAAATAGTTTCTAACACAAGCCATCTCCTTCCTTGATCTTGCACCTACTACCAGTCTTCCCTCTAGGAACTATGAAATCCACTATCATTGGAAACTATGCTATGCCTTGAGGATAAAAGCTTCACAATCCTTCAATATCAAGGGCTTTTTGACTTAGTTTGCAACACTTTTCTGGGTAAGTTTTGCATGTGTCGCTTTTTGTCGCTTTTGTCAACTTTGCTTTTATGAGTGTTATTTTTGCCATTTATTTTCATAGTAGTAGGTTATTTTACTGTTATTAGCTTGTACAAGTGTCTTTTTTGTCCATCATTCCTTTTTTACAAGTGTCGCATCGACTTCTTGCTTTTTTCCTACCAATAATTGTCATCGCTGGGTCATTTTATGCATGTATTTTTTTCCTTTTGCATGATCATTTTTGGTACATGTTATTCACTTATATAACTTACCTTGAGGCTGATCTACAATTATTTCTTCCCCAACATTCAGATCTTGAAATCTTATCTCTCCTTCCCCAGCAGATCTGCATAATCTGAGTAAATGTTTCCCCTTCAAACTGTGCATTTTGGAAGTTCAAGGCTCAAGCCTCACCCTCGGCCTTTGAGACTACACAGTGTGTAGTCACTAGCTTTTCCAACCGTGCATTACATAGTGCTAGTCCATAAGCCTCAACTTTGTCTATTAAGACTGCACAATGTGTAATCTCTTCCATCAGTCTGCCTAGCTGAGACTATGCATTGCATAGTCTCAAGCCTCAAGGTTCTCCCTTGCCTGTTAAGACTACATAATGCATAGTTCAACAGCCTAGTCTGCCTCCATGAGCCAAGAAACTACGTAATCCTTCTCTCTAATGAGTGTGTTTCTGCTTTATTATTGATAAATGAATTGATGTACTTGATCTATTTTTTCTTTGCCATGAGTGCATCTTTTGATACAGGTACTGCAGGTTTTGATCTCATCTCTCTTTCATCAGTTGTCATCACCATGCCTCCAAAGATAGTAGCCTCAAAAGATAATACAAAGGGAAGCAATGATGAAGTACTTGAGAGTACTCTAGTTACCATGCCTATTATGCCTCACACTTAACTCTTCATTGAAAAGGATTAAGATATCACATGGCATATGGCTAAGTATGCATTCACAACAACCGGTTTCAAAGTAGATTTGGAGGACGTAAACCTAGAAATCGGGCTTTCATAAACATACATGTAGGTTCCCAGTTTTCCCTTCCATATATATCATCAAATGGATCTTGGCACACATAGATATAAACAACATGACGCTCAACAATGTTAGTGGGCAATGACTTGCTTCATTTTTTGCCTATGATATTCATCTCATGTATCATTTTCCCAAGCTGGAAGCATATATGGATTCTCATTTTTATGTAGTCACTAGTTATTTAAGCACCAAGAATGTTATCAAAACTTGGGTGAAAGAGCCATCTAAGTTTCGTCATACATCCAACAACACACACAAGAATAGACCCTAAGAAATGTGTTCGAGTACCTGATTGTATTATGATGCCAGATATACAGTCAGAAGACTATTGAAACATTTCGTAAAGGTTGGGTTTATATTTTGCATCATATTGTTAATGAGGGAATGGTATTCAGCTGGTCAAATCTTTTGGCTCAACAACTTATGATCCATGTGACCAATGCAAAGAATACTCCTAAGGGAAAACAATCTATATTATATATGTCTGCACAACTATTGGATGGTATATGCCCTCAAAATTCTTTCCCTAGCAGGAGGTGGACTGGTAAACCAAAAAATATTGTGAAGTGACAGAGGAGTCATGGAGAAGCTAGTTGATCACTACCTCATAGTATTATACCAAATGATCTTCGAGGAAGATCCATCTTGCATGTCTCGTGAGGCTATGGACGTAGTAGCAAAACTTTCCAATTGGTTTTCCTCACCTGATGGAACTTATCCCATGGTGTTCAGTTGTAAGAAGTCATCACATATGTTACCGAGGTATGCCACTGATAAAATGGTCATGCAGGAGATGTGTACCATGATTCCATAAGCTTATCAATAGTCTTTCAAATGAAAAAGAAATGACCTTGGCCCGCTTTTCCTTCGCCAGTGGGATCCTACGAGATTAAGAATCTGAAGGTTGCATAAATTGAAGGTAATGAGTTGGAGAACTTCATGTTTGGTATTATGGAGTACCATGCATATGATCCTAGAAGCATTTGCAAGCAACATTGTGCCAAGTTACATTTCAGTTAGCTTAGCGAGACCTAGTCTAGACCAGAGGAGGAAAATATTCAAAACTATTAGAATGCCTTTAGGCCCCACATGTTAGTTAGCCATGAAAATCCATCCCATGTGACTCCCGAATAGGAAACTATCCTAGAAGAAGGGAAATCAAAGAAGAGAAACCCAGTGAACATAAAGTATAAAAGGAAGGTTTCACACAATCCAACAAAGGAGCAAAGCCACAAATTCAAAGCAGATCCAACTATTTTGAAAGTGGTTATGGTAGCAGAGAGAAAGAGGAAACATAAGAGGCAAGAGGAAGAACAAATACACAAGGAAGAATAGGAGAAGAAATAACAAAGGGAAGGGAAAATGCAATAATAAGAAACAATGTTGAAGAAAGCCAACTAAGAAGAGAAAAATCAGTTATAAGAGGAAGAAAGAAAACAAAAACATGATAAAGAACTTGCCCAAGAGATTGAAGAATTGATAGTTTTTCAAGGCATGGAGGTAGAGTTGGAACAAAAAAATTAGGATGTTGATCTTATTCCTTGTATAGAACAAATCATCACTCAGTCTCCCCCTCCTCCTGCAGAAGGGAAATCTCTAGATGATAAAGGGGAAATTGCTCCACTTGATGAGAGCATGTTCATGGATATTTGCAGCTTAACTTACAATGAGATTCAGAAGAAAATTGTGCAAGAAAGAAAGAAGCATTTTCTAGATGACCTCACACGTCCTACTTTCATCAAGGAGAAGGTGATTGTAATGGACACTAAAAATAATCATGAAGCTATTGTCGTAGCCAAATTAGCCTTTGCATGAGCTTCTAAGGAAAAAATAGAATATTTGATGGCCAAGAATAGACAAATGGTGAATAATTTGGAAGTTGTGAGGAAAAAAATAGAGAAAATCTAGGCATAGGTTTATAAGAAATCCCCTACACAGGTGTACTAGAAGAGCTTCATGTAGCTATACTTGGCGAAGCGCTAACATTGGGAGAAACTATAAGGAACCTCTATGAGGAGTTGGTCACCATGCACAAGGAAGTTGTCCCCTTGCATGGCATGTAGCAGAAATCAAGGGAGAATTAGCATGATGAGCTAGATCTGTTTCTTCAACTTGTCCTGACGATGAACCACACTAGTTGGTTCGAAACGCGTCGACAAATGAGATTCCATGTGATTTTCGCCGAAGAATCTTTCTCTAAAATGCAAAAGATCTAAAGTTGTTCATGCAACTATCACTGCAATGCATGAATGGGGAATGAAGTATAGAGGTTCACCTCCTGAGTTGGTTAAGAAAATAAGACAACAAGCTCAGTTGGAAAAAGCTGAAGTCTGGATGCTTATACAAAGCAAAAAACAACTTAGCACTTTCATAGCCAACATCTTATCCTCTTATGCACAATTTTATACCAGTGTGGATTCTATGGTGAAATCTCATAAAATCCCTTTAGTCGACACATTCTTAGGACTAGTTGAGGTAGATTGTTACCAAAGAAGGCCTGGAAATCAATAGACATATCATGCAGTAGTATTTTGGTGGCCCTACCAAGATCAACACTATGTTGTTCTTATTGTAAAAGAAAGAATAAATTGGCTCCAATACTATATACCCAGATGTAATGGATTAATTTATTTTAAACATAAAGCTTGAATTTTTTTTGGACAATTTTAAATGGGCTGAATAAAAATTCAATAATAAAAAAAATATACAATGAAAAAAATTCAAAAAATTCCACTATCTTTGTTTACTAGTCCCCTTCAGAAGTGTACTTTTTTTAAAAAATTTATTTAAAGAGTTGAAACAAATCTTACGTGAACATATGTGTCTCCAAAATGCAATTGAAATATTACTTCGCCAACTTCGAAAAATAATAAAAAAATATAATTTTGCATAAAAAAAAATCAATACGAAAACTTAGTTCTCTCTATGTAGATCATGCCCCTATATATAATTTTTTCTAAATTACACATTTTAGAATAAGTTATGATGTGTAAACAAACACATACCTCGTAAGATGTGAAAAAATTTGCAAGGACAAGTATTGCATTTAATGGAAAATTGAGAGATTATATGACACTAAATATTTTTGTAAAAATATCATTAGGACAACAACATAATTCTCCACATATTGTATTTTTTCTTCGAAACAAAATTCACAATGCGTATACGAATTTTAAGGGCTTCAATTCGATAAAAGTGGAAAAACTTGAAATTTCATCACCATGTTTGGCCCAAAAGTGTAACCCATCTTCATGCACTCACCCTAAGGCGATATTTCCATTGAGATCCAAGAATTCAACTATCTTAGTTGTTGTTTTTCCTGAGGAAGCTCATGATCCACCTATATTAATTTGTTGAGTACCAATTACGATACTTTTGTAAAATAGGTTCCCACCCATTCTCGTAGAACCACTCATTTAGTTAGTTAGGCTCAGCTGAAAAGATAGTGTCTAAAAGAGATATGTCACCTAGTTGGAAGATCATAGGTGTAACCATAGTAGAAAGTATTATGATAAATATGCTAAATTAAACACTAATCCTAGCATATCTCTCCCTTCAAATAATACTATTACATTTAACAATAATAAAATAATACTTATAATATTAACAAATTAAAAATTAGTGACAACAAAAAAACATTGTTGACCATAAATAAAATCTTAAATTTCCACCTTAATTTAAAATTACTTTATATAGAGGGATAAAGTAATTAAAAATAAATAACAATAATAATAATTTTCCTTTTAATATGTGGGAGTTATGTAATTCTTTCACCAACCACTTAATATGTAGTTCAAAGATGTAATATTGAAAACAAAAATATATTAATAACAAAAAAAAAAATTAGTGTTCGTGATACACGTAACATTATTTTATATCAATTTTATATAGAGAAAAATAAAGTATATTAAATTGAAAAATATTATTATATTTTCATTTTACATTATGAGGGAGATCTGTAATTTATTATATTCTTAATATGGAGTTGATATATAAAATTTCAAAAATATCAATAAGAAAAAGAAATTTAATGTGGTTTATAAATCAAATATTTTAGTATGCATTGTTGAGTAAAAAAAATTTAACGTCAACTATATATATATATATATATATATATATATATATATATATATATATATATATATATATATACCCCCAACACACACACACACAACTCTTATTTCGTTTTCTACCTCTAAATATGAGTAATATTTTCTATGAAGACAAACAAAATTAGAAAAAATGGGTGCTTGTAGTTTGGGATAATATCTACAATGTAACCACCCTCCCACATTTACCCACTTTCACCAACCTATTGTGGTAAACATGAGTTTATGGCTACTATGACACGACTCAACCTCCTAATTATAGTTAAGCAAGTGGAATCGACAAAATGGAACCTTACTTACCTTCCTTAGAAACTATAGGACACCTAGGAGCCAAACAATGACTCCCAGGGCCCAAACCCTAAGATGAAATATTTTTTCGGTGACTTGGGATCCCAAGTTCATCCATGACAAGGCCTCCATGTGGTTGAGGGCCTCCAACCACATGCATAAGACTACCAGTTAGCGATTATGACCTAAAATGTCCATTTCAAAGGGTGTAGTCCTAGATTCTGAGCCTAAATACCAGGCCAACCTCCAGACCACTACCCAGAACTCAATGAGACTTCCTAGAATGATAAATGACATCAAGACAAAGTAATTCATAAAAAACTTGATCAAAGACTTGACCTAACCACACTGTAACACCCTCCTCCCACATCCACCCAAGTAACCATGCAAACTGGGGTAAACATGAGACAAGAGGCTACTATGATCAGATTCGACCTCCTAGGTAACCTTAAGGAAGTGGAATCGACATAACATCAAACACAACCATCCAACATCATCAACAAAACCCTCAGGAGACAAGTCAACCACTTAGACAGCACATCCCTAGGTCCCACTTTTGTTCTGGACAATTTAAGGCTCAGTCGCTCTCATGCTATGGGCAAGGGAACAACCAAAGACCTAAAGTTTCTCTAATAGGCTTGTATGCTAGTGACTGTGGATGAAACTTTCCAGTTCTGTGCCAGTGACTCTTGGATTTGAGCCACTTTTTAATGCATAGAGCCCAGGCCACTACCCAAAATGGAATGAAATCTCATAATTAAGTAAATTACAAAGAAACAATGATGCAAAAGTAAATAGTTTATCAAGGCCTTAACCATACCCCTACTAGCCATGACAGGCATTTCATCAAACTTATCATCAACATGTAACCTATAGGTGTAAACAATAGAGTTTAATGTAGGTATCTCTTAGTTATCTGAGTATCACCATGAACCATTGTTTCCTTGTGTCATTTGTTGCCTTATCACTTATTAGGTCCTAGATACAATATCCATTCAAATACAAGAAAAAACATGCTAAGAGCCAAAGAGAGTTGCTGCCATAAAATGAACATTTAACTAGCATAATAGGAATAGAATTACAATAAACATATCATCCTTCAAAATACATATATACACCAGTACATTTACACATGAAAATCAATGGAATTAATTTCCCATTAATCAATTCAATGAACCAACTGGTGATGGGACTACCAGATTCCACCTAACCATAGATCGGCTAAGCCAAGCTTCTCTTCAGCCAATCACCCCCATGCCATATTCCAAGAATGGATGTGGGACTCATAGAACACATAAAAAACACCAACCAATGTGGATGCCACCATAGTTCTCCACCTACATCGTGAGGAATTTGAGTGGCTTCTAGTCTCTCAGGCTTTACTGTGCATCCACAGTCTGATCAAGAGGTCAGTAGGCCCTACACCGAGACATACTCTCCAGGATTCACCATGCATTCCATCCCATAATCACTAGGCCCAACGGAGAGAAAATCCGCCCCTTGGATTTATCGTATATCCCGCCATTCACCGACAACAATTCCTAGGCCCACCAAGGCACACAATTTGGATTTACTGTGACCCACAGTCTACTTCAGGGGTTACTAGGCTAGTGGCTTCATGCATCCTCAGTTTGGTTTAGGGACCACTACCACCATGTGTTTGTCAATTTAGAGATCCACCCCACTCAGCTTCGAATCCAATCTGACCATCCTCATAAACCGCATGAGAGAACCCATCTCATCAAAGTTATCAAGAAATGGAAAGGCTAGGCTGAAAATACTGTCACACCTAGCAAAACCCATGTCATGGTAGAAAAAAAACACATGAAATCCCATGCATGCCAAATCTAACATGTAAAATACATATGCAAGTTGATACCTATAGTGAAGCCTGTTGTAGCTGCTTGATCCTGCCTTTCCCTACTTGATCTTTGCTTCCTCTTGCCTTCTTTGCCTTTCTTGCTCTAATGCCAAAGTGCTCCAAGAAAACTCTAAGTGTCCAAGAGCATGAGAGAGAGAGAGAGAATAATGAGAGAGCTCCAAAGCAAAGGTTACCAACTGATCCTTAGAATCCTTTCTATGAATGAGGCCTCATTTTTCTTCATTTTCCATTATTTTCCTCCTCACATGTAACCTGTGACCTTTCACCTCCTTTTCCTCCTAATTTCCATTATTTTCATAAATAATTGTGCCAAAAATGCCATTTTTCCTTTTAATGCCTTAGCCATTGTCTTTGCCAATTACCTTATCCATAAACAACCAAATAAACACCCCCTAGGATGTCTCGCTCAACATTCATCTTGGAATAAGTGTCCTAGTCATCCGTGGTTATTTTTTTAACATTTATTACATGGAATTCTCACCAGCATTGTTACACGGACCTAACCATGACAATAATTTCATCAAACATAATGAGAACATGTAATCTACAGGTCATCAATACATATTTGAACATAGGAGTCTAATACTTATCTGAGAATCATCAAGAAGGTTTAATTCCCTCTCATAATAACTAAAACAATGTTTGTTAGCTCATGCATTTAATAAACATTCATCATCTAATCAAAAGATGTCAAGAGCCATAGCTAGAACTTGTTATAAAACCATGGTTATAACCAACATATAACTAGAATAATAACCATGATTGAACATCCATCAAAGACACATAATAACAAGTACAAGTACTCATGAAATACAATAAGAAAACAACTCTTATTAACACATGCAAAAGCCAACCAAGTCAGAGACTTCCATATACGACTCAACCATAGATTGAGTTAAACCAAAATATTTCTTTCAACCAATCAGCTTCATGCGATATTCCAAGCATGAAGGTGGGACTCAAGAAAAAATTATCAGGGCTTCCCTAAGATTAAACCACCTCCACCTTCAGGCTTTACCACAATCTCACCAAAATCGATCAAGGGATTACTAGGCCTAAAACTAATACATAAACAACCAAGGATTCCTGGAGATTAAACCACCTCCACGCTCAGGCTTTACCACAATCCCACCAAAATCGGTCAAGGGATTACTAGGCCCAAAACAAGCTTGGATGCCTCGGAATTTCTTCACCAATACCTTGAGGAATTTTCATGTCTCCACCCTCAGGCTTTACTGCGATCCCTTCAAAACTTGTCAAGGGATTCCTAGGCCTAAGGGAGTTTTCCTGAGACCACTTCACCCAATTCCAAAGACATCCAAAAATGTAAAGCTCAACCAAATAAAATAACACCATCAAAAAATGGCTACCTGGAAATGGCAAGCCAAGGCTGAAACGATTGTCACACCTAGAAAAACCCATGCCAGTGATAACAAGAGAACCAAACACACACATGCATGTACCATGCATTCACAAACCAACTAGGATTTCACACATGCAACTTGTTACCTACAAGTATTCCTATTGAAGTTGCTTGATCCAACTTTTCCTTGCTTGTCCCTTGCTTTCCTTTTCCTTCTTACAATTCCTTTTCCTTTCCTTTCTCCAATGCTAGAGTGATCCAAGAATGCTTTGTGTAAAATAGTAAGGGAGAATAGAGAGAGCTCCAGAACCAAACTGACAAAAGGTTAAACTGAAAAAATATGTGAACTTATCCTCAGAAGCCTTTTCATTATTGACGCCTCTATTTTATTCAATTTTCTCTATTTTCACTTAAATTTTTCTCTCATGAAAACCTTTAACCTTTCATCTCCCTGTCCTCTTATTTCCCTTTATTTTCATAAATAAAATGTCAATTAGTGCCTCTTTGTCTTTCCAAAGCCTTTGCCAATTTTCTTAGCTATAATAAACCTAAATGAACACCCACTAGGATGTTTTTCCCAACATTCAACTTGGAATATGTGTCCCATGACCTTGGTCTTATTTTTCCTTTATTAACTTTATTAAATGAACTTTTAACCTGGGGTTGTTACAAAATCCTCCCCCTTAGGGGAACACCATCCTCGGTGTTCTATGACACCTATAACCAGCAAGACCGCTAAAAACCAATACATACTACCCATGGAGCTTTATAACTTAGCTTGATGCAATATTTACGTTGAACAACCTATTGAAAAGCAAAACCAACATGACACACATGAAAACAAAACAACCATACCACATTTTGGAGCTTTATAATAGAACTCATTGCAATATTTACACTAAAATCCATACTTAAATATGTACATATACCAAAACTCCTTTGCCTCAACTGGAAAACAATCAAAGATACATAGCTCCCATCTAATCAAATATCTCACATGTAGCTTCATCGGGCCCAAAATGCTTCCACTGCACTTTAAATTTCTCGATTGCTCGATTCTGAAGTATGAGCTCTTTCCACTACAATATACACTGAGGTTCTAGTTGGAATTCTCCTTCTTGCTCAACCTGTAATACATACCAATCAATCACATGATCAACATCTTTCACATATCTTTTAAGAAATGAAACATGGAAAACATCATGGAATTTCACTATCACAAGCAGCACAAGTCTGTAGGCCACTGGTCCATGTTGTTGGGAAAAGTATCCAATACGAAATGACCCTATCCCACTCTAAGGGTGATAGTTCCTTAGCAACAATCAAAGCAAATCTATCTGAGATTACTTCTTTATGAGATGTAAAAGAGGGGAGAAAGAGATCCACTAACCGATGTATTTCGCTAATGATTGATCCAATCTTCTCTCCTTGCTGCTTGCCCCCAGCTCCTTGCTCTTTCACTGGCCCAACTACACCAAGATCTTGCAAAATGGAAAGAGAGGGAAACTGCAAGAAGCATACATTCATAATTGATTCAAGGATTAGAATAAATCAAATACACAAGTATAACAATACACCATTGAGACACATGCATATAGAAGAACCTCAAATGCTTTATTAATGGAAGAAGTAAGATTCAGGAAGTGATACAACCATAAGAGGCCCAATCCAGCATCACCTTCCCAGCAGAAAGAAATCTCCTCTTCACCTCCTTCAAAGCAAATCACCCAATAGTTCTAAACTCAAACCAACAGCAATTCTTTACATTCACAAGATTCCAGCCTCCCTAGACCTCATGAGAGAGATCTATATATAGGAGTTTTGGAGAAAGGATGAGTCAGCTTGAGGCTGGCATGAGGCTGGCATGAAGCTGACTAGTGTCCTCTCTCACTTCAGTTCTTCTTCAGTTCTTGAGTCCACTTGGAGGTTCTTGCTTCCACTTGGAGATCTAGAACCTCTTACTCATCACCAGTCGAATTCCCTGATCCAAGTGTCATTTTGGAAGCTTCCTGGGCATTGACACCTTGAGGAATGATTGTGCCACATGTCCAAACTCGCCCAACGCAGGTAGCCTTCTTTGCAGTTGACATTCAATGCAGGTAGACAGTGGAGCAGTTGACATTCAGCGTAGATGCTCAGTGGAGCAGTTGACATGATCCAGAATTGCCTTGTTTTTGAGTGTTTTCAGGTGGAGAACTTTTATTCAGTGCTGTGGTTTGCTGGCCTTGTTCCTCTAGGGGTAGGAACAACATGTTTAGGGACTTTGGATCCCTTAGATTATGGACATTTCATGCTTCATGCTGTAAGGCACAAAAATGTCTATAACAGTTGCCCCCTAAAGTATGAGGTCGTTTATCGGGTGAAATGCTTTATCAGGAGGATCCGAAGTTCATTCAATTACTGAGAGGTGACCTGTAATAAGATACAATACAATGCATTATTTTTCATACTGCTTTCATGATCTAGCTGAGGCGGGCATTCCCATGCTCAGCTTTATAAATTCATTTTGGTACATAGAACAGACGATCGTCTGATGGTAGACTGATAATTTTGGTGAAAATTATCATCCTTTGAGTAGGATGATCATCTGCTGCAATGATGTACATGTCAAATGTCTTTATATTTCCTGAATATATATCGCAGCCCGGATGGATGAAACTAGATCCGGGGTCTTCAAACTCGTCCGATCTTCACTCTAAGTACAAGTCGATCCATGTGAGAATTTCTTAGAGTCGAACATGGAAAGACATCGCTTGATTACCAGTCAATGATGTAAACTGTTAACAAGCGCGAGAGGAATCACCGATAATGATGATGACCCTCAAGGTACGGTAGTACAATCCACGTGGTGTGAATTAAGGACTTGGCTTCGAACACCACGCAAAATCTTTCGGTCGAAGGTCATTGATGTATACCTGTCGCCGGAAGTGAGAAACTTGCCATTGAGGCATGCAAGCTTCAAAGTACTGAGGGGGTTGTTCCTAGATCAACTTCTTGGATAATGAGCTGAAGTCGATAAGAAGCGATCCGTCAAAGGAGGGCCTTAATGAATCCCACATCAGTGACACGGAACGGAGCTAATGATTGTGATAGAGGTGAAAACGATCTGCGAAATATGATTCAGGGTGGCGGTCATGAAAGGATGAAAGATGATGTATGGTAGTGGATGGGACACGGTTGACTCTTTCTGAAAAACATCTCTTGAACATATAACGACATTGATGCGATGGATCGGTAGCATTACCCCAAATGTGGATGGTTTGGCGAGACCATGGTGATGAGACCGGTGAATGAAACAACCCAACCCGATGTGGTACGGAGGAAAAGTGTCATGTTCAAGAGCGACTTGCTACCATTAAAGCTTTGAGGTTCTCCCAATTTTTCCCCAGTCATTTCTGACCAGTACCTCTTTATTTTTGTCAAGCTTGAGGAGGATAACATATGCTTGTTCTATAACCTGCCCTTCGGGCAAGCCCATCGCTATGTTTTAACGAGCCTAGCGATAGGGAAACTCGTTCTCGTCTAAAGACAAGTTTGTCGCTATTTAATCATTTTAACGAGTCTAACGACAAGGAAAACTCGGTCCTTTTCATTTTTAGAGAGTCTGAAAAGGTACCTAAAGTCAACTCCAAAATTCCTTTTTCGTCATCTAATCCCTTAAGTCCGAAAAAGTATAAAACAATACAAAAGGGATGAGTTTTCGATATCTTTAACGAGCCGAACAAAACAAGCACTCGATCTTTTTGTGCAATAATCCCTCAGGTCCAAAAAGATTAAAATCTAGAGGAGGGATAGCTCTTCCGGTCCTTTAACGAGCTGGAAGGCCAAAACTCGGCAATCTTTTCATATTTTACGAGTCAGTTGAAAAGAGCTTAAAGAAGACTCGTCTTTTGAGGAACGAGTGATAAACAGGGATAGCAACTGATTCCAGGTACAGGTTGGAATTTTCCAATCACGGCAGTGTCACAAGGATGGCTAGGTGAAATCACTCTTCGTAGCTGTTCCTCAAAATGGGTAAACAATCATATGGAGGTGAACGATCGGCCAAATGAAAGTGGAGGTGGCAGGTGCAAACACGACCAAGGTTTTTATGGATGATAAATTTACGATCACGGTGGTTATTTACCGGGATAGGTTCATTTTTTATTTAAAAATGAGCTTAAACTCTGGAGGGAACATTGCTCACTGCTTATATTTATTTTTTAACGAGCATGAAGACCGCATTAAAACTGCTCGGATCTTGCATTTATTTTTTAACGAGCATGAACTTTATGCTAAAACTGCTCGATATACCAGTCATAAGATAAGAAATGTCCCCTCAAGATTCTATTTTTTATGGAGCTTCATCTCACTAAGCTTTGCTCCGCTCCTTTCTTTATGCAAGTTCGGAAACGGCTAATCCAAAAAACAGATAAATAACCGCTCTTTGCTTACACTCCAAAAGGGTTGCATGCCCCCAGGTATAAAATACAATTTCAAGGTTGCCCCTCCTCCTTCTCACCTCTGTTTTTCTTTGGGTGTTCACAGCTACTTGTCGTCTTGCTAGTCCAATTTTAACGATACTTGTCTTCTCGTTAATTTTAACGGGTCTATACGATACTTGTCTTCTCGTCAGCCCAACTTTCAACAGATTTTTCGCAAGATCGCAAGAGAACAGCTACTTACGACAAGAGAACAGCTACTTGCGACAAGAGAAGAACACTTCTCAAAGACAAAACATTTGTGTTATTGAGGGAGGCTTACCTCTTTCTGGTTACCCAAAGATTGTCTTGTTATTATTTCAACAAAACATTTCCTCGGCAATGTCTACCGAAATAGACAAGGGTGAATGACCTTTGTCAAACACGTAACTTTGACAAAAGAATCTTATTCTAGAACAACCCCTCTTCCACCCCCGGACGGGGTATAGACTAGTCATATTCTCTCGCGGAAATTCTACCTTATACCCAAAGTTCTCTCTGCCCAACGCAGACGAGGATGCATTCCCCCTGGGTTCCAGTCCCATCTTTCTGAATCACTCGCACTCATCAGGAATAAGAACTGGGGGTGGAGACACTTCTTGCATGAATAGACCATTTAGGGATGGCACATGACTATTTGCGATGTGTGATCCGGGAAACGAAAGTTGGTCCACGAGCTTGACCATTCTTCCTTCATGCGGAAAACACATTACTCTAAAGAGTGAGGAGACTATTGCTCCCATGCAATATATATAGTCTCGTCCAAGGAGTAGGTTATAATCCAAGGGTCCTTGAACGACCATCACGTTCATTTGAACGGCCTTCCCTTTCAATGTAATGGGCACATTGGGGAGGATCCCTAATGGTCTACTGGTTCCTTTATCGAAACCCGAGAGATTTCTTATCTCAGGCAAAAGCGCCGGGGAACCCAGTGCTTTCCAAGCAACAGAGGAAAGGATACTCACAGACGCCCCTTCATCAATGATAGTGCCAACCATTACCATTCTGTATATTTGGACTATAATTCTGAATGGTATACTGGCTGGCAACCGGGGTCTGCCTAGTTGGTTCCAATCAAAGGACACAACCAGGTTGCTTGGTGGTGGGACCGAATACACGGCCGGATATGACCCTAACGATGTTCCTTCCTGCGATAAAGGAATGGGCGCATTGCCTTGACGCTCGTCAGAGTCTGTGTTGATGAAAAGAATCTGGATGGTGTCATCCTTATTCTCTTCAGTGAGGGTGTCATTTGAAGATGAATCTTCAGTGACGGTGTCATTTGAAGATGAAACTTCTAAAGGGAGAACCGGGTCAACTGCCATTTCGTCCTTTGGACTTTTGTCCGGTCTGGATTCAGTAGGTTCATTTTCAATGACTGACGCTTCAGCTGACCACTTGAGCGGGCCAGCTGTATTCTCAACCAACGAAGGACTTGGCACGAGTTTTTTGTATCCAGGAGGAAGTCTCAACGATGAAACCAGATGATCTTCCAAAACTCTCTTCGCTTCATCTAAGAAGGGACAACGGTGGATGGCGTGATCGCCTTCACACAGTCTGCAGGGGGATCTTGCTCCCCCTCTTTGTCTTGAACCTTCACTTTCGCTGGTTGACGGTAAGCATTCAACATGGCTATCAGAGGTTGATGCTCCCGAACTGTGCAAACGAGGGGACCAGTCCCTTAGTATCCAGGGAATACAGGGACAATCTCTATGGAAGTGGTCTCCTCTACATATGACACATGGCGATTTAGGCCCGGTCTGTGCTGTGTGTGGATTTTTGTCAGATGTCTTTTGCCTGCCCCCAGTCGCCTTAGGCTCCTTCTTCTTCTTCTCTCTCTTCTTCTTCTCCTTCTTCTCCATTGGAGCTTGGCTTTTGCTGACTCTACCTTGCGAAGATGAAGGATTGGAGGAAGGGTTATAGGAAGTAGAAGGCTGGTGGGCAGCTCTAGACTGATCTAACTGTTGACTCGACTGTTCAGGAACCATGGTGTTCTGAACTACATTGGTTGAGAATAGCCAGATTGGCAGGCCAATTGTCAGTCCTGGAAGCGACAATGTGGCCATGTGGGGCGCACCAACTTCTCCCCAAGAGGAGAAAGGACTAGGATTTCCATCATGGGGAATTCCTTGGTTGGTGCGTTCCATGTTCTCAACCTACAGATCAACGCAGGAATAGGAGGTGATTATGTTCCATTTTAAAATAAATTTTATAACGACGCTTTAGACACAACTTGCTTTTTCACTTTTTAAGAGTCGAGAAAAAGCTAAAGATGACTCTAGTCTCCTTCGATGTTTTAACGAGCCCGAAGTGACAAATGCTCGGATGGACTTTTTTAGTTATAGAGTTTGAAAAAGGCCAAAAGAAACTACTCTGGAGTTCTAGGCAGAGGGTGTGCCAAACTTTTTGCAAAACCACAGAATACGTTTTACGATACGGGTGGTCGATCTTCGTGAATGCTGTGTTCACTGCATTGCGATCAGTAGGGCGGCCGACACGGCTTCCTATGGATAAAGGCTTTGTTCCTATAGGGGTCTCCCAATATATACGCGACGGTACGTGGGAGCACAAGTCCGTATTGATACTTATCGCTTCACCGTGGAGGAATCACCCAACCACTCAACGCTAAGATATCACGTTTAACGACGCCGGAACACGTCTCTAGCTTAGACCTCTATGTGTTTGCGTTATGTTTCAAAGCGTTGTTATGTAAATTCAATTTATTTTAGGTTGATCTTGTTTAGTAGTTTGCCTTTATGGATCACCACGAGATGTATGGTACAACTCCTAAATGCAGTCTAAAGATGAGAAGCAAGCTTTTTCAATCTTTTCAACTTATGAAAATCTTAACTACTGAGGGAAAAGAAAGACATCATCTTTTCACACAGATCATAGAGCACACACTAATGCACTTTTTCCTAAATCAACATGCAAGCTATCAAAATGCACATGCACAATGCAGGTATTTCTTTTCTCTTTCTTAATGTTGGTGTACTACAAAAAGAAAGCTGTTGTATAACTTTGAATTCAATTTCAAGTGAAAGCAAACAAGCTTTTGTCCAAAATCAAAAGACACCTTAAGATTTACTTGTTTCAACACTAGAAATAGATAAATTCAAACCATATGACGAAAGCAAAAGCTCAATCAGCTATGAACAACAAACAAACTAACTCTTAAGATCAGAACGACACTTATCACAGGTCTAGATCTAAGAGGCCACAGCAAGACTAGTTTACTTTCGTTATGGGAAACTGCAAATGATGTAAGAAATACACAAAGAACAAATACAGTTTCTTTATACAACCGAGGCAAAATAGTGGCAAAGAAAGGTGGTTTCAGATAGGTACATTGACTGATAACAGGCTGCAAAAACAGGGATGAAAACAGGGCAACAGAAAGCAGAGAACCCCAGTTGCACAAGGCCAAACTGGTTCAGCGTAGGTAGAACACAGTCAGTTTGACATTCAGCGCAGGTAGCCCCTTCGGGACCTGCGTTGAAATGCAGACTGCCTTCACAGTGCCTGCAATGAAGGAGAAACTCTCGTTTCCCTCAGGTTCTGGGTCACAGATTGCTCAAAAATCAACAGTTTTTGGCCAAATCAAAGCTACCAATCAAGTACACACTAAAGGATGATTCAAAGGAGGATGAAAAGCTATCACTAAGAGCTGTTCAGAGTCCTTGTGGATCAGCTCTTCAAATCATAAACATGCCCAGAAACTGAGCTAGAGTAGCTGCCCTCTACTTTGCATTTGAAAGATCCAAATGCAGTTCGATTCGGTACTCCCTGTGTTTAGGAAATGAATAGCAAAAACACAAACAACCAACAAGATACGATCCCCAGTGGAGTCGCCAATTTGTTGTTGGGAAAAGTATCCAATACGGAATGACCCTATCCCACTCTAAGGGTGATAGTTCCTTAGCAACAATCAAAGCAAAGCTATCTGAGATTACTTCTTTATGAGATGTAAAAGAGGGGAGAAAGAGATCCACTAACCAATGTCTTTCGCTAATGATTGATCCAATCTTCTCTCCTTGCTGCTTGCCCCCAGCTCCTTGCTCTTTCACTGGCCCAGCTACACCAAGATCCTGCAAAATTGCAAGAGAGGGAAACTACAAGAAGCATACATTCATAATTGATTCAAGGATTAGAATAAATCAAATACACAAGTATAACAATACACCATTGAGACACATGCATATAGAAGAACCTCAAATGCTTTATTAATGGAAGAAGTAAGATTCAGGAAGTGATACAACCATAAGAGGCCCAATCCAGCATCACCTTCCCAACAGAAAGAAATCTCCTCTTCACCTCCTTCAAAGCAAATCACCCAATAGTTCTAAACTAAAACCAACAGCAATTCTTTACATTCACAAGATTCCAGCCTCCCTAGACCTCATGAGAGAGATCTATATATAGGAGTTTTGGAGAAAGGATGAGTCAGCTTGAGGCTGGCATGAAGCTGACTAGTGTCCTCTCTCACTTCAGTTCTTCTTCAGTTCTTGAGTCCACTTGGAGGTTCTTGCTTCCACTTGGAGATCTAGAACCTCTTACTCATCACCAGTTGAATTCCCTGATCCAAGTGTCATTTTGGAAGCTTCCTGGGCATTGACACCTTGAGGAATGATTGTGCCACATGTCCAAACTCGCCCAGCGCAGGTAGCCTTCTTTGCAGTTGACATTCAACGTAGGTAGACAGTGGAGCAGTTGACATTCAGCGCAGATGCTCAGTGGAGCAGTTGACATGATCCAAAATTGCCTTGTTTTTGAGTGTTTTCAGGTGGAGAACTTTTATTCAGTGCTGTGGTTTGCTGGCCTTGTTCCTCTAGGGGTAGGAACAACATGTTTAGGGACTTTGGATCCCTTAGATAATGGACATTTCATGCTACATGCTGTAAGGCACAAAAATGTCTATAAAAGTCCAATACCCTGAAGGATCTCGAAAGTATCACAATAACAAGGTGCCAACTTGGCACATGATCCAATACTCAAGGATCTCTTCTTGGGCTTGAAGCGTAGGTACACATGCTCCCCAACCTGAAGCTTCTTAAATACCCTCTGTTGATTTGCATAACTCTTATGCCTATATTGTGCTTCCTTTATATTCTTCTTAATAACATGCATTTCATGTTCTGTCTCCACCAACATGTTCAGTCCAATTAGTACCATGTTCACTGGACCACTCCAGCTGACAAGAGTATTACAAATTCACCCATAAAGTTCCTCAAATGAACTCAACCTCAGTGACTCCTGATACCCACTATTGTAAGTGAACTCAACCAGTCGTAGATAGTCTTCCCACTTCTGCTATTGGTGCATAACATACATTCTCAACATGTCCTCCAAAATCTTGTTGACCCTCTCTGTATATCCATCTTTCTGTGAATGATAAGTTGTACTGAAAGCTAACTTTGTACTCAAACCTGTAAATATTTCCTTCCAAAACCTAAAAGTGAACTTGGCATATATGTTGGACACAATATTCTTAGGAATACCATGCAACGTCATTGTCTCTGTCACACGGAATAAGTCGATCTTGTGGACAAGATAGACCTTCCTAGAATCTAAAGAAGACCTAATGATAAGCAAACCAATCACACACTATCTTTCTCTAAATATGCTTTTATTATCAAAGGAAAACAAGTGTTTTAGGCCTATCTTAGGTCGAATGCAAGTTTGTGGAAGCCTTCACTCCTTCGATCCAAATGAGCTCCCTTGTCGCGAATCTGCAAACAAAAACAAGCAAACAAATTAAATAGCACCTGAAAAGCCAATATCATAAAACATATTTAACATGAAAGTCAAGGAATTCATGAAACAAATGACATGAGACAATTTGTTGAGAAAAATGAGTCTAATTGTATTAATTCAAATCAAGAATAACTTTACAACCTGTGCCTTGACGTTGTACAAGCTCCTCCCAGGGTCCAGCAAGAAGTCTCCTCTACTTTGACAAGTTTCATTCTCTTCCAAATGAAGCCAAAAAGGTATGTGATCTCTCCTCTTAAGCTCAACTAGGAAGTATTAATTTCACCAGCATTTACCCTAAAAAATGTTCAGCTTCTAACCTCCCTAGCAACCAGCCCAATGCCTGAATTTATAGTGCAATGGAGGGAAGTTACTAGGTCCTCCTTCAAAGGGATAAAGCCCTCCTTGAAAGGGATATCTCCTCTCATCAAGGAACTAGCTTCTTCTCTTTTGGGATAGATGAACCACCTAAGAGCGGCCAATCCACGTCAAAATTCCTTCTAGAATCATCTAGGATTAATCCAAAGTGAGTTTTTTAGAATAAACTTGCGCCTTTTTTACTTTCACAGGGGTCCGCACCCACAACTTTAGGGACAAAGCGGGCAGGTCCACAGTTTTTGTGAACAAAAGGTGCGGGACCATAGGCAATAGTGAGAGAAAGTGCGGAACCAGAGCTTTGTTGATTTTCAATGTCTTTCTCTCATTTTCAAAGCTTGACTTGAAGAGCTGAGGTCTGATGCTTGCTTAGGAGGTCAGTACAAGTGATGATAGACCCATACTGACTGCAAATAATCATGGTGACGATATTTTTGTGTAACAGATTACACCCTAAAGTGTGAAGTCTGTAGTAGATGAGGATTTCATTTATCATTTTGGAAGAGTGAAGTACTTTATCATTTCGAGGATCATCTTGTGGAGAGCCCGGTTGGAACCTGTAAAAACATTCAAAGAAAGATATATATATGAGATCATATCATCACTGAGGTAGGCATTCCCATACTCAGATCAAAACTGACTTAGAAAACTAACTACTGCTCTGATATAGGAATGATCTTGTAAGACATTACAAGTATAGACTCATGTGGACACAGTATGTACGCAGCCATCTGTTTATGAATAGTCCATTTATATAATGAATACAAAATTCCTCGCAGCCTAGATTGTGGAAACTAGATCCAAGGTCTTCATTTCTACTTCCCGAAACAGTACGATTCTATCCATGTGAATGAATGTGTTGAAGTCGAACATGGTAGAAACCACTTGATTACCAGTCCCACCAGTGATGTCAATGGCTCTCAAAGTACCCAGTAAAATCCATGAGATGTGAATAAATGTGTTGATGTCGAACATGTCACAGAATCCTTTGATCGAAGGTCAATGATGCAACCTGTCGTCAAAGGCGAGAAACCTGCCATTGAGGCATGCAGATTCCAAGGTACTGACGATTTCTAGATCATCTTTATAGATAATGAGCTGAAGTTGATAGAAAGCGATCCGTCGCAGGCAATCCCACAACACGAAATCATAGATCAAGTTGAAGAAATTTAGTTGCAAGGACTGACTCAGGGACGATCAAGATGGATGACAGGTATTTTGCAAATGAATGGCTTATTGGCAGTGACCTCTTGAACACATAACGACACGACAGATGGCTTGGTGACAATTGACCCAAAGTTAATACCCAGAAACCGGCTGAAGACTTTCAATGTGGTTTGATCAACTGTTAGGTAAAGGATTTCCCAACCCAGGTGAATAAAAGTGTCGTGTTCAAGAGCGGTTACAAAGTATGACAAATAGGCCCATTTTCTCTCTTTTCCCCCACCATTTCTGGCAAGTACCTCTTTATTTTTGACAAGCTTGAGGAGGATAACATTTGCTTGATTATAAGCTCATCCTTCGGGTGAGTCCAACTTAGTTTAAATTCGAACCCTAAGAAGGAGTGGTTCGTTCCTATTTGTAATTGAACAGGTCCTTTACTGTGAAATTTTAACGAGTCCAGTATAGGAGAAACTCGGTGTTTTTCAATTTTAGAGAGTGAAAAACTTAAGAAGACTCCAGGGTTGACCTTTTTCGTAAATTTGTGTCTCCCAAGCCCGAAAAAGTATAAAATAATACTTGAGAAAACTGCTTGATCTTTACGACCAAGGAGTAGTTTTCGTAATTAGTGCCCTTGATCCGAAAAGGTAAAAAATTGATCAACGACATGTCATTTTATAACCAATATTGAATTTGAAACGACAAAAATCCAACAATCTTTTCATGTTTTTACGGTCAGAAAAGAGCTGTAAGTGGACCGTCTTTTAGTTCCATTTTAACGAGTTTAAAAGAAAAACTCGGCAATCTTTTCATGTTTCAAGAGTTAGAAAAGAGCTTAAAAGTGACTCTAAGGTTTCACTTTTTTGTAAGCTTTAACGAGTTCGAAAAAATGATAAAAATGTACTAATGGTTTTCACTTTTTCGTAAGTTTTAATGAGTTCAAAAAAATGATAAAAATGTACTCATATGGCCGAATTTCAATTTAATTTATGAGCAGGAAAAGACGGAAAGAACTAGTCATTTTTCATTTGTTTTTGAAGAATGAAAGATAGCAAAATAATCTCGGGATTTTCATGAGTTTAACGAGTCTTGAAAATAACTGAAATTGACTCGAGATAGGTTTCATTTTTACAAAAGCTTGAAACAGAGAAAAACTATGCTTCAAAGTAGTTTCATTTTTACACAAGCTTGAAATAGAGAGAAAACTGTGCTTGATGCCTCCTAAGCATAACTGCTAGAGCGCATGCCCCCCAGATTCATTTCATTCAACTAAGTACATTGATTAATATCTGGATGGAATGAAGGTTCAGTTACGAGATCATTTGAAAGACTTGACCTAAAACTGCAGGCCTTCAATGCATCGATCGAAGGTTGGTGATTCAACGCGGCTAGAGCCATGTCCTCATGCTCTCGTTCACGCCCATCTAGCATGATGTACTCTCTGGATCAACTAGAAAGATAAATTAGAATGCTAGAAATTAATTTGTTTGGGCCAAATTTGAGAATTTTTGGGTTAAAAACCCTTGCGGTGGGGACCACACCCTCTAGGTTAGACACAGTGCGTGGGTCCGCACCTTGCCTACATGGAAGGTGCGGACCCCTAACCTTTTCCCCATTGAGAAAAAGTCGGGGTCCGTGGGCTGGAAGTGTTACACCTGTGGGCCCTCGCGCGTGGGTTCTAAGCCTAAAAACCCTCCAAAAATGAAATAAAAGCCTAAAAAAAAAATGAAACAGTTAAAAATGAAGAGTAGGATGATGTGGATTACCTGGAGAAGACGACGTTCGATTCCGACGGTTGGGTTTTCCGCAATCTTCACGGGAAGTTTTCTGAACAAAAGCACTATTTTCTCACCCAAAACTCAAACGGTAAAATGAATTGACGAAAACCCTTTTTATAAGTTTTTTGAGTAAATAAATTGCAAATTTGTTTATGTTTCACTTTTGAAAGGTATTTTTGCAACGTTTTTATCCATTTCAAACAGGTATGAGTAATGTTTGCTATTTTGTTCAAGATAACGGATTATTCAGGTGAAATCTATCATTTTCAACGAAAAAACATTTAGAGTCGCCATTTTGTCACATGGAATAAGTCGATCTTGCGGAAAAGATAGACCTTCCTAGAATCTAAAGAAGACCTAATGACAAGCAAACCAATCACACACTATCTTTCTCTAAATATGCTTTTATAAACAAAGGCAAGCAAGTGTTTTAGGCCTACCATAGGTCCAACGCAAGTTTGTGGAAGCCTTCGCTCCTTCGATCCAAATGAGCTCCCTTGTCGCGAATCTGCAAACACAAACAAGCAAACAAATTAAATAGCACCTGAAAAGCCAATATCATAAAACATATTTAACATGAAAGTCAAGGAATTCATGAAACAAATGACATGAGACAATTTGTTGAGAAAAATGAGTCTAATTGTATTAATTCAAATCAAGAATAAATTTACAACCTATGCCTTGACGTTGTACAAGCTCCTCCCAGGGTCTAGCAAGAAGTCTCCTCTACTTTGACAAGTTTCA
The DNA here is from genome assembly GCA_031772625.1 of Pinus tabuliformis. Classification (NCBI taxonomy): domain Eukaryota; kingdom Viridiplantae; phylum Streptophyta; class Pinopsida; order Pinales; family Pinaceae; genus Pinus; species Pinus tabuliformis. The sequence continues at coordinate 1,189,952,136 of CM062818.1, forward strand.
CTCTCTTCCCAATGAAGCCAAAATGGTATGTGATCTCTCCTCTTAAGCTCAACTAGGAAGTATTAATTTCACCATCATTTACCCTAAAAAATGTTCAGCTTCTAACCTCCCTAGCAACCAGCCCAATGCCTGAATTTATAGTGCAATGGAGGGAAGTTACTAGGTCCTCCTTCAAAGGGATAAAGCCCTCCTTCAAAGGGATATCTCCTCTCATCAAGGGATTAGCTCCTTCTCTTTTGGGATGCATGAACCACCTAAGAGCAGCCAATCCACATCAAAATTCCTTCTAGAATCATCTAAAATTAACCCAAAGTGAGTTTTTTAGAATAAACATGCACCTTTTTGACTTTCACAGGGGTCTGCACCCACACCTTTAGGGACAAAGTGGGCAGGTCCACAGTTTTTGTGAACAGAAGGTACGGGACCACAGGCAATAGTGACAGAAAGTGCGGAACCAGAGCTTTGTTGATTTTCAATGTCTTTCTCTCATTTTCAAAGCTTGACTTGAAGAGATGAGGTCTGAGGCTTGCTTAGGAGGTCAATAAAAGTGATGATAGACCCATACTGACTGCAAATAATCATGGTGACAATATTTTTGTGTAACAATCTCCCTGATGAAGACCTATGCTACCTCACTAGCTAAATTAGTAGACTTCACTGGAATGAAGTGAGATACCTTAATCAACCTGTCAACCAAATCCATGATGGAATCATGCTGTGTAGATGTCCTCGACAAACCTATAATGAATTCCATGGAAATGACTTCCCATTTCCATTCCAGAATTGGAATCAGCTATAATAAACCACCTGGGTGCTTGCACTTTGATTTTACATGTTGATAATCCAAACACCTTGCAACGAACTCAGCTACTTGTTTCTTTAGATTTGTCCAATAGTATAACTTCTTCATAGTTTTAAATGTATTTTGATATCTCAAATGGCCTAAATATGGCCTAACATGAAAGTACCTCAAGATAATATTCTTGAGCTCGCTATTGTCCGACACATGGATCTTGTCCTTAAGTCTCACCAAACCATCTGGCATGAGATGATAATCCATGTCTCATCACTTATACCCTCTTGTTGTAACCTGTACCTAAGCCCCTTATACTTGTCATCATGTTTTCCTTCCTGTAAGATCTTCACTTGTAAATATGTCTTATATGAGATCATAGCTACTATGTGACTCACCTGCACACTTCTGCTAAGAGCATTTGAAACCCTTTTCTCCTTACCCTTAATGTACCTGATATTGAAGTCAAACTCACTAAGCATGGTCAACCATCTAGCTTGCCTAGCATTCAAATTAGGTTGGTCAACCAAGTATCTCAACCCACTATGATTGCTTAACAACACAAACCTCCTACCATGAAGATAGTCTCTCCACATATTCAATGCATGAATGATCACTGCCAACTCAAGATCATGAGTCACAGAATTCTTCTCGTGGTCATTCAACTTCCATGACTTGTATCATACTATCTGTTCCTTCTACATCAAGACTCCACCAAGTCCCATCTTGCAAGAATTTTTACACACCACAAACTCTTTATTTGGATCTGCAATATTCAATACCGGAGCATTTGTAAGAAATTGCTTCAACTACTCAAAGCTTGCTATATATTCCTCTATTCATTCAAATTTCTTTCCTTTCCTCCGCAATGATGTAATAGGATAGGAAATCTGTGAGAAGTTCCTCATGACCCTCCTATAATAACCTAGTAACCCAATGAATTATCTGACCTCATCCACATTCCTAGGAGATTCTCATTCCATGATAGTTCTTATCTTTTCTCAATCCACTGTTATTCCTTCCTTGGAAACAACATTTCCCAAGTAATGTACGTCTTTCTGAAAGAAGATACACTTACTAAGCTTAGAATACAACTGATGCTCTCTTAGCAATCTCAATACTAATTCTAAGTGCTTCACATGTTATTCCTCATTCTTATAATATATGAATATATCATCAATGAATACAATCACAAAATTTTCCAGATAAGAACGCAACACACTATTCATCAAACACATGAAAGTAGTTGGAGCATTAGTAAAACCAAAAGGAACTATAACAAACTCATAATAACCATACGTGATATGAAAAGAAGACTTGTAGATGTCCTCTTCTTTAATGCATATCTGATGATATCCTGATCTCAAATCAATCTTCGAGAACATTGTTTCTCCCTTCCGCTGATCAAACAAGTCACTGACAATAGAAACATGTTCTTGATGGTCACCTTCTTCAGCTACCTATAATCAATGCACAACCTGAGAGTATCATCCTTCTTCTTCCCAAAAAACACTGCTACACCCCAAGGCGACACACTTGGCCTGATGTATCCCTTGTCAAGAATTTCCTTCAACCTCAACTTCAATTCCATTAGCTCTAGAGTTCTCATGCTATAAGTTGCCTTAGATGTTGGCACTACCCCTGATACTAACTCAATAGAAAGCTACACTTCCCTGTGAGGTGGAAAGTCTGAAATATATGTTGGAAATGCATCCTAAAACTGATGCAAGGTCAAGTACCTCTTCAAGAATTTTTTCTTCCTCAACATCCTTACCTTTATCACTAGAAACATGCACTACGAATAATACACACCCTTTCCTGCAACTGTGCTTCACTTGCATAGTTTTAACCATTCTCACTGATGTAGGCTTCTTCTTACCCTACAATATCCTCTTCTCTCCATCATCATCCAAACACTCAATAGCCTTCTCATAACAAGCCACCTTAGTCCTATGAAGGTACAACCAATCCATACCCATAAGCATACTATATGATCCCAAAGGAAGCACATTGAGATGTGTTGATGTAGGCATACTATTAAACTAAACTTCATAAGATCTCACCCAATGATTAACTCTTTTCTTCATAATTGTAGCCAACTACACCAACCAAGACTCTGCATGCACTTCTTTTCTCAAACCACACTTATCCACCAAGTCAGGGTTAGCATAACTATAATTAGATCCAGGGTTAACCACAATAGAAACAACTAGATCACACAGTTTAGTTTCCATCTCAATAATAGATGTCAGGTGATCTGCCTGCTTGCTATCAAATGTTTCATAGATATGAGGAATGCTCTATCCAACATCCGCAATTATCTACACCTCCTAAGCACTATAGATCTGAGACCTACCACCCCGATACAATGAACAATCCTTCTTGAGATGATGCTTGCCACATATCCAACATTGCAATTTTCTCCTACCATCACCGCTATTTTCATGCTCTCTAGGTATAGTTCCATGTCCCTTATCTAATCTATTAAACTTCTTGTAAGGAGAAACATTCTCTTTCTCACCTACACGTTGAGGTCTTTCTCACTTCGGTGGCCATTTTCCTTTAATCTTGTCATTCCCTTTCCAGCCCTTCTTAGAATTATTCTTACACTTTTATTTCTCATAACAATGTTTTAAATTCCCAATGACTTCTTCCAATGACCAAGGCTCATCATACTCAATCTAATCCTTAAATTCTAATGGAAATCCAATAATAAATCTTTGAACTTTGGCTTTCTCATCCTTAAGATACAACACATACCTCAACAACTCCAAGAACTTAGTCATGTATTCCTCATTTGTCATAGATTCCATTTTCAACTCATAGAACTCCTTGGCTTTCCTATCATAGTACCTCTATGACAAGTACGTGTTCCTAAATAATCTCTTGAATTCATGCCAATTCAACTTCTCTATCCTAATGTCTCTGACATGCTTCACATATTCCCACAAAATGCCTACTTTCCCTTTAAGACTAAAACTAGCTATCCTAGCCTTCATGTTCTTTGTGTAATCATGCATCTCAATTAACTTCTTCATTCAAAGAAAGCATGCCTTTGCATCCTCCAATTTTTTCAACTCTCCATCAAATGTGGGTGGCTTGGAAAGTATCGCTTGTCACTCCTCCTATAAAGATGATAACAATGATGACCATAATACCTGTCTGAACTAGAACTAGAGTAGAACCCATATCCACTGCCTCTCCTATCAGGTGTGTCCAAGAATCTACCATCTTTGATTGTGTCATCCCTATTTGACCTATTCCCACCATGAGACCTATTTTCATATGCCTAATTAGTCCTACCCTCTTGCCCATAAATGATTTGTGGTTGTCCCTGTCTCTGCAAGTCTAAAAAACTATGAAGAATAATTGAATTGACCTCAGCTTGTTTCTACTATGCCTTAGCAAGTCTTTCTTGTGATTGAATGATTCTGCCATTATATGCTTTGAAACTTCTAAACTCTACTTTTAAAATTGTCAAGGTGTCTTCTATGTCCAAAGACTGCAACCCTCTTAGTTGCTCATGTGATCTATAAGGAGAGCCTCGTAAACTATAATCCACCAGTTTGCTAGTTATCTTTGATCCTCTTCTTTCTACAAGCATACCATGCCAATTAACCAAATATAAACATAATCAACATACCTCAGTGAAGTTCATAGGAGGCTATATCGCCTAAAAATCAGTCTAGATTAGTATGATACATGTGTATACATAATCATATCAATATACTGACATCATGCATGATAATACTAATTGCATACCATGACCTCATGCACAACCACCATAACCATGAAAATGCATGCATAACAACCATAACAATGACAATGCACGCATAACAACCATAACCATGACAATGCATACATAACAATCATATAGACACTGACATGCATGCATAACAACCATTTAGGCACTGACACAAATGCATGAAAAACTCATTCTACCCATTTAATCCAAGTATTAAACCATGCTCTGATACCAATCTATAACCACCCCTCCCACATTTACCCACTTTCACTAGTCTGTTGGGGTAAACATGAGTTAAGGGCTACTATGACATTACTCAACCTCCTATGTATAGTTAAGGAAGTGGAGTCGACAAACTGGAACCTTACTGGCCTTCCTTAAGAGCTACAAGACACCTAGGATCCAAAAAACCACTCCCAATGCCCAAACCCTAAGCTAGAATTCTTTTCCAGTGACCTGGGCTCCCAACCACATGCATGAAAATGCATCCACGTGGTTAAGGGCCTCCAACTGCATGCATAATCCTACCAGGTAGCGGTTGTGACCTAAAATTTTCAGTTTAGAGGGTGTGGTCCTAGATTTTGAGTCTAAATTCTAGGTCATCCTCCAAACCACTACCTAGAACTTGGTGAGACTTCCCAGAATGATAAATGACATCAAGATAGAGTTATTCATACAAAACTTGATCAAAGACTTGACCTAACTAAGCCTAACCATGAAAATTATTTCATCAAACACATTAAGAACATGTAATCTACATGTCATGAATGGATATATGAACATAGGGGTATGATATTTATCTGAGAATCATCAAGAAGGTCTAATGATGTTGGGCGTGGAATCCCCCCAAAGGCATGTTTTGGGGCTTAAAGCCCAAGTTTTGACCAAGTCCATTGTAAAGACTCTTTGATTTGTTGGCGCGAAGCGCGAAGTCATAATAGAGTCACAGGGTTGTCTGACCTTTTTTTTGTAATGTAATGTCAGCTTGAAAGATCTACCCATGGTCCGCAGACCATGGGATTGTATAAATAAAGTGAGGCTCTAAGTGTAGAAATAGATCTATCAATCAAAGGAAGCATGATGAGTCTAAGGAACTGATTCAGTCGAAATGTAAGTCGTGTCTTTAGGTCGTAGAGTAGGAGAAGGCTCTGTAGCTGAGTGCGCAGAGGCCTAGTAGTATGTAGTTGAGTGCGCAAGGCAGGTCGAGTTTGTAACCATGGGAAGAATTAATAAAGAGAAGTTTTACCATATTTCTATGTATCTTTTCCTATTTTATGTATTATTGGGTATGAATTACAAGTTTATTGTTTACTTACTACGCGAACTCATATAAATGTGCTGAATAAGTAAATATAATACAAGGCATATGTTTACGCGAAGATAACTAACTGTTATAAGAAGATAGGTAAAGATCTTGGGTGTGACTTAGAGAAATAGTGAAAATTGCTGCTCCAACAATGCAAAAGCCCCACAACACTTGGTTAGGGTTGCACATCATTCCCTACCGAGCTATACAAGTGGATCTTGAAGCTAGCAGATAGCCAAGGAAGGTGCAAGCTCGACAGACCTATTGTGTGGAGTCCAGAAGTGGTGCGCAGATTGGAAGCATTGGGGGATAATATCATGTGCGTTGTTGATCACTGGCTCGATCGAATTATAGGAGGATTCATTACTGAATTCATGGTAGATACTTCAGTCAGCTATAGTGAGGCAGAGCGACGCTTCCTCAAAGGACCACGAGGTAAGTACGTTAAGTATTTGAACACTTGGATTAAAATGCTACTATGTGAAAAGAGGGTTATGCGAATAAATTGATGTTTGGGGCTACGAGAAGTGGGAGAATTCATAGAAACGAAGGTAGTGAAGAACTAGAAACTAGCCCCTTGATTTCACCTCCACAAGGAGACGAGGAGGAGCTCACGAAGGTCTCACCAAGAAGTGTGATCAATTTGATAAGGAAAAGGATCTCGCGCATACCACCCCCACCCACACCACAGCGAGTTTCACTATCTTCACCCCCATCTTCGCCCATACCACCTCCGCCACCATCGCGAGTGAATATGGGAAGCGCGATAAAGTTTCCAGTGTTCAAGGGAGTAGGAAATGAAGATCCGGACCAATTTTAGTTCATGATAAAAGTTGTATGGGAAGCGCAGGGAGCTAGGATGACAATATAAAGAAGGCAACATTGGTCAATGCTCTATAGGATCATGCGTTGACTTGGTATAATAAGAATTATAATGGCAATCCGAATGTGGGGATCATAAATATCCAAACTATGCTGAACAGGGAATTTACCAGGCTGAATTGAGAGGCGCAGTCGATCATTGGGTTCAAGGAGATCATGATGATACTAGGCGAGACCCCTTGGGAGTTGGATCAGAGAGTGAAGTTCACAATTCGCGAAGCTAACATGACGTTGACAGACGGACAACACCGCAAATGGTTTGTAGCATCATTAACACCACATCTAGGGAATGCACTGTCACAACTCAGGCCGAGGCCTTGGAGATCACGATGAGACTGAACGAGACCTCGATACAGGATCCCAACTTGGGAGTTCAACACATTCATGCGCAGTTGAAAAACTTGTGCCTTGAGATGCAGAGTCTGAAACAAGATAGGATAGCTCACCCAGAAGTGCGCAATGAGGTATGGTGCATAAAGTGCAAGGGAAAGGGACATGCCAAGGACCAATGCCCGATGTTCACGAATAACCTCACGGGAGGAGGCCCAATGCCATTGAGACTAGAGGCATAAGAAAGACCTAGCGTAGCATCTACGTTGTGGTGTGAGATTTGTCAAATAGAAGTAAAGCATGTTACGGATAATTGCCATTTATTGCAGAAGTAAAAGAAAAGTTCGTAGGTTGTTCTATAATTTCTGTAGGTTAATGGGACATGGTGAGTGCACCTGTAGAAGCTATGAGCTGATGATGGATAGGACCCCTACCTACAGAGTTCAGGCCGAAATACGGCCCCTTGACCAGAACGTAGGGATGGTACGAACTAGATTTCAAGGGCGCAAATGAGGCCGAGGTGGGGGAGGACCCAGAAGAGGTCGTAGATAGCTGATATGTTACAATTACTGAGGGCCAGGACATTATGCCCGTGGTTGTACGAATTCGACTTGTCCATCATGCTTGTATTGTACATTGTTTGATCATGAGATAGAGGATTGTCCCACATTGATAGCGAGGCTACGCGACAAGGGAGTGCACCAACCTCCCTTGACTTAGAACCTACAAATGATGAGGTCTGAGTCGCGCGAGGAAGACCCTAATGTGAACATTGTTCTCTGAAGTAGAATTTTGACAGGGAATGACAAAGGCAAGCAACCTAAAGATAATACTTGGGCTCGCAAGGCTCCGACAAAAGAATTATAGTTTGATTTCGAGCGCGCTAAGAAAACCTTCATGGAAGCTAGGAAGAGCTTCGCTGATGCCTCCACTTCAGGAAGCAAAGACAGGCCAGAGCCAGACATGGACCCATCAATCCTTACAATGTTCCTGGAAACATGCATGAAGCTGTTGCATGACAGCAAGGTTGTAAAAGGACTACATGAACTTAGAAATAAATGCGCTGGGACCGCACCAGGAGGACCGTGCGTAGTCCGAAAGATTGGAAAGCACATGACAAGGACGGGAAGAGAGATGAGATTTACCACACAGATTGGGGAATATGAGATGAACCAAGTGATTTTAGACCTAGGATCAGACGCAAATGTTCTACCAAAGCAGACATGGGAGTGCATGGGAAGGGCTACGCTGCAATGGTCTCCTATCCAACTGTGAATGGTGAACCAACAAAAGATCCTACCTATCGGAAGATTGCAGGTAATCATAGTGGATATCAAAGGAGCAAGTGCGCTAGTAGATTTCGAAGTGATAGAGATTGTTGATGATAACAATCACTACCCTATGCTATTAGGGATAGATAGGGCCATTGACATGAATGGGGTGATAAATCTGAAGAAGTACAAAATGATTTTTGAGAAAAAAGTCTCTGCATGTAGTTGTACCTTTGAACCTTGTAGAAGGATCACGCTACACAGAGCCAGTGCACAATTATGAAAGCGATGATGACTTGGACTGCATCTACAAGATAACTGCATGAGAGAAAGACTGGGTAAATCCCACTACGGATTGACAAATCTCATGGGAGCACGAAAGCTCTTGTACATCAGATTCTGACAAGGGATAGAACGATGGCAGAACCAATTACACGAGGTAACCACACTGAACTGTAACATGATGACGAGGTCGGTGTGTTGCATATCAATAGAGGTAAGGGATCTTCCTACGTATGATGCGTTAAACTAGGTAGATGACTTCCTAAACAGATTCAAAAGGGAGGTGTTGGAACAACAACGCTTCGAGGTTTTGAAATGGGTGCTACGCACTACACCCGTGAGGTGGTAGGGTACGCACCAAGGAAGCTTTGAGGACTAGCGCGAATGTAGGAGGATGATGCGCATACAATTGGGAAGCCTCAGATGCAATTAACAGACAATATTTTCTGATGGAACAATCCACGCGCACACCTATCCAAATAGATATAGGAATATCTTAGAAAACCTGCACGGATGCACACATACTTCGTGTTGGGAGACACGGTCAATAAGCATGTGTGGACAAGTCAATGGTGCGAATGACCCCGACAATTAGAACAACAGAGTATGGAAGGACCAAGTACATAGAAGGTTATCCACATTGAAGCCTTTAACGAAGTATGCGAAGCATTGAAGAAGGTACACAATGTGTAGCGGATTTATTGGGACTTGTGCGTACCAACAGTTCTATTGGCTTATAGAACCATGTGGAAGAAATTGATGGCGTAGGCACCTCTGAGGCTGGAGTATGGAGCGAACGCTGTAATCCCCATAGAGTATAAAATGCCTAGTCCTCACATAGCAGCACCAATAGATAGGATGGCTCGTGGAGCCTTGGAAGAAGGGATCGCGCAACTAAATGAAGTAGAACACTTGGGACCTGAGGAAGAAATCCGAAAATATGATCTTAGGCTCCAAGAAATTATAAAGGAAAGGGTGCGATTAAGGGAGGAAAGCGCTCTAGTGGAAGCGGAAGTCAAGAAGCTTGAGGATGAAATAAAGAAGGATTTTCTTGATAAGGAAACTAGGGTGATAAAACAGGGTGTGTGCGATCCGGTTGAAAACTTTGGGGACTACTGCCGAGAATTGATCAGCCTGATGCCTTGGATTGGACTGAATATTACTAAACGGATCACGCATGGTGGCGCGCTACAGATGACAAAGTGCATGACACAGCTAGTAACAATAAAAAGTGGATGTTTTCCAGGAAAAGTAATGAATAACTGGTTGAAACCCTATACAGGTGGCGCGACCACCTTACTAAATGTGGGGAGTACAGTCTTAGCACTCCAGGAAGTTAAAAGGAGGCACGGGACTATAAACTACTCTACCCGGGAGTTGTGCGATGTTGGAGCTGCGTGCAGGAGTAAAATGTCAGAAGGTCCACGACCACACAAAAGGGGTTGTGCTGCTGCACGGGTTGGCTGGAAAGTGACCATTGGAGTCAATATTCATGATGTGATGCTCAACTTCAGACCAAAGGGAGTGGGTGGTAGGCATTTAAGACGCACTTTATGGGCAAGATTTGGGAAAAATTTTCGCCAAGGGAGCATTAATGAACCAGATTTGGGGGGAACGATCGAATTCAAATTCAAAAGATGCTATAAATTACAAAGGGCTGCCCAACAACACTTGGTCATTTGTGAATTGAGCTATCACATGCCCCACATATTCTGAGTCGAGACCTGTTTTCCTAGTGTAAAGCATTGATTGAGCCCCTGATTGAGTGATTGAGAGATTTCTGGACTAGCAAGATGGCCGCATAAGAAAAAGCTAGGGAAATACAAAGATGACTTCCGAAGAGGCTGCGCATGCCTTGACCGTGGAAGATTCCCCTGAAGGTGTTAGGATTGTGGCAGAAATCCATAAATCACTGTGCACGCTGAGGCCGAGGAAGGATAAACAAACAATGATTCTGGTGCATGTGTCCCCATGAAACCTGCTGCGCACCAGATTGACAATGGAGGAGAAGGGGAAAGCAGTTAACTTGGAAACTGATGAGTAGGAGGAAGACCTAGAGGACCTCATGATTGAAGAAGACAAGGACGAGGGTATGGAGGAAGAAACCGAGCCTCTGCATCCTCCAATCAAGCTGCCCATGTATATCCCTCCGCGTAAAGGGAAGGAAAAAGTTCCCAAGGACCTCGACGAGAGCAAGGGTTCTCTCTAGACTTCACTCCTCCCAGATGACATCATCTTTGAAGGCACACACCTAGGACAGGTGCCGAGCTTGAAATTTGAAGATTGGGATCTTGCTAACCACAAGAAATTACCTCATCGAGAGACCACATATCTCATGAAGTCGAAGCGGAACACTACAATGGGGGTTATTGAATTAGAGTTGCGAAAGTGGTTACATGGAGTGGAAAAAGTAGGGTTATTAAACCTGATCTTGGTGCCACATTTCCACCGCGCCTCAGTAACGGTATTCCTCATCAAGCAGCAGCTCTGCTTAGTGCATGGTGCATGTTTTTGGTTGGAGGAGCCCATCCCCATCATGGACCACTTAATCCATCACATTACCCAGCTTCCATGCAATGGAGAGGATCCTGCAGATATCTCGGAGGGGAAGAGCAACGATTTTTCCATCGTGGAGGCCATGAAGAAGAAATACAATATCGAGAAGAAGAAGCGGGGCTACACAATCTCCGGTATCAACAACAAATCAGTCAGGGTGGCGACTCAGATACTGGGGAGTAAAGTTATGTGCAAGTGTTGCACATACGAGGTACCCGCGCCAGTGGTGGCACTTGCTGAGCAGTGTGCGGATGGGGTCTATTTTAACTGGTTCAAGTTCTTATGAAAGGAGTTCCTGGAAAATTGCTGCGAGGCCCAAGAAAAAGGAAAAATGTTCCACTATGCATGGCTTCTTCTATCCATAGTGCTGGTGGCAGGGGAACTAACGCAGGACAGTTAATTCCCCACAATTGATAGGGATTTGCCAGAGGCCGCGAAGTACGCTTTGCTGTGGGCCACAAAAGGCATGAATCGGATCCGCGACAACAAGATATTCTGGGTGTTCATGGAAATGAACATCAGAATGGGGATTAATCGCAAGCCACGGTTATCACCCACTGTCTACAACAGCCTGCAAAGTTTTGTAGAATTTAAAGTGGACTTCCACAACATATATATCAGAGCACGCAAGGACTCGGCCAAGAAATGGAGCAAGCTACCCTTCATAGCCACAAATGATGTAATTCTTGATGTACTGGAGACATGGCAGCTAGAGTGGAGTGCCCCAGACATCACGATGGTAGAAAAGTCTACTGCGTAGAAGAAGTAAGAGTAGGCCAAACTGTGCATGGTGCAATTGGAAGAGAAGAGAAGGTAGGAAGCCGTGGAAGCAAAAGCGCAAGAGGTGTGGGACGATGCACAAACAACAATAGAACAGAAAAAGGCCACAACAGCAGCAACACAAGAGGAAATCAAGAAGGCATGCAAGGGCCAAAAGTCGCCTTCACATGGGCAGCAAAAAGAGATGAAGATAGAGGAAGAAGAGGGTGGCGCAGACCCACAAACATCATCAACACTATTGAAGCACCAATGCCCAAGCGAGTGGATGGGGCCATGCAAAAAGGTGAAAGCATCCAAGCTGTCGATCGACCCAATCACCCTTACTGAGGGTGATCTGCACAACATAGGTGAAACAGTGCGCGACGTCACCACAGAGGCCCTCCAGAATTTTGCAGAGGAGAATCAGATTGTGTTGGGGGCCCTCAAAGCATAGATTCAGGAGTTGTAGGTGCACACTCCTCAAGCTGGTACCCTTTCGACCAACCTCGTAGTAGGGACAGTTGCAACTGAAAAAATGCTATGTGCTCGGACAACCAACAACATAGTGCTGCCAGAGGGGACACTAGTTACAGCAAATGAGGCCGACAGGCCTATAGTTAGCACACTAAAAGGGATAGGAATCAACATGGTTTCACTCCTACGGGAGACACTCTATGTACTAGAGGATGGGATTACTACATAACTGTGGGCTAGGGAGAGTCACGCATTGCAAGTGTTGAGCGAGCAAAAGATCAACATGGAGCAGTTGAGCTTGCAACGTGATGAAGTGGTGTCGCAGAACATGCAGATGGTATAGCTATTGGAAGAAGCCTATTAGATGGTCCTTGAGTTGGTCATCCCAGCAGACACACCAGTAGGGGCACGCATCCATAAACTAGTAGCAGGGGTGCGCGAGGCACGAGAAGAAATGACCAAGGTTTAGCTGGAACTAAACCTTCAGATAGCAGAACTACGGTTGAAGGCGTAGCCATCCACCCCTCCAGAAGTAAGAGAATGGCACGTCAGCGCTATTACATTAGGGATGGAAGAGATCAGTAGTGCAGTAAGGGACTGCACCAAAATGTTGAAAGAGTCCTTCGAAGTCCTCACTAATCTGTAGGAGGACCCTAACATCCAGCGCTTAAATACAGAGGTGCATGATCTCCAGGAGCAGTACGATAGTGTCAAAGGGAATGCGCAAATGGTGGACCTTACCCAGAGGCTCATATGAATGCAGCCGAACAAAGCGCTGAAAGAGCAAGTGGACGCAACACAGCACAGAGAAGCAGTCTTGAAGGCATGCGTTTACCCTTGGATCGATGAGGCCTTCATCATTACAACAACAATTGAAGGCAAGCTCGCGCAAATGCAGGGGATGCAGGAACATGTCCAGGGAAGTAGTTCCAACACCGTGGTCTCGGAACAACGGGTACAGGAGATTCAACAGGCAAATGCTCAGTGTGCTATCGACCTTACAGTGGTTTGAGTAGAGTTGGGGGGACTCCCCACAAAGATCTCTACACCAATAGAGTGACTCGAGGGCGAGTCACGATGTTTGTGTTGGGGGCATATTTGGCGTGGAATCCCCCTAAGGAATGTTTTGGGGCTTAAATCCCAAGTTTTGACCAACTCCATTGTAAAGACTCCGCGATTTATGGGCGCAGAGCGTGAAGTCATAATAGAGTCACATGGTTGTCCATACTTGTTTTTGTAATGTGCTGTCAGCTTGAAAGATCTACCCATGGTCCATGAACCATGGGATTGTATAAATAGAGTGAGTCTCTAAGTGTAGAAATAGATCTATCAATCGAAGGAAGCATGATGAGTCTAAGGAATTGATTGAGTCGAAGTGTAAGTTGTGACTTTGGGTCGTAGAGTAGGAGAAGGCTCTACAGCTGAGTGCATAGAGCCCTAGTAGTTCGCAGTTGAGTGTGCGGACCCTTGCAGCTGAGTGCGCAAGCCAGGTCAAGTCTATAACCATGGGAAGAATTAATAAAGAGAAGTTTTACCATATTTCTATGTATCTTTTCCTGTTTTACATATTATTGGGTAAGAATTGCAAGTTTAATATTTACTTACTATACGAACTCATGTAAATGTGCTGAATAAGTAAATATAATACAAGGCATATGTTTACCCGAAGATAACTAAATGTTATAAGAAGATAGGTAAAGATATCGGGTGTGACTTAGGGAAATAGTGCAGATGCTGCTCCAACAGCACGAAAGCCCCATAGCCTCTAGTTAGGGTTGCGCGAAGACGAATATATCAGGGCGTGAAGGCCAAGGAATTGTGTGAAGTAACCTGCATGAAGGGACTAACAGTTGGAACAAATCAAACCATCAGACATCTCAAGGGTGCGAAAACCTGGTTTCAGCACCCCCCCATACTACTTCGGGTGAGACCTTAGTTCGTGCTCTGCGTACTGTTGCCAAAAGGGCCAATAGTACAGGGATTTGTTTGGCTAATTAACTACGAACCTGGGTCAGGCCCTAACAAGCCAGAAAATGCCCTCTCATAATAGACACAATTTAGCTCATGCATTAAGTAAGTAGTCGTCATCTAATCAAAACATGTCAAGAGCAATATTTAGAACCTGTTATGAAACTATTCTTAGAACCAGCATATAACTTGAATAATAACCATGATAAAACATACATCAAAGTCACATAATAACAAGTACAAGTACTCATGAAATACAATAAAAAAAGATCTCTTATTAAGATATGCAAAAGCCAACCAAGACAATGGCTTCCACGTACCACCCGATCATAGATTGAGCTTAATCAAATCTTTCTTTCATCCAATCACCTTTGTGCCATATTCCAAGCATGAATGTGGGACTCAAGACAACACAATCAGGTGTAACACCCTCTTATCACATTTACCCAAGCTAACCAGTCCACTGGGGTAAACATGTGATGAAGAGTTATTATGATAAGATTCAACTCCCCAAGTACAGTTAAGGAAGTGAAATTGACAAACCAAAACCAAACTGACCTTCCTCAGAACCTTTAGGACCTCTAGGAGCCAACCAACCCCTCAGGGTGTCCAACCCTTTAAATAAATTTCTTATCCACCAAAATAGACCCCAGTCACTCCCATGACAAGCCCTCCATGCGACTGAGACCCTCTAGTCTCTCCCACAACAAGGCCTCCATGCAACTGTGGCCTTTTTTAGGCAGTTTTGTGCTAACGTACCCAATTTCTCAGCCACTTTTTCCCAGCCAAGACTCAGGCCTCTGCCCATAACTTTATGAAACTTCCAAAGATGATAAATAACAAGATGATATGGCCTCTAATGCAAAACTTGAACAAGGACCTCATGTGACAAGGCCTAGCCATGACATACATTCCATCAAACACATTGAGAACATGTAATTTATGAGTCATATAAACACATCTGAACACAAGGACTTCATACTTATCTAAGATTTGTCAAGAAAGTCTAATGCCCTCTCATAATAGATGCATTATCGTCTCCTATGCCACACAATCATTATTCATTCATTTACTAATCAAAACATGATGAGATCCATGCTAAGATCTGTCATAAAACCATGCCTATAACCAACATATATCCAATAGAATAACAATGATAGGACAACCATTATAATCACATAATAACAAACATATTCACACATAATACACAAGAGGAAAAAATCTCTTATTAACATATGCAAAAGCAAACCAAGCCAGGGACTTCCATGTACCACTCGACCATAGATTGGTTGAACCAAATGTTTCTTTCAGCCAATCACCCCCTTTCCATATTTCAATCATGAATGTGGGACTCACAACATAAATAATTAAGGCTTCATCGAGATTTACCCTTGCATCCCACTAAGGGATTCCTAGGCCCAAACAATAAAAATACAATATTGGATTTACCACAATCTCGCCATGTATCAGTCAAGTGATTCATAGGCCCAACGAGGGCATACACCTCTAGGATTTACCATGTATCTTGCCATTACTGATCAAGGGATTCTTAGACCTAACGAGGGTATTCAAAACCAGTAACTTAGTGTGTATCCTTCCATTACAAGTCAAGGGATTCCTAGGACTTGTGATTTTTCCTGATACCACCCCAGTGAATTTTGAAACCATCCGACAATCCATCTCAACCAACTAAAAGAACCCCATCACTCCATGGCTATCCGAAAATCGAAAGATAGGGTTGAAATCCATTATCACACCTGGCAATACCCATGCCAATCACATCAAGACAACCAGCTGCACAAACGAAAGTACCATGCATGCCAAAACTAGCAAGGAAATCATACATGCAACTCATTACCTACAAGTAATCCCATCGTAGCTACTTGATCTCGCCCTTCCTTGCTTAATCTTTGCTTCCCTTTTTCTTTCTTGTCCTTCCTTTGTCTTCCTTCTTCCAATGTTGGAGTGCTCCAATCATACTCTAAGTGTGTATGAGAGAGAGAAGAGAGAGAGAGAGCTCCAATACTGAACTTACAAAAGGTTATGAACTAATCCTCAGAAACCTTTTTATTAATGAGGCCTCTATTTTCTTCATTTTCCATTATTTTCCTTCATTTTCCTCCTCACATGAAATCTATGACATTTCATCGTCCTTTTCTCTTATTTTTCTTTATTTTTCATAATTAAAATGCCAATAATTGCCACTTTGCCTTTTCAATGCCTTTGTCATTGCCTTTTCCAATTTCCTTAGCCATAATAATCCAAACGAACACCCACACTAGGATGTTTTTCCCAACATTCAGCTTGAAATAAGTGTCCCATGAACTTGGCCTTATTTTTCCCTTTATTAACATTATTAAATGGATTTTTAACCCAAGGTTGCTACACCAGGGCTTCCCGAATATTAAATCACCTCCACCCTCAAGCTTTACTGCAATCCTACCAAAACCGTTCAAGGGGCTACTACGCCCAAAACCAATAAATAAACAACAAGGGCTTCCAGAAGATTAAACCACCTCCACCCTTAGGGTTTACCATAATCTCTCCAAAACCGATCAAGGGATTACTAGGCCCAAAACATGATTGGATGCCTCATAATTTCTTCACCAATACCTAGAGGAATTTTCCTGTCTCCACCCTCAAGATTGATCATAATCCTACCAAAATCGGTCAAGGGATTCCTAAGCCTTATGGGAATTTTCTTGAGACCACCTCACCCGGTTCCAAAACCATCCAACAATCCAAAGCTCAACCAAATAAAGGAACCCCATCACACCATGGTTATTTGAAAATGGCAAGGCAAGGTTAAAACCACTGTCACACATGGAAAAACCCATGCCAATGACAAAAAGAGAACCAAATACACACATGCATGTACCATGTATTTACAAACCGGCTAGGAAATCACACATGCAACCTATTACCTGCAAGTATTCATGTTGAAGCTGCTTGATCCAAATTTTCTTTAATTGTCCCTTGCTTTCCTTTGCCTTCTTGTCCTTCCTTTTCTTTCCTTTTTCCAGTGCTAGCATGATCCAAGAATGATCTATGTGTGAAATAGTATGAGAGAATAGAGAGAGCTTCAAAACTAAACTGACAAAAGGTTAACCTGACAAAAGCTGTGAACTGATCCTAAGAAGCCTTTTTATCATTGAGGTCTCTATTTTCTTCAATTTCCTCTATTTTCACTTTAATTTTCCTCTCATGAAAACTTGTGACCTTTCATCTCCATTTTCTCATATTCTCCTTTATTTTCATAAATAAAATGTCAATTAATGCCTCTTTGTCTTTCCATGTTTTTTCCAATTTCCTTAGCCATAATAAATTGAAATGAACACCCATTAGGATGATTTGCCCAAAATTCAGCTTGGAATATGTGTCCCATGACCTTGGTCTTATTTTTCCTTTATTAACTATCTTACATGAAATTTTATCCTGGGGTTGTTACATTCAAACCCAATCTAAAGGGAGGTATGGGGCTAAGAGATCCTTCAATTTTAATTATGGTTCTAGGAGCCAAGATCTAGTAGCATTAGATCCAAGGAGGTCAATGCCTATAGAAATGTATATGGATGAGAAAATATTCAAAGCACATTCCTATTCAATAGCTCATAAGAATTCTCTTCTCCAAAAGATCCCCCTCCATTTGGAATTTAGAAAAATAAAGGAATGCATTTGATACAACAACACTACTTCACAGAAATTCATGATGGATAGATAGCCATGTTTTGGGAGGACTCATGGCAATGACTGTAAAACATCCAAGACCAAAACAACTTAAGGGGTATGTGCTTCCACATGACTTCCCAAGGTCTTCACAAAGTTGAAGACTATTGGGATGCCTCTACCTTAAATAAAATATGGATACAATGGTTAATTTCGAGGGAATGGAACCCTAAGCATAGGGAGGAGGCTTGGTCAAGCTTTTACTGGAAGATTTAGGAAAGACTCATCTTGATATCCAACTTGGCTAATAAACTATGACAGAGTTATGGAACAAGTATTTCATTTTCCATGCATGAGGCTTATAGCCTAGAAGTGAGTTTTAAAGAATTGCCAAAAGATTCCATCTAGATCTACATTTGGTAGAGAAATCTATGGTCGAAAAATTCCAACTTCCTATGGATATTAATTCAAGACAAAAAAATAACCAAGGCAACATTTAGAAACACATGCCTATGGGCCCCTCTTGTTGTTCTTTGTGCCACTAGGAAGTTGAAAATGTGGAGCGCCTCTTTAATAGGTGATCCATACTTATGCAGAAACACAACAAAATACAAATATAAACATAAACATAGAGATGCAACTTAAATAAAACTTCATTAATATCAAAGAACTGAAATATGCTTACATACATAATGGAAATAAACTAGCTCGGGGGATGGTAACTTATCTCTGAGAAGAGATGTGTCGACTACATGCCTCTAAATTGTGTTACAATGAGGCTCGAAGGCCTATTTATCATTGAGAAACAATTAAAACCCCTAAAAATCCAAAAACCTAACCCCAGGAGATGAAGCACCAAAACTATGGGCCCTGTTGGTGTAAATTGGTAGATCAACTTCCCAAGATCATAACTTTGGCATACGATCTTCATTTCATGTGCACAATACCTCATTAGAAATATCTATCCGAGGACTATAACTTTCAACTAGAATTTTCAATCTAAGATTGTAGTTTTCCTGTTTTCCAAAAAAACGTCATTTAGGGCCCCAAAATGGCTCAAGAAGTTCAGGACCTAAAAAAATGCCAAAAATAGTAAATTGTGCTACAATTAAGGAAGCTGAAATTGTGCTATAATTAAGGAAATTGAAATAAACAATGGTTGTGGTCCAAGTGGAATAGGCAGGTGGCCACCGATATCCACTTGGATCAATAGGTGCCCCTATTCAAATCATCAATGGATTGATCTAGAAGCTAGCATGAAGAGATAAGATTATGATCTATCCAGTATCCTTCACATCATTAAAAATTGGAGGCTCAAGATTTTAATAACCCTATATTAACTGTATATGGACTCTCCTTCTGGGCTTGCTCCTTTGGGCTACTTGGAAAGAGAGGAATCATAACATATTCAATAAAAGTTTCCTCTCCCTTGACTCACTTTGGATCATAGTTGAAAATAATGTAAAGGAATCAATTGTTGTGTAGCCCTACTCAAATCAAGAACGGAAAGCCACATATGAGGAGGCATTTCTACTTCAGAGTTGGTTCCCTACTATAGGAGTAATGATTGGTCCCTTTCGTTGCCATACTACAATGTGTATACCCTCCTGCCTCTAATTTTCTAAAGCTTAATTTTGATGACACTTCAAAATGTTATATAGATGAGGTGATCTATGGAGGTATCTTTAGGGATCATTTCAAATCTCTTATCTACATTTATTTAGGTTTTATGGGATAAACAATAAAAACATAATAGAATTGAAAGCCCGGGAATAGGGACTATTGATTTCTTAGACTTAAGGCTACACCAAACTTATAGTGGAGGGAGATCCTCAACTTGTTATAAACATGATCTGCAAGATCCCACATGACACCCACATCAACAAAATATCTTGTAATTGGAGAGTTGAAAGCCTACTCATAGAAGTAGAATTGCTCCTTCCTTCCATTATGGTGAACATCCCTACTCACATCAGAAGAACTGGAAATAAAATAACATATTAGTTGGCCAGTTACGGATATGTATCATCAACTTTGCATATTTACTCCTCATGGAAATCCTTTAATGACTCTCCTATCAATCAAGATGATGAACCATAGCTAAGCAGGGCAAATCTCCTTGATAGATCTCTTTCTATCTTATTCTTTCATGCTCTTTGTCTATATTTCTCAATCTATAATTTGGCCTATGTGGCCTAGTTTTTAGTTTTTAGCCTTTTATCAATAAGCATAAATATGTCATCTACTCTTCTAAAAAGGTTGAATTTGTGGGTTTGGTCTGGCTTTCCTAGTAACAAACCAACAAAAACTCCATGACTTAGTATATAGTCCATGTTTTCAGACAATACAAAATATTTACCCCAAAAAATACAACAACAACGAAAAAAACAAATATTAAACTTGTAACTCATTAATTTTTTAATTTATTCACCCGTTTAAACATCAATTTATTGAACACTCAACTCCTAACAAATAAATCTCATAAATTTAAATTAAACGTGAATCACTAACTCCTAATTCCAATTCACTTGGATAGACCCCTTAATTAACAAATAAATCAATATATTGCCTTAGAAAGACTAATAACCCAAAATAACACCCACCATTAATTGTGCCCATCCTTTCTCCAACCAAGTTGGACCCGTTCTCCTGATTTGTCCACTCTGGTGTATGGACGAATTCTTGTATTTGTTGCAGAGAAGGATCTTCAGAGAGATTGGGGTTTGAGTCATCTAACAAGGAGGAGGAATTGCTCGGACGGCCAAAAGTGGTCAGAATCCGAGAAAAAAATTCAAATTTTTTTGTTGAGGGAGTCTTTGAATTGTGTTTTTGATGGTGGAAATTGATTCAGCACAATCAAAAACGTCTAGGACACCTAAAATTTAGAAGTTTAATAACTATAACTTGGATTTACAAAAATCCTTACTGGATTTTCTCTAAATATGACCAGAAATTCCTTAATTTTCTGAGCAACTCCTCTGCCTAGTTAGACTACGTGTGGTTTTGTATTAAGAAGTGTTAAAGAAGGTGGGCAAAGATGCCGATTTGGTTGTGATGGAAAGAAAAGACCACGTGTTTCATCTTTTCAATCTGAAATCGGAGAATGCCTTTCCCATGTTGAAACACATTTCTGACTTTATGCATTCCTCCTCCTACGAACTGTGCAAGAAACCCACACAAAATTCCTTCTCCCATCAGTGCAATAACCCCACACAAAATCTTTTCATATGATAACATGGAGGGAATATTGAAGAAATGTGGGTGTCATTATTATTATTCAGATGTTGAAATTAATGTCTCTGTTTTTGTTGAATTTATTGCACTTATTTTGAAGTGACGACTTTGTATTCAATCTTCTGGAACACGTTACAGCTGTTTCTCATCTCCTAGATGATTGGGGTACTACTTGTTTCTCATCTCCTCTAGTGACTAGTCTCTGTTGATTATACATTGGTTGGTGGATACATACTCTCTGTGTGCTCTCTGTGGAGTGTTTGTCATGATGTGTGGTCCATGGATGGATAGAAAAGAGGATATCGAGGATATTGATAGCAAAGAGGATAGGATGGTATGTAGTTTCTTGGGCATTGATGTTATGAAAGTAGAATTAAAAGTGTTTAGTATTTTCCTAGATATTTGTTTATTATCTAACAACCTTTAGTAAATATTATTTTATGAGGTTGTATAACCGCAAACAAAACTCAATTTATAGGCCATATAGAATAAGTTTCTTCCCTTTTTGGTTGGATGCAATGGTAGTGTAGACATTTTCCTCCATTATCATATCATCGAAAATAAATAAGGGGAATTTTGAGAGGATCTAAAGAATTTCTTGAATGGGACATCCAGTTGGTTCTTTAAAAACAGATATCAAATGCCATAATCCTTCTTTCTTTTCTTTGAATGAGAAAACCAAACTACTATTTGATGTTTTAATTTCCTAAATAGTATTCATGTTTTTCCTTAGAATTGCATACCAATGAACATTGTTTTGTTATTGTTTCCTTTATTTATCCAAAGAGACCAACATTTTTAACACCACTCTATCTCTTCCTTTTCCAACAAATTTTGGCAAGTGGTTTCCAAGGCTCTTAAATAAGATAAGTCTTCCTCAAAAAAAAGGCCAAAGGAATTTTCTTCATACAAAATATTGATCTATATAGCTTGGTGTTCTTAAGCACATCTTGAGATTTCTCATTGAAATAAACAATTTTTTTTTTTATGGAAGCCTTCACCCTAGAACTATTTTTTGAAAATTGGAATATACAAGAGGAGGAAGAAGGGGTCAATAAATGTTCCTACGTTTCCTCAACAATTTTTTTATAATCTTCTTCCAATAGCCATGAGTGACTGAAATTGGGGGATGAAGGAGGCTTCTCTTCTTCACTCTCCATCTTAAACATGATTTGGAGGTGATTTGACAAACAACCTATTTCTATGTAAGATTTCATTAGGTTGAACTATTGAACAATGTCTCTGACACCAAAAAATTCCATTACACCTTTGAAATGAAGCCCTCATTGCTTTTGAAATTTCTCCAAGTTCGCATCAACGTAATAGGTCTGATATCCACCATTTAATGCTTTTCAAGGAAAGAAAAAAAAATGTCATTTTTAGTGTCCATCCTAGGATTTTTCCACCACACTTCTCTTAAAGAGATTTAAATTAAGGTCCCCACAAATCAAGGTATAGGGATCACTTAGAATTCCTGACTTAGCCAAATTTTCCTAGAAGGTGATTCTCTCATAATAAGTCCCATACACATTAAACAAGTTTAAAATAATACCCAACTTTTTTTTCTTCTAGATTAACCACTTTCAATGAATTTATGGCGGATGATGAGAGGGCATTAAGATTTTGAGTCCATGTGAAAAGGAAACCTCTCGACGTGCCCTCTACACCAACACAAGAAAACAATCAATTTTTTATCCAAATTGCAAAATCTTCTCTTTCTTTATTCCTATGATCTTTGTTTCTTGAACTAAAATAATATCTAAGTTATGACTTTTTATGAGCCTTTTAATTGTGATCGTTATTTAGGAACCTATCAACATTTACTAGGCATTTAATTTATATAGTTGTACTAGTGATCTGCTTAATAGAATTGCATTGTACATCATTTTGAATGGATATGCAATTTCTTCCTTTCCATAGGCAACATGCTAGTGTTGCACATAATCTTAGATCTAGAAAAATTATTAAGTAAAATATCATAAACTAACATCCATTAAAAATGATAAATCTTGGAGGATGATTTCATATATATTATATCATAAATCTTACCTAAACCTAAGAGCAACTCCAAAACCTTGTCTCCTTCAATTGAAAATGCACCTATAATATAATTAATCAACATTTATCTTCTGATAAATGGATAAATGTTTACAATCTCTCCTTTCAATTCTTGTTTTCATACATTAGTTTTTTGTCCATATATAAGTTAATAATGGACTATGTTTTCCTCAGTTTTTATTAACAAAAATAAGATCATATAGGTATCATCTATTGCCTAACATGCAAGATGTATTCATTCAATATCACTCAAATATGGATCACTATTGTAGTTATGAATATTACACTTGTGGAGGTAACATAAATAAACAAAGATTTTATTAGCATGTAAATAACGATAATAACAATAAATTCTAAATATCTTACCAATAAACTTGCTTTATTGAATTATCTTTCCTATTGAAGGTTAAGCAACAACCTTATATGTGTTCCTAAATGAAAAAACATGAATCTCCATAATATGACATTGCGACATTTACAAATCCAACAATTTTATTGAATCATTGGCAAGTATAAGGCTATCAATCATAACCAATTTTTTAAATGTTGTAACCATGAAAAATATTTTTAGTAATTAAGGATAGTCTCTTTTAGGAACAAGATTTGTAATGTTTTCACATAACCTAATACTACTTGATATTACATAGTGTTGAGCCCATTCCAAATATAGTGATCAAGGATATCATCAAGTTGAGCATTTTGAATACAGTCTTATTCATTTTTTAAACTTTAAATATAAATTTTAAAGGTCTCTAGTACTCCATTAGTAATCATTTTTTATTTCTTCTGGGAAAAATACATAAGTAGTGTAAGTCGTATATAAAATATAAATTAGTTAACCTGCAAACTAATAAAATGAATATAATAAATCAACATACATTTTTTTAAGCAATAAAAAAAAATTTAAGGATTGTTGTATAGCTTGAGTCTAGATAGTTTCATCTAACATCATCCTAGCTCTCTTCATTCAACATTTTAACCATTTTCTCTTGTATTTTCTTATAGCCCCTTGCAACTAGATAAGTAGAATAAATAATGTTATTATAACATCTATAACAAAATACGTAGAACATTAATATGTTGAACTTAAAAATAAATTTTATAAACTTAAAATCAATTAAAAATAACTTGCTAACATACCTCCTCAAACTTGTATAGTTTTCCATGACGCCTAGAATAGTTGATGAATATGTGCATTGTTAAGGCACTCCTTACATAATGGTCATTGTTTGAAACCCCATGAGAACCCCACTTGCCTGAGCTCCACATATAGGTTATAGTGGTAGAAAAGAGAATTAGCCCTTTGTCACAACAATACAAGACCCACGTTGTTTTTAATTCCTTTAGTATAAAAATAAAGAAAGAAAAAAACTTGTTAAATATTTATTCCATTTGTGATAATATGTCCATGATAAATGTTTCATCATTCACTCATCACATTGATATCCAAGGTATTATAGTCATATCTAATAACATGCTCTTGATTTGAGGATCTATAATATCAATGCTACATGACAAGGTTTTAAATTTTTTAACTTTTTGAATTTTTTATACCAATAATTTCCCATAAGCTAAAGAACTCACTAATCAAGACTCATGTTTGTTCAATTTTAAAACCTAGTTGAAAAAAAAAGACCATGTGTGACTCTAAAGGCATCACTTCTTTTGAAATCTTTTGTTCCACCCACTCTTCTTGTTAATGAGGAAGTATATTTCCATACAACATTAGTTTTGAAAACTTTTTCGATATATGATCTGTTCTAAAAACATATTTCTTGACATTAATCATGGATAAATATCACCCTTTGAATGAATATCATGGACTTCTTATTCTCACTATCTAAGTTATATTCCTATACCAATAATTTATTTTTATTTATTTATTTATATGTTAAAGCAACGTAAATGATACATTCAATTATGTTGAAAAAGAAGGTTACTAATATCCCCTTGCAACAATTCTCTCATAGTATTTATAGAATGATTTCATTCAATCACATAATATTTATGGTCAAAACATTTAGATGGATTAAAAAATCCCTACTAAGAATGTCCATAAGGTCAACAAGAACCAAGTGGCCAACCACATGCGAATATGGATTTACCTTATCAATTTTTTCAAGTTGTGAATATGAAACTGACCCATGACTCTCTAATTTGATATTTCTCTTTGTCTTCTATGGGTTTATAAAGTTGTTCACATTTAATTGAAATGTATAGCCATTGTCAACAAAATTGTTCATCCTTAATTGATCTTGAAGGGTATTTATATATAGTTTTAATAACAATATCTTCTAAATCAACACTTAGTCTTATGATTTCCTTACTACCCTAAGGCCAATAGGATTTTCACTATGATATTCAAAGCTTTAATCATTCTTTTATTACTTTCCTCAATTAAAAGAAAGATTATTTTGAGCAATGACAACCTCATTAACGCTAATGTCAACATGATTATTATTTAAGGTTACTAAGTGTTTAAATTTAGCCTTTCTATCTAAATAAATTTCTTTTATTTTTTTTCTCTCTAAATATCTTTAGACCCATGATTTGAATCTCAAAATATCTTTGTTTTATTTTCTCTTTACTTCTTATACCGTGTCGATATGGAGAAAAGCACTAAAAATCCATGTTAATTTCTTCTATTTAGTAAACCAAATATAAAATTTTGATTTGAAATATGTTTCGAAAATATCATAGTAACTATAATAATATGTAAATCATAAATAATAATAAACTTACATTATCTCACTTCTGGTCTTGCATGATAGATTCATATAATTCTATAAAGCTTTCTCTAGATTATAATTAATTATTTTCAAACAATATATTATCTTGACATATCCCTTGTCTTGTTTCACAAATGTATAAACAACCTCTATGCTTGGCACCAAATACCATATTGTAACAAGTCAATTACCTAATAACTGACGAAACTCAATGTAATACAAATATATATTTTCTCTACTATTATTTTATTTGTGCTTCGCATACCAAGAATGGTCCCTTTTGTCTCACCTCATGTGAATTTCTAGTCTAATGTTTTTCGTGGTTTCGAAAGCTTAGTTGTCAAAGCTTAAATGAAGCACTACTCTCTTTTTCGAAAGGAAGATGGTGTTAGAAGCCCCAAATGTAGGTTTAGAGGCCATGACCATGGAGCTTGATCCGAATACATTCATAAATACTCCCCTCAATGCTATTTTTCCCTCGTAAAAAATGAAAATTTGGTAATTTCGTCTTTTTATATTAATACTATATGAACCAGGCTTGGATAATATATATGGTGAAAGGGGAAGCAACACTTTCTGCATCAATCACATAAAATTTTAATTGTTGATAAAATGATTATCATAATAAAAGAATATGTATAAAACATGGAAGCTACAATTGTCCTAAACAATATAGTTCAAGAAATTGTAGAATAAATAAGTGAATTTGTACAAGATGTAGAGCATGATCATGGTGAAAATAGTGAAGCCCACCATGCAAATGCCCATGTGGATGATGAAATTGAAGTTGAAGATTAAATTGAAATTGTTTTTGCAGCGACAACAAAATGTGAGGAGAATCTACCAATGGAAGTTGTTGAAGGCATGAGTGAAACTATAGTGAATATTGAATTTGATTATGAGGTGGGATTAACATTTTCTTGAGAGGCAACTTGCATTGCCCATGGTCATGACCTTAATTTTTCCAGAAGCAAAGGAATTATTAACTTATATATATACAATTCTTATTTGCTATCAAGATTTCTATTCTCTAGTAAAAATTATGATTTTTTGGTCAGTAAGATGACACTCAAAGGTTTATGGGATGTTATGTTGCATGGGTTTGAAGAACCCTCAAGTTGGGTAGCCTATAAGGCCATGATTCAAGATTATAAGGATCAACATTGATTAAACAAGACTGATGTGATAGCTTTGTGTCTTATTGAACAAGGCTTGGATGATAGATATGATGAAAGGGGAAGCAACACTTTCTGCATCAGTCACATAAAATTTTAATTTTTGATAAAATGATTATCATAATAAAAGAATATGTATAAAATGATTATCATAATAAAAGAATATGTATAAAACATGGAAGCTACAATTGTCCTAAACAATATAGTTCAAGAAATTGTAGAATAAATAAGTGAATTTGTACAAGATGTAGAGCATGATCATGGTGAAAATAGTGAAGGTGGCCATGTAAATGCCCATGTGAATGATGAAATTGAAGTTGAAGATTAAATTGAAATTGTTTGTGCAGCAACAACAAAATATGAGAAAAATCTACCAATAGAAATTGTTGAAGACATGACTGAAATTATAGTGAATTTTGAATTTGACTATGAGGTGGGATTAACATTTTTTTGAGAGGTAGCTTGCATTGCCCAAATTTGATGGTGTTGAAAGTGAATATGGAAAATTTTCCATAACTATAATAGAAGGAAGAACAAAAAATTAGAGTTGCTAAAGCTATTGTAACAGTAGTATATAAAATGAAAGAAAATAAAAATGTTTTTGAGCTTACTAAATTTGACAGAGAAGCTCATTTAGTTATATTTTACTTAGAAGCACAAATAGAGAAAAAAAGAGTTACAAGAAATATTGAAAAATAATACTATATAGTTATATTTTACTTAGAACCACAAATAAAGAAAAAAAAAAGTTACAAGAAATATTGAAAAATAATACTATAGTAAAGTTGAAGCTCAAGAATAAAAAAAAGCATACAAATATAAGATTCGAAGCTTAATTCAGACTTCAATTAATAAGCAGTAGTATTTTTGATAACTCAAGAGTATTAGACATAATTACTCTTAAATTGCTAATGTTTTTGGTAATTTACATGTAGATTTTAAATTGGGGAAAATTACACGTTACAGCTGTTTGTCATCTCCTCCAGCGAATGGTCTCGGTTGAGTATACGCTGATTGGTGGATACATAGTCTTTGTGGTCTCTGTTGAGTGTTTTTCATGGAATGTGGTCCGTGGATCGATAGCAAAGAGCATAGAATTTCAGGTTCATCCTCCATGTTCTCTGACTGTTTTCATGATGTTAAAATTTTCGGGTGCCTTTCTGTTGAAGTGTTATCTATCTAAATTTTTAGGATGCTATTTCTTTTTCTCAAATATATGTATGGTTTTTCATGATGTTATATTTCTTTTAATTATGCTTTATCTGTTACTTTTTATTCTACCATATTGATATTATTGTTATTGAGGATTTATTACACAGCACACGACTTTTATCTAAATTTTTCTTTCATTCCAGATAAATGAAAATTTAATTAAATTATTTGCATTACTTTCGTATAAATATCTACCCATTATCATATCTTTTAAAAACAATTATATCTTTTAAAAACAATTATATATATATGATTTTAAGTTTACAATTCTTTTATTCGTAGGATAAGGGATTTGGTTACTAAAGCATACATACATCTATTTTGTTTTTAACCTATTAATTGAAACACATTATGCCGATATACAATTAAAACTATAAAATTTATCTAACTTTTTGTTTAAAAAATAAATTAAATTATTTATATTACCTTCCACCATTATTTATCATCAATGTAATATTTTAAAATATTCCATAAAAAATAAATCTATTCATAATTGAATTAAAATTATAAAAATTATATTCAAAATAAATAGTTTTCTGTAGCGATTTGACTAATATATATATATATATATATATATGCTAAATTCTAATGGTATTGTTTATTAAGGTTATGTCACACCTCCCAAACCATGGTGAAAATAGTAAATAAAAAAAAAGATTATTAAATTACTTTACAATTTCCCAAAGGTGACAGTTCATTGTTTCAACTCTCGACCTATTCTCTTTTAACCATACAAGTCATTCCACTTCATTCGCATACAGATCTGTTTACACTGTATGGATCTGGGTGTTGATGGGTACGGTGACAGAACTTTCCCATTCTACATTTATTGGTAACTTGCCGAGAGCGTGACAGCTAAGCTCTACCTTGAAATCCGCTACATACAAGCTCAGCTGGTAAACTCTTGGCGGTGCAGCAGAATTAATATTTGCAGTAGTGGTACCTTGTTCTCGGGATCCATGATCAAATCGACGGAGGGAACTCTCTCCCTTCCATCGAACGGTTAGATTCACTCCGGGTGACCTTTCAATCTGGCACTCACGGGTTTTGCTTTCATTCGATGCAATAGGGTTCGGGCTTCCAGAGGGTTCCTCCGGTTCACAGGTTGCAAACCAGAGGTTTGTCCTATTCCATCTTATAGGGGCGAGCCTAACGCCTTCCACCTTACAGATCTCAGGAGCCTTTTCTAGCAGGTCAAGTATTTCCTACCTAGTTCACCTGCTACACATGATTCGACCTGTTTTTTTTTTTTTTTTTTTTTTTTTCTTCAAGGCAACTCTAAAATATTTTCCTTCTTGTGACAGGCTGAGCAGCACTTCGAATATCAAGCGCCGAAGGCTATGAAGGTGGAACAGCTTCTGCCCATGCATGGAACTGGATTTATCCCAGTATGCCACATTTCAAACCCTTTCTTGGTACCAGGGTTGTGATAGTTAATGGGTTTGCCGATTTCAACGGCTTCAAACTTGTTTTCCCTTTTTCCAGGTTGATTGTTGGTTTCCTTCTGGAAGGGGTTTCGACCGAGTTCCCTTTTCTATTATGGGGTGCTTCCACAGTTTTCTGCCCAATGAGGGCTTCTGTCTGCGTGAATTCCGTTGTTGTGCCTTGTTGTAATCAGTGTTGTTTCTAAGAATTGGCGGCTCCTCTGCCCAATCAGGGTTTTGTAATAATAACAGTGCCGGTTATCTTCGGCTCATAGATATATGTTATGTACATTCATTGATTCCCTATGTTTGTATATTGAGGATTTTTGTGACTCTTTAAGATTGGGCTAGCTCTGCTGCTCATTCCTTTGGCGTGTTATATTCAAAGATATAAGTTTATTTTTTCCTCCACTCTGCTACAGGTCTATTGGTTCTCTTAGATTATGCTATGGCCAGCTATCCCGGCTCTAGCTGGTCTACGTATGTCTAATTTTTTTCTCAGTAATGTATAAAACTATTCCTGTACTCATTTAAGTTGCTTGAGCTACAATTGATTCTACCCAGAATGAACAATAGACTCTTATACTCATTTTTCTATATGTGTTTAGGGTTTTTTGAGAATTCTTAAATAAGTTTGGAGTAATAACTATGCTTTACTTCATTAACACAATATTTTACTATTCTGTTATATATACATGCGACTATCAGCACACGGCTATGTCTATTAATGAGGTTTATAAGTTCTCAAAATTCTTGTTTGTACTCGTTTTTTTTTATTAAAAAGCCTAATCGCTATATGACACATATTACTTTTAAGGCCCTGGCCCATGGTTGACCCATTAGGGTGCTCAAGGGCCCTATGGAGGTGTTGGCCGTATCCGTTCTGCTTTCATGTTATCATACAGGTATCTCACCGTAAATGTTTGACTACTGTTGGTCAACCAATAGATTCAGTATTAGCCAATTTTTTCCCGCTATCCACATCTCGTTATTGCAATTCACTTTCTGATTGTGAAAGAAAAGTTTTAGTTCTTTGTTTACTTTCAATTATCTGAACAGAATTTGCTAATCTTTTGCTGAGAGAAAGTATTATTATGATTGTTGAATTTAACTATACTTAGAACTTTCAGTTTTGCATCTTGCTCTAACTTTTATCTATAACTCTACCAATTTTTCTTAACGATTTTCGACTTAACAATGGTATGAAATTATGGTTAGTTCCCCTCCGTTTATTCCTAGCATAAGTCCTTCAGATTTCTCCAAAGTCCTTCTACCTGGTCCATATGGCCACAGGTGTCCTAACAGATGCATGTAGCCTTCTTGTGACTAAGAGATCTCCCACGCTCTTGGTTATTTGACCTGCACTAATATTACTACCAGAACAGAGTTTCCCAAATGGAAACCCTCTCATAGAACGTAACCAATTTACACATAACAGAACCCACCCAACAGAGTCAACCCA
Organism: Pinus tabuliformis; assembly: GCA_031772625.1. Taxonomy (NCBI): domain Eukaryota; kingdom Viridiplantae; phylum Streptophyta; class Pinopsida; order Pinales; family Pinaceae; genus Pinus; species Pinus tabuliformis. Next base: position 1,189,983,462 of record CM062818.1, read on the forward strand.
GACCATATAAAATAGACCAGGCCACACTAGATGGAGCTCTTTAGCAACTCAATAAATTACAGAAGAATGGTGATGCAAATTGTACTTGCCTGTGTTCCAGTACGTTCAGTATTTATTCCTCTTGTTCCTCCAGAGCTTGAAAACACTGGTTTTTTGCTTGTCTTTCCTCCCGTCCACGAGACTCGTCTGCAAGCCCGAATCTCCCCCCAAGCTTGTTTGCCAGACCACAGCCTTCAGCAAACCTATTGCACGTTCGTGCCCATGTTATCTAGTCATTACCAGACTTAGCATGATTTTTCTATCACCTTTTCTCTGTCTGTTCCTCAACAGCCCGGTCTTTTCCTTTTTCCCCTCTTACTACTGGGGAAAGCAGTTAGGGTTCTCCCCTTCTGTTGGCAACTATTTTCTTTTCTCTTTTTAACAATCAAGAAAAGAAAACAACTTCCCAATGAGAAGTTACAGTATTTGATTTTACCCGATTAATGCTCAAATTCAGAGTTTACAGTATTATAATTAAAACGGAAAATAATAATCCTTGTCCAACGTTTTCACCTACGGTGGTAACAAAATATTTACAAATTTTCCGGGGTCATTACATCTTTCCCCCCTGAGATTGGACATCGTCCCGATGTCTTTCAGCCATGAACAACCCTGGATAGGTCCTTTTCATCAGTTCCTCATCTTCCCAAGTGGCCTCCTCAGGCCCAAAGTGCCGCCACTGCACTTTAACTTGGGTAATAGCTCGTCTCCGCAACTGTACTTCTCTCCGGTCGAGGATGCTCAGTGGCTCAATCAAGACCTATCCTTCTGGCTTGACCTGCAACATACAACGTCCCAAGTTAGTTTCTTAGAAAATGATCCTTTTGACAGGTCTATTGTAACAACAATTTTCCCACCTGAATGTCCTGCCATCTGATCACATGCCTAGGGTCATAAACATATTTTTTCAACAATGAAACATGGAAGACATTTTGAACCCAGATGTGACTTGGCAGAGCGAGCTGGTAAGCCACCGGTCTGACCCTTGCGAAGACTTGGAATGGTCCACAATATTGGGGTGCCAACTTGGCACACCCACTCCATTGCAGTGTACTCTTTTTGGCTTGAATTCTGATATAAACATGGTCACCAACTTGGTATTCCTTGAACCTCCTCTTCCAGTCAGCAAAACTCTTCTGTCTGTCCTAAGCAACTTTCAAATTAGCACGTACCTTCTTCACCATATCTTCCATTTCTTTAAGCATTTATGGTCCTAAACTCAGTTTATCTTCAGGTCCACCCCAGCTTGAGGGTGTATGGCATTTCCGGCCGTATAGCACCTCAAAGGGACTCATTTGCGTCGAGGTATGATACCCATTGTTGTACGCAAATTCAACCAGGTGCAAGTACTCTTCCCACCGCATCGGTTGCTGCATTACATATGCCCTTAACATGTCCTTTACCACTTGGTTCACTCGTTCTGTCTGTCCGTCGGTCTGAGGATGATATGTTGTACTAAAGTTCAGCTGAGTCCCTAATTCAACCAATAATGTTCTCCAAAAGGCTGACGTAAATTTCACGTCACGATCTGAAATTATTGTCTTCGGAAGTCCATGTAATTTGAACACATTCTGCATAAAAATATGAGCAATCTGTGCAGCCCTGTAAGTGGATTTCACAGGTATAAAATGTGCAACTTTACTCAACTTATCTACCACCACCATAATGGAATCATTATTCCTCTTTGTTTTAGGCAGTCCGGTGATAAAATCCATGGAAATGGTTTCCCATTTCCCTTTCGGAATGGGTAACGGTTGCAATAGTCCCGCTGGGTGCTGATGTTCTGCCTTAATTTGTTGACACTCTAAACACCACGCCAAGTACTCAGCCACATTCCTCTTCATTCCCAGACAAAAGTAATCCTTCCGAATCGCAGTGATCATTTTTTGATAACCCGGGTGCCCCGCATAATGGCTGATGTGGAATTCATCCAATATCAGATTTTTAATGCTGTTTTGATCCGGTACATATAACCTTTTCTTATAGTACAACATCCCAGCATCATCCAACTCATATCCTTGCCAATTTTTCTCGCTGGTATACTGTTGTATTTGCTATTTTATTTGTTGATATTCAGCATCTTGTTCTGTTGCCTTCCTTATCATTTCCCAAAAAGGACTTTTCCATACACTAATGGAGATTTCGTACAAACTCTATACCTTCCGAATTAAGGCATCTGCCACCCGGTTTTCCTTTCTCTGCAACTGTTTGATGTCAAATTCAAAGTCGCTTAAGAAGTCCACCCACCGTGCTTGCCTAGCGTTTAAAGTGGGCTGGCTAAAATAATTGGTCAGACTGTGGTGGTCGGTCAGCGACAGAAATTTCCTACCCATAAGGTAATGCCGCCACATCTTTAAGGCATGTATGACGGCAGCCAACTCCAAGTCGTAAGCAGAGTATTTCTGCTCGTGCTCTTTTAGCTTCTGAGACTCATATGCAATCACTTTACCTTCTTGCATTAATACACCTCCCACGCCTTCTTTGCTTGCATCAGTACACACCACATAGTCCTTATCAGGATCAGCTATGCTCAAAATGGGTGCTGTAGTGAGCAGATGTTTCAACTGCTCGAAGCTCCTCTGACACTCTGGGGTCCATTGGAATGCCCTCTCCTTTTTCTGTAAGGAAGTGATGGGATATGCCACTTTGGAGAAGCCTTCCACAAATCGTCTGTAGTACCCGGCTAATCCCATAAAGGACCGGATATCTACTACATCCTTTGGTACGGGCCACTCCATTATGGCTTTTATCTTTTCTGGGTCTACCGCAATCCCTTCCCTTGTGATCACGTGACCCAAGTACTAGATTTCTTCCTTGAAGAAATCACACTTACTGAACTTAGCATATAGCTGGTGTTCTCGAAGAGTCTGTAGCACCAATCTGAGGTGTTCCTTGTGCTCCTCTATGGTGCGGAAATATATTAATATATCATCGATAAATATCAGCACGAATCGATCCAGATATTGATGAAATATGTTGTTCATTAAGCACATGAATGTTGCAAGGGGCGTTAGTTAACCCGAAGGGTAACTCCACGAATTCATAATGACCATACCTCGTTCTGAAAGTTGTTTTAGCGATATCTTCCTCCTTAATCCTGATCTGGTGGTAACCTGATCGCAGATCGATCTTAGAGAACACTGTTGCACCTTTCACTTGGTCGAACAGTTCATCGATCCGAGGTAGAGGATACTTTTTTTTTATGGTCATCTTGTTCAGCTGATGGTAATCAATGCACATATGAAGGGTTCCGTCTTTTTTCTTGACAAATAATACTGTGGCTCCCCACGGAGACACAATGGGGTGAATATAGTCTTTATCTAGTAATTCCTGCAGCTGCATTTTTAATTTAGTCAATTCAGGCACACTCATTCTATAGGGTGCTCGTGACACCGGGGCTGCGCCTGGTACCAATTCAATGGTAAAGTCTATATCCCTTTTTGGCGACAGTCCGGGAATCTCATCTGGAAACACATCTGCAAATTCCTGTATTACAGGGATGCTATCTAACGTGGCTATTTTATCCTTAGAATCAACATAACCCACTTAGATAGCATAAATCTGACACCCTTTTCTGATACATTTTGCTAGCTGGGTTGCGGTTATTGGTCGGACCTGCATTGGCCGCTTAATTCCTTGCATTTCCTTCCTAGCTCCATGCTGATCCCTATAGTAAATAATCTTTGTATTGCAATCAACTAACGACCAGTGCTTTTCTAACCAGTCCATACCGATCAGAGTGTCATATGAACCAAGGGGAAGCACATTTAGATCAGCCATTACTAGCTGTCCTGCTATTGTGAAGGAGCAGTCACTGATTTTTGCCATTACTCGCCTCTTGGCCCCTGTAGCCAGTTGTACTAGCCATGGATTTTTGAATTTAACAGGTTGCAATTTACAATGTTCCACTACCCTTGGACTAATATAGCTTAGTGTGGCCCCAGGGTCAATTAAAATAGCTATGGTAAGGTCTGAGATTTTACCTTCAAATTTGACCATGGTTGGTTGATATTCCGTCTGACGATCGTCCAGAGCCGCATTAATCCTTGGCACTCTACGTCCTACCTCGCCGACTATCGATGCTTCATGGATTTGGGATAACTGTTCAGTTCCCTTATGCTGTGGACATTTTTTGACGTAGTGTGGCCCTCCACAGCCCCAGCACTGCACTGGGGGCCTTGTTTCCCCTTCGTTGTCCAATCTTGCAGGCTGCTCGCTGACCCTAGATTCACTAGCTGTCTTGAATTTTGATGAAGTTCTTGGTGTAGTTCTGCTGTTTTGTCCTTTGCCGTTCCCCTTGCCTTCGCCACTGCGATTTCCTTTGTTGCTTCCGACTGACTTAAAGTCTCTTTTTTCATTCCACTTCCTGCCAGCAGTTTCCCTTTTTGTTTGCTCTGTTGATAATAGATTCTGGCTTTACGAATTGCCTCGTTCATTGACTTTGGATTGTCGAACTCAATCCTCTCCTGCATATACAGTGGCAAACTGCTAACAAATCTTTGCACCTTAGCCTTTTCCTCCCTAATATATGGCACATAACGGAGCAAGGAAGTAAAACGGGTGATAAATTCGTCCATGGTCTGCTGCCCCAACCGCAGGTCATGGAATTCTCTTGCCTTTTCATCGTAGAAGCGCTCGGTCAAATATCTCTCCTTGAAGTACCTTTGGAAATTTTCCCAAGTAATGGTCTGCTCGGTCACTCCTTTTACAATCTTAACTTCCTCCCACCACAGGGTAGCCTTTCCCTGCAGTTGAAAAATAGCCAACCGTGCTTTAAGGTTATGATCATACTCGTAGAGCTGAAAATATTTGTTCATATTAATTAACCATGCTTCAGCTGCTTCTTCCTATTCCCCGTCAAAGTGCGGTGGTTTAATCTTACGAAATTCTCCATGCAACTCCACCCTTCGTCTTTTTGAGGTCTGCTGTTCAGATGCATTTTCAAAACGTTCCTCTTGTTCTTCCGATCTTTCAGGTAGTATATGATGGTTCTGTTCTTCCAACACTCTCTGCTGTTCCATACTAGGACTAACTGGTGGCTGGTTCTGCCTATCAGATAGAATTTTTAAAATTCTTTCTTGCTCCATCGTTAATCGTGTGTTGTCTTCGTGTAACCGAGCCATCTCATTCTTAAGCTCCTGCACTGTCTCCAGAATTTCCTGGTTTGTATTTCGGGCTTCCTCCCCGAGCTGTACCCATAGCTCAGGGTTATTTTTGGGGCCAGGTACTCCCTGTCCCAGCACATATCTGCGAGATGTATTGTCCGTTCTCCTCATGCTGCAAATCTTTTGGTTCCTGGTCCATTCCTTGATCATAAAATAAATGGCAACAGTAAGAGGAGAATTAGCATACTAACTGGTAACTACACGAGTAAAATGTGATCTTATTATATATATACTATTTCTATACGCCACTTTCAATTTTCCTAGAGGCCTTAGTTTTGTAACTGGGCTCTGATACCACATGTCACACCTCCCAAACCATGGTGAAAATAGTAAATAAAAAAAAGATTATTAAATTACTTTACAATTTCCCAAAGGTGACAGTTCATTGTTTCAACTCTCGACCTATTCTCTTTTAACCATACAAGTCATTCCACTTCATCCGCATACGGATCTGTTTACACTGTATGGATCTGGGTGTTGATGGGTACGGTGACAGAACTTTCCCATTCTGCATTTATTGGTAACTCGCCGAGAGCGTGACAGCTAAGCTCTACCTTGGAATCTGCTACATACAAGCTCAGCTGGTAAACTCTTGGCGGTACAACAGAATTAATATTTGCAGCAGTGGTACCTTGTTCTCAGGATCCCTGATCAAATCGACGGAGGGAACTCTCTCCCTTCAATCGAACGGTTAGATTCACTTCGGGTGACCTTTCAATTTGGCGCTCACGGTTTTCGCTCTCATTCGATGCAATAGGGTTCGAGCTTCCAGAGGGTTCCTCCAGTTCACAGGTTTCAGACCAGAGGTTCGTCTTGTTCCATCTTACAGGGGCGAGCTTAACGCCTTCCACCTTACAGATCTCAGGAGCCTTTTCTAGCAGGTCAGGTATTTCCTACCTAGTCACCTGCTACACATGATTCGACCTGTTGTTTTTTTTTTTTAGAAGGCGACTCTAAAATCTTTTCCTTCTTGTGACAGGCTGAGCAGCACTTCGAATATAAAGCGCCGAAGGCTATGAAGGTGGAACAGCTTTTGCCTAGGCATGGCGCTGGATTTATCCTGGTATGCCAAATTTCGAACCCTTTCTTGGTACCGGGGTTGTGATAGTTAATGGGTTTGCTGATTTCAACAACTTCAAAGTTGTTTTCCCTTTTGCCAGGTTGATTGTTGGTTTCCTTCTGGAAGGGGTTTCGACCGAGTTCCCTTTTCTGTTATGGGGTGCTTCCACAGTTTGCCGCCCAGTGAGGGCTTCTGTCTGCGTGAATTCTGTTGTTGTGTCTTGTTGTAATCAGTGTTGTTTCTAAGAATTGGCGGCTCCTCTGCCCAATCGGGGTTTTGTAATAATAACAGTGCCGGTTAGCTTCGGCTCATGGATATATGTTATGTACATTCATTGATTCCCTGTGTTCGTATATTGAGGATTTTTGTGACTCTTTAAGGTTGGGCTAGCTCTGCTGCTCATTCCTTTGGCGTGTTATATTCAAAGATATAAGTTTATTTTTTCCTCCACTCTGCTACAGGTCTATTGGTTCTCTGAGATTATGCTATGGCTAGCTATCCTGGCTCTAGCTGGTCTACGTATGTCTAATTTTTTTCTCAGTAATGTATACAATTGTTCCTGTACTCATTTAGGTTGCTTGCGCTACAATTGATTCTACCCAGGATGAACAATAGACTCTTATACTCATTGTTCTATATGCGTTCAGGGTTTTTTGAGAATTCTTAAATAAGTTTGGAGTAATAACTATGCTTTACTTCATTAACACAATATTTTACTATTCTGTTATATATACATGCGACTATCAGCACACGACTATGTCTGTTAATGAGGTTTATAAGTTCTCAGAATTCTTGTTTGTACTCGTTTTTTTCATTATTAAAAAGCCTAATCGCTATATGACACATATTACTTTTAAGGCCCTGGCCCATGGTTGACCCATTAGGGTGCTCAAGGGCCCTATGGAGGTGTTGGCCGTATCCGTTCTGCTTTCATGTTATCATACAGGTATCTCACCGTAAACGTTTGACTACTGTTGGTCAACCAATAGATTCAGTATTAGCCAATTTTTTCCCGCTATCCACATCTCGTTATCGCAATTTCACTTCTTGATTGTGAAAGAAAAGTTTCAGTTCTTTGTTTACTTTCAATTATCTGAACAGAATTCGATAATCTTTTGCTGAGATAAAGTATTATTATGATTGCTGAATTTAACTATACTTAGAACTTTCAGTTTTGCATCTTGCTCTAACTTTTATCTAGAACTCTACCAATTTTTCTTAACGATTTTCGACTTAACAATGGTATGAAATTATGGTTAGTTCCCCTCCGTTTATTCCCAGCATAAGTCCTTCAGATTTCTCCAAAGTCCTTCTACCTGGTCCATATAGCCACAGGTGTCCTAATAGATGCATGTAGCCTTCTTGTGACTAAGGGATCTCCCACGTTCTTGGTTATTTGACCTGCACTAATATTACTACCAGAACAGGGTTTCCCAAATGGAAACCCTCTCACAGAACGTAACCAATTTACACATAACAGAACCCACCTAACAGAGTCAACCCAGACCGTATAAAATAGACCAGGCCACACTAGATGGAGCTCTTTAGCAACTCAATAACTTACAGAAGAATGGTGATGCAAATTGTACTCACCTGTGTTCCAGTATGTTCAGTATTTATTCCTCTTGCTCCTCTAGAGCTTGGAAACACTGGTTTTTTGCTTGTCTTTCCTCCCGTCCACGAGACTTGTCTGCAAGAACGAATCACCCCCCAAGCTTGTTTGCCAGACCACAACTTTCAGCAAACCTATTGCACGTTCATGCCCATGCTATCTGGTCATTACCAGACTTAGCATGATTTTTCTATCACCTTTTCTCCGTCTGTTCCTCAACAGCCCGGTCTTTTCCTTTTTCCCCCTCTTACTACTAGGAAAGCAGTTAGGGTTCTCCCCTTCTGCTGGCAACTGTTTTTTTTTTTTTTTTTTTAACAATCAAGAAAAGAAAACAACTTCCCAATGAGAAGTTACAATATTTGATTTTACCCGATTAATGTTCAAATTCAGAGTTAACAGTGTTATAATTAAAAAGGAAAATAATAATCCTTGTCCAATGTTTTCACCTACGGTGGTAACAAAATATTTACAAATTTTCCGAGGTCATTACAGGTTACAATTTTGCTTTAAAAATTATTTTTTGTTTTAATCTAGTTACTTTTTTTTAACATGATTATAGGAGTTTTCAATTTTTATTTTTTATTTTATGGTGAAGATGGATTCAGCACCATAAAAAACTTATGTCATACCCAAAATGCTGAAACTTGATAATTGTAATTCAGATTTTCCAAAATTTCTATTTCTAAACAAAATTATGACTTCATTAAACAACTCTAATTCTAATTGATTTAAAAAAAGTCCTCTAATAAACAGAAAAAAAAAAACCAGTTAATCTTATTCTTTATTAGAGCACAAAGGAAGGTATTGCAGGAAAGGTCGGCTTTCAGAGCAGTTGTCCTTTTTTTCTCCTTCCACAAGGGGTTGAGAAATTGAATTCATCCTTGCATTTTTAGGTCAGGATTTGCTATCTGTTTCTAGAAAGCTTAAATGACTAATTGTTTTGCCCGCATCTGAATCCATTAAATGGAAATTTCACTAATAAGCAGTTGTGTTTTCTACATTTGACTATAGCCTGGAATAAAAAGTACGGTGTGTGGGTTGTCAAATTCTAAGAATAAGAATAGCTAATGATCAAGTAATTGTAATTAAGGAAATAAATTATAATTAATTAATTATAAGGTACACTATTATGCTGTGTTATTGGGGTTCTTATTTGAAGTGGATTTATGCAGTTACGTTGTTCCTCTAGAGCGCTGCGTTACATTTATTTATTTATTTTTAATATTAATTAATAATTTTAATATTTTGTTTAGCTAGAATTATTTTAAAGAATTTATTTTTTATTTTTAATCATAAAAATATTTTCAATGAAGGTTTGTTTATTTATTGTTAATATTTTTTTAATCATTTTGATATTTTCAGATTATATAGTGAAGGTTTATATTTTTTGAAACCATTAGGCAGGCACAATTTATAACTGTTATAACAATTTATGAAGAAAAGTGTTTTTTATGATTTTTATGTAGATAAGGTTATAAAATTTAATATATTTGAAAAAAATATTATGAAAAAGATTTTCACATGAAGAAAATGTTGCAGTTTCAAAAATCATATATATATATATATATATATATATATATATATATATATATATATATATATATATATATAATTTAGTATTGGCATAATTGAAATTTTGAGTTTTTGGTTTTAGGATCCAATAAGTTTAATTATCGGCTATTATTTGTGACACAATTTTATCATTTTTAAAATTATTAGAATTTTGGGCTTACCATAATCCATACGCCAATAAACATGGAAAAGCATCAAATTGGTTGAATGATCCATTATGAAGCCACTCCTACAAGCATGCTTCCAAATCTTGCTTCTTCCAAGAATATTTTTGCTTGAATACTAGCTCCACTTGCATCATCCAAGTCCTACTTCATCGTAGAAGATTTTTGCTTGAATACTAGCTTTATAATGACATAATGACAGCAAACAAATAAGTGAGAAATGATCTCCTCCAAAGCTATGCACGAGGTGCATCAATTTGCGCCAACCCAACCTTGTTTTAAACCATTACTTCACATGAATAGTTTATTTTTCATAGCTATTGATATAACAATTTTTCACTTTAGGGGAGCACGGAGTTTCAAAAGGAGCCTCCACCACCATTTATTTTCCCCCAAGAATTGAGCTTTGAAATTGGTTGAATAACCCAATTTAGTTGTGTATTCTACTCCCCATCCTCATTTAGTCTAATATAATTGGATATCATCTTCCCCATATAGTTGTGCCACTTTGCATCTTCTAGGCCTTCCAAACCTCCATCTTACTCAGAATTCCACCTCGACCTGTGCTTTGCTTGGGGAGACTACACTTTGGCATTCGTTAATGAAAAAAATACCTATTGCATGGAAATACTTAATTAGGGCTTTTGAGAGTTGTTAATCACCATTTTCCCGATATCTAGGGATCCTCACTGAATTTGACCTTTCAGTCATTCCTCACTATTTGGATCATATAAGAGCCAACTAAAGGGAAAGCATCTACCAATGCTTTCCAAACGATTTAACCTTTGGTCGATTTCCTTGTCTATCGATATTATTTCTCCATCAAGAGATACTTGATATACTTAGATAGCATTACCCTTGATAATGAGAACATGCTCCACATTGCTAAAGATTTGCTAAATAAATATATTTTTGAGGCCCCATAACCCCACTTTATTTGGAGTAGCTATATGACTCCATTTCATAAGAGGAATGCCCCTTGAATACTAAGATGTTGTCTATAAGAAATGGACAAGAAATGGAAACTAATCCTCTTGGTTTTTGTAAGAATTCCTTTATTCGAAATAGTACCAAGGAGAGGTGTTACTGGGCATTTATCCATTTTAGCCTTGTAGACACATTTATGAATTATATTAATGTCATGAGTGGAAAAGGTACGTAAAATTGTTGTACCATGTATTTTTTCTAATATTAAAGTCAGTTGTACTTTATAAAATGAATTTATATGTAAAGTACATAGTGTAATTTTCTAATATTAAAGCGAGGTACACACTTGAAAAAGTTACTACGAGGCTTTTAAGTAATGGGGCCAATGTGTGGGGGGGGGTCATTTGGGAGAATTGATCTCAACCACACATCTTAATATTTGGAGATTAAATCTCATCCATTGGATCCTAGGTTTAGGGATTCCATCTTTTCTGGAGACAAAAGGAGAAAAGGGAGGCTCATTATTCACTTCACACTTGAGAGAGCATGAGGAGAAGAGTAGAGGAGAACTTGAAGGAGAATTTTCAACTAGAGAAGGAGGGTTCAATTTTCTAGGAGGGAGGTAGCAATTAGAGGCACAAATTCCAAGGAGAGGAACATGAAAATCAATGAGACCATCAATGCAAAAATTGAGGCAAAACAACAACACGCATTTTGATGGATGTTGCATGCATTTCGAGGGACTGTTCAACATGATTTTCGAGGAGGGTATCTACTATCCCCAGGCACAAATTTGGAGGAACATTTTAGTCACTTCCAACGCATAAATCAAGGAAGCTTCAACACAAAATTTGAGGCATATTTGGCACAAAATTTGAGGTTTTTTTCCATAGAAATCGAGGATGCTTCAGCATAGACTTTGAAGCAGATTTCTACGCACAAAAATAGAGGAACTGAGTTGTTGACAAGTGCAAAAAATTTCTGGGCATGAAAAATTTATAAATCTAAAAATTATCTGTGGGCACAAATTTCTAGAAATTGCATTTAATGCTTCAGAAGAAGGGAGATAAGTATTGTGCTTAATATTATGCACTTAGATTAATTTCTCAAGAAATAAAATCCTCCTTTGAAGACAGGTTTTCCCCAAGAGGTTGTGGGGTTTTTTCCATGGTCACCTTGACCAAAGATAAGTATCTCACATGCTTGAATGCTTGCCTAAATTTTGTATTTATTTCAACTGATATTAAAAGTGAAAGGACAAGTACTCTTTGAATGTTTACAATTAATGCATTATGGAATTTATATCAACATGAAAAAACATGTGGGTCGGGCCAAATAGACACATGCAAAATTGTAAAATGGGGTAAGGGTGAAAATCATTAATTTTTTACATGGTATCAGAGCCGAGTTCAAGTTTAAATATTCATTTTTAGTTAGCTGTTAAAGAGGGCAACAAGCTACCAAAGTATTCAAATAGTGAACCATACTTTTTGAGAAACCCAAAGATTTTAGTAGTTTAGAGGGAGAGAGGTTTTAGTGTCCAGGTTTGCTTCATTTTTTTGTTTGTGGGGTCATGGCTAATGGGTTGAGAGTAGAGGACATATTGATGGGGGCTAAAAACTTTGGCCCATGGAAGGAGAGGATTATGCTTTTATTAGAGGAGGTGGAAGAGTGGGAAATTGTTGAAGCATTTGTGTAAGCACCCATTGCTCCAGCTCAGTTGGTAGAGTTCAACAAGAAGAATGTGAAGGTAAAGAGGATCCTTCTAGATGTCATCAAGGATCATTTATTCAGTCATGTTTAAGGGATGAGACATGCATATCAGATGTGGGAGTCCTTGGTCTCTTTGCACCAAAGTTCTATGAGATTAGGAAGATGGTGTTGAGACAAAAACTATGCAACACCAAGATGACCAAGACCGACAGTGTGACATCTTTCCTCACCAGAGTCTCACAGGTGAAGGATAAGTTAGCTATTATCGGAGAAACTATCCCAGAGGAGCAGTTGGTTCGTATTTCTTTAGAGGGGTTCACTAAGAAGTGGGATAGATTTATCCATAACTTGGTGGCTAAAGAGAACTTTCCTGTTTGGAGGAGGATGTGGTGTGATTTCCTCTAGGAGGAGATCAAAAGGAGTATGAAAAGTGGCAGTAAGAGTGGTGGGCGAGGTGAGGAGGAGAATGTTTCTCTTGTAACAAAGGGAAATAATAACAAGAATATCAAGAGGGTTTCTTCTAGTGGAGCAAAGTAGGATAAGGGGAAGCAGAAGGCTAAGGAGAAGGAAATGAGAAAAGTAAAATGCTTTTATTGTGGGAAGATGAGTCACTATGTTTTTCAGTGTCCCATCAAGAAGGGTAAGAAGAAACAAGGAGTTGCAGCTTCAGCGGATGTGGATGAGTTTATGGATATGTTTGATTTAGGTTTGCTTTGGTGTTGGGTTTATCCACTCATGTCACATCTTCCTATGCAAGGTTCATAGATAGTGGAGCATCCTTCCATATGACCGTAGTTAGAGAGAACTTTACGAACCTTTTGGAGGATTACATTTACTTGGAGGTTACACTTGGTGACAACTCCAAAGTCAAGGAAAAAGATATGGGGAAAATTTCATTTCAAAGGGAGTCATCACCTCCTCCGAGGGTGACAAATTTTCTTTATGTTCCATGGTTGAAGAAGAGCTTGATATTAGTTTCCAGCTTGGAGGACAAGGGGTATGAGGTATTATTTATGAAGGGAAAAGTGTTGATATATCCTTGAGGATCTAATGTCAAGTTTTTTCATGTGATTAAAGCTTGCAGTGGGAGAATATACAGAATCATGTTTCATCCTCTTCGATTTATGGTAGTGAAAACCAATAGCAATGATTTATATGAGTTGTGGCACAGGAGGATGACCCACTTGCACCATGGAGCTTTTAGGATGCTTAGGGAGATCGTTACTAGGTTGCCAGATTTCAGCACTAAGCATGATGATGTGTGTAGGGTGTGTGCTTTGGGAAAGTACACCAATACACCTTTCCAAAGCAGTGACAACAAACTTACATTTATCCTTGATTTGGTTCATTATGATGTATATGGTCCTATGTCTGATGTCTCATTGAGTGGATATGAGTACCATGTGACATTCTTTGGTGACCACCCCAGGAGGGCTTAGATTTACTTCCTAGAGACCAAGGATGGGGTCTTTTGGTGATTCCAAGAGTTTAAGGCACTTGTGGAGAACCAGACAAGGAGGAATATCCGGGTGTTGAGATCGAAAATTGGGGGTGAGTACACTTCAATAGAGATGAGAGATTTTTGTGAGAGTGTTGGCATCAAGAGGGAGCTCATTATGCCATACAAACCTAAGAAGAATAGGGTAGAAAAGGGGAAGAACAAGACCATTGTGGGTGTAGCTAGAGCGATGCTACATGATCAAAGTTTACCTTTCTTCTTGTGGGCCAAGGCGTCTAACACTATTGTTTATTTGTAGAACAAGAGCCCATACAGAGTCTTGGGGAGTAATACTCCTGAGGATATATATACTGGGAAGAAGTTGTAAATTGGGCACATAACGATATTTGGGCACCTTACATACCCACATGTCCCTGAGGAGAACAAGACAAAGTTGGAACCCACTGCAAAGAGGGGTATCCTAGTGGGATATAGTGAGAGTAGCAGAGCCTACAACATATATCTTCTTGCACAAAGGAAGATAGTCCTGAGGAGGGATGTGACATTTGAGGAGGTCTCAGGAGGTTGATCAGGTAGAGAAATAGTCTACTAAGCAAGGGGCCACACCACAGGTCTAAGGTGCATCAGGTGGTAGATCAAGACTGGGAAGCTCACCTTTTTCGGGGGTGACAGGTTCATAGGGTACAGCTTTGCCTAGCACGGGATCACCTGGTGAAGGTTCATAAGGCAAAGTATATTAGAGTTCAGAGCCTCCTTTGCTTATTTTGGAGCCTTCTTCGTGTGGAGGAGAGGAACTAGTTGAGGATTTTCCCTTACCACTATAGGAGTCTACTATGGGGAAGAGGAAACCAAGATGGCTTTGGGAGAACTTTAAGGAGGCTTAGGAGGCAGTGGGGAGACCCAAGTTGTCTATGATGGAGAGTAGACTGCTAGAGAGGTTGGGTGGCTTCATTGTAGATGTTGTGGAGACAGAACCAGCTAGTTTTGAGGTGGTCGCTAGACAACAAATCTAGAGGGATGCCATGGTAGAGTAGGTCTCTATCATGAAGAATGATTTATGGGGGGTAGTTCCACAACCTGATGGGAAGTCATTTATGACTTCCATGTGTCTCTACAAGGTCAGACATGTTGCAAATGGTAGTGTTGAGAAGTTCAAATCTTGGTTTGTGGCACAGGGGTTCTCACAAGTAGAATGATTTAACTGTGAGGAGACCTTTGCATCGATTTCTCGTTATACTTCCATTAGAGAAGTGATATATATAGTAGTTGAGATGGGTTGGAGGATTCACCAGATGGATGTGAAGACCACCTTTCTCAATGGTTTTATACAGGAGGAGGTGTACATTAAGAAGCCTGAGGGCTTTGAGTTTCATGAGAGGGAGTCTCATGTTTGTAGGCTGAAGAAAGCCTTGTATGGACTGAAGCAGGCAATGAGGGCATGGTACAAGAGGATAGATGTGTACTTGTCAGGGAAAATTTTAAGAACCCCCCCTAAATTTATATGTATAATAAATGGGCGAATCTCCATGGTATATAGGAAAAATGGAAGGCAATTTTATCAATAATATAATATGTATATATAATTTTTTGGTGAATCTCTCACTAGGCATGGCGAATATTTTACTCAATTATAAAAGCCTATAAGATCTTGGCGAGTCTTTCACTAAATAATAAAACTTTGTAAATTCCTAGTAAATCTTAGCATTGTGAACTCTTAAAGAATTTTTTGAAAAGTATAAAACCATATATGACAAGAGCCACATGGTGGCAATATCACTATTTTTTTCTCACATTTCCACGACATGGAACTTGTTTACAAAATTATAAAAAAGCCAACCAAGTCCCTTATAATATGCAGGTAAGCTTATAACAGAGTTTGATACCTCTACTATGCTTGTCTTCATTCAAGTGTCATAGCTGCTATACTTAACACTGTTAATCACAACTCTGCCAGAACTCAACTCTATAGTGTGATTAAAACCTTTGGAAATTGAATCTGACAACTCTATAAAAAGGATTAGTGAAATAGAAGCTTTTGTGAAGGATCCCACTAACTATCGCTGCTAAACAATCAATCTAGACTATGAAGTCTTCCATCTTGATCACAATCATGCTCACGATCAAGTGAGTGCAACCACCTGGCCTGAAATAATGGCCATCATAGCCTCCAATAATCAACAACCACCTTGCAAGGACATCCTAGCTCATGTCTCATGAATTTTATTCATCAATATTAACTGATATAAATCTTATAAAGATAATATTAGAATCCTCTCCAGATTCATTGTTAATACAAGGGTAAAGGAAATTTTCTAGCTCAAGGCACTAGCCAATAGCAACTTTGGTATTTGTGACCTCTTTGTGGGGATGCACCTACCCTGCCCCGTTGGGTTTCTGCCTTGTAACATAGTTCAAGGATCACAAGACTTTCCAATCTTCCTACTCCATTAGAAACACTTTATATGCTATACATAGTGAATGGAAAAGAAGCATTATAGAACACACAATTTCACAGAAGGAAGAAAAATCTTAGCCAGTTCAATATCAAAATCTTAACCACTGATTAATAAAGAATAATAAGTAGTGTAATGAATTGTTTCATGTTATTTATTTACAAGCTGTAAAGAATGTAGTGGAATGGAAATTATTACTTAGGCAACCCTTTAATATTTTCTACTAATATTTCTGTGCATGTACATATGAAATTAAGAGCATTGTTGAATACAAAGTTTCATTTTCTCTTGCCTCCATTTTGACAAATCAGTGTGAAATCAATGTCACTTTGAATCTGCTTTCCTATGTGGATGTTTTGATAAATCAATATGAAATCAAATTCACTTTGAATTTCCTTTCTTGTGAGGGATCACATCCACAATTGATTAGTAAAAGATAATCTACTATATATTATGTTCAAGAAACTTACTACAATCTACAGTGGAAACGAAATCTCAATTCTTATTCTGAATTTGAATATCTCAGGACAACATAAGAGATAAAAATGAATATGGCCTTAGTAGCTAGAAAACAATCACTCCATCATTACAAGACCACCTAGATTTCGGCACTTAATCTAAATAATGGCACTAGTTGCAGTGCTTATTTGCATTAACACCATGGAAAAGCAACAACAATGTTTCAAAGCACACTTATTGGAAAAGTTGTAACGTTCTGAGAATATTTAATGATAGCATCTGAACCTCGTAGCTATGGTGGGGAAAATAGGGAACCCAAATCTTGGAAGATATCTCATACCAAATTTGAGAAAAAAATAAAAAAGGGAAAAAATCAAAATCTATAAATCAAGCAATGAATTGTTTACAAATCAAATACAATTCCTTTAACTAACCGTTAAATTGTGGTGATATATTTAAATATTTAGTAAGAGGGGAACTTCAAACCATGGAATATTACCTTTGTCATTATTGTCATCCCTCATTGACTGAGATTATAAATCAATACTTATGGAAAGATTGTAAGAAATTCTGTGAAATAGTAAAGCATAACCTCTATTTCAAGGAACAAAATCAAGACATTGTTACATCAAGAGCCATAATTGATACATAATCAATGAATCAAGTCCTTGTATGGCACAGGCTTGTTTCACAACCTCTTTTTTCTCAATAACAAAATCAAGACATTGTATGTGGTTATTTCCAAAAGGAAACTGCGTTCTAATTTGGAAGAGGATCTTATCAAAAAACATGGATTTATTCAAAGCTACAAAGCCTAATGGGTTACTGAAAAATAAGTTGGAATCTGGGATCATGATACTTAAATTGAAAAAATATTCTTTCCTTTTAGAAACATTACAGTTATACAATGTTTTTTGAAAGCATTAGAATTTGAAATTGGGCCTTTCTATCAAGACAAATTTTCATTAACAGAATGTACTTTCCTATCTGAAATGTTGTAGATATCCAAGAAAAACTTGAAAAGCATAAGAGAACTTAGCATAATGTACTTTCTTTCCTTCCTTAACATTCTTAAAGAGTTGAGGTTCCCCAAGTCATCAGGTAACTTTCGAAGGAAATGACAGTTAGTAATAGTCTAATTCACAACTGAAGATGTGTCACAAATACGAGGGGGAATCTCCTCCAAATCACAAAAGTGCTCCGGGTTAAAATCTAGCATTATTGGAAGCTTAATGCTTGATTGGGTGTTATTGAACCCAAACATTTTTCCAATCTTCACTAAAAGCTTAAAGATAGATTCTCTAAGTTCTTCATGACTTTACTATGCTCTTGAAGTGGGGGCACATGCAGCCTCTCCAAGTGAATAGTCTTAAACTAAGTGAAGATAAGGCTGATAGATCATTCAGTGTGGATCTCTTTAGCCCATAACTGAATACTATGTCTCTCTTGAACCCATAATTGAATACTCTTAGGACTTTCAAATTTTTCATGGAACTCAAAAATGTTGGAAGAAAGTATTTGCTTCCAGAAAAGAGTAAAACTAAAGCCTCTGCTTGAGGACAATTTATGTCACACCACTAATACTTCTCCATGGAATCTATATAGGTAAACCAAAAATGCAGAATTCGATTAGAATATTGTGTTTATTGAATACACAAATGAAATCATTGCATTTATTTAAAATATCTTTTGAAATCAAAATTACTGAAATTACATATCGATAACCTAGTGGGTGTAGGATAAAATTCACCCATGTCATTCATAGAAAGCATGAGAAAAAACCTAATACTATATATAAAACCAATAAAAATTCAAATTCATCACTTCTAGTGACCTCGTAACCACCCTGCCAATACACAAGTATGTTCCTATTTGCAGTTAGAAAAATTCCAAAATTACAATCTGTTTACTCCAGCCTATGTTGGAAAGTTATAGAAGGATGACTAGTGCAATTAATTCATTCCTTTTAGCCCTGGATTTGTTTCAGTTTAAAACAGAAGTATACAAATATACTTGTCCAATGTCTATGCTTTAACCATTCACCTTAAGATGTTTTTAGAATATAATTTCCTAAGTCTATTTAATATCTTCATTATCATAAAAACCAACCTATATCCATCTTAACTCCACATCTTCCACTCTTAGGGGTACTAAATCTATTTATCCCTCTGAGCACTTGGTAGACCCAGAATTAAGATGGATCTAAGATGATAGAATTTCCCCTTTAAATAGTCTATGCTCACATGAATACCATGGTATTACCATGGTTCAATACCATGGGTTATCATAAACCTGGAGCTTAAAAATTCCTATTAGTAATTTATAAAAATTAATAAAATTAATAGCTGATTTTTATTTTAACCACGCTAAAATGTTTAACATACATTAAATTACAACATCCATTTTTACTCTTGAATACCATGGTATTACCATGGGTCAATACCATGGGTTATCATAAACTTGGAGCTTAAAAATTACTATTAGTAATTTATAAAAATTAATAAAATTAAGAGTTGATTTTTATTTTAACCACGCTAAAATGTTTAACATACATTAAATTACAACATCCATTTTTACTCTTGATCCACCAAGCGGAAGAGGGATCAAATATTTTTTCACTCTATGCTAGTTTGCATATCACGATATTTGATACCTCTCGGGGTTAGTAGATCCAGAGTAAAGATGGATCTATGCTGGTTTAATTCCCCCATTTAAATAGGCTACATTCTAGGGGAATACCATGTGTCAATACCATGTGCCATTTTGAGGCTACATTCTAGGTGAATACCATGGGTCAATACCATGTGCCATTTTTATTTTTATTAATACTAATATTAGGGTTAATAATGTTTTTTTCCATGGTATTAATAATAATCTATCCCATGGTATTTGTCCCATAGTATTTTTCCCATAGGTTTCACCTAAATATAACGCATTTTTTGAGTGTTCGTAAATATAAAGTGACTTATGGAGTAAATATAAAAAATGTTTTATTTGTTTACCATACCTCTCGTTTATTTATATTTTTATTAATTTACAAATATGGTATTTTGCCCATAGGATTCACTTAAATAAAACCTCTTTTTTGAGCCTTCATAAATAGAATGAGGGTTATGGACTAAATATAAAAAGAGGTTTTATTTATTTACCATATGTCTAGTTTATTTATATTTATATTTATATTTATTTATTTTTATTTATTTACCTAAAAAGAAATACCTTATGAGTAAGTATAAAAAGAGTTTTATCTATTTACCATACCTTCACTTTACTTATATTTTTATTTGTTTACACCCTTGCATGTATATAAGGTGACTTATGGAGTAAATGTTTTATTTCTTTACCATACCTCTCATTTATTTATATTTTTATTAATTTACCATACCTCTTTTATAAATATTGTATTTGGCCCATAGGATTCACTTAAATAAAACCTATTCTCGAAAATTAGGGCGAATGGAAGGTTGTAACTCCTAATTTCAAGGGCTAAATTTACCTTTTTTACCCTCTCCCTTAAAATAAGGTGGGCTATTTGAGGTGATTTGTAAAAATGTACTATGATACAAAATATTCGCCCACTAAAAATTTAAAACCCCTAAATTTCGCCAAAGGGTGAACATTCACCCCTAAAATTTTCCATGGTACTTGTAGTAGATGGGTTTCTAGAAAAGCAATGCAGATTCAAACATATATTTTATCCTAATAGGTGACGATCCACTCATTCTGGTACTGTATGTGGATGACTTGTTTATCACAGGGGAGGATAGTCTCATCCAACACTACAAGAGAGATATTGCCTCAGAGTTTTTTATAACTAATATGGGGCTGATGCATTATTTTTTTGGGTTGGAGGATTGTAAGGATAATGGGCACATCTTTATGGTCTAGGGAAGGTATGCAAGAGATATCTTGAGGAGATTCTATATGGATGGTTGTAGGCCTATGTATACTCCTACGATCACCAACTAGAAGAAGATTCATGATGTTGATTCTGAGTTGCTCGATCCCACTTTATATTGTCAGTTGATCGAGTAATTGACGTATCTTGTCAACATTAGATCGAATATTTAGTTTGCAGTCAACTCATTGAGTCAGTTTATGATGGAGCCCAGGAGAGTACACTGGGTGACTAAAAAACATGTGTTGAGGTACCTATAGTGCACAATGGATTATGGGTTGGTTTATGTCAGATGTGATGGGGTTAGATTGATTAGTTGCAAAGACTCAGATTGGGATGATAGTGTCAGTGGCTAGAAGAGCACTTCCGGATGTTGTTTATAATTGGGCTCAATAGTTGTGTCATGGTTCAATAGGAAAGAAAAGTTAGTGGCATTGAGTAGCATAGAGGAAAAGTACATGGAAATTATATAGGAAGGGTGTGAGGCATTTTTGCTTCACAAGATTCTTCATGGTTTATTTGGTCAGATGTTGAGACCAGCTATGATTTAATGTGACAATCAGAGTTGTATTAAAATATCTGAGAATCTAGTATTTCACGATCGGTCAAAGCATATAGAGATCAGATACCACTTCATTAGAGGCTGGGTTCAGTGAGGGGAAGTGAAGCTTGAGTTTATATCCACTGATGAGCAGGTAGCAAACATTTTCACCAAGTCTTTGCCAAGAGGCAAGCATGTTTTCTTTAGAGATAGGATGGGAGTGGTGAGAAACACCTTCCTTGGTAAGAGGGAGTGTTGGAAATAGTACCAAGGGGAGGTGTTACTAGGCATTTATCCCTTTTATCCTAGTAGAGACATTAATGAATTTTGAATTGGTGACATTTATGAGTTATATTAATGTCATGGGTGGAAAAGGTACTTAAAAGTGTTGTACCATGTAATTTTTCTATTATTAAAGTCACTTGTAGTTTATAAAGTGACTTTATGTGTAAAGTACATAATGTACTTTTCTAATATTAAAGTGAGGTGAAAAATCACTTTATTACAAAACAGAAAAAGGTACTATGAGACTTTAAAGTAATGCGGCCAATGTGTGAGGGGGGTCATTTTGGAGAATTGATCTCAACAACACATCTTGAGATTTGGAGATTAAATCTCATCCGTTAGATCCTAGGTTTAGGGATTCAATCTTTTCTAAGAGACAAAAGGAGAAAAGGGAGGCTCATTCTTCACTTCACACTTGAGAGAGCATGAGGAGAAGAGGATAGGAGAACTTGAAAGAGAATTTGTAGTTAGAGAAGGAGGGTTCGATTTTCTAGGAGGGAGGAAGCCATTGGAGGCATGAATTCCAAGGAGAGGAGCACAAAAAACAAGGAGACAACCAATGCATAAATCAAGGCAAACAGTAGCACAAATTTCAAGGGTTGTGGTATGCATTATGAGGGACTGTTCAATGTGATTTTCGAGGAGGGTCTCTATTGTCCCCAAGCATAAATTTTGAGGTGCATTTCAGTCACTTCCAGCACAAAAATTGAGGCAGATTTGGCACAAAATTCGAGGTTCTTTTGGCATAGAAATCAAGGCTGCTTCAACACAAATTTCGAGGAAGATTTTTGGGCACATAAATTAAGGAGATGAGTTGTGGATGAGTTCAGAAAAATTCAGGGCATGAAAAATTTGTAAATATGAAAATTATCAGTGGGCACAAATTTCTAGAAATTGCATTTAAAGCTTTAGCTAAAGGGAGATAAGTACTATGTTTAATTTTATGTACTTAGACTAATTTATCAAGAAACAAAATCCTCCTTTTAAGACCGGTTTTCCCTAAGAGGCTTTGGGGTTTTTCTTTGGGTCACCTTGACTAAAAATAAGTGTCACACATGCTTGAATGCTTGCCTAAATTTTGTATTAATTTCAGCTAATAGGAAAAGTGCATTGTAAAGTGTAACTAGATTCGATCTTCATAATGACATGTAATTGTGACTTTATGTAAGATATGTAAAGAAGAAACATAGAATTATTTTAATACTTGCATCATGGGTTTAATTAGTGAGAGATTTTATTTTAGTATAGGCTCCCATTGACATCCGTTAGGAATTTTTTCATCTAGTCATAAAAGTATAAAGATTCATTGTCATGTAATGAAGACTTATTATAAAGAGTCACACGTCTATGTAAAGTCACCTTGCACAACCTTGTCACTAGCCCTCTTCAATTTGGCCTACAACGAAGGAAGAAAATCAAGAGATGATGTCAGCTCTTCTCCAAGAGATCATGTCATCCTAAATGGCATGGAAAAACAACTATATATACTAGTTCTTGGCCTCATTTGAAGGAAAACAAGTTCGATAAAGAAAGTCTACAAAGAAGTGCGAGAATCATACTAGAGAGAGCCACTATCTTAGCAAAGCAAGAGGGAAGGAGAGAAAAGTTAGTTTGCGAACTGTTTTGGGTAATATATCTTCCCATGTGTGAAGGCAAAAGATACGAAGGTGCCAAAAGAAGGTTGAATTCTTACAACTACATGAAAGTGATCTTAACTGGGAAGAAGACCTCGCTAGAAGGGGCCGATTAGAAGCGTATTAGGTCTCTCTCTTGAAACCTCAAGGAGACCAAGAATCTCAAGGAAGCAGAGAAGAGGAAGACTAAGATTCTCATGGAAGTCTAGAAGAGGAAGACTGGGATTCTAAAGAAGGCGAGAAGAGGAAGAAGAAGAGCAGTGTTGGTAAAGGAGGCTAGTAACTTGGTCTTGGGGGGACTCTAGTGTGAAGGGTCATTGTCATGGTCTTGGTGTTCATCAACTGAAGATCTATAAGAATAATTTTGTTTGGGTTTTCCTCTCAAAGAGTGAGAGGTTTTGGCCCTGGAGGAAAAACCTATATACTGTGTCTCTTGTCTCTCTATTTGTTCATGATATGGTAATTGTCTTGATGAAAATAACAATAATAAGTACAAGAAGGATAAGATCATAATTAAGAAGTAGAATTCTATCACAAGAAGTTATCATATGTAGAGAAATAACCTAGCTATTAATGCCATAGATTTCTCAGCATGGTATCAAAGCTATGGTGCTAAAGTCAAGAAGGGGCATCTAATAAAGAAGACACACAAATATAAAGTTTCAAGGAAGGATCAAAGTGAGATAAAAAGAATACTAAGCAAGAGATAAAGATCTTCATATTAATGAAACCCCAGATCAAAGAAATCTAATTCAGCAAAAAGTCTTGGAATCATAATCAAGGAGGAAGCACAAATAAAGACTAAAACATGAGTACCATCTTCAAGATAATCAATTTTCCATGATCTAAGGAGTGGAATATTTCTAGAGACTAAAGAAGGATTGGATCGAAAGGTGTTTTCATAAAAATGGAAATCTTCTCTTTATTAAAGCAAAGACTTCACTTGGAAAAAGATCTTTCAAAAGAAGGGCCTTCTTATCCTTAAAAGAATCATCCAAGAAGCATCAAGTTCATAACCACCAAAGAAATCTAGTTGAATATTCTATCTTGACAAGTATGTACCTTTTCTCTTATAATCTATTAAAATTACTCCATGTTTCAAGGAAATTTAGAAGCTGGTTGGGATATCAAACTTCCTTGCATTGAAATGAAGGATAGACATAGTCCTTTAAGTAAATCAAGTCATCGATCATGTCCATGGAAAGATCTCCAAGCCATCCAAAGATTAAACTCTATCTGAATACATGGAAAGAGATCTAAAGGATCAAAAGATTCTTAAGGAATTGTTGACGATGTTGGACTCGCCAACATTCAGGGGATCACCCCAGTATGATGTCCCAACAAGACCTCACACCATTAGGTGTGGGAGTCCCATCCAGTATGATGGCATGGTTGCCACTGTCTTAAGGATTTAGCTCAACTCTTTCTTGTCAGCATAGGAGAGTGGTCTTATTTGTCTTCGAGAAGTGAGGTTCACATGCCTGGTGGTTGCTAGTGTTACCTGTGTCAAAGGTTCTTTCACTACAGAGGTAGAGGGTGGGAGTGAGTCCCAAGTTGGTTGGAATTAAGTCCCAACTCAGCTAGAAACACACAACACAATCAAGATGTGCACAGCTTCTGGAGGAGTAGTGCACACAAATGCAACAGTCACAACACACAAGGGAAGATAACACATACAACACTCAGCAGATGAGTCCGGACGAGTGCAACGGTTGTTACAATAATTTTTATGTGAAGAGTTTGTCTGATGTCTAGGGAGAAAGATACCATAGGCAAGACAACGTTAACAACATATAAAACACATTTTCATTAACAGATTACGCATTACAACAAGTGAAATAAGTTTAAGTGTTCAACACAGGTTAAAGAAATATGCATTACAAGTGTTCAAGATTAGTCTTACAATAGTTACAATACATGTGTGAAAACGTGTTGGCCTATTAGCAGGCTTCTGAATTAAGTGAAAGTTCCAAGACACATAGCTACACCATACATCACTAGCCCCGTGTGAGGGGCATTGGAGCCACTACTTACTCCTCAAAGAAAAGATTACAAAATCTCCTGGTTATGTGGAAGGAGATGAGGTGAAAATTCCCTTGCATGTACAAATGAGGGGGTATTTATAGCCAAGGGTGAAACTGACCGTTATGGCTGTTTTACTACCCTCATGACTGTGTGACTTCCATGATGTTTCAACTTTACATGACTCTTTGTACAACAAGTGAGTCTCTTTGACTTTGGCATTACATTATAGTGATTTGACAACAGGGCCCACAATAGAGATGTGGACAACATGACTCATGACGTGACTTGACATGACAATGTTGGTACATTCATGCTGCTACTAGAGTTCATGATGAGCTACAATGCTGATGGGTGATGGATGTCTTCATGGTGTGTTATAGCTTCACCTTCGCATGGAAAAGTGCACGGAGTCTTCGATGGTCGTTGGTTTGCTTGATGTTGATTTGACATGTTGCTCATTGCTTGTATGTTGGAAGGCCTGACATGCTCATCTGTTTGCAAAATGTGCATGTTCGTTCACTCATCCGTTCGTGAGCACATCTTGCATGTTTTCTCGTCAATTTGTCAGTGAACACATCCCTTCACATGCATCATTTGTTCATCCATTGGTGAACCTTTCCTTTTGCATGTGCTCCCTTCGTTCATCCCATTTGTTGTTGCACCATGTTTTTTGGTGTACCTGCACCTGCAGTCACTCATGACGAGACAACATAAAATCCAAAAACCTCCTAGTCTACCATGACACATGATCATTTCAGATGCAAATGACCGAGAGAGGTGGCAAGGTTACGAGGCAGGTTGATGTCTCTGGGCACTGCTGATGAAAAATGTGCAAGAGTCACTGGGTGATGAAGATGGGAAACCCAAGTTGACAATGACTATCTACGAGGTCTAGTTCGATTGGAAGGAAAAACTACACAAATTTTGGGAGGGATAGTCCAGGCTACAGGAAGGCAAGGAAGACAAAATCTATGTATTTTCTACAATGAGCAGGTAGAAAGGGCTTGAAAACAAAATTTTTGCAATTTTCTAGAGGAACAAGCTGGGTTGCATGGAGGATCAACAGGCAAAAATTGCATAATAGTTTGGAGGAATTGGTTGGGAGCCTGGCAGCCAAGACTACACAATCCCTGGAGGGAATTGGCAACTTGTTACTAGGCCACTGGCAGCAGACACTGCGCAATTCCCAAGGGGAATTGGTAGTCAACTGCTAGGAGCTTGGCAGTAGAAACAACACAATTATTGGAGGGAATTGTCAGTCTGTTTTTGGGAGCTGCTGGCGAGAGAAACTACATAGAGGCTGGGAAGTCATCCTGCTAATCATCTCTGTGCAATTTTTTGAGCTGAGAGGACTACTGGGAAACATAAGTTCTACTCATGAAAACTGTGCAATTTTCTGGATGAGCAGTCGGTTGACTGTTAGGAGGACTTGTTGGAAACACTGCGCACTTTTCTGAGGGAGACAGGGATGAGAACTGGGTGTCTATTCGGCTTGTCTGTGCAATTTATTCAGTCAGCAGAATGGACAAGGTCAGCAGCCTCTACACAATTTTTGAGGGGAGTTAGTCCGAGGGTGGCTGTAGAGTCTGATTCTCTGGGTGGCCACCATGAAGGTTAATTGAATTGCTTGTGAGTAGTGCAGCTTGAAGAGAATTGCTTGGCACTTCTGCACTGTTATAGGTGACAGTCGATCAAGTCAATGGCGGGGTGATGGTTCGGCTGTCAAAGGGGAGTTTGGTTGTTAGAAATTCAGCAAAATGACTAAGTGTGTGAACGAGTGAAAGATGAAAATGTGATCTTACAAACACACACCCTCATGACTTGCCGACGAGATGACTCAAATCAACCAGACACAAATGTTCAACATGACTAACCGATGGTGCAAGCGACAAACGCGACACTCGTGATTGATTGTTGATCGACCGTTACGATGCTTGCATGACGGTGAATGTGACTCTGTGTGTGAGTACAACAAATGTTTTCATTGTGAACATAACATGTACACACAAAGTGAAGACCTTGAGCATGACCAGAACATGGTCACAAGCAAGACATTGACATCAACATGCAAAAGCTTGGCTGGAATGAATAAGCAAGGTGGGTGCGAAGGCTCATACGAGCTCATCGAGTGAACCCGAGTGTACGCAACCATCAAGTGAAACTCTCAAGGAAGGCTCCAAATTTAGGTGCAGGAAAAAATTTTGGAGGGTGGTTATAGCCGCTACAACACTTCGTGACACACTGGTAGAACTCCAACTTCTCTATTTTGGTTCATTTCTAACATAGGGCCTTGGTCTTTTGGGGAGTATTGAATCACTGTGTGCATTCGTTTAGCTTCCCCACTTACCCCATGGACACACATGGTTCACTTTTTGCTAACTCATTCAAACACAATCAACATTTCATCTTGACCACAATGTTTCGAATCTGGGAAGGGTAGTTTAGCTCACGAGTTGAAGATTTTCAGAGTATAAGTTTTCATCTCTAGTGTTACTCCACTCCCAGTAGGCCTGGAAAGTACCCCAGTGGAGTCACGCAAGAATACACACATTGCTCTACTGCCAGCGAGCCTGGTCAGTACCCCAGTGGAGTTGCATGCTTCACCTCTCTGTGCAAGAAGCCTTTCGCTTCTTTCGCCTTTGTATTTTTCAAGAGGACTGTGCATAGGAACTTTTTTATTTTTGGGGAAGAAGAGGGATCTAGACTTATTGAGAGAAGAAGAGATTGTTCCTTTAGAGAAGCATTTAAGACCTCTGACATAGGTTTTCTCGTTCAGATTTTCTTGTTCTCCGTTTCTACTAGTTGGATGAGCTTGAACACACAGAGCATAAGGTTGAGTATAGGCATGGGGATTCCTAGTGTGGACATAGGTTCATGGTTGGACCAAAACTTCCCTTGCAGGTGATTCATATTTTCCATCAAGACTTCATCAGACAGAGGTTATAACCAAGCGTACAGAAGATAGACACAAGATTGGCCAAGTGTTGTAGTGTCACAAGTCTCTTCAATTTCAACCACATGCTCTATTAAAAAGCCAGAATGTATTAGTTGGAAACACTTATTTTTGGAAACAAAAAAAGTAATATATCAAGAAAACAAAACAAACGTACACAAAAATAGTAGGCAAATCCAACAAAGTGAAAACAAAGATAATAAGCAAAGAAAACAAGGAAAAAACAATAAGCAGCAAGCAGACTATGTACATGGAACGAGCGCAGCCCAACCTACTGAAAGTAATTCTTGAGATCTTGGACGTTGACAAGAAGGTTGCTAACCCTCCCATCAAGTGATTGCAAATGACATGTGTGTGGGCCAAGTTTCTCATGGACCAGTGTAAGTCCACCAGACACCGCTACCGGAACATGGTGGTATTCCAAAAAACATTTAAGTGAAGATGACACCACTGCTTCAGATACTGTGTGCAACATAGGCTCAAATGATGGCATGGGGTAGTTGTTTTTGTTCCTAGAGAAGTTCAAGTTCATAAAATCAATGCATAAATGAATTTCCCCATATTTATTATGTGTGGGATTTAAATTAGAAACCCAAGTAGATGACGAAATTAACAAGTAATCCAATCACCCAAAATCTTAGTCAATTTTTCTGTCTAAGGAGTTCAAATGACATATGTGTTTTACCTGGCCTTTGCTACAACGACTTGGATCCTCCTTTACCTAGAATCCCATATTGGATTGCTTGCATGTAGTGTGTACCCACGTCATCATCTGCCCATGTAGACACATCTCGATACTATTTGATTAAGAAGTCAAAGACTTGTTGCTACTGCGATGTGTAACTTGTATCAATATTAGCTATCTTTGGATCATGATTGGTTCCTAGGTTTCTTTGTTCATTTGTAATGGCGGTCCTATGGGTTCCATCGTTTCTTGGCCCTTGACAGAAATTCTACAAACGATAGAGCTTGTTGAGGGAAACCCCATCCTCGAGAATGAGGCTTCCTTTCTTGACTTCAACTGTAGTTTTTAGGGGATGCTCATGCTTAACTTCATCAATTTTTATGTTCTTGAAAGCATCAACATTGTCTGTGGGCTTTAGTATCACTCTGAGTGCGATTGCATTGAGGCTGATGGTCCTTTATAAGCTCAGCGCGAATGCTTCATAGTCAGCAATGTTTTTTGTGAAATCGAACTTCAAGCAGCTTGAAATCCTTCATTTTATGTTGTTTTGGGAGATTGAGATACATCCAGTCCTTGAGCCGTCATGTGTCTTTGATTCGTGAAAACCCATGGCCAACAGCTTATCTGTACATGGACCGTTTGGCATGCTAGTACTGCTTGCTTCTATTGTTTCTACTGCTACTGCTACTACTGGTACAATGAACTGTATAGGTTTCATTACCATTAGTTGGGCAAGGAAGGAGTCCCAATTGTGTATCTGGTGGGGTTGGAGCTGGCCGTGTAGGATAACACTCCAATGTTGTCTCTGGGAGGCAGTTTGCAAACATGAGTTCTACGAAGGCCAACAGTTCATTCTCACTGTTAAGGTGAGTGACATTGTATTTCATATACCTCTCGGATGACACCTGGATTTTGTTGCATTTTCCCTTGTATGAAATCCACATGTGAGACCAGTCTGTAGCAAAATAACTGTCTAGCTTACTGGACCAGTATCTGCTGGGTAGCATACCATATGCTTCCGGTATGTCCACAATAACTATGTTGATGCATTAGTGGACTCAACATTCATGAGATAGCAGGATGATCACATCTCGTAGTTCACCAATGGATGGTACCAATGTTCTATCAAGTTGGATTATTTGCACAGATGTCTCGCTCCATTCTGCATTAATCTTTTTTGCAATGGAGAGCGACATGATGTTGCCTGTTGCACCAGAATCAACCAAGCAGTTGTTAACGTTGCAATTGAAAATTTCAAAAGATAGCACGAATGGAGGGCAACCTGAGTTTGCTTCTTCCATCCGGAGTATATTGAGCACAGTGGAAAGTGATCCAAGAGGTGTGCTTACTCCCTTGCTGGTAGAGGTTGTGCTGTCTGTTATTGTCTGTCCCAATGCACGCCGCAGGATATCTTGCTAACTCTGGACCTTAACTAACTCCAAAAAACTAATGTTTGCTTGAGCTTTCTTCATGTCATCAACAATGTTGTAGTCTAGAAGAGGTGGACTCCAGGGTAGAATGGATGTTCGTGTTGTCTGGCAGAGTGTTTTGTAGTTTGTTGCTCATGGATGTATTCTTGTTCACCGCTGTCTTCAGAGACTTGTTTTTCATTTTCTACTTTGGGTTGGCCGGTGGATCAAATTTCCTCATCAGCGGTCTCATCTTCTCTTTTATTTCCCCAAGTGTGGGGAGAGCCCCCTTACTCCTAATATTGTAGCGATCATTTTTCTTTTGGGGTTGTTTCTTGGTGTTTGTCTTCATCATTACCTGTAAGCATTGGTATGCATTCACCACATGCCCAAAGCTCGATGCTTCATTAGGTGCAACCTCTTCATCATCATTAGTGTCTTCTGGTTGCTCCTACATACTGCTTTTTGCATCTAGTGTATGACTGCAGAAAGAGCTTGTGACTCGCTTCCAGTTCGAACAAGAGTTCTCGGGGTCATGTTCTTCGTGGAAAGAACAAAACTTAGGATATGCACATTGTTTGACCTGGAACAAAGGTTTTTGCGTAGTTTTTGAAGCGAACCGGTTGCTGCTTGATGAGCTACTTTCCTGTCTCTGCCTATGTGGATGGTTGCTTGCAGATGTGTCCATTTTCCACTGTTTAAGCTCTGACACTATTGTTGTTAAGTTCTTGATGAGGTGAGTGAGGGTTTCAATGTCAGTTGCTTCCTTGTCTCTACCCTTTCTCGTCATTCCTTGGGACTTCCTGCTCACGTCTTTGGAGTCCTTTTTTGGTTCATCATCCTTAAAGACTCTAATTGTGTGCAGGTCTTTCTTAATAGAAATAGC
The DNA here is from genome assembly GCA_031772625.1 of Pinus tabuliformis. Classification (NCBI taxonomy): domain Eukaryota; kingdom Viridiplantae; phylum Streptophyta; class Pinopsida; order Pinales; family Pinaceae; genus Pinus; species Pinus tabuliformis. The sequence goes on from CM062818.1 coordinate 1,190,014,401, forward strand.
CTCTTCATAACTTTCTAAGAGTGTTGGTTTCGTAGCTCGCTCGGCAAACTGCGTAATGCTGGTTTGCAGTGTAGACGTGCAGCAATCAACTGTGATGGGGTCATGAGGTTTAGCGTTTGTTGCAAATTTGTTCCATATGCATGTAAACCTCTGATTGAGTCTTTCACTTTCTCTTTTCCCTCCATCTTGAGGCTTCCCAATAATTTGAGTAGCATGGCTGGGGTCTTGTCATCAACAAACTTTTAAAGGAACATGTGTTTGAATGCACCCTAGTTCTGTACAGAGTTTGGTGGAAGGTTGTGATACCATGAAGTTGCGTGATTGTCCAAGGTACATGTGAACAAACTACATGCTACGTCATCATATCGTACCTCATGGGTCTGCAGCTTTAGGTAGAAGTTTTCCAAGTGGTATTCTGCCTTCACCGTGCTATCAAGGTTGAACTTGATATTCATTCTCTCTGCTCGCTTCGGCATCTTGTGTAGAATAGCCAGGAGAGCCAATGGTCCTTGAGTCATCCATTTCTTCTTCTTCTGCATCCTCCTCTTCTCTTTCAGAATTCATTGGTTTTAGCTATGAGTCTGCTGGTTCGTCTCCACCTCCACCTCCTCTGTTGTGTTCCCCTCCACCTCCTATACCAAATCTGATCCCAAGATCACAAGAGTGTCTCGTTTGCCATGCCAGAAGACCAGAGGTTCCTCTCCATCTTCAATAGCTTCTATGAGACCTTCAAGTGTGGTAAGGAATTCTTCTTCCACCGATGATAGAACAACCCCTTAGGAGTGGCTTTTGGTTTTCTTGATGTGTATTGAAGATGTTGTATGCCTAGGATCAGTCCGACAGCTTTCATGAATTGGTGAGTGATGGGATGGACGGAGCAAAGTTGATGATACAAAATCACGTGTTAAGTCCTGGTAGGTGACGAGTAACCAACTGTAGAGTCACGTGTAGGTGAGAGGGAGTGTGAGTTATTGCCTTGACCAGATGGTTGATGAATGAGTGTGAGAGGATGATAAGCCATATACAACTTGTTTCCCTCCTTCTAGTGCTAGAAATGTTGATGGTGCTGGACCTACCAACATTTATGGGATAACCTCGGTATGAAGTCCCAACTAGACCTCACACCGTTTGGTGTGGAAGTCCCATCCAGTATGATGGCCCGGTTGCCACTGTCTTAAGGATTTGCCTCAACTCTTGCCTGTAAGCATAGGAGAGTGGTCTACTTTGTCTTCAGGAAGTGTGGTCCACGTGCCTAGTGATTCCTAGTGTTACTCGTGTCAATGGTTCTTTCACTGTAGAGGGAGAGGGTGGGAGTGCATCCCAAGTTGGTTGGGATGAAGTCCCAACTCGGCTAGGAACACACAACACAATCATGACATGCACAACATCAAGAGGAGCAGTCCACATGGATGCGGTAGTAACAACATACAAGGGAAGATAACATGTAAAACACTCAGGGGATGAGTCTGCACAAGTGAAATAGTTGTTACAACAAGTTTTATGTGAAGGGTATCTCTAATGTCCAGGGAGATAGCCACCACGAGTGAGACAACGTTAACAACATATACACCACATTTTCATTAACAGATTATGCATTACAACAAGTGAAATAAGTTCAAGTTTTCAACACAAGTTAAAGAAACATGCATTACAAGTGTTCAATATTAGTCTTACAACAGTTACAATACATGTGTGAAAATGTGCTGGCCTATTAGCAGGCTTCTGAATTAAGTGAAAGTTCTAAGATCGTTACACCATACATCACTAGCGCTGTGTGCTGGGCATTGGAGCCACTACCTATTCCTCAAAGAAAATATTATAGACTCTCTTGGCTATGTGAGAGGAGATGAGGTGAAAAGTCCCTTGCATGTACAAATGAGGTGGTATTTATAATGAAGGGTGACTATTTGACTTCCATGACTTTTCAACTTTACATGACTCTTTATACAACAAATGGGTCTCTTGGACTTCCACGTTACAATACATTGATTTGACAACATGGCCCATAATGGAGATGTGGAAAACATGAATCATGACATGACTCGACATGACAATGTTGGTACATTCGTGCTGCTACTGGAGTGCATGTTGAGTTGTAGTGTTGTTGGGTGATGGATGTCTTCATGGTGTGTCACAACTTCACCTCCACATGGAAAAGTGCGTGGAGTCTTCGATGGCTGTTGGTTCACTTGATGTTGATTTAGCGTGTTGCTCATTGCTTGTATGTTGGAAGGCTTGATAGGCTCATATGTTCGCGAAATGCACATGTTCGTCCGTTCGTCTATCTGCGAGCACATCTTGCATGTTTTCTCGTCCATCCGTCCGTGAACACATCTCTTCACATGCATTGTTTGTTTGTTTGTTGGTGAACCTATCCTTCTGCATGTGCTCCCTTTGTTCATCCCATTTGTTTTCGCACAATGTTTTATTGGTGTACAAGCACCTGCAGTCACTCATGACGAGACGACATCAAATCCAAAAAGATCCTAGTCTACCATGACAAGTGATTATTTTGGATGCAAATGATCGGGAGAGGCAGAAAGGTTACAAGGCGGGATGATGGCTCTGGGCACTGCTGATGAATACTACGCAAGAGTCACTAGGTGATGAAGATGGGCAATCCAAGTCGAAAGTGACTGTCTGCGAGGTCTAGCTTGGTTCGAAGGAAAGAGCATGCAAATTTTGGGAGGGACAGTCTGGGCTATAGGAAGGCAAGGAAGACAAAATTTGTGCATTTTCTAGAATGAGCAAGAAGCAAGGGCTTGACAGAAAAATTTGCATAATTTTCTAGAGGAACAGGCTGGGCTGAATGGAGGATCAACAGGCATAAATTGCGTAGTTTTTTGGAGGAACTGGCTAGGAGCCAAGCAGCCAAAACTGCGTAATCCTTGGAGGGAATTGGTAGTTGGCTACTGGGTCATTGGCACCAGAAACTGCATAATTCCCAAGGGGAACTAGCAATCATCTACCGAGAACTTGGCAATAGAAACTGCACATTTCCTGGAGGGAATTGTCAGTCTACTGCTAGGAGCTGCTACTGAGAAAAAATGCACTGAGGCTCAAAGGCTAGCTTGCTAATCATGTCTGAAAATTTTTTGAGCTAAGTGGACTGTTGGGTAGTAGAAGTATTGCTCATGAAAACTGTGCAATTTTCTGGATGAGCAACCGGTCGACTGTTAGGAGGACTAGATGGAAACATTATGCAATTTTCTGAAGCAGACAAGGATGGTCACTAGGTGTTTGACCAGCTTGTATGCACAATTTCTTTAGTCAACAGAATGGGAAAGGTTAGCAGCCTATGTGAAATTTTTGAGGGGAGTCAGTTCCGAGGTGGCTGTAAGGTCTGACTCTCCAGGTGGCCATCATGAAGGTTAATTGAATTGCTTGTGAGAAGCATAGCTTGAAAAGACATGCTTGGTGCTTCTGCATTGGTCTGGGTGACAGTCAATCAAGTCAATGGCGGGGTGATGGTTCGACTGTCAGAGGGGAATTAGGTCATCAGAACTTTAGGAAAATGAGTAACTGTGTGAACGAGTGAAAGATGAAAATGTGATCTTACAAACACAGACCCTCATGACTTGATGACGAGACGACTCAAACCAACTAGACACACATGTTCAACATGGTCGGCTGACGGTGCAAGAAACAAGCACGACACTCATGATTGATCGTTGATTGACCGTGTCGATGCTTGCGCAATAGTGAATATGACTCCATGTGTGAGTGTGACAGATGTTTTCATGGTGAACATAACATGTACACATGAAGCGAAGACCTTGAGCATGACCAGAAAATGGTCTCAATCAAGACATTGACATCAACATGCAAAAGCTTGGGGGGAATGAATAAGCAAGGTGGGTGCGAAGGCTCACACCCGCTCACTTCGTGAACCCGAGTGTATGCAACCACAAAGTAAAACTCTTAAGAGAGGCTCTGAATTTTGGTGCAGGCCAAAATTTTGGAGAGTGGTTGTAGCTGTTACAATAGGAATCTATCAAAGATTCCCTCATTCCTCATATAGCCGAGCTAGAGAAAACAAAAAAGATATATGATAAGCTAATAGAAGTATTCTCTGAAAGTATAATAAGAAAGATCATATCACTGATATCTGATCTAAATAGAAGCTATCAAAGGATGAAGAGATATCTTCATGCCTTTCAAAAGCATATCAAATAAAAACTCAATTGCAAGACTTAGGAGAGATGGTATCTAATAATGAAATGATATCCATCATTCTAAATGCACTAACTAATGAAAAATGTAACCTTGTGTTCAATAAGTAAGAGGAAGCTATCTCATTCAACAATTTATGGATTGTATGCAATATAGAAGAAAACAGGTTGAAGGTACAATATGATGAAGAACCTAGAAAAAGGAGTCGAACAATTACTAAAGGAAAAAGAAAGGTCAGTAAATTTGGTCCTGAGAAGAAAAATAAGAAAATGGCTAAGGCTAAGTGCTATAGATTACAATAATATGGGCAATATGAAAGAGATTGTCCCCAAAGGGAGAATAACAAGAAAAATCAAGAAGAAGCAAATATTACCGAAGAAGTGGAAGAACCTAAAATGAGGAAGCTTAAGAAGGAGGAAGTGAGAGATCTCTACTATTACTTAGATTATCTCCTTCAAATATTCTTCTATTGTGTAATGTATAGGTATGAATATTTGTAAATAAAATAGGATGCATCATATTAAAGAATGACATCTTGGTAGAAGCACTAAATAACTCATGTAAAATGTCTTGGACAAAAATATTTAGCCTCATTGAAAGATACTTATCGAGAAGGAAGAGGTCATCTAGGGAAAGGCTCTTCATATATATGCATAGTAGTATATGTTGGATCCTCTAGATTCTTTGACGGAATCTTCATTGTAAGGTTCACTGATTATGAAGAAAGACAAGTGGAATCCATAGGATAATGACATGATGACATAACAAGGAAATAGGTCAATAGAATAAGACTCCATTTAGAGGAAGCTATTGCAGAAAGTATGAGGAAAGATGAGGTATGAATTCTCATTGGTGATATGGTTATAAACATCATGAATCAATGTTCTATTTTGAGAAGTACTATCATAGAAACGATCTCCTCCTAGGATGCAAAAATGAATAGATCACACATTTACTAGATGAAATCAACATAATATGTCCTCATATGAAAGATGAGGTGACTGGATACAATTGAGGAACTCTAATTGGAAGTTCCTGGAAATAAACTATGTGAAGAAAGAAAGGAAGAGATCATGGAATGAGACAAAATGGTAAAAGTAGTCAACATCTAATAGACCAAGCATATTTGAATATGATATCTCCTAGAAAGATATGAAGACTCTAATAGAAATCTGGAAAAGATAGAGACCCTTGACAATACATATATTTAGGAGACGTGTCAACATGTATGCTAGATGTTGATACCTATAGGAATATTTTATGGTGAAAACCTTCACAAAGGTAATTATGATTTAATTGTGCATCACTTATTTATGAATTAGTATCTAGATGGCCTTATGCAGGACCATGAAAGGGAAGAACTATGGATATCTTCCAAGAAGGATGAAAGACCCTTCCAAAGAATAAAGTATGATGAAGCTAGCATAACATGAAGCAATGCTAGATGTAGATTGATATCTCACTTTCTGATGGGAGGGATGATGACATGACTATCTCATGGATGAAATTGATGCATGGTCTATGCCATATGAATAAGTCCCCAAAAGTAGAAGACTCCTTGACAAAGAAAATACAAGACATCGAAGGAAGGCATTCTTTTAGCAGGTGGTTATCCCATCATATCCACTTGAGGAGTTGGTATAGGTCACTAATTAAGAGGGAGACTAGAAATAAGTTTCTTACATGGAATAAAATTGGAAATTCCTAATAGAAGAGGGAGCTTAGGTATATTCCTTATGTAGGAATGAGTAAATTTGTCCTCCCTAATTGAGAGGGAGAGATGAACACATTATTCTTGTCTTCACTTAGGAAGACATAATAGGGAATTGCGTAATCATTTGGCATTTGATACTCTTTGAGTATGAGATTGGCCATCCTAAATAAGAGGAGTTGTGGAGGACCAATATTCTTTGAGGGTTGGGGAGCCCAAGATAAGAATAGTCCTCATGGAGCTAACCCTGAGAACCTAGGTGGGGTATGTTCCGAGAGAGACAATGATGAGGGTGTATATAAATCATTGATCTCGCTAGCATTGAGCTCAAAACTTGTGGAGAGATAGAGTTGTTATTCAATACCTTGCTATAGAACAATCTTGGTTAATATGATGCTAAACAAATGGGTTACCAATCTGATTCTTCTTATTAGAATTTCTTCTTATTGAGAATGACCAAGTACCATTATGAATACCTCCCTAGCTAAGAGGGAGTGTTGTAAAGTGTAACTAGGTTCGATCTTCATAATGACATGTAATTGTGATTTTATGTAAGAGATGTAAAGAAGAAAAATAAAATTCTTGTAATGCTTGCATCATGGGTTCCATGAGAGAGAGATTTTATTTTAGTATAGGCTCCAATTGAGAGCCCTTAGGAGTTTTGTCATATAGTCATAAAGTTATAAAGATTCATTGTCACGTAATGAAGACATACTGTAAAGTGTCACACTTGTATATGTAGAGTCATCCTCCAAGACCTTGTCATTATCCCTATTCAAGTCGACCTACAACGAAGGAAGAAAATCAAGAGATGATGTCGAATCTCCTCCAAGAGATCATGTCAGCCTAACTGCCATGGAAAAACACCTATATATACTAGTGCTCGACCTCATTTTAAGTCAAGAAAGTTCAATCAAGAAAGTCTACAAAGAAGTACAAGAATCATACTAAAGAGAGCCACTATCTCAACGAAGCAGGAGGGAAGGAGAGCGAAGTTAGTTTTCAAATTGTTTTGGGTAATATGTCTTCTCGCGTGCAAAGGAAGAAGATATGAAGGCTCCAGAAGAAGGTTGAAATCTTCCAGCTACATCAAAGTTATCTTATTTGAGAAGAAGACCTTGCTAGAAGGGGCCCTGTAGAAGTGCGTTAGGTATCTCTCTTGAGACCTCAAGGAGACCAAGATTCTCAAGGAAGCCCAAAAGAGGTAGGCCAAGATTCTCAAGGAAGTCTAGAAGAGGAAGACCAAGATTTTAGGAAGTCGAGAAGAGGAAGAAGAAGAGCAATGTTGGTAAACGAGGCTAGTGACTTGGTCTTGGGAGGACTCTAGTGTCAAGGGTCATTGTCATGGTCTTGGTGTTTGTCAATTGAAGATCTATAAGAAGAATTTCGTTTTCTTTTTCCTCTCAAAGAGTGAAAGGCTTAGGCCCTGGTTGAAAAGCCTATATATTGTGTCTCTTGTCTCTCTATTTGTTCATGATATGGTAGTTGTCTTGATGAAAATAACACAATAATAAGTAAAATAAAGAGAAGATCATAATTAAGAAGCGAAAGTCTATCACAAGCAGTTATGATAACTAGAGAAATCACCTAGCCACTAATGCCCTATATTTCTCAACAAAGTGAAAAATAGTAGAAGTAATCTTTGAATGTTTACAATTAATGCATTCTGAAATTTATATCAACATGACAAAACATGTGGGTTGGGAAAAAATAAACACATGCAAACTTGTAAACTAGGGTAAGTGTGCATATCATTAGTTTTCTACATCATTTATGCACACTCATGATTGATGTCCAATATATAAGGATACTTTAAAGTGTTGATTTGAGCAATATTAGAAAACCCCCCATTGGCAAGAATCTATTGGCACATAGGGAAATACATGTTTCCAATTTTTTCACCAACAAGAGCCAATAAATGAACCTAAAGACATTTGGCTAACAAAAAAACCTAAGTTACTTGAAGCATGTATACAAAGTATTTTGAGGGAAAGGAAAGAAGATATACATCTACTGAAGTAAGTTTTTTGATAGACAAACAAGAATTAGAAAAGACTTCCCAACGTTAATCTCCATATCTATAACTTTGTAGAACAATTCCACAATTCCTCTCAAGTATTTTATGTCCCTCTCCAACCCTAATATGAATATTAGCATGTCATCCACAAAATGAATTTGTGCGATATTCTCCTAAGGAAAAAGCTTAATACATTTAAGATGCCCTCTTACTCTAGCATATTCTATCAATATTATTAGGACCTAAACCACTAAGAGGAAAAGAAAAGGGGAGAGGGGGCAGCCTTTCCTTAACCCCCTCAAGGCTCAGAAAATCCTAGAAGGGATCTAACTTATGAGCACAATGAAAGAGGCTAATTGAATTCAAACCATGATCTAAGTTAAATAAAAAAATATTCATAGCCATCTACAAAAGAGATAGTTTCAAGAAGGTACAATTAATTTATCATACACTTTTGATAAATTGTTTTTAATAATCATTACCAGTTGACTAGACATATTGACAATGTGTATAGCTTCTTACACAATAACTACTACATCACAGATTTGTTGACGTCGAAGACCACCAAATTGTTCCTCTAAGATTACTTTAGTAACGATGGGTTTAGTCCTTATAGTTATAATGTTAGCCTTTGGATTATAAATCACATTGCAACATGAAATCGACATATAACCATCAAAAAATTCCCCATCTTGTTTCTTTGGAATTGATGTTATGAAAGTAGAATTAAAAGTGCCTAGTATTTTCCTAGATATTTTTTATTCTCTAAATAAAACTGGATTGATAGGTCATCTAGAACAAGGCTCTTCCCTTTTTGGATAGATGTAAGAGTAGTTTAAACATTTTACTCCATTACTTCCTTCTCAAAATCCAATTCCATATAATCTAAAATAACTAAGGGGAATTTTGAAAGGATCTTAAGAATTCCGTAAATGGGACGCCCTTTTGGTTCTTTAGAAAGAGATTTGAAATTCTATAATCCTTCTTCCTTTTCTTTGAAGGAGAAAACCAAACTACTATCTAATGTTTTGATTTCCTAAATAGTATTCATGTTTTTCCTTCGCATTGCATACCAATGAACTTTTTTTTTGCTATTGTATCCTTTCTTTATCCAAAGAGACCAACATTTTAAACACCACTACATCTCTTCCTTTTCCAATAAATTATGGCAAGTGGTTTCCAACGCTCTTAACTAAGATAAGTCTCCTCAAAAAATAGGGCAAAGGAATTGTCTTCATACAAAATATTGATCTGTAGCTTGACATCTTTAAGTGCAACTTGAGATTTCTCATTGAAAGAAACAATTTTTTTTATGGAAGCATTAACCTTAGAACTATTTTTTACAAATTGGAATATACAAGCGGTGGAAAAAAAGGTTCAATAAATGTTACTACGTTTCTGTTGATGGTGTTAGACCCACCAACATGTAAGGGGATCTCCTCGGTAAGAAGTCCCAATTAGACCTCAAACTGTTTGGTGTAGGAGTCCCAGTAGTGGGTCGTATGGTAATGCTTTGACTGTGATTTCACAAAGAGGCAAGTAAGATGACTCTATTGCTAGCAAGGGTGTGAAAGCTGCAATGAGTCAAGGAATGTGCATGAGAGGTTCTAACACATGGGGGTTGAGATGAGTGCACCCCTTGGAAACCTGTAATAGTACTCATATGTGAATGGAACACACAAGCGAAGATGCATAACAAGATGGAAAGAAAGTTAGATGGAAATCCAAAATTATGGTTAAACCAACACCACATTTAAGAAAGATTCATACATACTCATACAGAATAGTCCATACATGCATGCGTAAGAAAGAAAACACCTAAGCCATTTAGAGTAAACAAGATATCTAGAATACAATACAACATATGCATGAAACGCGTTGGCTCTTGTTATATAAAGAGGTATAAGTTCTAGTCATACAATACATCCATGTCAAACTACTAGCTCCAATAGTGGAACGTTACAACCACGTCTGCCTCCTCCTCCAAATAGATGTACTAGCTCAGTCTAGTAGAGAAACCAAGGCGCGTTACAGTACTATCCAAGCTCTCTCCAAGATAGTCTTATCGTAAGCTTGGCTGACCAAAAGCCTTTACAATGAGTTATGAGGTTCTATTTATAGAAAAGAGTGGGGTGACCCTTCACATTCCACTTTGTGACAGTTCATGTAACATCATGACTCTTCATATACTTTATGACTGTTACATCAAACTATTGAAACTTGACTTACACTTGACATGACGTTACATTAAAATGCACATGTACTCATGTGAGGCAACATGGATTGAGAAATCCATGCAAGACATCACAGACACTTAGTCCATTGTGATGAGACCAACTCTTTGACGTGCTTGTGATGAAGAAGGTGGTGAGCTGATGCCAAGCTTGGTCATCCGTGATGGTGTGCATGCACCCCATGGTGACATCTTGCTGAAGCGAAATCTTGCCTCCATTGCATTCGGTGCATTGGTATGGCTCCTTCATCCAACTCATCTACTGACATGTGCATGGTGTCCGTGTTGATCTTCAAGTGTGTGCTGGTGGTCATGCACATCAACTTGCCGAAGTAAATGTTTAGCTCCAGTCGGACGTTATTCTTGTCTTCGCCTTGGTGAGTATGTTGAATGGGTTGGATCACATGTGTGCGCACAATGACATGCATTCTGTTGAATCCCTTACATGCGATCAACAACACTGCTCACCATGTCTGATCCATGCCAGCTGCTGTGATGGATCTTTAACTTGTACGGGTGCAATTTCATCCATGAATGTATGTTGCACCCCTACTGTTCTTGTTACTGTTGCAACTAATTTTCTTGTCTGTGCAGCTTCATGTTATCTCTTGAGTTGTTGCTTTAGCACATCAAACTCCTTCTTTGTTCCATTCTTTGTCTTCACATGATCTTCATGTCGCGTTGTCACCTCATAGCCTAAGTCTCCAAAGTTTCTTGAATCACCATTGGATCTGCTTGAGCTTACAACTTTGTTCCGCCTCTATGTTTTCAACAACCTTCCTCTTGCATTTGCTACATTTGGTATGCTTCCTTCAACTACTGTTCATGATTCTTTTACCATCATCTCTTGGTGTCCTTGTCTATGAAAAACCTGATGTCCTCATGGGTAGGCAAGTCCATAGACACTTGATCGATTGCATCCCCAAGTGTGCTATAAATGGTGTCTTCAACTCTACTCTCTTAGAAAACATTGTACCTCTACTAATGAGAGGTAGATGAATACCTGTGATACTTGGAGAAATGTGAATACTCATGGAAATCAATCTTTCAGTCAAAAACTAAAATGAACTTAAGAATTGGCTTGCAACATACCTGTGTGATTGATCAAGAAGGTTTCGCAATTCTTGCCAGGAGGTCAGGTGAATGACTGCTAAGACTGTGTAATGCACAGTATCGAATACTAGGAGGTTGACCGACTATTGACTACTGGAATTGCACAATGCACAATTCTAGCTAGGAGTGACTACAGGCCCAAGGATTGCATTGTACAATTTTCTAGGCCAATAGTCACTGTCCCTCGGAAATGTGCAAACCAATCATGGAGGACAGTGTCTCGACAGAAATGTGCATTTCTAGAGAGAAAGACAGAGCCTTCCTTCCCCGGATTGCACAATGTTGTCTCAATGAAGGCAGAGTCCGAGCCAAGGTTGGCCAGACTGGCCGACGGGCAACTGAAAGCAAATGTGGAAGTGAATGCATGGTGACACTGAGTGAAACCAGAAGTGATTGATCATGCATGTAGGCATTGAATGAAAGATTTAGTAAACATATCAACATGCATGTGGGTGAGGTGAGTCGCCAAATCGGCGACCATTCACGAAAAATAGTTTCATGCATATGACATCAGTGAGATAGCAACAAAAACTAAAACAATGCTAGGACAATCTAGTATACATGTAAACAACGGAAAGCGTTCAAATGAATCAAGAAAATGATACTCAGACAAGTGAAAACACAAAAAGTGATAGAAATGCAACATAAGGCATGGAAGTCGGGCTTACCCCAAAATGGTTGAGCTGAATGTGGCAACAACTCCTAGATGTGATGTGGGATGTCAGAGCTACAAGGTTGATGTGAGGAATGAGCTCTACACTACCCGGTTGATGAGTTTTGATAACATCGAGGTTGTGATGCACATGCCACAAATATAGGGAAAGAAACACTTGGTGGGAGGCTTCTCAAATATCCTTTCATGTAACCTCCAACTTATAAAATTAGATCCCTAAAACAAGGGATGCCTTTTCATGTTGCCTTGGGAGAAGAAGCCCATGCATCCAAGTCAGTTTTTCTCGGTCCCGGAGGGAACCGATCAACTCAACTACACATGCAAGAGGCTGCTCAACTGCTAGGAGAAAATGTACATTTATGGCTAGGAGTTGGGCTGGCTGCTCAAAGGATTTGCGTAATTTGTGGGCAAATAAGTTGACTACTTCCAATATTTTCACAAATTCAAGGCTTAGCAGCCTAGCTAGGAAGGATTGCACAATATTTTGGGTGAAGCTTGCTCAGTAGAATTGCGCAATTTATGGAGGGAAGGCTAGTTTCCCTCCAAATTTGTGCAAATTCTTGAAGGAGCTTCTTAGCCTGCTACTGGACCAAGTCTTGGTGAACAACCCGTGGGGGGAATGCATCAAGTTTTGATCGACAGGTTCCTTTGTGCAAGAAAAACACTGAAGCTTGTGTACTTGACGAAGCAATACATGACTCTGTGAAGGTTGGAAGGGAGGCTCCAAAACGAAGTGAAGGAAAAATTTTGGAGGGTGGTTGTAGCTGCTACAACACTTGGCGACACACTAGTAGAACTCTAGCTCTCTAAATGGACCCTTTTTGTGAAAATAAAGTCTAACATCTTCAGAAGTATTATTCATTTATCAGCTCCTCTTGGTTTCCACACTAGCTTGATTGTAAGTTGTAGCATCTACCAAGCTCTTAGTCGATTGACACACATTCCAAACCAAGGCAACACAGTTGTTTTGATTGAGGTTGAGGGGTATATTAGTGCACAAGCAGTATAGTCGTCAGAGTCTTAGTCTTATCTTCGGTGTTGCTCTACTGCCAGTAGGCCTAAACAGTACCTTGGGGGAGTCACATAGGAACACAAGCATGGATTTGCTGCCAATGAGCCTAGTCAATACCTCGACAGAGTTATTTGCATCACCTCTTTGCATAGGAAACCTTTCGCTTCTTTTGCCTTATTTATTTTCATTTTTTAATTTTATTTTTTTTTAACTTTTTTTCACTTTTTTCATTTTTTATTTTATTTTCGTAACTGTGAATAACACTTATTCATCTCAGAGGTGGAAGAGGGATCTCGACTCATTGAGATCAGAAGAGGCTGTTCTAGCAGAGAAGTAGTTTATTATACCTCTGACATGCCTGTTAAAGTTTTCCCCCTCACCTTACTCTACTTGACTCAGCTGACAAGGGTTAACCCAAAAACAACTGACTAGAGTAGGTGATACTAGTTAATGCGCAAGCGTTATGTTTTCAACAAGGTTCACTTCAAACAACACATATTTGACTTCAACGTATCATGGACTAAAAGTAACAAGTTCTTCATACAGAGGCAAGATGACAGATAACCAAATAGTCATAGAAGCACAAGGCCTCTTGTACTTTAACCAGCTTGCTTCAAGAGCCATACATGGTTTCATGTGAAACTATCCTACAAATGAAACAAATGAACTGACAAACAACAAAGAAAAGCAAGAGCATAAGCAAAAGTGAAAGCAAAGAAAGTAAGCAAACAAGCAAGTAGACAAGCAAACAAGCAAAGAAAGTAAACAAAAAAGCATGCAATCAAACAACTCAAAAGCAAACACACTCCTACTCCTAAGCTAGAAGTGCATGGGTCATCTTACATGAAGTGATACTTCCAATTTAGCCATCAGTGCATTGGTTGACCCATGTTGGTGAAGGGATGGTTCGTGAACAAGACAATTGTGCAAACCAACAAACAAGAAATATGTAACAATGAAGACCAACACACTCTTAGCATAAAATAAACAAAAGAATAAAGATGAGTGAAAGCGCATGACATGCATTCTGTGGTACATTGCATGAAGATGTCAAGTGTATGCATTCTCTTGACTATGACATGAAAGCAAACATGAGAAAGGTAGACCACTTGTGTTGTGCATGTTTGCTTGCTGTGTAAGATTCCTCCAATGCATGAGCGATCCGATCATGTAGTCCGAGTGGAAGAAGAAAAATCTGTGTGCTTGGTTGATCTTCAATGCAAGGTAGAGAGTGATTAAGAACCTTTAGTGTTTCAACAATTTCCTGACCAGAAGTGAAACCAACCTCGGGACAATGAGGGCCTAACATAACCCTGAGCTTAGGCTGAAGTGAATCAATAGTCTAAGGGGTTTTGACTTTGTTGACAGATAGATCATTGTATACCAATGTCTTGGATATATTAACAATGATTGAATCAACATCTTGATCCATGAGGAAGTGAATAGATTAGGAAAACCAACATCAAAAAATTTTAGATGTTTGTCAGCATCCTCATGATTTGATGAATCGGGCAGAAGGGTAGATCGGAAGCAAAGATTTCACCCTCTGTGTTTTCAAAAAATATAGATGACTGATTGGATGGATTTTTAGAGGAAGATGTGTCCTCTCTGCACTGAGATGACAAACTCACATCTGACATGTCCTGTGAATGATTGGAACTAGAAACATCTAGAAAAGGGTTTGCACAGTGGAAATCAATAGTGGTAGAATCGCAAGGGATGTTAGGATGAAGCAAATGAGGCGCCGCTGAAAGGGAGTCATCCTTGACCACAAGTTCTTCTTTAGATTCCCACACACACTCATCATGAATGATGGCACAGGTTGTGTTGTGTTATATTCTTTTCACAACTAGCCCACGTAGTTAAGTGGGGGTTGTGGGGGGGCAGAGCCCTCCCTTCGTTGCGCCGATTGCGTAGCGGGGAGGTCATAGGGGTGTTGTGGGGAAAAATGCCTATGCAGGATGATCCTTTGTCTTCCGGTTGTCCCTCGATCTAGATCCTTTTCTCTTTGTGTGTCCACAGCTACTTGTCTCCTCGCTTGCTCAAGAGAACAGCTACTTGAATCCCACGAGATCACAAGAGAACAACTACCTGTGACAAGAGAACAGCTACTTGCGACAAGAGAAGGACACAACACAAAGGCAAATATACATATTCATAAATGATTCAGGATTAGAAGTAAATCAAATATACTAATGCAATCATACAAAGTACACCAGCATATAGGAAAGAATCAAGATAGCTTTGTTGATTGATAACAGGGTTCAGGAAGAGATACAACCCATAGGGCTCCAATCCAGCATCTCCTTCCGAGCAGAATGGAATTCCTTCTTCAGCTCCCTTCAAAGCATTAAGCACCCAATGTCTCCAGCCACAAACCAACAATAATTCTTTGCAATAACAAAATTCCAGCCTCTAGATCCCATGGAGGAGAGATCCATATATAGATGTTTGGAGAGAGGATGAGTCAGCTTGAGATCTGACTAGTGTCCTCTCCCTCTCTCAGTTCTTGAGTCCACTTGGAGGTTCTTGCTTCCACTTGGAGATTTGGAACCTCTTACTCATCACCAGTCGAATTCCTTGATGCAAGTGTCATTTTGGAAGCTTCCTGGGCATTGACACCTTGAGGAATGACTCTGCCACATGTCCAAAATCACTCAGCGCAGGTAGCCTTTGTTGGAGTTGACATTCAATGCAGGTAGATAGTGGAGCAGTTGACATTCAGCGCAGATGCCCAGTGGAGCAGTTGACATGATCCAGAATTGGCTTGTTTTTGAGTGTTTTCAGGTGGAGAACTTCTGTGAATTGCTGTGGTTGGTTTGCCTTGTTCTTCTAGGGGTAGGAACAACATGTTTAGGGACTTTGGATCCCTTAGATTATGGACATTTCATGCTCGAGGCTGTAAGGCACAAAGATGTCTATAACAAGGGGGGTTTGAGGGGGCAGGTAGCTCTGCTCTACGGGGTGCAGGGCAGCACCATGGGAATTTTTTTTTTGGACCCTATATTAGGTTAGGCGGACCTACCTATGGTTTTGTGCATGGTTTTGGAAGCGATGGTTTTCAGTCCATGGTTTTGGACGCGATGGTTTTTTAGTACATGGTATTGTATACTTCAGCATGTATAAATATGTATTGTAACATTGGAAGGAACATAATGAAAAATCAATCTGGCAGTCCCGGTTTTGGGATCCAGGGGAAAATCTCTGTGTATATGTGTTTTATGTGTTATGCTCTCGCATTGTTTTTTTTATGTGTTTTAGAATTCGTATCCAGGCCATTTCTATACAAGGTTTAAACCTACATTTGGTATCAGAGCTATTTTGGCTTCAAGGGGACACCTTTATTGCTGAGGGGTTTCACTCAGGCCTGTGGTAGACCCTGTTTAGTGGGAGATCTGTGAGATCGATTCTGGTGGTGAAAGAAGATGGCGAGCAGTGGGAAGATAGAGATAAAGAAATTTAATGTTTAGACTTTTGAGTTGTGGAAAATCAAGATGGAGGATCTGTTGGTGGATAAGGATTAGTGGATCACGATAGATCTAGGTACTAAACTAATGGGAGTGTCTGTGAAGAATGGAAGAAGTTGGATCAGAAGGCAAAGATCACAATACAATTGTGTGTCTATGATTTAGTATTGTTGAATGTATCAGGGGAAGCTACAACTAAGGCTTTGTGGGACAAGTTAGGGACTTTGTACCAATCTAAGTCTCTGGTAAACTGTTCCTACGGAAAAGCTATATAACCTGAGGATTAAAGATGGAGACTCGGTGAAAGAGCAACTGAACACATTTAATACTGTTGTAAGTCAGTTATTATCTGTTCATATTAAAATTTCAGATGAAGATAAGTGGATCAGTTTGTTGTGTTCTCTACCAGATTCGTGGGATAGTCTGGTTATTACAATAAGTAGCAATGCAATTGCCTTGCAGTTTGATGAAATAGTCTCATCCTTGCTGATGGAGGAGATGAGATAGAAAAATATGGAGAGCTAGAATGGTGATGCCTTGTCTGTACGAGGATGGTCCCAGAACAGAGACAAAAATAAGTCATCGAGTGGGAGATCTAAATCTCTAGGAAAATTTGTAAAGGTGGTGTGCTGGAAATGCAGAAAGGAAGGGCACTACAAAAGGGATTGTAAATCTAAAGCTCCTAATAAAGGAAAGGGATCTGATGATTCTCCTTTTGCGGAGGTGAAAATCACCTCAGATGAAGGTGGGGATTTTTACTTGGCTTCTTCAAGTACACATGTAGATCATGAGGCATGGTTGATTGACTCAGGTGCATCCTTTCACTTCACTCCCCATAAAGAGTGGTTCTATGAGTATGAGAAATATGATGGTGGTGATGTCTTCTTGGGGGATGACTGGAAGGCTAGAATCGTTGGTCACGAAAAAGTAAAGTTGAAGTTGCAAAGTGGAAGGGTTAGAACACCTCTGGGTGTTCTACATATTACTGCATTAGCTAGAAATATGATTTCTCTAAGCAAGATGGATGATGCAGGTTTAAAAAAAGTGTTCGAGTAGGATATCTGCAAGATGGTTTGGGGAGCACTAGTATTTATGTGGGGAGTTCGGATTGGAACTATGTACAAGCTACAAGGTAGCACTGTTGTTGATGGGTGCAATAGTTCTATGTTTCCTGAAAGTGGAGCAGAAAATCTAGTGGTCTCTGGAGAGAAGACCATGTTATGGCATCAAAGGCTTGGACATATTAGAGAGAAGGGCCTTTGAGTACTTCACGATAAAGGTATGGTAGAAGGTATGATTAATAGCTCTCTGGATTTTGATTTTTGTGAAAATTCTGCATATGGGAAGAAGAATTGGGTGAGTTTCCCCTTTGGTGGTAAGAGGGAAAAATAGATATTAGAGCTTGTGCACGGTGATGTGTTTGGACCTGTGAAGGTTCCATCACTTGGTAAGTTTGTGTACTATGTATCATTTATAGATGAATTCTCAAAGAATACATGGATATATTTCCTTAAGTAGAAATCTGAAGTCTTTGATAGGTTTAAATAATTTAAGGCTCTGGTGGAAAACCAAACAGAGAAGAAGATAAAGGTGTTGAGGACAGATAATGGTGGAAAGTTTTGCAGTAAGGAATTTGAATAATTCTATAAGAAGTGTGGTATAGCACGGAAGAAGACTATTCTGTATACACCTGAGAAAAATGGAGTTGTAGAAAGAATGAACAAGACGTTGATGGAAAGGGCAAGAAGCATGCTTAGTGGTGTCGGGTTAGGACAAGAATTTTGGGCAGAGGCGGTGGGGACAACATGTTACCTGGTCAACAGATCACCTTTATCAACTTTGTAGGATAAGACTCCACAAGAGGTATGGACTGGTAAGAAACCCTCTCTTTCACATATGAGGGTATTTGGATGTGATGCATATGTACATGTTCCAAAGGAGAAAAGAACCAAGATGGATAGTAAATTTTAAAAGTGCATCTTTATTGGGTATAAGGATGGTTTAAAGGGTTATAAGATTTGGAACCCAGTAACAAGGAAGGTTGTGTATAGCCGAGATGTGGTGTTCAGAGAGGTGAAAGATGTTATTAAACATGAAGTCCAACCAAAGGAACCTGAGAAGATAGGTTTTGAGCTAAAGGAGGAAGAATCAGACTCTACAATAGACGAGGAATCAAAAGATGAAAAGCAACAAACTCCAGGTGTGAGAAGATCAATTTGAGAAAGAAGGCAGCCAGAAAGGTATAGTCCATCTGCTTTTTGTTCAAATTTTTCTTTATCTATTACTGATGATGATCCCAGAACTGTGAAAGAAGCAATAGATTCAGAGGATGGAAAACTTTGGAAAGAGGCCATGGTTGATGAAATGACATCTTTACACAAAAATGAGGCATGGGATCTAGTGGAGTTGCCGGCTGGAAGGAAACCCATTGGAAACAAATGGTTGTTCAAGAAGAAGACAAATGTACAAGGAAAGGTGGAGAAATATAAAGCTCGATTAGTAGCAAAAGGTTTTTCCCAGGTTCCAGGAATTGATTTTGGTGATATGTTTTCTCCTGTTGCCAAGGTAGCTTCTATTAGATTACTTTTATTTGTTGCTGCTGATTTTGATTTTGAGGTAGAGCAAATGGATGTGAAGACAACATTTCTTCACATGGATCTAGAAGAGGAGATCTACATGAAGCAACCTGAAGTTTTTGTTGTGAAGGGGAAGAAAGAATTGGTATGCAAGTTAAGGAAGTCTTTGTATGGGTTAAAACAGTCACCAAGGACATGGTATCAGAAATTTGATACATTTATATGGGGACTTGGCTTCACCAGAAGCAAAGTAGATCACTATGTGTATTTTAAATTAATTGGTGACCATGGTATTTATCTAGTCTTGTATGTGGATGATGTGTTTCTAGTTGGAAATGACAAAGAAATTATCCAGGACTTGAAGACCCAATTGTCCTCCAAATTCGACATGGACGATCTTGGTGCTGCAAACTATATTTTGGGCATGGAAATTAAAAGAGATTGGGAAAAGAGGAAGCTCTAGTTAAACCAGAGGAAGTATGTCGAGACAATATGCATGATAGTAAACCGGTGAAGGTTTCTATTCTTGTAGGTGTAAAGTTATCTTCTGAACAGTGTCCCAAGACGCAAGATGATGAAGAGGACATGTCCCATGTTCCATATGCAAGTGCAGTTGATAACCTGATGTATGCAATGGTCTGTACTAGACCAGACATTTCACATGCAGTGGGAGTATTGAGCAGGTTTATGTCAAAACCAGGGAAGGATCACTGGACAATAATGAATCAGGTTTTTAGGTATTTGTGTGGCACTAGTGATAATGGTTTGTGCTACCAAGGAAGACTAGGATTGGACAGAGTTTTGGATATTCATGGCTTTGTTGATGTAGACTGGACTGGAGATTTGGATAAAAGAAGATCTACAAGTGGGTATGTGTTTAACCTATTTAGAGGTGCAGTCAGTTGGATGAGTAAGAAACAATCTGTAGTGGCACTATCAACTACATAGGAAGAATACATGACAGCCACTCATGCAAGCAAGGAAATAGTTTGGTTGCATAGATTGTGTTCAAGTATAGGGTTAGTATAGGGGGCTATAAGCATAGACTGTGACAACCAAAGTGCAATTTTCTTGGCAAAGAACTCTTCTTACCATTCAAATACAAAACACATTGATGTTCGGTATCACTTTGTGAGGGATATGATAGAAGACAAAAAGGTGTTGCTGGAAAAGGGAGACACTTTGAAGAATACTGCAGATGCATTGAAAAAATATGTGAGCTCTAAGAAGTTATCTTGGTGTATAGAAACAATGGGAGTTGCAGGGCTGGATAAATGACTAAGCTCTCCTGTGGCCCCATGTGGAAGGAAAACAACAAGTGGGAGAATGTTGGGTTGTGTTATATTCTTTACATGACTAGCCCACATAGTTAAATATACGTTTAGAGGGGGTGGGGGGGGAGCCCCCCCTTCGTTGCGCCAATTGTGCAGTGGGGGGGTCACAGGGCGGCCTACCTATGGTTTTGTGCATGGTTTTGGACGCGATGGTTTTCAGTCCATGGTTTTGGACGTGATGGCTTTTCGGTCCATGGTATTGGATGCTTCGGCATGTATAAAATGTATTGTGACATTGAAAGGAACATAATGAAAAATAAATCTGGTAGTCTTAGTTTTGGGATCCAGGGGAAAATCTCTGTGTATATGTCTTTATGTGTTATGCTCTCACATTGTTTATTTTCTGTGTTTTAGAATTTGTATGCAGGTAATTTATGTATGGGGTTAAAACCTACAAGTTGGCTACATAACACCAACTCCGTCGACAACTTCATCCTCATTCATAGCAAGCGAGGAGTTTGGAATGGAAGAACACAAGACAGTACATTCCGGAGGATCAATAGAACGTGAGGACAAAGGTCGAGGGAGCGAATCCATGTGACAACCAACGAGATTGCAAGCCAAATCTGCGCAGATATCAAGAGCAGGTGGGGTGGGGGGATGTGATATTTCAACATAGTTATGTGCATGATCTCCCACATCACTCTACGGTGGTAGAGTTGTTTGATGAGGTGAAGGCAGACAATCGCTTGTGACAACGACTGTGCCTACTCGTGATTGTGCAGTTCCATGACTTGAGTATGAGTAGGATTCGAGTGATTTCAAGACTTGCGGATTTTTATATATGCAAAGAGGATACTCAAATCTCCCATCCAGAAATTCCCAATCAATATCATCTTCGGGGAATTGGTATGAAAGATTACAAAAGCGTGTGTGAAACTTTTCAATGGATTCATTGGGTACTTTTTGTAATTTCATAATTTATTTTTTGAGTTATTTATGGTCAAAGTGATTGAAAGCACGGTCTGTCTCTGCGACCAGATGAGAAAGAGAATGAATATATTTTTCAGGAAACATGCACACCATTGCATTGGATGCCCTCGAAGCATGTAGATGAACAACCCACAGCTCATGTATTCTTCAAAGAATCCATGTCTTTCGCATGAGCCTACAATGCCGACCATGTGCCTAACCAAGGCTACGTAGCCTCGACCATCAAATTTTTTATGAGAGAAATTATCCGAGAGTTTTTCCAAGATAATGACATCGTTTCCATGAGACATGCACTCTTGAAGAGCAACTGAGTAGTTAGTCATGATAGATATGTAGAGATTCAAAACAAATGTGAGGACTCAACTTGTCATCTAGCCCTCCTTCTAGCACCAAGATGTTGACAGTGCTGGACCCACCAACATCTAAGAGGATCTCTCCTGTAAGAAGTCCCAATTTGACCTTACACCTTTTGGTGTAAGAGTCCCAGCAGTGGGTCATATGGTAATGCCTTGACCATGATTTTGGATAGAGGCAAGTAAGATGACTATGTTGGTAGAAAGGGTGTGATAGTTGCAATGAGTCAAGGAAGGTAGATGAGAGGTTCTAACACCTGGGGGTTGAGATGAGTGCGCCCCTTGGAAAGCTATAATAGTACTCGATGGGAAGGGAACACACAGGTGAAGATGCATCACAAGCTGGAAAGAAAGTTAGATGGAAATCCAAAGTGATGGTTTAACCAACTACGCATTTCAGAAAGATTCATAAATACTCATATAAAATAGTCCATACATGCATGTGTAAGAAAGAAAATACATATGCCATTTAGAGTAAACAAGATAGATGGAATACAATACAACATATGCATGAAACGTGATGGCTCTTATTATATAAAGAACTGTAAGTTCCAGTCATACAATACATCCATGTCTAATCACTAGCTCCAATAGTGGAATGTTATAGCCACATCTGCCTACTCCTCCAAAGAGATGTACTAGCTTTGTGTAGTGGAGAAGCCAAGGTGTGTTACAATATTGTCCAATCTCTCTCTAAGATAGTCTTATCGGAAGCTTGGATGACCAAAAGCCTTTACAATGAGTTATGAGATTCTATTTATAGCAAAGGGTGGGGTGACCCTTGACATTCCCCTATGTGATAGTTCATATACCCTCATGACTCTTCATATACTCTACGACTGTTACATCCAACTATCGACACTTGACATGACGTTACATTACAATGCACATGTACTCATGTGAGACAACATGGCTTGAGAAAACCTTGGAAGAAATCACTGACACTCAGTCCGTTGTGATGAGACAAACTCTATGACATGCTTGTGATGACAAATGTGGTGAGCTGATGCCAAGCTTGGTCATCCATGATGGTGTGCATGCACCCCATGGCTACATCTTATTGAAGCAAACTCTTACCTCCGTTGCATCTAGTGCATTGGTATGGATCCTTCATCCAACTCATCTACTAACATGCGCATGGACTTCTTGGGTGAGACTAAACCAGCAACACACTCATGCATAGTGTCTATGTTGATCTTCAAGTGTGTGTTGGTGGTCATGTGCATCAACTTGCCGAAGTACATGTTCAGCTCCAGTTGGACTTGCTTCTTGTCTTTGCCTTGGTGAGTGTGCTGAATGGGTTGGATCGTATGCATACGCACAATGACATGCATGCTGCTGAATCAATTACATGCGATCAAAAACACTGCTCACCATGTCTGCTCCATGCCAGTTGCTAGGATGGATCTTTAACTTGTACGGGTGTAGTTTCATCTGTGAATGTATGTTGCACCCCTTGTTGTTCATGTTCTTGCTGCAACTCATTCGCTTGTTTGTGCATCTTAATGTTCTCATGAATTATTGCTTCAGCACATGCAACTCCTTCTTTGTTCCATTCTCTGTCTTTGTGTGATCTTCAAGTCATGTCGTCACCTCATAGTCTGAGTCTCCAAAATTTCTTTCATCACCAGTGGATCTGCTTGAGCTTGCCACTTTGTTCTGTCTCTATGTTGTCAACAACCTTCCTCTTGCATTAGTTGCATCCGGTATGCTTCCTTCAACTGTTTCTCATGATGGTGCTCACTTGATGCTTCTGTGGTCATATCTTGGTGTCCTTGTCTACGAAAAACTTGATGTCTTCATGGGTACGCAAGTCGATAGACACTTGATCAACTACATCCCCAAGTGTGCTCTGAATGATATCTTCAACTCTGCTCTCTTGGAAACCATTGTACCTGTACTGCTGAGAGGCAAATGAAAACCTGTGATACATGGAGACATGGAAACACTCATGGTAGGCAATGTATCAGTTGAAAACCAAAATGAACTTGAGAACTGGCTTGCAACATACCTGTGTTACTGATCATGAAGGTTGCTTAATTTTCACCGGGCAGTCAAAAGAATGATTGCCAAGATGGAGTAAGGCACATTCTGGGCTACTGGGAGGTTGACTGACTACTAGAACTACACAATGCATAGTCCAATCTGGTTGTTGACTACTAGAATTGTGCAAGGCACAATTCCAGCTAGGAGTGACTATAGGCTCAATGAGTGCATTGCGTAATTTTATGGGCCAATAGTCACACTCCCTCAAAAATGTGCAAAACTATCCTGGAGGACAGTGTCTAGGCAGAAATGCACATTTCTAGAGAGGAAGATAGAGCCTTCCTTCGCTGGATTACACAATGCTATCTCAATGAAGGCAGATTCTACCCCAAGGTTGGTTAGACTCGCTGATGGGAAACTAAAATTAAATGTGGAATTTAATGCATGGCGGCACTGAGTGAAAGAAGAAGTGACTGATAATGCATGAAAACATTGAATGAAATATTAAGTAAAAATATCAACATGCATGTGGGTGAGGCAAGTCGCCAAGTTGACTACCATTCGCAAAAAACAATTTCATGCACGTGACAACAATGAGATAGCAATGAATATGGAAATAGTGCTAGGACAAGCTAACATACATGTAAGCAACCATAAGCATTCAGAGAAATCAAGAAAACAATACTCACACAAGCGAAAACACAAAAAGAAATAGAAATGCAACACAAGGCATGGAAGGTGCGCATACCCCAAAATGACTAAGCTGAATGTGGTAGCAACTCCTAGATATGATGTGGGATGTTAGAGCTGCAAGGTTGATGTGAGGAGTGAGATCTGCAGTGATTGGTTGATGAGTTTTTATAACATCAAGGTTCTGACATGCATGCCACAAATATAGGGAAAGCGACACTTGGTAGGAAGCTTCTGAAATGATCCTTTCATGTAACCTCAAACTACTAAAAATAGATTCCTGAAACAAGGGATGCCTTTGCATGCTGCCTTGGGAGAATTACCCCATGCATGCAAGTCAATTTTGCTCAGTCTCGGAGGGAACCGGTCAAATCAACTACACATGCAAGAGGCTGCTCAACTGTGGGAGAAAATGCACATTTCTGGCTCAGAGTTGGGCTGGATTCTCAGAGGATTTGCACAATTTCTGGGTAGAGCAGCTGACTGCTGCCCAGATTTGCACAAATTCTGGGTTGACTAGCCCAGCTGGGAAGGATTGCGCAATTCTCTGGTTGAAGCTTGCTTAGCATAATTGCGCAATTCTAGGGCCCAACAGGTTGCTAGTTAGAATTGCGCAATTTCTAGAGGGAAGGTTGGCTGCCCTCCAGATTTGCGCAAATTATTGAAGGAGTTGCTCAGCCTGCTACTGGACCATGTTCGGGTGAACAACCTAGGAGGCGAATGCATCATGTTGTGATCGACAGGTTGCCTTTGTGCAATAAAAACACTGAATCTTGTGTACTTGATGAAACAAGACATGTTGCTGTGAAGGTTGGAAGGGAGGCTCCAAAATGAAGCTAAGGAAAAATTTTGGAGGGTGGTTGTAGACGTTACAACAGTTTCCTCAATCATTTTTTTATAATCATCTTCCAATAACCATGAGTGATTCAAATTGAGGGATGAAGGAGGCTTATGTTCTTCACTCTCCATCTTAAACATGATTTGGAGGTGATTTGACAAACCACCTATTTGTATGTAATATTTCATTAGGAATGAACTATCGAACAATGCCTCTGACATCAAAAAGTTTTATTTACACTTTGAAATGGAGTTGTCATTTCTTTTGAAATTTCTCCAAGTTGGCGACAACTTAATAGGTCCGATATCCACCATTTGATGCTTTTCAAGGAAAGACCAAAAAATAGTCATTTTTAGAGTCAATCCTAGGATTTGTCCACCACACTTCTCTTAAAGAGAAATAAATTAAGGTCCCCACAAATATAGTCACGAGGATCACTTAGAATTCCTAACTCAGCGAGATTTTCCTAGAAAGTGATTCTCTCAAAATAGGTCCCATACACATTAAACAAGTTTAAAATAATACCAAACTTGTTTTCTTCTAGCTTAACCAGTTTCATAGAATTTATGGGGGATGATGAGAGGGTATTAAGATTTGGAATCCATGTGAAAAGGAAATCCCTCGGCATGTTGTGTACACCAACATAATAGAAAAATCAATTATTTATCCAAGTTGAAAAATATTATCTTTCTTTATTCATACCATCTTTGTTTCTTGAACTAAAATAATATCTAGGTTATGAGTTTTTGTGGTCCTTTTAATGGTGAGAATTATTTAGGAGCCTATCAACGTTTACTAGGCATTTAATTTATATTGTTGTACTAGTGATATACTTAATAGAATTGCATTATATTGTATCATTTTCAATGCATATGGGTAAAACTGTGAAGTTGGTTACACTTTTGCGAGAATTGCTCGCGAAAAAATTGTGATCGTATGTTTTCAACCGAGATATTTATTTTTTTCCGCCGAGCTATTTAGTTTTTCGGTAGAACTAATATTTTTGTAACAACCCCAGTTAAAAATCCATGTAAAATTATATAAGACCACGGTAATGGAACATGTATTCCAAGTTGAATGGTGGGCAAAAAATCCTAGTGGGTGTTCATTTGGTTTATTATGGATAAGGAAATTGGAAAAGGTAATGTCAAAGGCTTTCGAAAGGAAAATGACATATATTGGCTTTTTGTTTATGAAAATAAAGGAAATTGGTCATAGGTTTCATATGAGGAGGAAATTGAAGGAAAATAATGGAAATTGAAGAAAATAGAGGCCTCATTGATAAAAAAGGCTTATGAGGATCGGTCGGGAAGCTTTTTATAGGTTTTGGTGGAGCTCTCTTCTATTCTCTCTCTCTCTCACATACTCTTGGACATTTAAAGTTTCTTGGAGCACTATTGGAGGAGTTTGGAACACTAGGAGTTTTGGAGAAAGAAGGCAAGGGAAGAGAAGGAAAGCGCAAGAGGAGATCGGGATCAGCAACTACAATGGGTTTTGTTTGTAGGTCTCAAGTTGCATGTATGTTTTCCTCACTAGTTTTGGCATTCATGGCATATGCATGTGGTTTATTGGTCATGATTTGTAATTGGCATCGAGGATTGCATTGATTGAAAACAGATCTTCCTAACCTTACCATTTCCTAGAGAGCCATGGTGTTGTAGGTTCATTTATTTGTTTTTATGATTGGTTCTCATGTTCCTTTAGCTTGGGTTGAGTTTCCAGTTCCTAGAATCCCTTGGTGGGTTGAGTTAATAGTCCTAGAAGCCTTGGTTGGACAAACACTCTTGAAGCCCTATAACAGCTTGGGTTAAGTCACTAGTCCTAGAAGCCTTGGTTAAGTAAACATTATGGAAGCCCTTGGTGGGTTGAGTTAGTAGTCTTGGAGGCCTTGGTTGGACAAATGCTCTCGAAGCCCAACGACGATTGTGGGTTGAGTTACTAGTTCTATAAGCCTTAGTTGGAACAAACACTCTGGAGCCTTGGAAGGCTTGGTTAGATACCAATCTTGTGATGGTTTGTGATGTCCAACCATGAGGTGGAATCATTGTTTGATGGGTTGAGGTGGTTTTGCCTCTATAAGCCCTGGTTCAGTTTTGATGGATTGTTCCATGAGATCCCACATTCATGCTTGGAATATGGCATAGGGGTGACTGGCTAAAAGAATTATTGGTTCAACATAGTCTATTGTCAGGTGGTTCGTGGAAGTCCCATGCCTAGTCAGCCTATGCAATCATCAATAAGAAATCTCTTTCTCCTTAGTATGCTATGAGTATTACACTAGTTTATATGTGGATTATATGGTTGTTGTTTCCTTGGTATTTATGTTGTTATCATGCTAGTTATGAACATGTATTATGACAGTGGTTATGTATAGCTCTCATCATCTTTTACTTGTAAATGAATGAAAAATGCATCTACGGCCTAATTGGTGATAATGTAGCTAATGTGACAATGAAACAATGCCTCATAGAAAATCTAAGATAAGTATGAGACCCCTATGCTCAGTTCTACTATTAAGACATGTAGCTTTCATATTTGTGACATGTTTGAAGAAATGCTTATAATGGATAGTAGGGGTCTAGTCAAGTCATTTTTCAAGAAATTACATCTGTATTATTATTTTGTTGTTATCTTTTAATTCCGAAAGTGTCATTGAGTTTTTGGCAGTCATCTGGCCTTTGGGTCTTAAAAAGTGGCACAAATCCCGGATTCGTAGACATAAGTATGAGGAGAAAATTATCCATCCGCATGCATACCCATTTTTTGGGAGTGTCTGGAGCCTCCTGGATGCGTGCTTTCCCATATCAAGGGAGTGTCTAGGGGTTTGATGCATTAAAACATCAGTTGGTCTCTAGGGTTGGTTACCTGAGTGGTTGGGATGGCTCCTAGGAGCTTTGTTGCTGATATGGAAGGTTTTCATGGTGTGTTTCCATCGATTCCATTTCCTTAACTAGCACATAGGGATTCAAATCATATCATAGTAACTTCTCGTCACATGTTTACCCCGATTGGTTGGTTACTTGGGTAGATGTTGGAGGATGGTGGTTACAGAGTGGTATCAGAGTGGGTTGCACTCTCTTTGGGCCATATTTGATACTACATAGTGGTATCAGAGCGAGTTTCATTCTCTTCGGGTGGTGTCCGATTTCCATTCTTTTTGGGTGATATCTGATACCACAAAGTGGTATCAAAGCATGGTTCACCTACAGAATGGACGGGTGGTGTGTTGGTCATGCATTCATATCGGTTGCATATGTGTTCCTTATGCTTGTATTCCATGTGCTTGTTTCATTTGCATCATTTTGATCATGGTTGTAGTGATTTCGCCATGTGAAGGTTGATGGTGTTGTTTTCGAATGTGTCGTCATGAGTGTATGGCTGTATATGCATTTTTTATGCATGTCAGTGTCTATATGCTGTTATGCATGCATTGTCATGGTGAAGGTTGTTGTGCATGAAGTCATTGTATGAAATTAGGTCATCATGATGCTATTGCTATGTTATAATGCCAAAATGTTGGTTGAGATAGAGCAAGAGATGATGATCATTAGAATGAGGTTGCGGCATTAGACTTTGGGGTAAGAGCAGATTGTCATACATGTGTTGTATGTTTGGCATGCAGGTATGTTAGTTAATGGATTGTTAAATGCATTAGGGTTATATACATGTTTTTCATTCTTTTTTGTTATGGTTACATGCATGGTAGATGCTAGTGAATCAGTGTGGTTATATGCACATGTGTCGAATAGTCATGAATGATAGTAACTTGTTGTTATATGCATTCTTATAGTTAGCTTGATAATTATGTTTTATGTTGATTAATGATCATGTTATATGTTAGTTAAATTAATGATTAGGGTTATTACAATAAGATATTGATGTTATATGTATCCTACTAAATTGGATTGGCCTATGCAAATGGTTAGGGTTATGACATTTAGGTATGAGTCGAATTATTTGTGACATTGTGTTTTACTAATCTAGATTGACTATGCATATGTGATTGTTATGCATGAATGACAATTGTTTATGAGCTTATGATGTGAACATGTTAGCTAGTTACTGTCATGGATATCATGACCTTATGTTTGAGTTGATGTGTTGTGAAGCTATATCGTGCTAATCTAGATTGATTGTGCAGACAAGATAGCCTCCCCTGAGATACATTAAGGTATGAGTTTGCTTATGTAGTATACTTGGTGCTTCATTGTTTGATTATGTATTCTATTTGGTGTTTGAGTGTTTGGTGTCTATTATGTCATCTAGTTAATTCATCTAACATGGTACATTTATAGTTTGTTGAATGTTTGATTTATTGCATGACTATGAGTTGACTATGGATTATGACATGATTGTTAGTATTGGTAAAGGTTGATTTCAAATTGATAGATTGATTGTCTTGATATTTGGAATATGTGATCGACATGTGTGAACAGTTGCAGGAAACATGCTTGGTTTTAGCATGAAAAGGTAATAGTTGATTTGTTTATATAAGTATCCATTGGGTAATGTGAAAGTACATTGTAAGACTCAGTTGCAAAAAGGTAAAGGTAAAAGAAATGAATTGGGTGAGAATTCCTTTGGCTATGTTTAGAAACCACAATTCCAAACGAATGAGTGTTTTGCATACAGGAAGTCTTCTTAACCCTAATTTGTTTGACATTATGTGGATATGTGTTATATTCATGGACATCTATTTGACAACAATAACAATTGGTGTCTTGTTATAGCTAGATATGTCAAGGGAATTGGAGTCCCTTGAGACATGGCATAGATGTGTTCAACTACAAGGAAACGTGCTTGGCATAAGAAGACAAGGTAACTAGTGTATTGTTATGTTTATTTATGCATTAACAATTATGTGTTTATGGAAGTATGATGTAAGGGATTGCTTGGAAAAAGGGATTTCCATGAAATCTTAAAGAAGGCTTGGGTTGAGCTTTCACCTGGAGGCACTAGGAACCATGGGGATGGAGTCATGGTGTCTATTTCTAGTATTATGCTTTCAATATTTGTGATTTGGTTGCACTTGATTGTATCTTTGTTATGTCTAGTGCAAGGCCCTGTCACTTTGTTTGTGATGTCGTATTGTTATTGATTTTCATGGTTTTCTTCTTGTTTGTTTCTTATTTTGCCTATTATGTTTTGAGTCTTGGGAATTAGTTTGGGAAAGAGGAAAGTTGATGGAACTCTGGGAGAGCTGTGTGGAACCTACCATGTAATGAAAGACTCGGATGAAGTTGGTGCATGTTTAAGGGCAATTAAAAGTAAGAGTATGATCGTTGGCTAGTTGGATTGGTTGGGTCCATTGAGGTAAATGGACGGTGATAGGTAACGTTGAAAATAATACTAAGAGGGGGGGGTGAATCAGTATTATCTAATTCTTTTAATAAATCTTGCTTATTTGTTCTTTGAATTGTTTTTGCATGTCAGTACCATAAAATAATGAGCATGAACAAAGAAAACAGATAGTCACACCAAAGAACACAAGATATAAGGTGGAAACCCAATGTGGGTGAAAACCACCTGCTGCAATATGTCTCTATCTTCTTTCAAATTAGAAACTCCTTTTACAATGGTTTTGTACTGGTGCAGTCCTTTACCAGTACGCAGGCTGCAACCTGCAGAGAGCTACAACTCTCTCTCTCGTTTTCCAGTCTCTCATGGAAGGGAGCTACAACCCCCTACTTCTTTTCTTACAAGGACCACTTTTCATAAATTTTCAAACTGGATCCATAAGCATCAAATGATCATCAAGTATAAGAAAATCACCCAGTCAACTGTAGTAACCAGATCAACAATAATAGAACCAAACCCAGATCACCTTATCAACAGAAAAATACAACCAAACAAAAAGTCTTAAGACAGATACGCAGTTCTTCTTTCTCTGGTCTGCGTGCGTATGCACTTCACCTTCTACTCCCCTGCGTATACCCGCAGAGACCCTTCTGCCGCACTACGTGTCCACGCACTGTTTCTTCAACCGCGCTGCTTACTGTTACTGCAGGTACGCACCTAGAGACACTATTGTGCCGCGTACTATTGCTGAAAGTACGCGCTCAAAGATACTATCGCGCCACGTGCAGTTACTGTGCGTACGCACCTGAACCTTCGTCACTCTGCGTACCCACGCAGCTCTTCTATTTCTGCTTTGCGTATCCACGCAGATCTTCTGTTTCTGCTCTACGTACCCACGCAGATCTTCTGTTTCTTCTCTGCGTACCCACGCTGCTATCTTGTTAAACACCTGCGTACTTCTGATTAGGGCCGAATAGGCAGTCCACCAAGGTGGTACAGATGCCCAGATGTGCTCGAGAGATCACCCTTCACAGATTTGCTTTCAACTTCATATAGATCAAGCTTTTAAGACCATAACCCAATATTTCAGATCTTAAGATATTCAATTGCAAAATATACTTAGCCAAGTGATCTCCTTTGCTTTATATAGGCAAGATCCTCCTAAAATCATGGATCAATACCACGAGCCAAAACCATAGAAACACAAATACCGTCGGCTCGTTAAACATAAGAAACCCCACGTGTGCTTTTCTTTGCCTTGAAATGTGTGCACTGGGGTACGCACCTCTTGGACGGCTTATCTGCGTATCAGGCCGCGGTCCCTCCATGGTGTACCTGCGGGTACGCACTGTCTGAACTGATCTCCTGAGTACTTCTTAATTTTCAACATATTGAGAGCCTTGCCACGGGAGTTTCCATCAAGTACAACATCTGTAACATATAGCCATGCCAACAATCTCCCCCTTTGGACTTGATGGCAACCTCACAAACTTCAGCTTCATCCTCCCCCTTTGACATCAAGGGCAAAGGGTTATGCTCCCCCTAAGAACATGTTCCCTCTGAATATGAACCAGATCTGCAGCGAAAAACCATAATCCACCATGAAAGAGATAGAGACATATTGCAGCTACTTCCAAGATCTCCTTCTGCACATCCTCCATAATGCCAACAATGAATTATATGATCCCCCTGAACCTGTACCATCAATCAGAAGAGGTTCAGCAATAAGATGATGCATCAACAACCCCCAGCTTTTGCCTGAGGTATTCAAAAGTGTCCCTGGGCAATGGTTTGGTGAGAATATCATCAACTTGTTCCTTAGAAGGAACATACTCCAACTTGACCTTCTGTTCAAGCACTTGTTCCCCGAGAAAATGATACTTGATTGGTATGTGCTTGGTTTTGGAATGCATAACAAGATTCTTTGAGATGCTGATTGCACTTGTGTTATCACATAAGATGGGGATTGGTGGTGTACAAGTGATTTGAAAATCCTGCAAAGTCTGCATCATCCAAAGGAGTTGGGTGCAACAAGATGCAGCAGCAACATATTCCGCCTCAGCTGTAGACAAGGAAATGGAACTATGTTTCTTGCTGAACCAAGATACCAGTCTGGAACCCATAAAGAACGCACCACCACTTGTGCTTTTCCTGTCATCCACGCTTCCGGCCCAATCTGCATCTGTATAAGCATGAAGTGTAAGATCTGTATCTCTAGGATACCATAAGCCATAATTTTGAGTCCCTTGAAGATATTTGAAAATTCTCTTCACTGCCTCAAGATGAGTCTCCTTCGGATTTGCCTAAAATCTTCCAACTATTCCAACTGCATGCATGATGTCCGGTCGGGTACCTGTCAAATAAAGTAAACTTCCAATCATAGATCTATAGGTTGGTTGATGTACTGCTGCAGATTCATCATTTGCACTGAGGCTACATCCTATGACCATGGGTGTACATACTGGTTTTGCATCTTCCATACCATATTTCTTCAAAATCTATTTGAGATACCTGGTTTGAGATAAAAAGATTCCTCCTTCTTTTTGTTGGATTTGGAAACCAAGGAAATATGTCAGTTCTCCTAGCAAGGACATTTCAAATTCTTTCTGCATGACAAAGGAAAAGCTTTGACTCATAGCTTCTTCATTGCTGCCAAAAATAATGTCATCTACATACACAACAAGTATTAGCAATTTGTCATTTTCAACTTTTATATAAAGATTGCTATCTGCTGATCCTTTTGAAAAGCCTTGTTGATGAAGATATTTGTCCAAACGGTAGTACCAAGCCCTTGGAGCTTGTTTGAGACCATAGAGAGCCTTTTTCAATCTGCATACAAGATTTGGATCATTTCCAAGAATGAACCCATCTGGCTGTTCAATGTATACTTCTTCTTCCAAGTCTCCATTCAGAAAGGCTGATTTCACGTCCATTTGAAATACTTTGAAGTTTTGAAAACTTGAGAGAGCAAGGAACATTCGGATGGCCTCAAGTCTTGCAACAGGAGCAAAGGTTTCTTCAAAGTCTATTCCTTCTTGCTGCGCATACCCTTTACAAACAAGTATGGCTTTGTTTCTAATTACTTCTCCATTTTCATTCAATTTATTTTTGAAGACCCATTTTGTTCCGATAACATTCTTATCCTTTGGTCTAGGAACCAGCTCCCAAGTGTTGTTATTTTCGATCTGCTCAAGTTCTTCATCCATTGCTTTCACCCAACATTCATCTTTGCATGCCTCTTTCACATTTTGTGGTTCAGTAGAGGAGAGTAATGCCAAATAGCTTGAAGCTTCTGCAACTGTTCTTCTTGTTTGTACACCTGCTTCTTTCTGCCCCATAATCTGAGATTCTGGATGATTCTTTTGAACATATCTGGATGGAGTCTTTTCTTCTATTCTTGTTTGCTCCTCTGGTTCTTCTTGAGGTTCTTCTTGAGGTTCTTCTTGAGGTTCTTCTTCTTCATCATTCTGTCGTTGGGGGTAGCCTTCATCTTCTTCGATGTCTTCATGATGTACTTGCCTAGGAATGTATCCCTTCTCATCAACTACTACATCAATGCTGTCAACAATTCTGCCAAGTCTTTTATTGTAGCATTTGTATGCTTTGCTATGTGGAGAGTAACCAAGAAGAATGCCTTCATCTGCTCTAGGTTCAAGTTTGCCAAGATGCTCATTAGTATTCTTGATATAGCATTTGCTCCCAAAGATTTTGAAGTGCTTTACCGAAGGAGTCCTACCACTCCAGAGCTCATGAGGAGTTTGAGTGCTGTTCACCCAGACATTTGTTTTGTTGAGAATAACAACCACAGCATGTGCAGCTTCACCCCAGAAAGTTGCGGGAGTTCCTGACTCATCAAGCATAGCACGAGCCATTTGTTGGACGGTTCTGTTCATTCTTTTCACAACTCCATTTTGCTGAGGAGTTCTTGCTGTAGAGAATTCTCTTCTTATCCCATGTTCTTCACAGAAATCGAAAAATTCGTTTGAAGTAAATTCCCCACCTCTGTCGGATCTGAGGCACTTAATTTTGTGACCTGATTCATTTTCAACCAAGGCTTTGAAGGATTTGAATTTTTCGAATGCTTCATCTTTGTGCTTCATAAGTCCTAACCAGACAAACCTAGAGAAATCGTCAATGAATAATATCAAGTATTCTTCTCCTCGAGGTGTTCTTTTCCTGAAAGGACCACATGTATCTGTATGTACTAGCTCAAGAGGCATGCTAGCTGATCCTTCTTTCTCTGGAAAGTTAGTTCTGGTTTGTTTTCCAAACTGACATGATTTGCATATGGTGTTGTCAGGAATTTTGATATCTGGAAGGTCATAAACTGCTTGATACTTGCATGCTTTCCTTATTTGTGAAAAGCTTAGATGTTCCAACCTCCAATGCCATAACCAGTGCTCATCATCCTTGCTCAGATAGCATTGTTGTTGTCCTTCTTCAAATATGTACAGATTATTTGGAGTTCTTTTGCCTTTGATCACTGTTTTACCTGTATCAAGATCACGAACAAGACATCCATTTGATCTGGATATAACCTCGGTTCTTTGATCACACATTTGGCTGACACTTAGAAGATTATGCTTCAATCCATCAACATACAAAACATTTCCAGCCTTGACCTTTTCTTTTAACTGAGCAATGCCTTTTCCTTTTATGGTTGCAGGAGTATCATTTCCAAAAGAGACTTTCTTTCCTTTTTCTAGAGCAGAATATGATTCAAGTTTTTCTTTATCACCTGTCATGTGCTTCGAACATCCACTGTCAATGTACCATAGATTTTCCTGTCCCTCTGCATAAAATGCTATCCCACATCTTTCTGTTTGTGGTTCCTTTATTCTCCATGTTTTGGTGCTTGAGGCTTGTTCCTTTTTCTGCTGAAACCTGCTCCTGCATTCAGAGTCTTCATGACCAAGGTTATTGCAAATAGAACATTCAACTTCATTTTCAAGAACCGAAAAGTTGTTATAGGTCCTTTTTGTAATCCCGATCATACTTCTTTGTTTTTGAGCTTCCCTAGTCATGATCGTTTTATATGCAACACGTTGAGCTGCTTTGTGACCAAAGTTATGGCAAGAAAAGCATTGTCCATTGAAGAAACTTCTGCGGTTATCGAATCTACCAGCCAATTGATTGTAATTTCTATTGTCATCTATTCTTGAACCAAATTGAGAAGATTTTACCTGTGGCTGGTTGTAGCTTTTGTTCACCCTTAAAATGGATTGCCCCTGATAGTTTCTGTTTGCAATTCGTCCCCGCTTTACCTGATGGTCTTCATTGTGCTTCTGCTCATTTCTTCTTGCTGCACCAAGATAACTTTTTGAGGTGGATGCTTGAGAAGTTTCTCCATTATAGCCCAGACCTGTCTTGTTTAGTGGAGACCGCTGCACATTGATAATCTCATCCAAAGTTTCAGATCCTTTGACAAACTTAAGATTAATAGCTTTTGTTTTCTCAATCTCTTTTCTAAGACCAACAATTTCACCTTCTAATTTTTCAAGATGTTTTTCCTTTTCATCAATTTGAAATTGTAGAGTATCAATGATCATATTCTTTTCTTCTATACATCTCTTGAGTCTAGTAATTTCATCATAAAGGTTATCCACATCTATAGCATCCATATAATCATCATATTCAAATGCCATTAACAGCTTATATTCATTAACTCGTTCATCTTCATCACTGTTTGATAGACCATCACTATCTTCATGAGTGTAGTAGCTTTTCTTATTTGCACTCTGTTTCTTGTTCCATCTAGCAGGTTCCTTTCCTTTATCCTTATCAGGACATTTTGCAGCATAATGACCTACTCTTCCACCAGCAAAGCATTTAAAAGGTAACTTACCTCTGAACCTTCCAGAACCCCTTTTAAGATTTCTGACAAAATTTGATTCTTCTTCCTCTTCTTCTGGGACTTGGCTTGCTTCATAATAATCTCCTTTGCCTGATACCTTGAAAGCAGCTTCTCTTCTATCTGATGGACCTCCCTTTCTCATTTCATAAGCAGTTAGAATTCCATGTAACTGAGACATAGTAAGAATTCGTAGATTTTCCTTTTCTTCTATTGCAGATACTTTAGATTCAAACTTGGGGGACAATGATCTTAGAAGCTTTTCAACCACAATAGCCTCTTTTATTTCTTCACCCAAAATTTTCATACAATTAACAATCTCATCTACCCGAAGAAAATAGTTAGCCACACTTTCATCATTATACATCTTGAGAGTCTCATACTGAATCCTGAGAATTTGAAGTTTAGCACGCTTTACCTGTTCATCTCCTTCATAGCTCGTGACAATTTTGTCCCATATTTCTTTTGCTGATTTATAGTGCATTACCTTCATGAATTCCGTTTGGGATATACATCCTAATAGGGTACTAACTGCTTTCGCATTTGTTTCATACTTCTTTTTCTCGGCTGCATCTGTAGGAGTAGCTGAAGGAAAAGCGTAGCCTGTCTCTACGATGTCCCAAACTTCTGTACCAAGAGATTGAAGATAGGCAGTAACTCTTACCTTCCAATAATTGAAGTTTATCCCATCAAAAACCGGTGGCCTGATTGATTCTTCTCTCTCGTAGTTGCTCATGATGAACGATCTACCTTCAAGCGATCAAGCTTCTTTGAAGGACCTGCTCTGATACCAATTGTTGAAAATAATATTGAGAGGGGGGGTGAATCAGTATTATCTAATTCTTTTAATAAATCTTCCTTATTTGTTCTTTGAATTATTTTTGCATGTCAGTACCATAAAATAATAAGCATGAACAAAGAAAACAGATAGTCACACCAAAGAACACAAGATGTAAGGTGGAAACCCAATGTGGGTGAAAACCACCTGCTGCAATATGTCTCTATCTTCTTTCAAATTAGAAACTCCTTTTACAATGGTTTTGTACTGGTGCAGTCCTTTACCAGTACGCAGGCTGCAACCTGCAGAGAGCTACAACTTTCTCTCTCGTTTTCCAGTCTCTCCTGGAAGGGAGCTACAACCCCCTACTTATTTTCTTACAAGGACCACTTTTCATAAATTTTCAAACTGGATCCATAAGCATCAAATGATCATCAAGTATAAGAAAATAACCCTGTCAACTGTAGTAACCAGATCAACAATAATAGAACCAAACCCAGAGCACCTTATCAACAGAAAAATATAGCCAAACAAAAAGTCTTAAGACAGATATGCAGTTCTTCTTTCTCTGGTCTGCGTGCATACGCACTTCACCTTCTGCTCCCCTGCGTATACCCGCAAAGACCCTTCTGCCGCACTGTGTGTCCACGCACTATTTCTTCAACCGCGCTGCTTACTGTTACTGTAGGTACGCACCCAGAGACACTATTGCGCCGCGTACTGTTGCTGAAAGTACGCGCTCAAAGATACTATCGCGCCGCGTGCAGTTACTGTGCGTACGCACCTGAACCTTCATCGCTCTGCATACCCACGCAGCTCTTCTGTTTCTGCTCTGCGTATCCACGCAGATCTTCTGTTTCTGCTCTGCGTACCCACGCAGATCTTCTGTTTCTTCTCTGCGTACCCACATTGCTATCTTGTTAAACACCTGCGTACTTCTGATTAGGGCCAAATAGGCAGTCCACCAAGGTGGTACAGATGCCCAGATGTGCTCGAGAGATCACCCTTCACAGATTCGCTTTCAACTTCATATAGATCAAGCTTTTAAGACCATAACCCAATATTTCAGATCTTAAGATATTCAATTGCAAAAGATACTTAGCCAAGTGATCTCCTTTGCTTTATATAGGCAAGCTCCTCCTAAAATCATGGATCAATACCACGAGCCAAAACCATAGAAACACAAATACCGTCGGCTAGTTAAACATAAGAAACCCCACGTGTGCTTTTCTTTGCCTTGAAATGTGTGCACTGGGGTACGCACCTCCTGGACGGCTTATCTGCGTATCAGGCCGCGGTCCCTCCACGGTGTACCTGTGGGTACGCACTGTCTGAACTGATCTCCTGCGTACTTCTTAATTTTCAACATATTGAGAGCCTTGCCACGGGAGTTGCCATCAAGTGCAACATCTGTAACATATAGCCATCAAGTACAACATCTGTAACATATAGCCAACAGGTAAATCATGAGAAAGGTAAAATAAAGGGTAAAGTAAATGGATTTGATGTTTCATATGCCTTGGCTATGTTGGGAGTTTTTGTTCTCTATATTGTGCATGTTGTGCATGAATAAAGTTCTCTTAACCTTGGCCTTATGATATCTAGTAATTATGATGTGATCATGATTGCTTTATGCTAATGTTTATATGTATGTTTTTACCTGATAGGGTCATCAAGGATCATGATTGTTTTAAGTTGCTGTATATATATATATGTGTGTGTGTGTGTGTGTGTGTGTGTGTGTGTGTGCATATCGTTCTCTGACAGGGTCGTCAGGAATCGGTCTTATGGAGGAACGATTTCTTACACAGGTGAATGACCTGAAGAGGTTCCTGGTTTATGAGGAATCAAGTAGGAGAGTAGTCTTGACAAATGTACGAGGTCAGTATCATGTGGTTCTAAGTTGATATTATGTGACTATATTATGTCTATGTTATGGACAAGCTATACCGAGGGATACAACAACAGAATGAAGACAATGTGCTTTGTGGCATTCTAGGATAAGCATGGATGGAAGAGAGACACTTGAAGAAAGGTTGCGTGGTAGAGGCAGTATGGTTTTGGATGTGTAGTGCTACTGTTGTGCATATTTTATATATGTTGTAGATGTTGCATTTGTGATGTTGTGTGCATGCGGTATTGTGTATATATAGTTTGTGTACATGTTGTTTATGCAATATTATGTACAGGATGGTACAAATAGTATTGTGTGAATATTGCATATGCGGTGCTGGGTATAGATGGTGTTATGTACATTTGGATAGGCGATTCTATGTACATATTGTATTGTGTGAATGATGGATATGTGATGTTGTGTGCATATGTTGTTCTGCAGATGTTGGATATGCAGTGTCGTGTACATATGATGCTATGTACATGTTGTATATGTAGTGCTATGTACATATGGTGTTGTGTGAATGTTGTACATATGGTACATTGTACATATGGTGTTGTGTGCATCACTGTACATGTGGTGTTGTTTGCACGTGGTGCTATGTACACCTTGTACATGTGGTTTTGTGTGCATGTCGTCCATGTGGTGTTGTGCACATTTGGTGTCTTGTACATGTTGTGCATGTGGTGTTGTGTACATGTAGTATTGTGTACACATGGTACAAGTGGTGCGGTGTACATATGACAATGTGTACACATTGTATAGGTGGTGTCGTGTTGTGCACACATTGTTCAAGTGGTGTTGTGTATAGGTGGTACTATTTACATGTTGGACATATGGTACTGGCGTACATGCGGTATTGTGTGCATGTCACACATGTTGTGTTGCGGGCATGCAGTATTATGTATGTACATTGTGTAGTCGTGGTACCTTGACATGTATTCGTTGTATTGTACTTTGTGTACATATATGTATTTTGTTGTACATCAAGTGTAGGTGTCTGTATTGTGTGGTTGTGTACAATGAATTGAGGCGTATGTATTGTGTTGTGTTGTACACTAGGTGTAGGTGTATGCGTCATATATCAGGTGTAGGTGCATGCATTACATGGTGTTGTATGCCATGTGTGGTTCTATGTGTGTGATGCATACTATGTGTATATGTACATGGTTGAAGAGAAGGAACTAGGTTTTTGTTAGCTATGGCAATCGATCTGGTGTGCGTACAGAATAAAGAAAAAGGTAGCAACTAAGTATTGATTAAAGGATAAGTATCAATATTTTATTTTAGTTTTATTATGAATGTGATTTATGATTCTAGTCTATTATGATTACATGTGATCTATAATTATGGTTTATGATGGTTACATGCGATTTATGATTTTGATCTATGATGGCTGTGTTTTGAGCTAGCTTGATGTGATATGTTTATACATAATGATTTGGTCAAAGATGCTAGTTTGACTTGTTGTGATAGGAAGCAAAGAGAATTGCAAATGTACCTTATTGACAGGCCACCAATGAGGCAAGATTTGAAGTTATTTCATTTTATTTTGAATCCAAAGGAAACTATGTGCTTGGTATAGGAAAGCACAGAAATGTCTAGTTGGGTGGTTGAAATTGAATGAAAGAATTAGCAACAGTAGTGAAATAAATTGGAACATGCAGCAATATGTTGGTAAAGCACTTTAGGAGAAGGGCCATTGTGGGACACTGGTACCCAATAATGTCCATTGATTTCCATGAGCATTATATGAACAATATGATGATTTTGAGATAGGGATGCCTTGGTTTTTGTATCTTCCGATGCGAGGAAGCCTTGCTAAGGGATGGACTACCCGAGATGGGGGTTCCAGCGAAACTTGGAAGGTGTGTGACTGCATGGAAGGGGGTGACTGGTTTGCCCGAGGGAATGTGTAGTGGAGAAGGGAAGGCCAGTAATGGATTTTTTTTGTCATTAACATTTCCAGATGGAATCAGATGCACATTGGGAGTGTGCCCTGGAACAATGAACAATAACTATTCATTGAGAGGAAAAGAGGTGCATGATTATAGCGCTGGACATTGGAAGTAGATTTGACCTTACAGTGGATTTTAGACTTCTTAAGAAGGAGGTGAATCCTAGTATTACTTTGAGGGTGGAGGTGTAAGCCTCTGGATTCCCTTGTTGCAGATGCATGCATCATATCCTTTTATTTTCTGGTTGAGAAAATGTGCATATGTGTATATGTGTGTATTATTGTAAATATTGTATCAAGTTGGACTTTTAAATCTCCATAGGCAGTATGATTATTTGTTGGGTGAAGAAAATGTGTATGTGCATATATGTGCTTATTATTGTAAACATCATAATGAGCTGTGTTATAAAGCTCCAGTAAACAGTATGATTGTCATGTTTTCAATAGTGGTCATTGTAAATACTACAAAAAGCTATGTTATAAAGCTCCATGGGTAGTATGTTTTTCTTTTCAGTAGTATTTTTTATTATAGGTGTCATTGAACACCAAGGATGGTCTTCCCCCAAGGGGGAGGTCTCTGTAACAACCCTCATTAAAAATCCATGTAAAAATATATAAGACCACGGTCATGGGACACATATTTGAAGCTAAATGGTGGAAAAAACATCCTAGTGGGTGTTCATTTGGTTTATTATGGAAAAGGAAATGATAAAGACCTTGGAAAGGAAAATGGCATTTTTGGCATTTTATTTATGAAAATAAAGGAAATTAGGAGAAAAGGAAGGTGAAACGTCACAAGTTGCATGTGAGGAGTAAATTGAAGGAAAATAATGGAAATTGATGAAAACAGAGGCCTCATTGATAAAATGACTTCTCATGATTAGTTGGCGATATTTTGATAGGTTCTGGTGGAGCTCTCTTCTATTCTCTCTCTCATACTCTTGGACATTTCGATTTTCTTGGAGCACTCTTGGAGGAGTCTGGCACACTTAGATTTTTGGAGCAAGAAGGAAAAGGAAGAGCAGGAAAGCAAAAAAGAACATCTGAATCAATAGCTACGACAAGTTTTGTTTGTAGGTACCGAGCTGCATGTATGTTTTCCTCACTAGTTTGCGCATGTATGGAATATGCATGTGGTTTATTGGTCATGGTCTATTATTGGCATGGAGGATTGTCTTGATTGATAGTCGATCTACCTAGCCTTTCCATTTCCTGGATAGCCATGGTGTTATGGGTTCATTTCTTTGTTTGTTCGGTTGGTTCTAATGTTCCTTTAGGACTTGGATTGAGTTACTACTTCCTGGAAGCCCTTGGTGGGTTGAGTTACTAATCTTGGAAGCCTTGGTCAGACAAACACTATGGAGGCCTTGTAATAGCTTTGCGTTGAGTTACTAGTCATGGAAGCCTTGGTTGGACAAATGCTTTAGAAGCCCTTTTTATGTTGAGTTACTAGTCCTGGAATCGTTGGCTGGAAAAATGCTCTGGAAGCCTGACAACAGCTATGGGTTGAGTTACTAGTCCTGCAAGCCTTGGTTGGAACAAATGCTCTAGAGCCCTGGAAGGCTTGGGTAGAGACCAAATGGTGATGGTTTGTGATGTGTGACCATGAGGTGGAATCATTATTTGATGGGTTGATGTAGTTTGGCCTCTGGAAGCCC
The DNA here is from genome assembly GCA_031772625.1 of Pinus tabuliformis. Taxonomy (NCBI): domain Eukaryota; kingdom Viridiplantae; phylum Streptophyta; class Pinopsida; order Pinales; family Pinaceae; genus Pinus; species Pinus tabuliformis. The sequence continues at coordinate 1,190,056,946 of CM062818.1, forward strand.
TATTTTAGTTTTCATGGATTGTTCCATGAGATCACACATTCATGCTTGGAATATGGCACAGGGGTGACTAGCTGAAAGAAAGATTGGTTCAACCTAATCTACGGTCAGGTGGTTCATGAAAGTATCACACCTAGTCGGCCTATGCAATCATCAATAAGATCTCTCTTTCTCCTTTTTATGTTATGAGTATTACACCGGTTTGTATGTGGATTATATGGTTGTTGTTTCCTAAGTTGGAATTTATGTTGTTATTATGCTAGTTATGAACATATATTATGAAAGTAGATATGTACGACTCTCATCATGTTTTCACTTGTAAATGAATAAACAATGCATCTATGGCCTAATAGATGATAATGCAACTAATTTGAGAAGGAAACAATGCCTCATGGAAAATCCCAGATAAGTATGAGATCCCTATGCTCAATTATTTTGTTAAGACCTGTAGCTTTCATATTTGTGACATGTTTGACAAAATGGCTATTATGGATAGTAGGGGTCTAGTCAACTCCTTGTTCAAGTAATTACATTTGTATCATTATTTTGTTGTTATATTTTAGTTCTGAAAGTTTCATTGATTTATGGGCAATGACCTGAGCTCTGGGCCTAAAAAAGTGGCACAAATCCTAGATTCGTAGGAACAAGACTGAGGAGAAAATTCCCCAGACGCATGTATACCCATGCCATGGGAGTGTCTAGAGCCTCCTTTGCACATGATTTCCCATATCAAGGGAACGTCTAGGGGTTTGATGCACACAAAATTCAGTTGGTCTCTAGGGTTGATTATGTGAGTGGTTGGGATGACTCATGGGAGTTCTGTTGCTGATGTGGAAGGTTTGTATGGCGTGTTTTCTTTGGTACCACTTCCTTAACTGATACATAGAGAGTTGAATCATATCATAATAGCTTCTCATGACATGTTTACCCTTGTTGTCTGGTTACTTGGGTAGATGGGGGAGGAGGGTGGTTACAAATTTTTCAGTCAAATGTTTAAATCTAACTTTCAGCTGAAAGTTTGGACATTTAAGTTATTTCCAACCTCAAATACCATGCAACAGATTTTGACTGGGGGGAGAATCCAGTCGCTAGTTTTTTTAAACGAAGATTTTTTCAGTCAAATAATTATTTTCGACTGAAAAGGTCATTATATATATGTGGGTAGTGAGGCCCTTACAAATTTTTCGCATTGTATAAATTGTTCTTCCATATTTTTGTTGCAGTATTTTGAAACTAGTGTTTTGTTCTGGAACTGTTGTTGCAGTCCTTTGGCACTGTTATTGTGGTCAAACACTATTGTTGTAGTATTTTTGCACTGTTATTGTAGTCTTTTGGCACTATTATTGCAGCCTTTTGGCACTATTATTGCGACCTTTTGGCACTATTATTGTGGCCTTTTGGCACTGTTGTGAATTCGTTTTTGTTTATTTTTTAGAGGTACATTCCTTTTTTTTTTGAGTTTTTAGTGATGAATGTGTTTTTGTTTAGTTGTTATAGGTAGAAACTAAATTTTTTGTTGATTTACAAGTCTATTGGGTGTTGGAGGAATTCTTGAAGTTTGTCTTTTTTTAGGAGCGTGAGAAAACTTGGCCTCATCCTCGAGTCAACCGGACTCCACTGCATCATATAATAAGGTATGAGAAAGTCACCACCTTTGTCATCTGCTACTATTAGTATTTGTCATTGCCTATCACAATTATAGTTGATGAATATGCATACAATGCCAACAATACGTTTTGATTGTTTTTTTTCACATTGATCGGAGGTTTGTATCTTCTTGTATATTCCCTATTGAGCTTTCATTTCTTTTCTTCTCACCTTGATACTTTATTCTTTTTTTTTTTGAGGGTTGGTAGCAATGACAATTGGGAGGTTGATTTAGGTATGAGATGGGTTTTTCTCTAGGGGTTGTTGAATACTTTGCATTTGATGTAATTTGGTCGTTTTAACGCAGTACCCTGTTATATGTAAATTTTTCATATCATTGTAGTCACCACCTTTTTCATCTGCTACTATCATTCCACGTCGTCGCCTATCACAATCATAGTTTATGAATATGCATACAATGCAAGGAATAAGTTTTGATCATTTTTTTTGGCACTTATTGGAGGTTTATATCTTCTTGTATATGCCATGTTGGGCTTCCGTTTCTTTTCGACTCGCCTCGATTTTTTTAATTTTTTTTAGGGTTGTCAATAATTCCAATTGGGAGGTAGATCTGGGTCTGAGATGGGTTTCCCTCTAGGGGCTATAAGATACTTTTCATTTGTTGTCATTTGGTCATTTTAGTGTAGTACGATGATATATGTATATTTTTCATCATTAATGGAATATTTATTTATTTATTTTTATTTTTATTTTTATTTTTTTTTATCTTAAAGAAAAAAAAAGTATACCGAACGACAGCTCAAGACCCAAACTAATGGGATGATGTACAATATATAGAGCCAGAGATGTATATACATATGGTACCCAAACTATACATCCGCAACAAATGTAAAATCCAACTCGATCATGAGTTATATCCATGGTGTTCCAATAGCCAGATTCCCACAAGAATAACCTTTTTACATACACCAACATTAATATCCTTCTTAGTAACATGGAATCCACTACTCTTCCATACTCTTCATATTGTTTTATATAGTGTGTTACGACAAGAACTTCCCAAGACATCATTCCAAACCGACAATTAGTGAAGACCTTAATGTTAAAGTTTTTTTATCTATTTGAGGATAAAGCTACATACCCTAAGAGAAGTCAATAATTGCATCTCTAAAGGACCTTGAATTAGTTGAATATGGTGCAACATTTCCCTTAATATATAAAAAGACGCAAAAGATAAATATTCCTATGATAAGTGCTAAGAATATCTCTCCAAAGTAGTCATAAACAATTATAGGATTAAATAGGCCAAACCACCAGATCAAATGAGATCCATCAAGGCTAAGATATCTCGCTAGTCAAGTGCTTTTTTTGATGCTCGAAAATGATTGTAGAATAATTTCCTACTTTCGTATTGATGGTCACCCAAAAATTGCACAAGTCGAAAACATGGATAGAATAAGGTCTTTAATATGACATATGGCTAGTTGTACCTTCTTATTAAATGTATCTATGTTTTTGGTGTCACTTTTACAAGTCAAACCAAATTGTTCCATTATGATTTTGGGCTTGATATTAAAACAAAGATCTCTATAAACCATGCAAGAATGATGATTGTTTAACTTAGAGGAGGCCATATGGTAAGGAGTGGCATTAACATCTACCTTGTAGTTGAAAATAAGTTTCTTAATCACCTTTTAATGATTATTAGTTGAAGGAGAAGGATTAAATTGGTTGAACACGTTTCCAATAGTTCTAGAGCTAAAATATGATGTCCTAGACCCAAAGAACCACTGCATGTGATATAGAGTAATTTAATTTGTAGAAATAACCTTTGGGATTAACACTTTAGGATTGACAAGAAATGGAGGAAAAGGAGATACTTTTACATTGAAAATTGTATTTCTACTTTTTATATTATTTTTTTCATTTTTGGTTAAAGAAAGAAAGAATAGAGTATTACAAGTACAGTAAGCCTTTGTAATTTGATTAGTTCGTTTTTTCTTGACGTCTGTATTGTTTTTTACAAGTGTGAAAAAATAATAGAGTGTTACCTTAACTTTATGGAATTTGTTTTTTGTTTTTTAAATTGGAGTTTGTAATTCATTGTAGTTTGTATTTTTTATATATTTAAATTTTTTTTTGTTTTTTACATTGGAGTTTGTAATTCATTGTAGTTTGTATTTTTTATATATTTAAATTTGAAGCTTTTCGTACAAATATGTTTGTATTTCATTTTAAAAATTAGTTTATTTATAGTGAAAATATGAAACTCTGCAACTCTTTGCTTATTCTTGCCCATATTTAGATAATTTGTGAAATACAAGCCTCTTAATAGATGTAATTTACATTTTGGTCATTTTTTGCCCATTCCCATAATAGTGGTAACCATAGTTACTATGATGTCTTAACATAAAAACACCCTAATCATTAAAGGAACTTTCCATTTCCAAATCAATTGATACCACCATTTCCTCTGTACATCCTCATTAACTATAGTTAAGGCCTTATTTACTGATTTCCAAGACCAAACTAGAGTATCAACCACATCCAACAGCAAGAGTCCAAATATGGTAAGCCAAAAATCCTTCCGTTATGAAGTCAAAACACCTACTAGCTCAATTTCTTCTACTTGAACCCAAACCTATCAACCATCATTCCACACTCCTTTGACTCTAATATATGTCAAAGTATACAACCCATAATCTGCTAGATGTTGTTTCAAATTTGGAGAGAGAATGCACAATCACCCTTGTTCTATTGGTAGGACATATGGCTATTACATCTTGGTAATTTTATCACTGACAATTTGCTTGAAATGGAGCTTTGGAAAAGCTGACAATTTTTATTACTATCTAACAAAATGGTTTTTAGTATAAATTTTATAACAATCCAAAGAATCAATTGTTAAAACTCCACAATTCTGGTTTTTTAATGAAGGAACATTTGATTTCGAAGGAGCTTCCTTCTCACAATTTTGGAATCTTCATTCTAGTAATATAATGTTGAAGATAAAACCTAAAATGTGTTGAAACTAGATTTTTGTGATTGAAAGCATGACCAATGGTGGTCTAAACCCAAAGGTTAGGTTATTGAGACATGAAAAATCTTGACTGTTTGATGGTAGACCTTAAATTGTTGCAAATTGTTAGGTTAGTTTTGAGCTATTTCCATAGAAGATGTGGAATAAATTCTATTATAACCTCATAAAATTATTGTTTTGTAAGTAGATTTGGAGTAGTAAGTGCCCCATATATAGTAGATCCTTGCACTTTGTCCCTCTTTTTACGAGATTCATGGTACATATATATGAGATATGTGTTTGTACAAAAGGACATTCCATCAAGCTTGTTAAATACATACATTCTAAAGTTAAAGTACCTTCTTTGTCTTAAAGTTTGTTACTATTGTATTTTTCATGAAATTTGAGAAAAAATAGAGATTGGGAACTAAATATTGCAACGTTTAATCAACAGAAGTTGCATCAATCTCAATGTGGGCCTAACTTTTCTTAGTAAATGATTTTTTCCAATACTAAATACTATGGGTCGAGCATGCATTTTTAGTTAATAGGTTCATATAATGGAGATTATGCAATGAACATATAGATGGTGTATGAATTGCATGTATAGGACAAACACACAATAAAATGTATTTTCTTAACCTATTTAGGACATTAGTTTTATTCTATTAAGATGTATAAGAGATGCAAAACATTTGAAATTGATTGTAATTTGAGATTTTAATAAAGTAAATAATGTCACTAAGATAACACTAAAAATATTTGAAAACACACAAATATCACATAAAGAATAAAAATATGTGATGAATATATATTATTATAAGGAACCAAAAAATTTATTTTGGATGATGCCCTATTAAGTTCAAATCATTAATTGACATTTATTTATCATATTTTATGAATTTATTTTAACATTTCAGAGACCATCAAATCTCATTGAATATCATTAGAAGGCATTTAACCTAAAGCTTACATTCAACATCTAATGTAGCATGAGAATAACAAAGATATGTTTTCTAAAGGCTTCCCTTAATCAAAACTATACAACATGAAATATAAAGCATGAACATATTTGTATATAATAACATAATCAATTCTTTGATACAGTCAAAGGTTAAAAAAAATAGAAAGAAGAAAAATTAATAAAATTAAATGAAGAAAAATAGAGATGATGATAAATCCACTTGAAGACAAAAGAGAAACATGCCAAAAAGCATAGAAATTTGTAATAAATGAATTATTTGTAATATTATTATTCCATGAAGTCTAAAGAAAATCGTTGAAAAATGGAAAGCCAAAGGTCATGGAGGGCTAACAATCTACTTGAACTCTTTCTAAGAGATTAATACAAGGAGAAGATATTGTTGGTGAGTTCAATTAAAAATATTCTAATGGAATTCCATCCTCAATGATTTGTTCCTGGCCAAATCTTAACATTCTCCATTTTTTAAATTTCATTTTTTTCTTGATTGAATTTCTATCAACTTTATGCCCATTGCACACACCAAGTGACTATATTGACAAATTATGGCATTGGGTTGGTAGTCTTGAAAGTAAACATGACTCTCAGTTTGACGATTTTCTTGGAAAAAATATCATTTCAGTATAATAGACCCTCTTTCATATATAAAACCGTTATCATCATAGTCTTCCAATAACTTCATCTTTCGTTCAATGCACCACATCAAACAATACTTGACATTTTCTATGTTATTAATGGGTGCCACGACAACAAAAACAACTCCTGCATAATAAAAAACAATGTGCAAATTTAGATCTTCATTAACAAGAAATTAGTTATCAATATGTACAATTTTATTAATTTTAGATATATTTTAACTATTATCTATACTTATACACAACGATTGTATATATATGTATGTATATATATATGTATATATATATATATATATCTATATATATATATATATATATATATATATATATATATATATATAGCCTTTGAAAGAAATTGAAATGTTACCTTCTCTAACAAGATTAGAAGCTCTATCACCTTCAGATAGCACTATATTCGCCTTTTATTCCATCTCTTCCAAGCTTGCAAGTGACATTTCCCCTTTTTATTAAGTTCTGTATGTTTCCAAGCTTTCACATACATATTTTTTCACAAGAATCATTGAATCTTGTGTCCTCTATGCAAACATGAAAAAACAAGATTTTTTCTTTTATCAAATGCAAATGCATTTTGGTACTCTTTTGTTTTAAATGAATGAAATTTTAGTGTCCATTTTACTATTTCAACTTCATATGGAATTGATCTATCTACATCTTGGAATCCAATATGCCAAAAGAACCTATAGTAAATTCAAAAAAAATATCAATATGTTGTTTAAAATACAATTTATATATCAAAGATCATCATCAATCAGTTATTTAAACTATAATTTATAAATTTTTGAAAATTTAAAATTTAATATAAATTATCATATTAAAAAAAATTAAAAAATTATACATACATACATACATACATACATATATATATATATACTTGTGTACCTCCCTTATGGGTTAGTCTCATGGATTAGTTCGACAATGCACCATTGAACAACTTGATCAACTGAGACAAGTGGGTGGGCAGAGTGGTCCATCTGATATCCTCGAAGACTTGCTCATTTTATACATGCCCTTCATCCATCATGTTCTCCTTTTCCATGACCAGTCTCCAAGAAATTCCAACAATGTTTAATGTTGGTTTTCTTATGAAGACGACATAACTAGAAAAAGGATATTGAAGATTTGAATTGATCTGTGCATCTTTCTGACCATATCCAATTTTCATTGAATTTTATTTGATGGGCTTTCAATGAATAATAAATATTATCGAAGCAATGTTGTACAAAATGTTTACCATGTGTACAATCATCATTGATATAAAAATTATATTCTTTAATAACATGTCGATTGTTAATTTTTCTTTGTATATGATGAACATTTTTTTCAAAATGTCTATAGAGAACATGGACAAGCATAGAGGCTTCGCCAGAATGATAATATTCACTTTGTATTTCTTTTTTGCAACAAATCTATAATTTTCTGCAAAATAAACTATCGACAAAATTGTCCCTAGCGGCAAAATTTCATGAGATTTTTCGAATTGCAAGTCCTGCCATCAAGCTTTATGAGAATTATTGGTGTATTTATAAATTTAGGTTTCAATCTTCCTCAAAAAATCTATCACAAAAATTTCGTCTTCTGTAAATCAATCCTTCTAGCACTTGTACTACCACTTGCAGCAGTTGATGTATGGATATATTCATATCTCTTCCATTCCACTTTTATGTTGGATAGTGATTGAGCATCCATATAAATAGGATATTTGTTGTCAAACAAAGTCAAATTTACACAATGATCACATTTTTTAACACCAACACATTTTTTTTTTGGTAAAATAATTCATGATTTTCTCTTCGAGGTAGAATTTGAGATATGAAATCATGGATAGTGGAAGGAGGAGGTGAATTTCTCCAAAATGTTTTACCAAAATCAAGGAAGGTGTCATATTATAATTGAAATTCCACATGATAATGACAATAACAAGTGTCACGTATAGTGATAAGCTTAACATAACATGGTTTTTGTTGCACAAAAGTATTGATTGAGATATTAATTCCCCGATTCTCTTCTTTCAACTTCTTGAACACCTCTATCTGAGAGGTGTTTGAGAGTGAGAAAATGATGTTTTGGCCAAGATTATTTATTGGTTTTTGTCAAAACGATCACATCCTTTCGTTTGATATATGCAATTGCTTTCCATAAGAAATATCATAAACAAGCATCCACTAAAAATGATAAAGATTGAAGGAAGATTTTGAATATATGATATCATAAATCTTACCTAAACCTAAGAGAGACTCCAAAATCTTGTCTCCTTCAATTTAAAATACACCTATAATATAATTAATCAACTTTTATATTTTTATAAATGTTTATAATTTTTCATTCAATTCTTGTTTTCATACATTAGTTTTCTATCCACAGATTATAAGTTAATAATTGATTGTGTTTTCCTCCGTCTTTTTTTATTAATAAAAATAAGATTATAGGTATCATCTATTGCCTAACATGCAAGATGTATTCATTCAATATCACTCATTTATGGATCACTATTGGAGTTATGAGTATTAGACTTGTGGAGGTAACATAAATAAAGAAATATTATATTAGCATGTAAATAATTAAAATTAATATCTAATTTATAATAATAATTTACATTTTAAATGTTTTGCCAAAAAAGTTGTTTTATTGAATTGTCATTCCTTTTTCTAGTTAAATAATAATCCTAGATGTGTTCCTAAATGAAAAAACATGAATCTCCACACTATGACATTATGACATTTACAAATCCAACAATCTTGTTGAATCATTGGCAAGTATAAGGCTGTCAATCATAACCAATGTTTTAAATATTGTAATCATGAGAAATATTTTTAGAAATCAAGGATATTCTCTCTTAGGAACAAGATTTTCAATGTTTTCACATAACCTAATACTACTTGATATTGCATAGTGTTGAGCCCATTCCAAATATAGTGATCAAGGATATCATCAAGTTGAACATTTGAAAATAGTCTTATTAATTATTCAAAATTGACTCTTTGAATATAAATTTTAAAGGTCTCTAGTACTCCATTTGTAATAATTCTTATAAACTCTAGGAAAAAGACATATGTATTATAAGTAAATATAAAATATAAATTAGTTAACCTACAAACTAATAAAATGAATATTATAAATCAACATACTTTTTTTAATGCAACAAAAAAATATTTAAGGATTGTTGTATAACTTGAGTCTAGATAGTTCCATCTAACATCATCCTAACTCTCTTCATCCAACATTTTAACCATTTTCTCTTGTATTTTCATATAACCCTTGCGACTAGATAAGTAGAATAAATAATTTTATAATAAAATCTACAAAAAAAATAAAGAGAACATGAATATGTTGAATTTAAAAGTAAATTTTATAAACTTAAAATTAATTAAAACTAAGTAGCTAAAATTCCTCCTCAAACTTGCTATCTATTTTTCCATGGGGCCTAGAGCAGTCAATGAATCAGTGCATTGTTAAGGCACTCCTTACACAATGGCCACTATTTGAAATCTCGTGGGTGTCCCACCTACTTGACCTCCACATATAGGTTATATTGGTAGAAAAAGAACCGAACTTATGTCACGACGTTATAAGACCCACTTAGGTTCAAATTCCTCTAGTAAAACAAATAAAGAAAGAAATATAAAAAATTGTTAGATATTTATTCCATTAATAATTCACTTAACCTTACATTTGATAATATGACCATGATAAATATTTCATCATTCACTCATCACATTGATATCCAAGGTATTATAGTCATATCTTATAATATACTCTTGATTGGAGGACCTATATTACCAATGCCACATGACAAGGTTTTAAACTTTTTAACCTTTTCAATTTTTAAACCAATGTTTCCCATAAGATAAAGAATTCACTAATCAAAACTCATGTTTGTTCAATTTTAAAACCCAATTAGATGTGGCTCTAAAGGCATCACTTCTTTGGAAATATTTTGTTCCACTTTTTGATATTTGATATGTCCTAAACACATAAATCTTGACATTCATTATGGATAAATCACACCCTTTGAATGAATACCATGGGTTTCTTATACTTACTATCTAAGTTATAGTCCTATACCAATAATATTTGTTTTTTATGTATATGTTAAAGCAACGTAAATGATACATCCAATTATGTTAAAAGGATGGTTACTAAGACCCCCTTGCAACAATTCTCTTATAGTATTTATATAATGGTTTCATTCAATCACATAATATTTATAGTTAAAACGTTTAGATGGATTTAGAAAATCCCTGCTAGGAACTTCCATAAGGTCAACGAGAACCAAGTGGCCAACCACATGCAAATATGGATTTACCTCATCAAAATTTTCAGGTTGTGAATATGAAAGTGACCCATGGCTCTCTAATTTGATATTTATCTTGGTATTATATGGGTTTATACATTTTTTCACATTTAATTTAAATGTATGACCATTGTCATCAAAATTGTTCATCCTTAATTGATCTTGAAGGGTATTTATATGTAGTTTTAATAACACTATCCTCTATATCAACCATTAGTCTTATGATTTCTCTACTACCCTAAGGACAATAGGATTTTCACTATGATATTCAAAGCTAATCACTGCTTTACTCCTTTTATGAATTAAAAGAGATTATTTTGAAAAAGAGTTGCAACCTCATTGACACTAATGTCAGCATCATTGTCATTTAACATTGTTAAATGTTTAAATTTATCTTTTCTAACCAAATAAGTTTTCTTTTTTTTTTTTTGTTATCTAATTATCATTACACACATGGTTTGAATCTCAAATTATCTATCTTATTTTTCCTTACTTCTTATGCCTTGTTGATATGAAGGGAAATAATTAAAATTCATGATAATTTCCTCTATTTAATAAACCCTTGCTAATATCCATGAAAATGTCATATCAAAATATTATAAAAATAAAATATAACATTTTGGTTATAATTATGTTTTGAAATTATCATGGTACTTTTATAGTAATATATAAAACATTAATAAGATTAAACAAACTTACAATATATCACTTATTGTCTTGCATGATAGATGCATATAATTCTATAAAGCTTTCTTCAAATTATAATGAATTATTTTGAAACAATATATCATCTTGACAAATGTCTTTTCTTGTTTCACAAATGCATACACTACATCTATGCCTAGCACCGAATAATATCTTGTAACAAGCCAATTACATCATAATTTGAGTGTAAATGATGAAACTCAATGTAATACAAATATATATTTCCTCCACTATTACTTTATTTGTCCTTCACCTACCAAGAATGGTCCTTTTTGTCTCACCTTATGTGAATTTATAGTTTAATGTTTTTCATGGTTTTCGAAAGATTAGTTGTCAAACCTTAAATGAAGCACTACTCTATTATGCAACCAACTCACAAATAGATAGATCAACGACTTAAAAATTATCCTCTTCGAGGGGGAAACCTCCTTTACATTACATAAATGAACGATTCTTAGATGATTCAAATGAAGAAAACTCCTTTCTATAAATAGGAGTCTAAAAAGGGGTCAAAATATAATCAAATCTGACATAACAGTAATAATTTAAGGTAACAACAAAAATAATAGTGGGCTTCTATGGGGTACAATAATAATAATATCGGGACTACATGGGCACAATAATAACAATAAGGGGGCTACATTGACAATAATAATGGGGAATGCACTAGTATTATAGGGACCTAACATGCCCTGCTCCTTCAAAAAAGTGTTTTCCTCGATGCTTGAGTAGTTCTGGATGGTTCTGGATAAAATTCTCATCCTCCCATATGGAATCTTCAGTGGGTAAGTTCTTCCACTTGATGAGATAGTCTGAAATTGATCGATTTCATAGCTATCGAGTTCTTGTTTCTGTGACTTATTCAAGTTCCAATATGATTTTTCCTTCCTTGTCAAGTCCTGGAAATATTGTTTGAACTGTGAGCTTATCACCTATAACCTTATTTAAGAAAGAAACATAGAAAACGGGGTGCAGTCGGGAAGATGCATGAAGCTCCAATTTGTATACCATAGTACCAATGTTTTGCAACACCTTGTAATGGCCATAATACATTGGTGATAATTTATTATCCTTCTTAGATTTCTTGAGGGACATTTTTTTTTTATGGTTGTAGTTGTAAAAACACTCATTCGCCTACATCAAAAATTATTTCACTGCAATGTTGATATGCCCGTTGTTTCATTCCATTTTTCACCAATGTGAGGTTATCTTTTAAGAGTTGGATAACTTGTTGTTGGTGCTTGATTTCATCTTCCACTGCTTGAACCTTAGAATTTTATCTTAAATATGATGTAATGGATGGTGGATGATATCCATAAAGTAGCATAAATGGGTTCATTTTTGCTGCAATGTGGAAGGAATTTTTATACCACCATTCAGCCAGAGATAACCACTTGACCCATTATGTTTGTTTATCATATGCAAAGAAATGAAGATATCCTTCCAAACATGTGTTCACTATCCTAGTTTTCCCATCATATTGAGGATGATAAGATGAACTATGAGCTAATTGAGTACCCAAATAAGAAAATAATTCCATACAAAACTTTCCAATGAAAATGGGATCTCTGTCGCTTAAAATAATCTTTGGGTTTCATTGTAGCTTATGAATTGTTTCCATAAATGTAGTATCAATTGTACTAGATTTAAATGAATCAGATAATGAAAAAAAGTGTGCATACTTGGTAAGTCTATCAACTACCACCATGATGACACTCTTTCCTTCAGATTTGGGTAAACCTGTGATAAAATACATTGAAACCTCCTCCCAACATTGAATTTGAATGGATAAAGGTTATAACATACCCGAGGTCTTAATTATCTCAACTTTATTTTATTGGCAAACCAAACATTCTACCACAAACTTTTGATTATCATATTTAAGGTCATCCCAAAAAAGTTCCCTCTTAACGCTATGGTAATTTTTTAAAATTCTGGAGTGCCCTCCTAAGGGAGAGGTGTGCAATTCCAGAACAATCTTTTGTTTGAGTTGGGAATTATTACAAAGGTATAAGAAATATTTATACCATAACGAATCATTTTTTTGGCTAAATGTATCAGATGTACTGGGATCTTTCTACAACTTTTGAATGAGTGCCCACACTTCTTCATCATTCTTCCATTCATCCATTGCTTCAGTTATCCAATCTAGTTCGATAATAGAAATGGAACAAAGAAATGCTTCCACATCCTCATCCTTTCTTGAGAGTGCATCTACAACAACATTTTGATTCTCTTTTTTGTAGATGATTTCGAAGTCATAACCCAACATCTTTGTTACCCATTTTTGTTTCTCTTTTTAAAATAATATTTTTTTCGAAAAAGTATTTAAGGCTAGTGTGATCCATTTTTACCTTGAAGTTTCTTCCCATTAGGTAAGGTCACCATTTCTTTAGTGCATGTAGTATTTCCAACATTTCCTTCTCATAAATAGACTTGTGTAAATACTTTCCATTGATTTGATGACTTTCAAAAGTTATGGGTCTTCCCTCTTCCATTAAAATAACTCCAATTTAATTTCTTGAGGCATCACATTCCACAATAAAGGTTTTTGTGAAGTCTAGTAGAGCCAAGATCGGTGCTTGGCACATTTCCTCTTTAAGAAGTTAAAAGGCCTTAGTTGCTTCTAGAGTCCAAGAAAAAGCATCTTTCTTCAGTAATGTTGTTAGAAGTATTATTATTCTCCCATAATTATTAATAAACTTGCGATAATACCTTGTCAACCCAAGAAATCCTCGCAAATTCTTTATGGATGTGGGGATTTTCTTTTCCTTAATGTCTTTAATTTTGTTAGGGTCTACCTTAACACCCTCATGAGATACAATATGACCCATATATTCCACCTCCTGTACTCCAAAGAAACATTTGGAGGTTTCTGCATATAATTGTTTCTCCTTAAATAGTTTGAGTACCCTGTCAACATGTTGAATATGATCCTTCTAAGACTTGTTGTAGATTAGAATATCATAAAAAAATACTAACACAAATTTTCTAAGGAAGGGTTTAAAAATGAAATTCATCAAACCTTGAAATATAGAAGGTGCATTAGTAAGGCCAAAAGGCATGACAAAAAATTCATAATGACCCTCATGAGTTCTAAATGTTGTTTTCCAAATGTCTTTAGTCTTCATTCTTATTTCGTGAAATCCTGAACGAAGAACCAACTTGATGAAGTAAATTTCTCCATGTAATTCATCCAATAATTCATCAACGAAAGTAACGGGAAATTTATCTTTAATAGTAATCTTGTTGAGCTCCCTATAATCCAAACACATGCACCATGATCCATCCTTCTTCTGCACCAATACTAGTAGAGTAGAGAAAGAACTTTGACTAGGTTGAAATATACCAGCCTCTAGCATTTTTGCTACCACACATTCAATTTCACTCTTTTGGGCATAAGGATATCTATAAGACCTGATGTTTGGAGGAACACTTCCTGGAATCGAATGAATAGCATGATCATGATGACAAATAGGTGGGAGGCATTTGGGAGTCTCAAATACCTTGGAATGGTTGTCCAAGACTTTTTGGAGATATAGAGAAATAGAGGATTTCGATGTTTGAACTTCTAGTGAACATAATTGTGCAAGTACGCCCCATTGTTCTTTCTTTAGAAGCGTTTCCATGCCATTAGAGCTGATTAATTTTCATGATTTCCTTGCGATATCCCTTAATTCAAATTCCTTTCCTTCCGAAAAAAATTCTAGGAAAGTTCTTGAAAATCGAAAGCTATCGCACCCAAATATTGAAACATTAGACTCCTAGTACAACATCAACACCACCCATTGGAATGGAGAGAATTGGACTATTCAATACATATTCCCCCATAGTTAGCTTGATATTATGCAAATTTCCAGAGAAATTTATAGTTCCTCCATTTGAAACCATCACTTGACACTCTGGTGTTGGTTATAGGAAGCAATTCAATTCCTTGGCTATAATACAATGAATAAAATTATGGGTACTACCTGAATCAATCATCACTATTACCTTTTTATTCTTGATATGTCCTTCTATCTTGAGAGTTTGAGGAGAGGTAATTCCTACCAATGCATTACAAGATATGGTCAGGTTCATTTCTCCTTTCTCTAAGGTTGGTTCTTGATGTATATCCTCCTGTTTTGAATTTTCTTGTTCCTTTTCTTCCTCCTCTTCAAAATATATGTAAAATAATTTCTTCTCAGCACACTTATGACCTTTAGTGTATTTTCTATCACAACTGTAGTAAAGCCCTTTTATTAATTTTCCTTACAATTTTTGTGGTGGAAACCTTGTAGGTTGTGGAAGGCCAGGGGCAACAACACTTTAATATTTATAGTTGTGACTTGTAGACTTCATTTTTTCCATAATTTTTCTTTCAATTTTCTTTTCAACCTGAATGCCTTCTCCAATGAATAAGGTTCCCAAAAGTGAACCTCATGTTGGATGTAATACTTTAAAGTCCCTACGAAAACATCATTCCTATGCTCTTCTAGAATATCATTTACCATTATATTGAATTTTGGAAGTCCTCAATGTTCTCTCCCATTGACCCTTCTGTTTGATATTTATCAATTGGCTAAAGAAAATGTTTCTCTTTTTATCATCATAATGTTCTATCATTTCCTCCATAAAACTTAACCAAGTGACAAGTGGTTTATGAGAAAAAATCCATCAATTCCATACAAACTAATTGGGTTCTAAATATAAAGTTGCAATGCGTACCTTTTTTATGTGTTCCACATTATGAAGATCAAAATATTGCTCCATTTGTAGTATCCATGTTACCGGATCCTTGCCATCAAACTTCCTCATATCAATCTTTGGAATATGGTTGGTCTTCAATCCAATGTTAGAGTCTATGAAATCATGATTAACATTTCTTTTGTTATCATCATCAGTTTCATCTAATGCCTTTTCAACATTAGGGAGTATTTGTTGTAGCAATTTTGTCAAACCTTCCATGTATGCTTTTCAACCATTTTTCAAATCTTCCATGTTTCCTTTTATTTTTGCTTCTCTTCCATCCTTCAAACCTTCCATGTATGATTTTAAACTATTATTAAAATGATCCATATTAGGTTCCATTTCATTTTTGGTTACTCTTTGTGAGAGCGAAATTTGTTGCACTTCGTCTCATAATTTTGATATATCATGTTGCATTCCTTCCTCTTCTTCGTGCATCATAGTAGAGCTTTCTAGTTGCTTACTAGGTGTTTCCATTTTCTTGCTTCGGGTCATTTTTAAATAAAAAAATGATATTTATGCTTCATTATGCCCTTTGAATCACTTCGAACTGACTTTTCAAAGAAAAGATATGCAATTTTTTAAAAAATATACACCTTTTTCTTACTTTTTAGGTGCTTGATACTAAAATGATTGTAAATCTGTAATTTTGGATCTCCAATTTATGAAATTTCCTTTTTTGGTATCTCTATGATTTCTCTTTCCAACCCCACAAGTCAAATTGAGATTGGATTCTCCAAGAAAGAGTTATGCCAAATCTCCCACAATCACCATATTATCGACTGGTTCAGTAGAGCAAAGTTGTAAGGGATGCCACATGTCATTGTTTCCTTCGGCCCTAAAATTGCTAAAAAAAAAAATACAATTCATTCAATTTAAGCTACTTTTTACATAATTTAAATATGTTATCTAAAACAAAAATTTATGATGATTTTTCCTAAGTCACATGTTTGAGACATAATTTTGGAGCCTGCAAAAGGCCTAACTTCCTAAGAGCATATCTCTGAAAATATATCGAACCAAGATCTGAAATGTTTACAAGAATTTCTATGAGATGTTGGCTCCAAGTGGTAAAATTTTCATCTTCTGAAGCCTTGTAGAACAACGTTTATAGAGAAAATTCCAAGATGACCGGTTTGAAGAAGTGAAACCTTGGAATCTAAAGCTCTTAGGCCAAATATTATGAAACTAGCTCACAAATAAATAGACCAATGAATTAAAAATTATTCTCTTCGAGGGGGGATCCTCACTTACATTACACAAATGAACAATTATTGGATGATTCAAATGAAAAAGCCTCCTTTCTATATATAGGAGTCTAAGGGGTCACAATATAATCAGAGCCGACATAACAATAATAATGTAAGGGAACAACAATAACAATAGTGGGCTTCTATGGGGCACAATAATAATAATATGGATACTACATGGGCACAACAATAACAATAAGGGGGTTGCACTGACAATAACAATGATGGAATATGCTAGTATTATAGGGACCTAACATACTCTTTTCTCGAATAGGTTTAGAGGCCATGACAATATAGGTTGATCCGAATAAATTCATAAATAATCTCCTTGATTCTATTTTTTCCGCATGAAAAATTAAAAACCTGTAATTTCACCTTTATATATATATATATATATCTATATATATATATATATATATCTATATATATATATATATATATATATATATATATATATATATAAAAATTAAAAAATCATAAAAATATCACTATAATAAAATATAAAAAATCCAAAACAAAACATATATAAAAGAATAAAAATTAAAAAATATATATTTTAATACAATATTTTAAAAAAAAGGACAAAAAAAACACAAATGACATATAAAATTATATATTACATAAAAATAATTAAAAAAAATAAATAACATAACAATAATTTATTTGTGTTCCTAGGTGAATTGTATTGTTGTTCAGTAAGCCAGTATGAGGATTTAGTGGGGTGTAGGAAGTGCATCACTTTATTTTCTCTCTGTCTTAAGTTGGGTAAATTGTTGCTTGAGCTAAGAGGAATTTATTTTGGTATGTTTGGATTGGTTTTTGTTCTCGTAAGGGAGCTCTCATGGAGAAAATTGTTAATTGGAAGAGAGTCTCTTTGCCCTCCTATTATTATTCAGTTCTAAATTTATTTTTCAAAACTTGTCTTCGAGGAAACCTTTGGCTCTGTATTTGGTAATTATTATGGGCTTTGTTGGCTCTACCACTGGGGAAATTGTTTTAGTGGAGTCTGAGTTGAGGTGTCTTTCCATTAGCATGGTTTGGCTAATGATTTTATGTGACAATTATGTTGGGTGTTTCCAAAGCCCAAACAATGTCATGGTTAGGTCTTTCTCTTGTTTCTTTGTAGGTTGTGGTTGTTATAGAAGTTGTTACATGTGTGACCCTATTTTTCCAACCATGACACCTAGGCAACTCCTGTGTTGTAAGCAGAGTGAGAGGAGCAGCATGCAATGTCAATGGAGAGTGAAGCTTTTTGCTTAGGTTTTTATTGCTACCTATTTTAATCTTGATCCTCTCAAGAGAAGGAGAGAAATTCATAAGTTCGGAACTCAAGCTGGAGTGGAAAGGCAAACCCACTCTGACTCTAAAATCATGGATGAGAAATCTACTTGTGTATCAAAACCTGGTTAGACCAGGGGATGGAAGAAGCTATACTTGAACTTTGTAGCTTTACACTGATATATGAAGACTTTGTTGGGCTTTGTCTTGAAGATTAAACAGGTTGAAAGGTATAATGTGTTTTCCTGTTTAGAGGACATCAAGAGAATGTTGAGGATCCATTGCTTCACCTTGGATAGGTTGGATTAAATGTTGGCCCATAAATAGGGACACATAAAATGTGACTCTGACATTGTTGCACCTCCATGATTAATCGTCAGGGACCCTACTCCCATATCTTGTAAATTTTGACTGATGCAAATGCTTGTTAATTTTTTAGTTTTCGATTATATATGGTAATCTGTGTTTAGTAGGATGACTTATTTTTGGACTATGGGTTACTTAGTAATGTTCTCATCTATGAGTGCCTTTGTATCCTAAAAAAATCATAAAGAAATTGTTTGCTAGATAAATTTTTTTTGTAGGTTGATATTATATTACATATGATTATATTGATTTCATTCTTCACCCAGGAGGAATTAAACTTGAAAACTCAGGGGACTAAAGTCCCCACTCACATGACCATCGTGATCTGAATTGGATAATTATATTGTTTTTCATCCATCTCAATGCATTTGGAGTGGAAAAAGTGGAGGAATCAACTCACGCAACCGTTTTTACCGATGGGACTCACTGTGGCAAAATGGGGTGTGAAACCTTCTGGGAGCCTTTTTAGGCATGAAATGACACTTTTGGGGGGTGAAAATTTACCACTTTCGTGCTGCAACTTTTCATGTTATTCTACACACTTAGTCCTTTCCAATGCACAAGAAGTGCGGCAATCGGACTCTGTATGAAAACGTTATGCCACTCAGAAATTGGCCTTCATGTTTTCACATCTATAGTTCGGGAGGATGTCGCACCGACCCCCATTATTCGTGGAAAAGGGGCTAGCAACGTGTACGTGATGTAAAAGACTTTAGAAGAGTCTATTTTGTAACTCTAGTTAAGCGTTGATGTAGTCAAAATTAACCACTAGTAAACTATCCGACTGTGTAATAACTGGGCCACTAGGAGGAAGAGACATTTCATTATTTCAAGAAAATTTTGTTCAATAGTTGAGAAAAGATAGCTAGGAGAGATAGGATATAGAGTACACAAATAGGATATGTGCACTATAGTAGGCCATGGACCGTAGGCATCACTTCTTCATAACTGTAGCTATATTTCGATACAAAGAAAGAGAGCGAAGTGGCCTCACCTTCCAGCTGGGTTTTCTCTTGAAATGATTTCCCAAAGAGAATATATTGTGTTTTATATCTATTGTGATGAACCATATAGTGGAATATCCATGGTAGTTTACAAATCATTTGGTATTAGAGAATCTTTCTTTGGGCATTTGTGGATATTTGCAGGGGATCTATGTTGGCAGGATCAAAAATCGTAAAACCCTAATCATGGCAGACGAATATGTAAACGAACCACTTGATCCTACAGAGGTGAGGTTTCCATGGCTCGAACAAGAAGTTGCAGATATAAAACTTAATTTCAACCTCCTCATGGCGACCCTGAGTAATAAGTTGGGGATATTTGGAGAAGACGAGGGTTTGAATGTAGAGGAAAAATGAGAAGGGGGATCAAGAGATTGAGAAGACATAGAGAACCAGCCAAATAAAGAACCCAAAAAATATCAACCCAGTTCGAGTGTCTTGAATCAATCCCTCTTCAAAATGGAAGTAAAATTCAATATGAAGTCATACCATGGCAATATCGAGGCTCTAAAGTTGAACCACTTGCTGCAGCAATTCAGAGTTTATTTCAACATCCATCAGATCAAGGAAGGGAAAAGGGTTTGCTTTGCACGGCTAAAATTAGAGGGCCATGCACTAACTTAGTGGGAGAGCCACACCAAAACCTTGAGGTTGGATGGAGAACCTCCAGTGACTAAGTGGTAGGATTTCAAAAGCCTCATTAAGTCACAGTTTTATCCCATTGGGAAAATGGAGGACCAGTGGATCCGATGGCATTACTTCAGGGAAGATCCTAGCCAAAGTGTGTAGGAGTACACCACATAATTCAGAAACATGGCTATAATGTTGGTTATCTCTCCAAAGAACCCAAATGTACTCCTCAAGTATTTGGGGGATCTACACAACCATCTGTGTGAGAAAGTTATGTTTTTCAAGCCCAAATAGGTGGACGAGGCTTGTGTAGAGACACAGTACTTGGAGAACATAGGACTGAAAAGAGTGCAATCAAGTGGATCGAAGTAGAAGGAGAATAAGGAAGCTTCTAAGGAGGGGAAGAAGAAGCAAAAATGGGGAAAATATAAAAAATGGTAGCCACAACACACCAGTGCAAGGATCCTAGCAACCATTGAAACCAATGCAACATTGATGGCCATACAAAGGAGAAGTGTTGGAAGTTGTATCTAGAGCTAAACTCGAAGAACAAGAAGAATAATCTCATGGCCAATGATTTGAGAAACCAAGTTGAAAGAAGTTCAGATTTCGATGAGAATATTGTCTGTACATCTGTGCAGTAGGAGGAAAATCTGAGTATCCTCCAACAACAAAAAGAGAAAGAAATGACCAAACTCTTCCATATAAAGATACAGGTCAAGAAGACAAATATTAATGCTCTGTTTGACTCAATATTCTAGGAGAATCTCGTTGCAGCAGAGATGGACAAGAAGCTAGGGCTTGAATCTCATGATCATCCAAACCGATATCCAATGGGATGGGTAAATAAGGATGTAGAGTTGAAGGTAAAAAAACAATGCAAAATTAGATTTGCTATCAATGTTGATTTTATTGATGAAGTATATTTGGATGTGGTTCCCCTTTAGGTATGCGGAGTCATGTTTGGGATTCCATACATGTACATGCATAATTCAATATTCATGGGGAGAGCTAACCAGTACCGAATCATCAAGGATGGAAAACTATTCATCATCAATGCACACGAAGGCAAGTTGAAAATTTCACTAGTAAATGCTAACCAGGCAAAGAAATTGATGAGTTCCAGCAAGGTATACTAAGAAACAAAAAGAACAATTAGAGGAGTTGTTAAAGGCATACAAGGTGTTGTCACCTACTGCAAAATGTGTTTTCAGTTATCCAAAGTGAAAAATAGTAGATAATTTTGCAGTCATCTTACAAGCCATAGAAAGATTCAATGTCTGAATCAAACCCTCTCCACTTGAAATTTATCTGAACAAGGTTTCCAATGGTATGTAGAAGTCAAAAATGGACTCCTAGATCAGAATTTATGGTCTTCTAAATTTAAAGTATTAAATCCTCAAGTAAAGGAGGAATATCAGAGGTCCGATATTGGAGATCAGTTAATTAGAGGTACTAACACATCGATGATCACACTAAGAGAAACATATAATATCGGCAATCGCACTTCTGTGACATGGAATATCGATGATTTCCACTTTAGGCATATTAGAATATTGACGATTGCATAATCATAGGTCTCAGCGCATCGACGATCGCATATCGACGATCATGCATGAAGCAACATCGTAGATCAACGATTGTAGGTCCAATATCACACAATAGCGTAACATCAAAAATCAGAACTTTTGAACGTGACAACATTTAAAGGCTGTGAAACACATGAAGTTTTGATATAGCGTAAAACCATCGAGGAAATCAAACATGAGTTTAGAAAATATTTCATCTCAAAACCAAGGGCAGACGGGCCCTTTTCTCTCTCCTCCAGCAGGACTCGTGGCAACATCTACTTAGTCCTAATAAGTGATGTGTGGCGGAATAGGATTGAATCTGTCAAGAACACGTGGCATATGACTTCAGCATGACATGGCGGTATGGAAGGACACCTGGTAGTCTATTTTCAAATCTAAGGGGGGGCATATCTAGGTGACACGTGTCACCACTCAGGAAGTGTCGCATGGAAAGGATGACGTCCCATTAGAGATTGCAAGTCAGAGGTTGATGGATGTTGGCAATTTAAAGCAGTACACACTTGGAAAATGCCGATAAAGGTGATCCAATATAAGGTTCAATTCACAGTCACATAAAGAGTCAAAGAACCAAGGGTGTGGGGCTGAGGCAAAGCATAGAGAGATATTGATGATTGGAGAATGAGAAATGTATTAACTCCATACTTAAATTCCCAATTCGAAACCGCTGATTAGAAGGGTTATGATATTTGGTTAAGTGCATGGTCTCTAAAGGAACTTAAAGGAAAGGAACTTGGTGATATCCAAACTTCAAGTCCATATTGGTGAAATAATTTTCTTGCTGCAACTGTTCTAGAAGATCAATTATCCTGGGAAGGGGGTATATGTCCTTGAGCGTGATTTTATTCAACACCCTGTAATATAAACACATTTTCCATGTCCAATCCTTGTTTGAAAAAATTATGATGGGTGACCTACATGATGATGTACTCAGTCAAATGACACTGTGCTCAAGTAGTTGTTGCAACTATTTCTTCACCTCACTTGCCTCTATAACGTACTTCTTATAGATCCCAATATTTGGTAATGGGGAGTCTGGAAATAGTTGGACCTCATGCTCCACTTCTCTCTTAGGTGGTAAGCCTTTAGGCTCTCGGAACACATCCTTATGTTTTCACCTAATGCAAAATGTGTTTGCAGTTGTCCAAAGTGTAAAAGAGAGGAGAAGTTTGTAGTCCTCTTAGAAGCTGTAAAAAGACTCAAAGTATTAATTGGACCATCTCCATTGGAAAATTATCTAAACAAGCTTCCAACGGTATGTAAAAGTCCAAAAATGGACTCCTAGATCAGAAGTTATGGTCTTCTAAAGTTCAAGGATTAAAGCCTCGAGGAAAGGAGGACTATTGTAGGTCCTTTATCAGAGATTGGCTAATCAAAGGTCTTGGCATATCGACGATCGCATATCGGTGAACACACTGAGACTAGGATAGAATATTAGTGATCACGCTCCAACGACATGGAATATTAACAATTACAACTTCAGGCACATCAAAATATTGAATATCGCATAATCAGAGGTCCTGATGCATTAAATATCACATATCGAAGATCACACATCAAGTAGCATTGGATATCGATAATCGTTAGTCCAACATCATGCAATATTGCAACAATGGAAATCCTAACTTATGAATCTGACATCCTTTAAAGGTTGTGAAACACATGAAGTTCTCATATGGCATAAAACTAACGGGGAACTCAAAATGAGTTTACAAAGGATTTCATTGCAAAATTAAGGGTGGACGAGCCCTTTTCTCTCTCCTCCAATAGGACATGTGGTAGCATCTAGTTAGTTCCGATAAGTGACGCGTGGGGGCACAGGATTGCCTCCGATAAGGACATGTGGCAGATGATGTTAGCATGATGTGGTGGTACGAAAAGAGACACGGCAGTCTGTTTTTTCATTTTAAGGGGGCCTATGGGGGCATATCTGGATAACATGTGTCACTACTCATGAAGTGCCATGTGGCAAGGATGATGCCCCATTAGAGATCACAAATCGGAGGTTGATGGATGTTGGCACTTTAAAGAAGTTCACACTTGGAAAAATGCCGATAAGGGGGCTCCAATAAAAGGGTCAATGCACAGATGAATAAAGAGTCAAAGAACCAAGGGCACGAGGATAAGTCAAATCACAGAGAGCTATCAGTGATTGGAGAATGAGCAATGTTACAACTCCATTGTAAATCCCTGACTGGAAACCACTAAATAACACCCCAATATTTTTTCTATGGGAATTGTCATGTCCACCTTGTGTATATAATAGAGATCGATAAACTAAGGGTTCCAATATTTGGCTAAGCGCATGGACGCTAGAGGAACTTAAAGGAAAGGGGTGCAAAACGTTTGACAAACGAAGAATAGCCCCCAGATAGGAAAAAATTTCCTAGTTCCTTAAGGCTAAGCATTTGGTCATAGCCCCCAATCATATGATGAAGAAAGTAGAAAGGGACTAAACAAAAGGGGCCTAGGACCATCGTTAATCATTGTTTTGTAATATCTTTTACAGTAAAAGTCTCGATGAAGAAAAGGCTTTGTTATAACAGTATGGCTATATTACTAGGAATATCATGCTCCAATAGTGAAGGGCAGGGAGTTATGTGATGGATGAGTTGGAAGATGTGATTCCATGATACCACTAAGGCCATTGCAGTTGATCAATCCTAGCTCTAAAAGGTTGGAATTCAAGTGCTTAAGGTGAAAGTGATGGAACCATCCTAGCTGCAAGGGAGGCACATCAAAGTAGAAACATGGCCTGATCAGAGGCCATCACAGAGTGGCAGGAAGATATTTTCCTCCATAATCATTCGGTTTTCCCTCATTTCTATTTTCCTGTAATTTTCATATTTTAAAGAATGAAACCAAATCCAGTCGCAATAAGTTGGGTAGCAGAGCTTTGCATGCCGAGACAACTAGTTTATCAGAAATATAGAGCTTAGGATAAGATATTTTGTAACTATTTTACAAATCTCTCCCTCTCCTTCTAAAAGGAAGGAAGAAACACTTAACAGAGGTTCCATAATTCTGGACCCAAGAGGTCCAAATTTTGTGATTCCACTTTTGGTTCTATTTGGTTGTTCATGATGTCCTTGAGCTATACATAGGAAAAATATAATGGAATGGTGATTTGGACTCATTTTGAAGGATTAATGAAACTCTTTGGTGATATGTGTAGTATGTTTCCACTTTGTTTATCACTTCATGTATGTTTTTCTCTCTGAAAGAGTAATGAAGTTGTTGGTTTCAATATTATTCATGGTTGTATATTTTCTACTAGGTAGTAACAGTACCTATGCTAATTACATATTTACTTGTGTTATTTGATAGCCTACAGTACCTGTATGAGAACATATTTACTTATGCTAATTAGTAACAAATGTATTCATAATGTATAGATCTTGGGACCTTAATTAGCACGCCATTGTTTCTACCATTCCACCTCTTCAGTCTTCCATACTTCTTCTAGAACATTGTTGCTTAGGATTTTGTATTATATCCAGCCATATGCATCGAATTCCTTCCTTTATTCCCCCTCTTCATTTTTCTACAATGCCAATATTGAAGTTGCCTATTGTTGTGTTTCAGCCACCAAAACTAGACATTTCTCTATGAGATTAGCACGATTTACCCACTAAGTATTTAGATCCATGTATTTTATTGCATTCACCTTGATGAAAGATATTGAACCAAGCCCCATTTATTATCTTTTTCAAGATATCTGACAACTCGTGTGCGCCAGAGAACCCTACTGATAATATTCAAAAGCACTCCTCTCTATAAGATGCCCTAGGCACTAGTCTTCTTTCAATTCGAAGGTTGTCTCTAGGAGGCTTCTATATATCCTGAAGCACTAGTGTTATAGGTGATAGAAAAATCTACAACATATTTTTGGTGCCATTGTAGGGGACTGGATCATAATATTTTTCCCTAGGTACCACATAATTTTTACATTCCCTCTCTCGGGTGAGCAGAGGAAGTGTGGGTTGAAGATCTCTCACCCTGGCGACTCCATTGTTGAATATTATTATAAAAACCATGGTGACTCCATTTTCTATATATTTATTTGACCATCCTTGTTTTCAAGAGGACTCACACTCGCTCTGATGTTGAACAATAGAAAACTTCCCCTACATTTGAACTTGAGATCACTCACCTAGAGAGGTTTTCAAAATGTCCCTTCCTGCATTCTTGGTCAACAAATTTGCACCACTAGATTTTTCTTCTATTTTTGGTCATCCCAATCACATCCCTTCATTTCATGAATGGAAGACCTATTTTCCTAGATTTAGTGGAAACACAGATAGAAGGCCAAACTAGCACCTTAAGGATTTTCATGAATGCATGGAAAAACAGGGTATTTT
Source organism: Pinus tabuliformis (assembly GCA_031772625.1). NCBI lineage: Eukaryota > Viridiplantae > Streptophyta > Pinopsida > Pinales > Pinaceae > Pinus > Pinus tabuliformis. The sequence goes on from CM062818.1 coordinate 1,190,083,410, forward strand.
TTTGAAGATGCTCAAATGAAATTGTTCATGTACTCTTTAGAAGTATATTTTAGATTTTGGTACAAAACAACTCCTCATGGTATCATATCTTCCTTAGAGAGTTTTCACATAACATTCCATCATTATTGCAAAAGATTAAATCCATCGGATGCTCTGTTTGAAGATTGTTGTGCATATTTTAATGTTGAAAATATTTCTGAGGTTAATGATCCTCCTAAAGATGTTTGTGGGCCTCCGCTCCATGAAGGCATATATTGGCATCAAGAAGCATCACCGAGTGATCAAGAAAGATAAGAAAGAGACATCATCAATATGAAAACAAACCATCAAAGATATTATTCTACCGGCTTTGATGATTCTCCTTCTTATGATGTGTATGACTGTGATGGAGACTCAAGTGATGCAGAATCACAACAGTCTTAGTTGTGGGAAGTTGCACAAGAAGAGGAGTCCCACTAGGAGGTTGATAAAGAGGCTCCAGTTTATTATTCACATCCTTCACCTAAAGAACAAGTTCAAGACACTCCCATGATCTATGATGCATATGATTCAGAGGAGGATAAGACTGTTACATATGTTCAAAGGGAATTGCTTACCAGCAAGTGGCAAGAATGCTTCTAGCGACATTTTTTTCAAGAAGAGCCCAAAGTTGAAGAGCCAAGCAAAGTCTTTGGTTGCCTGTTGCAAAAATACCCCTCCCTAGAAACTGTTCAAGAAAGAGAGACAACTATAATTTTTTCTCATTAGTTCCATGATCTCGTAGCTGATTATATGGTATCTTTCTTTGGCATGCAACAACATACATTAATTCCAAGGTATGAGTCAAAACTTTGGTCTGAAGTTCTTATGGGGTACATACCTATTTTAGCCACTAATTTTCAGTAACACAACCCAATTAGAAGGTTCATGGAGGATATTAAAAGAGTTGAGCATCAACTACCAAGTTGGGGGAACATATCAAAATTTTTGTCCAAAGATTGTATGTGGTACATGCCTACTTTAATTGTTGAATTTCTAGATAACAATGGCATAAGGTCTAGTACCCTGATGTTGAGATGGTATCATTGGAAGTTTGAATTCACTTGGTTGAACTAATTCTTGTTCATAAATAAGAGTTGTATATAAATAAGCTGACTAGCTAAACATTTAATTTCCAGTTGTTAGAATTTACATTTTTGCATTTCAGTTTGATGAGGAAAAGACTCCTTGCAAATAAAGTTCCATGGAGATTTTCTGGTCTTATAAGTTCATTATATTTTTGACTCCATGCCCAATGGTGAAGGCTACTAGTCTACAGGTTCTCAGCACCTTTTTATCAAGGCATTGTCCCCAATTGGAGCCAATGTTGTCAGCAACTGCAAAATGTGTTTTCAGCTGTCCAAAGTGAAAAGGAGAAAAGAAGTTTGTAGTCATCTTCCAAGCCACATAAATGCTCAAATCTAAATCAGACCCTCCCCATTGGAAATTGCTCTAAACAATCTTTCCCACAATATATCGAAATCCAAAAATGGACTTTTGGATTAGAAGTTATGGTCTTCTAAAGTTCAAGGAAAGGAGGAATATCGGAGGTCCCATATCAGATATTGACTAATCGAAGGTCCGATATTCGAGATCGACTAATCAGAGGGCTTGGAAGATTGACAATGGCATATCTGTGATCAAATATCAAGAAAAATTAGAGATCAGAGATCACAGGTCTAGCATCAACCAACATCGCAACATCGGAAATCAGAACTTCTGGACATGACAACCTTTAAAGGTTGTGAAACGCATGAAGTTCTGATATAACGTTAAATTTCCAAGGAACTAAAAAACGAGTTTACAAAGGATTTCATCACAAAACCAAGGGTGGACGAGCCCTTTTCTCTCTTCTCTAGCAAGCATGTGGCAACATATAGTTAGTCATAATAAGTGACACGTGGTGAAATAGGATTGGCTCCGATAAGGACAAGTGGAAAATGCTATCAACATGATGTGGTAGTATAGAAGGAGACGGGGTAGTCTGTTTTGGAATTTTAAGGGGGACTGTGGGGGCATATCCGAGTGACACGTGTCACCACTCAGGAAGTTCCACGTGGTAAGGATTACATCCCAACGAAGATTGAAAATTGGAGGTTGATGGATGTCGACACTTCAAAGTAGTGCACACTTCGAAAACAATGATAAGCATGCTCCAATATAATGGCTGGCACATAGTCGAATAAAGAATCAAAGAAGCAGGGGCACGGGGTTGAGGCAAATCATAGAGAGATATCAATGATTGGAGAATGAACATTGTCACAACTTCATAGTTAAATCCCCAACTGGAAATCGCCGATTAGAAGGGTTCTGATATTTGGCTAAGTGCATGGTCGCTAGAGGAACATAAAGGAAAGGGTCCCAAAGCATTTCAAAAAGGAAGAATAGGCCCCAGACAGGAACAAAAGGCCCTAGTGCCTTAAGGTGAAGCATATGGTCATAGCCCCTAGCATATGATAGAGAAAGTAGAAAGGGGCTAAACAGAAGGGTCCTAGGACCACCATTAATCATTGTTTTGTAATGTGTTTTAGAATAAAATTATCGATGAAGAAAAAACTCTAATATAAAAGTATGACTATATTATTGGGAGCACTTCGATAGTGAAAGGCGGGGAGTTATGTGATGGATGAGTCGACAGTTGTGATTCCATGATACTACTAAGGCCATTGCAAATGATCGATCCTATCTCTAAAATGTGGGAATCCAAGTAGTTAAGGTGAAAGTGCTAGGAAGAAGCCAAGCTGCAAGGGAGGCACATCGATGTAGAAATATGGCCTGATCAAAAGCCATCATAGGGTAACAGGAAGATATTTTCCTCCATAATCATTCAGTTTTCCCTTATTTCTATTTTCCTGTAATTTTCATATTTTAAAGAACATAATCAAATCCGATCGCAATAATTTGGGTAGTAGGCCTTCGTACACCGAGACAACTAGTTTATCAGACAGCTCGAGATTAGGCTAACATATTTTGTAATTGTTTTACAAATCTTTCCCTCTCCTTATAAAATGAAGGAAGAAACACTTAACCAAGTTTCCAGAATTCTGCACCCGAGAGGTCCAAATTTTATGATTCCACTTTTGGTTCTATTTTCCTATTCATGATGTCCTCGAGCGATACAAATGCTCAATGTAATGGACTGGTGATTTGGACTCATTTTGAAGGATTAAAGAAACTCTTTTGTGGTTCCAATCAGAGCAAGGTGCAATATGTTTCCCCTTTGTTTATCACTTCATGTATGTTTTTCTCCCTCTAAAATAGTGTAATGAAGTTGTTGGTTTCACTCTGATTCATGGTTGTATACTTGTTTCTAAGTAGTAACAATACCCATGGTAATTACATATTTACTTTTGTTATTTGATATCCTACAATACCCATATGAGCACAGATTTACTTATGCTAATTAGTGACAAATGAATTCATGATGTATAGATCTTAGTACCTTAATTAACGCTCCATTGTTTTTTCCATTCCACCTCTTAAGTCTTCCATACTTCTGTCAGAAAATTGTTTCTTAGGATTTTGTATAGTATCCATCCCTACATATTGAATTCCTTCCTTTCTTTCCTCCTCTTAATTTTGTTACAATGCCAATATTGAAGTTACCTATTTTTTTTTATCGACCACCATAACCAGACATTTCTCTTTGAGATTAGCCTGATTCACCCCCTAAGTATTTAGATCCATGTATTTGCTTGAGTTCACCTTGATGAAGGAGTATTGAACCAAGCCCCCTTTATTATATTTTTCAAATTGTGTGACAATTAGAGTGAAACAGAAAGCCCTACTAATAATATTCAAAAGCACGCCGCTCTATAATATGCCCTGGGCACTAGTCTTTGTTCAACCTGGAGGTTGTCTCTGGGAGGCTTCTATATCTCCTGAAGCACTTGTGCTACAGGTGCTAGAAAAGGCTACAACATCCTTTTGGCTCCATTTTTGGGGACCAGATCAGAATATGGTTCCCTGGGTACCACAAAATTTTTACATTCCGTCTGTCAAGTGAGGAAGGGAAGTGTGGGTTGAAGATCACTCACCACGATGACCCCACTATCTATATGTTTAATTGACCATCCTGACTTTCAAGAGGCCTCATACTTTCTCTGATGCTGAACAACAAAAAACTTCCCTTGCATTTGAACTTGAGATCACCCACCTAGAGAGGTTTTCAAAATGTCCCTTCCTACTTTCTTGGCTAGCAAATTTGCTCCACTAGATTTTTCTTCTATTATTGGTTATCCCAATCATGTCTCTTCATTTAATGAATGGAATAGTTATTTGCATAGATTCAGTGGAAATAGAGATAGAAGGTTGGACCAACACCTTAAGGATTTTCACGAATGCATGGAACAACAAGGTATTCCTTAGAGAACTTTTGAGGTCTAAAATGGGCCTGCTAAGAAAAATGTACAACCAAAATAAACTTTATAAAAACTAATAGGATTCAATGTGATAATGTATACCATGGGGGATGATTCGCCATTTTTTGGGTTAAAAAATAAAAGGATTAAAAAATAATAAATTAATAAAACTACTTTTTCAACTTGTATTTTCAACTTATCTCCCCCAAGTTTTTACTCAAATTTTGACTGGAAGTATGCATTGGATGCAAAATTTAATTCCTAATCCAAGGAGCACCCATGTTTCATACTTTTTTATGGACCCTGCTACACTAAAAATGATAAATACATGAAAAAACATTATTACAATCATGATTTCCATTTATTTCTCATTTTTCATGTAGTGTGGTCTATCAAAAGTATGAAACATGGGTACTCCTTGGATGAGAAATCAAATTATGCATCCAACAAGTGTTCCTACTCGAAATTTGAGTAAACCCATAGGGAGATAAATTGAAAAAGTAGTTTTTTCTTTTTTCCCTCTAAAATTTTGATGATATAATCTAATAGTATTTTATTATTTTCACTATTATTTTATAATTTCCTTAGGAGGCTGATTTTAGACCTCAAAATTACCTAATGGTTTTTGAAGATGCACAAATTAAATTGTTCATGTACTCTTTAGAAGAAGATTTTAGAGTTTGGTACATAACAATACCTTGTGGCAGCATATCTTCCTTAAAGAGTTTCCACATAGAATTCAATCATTATTTTAAAAGATTATATACATTGGATGCTCTATTTGAATATTGTTGTGCATATTTTAATGTTGGAAATGTTTCTGAGGTTAGTGATCTTGTTGAAGATGTTTGTGGGGCTCCACTCCAAGATGACATATACTGGCATTAAGAAGCATCACCCAGTGATCAAGAAACAGAATAAAGAGACATCATTGAGATGCAAACAAACACTCAGATATCTTATTCTACTAAATTCGATGAGTCTCTTCCGTATGATGTGTATGACTCCGATGGAGAGTCAAGTGATGCAGAACCACAACAGTATCAGTTATGAGAAGCTGCACAAGAAGAGGAGGCCCACCAGGTGGTTGAAAAAGAGGCACAGTTTACGACTCACATCCTTCACCTGAATAACAAGTTCAAGACTCTCCTGTAGATTTTTCTATCACCTGCTGCACAAGTGCTTCGGGAGATATAGAAACCTCCTATTGGCAGCCTCTGTGTTGATTGTAGATGAGTGCCTAGGTTTGAATATTATTAGTAGGGATTTCTACTACACTCCAATTTTCACGTAGTATGAAAAAGATAATGAAGGGGGGTTTGGTTCAACAATCCTTCATTAAGGTGAACTTAAGAAAATACATGGATCTAAAAACACAGGGGGTAAATTGGGCTAATCTCAGAGAGAAATGTCTGGTTCTAGTGGCCGAAACACAACAATAGGCAGCTTCAGTATTGGCATTGTATCAAAATGAAGAGGAGTAAAGAAAGGAAGGAATTCGATGCATAGGGTTGGATACAATACAAAATCCTAAGCAACAATGTTTTGATAGAAGTATGGTAGACTGAAGAGGTGGAATGGCAAAAATAGTGGAGCGTTAATTAAGGTCCCAATATCTATACATCATGCATACATTTTTCACTAATTAGAATAAGTAAATATGTGCTCATACAAGTACTATAGGCTATCAAATAACACAAGTAAATATGTAATTACCATGGGTATTGTTAATACCTAGTAGTGAATATACAACCATGAATCAGAGTGAAACCAACAAATTCATTACAATATTTCAGAGGGAGAAAAACATAGATGAAGTGATAAACAAAGGGAAAACATAATGCACATTGATCTAATTAGAATCACCAAAGAGTTTTAGTAATCCTTCATAATCAGTCCAAATCACCAGTCCATTACATTTAGCCTTTGTATCACTCAAGGACCTCATGAACAGGAAAATAGAACCAAAAAAGGAATCACAGAATTTGGACCCCTCAAGTGCCAAATTATGGAACCTCTGTTAAGTGTTTCTTCTTTCCTTTTATAAGGAAAGGGAGAGCTTTGTAAAATAATTACAAAATATCTTAGCCTAAGCTCCAGCTATTTGATAGACTAGCTGTCTCGACATGCAAAGGCCTCTTGCCCAAATTATTACAATCGGATTTGATTATTTTCTTTAAAATACGAAAATTATGGGAAAATAGAAATAAGGGAAAATTGAATGATTATGGAGGAAAATATCTTCCTGCCACCTTATGATGGCCACTGATTAGGCCAAGTTTCTGCATTGTTGTGCCTTCCTTGTAGCTTGATTGGTTCCCGACACTTTCACCTTAACCACTTGAATTCCCACCTTTTAGAGCTGGGATCAATTAGTTGCGATGGACTTAGTGGTATCATGGAATCACATCTGCTAAATCATACATCACATAACTCCTTTCATTTCACTGTCGGAGTGCTATATTCCCAGTAATATAGCCATACTGTTAAATCATAGTTTTTTCTTCATCAAGACTTTTACTCTAAAGGACATTATAAAACAATGATTAACAATGCTCCTAGGCCCGTTTTGTTTAGCCCCTTTCTTCTTTCTTCATCATATGACTGATGGCTATGACCAGATGCTTAGCCTTAAAACACTAGGGCCTTTTGTTCATGTCTAGGGCCTATTCTTCCTTTGTCAAGTGATTTGTTCCCCTTTCCTTTAAGTTCCTCTAGTGACCATGCGCTTAGCCAAATATTGGAACCCTTCTAATTAGTGGTTTAAAATTGGGGATTTAACTATGGAGTTGTAACAATTCTCATTCTCCAATCACCAATCACTCTCTGTGCTTTTCCTCTGCCTCATGTCCTTGGTCTTTTGACTCTTTATGTGACTGGGCTTCGACCCTTTTATCAGACCCCCCTTATCAACATTTTCCATGTGTGAACTGCTTTAAACTGTCAACATCCATCAACCTCCGATTTGAGATCTCTAATGGGATGTCATCCTTGCCACATCACACTTGCTGAGTGGTGATACATGTCACTCAGATATGCCCCAATAGCCCCCCTTAAAATGACAAAATAGATTGCCATGTGTCTTTTTGTACCACCACATCATGTTGACATCATCTTCCACATGTGCTTATCAGATTCAATTCTATGCCACCACACGTCATGTATCAGAATTAACTAAAGGTTTCCACACGTCCTGCTGGAGGGGAGAGAAAAGGGCTCATCCACCCTTTATTGTCTGATGAAATTGTTTGAAAACTCATTTTTAGGTTCCCCAATAGTCTTATGCTATATCGGAACTTCATCTGTTTTGCAACCTTTAAAGGATGTCACATTCATAAGTTATGATTTCCAATGTTGTGATATTGCATGATGTTGGACTAACAATCACTGATATCTGATGTTACTTGATGTGTGATTGTTGATATGCGATCACTGATGCATCGGGACCTCTGATTATGCAATCGTCAATATCCTAATGTGCCTGAAGCTGTGATCACTGATATTCCATGTTGTTGGAGCACGATCGCTGATATTCTATCCTGCTTTGAGTGCAGTCACCGATATGCAATCTTTGATGTGCCAAGACCTTCGATTAGCCAATCTCTAATATCATACCTCCAAGATTCCTCGTTTCCTTTGAGGCTTTAATCCTTGAAATTTTGAATACCATAACTTCTGATCCAGGAGTCCATTTTTGGACTTCTACATACTGTTGGGAAGCTTATTCAGATAAATTTCCAATGGAGAGGGTCCAATTAAGACTTTGAGTCTTTTTATATCTTAGAAGAGGACTGCAAAATTATCTTCTCTTTTACATTTTGGACAACTGAAAACACATTTTGCAATAGGTGACAACGCAAGGATGTGTTCTGAGAGCCTAAAGGTTTACTACCTAACAGAGAAGTGGAGCATGAGATCCAGTTATTTCCAGACTCTCTATTACCAAATATTGGGATGTACAGGTAATCTGTTATAGAAGCAAGTGAGGTGAAGAAACAATTGTAACAACTACTTGACTAGGGTGTCATTCGACCAAGTACATCACCATGTGGGTCACCCATCATCATTTTTCTAAACAAGGATTGAGCTTGGATAGTGTGTTTAGATTACAGGGTGTTGAATAAAATCATGCTCAAGAACATATACCTCCTTCCCAAGATAATCAATCTACTAGGTTAGTTGCAGTAAGCAAAGTGTTTCACCAAGTTGGACTTGAAGTTTGGATATCACCGAGTTTGAGTTAAAGAACAAGATACATGGAAGACCACCTTCAAAACTAGGAAAGGTTTGTATGAGTGGCTAGTTATTCCATTTTGCCTATGTAATGCATCAACTACATTTATGAGATTAATGAATGATATAATGCGCCCTTTCATAGATTCATGTTTTATTGTATATCTGGATGATATAATAGTATATAGAGCTACCTGGGAGGAGCATATTTCACATTTGACATAGGTGCTCGAAACATTGAAGAACCACTAGTTGCTAGCCAATCTCAAGAAGTGTGAGTTTACGTAGCAGTATTTGGTGTATCTAGGGTATATGATTAGTGGAGGAGAGTTGAAGATAGATCCTTCCAAGATGGATGCCATCATGAAATGGTCGGTTCTTACTAATGTTTTTGAGGTCAGGAGTTTCATTGGGGTAGCACAGTACCTGAGGAAATTCATAGCCTCATTTTCAATCGTAGCAGCACCACTCCACACCATAACAACAAGTGGAAAGATTTTCCAATTGGGAAAAGGTCAACATAAGTATTTCGGGGAGATAAAGAAGAAGACTAGTCAAGGAACAATTTTGGAATTACCAAAATTCTAGTGACCATTTGAAGTGGAGATAGATGTAAGTGGGTATTATATGAGAGTTATTTTGATGTAAAGAGGAAGGGTCATTTACTACCATTTTGAAGTATTTCATGCAGAATTTCTTGACTACCCTACCTATGATAAGGATCTATATGTCATGGTGCAAGTTGTGAAGAAGTGAAAGCACTATCTTATGGGAAAGGAGACAATAATCCACATAGATCACCAATCGTTATAGTACTTGCAAGCCTAGAGTAAGCTGCAATAGACCAGGCGTTACAAGTGGATGGGGTTTTTACAACAATTTCATTTGGTGATCATGTATAAGAAGGGAAGGACAAACATTTTGGACAATATTCTTTCAAGGCCACCTACATCAAATATTATAGCTTTCGGGACTCTTATGCACATGGATCCATTCACCCATGATGCATACAGAAAGGCATATTTATAATATGATGACTTCAAGGAGGTGTATCAACAGTTGTAGAGTCAAAGTCATGTGCATGATGGCAACAACCCTATTGCCTACCATCCCCGGGATGGGTTACTTTACAGGCTAGATAAACTATGTTTCCTAATGGTGAGCATTTGTAGTTGATTAGAGAGGTTCACACCTCCAAGGTTTTAGGGCACTTTGGTGTAGTGAAGACCATGGCTAACTCTAGAGATATGTGTATTGGCCCAAGATGCAAGAGAATGTAGCTAGGTTCATAAGAGGATGCATGCTTTGTTGTACCAACAAGCCTAGCAACAAGAAATAGGGTCTGTATCATCCCTTACATGTACCTAATCATCTTTGGGAAATAATTTCCATGGACTTTGTGGGAGGTTTACCAACAACCGAGAAGGGACATGACTACATGTTTATGGTACTTGACAGGTTCAGCAAGATGTGTGTTCTGATGACCTGTAAAAATACCATTAATGTACAAGAAGCAACAAAATTGTTCTTTGGACAGGTCTGGATGCACTTTGGGATACCAAGGAACATCATTTCAGATAGGAACATAAGATTTCTCAGTGCATTATGGACTACATTGTGGAAGAAGATCATGGTAAATTTTAGGGGCAAATTTTAGCCCAGTGGCGAAATTTAAGGGGTTTTTCATTTTAGAGGGGTGAAATTTTTATAAAACGCTCATTTCATATATTTAGCCCAACTTTTATTTAAAAAATAATTATTTTTTCATTTTATCCCAAAAAATGGGCGGATAAACTATGAAAAGACTCATTTGACCCAATTCCCCTGGTTTGGGAGGTTATATTCCATTACAATCATCCCGTTTCTACTTTGCAATGTTAAATTTGTTTGCAATCACCCATTTTCTAGTTTGGGAGGCTATATTTGGTCCCAATAAATAAAAATATAAATAAAGTGGAGGTATGGTAAATAAATAAAACCTCTGTTTATACTTACTCCAATGGTATGGTAAATAAATAAAAATATAAATAAATTAGAGGTATGGTAAATAAATAAAGGCTCTTTTTATATTTAGTCCATAACTCTCTTTCTATTTAAGAAATCTCAAGAAAGAGGTTTTATTTAAGTGAATCATATGGGCCAAATACAATATTTATAAAAGAGGTATGGTAAATTAATAAAATTATAAATAAACAAGAGGTATGGTAAATAAATAAAACATTTTTGTATATTTACTCCATAAGTCACCTTATATTTATGAACATGAAAGGGTGTAAATAAATAAAAATAAAAATATAGTGGAGGTATGGTAAATAAATAAAACATATTTTTTATACTTACTCCAAAGGTATGGTAAATAAATAAAAATATAAATAAACTAGAGGTATGGTAAATAAATAAAACCTATTTTTATATTTAGTCCATAACCCTCTTTCTATTTAAGAAGGCTCAAAAAAGAGGTTTTATTTAAGTGAATCCTATGGGCCAAATACCATATTTATAAAAGAGGTATGGTAAATTAATAAAAATATAAATAAACGAGAGGTATGGTAAATAAATAAAACATTTTTTTATATTTTCTCTATTAGTCACCTTATATTTACGAACACGTAAGAGTGTAAATAAATAAAATATAAATAAAGTGGAGGTATAATAAATAAATAAAACCTCTTTTTATACTTACTCCAAAGGTATGGTAAATAAATAAAAATATAAATGAACTAGAGGTATGGTAAATAAATAAAACCTCTTTTTATATTTAGTCCATCACCCTCTTTCTATTTTAAGAAGGCTCAAAAAAGAGGTTTTATTTAAGTGAATCCTATGGGCCAAATACCATATTTATAAAGATGTATGGTAAATTAATAAAAATATAAATAAAAAAATAAAAAAATTTCCTATATCTACTCCATAAGTCACCTTACATTTACGAACTCAAAAAATGCATTATATTTAGGTGAAGCTTATGGGCCAAATACTATGGGCCAAATACGGTGGGCCAAATTATTATTAATACAATGCAAAAAACATTATTAACCCTAATATTATTATTAATAAAAATAAAGATGGCACATGGTATTGACCCATCGTATTCACGTGGAATGTAGCCTATTTAAAGGGGGGGAATTAAATCAGGATATATCCATCTTTACTTTGGATCTACTAAGCCCCGAGAGGGATCAAATATTGTGATATGCAAACTACGATAGAGTGAAAAAATATTTGATTCCTCTTGGGGCTTGGTAGATCAAAAGTAAAAATGGATCTTGTAATTTAATGTCACTTCAACATTTTAACTTGGTTAAAATAAAAAATAAAAAATAAAAATCAATTATTAATTTTTATAAATTACTAATAGTAGATTTTAAGCTCCATCATATCAACTTAGATCATCTTAATTGTAAAAAACATCTTAAGGTGAATGGTTAAAGCTACATTTAGTCACTTCACAAAATTTAGTAAAAAAATACCAATATCTCCATTAATATTGGTTTTCTAATTTAACAAAAAAAAAATTAAAACAGTGAAATCTTATCACTCTTTCTGCATAACCCTCGTAGAAGCATAACCCTCGTAGAAGGGAGATAGTCGCTGCCCAGATTTCTCACCATTTTTCAAACATCCTCAATATGATATCTTCATGGAAAAGTTAACATACTGATGTTGGCTTAGTTGTTTGAAAAATATGTTGGTTTGTACAACCTTTCATCTTCTCTGTTATTCTTAGTTTGTCATAATGATCTGTAGGGGTTGGGCCATTGCACCATATTGTCCTAAAAGGCGGAGATTATGCATCAAAAAGGAAATTAATCCACATGTTACAACGCTGTTAAAAATTTGCAAGGCGTATGAAGGTAGTGAATTATGCTAATAAGAAATTTAGAATAGGAAATTAATCCACATGTTACAACGTTGTTAAAAATTTGCAAGGCGTATGAAGGTAGTGAAATATGCTAATAAGAAATTTAGAATGGGAGAGACGTAATTAAATTTTATTATTTAATTGAAGATTTCCAATTAAAATAATAATAAATCTACATTTATATATTTATATATTGATTGGAAGGCTTCTGACAATGATCACTTCTTTCCATTAAATCCCCTTCAGGCCTTTCAGATACATACTACTTTCTTATATTATATAGTTGGGGCTTGCTACTTGTTGGCATGTTGGGGTAAACAAACTTGATGGTTTTTATTTATTTATTTATTTTTATCTCGCATTTGGAGTCTATGGAATAAGAAAGAAATTTGATAGCTTGACAAAAGTGGTAGAGAAAAGATTAATCTCTCCTACCTTGACAGAACTGGTGGTCAAGATCAACACTTACAAGAAATTTGTTGTGGAATATTATCAAAACTAATAGAATGATATGAAAGAGTGTACACTAAGAACCTTGATAAACACAACCACTTAAACGTTCAACATTGTTTGTAGGAAGAGAAAATTATGTTTCTTTTTTCCAAACATGTAGCTTAGTATACTACAATTTAATGAATATGTTTTCCTATTATCATATATGGTTTCATACTTTAACAAAACATTCACCAAGACTTTACAATGTTTTATTATTCAGTGAAATATTTGCCAAGATCTTACAAGATTTTATAATTCAGTGAAATATTCGCCATGAATTTACAAGAAAATATAATCTGGTGAGAGATTCACAAAAAAAATTATATATACATATTATATTATTGATAAAATCGCCTCCCATTTTTAATATGTATTATGGGGATTCACCCATTTATTAGACATATAAATTTAGGGTGGTTCTTAAAATTTTCCCTAGAGAAGATGGACACAAACTTGAAGATATCTACAAATTTCCATCCACAGACATATGGGCAGACAGAAGTAGTCAACGAGACTTTGGTGCAGCTTATGAGGGGATACAACCAAAAGCATCCAAAGACCTAGGATGAAAATTTGGTATATATAGAACATTCTTATAACAGAGCGGTCCACACTTCTATAGGAAATTCCACATTTGAGACTTGTTTTGGATATTTTCCACCTTCACCTTTGGATATTTCATATGGGAAGTAAGGAGTGAGGGAAGATATTATAGGAGATGATTTAAGGGCTGAAAATTTTACAGATAATATCAGGCGAATCCATCTACCGGTCCAAAGAATGATGCAGAAGTCATAGTAGAAGTCTAAGGCCAAGCATGATTAGCATAGAACAGAGAAATCATTCAAGGTGGGAGACAAAGTATGGCTATCGTTGAACAAGGAGAGATTGAAGGGACCTGGTAAGAAAATCAAGGCTCTAAGGTATGGTCCCTTTGAGATACTGGAAAAGGCGGGTGATAATGCTTATCAACTTAGTTTACCACCATATATGTGTAATTAATCAGTTGTGAATGTAGAGAATTTGAAACTCTATGGGCCTTCCATGCTAGATCAGGAAGAGGAACAGGTCCTACCTTCTATGGAGTATTTGGCACCAGACGCTCAAGCAGAGTTGACAGAAGATACAATTTTGTAGAATAAGTCTAGAACCATAAGATAGGGGTTGCATGACCTTTGGGAGATTGGGTTGAAGGGATAACTTCCAGGCAAAGGTAAATGGTACACCAGATAGAAGGTGGAGGAAAAATTTCCTCACCTCATTTAGTAAATGCTTTTGGGGACTAAAAGCATCCAAAAATGGGGAGGTGTGAACTTAATTGGATATTTTTTTCATCCATCTCAATGCATTTGGAGTGGAAAAAATGGAGGAATCAACTCATGGGACAACTTTTACCGGCGGGACCCAGTTTGGCAAAACAGGGTCTAAAACCTTGTGGGAGAATTTTGAGGCATCAAATGATATTTTTTGGGTGTAAAACTTTGTCACCTTGGCGCATCATCTTTTCACGCTATTCCACACACATAAATCTTTCCAACAATGCAAGAAGCGCATCAACCAGACTCTATATGCAAAAGTTATGTCGCTCAGAAGTTGGCCTTCTTGTTTTTGCACCTATAGGTCAGGAGGATGATGCGTCAGCCCCCATTATTCATGGAAAAGGGGCTAGCCATGTGTTTTTGATTTTTAAAAGACTCTAGAAGAGTCTATTTTGTAGCTCTACCTAAGAGTTGATGTAGTCAAAATTAACCACTAGTACGCTATCGGGTTGTGTTATGACAGGGCCACTAGGCGGAAGAGACATTTCATTCTTTTGAGGGAATTCTGTTCCATAGATAAGCAGAGATAGCTAGGAGAGATAGGAGGTAGAGAACACAGAGAGGATCTGTGCACTGTAGCAACCCACAGGCCATATGCATCACTTCTTTGTACCTGCAGCCATATTTCAAGACAGAGAAAGAAAGCGAAGCAGCCTCACCTTCTTGATGGGTTTTCTCCTAAAAGGATTTCCCAGAGAGCATATCTTGTGTCTTATATTTGTTGTGATGAACTATCCAGTGGAATATCCACAACAATTTGCAGATCACATCGCTAGTCAGGATGCCTGACCTGGATGCTTTGCTAGATAAATGTAACAACTATAAACTTTCAAATTTATTTTAATAATATTAAATATTAATTTTATAAAAAACACAATAATTTATAATTTTTATTAAAAAAATAATTCCCAAAAATACAAGAAACAAATACAAGTAAATGAAAAAAAATAAAATATAAGCAAATGGAAAGACAATTTCGGAAACCATCCTATTTTCCAGTTTTCCCTTAAACACTTCCCCATCCTTTTCCCTTATGTCTCTAGTCATTTTTCCTTTCGAAGAGTAATTGAGAGCATCAAAAAAAGGGGATTGAGAAAATTCCAAGAAGGATGATTATGAGAGCACTGAAAGTGCATCATTACAAAGGTATTAAAGGTTGATTTGCTTTAGCGTAGCATTGTTTATTGTTTTATGTTATAGTGGTTGAGATTGTGCTTTGAATGGCTAATGTACCTATTATCAAATTTCAAGTTTTAAAAATTTATAGAAAATGAGTATCAAATTAAAAAATATCTTTTAATGTTTAGGTGTGAGACGCTTTCTAGTTCAATATAAATATTTTAATGTCTTGTAAACATTTTGACTTCACCAAAATTAAAAAAAATTAACAAATAAACATAAAATTAATAATAATATGCATACATACATACATACATACATACATATATATCAATTAAACTATCCTAGATTCATTTTAACTTTGGATCTACCGAGCGCCAACTGGGATCAAATCTCTTCAGATGCAAACTCCTTTTTAGAGTGAAAAGATATTTGATCCCTCTCAGTGCTTGGTATATCTGAGGTTAAAATGGATCTAAGCAGATTAATAATGAAATTAATTAATAAAAGTACTGGTTGTATATTAATTATTTGACGAAATTTTACAAAATAATATAAAATTTAAGAAAAGAAATAATATTGAAAAGTAGATGCATTTAAAAAAAAATTGAATAGATTCAAAATATAATGTTATGGCTTTATTTCCTTGGCCACATAAATTATTAAAGGAGATGGGTTACAAAAAATTGGACACACATGCCCCAAACTAGATCTTAAATGAAACATAGGTCCTTCATAAGTGTCATCACTTATCTAAGTAGGGGTCATGCTTTATCATAGCCCACCTCGAGTCTCTTTGGGTGAGTCTACTTTTTCAACTAATGTTATGATGGATTAGATATTATGTTTTGATATTAAGAAATATAGTTTTATAATTTTCAAAAAATACATTTGTTTGATACATTTTCATTTTTCAATAAGGTAGGTGAGGATTTGTATTCAATGACAACATTCAATTAGAACATCCTCATCTTTCAATAGGGTAGGTGAGGATATGTGTTAAATGAAAACATTTGTTTGTCACATTATCACATTTTCAAAGGATAGGTAGGTAACGATGTATGTTTATATAGGAGTTTTACATAATGATTGAGAAAGACATTCATTTTGAACACTCTCACCACTTGAGAGAAGGTTTAAACATTTTATATTTTGATTTTCCCCTATTTATCTTTACTAGAATCTAACTATCAATCTTTGCAAAAATTTCATATGGATTCAACATCTTAATATTCCTCTAATGGAATGTGACTATTTAATGTTAACATTTGATATATTTCATTCCATCTATATAAATAATTCTAACTAAATTTTAGGTTTAAAATGTCAATTTTCCTTCCCATTATTTTAAGCCATTGAAAAAGGACTAAATCATAGCACATTTAAACTGTCTTTCACCACCTAGCAGATCGGGTGATGCATGAATGAGTACATAAATGTGAACCCTGGGGGGTGAGGGGATGCATTTGTGTACACTCACCCCTATGATGGTGGGTGAGAATGTGAATTTGAAGGCTTGATGGTGGTAAAGATAGTTGACTTGATGATGGATAATAATGAACTTGAAAACACTTTTTGAATATTTAATACTTTAATGTTATTATTTACATTAATTTTTTTTCATCTTAACAATACATTTAAATGAAGGAACTAATTACTAGGGAATTTCTTGTCAATGTAGGACTTTTTCTCTACAATCCCCTTTTCCTAGCAGGTAAGAAATTGAGAAATGGTTATAGGTAAGTCACTACAAGACATTGAGTATATAAATGCACATATTTATTACTCAAGAGGGTGGATGTCAGTGGGAGATGAGGATGTACATTTTTGTAGGTTAGTCCCATAATGCATGAAAAAAAAATTCATTTTGCAAAAACTCATTGCTTAAGAGAATGAGAGGTGAACAAATGAGTACACAAATCATTAGCCTCACTCCAACACCTTCTTAAAAATAGATATACACAAATAAGAGCTCATCTAACAATGTGCAATTAATATAAAAATAAAAGTGGAAAAATAATACTCAACTTCACTCTCATCCTCACACCATCTTAATATTCTACAACCAATATAAACTAATACTAATTTTGTAATTCTAAAATAAAACACTAATTTAACACACTTCACTCCCACTTTCACCCTCAACCCTCCACAAAGATAAATGGTGAATATCTACCCTCATCTTTACTCACTATGTGATTACACTATCACTCTTAATCCTTACATAAAAAAAACGGTGAATACCCATCATCACCCTTACTCATTAGGTGATTACACAATGAGTTTCTCTTAACCCTCACATAGGTGGATGGTGGAAAGTGAGTACTCACACTCATAACCCATAGGCCCATAGGTGATTAAGTAATGGATGAAGTTGCACATTTATATAAAACACTTATTTTTCTTGACGACATAAAAGTGACCGGTGGGTGATTGAGTAATCGGTGAAATTGTACATTCATGTCACAATTTATAAAAATACATTTTAATAATTGGGAGAGGAAGGACACATCTTTTCAAACGATGGTAGATACAATGTAACAGGTGAATAGGATAACTAGGAAGATGGCATGATGAAAGTAGTAAACCATTTTATAGGCACTAGTTTATTAAGTAATGTCTTCTTATATTTGAAAGGAATGACTAAACATATATTCATTAATAACCAGATATTGAGATATGATGTGGGCATTCCTCCTCCTCAGATGATGAAGGCCCTTATCACCCATAAAGTGCACAACAATCCCGTCATGTTTACTCATGATATTTTATATGCACATTCACTTTACTAATTAATAATAAAATGCAAAGTATATATGGCTTTATAACAATGTGTGATACTAGAAATTTCCCCTAAAGGTGAAAAGGTACACTGAAGGAATGTAATATTTGGGAATATCATCTAAAACAAGAGTGCCTTAGCGAAATTACTTTTCTTGTATTATTCATTTCCAACATTCTTCATATCCCTTGTATTTTCAATCAGCATATATGGACTAATGATATGCAATTATTCCTAGTTTCTTGAACCAATATTAGAAAAGAGGTCAAAATTATATCTTCCTCAACTCAATCTTTTAATGAACCTAGCCATAAGTTTTTTAACATATAAAGATTTTTTTTTTTTTGAGAAACGTGAGGAACTTGAAATAGAATGGCACATATGATTTATTTGATATAAAAAAAAATAATTAATGTACCATTAAAATAACGTAAATGTTTAGTATTATCTAAGGTATTTCAAATTTATTTCTTCATCACTCAATTTTCCAACTTGACATAATAATTATTAATAATTAATGCAATCTAATAAATAAATTAACTTATTATCCATTTGAACATTCTAGTCACAACTACAAATTAGCGTGTTATCCATTAGGAGGAATTGGCTCAAAACATTGGCAAATAATGATGTTTTTGAAAAGTTATTATTGGCCCAAAAATTCTCTAATTTGATTTATGATTTGAGATGATATGTCACTCACCTAAATTTAAGATCGAACCTCTGGAATTGGTAAAATTCTCACCATGAAATCCAAAGTCTAAAATATAACATAAACTAAACCTTCTTGAATGAAATTTAAAAAATTGGAGGTACAAAACATTTGAAAATACTTCACACAAAAGGGAAAGTGCTTGATCCAAAAATGGAAAAAATTCAGGAAAATATTCTTCAGCAAATCCTTGGAATGAGGAGTCTCATTCGCTCGGCATCCTTGACTGGCAGAACTATAAGAAAAAGGATGTAGAAAAGGAACAACTTCCTCAAGCCATCTCATTAGAACTAGTAGTTCTTTACCCTAGCACTTGTCATTTCCCAATTAGGGTAGTTCTTTACCATAGCACCTCACATTTCACAATGAGGACAATTCTTTACCCAAGCACTTGACATTTTAGAATGGAGTTCTTTACCCTAGCACCTGCAATTTCAGAATGGAGTTCTTTAGCCTAGCACCTGAAATTTCAAAATGGAGTTATTTACTGAGAATGAATTTCCTTACCCTAGAAGAGGTTGGGAATAGATCACTGAACCGACCTTGATTGCACATTTGGTATTTTCTCATTCATGAACTTGCTTGCAAAGATGTTTTGACAAGTGGAGACACCTTTGAAGTATTTTTTCTCTTTAAATTTCGATAATATCAGTCAGGTTTGTCATAATATCACAGGTTTAGAATCTTATTTCGAACAAGTTCATATTGAACAAGTTCCACTTAATGGCTAATCATTGTAGTTAAGTGTTATTCTGCAGTATACCTTTTCAATTCGTGTATTAAAAAAGTTTTTCTTTCCTTTTGGGGTGGATAATTTTTTTCTTAGTAACAAAGTACAAGCATTATCTCATTGGAATGGGTTGACCATAATGCCATGATGAAAATGGCCATTTGACTGGAGTGCATTGGTGTTATAGACATTTTTGGGCACTGCAACCTCAATCATAAATGTCCATAAACCAAGGGCTCTTAAGTCCCTAAAAGTGTTGTTCCAACCTCTAAAAGAACAAGGTCAACTGATTACATCTTCTCCCAGAAGTTCTCCATGAGAAACTACTCTGAACTGGTCAAAACTGGACCATCTCACCTGCTCCATGGTCAAAGTTCACTGCATCCCACCTAAATACACACGGGAGGTGCAATGCATACTGAAAAGCCCTTCTATGGGGTGCGATGGGCGAGAGTGGACAAATGGCAGGGTAAATCTGTGAGGTGGAAGATCATGGAATCTTCCAGAAACTTCTCCTGTGACACTTGCCTCTCTGCAATCGCCCAGGGATGAGTAAGAGATCATCAATATCCAAGTGGAATCAAGAACTATCAGAGAGAGGACACTAATAAAATCTCAAAAGCTGACTCACCCCCATTGCAAACATCTATATATGGATCCCTCATCCCAGAGATCCACGAGGCTGGAATTTTGTATCTTGTAAGGAAGTGCTACTGGTTTCTTGGTGTAACATCATAGTGTTGGGTGATCTAAGCTTTTCTTGAGGTGAAAAAGGGCTTTCTTGCTGAGAGGATGATGATGGGTCAGAACAATTGGTTGTAATCCTCTTTGCTATTCTTGATTATTAATAAAGCTATTATTTTTCCTCCATATTCTTGTATGATTGATGATATATGAATTTGTGTCGTCAATATATATCTGGTCCTATATTGTTTATGATAGTAGATCTATGTTCTTGGATAGTGTTATGCTGCTTTGATTCTGTAGGTGCTCTTTGAAGCTGGGTAGACGAGGAAGCGAGTGGAAAAGATCTATCAGAAGGGAGAGGAATCAAGCAAGGAACCAAGCGCAAGACAGAGGTTGGTCTCCTTTATTCCCCTCTTATCTACTTCTCATAAAGGAAAATGAAAGTGGTTTTAGTTTGTTTGTTTCTAAGGTAGCTACCAACCTTAGTGGGACTAGCAGCTCTGCATAGACACTAGATTTCCCGATAACAAAATGGCGACTCCACTGGGGACCGAATAGATTGTTTGTTTGTCTATATTTGTTTACTTTATAAACTTACAGACGGAGCCTGAAGTCAAGCCAGCTAGCCTTCGAACTGCATTTGCTATGCAAGTGCAAAGTAGATCAATGTTGCTTCAGTCTATCTCCGGGTTTTGTTTATGAACTGAACAATCGATTTACAAGCTCTCTAATTTCCCTTGTGGTGGCTCTAGTAACCTCTTTAGATCTACCCCTATGATTTATTTACTGATTACCACTTGCTCGGCCTAAATCCCTGAACTGAGCTGCAAACTATGACCCGGAACCCAGTTGAAGTCTCGTCCCTGGACCATCGCACTGTCTCTTCTTTGGAATCTGGATGCATCGCACTTCCTGAGTGTAGTAGGTGTGCTGCATCTCACTTTCCCTGTGTTACAGGTGCGCTGATCAGACAAGACCTCTTCTGCTCTTAGATTTTTGTTTCTGTGTTCACTCTTTTCAACTCTATTCAGGAGTTATCTGTAGTTAGTATACCTCTTTTGAAACCCCCTTCCTTACAATTATTCCGCCTCCATTGTGCAAAGAACTATAAATGTTTTTATGTATTGTGATCCATTTTCAGTTCTCTTTTACAAAGAAGTAGCGTAATTGAACTGTCGTTTCTTGATTTGAAAGTGTTGCAAGTGTCGTTTTCAGTCATAAAAGAGAATTCGATTGTTCTTGATAGTCGATTACACTCTTACTCTTGTATTTGATTTGAATTAATAGATTTTCAAGTGTCGTAAGCAAGTTTTCAATTCCAAATCCTAAAGTGTCGTCATTGTCTTCATTTTGTCTTGAAAAGAAACTTGTTAGTAATGTCGCTTTGAAAAATAATTTAGATTTGCGCTTAGCTTTCTTTTTTATCATTCACACATTAAGAAGGCTGAAAACAAATACATGCATGTGCATTTGCATTTAGACTGTTTGTTGGTTTGATTTAGGACAGTGCATATAGTGTGTGCTCTCTGCTCTATGTTGAAAGAATATCATCTCTCTTTCCTTAGTAGCTAGGATTTTCATTGCAAAAAGAAGATTAAACGATTGTTTATCATCTTAGATTGCATTTTAGGAATTGTATATCTACATCACACGGTGAACCTGAAAGGAAAATTTCTTAAGCAAGATCAACTGTAAAATAAATTTAATGAATCTAAAAATGCTTTGGAACCTAACGCACAACATTTAGAAGTCTAGGCTAGAGACGTATTCCAGCATCGTAAAGCTTGGTAACTTTTGTTTTCATTGTTCGTTGGGTGATTCCTCCACCTTGAGACGATAAGTGCCAGTACGGACTTGTGCTCCCACGTACCATCAAGTATATATTGGGAGACCACAATAGGCTTTATCCTTTATCCATAGGAAGTCGTGTTTGCCGCCCTATCGATCGCAATGCACTAAACACAGCATTCGGGAAGATTGACTACCGTACCGTAAAAAGTATTCTGTAGTTTTGTGATTGGTTTGGTAATCCCTCTATCTAGATTTCCAGAGTAGTCTCTTTCATTCTTTTTCAGACTCCTTAAAGGAAAAGGTCCATCTGAGCACTTGTCACTTCAAGCTCATTAAAAATCGAAGGCGACTACAGTCATCTTTTGTTTTTTCTCGACTCTTAAAAATTGAAAAAACAAGTTGTGTCAAAGTGTCTAAAATTCATTTAAATTGGAAACATACTTCCCCTTGATTTTTAGTTGATCGAGTAATCCGCAATCGTGGAAGAAAGTCAATTAAAACCCCGTCGTTCATGGAGACTTAAGAATCAACCGTCTTTGTCTCCAGAATCAAAACTGTTACGGACAAAGCGAACTCGTTTAATCGGTTCCAAATCCCCTGGTAAAGTTAGAACGAGTGTTCCAACACCATTGGAGACTCCGGTTACTCCAAACATTTCTGGTATCCCTGACTTTACAGAAGAAGTTCCGCAGCCACCAAGGGACAGCAGGGCTGATCCTAGTGTGAAGGTAAACACTTGTATTACTGAACCAGCTCCAACTACAGCTGATTCAAAAGTTGTTATTCCCAAAACATCCGTTGCTGCAGATTTTATACCTACTTCAGCACCAGAAATATTTTACGGACCTGACGGTCTACCTCTTCCACCTGGTTTGATTGCTATAAAAGAGATTGTGGAGGATCCTCCATCTAGTACTCCATCGCAATTTGGAGTTAGGATCACCCTATACCCTTCTTCATCAGAAATTAGTCTACCGTTATCGGAAGCTTGTGTAGAATCGTTAGGAAATCTTTTGGATAGACTAGAAATGTATGAACAATCGTCGACATCTAGGACTATGTCATCTGACACAACAATGGCAGAACTTCCTGCTGTCACTCCAACAATGTTCGCCGGCATACCATCTGTCCCAACTAGCTCTCAATCGCTAGATGGGGCCCACTTAGGGGCTATTTCAACAGTATGGTCCGTTCTTGTTTGTTCATCCGGAATAATATCTAGGAACTCTTATGTTGAGTCTTAGCAAATTGATCCTTCACGGTGTCAATTTGGGTAGTCCGGTCCTCAAGGACAAACCATTCCTTTAAGTACCAGATTATCGTCGTATGGGGGGCAATATACCATTTCATTGTCTCCTCCGGGAGGACAACCATGCAAGAGTTCACAACAAAATTCAGGTTATGCTGGAATTACATCTAGCGGTTGGGTGCCAATACTGCCTCAACAACCAAGAGTTGTCTATTTGATGCAACAATGTTTACCTATGTCAAATATACCAACTACACCGGCTATTGTGACGTTGTCGCAAGTACAAGCGTTGCCTATTGTATGCCAACCTCAAGTTTCTCAGGTTGTAATGCAACAACCTCTTATTGCTGCGACTCAACCATAATCGCCAACTAGTGGAATGACACAGGCCCAAACGGGTACAATTACCCCTCATCTTGGTCAAACAGCCAATATTGGACAACAACACATGGCTTCACAACCATGGCTGGTGCAATATCAACAACCATAATTCCAACAAGTATACCAAGGATCTGAGCAACAGATCTCTGCAAATAATGGGCAGTCGTATATTTAAAACGGTCAAAATCAACCATTCTATAATGGTTATGCCCATCAACCTTACCAAAGTTACCAGCATCAAATGCATTATGCTGGTATGCAAAGACTAACTACTCAGGCAATCCCATCTTATCTTAGGTATGCTTCGCCAAACCTGAATCAACAGTTACCCTTCATGGCAACTTTAGAGTTACCGGATCTAAATCGGCTAACGAACGATCCAATTGCTTACGCCCCTTGGTGGCCACCGATTCGACATAAACTTCCGTCAGATATTCCTAAATTTAATGGAAATCCAAGTGAAGACCCATTGAATCATGTGATGACCTTTCATCTATGGTGTTCATCAAACACCCTAAACGATGATTCGATTAGGCTTCACCTTTTTCAGAGAACGTTAACTGGTCTGGCAGTAAAATGGTATATCGAATTACCTAGAGCTTCGTTTGACAACTTCAGTTCCCTAGCCACAACCTTTTTAACCCAATTTCAGTTACCCATAAGGTACGAAACAGGAACAAAACTTCTTACCAATTTCAATCAAACAACGGCCACTGACATATCCGATCATATTCATGAGTGGCGACGTCGTCGTAGAATGGTAAAAATTGTATGTTCCTGATCAACTTTTAGCTGAATGGTTTATTAAGTCATTATTACCTTCCATTACAGAAGATGTGGCAAAAGGAGGAGTCGTCACTGGAGAGCAAGTTATTTCTCATGCGCAATATTTAGCCTTGATTTCTACTCAGTCTAGCATGCTCTACAATAAAATCCCTGACGCTCCCAGACCGGAATTTTCCGTTCCTCCTCCTCCTAAATCGAACAATTACTCTCATGTCAGTGATGGCTTGATTGGTACGACAGACACGAAATCAAAAAAAGCTACATCTAAAAAGGCTCGTATGATTTCTAGTCAAAATGAAAAAGAAGAACTTCTCGCCTCGGAAGTAAATGCCGTCTCAACTGATAAAGGCAAAGAAACCAAGCAACCAGGAGGCAAGAAGAAAAACAAAGGGAAGAAGAAGAAACAGCAGGAATCATCACCTGAAAAATCTTCTGCAAACCCTTCTGGAGACAAGAAACCAAATCGTGCATGTCTTATATGTGATGAGGATCATTGGACAAGATATTGTCCATATAAAGTTGAGCTTAGAAAATTCTTCAAGAATTCAAAAACCTCGGTGGTATTGACTGATCCGTTTCCAAATCTAGGAACAAATCTGGTTGCTAGTGACAATGCTTCCCCGTCCCAAGTGCTGATGTTGTCGGTTTCAAAACAGAAAAATGATGCTTTGATAATGACAAGGAATAAAGATTACGGGAATCCACAGCTGTCGAACAACAAGGATAAAGATCAACCTAGTAGTTTGACAACAACTTCGACAGAAGTTACGCCGCTCATCATTCCAGAGCTAACAATAAAACCGCCAAAGGGAGTAGTACACAATTCGACATTTAATCCTCGTGCCAGAGCAGCACAACATTATAATATAGTGGAAGATCTGGCCCAATCGCCATCCGCTATGTCGACACTTGAGGTACTGCAAAATTGCCCCTCCCAAAAGCAGGCTTTATTATCAGCAATAGGTGCGATAGACCCAAAGGATTCTAATCTTGTGTCCTTTAATCATAGAGGATATGATCCTCAGTTACGAACTCAACTAGCTTTCCTCATTCAAGTGAAAGCCCTCAACAAAAATGTTCATCGAACAATTATTGATGAGGGGGCATCTACATGTATTATGTCGATGAGTTGCTAGAAAACTTTAGGATCTCCAACCTTGTCACAATCTTCGACGACATTAAAAGCATTTGATGAATGAACATATATCCCATATGGGATTTTAAGTAACTTGTAAGTTGAATTGGGGGGGAAAAGAGTAGAAATAAATGTCGAAGTAATCGACGGAAACCTCGATTACAACATCCTACTGGGAAGGCCGTGGATATATGCTATGGCTGCCGTTGTGTCAACCTACTTTAGAAAGATTGCATTTCCTTTTCAAGGAGGAATTACGATCGTCGACCAACAAACATTTCTCCCCAATAGTTCCCAAGTTACGGGAAGCATTCCAATGATCCATGGAAGCCCCCATTCGCTTCAAAATATCGGAGTAGGCCTACTAAAAGACCCTATACTAATGGGGACTTTTGCCCTCCTGCCTCCAATAAATCTGGCGGAAGTGGTAACGGTAGGAACTTGCAATATGATATCTTCTATTCAAAAGATCTCAGAAAACGATATTAACATGGATCATCTGCAGGTATTGCCTCAAAGCCCAATAGAAATATTGTAGCAATCAATATTTTTGGCACGGGAGGCAGACCCAAATCAACGCTCATCAAGTGTTTGGATAGACAGGTCTAAGGAATATGGCACCCCTTCAGATCCTTGGTCGCAAGTGCATTACACCGACGTAGGAATTGTTCAGTCAATGATAATTGACAGGGCGCCATGGGAAAATTACCACCATCGTTCCCATATTCTGGATTGTCAAGAAGATACTCCTGATGACCTTCATCATCCTTCAGTTTTTTATTTGCTATCAAATACTGTAAACACGGTGGATTCCGAGAGAAACTTGTCCAATATTGAAGAGACTATCGCCATAAATATCTCGACCAAAACAGATGTTGTAGAGAATATTTATGTTGGCAAATGTTGTTCTCCTTCGGAACTGAAAATATATAAAGCTCTTTTTCGCAAATTCAGAGATGTATTTCCTTGGTCATATGATGAAATGCCAGGCATTGACTCGAGTATAGTTGAACACGAAATCAAGATGTATCCAGATGTCAAACCAGTACGACAACGGCTACGGCAGGTGCACCCCATGAAAGCCACTGCCATCAAGGCAGAAGTTGAGAAACTTCTCCATGCTGGTTTTATTTACCTGGTTCCTCTAACCAATTGGGTATCAAACATTATTCCTGTGATGAAAAAACAAGGAACGATTAGAGTGTGTGTCGATTATAGGGATGTAAATCGAGCTTATCCAAAAGACAACTACCCTACACCCTTTATTGACCAGATAATTGATGAATGCGCCAGATGTGAAATATTTTCATCTATGGATGGATTCTCCGGGTATAATCAAATAAATATTCGCCCACAGGACCAGTCAAAGACTGCATTTATTTGTCCATGGGGCACATTTGCATATCGCAAATTACCCTTTGGTTTAAAGAACGCAGGGGCAACATTTCAGAGGGCAATGAATTATGCCTTCCATGACATCAAAAACATTGTTCAACCATATCTCAACGACCTTCCAGCTCATTCGTGAAAGCAGACCGATCATCCGTAGCATTTGAGAGCGATATTTCTACGTTGCCGACACTACAAGATACGACTCAATCCACACAAATGTGTGTTCTGTGTCAGTTCTAGTCGCTTGCTTGGCTTTGTAGTCTCAAAGGACGGGATTCGTCTCGACCCGTGTAAGGTTCATGCGATCATAAATTTACCTCCACCTTTAAATTTGCTTCAGATTCAGAAACTCCAAGGGAAAGAAAACTTTCTGAGGAGGTTCATTCCAAATTACGCCGAATTTGCTAAAGGTTATACACATCTATTGAAAAAAGAAGTACCCTTCGTATAGGATTAGGTCGCGCAAGCTTCCTTTGATGCTTTACAAGAATCACTAATGAAAGCATCATTAATGTATGCTCCTGATTATCAAAAATACTTTAACCTGTATCTGGCTACAGCGGATACAACCATCGCAATGGTTTTAGTTCAAGAAGACAATGGAATTGAACATCCCATATATTATTTGAGTAGAAACTTAAATGATACAGAAATCAAGTATTCCTATGTTGAAAAGCTGGCTCTCGCAGCTGTTCAAGCGATACAACGATTTCAACACTATGTCCTCTTTCGAAAAACTACCATTTTGTCAGATTGCAACCCCATGACTTATATATTGTCGCGACA
Organism: Pinus tabuliformis; assembly: GCA_031772625.1. Lineage (NCBI taxonomy): Eukaryota > Viridiplantae > Streptophyta > Pinopsida > Pinales > Pinaceae > Pinus > Pinus tabuliformis. Next base: position 1,190,111,248 of record CM062818.1, read on the forward strand.
ATTGCTGGGGGGAAAATATTCAAAATGGATAGCAATTTTTCAAGAGTTTGATCTGGAATTCGTAAAATCCAAATCAAAGAAATCCCTAATTTTCACGGAATTACTATGTGATCTCCCATCATCGTCCAATGATGAAACATCTGAAGAAACCATCGTGGATGAATCTTTGTTTCTGATATCTTCAAGCAATCCGTGGTATGGAGATATAATCATCTATCTCCAAACCCAAAAATATAGGTCTAATACCTCTCGCTCAGAACAAAAACATATTCGATACCAATCAAAAGACTACATGATCGTCGATGATACACTTTACCGTCGTGGTGTTGATACAGTTCTGAGGAGGTGCCTCACCCATGAAGAGGCCGAAAAGGTCCTGAATGATTGCCATTTAGGCGTGTGTGGGGGGCACCAATCTGGTTACGCTACGACGCAAAATTTTTTACGAGCAGGATATTTCTGGCCAACAATGTTAAAAGATTGCATAAACTCAATCAGAAGTTTCCATGCATGTCAAATTTTCGATAGCAAAACCAGAAAACCACCCGCACCCCTGCAACTGATAGTTGTTGTTGGGCCATTCACCAAATGGGGCATTGATTTCATGACATGTAACCCCACCTCGACTGGGGGGCATGGGTATATCATAGTCGCAGTAGACTATTTTACCAAATGGGCCGAGGCGATGCCTACATTAGATAACACTGGTGAAACAGCTGCCCTTTTCTTTTTCAATCATGTAGTCACCAAATTCGGCGTTCCACAGGCTATAGTCACAGATCATGGATCGCATTTTCGCAATCACATGATGGTCGAATTGGCTGCCAAATTGGGGTTGTCCCACGACAACTCTACTCCATATTACCCGCAGGCCAATGGACAGGTTGAAGAAATCAACAAAGTCCTGAAGCGGATGCTGCAAAGGATGATTGGAGTCCACAAAAGGAGTTGGCACCTGATATTGTACTCAGCCTTGTGGGCATACCGAACATCGTTAATGAATGCAACCGGGTTTACACCTTTTCAACTGGTGTACGACCTAGAAGCAATATTACCAGTTCAGTGTGAAATCTCGTCCCAAAACTCACAGTCAACCTTCTCCCCCGAACTTCAGAAGAGGAGGCTCGTTTCTTGGAACTAATCCGATTGGATGAAACCCATCATGATGCCGTTTTGGCTAACGAATCCCATAAGAAACGAGTCAAGGCGCAGTTCGAAAAAAATGTCAAACCTCGTGTGTTCTCAGAAGGTGACTTGGTCTTACTTTACGACTAGGAATCCGATAAATTGGGAGCAAGTAAGTTCAAGTATTTATGGATGGGCCCCTATATTGTTAAGCATGTATTAGCAAAAGGAGCCTACGAGTTAATGGATTATGATGGGATTCCACTGGGGCAACCACATAACGGGTTGTACCTTAAACATTACTATGCGTGATTCAGTGTGGTAACCCATATGTTTTTGTTACATTTTTGTTTTCGCTAAGGGTAATTGTTTTGGTCAAGTAATCCACTTTTTACATTTGTCGCGGATGTCGAACCTATTGGAATCTTTTGTTGGATATGGTGATGGAGCGTGTCGTAGTTCGCGGAACCTATCTTCTGCGGCCTGGGCCATTTTTGATCCAAGCGGCGAGTTAGTAAGTTTCAGAGGGGTATGTATTGGTCGGTCAACAAATAACATCGCTGAATATAGTGCGTTGATAGAACTTCTCTCTGATGCCATCACACATGGCATAAGCCGACTTGTCGTCAGGCTAGACTCACAGCTCGTCATACTACAACTCACTGGTATCTACTCTGTCCGAAATCCAGCTATCTATCGCATGTTCTTAAGGGTCAAGATTTTGGAAAGGAAATTTGATTTTATTCAATATCAGCATATTTCCAGAAATTTAAATACATTAACAGATTCATTGGCAACTTATGTGTTAGATAGGCATTTGCAACATTTATAAAAAGAAGCATTTCATCAGTATTTGCATCAGGATCATGTAACTTAACCGAAATAAAACTCTGAAAATAAAAGAATATATATATATATATATATATAACTGTTTATGGTTTACACATAATGCTCTGTAACCAAGACAAAATTGGTCAAATGACCCAAAACTCAAAACGCTAGGGGGCACCCTAGTCTAATGATGCTGGTGATAACAAGTCACCGCCTGTGCAATTATGCGTAAAAGCCTAGTCCATCGACTCGGCATGCCAGTAGTATGTCGCTGCAACCTCAAAGGTAGCTCGTCAGTCCTCACGTCCGGAATACCAAGAGTGAGGCCTTCGACCTGATCCTGTAATGCTAAAAGAGTCTCGACCACATCGAGGTCGTGAAGGATAGCCCTTCCCGCAGCCTCTCCTGCTGGAGCGGTAGCAGGCACTCTCAGGCGTACTACTGGCCGAACTGGTCCAACATCTGCATAAGCACATGATTTTTGATTAGTCCTGATAGAAGAAAGCACAATAACATTATAAAAGAAATGATAAATAGAGATATGGTCAGAGAATTTACCGATGACACCCCACTGCTCGCCAGCAGGAAGTACCAAATCCGGATCACCCCGGAAATCCATACCAGCATATGGATACTCGGAAAAAGCCATCTCCTTATGGTTGAACCACTTGAAAAAGGTATCAAAAAAGGAAACCTGGGACTGACCAGCATGTCTGGCCATAAGGTCGACCCATCTCTGCATCCGTGGCTCAGTCGGTGGAGGTAAACCAAGTGAAACATACTGCGGCTGCATTAGCGGGATCTTTTCCAAGGCAAAAGCGGTCAAAATAGAACCATATCCAAAGTTCTTCAATATTCCATTTTTCACCTTGGTCAGTTGTTCTTTCATCATAGAGAGTACTGCATCACACCAGTTGAACACCTTTGGTTCAAGGCATTCCAAGGCGTACTGCATATAAGACCTGTTGGCCACGTGAAGTGCCGCACTACCATCCAGTCTAGAAAAAGTGAACAGAATGGTCCTTAGGGACTTGTCAGTGACATCTCAGATATTGATCTTTCCATCCTTACTCGGCTTAGATCCCTCTCTGCAATACCTGCGAATGTAATCTCTCACAGATTCACCCCCACGGCCGAACCTGATAATGAGATAGGGGCACCCCGCCTCGATAAGCCGGTCAAAAAATAGATGTCCACGACAGTCAAGGGGATGGACTTGCCCCTAATATGGAACACCTGGGTGGTAGGATCCCATGCATCAAGAAAATATTGCAACAAGTTGATTTGTTGCCTCATGCTAGAGATGCGGAAAAACTTGAACAGGCCACAGTTCCACAGTGCATTTACCGTAACCGGATCATGTAAAGAAAGCATGTCCTCTTCTTCATGCTCATGTTCTCGCCATGTAATAGGCATTTTTCTCCAATGAATCTCTGAAACAAACAAGAGAAGAGTCAAGATCCTAATTTGGTGAAAAACAGGCAAAAATTTCCATGAAAAACTGTGCATAAATTTCCCTCTTTGCGCCCATCGCACCCCCAGTAATGTTCTAGGTGGGATGCATGCTGACTGGCCAATGGCCAAGCTAGCATGCATTGCACCTTTCGATATAGAAGAGGTGCGATGGAGCCAGGGCGAGTTTTTCAAACCCCGGAGGCTTAGAAAAACCACAAAACTTGCTTAGAATTCAAAAAGGAAAGGATGAAACTGAAGAGCTCAGGTTTAGCTCCTACCTGGTCCAGACGGCACCGAGAATCGTTCACAGAGTCTTCTAGAATCAGCTAGTGAAAATCAAGGGGGAAAGCAACTCCAAAGCTCCAACAAACCAAAGTTCAAATGAAATGGTAAAATGAGAGGTAAAAAACCACTTTTAAATTACTTTTCACGTAATTCAAGTAAAATATTAGTGTTTTGACTCATTTTTCAAGCATATGTTATTCATTTCTAACTAGTTTGATGAAGCAATTGAAGAAGCAGTGTAGCTGTTGAAGGAACAAAAGTTTTCAATGGTAAAATCAAGATAATCAATGACCATTATATCGAGCAGTTTTAACGCAGAATTCAAGCTCGTTAAAAAATAAACATAAGCAATGAGCAAATGTTCCCCCAAAGTTTAAGCTCATTAAAAAATGAGCAATTTTAAGGTAAATAACCATCGTGAATGTATTATCATTAGCCTTTGAAGCCTTGGTCATGTTCTCATCATCACCTCCACTCTGTATTGGCCGATCATTCACCTCCATTTGATTGTTTACCCTTTTTGAGGAACAGCTGCGAAGAGTGATCCTGTTAGCCATCCTTGTGACACTACCGTGATTGGAAAATTCCAAACCTTACCTAGAATCAGCTGCTACCCGAATTTATCACTCGTTCCTCGAAAAAAGAGTCTCTTTTAATCTCTTTTCAACTGACTCGTAAAATATGAAAATATTTCCGAGCAATTGGCCTCTCCAGCTCGTTAAAGTGACCGGAAGTGCTATCCCTCCTTTATATTTTAATCTTTTTGGACCTGAGGGATTATTACACAAAAAGATCGAGCGCTTGTATTGTTCGGCTCGTTAAAATTACCGAAAATTCATCCCTTTTGTATTATTTTTTAATTTTTTGGACTTAAGGGATTATATGATGAAAAAGGATTATTGGAGTTTTCTTTATGGACCGAGTTATCTTTGTCGTTAAACTCGTTAAAACCGAATAGCGATAAACTTGTCCATACAGACAAGAACGAGTTTCACTATCGCTAGGCTCGTTAAAACATAGCGATGGGTTTGCCCGAAGGGCTAATTATAGAACAAGCATATGTTATCCTCCTCAATCTTGACAAAAATAAAGAGGTATTGGGCAGCAATGACTAGGGAAAAATTGGGAAGAAAACTTGAAGAAACTTTATTGGTAGCAAGTCGCTCTTGAACATGACACTTTCACTCCACATCCGAGTCGGGTTGGGTTGTTCTGTTCACTGGTCATATCACCATGGGTCCATCACACCATCCATATTTGGGGTTAACACTACCAATCCATCATGTCAGTGTCGCCAATATGTTCAAGAGAAGTCACTCAGAGAATTCACCTGTGTCTCATCCACTGCAATACATTTACGCTCCATTCTTTCATGATATCCACCCTGAACCTTATGTCATCAGATCGTTTTCACCTCCATTAAAATCATTTGCTCCGTTTCGTGTCATTGATGTGGGATTCACTAAGGCCCTCCTATGACGGATCGCTTCTTGTCGACATCAGCTCATTATCCAAGAAGTCAATCTAGGAACAACCCTTTCAGTACTTTGAAGCTTGCATGCCTCAATGACAAGTTTCTCATTTTCGGTGATAGGTTTACATCAATGGCCCTCGACCGAAAGATTTTGCGTGGTGTTCGATGCCAAGTCCCTTATTCACACCACGTGAATTGTACTATAGTACCTTGAGGGCCATCATCATTATTGGTGATTCCTCTCGTGCCTGTTAACAGCTTACATCATTGGCTTGTAACCAGACGATGTCTTTCCATGTTTGACTCCAGAACATCTCTCACATGGATCGACTTGTACTTTGAGTGAAGATCGAATGAGATTAAAGACCCTGGATCTAGTTTCATCCATCCGGGCTGCGATATATATTCAGGAAAATAAAGACATCAAATGTACATCATTACTGCACAGATAATCATCCAATCCAAGGGATGATGGCTCTACCAGGATCACCAGTCTGCACTCAGACGATTGTCTGTCTTATGTACATGACAATGAATTTATAAAGTTGAGCATGGGAATGCCTGCCTCAGCTAGATCATGAAAATATTATGAAGATAATGTATTGTATTGTATATTATTACAGGTCACCTTCCAGCTCGAAAAAAATTCAGATCCTCATGATAAAGCATTTCACCCGACATCAAAACAGATTAATGACCTCGTGCTTTAGGGGGAAACTGTTATAGACATTTTTGGGCACTGCAACCCCAATCATAAATTTCCATAAACCAAGGGCTCTTAAGTCCCTAAAAGTGTTGTTCCAACCTCTAAAAGAACAAGGTCAACTGATTACATCTTCTTCCAGAAGTTCTCCATGAAAAACTACTCAGAACTGGTTAAAATTGGACCATCTCACCTGCTCCATGGTCAAAGTGTGCTACATCCCACCTAAATACACACGGGAGGTGTGATGCATACTGAAAAGCCCTTCTATGGGTGTGATGCGCAAGAGTGGACAAATGGCAGGGTCAATCTGTGAGGTGGAAGATCATGGAATCTTCCAAAAACTTCTCCTGTGACACTTGCCTCTCTGCATTCGCCCAGGGATGAGTAAGAGATCATCAAACTCTAAGTGGAATTAAGAACTATCGAGAGAGGACACTAATAAAATCTCAAAAGCTGACTCACCCCCCTTGCAAACATCTATATATGGATCCCTCATCCCAGAGATCCAGGAGGATGGAATTTTGTATCTTGTCAGGAAGTGCTGCTGGTTTCTTGGTATAACACCATAGTGTTAGGTGATCTAAGCTTTTCATGAGGTGAAGAAGGGATTTCTTGCTGAGAGGATGATGTTGGGTCAGAACAATTCGTTGTAATCCTCTTTGCTATTCTTGATTATTAATAAAGCTATTCAAGTTTTCCTCCATATTCTTGTATGATTGATGATATTTGCATTTGTGTGGTCAATATATATCTGGTCCTATATTGTTTTTGATAGTAGATCTACGTTATTGGATAGTGTTATGCTGCTTTGATTCTATAGGTTCTCTTTGAAGCTGGGTAGATGAGGAAGCAAGTGGAAAAGATCTATCAGAAGGGAGAGGAATCAAGCAAGGAACCAAGTGCAAGACAGAGGTTGGTCTCCTTTATTCCCCTCTTATCTACTTCTCATAAAGGAAAATGAAAGTGGTTTTAGTTTGTTTGTTTCTAAGGTAGCTACCAACCTTAGTGGGACTAGAAGCTCTGCATAAACACTAGATTTCCTGATAACAATTGATTATCTGGGCAGACAAAAAATCATAAGCATAGTGTGGATTGCGAAATCGCCTCATAGCGTATGGATTATAGAATTTCCTCATATCTCTCACCCAGTATTTTATATGCACCATTTTGTCATAGAAAATGTTATTGATTGATTATCCTGAGTGGAGTCTTATTGTTCCTTTGCATGTTTCGGTGCAATTTTCCATAGTTATGAAATTTTATTATTATGTCATTGCATAAGATCGATGTCGATGATCCAAACCTTGAAGCACCTGTTGTGGAAGTTAAAACTCAAGGACCGTAGAGTAATGAGTTGTAAGCATCATTGACTGTATCAGTTCGTGAGTATCATAGCTCCCTGTATCATTTTAGCCATGCTTACCCCAAAGCCCAATGCTTGAATTCTTTATTCTAGACTGTCACACAATTTCCACAGGGAGAAACTGTGAAAAACCCAAGTGCATTACAGAATGAATTACTCTCTGTAGATTGAATATTCCAATTTCCTCATGGATTAGACACATACATATATATTTGAAGGTCATCTATTCCAATCTCCTCACAGCTCAGATAAGTATAGATCTCAACAAAAGAAGGAAACACACACATGTGGAGAAACAATGGCTCGATCTAAAACAATGATGATGGTGTGATTTCTTCTTTCATGTTTCTTAGTGTCATACATGGCGCAAGCTCCTTCAACCCCTTCCACAAAATCATCCACAACCCCAAATCCCACTATTGACTTTCCTCTACATCCATATTATCTCATTTATCATAATTAACCAAGATATTTTACTTTTGTGATGTTAGCAGAATTGCATGTGAAAGAGTATAGCGAAGCACATGTGCATACTTTTAAAGAAGAGGAAACATAATGACAATAATCAAATCAAGAAAACAAAACACATTAACAGAGTTCACCTAGTGTGGGCTACGTCTTTGGGCCTGGTGTCAAGAGTGGGGAGGTCGTTTCATTAAATGTTGCAAGATGATGATGATGTACATGGTACATGCTTTTCCATTACAAGGATAAACACCCTCAACTAGAGTGGCATGTATCTCCACTTGACGTTCTCCTATAGGAACTCTCACTCATATGGGCCCTCCCTCCGCATGACAAGTTAATAAATTCTCACATGACATGGCATACAAGTATCCTTAACCATAATGGTAACAAGGATCTCAACAATAAAATCATTACCTCCTAAAATCAAAAGAAATACATGGAATCACTACATCATATACCTCCACTTCCAGGGATGGCCTGAAAATGAAAAGATCTACTGACAAAATGGACTACACCGTTGAATTCATTGTGTGAAATCATGTCAAAAAATTGTAAAACCGAACCCTTTCTGACACCGTAAAAATATAGACCCTTGGGCATCTCAAAGATACCCCCAACGATTCCTTCCTGGAGATGGGTGAAGAATCCGCTGCTCATATGGAAATTCTAAGCACACCACTGTGCTCCTTGCAAAATTCTAAGAAAATTGACTATAAAGTCAGCATCATTCTGCCTCTATGAAAAATCAACCTCCAAGGGAATCTTTTAGTTTCCTCAAGATTCTACAAAGATTCCTCACTGCTAGCTACTTGAGATTTTTCTACTCAAATGAGGAAATGGACCACACCATCATTTTCCCTGTGAAATTCTAGTTTGTTTGAGTATAAAGTTCGCATGATTTTGTCACTATGAAAAATTGTCCTCCAAGTAATCTTTTAGATTCCATACATATTTTTTGCATCAGGGTTTTGCTCCTTGGTTCTCATGCCCGCTTTAGGTTCTACGCACTCAATGTGGTGCCCATTAGGTATGCACCACATTAGGTATCGACGAATTAAACAAATGTAGTGCACACTAGGTATGCAATTGGTAAATGGTGTTTGGTTGGGAGTGGGTCGAGTTCCAACCCACGACCCACCTGCTTATGACACATTTTAGTGGTCGGTCAAATGTTTTTTATAACCATATACCCATATGTCGTTTGGTTCTTGTTTTAATTGGTAACCAAAACATATCTCAAATATTGGTTGGGTTTTTATATAATGTTGTGGTTATATCTTTTAAACAAATGTTTTTTTTATTAAAATAACCTTATGCCATTAATATATACCTTGATGTTTGAAATGGTTGGCACTGTTAAGATGGTTTGTGGTGGGTTGCTTAAGATTGGAGTGTGGTTTTTATGGGGTCGCCACTTGGGGTGGTCCGCCACATGGCCAACGTGAGTTCAAATCTTGCTAGCCTCCAAAAACATATGGTCATTGACCTTTTTAATATATGTGGGATGGGGTGTGGAGGGGGTGGCAGCCCGACAACCCAACATAGATATATATATATATATATATATATATATATATATATATATATATATATATATATATATATATATATATATATATATATATATATATATATATTCATCAAAATTATCGTTCAAAAAATTTCGAGCGTGTTTACCATTAAAATTAAAGAGGTGACAAATTCACTCGTTTCAACAGTTGGAATCCATATGCCGGAAAATTCTAGATTGTTTCCTCGTTAGTGGTTGTCATTGGGCATAGTTTGAAAAAAAATTGACCATGAATATCCTGAGCATACAAACTTAGATTTAAGTGTCATTCACATCATTGGAATCAAGACGATAAGCACTACGATCTGGTCCTAGTTTGGGTGAAATCCATGAAATTTGATTTTTGAGCTTTTCCAAAGCCACTTCTAAATTCTGAGCATTTTTGGAGCCACCTAGTTCATTCCTCCGCACTAAGGATCTTTTGGTCATCCAAAAGAATGAACATAACCTACAATTGTTGTGTTACATTGTTTGCACCACAAGTGTCCTGACAGACCACACTTCCTTCTCCTTCACCCTTGTTCTTCAGAGCCATAAGTTATAAGTTGACACTTGCATCCTTTGCAAACTTGTAGTACATTTTTTGTAAACTACATGTTCAATTACATGAGCAATCATGACCCAAGAATCTCCATACTTTCCAAGAGTTTATAAAACACACTTTATGGTCAAGTTTACATCATGGAAACAAATACCCCAGTTATCAATAAAAGGCCAAAACATCATTGTTGCTTTAATAAGCGATCGAAAACACATCATCACTTTTACAATTATATCACAACACATGATTTACAAAATGCAGCCATGACAAGATACAATGTCTAGTAAAACCACCTCTCACTCATAAGGGTGAATGGGTCATCATCCTGGAGCTTATTTGCTTGTTGAACAACTTTTTCAATTGGTTCCTACATGAATGCTTTGTTCTTGATACGCTACTCTAGATGGAGCCTCCAACATGTGGCTCTTTGATTTCCACCTCTGTTGCAATGATTGCAAAAATTATTCTTCCACCAGACCTGAATAACCTTCTTCCTTCCCTGCTGTGGAGAATGCCTTTCATGCCTCATCCTCTTTCTTGTTCTCATTCTCTTCGAATGCTCAACAACCACATGGTTATGCAAACCACAAAAGCTATATGGTTTTCTACACCATAATTTATTCTCAACATTAATAATATGCTTGTAATCAAAATGAACTTTAGAATACTGAGATTGTTTATACCTCTCTTAGTTGTCTCTGTTGCAATCTTGGAGATGAGAGTTTTCCTTTGCTCTTCCTCTGCAATGTGAAATTTCATCGGAGGATTGTGATTTGTTCCCATTATCCTCTTTCCTTGATGGCCTGGAATATTTTGCTACCTTCGAACATCCTCCTTGAATGTACCCCATCTTGGTGAGGAATCTCATTTCATTTCCTGAAATGGGTACCTTAAGGCTTCCAATAGAAATAACATCATGCGAAAATGAAATTGAAGGACTATCAACATTGTTTACCTCAAATATCAATTTTGAAGCATGTGATGATGGCTTCACTAAGCCTTGATTGATTTTCAACTTTTCCAATGCCTCTTTTGTGGCTCATAACTGAAGTTGCATTCTCTACTTCTCCTCTTTTTCTTGTAGAAGTCTCCTCAATTCAACATTTTCTTCTTGAAGGCTTTGATTGGTCTCCTCATTTGAATGATGAGAATAGGATGAAGTGAATGAATAATCACTAGAAGATGGAGATGGAGCATCGTCCTCTGCTCTTTCTTTCTCATGTTCCTCTCTTACCATTTTCTCCTCGTAATATGCATACATTAAATATACCATGTGTGCCATCCTGAGAAGGTCCTCGTAGATATATCTGTTGTTATCCATTTTCTTTCTTGTTGCACATTCAATCTCTGGTTATCATTCACACTCACAATTAACATCAGCAAGAAGACTTCTCTGATACCAAACTTCATTTGGATTCTCTTAGCAACCAAAATTACCCAAGATATTTTACTTATGTGATGTTAGCAAAATTGCATGTGAAAGAGTATGAAGAACCACATGTGCATACTTTTAAAGAAGAGGAAACATAATAGAAGCCATCAAATCAAGAACACAAAACACATTGATAATGAAGTTCACCTAGTGTGGGTAACATCTTCGGGCTCAGTGTCAAGGATGGGGAGGCTGCTTCATTAAATGGTGCAATATGATGATGATGTACATGGTACATTTTTTGTTATTACAAGGATAAACACCCTTAGCTAGAGTGGCACATCTCTCCATGAGACATTCTCCTATAGGAACTCTCACTCATATGGGCCCTCCTTCAGCATGACAAGATAATAAATTCTCACATGATGTGGAATACAAGTATCCTTAAACATAATGGTAACAAGGATCTCAACAAAAAAAAATGTCATTTAAGCAAATCAAAAGAAAGGCATGGCATCGCTACATCATACACCTCCACTTCTAGGGATGGCCTAAAAATCCAAAGTTATGCTGATGAAATGGACTATACCATGGAATTCATCGCACGAAATCATGTCAAACGACTATAAACTTGACCCCTCTCTGGCACTGTCAAAATTTGGACTCTTGGGAATATTGAAGATTCCCCCCAAAGATTCCTTCCTGAAGATGGGCGAAGAGTTTGTTGTTCGGATGGAAATTCTTAGCACACGATTATGCTCCTTGTGAATTTCGGGAAAAGTTCCTATAAAGTTGGCATCATTCTGCCTATGTCAAAAATCAGCCTCTAAGGGAATCTTTTAGATTCTTCAAGATTCTATAAATATTCCTCATTGTTGGCTATTTGAAGTTCTATTGCTCAGATGAGTAAATGGACCACACCATCACATTCCCTGTGACATTCTAGTTCATTTTAGTATAAAGTTGACATGATTCTATCACTATGAAAAATTGTCCTCCAAGGGAATCTTTTAGATTCTCTGCATATTCTCAGTATCAGGTTTCCAAACCTTGGTTCCTGTGCTCATTCTGGGTTCTGTGTGTTCTCTCCATTTTGAGTTTCGTCTTCCAAATGACAAAATGCTAGACTTTATATTAGAAATTAGAGAATTAAACAATGTGGTGCCCATTGGGTTTGCGGTTGGAAAATGGTGTTTTGTTGGGAGTGGGCCAGGTTCCAACCCACGACCGACCCATTTATGGCCCACTTTAGTGGTTGTTCAAATGTTGCTTATAACCATATACCCATACGTCATTTGGTTATTGTTTTAATTTGTAACCAAACCATATCTCAAATATTCTTTGGGTTTTTATATAGTGTTGTGGTTGTATTTTTTAAACAAATGTTTTCTTTTTATTAAAATAACCTCATTCCATTAATATATATGTTGACGTTTGAAATGGTTGGCACCATTAAAATGGTTCGCGATGGGTTGTTTAAGATTGGAGTGTCGTAGGTATGGGGTCACCGCTTAGAGAAGGCCATCCACATGGCTGATGCGGGTTCGAATCCTGTCGACCTCTAAATATGTATGGTTGTTGGCCTTTTTAATATATGTGGGATGGGGGTTTGCGGGGGTGGTGGCCCGCTAACCCAACATACATTTTTTTTTTGCATCAATTTAGAAATTATCGTTCAAAATTTTTTGACCAGTTTTGTGGGTTTACCAGAAAAATTAAAGAGGTGACAAATTCGCCTGTTCCAATGGCAAGAGTCCATGTGCCATAAAATTCCAAATTGTTGCCTTGTTAGTGGTTATCGCTTGAGCTATTTTGACCAAAATTTTGACCATGAATATCTTGAGCATACGAACTCATATTTGAGTGTCATTCACACTTTTGGAATGAGGACAAAGAGCACTATGATCTAGTCTTTTAGCTTGGGTGAAATATGAGAACTTTGATCATTGAGCTTTTCCAAAGCCACTTCTGAATTCTGAGTGTTTTTGGAGCCACCTAGATTATCTCTCCCCACCACAACCACTCCACCCACCATTTTAAAAAGAAAAATCTTTTCTTTCCCTACTATTTTGATGGAGTGAAATCCCTACTTTATATATGAACATACCTAACAACTAAACCCATGGCTAGATCAAGCTATAGGCTACTCCTAAAATGTGTTTGCCAAGTCTAGAGAAATAAATACATAACAAAACCAAATGCACCACACATAGTGAATCGATGAAGTTGAGGAGTATAGTGGATTGTGTAGTTTTTGAGCTCGAGGCACTTAGAAAAAGAAACACAAATTTCTCCATTAATTTGCATGGGTAATATCATCATCCACAAAGGTCAATCCTTCCTTTTCTTTGATATTTCATCCATGTCCATGAATGGTATTTCTACTAATGTACCATTATTGATGATTATGATCCAACACTATTGACCTTCACAATTGTGTTGGATATTAGGGTTGTCTTAACAGGTGCTCCTCTTAGAGGCCAGGAAGGTATTAACGGAGTTAAGGTTGTCTTGTCAAGTGGTCTTCTTGTGAGGTTGGTAACTCTTCTGAGATAGAGAAGGTATTAAGGGATATTTTTTTACTATGGGTTTCCCATCTTTCCACTTTTCCATCCTTGATGTTTGCATCTCGTTTTTGTTATTATTGTTATATCGATACTTGTTCGTTGTTGTGAAGGACAGAGATAGGTTCCATGACTATGATACACATGTAAACCTACCTACTTTTCTCCCTATTTTCCCTCTTCTTTGTCTCGTTGCTATGAAATATCACTCTCTAGATATTTTCTTCTATGACTTGGACCTTAGCAAGCAAAAATTTCGTCACATCTTCCTCCTCTACTCTGTAAGCCATAATTATGACCAAGAATAAAAAGGTCAAGTCGTTCCTTTTCAAGTTCGCGGGCATTAGACCTGCATTGCTGGAAAAACCCATACGACTCATCAAACACATGGGGGTTATTTCAAGTTGTGAGGAGGAGCTAACGCAAGTGAAATTCTATTTTGGTACAGATATGCAGATAATCTTATGGTGGTTCTATTTGGTAGCCCTAGGTATCGAAGGCATGGTTGGGGTTGGCATCTTTGTCACCATGGGAAATTTCACCCGAACCCTAGCAGGACCAAGCGTTATCTTGCCCTATGTCATAGTTGGTGTCTCCACTCTTGCTTCTGTGTTTTGCTATACCAAGTTTTCATTTTCTATACTTGTCGTAGGAGGATCCTTCAGTTATCTCAGAACCACATTTGGTAAGTGCTTCTCATTTTTGTTCCTTATTTATTTCTTTCTTTTACATCAAAGAATTTCTCAATTGCAGATGTTTTCTTTGCACGGGAATTCCCAGTGTATATTACCAACATAAATCTGATAATGGATTATGTTGTTTCCAATGTTGTTGTTTCTTATATCTTTACTTCGTATTTCAGCTGTGCAATTGGTTTCAAGAATGTCAATAAAAGAGTCTAATGATAAATGCAGTGTCTGACAAATGGCATGATAAAAAGGTTGAGGATAATTTTGCATCTAGGAAAAGTCTTGTCAACTTTCTTGGTAATTGCATTCCAGGAAGTTGAGTACTGAAAAATCAAACTCGATATACCAATACAATTTTCAAATAGGACATAAATCCTCAAAAAATATGTTGACTCTATTGAATTTTCTTTGAAAATACTATATGGTGGCTCTCCTTTCCTATGTATGGATGGATAATTGGCATGTTCATTGGTACGAACATGGATCTATTGTTTATCCTTGCCTATATAAGGAGGGATAATTGACATGTTTATGATTGGATTTATTGACAAAAGATATTGGTTATTAATTGTCACGAAAGAAGATATGATGGCTCTCATTGCCTATACATTGGAAGGATAATCTACATGTTTATTGCTTATCCTTGCATAGATAATTTATCAATTGTCTTGAAAATGATTCCAAAGTGGATATGTTGTCTCTCCTTGTATATGAAGGGAGGGATAATCAACATGATCACGCCTTGACTAGCTGACAAAAATTTCTTTTATGTTCATTAAATAAAAGAGATGTATCCTTTTAAGAAATTAAAAAATTCAATTACATTTAGTTATCCTATGAAACATATGATCTTTAGATGTTCCATGAATGGTTTGTAATTTTTTACCCATGTGATTTGAACAACTAAGTTTTCAATAGACATAAAATATGATGAGGAAGAGAAGGTGCATCAGTGGTTATCCACCATGGAAAGGGCAGCCAAGAACATGGTGATTGAGTATGTGCATTCAACCAAGAGACACACCCACTTTTATAACACAATAATTTTCCTTCTTCTCATCCTGTTAGAAAAGTATAAATAGGTTTGGTCTTCATAATGACATGTAACTATGATTTTTGTAAATGATGTAAAGAAGAAAAATAAAATTATTATTATGCCTTGGTTCATGGGTTTCATGAGAAAGAGGTTTTATTTTTAGATAAGCTCCCATTGAGAGCTTTAGGATTTTTCATAAAAGTCATATAGAGTCAATGTCATGTATGAAGAATATATATGCGTCAGAATATTGTCAAATAGTTTTCCAACGACAAGCACAAGTTCTCCTCCTATTTTTTGACTTTAATATGGAGTAATAACACCCATGTCAACTCACTATTTGAATACACAACCCTTCATAAAGACAGGTCGTATTATTTATAGGAAAACCAATATAAATAGGCAGGTGGGCTCTTCGCATTTACACAGACAATTCCACAAATGTCTCTGAGTTTTTCAAATGAGTGAAAACAGAGATAATTTTGGATCTGCGACACAGTGAGAAGATTTCAGATGTTTGAGATTTTCGAAGGCAATAACAAGTTCGTATGTATCATAGAAAGGAACTCAAAGGGAGAAGGGACATCATAGTTCTCTTTATAATTAACCTTTTTTCAAAGGAATTCAGATCCTTCTTATGATCACAGTGACAATGTTATGAAACCAACTCAAGAAAAAGATAGAAAAGATAGATCAATGCCTTAGAATTCAACCTCTTCGAGGGGGCAACCTCCTTTACATTACATAAATGAACAATTCTTGGATGATTCAAATGACAAAACCTCCTTTCTATATATAGGAGTCTAAGAAGTCACAATATAACCCAGCCGACCTAACAATAATAGTATAAAGCCACAAAAATAACAATAGAGGGATTCTATGGGGCACATTAATAACAATATGGGGATAATAGGGGCACAACAATATTAATAAGGGGTACAACTACAATAGTAATGGGGTAACCACTAATATTATAGGGACCCAACATGCCCCTCTCCTTCAAAAAAGTGTTGTCCTCAACACTTGAGAAGTTCTGGATGCTTCTGTATAAAATTCTCATCCTCCCATGTGGAATCTTTAGCGGATAAGTTCTTCCACTTGATAAGATACTCTGAAATTGATCGATTTCGTAGCTATCGAGTTCTTGTTTCTGTGACTGCTTCTGGTTCCAATATAGTTTTTCCTTCCTCGTCAAGTTCTCGCAATATTGTTTGAACTGGGAGCTTGTCGCGTATAACCTTCTTTAAACATGAAACATGGAAAACTGGGTGCAATCGAGAAGCTGCAGGAAGCTCCAATTTGTATTCCGTAGTACCAATCTTTTGCAACACCTTGTAATGACCATAATACTTTGGTGATAATTTATTATCCTTCTTAGCTTGCTTGAGGGACATTTGCTTATATGGTTGTAGCCGTAGGAATACCCAATCACCTACATCAAAACTTCTTTCGCTACGATGTTGATCTGCCTGTTGTTTCATTTTATTCTGTGCCAACACGAGGTTATCCTTTAAGAGTTGGAGGACTTGTTGTTGATGTTCAATGTGATGTTCCACTGCTTGAACCTTAGAATTTTCTCTTAAATATGATGTGATGGATGGTGGCTGATACCCATAAAGTGCCATAAATGGGGTCATTTTTGTTGCTGTATGGAAAGAAGTGTTATACCACCATTAAGCCAGAGGCAACCATTTGACCCATTGTGTCTGTTTATCAGATACAAAGCAACAAAGATATCCTTCCAAACATTTGTTTACTATCTCAGTTTGCCCATCAGATTGAGGATGATAAGATGAGCTATGAGCTAACTGAGTACCAAGACAAGAAAATAATTCTGTCCAAAAATTTCCAATGAAAATGGGATCTCTGTCACTTACAATAATCTTTGGGATTCCATGTAGCTTTTGAATTGTTTCCATAAATGCAGTAGAAACTGTACTGGCTTTAAATGGATGTGATAATGCACAAAATTGTGCATACTTGGTAAGTCTGTCAACTACCACCATGATGACACTCTTTCCCTCAGACTTGGGTAAACCTGTGATAAAATCCATTGAAACCTCCTCCCAACGTTGGCTTGGAATGGATAAAGGTTGTAATAGACCCGGTGTCTTAATTGTTTCAACTTTATTTTGTTGGCAAACCAAACATTCTGCCACAAACTTTTGAATATCTGATTTAAGGCCATCCCAAAAAAATTCCTTCTTAACCCTGTGGTAAGTTTTTAAAAATCCTGAGTGCCCTCCTAAGGGAGAAGTGTGCAATTCCATAAGAATCTTTTGTTTTAGTAGGGAATTCTTACAGAGGTATAAGCGATCTTTGTACCATAACAAATCATTTTGCCAGCTAAATGTATCAGACATACTGGAATCTTGTTGTAACTTTCGAATAAGTGCCCACACTTCTTCGTCATTCTTCCATTCCTCCCTTGCTTCGTTTATCCAATCTGGTTGGATAATAGAAATGGCACACAACAATGCTTCCACATCCTCATCCTTTCTTGAGAGTGCATCTGCCACCACATTTTGCTTCCCTTTTTTGTAGATGATTTCAAAGTCATAACCCAACATCTTTGTGACCCACTTTTGTTGCTCTTCAGAGGATAATCTTTGTTCTAAAAAGTATTTAAGGCTATCATGATCCGTTTTTACCTTGAAGTGTCTTCCCATTAGGTAGGGTCGCCATTTCTTAAGTGCATGGAGTATTGCCAACATTTCCTTCTCATAAATAGCTTTTTGTAAAAACTTTCCCTTGATTGGACGACTTTCAAAAGCAATGGGTCTTTCATCTTGCATTAAAACAACACCAATTCCATTTCCTGAAGCATCACATTCCACAATAAAGGTTTTTGTGAAGTCCGGTGTAGCTAAGACTGGTGCTTGGCACATTGCCTCTTTAAGATGTTCGAATGCCTTTGTTGCTTCTGGAGTCCATGAAAATGCATCTTTCTTCAATAATGTTGTTAGAGGTGCTGCTATTCTCCCATAATTCTTAACAAACTTGTGATAATACCCTGTCAACCCGAGAAATCCTCGCAGATGCTTTATGGATGTGGGAATTTTCCATTCCTTAATGGCTTTAATTTTGCTAGGGTCTACCTTAACTCCTTCATGAGATACAATATGACCCAGATATTCCACCTCTTGTACTCCAAAGAAACATTTGGATCTTTTTGCATATAATTGTTTCTCCTCCAATAGTTGTAGCACCCTGTCAACATGTTCAACATGATCCTTCCAAGACTTGTTGTAGATTAGTATATCATCAAAAAATACTAACACAAATTTTCTAAGGAATGGTTTGAAAATTGAATTCATCAAACCTTGAAATGTTGAAGGTGCATTGGTAAGGCCAAAAGGCATGACCAAAAATTCATAATGACCCTCATGAGTTCTAAATGTTGTTTTCGGAATGTCTTCAATCTTCATTCTGATTTGATGATATCCTAAATGAAGATCCAACTTGGTGAAGTAAATTGATCCATGCAATTCATCCAGTAATTCATCAATGACAAGAATGGGAAACTTATCTTTAATAGTGAGCTTGTTGAGCTCCCTATAATCCGAACACATGCGCCATGATCCATCCTTCTTGTGCACCAATACTACTGGAGCAGAGAAAGAACTTTGACTTGGTTGAATTATACCAGCCTCTAGCATTTCTGCAACCATACGTTCAATTTCACTCTTTTGGGCATAGGGATATCTGTACGGCCTGATGTTTGGAGGAACACTTCCTGGAATCAGATGAATAGCATGATCATGATCACGAATAGGTGGGAGACCTTTGGGAGTCTCAAATACCTTGGAATGATTGTCCAAGACTTTTTGGAGATCTGGAGAAATAGATGATTCCACTGTGGAAACATCTAGCGAACATAATTGTGCAATTACACCTCTTTGTTCCTTTTTTAGAAGCTTTGTCATATTGTTAGAGTTGATTATCTTTCCCAGTTTCCCTGCAATACCCCTTAATTCAACTTCCTTTCCTTCCACAGAAAATTTCATGAAAAGTTCTTGAAAATTAAAAGCTATTGTACCCAAGGATTGTAGCCATTGGACTCCTAGTACAACATCAGCACCTCCCATTGGAATGGAAAGCATTGGGCTAGTCAATACATATTCTCCCATGGATAGCTTGATATTATGGCACTTTCCAGAGCAATTTATTGTTCCTCCATTTGCAACCATCACTTGACACTCTGGTGCTGGATATAAGAAGCAATTCAATTCTTTTGCTACCTTACAATGAATAAAATTGTGGGTACTTCCTGAATCAATCAACACTATTACCTTTTTCTTCTTGATTTGTCCTTCTATCTTGATGGTTTGAGGAGTGGTAATTCCCTCCAATGCATTACAAGATATGGTCGGATTCATTTCTTCTTTATCTAGGCTTTGTTCCTGGAGTATATCCTCTTCTTTTGACCTTTCTTGCTCATTTTCTTCTTCCTCTTCACAATCTATGTAGAATAATTTCTTCTCAGCACACTTATGACCTTTAGTGTATTTGCTATCACAACTGTAACAAAGCCCTTTTGCTCTTTTTTCTTCCAATTGTTGTGGTGTCAACCTTATAGGTTGTGGAAGACTAGCGGCAACAACACTTCCGTCTTTATAGTTGTGAGTGGTATGCTTCCTGGTTGCCATAATTTTGCTTTCCATTTTTCTTGCTAACCTGAATGCCTTCTCTAATGAATCAGGTTCCCAAAGGAAAACATCATGTTGGATATTATCCTTTAAAGACCCTATGAACACATCAATCCTATGCTCCTCTGGAATATCTTTTACCCTTATGTTCAATTTTTGGAACTCCTCAATGTGCTCCATTATTGAACCCTTTTGTTTGAGACTTATCAATTGGCTAAAAAAAGTGTTACTTTTTGTATCCTCATAATGTGCTATCAATTCTTCCATAAAAATTTCCCAAGTGATAAATTTTTTACGAGAGCAAAGCCATTGATACCATACAAACTGATTTGGTTCCAAATATAAAGTTGCAATACGTACCTTTTGTGTGTTTTTCACATTATTGAGATCGAAAAATTGCTCCATCTGTAATATCCATGTTGCGAGATCCTTGCCATCAAACTTCCTCATATCGATTTTTGGAATATGGTGGGTCTTTGATCCAACATTAGAGTCTATGGAATCATGATTAACATTTCTTTTGTTCTCATCATGAGTTTCCTTTACTACCATTTCACCATTAGTGACCCTTTCTTGTAGCAACTTATTCATATTTATCTTCAATTCTTCCCTGTCTGTCTTCAAATCTATCTTCAAATCATCCATCTTAGCTTCCACGTCATTCATCTTAGCTTCTACACCTTTCTTTAACAATACATCTTAGCTTCTACGCCTTTCTTTAAACCATCCATCTTAGATTTTGTTCCTTTTTGTGCAAGGGACAGTTGTTGCACTTGGTCTTGTAATTTTGATATATCATGTTGCATTTCTTCCTCTTCTTCATGAGTCATGCTAGAGCTTTCAGGTTCCTTACTAGGTGTTTACATTTTCCTTCCTCGGGGCATCAGTTACCGATAATAATGCTCTACTATTCCATTTGAATTCCTTCAAAATAAATTTTCAAACCAAGCTTAAGCAAAAATTTAAGAAAATCTACACACCTTTTTTCACTTTGTAGGAGCTCGATATTGCCTCTAATGTATCTTTGTACTTCCCACTCATCTAGATCTGAATTTGTGACTTGCAGTAGCCCTCTATGTCCTCTTTCCAATGCCACAAGTCTGACCCAAATTGGATTCTCCAAGGAAGAGTTATGCGAAATCTCCCACAGTGACTTGATTATAGACTAGTTCAGTAGAGCGAACTTGTACGACTTGCGACGAGTCACTGTTTCAACCTTTGGATCTGCAAAATGTGTACAAGAAACTACAGTCCGTCCTCTTTCTGTAACTTCTTACGAAATTTCAATTCGATCCCCAGAGAGAAAGTTATGATGCTTTTCCCCAGGTCACCTGTTTGGAATGTAATTCAGGAATCTGCAAAAAGACCAACTTCCTCAGATCATATCGCCGAACATATAGCGCAAACAGCTCTGAAATTTGGACCCGAGGTTCAGCGCGATTTCTTCTCAAATGATTTTTTTTGCAACTTCTGAAACGTCGCAGAACAAACGTTATAGCAAAAATTCCATGATGACCTGTTTGGAGCAGCGAAACCCTAGAATCCAAAGCTCTGATACCAAATGTTATGAAACCAACTCATGAAAAAGATAGAAAAGATAGATCAACGCCTTAGAATTCAGCCTCTTCGAGGGGGAAACCTCATTTACATTACATAAATGAAAAATTCTTGGATGATTCAAATGACAAAACCTCCTTTCGATATATAGGAGTCTAAGGAGTCACAATATAACCCAGCTGACCTAACAATAATAATATAAAGCCACAAAAATAACAATAGATGGATTCTATGGGGCACAGTAATTACAATATGGGGATAATAGGGGCACAACAATATTAATAAGGGGTACAACTAAAATAGTAATGGGGTAATCACTAGTATTATAGGGACCCAACAGACAACAAGGGAGAATGGTCATAGTTTGATTTCTTTGAGATAGTTACAATTCCATATAATGAAGAACCTACAGCTTGGTAGTATCCCATAAATATTCAGTATACATTACAACAAAGAAGTATTCGATACCTCTCAGAAAGAATATAACTAGTATGTGAATAGCCCATAGTATTGAAGAAGGCCTCAATATTATCTCAGACATAAGGATTTGGTTCTAATATTGAAGGAAGTAGAGAATTATTGTGATCCTAGTTTGATATAACTACAGTGATCTCATATGATGCAAGATCTAAAGAAGAAGAAACCAAGAAAGAGTAATCAATAATATGGAAGAGGACTTGTGGCTTGCTCTTGGTGTGACTAATAGGTCAAGGGTCTTAGTCTTGTTATTTGTCTATTGGAATCTCTATAAGAAGAATTTTTTGTAGGTTTTCCTTCTCAAAGTGTGAAAGCTTTTGGCACTAACTTATAGCCTACACATTGTGTCTCTTGTTTATTTATGTTCTTGCATTGGTTACTCCTTGATGAAGAAGAACACTAATAATCTAACATGAAGAAGATCCTAATCTAAACAAGTAAAAATCATTCACAAGCGGTCACTAATAGAAGAGAAAACACCTAATGCTAATGCCCTCGATTTATCAACACGGTCGACCTTGTCTTGGCGTCCTAGGCGTTGGCAACTTCTTGCGTTGTAGGAACCGGTGGAGCTTTCAAGAAAGGACACCACTATAGATGGGAAGGTAGTGACACATGTCAATTTCTATGCAGAGGAAGGAGGATGAAAATAGGCAAATATTATTGGCCAAATCCATCATATTTATCAATTGTCTTGAAAATGGTTCCAAAGTGGATATGTTTTCTCTCCTTGTCTATGAAGGGAGGGATAATCAACATGATCATGCCTTGGCTAGCTAATAAAATTTTCTTCTATGTTCATTAAAGAAAAGAGATGTATAGTTTTAGAAAAAATAAAAAATTGAATTACATTCAGTAATCCTGTGAGACATATAATCTTTAGATGTTCTACTAATGGTTTGTATTTTTTTTCCCATGTGCTTTGAACAACTAAGTTTTCGACAGACTTAAAATATGATGAGGAACAGAAGATGCATTAGTGGTTATCCACCATGGCAAGGGCGGTCAAGAACATGGTGTTTGAGTATGTGCATTCAACCAAGAGAGGTGCCTACTTTTATAACACTGTCACTTTCCTTCTTCTTTCCCAACCTTGTTGTCTTGGTGTCCTAAGCGGTGGAAATTTTCTTGCATTGCAGGAACCTGTGGAGTTTTCAAGAAAGGATGCTATTGTAGATGGGAAGGCAATGACAGGTGTCAATCTCTATGTGGAGGAAGGAGGAAGGAAATACACATATATTGTTGGCCAAATCTACCTAGCCAAATCCTTCACATTTATCAATTTTCTAGAAAATGGTTCCAAAGTGGATATGTCATCTCTCCTTGTTTCTGAAGGGAGGGATAATCAACATGATCATGCCTTGGATTGCTGACAACAATTTATTTTGTGTTCATTAATGAAAAGAGATGTATCTTTTAAAGAAAATTCAAAAATTCAATTACATTTAATTATCCTGTGAGTCATATAATCTTCAGATGTTCCATGGATGGTTTGTAATTTATCTCCCATGTGCTTTGAATAGCTAAG
The DNA here is from genome assembly GCA_031772625.1 of Pinus tabuliformis. Lineage (NCBI taxonomy): Eukaryota > Viridiplantae > Streptophyta > Pinopsida > Pinales > Pinaceae > Pinus > Pinus tabuliformis. The sequence goes on from CM062818.1 coordinate 1,190,134,938, forward strand.
TTTTCAGTAGACATCAAATATAATGAGGAAGAGAAGGTGCATCAATGATTATCCACCATGGCAAAGGTAGACAAGAATATGGTGTTTGAGTATATGCATTCAACCAAGAGAGGTACCTACTTTTATAACACCATCACTTTCCTTCTTCTCATCTGACCCTGCCATCTTGGCGTCCTAAGTGGCAACAACTTTCTTGCGTTATAGGAACCAGTGGAGTTTTCAGGAAAGGATGATAATGTAGATGGGATGGCAGTGACACGTGTCAATCTCTTTGTGGAGGAATGAGGACAAAAATACACAAATCTTATTGGCCAAATCTACCTATCCAAATCCATCATATTTATCAATTGTCTTGAAAATGGTTCTAAAGCGGATATGTTGTCTCTCCTTGTCTGTGAAGGGAGGGATAATGAACATGATCACACCTTGGCTAGTTGACAACATTTTCATTTATGTTCATTAAAGAAAAGAGATGTATCTCTAAAAAAACTCAAAAATTCAATTACATTCACTTATCCTATGAGTCATATAACCCTCGGATATTCCATGGATGGTTTGTAGTTTTTTTTCCCATGTTCTTTGAACAACTAAGTTTTGAGTAGACATAAAATATGATGAGGAAGAGAAGGTGCATTAGTGGTTATCTACCATGGCAAGGGTAGAAAAGAACATGGTGTTTGAGTATGTGCATTCAACCAAGAGAGGTACCTACTTTTATAAAATTGTCACTTTCCTTCTTCTCGCCCAACCCCGCCGCCGTCTTGGTGTTCTAGGCAATGTCAACTTTCTTTTGTTGTAGGAAACAATGGATTTTTCAAGAAATGATGCTACTTTAGACGGGAAGGTAGTGACACGTGTCAATTTCTCTGTGGGGGGAGGAGGAAGAAAATACAAAGATCTTATTGGCCAAATGTACCCAGTGAAATCCATCATCGGATCACCTTCAATGTAAATATATAAATCAAAGTTGTGGTAGAAATTATTTTTAAAAACACGTCACTTACACATTTTCTATTTTAAGATAGTGAAAATGCGTATGGTAAAATAATAAAAAATGTCTTTCATTTTTAATAACAATTTTTTTATGAATTAACTAAAATTTGTTTTTTCTATATTAAAATAATTTATTTATAATAAAAATTAAATATTTTTTTATTAATAATATTTTTTAAATTTTAATTTCTCTAAATTAGCAAAAAATTATATAAAATATTATAAAATTCTTAATTCAGTTTTCAAATGATCTAATTTCACTATTTACAAAAATTAATAAATTTATTGATCTTTTATTACACTTAAATTTAAAACCATTATAATAAATGTTAAAAAGAAAAATTCAATACCATCAAAATATTTTGTAATAATTCAGTGTATTTATTGTACGATAAAATATTTACTCTTAACTAAACCATAACCATAACCATGCGTATCACTGAATCCTAATTATAATTGAAAAATGAAATTATAAAATGAGTTTTTCTATCTCATTATAATATTTTATAATTATTCCTAAGCAATACAATTTGTATAAACTTCCAATGTTATTTCCATATTTATTTATTAAACTTTTCCAAAAATTTACAAGGTTTCAAATGTGTTAAATTGATTTTTACATTCATAAATAAATCTTAAATATTCAAAAGTAAATTTTAAATAACAAATATATATATTATAAATAAAAAACTATTTCATTAATTTCCAACTAAACAGTTCAATTTTTTGTTTACCAAATTCTAACAAAAAAATTCAAAAGATAAAATAATAAAAAGCTTCATATTTTGTAATTATATTTGGGTAAAACCAAAAGAGCACCTTAGCTTCTGTACATTGCATCTAATGATCAGGAAAGCGGTCGAAATTACACATCAAAATTTAAGCATTCTGAAACCATTGCATCCAGATTTGTATAACCATATGATGATAGGATTAATAGATTTGAAATCTATTAATAGAAATATTTCATATATTCCGAAATAGAAATATTTACTAGCATAATCACATTTGTTTATAGATTGTATTAAAGGTGGAAAATGAGGCTTTACATTTACTAATGTATATAGTAGATGATAGTAGACTCTGGCTATATAAATATTCATAAATATTGCGGGTTTAACTAAATGGGGATATTTATTATTATTTTAAGTTAGTTTAGTAGAAATCAAGTGAATTAAATATTTTATATTATTAGAAATCAGGAATTAAAATGGAAGAGTAAATAAGTTATTTAATTAAATTTAGTGATGTTTAGAGTACACCGTTAATATGTAGATTTTGAATTCAACTTAACACAATATTATTGTAATTCGGGTAGATTGCAATTTATAATAAATTTCTAGATATAGTTGTGAATAAATTTCATAATGAAAAAATTTGGGTATATTGAAATTTGTAATAAATTTCTAGATATAATTGTGGATAAATTTTATAATGGAAAATTGATTGTATTTATGATGACAATTTCATTTATATAAATGTAAGTTTGGCTTAAGATAAAATTGTCATGATAATTTATTAATGAAAAGTAAAAACTAACAACTAATTACTATTTTACAAACATAATCTTGAAACATTAGTTAACATTCCCCTTAATCTGAAGGGACATCTGACACACCGAGTAATGTTCTGAACTTTTCAAACTTTCATGTCCAAGTGCTTTGGTAAAGATATCTGTGATCTGCTCTGAAGTAGGACAATGTGTGAGATGAATGACTTTTGCCTCAATGTAATGTCGAATCAAGTGATATTTGGTGTTAATATCCTTGCTTCAATAATGAAACTTGAGATTCTTAGCCAACTAAATTGTAGAACTATTGTCAACAAATAATGGAGTTGAAGCTTTTTATTTCTCCTTCAACTCTTCAAGTATTTTGCGAAGCAAAATTATTTCTTTTGTAGCTTGAGTTGTTACAACATATTCGTCTTTGGTGGTGGAATCAATAGGAACATACTGCTTGCATGATCTCCAATTGATGGTTGCTGAACCAAGATTCATCAAATAACTGAAACTAGAGACCTCATTCTCCTTATCTCCATCAAAATTGGAATCTGAACAGTCGGTGAGATGGAAATCTACAACTTCATAATATTTGATGTCATATGTTCGAGTTTTTTTCAAATACTTGAGCACTCACTTTGTTGCATTCCAATGACCTTCACATGGCTAATGCATGAACCTGGAAAGTATCTCTACAACAAGAGCTATGTCAGGTTGACTAGTAGTTAGAAAATACAAACTCCCAACAAGTTGCATGTACTTTGTTGGATACTCAAATGTACTTTCTTTAGTGGAAGTAAGCTTCAAATTTTTCTCCATATGAGTAGCAACAAGGTTACAATCCTGCATCCCAAAATCTATCCAATATACTTTTTCTGAGAAATAAAATATATTTGGGTTTCTGATCAACTTAATCCCTAAATAATTATGCAATAAACCCAAATTTGTCATGTAAAAAATTTCACTAGCTCTCTTTTAACGGACGCTATGTAGTCATCATTATTTCCTGTAATCATCAAATCATCTACATAGAAAACCAAATATAGAACTCACTTTCCAACTTTCTTAACAAAAATGGTTGCATCGTCCAGATCTATTGAGAAATCTAGGGCACCAAGATTAGGTGATTTCTCTATTAATGATAATTGCTTGTGAATGATTTTTACTTCAATAGATTAGGATCTTCTCTTTAGTTAGGTTATTATAGTGTTCTTCTTCATCAAACAACTACCAAAAATAAACAATAACGAGACAAGAGATGAAGAATGTAGACTATCAGCCAGGGCTAAAACCTCTCCCACTTGAAAGGAAAAACCAAATGAATTATTCTTCTTATAGAGACTTCAATTGAGGAATACCAACACTAAGGCCCTTGACCTATTTGCCTCTCCAAGACCAAGTCACAAACCTTCCTTAAAGAGATCCTCCTTGAATAAAATTTGTTACTCTTTCCTCCTTCTTTGGTTAACTCAAGTCAAATTGTATGCACTTCTGAAATTTCAATCTCTTTCCACATATCTGTAATTCGTACTTCTGCAATCTCACATGTGGGAGGAGTAGGAACAAGTTTGGAGGTGTTTCCCTTCTTTGCTATCCTTGAAGATTTTTTTAAGTGAACTCGGCTAGAAATAGAGTTGATTAGGAGATCCTTCAATCACTTCCTTTTGGATTGTTATAACACCACTATAGAAACCCTAGTTTTCCCGTCACATGTGTGAAGATACTAGCCCAGAAATAGTGCCAAATGCTTCAATATGATCCTCCTTCCTTCGCTTGGATATATGTCTCCTTCTATATGATTGTCACACTCCTTTACTGCATACTTATCCTTGATCGAATTTCTTTCTTCCAAATGGGAGTCAAGTTGCATATATATAATGATTTTCCCATACATATAAGCCAACTTAATAGGGATCTACGCTGACATATCCTTTGGAGATTTTTCATTATTCCTTCTTGAAGTTGACTTGTAGGAGGTGCTTAGGCTTGGTCTTGGAGGGATTTTTTATTCTTTTAATGACTCATACAAATATGTAACATGCCCAAGAAGGGTTCTTCATACATGAAATTGACTCAATTTGAATTTATGACCAATCCTAAGGGCTCAAAATGGGAGCCTTACCTAAAAATAAAATTCCTTTCTCATGAAACCCATGAGGCACACATTACAATAATAATTTTATTTTTCTTTTTTGCATCAATTACATAAATTCACAACTACAAGTGTCATTATGAAGACTTAACCTAGTTACATTTTTCAACACTCCCTCTTAGCTAGGGAGGTATTCATAATCCATAAAAGGTACTTGGGCATTCTCAATATGAAGAATTTTCGTAAGAAGAGTAACATCGTATCAACTAGAATTATCACATAGAAAGGCCTTGACTGAAAAATCTATCTCTCCACAAGATCTGAGCTCAATGCTGGCGAGACCAATGATGTATAGACACCTTCAACATTATCTCTCTCGGAAGATACCCCACTCACATTCTCAAGGTGTGTTCCACCAAGACTATTCTTATCTTGGATTCCCAGTCCTCAAAGAATATCGGTCCTCTATGACTACTCTTATCTTAGATTCCCCAACTCATCATCAAAGAGCATCAGATACCGGATGTTTACCCAATCCTCCATTATGTCTTCCCAAGTGAGGACAAGAATGATGTGTCTATCTCTGCCTCTTAAGTAGGGAGGACATACCTATTCCAATGAAGGAATGTACCTAATCTCCCTCTTGGCTTAGGAATTTTCTTCCAAGTTTCTACCAAGTGAGAAACTTGTTTCTAGGGTCCCTCTTAATTAGGGATCTACAACAACTCCTCAAGCGGTGATGATGAGACAACTAGTTGCATGAAGAACTCCTCCTCACAATGCCATGAACTTATTTTCATTATTCATGAGCCTTCATGTTTTGGTACTTCTTCGTAGGGAACAAACCCTCCATCACTGATCCAGGATCCTTTAGCTACTAGAATTATCCAAGATCTTTTACTTCCATAATTTTGTTAGAATTATATTTAAAAGAGCATAAAGAACCACATGTGCATGCTTAAATAAGAGGAAACATGAAAATGATTAAAAAATTAAGAACATGATATATTTGGTAATGGATTTCACCCACTGTGGATTATGCCTCCAGGCTCGATGTCAAGATAGTGGAGACTGCTTCATATAATGCTACAAATTATGATAATGTACATGGCATGTTCTTTGTCATAACAAGGACAAATACCCTCAACAAGAGTAGTGTGTCAATCCATGAGACGTTCTCCGTATAGGAACTCTCACTCAAAATGGATCTTCCTTTAGCAAGCTAATAAAATCTCACAATAATATGGAACTAAGCATCTCTCAATATAGTGTTACATAGGGATCTCAACAATAATACATCATTGCAGCCAAAAAAAAAGGACGCATAACATACTTCCATGTTCAAATATGGCCAAAAAATGAAAGGCTCGACTGTTGAAACTGACTACACAACTAAATTCCCAGTGACATGTAGTGTAAAATTGACTGTAAACTCGTCCAATTTTGAAACAGTCAAATTATGGGCCTTCAGGAATCTTAAAGATTCCCAAAATATTCCTCTCCACTGAATGACTGGATATTTGATACTCATATTGCAAATATGATCTTGCCATCATGATCCCTGTGAAATTGTAAGAAGAATGAGTATAAAGTTGACAACATTCTGACATTGCCAAAATTCAGCCTCCAAGGGAATCTAAAGATTCCTCAAGATTCTTCAGAGTTTCTTTTTTGTGAGCCACCTGTAATTCTGGTACTAATATGGTGAATCTGACTTTACCATCGTGCTCCTTGCGAAAATCTGATAAAAATGACTATAAACTTGACAACATTCTAACAATGTGAAATTTTACCTCCTAGGGAATCTTTCAGCATCTAGGAATATTCTTTAGTTCATGGTTCCATAGCTTCAGGCGCTCAGGTTCCACCTTGCTTCGTGGATCGATAATTCATGGTTTCACTAGATTCCCTCCATTCCTCTGCTTCGCACCCTCCAAGTCGATTGATTTGAAAGGCACTTACATAAGTTTGTGGGTGGAATTAACAAAGTGGATCGTTCGGTCCAATGGTGAAAAGCTAAGAATAGGTTGGCAGAGGTCTGAGGTTCCAATCCCCACCCAACCAAAATACATATTGGTTTTTTATTTTTATAACCATGGCACATTTTTTACAATTTTTTGTTAGCAATTATCAAAAATCTCGATGGTTATAATGGCATGGTTAACATATTTTGGCGTTACATTCGTTTTGGAGTTCGGTTGTGATCCCAATCTGGCGGTCAACATTGAAGTTTTAAACTTGGCGGGGTCAAAATCGTAACATTATATTTGGAGTTTCATGTATTTTTAGGGTTGCTTGTTGGGGGCCATCTCATGTGGGCCAAGCAGGTTCAACCCTCACTGACCCCCATTGAATGTTGACAAGTGGCACAATGGATTTGGCTGGTCCACTTTTGGCATCCGCCCACATCACATATATATGATATTTGTATTGTGTGTTGTGGGGTGTGGTGGGGGTCATGAACCACCATTCACTTTGACTCTATCTACCATATGTGACAAGGGTGGTAGGGGTTATGGCCCACCTCTGATTTTTAATTACTTTTGCCTTTAGAAAAATGATTTTCCCATTTTTAATTTTGTTGAAAATAAGCTCCACTGGGTGATTTAAGTAGGAAACAATTTTCGCCCATCTGTTGGCCAGATTTCATGCACCAGGTCTCGGCTAATTTGTAGGATCTTTAAACTTGGCCCACATGCCCACTTTGACCAAAATTTTTACCAACTCTATCTCCCTCATACAAACTCGAATTTCAGTGTCGTTCGCACCATTGGAATTAGGGCAACGAGCACTTCAATCTGGTCCTGGTTCAAGAGAAGTCTGACCGCTTTGAATTTTAATGTATTTTGAGTCTTCTTTGATCTCTAGGTGTCTCTAGAGACACCTAGATCATTCCTCCCCACTGAGTAGCTTTTGGTCCACCAAAAGCATGAAGATAATCTGCAACTTCTTTGTACATTATTTGCACCATAAGTGTACTGTGAGGTCACCCTTCCTTCTCCTTCACCTTTGTCCTTCAGAGCCATAAGTGATGAGATGATACCTACGTCCTCAACAAACTTGTAGTACAATATTTTTCAAATTACATGCTTAACTACATGACCATAATTACCCAATCATCCCATACTTTCCACGAGTTTATAACACATATTCTGTGGTCAAGTTTACATCAAACTGGAAACAATACCCTAGCCAAAGCATCATTGTTGCTACAACAAGTGATGGAAAACACATCACCACTTTTACAATGTAAATTGCAATAAATGATTTACAAAAATATGGCTATGAAAAGCTAACACATCTAAAAAAACCATCTCTCACTTATCAAAGTGAATGGGTCATCTCCCTGTGGTGGATTCACTTGTCAAACAACTTTTTCAACTGGTAAATGCTCGGGCACTTTGTCCTTAAGACGTTGCTCTAGATGGAGCCTCCAACATGTGGCTCTTTAATGACCACCTCTGTTGTAATGAATGCAAATGCCTTCTTCCTCCAAACTTTCTTAACCTTCTTTCCCTGAAGTGGAGAAATCCTTTCATGCCTCATCCTCTTTCATGCTTCCATTCTCTTCTATTACTTAGCAATCACATGGTTATGTAAACCATAAAAACTACATGTTTTCATATGCAATGATTTCAGTTCACTGTTAGCAACATGCTTGTAATCAAAATGAACACTAGAATACTGAGACTTATTATACCTTTCTTGACTGTCTTTGGTGTAATTATTGTGATGAGAGCTTGCATCAGCTCTTCCTCTAAAATGTGCATTGTCATGGGATTATGGTGACATGTTCCCATCATTCTCTTTCCTTGACGGTTTCAACAATGTTTAGGAAACTTCTGACACCTTTGAGAATTCTCCTTCGGGGTATCCCAAACCTGCGAATCAAGGTCTTTGCACAACCTTCAATGGTTGAGTCATGCCTTAGCCATTAACACAAAGTCCTCCTTCTTTACACCCCGTGTTGGTAAGGAGTCTCATGCCAATCCCTGAAATGGGTACCTCCACATTTCCAACAAAAATAAGATCATGTGAAGATGTAACTAAAGAATGATCAACATTGTTTATCTCAATTGTTGATTTTGAAACATATGATGATGGATTCTCTAAGCCTTCGTTACGCTTCAACTCCTCTAAAGCCTCTCTCATGGCTTGTAGCTGAAGATGCAGTCTCTCTTTCTCCTCTTTCTCTTCTTGTAGAAGCCTCCTCAATTCAGCATTCTCTTCTTGAAGGCTCTTGTTGATCTCCTCATTTGAATGATGAGAAGACAATGAAGACGATGAATGTTCACTTGAGAGGCTAGATGGAGCATCGTCCTGTGCTCTTTATTTTTCCTCTTTCTTTATTCTCTTCTCATAAGCTTCATACATTATGTCCACCATTTTGGACATCCTAAGAATGGCCTCGTACATTTATTTTTCATCCTCCATCATAGAAAATTTTAGGGGCGAATGTTCGCCCTTTGGCGAAATTAAGGGGTTTTAAATTTTTAGTGGGCGAATATTTTGTATCATAGTACATTTTTACAAATCACCTCAAATAGCCCACCTTATTTTAAGGGAGAGGGTAAAAAAGGTAAAGTTAGCCCTTGAAATTAGGAGTTACAACCTTCCATTCGCCCATTTTCAAGAATAGGTTTTATTTAGGTGAATCCATTCGCCCATTTTCAAGAATAGGTTTTATTTAAGTGAATCCTATGGGCCAAAGGCCCAAATACCATATTTATAAAAGAGGTATGGTAAATTAATAAAAATATAAATAAATGAGAGGTATGGTAAATAAATAAAACATTTTTTATATTTACTCCATAAGTCACCTTATATACATGCAAGGGTGTAAACAAATAAAAATATAAGTAAAGTGGAGGTATGGTAAATAAATAAAATATCTTTTTATACTTACTCAAAAGGTATGGTAAATAAATAAAAATATAAATAAACTAGACGCATGGTAAATAAATAAAACCTCTTTTTATATTTAGTCCATAACCCTCGTTCTATTTATGAAGGCTCAAGAAAGAGGTTTTATTTAAGTGAATCCTATGGGCCAAATACCATATTTGTAAAAGAGGTATGGTAAATTAATAAAAATATAAATAAACGAGAGGTATGGTAAACAAATAAAACATTTTTTTATATTTACTCCATAAGTCACCTTATATTTAGGAACACTCAAAAAATGCGTTATATTTAGGTGAAACCTATGGGCAAAATACTATGGGACAAATACCATGGACTAGATTGTTATTAATACCATGCAAAAAAACATTATTAACCCTAATATTAGTATTAATAAAAATAAAAATGGCACATGGTATTGACCCATGGTATTCACCTGGAATGTAGCCTATTTAAATGGGGGAATTAAACCAGCATAGATCCATCTTTACTCTGGATCTACTAACCTGCGAGAGGTATCAAATATCGTGATATGCAAACTAGCATAGAGTGAAAAAAAAATTGATCCGATCAAGAGTAAAATTGGATGTTGTAATTTAATGTATGTTAAACATTTTAGCTTGGTTAAAATAAAAAGTAAAATAAAAATCAACTATTAATTTTATTAATTTCTATAAATTACTAATAGTAATTTTTCAGCTCTAGGTTTATGATAACCCATGGTATTGACCCATGGTAATACCATGGTATTCATGTGAGCATATACTATTTAAAGGGGAAATTCTATCATCTTAGATCCATCTTAATTCTGGGTCTACAAGTGCTCAGAGCGATAAATAGATTTCATCCCCCTAAGAGTGGTAGATGTGGAGTTAAGATGGATATAGGTTGGTTTTTATGATAATGAAGATATTAAATAGACTTAGGAAATTATATTCTAAAAACATCTTAAGGTGAATGGTTAAAGCATAGACATTGGACAAGTATATTTGTATACTTCTATTTTAAACTGAAACAAATCTAGGGCTAAAAGGAATGGATTGATTGCACTAGTCATCCTTCTATAACTTTCCAACATATGCTGGAGTAAACAGATTGTAATTTGGGTAATTTTTCTAATTGCAAACAGGGACATACTAGTGTATTGGCAGCAAGGAAAATTTTAAGGATGGAAAATTTTCTTGAAGTTTAAAACATTGGCGAATCTCACTAATCCCTAATATGCAAATTATAAATGTTTATTGATATATTTGTAAAATTATTCAAATTTATAATTATTTTATATATAGTCTCTATATAATGTTGGCGATTTTTAAGGTAAAATAATTTTATATTCTAAAATTTGGGCGAATCGTCTTTTATAAAATTGGAAATTGGCGAATCTTTTTTGTGGAAAATTCATGGAAAATTAGCCCACTGGGCGAACATTAGCCCCTAAAATTTTCCTAGATTGGCAGGGTGGTTACGAGGTCCCTAGAAGTGATGAATTTGAATTTTTCTTGGTTTTATATATGGTATTAGGTTTTTTCTCATGCTTTCTGTGAATGGCACGGGTGAATTTTATCCTACACCCACTAGGTTATCGATATGTAATTTCGGTAATTTTGATTTCAAAAGATATTTTAAAGAAATGCAATGATTTCATTTGTGTATTCAATAAACACAAGATTTTATAATTGAGTAGAATATTCGCCTGGTGAGAGATTCGCCAAAAAATTATATATACATATCATATTATTGATAAAATCGCCTTCCATTTTTCCTATATACCATGGAGATTCGCCCATTTATTATACATGTAAATTTAGGGGGGGTTCTTAAAATTTTCCATGTCCTCCATTATTTCACATTCATTCATTCATGCTCGCAATTCACATTAGCGAGAAGACTGATCTGATACTAAACTTGATCCAGGATCCTTCATCTATCGGAATTATCCAAGGTCTTTTACTTTCATGATGTTTTTAGAAGTGCATTTAAAAGAGCATAAAGAACCACATGTGCATGCTTAAACAAGAGGAAACATGACAATGATCAGTAAATCAATAACATGATACATTTGATAACGGAGTTCACCCAGTGTGGGTTACGTCTCTGGACTCGGTGTCAAGATAGTGTAAGTAACTTCATATAATGATGCAAATGATGATGATGTACATGGCATGTTCTTTGTCATAACAAAGACAAATACCCTCAACAAGAGTGTCGTGTCTCTCCACGAAACGTTCTCCCTACAGGAACTCTCACTCAAAATGGGTCTTCCTTCAGCATGACAAGCTAATAAAATCTCACAATAATGTGGCAACAAGCATCCCTCAACATAGTGTTACACAGGGATCTCAACAATAATACATCATCACATCAAAATAAAAAGGATGCATAACATAACTACATCATATATTTCCATGTTTGAAGATGGCCAAAAAATTAAAGGCTCATATGCTGAAACTAACCACACCATTGAATTCCCGATGACGAGTAGTGTAAAATTGACTATAAACTCATCCAATTCTGACACAGTCAAATTCTAGCACTTCGAGAATCTTGAAGATTCCTAAAAGATTCCTCCCCATTAGCTAACTAGAGATATTCTACTCAGATTGAAAATATGATCTCGTCATCATGATCCTTGTGAAAGTCTGAGAATAATGACTATAAAGTTGGCCACATTCTGACACTGGAAAAATTTAGCCTCCAAGGGAATTTAAATATTACTCATGATTCTTCAGAGATCATTTGTTGCAGGGAACCTGCAATTTTGCTACTCAGATGGTGAATCTGAATTTACCATCTCGCACCCTATGAAAATATGATAAAAATGACTATAAAGTTGATAGTATTTTGACAATGGAAATTTTTATCTCCAAGGGAATCTTTAAGCATCTAGGAATATTATTCGATTCATGGTTCCATAGCTCCAAGCGTTTAGAGTTCCACCATGGTTTTTGGATCCGTAATTCATGGTTCTACAGGCTTCCCTCCATTCCTCCACTTCGTGCCCTCCTAGTCGACTGACTTGAAAGGCACTTACATAAGTTTGCGAGCGAAATTAACAAAGTGGACCATTTAGTACAATGGTGAAAAGTTGAGAATAGGTTGGTAGAGGTTGGAGTTCAGAGGTTCCAATCCCTGCTCGACCAAAATACATATTGGTTTTTTTATTGTTATAACCATGGCACGTTTTTTACAATGGTCCGCTAGTGGTTATAATGGCGCGGTTAACATATGTTGGCGTTACATGCGTTTTGCAGTTTGGTTGTGATCCCAATCCGATGGTCAACGTTGAAGGTTTAAACTTGGTGGGCTTGGAACAATAACCTTATATTTGGAGTTGCATGTATTTTTGGGGCCGTCCCACATGGGCCAGGCAGGTTCAACCACACCTGCCCCCATTGAATGTTGACAAGTGGCGCAAGGGATTTGGCGGGTCCGCTTTTGGCATCCGCCCACATCATATATATACTATATTTGTATTGTGTCGTGGGTTGTGGCAGGGGTCACAACCCACCACTCATTTTGACTCTATTTTCCCCATGCGACAAGGGTAGCAGGTGTTATGGCCCACCTACCATTTTTAATTATTTTCTCATTTAGAAAAAAACAATTTGGCCATTTTTAATTTTGTCGAAAATAAGGGTCGATGGGCGATTTAAGTAGGAAAGAATTTCGCCCATCCAGTGGCCGGATTTCATGCGCCGGTTCTCGGTCAATTTGTAGGATCCTTAAAATTGGCCCACATTCCCACTTTGACCAAAACTTTGACCAGCTCTATCTCCTTCATACCAACTCAAATTTGAGTGTCGTTTGCACCGTTGAAATTAGGACAATGAGCACTTCAATCTGGTTCTAGTTCGAGAGAAATCCGACCACTTTGAATTTTGACCTATTATGAGTCTTCTTTGACCTCTAAGTGTCTCTGGAGCCACCTAGATCATTCACTTTCATCCACGTTTCATTCATTTCATTATTCTTTTCATCGAAAGTGATCCACAAGTTCCTATCTAGCTTCCTTCATGCCATGCTACCTTCTTCATGCCATGTTTCCTTAAGGATATTTTATCCTACTACATGGACATTATGGGTGGATGATATCCATAGATCTTCTCTTGGATGCCCCACATAAGCCCATCCAAATATCATTCAAAAATAAAGTAATGAACATTAAATCAAAATTACATTTGTGATGGTCTTTCATGATGACATCTTCTAACTTGCATTAAATACTACATACACATTGACACATCTCCCAAAGATATATATTATCAAGGATGTCTTTCTTTTTTAGACTTCATTAGAGTCTTCATATCTTTCATGGAGATATCCTAGTCAAATCTCTCAGCCCTTGGATGTTGATTGCATGCTTCCATATTTTCAAAATTCATGGTCTCTTCCTTTCTTTCTTCACACATTTTCTTCCCGTGAACTTTTAATGAGAGTACCTCCATTCACAACCACCTCATATTTCATATGAGGACATATTATGTTTATTTCATCTAGAAAATGTGACTCATACCTTCTTGCATCCAATTGAAAGGAGGATATGCTTTCTTTTGACCATGCTCTCGAGATAGAGAATTTATCCATGTTTACCTGCAACCATATGACATGACTCTGCAACATTGAAAACAAGAATACATACCTCATTTTCCTTTAGGTCATCTAGACTTCCTTCAACAACTCTCTATAATTGAAGGAACTTCAATCCCGTGATCTGTTTCACCTTTTCTATCATCATACCATCATCCCATGAATTCCACAAGTTGGAATTCTTGATGAAACCTGTGCTTCCTTTCGAAATTTTGTGAACCTTCCAACGAAGATTCCAATAGAGGATCTTGAATATCCTCATCTAGGAGATGTTTCCTTTTGACAAATGTATGATGACCCTACTGCCAGATTAATTTTTCTTTTTCCATTTTCCCATAAATACTACTTATGCTTCTAATGAGGTTACCAAGAGCTACATCCTTCTTGATTCATCTATCACTCATGCTTCCCTATTATGATGTCACGAGCTCTTGCTTCTAATGCTTTTATGATGTTCTTCTAATTATCCCTATCACGATATTTATACTTTACAATAGAAAATAAACTTGAAAAGAGCTAGGAGAGAAATACTATCTCAATTGTAATAGAGATCATTTACTTCCTCTTTCTTGGACTTCTTCTTTTCAGCTTCCTTCAACTTCCTCTGTGTTATGGGCTTCTTCTCTTCCTATTTTTTTATTTTCAGTCTTGATCTTAGGACATTTTATTTTGTAATCCCCATATTATTGACATCCATAGCATTGAATCTTAGTCATGTTCATTTTCTTTTTCTGAGAACTATACTTTCAAAATTTTCCCTTCGTTCATGTCATTGTAGCATATTAAGCTTGATTTTTCTCACATGATCCTACATCAGATTTTGCCTCTATCTTGGATTGTTCAATCTTGCATAGTGACCATATATCTTGAAATGTATTAGCTTCTTTCTTCCCATAGATACTTGAAGTAAAGTTACCCCACTCCTCTGGTAGTGCATTTAGTCCTATTGTAGTCATTTCTCGATCAAACATGACTTCTCCCAGATCATGAAGTTGATTCCTGACTTTAGATATCCTCATAAAGTATGAGGCTATTCCTTATTCTCTTTGAATCTTTAGCTTGTAGATTACTTTCCTTAATTTCATGACTTCTCCTGCAGTGCTTACTGAATACAACTCTACCAATTTGTCATAGATTTCTTTTGAAGTTTCAAGTTTCGATACATATGGAATGAGGGGATCCTTGATGGATTCTATGAGAATCCTTTGAGCCATAACTTCCCATTTCATATACTTTTCAAGTGTTTGAGCATATTCCTTTGATGGTTTGGTGATAGATCCTTTTACATGTTCCATAACCTCATTTTCAATGAGATTTAGATCTATCCTTTTCTTCCATTCAAGATGGATTGAAGCCCCAACCAATTTGTTGCTTTCCTTGAAAAAAGACATTCTAACAGATCCATATGTGGTCATAAATATACCTAGTTGATAGGATTCCTCCTTCTTCTTTATTATTTCTTGATGTTGATGATGATATAGGGAATAGAAAAACTTCTCCTTATTGAAGATAGTTTTCTTCCAGAATGATCCTTGATCCCATAGAAAGTGAGATTTATTTTGATACTCTTATGGTAATGTCTTTGATGATGATGATCAATGATGACTTCTTGATGATGTCTTAAATGGTAAGAACCTTGCATCAAAGAGAGGTAGATCGCCTTATAATCTTGATGACAACGTTCTTGGTATTGTTTTTCTAGAAAGGAACTTGATTGATAAGTCCTTCAACTTGAGTAGGTTCTTTGAGGTCTCTTGAGATGACTTGAGGATTCCAAGACTTCTTTATAGTGTAGAATTATTCTTCATAGATCTTGACTTCTAGATTCACTTTGATGCCTTCCTTGTGATTTGAAGCTTGAGTGTCCCTTGATAAGATGACCTTTCTTGACTTTGTTACCTTAGCTCAGATACCATGTTGAGAAATCTAGGGCATCAATATTAGGTGATTTCTCTATTAATTATAACTACTTGTGACTTCTTTTTACTTCAATAGATTATGATCTTCTCTTTAGTTATATTATTATAGTGTACTTATTCATCAAAAAAATACCAAAGAATAAATAATAATGAGACAGGGGACATAGAATGTAGGCTATCAGCCAGGGCTAAAACCTCTCCCAATTGAGAGGGAAAAGAAAATGAATTCATCTTCTTATAGAGGCTTAAATTGAGGAATACCAAGACTAACGCCCTTGACCTATTTTCCTCTCCAAGAAAAAGTCACAAACCTTCCCTGAAGATCCTACTTCAATCAAATTTGTTGCTCTTTCCTCCTTCTTTGGTCAACTCAAGTCAAACTGTCTGCACTTTTGAAATTTCAGTCTCTTTCCACATACTGCAATTCGTACTTTTGTAATCTCACATGTGGGAGGATTAGGAGCAATTTTGGAGGTGTTTCAATTCTTCGCTATACTTAAAGACTCTTCTAAGTGAACTCGGTTAGCAATAGAGTTGATTTGTAGATCTTTTAATTGCTTTCTTTCGGATTGTTATAACACCACTGCAAAAACCCTAGTTTTTTTGTCACACATGTGAAGATACTAGCCTAAAAATAGTGCCAAATGCTTCGATCTGATCCTCCTTCCTAAGCTTAGTTTCAGGTCTCCTTCTATATGATTCTCACACTTCTTTATTGCAGACTTATCCTTGATTGAATTTATTTCTTCCAAATGGGAGTCAATCTTCCTATATACAATGATTTTCCCATGCATACAAGCCGACTTGATAAGGATCTAGGCTGACATGTCCTTTGAAGAGGTTTAATTATTCCTTCTTGAAGTTGACTTGTAGGAGGTGCTTAGGCATGGCCTTGGAGGGTCTTTTTATTCTTTTAATGACTCATACAAATATGTAATATGCCCAAGAAGGGTTCTTCATACCTGACATTGACTCAATTTGACTTTATGACCAATCCTAAGGGCTCACAATGGGAGCCTTACCTAATAATAAAATTCCTTGCTCATGAAACCCATGAGACAAGCATTACAATAATAATTTTATTTTTATTCTTTGCATCAATTACATAAAATCACAATTACACATGTCATTATGAATATTTAACCTAGTTACATTTTTCAACAAGATCAAACAACTTGTAATTCAACTTGAGAAGGTGTTTAGTTAGTTTTTCAAACCATGCACGGGATGCATATTTCATTCCATGCAAAACCTTTACCAACTTACATACTTATTTCTATTTACCTTTAACAATAAAATAACTAGGCTAAAACATATAAACATCCTCCTTCAAATCACCATTCAAAAAAGTTTTTTATTGTAAATATGGTGTATGTTCCAACTATTTTGAGCTGCATGAAAAAACAAAGTTCTAACTGTGCCCCATTTTTCTATAGGAGAAAATGTCTCTATGTAGTCAACATATTCCTTCTGCATGTAGCATTTTTCTACAAGCCTTTCCTTTTATTTATCAAGCGAACCATCTACCTTGTACTTGATCTTATACAACCATTTACAACTAATAGGTTTGATGCCAGTAGGAGGATCCACTAACCTCTAAGTTCCATCCTTAATAAGTGCACCATACTTCTTTTTCATTGCATCCTTCCATTCATCACAATTAACATCTTTTTCAAAAGAACTGAGTTCATTAGATGTAGAATTATGAAATTCATAATCATGAGAAATGTTAACTGAATCACCTTTAGAATAACTTATTGTCTCAAAATCATCATACTTGCTTGGAAATTTTTAAACTTGTGTGGATCTTCATAAAGGTTGTTGAAGTGGTTGTGATGACTGCTCATCCCAAATTACAGGTTCTTTAAGAACTACTTTTGATCCTTCATAAACAATACTATCTTCCAAATTTTCTTCAACAATAACATTCTCATCATTCTCATGAGTCAATACTATTAGTTTAGTAGAAATCAAGTGACTTGAATATTTCATGTTATTAGAAATCAGTAATTAATATAGAAGAGTAAATAAGTTACTAAATTATATTTAGTGATGTTTAGAGTATAAATTTCATATGTATACGTTGAACTCAACACAACATTATTATAAATCAATGGATTGCAATTAGTAATAAATTTGTAGAATTTGTAGACATCTTCGTGAATAAACTCCAAAATGGAAAACTGATTGCAACGAGGGCAAGAACTTCATTTATATAAATGTAAGGTAGGTTCGAGATAAAAAAAAATTTAGATAACTTATTAATGGAAAGTAAAAACTAAAAACTAATTACTATTTTACAAATATAATCATGAATTATCAGTTAACATCCCCCCCTTAATCTAAAGGGACATCTAACATGCCAAGTAGCATTTTGAACTTTTCAAACTTTTCACATCCAAGTGCTTTGGTAAAGATATATGTGACATGCTCTAAAGTAGGACAATGTTTTATATGAATGACTTTTGGCTCAATGTAATGTCGAATGAAGTGAGATTTGGTGTTAATATCCTTCTCTGATCATGAAACTTGGGATTCTTGGCCAACTGAATTATAGAAACATTCTCAACAAATAATGGAGTTGAAGATTTTTGTTTTTCCTGTAAGTATTCAAGCATTTTGTGAGGCCAAATGAACAGAATGCTTGCAGGATCTCTAACTGATAGTTGTTGATCCAAGATTCATCAAATAACCTGAACTGGAGACCCCATTCTTTTTATCTCCATCAAAATCATAATATGAATAGATGGTGATATGGAAATATGCAACTTCAAAATATTTAATGCCATATATTTGAGTTCCTTTCAAATAACTGAGCACTCACTTCATTGCATTCCAATGACCTTCACATGGCTAATGCATGAACATGGAAAAATCCCTACAACAAAAGCTAATCCAGGTCGAGTAGTAGTTAAAAAATTCAAACTTACAACAAGTTCGTTGTACTTTGTGTGATCCTCAAACATACTTCCTTCAGTGGAAGGAAGCTTCAAATTTTTCTCCATAGGAGTAGAAACAGGGTTACAATCCTGCTTCCCAAATCTGTCCAATAGTTTTCCAATATACTTTTCCAAGAAATAAAAATATGTTTAGGTTTCTGCTCAACTTCAATCCCTAAATTATAATGAAATAAACCCTAATTTTTCATTTCAAAAAATTTCATTAACTCTCTTTTAATGGACACTATATAGTCATCACTATTTGCTATAATCATCAAATCATCTACATAGAAAACAAAATATAGAACCAAATTTCCAAATTTCTTAACAAAAAGAGTTGCATCATTCATATCAAACAACTTATAGTTCAACTTGAGAAGGTGTTCAGTAATTTTTTCATACCATGCACGGGATGCATGTTTCATTCCATACAACGCCTTTACCAACTTACATATCTTTTTCTTTGTACCTTTAACAAGAAAACATTCAAGATGAAACATATAAACATCCTCCTTCAAATTTCCATTCAAAAAATTTGCTTTAACGTCCATATGGTGTATCTTCTAGCTATTTTAAGCTACAAGAGAAAATAGGGTTCAAATTATGCCCCATTTTGTTGTAGGAGAAAAATTCTTTGCGTAGTCAACACCTTCTTTCTGAGCATAGCCTTTTGTTGCAAGCCTTGCCTTGTATTTATCAAGCAAACCATTTTCCTTGTACTTGATATTATACACCCATTTACAACCAATAGGTTTGATACCAACATGAGGATCCACTAACCTCCAAGTTCCATTCTTAATAAGTGCATCATACTCCTTTTTCATTGCATCTTTCCATTCATCACAATTAGTAGCTTCTTCAAAAGAACTAAGTTCACTAATTATAGAATGATGAAATTCACAGTCACGAGAAATGTTACTTGAATCACCTTTAGAAGAACTTATTGTCTCAAAATCATCATTCTTGCTTGGAATTTTCTGAACATGTGCCGATCTCTGTAAAGTTTGTTGAAGTGAATGTGATGGTTGCTCATCCTAAAGTACAGGTTCTTCAAGAACTCCTTTTGACCCTACAAAAACAATATTATCTTCCAAATTTTCTTCAGCTGTAACATTCTCATCATTCTCATGACTCAAAGATGTAAAAACCATAGACTGATCCAGAATGGGAATCCCCCATTCAATATGTGGAACATCATTATCATATTCAAAATAAATCTTTTTGGACGCAAATTTCTCCAAATGATTTAGTTGTCAATCAACAGTGGAATTATATTTATCACAATCAAGAAAAATAACATCTGTGGAAATAATAAATTTATTGTTCTCCTCATCATACAACTTGTAATGTTTGGAAGTAGCAGAATATCCAAAGAAAATACATTTACGACTCTTGGCACCCAACTTGTTGCATTTATTTTTAGGAATAAATGGATAGCATAGAGAACCAAAGACTCTAAAATGTTGAAAAATAGGAAGACGATTATACCATATTTCATAAGGATTCTTATTATTTATGACAGACGAAGGACAACAATTGTGAATATAAGCTGCATAAAGCACTTCTTCTCTCGAAAAAATCAACTAAACATTCTTAAAGAACATCATAGATATAACCATATTAATAAAAATTATACTGATATGTTTTGCAACAACATTATGTTGTGGATTATAAGCTATGATATTCTGATGTTGGATTCTATTTTCCTTTAAATACTCTTCAAAATCATTAGAAGTATATTCACCATCATTATCAGTTATGAGAATGTAATGTTTAGTTGAGTTCCATTTTTGACCGTCGAATGAAAAGTTTTAAAATTTTCAAATACTTGTGACTTTTTTTTCAACAAATATACCCAACACATTCTCAAATAATCATCAATAAATTTCAGCATATAATTACTACCATTGGTAGTTGCAACAGGCATAGGAACATGTAAATTTGAATGTATGAGACCTAATTTTCTTAAAGCTATAGAAGAATAACTATGAAAAGGCTGGTTAGAATGTTTCCCCAAAATGCAAACATCACATGGTGTAAGATTTATTGGAATTGTAGGAAATCCTTTTATACCTTGTTGTCTCCTAATTCTATTATTGGCATTGTTAATGTGACCAAAACGAGTATTCCATAATAAATTGGAAGATAGAGTATCATTTCATTGTGCTTAAAGAGAATAACTATCATGAGACTTCATTATAGTAGATGATGTGCCATTCAATTTTAAAAGTGTGCCCTCTTCAACACTGTTCATAATGACTACATGATCAGATGATCTACGTATATCAATTATTCCATCAAAGATATGTATGGAATTCCCTTGTCGTCGAATATGTATTAGAGACATTAGATTTCTTTGAAATTGTGGAATATAAAGGACGTCCAATAGAACATAATTTGCAAGATTTGGTCTCTTCAAACAAATGGATCCAATTCTTGAAGGCTTAACTTCAGTTTGTCAGCAAAATATACTACTCCATCAACTTGGTCACTAAATGTTTTAAAAAAATATCTCCTAAAAGTCATATGACATGTGGCTCCTGAATCCAAAATCAAACTATCTTGCCATGAAGAAAATGCAGTACTAAAAACATCATTAATATTAGAATTGCAATGAGAAACAACGTAATGTGCAAACTTTGGTGATTTTCCCTTATCTGGTGGTGTCTAATCTTTCTCTTTATTCAACCATTCTCTCCTTTCACTAACTTTCTCCCAAGGAATTTTAAAATTAGCAGCATCACGACCAATTTGATCACACCTAAAACACTTGACAATTGGTTTATCATTAAAATTTATTTGTTGGCTATCAAATTGTTGTTTCTCTCCTTGATTATGTTCCCCCCTTGCCTCTATAATTTATTCTTTGTTTTCTATAAAAAAATTTCTCTCCCTAATTATGTTTGCTCCCCTACCTCTATAATTTCTTCTACCATGACCTATAGTACTTTTATCACCTCTAGAAGTTTCACCATAATACTTTTGATCTTTTTGTGCCAGGCATAAAGTTTCTACATTAGAATTGGGTCGAGTCTCTTTCTTTCCAAAGGCCTTTTCTCTCTCAGCTATTTTGTTTACTGGATTATCAAATGTAATGTCTTTTAACTGCCCACCAGCGTGGAGTGATTCCAAATAGTGTCAATAGACAGGGTGAAGGATTTTTATAAAAGTTGTGAGTTGTAAATATACTTCAATTCCAGTGCCTTTTATATCATGAAAAATGAATTTTATTTCCCAATCACTCTTCAATGGATCATTAACTTTCATCTCCAAATTAAATAATCTCAACAATGACTAAATAATTTCAAGTTCTGAGTGCGAATCATACAGTTCTTTCAACTGTTGTAATGCTTTGAATGTAGTATCACATGAAATGATATATTGAATTACCTCGTCTATCATCGAGCAACTATTAATGCATATGCCTTATTATGTCTTGTTTCCAAAATTACACATTGCTTCTTGTTATCAGGTGGATCTAATGCAATTTATTTTCCATCCTTATCTATCTGCCTTGAAAAAATTCCCCAAAAATAGTTAAAAGAAAGAGAACTTTTAATATTTCTAAACCACTCTAGATAATTCTCCTTTCTGCCAAGCACAAATCTAATTATGGAGACTATTGAAGTCATAATTGTTTTGTAGCCAAACAAAATCTTCAAACAAATCCTTTTCAAATTTTTGAAACATATCCAATACTATTCTTAAAAAAAAAATCCCTTTCCCATTTGTTTTAAATAAAATTCTCTTAATGGTTTGATGGTGGGCTTCAAAAATAATTTTGAAGAGAGTTGGGTTAAAACCTTACTGTTTCCCTTTGGAACATTTCCACCACTTTTAACTCAAGTTAATAATTCACTTCCAAAAAATGCTTCAAAGATTAAGCTTCACTAATATTCAATGTTATCTAGCAGTCATGTAGTCTTATCTCAATTTTCTTCATGACAACGTCTCCTCAAAAACAACCTGCAGTCCTCCACTCTTTATACAACGATACTTCAAACAATGCCTCGTCAAAAACAAACTCAGTAGGCATGGCGTTTATAATCTCAATCGGTGCTCTAATACCACTATAGACAGCCCTGTGAATAAACTCCACAATGGAAAATTGATTGCATTCATGATGAGAACTTCATTTATACAAATTTAAGGTAGGTTCAAGATAAACCTATCCTAATAACTTATTAACATAAAGTAAAAATTAACTAATTACTATTTTACAAACATAATCTTGAAGGATTAGTTAACAAAATTTCATTTCATTTTATGGAACATTGTTTGTTTCAAAATTATTGTAATTTTTTTTATAATTTGATTGTAATTTTTTTTATAATTTTAAAAGAAAAGAAAAGTTTTGTTTTAATTGTTTTCTCTTTTATATTAAAATAATTGTAGTATTTTTTTTTTAAATTAAAAAAAAAAAATTAACTTTGAAATTTTTTAATGATTATCTAAATATAATATATAATTTATATTTATATTTTAAAATAAATAATTCATTTGTATTTTTAATTTGAAAAATACAATAATTCATCTCTATTTTACATTATAAAAGTTATTTAATAAACTATTACCTATTATAAATAATTTGTTTTTTAAAATACAAAATAATAAAATTTATAAAAAAATCACAATATTGAAAAAATAAATAAGTAAAATAACACATATGAAAGATAAAAAACCATCTAAATCAAATTTTCAAAATAAAAGAAGAAATTTCAAATTTCAAACCTATACGACATGATATCCCGAGGTATTACCGATATCTATTGGTCACAGTTTTCATTGATGCCAAGGAGTCAGAGGTATTGAGGTAAAGATTTTTATCTCTTTTCGAATTTTTATATTTTTATAGATTTCATTTGGAGTTATTAAGCCGATAGGTTTTTCTAAGCCAATAGGATTTTTATGGTGAGGTTCTTCCCCACAACATTGTAGCAGATTCATCGGTCTTCGAGGAATATACCATTTCGACAATGTGATGTTCGCGGGTTTCGATTGACAATCTTCGATAGGATGAGCTATTTGGTGCTTGGCCCTTGCCGCATTTATCTCCATACCACATGACCCTTGCCACTTGTCACTTCCATATGGGGCTACTGCTATAATAATTAAACCTTATTTTAATGGTTTTGCAGGAAGTTCACCCTATGCACGTAGCTTATCACTTTTCAACACTTGTCTTTTATCAAAACCAACATTTATCCGCTACGTGTCCCTCTGAGAAGAGAAAAAAGACCTTGTCCTTCTCTGGTTTTACCAATAATTTGTTTGTTAACCTCTAATTGACCCTCCCCACCACTTTAACACTTATAGCTTTGACAATATCGCATATTGCAATGGGCGTTATTTTCCTTTGTTAAATACTTTAATCCCAAGGTTCTTTGAGTCTTGATAACCGCACGCTAGCACAATATCATAGCCCCTCTATCAAAAATTTTGAAATGGAACATGTTGCAAAACATCGATATGAGATTGACGATTGCGATCGGCCCTGGTTCTCCACCTTGCATCTTTCCTTCCTTGTGACCATGGGCCAGCCCCCATATTGGAGCCCCTTAATCGGAAGATTTCAATCCAAGATTTTACTTTGACGCAAAAACATGCCTCAACCTTCAAACGTCGATCTCCAGTCTATTATGTCATTCATTGCCATGTGGCATCTTGTAATTGGTGACATATGTCACCTTGTTCCCCCCCTTGGGGCATTGAAGATGCTGAAATTTCTTGCCACGCCATGCTGACATCATAGGGCCATGTGGCTTTATCGAAACCAATCTCTTTCCACTATTCATCCCTTATCGAAACCAATCATATTGCGCTACACATCCATTTGGAAGAGAGAGAAAAAGCACATCCATGTATGGTTTTGTAATGAAAATCCTTCGTTATTTTGTTTTTTCGTTTTCCCAGTGGTTTAACATTCTTTGTAATTTTATATCGCAACTTTGCAATATGGAAAAATTTGAAAGTTGTCACCCCTCTTATTTACCGATTGCTGATATGCGATATGGACCTCCGACTATACACAGGGAAATCGGAATATCGCATCCACTGTCATATCGAAATTTTTGAAATGCCACATATGTTAAATTGCCGATATGGATTAATGTTTCGATTTTTTATTTGGTTCCGGACCCAATATAGTAATTGAAAATTATTTAATGGAATAGCGAATCTTCTAGAGTTATATCAAAGTTATATGCTATGGACCTCCAACCACATATATACTTTGAAAATATCACATATTGCAATGGGGGTTGTTTTCCTTTCTTAAAGGCTTTAAACCCAAGGTTATTTGAATCTTAATAACCACGTACCAACCCAATATCAGAGCCCCTCTATCATAACTTTTGAAATGGCACATGTTGCAAAACACTGACATGCAAACAATGATTGCGATCACCCTTGGTTCTCAACCCCGCGTCTTTCCTTTTTGGTGATTGTGGGCCAGCACCCATATAGAAGCCCCTTAATCATAGGATTTCAATCCAAGATTTTACTTTGATGAAAAAACATGCCTCAACCTCCGAATTCTGATCTCTAGTCCATTACGTCATTCACTTCCACGTGGCACCTTATATTTGGTGACACATGTCACCCTGTTTCCCCCCTTGGGGCCCTAAAAGGGTCAAAATTGCATGCCACATGTCCACCGTCTTGCAATTGCATGCTGATTTCATATGTTGTGTGGCTTTATTGAAACCAACCTCTGTTCACCACGCATCCCTTATCAAAAAAAATTATATTGCACCACACATCCATTTGGAAGAGAGAGGAAGAGGCACGCCCGTGTTTGGTTTTTCAATGAAAATCCTTCCTTATTTTGTTTCTCCATTTCCCCAATGATTATTTTGTTTCACAACTACACAATATCGAAAAATTTGAAAGTTGTCACCTCTCGAATTCATCGATTTCCGATATGCGATATGGACCTCCGACTACATGCAAGGAAATCAAAATATTGCATCCACTATCATATAATTTTTTTTGAAATTCCACATATGTTAAATCGTCGATATGCCTTAATCCTCCGATTTTCGATTTGGTTCAGGCCTGATATAGTAATAAAAAATAATTTAATGGAATAGTGAATCCGATGGAGTTATAATGGAGAATATGTAGACCCAGTTGCTTTCTCATATCAAACTTAAATGTAAAATTGCATTCGCCCCTTATCGTAACTTTTGCAATACAAGCTCCGATAAGGTCCACTGTCTATTTTATTCTTAATTAAGCATGATTAACCGACTATGTGCATTTATTGTCATTTTATTCTCCCTCATACGAAGATCCTATGTTTTATGCCCTTGTGTGGAACCACATTAATAGGATAAATTAGACTTTTTCTTTCAGAGATTTCCAAAATATTTATTTTGATGTCAAGGTTTGAATACGTGAAAAATCTGATATATGTTTAATGAATATGTCGCATTGTTTAATGAGTCCAACTTAAAAACTATACACACATCTTGGTCTCGATAGTTATTCCATTCATTAATCTAATTAATGGACCAACTATCTTCATTTATTTTTGCTTTGTTCTCGCTCAAATGAAGTTGATATGTATTATGCCCTGGCCGCTTTGAGATATGCATTTATTGAAATGAACCACATTGATATGCTGGATCAAACTTTCCGCTTCCAAGATTTTCAAAATGATTATTCTCGTGTCAAAGTTTCAAAGCCCAGAAACTCCCATATATACTTAATCAATATGTCACATTTTCCTTTGATTAAGGTTTCAAACCTATCCACACATCTTTGTGTCGAGGCCTCTTCTATTCAATAATCTAATTAATGACCTGACTATGTGCATTTATTCTCACTTTACTCTTGCTCGGACGAGCATCTCTCTCATTTTCTCTATGATTGGTAGCCCTGCGATATCTGTGACATGTCCTAACTCTAATTTATTACTTCCTCTACTTACTTGGTAGATGGACGTGTGCTTTATTTAGCGTGTTCACCTCGCACTATTTTTCTTCTTTGTCGAGTTTGACTTTATGTTGTTGTTTCTCTTCTATTTCTTGTCTCTTTCTATTTCTCTTGTTGTTGGTGTTGCACGTCGTGCTACTTCCTTGAAGAAGACAACTATCCCAGAATTTCATTCACAAACAGGTGAGAATCAAAAACTTGCCTACCATATCACCTTGTACACTCAAATGGGAGGTGTCAATGTTTTCATACTGCATATATAGCTTAAAATAATATCTGCATTGTCACAATGTGCAAGACACCCCCCTATAGAGTTTCTGAAACATCATATATAGATATCCAACATTCTCTGCTTCGACATTTCAAATTTCCTTCTCCGTTACCTTTCACTATTGGCAGCAATCTAGATTGTGAATCATTCTTCTTTCATTTGTGCTCGCTATTTTTTTTTTTGTTTCTTTTCCAATATTGACAAAATCTCACGTGCTTTCACCTTTCAGAACACCTCGTTTTCTCCTCATCATAGAAGTTACCTTGACAACAAATTCCATCACTTTGTTGCTGGTTGGCTCTATAGGGATCCAACCATTGCTCCAAATAGTTGAACTCGCCCTTATTGCTTCTACAAAGACAATGTCCCAATTCTACCTAATTTACCTCTCTGATGATACCTCTTATCACAGAACTTTGCTTCCATCTACTTACAATGGTCATGTCATCTCTAGTTCCTCGAGTTGGGGTCAATCATCATTCTCAAAGAAGTCACTTGCACAGTTTTGCAAAATTATGTGTATGTTCACTCTTCACCATATCCATCATGGTTTTTTTTATCCTCCCCTCTCTGCACCACTATCACTCCCACTAATGTCGCATTGATTTTCTATTTCTTTCCTCCTTTTTAAGACTCTTCATGTTATTGAACTCAGATTTCTTGAACATCATGCGCCTTTTATTGGCAACCCAACCCTTCTTGAAATTCTACAACCATCCACATACCAACCAGTCTCTTCAACGTCACATGGCCCCACCTCATATATTTCTCCTTCGACACAAGATTCTCCTTCATCATTAGCTTAGTTGTCCACTGATATGCCTGGTTTCATTACATTCCTGGTGCTAAGCCCTTACCATAAACAATGGTTGATCTAGTGTAGGGTCCTTGGAAAAGTAGTCATTCTCTCATACAACAATGCTCGAGCCTCCAGAAAGGTCTTTGGATTTGACCTCGTTGATTCTACCAATGATGTAATCCATCTCTTTGTCTTTGCTGATCTAGTAGATTCCTTGCATGACCTTGTCCAAATTGGGCAGATTTACATGGTTTCAAATGGCACAGTGAAACCAATAAACAAAAATTACAACCATCTCAATAACAAATGGGAAGTCTAGCTCTTTGCAACTTCCATTGTTGAACCTTCCCTAGATGATGTTCTAATAATTCCTTTCCACTACTTTTGTTTTAAATCTATAGGTGAAACCAGATCTGCAAACCTCGGCTCAATTGTCGACATCATTGGCATTGTCAAGTCCACTTCTCTAACTTCCACCATTCATCGAAGATATGGCTCTGAATCACCTAGAAAAACTCTCAGCTTGGAAGACATGTCTAGGTATACTATCGATGTCACCCTATGGGAGGGAGCATTGTGACACCGTAGGCAAGCAACTTGTTGAACTTTCCTCTTTTGGTGCTTCAATCGTGCTTGCAATCAAAGGCAACTGCATACCCAAATTTAATGGAAGAACTGTTAAGACTATCTCGACCACCAGCCTCATTCTAGATCCCAACGTTCGAGAGACTAAGTAGCTCCAGTCATGGTTTGATTAAAGAGGTCGCTTGACCTCTTCACCATGATTAAGTAGAAAATAGTCACGGTCTTCCAAGTGCCACCACACACAATGTACAATTGGTGACGTCATAAAGGCATATCCCACCAGAAAAGCAACATGGTTCTCTGTTCGTGGAACCATCACCTCTATTGACATGCAATATTTCTACTTCCTTGAATTCCCTCTCTCGTCTGATGGCATGTAATGCATGAAAAAAGTTTTCGGCCACTCAAATGGAATGTGGCACTACACAAAATGTGGTTGGGACTTCCCAAAATGTTAGTGTCATTATGTGTTGAAATTTGAAATGCATGACCACATAGGCCTACTAGAAAATGTTACTGATTTTGATGATATTGAAACTGAACTCATGGGTTTCCAAGCCAAAGACCATTTCATACTCTCCAGTGATCCTGATGCTATCCATGAGCTTCGTGCAAGGGTTTCATGTCATCCTTTCCTCTTCACACTATTTGTGAAAACAGATAGCTTCAATGGTGTTGACCATTTGAAGTTTTTGTTAATCAATCATAGGAAATCAACAATGGCTCTACATGTTCTGTACTCCTCCAGGATATCAAAATAATGTCTACTAATTTAGTTGTTCAGCACCTTTGAAATTCATTTTCTTTTCCCCATGCTACGATAAATTGTAAACAACAACTTCTATATGCATTTCCATTAATTATTGTTTCATCCCCTACCACCCTCTTCTTCTATTCACTTCATCATTTCCTTCTCTTGTTTATGTGTATACACCTATTTTACATGTTGCAGCTTCCACCTTTGCATAATTCACCATATTTTACCTTCACATGCAGTATATATGATTTTTTCTTCTTCCTTCTAAACAAAAAGAATATTTGCATCCTTAAAAATGTTTCTTTGTGAAAATAAATACAAACACTGGCTTTTTATGAACTATTGTTGTTTCCTTACCTTAAATCTATTTGGTAAATCAATGATA
The DNA here is from genome assembly GCA_031772625.1 of Pinus tabuliformis. Classification (NCBI taxonomy): domain Eukaryota; kingdom Viridiplantae; phylum Streptophyta; class Pinopsida; order Pinales; family Pinaceae; genus Pinus; species Pinus tabuliformis. The sequence goes on from CM062818.1 coordinate 1,190,164,606, forward strand.
AATAGTTATCGGTCACCACAAAAATTACTTCACTAAAATAAGATTGATTTCAACAAAAAAAATTCAATGGCACGACATTAGTGCATAATTTCAAAGAAACATAAAATCTATTATAAAAAGGTTTTTCCAACCAATTAATGGTAGCCGCTTTATCAAAAGACACATCTACTTTATAAGTTAAAAGGAATTATTTAAAAAATATAACCAGTGATGAAATTCTTGGTTTTGGGGGCTATGTACTTTATCTTTGTTCTCAAGACTATTGTTTCCCATCTCCTATATTCACTAATACTTGTGTCCCCATATTTGTATCAGGATGGACATGCCAGCTTCTTCTGCAAACCCCTCAAGAAATGTTCACAAGGGACTCCTTTATGCATAGAATAAAGACGTCTACAACAAACAAGGACAGCTCAAATATAAATCTGATTTAAACAACCAAACATTTCTAGGTATAGCCCCGTGTAATGTTTCTCTTATCGAACATCTTGAAGCTTCACTTGGAAATCCATGTCCTTCAACATTCCCTACTCTGACTATACCTACCCTTCAACTTTCTCCATTCACTAGTACTTCTTCCCCATATACATCACACACCCGACCATCGACTCATCCTAGTTCACCCTCGCATCCCCATATTTTGCTGAACCCTTCCCTTAACCATGCACACCATAAATTTTGTGAAAGGATAGATGACCTCTCTCCCTTTCATTTTTTCTCCATATGCAAAGAATCATACCCAAATATTAAAACAAAATTCTTACATGGTAACCTCTGTTTCTCCCAGTGTGCAACTACAAAATCCACCCATCGCTTCTTCATATCAAACAACATGGACCCTAGAAACCAACCATTTTTCCTTGCTTCTCTAACACAAATAAACGAGTTTCTCATATCACGTGTCAGCCCAGTCTTGCAAGTCACCCATGCATGAGGTGGAAAGTACAAATACATTGGTCATACTATTTGTTCCCCCCAAGACATCACTAAGATCACCAACATTTTACCATGCTTGGTTTCTGAATTGGACATCATCATTATTAATAGACATGGCTCTAACCAAAAAAAATAAGATTTCATTGTTAGCAGGACATGTGTCCTTGCGGCTTTAGAGTACAAATTGGCCCATGATCCCTACTACAAGGATGTCCATCTAGACCAAGCTACAATATCTGCCTTTCTGACTCACCCTACTGATATGTCTTCCCTCATCCCTTGCATTACCCCATCCTCTCTTGAACCATGACTTTCCTTCCCTACTTTCGACGATAAAATTCCTACACATCCCTCCCCAACAAACCTCCAACCATCCTCTTTTGTATCAACACTCCCAAATTCCCATACTGAGATTGATGAAATATCCAACTACTTGCACTCTCCCCATCCTAATTCCACTACTTCACTTTCGTGGCCCTCTATTTCTCGCTCCACTATCAATGAATATACCACAGAAGGCATGTTTACTATGGTGTTCCCCACACTCTTCCTGACAGGGGTTTCCATGATTGGTCAAACACATCTTAAAAAATCTGAAATGCAAGAATATGTTGTTCACCTCATAAGCTACTATGATAACCTCTTTGTCGAGCATCCAAGATTCTGGTATTACTTGTACAATCTTATGTTGTGGCATCATAGTCAAGAAACTGTTGTTGTCTTCATGAAAAGAAACCTTGAAGAGGGCTTTCCAATGACCATTATAGACCTTCGTGCACGCCTTGATGACATGCTTGATTCCATGGTTCCTGACTCATGGTCATTCCGAGCACACCCCCCCCCCCCCCCCCCCCTCTCAGATTTATCGGAGCTGTCTCAATGGAAATTCAACAATATAATAAACAATCCACATCTTGTAGCACAACACATTCATTTTTGATTCACAATCTTCCTCAAAGAGGTCTTGCAAAATGGTTTCCATGCAAAGGACTTCTCATGCAATTTTTTTCCTAACAATCCATCTCCTTTTTTGTTCTTTTTACCTAGATTTACACTCACCTCACAAGATTTTCTTTCTCATATCTACATGTATGAGTACAAACATAGGCACTTCACACACATACATGGTTTCCTTTGGTTGGAAAATGCACCTGATATGGAAAACCTTGATTGGGATGACCAAGGCTCGGTGAATAGAATGAAGTCATATTTCATTGAACAAATTTTTGCTTGGAATGCTCTCCCTATTGAACAACATTCACTTATGTACACATCTCTACAGAGAATGACCCATGCAACCTCCCTTCACCATTGATATTTGCATCCTCTCACCTTCAGGACTATGATAATCTTCTTCATTGTGCTCAACGGCATACAAAATTCCACCCCTCTTCACGTCTTGGCAAAAAAGGTCCTACTTTTGTTTGCAGCTATGGATTTCCATGGGATATGAATGCCACCTCCTCTTTGATGATTGATGAAAGTGGAAAAAAGAAATATGTCCTAGCTCATAAGACAAGCTAAATGTACAAAACTCTACCATGCTATCCATATGGAGAGAAAACATCGATTTCCAAACCATTTTTTCTTGGCATGTTGTTCTCCACTACATCGTGAAATATGCAGCAACGCCAAAGAAAAAATCAGAAAGTTATCAGAAAATGTACTACTTCTATACTTCCCTTTTCGAACACTCCCATCAGACATTGGCTCCACTGATGCAGCAATCATTTTGCATTAAGAACAAAAAAAATATGCGTATGTTCCATGGCATGTTCATCGAGCCCTTGAAACCACCCCTTCCCCTATCTTTGGTGACACCTCCACTAATGATGTGCCCAACCTCCATGAATCTGTAGACATCAATGAATGGCAATTCCTTTCTTAGCTACACCTGGAAACAACATGAAAATTGATGACCTTGACATGGTTGGACATCGTGACTTTGACTCTAACCACAATTGGTCCCATATTACCATCTCTCTCCCTTTGTAAAAGACAACCATACATTTTATAGACTTCAATCATTCATCCACCAACATCCATTCTAGCCCCACTCCAATTCCCAGCTCGCTCACCTCTCTATCACCCACCCAGCAAGTTACTTTCACCATTGTCCTTACCCACTTTAGGATGACTTCCTCCATTCCTCCACTTATAATTCTCATCCAAGGTACTGTTGGCATGGGGAAGTCTCATTTAATTGATTTGCTAAGATATACATTTCTTTTTGAATCTTCCCCCAATTCAAGTCCATTGCTCCTACTCACTCCAATAAGTGTTGCAACATTTAACATAAATGTGCTTACAATCCATTCTTCCCTTCGCATTCCTTTAGTCTCAATGCATCCTCTTGAGGGCCAACCACTTCTACTAATCCAAGAAAAACTTTTTCACATCAAATACATTTGAATTGATGAAATGGTATTTATCGAGACTAAACTTCTTTCACTCATAGACGATCATTTAAGGGAGGTATTTCCTTCCTATCAGAATGTCCCTTTTGACAATCAATCTATCATACCTGTTGGTGATCTTTGGAAACTACCTCCTATGAAGGACATCTTGATGTATGTCAATACATCGCGTGATAATGCCCTTTGGCTCACCTTTGATGCAATCTCACATTAACTACAATATTTCGTCAATGGGGGACCAACCCTCTTCAAATTGCATTCCGCCAATTGCTCATGAATCTCATAAATGAAACACCAACAATTGAATATTGGAACCTTATCATCTCAAGGACAAATTCCTTTTTGTCAAATGATGAGCAATAGGAATTTGACAATGCAATCCACCTATATCCAACCAACCTAGCTGTCACATTGCATAACAAACAAATGCTCAAAAAATTTAACATGCCAATTGCACAATGCTACATAGAGAAAAGGAACCACCATCCTACTGGTACACATGAAGATGATGAAGAGTTGGATGAAAAAGTTATTATTTTCAATGAACAACAGGTTTTCCTCACATGTAACTTATGGGTTGGAGAAGGTCTTGTAAACAGAGCACTTGGAAAATCATTTTCCATTTTCCATGCACCTCGATCAAAAACCCCTCAATTACCATCATTTGTTGTTTTTTACTTCTTCCAATACAAAGGCCTGCCATGGGATGCCTTGAACCCATATTATGCTCCAATTCCCCCAATAACATGAGGCTCCCGCAGGAAAATTCCCCTTCATATGGCACAGGGTTTGACAATATATAAATCACAAGGGATGAAATTACCAAAGGCGAGAATGGACATTGGCAACATAGACCGACAAGGCTTAACATTCATTGCCATCTCCAGAGTTTGCACCTTGGCAGATCTTCACATCTCTCTACCATTTTCCTTTAGTCACTACTCCTGCATCCAAGGAAATGCTTACATAAAATGTAGGAAACAAGAGGAATCCACGCTAGCATCAAAGTCTTTACAGCCACATACAACATGATCACTCCATCTATCCCCTTCTAATTTCGTTTGAGTAAGAATACTTTTGATTCAATTTCATAATAGTTTCTTTATTTTACAAATAGTTATTGGGAAATTTAGTTAAAATTCTTAGAAGGAAGAAACAAAAACCAAATTTATTGTCACTTGCTGGAAAATCTCTTTTCAACTATCCAAGAAGTAACTTATCATGGAAGTTGGAAGCCATTTTTCTAGACAAAAAACGGACTCAAAAGTTACTCTGAACAAGCTTTCCAAACTATTGTGGTGAAAAATACAACACCCCCATTTTGACTGTATTATTATCATAATACTAATGGGCACCGCTATGTATTTGCAACTAGCTTTTGGATCATTTGTTATTCCTTTTTTCCTTATGTTGTCTTGTTTTATTTTTCAATTTGACTTAATCTTATTTTTAAATTTTCTTTTTATTATTCATTAATTAGAATAAATGAAACAAATAGCCCCCAAGTCTAGGACTTATATTGTTGTCCGACTTTAACCCTTTTATATTGAACCAACATTAAATGGGCCCTTTGAGTAATAACACATTGTCGTAGTATTTAACTGATACTTTGAAAACATTTCAATCAAAGTTCACAAAAAATATATAATGCACATCTTATATAATGAAATCATATCAGAGAAATTTCATATCGATGTTTTGGTAATGTACCGCCCCTCCAAACCTCTGATTGCTAATATAGTGTTACCTATTATCTATGATTTGTTTAGATCGTCGATGTCAATATCAAAAGACGTCTGGTTTGTTTACAGCTCCAATACATGGACCAAATGTGGGTATGCAATTGATTCAAAATAATATTGCATCTGGATTATGATCTAATAAAGTTATAAAAATAAGTTAATTACCATCAACATCCTTGTTGAATGTTAATTATCAACAACAACAAAATTATCTGTAGATTTGTACAATTCTACTTCTAATTCTAATTCTAATTTAAGCTACATTATTTCCCAAATATTCCCTTTTTTGCATCCAGTTTCTTCTTATGTAACTTTTCACTTCAAACTTAAATTTAAATTAACTATATATAGCAGAAATGGGAACCAAATGAAAGGATAAAATATTCAAAATGTTAATATCAATTTCTTAAAATTGTATCCTTTTAAGGAATTAAGAAATGAAAAGGAGATGCAGAAATTGCATTAAACTCTTTAAATAACAGTTTATGTTGTTGTTTCAATTTACTAACCTCATAGAAAGAAATGTTTCCCTTAACCTTCTTCATGTGTTCCACAATATTATACTCAATGGTATCAGAGACTAAAATGGTCTTGGATGAGTGAAGGATATATGAATTTGAAACTAATGAATGTATATCAAACTAAAAAAATAAATATAAAAAAAGCCTTGTAATATCTATCCAAGGACAATGTATCATTAATATAAGTGACTTAAATATATTTTCACTTATAGAATTATAATTTAAATCATCAAACCATTCATGAATATAAAACGAGTAATGATAGTTTCTTTAATTAAATAGTTAATTACATTAGTTGATATAAATCATTCCATATATATGATACTGTTGTTCATCTATATACTTAAAAGATTTTGATTAAAACACATCAATCGTGAAAATGGTCCAATCACATCCAATAACATATATGGAAAAGTTGAAATAAACCCGTAATTGAACTCATAAACATAGCATCAGCATATAGATAATAGCACATGATACACATTCACTCTACTCATATGTGGAATCGCAATGTTTCTTCTTTCTATTAAGACTTATTTATAGCTACAATAGTGCAAACAAAAATTTTTCTATTAAGACATTTCTTACTAAATTATGTTTATCGAGACTAGCCTACGAGGAAAAAACACAAAGAATGGCCAACAACTACACTTACATCGAATAGATTACAGAAAATGACAAATTATGGATGAATCCAAAACTTTAATGAGCCAAATCTATGACAATTGTTAATATTAATGAAATCATTTAGAATATCGAAAGCCATAATTTCACTACATTTCACCATTAATTGACACTATGTGTTATGAAACCAGCTCACAAAAAGATAGAAAAGGTAGATCAACGCCTTAGAATTTAGCCTCTTCGAGGGGGAAACCTCCTTTACGTTACACAAATGAACAATTCTTGGATGATACAAATGAAAATACCTCCTTTCTATATATAGGAGTCTAAGGGATAATAATATAATTAGCACCAACATAACAATAATGATGTGAGGGCACAATAATAACAATAGTGGGCTTCTATGGGGCACAATAGTAACAATATGGGGACTACATGGGTACAAAAATATAATAAGGGGGTTGTACTAATAACAATAAGGGGTTACACTAGTAGTATAGGGGCCTAACATGCCCCTGTCCTTTAAAAAATGTTGTCCTTAACGATTGAGTAGTTCTTGATGCTTCTGTATAAAATTATTGTTCTCCTATGTGGAATCTTCAGTGGGTGAGTTCTTCCACTTGATGAGATACTATGAAATTAATTGATTTTGTAGCTGTCGGGTTCTTGTTTCTGTGACTGCTCTAGGTTCCAATATGATTTTTCCTTCCTCTTCAAGTTCTGGCAATATTATTTGAATTGGGATCCTCTGCAACTTTTGAATTAGTGGCCATACTTCTTTTTCCTTCTTCCATTCATCACTTGCTTCATTTATCCAATCTGGTTAGATAATAGAAATAGCACAAACAATGCTTCCACATCCTCATCCTTTCTTGAGAGTGCATCTGCAACAAAATTTTGCTTCCCTTTTCTATAGATGATGTCAAAGTCATAACCCAACATATTTTTGACCCATTTTTTCTATTCTTCTAAAGATAATAGTTGTTCTAAAAAGTATTTAAGACTATCATGATCCATTTTTACCTTGAAGTGGCTTCCCATTTGGTAAGGTCGCCATTTCTTAAGTGCATGTAGTATTGCCAACATTTCCTTCTCATAAATACCTTTCTGTAAAAACTTCCCTTGATTGGACAACTTTCAAAAGCAATGGGTCTTTCATCTTGCATTAAAACAACACCAATTCCATTTCCTGAAGCATCACATTCCACAATAAAGGTTTTTGTGACGTATGGTGTAGCTAAGACCAATGCTTGGCACATTGCCTCTTTAAGATGTTTGAAGGCCTTTGTTGCTTTTGGAGTCCATGAAACTGCATCTTTCTTCAATAATGTTGTTAGAGGTGCTGCTATTCTCCCATAATACTTAACAAACTTGCGATAATACCCTGTTAACCCGAGAAATCCTCACAAATGCTTTATGGATGTGGGGATTTTCCATTCCTTAATGGCTTTAATTTTTCTAGGGTCTACCTTAACTCCTTCATGAGATACAATATGACCCAGATATTCCACCTCTTGTACTCCAAAGAAACATTTGGATCCTTTTGCATATAATTGCTTATCCTCCAATAGTTGTAGCACCCTATCAACATGTTCAACATGATCCTTCCAAGACTTTTTGTAGATTAGTATATCATCAAAAAATACTAACAAAAATTTTCTAAGGAAGGGTTTGAAAATGGAATTCATCAAACCGTGAAATGTAGAAGGTGCATTGGTAAGGCCAAAAGGCATGACCAAAAATTCACAATGGCCCTCATGAGTTCTAAATGATGTTTTCATAATGTCTTTAGTCTTCATTCTGATTTGATGATATCTTGAACGAAGATCCAACTTGGTGAGGTAAATTGATCCATGCAATTCATCCAGTAATTCATCAATGGCAGGAATGGGAAACTTATCTTTAATAGTGAGCTTGTTGAGCTCCCTATAATCCGGACACATGCACCATGATCCATCCTTCTTGTGCACCAATACTACTGGAGCAGAGAAAGAAATTTGACTAGGTTGAATTATACCCGCCTCTAACATTTTTGCAACCATACGTTCAATTTCACTCTTTTGGGCATAGGGATATCTGTACAACCTGATGTTTGGAGGAACACTTCCTGGAATCAGATGAATAGCATGATCATGATCACGAATAGGTGGGAGACCTTTGGGAGTCTCAAGTACCTTGGAATGATTGTCCAAGACTTTTTGGAGATCTGGAGAAATAGATGATTTCGACGTGGAAACATCTAGCGAACATAATTGTGCAATTACACCTCTTTGTTCCTTTTTTAGAAGCTTTGTCATACTGATAGAGCTGATTATCTTTCCCGATTTCCCTACAATACCCCTTAATTTAACTTCCTTTCCTTCCGCAGAAAATTTCATGAAAAGTTCTTGAAAATTAAAAGCTATTGTACCCAAGGATTGTAGCCATTGGACTCCTAGTACAACATCAACACCTCCCGTTGGAATGGAAAGCATTGGGCTAGTCAATACATATTCTCCCATGGATAGCTTGATATTATGGCACTTTCCAGAGCAATTTATCATTCCTCCATTTGCAACCATCACTTGACACTTTGGTGCTAGATATAGGAAGCAATTCAATTATTTTGCTATCTTACAATGAATAAAATTGTGGGTACTTCCTGAATCAATCAACACTATTACCTTTTTCTTCTTGATTTGTCCTTCTATCTTGATGGCTTGACGAGTGGTAATTATAGCCAATTCATTACAAGATATGGTCAGATTCATTTCTTCTTTATCTAGGCTTTGTTCCTGGAGTATATCCTCTTCTTTTGACCTTTCTTGCTCCTTTTCTTCTTCCTCTTCACAATCTATGGAGAATAATTTCTTCTTAGCACACTTATGACCTTTAGTGTATTTTCTATCACAATTGTAACAAAGCCCTTTTGATATTTTTTCTTCCAATTGTTGTGGTGTCAACCTTATAGTTGTGGAAGGCTAGGGGAAACAACACTTCCATCTTTATAGTTGTGAGTGGTATGCTTCCTAGTTGCCATAATTTTTCTTTCCTTTTTTCTTGCTAACGTGAATGCCTTCTCTAATGAATCAGGTTCCCAAAGGCATTCATCATGTTGGATATTATCCTTTAAAGTCCCTATGAACACATCAATACTATGCTCCTCTGGAATATTTTTTACCCTTATGTTCAATTTTTGGAACTCCTCAATGTGCTTAATTATTGAAAAATTTTGTTTGAGACTTATCAATTGGCTAAAAAAAGTGTTTCCTTTTGTATCCTCATAATGTGTTGTCAATTCTTCCATAAAAATTGCCAAAGTGGTAAATTGTTTATGAGAGAAAAGCCATTGATACCATAGAAACTAATTTGGTTCCAAATATAAAGTTGCAATACATACCTTTTGTGTGGTTTGCACATTATTGAGATCGAAAAATTGCTCCATCTGTAATATCCATGTTGTGGGATCCTTGCCATCAAACTTCCTCGTATCAATTTTTGGAATATGGTGGGTCTTCAATCCAACATTAGAGTCTATGAAATCATGATTAACATTTCTTTTGTTCTCATCATGAGTTTTCTTTACTACCCTTTCACCATTAGTAAGTATTTCTTGTAGAAAATTTGTCAAATCTGTCTTCAAATCTGCCATGCCTGTCTTCAAATCTGTCTTCAAATCTATCTTCAAATCGTCCATATTAGCTTCCACGTCATTCATCTTAGCTTCTACATCTTTCTTTAAAGCATCCATCTTAGATTCTATTACTTTTTGTGCGAGTGACATTTGTTACACTTGGTCTCGTAATTTTGATATATCATGTTGCATTTCTTCCTCTTCTTCATAAGTCATGCTAGAGCTTTCAGGTTGCTTACTAGGTGTTTGCATTTTCTTTCCATGAGGCATCAGTTATTGATAATAATTCTCTACTATGCCCTATGAATTCCTTCAAAATAATTTTTCAAACCAAGCTTAAGCAAAAATTAAAAAAAAATCTACACACCTTTTTTCACTTTGTAGGAGCTTGATATTGCCTCTAATGTATCTCTATAATTTCAGATCATCCAGTTCTAAAATTGTAATCTGTAGTAGCCCTCTGTGTCCTCTTTCCAATGCCACCAGTCTGATTGAATTTAGATTCTCCAAGGTATAGTTATGAACAATCTCCCAAGATGACCTGATTATAGACCTTTCCAGAAGAGCGAACTTGTAGGAAGTGCCACGTGTCACTATTTCAACCTTAGGATCTGAAAAAGATATACGGGAAACTACAGTCTGTCCTCTTTTTGTAACATCTTACGAAAATTCAATCTGATGCTCAAAACAAAATTCATGACTATTTTCCCCAGGTTACTTGTTTGAAATGTAATTTGGGAGTCTGTAAAAATGCCAACTTCCTCAGATCATATCTTCGCAAATATAGTGCGAAGAGCTCTGAAATTCGGACCTACAGTTCAAAACGATTTTTTCCCAAATGGGTTTTTGTTTTAGCATCTGAAATGTCGCAGAAAAAAAGTTATAGCGTAAATACCACGATGACCTGTTTGGAGCAGCGAAACCCTAGAATTCAAAGCTCTAATACCAAATGTTATGAAACCAGCTCACAAAAAGATATAAAAGATGGATCAATGCCTTAGAATTCAACCTCTTCGAGGGGGAAACCTCCTTTACATTACACAAATGAACAATTCTTGGATGATACAAATGAAAATACCTCCTTTCTATATGTAGGAGTCTAAGGGGTCATAATATAATCAGAGTCGACATAACAATAATAATGTGAGGGCACAATAATAACAATAGTGGGCTTCTATGGGGCACAATAGTAACAATATGGGGACTACATGGATACAACAATATAATAAGGGGGTTGTACTAATAACAATAATGGGTTACACAAGTAGTATAGGGGCCTAACACAACGTGGATCCACATGGGCTTTGATACACTTCAACTTTATTGAAGATTTTTATCTGAGAAATCATATGCTTGTCCTACTAAAACTTGCGATATCATTTACCTTTGGACCTGATTAATTTTACAGGAACATATTTAATATAAAATCAGATCCGCTATTAATCAAAGATTTTGGCATGAGACCTCCCCTTAGATCCGCCAATCTATGATTGTGATATGTCTTGCAGACCCTATATCCTTTATTACAACAACTTCGATGTAATATCACATCTTCCATATCGCCACTTTTGAATCCTTGTCACTTTGAAACCTCTGATTGCGAAATCTGTTGTAGACCCGACTGCTCCATCATAACATGTCTTAGATCATACTTGCCGATAGAATGTAGAAACCCAATAACATTTTTGGCTTGTCTCTTTACTAGCAACTGCAACCAAAACTATCTAATTCCATAGGAAACATATTTTAAAAAAAATTGTAAATAAATATTCGTAAAATAATATAAATCAGACAAGTAAAATAACTTTGCAGTTGTCACAGAGATAATTTCCCATGAAATGTGAATGCCAATATTTGATTTAGAAAGAAGCATGCCTGGTATTCATTTCAATGGCATGCTCTATGTATTTATCTATCATTTTTGGTATATTGCATGGACTTGATACTATTTAAAATAATAATTTCTCTTCTCAAATTTTCCTTAGTCTAAATTATTTTCTATATCATTTAATTCGTTTAAACAATTAAGGCTTTCTATACCCTCGTTGCTGCTACATTTTCTAAATTTTTCTTGATTAATAAGTCCTTCTAGCCACTACATGTTCTCAAATATTTGTTGATTAATATATCAATATCGATTTTTCCAAATAATGCAATAAAGTTCTTAGTTTACACACATCTCATTTACTGTAGAACTTATATGCACTTTTATACTGAAGAAAAAAAATTTAAACAGCTTGATTTGTCATAATACTTTGGGAACTTATCTCTCCATTGCGTAAACACATTCTTGGCATTTTGTTGTTTCATGTAGAAACAAAATCAAAACTAATCGAATATGCAGTCCATTTCAAGACTACATCGCTTCATTCAACCCGCACTTGGCTTATCATTTCATGCGGTAATTATGTGAGAAGGACTTGTTTAGATACATGGCAGTTAGATTTCTTATCGGATTCGCTTGTTAAATGGATATTGGAGTTTTTTTGAATTTTCGTCGTAGAAATACTGATAAATGGGAGTGGACCCGATCATATTGTAAATCACAATTAAATTCAAAATTGGGTCCAGACTATCAGAGTTTACAACTTTTGGAATTATTAAAAATATCGATACAATGAATAGATGTGATATGGATCATAAAGCATATTTAAATTCTATATCAGGTCTAGGGGCTGAACCAACTATATCGGAAAAGTTCCAATGGGGGAACTTGTGATATATGACATGGTATGATGTGGGCCATTGGAGGTTGGGCGTATAATGATATCAGAGTTTTTCGAGACATACCATATAAAAAAATCTGATAAATATGATTCAACGATTTGGGATAACAGAAAAATACATGACAAATGAGTCTCGTAGAGGTGGATTTAACTATGGTTGTGCCAACAAAACAGGTCCGTAAACCTTTGAAATTTATTTGGGAAAGGTTTTAATCATCAATTTTCTTAAAAGGACTTTTTAGGATGTTTCAATATAATAACTTTGCATCGAGGCTTTAAAGTTAAACCTAAAACTTATCTCTCTTTTTAATTATGTTTTTTTTATATCTCAAAACTAATAATTCCTTATCTTATTACGAATTTTTGGATTATAGCCTAAATTTTAAAGTGACCCCTATTCTTTATTAATTTTATTATTAACTATAATGAGGGGTTGTTGAGTCGTACAACACATATGTAGCATTTTACTCAAATGTTTCTTTTACTTACTTCCATACCACCCACTTCTCCTATCGGTGTTGCTTTACAACTCTTGGTGTAAATGCTAGTATACAAATGGGCTTACAAAATTTCATTTGGACTTTATATACATATGGGCTTACTTTTGTGCTTGGTTTTCTTTCTCGCATTGAATTTTTTTATTTTTTCAAATAAAATTTGGAATGGAATATTTATAAAGTTGTAAGTATATTGGTTTACTTTTGTAAGTGGATTTCCAAAGTCACACCTTGAATTTTTGGGCGTTTTAAGAGGTATCAAATTGTAGTAAAGATTTTGATATCTTTTCGATTTTTTGTATTTTTCTAGGTTTCATTTGGAATTATATACATTTGGACTTACAAAATTTCATTTGGATTTATATACATCTGGACTTACAAAAATTCATTTGGATTTATATACATATGTGCTTATTTTTGTGCCTCGTTTTCTTTTTGGCATTGAATTTTGAATTTTTTCAAATGAAATTTGGAATTATATATTTATAAAGTTCTAGGTATATTGTTTTACTTTCGTAAGTGGATTGTCAAAGTTATACTCAAATTTTTTTGGGGCTTTAAGAGGTATTAAGCTTAATTTAAAGTATTCTTTAAGTGGTATTAAGTTTAATTTCAGGTGAATTTCTTGTATAGAATAATCTTTTTTCTTAAGGTAGTTGGATTATAATAGGAGAATCTTTGATTCACTAAAAGGTATTCCCTCCCAAATAACAACGAGTGGGTCATTAATCACTATCCAAAATACCTCACCAAAGTAATTGTGATGTTTGAACCAATATATATAAAAGAAGTAAGCATAAATTTTTCCATCTCAATATTTTTTGGAGGTTTTTTCTGTTAACCATATACCTTAACCCTTTCACCATCCATCTCTATGGGGTTGAAAATGACAAATGAAAATTTCAGATTTGTAATGGCATGGAATTGACCTACATCACCACTGATATCTTTCAGGTGAGAGTGAAAAATTCACACTTCATTTATAAAAGCATGGAATTGGCTTACATTGATTAATGAAAACTTCACCTTGGTGAACAATATATTATCACGTTCATTCATAAAGAGAGTTTGAACATTTTGAAAAATAAAGCCTATATAATGTAGGTCTCTATGGGGGTGCCGAGGGGATGAAAGGATGACAACTACGTGGGTTTTATTGGTACTGGGGGTTATGAAAGGGACATCTATTAAAAATAAAGTTCTTTTGTATTATAAATATGTATTGGGTGGGGAGTTAAACAAAAGGATGTAAGAAGGAACTTATTAATATCTAGTGAAATTATGAGTGTTCTTAATATCCCACAAATACACAACCTATGCTATAGATTCATAAAGTGAAGACTTATAGGTAGTTATACCATTGCTATGTAGTGTGTACTTGAGTATAGAATGGATGACTGTATTATTTTTCATCTATCTCAATTCTTTCAAAGTGAAAAAAATGGAGGAACTACTTTGTGGAGTCACTTTAACAACAAGTCCGAATTTTGAAAATTAAGGTTAGAAACCTTCCACATCCATTTTAAGGAATCAAATGGTATTTATTCAGGTCAAATTTTTCCTTTCTTGAGTGAGGGCCCTTTGACAATGATATGCACCTAGATACCTTTCCAACAGAACAAGTATTAGGTCAATCAGAGTTTGCGTGAAAAAAATATGCATCTCACAAGTTGACCTACAACCTTCACCACCATGGTATGAGAGGATGCTATGTTAATCCCTATTACTCATACATATGGTACTATCCATATTCAGGATATTTTATTGCGATCTTATGATTTTCATCTTTAAACAAAATGTGAAATACCAAACTCGATAATAAACCTTTAAAAAGCTACGTGTCATGTCCCTCCTAAATTAATTTGGAACAAGTCTGATTATTTCATTTTGGGACCAATTTTGGAGGTAGTGGGGCCCATTCAATTTTATTAGGAGATTAGACTAGGGAAAAGTTATTTTTTTGTGGTTAAATTAAACCTAGAGACTACCTACACTAGGGAAATACACACTCCCTAGTTTGATTTGCATGGAGGTGGTTAAGTGAGGGCCCACGATGGAGGTAAAATTGGAGGGAAAAGTGCTCCAAAAACTCTATATAACGAAGGAAACTCTCCTTATTTCATTCATCTTTGGCATATCGAATTTATCTTTGGTTTCTCACCCTTTCTTCAGGGGACCTCGAGTGCCACCCTAGAAATTCCAAAAGGGAGGCTTGGGTGTTTTACTACATTTTGGATGAACTTTTTAGCTGAGAGAGAAAGCTTCTATTTAGTGGGCTTTTTGCACATCCTGGGCCAGCACAGAGGGAGAATATTGTGCACACGTGGGAGGTAGAGTCTCAACTATTGAGGTTGATCCTTGTCGGGAGAGATAAGGGAAACACTAGTGGAGGTGATTTTTGATTTTCTGAAGCATTGGAGGAGGATTTTGTTGGTATATTTGTAGGTTGTGTGCTTCAGTAGTTTTGGAGGGTGTAGGGCCTCTTGGGGGGTTGATTTTGGACGGTAAAAATGCAGCCAACCCATCTCTGGGTTTTTTTGGGTTTTTTGAGAGTAGTCCATAGTTAAAATTTCAGAATTTTCGAGATGATATTCGGGCCTAGTATCGTAATTATTATAACAGGGAAAATTGCTAGCTAGTTGGGGAATTTGCACCATTTTTTGGGTTCAACTTTGGCTTGGAGATAGGCCAAACCATTTCTAGGTTTTGTGGGTTTTGGTCAAGGAGCTTGAGGTTAAATTTGTAGCATTTTTTTAGCACTAGAGGTGGAGTTTCTTGGAATCCCTTTCTAGCCAGCATTGCAGTTTTCTACACAGCGTAGAGCATTAGAGGAGCAATCATTTCCAACATTTGAGATAATTGTATTATCACCTGGGTTTTGTCACACTTGTCATTGAGGCAAGTCCATGTGCATTCCTCCATACTATTGTACTTTCTCCATTCATTAATAAAATGGCTCAACTAGTTCTTACTTATGGAGTTTTTATGAGCATTTGTTGATTGTTTAAAATTTATGTGTTGTAAATTGTTTCTGCTTTTCATATCACTATTTATTTAAGTTTGGAACATTACAGTGGTATTAGAGCATGATCTTGGCCCAACTGTGGGAAACTAGCCAGAAGATCATGGAAGCTTTGGGTATGAGTACATAGTGACGCGTGAAATTGGACACAAACTGAAACTGGACACAAACCCATGGCTCAAGGGAAATCCAGTATGAAGAAATTTTGTAGTAGAATTCATTGGGACAATGAGGTTGGCCCAGTTGAGGAGGGTGACAAACGAAACCCATCCTCAACCTTACAATGGAGACACTAGAGGTGAGCAGGCCATGGGGGTGCAACCATCTACATCATGTGGGGAAAGTCAACAAAATTTGGGCACTAGTTCTCCTCAAAAGGAGCAGGAATTATCGGGAAAGTTACAAGGTGAGACTAGGGGACGCTTTTGCTAGGAGAGGCCTGTATTTAGATATTAGGAGCCTGAGGAAGAGGTTGAGCATGATGTTAAGAGCCCACGTGATGGTGAGGAGCACATCGATATACCCAGCGTGACGCAAGAGTCACCTTTATTAGAGACCTCTTTGATAGCCCCAATTGACACCTTGGTGGAGAAAATAGAGCCTACCCACATAGAGCCATCTGTTGACGAGGAGCCACCCATGGATGAGATGTTGATAGTTGTTGAGTTATCAAGAGTTGTGACTGAGTCTATAGGTGATAGATACCCATGGCAGTTTCATCAGTTCTAGGTCGGCCTTCTAGCATTGAGAGAGAATGTCACCACAGTGTGAGAGGCCATTCTACAACAAAAGGAGGAGTTGGAGGGCATGAGAGTGGTTTTTGTTGAGTAAACAACCGAACTGACTCACGTTGGGGAACAATTGGATTCCCTAATGGTACCACTAGAGTTCACTTTAGAGCATCAACGCAACCCTCTTTAGATATACATATATGGGGTTTGTAGTGTCAATAGTTTTCCTCTCACATTGGAGAGAGAGAGGAAGACCCACTTTGACATATTTCATGTGTTGACCGAGTCGTTGAGATGAGGCGACATGAGCATCGTAGGGTGAAACATTTACCGGATGGAGGGCTTGTCCTATGTATGAGAGTCCATACATTCAATCCCTCTCTTGGGGTTGGATGGAGAGAGATTTTGAGTATGTACCTAGTGCAATGGGTTATGGAGATGCTAGTGGATCGACATGAAGCTCAAAAAGAGCTTGCATGCATTGGGTATACCAGAAGCCCAGACTAGCATTTGGATCTAGGTGGGACTACCTATCATTCCCCATATATGTTGGTTGACTGTGACCAAGGTGGTGTATTTAGCCTCGGAGTTGACCACACACATTCACTAGGGGAGTTTTGGCCAGTACCAACGGCCAACTATTTTGTGGGCAGAGTCCTTGGGTTGTCTTGGTATGAAAGTTTTGCATGGGATCACACAATGATCATCA
This sequence comes from Pinus tabuliformis, assembly GCA_031772625.1. Classification (NCBI taxonomy): domain Eukaryota; kingdom Viridiplantae; phylum Streptophyta; class Pinopsida; order Pinales; family Pinaceae; genus Pinus; species Pinus tabuliformis. Next base: position 1,190,182,144 of record CM062818.1, read on the forward strand.
TACTCTGGCAGGAATTTTTCGAAGGAGGTGGAACTGTTAGGCCATGAGACAGTTCCTTGTATGGATCTAGAGATTCTTCACATTTGTGTAGGGCACAGAGGACATGGAGGAGCAGAGCAGTGGTGGCATCGTCACTGGTACCTAGGGAGACTCACTTCTTGGGTCTCTCGGGGATGATTTGGAGGGGAGATCCACTCATCGGAGTGTATGGTGATACAATGGTGGAGGTGATGATACATGTCAGGTGTAGGCCAATGCATATGGACACAACTTCAGGCCATCACAACTAGGGATGGGTAGGAGCATCTAGCATGGAGAAATGGTCTACAGATGGGCATGGAGATGCATGGGGGTGTGTCATACTATGTTGGATTATGTTGTGGAGTGGAAGTGCCTCACATCGCATTGAGTACATGCGGGGAGTGACAGGTCCAATGACATAGGTGGGACATAAGACAGTGCAAGATGTAATATTTGTATCTAGGAGTATCTAGTGGTGTATCGGGACAAGTTGTGACATGCAGTGGCATGTCAGGGAGTGTGGCCATACTGGGTGGTATGTAGTGGCAGATAATGTGGCGCAAAAGGTGCTTGGAGTGTTGCCTCTCAGGAGACTTATGGACAGGGGCACTACTTGTACCATTGGATGCAGCCCACCTAGGATCGATGAGGACACTGTTTATCATATGGGGACACCATATTTAGTGGAGACAGGGATTCAAAGGGGTTATCAGCAGATCCAAAATAGAGAGGGGGTCATCCATAGGATTACTCTTGAGTGTTTTGGAAGACTCGTGATCATACCGATCCTCATCCGATGTTGTTCACAGTTGCAGATTATTTGTTTGTTGCCCCTTGATACTCTCCATTCAGGAAACAGGGCTTGGGAGGTTCACCCTAGGTAGTTGGATGAGACACCTCGTGTCATGAGATGAAAGGAGCTCTCTAGTTGAGACACTTGGTAGGTGCACGAGTTGATGAATACAGGCTTAGGGATGGCATGGTTAATTGTCGAGGTAGCATATGTTCTACCTTAGGCTCACGCTTGGGGAGGTGACCGAGAGGGAGTTACATGGTGCTTTTTCATGTCGATAGCTCGAGGTGTTAGGTGAGCATGAGGTGTAGAGGACAATAGTGATTGTTGGCAGGATGATGCCTAGGCTTCTAGCAGTACCCAGGCACATCATCAGGAGCTTGGGTAACAGATCTTGCTGTGTGATTTGGCAGACACAGAGCATCTCGATATTCGTGGCACAAGTTCTTGATGCTCGGTGTCTACCTATTGGATACCTACAGGAGATAGATACTGAGCACAGAGGGGTCCAAACAGATAGTAGCATAAAAAAACAACATATAGAGATGATTTGGGGTTGTGGACCTCTAGTATGGTAATGGGATCTAGGGATCTAGTGGATTGGTGGGATACTCCACTCCTCAGTGACCTTGGTCAGAATAATAGACAAACTGATTCATTCACATGCAGGAACATGGGAAGTCACCAAAGCCCTCACCATAGGGTGAGGCATATTATTTCTCAGGATTGGGGCCAACCATGGGATGATAGGTGTTGGCACTATTGAGGCACTTTGGTAGGTTGGGCCTAACCTCGATCATTGCATAGATTGTGGCTGAGAGTTATACGAGAGGAGGTTATGGTATGAGCGTTCTAGACAATTAGTGATGCCCAGGGTGTCACGAGATCAACAGGATAGTTTCTTGCTACAATGGGCAGGGGGGCCTAGCATCACAGTACTTAGTGATTAAGCTACTGTTGAGTCTTGAAAATGTCATTCATTTGCATTATACTTTCACTATTATGTCCATTATATCACCTCCATTTCATCTCCATTTCACTACTATGTCACCACATTCATCCCACTTTCCTTATCATTGGGCCACCTTTATGTTTTTCCAATCTTTATTATTTCTAAGCCTTTTTAGTGTATTTGTGGTTAAACTTTAGAAAATAATGTGCATATGCTTATACCTAACAAATGGGTTGAGGTTGTTGACATGTGTAGGTTGAAAGGAGACTTCTAGAAGACCCTTATGTGGCACTCTAAGGTCAAATTCAAATTTGGTTGGAAAGAATCATGGGATCATGAGGATATGTGTCACATCTCCTAATTGTATTGTAACTCTAAAAAGACATGTGTCTTATCAGTTCCTATTTTGATTAGGACTCTAGAGGTAGAGGGAGAGATTCATGGATTCTCATTAATGAGATGGCTCTCGTCTTTTTGTATAAATAGGAGATCTCTCTCCTTCATTTGTTAGTCTTTCTTAGTCCTTTTAGCTTGTTAGTCCCATGGCTTTTGAAAGCTTTGGAGAACTTTGTTGTACTTTGTACTTTTGAAGAAATTGAATAAAGCTTTGATGTTCTCAACATGGAAGGAGATGTGAAGTAGATGTCATGGAGCATATTAGGATGTAAGTAGAGTAGATTTCATTTTGTAAATATTGCTTTGTAGGATGTAAGGTAGATTAGATTTTTCTTTCATGCAATTTTAATTCATGCAAGTGTGTTTAATTTTACTTTGATTTCATGACTAATGGCATATGTGATCATCTTGTCTATGTTGCTGACCTTTATTTTTCTAGTTTGATTTTCATTAGTATCATTTCTTTAACTTGCACTTTACTTTTTGCTCTTAGATATCAAGTTGTTCATCTATTGATGGTTCTTTCTCCATAATCAAATAGCTTTATTGGAGCCAAAATATCACTTAGTACAACTTGGTTTAGTTTGCTTTAAGACTCACATTGCTGACTTGTTCATAACTAGCTGAAAGGCAAAAAAGGTTAAGAAAAGGTTAAAGCAGTGTGATTTGTCTCCTTTATGTAGTGTCACTTAGATTTCACATTTCATTTTCATTTTAAATCAGCAACAGAGATACTGGGCCGATGTCATTTAGTCTTTTATTTGATGTTTTTATTTTCCTTTAAGCATTTGATTTCATAGGTGGAAGGGGGCCCCTGCCTTGTATAGTTGTCACTTTAATTTCTTGTATTTCTTTTTCTGATTTTCATGTATATTAATGTACAGTTTGAATTACTGCATTTTATTTTCTTTTTCTCATGTATATTAGTTGTACATAAATTGCTTTCAAGTTGATTGTAGATTAGTGATGCACATAGCCTTTTAATGAACTAATGAAGTGATAGAATCATCTTGTCCTTTTGCTGAAGCAGCAAGGATACTGGGTCTCATAGTCATTCTCTCATTATTTGATTATTGCACATAAACTATAAAACGACGAAGTAAGAGAAAGGTTAACTAAGCACATATAGTGCACCACACTTCATCAGTTTACGATACCCGGATTGATAATTTATGTAGAGCAATTTAAGACGTTAAATTGACTAGACATTTTGGCGCCGTTGCCGGGGAAGTGTAATTAGGAGACCTTATTTCTTACATCTAAAAAAAAATTAACAATTATTGAGTATGCTCTCCTCCTGCACTTTGTGTGATCTGGAGGATCAGAAAAATGATTGTTATGTAAAAAAAAAAAAGGGTTAATAATTCTTGAGTATGCTCTCCTCCTGCACCTTGTGTGATCTAGAGGATCAAAAAAAGGATTGTTAAAAGAAAAAAAATAGGAGACAAAATAACTTCAACATTTCAATTGATTCAATAAAAAAAAAAAAATGATAAAAAAAAAACTCAACTGCTTTGATAGGTTCAAATTGTCCAAAATTGTCTGGTTTTGCTTTGTAGTGGTCTTCAAAACACTGTATCCTGTTCAAATAAGGTTTTGCAACTTAGCTGCGGAAACTGCCTGATTCCGCAGCTAGCTGACAATTCCGCAGTTGTTTCAAGGTTTAGCAGGTTACAGGCATCTAATGAAAAAACCTACCACATGGGCATCTCCAGAATTGTCCTGACATGGATCCTATCCTAGTCACCCAGCTCAGATCGATGAAAAACCAGCCTAAGACCTCAGTCAAAGTCATGTTTTTAGCATGTTTTTCTTGAAGTATTTACTGCCTGAAATTGAAAATCATTAATCCTTTTTATAAAATTTTACAATTTCAGAGAAGAAAAAAAAAGAGAAAAGCAATCTATGGCTATCTCCATTCCTAGTTTTCGCTGTGGCTTCAATAGAAAATCTGCCTCCTTGATCAAGCTTTGGCCTGAAATAAACATGCAACATAAAAAAAAAAAAAAAAATTCACTGTATATATGAGAAAAAAAAGAGGACCGAATTGTGCATTTTTGTAGGTTGGTTCCTGTAGGAGGCATTCATCATTTAGTGGCATATTTTTGAGTTGATTTCACCCTTGGATAGCTACATTATCAGTCAGAAATAGAGAATTTCTTACATCCCTGCGCTTGTCCTTCAGTCATGGCCAGTTTTCTAGCTCGGAGTAGCTTTTCCTGAAACCACAACCATCTGAACCTCTGCATTGACATTGTGTCTCTGCTTCCTTCAATTATCGGTTGCAGTTGTGTTGGCTGCAGAGCAGATTTACGTGAAATCCACCTAGCCACCCAATTCAAATGATTTTTAATCTTCTGAGTGTTTTCTGTTGCGAGCAATTCAATTTGATATACCTGATCACTATGTTGAATACTGCAACCAATTTGGTGGAGTCAGAGGCTTATGAAGACCAATCAGATTCACTTTTAAGAAAATATGCAATGGAACAATCAATTTTGTGGTTCACACCTGTGATTGTTGGCATCGCTTTGTGTAAGATTCTTTACGATATACTTCAAAGGCTACTGCTGCTAATCAGGGTCCTAGCCTTCCTTCTGTGACTCCATACAAGCCGAATGCAAATTCATAAAAGGCGGAACAGAGAATGTTAACTCAGGAAAAACGTAAACAGCCAGAAAAAACGTCAAACTTCACACCTTCGATTCTCCCAAACAGAGACGAATTTAGAAAAACTAAAACATGGGTTTTTTTTCCAGGTGGGTTAATTAGATAACCCAGAAACTGTTTGAGGAAATTCGTAGCGGTCTGGGAGAAATTATCGGTTCTTTGGAGCCTCTTTTCTGCCGCCGCGTGAAAAAATTGAGTTATTAACTGACAGTTTGATTAACTCCGCGTGCCTGAGGAGGAGAAATCCAAATAGGAATCGATGAGCTGTTATTCAAGCTTGATTTTGTTTCATTTTCAGCCATCAATAAAGACGTGACGTGTCTTCAACTCATACGGCTCTGTTTGATTTGGTTGGAAACCGCTCTTCACTCCATAAAACTCCGCCAAGCAAGAGGTGTTTAAAACCTATACGGCTCTTCTCCACCACGATCTCCACAGCCAAAAACTGAAACATGTATTTCATTCCCTTATCACTCCATTTTCGCACGCATTCGAACTCACTCCTGTGCTTGTCTTCCACTCTTTCACCTTCACACCATTTCAGCTCTCGTTTTTGCTTTAAACCCCGCAGCTCTGTTTTAAACTCCACGGTTCCATTTTCTACCTGTAATCCCATTTCCTCACAAATTGGATATGGAGGAAAAGAAATTGTAGGGGATCATGAGTAGCAAATTGATGAGCTTAACAAGGGTGAATCTGACGCTTATCCAGTGAGTTAACTTGATGTACTGAAATTTTTATGTTTTCGGTTCTGTTGATGTGTTTATTTACATTTCAAAAAAAAAAAAAAAAAAAACAAGTCCAGACTGGTCGAAATGAACAAATAATCCTGCTACTAATAATGTCAGAACCATAGAAAAAATGGCAGATTTATGACAGTTCTTTTCTATGCCAGATTTATGACAGTCATAGATGTAAGCAGTGTTGTTATTACCTCGCATAACACTGTGGCTATTCCACTGACAACCGTAGTCTATCCATCTTTCCTGTGAGCATCCTCCTTGAGCATCCATACACAGTCAAAGATTCAGCTGAAGTTGAGATGGGGAAACTGCTTAGTTTGTTCTTCCCTTGAACGTCCACACAGCCACTCCATTTCACAACACTTTCTACACTCTGCACTTTTCGCAGCCAATACAGCGTTTCCGCAGCCAATCCCAGATTCCGCAGCTGTTTTGTTAAACTCTAGGTTGCAGGTGTCCTCAAGCAAAACAAGTCACATGGGTAGCTAGGGAAATGTCAGTACATGGATGGTGTCCTATTCATTCGGTCAAATTTGATGAAAAAGACCCTTGTCAAAGGGAAGTCAAATTGTGTGTTATCACAAAGTCGCCACACTGAGTCGCCACACTAAGTCGCTGCATGTCAAGAAAAAATAATAATTTTGAATCAATGAATTGAACAAGTTACTTTCTCACTTTTCTGAAGGTATTGATTAATTTTGGACTGATAATGAAAGATGAATGGCTAACTTTTTATTCAAGATTTTTAGCTACAGAGCTGTTCCTCAATTCCGCAGCCAGAAAAACCTCATTGTTCAAATCAGCCTATCGTTCTCATACAAAATCAGATTTTGATGATTTAAGTACCATTGGAAAGATCTCAACAAGATCTGTACAATGAGAAATATATCATTAGAGTTTGAAATGGCAAATAATGAAATAAATTGCTGAAAAGAAGCAACATCAACTTGAGGCACTAATTCCAAAGCAGGTATAAATTCTTTTGATTTTTCCTTTGAGAACTTGTTTCATTAATACAAATTCTTAGTTTTGTGTGTAAATATCATAACTAGAGAGATTGACCACCTCTCTCCTTTGATAATCTTACATTCCATTGCAGAAGAAGTATTAGTTTTTTTGCAGGTTTCAGGAGGAAGGACAAATGAATACAAGAGAATGGTGTCTCTCTAAGAGACCAATTTATTTCATAAGAGGATGATCAGCAACAAAGAGGAAATATGCTGATGCAAAATCAAATCCAAACACTTGAAAAGTGTTCAGATACTATTGTCTCCATCACATCCATCCATCACATCCATACTTCATAATAAACCATTCACCTCATTTTCCTCCATATTTTCCATTTTCATTCACATACACTTTCCATCTCTTTTTGTCCATTCATAACCCACAAATAAAACCAAGAGGCTCATTCACATGCTTATTGCCATTGCCATTTATGTTCTCCATTGCCATCTTCCATTTTCACTTTCCATTACTTGTCATTTTCATTCCGCAAAATAAGCTCTGCTTCAATGCAAATTATTGAGTCCATAGTCCTTTGAGTCTAAGTTCTTTGTAAAAACACCTTGAGACTTGCATGCCTTAATGGCAAGTCCTCATGCTGACAAAAAATGGGAATACATTAATGTCCCTTGTTCGTCAGATCTTCTAGGTGACTCGACATCAGCAAATTCATTCGTACCTAGCAAGATGTGTTTGGGCATCTTGACTCTCATTGTCATCAATGGTGAGAGTTCTCGTGTTGACTAGTGGCATCCATTAATGGCCACTAAGCCAACAATTTCCTACTATGTTTGACATCAGAACATCTTTTCACATAGTAGGAATTGTGCCAATGAGTTTTGAAGACATGAGGACTATTATTTTCAGCATTTTGGAGCAGATTCAGCAAGTTTTAGTAGAAGCAATAAAAAGTCATCTTATCTCTCTATCCATAACTCCTCTTGTTCAGCCACTTGAAGAAGAATATGATCAGAAGTTTTCAGCCACCACACATACAACTCATCCATTCGAAAGGGTAAGTGAAGGTACGGAATTTTCTAACTTTTAACCATAGAATTCCATAAAAATCTAGAATGATAATTGTTGGAAAAACATTTCTCTTCCTCATTTCATAAAATTGCTAACACCATCAGTTTGGGGGGGGGGAATACATTCATATTCATATATTTCCATGTCCATATCATATTCAGAAGCTCACATACTTCCAACATATATTAATTATTACATTGCTATTATGAGCATACAATGGCTTTTGAAAGAGTGCTTAAAAGATAAATTGGATACAAACAAAATCATGGTTGTCACACAAGAACCAACCATCATGCAATCCAATAAAGATATACTTTGCAACAATAATCAAAATATCATTATGAAAAGTTCAAAGATCAAAATAGAAGGCAACAAAAAAATGGTTGTAACACAAGAACCAACCATGTTGCAATTCAAGTGAAACACTTTGCAGAAATATGAAGTTATCAAATGATATCATGCAAAGTTAAGCCAAAGCTCAAGGATCAAAAGAGTTAATGTAATATATATTGCATGAGGACATGCAATAGCTTCAGTTGGGGGGTATGTTGAGTCTTGAAAATGTCATTCATTTGCATTATACTTTCACTATTATGTCCATTATATCACCTCCATTTCATCTCCATTTCACTACTATGTCACCACATTCATCCCACTTTCCTTATCATTGGGCCACCTTTATGTTTTTCCAATCTTTATTATTTCTAAGCCTTTTTAGTGTATTTGTGGTTAAACATTAGAAAATAATGTGCATATGCTTATACCTAACAAATGGGTTGAGGTTGTTGACATGTGTAGGTTGAAAGGAGACTTCTAGAAGACCCTTATGTGGCACTCTAAGGCCAAATTCGAATTTGGTTGGAAAGAATCATGGGATCATGAGGATATGTGTCACATCTCCTAATTGTATTGTAACTCTAAAAAGACATGTGTCTTATCAGTTCCTATTCTGATTAGGACTCTAGAGGTAGAGGGAGAGATTCATGGATTCTCATTAATGAGATGGCTCTCATCTTTTTGTATAAATAGGAGATCTCTCTCCTTCATTTGTTAGTCTTTCCTTTTAGTCTTTCTTAGTCCTTTTAGCTTGTTAGTCCCATGGCTTTTGAAAGCTTTGGAGAACTTTGTTGTACTTTGTACTTTTGAAGAAATTGAATAAAGCTTTGATGTTCTCAACATGGAAGGAGATGTGAAGTAGATGTCATGGAGCATATTAGGATGTAAGTAGAGTAGATTTCATTTTGTAAATATTGCTTTGTAGGATGTAAGGTAGATTAGATTTTTCTTTCATGCAATTTTAATTCATGCAAGTGTATTTAATTTTACTTTGATTTCATGACTAATGGCATATGTGATCATCTTGTCTATGTTGCTGACCTTTATTTTTCTAGTTTGATTTTCATTAGTATCATTTCTTTAACTTGCACTTTACTTTCTGCTCTTAGATATCAAGTTGTTCATCTATTGATGGTTCTTTCTCCATAATCAAATAACTTTATTGGAGCCAAAATATCACTTAGTACAACTTGGTTTAGTTTGCTTTAAGACTCACATTGCTGACTTGTTCATAACTAGCTGAAAGGCAAAAAAGGTTAAGAAAAGGTTAAAGTAGTGTGATTTGTCTCCTTTATGTAGTGTCACTTAGATTTCACATTTCATTTTCATTTTAAATCAGCAACAGAGATACTGGGCCGATGTCAGTTAGTCCTTTATTTGATGTTTTTATTTTCCTTTAAGCATTTGATTTCATAGGTGGAAGGGGGCCCCTGCCTTGTATAGTTGTCACTTTAATTTCTTGTATTTCATTTTCTGATTTTCATGTATATTAATGTACAGTTTGAATTACTGCATTTTATTTTCTTTTTCTCATGTATATTAGTTGTACATAAATTGCTTTCAAGTTGATTGTAGATTAGTGATGCACATAGCCTTTTAATGAACTAATGACGTGATAGAATCATCTTGTCCTTTTGCTGAAGCAGCAAGGATACTGGGTCTCATAGTCATTCTCTCATTATTTGATTATTGCACATAAACTATAAAACGACGAAGTAAGAGAAAGGTTAACTAAGCACATATAGTGCACCACACTTCATCAGTTTACGATACCCGGATTGATAATTTATGTAGAGCAATTTAAGACGTTAAATTGACTAGACAGCTACCCATAGGGTGAGTTGGTGTCTACAGGAGAGGGTTATCCAGATTTTCCTCCAGGTTTTTGTGATTTTTTGATGGCATGGGAGGCTTCATTAGCATGGTAGGATGGCCAACAAGAGGATTTCAGGAGGAGCTCATGCAGGAGAGCCTTCATTAGCATGGGGATTTATTTGTATCTACAAGGGCCAACAATCATAGTGCATGGGGTATACTATTCAGTAGGGCATCTTCATGAGGGTTTGGATGGAGTTTTACATCTTCATGATGCTCTACATATTGGCAGTAGACAAAGTGTTTTTAATGCCCATATTTGGTAGTATAGTGAGTGGAGCAAGAGGTGCTCCACATTGCTCACGTTGACTTGGGATCCTGGTATCGAGGGACTCCTTCTCTATAGGATAGTACAGTGATCAGTGACGATCCAATTGCATATTTGGAACCCTCGTGCAGTTTGCAGTGATAGTGGGGATCCAAAGTCAGAGAGGGCAGTTGTTCAGGCACTACTTGAGGACAAGAAATTTTTTATGCATTTGAGGAGCTTGCCGAATGAGGATGCTACTTGGGAGGGTGAGCACATATTTGAGCATCCAACATTAAAATTGCTTGGGGAGAAGCAACATTTGGGAGGGGAGGATTGTCATGTCCCTTCCCAAATTAATTTGGAACAAGACTAATTATTGGATTTTGGGGCCAATTTTGGAGATAGTGTGGCCAATTCGATTTTATTAGGAGATTACACTAGGGAAAAGTTATTTTTGTTGTGGTTAAATTACACATGCGGGCTACCCACACTAGGGAAATATACACTCCCTAGTTCGATTTGCATGGAGGTGGTTAAGTGAAGACCCGTGAGGAGGAAAAATTGGAGGGAAAAGTGCTCCATGAAATCTATATAAGGAAGGAAACTCTCCTCTTTTCATTCATATTTGGCATATCAAATTTCTCTTTGGTTGCTCAAGCTGCTTAGCCAAGTCACTTGTTGTTTAGTAAGATTTATTTAAGTGGAAAGCTCACCCTTTCTTCGGGGGACTTCGAATGCCACCCTAAAGAGGTTCATCTACATTCTTTCGAAGGAGTTTTTCATTGTGATTTCTAGTAGTTGTATCCAGTTCCTCCAGGTGGTGCATATTCCTAGAGAACGTAGTGAGGAGAGGTTGAGTTGTGATTTCGACATCTCTTAGAGGAGCTTAGGCCAGGAGAAAGTTCAGAAGGGAGGATTGGGTGTTTTGTTTCATTTTGGATGAGTTTTTGAGCTAAGAGAGAGAGCTTCTATTCAGTGGGGTTTTCTTATTTCCTGGACCAGCGCAGAGGGAGAATATTTTTCACGCGTGGGAGGTGGAGTCTTATCTATTGAGGCTAATTATTTCTGGGAGAGATAAGGGAATCACTAGAGGAGGTGATTGATAATTTTCTAGAGCATTGGAGGAGGATTTTGTTGGTATATTTGTAGGTTGTGTACTTCAATAGTTTTGGAGGGTGTAAGACATCTTAGGGGTCAATTTTGGAAGCCCAAAATCCATCCAAACCATTTATGGGTTTTTCTGGGTTTTCTGAGAGGAGTTCATAATTGAAATTTCAGAATTTTTGGGATGATATTTGGGTCTAAAATACAAATTCTTATAACATGGCGAATTGCTAGTTAGATGAGGAATTTGCACCATTTTGTGGGTTTGACTTTAGCTTGGAGATAGGACAAACCATTTCTAGGTTTTTGTGGGTTTTGGTCAAGGAGCTTGAGGTTAAATTTGCAACATTTTCTGAGCACCAGAGGTGGAGTTTCTTGCAGTCCTTTTCCAGTCAGCAGTGTAGTTTTCTGGGTAGTGCAAAGCATTAGAGAAGTAGTCATTTCCAGCATTTGAGGTCATTGTATTATCACATGGGTTCTATCACACTTGCCATTGAGGCAAGCCCAGGTGCATTCATCCCTACTATTTTACTTGCTCCATTGATTAATAAAATGGCTCAGTTGATTCTTACTTCTATTGTTTTTATGAGCATTTGCTAATCATTTAAAATTTATGTGTTGTAAATTGTTTTTTCTTTGCATATCACTGTTTATTTAAGTTTGGAACATTACACTATGAATATAAAGAAAAAACTGTATATAAACAAAAGGAACACAATGAAATTGATAATAGATTTTACTCGATGTGGGCTATGACTCCGGGTCTGCTTCCAATGGAGTGGCCTCTTCAATTATTATGAGAAATGACTCAAATTAAATCAAATCCCCAATCTCTAAATTTGTCTCTCTATTTTACAACTTTACAAAGCCCCAAAGAACTCCTTACACCAATATCTAAATTTGTCTCTCTATAACCGTGTAATACCACAAACACGGTTATAACACACCCTACAATACTAAGGAGCTCAACTTCCTTTCACAAACACATAACTTACAATGTTGTATATTGACCCATAGAATCTCTCACAAAACCCTATCCCTCTTTCTACTCTTAAAAGGGTCTAAAAGACTGGATTTTATAACACAAATATTCTAAAACTTGGCCTTCAATTGACAAAGATTCGACCTCTATAAGAAACCACACGGTGTAGTACAATGTCACATTCTTTTGGTATAAATAACATTTTGGGCCCACAACCCCAAGGTTGAGCCCACTGAGGTTGCAACCCCATATATATATATATATATATATATATATATATATATATATATATATATGTATGTATGTATGTATGTATGTATGTATGTATGTATACACACACACACACACACATATATATATATATATATATATGTATATATGTATATATATATACACACACACACACACACACACATATATATAGATATATATATGTACGAAATAATACTGAGAGGGGGGTGAATCAGTATTAGCAACTTAACAATATTTCATTTCCATAAACAAATTTATATATGCTACTTCAGTTAATGCAACTTGCGTATGTACACAATTGTGATTAGAGAAACTAGAGTACACCTTGTAAACTTATTATTCAGTCAGTTGATCTTTAATCTGTGTATCAGAACCATATAAGCAGTAATAGGTACAGTAAAAAATAGAGTAGGCAATCACACACAAGAACACAAGATATAAGGTGGAAAACCAATGTGGGTGAAAACCACCTCCTGCAATTCGTCTCTATCTTCTTTTCATAAGAAACTTCCTTTTACAATATTTTTGTACTGGTATAGTCTTATACCAGTACGCAGGCTTCTTCCTACAAAAGGCTACAACCTTCTCTCATTCTCCAGCTTCTCCTGGAAGGGAGCTACAACCCCCTTAGCTCTTGTACTAGCTGATGTACTAGAATGTAGGTGTTGACCTACAGAAGGCTACAACCTTCTCTTTTCTTCCAGGGACCACGTTTCATAAATTTTCAGACTGGATCCATCAATAGCATCAATAAAACATCAAAATATATCTGCATCAATCAATCTCCTTTGCACTTAACCAAAACTAAATCAAACAATCTCTTCTGTAAATGTTGTAACAACAATACAGTAACAATACCAGAACTCAACCAGAACCCAGAACACTACAACAGTAAACAGAAGTAGCTAAAACATATTTTATGAGACGTACGCTACTTCAATATGTAGAACCTGTGTGCATATGCTGCTATATGAAGGCAAACCTGCGTATACGTTGTTTTAAATTGCCGAACCAATGTGTATATGTGCCTTTGTTGTATTGAACCTGCGTACAAATCTATAAAAGATGATTTACCCTTTTCAACTATTCAGACAACAGTTATACCCAGATCATCAGATTTACAGATCAAGACATGTGCCAAATATAAAAGATCAAAATCACACAAAGATACTTCTCTTCAAGCCTTAAGATCTTGACCCTTCAATAGAACGAATCCTTCTTCTAGCGCTCAGGTTCCTCCTTGATTTAGATCCAGCTATGCATCATAACCCAATCACCAATATTCTAGATCTTGCTCCTCATTAGATATTCAATGCTTTAGTACCTTTGCCTAATGATCTCTTCCTCCTTTTATAGTCTTAGGCCTTACTCAATACCATGGTCTAAAACCACTTAGAAGTAATACCTTGGACCAAATACCTGGGGTCAATACTTCAATCAAGATACCTTGGATCAATACCACGGGTCAAAATACCAGGGATCAAATACCATAGACCAAAACCAAGTTTTCCAACATGTACACGCTTTTCCTTGCATGAAAGTGCGTGTATACGCATACGCGCCTTCTAGTATGCGAACTTGTGTGTATACGCAGCTTGGTCAAGGGATACCTGCGTATACCTCTTTTTCCTTCATTCTAAGAGCCTGAATCTGTGATATGACATATGAGTGAGTTTCCATCAAGGACAACACCTATTTCATAGTGCCAAACATGTGTCATAATGCCAAAAATATCCCCCTTTGTACTTGATGGCAACCCCAAGTCACTCTCGCCCTTTGTCATCAAGGGAAAAGGGTTATGCTCCCCCTGAGTACATGCTGAAATCTCTAATATGCTGAAGTGTGTTGTTCATGCTCGCCCTGATTGTAAGCAAGGTTTGCAACAAGATGTTCTACAAGAAGAACAAGACTCTATACATCATAAATGACCTTCCTTATCACCAACATACATCCATCTCCCAATCAAGTGGGGATATACCAAGATTGATTCATCCACCCAACCAAGTGGGGATACATCAAAAGGTTATACAAGATAAGAACATTACATCATCCATCCCAAGCATAGTGGGGAAACAAAATAGGTCGTTACATGACCTTGATAATAAAAGATATACATGACATAGAGAAAAAATATCTAAAACGAGATAGTTATCAACAACTATCATCAGCAGCATCTGTCAATCATCATCAGCAACCTTGATCTCCCTCTGCACCTGTTCCATCTAAACCAAAAATAGTTGTGAAATTGTATCAAAAACTTCTAATATAATGCCAACAATGTATTATTAGAAGTATATGCTCCCCTTGAACCTGTGCTAGATAATCACTCTCAGACCCATATCAGACTCTTTTCATCCTGAGTCTGTCCCACCAACATATACACGACTGTATCTACTACAACTAGTGTATGTATGCGGATAGGCGTCATGAAACTCACGTACACCCACTTTTCTCTGAAATAGATAAGAATTAATGGCAAGAAGATGCATCAACTACTCCCAGCTTCTGTCTGAGGTATTCAAATGTCTCTCTGGGCAGTGGTTTGGTGAATATATCAGCAACCTATTCTTTGGAGGGAAAATACTCCAATTTGACCTTTTGTTCAAGCACTTGTTCCCAGAGAAAATGATATTCGATAGGTATGTGCTTGGTCTTGGAATGCATGACAGGATTCTTTGAAATACTAATTGCACTTGTATTATCACATAGAATGGAGATTGGTGTAGTACAAGTGATTTGAATGTCTTGCAATGTTTGCATAATCCAAAGAAGTTGTGTGCAGCAAGATGCAGTAGCCACATATTCTGCTTCAGTTGTAGATAATGCAATTGAACTTTGTTTATTGCTAAACCAAGACACTACTCTGGAACCCATGCAGAATGCACCACCACTAGTGCGTTTTCTATCATCCACGCTTCCTACCCAATTTGCATCTGTGTATGCATGAAGTGTAAGATCTGTATTTCTAGGATACCATAAACCAAATTTTTGTGTCCCTCGAAGATATTTAAAAATCCTTTTGACTACCTGAAGATGTGCTTCCTTTGGACTCGTTTGGAATCTTCCAACTATTCCCACTGCATGCATGATGTTTGGTAATGTGCTTGTTCGATAGAGCAGACTACCAATCATGGATCTATAGCTCGGTTGATGCACTGCTGCTGATTCATCATTTTCACTGAGGCTGCATCCCATTACCATAGGGATACATACTGGTTTAGCATCTTCCATTCCATATTTCTTCAAGATCTACTTTAGGTACTTGGTTTGTGATAAAAAAATACCATCTTTATTTTTTTGAACTTATAAACCAAGAAAATATTTGAGCTCACCAAGAAGGGACATTTCAAATTCTTTTTGCATTACCAAAGCAAAGTTTTGGCTCATGGCTTCTTCATTACTAGAAAAATGATATCATCAACATACAAAACAAGTATTAACAATTTATCATTGTCAATTTTTATATATAGATTGCTATCAGCTGATCCTTTTGAAAAACCTTGTTGATGAAGGTATTTGTCAAGACAATAATACTAGGCCCTTGGAGCTTGTTTTAGACCATAGAGCACCTTTTTGAGTCTGCATACAAGTTTTGGATCATTTCCAAGGATGAATCCGTCTGGTTGCTCAATATATACCTCCTCTTCTAGATCTCCATTAAGAAAGGCAGATTTCACATCCATTTGATATACTTTGAACTTCTGAAAGCTAGAAAGAGCAAGGAACATTCTTATGGCTTCAAGTCTAGCAACAGGTGCAAAAGTTTCTTCAAAGTCTATACCTTCTTGTTGAGCATATCCTTTACAAACAATTCTAGCCTTGTTTCTAACAACTTCCCCATTTTCATTCAACTTGTTTTTGAATATCCATTTGGCTCCAATGATATTCTTATCATGAGGTCTAGGAACTAATTCCCAAGTATTATTCTTTTCAATTTGCTCAAGCTCTTCATTCATTGCCTTGACCCAACATTCGTCTTTGCATGCTTCATGTACATTTTGCGGTTCAATGGAGGAAAGAAATGCTAGATAGCTTGGAGCTTATGAAATAATTCATCTTGTCTATACACCTGCCTCTTTCTGTCCCAAAGTTTGAGTCTCTGGATGATTTTTCTGAACATATCTAGATGGAGTCTTTTATTTTGCCATTATCTGCTCTTCTGGTGCTTCATTAGTTTCTTCTTCTTCAAATTAATCTGATTTGATGTGGAAGGATAATCCTCATCTTCTTCCCATTCTTCAGTTTTTACCTGCTTTGGAGTTTTGCCTACTTCATCAACCACAACATCAATACTTTCAACAATTATCCATAGTCTTTTATTATAGTACTTGTATCCTTGACTTCGGGAGAAGCAACCAAGGAGAATACCTTCATCTGCTCTAGGTTCAAACTTGCCAAGTTTTTCATGAGTCCTTTTGATGTAACATTTACTTCCAGAAACTTTGAAGTATTTTACAGTAGGAGTCTTACCATACCAAAGTTGTTTACCTGAACATTTGTTTTATTGAGAATAGTGATGGCAGCAAATGCAGCTTCACCCTAGAAGGTTGTAGGAGTTCTAGACTCATCTAGCATGGCATGAGCCATTTGTTGAATAGTTTTGTTCATCGTTTCTACTACTCCAGTTTGCTAAGGAGTCCTTGCAGTAGAGAATTTGCTTCTTATTCCATGTTCTTCACAAAAGTCGAAGAATTCGTCTGAGGTAAATTCCCCTCCTCAATCAGACCTGAGGCATTTGATTTTGCAATCTGATTCATTTTCAACCAAAGCTTTGAATGCTTTAAAATTTTCAAATGATTCGTCTTTATGCTTAAGAAGTCCTATCCAACACATTCTATAAAATTTGTCAATGAAAAATATAAAGTATTCTTCTCCATGAGGTGACTTTTTCCTTGATGGACCACATAAATCAGTATGGACAAGTTCAAGTGGCTTACTAGTTGATCCTTCCTTCTCAGGGAAATGTGTTCTAGTTTGCTTACCAAATTGACATGATTTGCATATTGTATTTTCTGGAATTCTAATGTCAGGAAGATCGCGAATAACCTAGTATTTGCATGCTTTCCTTATCTGAGGGAAGCTTAGATGCCCCAGTCTTCTATGCCATATCTAGTGTTCATCATTTTTGCTTAGATAGCATTGTTTTTGTCCTCCCTTGAGTATGTATAAATTATTTAGAGTTCTTATGCCTTTAATCACTGTTTCTCCTGTATCAAGCTCACGAACAACACATCCATTTGATTGAAATACTACCTCATTTCCTTGATCACACATTTGACTAACACTCAATAGATTATGCTTTAAGCCATCAACATACATAACATTCCCAGCTTTGACCTTTTCTTTTAAGAGAACATAGCCTTTACCTTTTATGACTGCAGGGATGTCGTTTCGAAATGAGACCTTCCTTTCCTTTTCTAAGGCACTATATGACTAAAGTTTTTCTTTATCACCTATCATGTATTTTGAGCATCCACTGTCAATGTACCATTGATTTTTTTGTCCTTCTGCGTATAAGGCTATACCACATCTTTCAGTTTCTGGTTCTTTCTTTGTCCATGTTTTGGGACCCAATGATGCTTGCTCCTTCTAAGATGTTTGCCGAAATTTACTCCTGCATTCAGAGTCTTCATGACCGAAGTTGTTACAGATAGAGCATTCTATTTCATTTTCAAGAGCAGAAAAGTTATTGTAGGTCCTTTTCATGATCCCAGTCATATTCCTTTGATTTCGTGCTTCTCTAGTCATGATGGTATTGTAAGCAAAACATTGAGCAGCTTTGTGTCCAAAGTTATGACATGGAAAACATTGGCCATTAAAGAAATGCCTGCGATTATAAAATCTACTGACCTGATGATTGTAGTTTCCATTGACATTCATCCTTGAAGCAAATTGAGAATGATTTACCTATGTTGGTTATATCTTCTGTTCATCCTTGAAGTAGATTGAACTCAATTTACCTGGTGATCTGCTTTAAGCCTCTGCTAACGATTGTCAACCTATTCACTTCTCCTTGCTGCATCGAGATAGCTTTTGGAGGTTGATGGCTTCTGTGCTTGAGATGGCTCTTTAGTATATCCATGACCTGTCTTTATTAGATGAGAGCACTGCACTTTGATAATTTCATCTAAAGTTTCTGATCCTTTAGCAAACCTAAGATTGAGAGCTTTTGTTTTCTCAATTTCTTTTCTTAGACCCACAATTTCACATTCCAACTTTTCATTGTGTTTTTCCCTTTCAGCAAGTTGGAATGTCAGAGTATCTATAATAATACTCTTTTCTTCTAAACAGATTTTAAGTTTATAACTTTATTCATAGAGACCATCTTCATCTAAAGCATCCAGGAAATCATCATCTTCAAAAGCCATCAGAAGTCTATAATCATTACTATTTTCATCTTCATCACTATTTGATAAACCATCACTATCTTCATGCGTATAGTAGCTTTTTTTATTTACACTTTTTTTCTATTCCATTTTGTTGATTCCTTGCCTCTATCAAGATTATCTATGTGAGGACATTTGGTAGAATAATGACCTACTCTTCCACAAGAAAAACATTTGAAAGGTAGTTTACCTTTGAATCTTCCAGAACCTTGTTGAAGGTTCTTGACAAAGTTTGATTCTTCCTCTCCTTCTGATGTATGTCCTGATTCATTGAGTTCTCCTTTTCCTGAGATTTGAATGTGGCTCCTCTCATGTTTGATGGACCCCATTTTCCCATTTCGAAAGTAGTTAGGATTATGTGCAGCTGTGACATAGTAATACTTTGAAGATTCTGCTTTTCTTCTATGGCAGAAACTTTTGATTCAAACTTAGGAGACAAGGATCTTAGAACCTTTTCACCTAAAGTAACTTCTTTTATCTCTTCACTGAAGTTTTTCATGTGATTAACAATCTCATCTCTACATAAGAAATAATTAGCTACACTTTCATCATTATGCATTCTGAGAGTTTCATATTGAATTCCGAGACATTGTAGTTTTGCAAGTTTTACCTGATCGTCTCCTTCATAGCTTATAATGATCTTGTCCCATATCTCTTTGACGGTTTTGAGGTGCATAACCTTGACGAATTCTGATTGTGATAGACTCCCCAATAGAGTATTGATAGCCTCTGCATTTGTTTCATACTGCTTTTTACCTACTGTATCTGTAGGAGTTGCTGATGGAAATGTGTATCCTCCTTCCACGATATCCCAAACTTCTGTTCCAAGAGATTGAAGATAGGCTATGGTTCTTACCTTCGAATAGACGAAGTTGCTCCCATCAAAGATTGGTGGCTTGATGGATGCCTCTTTTTCGTAGTTGCTCATGATGATAGATCTTCCTTCAAGCGATCAAGCTTCTTCTTAAGGACCTCCTCTAATACCAATTGCTGGAAATAATACTAGGGGGGGTGAATCAGTATTAGCAACTTAACAATATTTCACTTCCATAAACAGATTTATATATGCTACTTCATTTAATGCAACTTGTGTATGTACGCAACTGTGATTAGAGCAACCAGCGTACACCTTGTAAACTTATTATTTAGTCAATTGATCTTTAATCTGTTTATCAGAACCATATAAGCAATAACAAGTACTGTAAAAAATAGAGCAGACAATCACACACAAAAACACAAGAAATAAGGTGGAAACCCAATGTGGGTGAAAACCACCTGCTGCAAATCATATCTATCTTCTTTTAATAAGAAACCTCTTTTTACAATATTTCTGTACTGGTGCAATCTTATACTAGTACGCAGGCTTCTACCTGCAGAAGGCTACAACCTTCTCTCATTCTCTAGCTTCTCCTAGAAGGGAGCTACAACCCCCTTAGCTCTTGTACTAGCTGATGTACTAGTACATAGGTGCTGACCTACAGAAGGCTACAACCTTCTCTTTTCTTCCAGGGACCTTGTTTCATAAATTTTCAGACTGGATCCACCAATAGCATCAATCAAACATCAAATATATCTGCATCAATCAATCTCCTTTGCACTAAACCGAAACTGAATCAAACAATCTCTTCTCTGAATGTTGTAACCAAAATACAGTAACAGTACCAGAACCCAAGCAGAACCCAGAACACTATAACAGTAAACAGAAGTAGCTAAAACTTATTTTATGAGATGTACGCTACTTCAATATGTAGAACCTGCATGCATACATTTCTATATGAAAGCAAACCTACCTATAAGATGTTTTAAATTGCCGAACTAGCGTGTATACGTGCCTTTGCTATACTGAACCTGTGTACAGATCTGTAAAAGATGATTTACCCTTTTCAACTATTCAGACAATAGTTATACCCAGATCATCAGATTTACAGATCAAGACATGCACCAAATATAAATATCAAAATCACACAAAGATACTTCTCTTCAAGCGTTAAGATATTGACCCTTCAATAGAATGAATCCTTCTTCTAGTGCTCAGGTTCCTCGATTCAGATCCAACTATGCATCATAACCCAATCACCAGTATTCTAGATCTTGCTCCTCATTAGATATTCAATGCTTGAGTACCTTTGCCTAATGATCTCCTCCTCCTTTTATATTCTTAGGAATTACTCAATACCATGGTCCAAAACCACTTAGAAGTAATACCTTGGACCAAATACCTGGGGTCAATACTCCGGTCAAGATACCTTGGATCAATACCACGGGTCAAAATACTATGGACCAAATACCATGGACCAAAACCAAGTTTTCCAACATGTACATGTTTTTCCTTGCGTGAAAGTGCGTGTATACGCATACGCACCTTCTGGTATGTGAACCCATGTGTATACGCGGCTTGGTCAAGCGACACCTGCGTATACCTCTTTTTCCTTCATTCTGAGAGCCTGAATCTGTGATCTGACATCTGAGTGAGTTACCATGAAGGAAAACACCTGTGTCATAGTGCCAAACCTGTTTCATAATGCCAACAATTAGTACGTAGGTTCCAGCCTACAGAAAACTCCCCTCTTCCACCAGGGACCACATTTCATAAATTTTCAGACTAGATACTCGTGGATCACAACACCACAATCTGAAGGCCACATTTCATCAAATTTTCACACTGGACCCATCATAACTTTTAAACTTAAACTGCATCAACCAATATTCAGATAATCTGAACAATCAAATCACTGACACCAGAACACTTTGTTGAACTGAAAAACCTACATCATCATTCAGAACCAGCTGTAACCTCAAAAATCATGCATTAGAGTGTATACGTTACTTCGTTTCACCCAAACTACATGTATACGCTACTTCCGTTAATTGAACTTGCGTACACCTTCAAAACTACTGCAATCATAAACTGTTGTATCAAGTTTGTACCAACTATCAATATTTTGAATATCTACTATGAACTTTTAGAGCTTTACACAGGCGGGGACAGAGATCACTTCTTCTCACTTATACAATCAATCAATCAAATGCCAACCTCCTTATGCATTTATTTTTACATTCAGATCTAAGAAGACTTCATTGACAGACAATAGTAAAATAATAGAATTTTATCAGATAGATCAATCAGATCTGAAAAGAGGCTTTTCTTTTGTATACGCTACTTGAAAGAATCGAACCTACGTACAGATCTGCAAATATTGACTTAGAACTTTGCTGCAATTCCATACTTCAGAAAAACCCAGATCATGATAGATAACGAATAGAACAGGCACAAAACATCAAATCTAGTCTCACCCAATATCAGATCATTCAAGAATAAGTCATTTCAAGTCTCATAATTATTGATCCAATATTGAACTCATGGTGCACATGAATATTTCAGATCTAGTCGCAAACATAACCCTGCAACATAAAATATACTTTAGATAGAAGTATTCCTTAGAATCTTATTGCTTGCCAACCCGGCCTAATGATCTCCTCCTCCTTATATACTCTTAGGACTTTCTCAATACCTTGGACCAAAACCAATTAGGATCAATACCCTAGACCAAATACCTAGGGCCAATACCTTGGACCAAATACCTTAGACCAAATACCTTGGATCAAATACTTGGTTTCCAACATGTACACGCTTTTCCTCCTGTGAAACTATGTGTATACGTTATACACTTCTTTTATTCTATTAACCCGCTTGTATACACTTCTTGGACAAGGTGAACCAGCATATACCTCTCTTTCTTCATTCTTCAGAGTCTGATCTGTAATCCTTTATTGTTAACTTGCTGCACTGTGAATTGTCATCTGAGAGAGTTACCATCAAGGACAACACATGTATCATAATGCCAACAATCTCCCCCTAGAATTGATGGAAACAATAACACCAAGACATTCTCCCCCTTTGACATCAAGGGAAAAGGGTGGACCAAGATATTCTCCCCCCTTGACATACATTATGTTTTCCATGCTCCCCCTGAGTACATGTTGAATTCTCTGATTCAGCTCCCCTTTGTACATGCTGAGATGTACTAAAACCATCCATGTTCCCCTTGAGCATATGTAGAGTCCATGACTTAAGCAGCAAATGGTATAAATATCTGAAGCCATAGCTGGACTTAGCAACCATAATGCCAACAATGCAGAATGTGTGTGAAGACTAATGTTGCCCCTGAACCTATGCTACCTATGAATTTTTAACCAGTCAATGATCAAGGAATCTTTGTTAGTCAGATAAAAATTAATGAACAAAGCATATCGATAGACTGTAATCATCAACAATAGACAAAGCACCCATACCAGAATCTGCCCCACTATTTTTCTTGACTAAAAAATATATATGCTCCTTCACCCTTAGAAACCCGCATGTATACGTGACTACACTTCATGAAACCCACATATAATAACCTTTTTTCTGAAAAACTGGATTTTAATAGTAGGATGATGCAACCACTACTCCCAGTTTTTGTCTGAGATATTCAAATGTTTCTCTAGGCAGTGGTTTAGTGAATATATCAGCAACCTGTTCTTTGGAGGGAACATACTCCAATTTGAACTTTTGCTCAAGCACTTTTTTTGGTAGAAAATGGTACTTGATGGGTATGTTCTTGGTCTTGGAGTGCATGACTGGATTCTTTGAAATACTGATGGCATTTGTATTATCACATAGAATGGAGATGGGTGGAGTACATGTGATCTGAATGTCTAGCAAAGTTTGCATAATCCAAAGTAGTTGTGTGCAGCAAGATGCAACAACCACATATTTTGCTTCAGCTGTTGATAAAACAATTGAACTTTGTTTCTTGCTGAACCGAGACACTAACCTAGAACCCATATAGAATGCACCACCACTAGTGTTTTTTCTATCATCAACACTTCCTGCCCTATCTACATCTGTATATGCATGAAGAGTAAGATCTGCATCTCTAGGATACCATAAACCAAAGTCTTGAGTTCCTTGAAGATATTTGAAAATTATTTTGATTGCCTGAAGGTGTGATTCCTTTGGATTTTCTTGGAATCTTCCAACTATTCCTACTGCATGCATGATGTCAGGTCAGGTAGCTGTTAGATAAAGTAGACTACCAATCATGGATCTGTAAGTTGGTTAATGTACTGTTGTTGATTCATCATTTGAGATGAGACTGCATCCTATTACCATTGGGGTACATACAGGTTTAGAATATTCTATTCCATACCTTTTCAAGATCTGTTTGAGATATTTGGTTTGTAAAAGAAAAATACCATCTTTATTTGTTGAACTTGTAGACCAAGAAAATAGGTAAGTTCACCAAGCAAGGACATTTCAAATTCTTTTTGCATTACTGAAGCAAAATTTTGACTCATGGATTCTTCATTGCTACTAAAAATGATATCATCAACATAAATTATAATAATTAGCAATTTATCAGTTTCAATCTTTGTATATAGATTTCTATCTATTGAACCTTTTGTAAAACCTTGTTGGGGTAGATATTTGTCAAGGCAGTGATACCAGGCTCTTGGAGCTTGTTTCGGACCATAGAGAGCCCTTCTGAGTCTGAATACAAGTTTTGGATCATTTTCAAGAATGAATCCTTCTAGTTGGTCAATATAAACTTCTTCTTCTAAATCTCCATTAAGGAAAGATGACTTTACATCCATTTGGTATACTTTGAATTTCTGAAAGATAGAAAGAGAAAGAAACATCCTTATGGCTTCAAGTCTGGCAACAGGTGCAAAATTTTCTTCAAAATATATACCTTATCATTGAGCATACCCTTTACAAACAAGTCTAGCCTTGTTTCTAATGACTTCTCCATTTTCATTCAACTTGTTTTTGAATGTCCATTTAGTTCCTATAATATTTTTATCATGAAGTCTAGGAACTAATTCCCAAGTATCATTCTTTTCAATCTGCTCAAGTTCTTCATCCATGGCCTTGACTCAACATTCATCTTTTCATGCTTCATTTACATTTTGAGGTTCGGTGGAGGATAGTAATGCTATATAGCTTGAGGTCCCTATAATGGTTCTTCTTATCTGTACACCTGCCTCTTTTTCCCCTAAAATTTGAGTTTCTTGATGATTTTTCTAAACATACCTGGACGGAGTCTTTTTTTCTACCATTATCTCTTCTTCTGGTGCTTCATTGGTTTCTTCTTCAATATCATTTTGATTTGATGTGGAAAAATAATCCCCATCTTCTTCATTGTCATAATCTTCTATTTTTATTTTTTTTGGATTTTTGCATGCTTCATCAACTACAACATCAATGCTTTCAACAATTTTCCCAAGTCTTTTATTATAACATTTATATCCTTTACTTCTGGAAGAATAACCAAGAAGAATACCTTCATCTACTCTGGGTTCAAACTTACCAAGTCTTTCACCATTCCTTTTGATAAAAAATTTGCTTCCAAAGACTTTAAAATACTTTACAATAGGAGTCTTACCATACCAAATTTCATGTGGAGTTTGAGTGCTATTTACCCGAACATTTTCTTTGTTGAGAATAGTCATGGCAACGAATGCAGCTTCACCCCAGAAGGTTGCAGGAGTTCTAGATTCATCTAGCATAGCTCGAGCCATTTGTTGAATGGTTTTGTTCATTCTTTCTACCACACCAGTTTGCTGAGGAGTCCTTGTAGTGGAGAATTACCTTTTTATTCCATGTTGTTCACAAAAGTCAAAGAATTCATCCGATGTAAATTCCCCTCCTCGATCAAATATGAGGCATTTGATTTTTCGATCTGATTCATTTTCAACTAAGGCTTTGAAGGCTTGGAACTTTTCAAATGCTTCATCTTTATGCTTTAGAAGACCTATCCAACACATTCTGGAAAAACCATCAACGAACAAAACAAAGTATTCTTCTCCATGAGGTGACTTTTTCCTTGATGGTCCACATAAATCAATATGGACAAGTTCAAGAGGCTTACTAGCTGACCCTTCTTTTTCCATGAAGTGAACTCTGGTTTGCTTACCGATTTGACATGGTTTGCATATTGTATTTTTTGGGATGCTGATATCTGGAAGATCATGAACAACCTTGAGTCTACATGCTTTTCTTATTTGAGAAAAGAGTAAATGTCCCAATCTTCTATGCCATAGCTAGTTTTCATCATTTTTTCTTAGATAGCACTGTTGTTGTCCTCCCTTGAGTATGTATAAGTTGTTTGGAGTTCTTGTACCTTTGATCATGGTCTCTCCTATATCAAGCTCACGAACAACACATTTGTTTGATCGAAACACCACTTCATTTCCTTGATCACACATTTGATTGACACTCAACAGGTTATGCTTTAAACCGTCTACATACATAACATTTCCAACCTTAACCTTTTCTTTCAAGAAAACATAACTTTTCGCATTTATGACAGTGGGAGTATCATTTCCAAATGAGACATTCTTTTCCTTTTCTAAGGCATTATATGAGTGATTTTTTCTTTTTCACCTGTCATGTGTTTGGAGCATCCACTGTCGATGTACCACTAATTTTCTTGTCCTTCTGCATACAAGGTTATACCACATATTTCAGTTTGAGATTCTTTCCTTCTCCATATCTTGGGATTTAATGGCGTTTTCTCCTTTTGAGATGGTTGCCGAAATTTTCTCCTACATTTAGATTCTTCATGACCAAAGTTGTTACAGATTGAGCATTCTATTTAATTTTCAAGAGGAGAAAAGTTATTATAGGAACTTCTCTTGATTCCTGTTACATTCCTTTGATTTCATGCTTCTCTAGTCATGATGGTTTGTAAGCAACACATTAAGTAGCTTTGTGCCCAAAATAATGACATGAAAAACATTGCCCATTAAAGAAGTTCTTGTGGCTATCGAATCTATTAACTTGGTGATTGTAGTTTCTATTGATATTCATCTTTGGAGCAAATTGAGTATGATTTGCCTGAGGTTGGTTGTGGCTTCTATTCATTCTTGGAGTAAATTGAGTATGATTTACCTGGTGATCAGCTTTATGCCTTTGCTGATGATTTTCATACTGTTCACTGGTATTTGCTGCATCAAGATAGCTTTCGGTGGAGGTTGATGGATTCTGTGATTGAGATGCTTCTTCAGTATATCCAAGACTTGTCTTTATCAGAGGAGAATGCTGAACTTTGATAATTTCATTTAAAGTTTCTGATCCTTTAGCAAATCTAAGATTGAGAGATTCCATTTTCTCAAGATCCTTTCTTAGACCCACAATTTCACATTCTAGTTTTTCATTTTGTTTTTCCTTTACAGCAAGTTGGTATGTCAAGGTATCTATAATCATATTCTTTACTTCTAAATAGATTTTGAGTCTAGAGATTTCTTCATGAAGGTCTTCCTCTTTTAAAGCATCCCAGAAATTATCATCATCATAAGACATGAGAAGTCTATAATCATCACTATTAGATAAACCATCACTATCCTCTTCTAAACTATCCCAAAAATCATTGCTATTACAAGCCATGAGAATTTTGTAATCTTGTCCAGTTTCATCTTCATCACTATTAGATAAACCATTGCTATCTTCATGAGTATAGTAACTCCTTTTATTCACAACTTGTTTTATATTCCCATTTGAATATTCCTTTCCCTTTTAATATTTATCTTTATGAGGACATTTGGCAGCATAATGACCGACTCTGCCACAAGAAAATCATTTGAAGGGTAGCTTACCTCTAAACCTTCCAGAACCCCGTTGAAGCTTCTTAATAAAGTTTACCTCATCTTCTTCTTCTGAAATATGCCCTGATTCATTGTGTTCTTCCTTTCCTTTTACTGAGGCTTTAAATGTGGCTTCTTTCATATATGATGGTCCTCCTTTTCTCATCTCAAAGGCAGTTAAAATTCTGTGAAGCTGTGTCATAGTGATATTTTGTAGATCTTGTTTTTCTTCTATGGAAAACACTTTTGATTCAAATTTAGCAGATAAAGATCTCAAAACTTTCTCAACTAAGGTAACCTCCTTTATTTCTTCACCCAGATTCTTCATCCAATTAACAACCTCATCTATATGTAAGAAGTAACTAGCTATATTTTCATCATTATGCATCTTAAGAGTTTCATACTGAATTCTGAGAGTTTGAAGCTTAGGACGTTTTACCTGAGAGTCTCCTTCGTAGATTAAAATGATTTTGCCCCATATTTCTTTGGTTGATTTGAGCTGCATGAATTTGACAAACTCTGATTCTGACAGACTTCCCAATAAAGTATTGACAACTTTGGCATTGGTTTCATATTGCTTTTTACCTACCGCATCTGTAGGAATTTCCTTTAGAAATGTATATCCACCTTCCACAATTTCCCATACATTTGTTCCAAGCGATTGTAGATAGGTTGTGGTTCTTATTTTCCAATAAACAAAGTTGCTCCCATCGAAGATTGGCGGTCTAATGGATCCCATGCTTTCTTGATTATTCATGTTGACGGATTTTCCTTCAAGCAATCAAGCTTCTTCTGAAGGACCTACCCTGATACCAATTGTTGGAAATAATACTGAGAGGGGGGTGAATTAGTATTATCATATCAATAATTTTATTTCCCAAACAGATTTATATATGCTACTTTAGTGAAGTGAACTAGCGTGTACACACGATTGTGATTAAGGAAACCAACATATATCCAGAGAACTTATGAATTAGACAATTTATCATGTGTTGATCTTAAAGTAGTATATCAGAGATTTATTAGATAATGCAGTAAAAGCAGAATAAAACATCACACATAAGCAACACACATGAACACGAAGATGTAAGGTGGAAACCCAATGTGGGTAAAAACAACCTGATGCTGTCGTCTCTGTCTTCTTTTAATAATAAGAAAATTTGTTTACATTCTTGTACTGGTGCAGACTCATACCAGTACGTAGGCTTCTACCTGCAGAAGGTTACAACCTTCTCTTGTTCTCCAGCTTCTATTGGAAGGGAGCTACAACCCCCTAGCTCCTGTACTAGCCAATATGTATACTAGTACATAGGTGCCAGCCTACACAAAACTCCATTCTTCCACCAGGGACCATGTTTCATGAATTTTCAGACTAGATACTCCTAGATCACAACCCCACAATCTGAAGGCCACGTTTCATCAAATTTTCACACTGGACCCATCATAACCTTTAAACTTAAACTGCATCAAACAATATTCAGGTAATCTAAAAAATCATATCACTGACACCAGAACACTGTGCTGAACCCAGAACAGTTCATCATCATTCAGAACCATCTGTAACCTCAAAAATCATGCATTAGAGTGTATATGCTACTTGGCTGCACCCAAACTGCATGTATACGCTACTTCCATTAATTGAACCTGCATATACCTTCAAAACTACTGCAAACATAAACTTTTGAATCAAGTCTGTACCAACTATCAATATTTTGAATATCTACTGTCAACTTTCAGAGCTTTACACAGGCGAGGACAGAGATCACTTCTTCTCACTTATACAATCAATCAATCAAATTCCAACCTCCTTATGCATTCAGTTTTACATTCAGATCTAAGAAGAATTAATTGACAGACACCAATAAAATTGTTGTAAATAATACTGAGAGGGGGGGTGAATCAGTATTATTAGATCAATTATTTTTCATTTCACAATCAGATTTTCATACGCTACTTCATTTAGTGAAAACAATGTATATACACAACTACGGTTAAGGAAATTTGCGTATAACTTGCAGACTTGTAATTTAATGTATTCTTCTGATGTTGATCATTAATCTGTGTGTCAGAACCATAAAATCAGTAACCAGGAATAGTAAAAATGGATCAGATAGTCACACACAAGAACACATGATATAAGGTGGAAACCCAATGTGGGTGAAAACCACCTGCTACAATTCATCTCTATCTTCTTTCAGTTAGAAACTTCTTTTTACAATGGATCTGTATTGGTGCAGTCTTATACCAGTACACAGGTTTCTACTTGCAGAAGGCTACAACCTTCTCTCATTCTCTAGCTTCTCCTGGAAGGGAGCCACAACCCCCTTAGCTCTTGTACTAGCTAAGGTACTAGTATGTAGTTGCTGACCTACATAAGGCTACAACCTTCTCTTTTCTTCCAGGGACCACGTTTCATAAATTTTCAAACTGGATCCATGAATAACATCAATCAAACATCAAGTATATCTGCATCAACCAATCTCCTTTGCACCAAAAAAATTGAATCAAATAGTCACTTCTCTGAATGCTGTACCCAGAAAATAGTAACAGTAACCAGACACCAATTCTGAACCCAGAACACTGCAGCAATAAACAAAAGTAGCTAAAACATATTTCAAGAGACGTACACTACTTCAATATGCAGAAACCTGCATGCATACACTTCTGTATTAAGGCCAACCAGCGTATACACTGTTTTGATTTACTGAACCAATGTGTATACGCGCCTCTGATGTGTCGAACCTGCATACAGATCTATAAAAGATAATTCACTCTTTCAAATATTCAGACATCAATTATACCCAAATTATCAGATTTATAGATCAAGTCATGCACCAAATATAACAGATCAAAATCACACAAAGATACTACTATTCAAGACTTGAGTTTTGACCCATCAATAGAACTTATCCATCTTCTTGCGCTCAGGTTCCTCCTTGATTCAGATTCAGCTATGCACCATAAACCAATAATCAGTATTCCATATCTTTCTCTTCATAAGATATTCAATGCTTGAGTCAATACCTTTGCCAAATGATCTCCTCCTTTTTATAGTCTAAGGCCTTACTCAAACCATAGTCCAAAACCATAGAGAACCAATACTAGGAACCCAATACCTGGGTTCAATACTTCAGACGCAATACCAAGGTCCAAAACCATAGGTCCAAATACCATGGACCCAAAAATAAGCTTTCCCACATGTACATGCTTTTCCATGCATGAAAGTGCGTGCATACGCATACGCAAATTTTGATCATCAATCCCGCGTGTATATGCGCTCTGGTTAAGAGGAACCTGCGTATATGTATTTTTCTTCCATTTTGAGAGCTTGAACTGTGATCTGCCATCTGAGTGAGTTGCCATCAAGGACAACACCTGTGCCATAGTGCCAAACCTGTGTCATAATGCCAACAATCTCTCCCTTTGGACTTGATGGAAACCCCAAATCATTCAAAGTCATTCTACCCCTTTGACATCAAGGGAAAAGGGTTAAGCTCCCCTTGAGTACATGTTGAAATCTCTGCTCTGTTTTGTTGTCCATGCTCCCCCTGACTGTAGGCAAGGTCTGCAGAAAAATGATCTATAAGAAAGACCGTGACTCTATACATAATCACCAAAGACTCATACATACATACATCTCCCAACCAAGTGGGGATATAGCAATATTGAATCATCCACCCAACCAAGTGGGGATACACCAAAAATTTACACAAGATAAATCAAGAACATTACATCAATCATCCCAGGCAGAGTGGGGATATCAAAGAAGGTTGTTACATGACCTTGATAAGAAAAAAAATACATGACATAGAGACGAAATGTCTACAACCGGACTGTGATAGTTATCAACAACTATCATCAGCAGCATCTGTCAATCATCATTCAGACTAGCAACCATGTTCTCCTTCTGCACCTGTTCCCCCTGAAACTAAAACACTGTGATCTTGAACCAAGATCTTCTAGGATAATGCCAACAATGCATTGTTAGAAGAATATATATTCTCCCCCTAAACCTATGCCAAATGGTCTCTGTCAGACCCATAACAAACTCCTTTCATCCTGACCATGGCCCATTGTTTGTCTTCAATCCAACATATACGCGACTGTAACCACATAAACCGGTGTATGTAAGCGGATTCTCCTTATTAAACTCACGTATAACAACTTTTCTCTGAAACAGACAAGTTTCAATGGCAAGATGATGCATCAACTACTCCCAACTTCTGTCTGAGGTATTCAAATGTCTCCCTGGGTAGTGGTTTGGTGAGTATATTAGCATCTTGTTCCTTGGAGGGAACATACTCCAATTTGACCTTTTGTTCAAGCACTTGTTCTTGGAGAAAATGATATTTGATAGGTATGTGCTTGGTCTTAGAATGCATGACTGGATTTTTTGAAATGCTGATTGCACTTGTATTATCACATAAAATAGAGATAGGTGGAGTACAAGTGATTTGAAAATCTTGCAAAATTTGCATCATCCAGAGGAGTTGTGTGCAGCAAGATGCAGCAGCCACATATTCTGCTTCAACTATATATAAAGCAATTGAACTTTGCTTCTTGCTGAACCAAGAGACTAATCTGGAACCCATAAAGAATGCACCACCACTAGTGCTTTTTCTGTCATCCACACTTCCTGCCCAATATGCATTTGTATATGCATGAAGTGTGAGATCTGTATCTACAGGATACCATAAGCCATAGTTTTGTGTCCCTTGAAGATATTTGAAGATTCTTTTAACTTCCTGAAGGTGTGCTTCTTTCGGATTTGCCTGAAATCTTCCAACTATTCCCACTGCATGCATGATGTCTGGTCGGGTACCTATCAGATAGAGCAGACTACCAATCATGGATCTATAGGTTGGTTGATGTATTGTTGCTGAATCATTATTGGCGCTGAGGCTGCATCATGTTACCATAGGGGTACATATTGGTTTTGAATCTTCCATGCCATATTTCTTCAATATCTCCTTGAGGTACTTGATTTGTGACAAAAAGATACTGTCTTTATTTTGCTCGACTTGTAAACCAAGAAAATATGTCAGCTCACCAAGCAAGGACATTTCAAACTCTTTCTGCATCAGCAAAGCAAAATTTTGACTCATGGCTTCTTCATTACTACCAAAGATGATATCATCAACATACACAACAAGTATTAGCAAGTTATCATTATCAATTTTTACATATAGATTACTATCTGCTGATCCTTTTGAAAAACCTTGTTGATGGAGGTATTTGTACAAACGATAATACCAAGCCCTTGGAGCCTGTTTAAGACCATAGAGTGCCTTCTTAAGTCTGCATACAAGTTTTGGATCATTTCCAAGGATGAATCCATCTGGTTGCTCAATATACACTTCTTCTTCCAAGTCTCCATTTAAAAAGGCAGATTTCACATCCATTCGAAAAACTTTGAACTTCTGAAAGCTAGAAAGAGTAAGGAAAATTATTATGGCCTCAAGTCTATCAACTGGTGCAACAGTTTCTTCAAAGTATATACCTTCTTGTTGAGCATACCCTTTTCAAACAAGTCTAGCCTTGTTTCTAATAACTTCTCCATTTTCATTCAGCTTGTTTTTGAATATCCATTTTGTCCCTATGAAATTCTTATCTTTTGGTCTAGGAACCAACTCCCAAGTGTTGTTCTTTTCAATATGCTCAAGTTCTTCATCCATTGCCTTGACCCAGCATTCATCTTTGCATGATTCTCTTACATTTTGTGGTTCAATGGAGGAGAGCAATGCTAGATAGCTTGAAGCTTCAGAAATACTTCTTCTTGTTTGTACAGTTGCCTCTTTCTACCCCAAAATTTGAGTCTCTAGATGATTCTTCTAGACGTACCTGGATGCGGTCTTTTCTTCCACCCTTATCTATTCTTCTGGTGCCTCATAGGTTTCTTCTTCTTCATCATAAGTCTGATTTGATGTTGAAGGATAGTCCTCATCATCTTTGAAATCTTCGAATTTTACCTTCCTTGGAATGTTTCCTTCTTCATCAATGACTACATCAATACTTTCAACAATTTTTCCAAGTCTTTTATTGTAGCACTTATATCCTTTGCTATGGGGAGAGTAACCAAGGAGAATGCCTTCGTCTAATCTAGGTTCAAACTTGCCAGGGTTTTGATCAGTCCTTTTGATGTAACATTTGCTTCCAAAAACTTTAAAGTATCTTACCGTAGGAGTCTTACCATACCAAAGTTCATGAGGAGTTTGAGTGTTGTTCACCCGGACGTTTGTCTTGTTGAGAATAGTGATGGCAGCAAATGCAACTTTAGCCCAGAAGGTTGTAGGAGTTCTAGACTCATCAAGCATAGCTTGAGCCATTTGTTGAACTGTTCTGTTCATCCTTTCTAATACTCCATTCTGCTGAGGAGTCCTAGCAGTAGAGAATTCCCTTCTTATTCCATGTTCTTCACAAAAATCGAAAAATTTGTTCGAGGTAAATTCCCCACCTCTATCAGACCTGAGGCATTTGATTATGCGATCTGATTTTTTTTCAACCAAGGCTTTGGATGCTTTGAACTTTTCGAAAGCTTCATCTTTATGCTTCATAAGTCCTATCCAACACATCCTGGAAAAGTCGTTAATGAATAATATAAAGTATTCTTCTCCTCGAGGTGACATTTTCCTAGATGGACCACATACATTAGTATGGACAAGTTCAAGTGGCCTACTAGCTGATCCTTCATTCTAAGGGAAATTAGTCCTGGTTTGCTTCCCAAACTGACATGATTTGCATATTATATTGTCTGGAATTCTGATGTCAGGGAGATGACGAACCGCCTGATATTTGCATGCTTTCCTTATCTGAGAGAAGCATAGATACCCCAATCTTTTGTGCCATAGCTAGTGTTCATCATTCTTGCTTAGATAGCATTGTTGTTGTCCTCCCTTGAGTATGTATAAATTATTTGGTGTTCTTATGCCTTTGATCATTGTTTCTCCTTTATCAATCTCACGAACAATACATCCATTTGATCGAAATATTACCTCATTTCCCTGGTCACACATTTGACTGACACTTAATAGATTATGCTTTAAACCATCAACATACATAACATTCCCAGTTCGACCTTTTCTTTCAAAAGAACAAAAACTTTACCTTTTATTAATGCAGGGGTGTCATTTCCAAATGACCCCTTCTTTTCCTTTTCTAAGGCACTATATGATTGAATTTTTTCTTTATCACATGTCATATGTTTCGAGTATCCACTGTCGATGTACCACTGGTTTTCCTGCCCTTCCACATATAAGGCTATACCACATCTTTCTGGTTGTGGTTCTTTCTTCCTCCATGTTTTGGGGCTCAATGAAGCTTGCTCCTTCTGAGTTGTTTGCCGAAACCTACTCCTGCATTCAGAATCTTTATGACCAAATTTGTTACAAATAGAACATTCTATTTCATTTTCAAGAGCAGAAAAGTTATTGTAGGTTCTTTTCATGATTCTAGTCACACTCCTTTGATTTCGTGCTTCTCCAGTCATGATGGTCTTGTAGGCAACACATTGAGCTGCTTTATGTCCAAAGTTATGACAAGAGAAACATTGGCCATTGAAGAAATTCCTGCGATCATCAAACCTTCCGTCTAGGCGATTGTAATAGCCATTCGTTCTTGAGGAAAATTGAGAATGATTTACCTGCGGTTGGTTGTAGCTTCTGTTCATCCTTGAAGTAGATTGCCCTCGATTTACTTGGTGATATCTGTTCATTCTTGAAGTAAATTGTCCCTGATTTACCTGATGATCTTCATTGTGCCTTTGTTGTCGATTGTCAACCTGTTCACTTCTCCTTGCTACTTCAAGATAACTTTTGGAGGTAGATGGCTTCTGTGCTTGAGATGTTTCTTCAGTATACCCAAGACCAGTCTTGATTAGAGGAGAACGCTACACTTTGATAATCTTATCTAAATTTTCAGATCCTTTAGCAAATCTAAGATTAAGAGCTTTTGTTTTCTCAATGTCTTTTCTAAGTCCCACAATTTCACATTCTAATTTTTCATTGTGTTTTTCCCTTTTAGCAAGTTGGAATGTCAGAGTATCTATAATCATATTCTTTTCTTCTAAACAAATTTTGAGTTTAGAAATTTCTTCATAAAGACCTTCTTCATCTATAGCATCCAAGAAATCATCATCTTAAAAAGCCATCAAAAGTCTATAATCATTACCTTGTTCATATTCATCACTATTTGAAAATCCATCACTGTCTTCATGTGTGTAATAGCTCTTCTAACTCACATTCCGTTTTCTGTTCCATTTAACTCGTTCCTTACCTTTGTCAAGCTTATCTTTACGAGGACACTTGGCAGCATAGTGACCGACTCTTCCACAAGCAAAACATTTGAAAGGTAGCTTACCTCTGAATCTTCCAGAACCCCGTTGAAGGTTCTTGACAAAATTTGATTCTTCCTCTTCTTCTGACATATGTCCTGAGTCATTGTAATCTCCTTTTCTTGAGGCTTTGAATGCAGCTTCTCTCTTGTCTGATGGTCCCCCTTTTCTCATTTCATAAGTGGTTAGGATTCCATGTAGCTGTGACATGGTAATGCTCATTCTGTTTTTCTTCTATGGAAGAAAATTTTGATTCAAACTTAGAAGACAAAGATCTTAGAACCTTTTCAACCAAAACAACTTCTTTTATTTCTTCACCCAAGTTTTTCATACAATTAACAATCTCATCTATACGTAGGAAATAGTTAGCCACACTTTCATCATTGTGCATTCTGAGATTTTCATATTGAATTCTGAGAGTTTGTAGTTTTGCTCGTTTTACCTGATCATCTCCTTCATAGCTCAGAACCAATTCTGAACCAGAACACTGCAGCAGTAAAAAATAGTAGCTAAAACATATTTCAAGAGACGTACGCTACTTCAATATGCAGAAACCTGCATACATACGCTTCTGTATTAAGGCCAACCAGCATATACGCTGTTTTGATTTACTGAACCAGTGTGTATACGTGCCTCTAATGTGTCGAACCTATGTACAGATCTATAAAAGATAATTCAATCTTTCAAATATTCAGACATCAGTTATACCCATTTGATCAAATTTATAGATCAAGTCATGCGCCAAATATAACAGATCAAAATAACACAAAGATACTACTATTCAAGACTTGAGTTTTGACCCATCAATAGAACTTATCCATCTTCTTGCGCTCAGGTTCCTCCTTGATTCAGATTCAGCTATGCACCATAAACCAATCACCAGTATTCTAGATCTTGCTCTTCATAAGATATTCAATGCTTGAGTCAATACCTTTGCCAAATGATCTCCTCCTTTTTATAGTCTAAGGCCTTACTCAAACCATAGTACAAAACCATAGAGAACCAATACTAGGAACCCAATACCTGGGTTCAATACTTCAGACGCAATACCAAGGTCCAAATACCATGGACCCAAAAATAAGCTTTCCCACATGTACATGCTTTTCCATGCATGAAAGTGCGTGCATATGCATACGTGACTTTTGATCATCAATCCTACATGTATACGCGCTCTGGTTAAGAGGAACCTGCGTATATGTATTTTTCTTCCATTCTGAGAGCTTGAACTGTGATCTGTCATCTGAGTGAGTTGCCATCAAGGACAACACCTGTGCCATAGTGCCAAACCTATGTCATAATGCCAACAAAAATAACATAATTTTATCAGATAGATCAATCAGATCTGAAAATAATATTCTCTTTTGTATACGCTACTTGAAATAACCAAACCTGTTTATATACACTCTTTGGTTGAGACGAACCTGCGTACAAATCTGCAAATATTGACTCAGAACTTTGCTACAATTCCATACTTTAGACAAACCCAGATCATGATAGATAACGAATAGAACAGGCACAAAACAATAGTCCTAGTCTCACTCAATATCAGATCATTAAAGAATAAGTCATTTCAAGTCTCATAATTCCTGATCCAATATTGAACTCAAGGTGCACATGAATATTTCAAATCTAGTCCCAGACATAACCCTCCAACATAAAATATACTTCAAATAGAAGTATTCCTTAGAATCTTACTGCTTTCCCACTCGGCCTAATGGTCTTCTCCTCCTTATATACTCTTAGGCCTTTCTCAATACCTTGGACCAAAACCACTTAGGATCAATACCTTGGATCAAAATAACTTGGACCAAATACTTAGTTTTCCAACATGTGTGTGCTTTTCCTCCTGTGAAAGTGCATGTATACGTTATATGCTTCTTTTTTTATGTTAACCTATGTGTATATGCTTCTTGGACAAAGTGAACCAACGTATACCTCTCTTTCTTCATTCTTTGGAGTCTGATATGTAATCCTTTGCTATTAACTTGCTGCACTGTGAATTGTCATTTGAGAGAGTTGCCATCAAGGACAACACCTGTATCATAATGCCAACAATATATATATATATATATATATATATATATATATATCTGACATTGTTATGACCGGTTTATTGGTTATATTAAATATAACCATTCATTATAACTATTCAAACCATATTATATACCATATAACATAATCCTTGGCACATGTGTTCATCAATGGTCTTCGAGATATGACATGGCTTGCAAAGTCTATTGGTTTTCATGTAATGTTGGTTGGGGAGAGGTTGCAGGGTCAAGCTTGCGACCTACCCCATTTTTGGCAACTAGCTATAATGAAAGCATATATATAAATATTATTAATTTGTATAATAAAATGATCATGTGGCCCAATATTTGGGCCATTGGCGGGCCTCTACCAAGGTTGTGGTTTCAAACACTATTGCTCCAACTATCCAACAGATGATTCTTTTGACTAACTTCTTTGTGGTGCCACATGGTGCCCTTTGATTGGGCAATGTGGCATGCTTCTGTTGGACATATTGTGCCTAATCAATGTCTTTGTCATGCTAATCTCTGCCTTCCACATCAGCACTAACTCAATGCCACGTGTTAATTATATGTTGTGCTACATCGGATGTACAAGCTTTCCATGTGGTGTTGTATCAAAAATGTTGGTAATTACTTTTGAAATTGAAGGACATGAAATATTTCTACAATTATTGATAATTTCCATGTGTCACACTATCCAACGTTTTGTTGTTTGGCGTGAGATTCAAAATGCCGTAATTTTTTTGTATGGAATCCATTTGACACAATTCAAGTTGCAATAGAATTTTATCATCGATCTCTTTAACATGGTACTGTTTCTATCAAATTTTGGGGACCTTAAATTTTAGGCCTTTTTGGATCCTATTGGATCAATCCTCCCCACTAGAAAGCTTTTGGACCACCAAAAATTAAATTACTCAACAAATAAGTGAAGGTATTTTTTCATCACTTTCCCTGTCTCGATCCACCGTGCTTTGCTTGGATTCATTCCCTTAAGACCCACTCAAAGGTATTCCACATTTCCTCAATGTGAAGTCCCCATCTTCCTCTCTAGAATGACATCTTCCTACAACTCATTCAAATACTTAGGACAAAAATCATCAATGGAAGGAACTTGAATACTCTCATCCTAATCTATGATTATTAGAGGATCATATAATTACAAGTTCTCCACGTTTATAATTGATAAAATAGGCATGTATAGCGGTAAATTTAAGTAGAAAGCATTAGTACGAATCTTCTTCAAAATAGTAAATGGGCCATACCAAATTGGCTTGAGCTTCTTACCTTCCCCTGTTAACCTATCATTTTTTATATGTATCCAAACTCGATCACTAACTTGGAAGTGATGACCCATCCTATGTTTATCATTCCTAGCCTTATACTAAGCTTTAATTTTCTCCAATTTTTCCTGCAGTGCTCGATGCACCATCTATATGTTTTGAATGAATTCTTTGGCTTTACCTTCATATCTCTACTCATTAAAATCAACATCTTACCTGAAAAACAAATCCAGTGGAGACTTTGACAGGTACCCAAAATAAGCTTCAAATGGAGATCTCTATGTAGATGAATATAATGCCTGGTTGTATCCATTTTCAATAGTCTCTATCTCAAACAATGGTTGCAAGTTTCGCAATACTAACATTGGTGTTGTGCGGATATTTTATTTCAATGTATCAAAGGCTTTTTGTTGCTTGCTTCACCACTCAAAGAAATGTTTCACACTAGTCAAATTATGTAAAGGAGATGCAATAATGAAAAAGTTGGTAATATATTCCCTCCATTACTCGATTTCTCCTAAGAAAATTTTAGCATTTGTTGCTAATGTAGGCTTAGGCCTATTTGCAATCACTTCAACCTTATAGAGATCTATTTTCAATTCACCACCCCCTACTATGTAACCCAACTAAACTAATGATAACTTTCCAAAATCACACTTAGAAAATTTCATATATAACTTATCCTTTATTGAAAGTATCAAATACTTGGATGACATGCTTGACATACTCATCCCTTGTTCTCCTAAATACTAGAATATCATCTAAGCAGGAAATCACAATTTCATCAATGAATGGTTTAAAAATTCCGTTCACCACACACATAAAATTTCTCGAGGAACTACAAAGCCCAAAATGCATCACTAATGATTCAAACAAACCCCACTTTGCTTTGCCAGATTTTTTCTAAACATCGCCTTATGCAATTCGAATCTGATGATAAACACTTCACAATTCTATCTTAGTAAAGTAAAATACATCTTTTAGTTGATCTAACAAATCATCGATACAAGGAATACCATCCTTATTTAGTACCATCACAATAGGAGATCCACATGGAGAGGAACTAAGCCCAATGACTCACTATTCAAGCAATTATTAAACTTGATTCTTGATCTCTACATTTTCAATCTTAGACATCATGTAGATAACAACATTAGGAAGAGGGGTGTTCGCTGCAGTATAGGGCATATAAATGTACCAACATTTAATTGTCAATCCGGTAGTTTGTAAACTTCGAGGAGCAGCACTGGCAATGCCAAAGAGAGCCCCGGGAAACCTACGAAAAAATTATAGT